>OZ010800.1:371918458-376918458 GCA_963932465.1 Maratus speciosus
TTCTGATTTTCTAGATACTTTTTCCCTAAAACAATAAAAAAAATTGATTTCTTTAATAAAAACCTTTTTTGGGGGGCTTTTTACAAAAATTTGGGGAGGTTGCCGGGGGAAATTTTGGTGGGAAGTTGAAAATTCGGATTCAGCGACCCCAAAAACATATAGTAAGCTTTTTGTCCAGAACTACCATGAATTTTGCTAGATAGGGTCCCTATACGGTCTCTATTGCCTGGACTATAAACAGTGTCTCTCTCATCACACCTAAGCAATTCCAAACAAATATGGTAGAAAACTGAAAGTGGTCATTATTCGCTAGATTCGAATGTTTAATTGGTCATTGTGTTGGGTTTAAAATTAACATCGCATGAATGATTAAGGGGGTAGGATACCTTTGAACACGTCGAAAAAGTAAAAAATATCACTATGTTCCAAGCTTCAAAACTTATGTAATAAGTCAAAAATAAAAATCAAACTTCATTTACATATAAATCTCATATTTAAATTTATATTTAAATATATATATACTTCTAAATTCATAAATAAATATTGAAATGATAAGTTAAAAAATATATGATAATAAGAGAAAAAAAATCTTGCGCGCATGATAAAATCTGAAAATATTCATATAAAGAGGAAATTTTGGTGAAAATAAATACATAATAGTGTTACCTTTATACTAAAACCAGAATATTTGAAAAAAATATTGAATAAATAAAAAAATTAACAGAAAAATAAAAATTTCCACTTTTAAAAAATATTTTCAAAGTAAAAAGACAGAAAAAAAATAAAACCTTACATTTTTCTGGTTTTAAGTTGTAGATAATACAGAAATGAATGGGTTTTGAAAATATCTTTTGATTGACATACATAGTTTTTTAGTAACACTGCACGCAGTATCAAATTTCATCATTTTGAATAAACGCAACGCAAAGTTTAATTATCCTATACAGTCTTAATAAAACTGCCATAATTAGTAAAGTAATGGGATTTTTTTAAGGCGATTTTTTACATATTGTTCAGAAATGATTACGAAATCAAAATATATGTTAAAATTTTTTTGAAAATTTTAAAAGTTTAATGGTATCCTACCCCCTTAAACATTTAACCCTTCGCGATGAGCGCCATTTACAGAATTTTTAACCTTTTAACACGTATTTTTCAAAACAGAAATTTTTGCGCAATTGAATCGGGAAAATGTCCTGATTAAATAAGGCAAAATTTACAATAAAAAATAGCTGGTGGGAAAAATCAAGTATTCTGAGCACCTTATGGGTCACGTATACGTGACGCTCGGTCCGAAGGGGTCAAGGCCATTAAGATCGGTCCTCATACTGGAAGGGTCGCTGAATTTCTAGATACCTTTTCCCTAAAACAATAAAAAAAAATTAATAAAAATCTTTTCTGGGGGGGGGGGGGGTATTTTACCAAAATTTGGGGGGGGGGGTTGCCAGGGAAAATTTTGGTGGGAAGTTACAAATTCGGATTCAGCGACTCAAAATACATAAAGTAAGCCGATTTCCAGTACTACCATTAATTTTGCCAGGTAAAATCCCCTATTGCCTGGACTATTAAGGGTTTTTCAAGAACAGAAAACATACCCTTACTTTAAAAATATATACACAGATTATTTCAGCATTTATCGATCAAAAATATTTTGAAGCATTATCAGGTCTGCCAACTGATCAGGTACGTACTGATGTGTAGTTCAAACTCATAAAATGTGTAATTTTAAGGCGTCAGGTGTAGTCACTGAAATTATGAACACACTCATTTAAAAATAAAAAAGATGATAAGATTAAAATGAACTTTTATTTATGAAGCACACTAAAGTATCAAAAATTTAAATTTCACATAGCACAAAGACAAAACTTCACTAGTAAAAATACAAAAGCCTTATACAAATATGCATACCTTCATTTTTTTTTCTAGTTTAAAATCATCTTGTAAGTTGAATAAAAAATGTATTTTTACTTAACATCGCAAGACAAAAATTTTGGCTGAAATAATAATTGAACATTTCACACAGTATACAAAGTCCTGCACAAAAATGAAATTTATACGTGCAGGAAAATGCAAAAGAAACGTGACATGACAAGAGTATCTCTCGTTAAAAAAAAAAAAAAAAAAACCTGTAAAAAGATGTAATTTCCGGTAAACAATGTGTAATGTGTAGTAGAAGTAGACTCAGTATGTAGTAGAAGCAGACCAATGTGTAGTTTCCACACCTAATGTGTAGCAGTTGACTGCCCTGAATTATTAGTGTTGTCTATAGCTAAGCTAAATGGACCTTCTGTACCCAGAATGCACCTTATGCAAGCGACCTGATGTCGAGGTTAAAGTTCGTCTGTTGGCGGTACACTGTCAGAAAAACTCGTCAATATACACTAAACTAGCAAAAGCCATGCTTTGTTTGGATTCGCGAAGCATTATTTAATAAGATAAACATTTGAAAGTAACAATATTTTTTTTTTATTACTTTTGCATCTTTATTAAGCAAAAACGTTATTTTATGTTTTGGCGCATTTTAATTTTAGAAATGTAAATTTAAGCAAATAAATAAGAATTTCCTCGGAATTTTTTATTTATGATATAACGAATTTAATAATTAATTTTATTTGTTTACAATTCTTTTGTTGCCACTTTACAAAAAAGAATAATAAAATAATTCTTTTGAAATGCGTAAGCACCGTCTGCGTAAATGATTTCACATAATAAGAATAAATTATGTAGTTGAATTCTTAACACTGAAAAATACTTTTATAATTGAATGTAAATAATTGAATTTTCACAAATTTTAATTCATTAAAAATATGCTATAAATTTCATAAAAAAATATTTTAAAAATTTCATAAAAGAAATCGTGGAACTATTTAATTAATCATGATTCTATCTATAATTATTAACTCCAAGATTTATTTTTTTCTTCTGAAAATATACGTGTTTCATTTTTTATTTGCAAAAATGCGTCTGTAATGGAAAAACACGTAAAATAAATTAATTAAAATAATAACTTTTTTAAGGTTATTCTGTAAAAAAAAATAATAATAATAATACTGTGCAAATCTACAGATTATAATTTATTTTTATGTTTAATTTCAAGTCAAAATACTGAACAGTTTTTTGTAAAGTGTACGACAAAATGTAATTTGTGCAGCCTAGTAGAGGATTCGCTTCACTCATCCTAATTATTCCTCATTTTAGAACCAAAAATTTTCCGTACTCATAGAAAACATGTTTTATTCGTGAATTCTCCCCGAAAGTCTGAAAAAGAGGGAGGAACTCCGTTCATTCCTACCATGCATAAGCTCTATCTATATTATAAAGGACAAACATATCTGTGCGTAACGCATACGTCATTTTGCGAATGGCAACACTTTGAAATTTAAAATGAAATTTTGGTTTTGCATTTTCTCTACTGCAATTTTTTAAACTTCTATGCATCACACATTTTAACTTTTTACACCGTCGTATAAGGGAAAAAAATTCTCTTTTAAATACTATTTGTTTGAAAGCTGTATCTCAATTTGTTTTTGAGATATTAATTTTTTTGTAGTTTTTAATACAAATTTTGTAATTGTGGCAACTGAAGATTTATATTTTGAAAGTAAAGGGAAAATATTCATGGTTTATTATTTTTATTCATTATATCCTTATTGATGCCATTTTCACATTACAAAAATAAGTAACTTTTTTATAATTTTTGAACAGAAAATGATGTCAGACATTAAAAAAAACACGCATTCTTCTTCATAAATCAGCTACATTTTAATATTTTTACATTACGCTGATAAATGTGTTTGAGGCGCTCGGCAAAATGATTCATTGAGTAAAAATGATATATTTAAAACAAAACGATCATTTTTTTTGATAAAACTAAATATTTGACCAATACTATAAACTGGCGAATACTATGACAACTGAAGTCAAATTTCTGAATTTTTTTTTCGCGGGTACTAAGATTAGAACTTAAGGTTTGTGCGAATGTTCACATGAAAAATTGTATCGCACAAACGTGACTTTAACTTTGGAAATGCATTCATTAACAATCTATTCTTTTGCGCGTTAAAATACTTTCAAATTGTGAATTTGAGTGGTGCGTATGTAAATTACGAGAATGTGAAAATAACGTACAGTTTAGATTTTATGGGGGAAAATTTTTATGATGTGACAAAGCGAAATCCTTTTTACTGATTTTTCATCCCGTAAAAACAAACATAAGAGCTCCATCGATAACTTCATCATAATTACTCATCTTGATTACGTAATCTAATACAGTTTAATTTTTCAATAATTTAAGCAGTTGAAGTTTGTAGAAATAATATTTTGGTAATTTTGGGTTTAAAATATTATTTTGTTTAAGAGTTAGACAACCAATGTAAGATGATTTTTTTGTTGTAATTATTTTTGTAGGTTTATTATAATTTCGATCTGACAGTTCCTTTCAAACATTTTAGTACGTCGAATTTCGACGGGTTGCAACTCGTTAATATTAAAATCCAAATTTATTTTTAAAATGAAAAAAAAATCAAAAAATTCTACAAATTAAGATTTTTGATTTAATTAAAAAAGAAAAAGTTTTCGAATTTAAAAATAAATAACAATTACTTTTCTCATTCATTCGGAAGTACTCACAATTTAATTTTTAAAAGTTGAATAAGTTGAATAATGTTAAATAAAGTTGATTTTATAAAGTTGCTTATAAAAAAATATTAGCATTTAAAATATATTTTAATTTAAATATGATTAATATAAAATGATGAATATATATGATGAATATAAATATTAAATGAAAAAAAAATCGATTTAACTCAAAACAGAAAAAAATTATTGTCGAAAAAATATATAATATTCATATTTTTACATCTAGCAATCTACTTAAAAATATTTATAATCATATTTTTATCATATACTAATAAAACCCCAGCCACAATGTAATTAAAGACGAAATCTTCCCGAAATTAACTCTTTATGTCCCAAATTATGAATTCATGAAAATTTAATCTTCTAAAGCATTTTTCGTGAATTTTTGAAACTACATTACAAGATTTACACAATCTTTTTATAAATTTTAGAAGGATTTTGCCAATTAAAATTAATTAATTAAATTTGAATTGATATGGATTTTGTGCAATATTTATAACTCCACTCAAATCTTTTATTTAAAATTTTTTTCTAGTATTTTGCAGAATTAGGAAATGTACAAATATAATGTTCTATAATGACAATACAAATATAGAAATATTTCCGAAATGAAATCCCCCCCCCCCCCAATTTTTCAAAGTTAAGAAAGCTAAAAAGATGCTAAGGCAAAAGAAATCTTCCTTTTAAAAATATTTTTGTTTTGTGCAACCCATAATGCTTTTGAAACAAGATAAAGTTAAGTATCTATAACTCATTCGAAACACTAATAATTATCACTAATTGATGTATTAAATTAGTTTTATAACAAGTTATTTTGATGGTACTTTAAAGTACCACCGAGAAATAAAGAGTTAACTTCAAAATTAAAATATTTTTAAAGATTATATTTATGCAATATCCATCTGAAGCAAACATATTTACTTCAAAATGTTTCACTACAGTACAGCTGTAGCCCAGTGGTTAGCGTACTCGGTGCATAACACTAAGATAGCTGGTTCGATTCCAGGTCAGCAACTTTTATTTTTTCCCCACTTTCTTGAATTGGCGTATATAAAGGAAAAATCCTGGTAGCACCGCTGCTGGAAAATTTCCGTGAATTGAAGAAAGTATTTCTGACAGTATACTTACTTTTGAATATTACCATAGCGTTCTAAAGCGTATGTATTATTAATGTCCTTTTATTAAAAATACCGTGTTGTTCTGTATCCGAGAAAATTCATTAAATTTACAAAATTTCGGTTAAATTTTATGAACACATGCTAGATCGAGGTTAAAAGTCGTCTGCTGGCGGTATTGGCGGCTGCACATACTGACATCCTTGCGATACTATAGATAGAATAATAACGGATTAAGATACATCTAGAGCCTCTAGATACAGCCAGCTCTGGAGAATGCGGTCACGCGCATAAGATCTATTACTGCAGCAGGCACTTGACATTGAAATGTTTTTATTTTTATAGAATTGACTACTTAGACAAAGTTATGTTAGTAGCAGAAGATCAAAGTGTAGGAATTTCAAAAGTTCATTCTGTTTGACTAATCATTAACCATATTTGTCTGTTTGGTGCAACAATTTACATTTAGAAAGGCATTATCCACGTTCTAAGAAGAAAAACAACAACTAAATCAATTTTATAAAACAAAACTACTTGGGTGTGTCAATCCCAAAACTTTCTTCTAATGCATCTTAATATTTCAAACAAGTAGTTACACATGTTAATACTTCAATATTATTAGTTCAATACTATGCCTACTTTGATTTTCACCTTTAATTTCCCCTTCAGTCAATTAATTGGAGTAAAACCGAGTTAATCTCGATCATGATACTTAGTAAAATCCATATTTTTCGTTATTCTATTTGTACGTCAGCTTAGCAGGATGCAAAGTTCTCTTCGCTGCACGAACCGCCGATGTGCAACAGAATTACGAAAAGTCAAGAAAATTACACAAAAATCACTATTTCAGCACCCCCTCATGGCAGAATATTTCCAAATTCAAGTGGGGCCTGCTTTTCATAGTCGAAAAAGTATATATGAAATTTGCCTCAATTCTATGCATAACTTCATAAACTTTTCAATGATACAATAATGGAAATGCACAAAAATTGCTATTACAGCGACTCCTTTCGGCGGAATATTTTCAAATTCAAGTAAGACCTGCTGGCCATGGCCAAAAACGTAAAAATGAAATATGGTTCATATCTATGCATAACTTCATATACTTTTTGATGGTAAAATAATGAAAATGGCATAAAAATCGCTATTACAGCGTCCCCTTTCGGCAGAATATTTCCAAATTCACGTGGGACCTGCTTGCCATAGCCAAAAACATGTATATGAAATTTGGTTCGATTCGATGCATAACTTCATACACTTTTCGATGGTACAATGGCGACACACGAACAGACAGACATTTTGTATAAATATGTTTTTTGGAATCTCTGATTCCTAAAACGTCAAAACCGGAAGTCGAAAATTATTTCGATTACAATATTTTCTTCTATTATAGATAGAAGAAAATAAAAATAAATTCAAATTCAAAGTATCATAAATTTTTATCGTAAATAAAAAAAGAAAAGTGCCCAGCTAAACTGATGGCATTGAGCTCACAGGCTATTCACACTCACTGTATATTATACTCTTATTTCAAAGAATAATGCCCCTCAAAAAAATAAGTGAAGAGGAATTAGCCCCCGTTTCCCCCTTTATTCTAAACCAATGAATCCCCAAAACGAATCAGGGAAGCTCTTTAACATAATAAACTGGTATACCAAATTCGGAGCTAACCGAATAATTCTGCATGAAAAACCCATTTATCTGAATTAAGGCGGGAGGACTAGTCCTCCTTTTCCCCCTTTATCCTTAACCAATGAACCCCCAAAACTAATCAGGTAAGTTCCTTAACATAATAAACCGATATACCAAATTCGGAGCAAATCGAATCATTCTGCATGAAAAACCCATTTATCTGAATTAAGGCGGGTGGATTCCCCCTTTATCCTTAACCAATGAACCCCCAAAACTAATCAGGGAACTTCCTTAACATAATAAACCGGTATACCAAATTCGGATCAAAACGAATCATTCTGCATTAAAAACCCATTTATCTGAATTAAGGCGGGTGGACTAACCCCCCCCCCCTTTTCCCCCTTAATCCTTAACCAATGAACTCCCAAAACTAATCAGGGAAGCGCATTATCACAATGAACCTAGAAAAAAATTTTGTAGCAAATTGGATGTTTCTATCAAAAGTTATCGCGTTACGTACGTACGTACGTACATACATACAGAACGGGCGGGCACATTAGCTCTCAGGCTTTGATAGCCTGTGAGCTAAAAAAATGTATTTTTTTTTCCCCTTTTGCCACTGCTGTTGTTAGAGCATCATGAATGTTTTTCTAAACATGACTTGTAGATAGTGTTGCCAGTTGTCACGATTTTCAGGAATTCCAGAAACCGTCCCACGGAAGGACTGCAAAAGTCCCATTTTTCAAATTTTTCATGTTGATACAAATTCTGTTAAATTCATACCATCCTATTCATTAGTCTGCATCAAGGTGAAGTTGATACTGTTAAAACCTGTGGAAACAGATCGTATCTATAAAGGAAAATTTCTCACATGTCCTTTCAATAAAAATGCTTGTTTCAATGACGTTTTTTTCTACAAGGTGTTTTAAAGATTTTGGTTTCAAATTTCGGACCTGGTGGAATGAAAAGTCTATAAGCGTGATTTCGAAAAAATTGTAGAAGAAATATTTCAGTTATATGAATTAAAATCCATACTTCTTTTTTTAAATGTCATTTCTACTCACGAAAGCTTTTTGTGAAGTTATGATCCTGAGAAACATCTTAAACACCATCTATTCAAATTAAAAATATTTTTTTCTTATAAATTTAAATCAGAAAATAACACCAATAAATATTTAATAATCTCCATTATTGCCTCCCCCCCCCCTCCTTTTCTTCTACAAACACTATGAATACATAATGCCGCATTGTATTATATATGATTAAACACGTTATTAAAAAAAAAAGAAGAAGTCTCGGTCCCCTGGGTCTGTGCTTGCTCCGTAGTCTAGAACACCGCTCCCCCCCCCCCCTTTTTTTTTCTACGACAACGAAATTAAATTTTTACCATAGAAGTAGCCTACTAAAAATTTAAATATATATGTATGTGTGTATGGAAATTTAATTAAAATATCGAAATTTCGAGAGCTAAAGAGAGCTAGAACGAGAGCTAGAACATCCTCGGATTCTTAAGAGTAATTGATGTACGTCTCAGCACGCAATTCATCACATTATCGGAAGAGTAGGTGAAATATAAATACATAATGCCGCATTGTATTATATATGATTCAAGCATGTTATTAAAAAAAAGTCTGGGTCCCCTGGGTCTTTCCTTGCTCCGTAGTCTAGAACACCGGCATTAGTCTAAAAATATAGCCTGAATTCCGAATGGATTTTCCCCACACACTTCTTTTTTTTCCCTTTAAATTTCATCCCATTGTGCTTGCAGATGCGAAGCGCTGTATATTTAGAACAAACAGTGACATTGATGATTGCAGTTTTAGAAGTTATTAAAACTGCCGGCTTCTGGAGGCTACTTAACGCACAGGAAGTAAGAAAGAATGTAAATACAACATTTTAGTTACGTAATTTTCGCCAAGGTATATATTTTGGAACTTTAACTTCAGAAAGATATTTTACATACAAAAAAAAAAGTACAGTAGAACCTCTTTTATCCGAAACTCTTTTAATCGAAACTCTCGGTTAACCGAAATCCATTTTTAAAGTTTTTTTTTTCTTTACTATCATATTCCTTGTATGCAATATCGATTTTGAAAGCTTTTTTAAACTATCATATTTCTTGTGAGCAAGCAGTCCTTTCCGAATTACGAGTACATATAAATATTTTCGATCCCTTTTCTTAGAGTTCTTTTGAATTTAACTTGAGCTCCAGTAAGCTGTGGAGTGGAACGAAGAAAACGAACAAATTAGCAATTCTGAAGCTTTTGAATGTTTTGCAAAAGGTTTGGCATGGCTGGAGCAGAAGAAAGACTATGATACTGGTGAACTAATAACATTAAAAAACTCCTTGGTAGAGCTTCAAAGCAAAGTCAATCGAAACTGCGACAAACAAAACATTTCTTCAAATCCTTGTGATATATGTAAAAGGTACTTAATTTCAAAATTAAAATTCAGGTAATTTATTCTTGTTTCTATTCTGCTATTGCTTTATTTTTATTAAGCACTTGTTGCCATAATAAGAAATATTACATATATTTCTCCTTAATCTTAAAATGGAAGCATTCTCGATTATCCGAAAATTTCGATTTTCCGAAAGAGGGTCAATCCCAATTGCTTCGGATAATCGAGGTTCTACTGTAAATAGCTTCAAGGTTGCGTGAAAACCACACAATGAAGAAGTAGGATTTTATGTACAGAGTATTTTAGTACCAAGGTTGCAAATTTTAAAAGCAACAACAAGCACACAACAAGTAACAATTTTCTGTACAGAAAACCTGGGTCGGAATCCCTATATTCAGTCAAAAATAGGGGGGTTCTCACAACAAGAGAGGTTCGACAACAAATTTATCTTAAAATGAAATAATTCTCATTATCTTTTGGCTAGCGCTACAGCCTTTTCTGCATAATACAGCGGACTCTCGTTAGTGCATTTCCGCTTAAGAAATACCTCGTATTGTTAAAAAATGTTCTGTGAAATTATATAGAATCTACTTGTAACCCATTATCTTAAGTCTTATGCAAAATTACAAAGATTACAAAAATAGAGATTCTGAAAATATCAGAAAAGTTATTCGGTAAATTTACAGTGTAAAATTATTTAGTTTATTTATTTTTAATGATAACTTAATTTATTTGTATCAATTAGTATATTTTTGAACTTCGGACAATTAGGCTTTTTAGCGTGAATTTGAATTGCTATATTATTTAATTTTTACAGTATTTATTTCTGCCCGGACCGGATTTGATCGCAAGTCCTCTGGATTGAAAACGAACATCTAACTGACGGTGCTATAGGAGCAGTGTTGTAGTCGTAAAAAACCCAAAGTCGTATTCGCTAGAATCATAAAGTTCATGGCTAGAATATACGCTATAATCATGAAGTTCATGGCTAGAATATACGCTATAGCTTTATTTGAAAAACAGAGGGTATACGGAGCTTCTTAAAAAAATCCAGAAGGTATACCCCCCACTACACCCCTGTATAGGAGTTGTTACTACTGTGTGCAAAGGATGTCTTTTATCATTCAGCGGGGAAATACTTTTACTTTTAATTTAATTTAAACTTACTGTTAATAGTACTAAGCTTCATGCACATGATGTATAAAACAATTGCAAAGTGATTGTCGATAAAAATACCGGCTAACTCCGCGGAGATGAACTTTCCCTTTCTAAAACATTCTAATTTTTAATAAAACAGTTTTTTAACCAAATTTTCTTCCGTAATATTTTTAATAAAATTGTAAAAGAACTTTAAACGTGTATTATTTGAATTACAGGTTATAGCAACGATAAGCATATCTTTAAATAAAGACATGGAAATAAATACGGGGAATTTGGTATAAGAAAAGGAAATGTCTGTAAAATGATGACCGAGAAACTCAATAGAATGCATTTAACAGAGAACTAGTAAAAATTTAAAGCGAAATTCTGTTTTTTTTCTGTGTTTTTATAGGAATTTTTAACAGTGCAAGTTAATGAGGACAATTTCGCTTTACTCATCATCTTCTATTTGCAATTAATGTTAATGACATCGCTTAATGCGGACGACTCATCGGGTAATGCGAACAAATTTTTCACAAATTAGAGAGGACAGAAACGAAATTTTGGTGTATCTTTGGTTATTGATATCAAAAAATTATCATCGGCGATGATGAAAATAAGCAAGCATTCCATCACCAGAAACGTGAGAGGTTTAAAAATTGCTACTGTAGGAGAATCCCGATTATCTGAGTTAATATGGACCAAGCTAACCTGGGCTAAACAAAAAAACTCGTATAAACCAGATTTACACAAACCGTCACCAACTAAGGAGATGAAATATAAATTTTCACTTAATTCATTAATTTTTATGGTACTAGTAACATTTCTTTGAAGTACATTTTCGTTACTTTTAAGAAAAACGGGGAATGAAATTGCTTATACTAGTAAATTTTGCCTAATTAAATCGCCGAAATCTAACAATTGCCAACGATTAAATATGGCACAAATTTCTATTAAATTTTAGAAGTAATAAAACCGTACAAATTGCCAGCTATGTGATTCTATTAGTGTCATGAAAATTGCAGGTGTAGCCTATTCTTTCTGCTCAAAGTATTAAGTAGTTTTTAGGTAGATTTCGTATGAAATACTACCTATTGGGATCGTTCCCATGTTGGAATTTCTGAAAATTTTTTGCAGATCTACACCGATCATGACCCCTAGAACCCAAAACCACCCTCAGTAAAAAACTTATATATATATATATATATATGTATATATATATATATATGTATCTATCTATCTATACAGGGTGATTCATAAAAGATGGGCAGAACTTTAAGGGGTTATAGTACACTTAAAGACAAATAATATTAAATAGGAGACTAAGGGTCCCAGACGTATTCCCAAGGAGATAGGGGGCATTAAAGTTTAGGGTCCGAAATTTCAAATGATTATAAAACATGGAAAAATTGGTCGATTCGTTTGCGGTTTTTGCAAAAAATTTTCTTTATGCCAGTATTTTCTTGAAATAAAATTTTAAAGTTCAATTTCAAAAAATGCCGATAGGGGGCGCTTTAGACTTTGGAGTAACAAACAACTATTTTTTAACGTTATTTTTTGTATTTCTTTAAATGATTTCGAAAGCTTAGACTTAAACTTAAATTTTGATCTAAAAATCTGTGTCCTAACGAGTAGTTAAGTAGCGTAAACTGAAATTTGAAATTTGAAACCCTTCTCCCCACAGAACAAAAATCAGTTATTCCCGATCTTTGTGTCGTAGATTAGGCTCTAACTACTGCCGCGTTTTGCTAAAATTATTCTTTATGTCAGTATTTTCTTGAAAATAAATTTTAAAGAAAATTTCAAAAAATTCCGATAGAGGGCGCTTTAGACTTTGGAGTAACGAACAACTATTTTATACCGTTATTTTTTGTGTCTCATTAAATGCTTTCTAAAGCTTAGACTTAAACTTAAATTTTCAGCTCAAAATCTGAATCGCTGAGCGTGGTTCAGTAGCGAGGGGAGGGGGTTCAAATTTCAACTTCTGAACATAGTTCAGTTTGCACTACTTAACCATGCCCAACGATTCTGTGCTGTGATACGAGGCAAAAATACAACTTTCGTCAAGGACTGCATAGTCCGAATTCACTCATGAAGGCACTGGCACAGTTGGAAACGTCGCTCATGCAAACGTTAAAGCTCCATTCCTGACGCTAGTCACCGGGTGAAGAAGGAAACAGAAAGTATGCAAATGTCAAATGGGGAAGAAGAAGAACACGTATGCAAAATTTCGACACGATTCAGGCATAAAAACCACTGAACGGTGAGTCAAGTGTAAGTCGCTGTAGTAATGAATCGGAAGATGGTGCCCTTCACGAATAAGGAAAAGGCTGAGATGCATTTAATTTACGGAGCGGCAGATGGAAATGGTGCAGAGGCACAACGAATGTACGGAGAGCGATTTCCCAACAGGCGGTTGCCTAACCGCAAAACTTTCGAGCGCTTGCACAGACAGTTGTGTGAGACGGGATCATTTCTCGCCTCCCGGTCGAATGCAGGTCGTGCAAAAAAGGACGAATCAGTAGTTGTTGCAGAAGCCATTCTGGATGTAGTAGCGGCGCAGCCAAGTACAAGTACACGAACAGTGGCTAGGCAGGTGGATACCTCACAGTCCATGACTTGGAGGGTACTGAAGGATGAACATTTGCTCCCGTTTCATGTGCAACGAGTCCAGAAACTGTCTCCAGGGGATTATCCAAATCGTATTGAATTCGCCCGCTGGTTTCTGCAGCAGAACGCGCTAAATCCACATTTTGGACGAACTGTGCTTTTCACCGATGAATGTACCTTCACACGTGAAGGTACATTTAACACACACAATGCACATGTATGGGCGGATGTCAATCCACATGCTACGTATCCACATGCTCATCAGAGACACTTTTCCATCAATGTTTGGGCAGGAATCCTCGGAGACCACCTAATCGGACCGTACCTTCTTCCTGAACGCCTCAACGGTAAAACATACCTCACATTTCTGCAACATGTGCTGCCAGATCTGTTAAACGTTGTTCCTCCACGCATCCGGCGGGTCATGTGGTTCCAGCACGATGGAGCGCCAGCCCATTACGTACGAGACGTCCGCAACTATCTGGACATCACATTTCCGAACAGATGGATTGGTCGAGGTGGTCCTGTTGCTTGGCCTGCTCGCTCGCCAGATCTTTCACCCCTCGATTTCTTTTTTGGGGGACGATTGAAGGCTCTTATGTATGAGACACCCATTGAATCCCCCGAGGAACTGGTCGCCAGACTTTCCGCCGCTGTAGGGGAAGTGCTCGAAAAGCCTGATGTTTTCGCGAATGTTCGCCGTTCCATTCTTCGCCGTTGTTCTGCGTGCATAACCTCTGGTGGTCACAATTTTGAACATTTATTGTAATTACATGTTAATAAATATGCTTTGGTAACATAATCCTAATTTGTGTCTTTTTACCTCGTATCACAGCACACAATGTGTGGACATGGTAAACTGAACTGTGCTCAGGAGTAGAAATTTCAAACCCCTCTCCCCAGAAACTTAACCACGTCTAACGATTCAGATTTTGGGCTGAAAATTTAAGTCTAAGCTTTAGAAAGCATTTAATGAGACACAAAAAATAACGGTATAAAATAGTTGTTCGTTACTCCAAAGTCTAAAGCGCCCTCTATCGGAATTTTTTGAAATTTTCTTTAAAATTTATTTTCAAGAAAATACTGACATAAAGAATAATTTTAGCAAAACGCGGCAGTAGTTAGAGCCTAATCTACGACACCAAGATCGGGAATAACTGATTTTTGTTCTGGGGGGAGAAGGGTTTCAAATTTCAAATTTCAGTTTACGCTACTTAACTACTCGTTAGGACTCAGATTTTTAGATCAAAATTTAAGTTTAAGTCTAAGCTTTCGAAATCATTTAAAGAAATACAAAAAATAACGTTAAAAAATAGTTGTTTGTTACTCCAAAGTCTAAAGCGCCCCCTATCGGCATTTTTTGAAATTGAACTTTAAAATTTTATTTCAAGAAAATACTGGCATAAAGAAAATTTTTTGCAAAAACCGCAAACGAATCGACCAATTTTTCCATGTTTTATAATCATTTGAAATTTCGGACCCTAAACTTTAATGTCCCCTATCTCCTTGGGAATACGTCTGGGACCCTTAGTCTCCTATTTAATATTATTTGTCTTTAAGTGTACTATAACCCCTTAAAGTTCTGCCCATCTTTTATGAATCACCCTGTATATATCACTTTCTTCTGGACACGATAACTTTCGTAATTCTGCACCAATCTCTTCCAAACTAATACATAAAATCAATGGGCATAAAATTTCGGTCAAGTTCGTTAATGGGCAAAATCGGACCAAGGGGATGGAAATAGGGAGGGGTTTTGCGAAAACCGAAAACCCCCCTTAACTTCTTAATTTTTATACATATCAAATCAGTTTAAAGTTTTTATTACTTCTAAAAATAGGGCCAAAATTTTATGTATCACAGATTTTTGATAAAGTTAAAAATGGGCTCAAGGGGCGCAAAAAATAGGGTTTTTGGGAGAAAAAAATTCATAACTTCGTCAATTCTTAAGATATCAATTCCAATTAATTTTATTATAAATCTCCTTAATATTATCTACAACTTTTATATTCACAAGTTTTTGATAGGACCAATTCGTACCGCAAAAAAAAATTAAAAACGAAAACAAAAAGGGGGTTTGAAGAAGTAAAAAATCCATAACTCCGTCAATTCAAAAGATATAAAATCCCCATGAATTTATCATATATCTTCTTAATATTGTCTACAACATCTGTATAGACAAGTTTTGAATAGGATCAATTTTTACAGCAAAAATAAATTAAAAATACATAGCGGTTGAAGAAAAAAATCATCTAAGTAAGGGTGTATTCAAATCCAAACTGCTTATTTTCTGACTCATTTTACAATTCATTTTTGCCCTCAAAGGCTTCCAATTGTTACGTTTTCTTACTCAGAAACAATATAACGTGCCGAAATGGCCGATTTTTTGATAGAGGCAGAATATATTTAAAAAAGTGCTGTTAAAGTGGGCATTTTGAACCGAATTTCCCGAAGCGGATTGTGTTGGAAAAATCATTGCATTAAGGATGCACTCAAATCCAAACTGCTTATTTTCTGACTCATTTTTAAATTCATTTTTGCTCTCAAACGCATCCAATTGCTAGATTCTCTTATTCAGAAACTATATAATGTAAAGTAATGATTGATTTTTTGATAGAGGCAGAATATATTTCAAAAAATGATGTCAAAATTGGCATTTTGAACGGAATTTTACGAAGCAATTGTGTTATCACTTTCTTCTGGACACGATAACTTCCCCAATTCTGCACAAATCTCTTTCAAACTGATACATAAAATCAAGGGACATAAAATCTCGCTCAAGTTCGTTAATGGGCAAAAACGGACAAAGGGGATGGAAATAGGGAGGGGTTTTGTGATAACCGAAAAAACCCCATAACTTCTTAATTTTTGTACATATCAAATCAGTTTAAAGTTGTTATTACTTCTAAAGATAGCGCCAAAAATTCATGCATCACAGATTTTTGATAAAATTTAAAATAGGCTCAAGGAGCGCAAAAAATAGGGTTTTTGGGAGAAAAAAATTCCTTACTTCGTCAATTCTCAAGATATCAAATCCAATAATTTTATTATACATCTCCTTAATATTATCTACAACTTTTATATTCACAAGTTTTTGATAGGGCCAATTCTTACAGCAAAAACAAATTAAAAATACATAGCGATTGAAGAAAAAAATCATCTTATTAAGGGTGCATTCAAATCCAAACTGTCTATTTCCTTACTCATTTTTAAATTCATTTTTGCTCTCAAACGCATCCAATTGCTAGATTCTCTTATTCAGAAACTATATAATGTACAGTAATGATCGATTTTTTGATAGAGGCAGAATATATTTCAAAAAAGGATGTCAAAGTGGGCATTTTGAACAGAATTTCTCGAAGCGATTGTTAGAAACGAAAAATATTGCCCTACTGAGAAAATAATTGTTTATTAATCAAGTTTTAATTAATTGAAAAAAAAAATAAAAACACAGGTCGCTTATAAATCTTTTCAAAAATCACGTCAGCATGTTTCATATTTTTTTTAATTAAAAATGAATCTGAAAATGTGCCAGAAAATTTCGAGTTGTTGAGTATGGAAAAATATTTTTTTTTAATATCGCCTTAACATGATTCTGATAAAACCAGCTATTTTATAAAAAGGAAATAAAAACTCGTCAAAAGCAGACAGATGTTAAAGTGGATTTATATCTAATAAAGATTTTGTTTTTGTTGGTGAAATTAGTATACTTAACTTCGAAATCTACCTCTGCCTGTAGGCCGGGCCGGCAGGGATTTTATCTTCAATCCAACTTATACCTTTGAAATAAATAATTTTCGTCTGATGGACTGATGGCTTCCATTATTATGAAACAGCCATTATAAATGAAGTGTTAGGTGAAGATGGAACAGCAGCCATAAAAAGTTAGAACTCCGATTTTCTGGTCAGAATGGGGGGAAAAATGGCCATTTTTTTTTTTTCTAATTTTTCTTTTCCCATTTTTACCTAACACATAATTGGCTTTATAATTGGCTGTTTCATAATGATGGAAGCCATCAGTCCATTAGAAGAAAATAGCTCAGTTAAAGCGTAAACTCGGTTAAGCGAGACTCGGATAATCGGAACTTTATTGTACTGGTTGTTCACCGATATTAGCAATCAAAATGTGATGCAACAGATCAAATTTTCAAGTGAGTCGCAAACTTTAAAAACATTGCCATAAAATAATAATTTGTTCAACTGATGCAAAGACAAATGGCAGATAACTTAAAGTTAAATTAATTACGTACGACAATTTCAGTGTATATTATTTTTGTACTGAGTAATTTACTCTTTTGCATTAACAAACTGTCATTATTTTGTTTTTTTTGTTAATATCACCGAATTAAAGAATTATTTTCTTTTAGTATAAAATAGGTAAACTATTTAACTTCTGACAAAAACTGATTTCAATTTATTCAGTGTAAAGGCATTAAACGTAAAAGCATTAAACGTTTACATCGTTTAATGCTGGCTTCGGTTAATATCGACGAAAAGTGGCCTCCCTCCAAAATCTACACTAATGGAAGTTCACTGCATATTGGTTGACACGAGTTGAAAAAAATCACATCTTAGAATTTATGTTGAAAGTGGCTATAATGATTCCATAAGTGACCAGGCTTCCCACGGCTGCAAGGATGAGATTTTTATCCAGTACCAAACTATCTAAAAGCTTAAATTCCACAAACTTATCATTTATTTTATTGATAAGACGGAAATACTTCCATCTATCGGAACTATTTTGAACTTCAAAATCGTAGATGCTTCTTTTTAGTTCCGAACCTGCTTTTGAGGTAGATGAAGCAAAAATGCAAATCACAAGAAATCGAATGAAACAAACTATTATATTTAAAATACGATAGAATAATAAGTATTGTGACGCCTGTTTATCAACGAGCATGCTGTACGTGTGATAAAACACTCTTCCAAGTAGAATGACAAAGGCCAGAAGTAATATGTAATGAAGAGCTTCGTTGAAATCGGACGTTAAATTTGAAATTTCAATACAGATTTGATCCACAGATTTCAAGTTCAAAGTTGGTCGTTTCTCAAGTCTTTTCTTCAATCCATTTATCATTTGTTTCAATGCTAAACAAAAACAACAAAAATAAACAGGAATGTATGGTGTTACGAAACACCATATTTCCAGAAAAACGGAGGAAAAATACAAAGGCCTGGATGCCGGAGCCTTTACGTATCCATAAGAAAAAGTATCGCCGGGATAGCTAAAGACAGTAGGAGGTTCCAACGTTATGTACCATGAAAAGATTATGGTAAGAGTACAAATGTCGTTAATTATCAATACAATTATTAGCACATTTCTATACTTTTGTATAGTATAAGGGATTATAGTTGAATAAATTTTTGCCATGTGGTGATTTAAATATTTCAGATGCTTCCTTTTAAGAAAAAATTGTATTCGAAGCAAGCATTCAAGAATCATGATTAATGTTAGAACATTGTTATTTCTTCTGTTTTCTAAGCTTGTAAAGCGGGTAAGTAAGGAATACAACTTATTCATTTCATTGGTGATAATGAAAAGTGTTGCTGCAGCAAAGAATATTAAATTTTTGCACTTTAGTTTAAATTTTACAGGGTATGCAAGGCCGTGTAGACACAAGTAAATATTCAATAAGCGTGGAATTGCTGTACATGCGGAAACTTTATGCAAAAGTTTTGACGAGTTCCTTCCTGAATTAGGAGATACCATTTTTACAATTTTGAGATATATTTTAACTTTTCTTTAAACAGATGTTTCTAAAGCTATACTCTTAAAAACAGTTAATAACTTTAGTGGGCTTCTAATGTAATAAAAAACAAGTTGGAAATTGTACGCTAAACGTAGTAAATGAGGTACTTTTGTAATATAACTGTCTATCATCCATAGATGGCCATGTATCTAATTCTGTGCTTGACCCTGTATATCATTTTATCTATATTCTACAAGCATAGCTTAGCATACTAAATGTATTTCAGCGTAAAAAATGCATAACTCATGTATAAACCACCTTTGAGGTGTTTTCGTTCCTACTCAGTAACCCTTACGAATTCTTTTGTATAGCCCTGTATATGATCTACAGCCCTTATACATACAACGTAATATGCAAAAATTTAGTTAAATTAAAAATCTCCTAGCACAACTAAAATTGCACTTCCGGCAATCATCGCTAATATACAGTATTTCGGCTACAGTATAGTATCCGAAATATTTTGTGTGTCCCTGTAGATGTTATGCACTTTCTATTATACAGAAATTAACTTGGGGTAAACATCAGCAACGTATATCAATTTATGTGAAATAGATTAACATAATTAAAATACACCACAAACAATATTTTCCCCTATATCATTATGTAACGGAATTCTTTTGTGTGATCCTGTAAATGAAAAATATGTATTCTTTGCACCGCATATTCAAGAGAATGTATATTTTAGCGCAATTCAGAAATACATATCAATTTCATTATACCCGAAAGGTTTTAACATCATTAAAATACACTTGAAACTATTTTTTCCATTGGCAGTAATGTAATGGAATACTTTTGACTGTCCCTGTAATTTAATTTTTCTTTAACTTAATATTTATTCGAATTAAATGCACGGTTGTACACCACTGATTGTGTAGATTTGAGTTGTTCTTAGATAGAATTGCTCAATAACATAAAATTCAGCCAAAGTGAAATATAGCCATATCAGTATTGACAATAAAACTCTGATTTACTACTCTTTAACTTAATATCTGTTCAAAACTGAAGCAAGTTTGTAGAACAAGCAGTGAAAATATAGAATTCATATTTTTGAAATTTTGATTTTTTTTTCCCTTAGTGTTTATTCATATCTGGCACATAATAGTACTCCATAAATACAGTTATGACTTACTTCACAATAATTGAACTATTCCATAACAATGTTCATTTGAAACTACAACAGTTGTACCACTATTCACAATAGAACTTCCAAAAAGTTATTTATAAAAACTTTAAATTACTTTATATTTTTTTATGTTTTTAATAAATGCAAAATGTAAAATTTTATTTTACGGCATTTACATCCTCGGGGGACCACTGCAGATGCTGTAAAAACACAAATTTCATTTTAAATTTAGATACATAGTTTCGACATGTTTGTTTATATTATTTTGCGACCTATTATTTTTCCGAAGTTAGTACATCACTAGCTAATGTCACCCCTGGTAATATAATACTGCCTAATCAAAACATAATATCCAAAAATCGTTATTTTCCATCATGTTGAAAATTAATTGCAAATATTTTTTAAACATGCCTTATTGTTATCGACTAAACGAAACTCACTCTCTCGTGTTAATGTAGAAATTTTTGAAAGAACGATAAACAAAATTTAATAAGTATAGCATTAACTGTTAGATTACAATTTCTTTTACTCGAAATGCATTGCAACATCATAATCATAAGCTGTCACTTAAATAATTGATAGCTATTCTATACATTCGATACTAAGATGAAAGATACGATTTTAATTTTTATTCCTCAAGCGTTTTCAATTTAAAGGTATTTTTGACGTATGAAGTATGAATGATATGACAACGAAATTGACAGGATATTATCGAAACGAGAAATTTCCTTTCCATGCATCTCTTAAACGTCATGATTCTCCTATCGACTTTCTTTGCAAATTAAACTTACCAGAAGAAGGTGCCTTCGCCAAGTTTTGGCAATTAAATCGTAAGTTGTGGTAACTTGCCAGTTTTTTAGTTTTGCGTATAGGTAACTTCATTACAAAAAAGTAAGAAAAAGTAGTAAAAAGTAAAAGTAAGAAGTCGAAAAAAAAAAATGTGAGCAACATGATATGAATGCATTTTATGTAAGGTAAAAGCCACGCCCTTAGTCAATGCTGTTTTTTGAATAAAAACGTGTATTATGGTTTCCCGGTATGAAGGGTTAAGTAAAATTAGCTGAATTTTCAACAAGCAATGCAGTAGCTTCCCGGCACAGGGCGGAAGAACTTTTTTATTTATGCGACTGAATTTTACTTTACTTTACTGTAGCAAACCAATGATATATCATTGAGTCACGAATTGATCGATTAAACTATCATAAGCCTAAAAATAATTTTTAAAAGTATCAAAAATTGACAAGTTTTAAAAACATTTACAGTTTTAAAACAAACTTTATTTGACAGAACACTCTTCTTTCGATTGGACAGACTGACTCAAAAATCGGTCACGATAACACAGTTTAGTCTGCCAGAAGGGGGAAAGTGGGCCATTTTCATGGAAGGACAATTTGTCTGAAAATACAGCGTTGAGTTTAACTAAATAAGCAAGCAAGTTTTAAAAAATTCCCCCGTAAAATTTCTTAATTGGTTTTCTTTATAAAGATGGTCATTAAAAAGTGTACACAGCTTTATTTAAACTTAGTTAAATTTCCTTATGATAGACGATATAAAATATTCAATGTTCGCCACTCACTTTAATTATTCTCCTTTAGGGAGCCTGGACATTTAATTCAAATTGTCTTATTAATATTTAGAACAGCAAAAAATAATTTGCAATAAAATATAAACACTAAAAATTAATGCATATAACAAAAAAATTTAAATCAATTTTTATCTGTGTTACACACTAACAATTACGAAGTATAGCGCATTACTTAGACTTTAATACACAGTGATCAGTGAATAAAAAAAGGGAAAGCATAACAGTGCTTCCTGTTGAGTATTAAAGTTTAAAATTAGATTAAGATATATGTTGTTAATTATTAACCTCAAACATATTTTTTTTTTTTTTTTAAATAGAAGCTGAGATAAGCTATATACTCATGGAAAAAAGCACAGTATGGTAACAACATGGGCGTAATCTGGCGGGGGCAAGGGGGGGGAGCATATGCCCCCACAGTTTTCCAAAAACAGGGGCAAAACTTACCTTTTGCCCCTCCAGTTTTTTGTATTGTTTAATGGTTAAGGCCCAGTTTTGTATTTTAATTTTCTCTCGATCTTGTGCACAAAGTAGAATAAATATTGGGTAATTCAAAATAACCCAGAATTAGCATCTTCACGTTCATAGCAGTAATTTCTGTCTCATGTCGACAAAATCTTTAATGACGCAGTCAAAATTCAAGTAAAAATATTTCCCTTGCTCTTTATTTTCGGAAAAATGAGACGTATTTTTCTCTTTCACATTGTAGAGCTGTTTATCTGTACGTGTAGAATAGATCTCTTGACATTGATCATTGTCAATTTCCTTCGGATAATTTTAATACAACTCCCTGATCCTTCCGCCTATATCCTTTATTTTAGGGTACCAGTCAAACATTAGTAATTCACGGTGCTTAGTAATCTTCACAGAATTTCACTGGGAAATTCATTAAAAACAGAAATGTAAAGCAAATGTTCCGCTTAAGAACAAATCCTTGGTTAATTAAAAAATTCGTTTATATGCTTTTTTCAAAAATCCTCGACGATAGTCGTAAATCACTTCCTCGACCTTTCTTTTGCAAACGTTTTGTGGTCATCACCAAAGAAAGGGGAGTCAAAAACAGAAAGAAGTGGATGTAAACATGTGAACGGCATCCACCGTCAACCTCTAACCTCTAGACTCCCGACAGAAGTCATAAAACATGAAAGGGATCGCCTGAGCCTGACGACATAAAACGCTGGCGTTGTGGCGAAAAGATACGTATAGTCTGTTCAACAGTTAGTTTCAAAGGAACAGAAAAGTCTGCCATCTTATTCGGTTTTTCAGTATTCGTTTGTGTCTGTGTCATTTAGAAAGTCGTAAACGTATTTTTTTTATATATTTCGAATTTTAACTTAAGTACAATTGAATAGTATTGGAAAAAGGACATTTGCATTACAGAAATCCAGACAGAAGAACAAGGAACATTTTTTTTCTTTATTCTTTCAGCAAATTTTATAAATATCTACCCTATATATATAAATTCCTAATGAAACGATTTTATGAAACGACTGATTATGTTTCATGGCGATTTCTCCTAAAATATGGAATATTATGGGGTGAAATTAACAACAAAAATCCGTATTGATCTGTAGATTTCAAAACTGGTATTAGAATTTCAAAATTTGAATTAGTTTTCGAGATTTTTTTTTTTTTTCTAGATTTAAACACTTTTCTCTAATGATGGCAACTCAAATTTTACCATTTTTTTTTTTTCATTTTAGAAAAGGTTATTATTTAAACTAATTTGGCGACCAGTTTGATTTCCCTTAAATGTATGCCAAGAAATGTATCATGTTACTTTTATTCATAACTCAATTACTTGAACAATCTTTCGCCAAATCGGAAGATTCTGATAGAGAAATCAAGAACTCTGTATTTTTATGTTAGCGGTACGCAGGTGATAAATCGCCAAACATTCTTCCCGTCGCATTTTTTTTTATTATTATTTCAGGATTTCATTTAAAATATAATCCATTAATTCGTTTTATTTAAAATACAAAACTTTCATTTAAAACTGAAACATTTAAAATTAAAGGCTTTCATTTCTTTCACTTTTTTTTTAACGAAACGAAAAGAAAAATATTAGGCACAGATGTCATATACGTACCGGGATACCTAATTGGCGCCAAAATGGCGTAATTTTGCTTGACATGATAACCCGGCTATTGACGTTATAAATGATTATTTACTTTTATTTTCTTTTTAAAAATTATATAAATTGTTTTGTTCTATATTTGTTAATTATTTTTTTTTTATTTATTGTTATTTCCTTTTAAAAATAATAGAAAATAATTTAAAATACATATGTAACTGGCATTCGAAAACAAAGTTATCGTCAAATTGTCTTTAAAAAAAAAAAAATCACGCCAAACCCGGTGAGTATATGACATCTATGACAAATATTGAATAATGCAACAAACCATGACATTTAATTTCAACTTCAAAGCAATTTTTAATTTACTACTCGAAAAAAAAAAAAAAAAAATGCTAACCGGCGAGCTAAAAAAGGTATTGGCGAGATTTGCACCCGGCTAACATAAAAGTACCAAGAATTCTTTGCGATCATGGCAACTTTTATGTAGTTTTATTCGAGGAAAAAAAATGATTATTTAATCAAAATGGAGACCTTTCATATGAAAAGCGAAGGGATCAGCCCGTAATTCTTTATGGCAGTTACATGGACTATTGTAATACAGATGAATCGATGGCGGTAGAATAATATTTGGTGACTTATCACCTGTGCCTGGCTAACATTAAAGAACCAAAATGGCACCTGGAATATAAAAAGCGAAGTGGTTTGCCCGGAACTATTGATTGATAGTAGACTTAGGCTATTATTATGGATACTGCAGTACGTGTTAAAAGCAGGAAAATATTAAAATTGTGTCATGAAAATTATATTTACACGTGAATATTAAAAGAGAAAGGAAACTTTGGAATAATAAATACATTAATATGCGTTTTAAGCAGTAAATTGTAGTAATTACGTCACATTTAAAATGGCCAAATAATAATATTGCCAAACAATTTAAATATATCTATGCGGGATATTAATTACATATTTCGAGATGATCTTTTTAATTAATGTTCCCAATTCTAAGACACCGCGAATAATAATATTTCCTTTCTAAAAACAAAAGTATTTTCATGTGAATGTTAAAAAGAGAAAGAAAACTTTAGTGAAACTTAGGTCAGATTTAAAACGATACATTTAAAATGTCTGTATTGTATTATGTTAATCGTTTTATAACGCTGTTAAAAAATACCGGGAGGCAAAGACGCTGTTTAGTTAATTCATTTTATTTTAGCTTCTTTTCAAATGTTTAACTGATCTTATTTAATCAAACACGAAAACAATCATTGGATGTCTTAATAACAACTGATTCTGCCTTAAATTTTTGCAATAAATGGGAATTGAATGGAAACCCGTTTACAGGGAGATCGCCACAAGTGTTTTCCTTATAATTCAATCTTCTCTAATCTTTTTAAAGCCGATCAGATTAGCGTGTTTTTAGATTCTGCGGTGTCTGAACCAGGCCCTGATTATCACACGGGCCCTGTGCACGAAATTTCTGAGGGGCACAAAATTTTTCATAATTTCATTTAAATTTCCATTAATGCGATGTAATTACAAAAATACATCTCAATATATGGTTAAAAGCATATTTCAATAAATAATAGAAAATAATTTTTTTCCTGCAACCGTTTTTCAATTTTTCGGAAAAACTTAAGTTTTTGAGTTGGCACTTTTCAAATAAGTGTGTAATATGTAAAAAAAAAAGAAATAAATAAATAAAACTATCATTAAATTAACCAATTTAAAATTAAATTTTTGTATTGGTAAATTATCTGGATTCATCTTAACCCTTTAAGAACTGAAGATTTTTTGTAGAAATGAAAAGTTTTGGTGATTTCCCCTGATTAATAGGATCCGTTTTGATTGAAAAATATATTTTAAAAATATCCGATGTCAGGCTATGCCAAAGGAGGATCCACGCAATTCTGTGGATTCGGGCTTGACCTTATGGAAAATTGAAAAACGGTTGCAGGAATAAAAATATTTTTTCTATGCACAAAAAGAGAAAAATGTTTTCTCATTTTCTTTAGGATGACATACACAATTGTGTAGGTCAGGTCTTAAAAGGCCAAACCAATGACTGGGATTTAAATCGGCTCAAATTATCAATTAAACGTTACTAGTTCAAAAATCTCACCATTGATTAAAGTGTTTCATTCGAATTACTTTTCCTTCAAACCCTTTCAAATCTCTAAAGTAATGCGTTTTTAATAAATATGTTTACGAAAAACAAGGAATAATTACCGTAGTATTAATTATCAGCTGTAATATTAAGAAGAAATATCAAGAAAGCTCGCCTGATTTGCAGAAAATATCTCTATAATTTTAAATAATAGTAGATATACAACAAAAATATATATGTACAGTCGTGGAAAAAAGTAAACGTTCCCTACTAACTGCCTACTAACTACCCTCTATTACTATTACGAGTTGGAACCCGTCGAAATTCGACGAATTAAAATGTCTAGAATGGGACTGTTAGATCGAATTTATAATAAACCTACAAAAATAATTACAATTAAAAATTCATTTTACATTGGTTGTCTAACTCTTAAAACAAATAATGTTTTTAACCTAAAATTACTAAAATATTATTTCCACAAACTTCAAGTGCTTAAATTATTGAAAAATTAAACTGTATTAGAGTACGTAATCAAGATCAGTAATTATGTTGAAGTTATCGATTGAGGCTCTTATGTTTGTTTTTACGGGATGAAAAATCAGTAAAAAGGATTTCCCTCTGTCACTTCAAAAAATTTCTCCTCATAAAATCTAAACTGTACGTTATTTTCACATTCTCAAAATTTACATATGCACCACTCAAATCGCAATTTAAAAGTATTTTAACGCACAATACATTATTAATGAATGTATTTCCAAACTTAACGTCACGTTTGTCCGATGCAACTTTTCATATGAACATTCGCATAAACTTTCAGTTCTAATCTCAGTATCCGCAAAAACTTACCATTCAGAAATTTGCCTTTAGTTGCCATAGTATTGGCCATTCAGTATCGGTAAATATTTAGTTTTATCAAAGAAAAGGATTGTTTTGTTTTAAATATGACATCATTTTCACTCACTGAATCATTTTGCCTAGCGTCTCAAACTCAGTATCAGCGTAATGTAAAGATATTGAAATATCTTCGTCAATATTTTGATTTATGAAGAAGAATGCGTGTTTTTTTTGTTGTTGTTGTTGTTGTTGTTTTTAATGGCTGACGTCATTTTCTGTTCCAAAATTAGAAAAAAGTTACTTTTATTTGTAATATGAAAATGGCATCAATAAGGATATAATCAATAAAAAAAAATAAGCCATGACTAATTTTCCTTTACTTTTAATAGAAATGGAGTTCTTCAGTTGCCACAATTACAAAATTGGTACTAAAAACTATAAAAAAATTAATATCTCAAAAATAAATTGAGATACAGCTTTCAAACAAATTGCATTTAAAAGTATATTTTTTTCTTTATACGACGGTGTAAAAATTTAAACTGTGCGATGTTTAGAAGTTTAAAAATTTGCATTAGAGAAAATTGCAAAACCAAAATTTTATTTCAAATTTCAAAGTGTTGCCATTCGCAAAATAACGTATGCGTTACGCACAGATATATTTGTCCTTTAAAATGACGTATGCGTTACGCACAGATATGTTTGTCCTTTATAATATAGATATAGAGAGCTCCACGAAATGAATCCTAAGCATTTCAGCTTATAAGTGTAAATTTGTAAAGTGTGTTTTTAACTGCGTTAGGTATTTTCCAGCTGCATTATATTTTAATATACTAAAAGATGCTCATAATAAATAAATTCATACGGCTTCGCAAAAGAAATTAGATATGTTGCTGCCTATGGATGATAATTGCTGTAAGTGCCTTTTTATTTGTATTGCCTTTTCAGCGTATTTTCCAGCTGAATTAAATTTTAGTGTATTTCAGTAAATGTAGTGTATTACAGTAAAACCACCATAACGGACACTTTTTCGATCTCAAACATCTATATTAGAGATGCAACGAATATTCGGCCCATTCGGCCTGTCTGCCGAATATTCGGCTTCGGTCGAATATCAAATCCATTATTCGGCTTTGGCCGAATAATACTGTAATAAATGTTTTTATATTTACACAGTATAACTTTTTAATTTGGCAATTTATATTGATCATGTATAATGAAAATTTTATTTGAAATTAACACTTTTTTTTTCCCGTTAACTTCCATACTCCGAATGGGTTTTATCTACCCATTTTTATATAAGAGACTAATTTAGGAATCACGTTAAAAAAAATTTTATGCTGTATCAGTACGTATAAAAAAGTATCTGTAATAAGTTAACATAATCTGTTAAATTTAAAATTTATCTACTCAAAATTGTTTTAATACAGCTATACAAGCAAATTCAATTTTTTTTTTTAAATCATAATGGGAAGTTTAACATTTATCCCTTGCTACATAAAAAAAATATTTCTTTCAATAATATTTTGAATTATACCTATAAAGAACATAAATATATGATTGATTAGATATAGATGTATTATATGTATAAAATATTTAATTCGTATATGTAGCAATACTTAAAGGTGTTTCTTTTAGTAAAATACGCTTAAAAGTTAAATAGTTAAATATAATTTAAGTGTTTTTTTTAAGTGTGTTACTATTTCTCATTAAATAATGAAAGAAATGGAAGTACTAAATTCTTTTAATTAGTATGCATTTACGTTTTACATATTTTTTTCAAGAATAGCATTGTACTGTTTATATTTGCCTTAAAAAACAGTTTAAACGTATAGACGTAGATTGTGATGCAGAAATAATAATAATTCAGCATTCTTAGGTGATAGTCTATTTCTTTTCTTTTTTTTTTTTTCATAAATGCTACCTGCTTCTGAAAATAATCTCTCACTATATATGGTACTTCCTGGTGCAGAAAGGTACTTTTTGGCTAATTGTGAAAGGTTTGGAAAGTCTGAATTTTTCGCCCACCACTCCAAATGACACTGTTGTCTTTCTAGTAGTGGCTGGGAAAGAAAAATTTCTTTTACTTCTTCACATTGAAAGGAACTTTCTATAGAGCTTCACTCTGCGATTGGCTTGCAATTTCATTAAAGCAAGCCCACAAAGAATTTGGAACTTGTAAAGATGGAATGGTTATGTTGGAAACATTTTGTTCACATTCTGCTACTGGTTTCATACTAGCCTTTCTTAGTCTTACTAAAGCAGTTAATTTGGACTTCACTCCTACATCCTTTGCTTCATCTTTGTTGAAAAAGAAAACTTTAAATCTGGGGTCCAAAACCGTTTCAATGGAATAGAGCTCATTGTCTTGAATCGAGGCAAAAGGCTTCTCCAAATTTTGTAGAAGAGTGTCTTTCATGGTGCCTACACCAAAAAATTTTTCAGATTTAAATAAATATTATTTTAATGCTGTTACTATTGGGATGACTTCAGAAATTAGTGATCTCGATGAGGCAATTTGTTTTGTTATTTCTTCAAATGGTTGTAATAGATTGAGCAATTTTTCTAAAATAATCCACGGGTTTGCTGTCAGATTATTTATTTCTCCAAATTTAGTTTGCATATAAAGAAAGTGCATTTTTTTGTTCCAGTAATCTCTCCAACATATAATAGGTGCTGTTCCAGGGTGTTGTTACACTTTGAACTAATTTCTTCTTAGGAATTTTTAACTCATCAATTTGTATATCAGTTAATCTTGAACATGTTAATGGCGAATGATAAAAATGTGTAAACGATTTTTTTACCTACAACAATTAAATCATTTATTGATCTTTGGTATGTTAAAGCATCAGATACTGTTAAATGCAATGAATGTAATTTGCTTTTCCTTACAGATATTTCCTTCCTCTGAATCTGAAAACATTCACTATACACTTCTTAATAGTGCTATCTGCTGACAACAAAGAAAAAAAAAAAAAAAAAAAAAAAAAAAGAGATAAAAATATTTTTGTTAATTGTGAGCATTATAAAGTCTACAATGATCTCTTTCCATCATTTTAGAGGATATTCCTTTCATCCTTTCTATCAGTGGTTTTCTTAAGATATTAAGATTTCTTATTTTTTATTTTATTTAATCTGAAAGCAGAAACTTATGTTTCCTAGCACTTTTAAAATTTTGTCATTATTTTAAAATGTAACAACAACACACATAATATCTATTAAAATGTAACTAGACAGTACCTGATGAGGAACTTTTGCTAAGAATTTCTTTTTTTTTTTTTTTTTTTTTTTTTTTTTGGCTGAATTATATTATTGAGGCAATTTTTAGGCCGAACATAGCCGAATATTTTTTCAGAGTAAAATAATGCTTTCAAAAATTAAAAATTTGTATATAAATAATTTTTTTTAAAGAAAACAATACCTTTTAAATGTGAAATATACAAAAATTGTGCATATAGTGCACACTATATTTTGTTTTTAGGCGAAAATAAGTTCATTATTCGGCGGCCGCCGAATATTCGGTATTCGGTTATTCGGCCAAACCACTATTCGTTGCATCACTAACCTATATGCGTGCACATTTTTACCTCTAAATAGCGGACATATTCTGTGCTTTCGAGGCGTCCATTGTTCAAAGGTTTTACTGTATTTGAATTTTATAAAGCATATAGATTCAGGTTTACCTCAAAAAATTCGTATTAATATTTATGGAATGGTTTCCTGAAAATACACTTTGTGCTATTTTACGCGTGTTTCACTGTTTTCCAGCTGATTTAATATTTAGTTTCACTATTCATTTTGTGATATGTTAGTATCACAACAAAGCTCTATAGATCGTATGATTGCACAAAAGCACTTCGAATACATTATCTGCTACGAACAGCAACTTTGAAAATGGATAATTACATTCTGTGCTTTTTAAATTGCTTATTTCGATATCTCACTTCAATGTATAAAAAAAATAAAATTTCTTTCAATAATATTGGAAAATGTTTCATAATCTATAACTGATGTACGAGTTTTCGTTCTTGGTTTTTTTTTTTTTTTTTTTTTTTAACCTGAAACGTTGTGAAGAGGTAGAGTTCAAAATTTTCGAAATTCAAGGGCAATATCAATTTAAAAATTCTTAAGCTAAAATTGTTCAGTGTAACCTGAAATTCATCACAAATTTTCCGACTCGTTCCAATCAGAACGTTTTTCAGAACTAACAGTTTTTTTTAATAAACTTCTCTCATTTCTTGATGCCCTGACAGAAGACTTTAAACATATTTATCTCAAAACATCACAACTATGTAAAGAAATCTTCAAAAGCCCAAGGTTTTGACAAAGTTTTATTAAATTTGTTTGAATTTTTTTCGAATTGAAAATGGCATCAGACATAAGATTGGATTGTGTGTTTATGACGGCCGATTATCAACACGTGGGATATAGGCCCTGGGGGGAGTGCCCTTCGTGGGGGTCTTTCTAAGGGAACCTAACCCGTATTTACGCATGGGAAACCACGGTTTCGAAGAAAACCACGAAAACTCCGAAACGGTTAGGCCGACGGGCGCGATTGGGTTCGAACCCAGCACCTCCCGTCTACCAGCTTCGAGAGCAGAACCTCTCGGCCACTGGTGGGGCCATCAGACATAAGAGATATAACGATTGTGTACTCAATATTTTAAAATATTCCATTAAATACATAAAATGTGCAACTTATGATCCTTCCCTATGTTTTCTTATGTAATTGAACATTATTATTATTTTTTTATATTAAAGCTTTTAAGTATTTAAGTGGTCAAAACCAATATTGAATCAACAGTTCTTTTTAATCGCCTTACCTTGCATAATTTGATAAAATTCCATCTCAAAAATGCCGAGATCTGACTAACATGGAAACAGTTAAAATTGCGACACAGTAGTGTCACCTGTCGGAGGAAATATTTCAAAATCTAATCAGCTTTTGTACGTAACCATTGACATAAGTACATTAAAGAAGAAGACAATACTGCACAGAGTTTTCCTAAATATGAAAGCAAATTTTTAAAAATTACCCCCCCCCCGCCCAAAAAAATAAATAAATAAATAAATATGTTAATTGGTTATCTTTATAAAGATGGGTCACTAAAAAGTACACTCAGCTAAATATTCTACTGCAAGAAGATAGGAAGTATTCCAACATTCAGTACTCACATTGATAATTTTCCTTAAAGGAGCTTTTAATTTGAATTGATGCTTCATTAAGGGAATACAAGACTGGGTGTAATCCTATGGGAAATATGCGAGTTTTAAGACCTGTTTTCACGGAAACTAATTGACCGATTTTGATGAAATTTGGAATCCATGTTCACTGGATTATGCTCAAGACTTATGACAAACAGTTTTAATCTGCGACAATTTTTTTTTTTTTTTTTTTTTTTTTTTTTTTAGAGCAATGACAATTTTTTAGAAATTTTATTAAATTTTTTAAAAACTGTCTGCCACATATGTATGCTGTTATCTTATATTTATACTCCACCACAAATATATATATATATATCAAAATCGCTCGAATACGCTATGAGATAATGGGATTTTTACCTGAAAAATACGATTGATTTTTCAGGAGATCCAAAAAACAAAAATATTCACAATTCTCGCTCTTTGCGAATGACAAATTGAGTTTTCTGATTACCGTCCCATAGAACAGACTTTAGGAGTGTCGATAGTCGGTCAAATTATTGTACACCTTTTTAAAACCTTCTTATTGTCCAATTAAAAGATGCCAACAGTGTGTTGATGCCAACTTTGTGTTTTGTTTTGTGCTGAACTGCGACTTGTATTTTTTGAACTTGCACTTTGTGTTACAAAATGGCAAAAACGAAAAGTGGTTTTGATGGAAGGCAAGAATGGGTACAATCATAGGGAGGAAATGCGAGCTTTAAGACCTGTTTCCTCAAAAGCTACCAGAGCGATTTTGCTGAAATTCTTAATCCCTATTCACTGAATAATGCTCAAGACTTATGGCAGACAGTTTTTTTTTTTTTTTTTCTGCGACTAAAACTTCTTATTTTAGAGCAATCGCAATTTTTCAGAAATATTTTTTTCTGAAACTATTTAAAATATTTTAAAACTGTCTACCATATATGATCTTATATTTGTACTCTACCAATAAATTTTTTTTATCGAAATCACTCAAGTACTTTAGGAGTTAATAGGGTTTTTAGCTGAAAAGTACAATTTTTCAAAAAGCTACAAAACTTAGACACTTCTAATCTGTGTGAAGTTCTTGCAGTGTTTTATCAAACACATGAATTAAAGAATATATAAACACTTGGGTGAAGTGTAGTTACATATAATAAATGAGTATAAAATGCTAGACTAAAATGAATGTGAGTGGGCGTGGCGTACCATTCGCGTCTTCCCTTTGTGTGAGTAGGTGTTGTGTCCCAGTCGTGTCTTCTCTTGAATTTTTACAATCTGACTAACATGGAAACAGTTAAAATTGCGACACAGTAGTGTCACCTGTCGGACGAAATATTTCAAAATCTAATCAGCTTTTGTACGTAACCATTGACATAAGTACATTAAAGAAGAAGACAATACTGCACCGAGTTTTCCTAAATATGCAAGCAAATTTTTAAAAATTACACCCCAAAATATGTTAATTGGTTATCTTTATAAAGATAGGTCACTAAAAAGTACACTCAGCTAAATATTCTACTGCAAGAAGATAGGAAGTATTCCAACATTCAGTACTCACATTGATAATTTTCCTTAAAGGAGCTTTTAATTTGAATTGATGCTTTATTAAGGGAAGACAAGACTGGGTGTAATACTATGGGAAATATGCGAGTTTTGAGACCTGTTTTCACGGAAACTACTTGACCGATTTTGATGAAATTTGAAATCCATATTCGCTGGATTATGCTCAAGACTTATGGCAGACAGTTTTAATCTGCGACAATTTTTTTTTTTATTATTATTTTAGAGAAATGGCAATTTTTCAGAAATTTTATTAATTTTTTAAAAACTGTGTGCCACATATGCATGCTGTTATCTTATATTTATACTCTACCACAAATATATATATATATATCAAAATCGCTCGAATACGTTATGATATAATGGGATTTTTACCTGAAAAATACGATTTTTCAGGAGATCCAAAAAACAAAAATATTCACAATTCTCGCTCTTTGCGAATGACAAATTGAGTTTTCTGATTACGTACCGATAGAACAGACTTTGCGAGTGTCGATAGTCGGTCAAATGTTTGTACACCTTTTTAAAACCTTCTTATTGTCCAATTAAAAGATGCCAACTTTTTGTGTTTTGTTCTGTGCTGAACTGCGACTTGTATTTTTTGAACTTGCACTTTGTGTTACAAAATGGCAAAGACGAAAAGTATTTTTGATGGAAGACAAGAATGGGTGCAATCATAGGTAGGAAATGCGAGCTTTAAGACCTGTTTCCTCAGAAGCTACCAGAGCGATTTTGCTGAAATTCTGAATCCTTATTCACCGAATAATGCTCAAGACTTATGGCAGACAGTTTATTTTTTTCTGCGACTAAAACTTCTTATTTTAGAGTAATCGCAATTTTTCAGAAATATTTTTTTCTGAAACTAATTAAAATATTTTAAACTGTCTACCATATATGATCTTATATTTGTACTCTACCAAAAAAAATTTTTTATCGAAATCACTCAAGTACTTTAGGAGTTAATAGGGTTTTTAGCTGAAAAGTACAATTTTTCAAAAAGCTACAAAACTTAGACACTTCTAATCTGTGTGAAGTTCTTGCAATGTTTTATCAAACACATGAATTAAAGAATATATAAACACTTGGGTGAAGTTTAGTTACATATAATAAATGAGTATAAAATGCTAGACTAAAATTAATGTGAGTGGGCGTGGCGTCCCATTCGCGTCTTCCCTTAGTGTGAGTAGGTGTAGTGTCCCAGTCGTGTCTTCCTTTGAATTTTTACAATTACTTCTAAGGTCAGAAAAAAAACCGGTAAGCCAATAAAAAAAAAAAAACATTTTTTTTTTTTCAAAGAATTTCACTGATGTCTTTCCGTAATATTTATAACAGCAAAAAAATTATTTGCAATAAAATATAAACACTAAAAATTAATGCATTTAAGAAAATATCAAAACAGAGTAGCACACTAGCAATTACAAAGTATAGAGCATTTCTTCGAATTTAATACAGAGTAACAGTGATGAATGAATAAATAAAAAGAAAAATGCCCAGTTAAACTGATGGCATTGAGCTCACAGGCTATTCACCCAAATTATAAAGTACAATACTCTTATTTCAAAGAATAATGCCCCTCCAAAATTAAAATATACTCTTATTTCAAAGAACTCTCGAAAAAATTATGCCTCTCGAAAAATAAATTAAGGGGGGATTAGTTCCCCCACTGTTTCACATCTTTATACTTAACCAATGAGCCTCCAAATCTCATCAGAGAAACACCTTATCAGAATAAACCTGTATACCAAATTTGAATCAAAACGGATAGAAAAATCCATTTATCTAAATTAAGGGGGCGGGGGTTATTGGCCTCCCGTGCCCCCCTTTAGACTTAAAGAATGAACTTTCAAATCTAATTAGGGAAGTTCGTAATCAGAATTAACCGGTATACCAAAATTTGAAGAAAATATGATAATTCTGCACGAAAAAAAAAAAAACATTTACCTAAGTTAAGGGGGGGATTAACCCCCCCGTTCCCCCTTTAAACTTAACCAATGAATCCCCAGAACTTATCTGGGAAGCGGTTATCAGAATGAACCTAGAAAAAAAAATTGAAGCAAATTGGAAATTTCTATCAAGAATTATCGCGTTACGTACATACATACAGAACTGGCGGGCACATTAACTCTCAGGCTTTGATAGCCTGTGAGCTTAAAAAGCTGAATATTAAAATTAGATTAACTATTGACTAGATATTGTTAATTATTAATCTCAAACGTAAAATTTAGTTCCTTTGTACTACCCAATAAAAGCTGAAATAAGCTATAATGTTCATCGGAAAAAGCATAGTACGGCAACATTAGGGTTAGCTGGGTGAATTAGCCCTCCAGATTCGCCTGGGATGGCTCAGTAAGTAGAGCATTGGCGGCTCCAGCCAAGACATCCCTGATTCGAATACTGGCCTGGACTTTTTTCCCCCATTTGGAAATTTACAACTCTCATGATTTATTTATCAACTGAATAATTGCAAGAAAAATTAATCTAATAAAGATGGACGTTTGTCTATGTGTCTTTGTGCTGACGAGATCGCTATGCATAGAGCTATAAGATTTGGCAAGAAGGTAGCTGTATGTCTAAAGTTATGCACATAGAAGTCAATTTTTGGACTTTTTTGAGTAGTTTTTTAAATGTAATTTTCAGCCTTTTTTCATGTTTTATGGATATTTTTCCAAATTTGTAAAAAGGAATCTGGTTTAATTTTTTAGCAGAATGTAGTAAATTCTGTCCTCTTTACAATAAAGTTTATTTGGAATTTATACAGTAAAATTTTCCCAACAATTTAATTGTTTTTTTTTTAATTTTGCAGTGATTTTCTGCTGTTTGTAAAAGAAATACGGTCTCAAACTTTTAACCCTAATGTAGTAAATTTTGTCTTTCCACGATTGCATGCCCTGGTTTAAATTGTTAGCAATTAAAAATCACATTCCGCAAGGATTTTTTTCCTCCATTTGTGAAAAAATTCTGGATACAATGTTTTAGCCCTACTGTAGTACATTTTGACTTCTCCGATTTTCTGAATTTTTAGCGATTTTTACGCTGTGACTTTTTCACGCTAGTAAATGGGATACAGTTTCAATTTTGTAGCCCAATACAGTAATTTGTCCTCTTTTGAATAAGGCTTATTACAGCAATTTTTGAATTTTTTATGCGATTTTTTGACATTCGTAAAAGGATTCCAGTTTCAATCTTTTCGCAAACTTATTAAATTTTGTCCTCTTTTCAATAAAATTGAATTCCTATAGCAATTTTTGAATTTTCTGCAATTTTTTTTCTTTCTTTTTTTTACATAATATGGCGATTTTTTGAAATTCGGTTTCAAACTTCTAGCTTAATGTAGTAAAATTTTGTCCTCTAACTTAAATTTTTAGTGATTTTTAATGAGATTTTCAATGCGTATTTTAACGTCTTTTCACATTGTGCGGCAATTTTTTGACATTCATGAAAGAATTCCAGTTACAATGTTTTTCTATCCACAAAAAGGGGACCAAAATGCGTAAAAGGGGACCATTTTCCAAAAAGGGAACCATTTGGGAGACCTGCTTGTGTAGTGGGATTTTATTGTCTTGAAGCTTTGTGCTTGGTGGTTGTGCGGCGCTTAAAACATATTTCTGGGGAAAAGTGAGCGTCACAAACGAGGGTGGGGGTAGGGGGGGGGGGGTGCTGAAGCCGCCTAGTATATTACATAATGTTATTACATATGCATATATTACTTAAATGTTAAGAAAAATATTGCTTCAATTTAATTTTTTTTCTCGTTCAAAAATATATTTTATACCTATTCAAAAATTACAGAAAATGATACATCGGTTTTAGTTTTTATTTTATCCGAAATGGTGAATAATTCTTCTTTAATAATTAACATTTCGGTTTTGAATTTGCATGTACTATATTTACATGCATTAAGTTTTTCTAGCAACTGGATTTCTCTTTATGCGGCGATATTTACTAATAATTTATGGTGTCACAAAACTATAATTTTATCCCTTTTGTTAAATAAGATACTTTAATCAAAAGTAAAGTATCTTATTTTATGTTTTATCTTATTTATTATTAATTGTAATTGTATCCAAACAAAAATTATTTAAATATGATCGAGATATATTTAGATATTCACTAATTCAGTTATTCGCAGGGCCTGCTGCCCAGGGGCCCGCGCAAATTTGACTCTTGGTTAGGGGCCTCAAATCTCTCTGTATAATCCAAAACAATGCTTCCTCTGTATAAAATAATATGTTTGCTCTAGATTTGTTTTAAAACGTTTCTTGGCGAGAAAAAGTCAGTATTAACTTATTTCTTAGGCAAAGGTGATATAATTGTCAGGGAATGTGTAGATTCGACGATCTCGAAAGCAACCGTGCGCGCAAAAAATAAGCATTTAAAATGTTGTAAAGGATAGAAAATTTTGCGAACTAAAAAATAATTATGCACATTAAATGTAATATTAGTGGTATTTTTCACAAATTTTATTACCTATATTATACATCATATTATGATATCTACAATTTAAAAATAAATTTTATTAGTACGGTATTGCAGTATACATTGGGCCGCTAGCTGCTTTGCCAGGGCCCCGCGCGACTCTGCTCCGGCCCTGGATATTCGCATTAAGTTTGAATAGAGCTGTGAAAAGTATTCAATTATTAATTGTCGTGTTGTTCTTACACAAAAGAATACACATATTGCACAATGTCTGTTTATTTATATTCGGTAGCGATAGATCATTTCGTGCATTTTATTTTAGGGTGATCCCAAGTATTATTTTTTTCTTTGATTTTTTGCTGCCCCCCTAATTGCCCTCCTTAACAAATCGACATTGCTAAATATGAAGTCATACCTGTTCTTTTTAATCCTGAAATTTCAGAAGAATCTGTCGAGTATACTTCTAAATATTCGACAAAATGTCTAAAATTAAAAGTTGCCGGTCTTTAATGGCCATATAGTGTACATGCTTAATTTAATATTTTATGTGTTAAAAGCTGATGAGCCGTCAGTAAGATTTTAATATTTCACATAAACTGAGTACATATTATGACAACTAAGGGGTAAAAAAAGAGACATTGTTTAAGAAGAGTAACCAGAAAAAAGAAATTAAAAATATTAATTTCCGGAGGAGATATTTTAAATATCTGAATGCATTCCATGCCTATACATTTAACATTAGAAAGGGAAGTTGGGGATCTGACTGTCCAACAGCCTTAAAGCAAAATGTTAAAACTCTGATTTTGAGAAAAGGCCAAAAATATAATTCGATACCATTATATTACTAACATTCAAATGTTTGTAAATCAAGTTCTATAAGCTAGATAGACACATAATTCAAACTGATCTAGAAAGATAACATAAATGTCTTTAAAATTAAGTCCAAAATAGAAAATATCTTTTTTTCACCGAAAAGTGCGTTTTAGTAATGTTTATTGCCTACTTTAAGTTTCCCTTTGAACTAAAAAAAACTTGTCCGTGTGTTTTTTTTTTACAATGTAACACACATTAGAATTTTTTTTTTCTAATGTAACACACATTAGAATTTAAAAAACAGAGCGAAAGAAACTAAATTCCACAGGAAAACTGTTGGCAAACAAATCAATGTTATTTGAAAATTACCGGCAGAAAACTGGAATTGAAATCATTGACATTTTCACAAGTTCTATTCTGATTTTAACCCCTTGGGGACGAGCGGCACGTATACGTGCCGCATGAAGCGCTCAGAATCCTTGTTTTTTCTCACCAGTAAAACTTTACTGTAAAATTTGCCTTATTTAATCAGAGCATTTTCTCGATTCAAGAAGACACAAATTTCTGTTTTTAAAAAACGGTGACAAAAGATTAAAATTTTCGCAACAGGCTCCCGTCCCGAAAGGGTTAATTTGAGTTTAATTAAAGGAAAGGATAAATACTGCAACAGCACTGCAATGAAACATTTTCTAGAAATACTAACGGCAGATAGTGACAAAAATTTGCATAATATGACATTTAAATGCATACGAGATTAATAATGAGTACAAAAGATAAATAAAGATTTCGAATGAATATTAAGTAAATTTAATCAATGAATTTTTATAAGTATGTGAGGGATAATTTGAGAATTTATCACTTATATCCCAATACTGTAAATAAAACATTCTTGCGTTTTTATTTATTTTAGCAGTAATTTAAATTTATTCATAAGACATAATGAAAAAGATGTGCAGTAAAACCTCAAAAACGGAATTTGCCGATAATGGAATCCTGGCTTAACCCTTTTGGGACCGTATGCATCTTCAAAAGGTGCAGACAGCAATCGTTCTTGGTACCAGTAATAAAGAAAAACAATGCAATTCTGTGATTACATAAGTAAAGGTAACCGTTTGAAAATAAGTTGTACCAACCAAATAAAATTCCTGTATGACATGCTGGTACAGGGGGGGGGGGGGGGGAGGTTAAACGGAAAAATTTCGCAGTCCTGACGCGACGTTAGGAATATTGTACAATTAAGCCGGCTAAAACGGAAAAAAAAGAGAAAGAAAAAAAAACCAGTTTTTTCCCCCAAGTATTCCATTTTTACAGATTTTACTATCGAAAACAGTCGATTTAATGACTGTCCATTATAGGACCCTTCCGTTATAGAAACCAGTCCGAAAAAGCCCAAATACTTAGGCATCCACGCAATGTTGCTTTTACGACTAAAGCAGTGGTTCCCAACCTTTTTTTGGCCGTGCCCCACTTAAACATCTCTAAAATCATGATCCACCCCCCCCCCCCATCCCTTCTATATCATATAAATATTGTCGCATAGAAAATAAACTTCCATTTTCCCGGATGGATCCGAAAATAGCATTAATTCTGATAAGGGTTTCATGTTCTTTAATTTATCAAAATCATATATTTTTTTTTAATTACAAGTATGCTTTTAACCTAACTCCATGAATGCAGTGATGCCATGGACCTTCGCGTTTACATCCACAAAAGTTTGATTGTTTTTTGGCAACTTACCTCAAATTTAAAACTGATAAATAGTCTACATTTTTATTTTCGTAAAATTTCTTGAAACTTCTCTCATATTTTTATTACATCTGATAGAATTGATACATTTTATAATGGATTTTAGCACTTCATTAAGAATAAGTGATATTTGTTTATCGCCGAGACTGTATGGATTACATAATTCACAAGTAATATTTCCGGATTTACGCTTTTATCCATTTTAAGTTACTATTTTGCTTTCCTCTTATAACATACTTCGATTGCGGGCTTTCCCCCCCATTATTATTAGTTGGCTACCATGTTTTCTCCAATTTTAAATTTTAAAATGCATGTGTCATTATTGTCATATTCTGCAAAAGAGCCATAAGAAGTTTACTTTCAACCCTTTCCTTCCGTGATGCGCACGGGGTTTTATTAATTTCAAAAATGTACTACCTCATTTAGGTCATTCAAAACATTTTTTAGGTTAAACATGTCTAAATAATTAATTTTAGATATACCCTACAAAATTTCATATGTAAAATTTCCCTCGTGGGGCATATTACACTATGAATAGATATACAAGTTTTTTTTTTAATAAATATTTTTAAAAAAGAGGTGTAATTTACTAAAATAATATTAAAACCAGAAAGATTACAAGGGTTTTTTAATATATAATAAGTGTCAGATTATGTAAAAACAAATTCACATAATTATTTTGGTGTCTGTGTACTTTTGAACTTTTAAATGGGATCGCTTCGAAAATTAATTTTTATTCAATTATTTTTTAAATTTTTCATCTACTATTTCTATTTTTAGACTAAGACACTACATAAGAAAAAAAATGACAGAAAATTTGATAATAAGAAATCTGAAATTGCCCCCCTGAAAAGTCATATTGCCCCCTGTGGGGCGTGCGCCCCACGTTGGGAACCACTGGACTAAAGCAAGGACTGTTAACTGAATGCTGTCTTAAATGGGGGGGGGGGGGAATCATGATCCTCACGGAAAGAATATCATAGAGTTACATCTGCTAAGGCAGAAACCTTGTTAGAGTAATTTTTTCAGATTCCGAAGGATTCCATTTTCACAAGTTTTACTGTAGTAAATGGTCGACTTAACGACCGCTCATTATAGCGACCCTTTGATTACAAGAAGTCCGAAAAGTCCCACATACTTTCCCATTCACGCAATGTTATTTTTATCCACAATACAAAGACTGTTAACTGAATTCTACCCTAAATGGAAGGAAAATTCAGGGTTCCGACTGAAGGAATATCATACAGCTATACCTGCTAAGCAGGGGTGTAGTGCAGGGTATACGGAGGTATACGCCATATACCTTCTGGATTTTTTTTTTTTTAGAAGATCCGTATACCCTCTGTTTCTCAAATAAAGCTATAGCGTATACTCTAGGAATGACATTCATCACTTTAGGGTATACCCTCTGATTATTTTACGACTACAACACTGCTGCTAAGTCAGAAACCTGTCTAGAGGGGAATTTTTTTCCGATCCCAAAAGATTCTATTTTCACAGGTTTTACTGTAGTAAATAAATGGTCGATTTAACGACCACCTATTATAGAGACCCATTCATGGACTTTACCCACGAGTGGCAACAGCCACGCCTCTGCGGGTAAGTACTCTCCAAAAAAGGCTGTTTACTGGATGAAGGGGAAGTAGTGTTAAAAAGTTCTTAACGCGTTCATTTATAACAACCAGTCAGAAAAGTCTGGCTCTTACCCCTTTACACGAGGTTATTTTTAGACCCCTCCCCCCCAACAGAACGACTGTTAACTGAATTCTGCCCAAAATGGAAAAAAAAATCAGGTTTCCGACGGAAAGATTATCATACAGTTATATCTGTTAAGTCAGACACCTGTCTAGAGTGGAGTTTTTTCCGATTTCCTAACGATTCCATTTTTGCCGCTTTTACAGGTAAATGGTCGATTTTAACGACCTCAATTATAGCGACCCTTCCAGTATAAGGATCGATCTTAATGGCCTTAACCCCTTCGGGCCGAGCGTCACGTATACGTGACCCATAAGGTGCTCAGAATACTTGATTATTCCCACCAGCTATTTTTTATTGTAAATTTTGCCTTATTTAATCAGGACATTTTCCCGATTGAATTAGGCAAAAATTCCTGTTTTTAAAAATACGCGTTAAAAGGTTAAAAATTCTGTAAATGGCGATCGTCGCGAAGGGGTTAAATGTTTAATCATTCATGCGATGTTATTTTTAAACCCAACACAACGACCGATTAAACATTCCAATATAGAGAATAACGACCACTTCCAGTTTTCTACCACATTTGTTTGGAATTCTTTAGGTGTGATAAGAGAGTGACTGTTTAAGGGTTTTTCAAGAACAGAAAACATACCCTTGCTTTAAAAATATATACATAGATTATTTCAGCATTTATCGATCAAAAATATTTTGAAGCAGTATCAGGTCTGCCAACCTTTGTACGAACTAATGTGTAGTTCAAACTCAGAAAATGTGTAATTTTAAGGCGTCAGGTGTAGTCACTGAAATTATGAACACACTAATTTAAAAATAAAAAAGTTGGTAAGACTAAAATGAACTTTTATTTATGAAGCACACTAAAGTATCAAAAATTTAAATCTCACATAGCACAAAGAAAAAATTTCACTAGTAAAAATACAAAAGCCTTATACAAATATGCATACCATCATTTTTTTTTTTTTTTCTAATTTAAAATCATCTTGTAAGTTGAATAAAAATTGTATTTTTAAAATTGTATTTTTATTTACATCACAAGACAAAAATTTTGGCTGAAATAAGAGTTGAATATTTGACACAGTATACAAAGCAGGAAAATGAAAAAGAAACATGACATGACAAGAGTACCTCTCTTTAAAAAAAAAAAAAAAAAAAAAAAAGGTACTTTTCGGTTAGCCGGGCGCCAGTGGTTATATATACATATATATGTATATACATGTATATGTATAAATATACATACATATACATATATATACATAAATATACATATAGTACATGTATATGTATAAATATATATGTATATACATATATATTTACATATACATATATGTGTGTAGATATACAATATGTATATATGTATATATATGTATATTTACATATATGTATGTATATAAATATGTATATATAACACTGGCGCCCGGCTAACCGAAAAGTACCAAAAAAACTTGTAAAAAGATTTAATTTCCGGTAAACAATCTGTAATGTGTAGTAGAAGTAGACTCAATATGTAGTAGAAGCAGACCAATGTGTAGTTTCCACACCTAATGTGTAGCAGTTGGTTGCCCTTAATTGCCGAAACGTCAGTGAAGGCTTACTGTGGAGACCCGAAATTTTTTGGTTTCCATCTGTTTGTTTGTTTGTTAGTTAGTTTGTCTGTCTGTCTGTCCCGCGATAACTGCCGTAAAAAGCATCCGATTAGCTTGAAATTAAGGATGTATATTGGTGAGCTCCCCGGATTTAGCTGTATAGTTTTGGGTTAAATTTGGTTCATTCGTTCGGAATATATAGAACATTTTATTTTGTGACATAATGCTTTTCTATGGGAAGTCACACGATTTTCAAATTTTTATTTGTCGAAAGAAATCGCTCATATGAATAATAGATTTAAATGGTAAATTTTGGATGCTGAAATTTTTAAATAAGAGTATTAAATAATTCCTTTTAGTTTGCAATTTTGTCAAAACATTTGTCAGAGCTTTTAAATTAGGTGTATAACTTATGATGGAATTTTATACATGTGTTCGAATAATATAAAACATTTTATTTTATGAATTTACTTATTTTTTTTTCTTTTAACTGTTGCGTAGCAACTATATCTCATCTAAAAATATCATAAATGTGAAAGTCTGTACGGTTTTTTAAGTCAAATCAAAGTTAAAAGGAATAAATTAATGAATGCCTTTATATAGATATTTTCATATAGATTGATTTAAACGCAGAAATGAAAATAGTATTTATGTACTATATAGAATAATATTTTTATTTATGTATTCAACTATTTTGATTATAAATGAAAAAGTTCGTTATTTTCATACAGAATAAACTGGCATTATTCTATTAAACTTTATAAACTTTGTTGCCAAAAAAAAAAAAAAAAAAAAAAAAAAAAGGAATAACAATTTCTCCCAAAGAGTTAATTTTAATTTGTAAGATTTTCACGTGCAAAAGGAAAATGGAATAAGCAAATTACAAATAATAAAAAAGATAAATAGGACAGGAATGAATACATATAAACATTTCACACCAAATACCACCTAAAATAATTTTTGTAGTGGTATTTTTCCAACACTTCGAAGAAAGATTCCTCGATTTACACGATTTTACTTGGCCTTTCTTTTCTCATTGGTTGCGATTTCATTTTCGCAATTGCGTATATTAATTGGCACAAAATTTTACATTTTTATGACTGAGGTATATGTAAGGACATACAAATAAGAAATTCCGTATTGTCTCCTATAAAATGTGATAAAGTGTTGGTTAACTATATATGTTTCTATTAAGAGGAGCAGAGCTGCCAAGCCTCCGGCGTTCTGGATACCAGTATTTTAATACAAAAAATGTTACTTTGTTTAATTGAAACATTTGCGCGATTTAAAAGAACAACATTTTCTGTAATATAATAGTGTTGTGCAAAAAGCCTGAGACTTGCCATGTCTGGTGGGGAGTGAAATATTTTATTTAATGCATTTATCTCTATTTTAATGCTACGTGAACAACGTCCCGTGTAACAGCTTGTAGAGTGTAAAATAAATTAAATTATTAAAATAATCCCTATTACGAAAAATGAAAAAAAATGCCCGGCTAAGGGAAATAAAAGGTTAGTTAACCTTTCGTAATTTGACCCGAACACAGGTGTGCGTCAAATTTCAACGGTGCTTGTAACATCACGATTTTAAATTAAATGTGGATAGTATTAAAAGGCTATCACAAAAAATACTTAACGGCGCCAAATCACGTTTATCTATTTAGTCAATTGGAAGTGGACACGATGATGAATTATTAACCGTTAGGTTTAGAAGTCCCCCTACTTTAGGGTGATTTTAGTAAGTTAATGCTATCGAGTACATTTTTAGCTATTTAGATTAGATCTTAGATATAAATATTGCAGAATGGTAATCAAAATTATTTTTTGGAAACAAAAATTATAAAGGTGTTAGATTTTTAAATTAGATGTCTCAGTTTACATTTCCAAAAGTTCTTTATCCATTAGATACAGGTGTTTGTGGTTAGCAGGCAAGTAAATACTGCTGTATGGATATTAGGATAACGTAAAATGCTTGACCAAATTGTTGCTTATCCTTATAAATCGCAGTGTAAAAAGGAATCTAAGATATAGGATAATCATTAACTCAATAGAAAATTACAAATGCAAAATAAATTACACAACGGGGGGTTCAGGGGGGCGCCCCCCTGAAGAAATTTGCTTTATTATATAAAAATTACTAGAATAAGTAGCTCGTGAGAATTTCAGAATATCATTATATAACAACGTGTTTAATTTAACACTTCTAATGTCTGAAACCATCGAATTTTTTTTTTCCTTTTATAAATGTTTGTGTAATTTAAAAAGTTTAAATTTTGTTTTTGTAGAAAGATTAATATTACGCAAAGTTTGCTAAAAACAATAAGTTGCAGAGATGACGTTGAGGCTCTTGATCTGCAGATTTACTAGTTGTTAGTGTTGTCTATAGCTAAGCTAAATGAACCTTCTGTGCCCAGAATGCACATTATGCACGCGACCTCAGGTCGAGGTTAAAGTTCGTCTGTTGGCAGTAGACTGTCAGAAAAACTCGTCAATATACACTAAACTAGCAAAAGCCATGCTTTGTTTGGATTCGCGAAGCATTATTTAATAAGATAAACATTTGAAAGTAACAATATTTTTTTAATATTATTTTTGCATCTTTATTAAGCAAAAACGTTATCTTATGTTTTGGCGCATTTTAATTTTAGAAATGTAAATTCAGGCAAATAAATAAGAATTTCCTCGGATTTTTTTATTTATAATATAACGAATTAAACAATTAATTTTATTTGTTTACAATTCTTTTGTTGCCACTTTACAAAGAAAAAAAAAATCCAAATTCTTTTAAAATGCGTAAACACAGTCTGCGTAAATGATTTCACATAATAAGAATAAAGTCTGTAGTTGAATTCTTAACACTGAAAAATACTATTATAATTTAATGTAAATAATTGAATTTTCACAAATTTTAATTCATTAAAAATATGCTATAATTTTCATAAAGAAGGGTATTTTAAAAATTTCATAAAAGAAATCGTGGAACTATTTAATCAATCATGATTCTACCTATAATTATTAACCCCATGATTTATTTTTTCTTCTGAAAATATAAGTGTTTAATTTTTTATTTTCAAAAATGCGTTTGTAATGGAAAAACACGTAAAATAAATTAATTATAATGATAATTTTTTAAGGTTATTTTGCAAAAAAATAATATTGTGCAAATGTACAGATCATAATTTAATTTTATGTTTAATTTCAAGTCAAAATACAGAATAGATTTTTTGTGAAGTGTACGACAAAATGTGATTTGTGTAGCCTAGTAGAGGATTCGCTTCGCTCAACTTAATTATTCCTCATTTTATAACAAATAATTTCCGTAGTCGCAGAAAACATGTTTAACATCTTTTTATAAATTTTAGAAGGATTTTGCCAATTAAAATTAATTAATTAAATTTGAATTTATAGGGATTTTGTGCAATATTTATAACTCCACTCAAATCTTTTATTTAAAAAAATTTTCTAGTATTTTGCAGAATTAGGGAATGTACAAATATAATGTTCTTACAATAGAAATATAGAAATATTTCCGAATTGAAACCACCCCCCACCCCCAATTTTTCAAAGTTAAGAAAGCTAAAGAGATGCTAAGGCAAAAGAAATCTTCCTTTTAAAAATATTTTTGTTTTGTGCAACCCATAATGCTTTTGGAACAAGATAAAGTTAAGTATCTATAACTCATTCTAAACTGTATTATCACTAATCGATGTATTAAATTAGTTTTATAACAAGTTATTTTGATGGTACTTTAAAGTACTGCCGAGGAATAAAGAGTTAACTTCAAAATTAAAAGCTTTTTAAAGACATTATTTATGCAATATCCATCTGAAGCAAACGTATTTACTTCAGAGTGTTTCACTACTGTACAGCTCTAGCCTAGTGGTTAGCGTACTCGGTGCATAACACTAAGATAGCTGGTTCGATTCCAGGTGAATTAAAGAAAGTATTTCTGACAGTATACTTACTTTTGAATATTACCATAGCGTTCTAAAGCATATGTATTATTAATGTCCTTTTATTAAAAATACCGTGTTTTTCGGTATCCAAGAAAATTCATTAAATTTACAAAATTTCGGTTAAATGTTATGCACACATGCTAGGTCGAGGCTAAAAGCCGTCTGCTGGCGGTATTGGCGGCTGCACATACTGACATCCTTGCGGTACTATAGATAGAATAACAACGGATTAAGATACAGCTAGAGCCTCTAGATACAGCCAGCTCTGGAGAATGCGGTCACGCGCATAAGATCTATTACTGCAGCAGGCACTTGACATTGAAATGTTTTTATTTTTATAGAATTGACTACTTAGACAAAGTTATGTTAGTAGCAGAAGATCAAAGTTATTTGCAGGAATTTCAAAATTTGATTTTCTTTGACTAATCATTAACCATATTTGTCTGTTTGGTGCAACAAGTTACATTTAGAAAGGCATTATCCACGTTCTAAGAAGAAAAACAACAACTAAATCAATTTTATAAAACAAAACTACTTGGGTGTGTCAATTCCAAAACTTTCTTCTAATGCATCTTAATATTTCAAACAAGTAGTTACACATGTTAATACTTCAATATTATTAGTTCAATACTATACCTACTTTGATTTTCACCTTTAATTTCCCCTTCAGTCAATTAATTGGAGTAAAACCGAGTTAATCTCGATCATGATACTTAGTAAAATCCATATTTTTCGTTATTCTATTTGTACGCCAGCTTAGCAGGATGCAAAGTTCTCTTCGCTGCACGAACCGCCGATGTGCAACAGAACTGCGAAAAGTCAAGAAAATTACACAAAAATCACTATTTCAGCACCCCCTAATGGCAGAATATTTCCAAATTCAAGTGGAGCCTGCTTTTCATAGTCGAAAAAGTATATATGAAATTTGTCTCAATTCTATGCATAACTTCATAAACTTTTCAATGATACAATAATGGAAATGCACAAAAATTGCCATTACAGCGACTCCTTTCGGCGGAATATTTTCAAATTCAAGTAAGACCTGCTTGCCATAGTCAAAAACGTAAAAATGAAATATGGTTCATATCTATGCATAACTTCATACACTTTTTGATGGTAAAATAATGAAAATGGCATAAAAAATCGCTATTACAGCGTCCCCTTCCGGCAGAATATTTCCAAATTCACGTGGGACCTGCTTGCCATAGCCAAAAACATGTACATGAAATTTGGTTCGATTCGATGCATAACTTCATACACTTTTCGATGGTACAATGGCGACACACGAACAGACAGACATTTTATATAAGTATGTTTTTTGGAATCTTTGACTCCTAAAACATCAAAACTGGAAGTCGAAAATTATTTCGATTACAATATTTTCTTCTATTATAGATAGAAGAAAGTAAAAATAAATTCAAATTCAAAGTATCATAAGTTTTTATCCTAAAAAAATGTAATTTTTTTTCCCCTTTTGCCGCTGCTGTTGTTAGAGCATCATGAATGTTTTTCTAAACATGACTTGTAGATAGTGTTGCCAGTTGTCACGATTTTCAGGAATTCCAGAGACCGTCCCACGGAAGGACTGCAAAAGTCCCATTTTTCAAATTTTTCATGTTGATACAAATTCTGTTTAATTCATACCATCCTATTCATTAGTCTGCATCAAGGTGAAGTTGATACTGTTAAAACCTGTGGAAACAGATCCTATCTATAAAGGAAAATTTCTCCCCAGTCCTCTCAATAAAAATGCTTGTTTCAATGGCGTCTTTTCTACAAAGTGTTTTAAAGATTTTGGTTTCAAATTTCGGACCTGGTGGAATGAAAAGTCTATAAGCGTGTCATTTCTACTCACGAAAGATTTTTGTGAAGTTATGATCCTGAGAAACATCTTAAACACCATCTATTCAAATTAAAAATATTTTTTTCTTATAAATTTAAATCAGAAAACAACACAAATAAATATTTAATAATTTCCATTATTGCCCCACCCCCCTCCTTTTTTTCTACAAACACTATGAATACATAATGCCGCATTGTATTTTATATGATTAAACACGTTATTAAAAAAAAGAAGTCTCGGTCCCCTGGGTCTTTCCTTGCTCTTTAGTCTAGAACACCGCTCCCCCCCCCCTTTTTTTTCCTACAACAACGGAATTAAATTTTTACCATAGAAGTAGCCTACTAAAAATTTAAATAGTATATATGTATGTGTATCGGAATTTAATTAAAATATCGAAATTTCGAGAGCTAAAGAGAGCTAGAACGAGAGCTAGAACATCCTCGGATTCTTAAGAATAATTGATGTACGTTTCAGCACGTAATTCATCATATTATAGGAAGAGTAGGTGTAATATAAATATATAATGCCGCATTTCATTATATATGATTCAAGCATGTTATTAAAAAAAAAGTCTCGGTCCCCTGGGTCTTTCCTAGCTCCGTAGTCTAAAACACCGGCACGAATTTAGTCTAAAAATATAGCCTGAATTTCGAATGGATTTTCCCCCACATACTTCTTTTTTTTTCCCTTTACATTTCATCCCATTGTGCTTGCAGATGCGAAGCGCTGTATATTTAGAACAAACAGTGATATTGATGATTGCAGTTTTAGAAGTTATTAAAACTGCCGGCTTCTGGAGGCTACTTAACGCACAGGAAGTAAGAAAGAATGTAAATACATTTTAGTTACGTAATTTTCGCCAAGGTAATTTTAGAACTTAAACTTTAGAAAGATATTTTACATACAAAAAAAAGTACAGTAGAAACTCTTTTAACCGAAACTCTCGGTTAACCGAAATCCATTTTTAAAGGGTTTTTTTTTTTTTTTTTTTTTGTTTAGTTTTCTTTACTATCACATTCCTTGTATGCAAAATCCATTTTGAAAGCTTTTTTAAACTATTATATTTCTTGTGAGCAAGCAGTCCTTTCCAAATTACGAGTACATATAAATATTTTCGATCCCTTTTCTTAGAGTTCTTTTGAATTTAACTTGAGCTCCCGTAAGCTGTGCAGTGGAACGAAGAAAACGAACAAATTAGCAATCCTAAAGCTTTTGGATGTTTTGCAAAAGGTTTGGCATGGCTGGAGCAGCAGAAAGACTGTGATACTGGTGAACTAATAATATTAAAAAACTCCTTGGTAGAGCTTCAAAGCAAAGCCAATCGAAACTGCGACAAACAAAACATTTTTTCAAACCCTTGTGATATATGTAAAAGGTACTTAATTTCAAAAATAAAATTCCGGTAATTTATTCTTGTTTCTATTCTGCTATTGCTTTATTTTTATTAATCACTTGTTGCCATAATAAGAAATATTGCATATATTTCTCCTTAATCTTAAAATGGAAGCAGTCTCGATTATCCGAAAATTCCGATTTTCCGAAAGAAGGTCGGTCCCAATTGCTTCGGATAATCGAGGTTCTACTGTAAATAGCTTCACGGATGCATGAAAATTACACAATGAAGAAGTAGGATTTTATGTACAGAGTATTTTAGTACCAAGGTTGCAAATTTTAAAAGCAACAACAAGCACACAACAAGTAACAATTTTCCGTACAGAAAACCAGGGTCGGAATCCCTACATTCAGTCAAAAATAGGGAAGTTCTCACAACAAGAGAGGCTCGCCAACAAATATATCTTAAAATGAAATAATTATTATCTTTTAGCTAGTGCTACAGCCTTTTCCGCATAATACAGCGGACTCTTGTTAGTGCATTTCCGGTTAAGAAATACTTCGTATTGTTAAAAAATGTTCTGTGAAATTATATAGAATCTACTGGTAACCCATTACCTTAAGTCTTATGTAAAATTACAAAGATTACAAAAACAGAGATTCTGTTAAATATCAGAAAAGTTATTCGGTAACTTTAGAGTAGACTCTGTAAATTTAAATCGATAAAAATACAGAAGACTCTGTAAAATTATTTAGTTTATTTATTTTTAATAATAACTTAATTTATTTTTATCAATTAGTATATTTTTGAACTTCGGAGAATTAGGCTTTTTAGCGTGAATTTGAATTGCTATGTTATTTAATCTTTACAGTATTTATTTCTACCCGGAAAGGATTTGATCGCAAGTCCTCTGGAATGAAAACGAACATCTAACTGACGGTGCTATAGGAGCAGTGTTGTAGTCGTAAAAAACCCAGAGTCGTATACGCTAGATTCATGAAGTTCATGGCTAGAATATACGCTATAGCTTTATTTGAGAAACAGGGGTATACGGAGCTTCTTAAAAAAATCCAGAAGGTATACCCTCCACTACACCTCTGTATAGGAGCTGTTACTACTGTGTGCAAAAGATGTCTTTTATCATTCAGCGGGGAAATACTTTTACTTTTAACTTAATTTTAAATTACTGTTAATAGTACTAACAAGGAAGGTCTCCATACGGGCATATTCAGAAAAATCTGAAAAAATTACACAGTGTTCGCCTCATGTGGATATATATGTTTATAAATTTTTTTTTGCGGAACCCCGATAGAACGTTCGTAAAAAAATAATGAAAATTTCGTTTATTTGGCGATTTATCATCGGTTGGCGATGAAATGAAATTTCGAAAAATACTTTTTCATGTCGAATACTCTTTAAGATAAAAATATTTCATATTGAACTTGTTTAAATAAATTTAACTTAAAGAACTGTAGTTTTGTCAGTTTTAGTTTGATTTAGCTATAGTTTTGTCATATACAGTGTCTCACAAAAGTGATGGGACACTTGTGCTTTATAAAAAGAAACTGCAATAAAATAAATAAATAAACATGTGCAAAAATTTTTTTGGTGTGTTTCATATTTAAAGTTAGTAACAATTATTACATAACATACATTTTGTCAAAATATTAAAATATTAATTTAGTAAAAATACAATTGTTCAGAACGGAGCAAAAAATGGCTCACATAAGTGATGGGACACTTACTTTTCCATCAAATATTTATCCAAAAATTTTACTTTTTAAAAGGTTTTAATATTTTGTTGGATTTCCTTTTACTTTTAAAACATGATTTAATCTTTTTGGGATGGATTCGACTAATTTTTTTGTGATTTCTGGAGTGATTTTACCCCATTCTTCTTGAAGCACCGATTTTAGTTGTTGTTTTGAAGAAATGGTGTGTTTGCGAATTCTTGATTCCAATTCTTGCCAAATATTCTCTATGGGATTTAAGTCTGGAGATTGTGGTGATGTTTTTATTATTTCAGGACAGTTATATAGCAGTCAGAGTCTAACGTTCAGAGCAGTGTGCTTGGGGTCATTGTCCTGGTAGAATTTAAAATCGTTATGAAGGTTCAATTTTCGTGCTGAAGATTTCAAATTTTGCTTTAAAATATCAATATACTTGTACTGATCCATTATACTGTCAATAAAAACAAGATTACCAACTCCAGCGGACGACATACACCCCCATACCATAACTCCTCCTCCACCATGTTTTACTGTTGGTACCAAGTTTTGTTTGCGAACTTCTTCCCTGGGTTTTCTCCACACCAAGATTCTACCGTCAGAACCAAATATATTAAATTTACTCTCATCAGCAAATATAACTTTATTCCAGTAATCAGAATTCTTATTTATGTTGGATTCTGCGAAAGCTAGTCTGAGTTTTCTATTCTTTTCACTTACGAAGAATTTTTTCCTGGCTACTCTACCGTGATATCCAGCAGATCGAATTACCCTTCTAATAGTCTCAGGATTAACAATTATTCCATATAATGCTTGTAAATCAGCAGCAACTTTTGGAGCACTATTTCTTGGATTTTTTTTAATATTTCGAACGATAATTCGCTTTATTCCATTGGATAGCTTTGATGGTCGGCCAGGTCTTCTTTTATCCTGAATCATATGATTCTTTTTATATCGTTTAATGATATTGAAAACTTGAACGACTCAAGTTAACTGTTTCAGCAGTTTTTCTAATAGATTTTCCACGTTTAATATGCAAATTAATAACTAATTTTCGAATTTCAGGCGAAGTTTCTTTTCGTTTAGCATTCATGGCTACACAGAGCTAAAAAACACAAAAATTCCAAAACAAACTGGAAAGAAATACTGCAGACGATTTTATAAATTATTGCATATTGCTTTTAAGTAAAAATAAAACCCCCAAAAAATATTTTTATTGCTTATTTCAGACGATTTTTGTTGCATATATAATGGTGTCCCATCACTTATGTGAGCTATTTTTTGCTCCGTTCTAAATATTTGTATTTTTATTAAATTAATATTTTAATATTTTGACAAAATGTATGTTATGTAATAATCTTTACTAAATTTAAGTATGAAACACACCCACAAAAAAATGTGTACATGTTTTTTTAATTTATTTGATTAGTTTCCTTTTGTAAAGCACAAGTGTCCCATCACTTATGTGAGACACTGTATGTATTTATAATGAAAGTTAAATATCAAATTTTATGAATTAAAAGAAAATTAAAATTGTTTCAATATCTCAAAATTAAGTCCAATTGAGCGCTGTCTGTTCAATTTTGTTGCTATGGAAACGACGAATTCCTTGGTTTGAAATGAATAACTGCTAAATGAATCTTGCTTTTATTTTGGAATACGCTTAAATATATTAAAGTATTTTTTATAGATGAAATTGTTTTTAAAGTAATAAAATTAAGTAACAAGCAACATAAATATGTAATACGAAAAAATGTATTTATTACACTCTCTCATTGTTTATGCTTAAATTCATTAAATACTTTTTACACGCATTCTAAAAATCAATTAACAAACAATTTTCAGATGCATTAAAATCGTTTGCTTTTGGCGAGGAAAAGTACTGCTCGCCAAATCGCGTGACGTTTTCGTCTTTTCGAGCCAAATACTCTACAATATTTTATTTTTTTACAGACTTTCTACTGTAATTCCGTCGCTAAATTTGACTGATCCTTTATTACATACATAAATAGTTTAATTGGTATATTTTTTTCAAAATATTCTGAGTATGACCAGTATGGAGACCTTCCTTGTAAGCTTCATGCACATGATGTATAAAACAATTGCAAAGTGATTGTCGATAAAAAAAATACCTGCTAACTCCGCGGAGACGAACTTTCCCTTTCTAAAACATTCTAATCATCATATATATTATAAAGCAGTAAGCTCTAAAAGTTCCGCTCGAGTGTTTTCAAAAACTACCCGGTGGATTTTTTTCCAAATTGCATCATTCGATAGGAAATATTCCCGGGTGGGGGCGGGGGGGGGGGGGTTATGAGAAAATATACAGTGATAGCTATGATTTTTGATGATAAATTTCGTATTTTACTGCTATTTTGAACGAAAAGGTTGCCAGTGATCATCTTTTGGCGAAAGGTTTGTTTATTAACCCCTTGGGGGCGAGCGACACGTATACGTGCCGCGTGAAGCGCTCAGAATCCTTGTTTTTTCTCACCAGTAGAATTATACTGTAAAATTTGCCTTATTTAATCGGCGCATTTTCTCGATTCAAGAAGACACAAATTTCTGTTTCTAAAAAACGGTGACAGAAGATTAAAAATTTCGTAAAAGGCTCCCGTCCCGAAGGGGTTAAAGAATTGAAATAGTTATCCGTCCGTTAGAAAATAATGCAAATACCTCGCAAATAAGTGGGAAAAAATACTGATATTTAATTAAAAAAGACAACAACAAAATAAACTTTTAATAAGACACAATATTATAAAACTAAAATATTTAATTTTAACACGAAATAAATATCTTTCATGGTTAAAAATATAATTTATTGTGAAATTTTACAATTTATAGGCGAGTTATATTTACAGGCGAGTTATCGCCTGCGTTACGTTAAAAAAAAATGAATCTGAAAATTTGATTAGACTAATTTTGAATTACAATTTTTTTATTTTTAGTTCTATTCTTTTTCTTTTTATCTAACGGCCACATCATGTGATTTACAGGAGAAATAAACAGATGTAATTGTAAAAGTTACTGTATTTACGATTTCTAATTTATGTTAGTCGCCAAACAATGTTTAGCTAATTTTTTTTTTAAAGCCAAAAATGCATAAGCGTGACATTAGCTTCGGGATTTTCGCAATAATGGTGTTTTTTCAAGTGACCGAGATCATTTTTGGAGTACATTTATATATTCAATTATAAGTTATATAGATATCAGTTAATATTTTAAAAACTAGCCGCCTCTGGCGACCAGTCTGGTCTCCCTTAAATGTATGCTAAGCATTGCATCATGTTACTTTCATTCTTAAACTAATTGACTTGCTCATCCCCCCCCCCCCCCCGAGTCCAAAGATTCTGATAGAGAAACCAAGAATTCTTTGCGAACTTGATAACATTTCATACATTTTTGTTGTTATGCATACTTCGTCTTTTTTGATAAATACCATTTAATTTCCGTAGCTGTAAAAATGAGTGAAATTTCAAGTGTTTAAACTGAGATTTGTACATAAATTATCTAAATTAAACCTATTTTACTTAAACATGCTGTTACTTCAATGCCATTTTTTAGTATTAATAAATTTATTTAAATTTTTCAAATCATGCATTTATAAAAAAATTTTCACTACTTAATAACTAAATAATGAATATATATACTTTTGCTTTTATAGATTTCATTTCTGAGTTCATAAATATGACAATATAGTAACGTAACTAAGAGAAATAGCAAAATAAAACCCTCGTGAATGCAAGCCGTTAACAAACGTTAGCGCCATCAATTTACCTACTATGGCGTCATAAGAATATTGTCCATTCATTGTTGCAGAATCTGCTTTGCGAATGATTACCACCATGGTCTAATATTTTCTATTGTTTATAATGAATGAATCTCTTGTGTTTGTTTACTTGATAAAGTGAAATAGAAAGATGTCAACTTAATTTCAATTGAAATTATCTTCGAAATATTTATTTATTTGGGCACAGATGTCATATTCGCCCCATATTGGCGCGAATTTTTTCTGTCGCCAATATCATATAGGCAACGGGTACTTTACTTGCGCCAAAATGATTGATGTGGTAACCCGGATTATGTTGTTTATGCTGTTGATGTTTTCGCCAAATTGGCAACCGAAAAAAAGCGCGCCAATATGGGGCGAATATGACATCTGTACCTTTATTTGAATGTAAATTAGAAATAATACTTTGATGTTGAAATGAAATATTTTAGTTTGTGTTATTATTATTACGATTAATTGTTTATTTAGGTACTTTTCCATTACAGGGGCTTTGGCATTATTTTTTTTAAAGCTTGGCGCAATTCGGGCTTCATAATGTGAAATACGTTGATAAAATATATAAATAGCTATGAAAACAAACCTGGTGAAATTTTATTTTTATTTATGTGTATTTAATTTTTATTTATTTGCATATAAACATTTTATTTATACATATTATACAATATTTGTTTACATAGAAATTACTTCTATTTCTGTATAAAAATAGATTATTGGCTTCTTTAGATTAAATAAATTGTATATATGTGGAAAAAATTACTTATGTATATGAAATAGGATATAGATTGCCGGAAAATACGATGCCGGTTTTTTTTTCTCGCCAAGAACCTATCCTGGAAAAATATTTATTTATTTATTTATTTATTGTATTTTAAATGAGGTAAATGAAATATGTGTATTTTAAATGAAAGATTTATTTTAAATGAAATGAGCGATAGGTTTATATTTTTAATGAAATGAGAGCGATGTAAGAATATTTGGCGTTTTTTATCACCTGCACCCGACTAATATAAAAGTACTGAAATGTCCGTTTGGCATAAAAAGTGAAGCGATCAGCCCGGAACTATTGATGACAGTCACATGACTTCGACTTTTATTATATAGATGGAATCAAATATCTAAATTTTAGTTTGCATTTCTGCCGCACATACATATTATAAACTAAGTTCATACTTTTTAAAAAGGCTTTCGCCGTAATTACGGAAGCATATGATTTTTATACACTCCAACTCAGATCAAGGATTATTATCCATTTTTTTTCTTTTTTTTTTTCTTTTTTAGTAAATATTATTGTTTATTTCTTTGGCGATAACACCAATTTCCCGTATAGGAAAATTCGGTACTATTTACTTATCCCATCGACCCAAAATCTATCGCCAAATTATAAGATTAAATGCCAATAATGGTTGATCGTAAATGTCACAATCACTTGACTTTAAGCAAAGTTACGCGCGTTTACGTCATCAACTGATTTTTATTTCGTCATTTAATTTGTATTTTTATTAATGTTATACTAATTTATTTGTTCTTTCATTATTTAAAATAAAAATTATATCAATGTGTATAATTTGACGAGTGATTTGGCGCTTTATATAATTTGGCGAAATTGGTCGACGGGATAACCAAGTAGTACCAAAAATTCACAATTTCAAAATTTAGGAACTGAAAATTATTCTTAAGGAAATTTATGCAATCATAAAAAAAATATATAAATAAAAATATAAAAAAAATTCAACATTTTTAAATAAAAATTGCTAGCTGAGAAAAAATTGCAAATCTTTTTTGGTGCTTCTTAGTTATCCCGTCGGCCAATTTCGCCAAATTATATTAATCGCCAAACCACTCGCCAAATTATACACATTGACATAATTTTTATTTTAAATAACGAAAGAGCAAATAAATTTGTAAAACATTAATAAAAATACAAATAAAACGTCGAATTAATGGTTTTATTGGCCATTATTGGCATTTAATCTTACAGTTAATTAATTAATGGCAACCATTATTGGCATTTAATCTTTCAATTTGGCGACAGTAATTTGGTCGACGGGATAACTACGAAGTACCTCTTTTTTAATTTGTTATTTCTTCATATTTTTCCCCTCTGTTAGGTAATATTTTAAAAGATATTGGACTAATCTTAGATATTTAAAAGCACATAAATTAACATCTGAATTCCAATTTTATATTATTATTATTATTTATTAATTGTTGTTATTATTATTTATTTTATCATTTTCGATAATCAAGTCACCGCCAAATGGCATATTTACCATATTACTGGAAGCTTTGTTGGCACACATGTCATATACGCTCCATGGACCTAATGGGCTTCAAAATGGCGTTATTTTTCCTGACATGGTAACACGGCTATATTTGTTTATTTACTAATAAATTGTTTATTTACCTTTATTTTCTTTTTTAAAATTATATAAATCGTTTTTTTTTTCTATAGATATTAATTAAACTTTTTTTTTATTTATTGTTATTTCCGTTTAAAATAATGGAAAATAATTTAAATATATATATGTAACTGGTATTCGAAAACGATGTTTTCGCCAAGTTGGAGCGAAAAAAAAAATCGCGCCAAACCAGGTATGTATATGATATCTGTGCTTAACAGTTATTTACATTATTGTGATTACTTAGTATTAGACAACACATTGAAGAGTATTTGGTATATTTTTATTATATGGGCTTTGGCGAGATAGAGAAAAAGCCTTTGGCGAGTGAAGTGAATTTTTTTTATATTTACTGGCAACCTATTTACTTTTCATATACATATAAGCATTTTTTTTTTTCAATTTTTATGATATTTATTTACTATAAAGAAGAGCTATTTATCTACAGTTAAATACGAACAGAAATAATTTGTGGTACTTCTTGATTATGCCGTCGACCAAAAAAATATCGCCAAACTATAAAATGAAATGCCAATAATGGGTGATCGTAAATGTCAAATTTACTTGACGTTAAACACTTTACACGTGTTTGTTACGTCATCAAGTGATTTTTAATTCGACGTTTTATTTTTATTAATGTTTTAATAATTTATTTTGTCTTCCTTTATCTATACTAATAAACGAACACATCGCTCTGTCTATCTGCGTGTCTGTCTGTGTGGGATGGATAGCGAAATCTACCGCACGTAGAAGTCTGAAAATTTAGGTGAGGTTAATTCAAGACAGGTCCTGATGCACCTATGGCTCGGATTTTTAATAATTTAAGGGTCAGGGCCCCTGGGCCCCTTTAAATTTTTATGCACAAAATTGTTAATAACTTTCCTCCTTTTTATCCAATCTTCTTCGTTCTGGGAGAGCTTTCACCATATAGTTATTCTCGCCATTCTACTTTCCAGTTATGTCCCTGGATCCTTGGAGCCCGATACAGGGTCCCTTGATTTTTTTGCGCTAATAAATTGTTAATAAATTGCTCCTTTTAATCCGATCTTCATTTTTGGAGTCATTTTTCCATTTAGTTATTCTCGCGTTTCTACATTCCAGTTAAAACCCTGGGCCCCCCCTAGGGAATCGCAGGGCCCAGACCAGGGCCCCTTGAACGTTTTGAGCGCCAAGCATTTTTCAACCCCTAATTTTCTCATCTTCTAAGCGAATAATTTTATAGTTGAGTCTTGGGTTTTTATTCCTGAACCCACACCCTCATATTTTTATTGGGGCCCTTTTTTAAACATTTTCCCAATATTTTGTGCATTTCTTTAAAATATTATTGTAACAAATAATTCATACCGTACGCCTAATTTTGACTCAAGTTCTAAAGCGCTAAATACTAAGACATTTTAACATGTTTTCATGTTAGGGCCCTTTTTTAACTATGAGTTGGCCGTTTTTGGGCCTCCTATTGTAGCTCCCTTAAAAAAATTCCGATTCAATAGCTTTTTTTTCTAACAACTTCCTAGGTCCTCCAGCTACTAAATGAACGACAGAACAATTTCTCTGACTTTAGCTACCACTAATTTTGAATATTAATAGCTTTCTTGGGGCCCTTGGGGCGGATTTTTTTAAAAGGATCCGAATTTCTTGAAATTTTCTTTAACATAGTTCTAGAATCCTCTGATTGCTTTAATAACTACTAAAAATATCTTTATACCCAACAACATGCCAGTTAAGCTCCTGGTCTTTCGGGGCCCGCTATCGGGCCCTTTGAAATTTTTGCATCATAAATATCTAATTAATTGCCCCCTCTTAATACAATCTTCATTTTTGGAACCCTTTTTCCATTTAGTTATTCTCACGTCTATAAATTCCAGTTAAGACCCTGGGGCCCCTATGGTCCCGTTGGGCCCGAGGGCTCGATCCAGGGCCCTTGAACTTTTTGTGCGCCATGCATATTGCACAAACTAATTTTCTCACCTTCTCAGTGCATAATTTTAAAGTTGAGTCTTGGACTCTTCTTCCAGGACCAACACCCTCATTTTTTTATTGGGGCCCTTGTGCCTTTTCTAAAGCATTTATTTAATTTTTTACACATTTAACCAAAATATTATTGTAACGAAAAATTAATACCCTATGCTTAATTTTCACAATCTGTAGATCTAAAGAGTTAAGTATTAAGATATTTTAACATGTTTTCATTTTAGGGCCCTGCATTTAACAGTCAGTTGGGCCCTTTTTGGGTCCTCTATTATAGCCCTCTTAAAAATGGTCCGATTCACTAGCTTTTTTTCTAATAACTTCTTAGGTCCTCCAACTACTACATGAACGACAAAAAATTTTCAGTCTTCAGTTACCACCAATTTTGAATACTAAATCGCCTTCTTCGGCCCTTGGTGCAGCTTCTTTAAAAATGATCTGAATTGCTTGAAATTTTCTTTAACATAGTTCTAGCGTCTTCTGATTACTTTAAAAACTACTCAAAAGTATCTTTTTACCAAACTACATGCCACTTAAGTCCCTGACCCCTTGGAACCCGGTACAGGGCCCCTTGAAGCTTTTGCAGTATAAATTGTCAATAAATTGCCCCTCTTAATCTGCATTTTTGGCTGCTTTATTTTTCCATTTAGTTATTCTCCCGTTTCTATAATCCAGTTAAAATCTTGGGACAACGTAGAGTCCTTTTGGCCCGATCCAGGGCCCCTTGAACATTTTGTGTGCCATGTATTTTTCACCGCCTAATTTTATCAGCTTCTCATTGCGCGATTTTAAAATTGAGTCTCGGACTCTTCTCCCTAGACCAACACCCGCATATATTTATTAGGGCCCTAGGGCCCTTTTTAAGCATTTACCCCATTTTTTGCACATCTCTTTAAAACATTATTCTAATGATTAATTCATACTCTATACTTAATTTTTCCCGGTCTTTCTTTATACCTCAGCTACCACATTTTTCGAACATTAATCTCCTTTTTCAGCATCAACTTACGTGTATTCACAACAGCCGTAAATTAAAAATCGCGTTACTTTAAAGGTAGCTTTAGATAAGGGGTTTCATCCGTTTATTAAATATCGTGTTAATGTTAAAAGTAATTCAAGAAATTTACAAGGTGAGGGGGCATCTTCCACCGTTTGGGGAAGCATTCTTTCCTCGGGTTCTAAGGGGCCAATTTCAACGGTATTTGGTTCATTCAACTTAGATTACAATTCAGCTACTCTCTGTATTATGAAATTTTATCCTTAAGCTTCAGTTACCCACATTTTAAAATGATTCTAACGATTCTTAATGATTGATGGTGCATTCTTTTTTTTTTATTCTATCGGCTTGATTTCTACAAGGTTTCGCTCACTCAACTTGGTTTTCGATTGTCTCCGGCATGTGCTGGGCACTTCCTGTAAATGCTGCCATACGTAGCGGGGACCGAAGTTACAGGTTCGTTCAGAAAGAAGTCTGTTGGAAACACACTAGACGCTGGTGAAGGCAACAGGGATACCGAAATTAGGTTCATTTAAAAGAATTTCAAAAGATTTAAAATCATACAAACTTGAGTTTTGCTTAAGGTTATTATTTACAAACCTCGGGCAAGGCCGGGCGGGTCTGCTAGTTTTTAATAAAACAGTTTTTAAATCAAATTTTCTTCCGTAATATTTTTAATAAAATTGTAAAAGAACTTTAAACGTGTATAATTTGAATTACAGGTTATAGCAACGATAAGCATATCTTTAAATAAAGACATGGAAATCCATGCAGGGAATTTGGTATAAGAAAAGGAAATGTCTGTAAAATGATGACCGAGAAACTCAATAGAATGCATTTAACAGAGAACTAGTGTAAATTTAAAGAGAGAATCTGTTTTTTTTTTTTTCTGTGTTTTTATAGGAATTTTTAACAGTGCAAGTTAATGAGGACAATTTCGCTTTACTCATCATCTTCTATTTGCAATTAATGTTAAAGACATTGCTTAATGCGGACGACTCGTCAGATAATGCGAACAAATTTTTCACAAATTAGAGAGGGCAGAAACGAAATTTTGGTGTATGTTTGGTTATTAATATCAAAAAATTGTCATCGACGATGATGAAAATAAGCAAGCATTCCATCACCAGAAACGTGAGAGGTTTAAAAATTGCTACTGTAAAGTCCCGATTATCCGAGTTAATATGGGCCAAGCACAAAAACTCGGATAAACCGGATTTACACAAACCGACACCAACTAAGGAGATGAAATATAAATTTTCACTTAATTCATTAATTTTTATGGTACTAGTAACATAGTACTAGTAAATTTGGTTCTAGTAAATTTTGCCTAATTAAATCGCCGAAATCTAACAATTGTCAACGATTAAATATGGCAGAAATTTGTATTAAATTTTAGAGATAATAAAACCGTACAAATTGGCAGCTATGTGATTCTATTAGTGTCATGAAAATTGCAGGTGTAGCCTCTTCTTTCTGTTCAAAGTATTAAGTAGTTTTTTTTTCAATCGAACTTATACCTTTGGAATAAATAATTTTCTTCTGATGGACTGATGGCTTCCATTATTATGAAACAGCCATTATAAATGAAATGTTAGGTGAAGATGGAAGAGTAGCCGTAAAAAGTTAGTTCGTTAAAAAGTTAGTTCTTATTTTCTTTTAGTATAAAATAGGTAAACTATTTAACTTCTGACCAAAAACTGATTTCAATTTATTCAGTGTAAAGGATAACACCCTTTCAACGTTTGCATCGTTTAATGCTGGCTTCGGTTAATACCGACGAAAAGTGGCCTCCCTCGAAAGTCTACACTAATGGAAGTTCACTGTATATTGGTTGACACTAATTGAAAAAATCACATCTTAGAATTTATGTTGAAAGTGGCTATAATGATTCCATAAGTGACCAGACTTCCCACGGCTGCAAGGATGAGATTTTTATCCAGTACCAAACTATCTAAAAGCTTAAATTCCACAAACTTATCATTTATTTTATTGATAAGACGGAAATACTTCCATCTATCGGAGCTATTTTGAACTTCAACATCGTAGATGCTTCTTTTCAATTCCGAACCTGCTTTTGAGGTACAGGAAGCAAAAATGCAAATCACGAGAAATCGAATGAAACAAACTATTATATTTAAAATGCGATATAATAATAAATATTCTGACGTCTGTTTATCAACGAGCATGCTGTACGTGTGATAAAACACTCTTCCAAGTAGAATGACAAAGGCGAGTAGCAATATGTAATGAAGAGCTTCGTTGAAATCGGACGTTAAATTTGAAATTTCAATACAGATTTGATCCACAGATTTAAAGTTCAAAGTTGGTCGTTTCTCAAGTCTTTTCTTCAATCCATTTATAATTTGTTTCAATGCTAAACAAAAACAACAAAAATAAACAGGAATGTATGGTGTTACGAAGCACCATATTTCCAGAAAAACGGAGGAAAAATACATAGGCCTGGATACAAAGGCCTGGATGTATCCATAAGAAAAAGTATTTCCGTGATAGCTACAGGCAGTAAGAGGTTCCAAAGTTAGGTACCATGAAAAGATTTTGGTAAGAGTACAAATGTCGTTAATTATCAATATAATTATTAGCACATTTCTATACTTTTGTATAGTATAAGGGATTATAGTTGAATAAATTTTTGCCATGTGGTGATTTAAATATTTCAGACGCTTCCTTTTAAGAAAAAATTGTATTCGAAGCAAGCATTCAAGAATCATGATTAATGTTAGAACATTGTTATTTCTACTGTTTTGTAAGTTTGTAAAGCGAATAAGTATGGAATACAACTTATTCATTTCATTGGTGATAATGAAAAGTGTTGCTGCAGCAAAGAAAATTAAATTTTTGCACTTTAGTTTAAATTTTACAGGGTATGCAAGGCCGTGTAGGCACAAGTAAATATTTAATAAGCGTGGAATTGCTGTACATGCGGAAACTTTATGCAAAAGTTTTGACGAGTTCCTTCCTGAATTAGGAGATACCATTTTTACAATTTTGAGATATATTTTAACTTCTCTTTCAAAAGATGTTTCTAAAGCTATACTCTTAAAAACAGTTAATAACTTTAGCGGACTTCTAATGTAATAAAAAACAAGTTGGAAATTGTACGCTAACCGTAGCAAATGAGTCGCTTTCGTAATATAACTGGCTATCATCCATAGATGGCCATGTATCTAATTCTGTGCTTGACCCTGTATATCATTTTATCTATATTCTACAAGCATATCTTAGTATACTAAGTGCATTTCAGCGTAAAAATGCATAACTCATTTATAAACCACATTTAAGGTGTTCTCGTTCCTACTCAGTAACCCTTACGAATTCTTTTGTACAGCCCTGTATATGATCTACAGCCCTTATACATACAACGTACTACGCAAAAATTTAGTTAAATTAAAAAACTCCTATCACAACTAAAGTTGCACTTCCGGCAATCATCGCTAATATACAGTATTTCGGCTACAGTATAGTATCCGAAATCTTTTGTGTGTCCCAGTAAATATTATGCACTTTCTATTATACAGAAAGTAACTTGAGGTAAACATCAGCAACGTATATCAATTTATGTGAAATACATTAACATAATTAAAATACACCGCAAACAATATTTTCCCCTATATCATTATATAACGGAATTCTTTTGTGTGACCCTGTAAATGAATAATATATATTCTTTGCACCGCATATTCTACAGAATGTATATTTTAGCGCAATTCAGAAATACATATCAATTTCATTATAACAGAAACGGTTTAACATCATTAAAATACACTTGAAACTATTTTTTTTTTCCATTGTCAGTAATGTAACGGAATACTTTTGACTGTCCCTGTAATTGAACCACACATCCGATTTTCATAAAATTTGAAATGGCTCGACAAAATTCTGCAATAATTATACATTTAAAATTTCAAACCATTCGGTTGGGTAGATTTTGCGCTGTTATATGCGGACGGATGGACAGACAGACGGACGGACCAGACGTCGATAGGTGCTACCTATTTATATAATTACGAACGAACAGGATTCGTTGATATATATCAATGGATATATATATATTGATATATATCCGATATTTATTTTTAAAATATCAATATTTTTGATATTTTTGATATTTTCAAATTCTTGATATTTATTTTCAAAATATCAAGATGTTTGATATTTTGTATATTTGATATTTATTTTCAAAATATCACTGTGCAAGATAATCTTGATATTTCTTCAGTTAAAACAAGTGTAAATGAAATTTTCAACAGTTATTGACTGTGTCATTCTGTAGATAAACAACTTTTGTCTCTGGTAGTGACTTTTTTAGGCAAAGAATAATATCTTTTCCAAGCTTCATGTTTGAAAATTTTATTTTTCAATGTAGAACTAATAATTATGCCAGACAATTAATTCAGAGCAGCCATTTGAAGATAAACTGTAATTTAGATAATAATTTATATACAGCTTCTTTAGAAAAGAATCTCTTCTGATTTTTGTTTAGTTGAGTCTAAACTGTACAACATGTTAGGAGGGAATATCAAATAAGACGAGCTTACATTTATGTTAAAATTCTTCAATTTAAAATAACTATTTTGTATTTAATATTTTGCTTTATAAAATATAAAACTTTCTTGAAATTTGATACGATACAAATCCTATAGTTTATATAAGTTTATAAAGCAAATTGTATCTGTTTTCAATTAGATGATCTTCAATTATGTTCTTAGTAGGGGAAAAAAAAAAGGAAAAGAGAAATTCATTTTTAGAACACTGTTTGATTAAGTTTTCATGTTAAGTGCAGTATCTTTTAGCTTCTAATTTATATTATGCTTGAAAATATTTATTATCAGCAGTAAGTTGACTATTTTGAAAATATCGGATATATATCGAAAATATCGGATATATATCAAAATATCGGATATTTTTTATATTTTCGAAAATATCATGATATTTACAAACCCTGCGAACGCACCTAAAAAGCAGTTCATAACCTCCATCAAATTTATAGAAAAAAAGATTTCTGATCCTATACAACAAAAACCAATTTTTCACTCCAGTCCATACAGGTAAAAAGTACAAATATTTGAAAGCCGTGTATTAGGTAGTAAAGTACAAAGACAAAGAAAATTACCACATTCTTGAATATCAACACAAAAGGCCTGAAGCTGCATTTTCTTACAATTCTTGCGCTATTTCATGGCCGTGTGAACATGAAATATATTTCTATATAAATAGAACTACTCAGTCAAGGAACTTTTATAAAAAGTAATCTTCGATATTTAAAACGCGTTACTTTTAGTTTTTTGTTAGAATGAAATTGTAATAACAAGCAGAGATATTATTTGTTTGATTTCTTGCAAAACAAAGAGTTCACATGCAATATTCTAGAGGATTCCGATTTTCTTTCTTATAAAATCCTTGTAATATAAAACTTATGCATGACACGTTAAGTTGACAGCATTGAATATTATAGATATATTTCGCGAAAAATAAAACACTAGCATGGTATAGTAATTACAGTAATTTATTGTGCTTGAAAACTAGAAATATCACCGGTTTAGAAATTCTCTATTAGTTTTGTTAGTTAAATTTCTAACTTACAAAGCAAAAAATATTAATAATATGTTAGGCATTCCTTACGAACATGCAAATTGTAAGCTGTTAGGTTTAGTATGTTATCTATGCATAAAGAAAATTAATTTTCAGTTAATAATAGAAATGTATATAAAGAAGATAATAATGACTTATTGAAATGCATATGGGACGCGGTATTTAATTTTTCTTTAACTTAATATTTATTCGAATTAAATGCACGGTTGTAACACCACCGATTGTGTAGATTTGAGTTATTCTTAGATAGAATTGCTCAATAACATAAAATTCAGCCAAAGTGAAATATAGCCATATCACTATTGACAATAAAACTCTGATTTACTACTCTTTAACTTAATATCTGTTCGAAACTGAAGCAAGTTTGTAGAACAAGCAGTGAAAATATAGAATTCTTATTTTTGAAGTTTTGATTTTTATTTTCTTAGTGTTTATTCATATCTGACACATAATAGCACTCCATAAATACAGTTCTGACTTACTTCACAATAATTGAACTATTCCATAACAATGTTCATTTGAAACTACAACAGTTGTACCACTATTCACAATAGAACTTCCAAAAAGTTATTTATAAAAACTTTAAATTTTTTATGTTTTTAATACATGCAAAATGTAAAATTTTATTTTACAGCATTTACATCCTCGGGGGACCATTGTAAATGCTGAAAAATACAAATTTCATTTTAAATTTAGAAACATAGTTTCGACATATTTGATTATATTATTTTGCGACTTATTATTTTTCCGAAGCTAGTAAGTACATCACAAGCTAATGTCACCCCTGGTAACATAATACTGCCTAATCAAAACATAATATCTAAAAATAAATTGACCAAAAATCGTTATTTTCCATCATGTTGAAAATTAATGGCAAATATTTTTTTAACATGCCTTATTGTTATCGACTAAACGAAACTTACTCTCTCGTGTGAATGTAGAAATTTTTGAAAGTACGATAAACAAAATTTAATAAGTATAGTATTAACTGTTAGATTACAATTTCTTTTACTCGAAATGCATTGCAACATCATAAACAGCCATTTAAATAATTGATAGATAATCTATACATTCGATACTAAGATGAAAGATACGATTTTAATTTTTATTCTTCAAGCGTTTTCAATTTAAAGATATTTTTGACGTAAGAATAATGAATGATATGACAACGAAATTGACAGGATATTATCGAAACGAGAAATTTCCTTTCCATGCATCTCTTAAATGTCATGATTGTCCTATCGACTTTCTTTGCAAATTAAACTTACCAGAAGAAGGTGCCTTCGCCAAGTTTGGCAATTAAATCGCAAATTGTGGTAACTTGCCAGTTTTTTAGTTTTGTGTATAGGTAACGTCATTAAAAAAAAGTAAGAAGCTACCTATTGCAGCCGTTCGGAGGAAAGAAATTCTGGAAAATTTCGGTATATTTTCACCGATCATGACCCTTATATATACAGGACCCGACTTACACTATCTAGGGCTTCGGAGTAAGCATCATTCTGGGGCCCCCTTCATGGAAAATGTTCATGAATTATGCTAAAGTGACTAGTACTAAAACTTCATACCTATTGTATGTATACATAAATTTCGTACCAGGTACTATTCACATCTATGTACATGGTATCACAAGAAAGATGATCACAACTTAAAAGAATATATATATATATCAGTGGCGTGGCGTCCGGTCATCGCTGGATGCGGCGATGACCAAGCAATATTTTAAAACTCTTAATAAGCTTTTAAAACTCTACGATCCAGTTTTAGCAGAACATTTGGAGTTCATGTATAAGTGAAGGTAAGATTTAAAGTTTCTTTTTTGAACATTCAACCATTGAATTTTAGAGTTAATAATTTTTCACCACAAACTTAAATAATTGCGATGACCACCGAAAATTTTCACGCCACGCCACTGATATATATATAGTTTGGTTGACGGGGGTATTTGTTTGCAAATTTCCGTTTTTGCTTATCTACTTATGATATGAGATATCTAAAAGAAAAACGCCTCCAATTGGTTATCATAAATGGTTTTAACTTGCCTCGTTATGAGAACAACGTCAGTAATGAATTTCTCCTGAAAACAATGGAATACTAAGTTGTTATAATAAACTTGCAATCATTAGTTTTCTAATGAAATAATTTGTCCTATTTTATTGCAGGGAGGAAAGGGGGTACTGGAAGCAGAGAAAGGAAGCGAAGAATCGCACTCTCTTCCTAATTTATTTTTTTTTAAATGTAAGTATTAGCACTCGTATTTATGAACCGATTAGGATGTGACAGAGCATGTGTATAAGACTTACCAAGGTCTCCACCGAGTTCGTTGGCCAGCTTCATCCGCCATTTAACGATTTCAAATTAAAAAAGGTACACAAAAAAAAAATTAGAAATCCTACACTTTTTATCCTTAAGTGCTGTTCGCTTTGAGACAAGGGTTCCGGAGCATTTTTTAATTTGCCTCTATCTTAAAAAATGGCAGAGATATAGTAGTTTGAAATTCTCGAGTGGCTGATTTTTTCCATATCAGATTTTACTTATGAGCTTTAGAAAACGTGGGTTCTCGCAAATTTATTTAATTGTTATAACTATTGCTGCACATTTCACAAGCTCAAAACTACATACCATCCGCCAGCGTCCAATTCTCACCAAGTTTGGCAAAGGCACAAATAGGTTACAATAATTGAAACCAACTTGCAGATAGCTGATTAATTTTTCGAAATTCACATTCACATTCAGTATTGACGAAAACGATAATCTTCTATCATTAAATTCTACGCATTTGGCCTTCATGTTTTAAAAGACATTCGCGACGGTATGTTTTTGAGAAATCTGGGTTTTAACCCTTTCAGGGGCAAGGTACTTGTATTCGTAAAATGTTGAAATAATTGAATGACACCAGTATTCACAAGAGAATTTATTTGGAAACTAGTAAAAGTATATTTTTGCGTAATTCATAAAAGGAAATTTTTAATTATAAAATTCCGGTGCCAATGTGGCAATTAGGGATTAACATTATGCGATGCCGTCACGGCATCACCGCCCTTCAAAGGGTTAAAACAATAGAAGCTCCTCCCTCTTGTGAAAGTGTTTCATAAACTATTTTTGAAGATAATTTTCTAAAGTCTGTGCATCAGTAAATATCATTCAGTGTACGGATTTAATAAAAAATGTGTTAAAATCTAAAAAAAAAAGAAAAAAAAATGTGAGCAACATGATATAAATGCATTTTAGGTAAGGTAAAAGCCCTTAGTCAATGCTGTTTCTGAATAAAAACAAGTATTATCGTTTCCCGGTATGAAGTGTTAAGTAAAATTAGCTGAATTTTCAACAAGCAATGCAGTAGCTGCCCGGCATAGGCTGGAAGAATTTTTTTATTTATGCGACTGAATTTTACTTTACTTTACTGTAGCAAACCAATGATATATTATTGAGTCACGAATTCATCGATTAAAAAATCATAAGCCTAAAAATAGTTTTTAAAAGTATCAAAAATTGACAAGTTTAAAAAACATTTACAATTTTAAAACAAATTTTATTTGAAAGAACACTCTTCTTTCGATTGGACAGACTGACTCAAAAATCGGTCACGATGACTTCACACCGAAGTCACAATATGACACTGGCAGCAGGACTCCCAACACAGTGTAGTCCCCCAGAAGGGGGAAAGTGGGATTTGGGGTGGGGGCATTTATATTTAAAAATGGGCTAAAAAGGGACAATGTGTCTGAAAATACGGCGTTGAGTTTAACTACATAAGCAAGCAAGTTTTAAAAAATTCCCCCGGAAAATTTGTTAATTGGTTTTCTTTATAAAGATGGTCGTTAAAAAGTGTACACAGCTTTACTTAAACTTAGTTAAATTTCCTTATGATAGACGATAGAAAATATTCAATGCTCGGCACTCACCTTAATTATTCTCCTTTAAGGAGCCAGGACATTTAATTCAAATTGTCTTATTAATATTTAGAACAACGAAAAATGATTTGCAGGAAAATATAAACACTACAAATTAATGCATATAACAAAAAATATTAAATCAATTTTTATCTGTGTTACAATTACGAAGTACTTAGAATTTAACACATAGTAACAGTGATCAGTGAATAAAGAAAGGGACAGTATAACAGTGCCTCCTGTTGAGTATTGAAGTTTAAAATTAGATTAACATATATGTTGTTAATTATTAACCTCAAACATATGTATATATATATATATATATATATATATATATATATATTTTTTTTTTTTTTAATAGAAGCTATATGCTCATGGAAAAAAGCATAGTAGTCACAACCTGAGAAGTGGTCAAAACCAATATTGAATCAACGATACTTTATAAGTACCTTACCTTGCATATTAAATTTAATGAAATTCCATCTCAAAAATGCCGAGATCTGACTAACATGGAAATAGTTAAAAATGCGACACAGTAGTGTCACCTGTTGAACAAAATCTAATCAGCATCAATTTATGTCAATGGTTACGTACTTTGGTGAAATTTCATCCTAGAAATGTTGACATATAAATATCCTGTAAATTGTGAAAAATGCATCATCGCAGATCCACTTTAACCACTCCTGCATTTGCTAATGTCTAATTAAATATGTCGTTTCATCAAATTTCATGCTTTAGTTTTTGAAGTAGAGTGGCTACAAAATTTGTATCACATAAAGAGAGATATTTTCAAAAAATTATCGAATCATAAATCGTGTCTAAAACGTGTAAATACCAACAAATGGAAATTTTCATATTTACAATACTTTCTTCCGATAAATATATGTTAAAGAAAACATAAAAAAAAAGAAATTGTAATTAGGATTTCTTTTCTAATCAAAATATAGTTTCAAATCGAAATCAAATATACACATCTATAATTATAAAGATGGAAGTTTGTCTGTGAGCTGATGAGGCAAACCGCGGCGCGCAGAGTTACAAGATTTGGCAGGAAGGTACCTGTATGTCTAATGTTATGCACCTCACACCCAGTTTTTGGATTCCTTGATTAGATTTTTTTTATTTATTTAATTTTGTATGCGATTTTCCGCGTTTTCATGCTTCAGAGTGATTTTTCCACATTAGTACAAAGTATCCTTTTTCAATTTTTAAGCACAATGTAGTACATTTTGTTCTCTTTTCAGTAATGTTTATTTGGAATTTGTTCAGCGATTTTTTAAATTTTTCGCGAATTTTTTATGGAAATTTCGCCTCTCCCCCCCCCCCCCTCCCCTTTTGTATTCTTTTAAAAATATTCAATTTTAAACAAGAAATTCGAAAACAACCTGCCCATAGGTTTAGCATTAGCGAGTGTGTATTTTCAAGTGAGTGAAGAGACTCTTAATATCAGAAAAATTATATATGGCGGTTTTCACTTGTATTCTTTGTTTTTTGTTTTCTTTCATTTTGTGGTGATTTTTTGACATTTGTGAAAGAATTCCGGTTGCAATGTTTCAGTCTATTATGGAAAATTTTGTCTTTTGAGATTTTTTTTTTCTTTTTTGCGACTTTCATTTGTTTCACAGTAATTTTTCCATATTAGTAAAAGGAATCCGGTTTCAATTTTTTAGACCAATATAGTAAATGTTGTCTTCTTTTAAATAAAGTTTATTCGGAATTCATACAGTTATTTTTGAATTTTTTTGCCATTTTTAGAGTTTTTTCGCGTTTTGCAGCGATTTTTTTACATAAGTAAAAGGAATCTGCTTTCAATCTTTTAGACCAATTTAAAACATTTTGTCATCTTTTCAATAAATTTTATTCAGAATTCGTACAGCGATTTTTAGAAAATTTTTATGCAATTTTTGAGTTTTTGGTAGTTTTGCGGTAATTTTTTGACATTCGATTTCAAACTTTTAGCTTAATATTGAAAGTTTGATTATCTACTATTTTTGAATTTTTGGTGATTTTTAATGCGATTTTCAATGCATTTTTTAATGTTTTGGGGGCATTCCGCGAGGATTTTTTTTTTTTTTTTTTTTTTTTTTTTTTTTTTTTTTTTAACATTCGTGAAAGTATCCCGGTTACAATGTTTTAGCCCATTATAGTCAATTTTGCTCTCTGCGATTTTTAGAGTTTTTGTGTGCTTTGCGGCCACTCTGCCACATTAGTAATATTTTTTTTTCCAGCCACTGAAAGTGAATTAAGCGGACCAAAATGCATAAAAAAGGACTAAAGGGGCCTTTTCTAAATGGAGGACTTTTTGGGGAAAAGGGAACCATTTAAGAGCCCTGTGAGAGTCATAATAATGACGAATTACAGATATCACACTTTAGTCACTATTGTAGACCAGCTGTGACGTCGAATCGACTCTGCTGTTCTAGTCTTTGCTGTTAGGCTAGATATTAAACAATTGCTATTTAGCGCGAGGCGGCGCCGTGCTATTTTTGTGCGCCATACTGTTTTTAGGTGTGCCGTGATATTTTTAAAATTCATTCACGATTCTATGAGAGCGCCGCGCCGATTTTCCATGAGCGAGGAGTGATTATATTCCGAAATTTAAACAAATTAAAGGCATTCAGTTCCAAAAATTTTTTTAAATTGATCATCAGCCCAAAAATTCGATCATAAACAAAAATCCTCATTTTTTCTTAACATAAAAGCCTCATAATGGATATTAACCACGAGACGATCGTATTTTTGGAAATATTTATATCACAAATTCCCATTCCAGGGGCATGTGCGCCATTTAAAGAGGGTTTTTTGGACGGGGAAGTGGGGGGGGGGGGGAAGCAAAGTTTTCATTGAGGTGCAGGATTTGTAATAGCGCGCGGAATTGCGTGAATCGAGCACAAAATAGGAAAATCCCTCATAATAAAATATGCAGTGTGGTATTTTATAAGCATGTGATAATTCTTCTGCGAAACATTTTAATTTTCAAGAAAGCCTGCAATTTTTTTTCTTTCGAGGAATTTCGCAAAATCAATTCGTGAATTTCTTCGTTATTTTTTTTTTTTTCAATACTGTACGAGCGTTTGCAATATTGTTTAGATGACTTTGTTTACTATACTCATTTTTTAGTATTATTTATGCTGTTTTTTTTTTCTTCAAATCCCTTTTTTTATGTATCGTGATGCTTTTTTTTTTTCTCCGCCGCCGTGCCACTTTCTCCCTCGTCGTGATATTTTTTCACTGCCGTGCTATTTTTTTCCCTTTCTTTCCCCACCGTGATGCATTTTTTTTTCTAGAATAAACTGCATGTTTATAGAGTAGATGTTTCTTCGAAAAAATAAAGCTTTTTTCAAATGACTCCCTATTAATATCCATTAAAATTTAATAATGACCCGCTAATCGGTAAATCTTTCTTCAAATTTTTGTCGAAAATACTGAACACGCTTTGAAATGAAACAGGCCACTTACCTTAATGCAAAATGGTCCTAATGTGACACACGCTTTCTAAACCAGGTAATTTGAGCAGGCCCCGATCATGACTAATTGGGGTCCTGGGCAAAGATAAATTAGGGGGCCCCATTCGAATCATTGTAACATTATTCAAATATAACGGATGGTCAGTATTATGTGTTTGTGTAATGCAGAAACATTATTTTCGAACCTTGGATTTTAAATAGAAGAACATTTTTAGCTCTGTCAATTCTACATTAAGTACCTTAATTAATAAAAATACTCTTTTTTTTTTTCCTTAGTACAAAACAAAACACTTTTACATAACTTTAGCAACTTGTTATATTACTTTAAGATGAGTTTAATAACTTCAACTTCTAGAAGAGTTGGAATTAAAAAATAAATATTTTATAATTTAATATATGGATTTGGGGGCCCCTGGGCAAAGTCCCGATTTGCCCATGCGATAATAAGGACCTGAATTTGAGTATTTTGTCGTCTACAGTCACTATTTTTTGAATAATACATCTGGTTACTTGAAACTGCAACTCATTAAGCTAATAACATAATGATGCAGCAAAGGAATGTAAAAATTGAAAATTAACAGAAAATGGTTCTAAGGTTTTCTGAACATGAGAACCTACTGGTCAGTAGATTATAAGATTGGTCTAAAAGGTATACATTTTGTTATTTGGAATAAGATATCGTTACTGACTTTACTAGAAGTATATTTATATAGATTGAACTAAATCAATTCTGGATTCAATATCCAAAAAGCATGTAATTTATTTACATGCTAGGAATTTTTTTTTTTTTTTTTTTTTTTTTTTTTTTTTTTACGTGAAATTTAGAATTTTTATTGCTTTGATTGCAAAATAATAATAATAATAATAATAATAATAATAATGATGATGGTAATAATAATTCATCTATCAAAATTGATTAATGGCAATTTCACTATTAGACCCGTTGCATTGTGTTGGAGATAGGTTCATCATGAGGCTTTTCACAGTAACACCATTTTCCCAAATTATGTTTCGTGTCATTAATAGTACTAACTAAAAGAAGCTTACACATTACGTAAATATGTTTAACATCCCTTTTATGTTTATAATATGTTCCGCAGATTTACTTACGTTCCTAGAGTCCCAACAGCAACAACTGCTTGTTTCTTGTTCCTCATCAATTTCATGTCACTTATTCCATATTTTTCTAAGATACTGTTAATCTAGAAAAAAAATAACATCTTATTTAAAAAGTGCTCGAAACATAATAATAGATTTAACGTGTAAGCAATGATTTATGGTGCCGTTTAGTAATTTCGAAGAAAAAAAAAACTTTTCTACACAATTGTATACTTCTTTAAAAATGTCATACATTACTATTACTTATAACAAACTCCACTTTACTTTTTCTCAATGAAAGAAAACTAATAGTTAAAATTACGCAAAATCAGTGCAGAACAGGGCGATATGCAACATTGCAATTCATAAATGAAGCTCAACTTTGGCAGTGGTATCATTTTAAAAATGTTTAACCATTCAATGAGATACGGATAAAAATCGACGAAATGTCGAAAATTAGATTTCTTTCATTTTCTTACCATTGTTTTACATATATTAACGTTAATTATTTTTAAATGAGGTTGTTACAGAAGCAGGTTTTTTTTTTTTTTTTTTACGTGGACTTTCATTCAATTAAATACTGCTCACTGCCAAAATCACACTTGGGCGCTGGTCATTCCAACGTTTCTCACTCCTTAAATGCCTACAGAAGAGGAATGCAAGAACGAAGCTGGATTTTGACTTTACGAGGCGAAAATGTTGAAAATTATAAAAATTTCAAAAACCATACATAGTTATCAAAAGCCCAATTATTTTCATATATATATATAATTAGGCTCAAAATACTGCTAACAAGACGAAACAAAAGAATTTACAGAAATATAAAAAAATTGGACTTGTATAATGCTTTTCATCAGTTACTCATTTTTTGAATTTCACCTATTTTTCCTACTTTTCCGTTTCCTTCTAAAAACGGGTACACGTATGTAAGGGGAAAAACATATATGGTCTGTGATGCTGTGGAATGGTCCGGATGTAACATTCCTTCCCCTGAAGTATCGAAATTTCACCGAAAGATTGGTGATTTTATGCTTATTAATAGTCTAGAAGTGCTAATAAAGTCAAGGCTTCATAAAATCTACAAAACCTAGGCTCCCTGATTTTGAGAAATTCAAATTTTGGTATGTATTTTTTAAGTTTAAATAATTTCCTTACAAAATCTACAAATATTGCTGCTTAATTCTTAAATAATTTTTCATGAAAACTTTATTTGTAAAAATGAATGAAAATAATCGCGAATTTACGAATTTCAGCCAATAATTTGCACTTAAGTTTACTTTTATTTACAACATTCCAGTTATATTCGTTATTTTGAGAGGAGTAGGATGGAGTTAAAAACAATAGATATATTTATATACATATGCATATGTTCATATACGGATTCTAAACAATGATGCGTAGAAGGAGGGGAGGTTGTCATGGCATGGACTCCCCCCCCCAAAAAAAAACCGAAGAAAATGTGTATAGAATAACACATTTTTAAACGTATTCATATATGTGTGAAATTGCATTGTCAAGAAGTACGCAACTTATCTCCCTAAATCAAAGACCAAGAAAAGGAACCATTTGGCTCTTCTTGCTGGGTGGTGAGTACAGTCGTATGCGAACATTTCATCTTCTTTTGGGAATAACCGACGTGGCGTGCGCTGGGCAGTGCGCCGGTCTGACCGGAGTTTATGTGAGGGGCGGCCTTGGTGGATATTCCTGGCGGCGACCTTCGGTACGCGTCGCGGAGTTTGGCCTCCGGGTCGTTACGAGCAGGGACAGATTGGCCTGCAAGGGCCTGGGACCGGGAGATGGGACCCCGTCTTATACCCTGTATATTAATTCACAATTAAAATCTTTTCCATATTTTTATGTTGCTATATTCTTTCTTCTATTGTAATATACCTCTGTGCCAAATTTCGAGGCAACAAATTAAATAATTCATCAGTTTTCACAGACTTTATGTTTATGACCTTAATTTTGGATCTGAGTGTACTATTGCACTTGCAATACTGAGGCATTTCCAAGGGAAAAAATGTGAAAATTGATTTGACATTGCAGCAATAACAGGTAAAGCAATGTTAACTGAACTCTGTATAACTACTTAGTGGAAAAACTCGTAAAAGATATGTTCCTCGGTGCAAAAAAAAAAAAAAATAAAAAACTATTGCGCCAATATTGTGTATTGCGTCTTGATCATTGTCGGCAATATTTGCATCCCCAACGTTGGGAAGTTTACATTTTGCACATATTTGTGCAATAATGGCAAAAAATATTTTGCAGTTTCACATCTGCAATATTGACGTTTTGTTGGAGATAATTACAATGCATAGCAATATTTCTGTAGTATTGACGCTTAATTACAAATATTTCCAATGCCAATCCAATATATTACAAAGTTGGTCTTTCAGTTCAAATATCAGTGATAGTAATTTTGAAAATTAAGTCTGTTTTAAAAAAACATACCAGAATTTTTTAACAATATTTTTTGCTTTCTTTAATGGCAGACTTTCGTCGACTAAATAAAATGAAAATGACTATTTCAAAAGTCTGGTAGATATTTTGAATTCAGAATTTCCCTAAATCAGCAGTACTGCTAGCGATGAATGCAGATATTGGCACAATATAACCGACATAGCTGTTACTGATTTTTAGGGTAATGGACTTTCTGGATTTTTATAATCGCTATACCCAAGTAGTAATCTTCGCCTTTTTTAATTTCAGATTTTATAAGGTGAATATTACTATTAGGATGAAATAGTGGTTATAATAAATTCAGAAACACAATCCCTCTTGGGTTTTTGTATCTGGTGTATACTTTAGTACGGTTAACATTGCTGTACCTACTATTACTGCAATGTCAAATCAATTTTCACATTTTTTTCCTCTTCACTTTTATGTTATGCAATACAAACGCATAAAATATGTAATTTTATTTACTTCAGAGAAAATTTTACACAGTGGAAAATAGGATGATTACTTGAAAACAGGGTTGGGCAAACTTGTAATTCCAATTATCTGCAACGTAATTACAATTTAATTGTATGTAATTGAGAACTAAAAGATCTTCTTAAAACACTATCAAAAACTTTTTAACCAATAAAAGTTTCTGATGGTGTTTTAAGAAGATCTTTTAGTTCTTATTGATTCACACCAGTTTCAACGTATTTTCTTTGTATGTGATTGATTATAGTTATACACATTCAAACACAGAAATTTCTTCAAATAATGGGTTTGGTGGAGGTTTCGGCTACAGTGCTCAAGAATTTTTTAACGGCATGTAATCGTAACTATTATTAATTACATACAATCAAATTGTAATTACAATGTTGATAATTGCAATTACAAATTTGCCCAACTCTGCTTGAAAACATGAACAAGGCATGTTAAAACGGGAATATCATCCGTTTTGACGCTCACTTTAGCCAAACATTTTCACACTTTTACAATTATAATGTTATTAGGATAAGTGAAATAATACTCAATAAAAATACATATTTTCCCAATAAGACGTTTGATCTCGACCGAGTTAAATAATAATCCCATGCTTCTATGCGATAATGATCGCTCTGATAAGTGTTTCCGAATTTGCAGAATTTCATACCAGAAAAATATTCTGAGAAATACAAGTGTCAAATCTGAACCGCGTATGTATTGTGAATATGCAAGCTGCGAGCATGTGATCGAATGTATTTTCAATCGATTTTAATCCTGGTAAATTAATATAAGTTTAGTTTCAACAAGCTGTCTATCTCTCACCATGTTTAATAGTTAAAACTATATTAGGTTATGGGACACATTACGCTGACAGACTGCCGATTGTTGATGAGTTTGTCGTAAAGTTACTAAGCATAGTAGCGTGTGTTTTATGCTCGCATACGTCGCTTAAATGTACAAAAAAAGGACTTAGCTAAGGTGCAAATAAAGTCTCTGTCAGGCGAAAGCCACTGGCTTGTATGGAAATACAGGATAGAATTTTTCCTCCACTATTATACTGGTGCTTTAGAGATCGTCGAAGGAACTGAAATCTTGAAATGGGTGAAACCTGAAAATCTTTGCACGGAAGCTACGGCTGCTCAACAAGCGAAACATGCCGAAGACCAGAAATTGTTCCAGAAAGCGAACATAACTGCTATGATGGTACTGGCAAACTCAATGACCGAAAAAACTCTACAAAAGGTGATGAGATTTCAACTTGCAAGGGAAGTTTGGTTAGAACTACTGAAACTATATGAGGCTTCCTCAGAAAACCAGCTGTACAGTATATGCATGTAGCTCTTCCAATTTAAATGAAATGGATTAAAGATACTTGCTCTGTGATTTGTTCACGTGATGTCACTTTTAATGAAAAAATTGTAAACTGTGAAGAAAGAGTACAGTTTCCCATTGCAGAACAAAATAGACCAATTTTCTGAATCAAAGAATCGGGAATCGTCTGTGGATGAGCCAAAAAAGGATTAGAGTATGGTGGAGTAAGAATTGGAAAAAGGGTCTGATGAAAAAAAACGTCAATACATGCAAGATGACATACTGGCAAGACAACTAAGAAATCGAACTGAGTTAAGAAAACCAAAACATTTTGAAGATTACAGAATGGTAGTTGAGGTTTTCATTGCTGATTATGAGGAGCCTGTTACTTATGAAGAAGCTATCAAATCAAAACAAAGTGATAACTGGAGAGAAGCTAAGGACTCATGACATATTTAACTCAGAATGAAACTTGGACATTAGAAGAGTTACCAAAAGATGTTAAAGTTATTCCATGCAAATGGGTTTATAAAGTGAAGAAAATCCCTGATGGTTCAGTTGACAAATACAAAGCCAGGCTTGTTGCTAAAGGGTTTACTCAACAGTTTTGAATCGACTATGAATAAACATTTAGTCCTGTCACAAAAATAGGAACTGTTCGCTCAATTCTCAGCATTTCAGCAAATGAGAAAATGCATCTCACTCAATTTGATGTTTGTTCAGCACTCCTGTATGGAACACTAGAGGAATCTATATATATGCAGCAACAAAAAGGATATAGTGATGGTTCGAACAGAGTATGTAAACTCAAACGCAGTTTCTGTGAACTAAAACAAGCACCGCGCTGTTAGAACAAATATTTTGGAGATTTTCGTCACAACTAGGTTTTAAAACTAGTGAAGCTGATTCATGCCTGTATACAAAAAGCAAAAATGATAAGAAAGAATTGTTTGCTTGTATATGGAAGGTGGATTAGTTGCAGCTACTGACTTACAGGTATCTGAAAGCTTTATTTAAGAATTGAAATCAAGATTCAAGATCACAACCAAAGAAGCTAAATACTTTTCTTGGATTTGAAATTCAACGTTTTAAAGATGGAAGTTTAAAAATCAAGCTAAATACTTCCTTGGATTTAAAATTCAACGCTTTACAGATGGAAGCTTAAAAATCAATCAGCAGACCTATGCAAAAAAGGTTCCTCAGAGATTTGTTATGGAGAATTGTACACCAGTATCTACTCGTATGGTGAAAGAAAGATTATCTGAGAAGAGAAACGATGAACAAAGTAATGAGACCTTCCAATATACAGAAGCTATACCTTATGTTAAGCACAAGATCGGATCCAGCATGTTGTGATGGTGTTCTTTCACGTCGTCTGGAAAATTCTTCAAAAGAAGATTGGTTGAAGATGAAACGTGCATTTAGATACATAGCCAGGTTCTCTTTATAAAAGTACCACATACAAACATAAATAAAAGCCAGAAACATTAGAGTGTTAGAATGATACAGATAACAGGAAGATCTACAAGTAGTGTAGTGATTTTATACGGTGGTGGAACTTATCATGGTTTAGCCAAAGACAAATTATTGTTGCAACTTCGACAACTGAAGCGGAGATAATTGCGGCTACTGAGTGCTCCAGAGAAATTTTTTGGTTAAAGCGACTATTCAGTGGTATTACCAAGTTGGACATTCCAGTAGTTCAGGTAGATAAAGCAGCTGCAATCAGGCTTGCACAAAACCCAGAGTTCTATCGGCGTACAAAACATAAGTATAAAACATTTTTTCATCGGAGAAAAAAGAACTCATTGTGCAGCAAGTAGCTACAGAGGGCCAAAATTGCTGACAATATGACAAAACCTTTACTTAAGCCAAGGTTATTGACTATTTGCTGTAAGATGGAGCTATCATGATTTTCTTTCTACAAGGAAAAGTGTTACAGTATATAATTTATGTTCAAAGAAAATTATTGTTTTTAGCTTTCCCATTTTGGTAACAAACTTTTAGCTGCTCTGTTTTACCAACACTTTGCTAATGTTTATGTTCAGTATAAAAGATCTATGCGAGCATGTTAGAAGCGCTCGTGTGTACTTTCAATCCATTTTAATCCTGATAAATTAATGTAAATTTAGTTTCAACAAATTGTCTATCGCTCACCATGCTTAATATTTAAAACTATATTATTACAGGGAGAAACAAAATAATACGGTTAGAGCACCGTCTATGAGCTAAAATTGTTGGGAGTGCATTTTCAGTTATGGTATTTAAATTTAACAACATTTTTACATCTTACTTGATGTGTATGAATTCTAAAGATCACAGTATTTAAATTTAACAACATTTTTGTATATTACTTGGTGTGTATAAATTGTAAAGATCATATACACGGCTGCACAAAAGAATCAGGGTTTATTTTCGTGTATTGTCAGGAAATTGCTGAAAGGGAATTTTCAATTGTGGTGTGCAGTGGTGTAATCGTAAAAAAAGCAGAGAGCATACGCTCGAAGCAGAGGGTATACGCTCAAGGCAGAAGGTATACCCTACAGTATATATGCTATAGCTTTTTAAAAAACAGATGATATACGGTGTTCCTTAAAGAAATCCAGAAGGTATACGGCGTATACCATCGTATACTCTCCACTACACGTCCCAGTGACAGAAACACCGCGACACGTTCGCGGACAAAGAAAATCTTTTGCAGACAATTTTCGTCTGCACTAACGAAATCAATTAAAAAAATTGTCCGCAACTTTCGGACTTTTTTTCCCTGCGAAAAAAAACGAGAATTTCGGCAAAGGATCGCATAAAAATGCGATTTTCGTCAAAGGATCGTGAAACAAATGCAAATTTCGTAAAAGGATCATGAAACAAACGCAAGTTTCGTCAAAGGATCGCGAACAAAACGCAAATTTTGTCAACGGATCTCGAAAAAAACGCAAATTTCACCAAAGGATCGTGGAACAAACGCAAATTTCCTCAAAGGAACTTGGAACAAACGCGAATTTCGTTATTGGATTGTGGGAAAAAAAAGCTAATTTCGTCAAAAGATGGCAAAAAAAATGCAAATTTCGTCAAAAGATCGTGAAAAAACGCAAATTTGGTCAAAAGGCCGTGGGAGAAATGCGAATTTCGTGAAAGAATTACGAAAAAATGCTAATTTTCTCAAAATGGCCGCGGAAAAAAACATGAATTTTGTCAAAGGATCATGAAAAAAATGCAAAATTCGTCAAGGGATTGCGGAAAAAACGCGATTTTCATCAGAAGTCTGCAAAAAGAACAAGAATTTTGTCAAAAGATTGCAAAAAAACTAATTTCATCAAAGGGTTGTGGAAAAAAACTCAGCGCTTCGTGAGGCCGTGAAAGTTCAGCTTTTTTTTTTTTTTTTTTGGCTGAACCTGTAGCATGTTAGAAGTTTGTATTGTAGTGTGTGTGATTGTGAAATGGTGAAAAAAACTTGAGCACATTTTCAAGGACGCTACTCTGATCAAAATATTAATCAGAAAACCTGGGCTAAAAATTTGGAAAATATATTTAACTAGTTGGATGTGCCAATCCCAAAACTTTCTTCTATCTTATACATCTTAATATTTCAAAACCTAGCAATTTAAAACCTAGCAATTTAACATGTTAATACTTCAATATTATTAGTTCAATACTATACCAACTTTGATTTTCATCTTAAATTTGTACTCGTCAATTAAACGGACTAAAAACGAGTTAATCTATATCATGATATTTGTTAAAATTATTAATTTTTCCTTATTCTGTTGTTATCAGCTGTTTGCGAATAGCCGACTTAGCAGGAAGCGAGTTCCCGCTGCTGCATGAGCAGCCGATGCACAATAGAACTACGAAAAATCAAGAAAAGTACACAAAAATCTCTAGCACAGAGCCCCTTTACCGCGCAATATTTCCAAATTCAAAGCGGACCTGTTAGCCAAAGCCAAAAACAAGCACAAAAATTTTGGTACAATTGTATGTATAATTTTATACGCTGTCCGTTGGTACAATAATGAAAATGGCACAGAGATCGGAATTATTGCGCCCCCTTCTGGCGGAATTTTTTCAAGTTCAGGGAGGACTTGTTTGCCATAGCCAGAACCATGCACAAAAAATTTGGATCAATTATATGGATTACTTCATACACTTTTTGATGGTACAATAATGAAAATGGTACAGATATCGCAATTATAGTGCCCCCTACCGGCAGAATTTTTCTAAATTCAGGGAAGACCTTCGAGACATGACCAAAAACAAACACATAAAATTTGTTCAATTCTATGCATAACTTCATACACTTTTCGAAGGTACAATATTCAAAATGGCACAAAAATTGCACAAAAATCGCTATTACAGCGCCCTCTACGGGCGATTTTTTTACAAATTAAGGGAGGACCTCCTTGCCATAGCCAAGAACTTAAAATTTTTTTTGGTTCAATTCTATGCATAACTTCATACACTTTTCGATCGTACAATATTCAAAATTGCACAAAAATCGCTATTAAAGCGCCCCCTAACGGCGATTTTTTTGCAAATTCAGGGAGGACCTGCTTGCCATATCCAAAAACTTAAAATAAAAATTTGGTTTAATTCTATGCATAACTTCATACACTTTTGGACGGTACAATATTCAAAATCGCACAAAAATTGCTATTACAGCGCCCCCTACCGGCGAATTTTTCCAAATTCAGGGAGGACCTGCTTACCATAGCCAAAAACTTAAAATAAAAATTTGGTTCATTTCTATACATAACTTCATACACTTTTGGATGGTACAATATTCAAAATCGCACGAAAATTGCATTTACAGCGCCCCCTACCGACGAATTTTTTCCAAATTCAGGGAGGACCTGCTTGCCATATGCAAAAATTTAAAATAAAAATTTGGTTCAATTCTATGCATAACTCCATACACTTTTGGATGGTACAATATTCAAAATCGCACAAAAATTGCTATATCAGCGCCCCCTACCGGCGAATTTTTTCCAAATTCCTGGAGGACCTGCTTGCCATAGCCAAAAACTTAAAATAAAATTTTGGTTCAATTCTATACATAACTTCATACATTTTTTGATGGTACAATGGCGACAGACAGACGGACAGACGGACACACAGACAGACAGACATTTTCTATAAACATGTTTTTTGGAATCTCTGACCCCTAAAACATGTAAATCCGTCGAAAACCGGAAGTCGAAAAAAATTTCGATTACAATACTTTCTTCTATTGAAGATAGAAGAAAGTAAAAATGTGGAGCATTCCCAACTCCAAGAAAGAACAAATTAGCTCTGAAGCTTCCAAAGGTTTTTAAAAGCATCTTTATTGTCTAGGTATGGTTCTGCTTATCTTTCCCATTTTAGAAATCCTACAAGAAGTTAGATAAAAAAAAACTTATAAGCAAATTTAATAAGAATGCATCATGCTTACCGTGTTTTAAATAAAATGATAAAAAATTCCTTGTTTAATGTATTATTTATTACAGGCAAATTTTAAATTTAAATTTTAAAATTACAGGCAAAATTTGCAGACAGATTATGAAATTTTAAAAGCTTGTTGCAGACAGCTACAAAACTTTCTGCCACTGGGGTGTACGTTTCCTATTTGAACTAAATATTTGAATACTATGTAGTATGAACATGGGTGAAAGAAGTCCATCTAAGCCAAGACTGAAAACTTTTCAGAGTATTACGAAAAACCAAATGCAAATAGACTAGGGGATTTCTATGTTTCGCATTATGGCTAAAAATTGATTTCTTGCAATAAAAGAAAATGCTTAATAGTAAAATTGCCATAAATTTAAGTATATAAAGTAGAATTTACTATCAGTCAAAAATATGTCCAAGACTGAAATCAGTCCCGAGACTGAAGGTCTTGCACCTATGAGTATGAATACAAATCTACAGATTATATACAGGGCTCTACAGAGTCAGGCAGGGTGGGAAGGCCTACCAAATGGCTTTAGCTCACAAGCCCCACCCCTACAGGGCTCTACAAAAGAATTCCGAAATTGAGTTTTCAAATATGTTATGCATTTTCTAAAATGTTTATTTACATATCATCTTTCACTTTATTGCACACGCAGCATCATTCTACGCATTCCATCCCACCCGCTGCCTGTCTCGAGGGGGCAGTCTGTGACCCAGTGGGCAGAGCTTATTCTATAAATATTTTTCTTTACGGAAATTTATGGAAATGTCGCCAACTGTCGCGATTCTGACGGCTTCAGGTTCGACTCAAAACTGTATTTTTTTAATACCTTAATAAAGGCGACCGGGGGGGGGGGGGGGGCGACGACACTATGCTCTACAGACATGGTTTTCTTGTCTGAGCAGTCCCTCTTAGGCAATCAAACGGCATTCGTTTCTTTGCGATATTCTAATTGTGTTGGAAAATATTTCATTATGTTGGCACGCTTCTTGTTTTTATTCGTTATTATAGATAATTTAACTTGCGAAAATTATATCTTAATCTTTTTAAAGAAAAAATACAAATACGGAATGGATTTTTCTCTTTCTTCGAATCCTAAAGATAGATATCAATTTGAAATCCAGGCCCGTACAGAGGGGAGTAGAGTCAGTACAAATTACCAGGGTCTGGCTCTTGTAGGGGGCCCGGCTACGGTCCTGGTTCAAAAGAAAGAAAAGTACTAGAAAAAGTAGGCTTTTTTATTTCAAAATTTTTTATTAAAATAATTAACAAAGAATAAAATTCAAAAGTCAGAATTTGTTAGAATGTCTTATGGAGTCGGTCCCAGAGACCATATTCCTGTGTATGTATCAAATATTTGAAAGTTCATTTAATAAAAAGAAAGTTTTGAAACGGTGCCCGTTTAAATGATGTGGCTAATTTTAAACGCACGAACAGGAATCGGATGAAAAGTTGGGTAAAATCACACAAGTTAAGGTCTCGCATTTTATTTCTTTCATACGTAAAACCTTTTCGCTCAAAATTAATTGATAATTCAACTAATATTTAATTATATTTTTATCATTTTAACTTTTTATTTAAAATCTTTAGATTAAAATAATAAAATTGTAAGAAATATATAGATTTTTATAAAAGGTACTAGCAGCCTAACGCCCGCTACGCTCGTCAGTTTTTCTAAAGAAACCTTGAATCAAACGAAATATATCTGTGAATTTGATCATGCGTTTTAAAGCAATATGGACATTTACCTGGAATGCCCAATCTAATATGTGAAAACAATATGAACGTTATTACGCTATTATATCTTTAAGCCATACAAAATTTAAGCTGTTAAGGGCCAACTTCTTTCGTTGATCATTTAGTGTAGTATTTTGTGAAGAACGATAGAAGAATATGTAATATACTAAAAGGGTTCATGAAAAATTATCAATGCAAATCTCATCAGAATCTGTTAATTGGACATACTGAAAAGGCTAATCGTTTATAATTTCGTTCGCCTGCTTCTAAAACATTCAGCCTTAATTCTATAATCAAGCAACCTGACGAGCAAGCAACACCAAGCGAATGATATGTGCTTTATACTAAAACATTCACTGAAAAAATTAACTAACCGAGCAAGTTCCATCGAAATCCACTTAGCAGGATCTTTTAAACAGGAAAATGTACCGAAACATTTCATAAAAATAATCTAATTAGCAGTTTAAATCCCGTGAAAATTCATTCAGCGGAACCTTAAAAAAAAGCCAATCTTTCGAAATTGGGTTCATCTGATTTAGATCTTTACCCATAATTATTTATTTAAGCAAAGTAGAACATTATATTTTATACTAACATCTTTTCTGCAAATTATCTAACTAACAATGTAAGCCCCATCGAAATCAACTCAGTAGAAGTAAATTTAAAAGCGGCCAGAATGAAATTTCTCTATGCATTTTATATACATTGAGATAGTTAAATATAGCTATCATAATCACGTTAACCTGATTATATAGAACTCTCAGGGATGTAGGGGTAGGTATACGTCGCATCATTTCTGGATTTTTAAGAAACTCTGCACAAATTCCATAACTATAGCATTCTAGTATACATCCTCTGTCTGTAGCGTATTATCCTCCAATTTTCTTTACTATACCACAGAAAACTTTTCCGAATACCTTCGTAACTAAACAATTTTGAAAGATATGATAAATATTGAAAAAATCCCTGAAATATTATCTAACTAACTGTGCAACTGTCATTAAAATCCATTCAGTAAAACTTGAAATCTTTCCTAATCGAGTTCACCTAATTTTAGAACTCCCGTAACTATTACTAAGCAACTTGGAACAATGGTTTTTAGATTAAACTATTTATAAACCGAATTTACTATCTAACAGTGTAAGTTCTGCAAAATTATGTTCAGTAGAATCTGAGTTACAATCAATCGGAATGAAATAGGAATTTACGCTTTACATATAGTAATAGATGCCTTCGCCCACTACGATGCGCTGGTCGGTTTCTCCAAGCGAAACTTTAATCAAACGAAATATATCGGTGTATTTGATCTTGTGTTTTATAGCAATAAATACATTTATATCTAATGATCATACGCGTTGCTGAAAACAATATGAACGCCATTACAGTTTTATAACTTCTAATGTCTCAAACAAAATTTGGACTGTTATGAAGCAAATCTTTTAGTTGATTATTTATAATTCAATATAATAAAGAACGGAAGAACAATATGTAGCATATTAAAATCATCCCTGAAAATTAAAAAATGCAAATCTCATCAAAATCCGTTCAGTAAAACCTTCTAATAAGACTAATTTTTCATAATCAGGTTCACCAGATAATACAACATTCAGTTATAATTCTATAGCAAAGCAATGTAGAATAATATGTGTTATATACTAAAATCTTTCCTGAAAAATATCTAACAACAGTGCTAATGAACTCAGTAGAACCTTTTAAAAAGGCTAATATTTCAAAATAGGGTTCACTGATTAAAGAACTTTCGCACATAATTCTATAACTGAGCAACGTAGAATAATATGTGTTATATGAAACACTTTCTTGAAAATTTATCTAACAATGCAGATCTTCTCAAAATCCATTGAAAAGAACTCAAGTTATAAGCGATCGGACCGAAATTGCTCTTTTTATTTTATATTTGAAGTTTATAGTTAAATATATCTTTCATAATCAAGTTAACGTGATTGTAGAATTTTTAGGAATGTAGCATAGACTATACGCCGTAGACTTTCTGGTGTTTTTTAGAAACTCTGCACTCCATAGCTATAACATATATACTCTCTAATATATACCCTCTGCCTGTACAGATTTTATCCTACTTTTCTTTTCAACTACAACACTGAGAACTTACTTCATACTTCCATAACTAAAAATGTAGAATGACATTTCCAATATTACAACAATCCCTAATATTACCTAACTGTGCAACTCCAATCAAAATACGTTCAGTAGAACTTTAAATGAAAGGTAATTTTTCACATTCGGGTTCACCTAGTTTTGGAACTTTCTCTTGTAATCTAATTTTCTGCAATCTGATTTGTTGCCAAGTTTGTGCTTCAGAAAAACTATAACCCAGAAGAAAACTTCGCTACAGAGAAGTACCATCCATGCAAGAATTACCAACCATCCACAAAAAATAATCTAACTAACAGTGTAAGTCCCATCAAAACACATCCAGCAAAACTCAAATTATAAACGGGTGGAAGGAAAAGCAAATTTGCATTTTATATAATTACAGTAGATGTATCTTTCATAATTGCGTTCACCTTTCTGTATAGCTTTTCCAATAGCTCTATAACTAAAACTAAGCAACGTAGAACACTGTGTGTATACATAAAAACCGTTCCAAAAACATTACCTAACTAATAGTGGCATATCCTATCAAAATATTATAAAGAATAGGAATAAAATGCAAATTTCCGTTTTAAATATGTAGTAGATGATAATGATACGATTTTCTGTAATAAAATTCATCATGTTGCGGAAGATTAACCAGAAATTCCATGAACAACTACCCAAAGAAAGATGAATATATGGCTTTTGTGATACTTTTATGTTAGCCGGGTGCAAGTTAAAAATCAACAAAGATTGTTTCCATATATTTTTCTTATTTTATTATTTTCATTTAAAATAAAAACATTTTACGCATTTCATTTATAATACATGCTTTGCACTAATGTCATTGAAAAAGATGAAAAGTAAAACAATAGGAAATAATGCCATAACTTAAAACAAACAATTGTTTTTAATTTACATACGCGAAATGTAACTACTGCTATTGGCAATTTTAAAAATGCTAATGGCGATATACATAGGGATACGGCTGGCATAAAAGTACCCATTTTTTCTTCTTATCCAGGAGCAAGTGATAAATCGCGATGTACCTATTATTTCAATTCCAATTTATTCCGTTAAAAAAGTAACACGCATTGTTCGGACCATGAGATAGATCGCCAAAAATGGTTGACAATTGCCAATCTTGTTTATCGTTTGCCAATTACGTTCAAAAAAGTAATTTAACATTCTTAAATACATAACCTTGTTAAAAATGGCAAATTGTTTTAAGTAAATAAATAAATAAAATATATAACATAAAACTGCATACTATAAACTATAATAAATAAAAATTATAATAATAAAATTAATTTAAAACTATACTAAATAAACTATCAAATGGACAAAAAATAAGGGTTGCTGTAATTAATGTAATTGCCATGCTTGGCGCAGATGTATCTGACATGGCCCGGATGTAAGTACCAAAAATATTTAAAGTCCTACAAACATTGCTTTCATTTTTTAAATATTTTCCTTTTATAATGTTAATTTCTAAGTGGATCGCTTCCTTGTATTTTCAATAAGTTCAATATCTTTTTTTACTTTTTTTCAAGGCGTTTGTATTTTTTTTCCTCAAACTCATATAGCCGGTTTAATTCGTTAACCAAACGAACTAACAAAAAGATTTACTTTGAATTTCTTCCGTTGCTACAGTAACGGATTTACAATATGAATGAATATGGATGAATTATCACTTCTAATGTTAGATATTTCGAGGTTTTGGCGCCAAAGAGATCGCCAAATTAGAAAAATATTAAATATCTCATGAACTATTAGACTTAAAATAATTCGGTTAGTACCATTCGATTCAGCATACAAAAATACACTAAAATATATTATCAGTTGAAAAATAACTATAAAATCAGATTTTTAAGGAATTTTTTAAATGTTTATTCTATTTTTTACCCCCCTTAGGGGTGGAATTTTAGAAAATCCTTTCTTAGCGACACTCAATACCATAAGAAGTATTTTTAGCCCAAATTTCAAGATTTTAGGTTCAGTAGTTTTGGCTGCGCGTTGATTAATACAAAATCCAGACTTTCTTTTATATATATAGATTATAAAATTGTAAGAAATATATAGATTTTTATAAAAGGTATTATCCAGCAATTTTTTTTAATAGAGTAAATTTTGTTTATAACGGAATCCTGTTATAAAGAGGAAAATATCATGGTCCAGCCCCACAAAAAATGTTATGCAATTATACCTGCTAAGGTGAAAATAACCGTCATACAACGTAACTTTTCTCTAGTCGTTTGCGTTTCCGTCTAAGCAGGCTTTATTGTATCATACATATCGGGGGGGGGGGGGGGGGGCGTATTGGAATTATTACCGAGGCTCACGGTCTCTTTGTGCGGCCCTGTTGAAATTATAATTGTGACGATTTTAAAAATGAGTAATTTTTATATATTTAGGTATATAGCAAAATAAGATTTTACAATTTCACGTTGCCCAATCTGTTATGTCCCGTCGTCGCGTCGGTGCAACAATTTACTTTTTTTTTTTTTTTTTGGTTCAACTTACTACAATAACCTCTACCGATAAAGTCTCGTACTGGGGTTCCTAAACTTACAGACGAGTGTAAGTGTACCACTAAATCGAAATTCATAATTTCGCAGTATCACCGTTAATAAAAAAATAACGTTAACATTTAAAATGACATTATTGTAACACTAAATTAATAGTCAGATTATCTTCTTTTATTGATACTAGGGGATACAACCCGGACTTCAGAAGTAACAGAACATACATGAAAAATATTTTTTATTGAAAACACTAATAAATATTTTAAACTTAATATTTTTTTTTTTTTCGATTGCACTTAACACCACCAAAAAGCATTTTTATATGAAAAATATCAATTATACAGTCAAATAAATTTTTAAAATTTGCAAATACTTTCGTATTAGCCGCATGCCAGGTGTTAATAGCCAAAGAAATCGATAATTTCATTGTTGACAACAGCCTTTCTTTTTCTAATTACCAAAAAAAACTAAACTAAAACTGCGGCTATAGGATCCATGAAGGATCAGGGCCTACAGTTCCCAACTCTGTTTACTTGACCCTGGGCCCCGAGGTGCTATGCAGCATGTGCCCCGGCCAGGTGGTCAACCCAACGCGAGACCCTCGGTGTTTAATTCCCAAGCAAGCTTGATACTCATTTTATCGACCCCGAAGGGATGAAAGGTTGATCTTTTTCTAATTATTTCAGTATTTAAGCGAGTAATTCATCATATCTATTGAATTTGCGTTTTATTTATTTAAAATGTTGTTATGTATGAAGTTTTAATTTTGCTATAGGAAATTAGCCGGAAACAAATCCTGAATATTTTATATTGTTTCAAGTGCAAGCGGGGTAATCTTCCGTAATGGGGCTACACGCGATATATAGGCTTAAAAAAAAAAAACCTGCTTGAAAATTATTTTAAAAAACAAAAATAACAAATAAATTGAGATTGGAAGTGCATTTGAAAGTAATTTTTTCCCCTATTCAACGATGTAAAATTCGAAGTTGTGCGACGATTAGAAATTACAAAATTTGCGAAAAATGCGAAATAAATTTGCAGGTAGTTGCCACCGTCGATATGACGTCAGCATTACTCAAGAACATGATTTTGCTTTATAACATAGATTCAAATAAAAACCACCAACAGACTTATAGTATTTTATTACAAGATTCACTCAATATATAATACAAAATATTGTATAAAAAATTTTAATACGACAAAAACCAAAAAAATGTGGTACAAAATATTTTATGATGATTTATTAATGATAATTTTTCACGAAGAGAGGCTTAACACTAATCAGAACATACTAGAGGACATACTAGCCGGACAAGTCCAGCATAGTCTCTAAATTTTAAATAGTGCAGTTTTCAGTTCTATGACAGCTTTTTGTATAACGTCCATGCGCCAATTTCGGAAGCTCTGATGGTCTAATACATTTGTAATTTCTGTTCTTTACTTTGTAAATTCATTTAACTGTTATCAAGGGCCTCGCTAAGGGGCGGGAGCAGCCCCCCCCCCCCCAAAAAAAAAAAAACATTCGCGAATGTTGTTACACTTGGCAAATTTATAAACTTAGTTGGCAAATTTGTTTAAAACTTTAATAAAAACTATAATGTATTTTCTATTTCTGATAGACCTGGCAAAAATTACAAAACTAATTGGGAATATTATTAAACTTTTAGAAAATAAGAACGATATTACATTTTCTAACTGTGGTAAGTTAGCAAATACTGAAATTTGACTTGGCAATTTAACGTTCTCTCCCCCACCAATAAAAAGTCTTAGCGATGGCGCTGACTGTTATGCTTTTGAAACTCTGCCTGCTTAAAAGCCACCCGACTGTCAGGGTTGTAGTGGGTAGCTGCCCGGGTACCTGCCCAGCTGCCCGCCCGGGCTGGGTTTTTTATAAAAAACCCACTTAAAAAGCCAGGGTTTTTTTAAGAGTATTTCTGGAAAGGAACAAATGATGTATTTGTTGTTCATGGTTATTTTGTTTTATTTATTCACTTCTTTGAATCTTAGAAAATATATTTGTACTAATTTACTTGCACTTTTAGATTGGGAACCTTATAATTTTAAAACGTTTTAGCTTTTAATTTAAAACGTAAATTTAAGCTTTTCAGTTAGCTTCAAGAGTATTATATTTACTAAACTTATTATATTTATTAAATTATTTTATGTACTTTTTACAGCTGAATCCGAAAATGACCTTCATTTTTTAACCATCACGTAAGGAAAATTAAATAAATGTTTTACATCTGTTTTATAGTATTAGATTTTTGCTATATTTTAACTTTGACATTTACAATTTGCAAAAAAATTATAATGTGATGGTTAAAAATGAAGGTCATCTTCAGATTCAGTGCTAAAAAGTACATAAAAATCAATTATTAAAAATTAAAAAACTCAGCCGTCTCCTCTATTTTTATAGTATTTGATTTTTGTTATTTTTTAACTTTGACAATTTATGATTTTCAAAACATCCTGAGATGATGGTTAAAAATTAAGGTAATTCTCAGATTCAGTGCTAAAAAATACATAAAAGTTAAAAACACAACCATCGCAATCTTGTGCTATCTAATCTAAAACTTTTTCTTAAACTTCTTGGCAGTAATCTATCCGAAATTTTTTGTGTTATCCAATATCCTGTAAAATAAATATGAATGGTAACCACCGAAAATCATAATAATATTAGATTGTCATCAGATTTACATCAGTATACATGTAAAATTTAATCTCGATCGGATATTTGAAACTTGAAAGTGAGTTAAATTTCGACTACAAATTTTGAACTGGGAAAACATACATACGATCGTTGAAGTTAAATAAAATAACATAATATTTGTTAAAAGAAATCATGAAAAGAAATAGTCTCAAATCCTTATAAAATAAAACACATGTTAAAATATAATAATTTTAGCCAATCTGAAACTTAATAAAAGTTAACTAAATCATAACACTTTACTAATTTTTTTCAAAGCGCTGATACACATGAAAAGTTCTTTGAATACTTTAAGCACTTAGGGTATGACCCCTCAAAGCATGGCCAAACTCATTTGTGTTCAGATGCAGAAAAGTGATATAAGTCATGCATTTTTAAAGTTTCATAACTCAGTCAATTTTAGTGTTATATGAATGGGACTTTTTTTGGTCTGTCTTGTCAGCGTAATAGGAAAATTTTACTAAATATAACTTATAGCACCGGAGGCTGTATAAACACTTAAATTTTGTAATTTTTTAAGAAATGTTTTTATTGACCCAAATTGCTTTTAAAATATTTCTTTGCCTCAAATGAAAACACTTTTGTAATATTTAAACAATATGTGTATGACTAACAGTTTAGGAATTAGCCATTGGACACTGTTGAGAGTGGACACCCTGTATATACATAAGAAACATTTTTGTTGTAAGATATTTTTTATCAACATTTGCTAATCTTATGATAATTTCAAAGGAGCAAGTTTTTTTTTAAGTTATATTTATATTTTATTACTAAATAACACACAATTGATAGTTTTGCAATTTAAAATTTGTTTGTTATTTAAATTTAAGAGGTCATATAATGTATTTTAAGAACAGAGAAAAATATTGAGATCCTTATTAAGACTATGAAGTCATTCCCATCTATTAGACTACGAAGTGTTTGTTTACAAAGATTGTATTTGAGATCAGGATTGCCACTTGTTTCGGCAATCAAATTTCTTGCGCTTTCCTAAGCAAAAAATTAAATTTTCCCTGAGTAATTCCTCTGAGAATTTTCAAAATTTTAACAGATAAATTTTGCAAAGTACCAAAATTTAGTAGCCAATTTACCCGGGGAAAATTGCCCATTTAACCCGGGTTTTTTAATAAAACCCACCCGGGCTGGGTTTTTAACAAAAAAACCGGGTTTTTTACAACCCTGCCGACTGTAGACAGTAAAAAAAAAAAAATTACAAATGTTTCTTAATCTACAAAAATATAATACAAAAACGAAACAAAATGTACAATAACTCCTTCGGAGATACTCATCTTCGGAGATACCAATAGCGTTCTTCATCTTTAAAAACCAACACATTTTCGAGATTTAAAGAAGCATTCATAACAGCAAAATTTGCTGCCAATGAATGCTCGGAAACGTTTCTTAGTCGTTTTTACCCGACTGCCAAGAAGGGTTATGTGTTTCACGCGTATCTGTGTATGTGGATTTCTTTATACCCTCGAAACATCCCAACGGCTGGATGGATTTAATGAATGAGGTCTCTATCAATTCGTCTTAACGGCCCGATGATTATAGGCTAGGTTTTGTTTTTATAAATTCAAAATGGCGGCCGTAAAATACAAAATGGCGGTGGAGACGAAAAAAAAAATTTACGTACCCTATTGAGTGGCATATCATTGGATAGGTCTTTCAAAATGAAGACGATGTTTCATTGACTATTTTACAGTCAGAAGCTCCGTTAAAATATTATACAACCTGGAAGTTGTGTATGTAGGATCTGTAGCTTTACTGCAACTCTAACCATCACAGACATCTATAGACCTCATCAAAACAGTGTTTATAGATAGGAACTAACAATTAAACACAACTTAAAAGTCATCAATACAAGTAAATAAAAAAAATATGTAAGTAATATAAACAAGTAACATAAAAAAAAAAATATTTTAAGTCAATTCCTACTTAAGTCTACTAGTCAATAAGAGAATTTTTCCCCCCATTCTTCTTTCCCCTTGAGTGGCGCTTAAAATGCCTTGATCAAGAAGAGGGCTCTCTCGGTCTTAAAATACCTTGATCAAGAAGAGGGCTCTCTCGATTATTGGAAATTAATCAATTTAATTTAATTAATGAATTAATATTTGAAAAAAACTGGATTAACATCAAGTGTCATCCACTACAAGTTTTAAAAAATTTATTTGAGCTTGATTGGATGAGTAATAAGTATTTTATTAACGATTGAAAATTTGAACAAGATATATATAGCGAGAGTGTGAGCTAATAGTAGGAATTGAAAAAAAAAAAAAAAAAGTTTCACATTGATGACAAATAATTAATTAGTTCGCTTTTTACGCAGTCGGGTTTTTTGATTTTTTAAATTTAATTGTTTTTATTATAATATATTAATCGGTTTTCTCAACCCGTATATTTAGTTCTTCGGATGCTATCCATTTTCAAATATACATTTTCAGCTGTGAAATTGCATTTATAGTTCAAAAATGTTAACTAGTCGGATGTGCCAATCCCAAAACTTTCTTCCATGCCATACATGTTAATACTTCAAAATTCGCTGTCACATTAAATGACAATCTATGCCCATCGTGAGGATTATAGGTTCCTTGAATTGTGTGCATTTAAAAAAAAGATATAAGTATCACATCATTTAAACAAATCATTGAATTTCGGCACCTACCCTCTTAGATGTCTGCAACCAAAATTCCCAACCCAATGAGCATAAAACCGACACCTGCCGTGCTGTCTACACTCAAGCCTAATAAGGATCTAGTTATGTGAAAGCGTAACAAAATATGAAGTTTGATTAAATTCAGTGCGTGAATTTTTTTAGATACAGCTACCGCGAAAATCAAGGAAAATGCAGCGCCACCTGTTATACGATTTACACGAACACCTAATCATCACCAACGTATGTCAAAGTCTAACAGAACCTGAGGTTTGATAAAATTCCGTGTATCAGTTCTTGAAATATGACTATCACTAAAACCGTGTAAATCCCGAAAAATGCAACATAGCAGCGCCACTTGTTGGGCGATTTTCACCAAAACCTAATTAGCAACAAATTATGCCAACGTCTAACTGAATGGGAAGTTTGATGAAAATCCATGCATTAGCTCTTGAGATAGAGATCACAGAGTATGGAGATCTATAAATTTCTATAAATATTAATTTAAATCTCCATACTCTGTAATAGAGATATTGCGGGAATCATGAAAAGTGCAGCGCCACCTGTCGGGGTGATTTTCATCAAAACCTAATCAGCAACAACTTATGTCAACGTCAAACTAAATCTGAAGTTTGATGAAAATCCGCGCATTGGTTCTTGAGATAGAGGTATTGGGGAAATCGTGAAAAATGCAACATAACAACGCCACCTATTAGGCGATTTACATCAAAAACTAATCAGCACCAATTTATATCAAGGTCTAACTGAATCTAAATTTTATTAAATTCCGTGCAGTAGTTCTGGAGATAGAGTGCCCACAAAATTTGTGTCACATACAGACAGACTCGCAGATACACATTTTCTAAAGACAGTCAAATCGTGTTTAGAACCTTCTAAAACGTATAAATCCGTCGAAAAGTTCATTTACAAGGATTCACAAAAGAATTTGGTTACAGCACTGCCTATGAACAACAACTGCTGGAAGTGTGTTTTCAGTTGTGGTACGCTATTTTTAATTTAACTTTTTTTAAAATGTAATTTGGTGTGCATAAATTCTACAGGTCAGATACAGGGCTCCACAAAAAATCAGAAGTACATTTCCGTTTATTGACGGAAATTGCAGAGGGAATTTCAATTGGGCTATGCATTTAAGGGGACTCTTCACTCCCTTTAAAACACCCGCTCGCTAATGCTAAACCTATGGGGCAGGTTGTTTTCGAATTTCTCTTTAGATTTGAATTATTTTTAAACGATTTTTTTTTTTTTTTTTTTTTTTTTTTGCATAGGACAGCTGAGCTAGATCTGTGATAGGACATTTTGTACTTTTTCAATTTTGGGAGCATTTGTTTTTTAATATAAAGGTACTTTCACTTTCAAAACCGGTTCCAAAAGTAAAAGCACCTTTATTTAAAAAGTCAGCAACCAAAATCGAAAAATGAAAAAAAAAAAAAAAAAAAAAAAAAGCCATATTAGAGATTGACCTCAACTATCCTATTGCAATAAAAATCGTTTAAAAATATTCAGACGAAAAATTCGAAAACAACCTGCTCATAGATTTATCATTAGCGAGCGTGTGTTTTCATACGAGTGAAGAGCCCTCTTAACTGATCTAACTTTTAACACAGTACTATACATACAAAACTATAGATCGTATACAGGGGTACACAAAAAAACTCCGATATTTTCCCGACTATTGATGGTAATTCCAGACATTGGGGATTTCAAATGGGTTATGCGTTTACCAAAATGTTTATCTAGACATCATCTTTCCACCTTAATAAACTGTGAAGTTTTGTTACAAGTTTTCGGAATGTGTTGAAAATGCTTCATAATCTATGCAGGATGAATGATTTTTCGTTCTTGTTTTACAGCGTACAGTACACTAGACATATGCAGAAAAAAAAGTTCGTTCCCTAAAACTTTCAAGATCAGTGTACTTTTAGCGACAACGACAAAAGAAAAACATTCCAACTAAAAGTCGCATACTTATTTTTTTCTTCCGATAAATGTTTAACACAAACAATACTTCACAAACAATTTTCACCGCAAGGGTAGAAAAACAAATCTATTGTTAACTTTGAGGCGGCGAAAAAATATATGCGACGCTTAAAAGCTATTCCAAAGGACAGAAAGAAAGTAGCTATGATAAATAAAAATTGAAAGAACAAAGACTAACAGAACAATATTTTCCAGACGAAGACTTTGAGTCAATAAAATACGTAACGCAGTTATGAGTCAACAGTCAAATGACACGAATTAACATAGAAGAGGTGAAAGAAAAAAGAAAAGTCTCTCTTTCAGAACAAGGTAGGAAAGGAGCCAAATTACTAGCGAGCAAGGACAAGACGAAAATATCTTTGGTCCTATTTATTTCTCATCTTGGAGTTATTTTATATTCCCGTTATTTTCCATCCAGGAACAAGAATCCAGCATGAAGTTGGCAACTACAGCTGCAATTTAAACACAGATAAATAATGATGATCATTATTTAAGGTCAGTTATAAAACACAGACAGTAATCTGCAATTAGTTGGATAAATAGTCGTGTAAGCAAGTCGGAAAAATATTCCAATGAAAAGCAAAATTACTTCAATTTTAGTTAGCAATTCAGCCAAAATATCACAGTTTCATAGGTAATGGTTAATTACCTTTAAAACTCCCAAACGTTAGCTTCTTTATTTGTCATTGGTTTGTATTATACAGTGGTCATGCACTGGGGGACTGTATATGATCACAGACCTTTTAAATCATAGACAAATCGGACTCCCCCCCCCCCCAAATGTGATTTTGACGCTCCCCCTTTCCTCTCCCCGAGGGTTAACTGTGGAATTCTGTGAAAATTTTGTTAAAAATGCTGAATTGCGGCAAAATTTTGTAGCTAGTTAAACCCTTTTTTTCCTGCTATGATAGAGTAAATTACTCCATATATGTCCCTTAGCCTAAACTCATCTTCTTTGTTAACTTTTGTGGATATTGCAACTACCTCTTACCTCTTCACAAGTTTATAAAGCATCTCTGTACTTTCCAATCGAGTTTTGACAGTGAGAGCAAAGAAAATGTATTTTAATGCCGTATTTTTTTTTTTTTTTTTTTTTTTTTATCATAGTTTGAGAGGAACTCCTTATAACTTCTATTTAACTCCAGAACATCATTCTGACGTTTTTAGCATTGTAAGATTAATTATTTTTAGATTGGAGACACTTTTTCACGTTCAAACTCTCCATGGTCTTTAACCCGGGAGAACTCGCTGCATGAGATTTGCTCTTACCGTCGTACTTTTTTTAAGACTCTTATTTAAAACATTTTTCATTTTAATTAAAATTTCAAAATGTTATTTCCGTTATTTTACTTCTTTTGTGAATAAAAGTACTAAGCCAAGCAAAACAATTGATATTAAGTGAATGTAAAGTAAAAGAAAAGCGATTGGACACCGTGAGAGAAATTCTCACTAGCGAGTTGTCCCGGGTTAAGGTTTACATTGTTTGGCGGCCAACGTACTTTTTTTTAATACTTCTAATCCTAAATTCATCCACCTCAAATCCCACAATCAGATGATCAATCGAAAGTGACCAGTCCAAAAAAAATGAGGAAGTGTGCAGCAGAGCAACGGGCGCTGAAGATTATATCAGATCTTGTAGATTATATTTAACATCTTAAAAGAAATACTGGGCTTGTGAAAAATTGCTAAAATTCACTTTAAGCCTCTAGATTTATTGTATATTTTTATTATATTTTCTTTGTAGATGCAAATTTTGCTTTTTGTAGTTTGCTATTATTCCTTCCGATAGCATCTTCATCGGGTTTGGTGATAGGCTTCTTCTGACAATAGGCATTACTGAGTGGCAGATAAATTTAGGTTAGCTGCAGATTGACACAGAACATTCTGTTACTCCTACACACTACAACTTTCTACCTCTGATTAAGCTGATACTTACTTTTTTTTTTTGACAGGCTTTCCCCACAAAGAGTAACTAAAAATCTCACAAGAGGAAAAACAGCAACTTGGAGAGCACCAGAAGAAACAACTAAATTTCGAAGAAAATAAATTTAGTAGTGGAAGTTACCTGCCCTTTTTCCAAATGCCTAATTCAAATAATATATGAATTGCAAATTCAAAAAAAGGGATGAGATTCTTAAAAATTCGAAAAATTGGGTTACTTTCGTTTTTCGCCAATTCCGAGGTAAGGATAATCAATGCTGCACAGTTTACCATACTCTAGCTTCTGTTGGTAAGGAGCAGAGCTGCCTTAAATTCAAGTATATGTTTAGAAAGAATTTGGATCTTATAAAGGACTCTTCACAGTTATTTTCATCTTAAAACAGGGCCCTTCACAAAATTCTTTGTCTTTAAAAATAGATCTTTCACAAACTTTTTCATATCAAAAATAGACTCTTCACAAATTAATAATCTTAAAATAAAATTGGACCTGTCTCAAAACACCTGGAACCCCTAAACAATCTGTCATCTAGCTATAAAATGTAATGCACATGTAAATTTATGCATCAAAATTTAATGCATTATGTATATTTGTTCATAAAAACAGGACCTTGTTAAAATTTAATTGTTTAAACAGGAACCTGAATAAAACTCTAAATTGAGATTTATAAAATTAGGATCAGATTTTTCACAGGTATAAAGATATCGTTCTCAATTTTGACAAAAACAACACGCTGTGAGAACAGTCTGGATAGGCCCCTGAAATAGTAGTATTTTGGGGGATTTTTAGCTCTACCTTAATTTTCAAAATTACGAATTTTTCTTGGCAGAACGATATTTGGGCATTTCCCTCTATTTTACTGAGCAGATGCATGAAATGTTTCTATTTTTTTTTTTCTCCACACCGATTACAAAAAAAGCTTTATCCCCTCCCTCTTCTATGTGCTTAAATATAATTTCAGCATAAATGAAACGTTTATTTTTATTCTTTATTTTTGTCTAGAAGCACATCTTTTCATGAAAGTCTTATTTCAATGGCATTCGAAGATTGAAGAACATAGCGCAATTCGACACGAAATAATGCAAATTTCACAAATTAAAGTATAATTTAGACATGCATTTAACGTATTCTGATGATTTCACCAACCTCCCGCTTTTTTATTTCGGGGTTTGTTTTGAAAATTTTGTTACTGCTCAGATGTCTCCATTTTATAAGAATCCAATAACGGACTTCAATTGGGCACGATGAACTGGAAGTGTTTTTACCGGCATATATAAATATACAATCGTTTGTTATCTATATTATAAAGGACAAACATGTCTGTGCGTAACGCATACGTCATTTTGCGACTGGCAACACTTTGAAATTTGAAATAAAATTTTGGTTTTGTAATTTTCTCTACTGCAAATTTTTATACTTCTAAACATCGCACATTTTAAATTTTTACACCGCCGTATAAGGAAAAAAATGCTCTTTTAAATGCAATTTGTTTGAAATCTGTATCTCAATTTAATTTTAAGATATTAATTATATTGTAGATTTTATTACTTTTTTGGTAATTGTGGAAGCTGAAGTACTCCATTTCCGTTGAAAGTCATGTTGAAACTAAAGGGGGGGGGGGGGGGGGAATGAAAACTTTGAAAGTGAGGCAGGTATATTTTATGTTATTGCTAGATATTTAATGGTTTGCATTCGAATGGGCTCAGTGGCGCCAACTTATATGGGCTCATGGGGTGCGAGCCCACGCAATAATTTGATCCCTCCGCCAACCCAAATTAAATAGATTTAATTCATTATTTGTTTATTTATTTATTTAATCGCTGAAATGAAATTTGCTTTTATTGACGTTCTGAAAATAATTTTGTTTGGAAAATAGTAAGGACATCAATTAGACTTACGGAACAACGAAAGCTCCTTCAGCAGATATATAATTAAATTTCTCTCAAAAACAAGTTTCCTGCATTATTTTGCCATCTTTTTAGGGTTTTGTTCATCTGATGAAACCCTATTCGTCTCACTCCTCTGTCTGTCACAGAGCCCGTTCTCAGAAACTATATATGTTGGAGACTTGAAATTTTGCATGTAGTGCATTGTGTAGCTGTAACACCTCACATCAAACGACAAATCCTAAAATTTTGAAAAAGTCGTAATTAACGGGCGTTATTAACACTTTGCCGTCCGCACGATTCGTAAATATTTATTCGCTTGGCTCTGGCAGCACTAATTCGGATCAGTTGACTTGTCGCCGGCCGTTCTTGACATTATCGGTCCAGAACAGGCGATCATCAATTGACCATTCTAGGCGTGGACAAACGCTGGGCCAAAACTAGTCTGGCAACTCAGGATCAGAAAGGTCTTCGAGATTTTCTTCGGTCGTTACAATGCTATGCACACGACACCACTGTGGTGTCGCCGGCCGTTGGCAGCTAATTTGCTTAATTTGCGCATGACACCACTGTGGTGTCACCGGCCGTTGACCGCTAGTTTGCGCACGTCACCACTGTGGTGTCGCCGGACGGCATAGTGTTAATTAAAAAAACCCAATTACAAGATCGGAAAGCCATTCCTAATTCAACAACTGCATGGATTTTTTTTATCAAATTCCAAAAACGATCTCTTCCACCGATTGAAAATAGATGTCATTTTAATGGCAGATGAGGACAGGCGATTTCTTTAAGGCGCGATTACTTTTTCCCTACACATCCCAGAAATTCGAAATTAGAACCATAAGACTGGAAGGCGAGGGTGATCAGCTTTCAAGAATTCTAAAAATTATCTTGATCGCACCATAAAAACTCGAAAGTTCGTTAAGAATCCAGAAAAAAATCTTTTATTTTCCTTCATTTGTGAAGGCGACAGATGTCTGACGTCATTGAATTTTCAGCGATAATGAGATAATATAAAACAGGTGCGTCTTGCGGTCATAAACGGACTCAGAATTTTTATACAGGACCAATTTTTTTTAAATATCGATTTTTGAGCTACGATTTTTACGCCATTCGACGTAAAATTTCATTCTCGGAAGCGAAGATAATTAATTTTTTGGTAATTAATTCCAGAATTGCATTTTTTGCACGTCAGGCCACGTGACATGGAACGAAAAAGAGATAAATTTTTATACTAGGATTTGATAATCGCAGTACAAAATTTTTTAATTATTGATTTTACAAATTTGGTTCTTCCGCATCCGGATGTTATTTCGTAGGCTGATGCATAGAATCTAAATTGAAAAAAAATCGGACCACAACTTTTCGATTTATAAAAAAAAAAAAAAAAATCGATTTTTAAACTTATGCTTTTTCGCCCAGATAATTGACGGGGATTTGTTAAAATTATGAAAACTAAAGAACCGGTCGCTTTTAATATAATGGTGCTGCCATTTATGCAAGGAATTATTAACTTTCCATTAACAATTTTGATTTGTTAATTTAAGGATAAAGTGTTTTGAAAGAGATATTAAACGAAACCCTCTGTGCGATCTACGATCACACTTACACACTTGTTTTATGTCTTGGATTGATAAAACAATTAGATAACTAAAATGTATGTTTTTCTTGACATTTAGTTTTTAGCACTTTCAATAGTTAGCAATTTTTATGTTATTTACAATAAATATTAATGTATTTATAAGTAAGAACTTGTGAGAATATAATTTAATAAGTTTATTTTTTAAGTTATAATAATTTTATATTTTGCTTAGAAAAAACAATTTAACTTCGAATTATCATCTTTAGTCATTCGCTCCTCCCCCGCCTCTGTCTCCATACACATAGGCACTAAAGAAAGAAAAATGTATGTGTTATTTTACTCAAAAATTTTTGAGCCCACTCAGTATTTTTCAAAAGTTGGAACGGGTTTAAAAATATCCGCAAGCGGTAATAGACTTAATTTATATTTTTTGTGGGCTTATTTCATGTAATTTTGGTATTCACCAATGGATTTACTTGCGTCACTTTCAAAAGCAATGGTTTGTTGAAAAAGTTGATTTTCTTTGAATGCGATATAATTATAATAACAAAAAAAAAAATGATAATTTTCTTTTATTTATTACCCAACTGCCAAGAAGGGTTATGTGTTTCACGCGTATCTGGGTATGTGGATTTCTTTACAGGCTCGAAACATCACAATGGCTGGATGGATTTTAATGAATGAGGTCTCTATCGATTCGTCTTAACCGTCCGACGGTTATAGGCTAGATTTTGTTTTTATAAATTCAAAATGGCGGCCATAAAATACAAAATGGTGGTAGAGACGAAAAACAATTTTTACGCACCCTATTGAGTGGCATATCATTGGATAGGTCTTTCAAAATGAAGACAATGTTTCATTGACTATTTTACAGTCAGAAGCTCCCTTTAAATATTACACAACCTGGAAGTTGTGTAGGTGGGATCTCTAGCTTTACTGCAACTCTAACCTTCATAGACATCTATACCCCTCATCAAAAATGTTTATAGATGGGAACTAACAATTAAACACAACTTAAAAGTCAACAGTACAAGTATGTAAAAAAAAAAAAATGGGTAAGTAATATAAAAAAATAGTTTCACATTGATGAGAAATAATTAATTACTTCGCTTTTTACGCAGTCGGGTTTTTTGATTTTTTAAATTTAATCTGTACTTGTTTAGTCATTTTATTTCAATCTTCTTTCGAAAAGGTACACTAAAACAAAAAATAAAACAAATTTTTTAGACAAAATTGGGGAAAAATTCAGTTATAAGTTGTAGGCCTATAATTATGTTTCTTAATTTAGATAAATGAGATTTTTAAAGTATTTATGGCGAAATTCTGATTGTGCTTTTTACATTGAGCAACCTAAAAAAATAATTTTATTCACAGTGGACTTCCTTACTTTCGAAATCAACGCATTTGAAATATCGTTGACCCAATAAAATACGAGTAACAAATTTATCCTGATATTAAAAGACAGTTATTGTGAATTGGTATTTGCAATAAGATTTAACTTTAACTATTTTTTCCCCCTCACAAAAGTCTCGTCCTACTTTCAAAAGCAACGGCGCAGTTAATTACTGGAAAAAATAATGTGATTCACCTTTTGTACTAAAAGATTTATTTTTGGGTAACAGTTAAATTTTTTTTAATGAAGCATTTAAATTTAAACTTTCAAGATATTAACCTGCTGAACAATAAATGTTTTCGTTAAAACCGTTATATTTAACCATTATAGATCTCAACAATTCTAAAGTACGTGCTCCAACCTGTGCCAAATGGAAGAGCATAAATAATGCTGGAAACAAAGTTCTGGCATCAGAATTGCCGTTTCAAGTGGAACACTCAGTTTGGATTGGCAGCCGTCATTTGTCGATGGGGGCGATAAGAAAAAGACAATCGCAGAAGTAAAGTGTTGAAACCGTGTAATCAGAAACTGGGGATATTGGCATACATATGTCTTGATTACACTTACACTCTAAAAATAATGTTTCAAAATCCGCCATCAGTTAAATGAGAATCGTTTACATTTCACTGAAATGGTTTGTGGAAATTACCTCTGATACCAAGTACACAATATCAGAACTTAAGGTGAAGTTACAAATCATCAGTCCGATAAGTAGATCATCTTTGGATTTTTATTTTATTTTTTTCATAAAGAGAATAAAGTAACACAAAAACTGAATTTACCCACTTATTTATTCACTAGCTGTTACCCGTGACGTCGTTCACGTAACGTAAAAAAAGAAGAAAAGAATTAATTAAGCAAAGCATTTCCCTTCCTATAATTAAAAACATATATAATAAACCAATTCTTTATCACATTTTATAGTAGACAATCTATTTATATATTACGCTATCGTAGGTGGCACAGAAATCGCAATTATTTGTTAATTGTTTAATGGCAACGTCCAAATGAAACGCATCTCATTAGTTAAACGCATTGGTTATTGAACATTGGTTATTGATTGATTATTATTGGTTATTTAATGCATCCCCATACCTATAAAGGGGTTACCATATGGGGGACCCTGTTCTGTCGCCAAATGTCACCAAGTTTGTCGCCAAAAAAGACGCCAACTTCGCGATATCTCTAATATTTCGCCAAATTCCCACAAACTTCCATTGTAAACCAATAGAGTTTACTTGAATACAGAAAATCAACAAATTGAGATATTTTAATGCAACAAAAACAAATATTGGCTTAAGGGATTATATTAATTATAATTAACCCTCTCGCTGCATAATTTTTTAAAATCAAAATAGGTTCGAAAATTGCACATTTTTTATTACATATTTTAAATCTATATATATTTTAGAGTTTAAATATGTAAACATTTTTTGTAAAAGAGTTCAAGATCTCAGATGGGATAGGATAGAAATTAGGCGAAATCAGGGCTGTCATTGGAGACTATTTTTATAGTCTCGCACCACTATTTTAAGAAAATAAATTTTGCAGTGTATTTCTCTTGCAGATGTTGTTAAAGTCTATGTGGAATTTTTTATATTTAAAAAGTGGTCCGAGTTAAATTAAAAAATGGTCACCAGTGGAAAAAATGTATCCCCGAGGAAATCTCGGATTGCGCAAATTTTACTACTTTTACGTTTCCCGAGGAAATCTCGGGTTGCGCAGCGAGAGGAATAAAGGAGTCCAAGTAAATTAAATTATGAATAAAAGTAACATGATACAATGCTTAGCATGCTTTCCCAAACACAAATTTTAAAGGAGACCAAACTGGTCGCCAAGGGCGGCTAGTATGAGTAATTTAAGGTTTTTTTTTATTATAGGGTCGTTGACATAACTCAGGTTTATACGCTGAACCAGGATGTCTGTTTATATCCTGAAGTAATAAGAAAATGGCACAGATGTCATATACGCACCGGGGTACCTAATTGTCACCAAAATAGATTATTTTGATTGATATGGTAACACCGGCTGTTGTTGTTTATTTATTAATAAATTGTTTATTTACTTTAATTTTCTCTTAAAATTATATAAATTTTTTTGTTCTATAGTTTTAATGAAACTTTTTTTTTATTTATTGTTATTTCCTTTTTTAAGTAATAGAACATAATTTAAAAATATACAATGCATGTAACTGGTATTCGAAAGAGATGTTTTTGCCAAATTGGCGTCAAAAACAGATCGCACCAAATCAGGTGCTTATATAGAAGTGTGCCAAGAAAATTATCGGATGATACTTTTTTATATGTTTTACAATCATATTTGGCATCAAAGGTGGGCAAAGAAATGAACTTCTATAATATTATTAAGTCTTTATCACACAAAAAACAAACCTGTTTATAACAATGTATTTACTTTTGCACGAAATTTCTTTCTCTAAAAAATCTGGTTTCAAACATATGAAGGTTACAATTGCGCATTACTTTCATTCTGGCGAAAACCACCTTAAATTCTCTGACGTAATTTTGTGCGAAACTATCAAAACGAGTAAACAAATTTACAATATTACTTAATAGTAAGATAAGATACAAAATAATTTTTCTAACAAAGGTTTTATAAATAATAATAATAATAATAATAATAATAATAATATGTCAGAACTTGTACATACAATAATAACACAGAACGTTACAATAAATATGTAGCAATAATAATATTATTAATAAGAATAATAAAAGTCAGACATAACAGAATAATATAGCAAAAGTCAAGCAGATCATTTTGTGATAACACTTAGGTCGAAACTAAAAGTTGTTTTTTAATATTTTTTCTGAAATCTGCAAAATAAATAATTATTATAAAATATCCTTATATACTATGTTTCTTGACTTTGCATTTTCAGCAAACACATGTAGGTTGTATGCTGATGAAACGCGGGAGCAGGCAACGTAGAGTTGGCCATGAGAAAAACAAGGTGATCCTAAATGCAAACCAGCTACTTTCAACGACTGTTCCTGCGATTTGTTTATAGTCATCGCATATGCTAATTTTAAAGGGAGCTGTATGCGTCTAAATTGGAATGGTAAATCATTGGGTATAATTGGCATACGGGGTATAATAACACTATCTCCTTTTGACGACCCAGTCATAATAGTAGTTTTTACAATATTATTTCCAATTTCATTGATAAGCAATCTTGTACCATTACACAACCTCGGAGCATCTATATTACGCATCAGTAAAACTGGAACACCCTTTTTCAAGTGTATTTTATGTGCAGGTACCCCAGACATTTCCAGAGTGAGTTGAGAAATTCGACTGGATATGAGGTGCTATCGTCAGCATTCAACACCATGTCCACGGATGCGTAAATTTTGCCTTCGTTTGGTATGAGTTTCAAAATTTTATCATTTATCGCATCCACAATATTATTTTGGGGGCCAGAATTACACTTTCACATAACCAATTCTTATCATGTTTTCTTCGAAATTGTGAAAAACTGCTGCAATGAGTTCTTCATTCGTAAAATGTATTTTACCATCAACGTCTGTTTCGAGTTCTCCTTGACCAAGTTTTAATAATTTTGATGCAAATTGTCCTGATTCTGTGTCATTATATAATTGTACTCGCATGTTGGTGCTTAAATGCAATTTATGCATACTATGCCAAAGTGGAGATGCTTTAAAACAGGCGTTCTTTTCATCGGCGGGTGTTCCTCTAGCAATAACTGGCAATGTTTGCCGGATGTCACCTGCAAGCAGTACCACCATACCCCCCATAAGTTTTCAATTACTTCTTGTGTCTTGCAGACTTCTATCGAGACCTTCGATTACATGTTTGTGCAGCATTATGCACTCGTCCCACACTAAGAGTTTACAATGTCGAAACATTTTACCTCGGCTGCTGTTTTTAGTAATGTTGCACATTGGGGTTTCTTCATTTGCCAAATTCAATGGTAATTTTAAGACTGAGTGTGCAGTTCGTCCACCGTTCAGTAGAGTTGCAGCAATGCCGGATGACGCGATGGCGTTTGCTATGTTTTTATCCTTGCAAACTTCAGCGAGCAATAAATTCAGTAAAAATGTTTTACCAGTACCACCTGGTGCGTCTAAGAAAAATAATGCACCTTCTTCTTTTTTCAAGTGCTCTAAAACTTTTTCAAGTACTTGCTTTTGCTCTGGAAGAAGTTTCGGTTTTACTGCAGTCACAAAGTTCTGAAGTGCTGTTGTATCATAATCGAATTCTCTGCTAATATCATCACATATTTCATTCGTTCTTAATGGTGCAGCCATTCCATATTCACTCAAGGTCTTGCCGGTGATAGAAATCACTTTATCTTTAATTAGAGTTAAAGCTTCATTGTAAATTTTGTCGTTAAATGCCACACTTGAATATGAATGTTGAAATCTTTTCAATATGTCTTCGGATAGAAAATCTCTGTATTTTTCCCACATTTCTGTTGGATTTGACAATCCACATGTGCTTATTAAAATGGCAAACAATTCCCGTATACTTGCTGGTGAGCTAAACTGAGCAGCTTCTTCCAATGTAGATTCCCAATGGTTGTCCTTTTCTAGTACACCCAACACTTCACATGCCTCTCTGTAGGTTGTTCGTTCCTGTCCGTTTACAATTCTGAGATCCGAAAATTTTGTAGGGCCACGCACTTTGCTAAGCAATAACCGTAAGCAAAAGCATTCGAAATTGTTTACATGTACGGTGTAAACACGACCAAGTGCATCACCTGCTTTTAAGTTTGGCCAATTTTCGACAGGTGTGCCCTGTTTACGTTGCTTCCATTCCCTTCCTTTTGAATCCCATGTGTAATAGCGTGGAATTTCAGAATATAAAAGCATCCTGACTAATTCATCAGTTTGGCAAAGATTTAAAAAAGCTGTTAATGTTGTTTTTGGTGGCATAGCAATTTTTTAATGAAAATTCTGCTCGTTAAAGTAGACACGCTCACCATTGAAAATAAGTTAAAACTGGTGTGAATGACTAAGAACAAACAATCTTCTTGAAACACCATCAAAAATTTGTAAATGCGCTAGGCCTTTCGAAAGATCTGAGTCTTTCTTCGTCAGGCGCAAAAAAAAGACGTCCTTCTACTATGAAAGCAGAGTCTTGTCTCTGCTTTCATAGTAGAAGGACGTCTTTTTTTGCGCCTGACGAAGAAAGACTCAGATCTTTCGAAAGGCCTAGCGCATTTACAAATTTTTGATGGTGTTTCAAGAAGATTGTTTGTTCTTACGCTCACCATTTTCTAAGTGGACGGTAAGATACATTACTGTCGGGAATCTCTCGTGTAAGGGAAATTGGAAAATTCTCCAGACAGCTTCATTACTACTGACGTAACGTCCCGCTTGAAATAATTAAACTTCATCTTGTGAATTAATGGTTGTATCGTTCTGTCGTACATCAAATATTGCTTGATCATTGCCTTTATCTATGTACTTACATATATATTTTATTGCTTTTACAGTACTACACGTTTCTACGTTGATGTGGGCATCAAATATTTTAACCAATATTGGTGAATACGGAACTATCCAACTGTTATCTATGGTCACTTTCACTAGTTAACCCCTCACTTTTATTTTAGCTGTTCGTCCTCCGTTCTCGGGTGCTCTATGTCGGTACAGAGGGTAGCCCTTGTCATTGTGATGGGTTTCTTTAATTAATGCTCGAGGATACTTTATTGTACAATGACCGTCTTTCATGCATGGTGATAAGGGATTGTACGGACCACAAGGTCCGTGCACCATGTTTCGAATGATAGTACCGAATAGCTGCTTATCATTATCAGCGTCTGGTATCTCAGCACTTATAATGTCATCGATCTGATTTGGGCGCAGCTTTTCCCTGAGCTACAGCAAAAAGTGAACATGAGGCAGTCCGCTTTTGCCATTCAATCGAATACATAAAACATCTGATTTCACCAAACACTTTCCCTTTCTTAATTACAGCCAATAATTTTTTAACTTTAATTCTGAAAACACGAACAATAAGGTCATGTCTATCCGTCGCTTTTTGTCCAGGCAACAATTCAGCAGTAATCTCGTTCCAACGGGGATTACAAATAAACGTAATAAATAGATCAGGATGCCCATAATTACGTACATACGTAAATGCGTCCTGCGTATATTCGTGGAGATATCTTGGGTTATTTACGAATGAAGATGGAAGAATTACAATTTGAACCAATGCATTGGGATTTACATTCGCATCATTTCTAACTGCATCTTGTAAGTGTATATACTTTTCTGAATGCAGTTTCTTTTGATTTAAAGAAATAAAACGTAGACATTCGCTTTCAGCCTTTACTACAGCCATCTACCATAAATTGATGAAGTAGCTTTTTGCAACGCAAAAATAAGTTAAAATTATTGCGTCGCATCATTAGATGATAAGAATAAAAGTTGATGCATGACACTTTTTTATTTAAAATCGACATTCCGGTATGTGGATTAATTTGCGAAATCATGGTTCATACACTCGAGAAGAAATAAAATTCAAGCACTTTTCAAGCACTATTCCAGCACTATTCAAGGACTGTTTAGATAAATGTATAAAAATGGCATAGAATTATAACCAATAATAGAACATAAGGAAAATAGCCACCCCATTGATTATCTATTTCAAAGAAATCTTATCAAAACTTTTCATTTTTATAACAGGCATTTTCAAGACATGATTAGAGAATTTTTAAAGAATAATGTGTTTTAACTTATTAAGGTACCATGGGAAGAAATTTCATATATAATAAAAAGTTAAGACAACAGAGCTTGATTTTCTTTTCTTCAAGTGCAAAAAAATATTTAAAAAAACAAATAAATAAAAGGTATGGTATCATTACAAGAGCAGAAAACAGGAGTAAACCAGTTAAATTTTAGGAATTCTGAACACTCATCAGGAGTCATATATTAGCATTTCTGAAGTTGTGAACAATATACTTTTTAATAAATATTCTCTGAATATTTCTGAACAGCATTTGCGCTTATTCATACAAAAATAATTGAAATAAAGGTTAGATAATTTACTTTTACTTTTTAAATACAAAAGCTTTTTTTTTTAAATGGATTTATAAAAAAGAGATAAAATTTTTTTTATCAGTTACACAGTGAAAAATTTGGAATTAATATAAATCAGTGAAGTTTTAACTGATTGACAACATTCGCGATTTTTATAAATAACCGATTTTTTTTTATGACTGATTAACTATGTTAAGAAGGAGCGAGTTTTTTTTTTTTTTTTTGGGGGGGGGGGGGGAGTATATGAAATCGGCATCAAACTGACGAATTTTGCGATTTTTTATCGATGACCAATGGACGAATTTTGTGGTATTTTTCCCCAGCGGATTGTTAAAATTTGTAATTTTTGTTCAATGACATCTGTCATTCGTGATTTTTTTTTCAACGTATATAGTTGACGAAATTTTCAAGGGTGATTCTCAGTTTAAAAAATTCTAAAATTTACAGCAAATTTTCTGAAAGACTACAGTGGATAACAGAAGGGGTAAATCCCATCCCGGCACTGGCTATGCGTTTTTTCTGAGGCCCTTTGACAAATTTAGTTTTTTTTCGTAACCTTTCGATGGAATTTCCCTTTTTTCCCACGATCCTTTGAGAAATTAGAGATTTTTCTGCGGCCTTTTAATGCAATTCGCGCTTTTTCTGCGATCCTTTGACTTTAGCTTTTTAGCGATCCTTTGGAGAAATTTGCATTATTTCTGCGATCCTAGGGGTGATTCTGAGTAAAAAAAAAAATTCTGAAATTTACCTCAAATTTTCTGAAAAGTTACAGCAGAGGGTGAGAGGGGGAAATCTACTCCCGACACTAACTATGCGTTTTTTGTGCAGCCCTTTGACGAAATTCGCGTTTTTCGCGATCCTTCGACGAAATTTGCCTTTTTTTCGCGATCTTTCGACGAAATTTGCCTTTTTTCGCGATCGTTTGACGAAATTTGCCGTTTTCTCGCGATCTTTTGAGTAAATTTTCGGGTTTTTTCGCGATCTTTTGAGAAAATATTCGGGTTTTTTCGCGATCTTTTGAGGAAATTTTCGGGGTTTTTCGCGATTTTCTGACGAAATTTTCGGGTTTTTTCGCGATTTTCTGACGAAATTTTCGGGTTGTTTCGCGATCTTCTGACGAAATTTTCGGGTTGTTTCGCGATCTTCTGACGAAATTTTCGGGTTTTTTCGCGATCTTCTGACGAAATTTTCGGGTTTTTTCTCGATCTTCTGACGAAATCTTCGGGTTTTTTCGCGATCTTCTGACGAAATCTTCGGGTTTTTTCGCGATCTTCTGACGAAATCTTCGGGTTTTTTCGCGATCTTCTGACGAAATCTTCGGGTTTTTTCGCGATCTTCTGACGAAATCTTCGGGTTTTTTCGCGATCTTCTGACGAAATCTTCGGGTTTTTTCGCGATCTTCTGACGAAATCTTCGGGTTTTTTCGCGATCTTCTGACGAAATCTTCGGGTTTTTTCGCGATCTTCTGACGAAATCTTCGGGTTTTTTCGCGATCTTCTGACGAAATCTTCGGGGTTTTTCGCGATCTTCTGACAAAGTCTTCGGGGTTTTTTTTTTCGATCTTTCAGAAATTTACAGTTTTTCCCGTGTTTCTTAGACGAAATTTGCGTTTTTTCTGTGATCCTTTGACGAAATTTGCTTTTTTTCTGCGATCCTTTGTCGAAATCGGCGTTTTTTCTGAAAACGATTGGGAAAATTTATTTTTTTCGGCCGAATTTTCGGATTGGTGACCGATTTTTTTAAATTTTCGGAAATGAAAGCCTTAAATTTTCGGAAAATTCGGAACAGAATCACCCCTACGCGATCCTTTGAAAAAATTCGCAATTTTTTGCGATCTTCTGTCGAAATTTGTGGGTTTTTTTTCACGATCCTTTGTCGAAATTTGCGTTTTTTGCGCGACCCTTTGATGAAAACAAGCGTATTTTCGCGATCTTTTAATGCAATTCGCGTGTTTTCCGCGATACTCTGACGAAATTTGCGCTTTATTCGAGATTTCTTGTCGGGATATTTCTCTAGTCTTTGACGAAATACGCTTTTTTTAACGACCTTTCGACGAAATTCGCGTTTTTTCCGCAATCTTTAGACGAAATTCGCATTTTTAATAAAGCGATCCTTTGGCGAAATTACCGATTTTATAATGCGAACGATTGTTGAAATTGATGTTTTTCGGCAGTAATTTGTCGAAGTTCGCGATATTTTCCAGCACTTTTCATTCCTTGAAAATCAATACTTTCTTTTCCAGCACTTTTCATTCCTTGAAAATGAATACTTTTTTTCCCAGCACTTTTTCTATTTTTTCCAAAGCGTACGAACCATGGAAATATCAAAATGATAGCCCTCTTGTTCTTTCCAGAATATTAATGGATATTCGAGAGCCTCATAAAACCGGTGTGTGTCAGAAATACGAGTGAGCATATCATTACGTAAATGAAGCACTATATCTCGTGGTGAACTTAGATTACCAGTAATAATAGCTGCCATTTCTTTTGTAGTTGGAGCATTATATCTCCGCTTATGTTCTCCCGGTGGCGTACGGTTAGCATGAATGACCAGTTCACAACTTTTTTCGGGATTGCGCTCCAAGTTGATTGTTTTCATTTAGAACTTTCTGAATTTTTTAAACTATTTCCTTTTCGATATTTTGAACAACCTGGCAATGTTTATTTGTTTGTTCATCCTCGTCCCCAATAAAATAAATCCGTAGGAATTTTGGTTCTTGATTGGGTGCAGGAAGAAGAGAACCAATCCAATGATATATTTTTCCTTGTACAGTAAATGTTGGTGAAAAACCAGACATTGTAATGATTTTGTGAGCTCCAAAAGATGTCGTGGAAGCATGTGTTATATTTTTTAATACTACCCAGGAATCGTCGTGATACATCTGTTTCACTCATAAAGAGGCTTCTTAATGGCTCGATCGATTCTTCTATCGTAGGAATAGAAACTTTGCCTGTGGAACAACACATTCCTGGCGTCTCTTCTTTCTATTTTAAAGCTGTGCAGAATCGACATTCATTATTCATTCTTCCCACAGAAATTAGTAAATGACTTCCATAATCTACAGCAGCATCATACTCAAAAGCTGTGTTAGTAAAAGCGTCCCAGATGTTTCTAGTAAATGGCTGTCTTCGGTGCGCCATTCTCTGTGCATTTTCTACTCTGCGAGCATATTTTGTTTCAATAGATTCAGCTGCTCTTGAGATTGCCTTGCGGTCAGCATCTTCTTTAATCTATGTTGCGACAGTTCAAGTGATCTGCATTCTCTCTTTGAAGCCAAATAAGCAACGTTATAATGGTGACGCAGCTGGGACTTCTCAGCTGTATCAACATCTCTAAGATTAGCCTGACGATCGGCTTGTTCAAGTCTACGCAATTCTGCTTGAGGAAAAGTTTCATTAATTTTTGGATATCTTCAATGCTCTTGCAGTACGCGAAATTCTCGATAAATTTGATTTTCGCTTTGATGACATTCCTATCTTTAAATTTTTATAAACATTTTAAATTCAGTTAGACATTGTATTAAAAGCTAAGGCATATTTATCTCAATCTATCATATTTCACAAAAAAACTATCATAAAAATGAGCATTAAAAAGAGCTATTTTTTAAAATGTCAACAAATATTTTATCCTTTTAAAACTAAAAGAAATGTAGAATAAAAATTTAGTTCCCACACTACGATTTGCAAACTTTTCTCCAATAAAAATATTTATACTGAATGTTACTTTAACGACGCAATCATATTAAACATTTATGTTCTTTGAACGAAAATGAAAATTTCTTTTAAAAATAAAGTAATTCTTATTTAAATTTCCTGAAATGAACGGCTTTAAGAATTAACACTCGCAAAAAAATGTTTCATTCAGGTAACCTAGTTATTTTTTTTAACTTTTTAAGAATGAAAATACATATTTCCTGCTAATCATTACGTCATTTTCGACATTGATAATTTCACTGTGCATATTATTGACATTTGCTATCCATTTGCCCTTCAAAAGTTTTTTTTTTTTTTTTTTTTTTTTTTTTTTAATTAAATCTTTATGTTAACCATGCGCAGACGATAAACCGTAAGCATTGATAACAATTTTCTTTAAATAATAAGAATTAATACCATAACACAGTCTCATTTTATTTCAACATCAAAGCATATCCGTTTTATTTTCCATATATGACGTCACATTTTCCTTCTTTCCGCACTTACTCAAAATTCATGCACCTTGTATTATTAAAAATACTTGAAACTTTCCGTTTTAATCTTTCAATTGGAAATTAAATTATTATTCTGGGTTTATTATTTTTTGGCAACCGAAAAAGGAAGATGGTTATATTTTATCGGAAAAATGTCAATTCATTGTGTACGAAAAATAATAAAATTTTGGATTATTAAGCAAAATATTTGAATAAAACAAATTAAATATAGCCTATGTTCATTTCCGGGTTGTAATCCATCTGTATCCAAAAATACAAAAGCATTAATTCATCCGTTTAGACGCTGAATTCATTCAAACTTTCGGACACACATTGAAATTTATAATATTATACTAGCAAACCCCGCGGCTTTGCTCGCGTAATAGTTGAAATATGCCAAGTGATATTTGCATGAGTATTTTTTATTAGAAGAGCATTTTTGAAGTAATTCAAAAATTAAAAATTAACCACAGTTTGACTAAACTTCGTTATAAAAGTGCAACAGACAGAAATGAGATTTTAATTAATAAGAAGAAATAAAGGTAATTCCAAATAAATGATAATTTAGAAAGTATTTTGAGACTTTTATGTTCATTTCATTGGCTCATTTCAGTATTCATTTGATGTTTTGATTTTTTAGAAACCATCTTAACACATTCACATCTTAAAATTAACCATCATGTCAAATTCCAAGCTTCTTGTCTAACAGTCTACCACCTCTCTGGTGTTAGTGGCACCAAAATAAAATGCCCAAACAGAGTTGAAATAACAGAATGTCTCAAAAAATGTTAAAACAGAGACGGTCACCATTAATTTGCCAACATTAACCTTGAATTCGGTTGGTATTTCCTAATATTCAATAGGAAACGGAATTTAGATGTTTTTAAAGGCTTTCTTGTTGTTCCTGCCAACTAGGTGGTAGTGACACTGGCATAAAATATAGCTCGTATAGGATCAGGGACTGTCACTCTTGATTCTCATCCAATAACTTCAATAATCGGTTTATTATTTCCTGAGATTCCATAGAAATCGTAATTAAGGACTCTTTTAGAATGCTTTTCGCTCCTTCCCTTGGCTTCACCCCGTTTTAATTTCGATTTTATTTTCGACGGTTCTTAGAGACATTTATATTTTATAAGTAACTACCGTGCTATATTTAAAGTTTTTAGCTTCTTCAGTACCGCAGAAATCGCAATTTAGAAAGTTTTTTACTCCTGCAACCCTCTAGGGGTTGTAGCACCGACATAAAATATAGCTTATGTTTGAGGCTGTTCTATCACCATCAATTTGCAACCATTAAGTTTGAAATCGGTTTCGTATTTCATACGACTGCATAAAAATCAAAATTTAGAACACTTATAGAACGCTTTTCGCTCACTTCATCCTTTTAAATTCGGAATTTTCTTTCGACAATTCTTAGAAAGCATTTGCATCTTTGAAGTAATTACCATTCCAAATTTAAAATGTTAGACCCCCCTCTTTAACACAAAAAAACGCAATTTAGAACATTTTTTGCTCCTGTAAGCCCCAGGTGGTAGTGACAACAATGTAAAATATAGGATATGTTGGAACGGGGACTGTCACCATCAATTTTAAACCATTAATTCTGAAATCGGTTTATATTTCCTGAGATTGCGTAGAAATCGCTATTTAGAACGTTTTTAGAACGCTTTTCGTTTATTTTCACACCATTTAAATTTCAAATTTTTAAGGAACTCTTCTCAGAGACCATTTACATCTCATAAGTAATTACCATGCCAAATTTCATGTTGCTAGCCCTTTCAGTATCACAAAAGTCACAATTTAGAAGGGTTTTTTTTAAATGCAACCGCAAGGTGGTAGTGGCGCCAACATGAAGTAGGTCCTATATTGCAGTAACGTCTGTCATCATAAATTTGCAACCATTACTTTTGAAATCGGTTGAGTACTTTCTCAGATTGCGTAGAAATCGCCATTTAGAACGATTTTTAGAACTCTTTTCGCGCATTTTCACCCCTTTTGAATTTCGAATTTATTAAGAAAAGTTCTTAGAGATCATTTATATCTTATAAGTAACTACCATTTCAAATTTCATGTTTCTAGGCCCTTCAGTGACACAAAAATCGCATTTTCGAACTTTTTTTGCTCCTGCTCCCCATTTGGGGGTAATGGCACCGACATAAAATGTAGCCTATGTTGGAGCAAGGATTGTCACCATCATTTTGACACCATTATTTTTGAAATCGGTTTGGTACTTCTTGAGATTGCGTAAAAATCGCCATTTAGAACGTTTTTTAGACCGCTTTTTGCGCATTTTCACCCCTTTTAAATTTTGAATTTTTTAAGAAATGTTCTTAGAGATCATTTATATCTAATAAATAACTACCATGCCAAATGCCATGTATCTGGGCCCTTCAGTAATACAAAAATCGCAATTTCGAACGTCTTTTTGCTCCTGCACCCTCTTTAGGGGTACTGGCACCGACATAAAATGTAGCCTATGTTGGAGCAAGGGTTGTCACCATCATTTTGACACCATTATTTTTTAAATCAGTTTGGTACTTCTGGAAATTGCGTAAAAATCGCCATTTAGAACGTTTTTTAGAACGCTTTTCGCGCATTTTCATCCCTTTTTAATTTCGATTTTTTAAAGTAATGTCCTTAGAGATCATTAGTATCTTGTAAGTAACTACCATTCCAAATTTCATGTTTCTAGGCCCTTCAGTAACAAAAAAATCGTATTTTTAGAACGTTTTTTGCTTCTGCACCCCTTTAGGCTAGTTTCACGGACGTAAGATGTAGCCTATGTTCTAAGTTTGACTGATACCATTGCTTTTGGAATCGGTTCGGTAGTTCCAGAGCTTACCTCCTACAAATAAACAATTTTTGCCTCTTTATAATATTAGTATAGATAAGGATAGTTTTTACTATATATATATATATATATATATATATATTTATACAATAATTATTAAAATTGATGGAGATATCGTCAGTTGATTATGGGTATTCTGTGCACACATCACCCTGCGCCGTGTAGTGCACAACTTGTCAAAATCATCTGAAACAAAATTAAATTTTCCAGAAAACTTATTGAATTTGAGAACCGACTGCTACGGAAGCAGTTTTCAAAATACGCATTTGCTGTTTGCACGTTTTTTCTTTTGAAAAATCAAACTGATAAGCTTTCACCCAATAATGAAAACTCTGAAAAATGAAACACCAATAATCTACGTTTTAAATTTTCCTATTTCTTTTATTATACATAAATATATAAAAAAAAATCTAAAAAAAAGGTAACTAATGCTAACTATCGAAGAATATATTTACAAGTGAATATTACTCGTAATAAAAGAAAGAAAACTTTAAAATTATTAAATTATTACGTACGAAAAGTATTTAATGGAAAAATTACGTCATATTTAAAAATATTTTTTTACAGCGCCTAAAAGAAAACTTTTTTCCTACACGTCTGGGAGGCAGCAACTTTTTTTACTTAATAATTTTATGCAGGGTGATTTTCAAATGTATAATTGATCTTACTTAATCAATTACGAAAAAAGCCACCATCCATTGCAACAGCGGTGGATGTGGAACAGAAAATTTCCCAGTGAAATGGAAATAATGATAACCGTATTACAGAAGATCGCCACTGTTTGAGATAGTATCATTCAATTTATCCATAATCGGGTAATCTTTAATAAAAAAAAAAATCAATAAAGAGTCAAATTACAGCGTGTTTTTAGAGCCTGTGCAGTCTGGGCGGGGGTTGGCGTGTGAAGCTCGTAGGAGACAGATTCCCTAGTTTTAAAAAATAATACAAGCGTGAAAATGCATATGATTAATTTTTAAGACTTATTTTTCTTTTTCAATACACGTGAAGAAGCGTTACACATATATGTGACCCACATTATATGCATTTTGATATAACTTAATGTTAAATTTAAATATTGAATTTAAATTTCATATTAAGATACTGAAATCGTGCCAATTCTTTAAACATAAATTTTAAATGTGCATAATAATTTAGCCACATTACAAATTTAACGCACAAACGCACATTAAAATAGTTTGCATGTGATGCATTTTATTTAGCACGTTTCATAAATACCTGATTTAGCAGTTGTCTTCATACTTATTCTTTGATGCTAGGGAAAAAAGTTATTACTTCCGGCCTAGATTGCCATTATTGTATCATCAGTTCATTAAAATGCTAAATGACTATCATTTGTGAATCAGCCAAACGTTTGATTACATCAGCAGGTATAAGGAGTACAAAAGAAGAAACTACATATAAACACGGAAAAAATATGGTTTGCAACAATTACTTCTTGGAAAGGATAAGTAATTCTAGAAATAAAATTCTATTCACAAATATCTCTTTTAAATGCGCGTCACAAAAGTAATCTCTTAATATTATTATTCTATGATTAATTTATTTTTTAAAAAAAATGTTTATTTTGGTATAAAGATATCTTTTATAAAAAGATATAAAATAATAAATTAAGCTTAAATTATGTATTATAATATAATCAATCTAATTAATATAATTTAAGCTTACGGATAAGTTAAGCTTAAATTATATTAGTTTTAACTAATTAATTCAGTACCTTTTAAAATCTAATTTTTTTAAATAGAAATACCGATTTTGAGAATTATAAAAGTCAGACAATAGCAATATTGCAACAAATTTTCGAACTAGCTGGTTTCAGAATTAGATGTCAGCTGTTTGCGGTATAGGCTTTAAATAAATAAATAAATCTCAATTTCAAAATGCTAAGGCCTTATTAAATAATTACTAAATTGTCAGAAATTTTTTTTCTACTTGAACATTATATATGTTTAAAAGGTTTTAAGGATTAAACTTGTAACTAGGCTTACCAGGTTTTAGGTATCCCGATTTATGCGGGAGCTCACAATTTTTATTTTTATTTTTTTTTATTTTTTTTTTTTTTGGGGGGGGGGGGGGAGGTTAAAAAAAAGTCTTGCGGAACAATTGTACGGCACGCCAAATGTTCCGATTTTTCATAACCTATTCCAAATTTCCATACGTATGCCTGCTATTCCTTACTCTTTTCAAATTCTCAAAGCATTGTAAATTAAAAAAAATAATAATAACTAAGAGTCCTTAATATTTAAAGACTTGATCTGTATAAGTTACAGTGTGAATTTTTAGGACAAATCCAGGATCGAAGACTACAAATTCTAAACAGACTATAATTAAGTAAAACTGCAACGATCACATCATGTTTTTTACATGTTATTTATTTATTTGGCTACTCTATTCAATAATATATATATTTGTTATGTATGTTGACACTGCGGTCGGTTAAGAAAAAAAAAAAAAAAAAAAAAAAGTAGATGTATCGAACTTATAAAAGCTAATTTTCCATTTTTATGGGCATATTTCTGTATCCTCAGAACCATTTTACCCTTTTCAATCATAATTCTTAAGAAGTTAATATTATTTAAGAACAGCTTCATTAACAGTCATCCAGAGTCAAAGTTTCAGTTGGAGTTCTTTATTTAAACAAAAGTAAAAGAAATTACAGTATCTGAAAAAAAAAAGCTGTTTCATTATCTAAAGCTTCCAATTTAAGGCTCACACCAAATCTTAGTTAATTAGGATACAGCAGATGAAATCTTATAGCCCACCTCGGTAACATAATAAAATTTAATTGATATTTTGTATTCTTTAACAGCTTTTGCAATAAAAAGAGGCAAAAAAATAGAAAATAAAAGAGTACCTTGAAATTGAGGTAGGCATGATTTTTTTTAACTTTAGATATTATCATCATTTTAAAGAGTAGTTGTTTACTTTCAGGCCTCCTCAAACGCAAAATAGAGATCAGCATATAAGGCATATTCAATTCCATTAAATAACTAATAAGTCATTATCTCTAATTCGTAACTTGTAATTTAACTTAGCTAAATGAGATCATTTAAGATTCGTCAGACCAGAGTAAAAATTTTTTCCGCCAAAAATTTAAAATTACATCTAACTCGCCAAATATGAACACGTCTAAAACGATAGCCCGGTTAAAGCAAGCAAGTTGCACGTTGAAAAAGGTTCCTCGTTTAAGACTTTCACGCTTTTTACAAGCAGCAAAAGTAGGATCATGGCTAATTCGAGCAAAACATCTGTTCATTTGAATGCGAGTTTTGGCAAAAAGTAGGGTCGAATTAGGAAAGAAATCCCTTTCTTTTCTCTCGGCAAAAATATCTCAACATTAACACTGTCTGTCGAAATGTAGTAATTTATTCGTGCTTCTCGACATTCCAAGAGATCTCAACACACACACACACACACACACACACACAAAATTGCAAAGGAAAGACTTGAAATAATGAAATAAAGAAGAAAGAGATAAAGATGTTTCAAATACCGACCGTTATTAAGAGTTACAATTGAGGCATGGAAAGAAAGGAGCATAGGAGAAAGCCTTCATTTGTTTCTTTTTGTACGTCCCGACTCTTGACTACATTAACCAACCTTTTCATGTCTTTTATTGCACTGTTAAAATGAATGATTTGTGAAATCAATAGCTCAAAAATTGTAGTGACTGTTGTACTGTTAACTGAGTTTTTCTGGGGAAAGGGAAATGATGAGTTGCATTTCTGTACGTCGAACGGTGGGATATTTACCAATTCTAGCTGGCCAAAAGTCGATTTTTTAAAGTTTATCCTAGCATAATTTATTTTTTGCCTGACATAGCTTAATAGTTGGGGCGTTCTACTCTGCTAGTGGTTTTGATATAAATATAATTGCATGATCCACAGACTAGTTAGTGCAAAGTTGACGTTTCTTAGTTACGAATAAATCAATCAATTTGAGATTAACCTGCTATTTGAAGCAGAATTAAAAAATAGTGCTAGATTATGGACACTTACGAACAAAATATGGAGTTTGTTTTATTGGATTTACGTGCATAAATTTTTTACATATCAGCTGTTACTTCAAATGTATTGTCTCAAGTATAACTCTGTATTTTTTTTTTACAAATTTTCATTTTTAAAATAGAAAAAGTTACAAGAAAAAGCAAAATAAAGCTCAATTTTTGATATCATTAAACAGTTTAGATTATTATTTTTTCGATACATTTTAATTTGACTGCGTCTACCTACGTCCCTAGTTTTTTAGCTAATTGTTTTTACTTTATTCAGTCTAAACATATATAGTTCAAGTACCATTTTTCCTTTATCAAAGTCAGCAGGATTTAAGACAGTCCTACAGATAAACTTTTGTACCATTATTCAGCAGTAACAAACTTCAAAATTTAACGAAAATGTGAATTTTGTTGAAAATGCTTTGTTTATAGAGGAAAATTAATATGAAGAACACATGAAGTCTTGCCATGCCAGCGCAAAATGTTAAAATTTATGATCCAGTTTGGACAAAAGTTGCCAATTGTATGTAGATCTCATAACATATTTTATGTAAAATAAATGGTCAAGTGTGAGTATTACTCGCGCACAGAGGGTTCCGTAGAATAAATATATGAATTTGCAATTGTATTATATAAAAAAAAAAACCGTTGCTAAAAGAATACTAAGACTTTGTAAAAAAAACTATACAACGTAGGGTTGGGTATAACAGTATATATTAGAAAAGTGTAAATGGATATATCGTGAAAGTTCAAAGAGATATGGAACCTAAATAATATCAAATATAGATATTCTGTATAACTCATTTTTTAATATTATCCTAATATGTTTATGATGAACTTAATTCGGTACTGACAATAAAAGCAGTGCATATTTAAACTTCATTTGGCATTTCATAAAATTAAATTCAGCCTAGAAATAACCTTTATTTCTACAGTGTAGATAAAACAAAATCTTTGTTCAAAGTTTAAATTTGGTATTTTGCTAAGCGCGCTTCGAAAGGAGGTCACAATGTTGTAACGCCGCCTTGGTCAGTGCCGCGTTTTTCCAGATAGGTTTTTAATTAACTTTTAAAGTCACTCGAGGCGTATTAAGAGATACACTCAATGCAAACTAGACGCGAATCCCACAGTATTTATGTGATTCATTCTAATTAAACCTTTCAAGGGCGGTGTCCTTAAAAAAAGGACACCTAATTTCTATTCCAAAACAGACAAACGGCACCAAGAATATTTAATTAAAAATTTCCTTTTAACATCTACTTGAAAATAAGCTGGTTCGTATTTTCTAATAAATTCGTTTATAAATTCTGGTGTCATTCCATTATTTCATAAGTTTATAAACAGAATTACTCTGTGCGAGAAAGGGTTAAGTGGTCGCAGTACTCTTAAAGCTTCAAAATTTTAGAAACTTTAATTTTTTTAGATGTTAAACTCCTCTTTTTTCTGAACATTTTGATATAATTATTTCCGTGAAATTCCTATTAGAACAGAAGTTATGGCTTTTAGAATTATACTCGCTCAATAGCTGAAGCGGCGTTTCCGAAACTTTGAAGTCATTTTTCTACAAATGTCGTTTTTTGGGCATAACGTGCAGGATACCTCAAAAACTTCTGAATATTTTTTCATGAAATTTTCAAAACATATATTTCATGTTAGTCTATGTAAACTGAACCGAAAATTTCCTTTTTATTGTTCAAAAAAATATTTTTTTAGGAGATTATACTGTTGAAACTTTCAAAATTTTGTATTAGCTAAATGCAACATTGCATTAAAAATATAAAAATGCTTTAAATACAAATTTATTTAAGTTCAGGGTAATTATTACAATCTGAAGTATAAGTAAGCACTAAAATTTTCATTCTAGTTGCAATATTTATTTTGTAATCCTGCAAACTGTTATGCCAATTTTCTGTTCGACAAATGTCTAACAGTTTCGAGCCCCCTATAAATACTAATTCCGCATCTTGCAATTTTTTTAAATACATGAAATGAAAGAACCTACTTATATCTTTCATCACAATTAAAATTGTGTTTTAAAATCATATACATTTTAAGACATTAAATGTTGAAAATGGTCTTTTTTCCCCCCAATTTTTAGAGTCCTGATACCCCTGAAATTAGTATGTTTTTAACAATTTGACATTTATTGCTCTTATACTGTTACTGGACATTACATTACACATATATATCATTAAAAGTTGTTAACTAGGCATAGAGTACACCGCCCCTGTCATTGTGTATGTCCAAACTGGCCGTATCTTTAAGGGTTAATATCTCGGCTAATTACCGATGATTTTTTTCGAAATTCATTATCCACAATGCTTTTATACTTCTGCAACGATAGGTACATCCAGCGATGCTCAACAATTTTTCTGAATGCCCGTAAATCGAAATTTGTGTATAACAGGAAAATGCGATTTTCTCAAAAACTATGTGACCTATGGTGATCGCTATAATTTTCCGGCAAGGTTTAAATTAACGTCTACTACTTCTAATTTTTTCATAATTTTAGTTTCAGTAGATTCGGAATTAGATGGGGGGGAACATATTTTTGCGCTACATTTTCGACTGTATCTTTGAAAATATAATACCTAAAATTAAAAGGAATGTATTTTTGAGTTCAGCGTTACAAAAACTTTCACACGATACCCCACACGATATACAAAGAAAAGATTTTTTTTTTCAAGTACCATAATTAGACCCTCTACATTTTTACTAAATATATTTATGAATGTTTATTAATCTGAAAATATGTGGGTTAATGGTCTTTATTACTTCCCCGAATTTGAACGTTCCACGTTCCATAGTTTACGAGTAAATTGGCTGTGACAGACAGACAGACAGACACATGAGTGATCTTATAATGGTTCCGTTTTTACTTTTTAAGTACGGAACCCAAATATATTACTTAAATGCTAATTTAGAGTAGTTACAAAACTAACCCACACAAATTCTCCAAATTCACTTTGGATACAATACGTTTCGCATGGTGTCTTATGACTCCCACTCTTTATACAAGGTTCCACCGCTATGTAGGGATAAATATAAATATAAAACACAATATACAGCATAGAATTACATATATATATTGAATGCCTTTCTGCTCGATGGGCTATAATAATAATAACTGCTACAACGTACAAACATTTCTACGCCTATAGATTTAATTATGCGAGAAAGTTCTTGAGAAAATCTCCACCCAGTAAAATTCTTAATATAATATTGTTAACTTCAAACGCTTTCCTAACTAGTAAAATAACAACATAAAAAATAAAACAAATCTTTTTTTTTTCCAAAGAAAGCCATTTAGTTGTTAATTCTCCAAGAAAGAGAAGAAAAGTTTAGTTTCTGAGAGCCAGTATGAAGGTCTTTCAGAAGACAAATTGTTTAATTACATTTGTAAGCAATTTTCATTAAAGGTGTCCAATTTTTGTCTAGTAACTGTATTTCTAATAGATTATTATAAAAAAAAAAATTATGATTTGTTATTATAATAATAGAAAAATAATTTTATCACTTTAACGAAATATCACTAAAAGTAGCCATTAATTAAATAATTAGAATAACTCATTTATTACCTGTCTTAATGCTTTAAAACTATTTTATTTAATTGATCCATGCTAAGTATCAAATAGATTTCACCTCCAATGACTCAAATTAATCAATTTTCGATTGAAATTAACCATCTTCGAACGCACAATTTAAAATGGAATATATTTTGTTAAAATGAGTTTAATTATACTAGCAAAAGCCATACTTTGTTTGGATTCGCGAAGCATTTTTTAATAGGATAAATATTTGAAAGTAACAATTTTTTTTATATTATTTTTTCATCTTTATTAAGCAAAAGAGTTATTTTATGTTTTGGCGCATTTTTATTTCAGAAATGTAAATTCAGCCAAATGACTAAGAATTTCCTCAGAATTTTTTATTTATGATATAAGACTGGTATAAATAAAAATATTTTCGAAGCAAAATTTTACAAAATATTTTTAAATTTTCAACTAAAAGCTCTTTTAAAGATGTTTTTACACTTTATTAATTACAACAATTAATTTTATTTGTTTACAATTCTTTTGTTGCCACTTAACAAAAAAAAATTATAATACGTATAATTCTCTTACAATCCGTAAGTATAATTCTTCATAATATAATTCTTTTAAAATGCGTAAGTAACTAAAAGCTCTTTTAAAGATTTTTTACATTGTATTACAACAATTAATTTTATTTGTTTACAATTCTTTTGTTGCCACTTTACAAAAAAAAAAAAAAGATAAGCATAATGTAATTCCTTTAAAACGCGTAAGTATCGTCTGCGTAAATGATTTCACATAATAAGAATAAATTGTGTATTTGAATTCTTAACACTGAAAAATACTTTTATAATTGAATGTAAATAATTGAATTTTCACAAATTTTAATTCATTAAAACTATGCTATAATTTTCATAAAAAAGATATTTTAAAAATTTCATAAAAGAAACCGTGAAACTATTATATGATTAAAAGGAATGAGCACCAAAATACGTGCCATTTCTAACCAAACTTAATAAAGTATTCTATTAAAATGTATATTTTCCTCTCAAATAATATACATTTTTAATATAAGAAAGTTTAATGTTCTTTTACGGTTTGAAGTATAAATTCTGCAGTTATTTTCAATATTTAAAATATTTTGTCTTCGCAAAATGCAGATATATAGGTTCTTTTCCTTATTTAAATAATTTTTTTAAAAAGGAGAAATTTTGATGCAACAATAATATTTCACATTCTTAATCATTCTTGACAATATTTATTTTTACTGGCTCAATGATTTTTATTTACTGCAAGAAATACGCAGCTTCCATTATCGTTTATAAAAATAAATCCGTATAATGTAAAAATATATTCAACGAAATAATAAAAAATGTTTTTTGTTAAATCATTCGATAAGAAAAGAATATTGTCAGAATCTACAGATCATATTTTATTTCTATCAAGTCCAAAAATATTTCTTTCCATAATTAAATTTAAAATACAGTTTTTGGGATATTTTGGCAGAATAATGAAAATATATTTTATTTATTTAATTAATCATGATTGTTTCTATAATTACTAACTCCATGATTTATTTAATTTTTTCTTCTGAAAATATACGTTCCTTTTTTATTTGCAAAAATGCATCCTTAATGTAAAAACATGTAAAATAAATTAATTAAAATAATAACCTTTTTAAGGTTATTCTGTAAAAAAAAATAATGTTGTGTAAATCTACAGATCATAATTTATTTTTCTGTTTAATTTCAAGTCAAAATACTGAATAGTTTTTAGGTGCGTTCGTAATTATATAAATACGTAGCACCTATAGTCGTCGTTCAGTCCGTCCGTCTGTCTGTCCGCATATAACAGAGCAAAAACTACCCAACCGAATGGTCTGAAATTTGAAATATAAGATTGTTGCAAAATTTTGTCGAGCCATTTCAAATTTTATGAAAATCGGATGTATAGTTTAATTACAGGGACAGTCAAAAGTTTTTCTTTACATTACGGCCAATGGGAAAAATTATTGCAAGTGCATTTTAATGATGTTACAGACTTCCTAATGGTCTGAAATTTTAAATATATAATTCTTGCAAAATTTTGTCGAGCCATTTCAAATTTTAGGAAAATCGGATGTATAGTTTAATTACAGGGACAGTCAAAAGTTTTTCTTTACATTACGGCCAATGGGAAAAATTATTGCAAGTGCGTTTTAATAATGTTACAGCCTTCCAAATGGTCTGAAATTTTAAAGATATAATTGTTGCAAAATTTTGTCGAGCCATTTCAAATTTTAGGAAAATCGGATGTATAGTTTAATTACAGGGACAGTCAAAAGTGTTCGGGGAATGGGAAAAAAATTATTGGGAGTGCATTTTAATGATGTTAAAGACTATGTACTTTATGAAGTGCAAAAAATTATACATTCAGTACAATATGGGGTGCAAAAAATAATTATAAAACTTGTTATAGTACGAACGCACCTCATTTGCCACGTTTGACGAGCAATTTCCAACTTGTTTTGTAAAGGGTACGACAAAATGTAATTTGTGTAGGCTAGTAGAGGATTCGCTTCACTCATCCTAATCATTTATTTAAATAAAACATTGAGTTCAATCGAATACAAAAAAAAAAAAAAAAAAAAATGGCTAGCTAGAATCAGTAAATATTCCACTGTGTGTGCGTAGTTTCATTCATGTTCATTAAAATTACTAGTTCTTTAGAAGCTTTAACTTCAGCACTCTGTCCAAAGAAAAGACCCATCTAAAGGAAATGACACTCACAAAGTTAAGTATTTTAAGTTAACTTTATGATATTAAGTTACGTTTAGCGTTGATATAATTAGATCAATTAATAGCAGTAATTAGTTTAATTATGTGTGCTTTTAAGTTTTCTATTTATCTTCACAGGTATTACAAGTAGTGGTTAACACATGCACTTTTATTTTATTAACACATGCACAATTCCCTTGCTTCTTCTTACTAACCGAGTTCGACTGTATTTTTTTAAAGGAGAATTCTCTTAATTGTAATTATATCATCAACAAAAAAAATTTTCGATTGCTCATCTCTTATTCATTTTTACTATTACAATTAAATTGTAAATTTGTTGTGACTCTTGAAACAGGGTCGTGCGAAGCGGGGGGCGAAAGGGGCAGTTGCCCCGGGCGCGGAAACTGAGGGGGCACCAAATTTATACTACAAACCTCGGTTTTTTTTCTTTTTTGAGGGGGGAAAAATTATATATTGGGAATTTTTAGGAACTACTGGGAATTTGTTTCCCAATAGAAATACGTTCATTTTTTGCTTCAAAATTATTGTGTGGCCCCTTACCCTACACCCAAATACAAATTTATGAATAAGGACTTCTTTCTTTTTAAAACTTGTTTTACGTCTTTGTCTTAGTCACTTTCGTTAATCTTCTCTTTTCTGAGTCTGTGATTTTCTTTCTGTGCTTGCGACAAAAACATTTACTCTCAAAATACTATTGGGTTTCCTTCTGCTCTGGGAATACAAAAGAGTTGAAAACTGCTATACTGTACTGTTAAATACATTTTTTTCTACACCCATTTCCCAGATTCTCTTTGATAAAATATAAGTGCAATTTTCTCTTATGTTATTTAGTTGTTTGGAGTTTTTGAATTAAAATTAAACATAAAGTTCCAAAATAAATATGAAATATGTATTCAATAGAATTTATTTCAGTTCCTGCACTTTTAAATTTTGTGACGCATATCAGAAAGAAAAAATATGCGGGGGGGGGGGGGGGGGAGCCAAAATGAAACTTGGCCCCGGGCGCAGTTTTCTCTTCGCACCCTGCTGGCTTAAAACTTGGAAATCAGTTTAGCATGAAAAAAAAAATTAGGATTGTAATTGTAAATTTCAGCTTGATCAATTTGTATGAATGTTGATATATTGTTATTTATGCCTTAATAAGTCCCAAAAAAGTAAGAGGTAAATTTTAAGTTTTGGTAGAGGAAAAAATGTGATTAATATCCACATAATAAAACATTGATGCTACAAAAATAAACATGGTTCACAGAAATATTCGTCAGGATGCAATACTAATAGACACAAAATATCGAATTTTCCTGTCATATTCACCATTGTCTATAACTACAAAAATTTTGGTAGAAATTAAATAGACTTTTTTTGCAATAAATTCAATGGGAGGGAAAATAAAATAAAATGAGTGGTAATTGTGTATAAGAAATGACAAATACTTTGAGTACACAGATGAAAACTTTTTTTTTTTAATTTAATCTAATATTTAAAGATATTAAGCATTTAATGAAGTCTGTATTCTAAATGACAGGTAGATTTTCTGTCATGTAACTGATTCTGTTCTTGTCACTTTTATGACTGGCTTCTTTTAAACCCCTATTTCAGATTAACTATATTTAAATGCAGTTCAATTCTCTTATATTTTTCAACCGTATTTCTTTAGCTCTTGTGATGATAAGTTGGTTGGATGGTAAGTAAGTTGTCCATAGAAAATAGATATTTTCTTTAAAATGTACAACTTTTATTTGCTTTAATGGGATGCTTAATAAAGTTTTTAAACTTGCTTTAAACTAGTGAGAAGTTATTCTAAAAATGTAAAATAACTTTATATCAATGAAACATAAAATGTAAAATAAACGAAACGATTCAAACAAGGGAAAAAAAGAAAAGGGATATTTTCAACTCAGCCAGAAAAAGAGGTTGATTTCTTTTTTTTTTTTTTTTTTTTTTTTTTAAGTACATACATCATATTGAACATAAATGAAATAACTTGCGTCTTACTCCTTCTAAGTTCGCAATATCAACAAGAAAGGTAATTTGTAAGGAAATTTTACTTCCCAAATGTAATCGAATGAGTATGGGGTAATTAAAAAAATGTTAAAATTTGTTGAAATCATAGTTTAAAAATTGCTCATATTTTATATTTCCAACGTTCAAATGAGGTTTGAACCCAAACCATTCGATAAATGCCATCAAATTGTTTAATATGTATCGTTTAACAAAGTAAACAACTTCTAAAAAAAATTATTGAAATCGAAGAATTTTAATATGGATTAATAATGAAACCAAAATATAGCCCCTGTGACCATAATGTATTTGAATTTTCAAAGATTTCCGAATATATTCAAGATATTAGCAAGATCATTCCCCGTCCAAATTTGGTTCTTATCTACCAAGTATTTTGGATGTTATCATGATGATACAAGGCTATAACATATGATGATACAAAGTTATGATACTCAACCAATGATCAAACGAGGTTTAAGCCCACACTATTTAATGAATATGAACAAAATTATTTTAGTATGTGTCGCTTAAAAAAGCAAACTAAAAATTTTATTGATATAAAAACAAAGTAAAATGAAAACTTCATTGATCCCATCGACCGTAATGTTTGACTGATTTTCTAACAGCCATTATTTTGGAATGAATTACCGAATCCTCTCGATTAACGAACCTACCCAAGGCATTTTACCTTTAAAAAACTACTTTTCTGACTGAATAGGTTACTATAACAATTCACAGTCGGTAGCCAGAAAGGTGCTTGAATTCTTTTGAGCATACCTGTGCATGATATACAGACCTGTATATACACAACATAGTGTTTTAAAATTTAGCTCAGTTACAAAATGCATAGCACAGTTAAAAATTCACTTTCAGCAATTTCTGTTAATAGATGAAAATACATTCGAATAATTTTCTACAGTGCTGTATAGTATTCTACAGATTTTTACAAACCCCTCATATTAATAGAAAATTTAATTCAGGCAGAAATGCATAACGCAACTGAAAACAAACTTTTAGAAATTACCATTGGCAGATGGTAATGTTTCCTGTTCTTTGCGTAGCTCTGTATATGAGTTTATTTATATTCTACAAAAATCTTTTAGTTTACTAAATATAGTTCAACTAGAAAATGATAGCTTAATTAAAAAACATCATTAAGCAATTCATGATCATACACAGTAATGCTTACGAATTATTTTGTGTAGCCCTGCATATGATCTATAGAATTTGTAAATACTTTGCAGTATACAAATATTTAGTTAAACTTAAAAACTCACTTCCATGATTCGTTGCTCATAGACAGCACTTTAACCAAACTCTTTTGTGTGTCCCTGTAAATGAATAAAAAGTATTATGCACATCATATTCTACAGTCGAATGTTTTTTGTGTGACTTTGTAAGTGAATGATAAATGCTTCACATTATATATTTATATTCTACAGAAAGCATGTTTTAGTGAACTTCTAAATGCATATCAATTTAGTTATAAGCATGTTTTAATGAACTTCTAAAAATGCATATCAATTTAGTTATTCTTGAAATAGCGTAAAATCATTAAAATACCCTTCAAACGAATTTTCCCCATAGACCATAATGTAACAGAATTATTTTGTGTGTCCCTGTAAATAAACAATAAAAGCTACACACATCATATTCTATAGTAAGCATTTTTTTTTTTTTTGCACCTTAGTGATTTATATCAATTTTAATGTTTGAAATAGTGTAACATGAATGAAATACGCTGCAAATGATTTTTCCCATACATCATAACATAATGGAATTATTTTGAGTCCCACTTTGAAAGAACTATAAATGCTATACACTTCATTTTTAATACCAAACATGTCATGATAAACCTCAATAATGTAATCAATTACAGGGGATTTTGCTTACATTTACACGAGTTAGAGCACAGACAGACCGGTAGAAAGACCCAAATTCATAAATACTTTCAATTATATTGGAAACCATTAAAAAAAGACAATATTCAATATATAGATAGAATCTTTTTTTAAATAAGCCCATTTCAGTTAGCTGTTTCTTTATTTAAAATCACAATTTAGAACCGCATCAAAAACAAGAAATTATTAAAATATCAAGAAATTGCATTGTAAATGCATTACAAATGATAAACTGTAAAAAATATTGTATATATTATCAATTCTTACCTCAATTTCACTCAAAGAGTTATTCGTTTTTTTGCAGATATGTAACAAGGCAGGTACAGTAGGTAAAGGATCTTCCCCACCAAAATTCTGAAATTAAAAAGATAATGGAAAAAATATAAGGAATTTAAAGAAATCTAAAATTCTGAACTCAATTCGTATTTTAATACAGATGATGATATTACAGCTAACGGATTTTAAACATTTAGTACATAATTCTATCAAATAATAACCTATCATTTAATTTTCAGTAAAAACAGGAAACATAATAAAGTAATAAAAACAATCATAATAATCATAACTTCAACAATCATCTTTGAGTTTTAGCATTTTTTCATAAAAATTAAGAAATTATTTTACTTGAAAAACCAAAACTTCAATAAAATGGCAAAAATTATTGAAAATGAAATTTTATGAAGAATAATATAAAAACAATATAAATACTTACTACATAATTGTATCGAGATCTGGCTAGGATAACTTTATTTACAAAAGGTGCTACAGCACGTAGGTGTTGATTGAATGTTTGTGGTTCTATAAAAACATCACTAAAACAATAAGAATGTAATTTAATTAAAATTTAAAAAAGACATTACAATATCTTAAAAATTTTTAACTAAGAAATACACACCTTTTTGCTTTTTTCATAGCTATCAGATGACAGATGTTTATGAAAACTATAACAACAGCAAAATAAAACTACATAAATAAAACTATTTTGAAAATGATATTACAAGCATTAAAAATATTTTGTATGAACACACACACACACTAAAAAATGTGATCTATAACAACAAAACATACAAGAAAATTAAAACTTACTTACCCCAGCCTGTAACATATGAGTCATAGCCAGATTCGTGAGGAAATTCACCCTCAGCTATAAGTGAAAACGAAGAAAACGCAAATTGTTATTTCAGAAATCAATAAATTTATAATTTGTATATTTTTAAATAGAATTAATGTTTTTGTTTATGAAATGCTAAAAATCCACTGAACAGCAGAAAATTTTCCCATATGCACACATAAAGAATAACAAAGACATGAAGGGGAACAAAATAAAATTATGTCTCAGCTAACATTCTTGCAAATACGTTTTTCGTCTAATGAAGATTCTTTTCACTGTTTTTTTTTTCTACTTAGCTAATGAATTAATTCACTTAACACATTTTTATTAAAAGCACACGCTAATATAACGCAATCATGTTATATTTTAATTGAACAGGAAATCAGATTTTGTTTAATGAAGTTTTGGACTAACTAATGTTCTTATAAAACAAATTATCTTCATTAGCCAAAGTACCACTGTACTTAAATCATATCTAGTCATAAAAGAGTTTATAAGAGAAAAGGTAGATTTTAAAATAATTAATTAATAACACATACACTAATTCCTATTTAAAAATTTAAATATAGAAATTTCATGCATAATCAAACAAGTTTGCAATAAATCATGAAAATTACTACACATTAAGTAATTAAGAAATTAAATCTTACACATACACAGTGTTATCTTGATCTCTGAAAGTATTATTTTATTAATAATCCAAAACAAGATAAACATTTATGCCATGGGGTTTTTTTATTAATGAATTTGAAACACCTGACAAAAAATTTTAATAAATGTCTTCAATTGATGAATATTCAGATACTTTCAAAAATCAAAGCTAAAAAATTTTATACATATTGTTTAATGTGTGAGCATAAGTCATAGTGAAGACTCTAAAACTGTTTTAAAAAGTATAGCACAATGGAACTGACAGAAGTAAAAATAAACTTCTTTAATACCCAAAAATATCTTACTGCATTATTTATTGATGAATTAACATTGTATCATGTATTATACATATGAAGTGATTGGCTTTTAAACTGTGTTCATCCATTTAAACCTGAGTACAAGGAGCCACAATAAATAGTATATATAACACAGTAAATAATAGTAAATATACTTTTTAAAAGGATAATGTTGATATATCTACAAATGAACAGTTTTCAGTTTTCATATATAAATATAGATTAAAATTGGTTCAGCACAAAGCACAGGCCAGATGTAAAAAAAAAAAAAAATAAAATAAGGTTCTAATTTAAATACATAGATTGTGTTCATATGTGGAAGATGTATTTAATTTTACTGCATTAATTTTAAAAAATGAAAAGATAAAATTATATAAAAGCTTTCAATCTCTGTTACATTTTGAGGTGTATCATTCTTATAACAAAGGAATGAACTATTTTTACTCTTATGTATTTGCAAATATAGCTTTTTGTTATTATTATTAATTATAGATATCAATGTAATACTATTATTATTATTTCAGCAGTAGAAAAGAAATTCAGAAAGCTCCATTATTCTACATTTATAAATTTTTATTTAAGGTATAATATTTTGAAAATACTAGTAATTTCTCAGAAATTTTTTGAAAGGAGTTTAATATTTATGTAATAAAAGTAACTTCAGCATACTTGTACTACATATATATAACAGAGGGAAAAGAAAGAAAAAATGCTTACCATATTTGTTGCTATTACAAAATTCAAATTTAGGAGAGAATAATACACTCATGGATGATGGTGGGCTAGAAATATTAATTACATTAAAATTAAAGCTTATCATTTAAAAATGATATATTTGCTAAATTAATAGACTAAAATATTTCTTTAAATTAATTCCATACAATTTTCAATTTGAACTGTGCAATAGAATAATTAATTAATTTATCAGAATTCTTAATACGTTGTGTATGATTAAAAAAGCAGAAAGCATTTTTAAATATGTTGATAAACACTACAAATCTTTTGTTTTTCTTCTGTAACAATTTGTTGTTACACAGTTATTTGTGAAATGTGAAATATGAGAACCATTACTAATTTCTTTAACTACAGAAATCGGGCTTGTTTTGCTTATTATATAGTAGAGAGGATAATCTGATCATTCAAAGCTATTAAGATATAAATGTAAACTATAAGAGAATTAATTAAGCATTGGTTTTAAATGAAACATTTTTTAAGTTTAATTAAAATTCTGCTACATTGGAAAGAATTGTGTTATAAGCAATTTTATTTTCTTAAAAAAGCTTCGTTTATTTATTTGGTATTTAAATATCTACAGGAGCAATAAAAAAGTGATATATCTTTATTTTTTTTTAATACTTCTTATACCATTTTTAAAATTGTGAAAATATGATTTTAACTAGAGGGTTCTGCCTCCTGCAAGCTGTGGTCACCAACCCCCATTCAGATACCGCAGAATCTAAAAACACACTAATCTGATGGGTTTTAAAAATATTAGAGAAGATTGAATTATACTGAAAAAAGCTGTGCAGATCTCCCTGTAAAAGGGTTTCCATTCAATTCCCTTTGATTGCAAAAATTTAAGGGCAAATCAGTTGCTGTTAAGACATCCAATGGTTGTTTTCGTTTTTGATTAAAGAGGATCAGTTAAACATTTGAAAAGAAGCTAAAATAAAATAAATTAATTATACAGAGTCTTTGTCTCCTGGTATTTTAAAACAATCTCTATAACAATAGCCTAAGTCATGTGACTATCATCAACAGTTCCAGGCAGACCATTTCGCTTTTTATACTCTAGGTGCCATTTTGGTACTTTAATGTTAGCCAGGCACAGGTGATAAGTCGCCAAATATTATTCTATCGCCATCATTTCATCTATATTATAATAGTTCAAGTCATCAACTGTCATAAACAAGTACAGTCTGATCCCTTCGTCGTTCATATGAAAGTTTGGCACAGATGTCATATATTTCCCATACTGGCGTGATTTTTTAACGACACCAATTTAGGGAATGCATTAACAGCATAAACAACAACATCCGGCTTACCATATCAAGCAAAATAACGATACTTTGGTGCCAGTTAAGTGCCTGTTCCATATATGACATTGGTGTTAGGAAAACATCGTGCCAATATGGGACCGTAAGTTTTCCATTTTAATTAAAAAAAAAAAAAAAAAAAATTCGAATAAAACTACATAAAATTTTCCTGGTTGCAAAGAATTCTTGGTACTGTTACGCTAGCCAGATGCAAATCTCACCAATAGCTTTTTTTCAACTCGCCAGTTAGAATTTTTTTTTCTTTTTTTTTTTTTTCGAGTGGTAATATTTGGCTAGATATCATATACGCACAGCAGGTTTGGCGTGATTTTTTTTTTTTTTTTTTTTACGAAAATTTTACGAAAACCTTATTTTCAAATACCAGTTACAAATGCATTTTTGGTATTAATTAGTTATCCCGTCGACGAAAAATCTATCGCCAAATTATAAGACTAAATGCCAATAATGGTTGATCGTAAATGTCACATTCACTTGACAAGCAAGTTACACGTGTTTACGTCATCAAGTGATTTTTATTTTTATATTTATTAATGTTATACTAATTTATTCGTTCTTTCGTTATTCAAAATAAAAATTATGTCAATTTGTATAATTTTTCAAGTGTTTTAGCGATTTATATAATTTGGTGAAGATTTATATAATTTGGTGAAATTGGTCGACAGAATAACTAAGTAGTATGGTATTTTTTAATTATTTTCTATTATTTTCTAAAGGAAATATATAAAATTTAATAATTATAGAACAAAATAATTTATATAATTTATAAAAAGAAATAAAGTAAATAAACATTCATTATCAAATAAACAACAATAGCCGGGTTACCATGTCAACCTTTTCTGAAATATGAAAAAAAAATATATCTGTTTGATTAAAATTTGAGTTGCCATCATTAGAAAAATGTATATAAAATTAGAAAAAAAATTAATATTTCGAAAACTATTTCAAATTTAAAAATTCTAATACCAATTTTGAGATCTGCGGATCAATGCTGATTTTTGGTGTTAATTTCATCGCAAAGTATTCCATATTTCAGGAGAAATCGCTTGAAACATAATCTGCTGTTTATTCAGTCGATTCATATATCCGTTTCATAAATTCATTTCATTAGGATTTTATATATATATGGTAGATTAGGGATTTTCAAAAATCAGGTGATTAAAATATCCTGGATGTTATTAAAAATGAAAATTAAAGAAAACATTTCACATTTTAGGTAAAAATATAAATTACAATACATAATTTTGGCATCAATTACATAAAGCAAAACTTTCTTTTTTTTTCTATTGACAATACTAGCCAAATCAAAATTGTTCGTAATTTCTTTTATGCAGGACATATAGAAAAGGGTCAGGCAATCCCAATTTTTATTAATTTTCTTTGCTTGAAATTAACACACACACAATGTTTTAGTAAAGAAATGAACTTAAGGAGAGGAAAAAACACAGCCAGATTAAAGCTAAGAATAAAAAACACTTATAAAATAGCAAATTTTCAGATAGCAAATTTTTTTTTGTTTCTTTTCCTTTTTCCCCCTTTAAAGAAATATATAAACTTAGCACAAAATAGATATTTATGAATTTTTAATTTAAATTTTTAAAAATACAAAAGTGGTTGCATAAACATTGTTCTTGCAAAAAAGGAAATTTGTGAACAAATAAGCAGAAAATACTTTAAAATTAAGTGTCATTAAAATATTCAGTAAAAATACAAAAGAAAGAAAAACCAGGAGCAATGATGCACATCACCAAATACTTGAAATTATGGAATAATTGCATCAAGAGACACTATGGATAAAATTGAGTAGTATAGTACTTAAGATAAATAAGACAAATTAGAATGTCAAAATACTAAATTATAATTATTTTTAATCGAAGTTATAACCAATTAAAACAAGGGGAAAAAATCATGCGTCAAGCGAAGATTGTGAAACACTTTCAGAATACTGGGAAAAAAACTTCCTCATTTAATAAGGTATAAGATGGGTGTCTAAGTAAACAATTTTGAAAATGCATTACAGATTTAAAAACCCAATTTCAGTAATTTCCACCAATAGTCGGAAAATATTTGAAATCTTTTGTGCATCCCTGCATATGATATCTTCAGATTTGTTTATATGGTACATAGTATGCCAAAATTTAGTTCAGTTAGGAAATACATAGCGCAGTTGAAAATTCCCTTTCAACAATTTCTATCAATAAAAGGGAGTACCTGAGATCTTTTGTGGAGTCCTGTATATGATCGATAGAATTTATACATACCAAGTAATATCCAAAACATTAGTTAAATTTAGAAACAAATATCTTAATTGAAAATGCACTTTCAGCCATTATTTGCTCATAAACAATACTGTAACCGATTTCTTTTGTGTGTCTCTGAAAATGAGCGATGAATGCTGTGCACACCATATGCTATACTAAGTATCTTGTAGTTCACCTCAGTGATAGATCAATTTCAATATGTTTGAAAAAAACATCATTAAAACACACTGCAAATGAATTTTCACCATAGACTATGATGTAATGGAATTATTTTGAATGCCCCTGTAAACGAGCGATAAATGTTACATACTTCATTTTCAATACCAAACATGCCATAGTAAACCTCAATAACATATTTCAATTGCATGGCAATCCGAGTATATTTATACAAGTTAGAACCAGTTATGTGAGAAGGAGAAATACCCAGCAGATAGGTATTTATTTTTTGGGTATACATCCGGGAATTTACCAAGCCTGGGATAAATACTCCAAAATTGGATATTTTCATATTTCACTGTAAAAAAATCATAATCTTGATAAAAATTTCTTGAAATCATTGGTTACAATGCTTCAAACATGATAGCAGCTTTCACTTTAATTAAAGAGTTATACCCACATGTTGTCCGATTAAGTGGCCTTGCCAATCTTTTATATTTACTGTGTTCTGATATTTTAACATGTCAGTCAATAAAACTTTTTTTTTTTTAAACCAAATCTATCTGATTGATATAGTGAGCAACATCAAATGAAGTAAAAGTTTATAGCAGGAGAGCTGTTAAACATTTTAGGGTAGGTATCTGAGGCACCATGAAAATTTGTGTAACACTTCTCTTGCAATCTCTGAATACAAAATGAAATGTCTGGCTGAAGGATCGTGGCACTTAGCCGACCTGTGAATTTTTTAATTGCCAAAATTTTCATTGCAAAAAAATATCCTTGAAGCATTTTGAAATTTTAATACCTTCAAATTTAGTATTTACTGAAATGAAAAGTATAAAAGTCAGACACTTTAGTTGGCCCAAAAACTGTGCCAGACACGTGTCAAGTGGCATTTTATAACTACCGAAAAAAGGTATTTGAGGCACGCTGAGATTGAGATAGAATAATATTTATGCTTAGAAAAAAATATTTTGAAAATGACAGACACTTTTGTTGGAACTTTCTACTTGCCAGACGACATTGAATGTTAAACATGAGTGCCAGTAAAGCTGAGCTTGCAGTGCCGCGCTGAAGATCCATTTATTGACTTACGATACAAAGTGTAAACCATGTTGCAGTGCTTCGCAAAAGCCATCTTAAGAAGAATTTAAACTGGATGCATGAGCAATCACAACAAATCTAACTACGATAGGTTCTCGCAAGACTACATGACTCATATCAAGCATGCAGTTGTTCGGAAAATTTTGGAGTATTTAAAAATTCTTATTCGTAGTGAAACATGTGCAGCTTTAAAAGTGCTATTTAGTTTGTATATTAAAATATTTTCTCTTTATATAATACGTGTCATTTATATATTAACAATGGAAAGTTTTTAAAAAAAATTCCATGACAACAATACTTTTCTCATGTTGTCTCCAATACTAACACTATCGAAGTCAAATTGACAGTGCGCGAAGTCAGACCATAATTTTACGTTTGAAGCAATTTTAATCAGTTTAAATTTTGTACTAACCGTCTTTAAACGATCGTTAAATTTCCTTATATGTACATATAAATGTATATGACAAAATCATAGTTATAAAAGTATATTTATTTAAGTTAAACGTTCTTATACTAGTTCCATATAAAGAGCAGACAAAGTTCTCTTACTAAAGAGTATTTTTCGTAAAAGTTTCCAAAGTTTCCTGAGTATGCGCTTATGCAAACCTTTCTAATTAATAGTTTCTAAAATTATAAGATGTTAAAAAAATATTTGGTGTAAAATATTTCTTTACATTCATTGAGGCAACTATTGAAATTCATGCAGATAATAAATTTATAGACGAGCTGATGTTACAGCTATTGTATTGGGATATAGAGATAAAAGATATTAATGTAGTATACATAAATATATTGTACAGTTGGTCTAATGAATGTTTTCATCTATCCGACAGACAAGATTTATTTTAGCCAATGACTATGAATGCCTTACGCTTTTTTCTGAATATATTATTATAAGGAATAAAAATAAAATTATACTATACCTAATGAAGAAGAAGGCACACTGGATTTTCTTGAAGCGTTGTCATCACAGCATTTCTTTGTTAGAGCGATGAAACTTTTATAGCAATGTCTATGAACCTCTTTCAGATTAGCATTGGATGTTAAAATAATGTATTTATATTTTAACCTATGTTTTTGCCGAATTTTCAACACTTCACGACATTTTTTGTAGAGTTTTTTCACTAAAAACAGTGATTTTTCCATCGCTTTTTTGTGCAAATAACACAATATTTTTTTTTACTTTCCATGATTAATATACGAGGGTGGTTCAATAATTATTGTCCCCTATTGTATATAAAATATTTGTACCGCGATAGTTGTTGTGGAATATCAAAGCCTAATGTCTTAGATGCCTATATGCTCAATTTCAGAACCGTAGCTGCTATATTCACATAGTTTTGGAGGGAGGAGTGAAAGGGGGGGGGGGATGGGGATGAAAGGCTGACTTTTAGCTTATGGGGCTACATTTGTGACAGTGGATGAGACGTAACTACTGTCGTTTGGACTCGGGACCATAGTGATGTAGCCACATCTCGTCCACTGTCACAAATCTTGCCTTATAAGCTCCAAACCAGCATTTTACCCTCACCCCCGTCCTTAAAAACTCCCCCAAAAATAGGTCTTTAAAACTTTAGCTCTCCCACCAAAAATATGTTAATGTAGCAGCTACGATTCTGAAATTGAGCCTATAGGCATTTAAGAGATTAGGCTTCAATATTCCACATCAACCATCACAGTACAAATATTTTATATACATTACGGACAATAATTATTGAACCATCCACGTATATAAGTAACGCGTATTATATAAAACAAAAATATTTTAATATACAAACAAAATAGCACTTTTAAAGCTGCATAAAGCACGTTTCACTATAAATAAGAATTTTTTAACTACTCCAAAATTTTCCAAATAACTGCACGCTTGCATGTGTCATGTGGTCTTGCGAGAGTAATCGCAGTTAGATTTGTTGTGATTGCTCATGCATTGAGTTGAAATTCGAATCGAACCCAGATCCTTGACTTACAAGGCCAATGCTTTTGGCTTTGTAAGCCAAGGATCTGGTTCGATTCCCAGCCTGACCATTTTTTCACTCAGTTGGATATATTCAATTCGTATGATAACTTTACCAGTCAGTTTGATTGTGATAAAATAATAGTTCATCTGTGTATCCATTGTTTATATGGAGGTCCTTTACCTGCGGTTTATTCTGTTGAGCTGTCTACATGACAGACCAGATGTTCCTACCAATAAGGTTATCTGAGCGAAATATGCTGGCTGGATGTTGGCCCAGTTAGCTTAATCAGAAAAGCATTGGCCTTGTAAGCCAAGGATTTGGGTTCGATTCCCAGCCTGGGCATTTTTTCGCTCAGTTGGATATATTCAATTCGTATACTTCCTGTATCTTTATTGCAAAAAAAAAAAAAAGAGAAACAAAAACTTATTTTGATCAAATTAAAAAAAATAATAATAATCTGATATTGTTTTATCCATCTTGCAACTGATATTTTAAATCTAGTGATGCAAGGAGGCATGGTCAGCCAAAAAACAACAAAACATTTTAATGTCCAACTTATTAGAGAAAAAAAAAATGGAAATAGTCGCTCGACCATCAACTTTTCAATTTATGTTTTTTTTTTTTTTTTAAGTTTAGGGATCACAGGGGTCGGTGCAGGCAAAATTTGGGGTCTATTTAGGTCCCTTTCACAAAAATCTATGTAATAAAATAGGCCCCTTCACAAAAATAAATTTAATAAAATAGGCCCCTTTACAAAAATTAATTTAATAAAATGGGCCCCTTTACAAAAATTAATTTAATAAAATGGGCCCCTTCACAAAAATGAACTTAATAAAACAGGCCCCTTCACAAAATTCCTCTTAATAAAATAGGCCCCTTTTGTAACATTCTTTTTCATAAAAACTTTAGCAAGAGGATTTAAAGAAGTTTTTGTTAATAAATTCTTGGTTCGAATTTGAGTAACTGGATTTCAACTTTCGTTACAAAATGTTATTTTTCACAAAAATATTATAAAATTCACAAAAATAACTTTTAATTTTCACAAAATGAGCCCCAAGAATAAAAATGCGCATTGAACCCTAGATCACCTTCATACTGAAATTGCACTGAACACTGAAATTTTCAATACAAATGCTGAATTTTGACATAACTTTTTACAAATTTGACCTAAGGATAACAAATGGGAAGTCATTTACTCAAATAGTTTAGAAATTAAGAAGATTTAAAATTTGGAACTCCTAACATGTTAAATCCATTTGTAATCATTGCAAAACAGATTGCAATCCTTGCCAAGTGAATTGGGTATGTTGACTGGTTAGAGAAACCTAGAGGGGTAGAACTGCACCACCACCCCTGAAACCATGTTTTTTATCTGATTATAGGCCACAGATCCCTCCTCACCCACCCGAAATAGAATTCTCTCTGTGTTGCTGATGTGACCCTCGACAACCCAGATGTTTTTGTAAGAGGCCCTTCTCTAAAAAAATGTTGTGCACCCCTATTTTACACTAATTTGCTATAACTAATAGCAATATAAGGATTTTTCATAGCTATATTTAATTAAAGAATAAATACAAGGTACTCTGGGTATTTAACTGGGCATATACCCTGGGTATTTACCCTTAAAAATAAATACCCTGATATTTTATATCATTAAGCATGGATGGGCAGAAGACGGCAGATAGATAAACTGAGTTCATAAACATTTTCCAACTGCATTGGAAAGTGTTAAAAAAAAAATTAAGTTACTGATTTAAATAGAATTTAGTTAGTACACATTGCCAAAAAAAAAGTAACAACTGCTAAGCATATATTAAGTTTTTTATTAAAAACAAATAAATAATTTTCCAACACTTTTACGAGATATTTTTAAAATGATAAACCACAATTCAGTGAGAAGTAATTTTTTTCGGCTGTGTGAAAAGGATGAGGCTGAGACTCAAACCCAGATTGGCTTTAATTGCTATTGCTCTTCCAATTAAGTTATATGGATGACATCCCAGCAAACACAATATAGTTCATATAGTTATATACAGAACACATACAACTCCATCGGAAAAGCCTTGGCAATTAAAGCCAAAGTTTCTGGGATTGAGTCTCAACTTGGACATATTATCACTCAGCAAGGAAAATTACTACTCATATGATTTATTTAACAACAAATTTTGTTCTGTTAAAATAATTAAAAGCACAATTCAGTGGCTCAACTTCAATAATTACCTTTTGAACATTTCATACAATTCAAATAGTCCAGCTAATCTAGGAATCCACTTAATATCACAATGCTAAAAATACATAAAAGGTTATTAAGCATTTATAAAACTAATAATAGTTACAATTAAATTGAAAATGCAATTTTCTCTTAACGTATTGAAATAAGCGGAAAAAATAAATTTTTGCTTTTTTTTCTGCTATTTAAAGCCTTATTTATTTAGCTTTACAAGAATCTATCTTATAGTCTTTATGTTAATTATAAGTTGAGGTCTCCAATCACGAAAATACAATATTTTAAAACTTAAATGCATTTTATCAAAATCTGTTAAATTGTAAAGCGTTAACTCAACATGTTATAATTTCCCTTATATGAAATTTCATATACTTAATGTATCTCTATTCTAAAAAAAGTAATTAATGCTGCTGTAACTAAACTAACTACATAAACCAATTAAATTAACTAACATAATTGAATTTATTGTGATTGAGGCTCTTGCTCCAATTATATTTAAAAAAACTACTGCATATAAAAATATTAAAAATCATTTATGGAGAAATCTATGATAAACATGCTGAAACAGATAGTTTTAAAATCAAAAAATTACTTTGAACTCTATTTAATGTTGAAATTAGTCAAGTTAGTTTCGTTACATAAGTTTTATAGTATCCAAAACTATGTATAGCAATTTAAGAATGTTTTGCAGGCACATACTTGGCCAGATAGTAGTGTGCAATGTCCAATCATTTTTTTTTATTTATCTAATTTTTTAGGTTTTTTTTTTTTATTTTTTACTTAAAATTTCATTATCTGAATACAGAATTCATAGTTTGAAACAGCTGATTTTGTACCTACTGTTGCCAGATTTTAAAAAGTCCAAGTAATAAAATTTACAAACACTTTTCAATAAAAATATATATATTTACACGTGAATATTTAAAAAAGAAAAAAAACTTTAAAATAATTAAGATATTATGTGCAAACAGCATTGGACGATGAAAATTATGCCATATTTAAAACATTTAAAAAGTCCTATTTAAAAGGATTTTCCTTATAAAATTGTTAGAAAAGTCCAGCAGGCAGCAAAATTTTTTACCTAACATTTTTATACAAGCTGATTTCCAAATGTGTGATTGATCTTATTTAATCAATCACGAAAATCATCAGCTGTCGCGACAGCAGTTGAGTTGGCATTAAGAACTGAAAAATCCCTCAATCAATGCGAAATGAGGGACAACTAGAATACAGAAGATTGCTACTAGTCATTTTAATATCATTTAATCTTCTGTAATCGGGTAATTTTTTTTTTAAACAGAGCAAATTAGTGTGTTTTTAGAACCTGTGATGTCTGGATGGGGATTGGCAAGCATAGCTCATAGGAGGCGGAGCCTCCTTAGTTATAGTATAAAATTGTGTATTTTGAAAATATACCCTGTTATGTTTGTTAAAAATAATACAAATAACTTCCCATTATAAATATTCTACAAAGTCCTATTAACAAAGCCTTAAAATTTGAATTTAATAAAAACTTCGATTGTATATCATGAATTTAAAATTATCACAAGTCATGCATATTTCATTTACAGCAGAACAGTAAATTTATTAAAACAATAAAACCTATACATCATAATTCAATAATAATAATAAATAAATAAATGTATGAGCTCAATTTAATCTTGGTATTTTAGATATTTAAAAATGGAGGCAGTAAATGCTACTTTATTTAAGCATCTAACTACTTACAAGTTTCTTATAATAGTGAGATGTTCAATGTTTAGAATTTTTGATAATCTCCTGTATTTTGCTATTCTATAGACCTGCAGTACCCAAACTACAGGTTGTGATTCACTAGTGGATTGTCGGCAATATTTCAGTGGATTGCGAAGAAATAGTTCAGGTCTTCAAAATGCATAATTAGTTATATCTGCTGCAACAATATGTTACATTTTTAAACTAAAATATCTTGAAAATATATAGATAAATAACTTTGTAAAAAGAAAAAAAAAAAAAAACAGCGTATTATTAAATTTTGTGTAAAGAATAGCTTGAGGCTAAAATTTAAAAAGGTTCAATTCCGATGCAAATTCTGTCATTGATGCAAAACAATACCACAAATCGCATTGACTTTTACACTCCAAAATACATTCATTAATAAATGTATATTTTTAAGTGGTAAAAATTTTTTATAACTCACTTTCATTTTAGTATTACAAATTCTTGTTTTTGTATGTATGCTGTGTGTGTCAAGTCAAAGCTTTTTTTTTTTTTTTCCTTAGTACAGATTATACAAAACACTCAATGCACATGTATAATACAAAATATATAGTTACAAATTAAGACTTGCAACAACAACAACAAAAAAAAAATTAACTTCATGATGGCTCACGTAACAATAAAGTTTGGCAAACACTGGATTAGACAGTTAAATATAACATTCTGAGAATGTATTTTGTAAGAATACTCTACTATGAGTACTTTTTGTGTGTTTCTGAATACAAGGTTCAGCCTAAGCTTCATTTCATCTTGTTAATTAAAAAAAAAGAAAGAAAGAAACAGCTTATAAACATTTCGATTTCTGTTTCGCGTTGTTTCATGGTAAAAAGTTTAAAGTGAACGAAATATCAATACAGAACTCATAATCCACTTACAACTTTCATGACACATCTCATTCACACTTGTAGCAAGCTTGTAAGCTGGGATACACTGGTTGAGAATTACTCCTCGAGATAAAAACATGTACTTTGGATTTATTTTTAAATAAATTAATAAGTAAGTAATTTTAATATACCATTTATGAAGATTTTTTAAAATAACTTAATTTTAAACATATTATTATTTTAGAAATAATAGAATCAAATATTTATAGCACCTATACAGGGCTACCACTAGTGAATATTTTTATATTCTATTTGAACCACTATTTTTAAAAGATAAGTTTTGTAGCATATTGCTCTTGCACAAGTTGTCAAAGTATATGCGTAAGGTTTTTGTTGTGAGAAGGTGGTGCGAGATAGAATTAAAAGATAGTTGCCAGTGGTAACCCTGCCTATACTATGTTTTGTGAAAAAAGAACTCCATACATTTTCTGTAATTGTACGGAAATCAGGCACATGAGATAGATGGCACTTTTAATTTTTTTTTTTTTTTTTTTCCGCTTATATCTATTGTTAGCAGAACCAAGAAACTTATTTTAATGAAAATAATGTGTATAAATTTTCTAACAGCCAACTAAATTTGGAAATTTTTAAATTATAGTAAAAGATAGTTAATAAAAAATATATAACACTGCATTTATGCAACATTGATATATATTTTTTTTTATTATAAGGTAATGATGGTAATGATAAGGTTTGATTGAAAGGTAATGATATATAATTTAAAATTATAAAAAGGTAAAGATAAAAAATTCAATCTTTACCCAAAACAGTAAAATTATTTAAAACTTTTAAACCCATACATAGTTGCATAAATAAACCTGATAAGATTTTGATTGGTGATAGGGGGAAAAAATAGATAAAAAGACTGTAATATGCTAGAAGTTCAGGTGTAACAATAAATTTTAGGCATGCATTTATAAACCATTATACTTCTATTAATTTTATACACTAAACTTACAGAGTGTTCCACATTTTGAACAATAACCATAATACTGAAAAATCTAACTCACAAAATTTACTTTTTTTATTATCTTTTAATTGAAATATCCCCTCCTCCCCCACCCCCTCACACTCATTTCTTTTACAGATTATATGAAAGCTGTCTTCGGGTAACCATACAGATGTGGCTTTCAAATACACACACATACACATTTTACCTATTTATTTATTTACTTTTTGGTTCTTGACTTTGTATAATGAATTATATGTCAAAATGATATAGTTTTATTTTTTATAATAATGAAAAACTGAGGATTCCTGAGACACGGACAGACGTATTCTTAATGTCAATTAATTGCCAAAAAATTAAGCTCGTTCATTCAGGTTTTTTTTATTAATATATCAGCTAAGTATCAAAAAATGAAAAATCTGAGTCTCAGGTGCATTCAGACCTGTCTTCGTCTATCCTCATCCAAATTTTCGAACCTCAATGTTGGTAATTTCCCTATTCATTGCCAACAAACAAACAGACACACTGGCAAAAACTTTCTTTTACAAATACAGTATGGAACCATTTATCTGGAAACCAGTTAACCAGAAAACCAGTTATCCGGAATGCTATTTCTAATAGACTGGTTTCAGAATCTTTTCAGAAAAAAGTGTTATACACTGCCAGTGTGACATATGCATAGCTTGAAACAACTGTATAATTTGATGATAACGTCTACTATTTGAAATGGAAACATATTTTGTTGTATTTTAGATGTTTAAATTTTTATGCAGAAGAAACAGAAGAATTTTTGTTCCCAAGGGATTCCCATAAATTACCTTCTTTTAAATTCTGATTAACTTTTTATTTTTCTTGCATCTGATTTTTAATCCAAGTAATCTAATAATTTAAAATCAGAAGTAATGCCACAACCACATATATTCCACAAAACTTATCAAATAGATGCTGCTTTAATGCCCAACCAGTTAACCGGAATACATTTGACCCCAACCATTCCGGATAAATAGTTCTGTACTCATATATATATATATATATATATATATATATATATATATATATATATATATTCAAAGACTACTGTCGCTCCATCTCCTTTAAAATTTTCAACTACACTTAAGTCCTGATTTTTTATAATTTATAACTGCAAGTGTCACATTCTGTTTGTTTATTGTTTACTATCTGTCTGAAGTTTTGATAGGGCATCTTTATCTTATACAAGTTCCATTAACTCTGCCATTGTCCTTTTTCTGAGTAAAACAGAAAATTTGTAAGTTATGCAAAATTTACCTGTTTTGTGCATAACATAACCTGCCAAATACTTAGTACCATGTACTGATAAATAATTGGCTAATTAACATTTTATAGGTATTATTTAATAATTAGTTTCTACTCATAAATAAACTATGTTTGCCTCCTAATTAATTTGTTTTCTAACAGGAAAGTACAACCTTTTCTTGAGAAAAATCCCAGCACAAATATGTTTAGAAAATAATATTAAAAGTGGCAGATGCATGAATGACAAAAATGCTTGATTTAACATGTATTCCGACCCAACTTGTACTAACAAAATTGAAACTGATTAGAAATGTTTATTAAAATAGTTGTTATTAGCATTTTTTTTTTTTTTTTTTTTTTTTTTTTTTTTTGTACTACCAAGGTATACCCTGTAGTGCAAAGTAGCTCCAGATTACAGAATATGATCAAAAACAGTTAGTTTAAAAACAAATTACCTTTTTGATATTTTTCCATATGTATCTTGTATCACATATTTTAGGAAAAACAGAATGTACAAGTACTTTAAATTCTTCAAAGGAATCTGAAAAAGAATTATTAGTATAAGCTCAAAATTCAAATCCACTGATATATTTATTACAGTCAAATTCATCATCGAGTAAAAAATATTAACTAACAATATTTAAACCAGAAAATAACATCATCAGACCAGCAGTCACTATATATAAAAAGAACAAATTTGACCATAATTAATTGGCGATATATTTATATATATTGTTGTGCCATATGATTTTAGACAAATCCATGCACTGATTACGATGTGAAGTAATTGTTTTTTTTGCATAAGTGATTTTATGCATATTTTATGCATAAACATTATGTATGGGCTTATTTATCTTTTTCACCATAAGTCACAATATTTCCCAATAATAATAGTGAATGGCAAGTTTGAATGCCTAATTGTCAGAGGCAAACTATACTGAACCTTTTTACTCTTTGAAATTCGAACTGTGATCTAAATGTGCTTTAAAAAAAGGGGGGGGGGCTTTGTTTGTCTTAAAACAAAACTCCTGTCATTAAAAAGATAAATGCTTATCTTGCCTTAAGTATTAGTCTCCACACCTTAAAGAAATACTCTTATTATTAATAAAAATAATACTACCCTTTTTAAAGGCCTTCATTTTTTATTTATTTATTTTTATTTTATTCTATTTTGTTTTTGACAATTTTTTATTCTTGAAACTTTCACAGGCAAATTAAGAAAAGGACAAAATAAACTTTCTACAATTAAAATTCCTTCAAAAGTAACAGCCCTCTGGGCAATTGCAAAGTAACCCTCCCCCCCCCCCCCCCCAAAAAAAAAAAAAATGAGAATGCTATGTCTATACTTTTTATTTCTGATAGACTAGGGAAAAGTTACAAATCTAATTGGGAATATTATTAAACTTTTTACAAATAAGAACTATATTACATTTTCGAATTGTAGTAACTTGGAAAAATTATAAAACTAGTTGGTAAATACTGAAATTTGACTTGGCAATTTAAGGTCCCTCCCCCCCCCCCCTCCCACTCCAAATAAAAAGTCTTAGTGATGGCCCTGACTGCCCTCTATAGGAAATAATTTTTTTTAACTAAAATTAGACTCCTATTTCTATAATGGACACAGGATATGAATTTGGTTTTAAAGCTGATATTAAAACTGCATGCTGCTGCCATCTGTAATCACATTTTTACAACATTTTCAATAAATTATTTTTTAAAAATAAAAATTAAAAAATACAAAATAAATCGTATATGAAATTGGATTTTCACGTCAAGAAGAACATCCTTTAAAATATTAGGTCAGATAAAATAAAAATATATAATGCATAAAGAAAACAATACACAGAAAAAGTACAAAGGTAAACTTAGTTTTAAGATTCAATTCAAACTGTATGGTGCTGCCATCTGTTATCATTGCTTTAAGTAAACAATTAAAATTCGAAGCTCCTCTGCTCCTTTATTTAATCAACTTCACTAACTTTTTTCGTTACTATAATATGTTCAAGAACGTTCAGAAAAGTAGTAACAGTTTTTATGAAATTAGATTATAATGGAAAAAGGTAACACACTTTAAAGCATTAAAACAGAAACAAAATAAACGGTCAAGTAGGAGTATTACTCGCGCTCAGAGGATTCTGTACAATAAATATATGAACTGTATTATTAAAAAAAATCGTTACAAAAAGAAAAATAAGACATTGTAAAAAACTATAAAATGTAGGGTTTTGTATTGGTGTATATGTGCCAGAAAAGGATGAATGGGTATACCGTAAAAGTTCAAAGAGATTTGAAACCTAAATATTATCAAATATTGCTATTCTGTATAACTCTTATTTAAATCTTATTCTAATCTGTTTATGATGAACTTAATTTGGCACTGACAATAAAAGTAGTGCATATTGAAACTTCATTTGACATTTCATAAAACTAAATTCAGTCTCGTAATAATCTTTTCTTTTTATAATGTATCTGAAACAAAATCCTCATTCAACGTTTTAACTTGGCATTTTTCAAAACACGCTTCGAAAGGAGGTTGTAAAGTAGCAATGCCGCCTTGGTCTGTGCCGCATTTTTCCAGATAGGTTTTTAATTAACTTTTAAAGACACGGGAAGCGTATTGAGAGATCTACTCAATGGAAACCAGTTGTTAATCCCATAGTATTTATGTGATTAATTCTAATTAAATTAGTCTGTTTTTAACAATTTGACATTTATTGTTTTTATACTGCTACTGGACATTGTATTACACAAATGTATCATTAAAAGTTGTTATTTAGGCTTTCAAAGCCCATTGATACATAGAGTACACCGTCCCTGTCATTATATATTTCCAAACCGTCTGTGTCTTTAAGGGTTAATATCTCGTCTAATTACCGACGATTTTTTTCAAGAATAATTATCAACAAAGCTTTTACACTTCTGCTACGATAGGTACCTCCAATGCTCCTCAACACCTTTGCTGAATGACCGCAAATCGAAATTTGTGTGTAATGGAAAAAATGCGATCTTCTCAAAAACTATGTGACCAAGGGTAATCGCTATAATTTTCCTGCAAGGTTTAAATTAACGTCTACTTCCTCTAATTTTTTCCTAATTTTAGTTTCAATAGATTTGGAAATAGATGGGGGGGGGGGACATATTTTTGTGCTACATTTTAGACGATATCTCTGAAAATATAATACCTAAAATTAAAAGAAATGTATTTTTGAGTTGTGAATACAAAGAAAAGATTTTTTTTTTCAAGTACCTTAATTAGCCCCTCTACATTTTTCCTAAAAAATATTTGTAAATGTTTAATAATATGTAAATATATGTGGGTTAATAGTCTTTATCACTTCCCCCAATTTGAACTTTCCACATTCCATAGTTTACAAGTAAAATGGCTGTGACAGACAGACACAAGAGTGATCTCATAATGGTTCCGTTTTTACTTTTTAAGTACGTAACCCTAAAAAGAGGGCATGTACAATTTTCAAGAATTCACATACAGGGGAGAAAAAAAAAGAGAAATGGAAAAGGAAGTTTAAAAAATATTGCACAAAAACAAAAAAAAAAACCACTCATCAACTTTCAGGTACAAAATCAACATTTCTCTGACAAATACTCATATAAGCTAAATTTTATAACTTTTCAAATTACTTTTTTAAATTTCCATTTACAAAATTTTGCACTCAATTTTTCAAGGTTTTTGGGGGTTTTTTCCTTTCTTTTCTTTTAAATTAAATATATAGAGAGTAAGAGGGGGGGGGGGGGTAAAAATATGCACGGGGGGGAAAAGATACGCATTAGCTGATTTAATATGAAGAAACATTTCTACAAACATGACTGCTATGTTGCAGTTTGGTCTCAAGTGGAGTAGTTGTGTGTACCTTGTGAAAAAAAGTAGCACTCTGTGCCAAGAAAATGAGGTAAGTTTAAATTTTCGAATTTTGATCTAATATTTTTTAATTTTCCCTTTATTGTTCAGCTGACATCACCTCGAATTTTTACAAATCCAAAAATTCAGTGGCGAATGAAAGGTATTTAGCTTCTAAATGCTGTGTAGTTTACCTCGATTGCATTTGTTTAAACTTGTATGTATGCGGTTAAGCAAAATACTACAGAATGGGGTAAAAGTACGCATTCATCTTAGGGCAAAGATACGCACAAGTTTTAGATGTGGAGCTTTGTCTTACAGCCCAGTGGTAGGGGAGCAAAAAAAGGCCGAATTCGGAATTAATTAGGGGAAAGCTGGAAATTGTTTTATCCCTTCTGTTTAGGTCTAGAATTCATATGCTATGTTTTCCCCCTCATACTAGGTGAGCGTTAGGAAATATGTATAGAATTATAGTAAAAAAAACTCGTTTTTTTGCATACCATAACAATATCTCAAAACAGCTAACTCTGTCAAAAACATTGTCAATACAAATGTTGTAAAGCTTAAAATTCTGAGTAAAATGAGTACCTACACTCAATACTTATGTTGAATATTAAGGTCACAATTCTACTTCAAAGTTTTAGATCCATCATCAGGGGGATGACCTCAGAATTAATTAGGAGAAAACTGGAAATTGTTTTAATCCCTTCAATTTAGGTCTAAAATGAACGTACTGTGTTTTCTTCCTCGTACTTGGGTGAATGTTAGAAAATATGTACATATTTATTTTCGAAAAACACGTTTTTTTTAGTTTCCTTAACAATATCTCAAAACAGCTAACTCTATAAAAAACATTGTCAATACAAATGTTGTAGAGCTTAAAATTCTGAATAAAATGAGTACCATCAATAATATTTTTGTTCAACATTAAGGTCACAATTCTATTTCAAAATTTTGCCTTAATCGCTAATCAATAGCTTGAAGCCAGGAGAGACCAAGTTAACTTAACAATATCTCAAAATAGCTAACTCTATTAAAAACATTGTCAGTACAAGAGTTATAGAGCCTAAAATTCTGAGTAATATGAGTACCTACACTTAATATTTTTGTTCAATATTAAGACCGCAATTTGAGATATTGTGAAGTTAACTTGGTCTCTTCTAGCTTCAAGTTCTTGATTTGAAAAATTTTGAAATAGAATTGCAACCTTAATGTTAAACAAAAATATTAATGATGGTAATCATTTTATTCAGAATTTTAAGCTCTACAACATTTGTATTGACAATGTTTTTTATAGAGTTAGCTGTTTTGAGATATTGTCAAAGAAACTAAAAAAAAAACGTGTTTTTCGAAAATAAATATGTACATATTTTCTAACATTCACCCAAGTACGAGGAAGAAAACACACTATGTTCATTTTAGACCTAAACTGAAGGGATTAAAACAATTTCCAGTTTTCTCCTAATTAATTCTGAGGTCATCCCCCTGATGATGGGTCTAAAACTTTGAAGTAGAATTGTGACCTTAATATTCAACATAAGTATTGAGTGTAGGTACTCATTTTACTCAGAATTTTAAGCTGTACAACATTTGTATTGACAGTGTTTTTGGCAGAGTTAGCTGTTTTGAGATATTGTTATGGTATGCAAAAAAACGTGTATTTTGACAATAATTCTATACATATTTCGTAACGCTCACCTAGTACGATGGGGAAAACATAGCATATTCATTCTAGACCTAAACTGAAGGGATTAAAACAATTTCCAGCTTTCCCCTAATTAATTCCGAATTCAACCCCCTAACCACTGGGCTACTATTGTTTTAGCTAGATGCAAATCTTTCCACAATTAAGTTGTGGAAAGTTTTATTTTTCATAAGTTACTATTGTATAAAATATAACTGGTACTTAACTAATATAAAGTAGTTAACTACCTTTTCCTTTTTCTAGTTAAGTTTTTTTTAATATAGAATATAGCTAGCTATCTACCTACCTACTTTTAAAAATCAATAGTCTTGTTTTATAAAACGATTTTGTTTTAAGTCTTAACCCTTAACTCCTATTAACGGTCTCACAGACCGTTGCTATATTCAGTTTTCACAGTTTAACTTGTAATTTTCAATTTAACTATTGATGTTAGCTTAATTTTGATTTGTTTGGAAATTTAGTAGTATTGCTAAAGACTTCTAAATGAGGAGAATTTTTACCATAAAAGGCTTTTACATAAAGTTTAGTGAAACAACAGTATCTTATGAGTCAATCAACCTTTTTATTCATTCTATGATCAAGCAGTCTTGGAGACCACTCACAATATTAATGGAACAAGATTTGTCACAGCAGTTAAGGGTTAACTGCTGTTTGCGGTCATATAGACAGCTGATTTTTTTCTTTTTTCACAGTTTAAATTTTAATTTTCAGTTTAACTATAGATACTAGTGGAATTTACTATAGATTCTAGTTTAACTATACATTTTAATCTCTTCAAGTATCTAGCACAAACACTAGAGACTTCTGAATAGATGAGTTTTAATTATAGTAGTCCTGTACATAAAGTTTAGTACAGAAACAGTATCTTATAAGACAGTTGATTCCTTTTATTCATTCTACGATCAAGGGGTCTCTGAGACCACTGACAGTGTTTATGCAACAATTTTTGTCACAGCAATTTGACGTTAACTGCTATTTGTGATCTCACAGACCGCTGTTTTTTTTCATGGTTTAACTTATAGTTTTCAGTTTAACTATAAATACTAGTGAAATTTACTAATGCTTTTACATAACTCATTCATTTTATCATAAATGGGACAAAAATATGCACTGCGTATCTTTGCCCCACCACTGCGTACTTTTACCCCAACCAATGGCGCAGAGATATGCAGAGCAATGTTTTTTTTAATTACAATTTCTCACAGAATTATAATTTGACAGAATGTTGATTGATGGCAGCACTTGCCTAAGGTTCTAATCTAACATTTTAATCGCTCGTTACATAAGTTTAAACCAATGTGTGCATTAAAAATAAAAAATTATGGAAAGTGCATATCTTTACCCCCACCTACTCTCTCTCTATATATATATATGTATATATGTGTGTGTGTGTGTGTGTGTGTGTGTGTTATAAGAATAAGGTCATAATTAATGAATAAAAGGAGTTTAATGGTTCTGGATTATAAGTTACACATCAAATTATTACTATATTTACAAAGTTACGGGAGGGTAGGGGATTTTCTGAGGATCCGCCCGCAGCATCCGAGACTTCATATTGGCTTTTTGTCCGGGTGTAGCGACTTCTGCTCTCATCTAGAGCTAGAAAAATACGTCCAATCTCAGCCACTTCGAAATGAAATCTGACTTGGGCTGTTATTGTTCCCAAGCAAAGATAATGCAAAACTGCACATCAGCAAATTCAATTCCATCTTCTGTTCTGAGGTTACAAGTTTCTCATGGAAAGTGCTGACCGAATCTTGTTGCTAGGCGGAGAGTGTTATGGGAACTCTAAAACCACAACTCACACTCGGCCATTTTGACCGCTTGTCGGCCATTTTGACTGCTTGTCGGCCTTAACAGCGTGTTAAAAAAGCAACAAGATATATCAAAAAAAAAAAAAAAACTATCTAAAAATAATTAGAATCCACAGGAAAAAACTGTCATGAAATAATTAAGAAAATCGAGCTAAAATTAAAAAAAAAAATTAAGTCTAAATTTTATGTATATCTATGCTGAGCTGCCGTGGGATATCTCCAACAAAAGAAAGCAAAAATCTCTGGATATCATCAATTTGCGTCATGAGACTATCTTCCTCATGCGCCATCATCAAGGATGAAAAATATAATGTAATAAGGCCGTCTGCCCATTATATTATCATCGAGAAAACATACTACAATCTGCCCCATCTTAGGCAGAATTTTGTTAAAAAAAAAAAAAAAAAAAAAAACATCATTATCCCAACGTCAATTCAGGAAGAAAAAAATCTTTTTGCTTCATCTAAGCAAAACAGATTTCCCACCAAAAGGGTTTTCTTTTTTTTTCTTTCGACAACCAGCTATTATTTCTGTTAAAAAAAATGTGTGAGGGGGGGGGGGGGGGGGGGTGAAACACATACATATTTATAGCACTTCAATATACAGTTTACACATAAAATACAGTTTTAAGGGTGTATTCGAAAAAATATTTTTCCACCCTCAACAGCTTGAAATTTTCTGATACATTTTCAGACTCATTTTTAAAAGTAAAAACATGAAACTTGCTGGGGTGATTTCTGAAGACATGTTTAACATGCCGTGTGATTTCATTTTCAGCTCAATTAATTAGAATTTGATTTTTAAACAATTATTTTCTCAGTATGACCATTTTTTTCATTCCCAGATCGCCCGCTTCGGAAAAATCGGTTCAAAACGCCAACTTTGACAGCGTTTTTTACAGTATTTTCTGCATTTATCAAAAAGTTATTAAGCACGGCACATTATGTAGTTTCTAAATAAGAGAATTTTCCAGTTTGATGCGTTTGAGAGCAAAAATGAATTTTAAAATGAATCAGAAAATAAGCAGTTTGGATCGGAATACACCCTTAACAATATAAATACAACAATTTCCTTTTTCTTCTTGTAAAAAGTGAATGTAAAAAAATAAATAAATAAAGTTCTGTGTAGATATAAGTCATCTTAAATAAAGTTGTTATTTACGCAACATAAAAAAAGCACGTTCTGCATAATAGGCAAAATGAAAAAAATAAAGCACCATTTGCAGTCCGAGAGAAAAATAAATTGCCATATGAAAAAAAAAAGCACAGCATGGGTTCAATAAAAAAGTTTTGAGCATATATTATATCGCTCAGAGATTTTAAAAAAAATGTTGAACAGAACTTCTAAAAAAAAAGCACTGAAATTCTGTTAATATAAAAAGGAAAAATAAATCTAAACACACTGTTGCACACCTCACAAACAGATAAGGGTTATTAAGAAACACTGTTGATAATAAATTGCTTGGGACACGATAACTTCTTTTAAAAAAAGCACTTGAAGTTTATCGCACCCTAGAATGGCATAAAACACAATAAAAAGAAAATCAAACATCTTGTGTAGAAGGTTTTCATCACTAATTGGCATCTTAGCTGTGAGATGGTGAGTCACACTTGTAAATTTTACTATTTTGTATGGGAAAAAAATAATCGTGGATGATTGCTGTAATCGTAAAAAAAAAAAAAAATCGAAGAATAAATGAAGTTAGATGAAAGTCACACAGAGAGTAGCAGTCTATAGTTCTATACAGTGTAAATGTTCTCATAAATAAGCAGATATATAGATGTAAAACACAGAATATATAAAAACAGTTAAAAAAATAATAGTAATAAAAAAAACACATTTATGATGAATTCGGTGGTTGCACTAGTGACCTATAGAGATACGTGAAGCATATTTCTTTTTGGAGATTTAATTCTGCATTTTTTCTTTCTTTTCGTTGATTTCACTGAGTTTCGGTGTGTAAGCAGTAAACAAGGAATGATAAGGGAATGCAGGATTTCGTTCCAATTAGTAACCTCACTCAAATCTTGAAATGGTTGGTACTTATGTAGTGCAGAATGATTGAGTCCGTTGGTAGAATTAAACAGTGATAAACAGCTGATAAATAAGATGAATGCGGTCATAAACAGTTTGTAGAAAAGGAAAGTTAAATTGGAGAAAAAACAGTCTGGCCATGCTGCGAGATGCTTCAGATGTGTTGAGTCATTCACTGGGTCAGTTTTAATGACACTTGTAATATTTTCATTCGAAAAATCTTTATTTACACTCAGGGGTTTTAGATCTTGGGGGAAAGAATTTGAAAGAAATGTTTCTGTAGTGCATCTTGCATCAGGAAATGGATTTATCTTGAAATTTTGTTGCAGATGCATTATCAGACACAGTAATGCAATTTATAAAAATGTTTGGGGGTGGAGATTTAGATAATGTAATGTCATTTTTGTCACACATGAGAGTGCCCTGAAATATGACATCTGTCCCCAACAGGGTTCGATTTAAGCGGTATCGCATCGCAATTTGCGATTCAAATTTAACTAAAATGCGAACCAAGAAATGCATTAAATCGCAATCATTGCGATGCATATTTCCCACACCCTTTGTTATGTCATGTACACTTAAAGCAGGGATGCCGCGGACGTAAATTACGCGAAAAATCGGATACGGGACGCAAAAAAATAGCTCTTACGCGTCCCGTGGGACGCGTAATTTCGTGAAAAAATCGCGGAAAACAGACGATTTTCGTCAAAGAATCGCGAAAAAAGCGTAAATCTCATCAAAATATCGCGCAAAAGCAGCGATTTTCGTAAAAGGGCCGCGAAAAAATAGCGTATTTCGTCAAAGCATCGCGAAATAAATAGCGAATTTCGTCAAAAAATCGCTGAAATAAGAGCAAATTTCATGAAAATATCGCTGAAATAAGCGCAAATTTCATCAAAATATTGCGAAAAACGCGATTTTCGTAAAAGGGCCGCGACAAATTAGCGTATTTCGTTAAAAGATCGCGAAAAAAGCGCAAATTTCATCAAAAAATCGCGGAAAAAAGCCGATTTTCGTCAAAGGATCGCGAAAAAAGCACAAATTTCGTGAAAATATAGCGGAAAAAACGCTATTTTCGTAAAAGGGCTGAGACAAAATAGTGTATTTCGACAAAAGATTGCGAAAAAATAGCAAATTTCGTCAAAAAATCGCGGAATAAAGCCGAATTTTGTCAAAGTATCGCGGAAAAAAACACGATTTTCGTGACAGACTCGCGAAAAAATAGCGAATTTCAACAAAAGGATCGCGGAAAAACGCGAATTTCGTCAAAGTAACGCGGAAAAAACGTGAATTTAGTCAAAGCACCAAAAAAGATGTCCAAACTAAACTTATAGGTAGAAAATTCATAAAATGGGATTTAATTTCTTTTTTATGAGATTCTTAAAAATACAGCATGATTTCACTGCACTTTGATAATATTTATATTCATTAGGTGGACCAGTAAAAATCACCCCCCCCCCCCTCGTTCTTACTGCATTGAAATGTCTCCCGCCTTCAGAACATTTAAGATTTGATGCTTATTAGTGATTTAGATATAAATTTCCCTTCCAAGGAAAATGTCTGATTCCAACACAGATCTATGCTGACAAATAATTCAATGGGAAGTATAATAATGAAAGCACCCATTCATTCAACGAAAAGTACACCTTTACTTAACATAAGTGTTCTTTTTTTCAGCAAAAATATCTTTTTCAATAAACCCGCCTTGCCTCTTTTTAAAAGAATGCGAACATTAGTGATACTTGTTAGTGGAACTTGGTATCTTCTACTCTCAAATAAACATTATTTTACAATTAAAATTGTATCTTGCATTTTTACTTTTAAAAAAGTAAAGAAAATTTCTCTTAATATTTTTAAAAAATATCTTATTTGAGTGCAAATAATGCTGGTTTTAATTCATTATTTAATTATTGTTAAAACAATAATTAATGCATTTCATTTATCTTAATAAACAACTTTCATTTATTCCTTTAAAATATAAATTATTATTGATGGGGACCCGCTTTTGTAAAAAAGGGACCCAGATTTTTGGAAATCCTGGGTTCTGGGGACCCAGGTTTTTTCAAGTACAGCGGCATCACTGCTTAAAGTTAAAATTTAAAGGTGTTTTTACATGACATACGTTGTGTTTTCACCCTCCCCAAGTGTTTATTTACAATGGAAGTACAGCGAGGAAGTACGCTTTTTTTTTTTTTTTTTTTTTTTTTTTTGTAAATTTTCAAGATTTAAAAGTTACGTTAGCTATTTTTTACTTGCTATACAAAAGTGTCTAACTGCTATTCAAAACTGACTTTGTATAGCAGTTACTGCTATGCAACTTTCTTTTTCTAAATCGACCCCTGGTCCCCAAGATAAGTGGCATGGACATATGAGAAGACTTAACTACATAAACAGAAGTAGAAAAAGTATTATCGTCTATTTCTATATCGGTAAAAAACGATCCTATAGGTTGAATAATACGGTTACCGATGCCCGACAATTGTACAGGAGCTCCGGTGAGAGGGGGAGACCCAATTTGTTCATAAATGTCTTCTCTCAGTATTGTTAGAGGACTTCCTGTGTCTAAAATTGAATGTATTTGTAAATTAGAAATTTTTACTGGTTTCTGGATATGCGGATGAGAATGACACATTTCTACTATGTGAATTTGTTCATCTCGGCTTGGCGACGTCTTGCGTGAAGAGGAGGTGACTTGAGTTGAACGCTTACGTTCCGGAGTTTGTTCCGTACACTGATTGGAAACATGGCCAAAACGTGCACATTTCATACACTTTTTTCCTTTATTTAAATGCACACATTGGCTAGAATGGTGACCAGGGGCTAAACAATTATAGCAGGTTAATTTTGCAGTTTTCTCCGTCTGGTTAATTTTAGGAATGTTGGGTGTAGCCGGTGACTTTTTTTGGTAAAATTTAGGGCTCTGCTCACAAATTCATTCGAAAATTTGGAGCTTGTTTTTAAGTTCGTCAAGCGTGGTGCATCCAAATAATATAGCTTTATTGCTAGGAGTGTTCTGTATACTGTTAATAATATAGTGCATGAGGGACGTGCCGTCAACATTACCCCTTTGAACTATTTCTTTCATGATGAGGAAATATTCAGTGAATTTTTCATTGGGCTTACAGTTGCATGCTGCCAATGTCTCATGGATTAGTGCAGGTGATGAGATGTGTTTGAATTCACTGATCAAGGCATGCTTCAGCGTGCTATACGAGGTAATATTTGACTCACTACGCATAAATAATAAAGCTGTGCCCGTAAGCACTCTCTCGACGAAGATGAATTTTTTAATCTCGGTTAACGCAAAGCTATCTGCTAAGCCTTCAAATCGCTCAAATCATTTTAGAATATTGTCGGAAGATTTACCCGAAAATGGTTGTAACAAATTCTCAATGTCGGAAAATGCAATCATGTGGCGTGGTGCCAATTGAGTGCCAGTTGGCGTATTATTTGCAAGGGCTTGTGTGCGGTCAGAGTTTAGGGTGTCATTTAATGTATTTTGCGAACTGTTTTCATTTTCAATTTCGGTTTCGGAATCTGTATGCGAAGTAAGGGAATTTTGAAAGGTTTCTAAGTCAGTTAGAGCCTGCAATATGCATGTTGCAATATCCGAGTCACTTCCGTGAACGTCTAAATGCAATAAATTTGCTATACAAACTAACTGAATTTGGGAAAATTCGTCCGAAATTTCCGTTAATTTAGTTTGAAATTGATCATCTCCTTCTTTAAATTTAAAACCCTCAAATTCTCTTAATTCCTTCCTATTCAACCTTCCACTGTCCGTTTTAAAAATTAAATTATGTAACAATTTAATGTGATCAGTCCTCACGGAATTAATTTGGCTGGCTACAACAGTGATATCTTGTAACAGCATTTTGCAAAGTAATATAAAATATGTCACTTACTTCATATATGTTAATCCGTTATAAAGAGAAAAAATAAATAATCAAAGCCTGGATTGGCGTGAACTGATAAGGACACTAGATAATTGAAGTATCTTCGCTTCCACGCTGCATGTGCACTGCACGGGAGAAGAAAAAAAAATCTTGAATCATCCGTACTAACAGAAGAAAAATAAAATCGTTGCGTCCGATGAATTTCACAGCTGTCCAATTAACCTACTTTCTTCTTGATATGGTTTTTCTGCAGTACAGCTTGAATCTTGAATCTGAGAAATTTCATGAAGAGTCTTTATTGATAAGAACTTCAGTTTGATGACCGATTTTCAGTCATAGGGGAAAGGAGAGGGAAAAAAAATCGGTATCTTCGATGATTCACAGCGGTCTTCGTCCATGCAAATTAAATAATTCCGCTGTCTTCAGAGTTGAGAAAAAAAAACGTCATTGAAGTTACTTGAAAATCCAGTGGCAGGGGCTGGGGTGGGTCTAAGGGAATTTTAATTAGGTTTGAAAAAGGCCAATGCCCCCATGTGATATAAGAATAAGGCCATAATTAATGAATAAAAGGAGTTTAATGGCTCTGGTTTATAAGTTACACATCAAGTTAATACTATATTTACAAAGTTACGGGAGGGTAGGGGGGTTTTCTGCGGATCTGCCCGCAGCATCTGAGACTTTATATCGGCTTCTTGTCCGATCGTAGGGACTTCTGCTGTCGTCTAGAGCTAGAAAAATACGTCCAATCTCAGCCACTTCAAAATGAAATCTGACTTGGGCTGTTATTGTTCCCAAGCAAAGAGAATGCAAAACTGCACATCAGCAAATTCAATTCCATCTGCTGTTCTGAGGTTACAAGTTTCTCATGGAAAGTGCTGACCGAATCTTGTTGCTAGGTGGAGAGTGTTATGAGAACTCTAAAACCACAACTCATATATATATACATATATGATGAAAAAATATAATACAAATACGGTAAAACCCCCCTCATGGACACTTCCAAATAGCAGATACCTCTATTTAGTGAATTCTTTTTCAATTGCCAACAGATATATTATTTGAATGTTTTTACCTCTGAATAGAATACACCTCCAAATACCAGACAATTTTTGTGATCCCGAGGTGCCCACTATTTAGAGATTTTACTGCATGCATAGAAATAATTTTCACTTTAGATTTCTTAAACTTTATTTTTTGTATAAAATACAAATTAATTTTGGTAAATTTAAGCCATAAAATATGTGTGTGACTTTTGGATAATGAAAAAATATATAGAAATTTACAAGTTTCTATACTGTACTGTTTAAACATCTTTTTTGTTGTTGTTGTTGCTGTTGTTATTACAGTTCAATATTTACTTCTAGGGCTGGATTATTTATCAATATATCGACAGATATTGATATTTCTTAACTATCGCAATAACAATATCTAAACTTTGACTCTGTTGATATATCCCAATAATATAACAGTGTTAACAAACACTGCAATTACGAACACGAGCACCAAAAAAAATATCGCCAAATAACTCAGAACTCAATAAAATAATAATATTTTGCGCTCACCGCCAGAGCCCCTGAAAAAAAAAAATCTATTCCAATGTCTTCAACCTCCTTTCTCATCCAAAACAGAAAATCTACATCGATAATCTGCTTTTCCGTTGATTATCTGCAATAGAAACTATCCCAATGATTGCAATACACCTATCCCTTCTCAATAAACCTAAAGTTTGTTCGACTCTCTGCATAATACTGAATAACACTTATCCTTTCTCATCACAACCGCGATTAGCCTACACCTATTACAATAACTCCAGATAATTGATACATTATGAATAATAACGCATTAGCATTAGTTATTCGTTGTTGCGTTTGATACGGAATAACTGGTGATCATCGAGTCTATACCTAAGCAAATGGAATTCTCGGCTTGCAAGCAACCAATCAGAGTCCGCTACAGTTTCGCCTTTTGTTTATAGCAAAGTTGCAATGAAAGTTGGCGAAAAGCCCAAGGTCAAAGCAGTCTTTCACAGTGGTGATTGGTTGTTTTTAAAAAGAGCTTCCCAGTCAGTAATGTTTATTCATATTGACTTCTTCTTTGTCATATTTTTGTTAGAGCGAAGTTTTCTGGAGTGAATTTAATATATTCTGTATTGATATTTTTCAGCTATGAATATTTATCAAAAAACAAAATTTAAATTAGTATAAAACTATTCTCAAGTGTGATTTAAGTATTTATATATATTTTTAAAAAGGTTTCAATGTTAATAGTAAATAGGTAAGAAGATATAAATACAGGTAAACTGCTCTGCTCCACAAACACAAAATGTTTTGACACATTTACAAATTTATTTTTAAATGTAAAGGCACAAAATTGGAAGGCCTGACCTTGGAAGCGATTTAGAAATGAACTGTGTTTTCCATTTTTTGATAAATAAATTACCTATCGAGTTAAGTGATTTTAATCACGTGAAAAAAGACGTTTTTCACCCTTTCTTGAGTGGTTATTCTTCTTTCGTGCGGAAATTCTGTTCAAAACGCCCCCTCTGACACTATTTTCTGAAAGGTCTATTGCATTTGCAAAAAAATGGAAAAAAACAGAAAAAACAATTCGATTACATAGTTTCTGAACAACAACACCTGCTAGTTTCATGCATTTCCGAACAAAAATAAATTAAAACTTATTTCATAAAGTTGCCCTTTTGTGTTTAAGAACAGCCAAGAATGAATTGATTCTTTAGAGAAAGACTGAAGAGCAGGCGCGTAGCTACAAATGTTTTTTCAGGAGGGGGGGGGGGGGAGAGAATTAAAAAATTTTCCAACTTATAATTCAAAAATTTCCCAACTTGAAACAAATTGCTCTATTTTCCAACTAAAATGATATGTGCAATGTCTGTTTAATGATAATAAAACTTATACGTAAAAAAAAAAATTTCCAAGGAAAAATACTGAAACTAAGAACATAAAAATTATAATTATTGGTTCATTTAATGAAAGATTTTGTACTGTGTCATAATCGCCTTCATATTAAAATAGCCTCATGATATTTTGAGATTTTTCAGAAAGGAACAAAGTTTTGGAGGAAATAGATTAGAGAACTGTTGATGGACAACAGTAGACATATTCAGGTTTGGTAGATGTATAATATTTTTGTAGCACAGAGAAACTGACAAATTGAGTCTGGCTGCTTTTTGTATTTTTTTTAAATAATTTAACTAGTTTACTGTTACAGAACTCAGAAAGGTAGTCAGCAAAACAATAAAAAATTCTTTTTTTTTTTCTAATATTTAAAAAAAAAAAAAAAAGAAAATGTGTTTAAAAAATCTGGAATTTCCGAACTCTAAGCTCAAATTTCCCAAGTTCACATATATTGGAGGGGGAGGCTCCCCCCCCCCCTCCCCCCCATAGCGACGCCTCTGTTGAAGAGCAGCATTTCTGTTGCATCTAACATCCACTGAAACCTATTTAATAACAAGTATATTATCACCACATGTAACATTAAATTAATTTTAGTTTTTTCCAGAGCTTCCTCTTTTCCTGTGTTAATTAAAATAAAATCGTCAACATCCTAAATTTAAGAATTTTCTATTTTAGTTTGTATTTTATAATTTTGTCAGTTATTCGCAAAGTACTTGAATAGTTAAAATGTCGCTGATAAATAATGCATAGAGTAGGAAGAATAGGAAACATACTATTTTTGAAGAAAAATACTTTGCAACAAATGCGGTATACGAGCAAACAGATATCAAACATTGGTTTCTTTTCTAAAATATTTTTTTTATAAATATATATACTTATTTTAATGTTGTGTGAATATATAGGTATAAGACATTGAGTAGTTGCTCTCTACATCTGTTTTTACTTAAATTGCTGCTATTATACAATTAATGTTTCGAAATTAGCAAAATTTCTATTCTTGCACAATTTAATGTAGTTATTGCAATACATCACAAATATCAATGTTAACTCGTTGATATATTGCGATATTAAATTTTTGATATCGTCCAGCCCTATTTACTTCTGTTTATAAAAAGAAGTTGAGTAAATTTACAGAGTAAAAGTATTTTTAAATTTTACTTGAACTTTAGGCACAGCTGGTAACTATGATATGTAATGAACCGAAAACTAACATAAATTTAAACTAAATTTCAAATTATTAAAAGGCAATACTAAAAAAATCAATATTTACCCAAATCAGTAAAATTATTTAAAACTTTTAAATACATATTTAGTTAAGTAATAAAGTAATATTAAAGAAATAAAAACATACAGTACTAGCTTTAAATAAATATTGGTAATTAAAAGAAATACTAAATGAAAATTATATAACTACTCATCACAAATGATATTTACATATAAAACAATAATAAAACACAAAAATGTTTAATACAAGTTTTTGTTAAATGTATAATATACTGGCATGCATGACATAAAATAATTTTGAACTCTTAATTCAAATGTTAACAAAAGTATTTTCAAAAACCTATTTTACATTTTGATTAATTTACTAGTATAGATTAAAGTTATTTTTCAAAGGAGAAGAGAAAAACTATACTATTATAAAACTTACAAAGTTAGATATTAGTGGCATATTTATTAAATTGAATATTACCTGGGAGAGGTTGTTGGAAATTGTGAAAACACAAGAGCAAATCCATAAGAAGATTATGTCCAACTATTGGCTGTAATAGGAATAAATTCTCATTATACAAGAAAATCAAAGAAAGCATTAATAAATTAATATACAATATTAATAATTGATTACTACTTACAATTTACATACATTGTATTATTTTTATATTAATGCAATAAATATACAATTAGAAATATATTATTGTTTCTGTGTGTGTTTATAGAATTAGTAGATTAACACAAGATGTAAATAAAACTATATTGAGATTTAACATGTTACAATTTCTTGCATGTGCACAGGAATGAGACCTTGCAGTTTACAAGGACGCTTGCAGGTTACAAGGACCGGGGATTTTGTTACCCGGCTGCAAAAATTGCGAAATCACAGCTAGAGAGATGAGCTGTTGCGTACAGTCTAAATGCTTGAGTTCAACTGCCTCTTCAAAATGTACAATCACTGCAACCAGGAAGTGACCTTGATTCCTTGATCAAAAACCATAACTCACAATAATTATTTTTAAACAACTGAGGAGATGAAAGTATCTTGATATAATAAACAAAATTGGATATAACACCATTTCAGATGATTCATGGTTAATTGCTAAAGAGATAATATCAATAAAGGTTTTCTTAAATAAAAGTTATACCAATAAATCACTCTAAAGTGATTTTAGTTGAAGTAAATGGGTTGTCATAAATCTAAATTGATAAAATGTATGTTCACTGAACATGCCCCCCCCCTATCAGGGCTTTAGTCCTGATACTGAGGGAGTAATGCCAACTTGTGCACTGGGCGTTTGAAGAATGAAGACCCGCGTTGCACAGTCACCACTCGGTTGAGTCCATCACTGCCTGGGTGGACCTCCGTAATACGACCCAACGGCCAAGTTCCAGGTGGTTGATTTGCGTCCAGTAATAATACTACCTGTCCCACCTCGATGTTAGGCATGGCGATCTTCCACTTAGCTCTGAGTTGCAGCGAGGCCAAGTATTCTCTGGTCCAATGTTTGGAGAAGCCGGCTTTCATGTCTTGGAGCAGCTGCCATCGTTTCTTTAGATTGGTTATAGTGGTTGCTGACTCATCGGGCATAGAGTGCAAAATATCCCCTGTAAGAAAATGTGCGGGAGTGAGAACATTTATTGATTCAGTATCATTATCGTTTAAATGTATAAGCGGCCGCGAGTTGAGCAAGGCTTCTATCTGCGTGAGTAACGTGGTTAGCTCTTCGAAAGTGAGCAATGTCTCTCCTATGACTCGCTTGATGTGATACTTTGTTGATTTTATCGCAGCCTCCCAAATCCCGCCAAAATGAGGGGCAGAAGAAGGAATGAAATGCCATTCTAGAGAGTTTTTAACTTGATAATGTGACATAATTTCATTATCTGTAAATGAACGCCACAATTCATAAATTTTGTCCAACTTTCTGGATGCACCGACAAAATTGGTGCCATTGTCGCTGTAAAGATGCCGTGGGGTGCCTCGCCTTGCACTAAAACGTCGAAGGGCGGCGATAAATGCCTCAGCTGTCATATCACTCACAGCTTCAATATGCACCGCTTTTGTAGCCAAACAAATAAACAAAGCTATATAGCCCTTAGTTGTTTTTGCACCCCGACCCTTACTAAATTTAATAGATATAGGGCCTGCGTAATCGACACCGCTGGAAAAAAATGGACGTTCTAGGGTTACTCGATGCTGTGGCAAATTCCCCATTAGTTGAGGGGTTGCAATGGACCTTTTATATCTGTAGCATTTTAAACATCTATTGATGCATTTGTTAATGATCTTTTTTCCACCAACTATCCAATAAGATTGTCTGATGATGTGGGATAACAGTGAAGGCCCAGCATGTAAATGGGCAATGTGTTGTTGCTGTATCAATAACTCAGCCATTTTATGCTGTGAGGGCAAGATTAAAGGATGTTTGTGGTTGAAGGATAATTGTGAATGTTGTAAGCGTCCTCCCACCCGTAACAGACCCTTATCATCAATAAACGGGTGGAGGGATTGTAACGTACTTTTCTTTGGCAAAACTTTCTGTTCTTGGATACATTTAAATTCTTCCTGAAAGTAAGAATTCTGAATCCAACGAACAATATTCTCTTCAGCAGCTTTTGTTTCTTTGTAAGTAAGATGTGGTGAAAAAATTTCTGTTTTGTTAGACTTCTTGCATTTTTTGATAAATCTTTGGCAATATGCCAAAATGCGAATAATTTTTGCAAGTGAAGAGTGCTTTTGAAACAAATTATCAAATAGATCATTTGATGTGTGGGCGTGAAAGGAAAAAATTGGATCAGACCTTTGTTCGGCTTTGATTTGATCATCAAATTCCTCAACATTTGAGTAGTCTTTGGGCCAATTGGATGGGTCTAAAGTTAGCCAACTTGGCCCCTTCCACCACAAATCACAACCTGGAAGACATTTTGGATCAATACCGCGTGAAGCGATATCTGTGGGGTTCTCTTTGGATGGCACATGTCTCCAGTGCTTTGTAGGTAGAATTTCGGTAATTTGAGCTGTCCTATTCACGACAAAAGTCTTCCATTTACACGGATGTGCTGATAGCCAAGAAAGGACGACTTTGGAGTCCGTCCAGGCGAAAATATCGAACTTGTAACTCTTTAATGTTTCCATGACGGAACAGAACAGCTTAGCTAGTAGGTGCGCACCGCAAAGCTCTAATTTTGGTACTGAAATCTGTTTGATTGGAGCAACTTTAGTTTTAGAAACTAAGAGAAAAGAGTTTATTTTCCCCTTATAACTTTGTCGGCAATAAATTGCGGCAGCATATGCCAATGTTGAGGCATCAGAAAAACCGTGTAATTCAAACGGGTTACTGGATGAAAGCGTGACACATCTAGGAACAGACAATTGATTTAGTCCGTTAAAGGAAATTTGAAATTGTAACAATTCGTCTGTAAGATGTTGCGGTATAACAGAGTCCCAGTCCCCTTTTGTAAGCCAAAGTTTCTGATAAAATACCTTTAAAGTCACAGTACAGGGCGAAATTAGACCTAGCGGGTCGAAAATCCGTGCAGACTCAGCTAAAATGTGTCTCTTTGTAAGAGGTGGAGTGAGTGTTAATGCAGTTATGAAAATAAAACTATCTGATGAAGAGTTCCAGCTTAAGCCTAGAACTTTGGAGCTTCCGTTGTCACTAGGAATGATTTCAAAATTTGATTCAGTGCTAGAAGAATCTATAAATTCATTAAGAAATGCCTGTGAATTTGAATTCCACTTCCTCAAGTGGAAACCATGCGCGTCTAAACAATCTGTAATTTCTTTGCAAGTTTCTATTGCTTCCCTAACAGTATTCGTACCGGATAATAAGTCATCCATGTACATATCCTCTTCTAACATGCGCGAAATGTAAGGATTTTTTGTATAATCCTGAGCGATTTGTTTTATACATCTAGTTGCCAGAAAAGATGCTGGCGCTAAACCATATGTGACAGTTTTCAATTTGTAATTTTTTATTTCCTCATTAGGATTAGACCTCCAAACTATTTGCTGATAAATTTGATCCTCTTCAGCAACCAAAATCTGGCGGTACATTTTCTCTATATCCGCTGAAAAGACTATTTTTGGAACTCGAAAATTAAGTAAGATTTCGAAAATGTCCCGTTGTAACTTAGGGCCTACACCCAAAATAGAATTCAAGGAAATACCACTTGAAGTTTTGCATGAAGCGTCAAAAACTACCCTTAATTTAGTAGTGATACTAGAAGATTTAATAACCGCATGATGAGGAAGAAAGTAGTGTTTGTTTTCATAATTATTAATGTCATTTTGTGCAACTAATTCCATGTGATCTAATTCTTCATATTCGTACATAAACTCTTTGTACTGATTTTCAAATTCTGGTTTTTCTCTAAATTTCTTTTCCATAGCAAGTAAGCGAGAAATTGCGGCAGGTTTAGAATTACCTAATTCTGATTTAGATTGAATAAAAGGTAACTTAACTACAAAACGACCCTCGGAATTAATTGAATAATTTTCCTGAAAATGTGATTCAACAAATTGCTCTTCAGGTGACAACATTTGAGTATTCTTATTAAATACTTCTTCTACTTCCCAAAAACGCTTTAACTCTTTATCAATATTAACTTCATAAATGTGTAAATTATGTATTGAATTTGGAGATGTACTAGAATGTGGCATTTTCCCTGATACCAGAAAGCCAAAAATTGAATTTTGAGCAATTAAATTGCTCTGAGTATCTGTTACTTGACCAGGAAGCAAAATAGAAAAGAAATAATCAGATCCTAGAATAATGTCTATTTTACTCGGTGTCCCGAAATGTGGATCCGCTAAGTTTATATTCTTTAAATGCGAAAAATGCTTCTCATGTATTTTTTCCGCAGGTAACGGAGCAGTTCAATCATCTAAAATAAATGCCTTCACAGATAACTTGGTGTCCGCATTATAAATTGATGTAAGATCAAACATTACGTAACCCTTAGTTACTGCGATCTTTGAGTTAGACAGACCTTTTACGGGGAACCTAGCATTTTTCCTTTTATTTCCTAACATTTTCATGCAGGATTCAGAAACAAATGTAGACTCTGATCCACTATCACACATGATTCTTAAAGTGTGCTTTTGACCCATGCAATCATTAATATATACACTAGCAGTGGGCAAAAGTGCGAAAGATGTTTGAACTGCATTTATGGAAGGAGAAATTTCCTTTTTATTCTCATCCGGAATCGAACCGGCCTCTGAATCAGGTTTGTTTTTGCGGCTCTGTTTTTCATTTGAACAAGAAGTTGATATTGCGTAATTTTGCAGCTTATTTTCGCATAAACTAGTATGATGTTTCAGCTTGCAATTATGACAAGAGTAAGAGGAATTGCATTGCCAGGTAGTGTGCTTGTCAGACAAGCAATTACTGCATAACTTGTTTTTCTTAACAAACTGTCTCCTATCCCTGATGCTTAATTCTTTAAATTTAACACACTTGTAAAGTGAGTGATTAAATTTACACAATAAACATTTGCTAATGACACTGGAAAAAGATCTATTGACGTTATACTGTTTCTCTTGTTTATGCGAACCTTCATTTTCACTTTTATACAATTCTAAAGATGAACATCTATCATTTATAAACTGAATAAATTGATCAAAGGACGGAAAGTCTTCGCTTGAGGTCAATTTTGCCCATTCCTCCCTTGTTTTAGAATCAACCTTTTGTAATAAAATATGAATTAGCCATAAGTCACGGCCAGATGCCTTTTCATCGATTGATTTAAGGCCTCTAATTACTTCATCTGATACATCTGATAAACAGCGTAAGCTAAATGCATTTACTTGAGTAATGGGGGGAATGTCCAAGAATGTTTTAACTAAAGTGGAAACAATTTCTTTTTTCTTATCATATCTCGACAGCAATTTTCCCCATGCTTCTGAATAACTGTTTTCAGAAATAGGAATATGTTTTATAATAGAGGCTGGCTCTTCCCCTAGTAACCCTCTTAAATACTGAAACTTCTGTATATTAGTTATGCTGGCATTGTTATGAACTAATGATAAATATAAATCTTTAAATGATAGCCAGTTTTTAAAATCACCATTAAATTGCTCTATATTGAGCCTAGGCAATTTAAAATTGTTAGAAATAGTAGAACTAACAACTGGAATCTGATCATTTATTATTTGAGGTGCATGCACATTTACGGTAACTTTTTCAAGTTCCGTTTGCAGTTTGGCTTTCGTTTCATAATATTTCTTTTCAAATTCCTCAATTTCAGATGCTTCAGTTGGTAATTGAGCATCATATTTATCAAAATCGGAGTAAACTGTCTTTAATTTTTCTAATTTATTGTACAAGTCATTTTTTTGAAAAGCTTTCTCCGAGTTAATGAAGTTGTTTATCCTTGTCAGAGCAGATTTAGCTCTGCCACGTAAATTTATAGCTGCCTTTTCCAATTCTTCAGCAGCCTTTTTTGCGGCTTCCAAGTCAGTATTCATTATTCAAATAATGATGTGAATAGCGTAAAAAACAAAAGCCAAACCGATAATAATAATAAGATAAAATGTACTTATCTGTAATAAATGCGATGCGAGGTGCTCCGTCGTCTGTTGCAATTTCACATAAAACTGGTGAAAACACTATTTAGAACACTGATATGATGAGTGTACATTAATCCAATCTTGAAAAGGTATCCAAGATCTCGCAGCGGTGCCTCCAGCTTTTATGTTTCTGTGTGTGTTTATAGAATTAGTAGATTAACACAAGATGTAAATAAAACTATATTGAGATTTAACATGTTACAATTTCTTGCATGTGCACAGGAATGAGAGCTTGCAGTTTACAAGGACGCTTGCAGGTTACAAGGACCGGGGATTTTGTTACCCGGCTGCGAAAATTGCGAAATCACAGCTAGAGAGATGAGCTGTTGTGTACAGTCTAAATGCTTGAGTTCAACTGCCTCTTCAAAATGTACAATCACTGCAACCAGGAAGTGACCTTGATTCCTTGATCAAAAACCATAACTCACAATAATTATTTTTAAACAACTGAGGAGATGAAAGTATCTTGATATAATAAACAAAATTGGATATAACACCATTTCAGATGATTCATGGTTAATTGCTAAAGAGATAATATCAATAAAGGTTTTCTTAAATAAAAGTTATACCAATAAATCACTCTAAAGTGATTTTAGTTGAAGTAAATGGGTTGTCATAAATCTAAATTGATAAAATGTATGTTCACTGAACAATTATAGACAACATTAAAAATAGATAAAATTTTAATATATGTATTAAACTTTTCAAGTAATCAAACTAAAATTTTCCATACATAAATGAAGAACAATTTCTTTAATGAAAATATCAATATAAGAAAGTGCATGATTAGGTTACAACCCTAAAAGTACAAATGATATTTTCTAAAAGACAAAGATAAGTGCAGCTGTGGGTCCTAAATTACGATAAAAGTGCAGCAGCATAAAAATATAAGAGATTTCTTAAACAGTATAGCACATTAAATTTTTTTGTTGTAATGAATGGAAAGACATACCCAACAATGCTCTAAAGTGCAAATGTGTCCTTGTATTCTTTTAGTTCGAACTTAGTCACGTTATATTCATAGAAGTACACTAAAAATATTTGCTTGAAAAAGCAATTTATAATATATTTTTTAAAGTTTAAAGAAATAAGTAATCTAAAAAGAAAATTAATCTAGGTTTGTATATTTCATGATGAAAAGAGTGTTTCTTTTTAATACTTTACTACATAGTTGAAAAAGTGATTATCACTTCAGTTTGTCTGGTTATGTCTGTCTGTCTATGTTCTAACTCGCATAAATATTCTCAGATTCCCATGTAATTGATATATGTTATTGATATTTACCATGGCAGTGCTCAAAAGAATTCCATTACATTATGGTCTAAGTGGAAAATTTGCTTGCAGCATATTTTGATGATGTTACATTATTTCAAACATATTTAAATTGATATACACCACTGAGGTGCGCTAAAATATGCTTACTATAGAGCATGATGTTCAGAGCATTTATTGTTCATTTATAGGGAGACTCAAAATCATTCGGCTACAGTACTGTCTATGAGCAACAATTGCTGGAATTGAGTTTTCAACTGTGGTGTCATGCGTTTTAAATGTAACTAATTTTTGCATACTACTTAATGCATATAAGTTCTATAGATCCTTTACAGGGCTCCACAAAAGAAATCAGGTACTTTTTGGATTATTTATGGAAATTGCTGAATAGAAATTTTCAACTATGTTATGCGTTTCCGATCTGAATTAAATTTTAGCATACTGTATAGTATATATACAAATCTATAAATCAAATAGATTTGTATATATACTTGATATTTGTACAGGATTATGCATTAGAATTTGGATAAACTTCTGACTATAGATGGTAAATGCTGAAAATGGGTTTTGAAATGTGCTATGCATTTTCCAAATTGTTTACTTACAAGGAAGGTCTCTATAAACGTATACTCAGAAAGTTTAAGTATGTTTTACTTAAACAAATACACTTTTATGACTACGGATTTGTCATATACATTTATATGTATCTTTAATGAAATTTAACGATCGTTTAGAACAAAATTTAAATGGATTAAAATTGCTTCAAACTCAAAATTAAGATCTGATTCTGAGCACTGCCAGTTTGGCTTCGATATTGTTACTGTTGAGAACAACAATAGTATTGTTATCACGGAAACAACGACTTAGTCAATATTGAAATGTATAAGGAGAGCTTTCTTAATTGGGCAGTTACTTTCAAATTACACTTAAAACTTATCCATCCAGTGACACTGTGTAAAGTTAAATAATTTAGCAACAAGAAAATTATATATATTATATAAGTTTATAGAAAAAATAATAAACTGTTTCATCGTTAATTTTAAATTTATTAAGTACACTCATTTTCACATTCAAACACTCATTTAACTACCAATTTCCAAATGCATTAAAATCGCTTGCATTTGGCGAGGAAAAGTATTGCTCACCAAACTGCATGAAGAGTTCGTCTTTTCGCGTCAAATATTCAAAAGTATTTCATTTTTTTGAAGACCTACGGGAATTCTGCCATTAAATTTGACTAATCCTTTTTTACATTAGATAAGTGGTTACAGAAGCAATTTTTCCAAAATATTCTGAGTATGTGCTTTAAGACCTTCCTCGTTAGATATCATCTTTCACTTTATTAAATGGTGAAATTTAGTTATTCTGAATGTGTTAGAAAGTATTTCATAATCTATTCTTGACACATATATATTTTTTTCATGTAACGTGTCGATATGTTTGAATATATCAAAGTAAGTTGTTTAAACATTAGGATCTTAAAAACTAAATCTACCCTATATGCATAAAATCTTAATGAAATGAATTTATGAAATGATTTTATGAAATGACTGATTATGTTTCACAACTATTTCTTCTAAACTATTGAACGTTTGGTGGTAAAATTAATACAAATTAGTCGTATTGATCCACAGGTTCCAAAAGTGGTATTAGAATTTTAAAATTTGAATTAGTTTTCGAGATATTAATTTTTTCTTTTTTCTAATTTTAATGACATTTCTCTAAGATGGCAATTAAATTACTCCATCTTTTAAGGAGAAAATGGAAAAACACAGGGATCATTAGATTTCTTTCTTTTTGTCATTTTCAAATTTAAATTGGAATTATCTTTTACTTCAATCAATACCTTTTATTTCAGTCAAGACAATACTGTGATTAAATTATGTTTTCAGAATATTTGGAGAAATAAAAACTTATTTTCACCAATTCAATCTTCAGAAATCTGTTTATTTCAGAAAACCAAAAATTGTCTGTCATTTTCATCATTGATATAAATTCCATTGACTTAAAAAAATAATGATCCCATCATAGCTTTTATTCAGTTTTTCCACTTCACAAAGGCAGTAGTGCAACCAGAATTCGGCTCTAGGGGAGTTTTGAGTTGGTGATAATGGTGGTCGCCTGTTAATTGAATCACTGGCTAATCGAATCAGTCTGTTTAATGAATGAAGTCACAAAGTTTTTTTTTTTCTCGGATATTAGAATCAGCAGTTATGGTGGTTATGATTCATTTAAACAGCGTTTACAATATTAGAGTTAGAAAAGTCAAAATCATCAATGAAATAACACCAAAGTAAGTTAATTTATATAAAGTGTTTAAAAAAATCATAGATAAATTTTAAAAGATGAAAGAGCACACTACAACAAAAGTTTTTTGTATCGAAAATCAGGGTTGCAATACAATTTTTCAGTCGAAAATACACAGGGCTTCACTCCAAGATAATCCCAGTTCCTAACTTTAATTATGAAACAATTTTAGCAAAATTTTCAATAGACTTACCTTGCTTTGTGTCGATATAATAACATCACGAGAATGGTGGAATTTATAATTATCCACTTCAAAATAGTGCTGAATCAGGCATTCTATATTTCCGAATGTAGTTAACATTAAACATGGTATAGTTAACTGAATTAATGTACACTACCAGCACATTAAGGGGATATTTCACTCATGCGAAAACATCAGCTCGCTAATGTTAAACCTATGGGAGAATTTTTTTTAAATATCTCATTTGCATTTTCGTATTTTTAAATGATTTTTTTTGCATTGGATAGCTGAGGTCGATCTCTACAAAGGCCATTTTTTATTTTTTCTTATTTGTTTGCAGGTTTTTCAAATGAGGACACTTTCACTTTCGAAATCGGTTCCGAAAGTGAAAGTATCATAACCCTGCAAACAGAATCGAAAAAGGTAAAGCACAGCCTTTGTAGGGATCGACCTGAGCTATCCAATGCATGAAAAATCATTTAAAAATACGAAAATGCAAACGAGATATTTTAAAAAGTTTCTTCCACAGGATTAACATTAGCGAGCGGGTGTTTTCGCGTGTGTTAAGGAGCCTCTTAAGAGACATCGAATTTCACATAAGGGGAAAAAAATTAAATTTATTGAAATTTTTGTTAAAATAACTTCATTATTGTTACAGTTCTCAAAAAATATCTGGGTTCGACTTGAAGTCTTATCTATACTAACATTACACAGAAACAATGTTTGTTTGTAAGTTTGTGTGTTTGTAGGGGGTAATCTTTGGGAATACCAAACAGATTTCAAACATAATGGTGGCAAATTGATGGTGAAAGTTCCTGTTTCAACATAGGTTATACTTTACATAGGTCGCACTACCCCCAAGGAGGTGCAGAAGTTAAAAAGTTTTTTAAATGATATTTTGTGTTACTGAAGACCCTAGAAACGTGAAATTTGACATGGTAGTTACTTTAAGATATAAATGCTCTTTAAAAACAGTTTCTAAAAAATTCGAAATTTAAAAGAGTGAAAATGCATGAAAAGAGTTCTAAACGCGTTCTAATTTACGATTTCTATGTAATATCACGAAATATCAAATCTATTTCAAAATTAATGAAGGAAAATATAGGCTATATTTTCTGTCGATGCATAGTGAGTGGTATTGCAACCACCAGGGAGTTGCAGGAGCAAAAAGCATTCTAAAATTGTGATTTTTGTGATACTAAAGAGGTTAGAAACTATAAATTTGGCATGGTAGTTACTTATAAGATGTAAATGTTTGCTAAAGACAGATTCTAAAAGGTTCCAAATTTAAAAGGGTGACATGAGCGAAAAGCGTTCTAAAAATGTTTTAAATTACAATTTCAATGGAATCTCAAGGAGTACTTAACTTATTTTAAAAGTAATGGTAGTAAATTGATGGTGACACTCTCTTCTCCAACATAGGCTATATTTTATATAGGTGCAACTAGCACCAAGGGGTTGAAGGAGCAAAAACCGTTCTGCAATTACGATTTTTGTGATACTGAAAGACCTATAGAAACTTGAAATTTGGCATGGTAGTTGCTTATGAGATGTAAATGCTCTCTAAGAACAGTTTGTAAAAAAAAAAGAAATATAAAAAGGGGTAAAAAGAACCAAAAGAGTTTTAAAAACTTTCTAAATTACGATTTCTGTGGAATTTTTAATGATAGAAACTTGAAATTTGGTGAGGTAGGTACTTATAAGATGTAAATGATCTTTAAGACCTGTTTCTAAAAAAAAACAAATTTAAAAGGATTGAATGAGCTAAAAGCGTTCTAAAAATGTTCTAAATTACGATTTCTACGGAAACTGAAGAAATACAAAACCAATTTCAAAAGTAATGGTTGCAAATTGATGGTAACAGTCCCAGCTCGTATATAGGTTATATTTTATGTCGGTGCCACTATTACCAGGGGGTTGCAGGAGCAAAAAATATTCTAAAATTGCAATTTTTGTGATACTGAAGGGGCTAGAAACTATCAGTTTGGTATGGTAGTTATTTTTAAGATGTAAACGCTATCTAAGAAAAGTTGAAAAACAATCGAAACTTAAAAGGCTGAAAGGAACAAAAAGCATTCTAAAAATGATCTAAATTCCGATTTCTATGGAACTGTTAAAGATAGAAATTTGAAATTTGGCATAGTAGATACTTATAAGTTGTAAATGATCTCTAAGAACAGTTACTAAAAATTTCGAAATTTAAAAGGGTGAAATGAGCGAAGATATTCTAAAAACTTTTTTAATTACGATTTCTATGGAATCTCAGGAAATACCACAACAATTTCAAAAGTAATGTTGGCAAATTGATGGTGACAGTCTCTGTTCCAGCATAAGCTATATTTTATGTCTGTACCACTATCACCAGGTAGGTGGGTAGGCCGTTAGACTGGAAGCTTGGAATATATCGCATGATGGCAACATTTTAGATGTAAAAGCTTGCTAAAAATGTTTTCTAAAAAATTCAAAACTTCAAATAAAACTGAAATTGGAGTAAAAACTTCAAAATATTAAATTATCATTTATTTTGAATTAGTTTTGGTTCTTCTCATTAAATTAAGTCACATTTTCGCCTAGTGTAGAGTAATAATGAAGTTTAGTCAAACTGTGGCTTAGTTAGTAACTTTTGAATTATCCGTAGCAGTATAATTTCGTTTAATAAAAATAGGTGCACAAATACCTCTTGGCATATTTAAATATTACACGAGCAAAGCCACATATTTTCTAGCACCCTGCATTTTTCCCTGGATAAATGGTTTGCAACCTGGTTTCCTACACAAATGTTACTAATATCTACCATCTCTTAAACAATGTCCTACTTTTTTTTAAACACCCTGTATATGTCAGATTTTTTTTAAGAAAAAATATTCTTTTTTTATGGTTTTACAGAATATTTATTTATATATTTAATTTTCTGTTAGATACTATACCTATGGCAGAATGAAAGAGAAACCTACCTCCGGCCCAAAAAACAGAGAAAATTTTCAATAACATTTTCGAAAAAAAGGGGGGGGGGGGGGGTGCGATTTCTCTTTCACTTCCATGAAATAGTTGAGAAAGGATACACTTATATATACTTTTATATTTTGTAGTTTCTATGTCTTATCTAATTTAAACAGTTACTATAGTTTTGTCCTCAAGAAAAAAAAATAATAGGTCATAAATTTAATGATATGCAGGTAGTATCATTTGCGATTAATAAGCATAAATCAAGGTATAACTAATTTATTGTTTATTAATTTAAGTTTATGCATAATTAGCATAAGTTTGTGTGTAAGATATAGATAGTAATTTTTATTTATTCTAAGAAAATGCTTCACATTTACTGTCTGTCTTTTAAAAATCCTGTTCACAGGCATGTATCTATAGATGCAATTGCAATCAGTGCTGCTTCCCTACAGGGAACGGGTGGCAGTGCCTCCCCGATAGCAAGACCTCCGGGGAAATTTTCAAGCTACAGTACCAAATAATAAATTGCAATCTTTAAATTTAAGTACTTAAGAAGAAGTGGTTCAAAAGCAACATTTATTGAAATAATCTGTTCAATCACAATCAAAAACGACTTTTTATGTTAATATCTTTACAGTATTTTTTTTTTTAACTCTTACTTTTTCAGAGGTTTTTATGCATATAACTTGGTCTTAGCGATAACTGAGAGCAAAAAATTAAAACGAGGCGTATGAAACTGAGAGAAATCTAGAAAGCGTGTGTTTTACATTTTTCTCTGGAATTTAATGGTCCATTATCGTTCTGAAAATGGAACAAAGACAGAAATGCAATTAAAAAACTGTCCAGTGTATAAAACTCAAACTCAAAGCATCTGTGCCGCAGGAAATGACCACTCTTTTAGCCTAAGATGTCTCGAAAATGTGACCGCTGCCCTTTTTCAAAACAAATGACCAGTTTTCACTTAACTAATGCATGTAATGTACGTTTTCACAGTTTTAAATACAATATCCGCCATTTAATTGAATCACTTTGTTGAGTAGAATTTTATTCAGCAAAGCCACGGATTTTGAATAAGCCAAAAAAAACTTAATATTAACTTTGATTTTGATTCATAAAAGTGGCTAATTTGCTTAACTAGTGATTCATATAAGTGGGAATCATACTAATTATTTTAGCTCTGGGAGGGGTTTTAATCCCAAAACCCCCCTTCGCTGCACCAGTGACAAAGGTGCTTAAAGAGAAAAATACAATTTTCTAAGCATTTATTTTAATTCATAACTTGGAAATATTTTGAATAAATTCGTCCAAATGATGTCATTTATGCAAATGCTTAAGAAAGGGAAAAAGAAATTAATAAGGACTATTATTCGTGTCATTTTGTCATTTTTTACAAATCTTAATGAAATGAATTTATAAAAACACTAATTTGGTTACATGAAATGAATACAAGAAATAATAATTATTCAACTGAATGCAAGGAGGTTAAAATTTTCTGCTAAGTTTTCTTTTCAATTTTAAAAAGAAAATGCCATAAAAAATACGAAATGACATCATTTACCGTTTTCACTGTCTTATCTACAGCAAGAGGAAAGAAATGTTTCTGCTATTAGAGAAATGCAATTAAAATTTTAAACAAATTAATGTATCAATAATATTACTTTTTAATATTTTACATAGAAATGCTAATAGAAATTTTAAGAGTTACTACAAGACTTTTGGAACTATTCAGATATCTGAAAAGAGTATATTAAATAACAGTTGCCCAACAGAATTCAAAGATAATTAAATTTTCTTTTCAATTTCAATGAGAAAATGACATGAATAATTTTTAAATGACATAATTTACTCTTTTCTCTCTTTTATTCACAACAAGGAAAAAAATGTTGCGCTATTAGAGAAAGGCTATTAAAATTTAAAACAAATTAATATGTCAATAACATTATTGAGTTATTTATTTATATGGCAACCAATTACACAAAATAGTAGTTGTTCGTGATAATATCATTCTATCTTACGGAACCTCGTAATATTTTAAAACAAGGCATATTACCATGTTTTAAAGTCTGAACGGGGATTGGCAGGTGAAGCTCGCAGGGGCAGAGGCCCCTAGTATTATTATAAAGTTATAATATCTTTCATCAGAAACTATTTTATAGAAATTTAAAAATATTATTAAGTTACTCATATAAACTTAATTTTCATAATTAAATTAAAAACTTAAACTAATGAATATAATCTAAGACAATCAGTACCTTTTGAGAATCCCTGAGCAATCTAAAAACTTTTGTAAATCCCAAAAAATAATTGAGAGCTCTAAAAAATATTTAAAAATAAAAATATTAAATATCAAATCACAAAAATACAAACATCAAATTACAGAGGAAAAATAGTGTTTCAAATTAAATACTTACTTTTTCTTTTCTGAATCTAGAGAGAGTCCTTTTAATTTGCCAATAGCATGTTTCACAATAATCTAAATAAATGTCCCATATAAATAAAGAGTACTAATAAGAGCACAAATTATTTACAAATGGTTTTCAATATAATTATTATTCATATGTATCATGGGAGGATCTAGAGAGTTTTCAAGGGAATTGGAACATTGGAAACAAGTTGCATTGAATTTACATGTTAAGAATGGATTTACAACTTCCTTAAATAAAAAATAACTCCACAGTACATTTACAGTCAATGCTCAATGTAACAACGGTCTGTTGTAGCACCTTTCTCATTCTAATGACCAACCAAAAAAGTAAAGTCTGATATATGTGCCCAATCAAGCAGCATTATTTTTACATTTTATAGAACGATTGATTAGACTAAACATTCTAATGTAACAAGCCTTTTAATCTTTTCTACCAATAGTTATGTAATATTGTTATCGTGGTAAGCTTAACAATGTTTTATAGTCTTTCAAAAAGAAAATAAGAACCAGAGAACAGGAATTCTGCTTTTTTAGAATTTAGTGTCGCTCCTGGCATTTCTATTACTTCATTTTCTTCTGATGAACTGGTGGCTTCTATTATTATGAAACAGCCATTATAAATGAAGCATTAGCTGAAGATGAAAGAGCAGCCGTAAAAAGTTAGAACTCTGATTTTCTGGTCAGAATAAGGGGAAAGAATGGCCATAATTTTTTTTGAAAAAAAAATTGGACCATTTTTTCACTTCATTTATATTGGCTGTTTCATAATAATAGAAGCCACCAGTCCATCAGAAGAAAATAACTCTCTTAAGCGGGACCTGCAGTACAAAACATATTTCAATTTTAAGACTTAAAGCACACGTTTTATTTTATGTAAAATGACGTCATTCGCATCCGCTTAAGAATTCCACATTTACGATCTACACTTAAGCATCTACAGTAAAGCAGGCATAGCACATCACTATTGCAAAATAATGCACAAATGCAGCAAAAAGGTTCCATCATTCAAGAAAATTGACAAAAAAAGGCTATCTAATGATTCGTAGATACTTAAAATTAAATATAGTTTATAATAGGTCCATTGTTTTAACAGAAATCATTCGTTTATATATTTTTTCAAAATAGCACGTATTTTAATTGCATTTTCTTTCGGTTGTTCTTGTTATGAGAAAATGGCAACAAAAATATATAATTACTATTTTAGAACTATTTTTCCTTTACTTTCTACAGAAATGGAGTACTTCTGTTGCCAATATTAAGCAAATTTCTCTAAAAACTACAAAAAAATTAATATTTCAAAAATAAATGGAGATACAGTTTTCAAACAAAATGCATTTGAAAGAACTTTTTTTTTCAATACGACGGTATAAAAATACGAAATGTGTGATGCTTAGAAGTTTAAAAAATTGCTATAGAGTATTTAATCGTACTGCTTTGTTTTACGGTTAGCTTCTGTAAGGTAACGCTATTTTTTGGAATACACAAAATAAGCTGGGAGAAAGAAATAGCATACCGTACCGGGGGTTAATATTTCCTCATTAAATTTAGCAATTCTTTCTCCATTTACAGATCAAAAGTATTGCAAAGACTTATTACTGTCATCTATACTAGTTCTGGAGACAGTAAAATTCCTTTGTCTAGAATAATTGCAACAATATTTGAAAAGGGTTTTTAAATGCATATGTGCTTGTTTCTATATTTCTAAAGTAGTTTGGTAAAAAGTACTTTGGAACTTACTAAAGGAAAATTTATCCAACAGCTATGAATAGCTGGCATAATTATCTTAAAGGCTAATTTCAAGCCATCAGACTTATTCACAGCTGATAATTTTTAATCATTGTACAACTGGAAATGTTCTAAAACAATATTTTTTGTAAAATTTTAGACTTTCTTATATAGCATATATTTCTATACAATTTTACTGGTAATAATTGTACTTTAGAATTGTTATGTAATGAAGAATAAGAAAAACAAATGTATCCATCTTAAGTACTCCAAGAGGTTAAAAAGTGCAGGTGATAATACACCACATCTGTGTTTCAAACAAAATATAATACAAACAAAATATATATATATATATATATATATATATATATATATATATATATATATAGTACTTTTGGTATCCATGTTATGTGTGTTGGGGGGTAATGTATTTGTGAATGTTGTTTCATTCAGAATATCACAGTTTTTGTTGGTAGTCGGTAATGTTTAATGGTTATATATATAAACATACAGTGAATTCTCGATAAGTCAAAGTTTACACAAAGTCCCGACCCCTTAATTACAAATCAACATTAAACTTTCTCGTTATGTCGAAGTCTACATCTTTTAAGTTGATTTTTTTTCAGACAGAGAAATAACAGTAGTTGGACGAATTTCTTAATTTTTCATCCACAGCTCAAAAATATTGACACTTTCTGTTAGATAAAACTTTTCTGCACTCCTTTGCCATCTTTGAAGGGCGCTATTTTTACTTCCCACTTTGGACGGTGAGAAGAGTCTGCGAATTTGCAATTTCGGTGGCAATCGTTTCCCTTCCCCCATTCATTTTTCCTTTACATATTCCCTTTTCTCAACATGGATTCTTTCGAAACAGAATAGGTGACTTGGTGTATTCTAATTTGCATAATTTCTCACGCTTTTATGGAAGGATTTTTTTTAATCTTTCGATTCTATTATTGAGCTTCCATTGGGGTTCTTTGTTTTAATGTTGAGTCTTGTCATTTTATTGTTTATTGCTTTACATCGTGATACGTTTTCAGTTGAGTCTTTTAAAATGTCGAAGCGGAAATTACAAATTCTTACTTTAGAACAAAAAGTAAATTTGATAAAAGATATTGAAAAGAATCCTAATTTAAACAAAAAGATCTAGCCCTGAAATATGGTATTCCTCCCAACACGCTACCTACCATGCTGCAAGATAAAGAATGCATTTTTAAAAGACTTAAGTCAAGTGTCAATCCAAAGTGAAAAAAGATGAAGATGTGTGGCTTCCCAGATATTGAAACAGACCTCGTAAAATGGTTTACATATTACAGTACATAGAAGACTGTAATTCCTTTAACCCGTTAGCGGGTGGTGTCCACAAAAAGAACACCTAATTTTAATTCCAAAACTGACAAACGGCTCCAAGAGTATTTAATTAAAATTTTCCTTTTATAAAGTACGGGAAAATAAGCAAGTTGGTAAATTCTGGTGTCAGTCTATCATTTCACAAACAGACTTACACCATGCCGGGAAGGTTTAAGTGGTACGATGTTACATGAGAAAGCTTTGGATTTCGCAAAATTATTGAATGTGGAAGGATTCAGTGCAAGCACGGGATGACTGGAAAAATTTAAAGCCAGACAGAACATTGTGTTTCGGACATTAGACGGTGAAGCAAAAGATGTGTCTGATACGCTGTGTAATGAATGGAAGGCAGTTTCATTACCCAAACTTCTTGCAGGCAATAGTGCGGACGACGTTTACAATATGGATGAAATGGGAGATTTTTACAAATGTTTTCCTAACAAGACAATGATTTTTAAGGGGTAATCATGTTCCGGTGGAAAGTTAAGTAAAGAACGTTTAAATGTGCTTGTCGGAGCAAATGCTATTGGAATAGAAAAATTACCTTTACTGGTCATCATTAAATACAAAAAACCCTTTCTGTTTCAAACATGAAAAGTTACTACTGGTAGAGTACAGATCAAATAACAATGCTTGGATGACACTGATATCGTTCGAGGAGTACATCAGAAATTTGGATGCAGTGTGTCATGCAAAAAAAGCGTAAAATGTTGATCTTCGTTGATCCGTGTACAGCTCACGATCAACTTTTGAACTTGAAATCTATCAAGATAGAATTCCACCCTTCTAACACAACTTCTAAACTACAGCCAGCAGACCAGGGAATAATTAAAGTTTAAAACATTCATACAGAAAACGTCTAAGTGCAGAAGGCAATCGAGGATGACGAAAATGGAATAAATAAAAAATGTGATGTGTTAGAAGCAATTAGACTGATTTCAAGTGACTGGAACAACAATGTGAAACAAATCACTATAAAAAATTGCTTCAGTAGATGTGGCTTCTTTGTAAACGCACTCATGTGTTGCGAATGAAAATCTACAAGATCAAGTTATTTCTGAAGATGACGATAATGAGTTTTTAAATACTGACGAAAATGTCGCAGTTTGCGGGAAACTCAGTGCTTCAGATATAGTTGAAGCAATAAAAAAGGTGGAGAACGATCCTGAGTCTGAAGATGATGATGAAGTAAATTGTGTTTCACCTCCAAACAATCAACAAGCACCTGCATTAATGACGACATTACGGCAATATCTCGAAAGTAAAGACGATGTGGACTATTCGCTTTTCCTTTGTTTACACACTTTCTAACATAAGGGAGACAAAAAAGTTCCTTCAAACAGTCATCATTAACAAGTTTTCTCAGAAAACTTGAATTTGAAAGTACCTTATATGTTCCATTATATTATATATCTCTTTAGAGGTCATTTTGCCAGACTCCGTTATTACAGTATAATTGAAATTCCTATGTATATAATTTAATTATTTTTCATATATTTTGTGTATGTATTTAAGGATTTTCGATAAATCGAACTTACGATAACTCGAATATTTTTGCCGGTCCCTTCGAAATCAACTTATCGAGAATTCACTGTATATATATATTAATTATGTATTAATTTATATTATTATGATATATTTCAAACTGTAATGTTGTTATAGTGTGTTTATGCAAAGTATCATGGAAGATGATAGTATTCCAGTGACGCAGCCTTAAGCCTAAAATCGTATTGTATCGTAGAATTCGTAGATGGCGGAACTCATATATACAACTAACTCGATTTCAAAGAAAACGCGAAAAGCCGCCTTTCAATAACTCGGCGAATATAGCTCTTATTATTCTGATTTTTTTAGAACAGTCTTATTTCTGCAGTCTAATGCTATTCTGAAATTTTTACATTTCTACGTTCAGTATATTTTGAGATCTCGAAACCCATTTTTAAAGTTACTTGCGATGGAAGAAGTTCCTGATTTCCATTTCTGGAAAACGGCCCAGGCGATTTTCTTTAAATTGATATATAATAGGAATCTGTTTTATGTGAAGGGAATAAGATAACATTTGTTTCCGGGAAAGCTCTAATTTTCTTTTTAATTCACTTTTTTTTTCCTCCAAAAATGATCTTATTATAATTAATATATAATATAAATTTATTTTAGATGAACCGAATAAGACCATGTTTGTTTCCAGGAAGACTCTTATTCGTTTTATAATAAGCATGAAAAATTGGACTATATTTTTCCACCATTTATGAGAATTTCGCCGAAAATGTGCCTACTGTATTCATGCGCTTAATTTCTTTTGATCAACGCTTAGTGGAAAGTTTATGAACCTTCCATAGCTCAGTCGGTTAAGTGCGTGCCTCGCAATACATAGGTTGCGAGGTCTGTCCTCTTTGAAGCAGTAAGCATTTTTTTTTTTTTATCAAAGTAAATTTGATTTTATGTTTCTATAAAAATATATTTATTTATTTTGATTTTTTTCTTTAAGAGTTTCACATATCACTATTTCGTGACAATTTTTCAGACAATAAAAATACTGCAAAATCTGTCTAAGGCGGACTCTGTGTAAGCCGGAAATCTGCCTACCGCAGAAAGACTTTCAAGTCCCGGCGAATCCATTGAAAATAACATTAATACGTGCTCCTTAAGCTGGAATCTGCCTAACACGGAAACGGAAAGGTTTTTAAGGTAAAAAAGAATATTTTTAAACCGAAAAGCATTCGGTAAAGGGAACTTTAAAACTGATAGATAGATCAAATACATATGATAAATAAATACATAAAAAATACAATATAAATAAAAGCACATTTTTACGCATTCATTTGTTTACAGAGAGAGAATTTAAATTTTGAAATTTTTCAGATTTAATGATAAGGAAAAGAAAATACACAGTTTCTGTTTGTTCAATCTACAACAGTTTCTTTTTATTTACAATTTTTAACACAAATTTCTGTTTTTCTACGGTACATAAATTTAAATTATGCGTTTTTATATTTTCCATTATCCTTATAATAAAAAAGGAAAAAAAAACAGGCCGTAATTCTTCCATTACCTTTATAATAATAATAATATTAAATATGTGCTGTTATTCTAACTGTAAATGGAAGACTACAAGATTTTTAAAAAATGTCATACATTCAAAATTTAAAAAAGTAAATTTTTAAATTTTTGTACTGTTGCATAAATTGGCATGTAAATAAATTTCAGTTTTATACTTTTATCTTTAGGGGAGGGAGAGAGGCTCAAACAAAGGTTTATTAAACCATCTCTTTAAATCAAAAGAGCATAAAATGCAAAATTTGTCATGTAAATTAATTTTTTTAAATATATTTAAATTATTTTTTAGTTTCACAACAACAACAACAAAAATATATATATACCTTGCAAACTTCCCATGTATTTATTCACAGAATAAATTAAACTAAATAAAACCTGGAATTAAATAATTCAGTTGGCTAAATAAATTATTAAACCATTGCCTTGCATTAAAAAAATTACAAGGTACAAAATATAATTAAAATCTGTTTCTGAAATAATTTAAGTTGCTAGTTAAATACATCAATAATTAAATGATTTTCTGCATGGTATCGCCAACTATTGGCTAAATTTAGCATTAAAAATAAATGGGAAATGTATTCACAGAAAAAATTAAGTGAAATAAAACCTCAAATTAAATAATTCAGTTGGCTAACTAAATTATTAAACCGTTGCCTTGCATTAAAAATTTCAAGGAACAAAATATAATTAAAATCTGTTTTTGAAGTAATTTAAGTTGCTTGTACATGATTAGTTAAATACATCAATAATTAAATACTTCTCTGCATGGTATCGCCATCTATTTGCTAAATTCAGCATTAACAATAAATGGGGGGAAATGTTACAATAAAACTTTCTTTTCAATAATGGAAGCAATAATAATGTATTTTATGCATTTTATGCAGTTGTATCCAGTAAATCTAATATCCTACCACCCCAATACAACTAAAAATTGAACATTCACATTAAAGTAGCAATAAATGTTATGTCACATGTTGATAGATTAAAAACTTACATGATGGAAAATTATTTCTTAAAAAATAAAAGATCAGTAATTCCCCAAATAAATTTTATTTGAAAGTATTTTTTTTTCTTTCAATTTTATTGTATTTTAAATAAAAAGGTTTAAAGAGTAATATTTCTTTATATTTTTCTTAAGAAAGTAAACTTTTTACATAGTAAGTTTTAACAAAGCTTTCTATATCTGTGAAACAAACTATAACCTCCCCACATTTTGTATATTACTTCCATATCTTACTAAAAAGTTCTTAAAAAAATCAAATAGCACGGCACTCTTTACAATTTAAGTATGAGGCATCCTTTTTGGAAGGGGGGGGGGAATTAAAGGCGAATGGAAATCACGATTATGAGTTCCTATCATTAGTCTTTATTTTTTTTTTATCTTTTTATTATTAACTTAAAAAAACTAATGATATCAATTAAAAAAAACTCTTAACAGGTTAAAAGTTTGTGACGCAGCACTTCATCTTATTGCTATAAGAATTTTAAATGTGGAACTTAAAAATAATGATATCAAATTTTAAATGACGCTATATTATTTATTTAATCATTTTATTTTTGTTTTATTTATAATTGCATGCGTAAGAATTATGTTAAATTTAAAAGGATGTATAAAAATTTATTCATTGATGTGTTATCATTCACATTTTTCATAAATTCAAACTATGAGTTTTAAAAGATATGATATCAAAATTTAAGTGACGTCTTGATGTAGCCTTAAACAATTTGTTTTAAAATTCAATTTTAATTGTTTTCGATTTGGCTAAATATATTTACACATCTAACCAAAACTTTTAATTTTCCAATACACTGTTAAAAATACCACTTTCACTGAACCTGTACAACGCACTGTAATGTATTTATATGAATAAATTGATTTATCTTTTGTGCCACGCTATCCAAAATCAAAAGTAAAATTTATGGTATCCAAACTAAGTGAAATATATGCAAATGGATATTATGACACAAAGAAATCAACTTACATAAATTTTACTTGACTCGTCACACATGAAATTTATTTTAAATAAGAACAGGAACAGCTTAACTACTGAAAATTCAGATGCTTGTATTTGTCATAAGATGACTAAATATAATTCAGACTTGACTGAATTGACGTCACAAGTTCAGCATAAGGACGTCAGCCATTCACGAAAGAGAAAAGAAAAGTAAAGTTCATTCAGCTATGTTTCTTTTTATAATAATTATAATTTTTAGTGAAAATACCACTGACACAAAACGTATCCTTAATACACACATTTTGATTGATTGTGACCCGCAACTAAAAAAGGTTGCCGACCCCTGCATTACAGTCTATAATTTTATTACAATAAAATAAATACTTAATACAATATTTATTTATTTATTGAAAAATAAAAAACATTTAAAATTACTTTTCCATTTTCTTCATAAACACATAGGGAAGGATATTTTCTTTTGATCTGGATTATCTGGAAATATGCAGGATATACTGAAAAGGAATGAAATATGCTTATCCATTATAAAAATAACAAATTCAAATGTATGAGAAACTTAAACACACGCAGGGTTCACACTAGAATGTAGAATTGCACAATTCCTGCATTATTTCTAACACCCCCCCCCCCCCCCCAAAAAAAGAAAGAAATTTACATGCATGTTATTGTCAACACATTGAACATATCTAAAAATAGAGAAATATAGTCTCAAATCATAGGTTATACAGAGTATATATATTTGTCTTGATAAACAATTGTTTGAATTCATCACTGAACTCATTGAATCTGTTATTGTTTTACTACAATTTAAAATAGTGTGTCACTAAAGAAAAATCATGGTTAAGTACTAAATAAAATAAATTTTCATGCATGATGCATAACAGGATTATGAATACACACAAGTTATTTATAATTTTTAAAATACAATATTTTAGTTTTTTAATAATACTGGTGGACCTATGTGAGATTTTAATACTGCAGTCTTTGAGATTATTTACTGATGTGGTTTTTTATTAAGTGAATTTTTTTTATATTACAAATATATTTTTTAAATCCTGCTAAAACTAGATTATATATTCCTAGAATTGTTATTCATTTAATACCAAGTTTAAATGATATTCTGATAACATTCCTTCAGTACACAAAATAAAATAAGAAATATATTTAGAAACAGATTAAGTGTTAATCATTTAAATAATTTAATTTGCATTTCAAATAAGAACTTAGTTGATTTTTTTTTTTTTTTTTTTTTTTTTGAGAAAGTAGAATTTTTAATGAAAAAAAAAAAGAAAGAGAGATCATTAAACTCAAATTTCAATAATTCTTCATTACTACTGAATTAGAATAATTGCAAAGTTATACAAAACAAATATTTTTTTTTAATCCACAAATTGAGAAAATTTGGCTGTTATCACTTAAATTAAAAGAAAAATTAATTAAAAATTTTAGTCAAACTGCAAAATATAACTTATTTTTTCTTTGTATGACCCATAAACATATGCAAAAATTTTAAATATTTTGGATGATTAAGACTAAAGACAATGGGGCTTTATGTTAGCAATAACATTACTATTATCATGAGTAATTAATTCATCTCATGAAGATAATATTGGTCAATCTAATTTACGCCAATAATTTAAAAACATTCTGCATAAAGTTACAACTGATACATTTAATGCTACATTTAATAACAAGTTTTGAATTATTTAAGAATGGAAGTTGAAATTTCTTCATGGCCTTTCCTAAGTTGTAAAGATTCTCATCACTTGCTTTTGATTTAAAGTTGGTCTATGACATTATAAATACCAGTAATCAACTGCAAAATAATTTTGTTTTAATACTTGAGAATTTTAAAAAAGTAAATTGTATCAGAAAAGGATGAGAAATATGGGAGAAATAGGGAAAATGGAAAAGCAACTGAAAATTTAAAATGTCCCTGCCAAAATCATGGGACCTGACATATCTATAACTTTATTAAATGATACTTACATTTATCTTTGTCAAGCTCAACTTTTTTGTCTTTATCAACAAAAGGTCTTCCTCTTCTTTGGCCTCTGTTATTTTCTTCTGAATTTTTCAAAGGTTTCAATAATACATCATTAATTAACATATCATCTTCTCTGCTAAAACTGTTTTCATAAGAATTGTTAAAACAGATTTATAAAAAGGATTCTGTATGAAGAAACAATCATTTAGAGCAAAAATTTTCCTTTGTGTATGTTTCACACATGTGAGAGACATTTATAAGTTGTATGATATGTTTAACCCCTTAACCTACAACTACATGTGAGACACGTGGTCTTGTATTCGGGACAAAACTGATTATCACGGGCCTAACCCGTAGTATATCGGTCAGGCCAAATGTAAATATTACAGGCATAGACCATGGTACAATGATCAAGCCAAATGTAAATTCTTACAACTAAAATTTTATAGTAAATATTGTCTTCTTTAATCGTTGAAATCTCATGATTAAACAAGGCGAAAATCTCTATTAAATTTTAGTGGCAGGAAAGAAGCGTAAAAGCTGGTAGCTATGGATTTGCTGAACTGTTGAATGGCTCGAAGGCTGCGCAATCTTGTTTATGTTTCGGGGCCAGCCTGTTGAAACGCAAATCGTAGGTTAAGGGATTAACTTTGAACCTGAGAGAATACACAAAAAATACTAACATATAACACAAAAAATAGTTATATTAACACAGTTTTGGCAGTTTAGAGTATTGAGATTATCCAAATGCATATTAGTTAATAATTGTCAGATTGATAAGGAAATTCAGGCAAAACTTATATCAAAGAACTTATATAGAATTGCAAAATCCCATTTGATATTTAAAAAATAATCAAAGCTCAAAAACAATTAAATTGAAATTATAAATATGAATGCAATTCTTTTGCATAATTTACTAAATAAAGTACAGTCGAATCTCTATTTAACGAAGTCTCTAAATCCCGGAAAAAAGTTTGTTATATGAAAAATTCGTTAAATAGAGATTCACATTTTAAAATACTTTAAACTACATAAAACATATTTTAAATTCATAAACACTAAATATTTTTAGTAAAAGTAATTAATCACATTTTTTTAAATAAATTATATCGATTTGTTTTATTTATTTTACCCACCAATATCCATCAACAATTCATATTTTCTATGTGTTTAAATCTTTGAAATTTGTAAGGAAAACAAAACATTATCCGGGAATACACTGTATTTTCTGTTTAAAGTAAATAGTTTTACATTAAAATTAGCAAATTTTAATGACCTTATCGTATTTATTATTAGTACAACAAATAATTTCAACCATACATTAACATATGCGTCCTTAAATTTAGTTTCTGAAAAAATCTGTTAATTTTGTCTGAGTTTTTTCTTTTAAAAAGTGCTTTCTCTCATAATACGTCTCGCATCTTTGCAATGCACCAAAAACCCCTTCATGTGTATTTTCTTCTAACTATAATCCGCGTCGGATTGCTTCAAATGATTTTAGCATTTCATCATACGAAGTTTTGTTAATTCCTGCATCATGATCATTTCCATCATCATCATATTCGTCTTCATTGCAATTTGTCTTCATTGCTGTATTGTTTTTATTTTTCACTCTGTCGAAAATATCTAATTCAGATAGTGTTTCCGAGGTCTCAATTTCAGAATTAAGTGAAATACAATCAGCAATCAGCACACCATGGTTAATTTCTTCTTTTTTTCTCATCTGTATCCACATTTTTTTAAGTTGCTCTAAGGGATTATCGTCTTCGTCCCCCATACTTACCGAATTCTCACTGCTGACAAAGAAGGTGCCTGGTAAAACCAGTTCAAGGCCATTGAACATCATAAAATGTGTTTAAAGGAAGAATAAGTTTGAAATGTCCAGAAATATTTTGAGAAATGGGGAGAAAAAAAAATTAGATCACAAGAAAAAGTTCGTTAAATAGAGAATGCACGTCGCTATTTGGAGGTTATTTTATGAAGAAATTCGCAAAATGTTCTTGATTCCAAGGAAAAGTTCACAAAATAGAGAAATTTGCAAAATAGAGGTTCGTTAAATAGAGGTCCGACTGTAGTTCAATTTCCTTTTCTATTATACCTTACTATCACAATCTTTATAAGGATTTGTTAACACAACATATTAGTAAACAATTAAAATTTTCTTTTCAATTTATTCATGAAAAATTAAATACATTTAAAAAAATAAACAGATGCCTAATTCATTAAATTCATTATTTATCCCATTATTACTCTCATATATATATATATATATATATATATATATATGAAAAATTCATAAATAAAAATGCAAAAATAAACTTTAAATCACTTTGTAGCTTTTGTACATAAGCTTATTTAAAAGACAAGATCAGTTACACTATACAAATATATTTATTATACAAGTATAGTGTAGTTTCAGTTACACTATCTCATGCAGAAAATATAAAAAATAAATATAATAAATAAAATTCTAGCAGTATGCAGACAATGCATTCTGTGTGTTTTAAATGCTAGTTTAAGTGCAATATATTTTTTTTTTCATTTTTCGCTACTTAATAAATTAATAATGTGTAATAGAGGCTGTGCAGCTACATATATTTATTTATTTTCATTTCATTTTGCAAAATATATATTTTTTAATAGTGACTTCACTGAATATTATAACAATTCAGTTATTTCCAATTTTATTACCCACAACCAGAACTTATGAATTTATAGGAATAGAAAATACACTACTTAAATTAATTTTGTTTAACTAAAATTTATGAAAGTATGCAGTGATACAATACTGAAAAATTATGTCAAATTCCTGAAAACACTTCAGCTGTGATATTGAACTACTCGAGTTTTGTTTTTGCTAAGTTTTATGAATTTAAGGTCATATGTAAAAACTCTCAACCTGCCCTTTTAAACTCAGGATAACTTCAAAGGAGCATAGTACAATTGAAAAATAACTTAACATTAAGAAAGTGCTTAAAATAAATGATTAATTTTTGAACAACATGTATATAGTAATTTTTATTAAGTGAAGCATATGTGCAATCACTACAAAGATAAAAAGCAAGTATGAATCCAGATTTGCAAGAACATATTGCATTTGGAAATTGAAAAATAACTTCCTACAATTTCAGATGTACTTAAGTTATTTTACAAGTTTTGACAACAAGTACTTGTTTTGTTCATAGTTTGTTATTGTCACATACCTGTACATGTTTTACACTAATGATTTTTAATTTGTTATACGAAAATAGCATAGAAAAAACATACAATTAATGAATTACATTCCTACAGCCAAACATTCAATGAATAATTTTTTTTAAACACATTTGAACAAAAAATATGTAATTATAGAAGTGCTTTGTAAAAATAACAACAAAATGGTTCTAAAAATGAAATCATGCATTAATTTACATGAAACAAATTATATAAAGGTGAAACATAACTTACAAATCATGAGGGCAATTTACAGTCCCATTTTCCAAGCCCTCTGACAGTTGCTTTTCTTCAACTTCATTTATAAAAGGTATGCCTTCTTTAAAGACCTAAAACACATAAGTTTTAACGTAGAAATATTTAAATTTTGGATATGAAATTTCACAACAGGCAAATCATATAAAATATTGTCTTCAAATGTATTTATAAACTGATTTAAATTGATCTGTTTTATTAATCAAAATGAAATTATATTGCAAGAAATATTCAAAAAGATTTCCTTATTAGTAAATTTTATAAAAAAATTCTATAACAAATTTTCTATGTAACTTTTTTTTTCCATAGAATCTTGAGAGTCTGTTATATGAAGATTGGCTGTATTCCTTAAGTTTTATATAAATTAGTAGAGGAAGTAAATGAATGGAGAATAATTAAAATCTATAGAAAAAAAAATAAATAAATGTACAACTACTACTTACAGGTACGTACATATAAACATTTAAAATACATTAATAGTCCATTAAAACCAAAAACGTTTTCAGCCAAACATACTCAGCCATCATCAGCGGTGAAACTCTATAACTCATGCAGTTTCTTAAGGAGATAATTTAACAGATACTACTGGACACAAAAAGTAGAGAGATACCAAAAGAACAATGCACAAGACAAATGTCAATAAAATTGTTTTTCAGGAGATATTTTATTTATTTGTTATCTAAGACAGTGAAAATACCCTTTAATGCTTTCAGTTTTATTTAGCATTTCAAATTTATGTACCAATTCTTCACTATTTGCTATCATTATCTTAAAATTGTTTTTCAGATAAATGGTATGTGTTTCTGTTACTTAGATGTTGTATATCAATTTAAGAGAGTCAGATCTATATAATTTATATATTGTTTTTTCACAGAGGGAAATATTTTTTTTCTGACCAGTTTATCTTTCCTGCTCAAAACTGGTTGTTGCTTAAACTATACCTTTTATAATTTAACAGATTCATAATAACATTATAACCATAAATAAAAATATTACAGGTTATGTGAAATATTTGTGAATTTAATTCAAAGAAAGAATTAAAACAAAATTTAAGATGATGTTTCAATGTTTTAAAAATCTGGAAATTCTAGATTCGAGAGTGTACAATACCTGGGATTTTGGCAAGATTGTGCACTATTATCATAACTGGAGGTGATGCTAAATTTATAATTTAATACTTTTATAAAACAGCAAGATATATACATTAAGTAAAAAGGCATATAAAAGATCATTTTTAGGGTTTCGTTCATCTGACGAAACCCTATTTGTCTCATTCCTCTGTCTGGCTGTCCGTCACAGTGCCCGTTCGCAGAAACTATATATGTTAGAGACATGAAATTTTGCAAAATTATAGCTAAACACTTGCAATTAAACGACAAATCATAAAATTTTGAGAAAGTCTTATATTTAACCCACTGGGCTCTAACTTGTGTATTTTAAGCTTTTTTATCTAACTCAGCCCCTAATTAAGTTGAAGACTTGAAATTTTGCATAATTATAGCTAAACAGTTTCAATTACACGGCAAATCATAAAAATTTCAAAACATCTTATATTATTTACCCTTCTGGGCTCTAACTTGCATATTTTAAGCAATTTTTCTAACTCTGGCTCTAATTAAGTTGGAGACAAGAAATTTTGCATACTTATAGCAGAACACTTTTGATCACACTTAAAATCATAAAATTTTCAAAAAGTCTTATATTATTTACCCCTCTGGGCTCTAACTTGTGTATTTTAAGCAAATTTTTATCTTCCCCACTTTTCACCCGGGGGCACTTTTTTAACTTTTGCCAACACCCCTTTGACCACTCTTTCATATTATGCACCATAAACTTACATATTTTAGTTCCACTTTTTACTGACAAGGGGCACCTACCTATCTCGGGTGCTATGGGCCCGATCCCCTCGACTAATATATCTATGGATAGGTTGTAAAACAGAGTTTTGTTCGGATAGATTTGTTTAGAATAGAGTGCGCCACCTGGTTTTGAAATGTGGAACTAACAGATTTTGCAAAAGGATAAAGTGTTTTGAAAGGAATATTAAACGAAACCCTCTGTACGATCTGTGATCACACTTACCCACTTGTTTTTTCCTTTTTACAATAAAATAAAGTGTGGATACACAAACAATATGTGGATAAATAAATACAAGGAGACAAACATAACATATTTCACAAACAACGCATACACAACATAATTATAAACTATTTAGCAATATACGAAAGATGATATATAGATACCTTGTTAAAATCAAAATCATATCTACACAGGAAATCTATACACGATGCCTGCAAAATATAGATAAAATAATGAGAAATACTGAAAAAGACAAAATAACCAATAATTTTTATTCCTAGAAAAGATTAATAAAGTACTTGCAAAATACACTTTTACTGAATTAGAGACATTAAATCATAAGTTATTTTACCGTAAAAAACTATTTAAACACATACTACTTAATGATTAAAAAATAAAAAATGGCTTTTAAGTTTCTAAATAAGCATAGTTTTAGGCAAGTTTTACAGTCTTAAAATGCTGCTTATTCTTTTGTTTAATTCACTATCTATAAAAATATATACAATGAAAAACTAATTAAATGATAATTTTTTTATTAATAAAGTAATTTTAGTGAATTTCCATAATTAACATAGTAAAATTTCACCAACACAAAAAAACTTTATTAATAATAATAATAAACGTTCATTTAACAGGTAGCTGGTTTATTTGATTTTGCCAAAAATAGTATTTTTATAACACACAATCAGCACACATGCACTATCATTCTAACTATTCAAATAAATTATATGAGAGTAATACCCATGAAAGCATACATAGTAATTTCCTTTTATAAACTATTAATAAAAATTAATTATACCTCAACTACTGCTAAAATAACTAAATGTTTCTAAATTTATGTGTTTTCATGTGCAATAAAAAAGTTCTTTAAAAATACATATTTTTAACTTAGGGGCAGTACATACATAACATTATTCCTTTAAAGAGAAGGGGTTCTGGCATTTGATACCGTAAGATAATTCTAGGAGGAGGGGGATTTGTCATTTGATATTGTTATCATTTTTGATCCATCCAAAATTTTCCTTTTTTGGTAATTTTTTCTTTACATCAATATAGTGTATATATTTTATTATTTATTTTTTTAGTCTGTTATCTATTTTTATAAAAATACATTATTATTATTAAAAAATTAAGCAACATAAAATCATTTCACTCCAACATATGGAATATCCCAACGTTGGTCATTCCTATTCTTCTGCCTTATATATAATTTGCTGTTAGAGAAACCAGCTTTGAAATGATACTTGATATGCTAAAAAGTAAAAAATGGGGAAGAATGTTGTCCACCTGTTTTGTTTATAAGAATTTCTGCTTACCACCCACATGCAGGGTGCAAGTGCAAGAAAACAATATTACTGTTTAATGTATTAGGTAACAAAAAGCAATTATGTATTAAATACTGTTAAATAATAAGTATTTTGATATAAAGTTATTACATACATAATAGTGATATTTTATTAACTTATTCTCTTCATTTAAGTCAGTAAAGTAGGTGAATAATAAATGTACAACCATATCTCTATATCATTGCAAACATATAAAAAGAAAAACAAAGAAAAAAATTGCAAAAATAAAAAGAATTTTTAGACACTAATAGCGATATCATTAAAGGGTGGGGGGTTCAAGAAATGATAACGTATGATATCGTAAGGGGGAAAGGGGTCCAAAATTGCCAAAAAGTTGATAGCATTACATTTGTACAGACCCTTATTGTCTATTTTATTTAAATGCTTGATAAAAGATTAATGCAACAATCTGCATTATTAAAGGTATAAATAAATTATATTTAAAAAATAAATATATTATCAAATTTAAGATGGGAATGATAGATTTTTTTATACAGTAGACTTTCTTACAGATTGGGACCAGAGGTTGTGCGGATTTTAGAATTTTGCAGATTTCTGGTCATTGCTTTGTTTACATTTTAAACAGTAATTTGAATGTAACAATGCAATCACAATTATAATGAATGCTTGCTATATAGTAAAATATTAAAATAATTAAGTAATAAAGTAAAATCACAAAAATTAAGATAATTTTTAAAATGATTAAATTATTAAAAGTAAAGGTCAAGTAAAGAATAATAATGTACAGTCGAGCCTCATTGTCCCGACACTCTAATGACCAGAAAAAAGTGTCGTCATGAGCAGAGTGTCGCGGTAAACAGAGTTGAAGAAAAATATGTTCATAATAAGCTGTATTTTTAATTAATTAATGATAATTTTAAATTCATAACTATTCTTGAAATTTTAAGCAATAAAACATTATTATTGAACAAAATAAACACAAAAACAAAATTGAAAATAATAAAAATCAGATTTATGATGACATTTTTTTATTGTTACATAAAATATTGATGAATTAAGGTTTGCTTGTTATTAGATGTGCTTCCTACAAACATTTTTTCAATATTATACAACGAATTGTAATCAATATTTGTTGTTTCAGAAATAGATGTTTGATAATTTCTGATCACTTCAATGCAATGCAATGCAATGCTTTGGTTTTAGTCGGATGAGAAACATTGTGTAACCACAAGAAAGAGCCACCTGGCCAGAATAAAAAAGACCACGAGTAGACTAAAACATCTATCTGGAGCTTAAGTGGGTTATTCATAGTGTGTGGGTTTATTTATTTAGATAAAGGATTGAAGTAAAATTTCTCATTTATCTCAATGGGTATTTTAGATACATTTGTGAAAAGTTTGGCTAAGACATTTCTTACTGCTTATTTCCGTGCTTATAAGATAGATTATGAAAAATGGACCATTTTCCTAAACCATCGGGATATCCGGAGTTGAAAATTATTCAACGATGTAAAATCCAGAATTTATGTACATTATAATCATATACAGAAAATCGGGACTTTGAAAAACTGACGTGAAAACCGGGTGTTGGGATAACGAGGTCCGACTGTATAATTAAATATGCATAATAAAGATAAGATACATTTTCCTTGAATTATTCAATGAAAGGTCATAAAGGTACGCTATTAATTCACATCAAAATCATAGAGTAAGGAAGTTTTATTTCTCGTTTAGCCAGACTTAATAACCAAAAACACTTGATTAATGCATAAGTATATTTGATAAAAAGCTTGCGATTACCAGTGATATCATCAAGATCTTGACTTTTTTCAGAAATAAATTTATACATTCCTTCACGAAAAATTACAAGTTCAGTCATATTATTGAGAATTACATATTAAAATACATATGGAATGATATAAAACTAAAAATTTCTGTAATTTTGCCCCTACATCTGAACTGAAAGTTTCATTGTTTACATCTGCAATGATGTGTGGATTTTAGTCATTTGTGGATTTTAGAGTTGCAAATTTCAGGGAGTCTACTGTAATATCTACTCTCCTATAATTCATTTCTTCATATAACCCAGCTGTAAACAATTTCAAGAGAGAATACTATACTGCACAACTTTCACAGAAATATTGCTATCACGCAACATGTGGCCATACATCTATAAATTTATAAAGGCATTTTATGTTCAGTCTGACAATTAAAAAAAGAGAGAGAGAGAGAGAGAGAGAGAGAAAGAACAACTCATACATTTTAATCATTAAAATTATACCAGAGGGAAAAAAAAAACAGAAATAGCCATTTGCCTGGAAATCATGTCTTCTTTCAAACAGACTTAGATAAAATGTAAAACTGTCTGCAAACTCAAATAATTTCTTACAAATTTTCTGCAGAAAACGCCACACCCCTCCTAAGTCCTATATTGCCGCTAACAGCAAAAGTGAAAAAGTCCTCTTTCCAATCTCTCACATTACGTTACATGCTCTCAACCCCCCCCCCCCCCCCCCAGTTTTCTGAATTAGACTTTATTGAAAAGAGGATAATGTTTACTAAGATATTAAAACCAAATTCCTCTTTCGAATGTAAAAAAGTCACTGCAAATCGCAGAGAAATGCAAAACAAGCGCATAAACATTCGCCAAAATTTCCAACCAAATAAACTTTATTTAAAAGAGATCAACATTTAACATTTACTTTTCAACACAAAATTTATTTTTAATCTGTTAAATTAATCTGCAAAGCCTAAAATAATCTGCAGCACCTGCTTCGGTGCTGCAGTGTTTCTGCTACCAGCCCTGGCAAAAAAAAAAAATAAATAAATAAAAAATAAAGCATTGTACCTGCCGTTCTGGCATAAGACCTGCACTTCCAGTATTTTTAACTTTTAAAAATATATATGCCACGGCGCTTCTTCCATGTTACATGGCAAATAATTTCTAGATAGCTTTTTTTATCTGCAGACCTTCTTACAAGTCTGCGACGGGCCTCGCACAGATTCTCCACCTGGGGTCTTAATGATTTTTTTTATGAAAAATTTGTAAAAAAAAAAAACCCATCAGAACCGTCTGCAAACTTTGAAAATTTTCTGCGAACGGCATTCACGTGTTCGTCTATATTATCTGACTCTGCTTTCAAATTTATGTTAAAAATATAAATTTAGGGGGTTAGCTGTCTTCATACTGAAATGATACCAAACTCTAAAATTTTCAATATGAGCATTCAATTTTAACAACATATTTATTATTTTTAGTAAAATTTATCTTGGAATGCAAAGCAAGAAGTCATTCTTTAAGGTAACTTAGGAATTCGAAGGTTTAAAGACTGGAAATCCAATTTCAAATTGCTTTTTAATTGTTGCAAAACTGAATTTGATGCAATTAGTTTGTAAAGAATAATTCAAGAATTGTTTGGTAGAATGAGCTGTAATTCTGGATTTGCATATTTAAAGCTTCAGAAAATTGATTTCTGTTTAAAAAGTTCATAGGTGACAATTCATATTTTTTTTCAGAAATCAATTTCAAAATATGTATGTTTTCAAAATTAATTTCTAAAAAATAATATGAATTGTGAACTTTAACAGAAATCAATTTCTAGAAACTTTAAATATGAGAATCCAAAATTACAGCTTATTTCAATACATAGTTTTAAGAAAATTACCCACATTGCAACTTGTTACACAACAATTGCAAAAGAATTTAACATTATGTGTTCCAATCCTTAAATCTTCATAATTCCTACATTTTTTGATCAGATGAATTTCTGTTTTATATCCTAAGATAAAAATTTTATTTAAAAAAAAAAACGAATATGCCATCAAAATTAGTCATTTGTATTGAAATTTTCAGAATTTGGCACATTTTCTTTAAGGCTCCTGTCCCCGTCAAATGAAGCGCTTGTGAGCTAATGCTAAACCTATGGGGAGGTTATTTGCTAATATCTCATTTGCATTTTGACATTTTTAATTTTTTTTTTTTTTTTTTTTTTTTTTTGCATTGGATAGCTGAGGTGCATCTCTACATCGCCCCTTTTTACCCGACTGCCAAGAAGGGTTATGTGTTTCACCCGTATCTGGGTATGTGGATTTCTTTATACCCACGAAACATCCCAACAGCTGGATGGATTTTAATGAATGAGGTCTCTATCAATTAGTCTTAACGGCCCGATGATTATAGGCTAGGTTTTTTTTTTTATAAATTCAAAATGGTGGCCGTAAAATACAAAATGACAGTAGAAACAACAACAAAAAAATTACGCACCTTATTGAATGGCATATCATTGGATAGGTCTTTCAAAATGAAGACGATGTTTCATTGACTATTTTACAATCAGAAGCTCCATTTAAATATTACACAACCTGGAAGTTGTGTAGGTAGGATCTCTAGCTTTACTGTAACTCTAATCTTCATAGACTTCATCAAAACAGTGTTTATAGATAGGAACTAACAATTAAACACAACTTAAAAGTCATCAATAGAAGTAAATAAAAAAAACAGGTAAGTAATAGTTTCACGCTGATGAGAAATAATTAATTAGTTTGATTTTTATGCAGTCAAGTTTTTTGATTTTTTAAATTTAATTTTTACTTGTTTCTTTTTTGATTTTGGTTGCAGATATTTCTTATAAAGTTGCTTTTACTTTCAAAACCGGTACCGAAAATGAGAGTGTCATTTATAAAAAATATCTGCAACCAAAATTGAAACGAAAGAAAGGGGTGATGTAGAGATGCACCTCAGCTATCCAAAGCAAAAAAAAAAATTAAATGTCGAAATGTAAATGAGATATTAGCAAATAGCCACCTCATAGGTTTAGCATTAGCTTGCGAGCGCTTCGCCTGATGGGGACAGGAGCTTTAAGAAGACAACTCCTTAAGATTATTTTTTAACATAAATTGCAAGAAGACACAATTTCCAGTCAAATGTCTATTTCCCTTTTTTCATGTGACAATTTGCTAATTAAAATGTTTGGGGTTTTTTGTTTGTTTGTTTGTTTTACTGACAGTTTGCAATTGATGCATTTTGTTATTCTACAAAGACTTTTTTACACAACTTCAAATTACCTAAGAAGACATATCAAGCAGTATGTGTAATTTTATTTATACTGTAAGTTAACATCTTAATCAGAACCATGCCTAAACATGTTTTTTATCCAAGGCAGATGAATAACTTGTAATATCCCACCCCACAACCCTCTTCTCTTCTGTATAAATAAAAATTGTGATTCTGAGTCAATAACGCACTTTTTATTATAATTAAACTAAAATATTGCATGGTGTAAAATAAAGATTATAATAGATACATAACAAAAACATGCGTTAATAAATTGTTAGCAATCAGTTCAAAAATATATAGAAGGAAATAAAGGATACAATCTTTTTTATATGATTATAATATAGGACAAAACTACAAAGACATTCATTTAATTTGAAAATGAATTAAGTATACACTTGAATCCTAGTATTTAATACATATATAGTAATTATAATAGCTTAGTATTTCTTCATTTTATTGATGCAAAATCATCAAGGATTTTGTTTCTTTATCTTACCCTTTCATTTTTTTTCTTGTACTTGTTTATTATATACATGTCAAGAAGATATATAAAGCATCAATCATACAGATAACACTAATTACAATAACCCTTATTTTTTCTTCTTTCTACATTGTAACTGCATAATTAATATTAAATAGATGCAATATTAAAAAAAAAAAAAGAAATTGTAGAAGTATGTATATATAACAATATAGTATAAATATATCTATATTACATTCATATATTTAGTATGTATATGGGATATATGAATATTTATACATATTATCTGTACATATATATTTTGGGTGCCATGTGCGCGTGGATTTATTCTAAAATATTGAAATATTAATCGGTATGGTGTTTATTATTTCTATTTTATATCCTATAAATATTTAAATAGGTTTTATTGATTTTTCCATTTCATATTATTTGTTTCTATTCTGTTTTCCTTTTTAATCAATTCACTTGATTTTAATGGTTGTTTGGGCACAGGGGAAAATAACTTTTAGCTTTAGCTTATTTTTCTCACAGAAAACAACCATTTTGCTTATATCATTGAATTCTGTGCCCTTGACAACGTAATTCAATATATAAGCATTTCCATTATTTGTCGGTGTCCACTTTCTTATTTTTCTTCCATAATAATTCTTATAATAAATAAAAAAAATTTTTATACTTACAGCTTTAATTCATAATATTACGGTTTTTGATGGTGGTAGGTTAGGTTTAATTAATGGTTATATATGATATATATATATTATATTCATATAAGAATACCATTATGAGTGATTTTTATCACTAAAAGCTGCCACAACCAGATGTTGTGTTTAACCCTTTATGCACTGATGGTACTTTTATGTACCATTGAAGAAAATTTAATATAAAAGTTATTTTCTCTGTCTATTAATAAAAGTATATCTTTCTTTCCACCCAAAATACCCTGATTTATTAAATTTAGAAAGTGTGGAGGAACAGTCGAAGCTAAATATTTTCAAAAAGTGGTAATTTTCTTAATCATTTACATCTTTTCTTTTTCCAGAAAAAATATATGAAAAATTTTCAACTGCAGAAGTCTTTCCATTTACAGAGAGTATAACAATACATTTAAATACATTGTTTTTATAAGAATTGTGATATTTCCATAAGAGTATTTTTGGTTGATTAATCTGATTATTCTTGCAAATATTTTATAAAAACGAGTTATAACTACGATTTATTCAATCAGTTTTAATGAAAAAACTTACCTAAGTTTCACATTATTATTATTTAAAAATTCCATTATATTTTCAGATATTAAAGAAGATAATTATTGAGGTGAAGCAATTTCTTGATAAATAATTCCATAAATAAAAGGTTAATAAATGCATATTAAATTGCCGTTTTGATTGGTGATTGGCAAATATACCATAAAATACCGTTAATCCCCCCCACCCCCACCCCCACCCCCCAAACATGACGGAAAATTGTAAAAAAATCCGAGAGGGCGCTTACACGGTATTAAAATTGTAGTAATGTTATCTGTGGGTGGTGGGGGTGGGAAATTGTAATGGCCGATCGTCGCAAAATATGCATTATTTTAATAAAGTGAGGAAAGAAAAACATTTTGAAAAAAAAAATTATATACAAAATAGAAAAACAGTATGACTTTGCGATTAACGGCGATTTCAAATTATAGAAAATTCTGGATTTCAAAAGCTTTGAAACCGGAATGCATTTAGATAAATAATAAAACAAATATCTGTCATAAGATAAATAACAACACTAATATTTGTCATTAATATGGTAACAGAAAAATAAAAGGAACTTAATAATTTAAAATAATTAAAAAATACTAAGAAATTGCATTTAAAAATGTCCTAGAATTCTTTCTATAATTAGCAACATTTTATGCAGTGTCGCCATCTGTTGTAAATTAGGGAGATTAAATAACTATATTTTTTTTAAATCATCATTTCTTTTCTGTAAAGGCTAAATAAATAATACAAATCACAAAAATAACAATAATAACATGAAAAATATTGCAAATGAAACTAATTTTTTTTTTAAAAAACAAGAAATGTGTTATAATGGGAAATTTAAATCAGACTGACAAAGAATTAATTTTAAAAATAACTTTATCACTACATTAACTCATTTTAAATAGTGATATATAAAGTAAATATTATGTATATCACCTTCAAATATCAAATTAAATCTCCAATTCAATACTTAATAATAATAATAAAATAAATAATTCCAATAAATCCGATCTTGCGTTATTTTGGTGCCATCTACCATAACTTAGAAGAAAGAAAACCAACACAATATAACATTAATTCCGAAAGTTGCCAAAAAAAATGGCTATAAATTGTTATTATCACTATTATTTTATATATTTAGTAATAATAACATACAAGGCTAATAGTATTATGAAAAATATTAATTATTCATATAAATATGAAGTTACGTAGCTGTACAGAACGGAAGTTTCGATCGGTAGTGAAAAGTTCGATGACGTGAATCGATTCTTAATCGAATCATAAAACGTATCACTGAACTGCGTTTACGGCTTCCTCTGAGGTTTATGATGGCATGCAAAAGGTAAGTTCAAACGCCGAAAGTATGTATGTTACTATTTACGTTTGCTTTATGCTAAAGAATTACGCCTTTCTGATCCGTCGGGGAAAAAAAAAAATCACTTGCGAGATAAAATTTTTGGTATTTATCTTGACGTGTGCACTGAAATTTTTTAGCGGGAAGGGCGCTTTCTCGGGATTTCTTGAATTTTCCAATTTGTTTACAAAGTGGGAGGGGGACGCATAATCGGGAAGGGCGGATTAACGGTATTTTATGGTAAACACAATTGGTGATAGAGAATATTTTTTGGTGATCTATCTTCCTGGCATGGATAACATGTAAGTACCTTCTTTTCTTTTTACCAAAATCTTTTATCAGAAAAGCCACTAAATTTGATGCCCTTCCTGGTTATTCATCTCATGAGCAATTCATGGCTTTGGAATGATAAGGTTCTAATTAGAATCCTGCATCGGGTCAGGTCAGTTTGACGCTAATTTTTTTTTCCTTGTATGTCGGTTTGACTCAATTTTTTAAAAGGAAGGCCTAGATATTTTTCACTTGATGAAAAACCATATGTTTGAATATTAATGAGAGTATGTTTTTCCCTTTTTATGCAAAAAAAGATAAAATTGATATTAGAGACATAATTGTAGACTACTTTTCCATAATTATACTAAAATATGAGTTAATTTTCTTCCATTTTGGGTTCTTGTTGATTTCGAGTTGAAGTGTGGTTTAGGTATTGTTTTGGATTGATTTTAAACACAATTTCCGAGTTTGGGTCAGGTGCAGCATGACTCATGCAAGACTATAGTTGCAACTAACAAAATCAGCTAAAATAAGACGATGTCTTCTACAGAGTATCTTTAGTTTAGTTTATGATTTGAGGTGACATATAACACATTCTACCAAATAATTTAAGTGTTAGTGAAGTTGATAAGGGTCTAACTGCAGTGCATAAATGAATGAACATGGAAGTTTTATCTCATTATCTCAAAAGAATGGTGGAAACAGTTACAGCCTTTTCATCTCAAAGAAGCAATTTATAAAAGTAAACAAAAGAGGAAATTCTTGATAATAAATATACTTACTTGACACATGAAACGCTTGTCAATATCACCACATAAGTAAGGACGAATATAAAAGACAAATGTTTTTATTTCATAGCTGAAAAAATTAGTAAAAGTTTTTTCAACAGCAGCACATTACAAAGAGTTTACACGTTAATTAAATTAATGAACATAAACATCAGAAACCTCAATTCAATAAAATTAATAATCACCTTTAGAAATCAATTTTCTAGGGCACTTTAAATTGAATTGGCTGATAGAACAAACAATTATTATTTAACATGCGAATGAAGAGAATAAAAATCACAAAAGTGAGGATCAAATCAATCAACATTTTGCATCAAGAATTTTGAAAAGGTTTTTATGATTGGAAAATAATTTACATGATAAACAACATAAGTTTCCATTATTATTACTTAATAAATCTTTTACTTTTACAGTGTACGTCCTTAATAATAAAGAATAAAAAGAATTTATTAAGAATTCATATTAGACTAGAATCAGTTATAGGTATGAGGAGAAGAATTCACCACATAGCACTTTAGAGGTGCATGGGTACACTTCTGTATTGCAATACATTTAAAAAATAAAATATATACTTATTGCATTAGCTTGTACATATTGTCTTTTTACATGCTTGTACATGCTTGTCTTTTTATCATCACAATTTGCTCATTATGTTTCTTTTTTTTTTCTTTACTTTCCTTATTATTATTGCATTATTTTATTTTCTCATTATTTCTTAGCCCTTTCCCCTTTATATTTATAACCTTCTTCTCCTTCATATTATACTACTGTTTACCCGTAACGAGAAAGACCCTGAGAAATATCTTCCTCCCCGTGGTCACTATAGAAACGGACTCGTCCACTTCATTTTCAGGTGACCATAGTATTGTTGGCTTCTTTTGTATATACTAGGCGCGAAAACAAGGGGAGAAAAACGCAGTCTGCTTTGTGTTCTTGCCATCGCCAGACGGTTATATTCTTCCCTCCTCATTATTGCGCATTTAATTTTATATTTTCCCACTGATTTAACTTTTAATCATTGCTATCTGAGACTGTATACCACTGTCAGATTCTCTATCGTTAAAATAACATCCACTTTTAAGAAAGGGAAAACACTGCATTCCCAAGCACGTGAAATAGTCAGTAACGTGAATAGTTTCTTTAAAGCGGAGGCTGCTGCGAAATCTTTGAAAATACCGATTTCCCAAGCTACTAAAAGAGCAGCTGAAGCAACAGGAGTGTCCGAATCTACTGTGAAAAAATTAAACGTGAAGTGAGTAAATTGGAGCAGAGTGATGATAATATTTTGTCTACTCCAGGAAAAGACCGGAAATTCCAAACTGTATTATTGATGATTTCAATAAATTTGCTATAAGACAAATCATCCAGGACTTTTATAGTGATAAAATATAAAATATGAAAAAAAGAATTACACCAACACACATAATTCCTACTGTAATTTTACATCCATAGCATATTTATTCTATAAAACATATACGCAATTTATGATTTTTTTGCATTGTTAAGAAGGCATTCATTTTTTTTTCTGAGTTTCCCCTAAGCAGTTTCAGGCACCCTAATTGCCATTTTGGTTTAAGAAATATCCCCATTTGCCCCTCCCCCAAAAATATGCCCTTCTTGCCCCTAAGTAAAAAAATGGTACCTTTACTGTCTTTTGGATCTAGGGAAAACCGTGCTTTATTCGGTAGAAAATTAAATCCTATAATACAAAGTAACTAGTCGGATGTGCAATTCCAAAACATTTTTTTCTATCTCATACATGTTAATACAGTACGGCTGTTCTTAACTGCTCTGCTCAACAAGCGCAAAACGTTTTGACACATTTACAAATTCATTTTTTAAGGGAAAGATATAAAATTGGAAAGCCTGGCCATGGAAGCGATTTGGAATTGAACTGTTTTCCATTTTTGATCAATAAATTACCTATTGAGTTATAAGCGATTTCGATCACATGACAAACACATTTTTCGACCTTTCGTGAGTGTTATCCTACTTTCGCGCGGAAATTCGGTTTAAAACGTCCATTTTGACACTATTTTCTGAAAGATCTATTGCGTTTGAAAAAAACGGAAAAAACAGCTAAATTACATAGTTTCTGAACAACAACAACTGCTAGTTTCACACATTTTCGAACAAAAATGAATTAAAACTTATGTCATAAACTTGCCCTTTTGGATTTGAGAACACCCTTAATAATAAATTGGCGTAGTCTAATCAGAACAAACTTACGTCTACAGAATATGAAATTTGAGGAAATTATGTGCATTAAGTTCTTAAGATATGAGTATCATTAAAATTTTGTCAGAAATTCGAAAACACTGTTTGATTCCATAGCTTCTTAATAAGAAAATTTGGCAGTGTTATGCGTTTACGAATAAACACTAATTCAGGAATGTGTCAGAAAGTAGCTAGATTGTTAATATAAATAAAATACAAATTTAACAGACATGTAATTGAACTACTCGCTTAAAGCACTGAAAAGATCAGAATCAAAAAGACTGTCGTGCGTAGCACAATCTTCGGCTAATAATTCCTGGCATGCGACTAATACAAAAGCTTTTAATAATTTTCGGAACTTTATTTGATTGCATAATAACATTCCTCAGATAAAAATGCATTTCGGTGTTAGTGGGCAAACTTAAAAATATAATACATGTAAAAAAAATATTAGACATTAGACTTATTAGAGAAAAAGGTTTTCTCCTATACTCTGTAACTCTGAGAACCCGGGTACGATCCCCTAGTATTATTAAATTCGATATATTCGCGTTGTCAAAAAGAGAAAATAGAAAAAAAAAGGAGAGCATCAAACGAATGCTAATTGCGCCAAGACTGTAACCTCCTTCGATTCCAACACACCTCTCCCAGTTGGTATCTTCTGAAGAAGCAACCCCTCTCAGGGTTTTTCTCCTTACGGTAGATCAGTAATGTTGCCTCCTTTTTCCCCTGTTTTCCTAATGATTATTTCATTTTTCTCCCTCCCCTTTCACCTTTATTTCTCATTAGTTTTGCTTTTACTTTTGTAGCAATAGTAATGTGTGCTCTTGTAAGATGAAGAAAGGTTCAGTCTTTTGAAACATGTTTTGTTTTCCACAATTTTATAGCATGTTTAAGAAGTTAGTATTATTTTATTATTACCCAGGTACGAAAATATGCTACAGATGAAAATGCAGAAAACATATAAAAAAGATGTGATAAATACACAGAGAGAAAGGGAAGGAGGGGAAGCCATGGAATTATGTGAGATTTTCAACCCAAAATTTTATAAATATATATATATATATATTTTTTTTTACTGATTAACATTTTGTGACATACCAGTTTTTTGTTTGATGTCTAGTAAATGCAGAGATACCTGAAAAAAAAAATTTTTTTAATTAAAAAACACGATTAAAATTTATAAATATATTCATACATTTAAAATTAACTGAACATAAAAAATTTTTTTAATTACCTATTTGAGTAACAGTAAAACTAGTTGCTCGAGTTTTAAGTTTTTGATACCTTTCATTCATTGAATCAAACAGACTATAAACAAACAGAAATATAAACATAAACAAGAAGAAGTATTTAAAGCAAACAGGTAAGGAAAATACATGCAATTACAAAGCTAAGATCAAAAACATTAACTTTTTTATTAAGATTAAAAAAAAATTTATTTAATGAAAATCATACGTTAAATTCATACAATCAATTAAATGTATGAATCAGCAACCCCTCATTATATCACATTTGTCAGGAGATGAGAAAAAAAAGTATATGACTGAAGTCTTTTTTTTTTTTTTTTTTTTAATCTAGAAATAAACATTTTTTATGCATCTCCAAAACATTAGTTTGTACATATTACACTTTCTTAAAAAGAAACTTAACAATAGAGAACTTATTGTAATCAACATATGCTACATAAAGTTATTGAAAAGTATGATTGAGGTAGAATTAACTGATTTTTTGGGAGAAACTAAAAAAGATTAATATAGAATTATGTAAATCATATAAATATTACTTATTATCATTAAAATATATATTATACATATGTGTGTGTGTGATAAAAGTGATTACAGTAAACGTAAAGGTTTAAAAAAACCTTTTAATAAACACACTTACTAATTTCGTAAACAAAAATCAAATTTATTATAAATAACTGCTTCTAGAGGTCGTAATATAAATTTGGCTAATAGTCCTGATATAGGGGAACTCATATCCATTAACAATAAAATCTATCTACAAAATAATGGGTTCTTGAGCGCTAGAAGCAGATATAAATTTGATTATACACAGACAATATCTTCATCAAATGGCAACATAAAAATATCTTACTTAATAACTTCTTAGCTCTGATTAATAACCTTGATTCTAAAATTAAATTTACTCTGAAAGTTGAAGAGAATGAAACACTCCTTTATTTGGATCTACTATTAACACAAAACCCATCAAGAAATGGAACATACTGTTTATAGAAAACTAATAGCCAATTAATCCACCATCCCACATAACGCTCATGCTCTTTTTTCCTACAAAGTTTCTGCATTTAGACATTTTATTAAGAGAGCTTCCACAGTCTGTAACCCCTGATTAGTTAAACAATGAACTAAATAAAATACAGGATATCACAAGAAATAATGGATATAAAGAAAGCACTATAAATAGCATGAATAATAAGAAAAGAAACTTCAATGAAGCAAATTCCAAGATATATACTGTTTAATATCTGTCTCATTGCAAAACCTTCCATAAAATTAAAAACGTAGTTTGTAACAAAATAGATCCAATAGAACCTGATCAATTTACGGATATGTATGAAATCCTATTCACCAAAGTCAATGGATCATTGCAATATTAAATAGGAATGATGAATAGAAAGTTTAAAATGAGAATGAAAGAATATACAGCAGATATAAAATACAACCTATAGCTTTAGCTAGACTAGATTACAGATTACTTTTAGAAACAGCAAAATAATTTATCCATCAAGATTTTATTTAGCATCCATTATCCGAGAATCAATAGAAATTCATATGTGCAGCAAGAACATGTGCAGTGAATCAGTTTCCTTTGAGTTAACTAGAATTTGGCATGAGATGATTCATAAATTCAAAAATAAGATAAAATAAATAATATTTACAGATAATTATTTATTAAAGAACCTGCTTTCCTGATACCTGATATCTTATGATGTTTGTTTATCAAGGTCACATTTCAATTTTTTTTTTTTCCTTAACAGTTTATTTTATCATTATTGATCTTGAGAATGTCACCGATTGTATGTACAAAACTAGTAGGTCTATTAAAAGATTTTTTAAGCCTTTATGTTTACTATAATCACTTTTAGCATATATTTATTTATTTTAAGACCAATATACACAGTATGATCCAAAAGTCAATATACTTATGATCCTGCCAATAAGTTTTCTGCAGTTTTTGGAAGTTTTTTATCAGGTATAAAGAACATTTCATTTAAAATTGATATAATTAAAAGTGTGTTAATTTATATTACAGTACACTCTCTCAAATCCACACAGCTTGGGACCAGAGGTTGTGCGGATTTTAGAATTTTGCAGATTTCTGGTCATTGATTTGTTTACATTTTTGAAACATTAATTTGATTGGTAGTTAAGCAAGGAAAATTATAATCAATGCTTACAATAAAGTGAAACATTAAAATAAGTAAAATATTAAAATAATTTATTAATTTAAAAGTAAGTAATTATTAAAATAATTATATAAAATAAAAATATTACGAATGAAATCGATTCAATTCGATTCCAAAAGTTCTATGCTGCCATCTAGTGATAACAAGGAGAACAGTGTTAATGCTATTATCAGTATATATAGCTTATTGCGCTCACTGTAACTTTTTTCATTGTTATTTAGAGTCCTGAATGCTTTTCTTATACTGCTTTGTATGTTTAGAAATAAATTTGTCTATAATTTTAAAAAAAATCCGCGAACAATAATTTTAAAATAGCGTTTCGGTTCGTGGATTTTTCCATTTCGAACCCTGGAATTTTTGATATAGATATGCTAATTTATATCAAAATCAAAAGTAATGTAAATTTATTTAGTAATAAATCAGCTGTAATAGCCAAAAGAGAATGATTAACCAAAAAATTTAGTAAAAAAAACATTGCGGTAGTCGCCGATTTCGGCGCCATCTTGAATTTTGTTCCTGCAACTTAACTGTAAATTTAATTGTTTACATCTGAAAAAAATACGCGGATTTTAGGCATTCGCGGATTTTAGGGTCGCGAATTTGAGGGAGTCTACTGTATCATAACTTCCCTTAATTAATGAATTTTTTTCCTCTTTTACATAAAATAAGCACAGAAAGTGTAATGAATTCCTGTAGGTAAAAGAATTAGCAGGGAGTTTTTTTTATTCTACTTTTACAAATAAGTATGTAACCACAAATTGGATCTAAAGGAGAACTAAATAATGATAACATCTGCTCGACAGCTATTATGAAAATGTAGAGGATAATAGACTTAATTAGTATCATAATATTAAGAACAAAAAAAGTTTCATCAATAGAGATTGAAAGAATGTTTTATATTTTTAGACTCATACACAACAAATAAAGACATAAGTCAGGGATTGAAAAGGTACCAAAAATTTTCTTTAAAATTCAAAGCACTTAATGCTAGTAACATTCAGTCAACAGAATGGTAACAATACCAAAAATTAATATTTTGTGAAATTAATGTGGAGATATAACTGGTCATTCTTATGATAATATTTACTCTCTCTCAGTGTGTATGTATGAATTAATGGGTGTAAATAATTTTCATATACACATCACACATCTATATATTGTTAGCATATACAAATATATGTGTATAAGTTTTCTTGCACAATTACAGTAATTTTACAAAGTTGCCAAAAAAAATTGCCATGATATTTAATTTCATATTTGTGCAGCTAATTAATAAAACTATCTACCTATATGCAGTTTTATTAGTTCTATAATTACTAATTTTACATGTGAAAGGATAAACCTACAGTTAATGTTCCTTAATAGCATCTAATCAGTGGTATTTTTTGAAAGGATACAATTCTTGATAGTCATTCAATATTTTCACAAAGAAAAAAAAAATCATAAAAATCTGATTTAAATCAAAAGTATTGTGTCAGCTGGTTGTCAATCTAGGTAGTACCATAGGCAAAATGTTGAGAATTTAAGCCAGAGCTCTTGGGTTTGGCTCCCAGCATGGACACTTTTTCACTCAGTGAGAAAATATAAATTTGTATTTAAAAAGAAAAATCATGCTTTTTTTTCACCCTATATTTGTAGCAAAATCCATTAAGCAGTATAATAGGGGAAAATTATTATGCAGTTAATTTTCATGTTAAAATTGTAATATAAATGTAAAAGCACACAGTTTTTACACTTACCACTTATTGTTATTTTCCATTGACACAATGTCTCATTTTCAATAAATTTATGTCTATGAACAGGATATCTTAAATTTTTCTTAAAATTTTCATTATTTCATCGATTTTTTAGCATAAAAAAATTGAAATTTTTAGCTTTTTTCTTTCTTTGCTTTGTTTTACTGGCATATTTTCACCGAATACAAAATCCTTTCACAAAATGTAAAAAAACCAATGCAGTTCAAACTGTGCTGTAGAGCATCAAGTACTGGGATTAAATGCAGATCAATAATGTTCAGAAAATTTATGTTCATTCGGCCTTGAATATTTCCTATTGCCAGACAGTTTTTGTCACCAACATGTTTGTTATACAGATACAGTTCTTTTTTTTGTGTGTGTTGCTCATTTATAATGTCTTAATCATTGTGTTTGCCATTTTTTAAAAACCTTACATGTACAATATTACGTAATGCTGCAAACATAAATTTCCTTTTGCCAACACATTTTGAAGCAACTAAGTTGCAAAATATTTTCAGTGATAAAACTTAAGTGGTATAATACATTTTAATACTCTAGATCAAGCATTTCCAACTTATGCTTGTCTGCATGCTGCAAATGACAATATGAATTAAGTTGTGGGCCGCATCATCCATAATGTATAAAAAATTTCTATGGATGTGAAGGTTGCATAAACAGAAAAGTATAATATTTAAATGTATTATTAAATGACTACAGTATGCAACCATTTATCCGGAAACTAGTTAACTGGAAAACCATTTATCCATCCAAAATGATATTTCTATTTGACTTATTTCAGAATCTTTGCAGAAAAAGTGTCATACACTGCCAATTTGACATATGCATTGCTTTAAACAATTGTATAATTTGATGTCAACATCTAGTATTTGAAATGGAAACATATTTAGTTGTATTTTAGATGTTTTAATTTTTATGCAGAGGAAACAGAAGAATTTTTGTTCCCAAGGGATTTCCATAAATTACCTCCTTTCAAACTCTGGTTAAATTTTGATCTTTCTTGCATCCGATTTTAAATTCAAGTAATCTAATAATTTAAAATAAAAAATAATGCCACAACCAGATATATTTCACAAAACTTATCAAATGAATCCTGCTTTAATCCCCAACCAGTCAACTGGAAAAACCCCGTTATCCGGAATACATCTGACCCCAACCATTCTGGATAAGGGGCATTCTCACAATCTTTTGACTTTCAGGGGAAAAAATCTGACAAAATTAAACTTGCTAAAATAACATTTTAATCTGATAGACGAATGCCTTAATGATTCAAAATAAAGAAAAAAATGGTCAGCAGCGAATTTTTTTTTATTTAACTGAGGTTTAAGTTAAACTTGAGAGTTTAATTTTCCTGACCATTTTACCCCTATAACTTTTTATTTTCTTCTACATTTTTACTTATAATGAATTTGCATAGTACCCACAGGACATTCAAATAAGAAATAATAACAATGTAGTACTTTTAATACAGAATTTTTGTATAACATTGTCTTAAAGGGGTGTTAAAGAAGGGACGGTAAGGTAAAAAAGGGGGATGGTATTGGAAAAAAGGGACGGTAAGGAAAATTACCACATATTTTTAGAAAAATCGTGTTAAGACTAAGTGATAGCCACAATGTTCATTGATTTTTAGAAACAGTTGTTAACACTGGATTAAATTAAATTTTTTTTTAATTTACCTCGAAAAGTGCAGGAATGAACCTTGGGGGTGGTGAGACTACCAATAAAGCCACGATGCTTGAAATTGATATTTAAATGCTGATTTAAATTCTACATTAAATTTCCTGCCAAAGAATTTTAGACATTATTTCTCTAACATACTTCTGCATAAGAAAAAACTTGAAAAAAATTCTGTGGCTGCATCTGAAATGATTTTCTGTATAATTTTAGAAGAGAGATGGTAAGGAATCTAAAATTCAGGGACAGAGTTTAAAAAATAATAGCAACACTAAAAATGTGTGCAGGTTAATTTTTAACTACATATTTATATAAAACAATAGTTCCAGATTCAGAAAAAATTACATTGAATTATTTTTATTGAAACAATTTTATCCAGACAGCTCCAAACTTAAAAATCAGCATCAGGGACACAGAACGGTATAGGAGTTTTCCAGGTGTCTAGACCCCCAACATCATCCAAAACTTATTTATCTCGTTAATATTGTTGTACAATCATGCAATGGGATGTTCCCCAATATATGAAATTAAAAAAAAAACACAAAAAAGTGTATTAAAATAAAAATTATTATTCAGGGACATGAAAGTCAAAAGATTGTGAGAATGTCCCATAAATGGTTCTGTACTGTATTACATTATTGACATTAACACTATTGAATTTCTCCAAGTTTTTTTAATTAAATACTTTTTATTTTGAGGGAAAAGAATTATATTTGGAGTAAATTAATTGTTGTAAAGGGCTTAACAGACTGCAGAAATGAGCATCAAGGGTTGCCTGTTAGAAACCTCTACTCTAGATTGTGTTTTTTTTTTTCCAACTAAACAGCAAAATTCATTCAAATCTGAGTTTAAAATAGAGATCAAGATATCACTTGCAGTTAGTTCATCATAAATTCTCATTTTGTTCATCAAGGGAAATGGGAATATTTTTCTTGTCTAAAAAATATCTTCCAAAATGATGAGTCTAAAAAATGTATTCAGAAATAAGGTATTTATATCTTAGATGGATAATTGATATCTACATTAGAAAAAACATCTGTAAATAAAAGTATAACATGAGAGATAAATTAATTAGAACTCAAAAAGAAAAATTTTCAAATTCATTACATACCTTAAATTATCAGTAGTTCCAACTTTTAAGCCAGTAAATTCGGCATCAATAGCTGAAAAGTAATATTTCAAAAATTAGAGTATAAACATTTTGGTGAAAAATGGAACTTTCTTTCACTAGCTAAGAAAAACTTTAATAATATTTATAGCTATGTTTTTATAGTTCAAATGCTTTTCTTGTTCAGTAAAGTATTAGCTTCAAATTATTTTTTTAATTTTTGAGTTTTTCATTCAATAAAGTAATTATATTAAACTAATAATATGAAATATTGTAACAACATATTTATATATTTATTAAGTAAAAGACATATTTACGTACTTCTTTGCTATGGGGTCCTTGGTATTTTTAAAAAGTGGGGAATTAGGTCTTAAGAAAGTGAAATTTGTTGTTAAATGATATGAACTATGCAAAAAAACTGACAGTGTATGTAATACAGTGGTGGTTCATGCCATATTTTATTGTTGGTGCATCTGTATTACAAGTGTGTGAGAGCTGTAGAAATCAGTAGGTTGAGTCATATACACTATAATAGTTTTAATTCTAATGCTGGATAAGATCAAGTAAACAAAATCTGCACAGAAATTAAGTACATTTTGAAATAAAAAATTACATTTTATATTTATGTTAAATCAAAAAGTATTGGCAGCATTAATTTTACATGTTTGATTAAACTTTCAGCAACTAAAATTTCCAAGATAATATGAGATTTTGGAAATAAGGAAAGAAAAAAATACACATGAATCTTCAAGTACTGAAGATGTCACATATGAAAAAGTTATTTTTTTCAACAAAAAGAAATATGATTAAAAATAGTTCACTTATTGAATCTCATTAATATAAAAAATTTGTCATTGAAAAATGGATCACAAACATGTATTTTTATGAGATGTTTTTCAAACATGTTGAATTATGGAAAATAGTTTTATAAATACAGATATATTATCCATTGAAAAGAAATAATGACTTTTAATTTTCTTTTATTACCATTTCAATGTTGCTTGACCTTGACAAACTTTTCTTGCATGCTAGATTTATGATATTGTGATAACTGGGCAATCTTTGATAATTGGAGCCACCTGATTACAGAATTTTCCTCCCATAACTTGATAACTAAACAACATAGAACAATAGGTATATACTAAAACCTTCCCTGGAAAATTATCTAACAGAGCAAGTTCCATCGAAATCCATTTGGCATAACCTTTCATAACTGGCTCATCTGATTATAGAACTTTCCACCATAATTCTATAACTAATCAATGCAGAATGATATGTTATATACTAAACTTCTCTGAAAAATTATCTACTCTATCTATCTATCTCTGAAAAATAACTACCTTCTCTGAAAAATTATCTATCTAACAGTGTTAGTTCCATCAAAATCCATTCAGTAGAACTCAAGTTATAAGCAGCTGCAACGAAATTTCCATTTGTATTATATATATATATATATATAGTAGATATTTTGAAAAAAATTGCTTTTAATTATATATATTAGATAAATTACTTCTGTTTGTATATAATGACAGATAGATGTTTGTATAAATATCGAAAAAATTGCTTGTGTCTATGAAACAGTGAATAAGTTGCCAGAAAATAAATGTGAAAAATTTCCTTCTCTTGCTAAGGACATTTTCTCTATCTCACCACGGTCCGTATAACAGAGAAGTATCCATATTTATTTATTGAAGCAATAAATTTGTTTCTGAAAGATAGAGTCTTTTAAATCAATAAGATACATTATTAATATCATATTTACTTGAATCTACGATAAGCTTTTTAACTTCAAAATCGAACACATTTAATTTGGTATATTTCGCAATCAAATACAATTTTTAAGAGGCCACACTAGTCACTCAAAAAGACCCCGATGATAATGTTAATCCTATGGGGAAGTTATTTTCAAATATCTCGCTTGAATTTTGATATTTTTGAATGATTTTTTTTTTTTTTTTTTTTTTGTATAGGATAGTTGAGGACAATCTACAACCAGGCTAGTTTTTACTTTTTTGATTTTGGTTTCAGATTTTTTTTTTTTTATTATTACTTTTACTTTCGGAACTGGTTTGAACCGGTTCTGAAATTGAAACTATCCTAATAGAAAAAAACTATAACCAAAATCGAAAAAGTAAAAACTAGCCCGGTTGTAGATTGCCCTCAGCTATCCTATGCAAAAAAATCATTCAAAAATATTAAAATCAAAGTGAGAAATTTGAAAATAATGCCCCCACAGACTTTACATTAGCGTTTTCCTTTTTTGTTGTGACTGAAGTGGGCTCTTAATTCTGCATAATCAGATGTGTGTTTTATGCATTAGAAAATTTGTTTATCTCTAATCCATGCATAAGCACAAGAAATTTATCATAAATATAGATCCAATGTAAAGTTCATGGATTTACAGCTATGAAAAGAAAATGGCACTTGACGTTAAAGAAAAGTTTTCTGAGGCACAGGGCTGGCTATTTGCCGGCAAAAAAGGGTTTCTGCCTTGCCAGTGGCAGAAACTGGTAATAACCGGTTTTAACCGGCAGAAACTGGCATAAACACATTTCATGACATAATCTGAGACTCTTTTACTAGTATTAAATTCCTTAAGTACATTTTATTCCGTATAAATAACAAATGAAATATTGTGGGTAGTTTTAATTAAAAGATAAATAGATTTGTATTAGAAAAAATGAGTAATGTAACAGATAAAATTTTTGTTATAGTATGGTTATATAATTTTATATGTAAACAATTATTAGAGTACTTTAAAATTTCAGTTTAAAAATCAAATACAAAACTATATCCAATACTTATTTTAAATTAAACAATGAAAAGAAAAGAAAAATATTCAATACTTGCTCAAAATAATTTTCTGTAATTTAACGTAATAATTTAATAACACTATAAATTATCTCTCATAGAAATGTTATAGTTATATGCGGATCTTGTAATTCCATGAATTTAAAAAACATTTCATTTAAATACAGTATTCAAAGGAACAAATCGGACTTTTTTTTTTCAATTTAAGACTGTTATAAGCATAGATCAAACTTTGTGCGAATTTTAGTAAAAAAGCTAAAATCTTTAACAATGATTTTACGCACAAATAACGTACAGACACGACAAAAAACGATTATATGGGATATTTTTGTCGTGTCTGTATGTTATTTGTGCATAAAATCGTTGTTAAAGATTTTAGCTTTTTTATTAAGACTGTTAGTTGAAAATGTTCCAACCACATTTTGCACTTACAAAACAAACAACTACAAAGGTTCAAAGCAGATTTGATACAGTAATAACCGACTACCATATGCTAACTTATTTACTTCATCCTAAATATATGGGATCAAAATTGACATATGAGCATAAAGAAAAGGCAAGGAAATTGCTTTCTGATATTAATCCCAATTTTGTGCCACATATAATATTCTTTGAAGCAAAATCGACTCCTGCCCCAGAAACATATTTCTCCAAGGAAGCCCTAGAAAATGTCTTGCCCTTAACTTCTATGTGGTGGTCATCTTTAAAAACGAATACTGGTGAAAATGAGGATTTGTCAAATTTGCATCCTCAATAATGACATTGCCAGCAAGTGATGATAGTCTTGAAAGAATATTTTCAAACTTTTCTTTCATTCAAAACAAAGAAACAGTGTGTTCAGAAAGATTAGCAAAATTTTGTCCTATGCTATGGAATGTTCTGTGGAAAAAATAATAATAGTATATTTGAGTAGCAATTTTGTTCTTTCAATATTGTAAAATAATTGTGCAAGATATTTCATTAAATTTTTTTTCTGTTATTTATTGTGCTTCAATTATTTACTTATATATTTTCACAAGAATCATAATCTTTAAGTTATTGCATTGTATTATTTATTTAAAAATACTCTGAAAAATACATTTGTTAAAATATCACAGATTTTTTTTGTAAATTTCTTTTTTTTTACTTTTAAATAAAAATTCAACTCTGAACAATAATATAAAATAGTTAAACTTGTACAGATTCAGACTACCATTGAAAATTTCAGATTTTCAAGTGAAAAAAAAATTAGTACCTATTATTATTATATAAACAAAGTATATTTATATGATAATTTTGAAACTTTTTTACAACTTTGAATAACATTCATAATCTTTAATTTTAATTTTTAACTTAATTGTTTACACATCAAATACATGTATGAATTAAGAATCATTGCACATTAAAGTTCTTATTAATATTATTTCTGAGTTTCTGCCAGTTTTTGCCACTTACTGGCAGAAACTAGTTTCTGCCATGCCGGTTTTAACCGGTTATAACCGCTGGTTTTAACCACTCTGGCAGAAACTTGCCAACCCTGCTGAGGCATGACTATCAGTTACACAACAAGGGCAGCATGAAAGGGAAAGTTGATCAAACATTGTTGTGTTTTAATTTGCTATTAAATTTTACTATAGAAAGTAATTGGTGTAAAGCTAGTTAAATTTCTCTCAGCTAGCAAGGATAAGTTCCAAATAATGGTTATACTTTCCATTACCAGCCTATGGGAAAAAGTTACATTACAACCATTTATTATTTTCAAGAAGAAAACGTTGCTGAATAAACTTTTTCTAAAAACATCCATATGACAGTTCAACAAAATAATTGAATATAGAGTTGGAATACATAACTGAGAAAAACTAGAGATATTAAAATTCTTCCCTCTTGGCTGTAGCACAGAGGATTTTAGGTGCATTCTTAAAGATTAGTTAAGCAATCTGTTTTCAAATGCAAGATTTTTGTTGAGATGGATGGATTTAAGATGGAGCTACCTTTGAACAATTCAACAATGAAGTCACATTCAAAAACAGTAATGAAGATTGAAGCATTGAAATACCTGATGATATCATAGATGGAGAAATGTATATGAGGAATGAATACAAATTTTAAATAACGTGAAAAATGCAAAAATTAAGATTTACCATATTTCATAATTTTCTTTTTTTGAAATTCTCTTGCATGGTATATATGAGTTTTAAAGAAAATTGTGCTACTTTTCTGTCCTACCAACACCATTGTCAAAAGAAAATTCGAAAATTACAGACTTTCACAAACTATTTTGTTAAATCAATACAAATATACTAAAAATAAACTACAGTACAGAACCATTTATCCGGAATGCTTGGGGTCAGATGTATTCTGGATAACTGGTTGTGCATTAAAGCAGCATCCATTTGATAAGTTTTGTGGAATATGTGTGGTTGTGACATTATTTCTGATTTTAAATTATTAGATTACTTGGATTAAAAATCACTGCAAGAAAGATCAAAATTTAACCAGAGTTTGAAAGGAGGTAATTTATGGAAATCCCTTGGGAACAAAAATTCTTCTGTTTCCTCTGCATAAAAATTAAAACATCTAAAATACAACTAAATATGTTTTCATTTCAAATACTAGATGTTGTCATCAAATTATACAATTGTTTCAAGCAAAGCATATGTCGAACTGGCAGTGTATGACACCTTTTTCTGCAAAGATTCTGAAATCAGTCTATCAGAAATATCATTCCGGATAACTGGTTTTCCGGTTAACTGGTTTCCGGATAAATGGTTCCATACTGTATATAATAAATATATACTATAAATGTTATATATAAAATATTTATACTACTATAAATAAATATATACCCTAAAAATAAACGAACAAAAAAATGTACAATGAAGTAAAAAAATAAAACTCAATTTAAACTTCAGGCATGAAATTGTAAATGTCTCTTAGCATTGCAGTAAACATTTCATTTTTTGAATGAAGATGCTTATGGATTTTTGAACAAAAACTTTTTATTTATAATTTCTAAGTCCTGAAACAATTTTATTGCAGTTTCCTTATTATCAGGTAACTGCCAAATAGTAAAATCCATCAATGTCAGAAATAAATGAAAGTTATAATAATAAATATTTTTCATGCGAAAAAATATCAAATTAAGATGTTTTGCAAGGTTACAATTAAATAATAATATAATATAAAATTGCATAAATGATTCAATACTTAAAAAATGATTAAACAATTAAAAATATATTAAAAATTGAGTACTTTCAGCTAATACTAAGCCATTATCAGGATTTTTATATTTAAACAATAATTATGAATGCTAGTTGTCCATGAATTAGGTCATGTATAAGTCACTCAGTAAGTCATGGACAACAAGTGTTCATAAGAACTGTTTAAATTTTTAAATCCTGATGATGGCTTAGTATTAGCTGAAAGTAATTGATTTTTAACATCTTTTTAATTGTTTAATCATCTTTAAGTATTGAATCCTTTATGTAATTTTTATATCATTAAGATGAATTTTAGCATTCATAACTAGTTTTAGTTTATTTAAAAAATATAATAATAAACAATTCATGCCCAATAGTCCAAAAAATAGCAAATCACAATGTTTGGAATGGTTTGCAATAGAAATCCTTTGCACAATAAGGGTTGAAATAAATGATGCATTATCATACATTTTCACATGGTGTTGGTATGACGGAGGAAAAAGTACCAAAAATCTTTATTTTCATGGTTAAAAATTAAGGTTCATCTTATATTAAAGCAAATAAAGTAATCAAGAGCATTAGAAATATTTATATTAAAATTTGAATAAAATATGAATAGAAATTTTTATATTAAAATTTGAATAAAATATGAATAGAAATTTTTAAAATGAATGTTAAAAATTATTTTTTTTTATGAAATATATCCCAAAAATAATACAAAAAACAAATTTACATTTTAGAAGCTGCTATTTTATGATTTAAGATTTAAAAGAAAATTTTGAGCTTAAAAGGTAAATTTAAAATTGGCATATACTAAATTAAATGATTTTAGTTATGGTATAAAAAAAAAAAAGTTTTTTTTTTTTTTTAAAGCAAGAATAACAGAAAAATATAAGCCCATAAAAGAAACACCTGTACAAGCAAAATTATAAAAAAGTAGATGTAAAGAATTGAAACACAGTAAGATATAAAATTTAACATACCAATGAAAGATGAACTTTTTATAGTATCTTCTATTTCTGGTAGAAGTTCTTCAAAATTTGTTCGTGTAACTTCCGTCATGATAAATCTTTTTCTATGTATGTTTAAAAAAAAATAATAATAATACACAAATGCTCATAAATATTCATTGAAGTTTATATACTTTTAGCTATTTAACTATATTACTTAAATTTTAGTTCCACGCCATTTATGGAAAAAAATTTGGCACAGATCTCATATATGCACCAGGTTTGGCACGATTTTTATTTCATGCCAATTCAGTGAAAACCTCGTTTTCGTATGCCAATTACATATATATATTTAAACTATTTTCCATTATTTAAAAAAGGAAATAACAAATTAAAAAAAAGTTTAATTAATAACTATAGAACAAAACAATTTATATAAAAAAAAGAAAAGTAAAGTAAATAAACAATTTATTAATACATAAACAACAATGGCTGGGTTACCATGCCAGCAGGGCCTCCGTGGCTGAGTGGTTAAGGCACCACGCCGCTAATCGTTTGAGAGCGTAGGAGGTCTGCGGATTCGACTTTCGCTGGCTCCGTTGCACACTCTTTGTGGAGCTCCCGGTTGTATTTATCTGATGTTGTAAATTTCCTTGTGGTTGTGACTATCCCGTCCTTGTATGTAATGGAAAAATGAAATAAAAAATTGTGGTTTGTGTTTGTACATAATAAGGATCATTCAAGGCGAACAGCCATAGTCGCTATGGGCCCCAAATCAATCTCCACTACAGTGGGCTCCAATGCAATACCATGTCAGCAAAATAATGCCATTAGGCGCTAATTGGGTACCCTGGTGCGCATATGACATCTGTGACAAGTGCTAGTTTTTTATGCAGAAAAATAAAAATAAAAGTTGCAGATTAATATTATATATAGAATATGCATTATAAGCCAGAAAATTGTTATTAAGTTTTTTCCCCTATTTACTTACATCCAAATTTAATAAGAGTAAAAAATCCAAGGTATAACATTATTAAGTTATATTATGCAGTTCAGATTTTTAAAATATGTAGTTCACTAAGCATGGTACCTACACATTTTGTAATATATTAATAGTATATCTCAACTTTTTATATAAATTCTGGTTATTTTTGGGTATTAATGGCAGCAATACAAAAGTCAGGGTTGGTTGATTGTATAGGGTTTAATAGAACAAGATACCTTTACGGACATGCTGTGCCAAAATTATAGTTAAACAAAATAACAAATTATTTTTTAAAGTCATTTTAAAATTTTGTCATAAAAATAAATTCAATAAAAAAAAACACACAAAGCTTAATGAGAAATGTAAAATATGATGATAAATGAAATTAAAACCTTTTAATAAAATCATATTATTAAGTTAAAAAAGACAAATTTTCATAGTTATTACAATCTGTTTTAAAAAAGGGATACTACTTGATTATTATGTCGACCCAGGCCCTGATTACGGAATAGGCACGATAAGCACATGCTTCTCTTAGAAAATTTTGAAATGGGGCAAAATTAAGAATACAGGGGGGCCCAAATTTTATATTGAATTTCTTCCATTCCAAAATTCTATCTATTTTCTTTTGAAATTATTAATTTATTCTGAATTCAACCTTTTTATCCAATTTAGATTTTTATGCTAAAACTATGCAAAATCATGTTTGCATATTTTTTATATTGTATCCAATTTTTGTGTATGTACAGTAAACTCTGTCTAAGGCGGAATCGGTCGGGACTGAGAAAATTTTCCGTGGTAGACAATATTCCGGCTTATGCAAAAAAGCTCCCCCCCCCCACCCCCAAAAGAAAAAAAATCTCTCGAAGATGACGATCTTTCATGATTCTCCTGACTAGAAAATCGGTTGAAAACTGAAATTCTGAAAGATCCTTTGTCTTTTTAAAGATAAATGAGAAACGTTATTCAGTTTCTTAGTACTGCTGTAATACATTCTTACTGGAAGTTTATAGAAACACACACACACACACAAAAAAAAAAAAAAAAAACTTCGAGATTGAGACAGAACGCTATAATTTTGAATTTGAGTACAATCTTAAAGTATAATACGTTGTACTTTCGAAAATATATATTTTGATAAACGTTCATTTTAGTAGAAATATTAACTTTTAGATGCAATTTTGCATATGAAAAAATGGCATAAGCATAAATTCCTTAAAATGTAAAGTTTCTGTTCTTTTGAATTAACTTTTTTAAAAGGTTACGGAATTTTAACTAACGTGCTCGACATTAAGTTATTTGACTTATCAGTTTTAAAGTTTAATAAACAAAACGCCTTTCATTTTTAAATTATCCTTTTTCCGCCTTATGCAAAATTTTGGTTTCGGTGGGACCTTAAAATCCTTTCCGTTTCCGCGTTAGACAGATTCCGCCTTATGCAGCATGAGTTAATGTAATTTTCTATGGATTCGCCGGGACTTGAAAAATTTTCCGCTGTAGACAGATTTCCGGCTTATACACAGTCCGCCTTAGACAGAATTTACTGTATGTAGGAGAACATAAAAAAAAGGTGTTTAATGGAATATACATATATGAGTTTGACTGAGCCACTGTTTGGAATAATATTTGTAGCAATGGTGAGTTTCTGGGTGTATTGTATTTAGAAAACTCTCCTTAATTAAAAGGGGTTTCTGAAATGACACTGTGCTTCCATAGCTTCATCGAACCCTGCATCAACCAATTTTGCCAAACCATTCGCCAAATTATACAAATTGACACAATTTTTCTTTTAAATAACGAAAGGACAAATAAATTAGTATAAGATTAATAAAAATACAAATATAACGTCTAATTAAAAATCATTTGATGACACAACAAACACATGTAATGTGTTTGATATCAAGTGAATGTGACATTTACGATAAGCCATTATTAGCATTTAATCTTATAGTCTGGCGATAGTTTTTTGGTCGATGGGATAATCAAGTAGTTCCAAAAAAAGTACAAAAAGTTCAAATTGTGTAGCACAAACAGATTTAATTTAAATCAAATTATTAAAGAAAGCAACTTAAAATCACATAGGCTCAAATTCCTCAAAAACAATATTTTTTCACATTCACATCAGTCATAACAGTAAAAGTCTGATTCCATAGCCCAGTGTTGAATTCAGGGGGTGGCTCGGCGGGACATTCCTCCCCAGAAGATTCAAGATTTTATGTTTTCAATAGTCAAAATGTGCAATTTCTTCCCCCCATCCCCAGAGCCACAGAAATCCCTCCCGGAAAAAAGTATCTGAATTCAACACTGCCATAGCCTCCGCATAGTGAAGCAACTGGTTGGAATGATTAAATTAGCAAATAAAATAAAGGGTTAGAACATGTTCTCTTGTTTATGTTTTTTTTTCTTCACAGTTTTCACTTTGAAGAAACTTGAGATCAAGTTTTTGTATTCTATTTCTGTGCACATGACTTTTCTTTTCCTTTCTGTGTTGGAGCAATATCAAATTTTTGCAATTTGTTTGCAAACAGAACAGAAGGGTGTTTTGGATGATGTTAAGATTGATTTTTTGATAGGCTGAAATCATGATCGTAAACAAGAATGCTTATGTTTAGAAGGATCAAAAAATTCTACTGTGTTGGGCTCTGATGAAGGTGGTCAGTATGTCAGTTCAGGCATACAACAAGTGCATATACTGTGACAGTTTTTTTTTTAAACAGTATTAGATGATAATGATAGATTCACATCTATCATTATCATCTAATACTGTTGTGACAAATGTATCAGATGACAAGGAAGAAGGGCATTTGCGTCTCTTATAGATTTTGAAGATTATTTTAGCAAACTAGCATATGACACCCTAACAGATGAGGTTTTGGATTCAACATGATTGTAAGCTTCTGGGTAAGAAAGATTTTGAGTGACTTTTATGGTCTGGATTTCTTTTTCAAACAGCTATCGAGGGCAAGATTTTGAAAATCACCTTTACAGTTGGCACAACATTCAGCCTTTTCATAATTTGCATTCTCATAGCCGACTTTTGCACAGCATGTGCAGGTAACTGGTGAACGACAAGAAGCTTTATTATGCCTGTAGTGGTGGTACTTGAAACAACTTAGGGTATTGTGTATGTAAGATTGTATAGAGCATCTCAAATATGCTGCCAAAAAAAAAAATAAATTCATAAATATTTTAGCAGATGAGAAACGACTACAGCAGCCCATTGACATGATCATAGCTAATTAATTTGAAAAATGTAAACCTTTAAAGGAATTTGATCAGTAATTAAAATAAGGGTCAAATTCATGATGACATGCTGTAGGGCCTAGTTTGAAGCCAAGTGATAATAAATGCATCAAGACAAGTACAATGAAACAAATATAACTCTTACAAGTAAAGTAAGGCTATTGAAAGTTATTATGTCCCTTTTCCCTTGCAGGAAGTACTTTCTCCTTCAGAAAAATAGTTATTTGGAGAACATCAACAACACCTTGATCTTTCAGGGTTTTCTAGGATTTCACCTTTTCTTTTATATAATAGTTCAAGTTCAGAAATTGCACCATGGATAATATTCAGAGTTAATTGAACCTGGACAGAGACAACAAGCAACCTATTTTTGAACTGACTGTAAGAACTTGTAATTGATTGGATGATGCAGCCTCAACCAGCAAATCACCCGAATAATAAGTAAGTGAATGTTAAGTAAGTTTGTTTAAAGTAAAGTAAGTTTGAGTAAGTGAATGTCTCCAAGATTGAAAAAATTTAGTTATGAGAAATGATGAAGTTCTCTTGAAAGAGCTATTTAAAATATTGTTAGTGGGTCTAATTATGAAAGAATGTGTGAAAGGAATATTCTGTACAAATTCGGCACTCTCTTCAGGGGAGAGATGTAAAAAAAGCAAAGTACTTCTATCCATATTTAAAAAAAAAAAAAAAAAAAAAAAAAAAAGACAATTCTGACTTCACCATCCACTACTAAGTAGGGATGTAGTGGAGGGTATATGACACATGCCCTCAGGAATTTTTAAAGAAACTCTGTATACCATCTGTTTCTGAAGTAAAGCTATGTATAAAATTTGCTATTCAGAAAGCAAATATTTTTTTAGCAAAAATTTCTAGGTTAAAAAAAATCACAAAATAAAAGCTCGGGGAAAACACTTTAACAAAATTGGAACTTTAATTACATTGATATGATAATATGACATATAAATATAACATATTCATATTTTAAGTTTTGAGGAATAATTAAGAATTTTCTTTTTGATTTTCCTAGTGACTTATTTTCAGTATGGCAATGTTTTTATACAAACAATTAAGGTGTAATTGAGAGACTCATTATGAAATCATAAAATATAAAATGGAAGGCGCCATAATCTCACTTGTAGACATAATTTCCGTGTAGAGAAAGATAAATAGCAAAAACATTTGGCATTACAGATCTCCTAAACACAAAAAGAGAAAAAAAAGTAATTGGTTTTGTGTATTTTGCACAGAGTTCAGAGAAAGGTAGAGGGGGAAATGTGTTGTTTTTGCATGAAGCTAAAAATGCAACCCTGAAACCACCTAAAACAGGTCACAATTCACCAAAAACATTTGTGGCTCACTTTGAAAGCCTCTCCCTGTCCTATGAATTCAGCCCTTGTTCCAAGTGCTTGTCTTGTTTGGACCGAATGAGGACATTTAAATTTGAGCGATAAGCGACTTCATATTGCAAACCATTTTGATGGCTTATTGCAACATAATTATATTAGAGCTCTGTGTGTATCTTGTTTGGAAAATTCACATTGATCATCTAATGGTAATCTTGTCTTTTCGTAGACTTAACGAAAAATTAAAGACATAATAACGAAAACTGGTTTGTGGTTTAAATCTTTACTGCTATGACAGATATTGTTGCATCCTAGCTACTGTGAATAGTTTCTGAGACCGCTTGATTGAAAGATTAATAAAAGGCTCAATTTGTTCAGAGACATTATCCTGCGAATTAAACGTTATGTACAGGACTATTATAGTTCATAATCAGAAATAAAAGACATAATGGATCATACTCTCCACTTGGGTTCGAGGCTACAAAAATTCGTCTGCTTGGGAATAACATTCATAACTGCGCTATTGAAAAGCATTGCGTTTAGAAAATGTATGCTTATATTTTATTTTATATGGAGTTTTAGACCTTTTCAGGGGCAGGTATGGGCTGTAGATGAATTCTTTTCTCTATTTTAAAGTAATGGCATGCATATTTTTCATTTTATTTATGAAATAAAAAATTTAAATTTTAGTTAATACATATATATGGATTTTAAATAATATGTATATAAGTATTGGTTGAAAATAATTCGTACAAAATAAATCTGCAGTATTTTACACAGGCATTTACCTGTATTTCTGCTGCATCAAATGATGCAATAAGGTAAACAAACGCACTAGCTGCTGTTTTTACACCACGTGATCCCCAGTGTGACGTCACGAGAATACTGTCCATAAAAATTAATTTTTGTTTTAAGCATTTTTCTTTTTTAATTATTTAGCCAAGATTGCAAAGTTAAATTACAAGGAGCTAGTCAGTCTTTTTATTTGCTTAGCTGTACATGAAAGTGATGTATGATTAGTTTTATAATATGGAAATGGATCGTCAGTTGAAAACTGAAAAATTCTTTAAAAAAACAATTTAGAAACTGAAGAATTTTATGAAAATAAAGACATCATTTGAAGAGAATTAATATTTTATTTTGAAAAAATACAATTTTTTGCCGTAAAAATATCTCTGTAAATATATTAGACAGAGTTAGCATTTTTAAGAGGAGAAAAAAGGACAAATTAAAATGTTTTCATTGCATATTTATAGTATTTTAAAAACATTGTTTTATACAAATGTTTTTCGGTTAGATGGGGGAGTCCATCTCCCCTTGGATCCACGCTTGTACAGGTCATTTCAATTTTACATGCAGATTTCCACTTTTACGAAAGTAATTTTTTTTTCCATAACATTTTGGTCACAATAATTACATTTTGTAGTTGTATAAGGCTTAAAATGTAGCAAATAACTAAAGGCTGCGCTTAATGTTATTTATTTAAGATAGCAGACCTGTTGAAAGATACCAAGGTGCACAAATTTGGGTACTTGTTAGTTATCCCATCGACCAATTTCGCCAAATTATATAAATCACCAAACTATACAAATTGACATAATTTTTATTTTAAATAACGAAAGAACAAATAAATTAGTATAACATTAATAAAAATACAAATAAAACATTGAAATAAAAATCACTTGATGATGTAAACACATGTTGTCAAGGGAATGTGACATTTACGATCAACCATTATTGGCATTTAATTTTACAATTTGGCGACAGTAATTTGGTCGACGGGATAACTAACAAGTACTACCCAAATTTGTAACCTCTGTTACAGGACACAAAGATACAGTTATCATACTTATAAGAGCAAGCAGCCAAACTATTTTCTTTACCACTGCATTTAATAGATGTCCTTAGCCAAGTTAATGCTGCATATTGGCTAAAATCTGTTTAAAGAGAATGAATAAACGAATGACTATGTAACCTCTGTTACCAAATTACAATTAAACTAGATAAAAATGAGTATTTAGTGATTGTGTGCTCACTTATTAAGTAAATAAATCTATTGATACATTTCAAAATAATCAAAATAGAAAAATTTCAGAAACTAATTACTACTTGTAACAGAGGTTATATGAGGTAACAGAAATTACAAAAAAGTTACAAACGCCCAGTGGTGTAATCGTAAAAAAACCAGAGGGTATACGCTTAGGCACAGAGTATACGCTAGAGAATATGCTATAGTTTTTTTGAGAAACAGAGGGTATACGGTATTCCTTTAAAAAGTCCAGAAGATGTACAGCGTATATCACCATATACCCTCCACTGCATCCCTGCCGACACCAACTTAATTTAGTGATTTTGTTCTCCTCATATGTTAGGAATGATCTTTATAATTTATTGCACAAATTTTTTTTAATTAAATAAATAAATCAGTAATTTTGAAGAATAACATCTGTAATGTACTTTATTTAGTAACAGGGGTTACATAGGGTAACCTCTATTACCAAAACAAAATTAAAATTACCAAAATCGACTTTACTACTATCAAGTTTACTACACCAAAAGTTTTCTTAATTAAATGAATTTATAGCTAATTTTGAAGGTTAACCTCTGTATCTCTATCTAGTAACAGAGGTTACATTCAGAAAGAAAAAATATATATTCTAAGAACACATCTCATTTGGTTTACCTATCAGTCTAATTATTTCAAAATGGTACCAAATCTGAATTGATTTTACTTGTAATCATCCTAAAATCACAACATAAAGGTAGGGAATAATTGGTAACAGAGGTTACATACAGAAAAAATGCCTTCCCCCCTCCCCTGAGAAAAACACAAATTTGTCCACTATATCTGATATTCATAACAAATATTCAAAATAATTATTGTCACAATTTGCTTACTTTTATAAACATCATTTGTGTTGTGTGGTACACTTTTTTGACATGAATAGAAATAAATTGTATGTAGTAACAGAGGTTACATAACAGATATTTCAAAACCCTGGGACATCCACTTTTTAATAAAAAAATATCACAAAACAGAGACTTAAAGAATTAATTTATGTGATATTTTAATTATTGTTAATTATTTTAATAATGTCTATTATTAAAAAAATGCTTGTACATGAAAATAAAAATGTTTTAGTATTAAATAAACAATATCTTTCAAGGAAACTTCATCTAGGGACAGCCCAAAAAGTAGGTGATAAATTTTTATATATTATTTTTTGCTTAGTAAATAAAGTCTTAAACACACTTAATGTATTTTTTAATGGGCAAATAAGATATATTAAAAGTAGTAATTGCAATAAGTAAAAACACTAAATACTTTTAAAGTAAAAAATTCCTCATTTTCCGGACGTGAAATCTGCGTGTAAAATTAAAATGACCCGTATAGTTGTCCGTACCCGTATAGCTTAGTCATAGGAATGTAGTATGGAAGACTAACAAAAATGCAATAAAAGCACACTAATAATCACATAAATTTCATCTCGTATGACTTTTGTTAGGTGTTTTTATATTAACATTCAATAAATTAACCATAATGATAAATAGATTTTTAATGTTAACAATAATATGTTCCACTTCTTCGAAATGTTTCATGAAAAACATGTTCAACACCAGAAATGCAATTATTCCAGGTTAAATGAAAAACATTAGAAATAAACAATAAAAAAAACTGAATTTAATTTGTCAAATTTACCATGAATACCTTGATGTTTTATTTAATTCAGGTGCCTGAAGCAGACGAATAGTTTGTTTGTTTGTTTGTTTATTGACCCTCTTGGGCCCGGTGAGCAGCTTTCTATTTCTGTATAGCTGTCATAATCCACTACCTAGATAAACTACAAGAGACAGATACGACAGAAACCAAATAAAACCGCACAACGAAGTGCCACCGCTGTCAACATTAAGTCCTATACAGCAGCATCAATCCAACTCCGACAGTGACGATAAATCTCATTCAGTAACTGAGAGAACAGAGCCAACTCAGACGAATAGACGAATGTTTACGTTTGGAGCGGTTTTTTGTAAACCGCCAGAAAATCGATTTCTTAATCGAAGAATTTATCGATACAAAAAAAAAAAAAAAAAGATGTCCAACAATTTACCTAAATTTCCAAACGAATAAAAAAAAAGAGGCCTACACAAGCAAACTGATATTAAAACGGAAGTAAAAAGTGACTTGGTGCCTTAAGAGGGGCAGGGGGAGGAAATAAATTTCGTTTGTTTGTTTTGTTTTTGGTTTGGGTGACTCATCTGACTCAGCCGTTTTGTGGCTGTGTTCAGGTATTTGTCGATTGGACTGCCCGATTGCAAGGAGGTTAAGCATGTGGAGTAAATTCAATGTGGATCCCTCGGTGGATCCTCATAGACTTTACCCACGAGGCGTGGCAACAGTCACGCCACTGCGGGTAGGGCAGGAGCCTTAACTGCGGGGAGATACTCTCAGAAAAAGACTATTTATTGGATGAAGGGGAAGCAGTGTTAAAATGTTCTTCAAGCCTATTGGTGTTTTTCTTCTGTATACCCGTGGTTGACGTCACATGGGTAAAGTCCGAGGCTAACGAGAAAGACAGGCTACCGCGGTGCCTTCCACGTACCTTTTTTTACAGACCGCTGGAGTCACGTGATGCTCGAATGCACCAATGAGGGTGTACGAAAAGAGCATCACGTCACTCTAGCGGTCTGTAAAAAGAGACACGTGAGATGCACCGCGGCAGCCTGTCTTTTTCGTTAGCCTCGGGTAAAGTCCGAGGCTAACGAAAAAGACAGACTACCGCGGTGAGTCCGATTCTTCTTTTTTTACAAACCGCTGGAGTCACGTGATGCTCGAATGCACCAGTGAAGGTGTGCGAAAAGAGCACCACGTGACTCCAGCGGTCTGTAGAAAAGAAGAATCGGACCCATCGCGGTAGCCTGTCTTTCTCGTTAGCCTCGGGTAAAGTCGAGGCTAACGAAAAAGATAAGCTACCGCGGTTGGTCCGATTCTTCTTTTTTTACAGACCGCTAGAGTCACGTGACGCTTGAATGCACCAATGAAGATGTACGAAAAGAGCATCACGTGACTTCAGCGGTCTGTAAAAAAAGAAGAATCGGACCCACCGCTGTAGCCTGTCTTTCTCGTTAACCTCGGGTAAAGTCCATTGTCGGTACCATGTCAAACTATCCAATGTGAAAATAGCCACTTTTCAGAAGAGCAAAAAAACTGTTTTAATTATGGATTCAAAATCAGCACCATAGACAATTGTTATATTTTCCTCGAGTAGTTTTATATTCTATTAAGCATGCTATTAAGATAAATCATTTGAATAATTTTATTCGCCAAAAAATCACACTGAATACTTTGAAATGCTATGTTTTTTTGTGCATTTCTCACAAGGGAACCACTTTTGGTGTTGCTCGCACGTAGCATCGAGCCCTGGTGCATTTTGTAGCCCTATACATAAAAGTTAGATAACCGAAAAAATTTCTCTGTTAAAATCATATTTTATATACATTTTTATGTTTTTAATTTTTTATTATTACATAATTATTTGTTTATTCCACGTCAAAAGTGAGTTAAGTCGCCAAATATGGCGCTACAATTTTCCCGCCCGCTTTATGCAAAGAGAAAATGTACAGAACATATTACTAGAATTATATCAGATTGCGATTTTTTTTTAATAATTGATAGCAAAAGAAACAATTATTAGGTTTTCATTTTTTTTCTATGCAGACGATAAATATATAAGTAATAAATATAATTCTATAAAAGCTTCGAAGATCATTGAAAACTATTTTTTAGTGAAATACAAAATAGGCAAACTGTTTTTCTTTTGAAATCGAATGAAATAAAGTTTCAAATGTTTAAAATGAAATGTTGCTGTATTAAATGGTCCTTCGGTAAAAGTAATCATAAAGTAAATTAATATTTTTACACAATTTAGAAAAATTACTGTGGCGAAATAGGTCGGACATTGCAATTTCTAGCTATTAGAAATTCATCTATGACATTTGGCTGGGGTTGCCGGAAAGCTCTATTTTTGAAAATAAACGCCAACTGTTTCCCCGCCAAAAATATGAATATAAAGTTGCAATTTTTCAAAATCAAATTCGTGGGTTTTTGAAGGAATTTTTAAACTTTTTTCAATATTTTATACTTATTATTAACTAATTTTTATTTTTAAATGCTTTTCTTTTAAAAAAATTCAATGTTAATAGTCGGATAAGTGGTCTCGAAAATTGCATTTTCAGAAAGTTATGCTGCTGAATAATCAAGAAATATTATTTTAACAGAAAAATTTTATCGATTCTCAAACTTCATAATATAGGGCTTTAAAATACACCAAATCTCAATGCTAGGTGCGAGCAACACCAAAAGTGGTTCCCTTGTCAGCATTCGTTGTTTTAAAGTAACGAATATACCATATTGGATAGTTTGACTTGTAAAAATTTTGTACTTTTCCCAGGTTCGTTGTTTCAAAATAGCGAATCTGTCGTATTGAATGACTTAACTTTTAAAATGTTGTACTTTTCCCAGGTTCATTGTGTCATAGAAATGTAAAAATATCAGATATCTCCTATACAGTAGCTCCCAAAAGTTTTCGTACTCTTTAAAAATTTATAGTAAAAAGGAATTTCCCTATAATTGAATTCGAATATGAAGTCTAATATTTTTTCACATAATCTCTATATTATTCTAAATGACGCTCAACATTTTTTTTTCATATTGAATGATTTTCTTTTTATCTAAAAATGAAAACGTAATGAGGCAGAAAAAGACCACGCCACAAAAGTCTTCGTACACTGAAACATTTTTGGATAAATTCATAATTAAAATTATCATCTGTCGCTTTATTTTTATTTTTGCTTTGTGGGGAGTTTTGCTTGCTTTCTCTATAATGTTCTATTTATTATTTTAAAAAAATCCCTGCCGGCCCGGCCTACAGGAGGAGGTGGATTTCGAAGTTAAGTATATTAATTGCTCCAACAAAAACTAAATCATGATAAGATATAAATCCACTTTAACAGTTTTATCTGGCCGCTTTTGACGAGTTTTTATTTCATTTTTATATAATAGCTGGTTTTATCAGAATCGTGTTAAGGCGGTATTAAGAAAAATACTTTTCCATGATCAACAACTCGAAATTTTCTGGCACATTTTCAGATTCATTTTTAATAGAAAAAATACGAAACTTGCCGACGTGATTTTTGAAAAGATTTATAAGCGGCATGTGTTCTTGTTTTTCTTTCAATTAATTGAAACTTGATTAATAAACAATTATTTTCTCAGTAGGGCAATATTTTTCTTTCTAATACAATCGCTTCGGGAATTTCTGTTCAAAATGCCCACTTTGACATCATTTTTTGAAATATATTCTGCCTCTATAAAAAAAAATCGATCATTACGATACATTATATAGTTTCTGAAGAAGAGAATCTATCAATTGGATGCGTTTGAGAGCAGTAATGAATTTAAAAATGAGTCAGAAAATAAGCAGTTTGGATTTGAATACACCCTTAATAAGATGATTTTTTTCTTCAACCGCTATGTATTTTTAATTTGTTTTTGCTGTAAAATTTGGTCCTATCAAAAACTTATCTATATAAATGTTGAAGACAATATTAAGAAGATATATGTTAAATTCATGGAGATTTTACATCTTGTGAATTGACATAGTTATGGAAATTCTTCTTCTTCACCCCCTTATTTTGTTTTCGTTTTAAATTTTTTTGCGCTACGAATTGGTCCTATCAAAAACTTGTGAATATAAAAGTTGTATATAATATTCAGGAGATGTATAATAAAATTAATTGAATTTGATATCTTGAGAATTGACGAAGTTATGAATTTTTTTCTCCCAAAAAACCCTATTTTTTCGGCCCTTGAGCCCATTTTTAATTTTATCAAAAATCTGTGATGCATAAATTTTTGGCCCTATTTTTAGGAGTAATAAAAACTTTAAACTGATTTAATATGTACAAAATTTAAGAAGTTATGGGGTTTTTCTATTTTCACAAAACCCCTCCCTATTTCCAGCCCCTTGGCCCGATTTTACCCACTAACGAACTTGAACGAGATTTTATGCACCTTGATTTTATGTATCAGTTTGGAAGAGATTTGCGCAGAATTGTGGAAGTTATCGTGTCCAGAAGAAAGTGATATATATAGATAAATACATAGATAGACAGATAGATACATATATATATATATAAAGTTTTTTACTGATGGTGGTTTTGGGTTCTAGGGGTCATGATCGGTGTAGATCTGCAAAACTTTTTCAGAAATTCCAACATAGGAACGACGCCAATAGGTAGCATTTCAGACGAAATCTACCTAAATGGCTCGTAGTCATAAAAAAAAACAACTAACAGCATTGGAAAATTGATTATCCTTCATCCCAGTAGTAGTAAATCAGTTCGGAATATTGCTAAATTAGTTAACTTATTCTACGGTGCAGTATGTGATAAAACGCTTTAAAGAAGAAAATCGGATAGAAAACAAGGTAAAACAAGTAAGAAAGATCATGCGTTAAGCATAGATTACGAAACACTTTCCAACACTTCCTGAATGCTTTAACAAAACGTCCAAACTTCGTTGTTTAGGGAAATAAGGTATCTAACAGAACTAAGTAACCATTTTAGAAAACGCATAAAACATTTGAAAAACTGATTTCAGCAGTTACCATCCATAGCAAATATGTATTCAAAAATTTTTTAACAGCATTGTATTTGATCTATAGGTTGATATATATACTATATAAGGGGGGAATTTAGTTTAGCAAGAAAACGAACAACAGGTTGAAATTTCTCTTTCAGCAATTTATACTAATAGATGGAAACATACTTGTATGCTTTTGTACAAACCTGTAGTTAACCTAGTATCTTTATTACACGCCACGATTTAGCTAAAGTTTAATTCAGAGTAAAACACTCTTAAAACTACTGGAATCACATTTCCAGAAATTATCATTTATAGACGGCCATGTATCCAATTCTTTGCGTGACCCTGTATATAATTTTATCTATGTTATACAAACATTTCTTAGTAAACAAAATGCAGTTCAGCGTAAAAATGCATAACTCATTTAAAAACCACCTTTAAGAAATTTACAATCATACCCAGTAACCGTTACGAATTCTTTTGTGTAGCCCTGTATATGAATTACAGCATTTATACGCACCATATACAATGCATAAATATAGTGATACATAAAAGCGCATAATATAATTAAAAATGCATTTCCAGCAATCATCGCTACCGTACAGTACTTCGGATACAACATAGTATCTGAAATCTTTTGTGTGTCCCTGTAAATGCTATGCACTTCGTATTACACATAAAATAAGTTATAGTAAACTCAGCGACGTATATCAATTTCATTATACATGAAACAATTTAACATAATTAAAATGCGGTGGAAAAAATTCCCTCCACCCCTATATCATTATGTAACGGAATTCTTTTGTGTGGCCCTGTAAATGAATAATATTTACTCTTTGCACCACATATTCTACTGAATGCATATTTTAGTGCACTTGATAAATGATCAATTTTATTATGTTTGAAAGCATGTAACATCATTAAAAATCATTTTAAACAATTTTTTCCCATAGGCCGTAATGTAACGGAAAACTTTTGACTGTCCCTGTAAATGAATTAAACATGCTACAAACTTCATGTACAATAGGGTTTGTACTATGGTAGAAGTCACTAACATCCAAAAATTTCAGAACGATCCGAGTATATTTACGGGAGTTAGAGCGTGTACAGACGATCAGAAGGCCAGACGGACAGACAAACCGAATCCATAAACACTTTTCAACTTTGTTGGAAAGTGTTAGTCCTCAAAGTTAACACAACATGATCAGAGATTTATAATTCGAAAAATCCACTTTTAAGTGCTATAAAAGTTGCTACAGAATTTAAGGAAAATTTTTTTACTTCAATTTCACCGGAAAATTTGAGTTCGCCTGAAACGAGTGCTGAGGTCAGAAGGATTACATGGGCGTTCTGCCTGTAAAAATTTTTTTGTCAGCGTAAAAAACAGAAAACTTAGGCTTTCCTTCACAAAATCATTGATAAATAAACCCGAATTGTATTGGAATAATGTCTTATTTGCAGATTAAAGTAAATTTAACGTTTTTGGTTCCGATGGAGGTATAGTTGTATGCAGTGGTGTAGCTACGTTTTTTGGGGCCCGGGGCAGGAAGAAATTTTGCCCTTCCTCCCCCCCCCCCCTCCTAAATAAAAAAATAACCACATTATTTTTCTTCAAGACGAAAAAAAAGTCTTTTTGCCTTGTACCAGGAGGAAAAGACAGCTTCACTCTTCCTTATTTTTAAGGATTCAGCAATTTTACTCAAACACACGAAACTGAAATACGTGGAACCCAATTGTAGGAGATTTCTAGTTTTGTCAATACTGAATTTGAATGGGAATTTCAAAAACTTAGCGGAACGTTCACGGATATGACTGTTGTTTTAAGCGCATCTGATCAGCAACATTGCAAATAAATTTTAAAACCACATTTGCTAAAACTTCTAACTTGCGCCCGATTATGACAAAAAAAATCTCCTGTTTCAAAACGGCAGGCGTCCTAGAATTTAAAATTGCTATACTCATCCCTTTTTTAAGATAGAGGGGAAGCCAAAAAATGTTCATGAATCCTTCTATCAAGATCTAACGGTTATACAAGAAATAAATTTCTATTTATATATTTTTCTAGTTTGAAATTGTTAAGGGGTCGCCATTTTAAAACAGGATGTTGGCGGATCAAGATTCTAACGACTGTGGTCGAGATCTTAATAAACCCTTAACATATGCTCAATCACATACAAATAGGTTTATAAATATGAGCGCAGTCTCACGACAATGGTCAGATATCGATATGATAAATGAGAGATACATACTGTATACATAGATGAAAAGGATAAGAATTAAAATCCTTTCAAAATTAAAACTTAAAATTAAATTTCAAAATTTTAAATTAAAATCCTTAAGTTATTTTTTCTAACGTTAAATCTTATATTCTAATATCCGTTTTACGCCTTGTAACTTTGTTTCCCAGCATGAGATTTTATTACGTTCACCATTAAAATCAGAGAGAGTAATTTAAGATGGAAAATGCTGACACTTGAACATTTCTATTTCGTTTGCGGTTAAAGCCTTGTATGTTACAGATCCCAGTAATTGTACGGGTCTTGACCACATGTCAATCAAAAGCTAATTAACCAATTTAACTAAATGTTCTTTCCAATTTGATAACTTCGCCTTCTGCTGGAAAATATTAAAGCCTCAATATATTAGCAAGAACGCGCGAGAAAAGATTAGATTTCGCCCATTTGAGATGCCTGCATACAACCTATGGCCATTAGGTCCCAAAATTGACGTAAATGGCTCGAGGGACATCCGATAGAACTCCCGGAGGTGTTTGTAAGATGCAGAGACGAAATAAACGAGTTCGGTCTACAAAGAGATTCCCGAGTCAAATTATTTTCTCCTTATTAATCTCCCAGTTATTCCTTCCATAGATAGATATAGATATAGTTTTCTCTAATGCATATGCGCTGAATTTAAGTATAAATCAAATATATTTCACTTTTAGGCTGATACTGATGGACATGAGGTTCAGATTTCTAATTTTTTTTTTATAATTAGTCTAGAATATTAATTAGAATCTCATCTAAATACGATTTTTTTTCACAAAAATCCAAAATTGCTCGTACATCTGAACCTGGTCCCAGAGCCGAAATGAAAGAAATTAAGAATTTTCACTAATCAGCGAAAATTAAGAAAATTAATTAAGATATCGATTTGAAAATATTCAGAGCAGATGTAGAAAGATATTTTACACCTGTGTATAAAATGTTTGAAAATCGGTCGGTAACTGTTCTTATTTTTTCAAAAAACTGACGGCCGAACAGTACAAAAGTTCGGAGAAAGAACTATAAAGAATCGGACTAAAAAGAGATCTTTTTCCGGACGACCCCTCCCTTTAATTACCGAAAATCGATGGAACAGAGATTATATGGCATGTAGACAATCCACTTCATTATTAAACGTGCCCAAATGATAAACACATAATTTAAAAGCATTTTATCAAACTTAATCGAAGATTATTAGTGTGTTCTGTGGCAAGAGTCCCGTGATATGAGTTAAGAGTTCGTCCACAAGGGTCCCCCCCCCTCCTTTATTTACATTTAAAACTATGTTTTCCAAAATATAGAATTCTTTTACCACTATTATCGAACATTAACGGCACATTCTTTTCCCGGATTCTATGGACCCGATTTCTACGGGATTTGAGTCCTTCAACTTAGCTTACAATTTTCTTGTAGTTTTTAGCTCCACCTTCCAGTGCAGAAGGGGCATTCTTATCTCGGTTTCTGTAGATCCAATTTCATCTGTGTTTTGCTCATTCAACTTGGTTTTCGGTTGTTTTTTAGTTGTACCTTCTACCGCCAGGGGCATTTTTATCTGAGATTTCATGGGTCCACTTTCTTCGGAATTTTTTCTTTCAACTCATCTTACGATTCTCTTCAGATTTTTTGCCGCGTGCGCAGCACGTCTGCTATATGGGAACGCAGACAGCGGGGATCCGTGCCGAAGATTAATTTTGAAAGAGATAAATTCGAATGGAGGTTTTTGGTGGTTGGAGATACGTGCGTAGCACGTCCCGTCCACGCTGCCAGAGACAGTGTGAACCCATCCCAAAGGTTCATTTTCAGATATTCGTTATATTTTTTTCAATTTTAATATGAACAAAGCATAAATAATTCGCCTTAGTCTTAATAATTCGCAGTTTGTTTGGAGAAATCAACGGGCGTGTCAGCTAGTATACAAATGAAAAATGTTCTTTGATACCACAAATATGACTCCAAGTCGCCAACAGGCCTTTTGATTTATAAACTGGAGGCTAGACATAAACCTCCGTCAGCAATTGACAGTTGTGGTCCTCTCTATTCCCCTTATCTTTACCGAATTTCTTCAAAACATTCAAACACACACACACAAAAGAAAAGGTCAAGAATTCTTATTTATTGTCAAAATATGTAAAATAATTTCGGTTTAAATCTCCTCTCAATTTGGCGCCCCCTATTTAATCATTTTGCTCCTCAATTAAGGTACACAATTGTCTTAGGTACCAAGTGTACTGAACCAGCCCTAGAAACATTTACAGAAGCTTTTTCTTTCTTCCTTATTTGGATATAACAACCCAGATAGCATGAACAATTGCAGCAAGATTAATTTTTTCTTGATATTCTCTTGTCACGACAAATTTGAAGTAATAATATTGCCGCAAGGACACTACTAGGTTGCCGGAATATAATCAATCGCTCCCTTGCAACGCAACTTTGCTCTAAAACTGATACAACACTGTCATAAAATAACGACGTAAGCGAAAATTTCCTTTTGTTGGAAGGAGGACAGATTTAAACGCGCATGCTCGGAAATTTGACAAACACAAAATTACAACACTTCTTTATTGAATCCCATCATTAGCAGCGCCATTGGATTAGCGTTCAAGTAAAGAACCCAGATATAAAGGTATTTATTATTTTAATTATTCAAATGTGATTCGGATATTTTTGTATTTTCTCTGTACAAAGTACAACTTATTTCGTACAGAAATTCTAATAAATTAAAAAGTTATGTTTATTTACTGAGGAATGCTTACATTTTTAAAAATAGTTTGGTTTTGATCCATGTTAAGGCATTACTGAAAATTTTAATTTTTGAATGAATTTTCCTCAACTTTAAGGGGAATTTATAAGGTATCGTTTTAATTAATATTAGCTTTTTTTCTTGCTATTCACGCCAATCGAGCAGTGTTGAATTCAGATATTTTTCTCCGGGATCAATTTCTGCGGCTCTGGAGGGGGGGGGGGGGGGGGCATTTTAGAGATTCGGTGTGGAAATTGCTTATTAAAAAGCACAAAATCTCAAACCTTCCGGGGGAACGCCCCTCCTCTTGAATTCAGCAGTGCGTTCGAATGTATTTTTAAATTTAAATTATCTTTTCATGGCCATTAAACCCTTTTCTCTATATAAATGTTAAGTATTTTAAACAGTTTCTTAGTGTGCTATTCTCAATGCTTCTTATCATGGACTTCTATTGTATCGCTATTTTCTGATTTTTATTAAAGTTATTAACAGTATTTCCTTCCGGGGTCAGTTTTATTTAATTCTTTAAAAATTTCTCTTTTCTTTTGACATAACTGCTTGTTAATCGGATGTGTATAAGTCTTTTTATTTTCTATTTTTCTTAAATTTTAAATACGAATATTTTGACATTGTTAATTTTTCGCGTCAGCAAACCTGGGCTTGAAATTTGCCGGAGCAAATCGGAACAATATTCCGGTTCGTAAAATTATGCGAAATATTGATGGTTTGCAGTGTTGTAATCGTAAAAAAATCAGAGGGTGTACGCTAAAGTCATGAAAGTCATGTCTAGAGTATATACGATATAGCTTTATTCGAGAAACCGGGGGTATACGGAGCTTTTTAAAAAAATCCAGAAGGTATACGGCGTATACCTCCGTATACCCTCCAATACACTCCGGCTGGTTTGTGAAATTATGGTAAATATCGTTCCGATTCGTTAAAACATATTATTATTATAGTTTTATACATATAGCTTTTATTGTGCTGACTATAACTTTTTTGATTATTTTGAATTTTGAATGCATTTTTTAAAATTGATATTTATTGTTAGACATAAGTTTGCCTAAAACTTTAAAAAAAATTGTCAAACTTTGAAAAATAGATTTCCGGCTCGTGAATTTTTCCATTTCGAGTCCTGCCGCAAACAATTGTACTGAAACTTGACTGGTAAGTTTTTTGTAATGACTTAGATCTAAATAACTTAAATGCATTGAATAATCACTTAAACCCTCCCCCCCCCAAAAAAAGTTATAAAATAGTATTGTGTGATACTTAAAACCTCGTATACCATAGCACCAAAATATTATTTTAATAGTTACAAAATAGTTTCTTGTGATAATTAAAACTTAGAACCTTAAAACCTTAATTCCATTGTTATATTGTTAATGTCAGATTCGAAGACTATTTATTTGTGTTATTATTAAAGATGTTTCGTTTTGAATCCTTTTTCACATGTAAAATAGTGTTCAACTGCATCTCTATTTATTATTTTCTTCTATGATAACAATCTTTAATAAAATGTAATTCTTAAGAACCGACACTAGTCACCCGAAGTAAAATTTAACATTCAAGCTAATGTTAATTCTATGGACAGTTCTTTGCATATTTCGGGCTCACATTTTAATATTTTTTAATGTTATTTTTTGCATAGGATACATCTGGTTGATATATATAGTTGTGCAATTGTACCTTTTCGAGCTTTTATGCTATTTTTTATATGCAGATACTTTCAATTTTGAAACCTGTTCTGAAAGTGAAACTGTACTCATATAAAAGAAAACTGTAACCAAAATCGAAAAAGTACAAAAGCACAACAATGTATGGGGCATTCTCACAATCTTTTGACTTTTATGTCCCTGAATAATAATTTTTATTTTAATACATTTTTTTTTCATATACTGGGGAACATTCCATTGCATGATTGCATAACAATATTAACGAGATAAATAAGTTTTGGAAGATGTTGGGGGGTCCAGATAACAGGAAAACTACTATACCGTCCCGTGTCCCTGATGCTGATTTTTAAATTTGGAGCTGTCTGTATAAAATTGTTTCAATAAAAGTAATTCGATGTAATTTTTTTCCGAAACTGGGACAATTGTTTAATATAAATATTGTCAAAAAATTAACCTGCACACATTTTTACGGTTGATATTATTTTTTTAACTCTGTCCCTGGGTTTTTCATCCTTACCGTCCCTCTTGCTAAACTTATACAGAAAATCACTTCAGATGCAGCCACAAAATTTTTTTCAAGTTTTTTCTCATGCAGAAGTATGCTAGAGAAAGAATGTCTAAAATTCTTTGACAGGAAATTTACTCCAGAATTTAAATCACCATTTAAATATCAATTTCAAGATCGTGGCTTTATTGGTAGTCTTACCGTCCCCAAGGTTTATTTCTGCACTTTTCGAGGTAAATTAAGGAAAAAAAAATTATTTAATCCAATGTTAACAACCGTTTCTAGAAATCAATGAACATTGTGGCTATCACTTAGTCTTAACATGATTTTCCTAAAAATAGGTGATAATTTTCCTTACCGTTCCATCCTTACAGTTCCTTTTTTTCCCATTTCGTCCCTTTTTTCCTATACCGTCCCCCCCCTTTTTTTTTATCTTACCGTCCCTTCTTTAACACCCCTTTAAGACAATGTTATACAAAATTCTGTATTAATAGTACTACATTTTTATCATTTCTTATTTGAATGTCCTGTGGGTACTATGCAAATTCATTATAAGTAAAAATTTAGAAGAAAATAAAAAGTTATAGTGGTAAAATGGTAAGGAAAATTAAACTCGCAAGTTTAACTTAAACCGCAGTTAAATAAAAAAGTTTTCGCTGCTGACCATTTTTTCTTTATTTTGAATCATTAAGGCATTTGTCTACCAGATTAAAATGTGATTTTAGCATGTTTAATTTCACCAGATTTTTATTCCCGAAAGTCAAAAGATTGTGAGAATGCCCCATATTATACTGGTAGTCCTCAGGTACCCTATGCATATATATATATTATTTAAGCTGTATACCATTTTAGCTGTAAAGATTTCTCCCATATCCCCCATTTCTCCCATACGTTAGCGTTCGAGTTTCTTCGCGTGACTAGTGTAGGTTATGTCTAATTATGTAGTGAGTTAAGTATATGTATATGTAGTGTTATGAGACTAATTCAGTTACGCGAAAACACGCCGCTCGCTAATATTAATACAATGGAAGAATTTTTTAAAGGTATTTTCGTTTGCATTTTAATATTTTAATTTTTTTTGTATTTGAAAGCTGAGGTGGATCTGTACAAAGATCCTTTTGCACCTTTTTTATTTTGTTTACAAGTATTTTTAATTAGAACTCTTTCACTTTCGAAACCGATTCCGAAAGTGAAAGCATCTTCATAAAAAAATCCTGCAAACAAAATCGAAAAAGTAAAAAACGGTCTTCTTTGAGATCGACCTCAGCTGTCATATGCGAAAAAAACAAGTTGGAAATTGCTCGTCAAACGTGGCAAATGAGGTGCGTTCTTACTATAACTAGTTTTATAAATATTTTTTGCACCACATATTCTACTGAATGTATATTTTAGTGCACTTCATAAGTGCATATCAATTTCATTCTCTTCGAAAGGCTGTAACATCATTAAAATGCACTTACAATATTTTTTCCCCATTGGCTGTAATGTAACGGAAAACTTTTGACTGTCCCTGTAATTAAGCTATGCATCCGTTTTTCATAAAATTGGAAATGACTCAACAAAATTTTACAACAATTATATATTTAAAATTTCAGACCGTTCGGAAGGATGTAACATCATTAAAATGCACTTGCAATAATTTTCCCCATTGGCCGTAATGTAACGGAAAACTTTTGAATGTCCCTGTCATTAAACTATACATCCGAGTTTTACAAAATTTCAAATAACTCGACAAAATTTTGCAACAATTATATATTTAAAATTTCAAACCATTCGGTTGGGTAGTTTTTTCTCTGTTATATGCGGACGGATAGACAGACGGACACTATAGGTGTTACGTATTTATATAATTACGAACGCACTTAAAAATCATTTAAAAATAATCAAATGAAAACGAGATATTTTTAAAAATTTCTCCCACATAATTAACATTACCGAACAAGTGTTTTCACGTGACTGAAATAGCCTCTTACACTAGTCATGAGGAGAAATTCTAACGCTAATGTTAATCCTATGGGAGGATTCTTTACAGATTTCTCACTTGCATTTTAATATTTTTAAAAGAGTTTTTGCATAGGGTACCTCATGTCGATAACTTTTATCGTGCATTTGTACTTTTTCGATTTTGGTTGCAGTTTTTTATATAAGTACAGTTTCATTTTCAGCACCGATTCTAACCGGTTTCAAAAGTGAAACTATCTTGATATGAAAAACTACAGTAAACTCTCTGTAAGGCGGACCCTGTGTAAGACGGAAATCTGTCTAACTCGGAAAGATTTTCAAGTCCCTGCGAATCCATAGACATAGAGTAAAATTTGTCTAAGGCGGAATATTGTCTACTGCGGAAAATTTTCTTGGTCCCGATCGATTCCGCCTTAGACAGAGTTTACTGTATAACCAAAATCGAAAAAGTACAAACGCACGATAAAAGTTATAGACCTCACGTACCCTATGCCAAAAATCTTTTAAAAATATTAAAATGCAAGCGAGAAATCTGAAAAGATTTTTCCCACAGGTTTAACATTAGCGTTAAAATTTCTTCGCATTACTAGTTTTAACCCTTTACGCGGAAAAACTCGAACCCTAACGTTAAACCTATGAGACAAATCTTTTGTCCCATCTTGCTCACATTTTAATATATTTTTAAGTGATTTTTTCGGATAGGATACCCGAGGTCGAAATAAATTGTTGTGCGTTTGTTCTTTTAGGTAGCTTTCTTTACAAAAAGCTACCTATTGCAGCCGTTCGGAGGAAAGCGATTTCAAAAAATTTTGGTATATTTTCATCGATCATGACCCCCAGACCCCGAAACCACCCTCCGTTCAAAATTGATATATCTGAACTATGTCACACTGTAACTCTCGTATTTATGAACCGATTTGGATGTAAGTCGGTGTGTACATAGTACATACCAATGTCTCGACCGAGTTCGTTGGCCAGCTTCATCCGCCATTTTGTTTCAAAATGGCGGCCATTTAAAAATTTAAAAAAAATTTTAAATTTGAAATGTGGTACCAAAAAATTGAAAATGGAAAAATATTTTTTTCTTATGTATTTGACCTTTATACAAAGACTCCGTAGCAGTTTTTGTTTCGTCTATATCTTAAAAAATGGCTGAGTTATAGCATTTTGAATTTCTAGCAAAGCTGACATTTTGAAACGTCCTGAACTTTGTCACGCGATAAAACGCATATTTATGAACCGATTTAGATGTAACTTCGTTTATACATAGTACAGACCAATGTCTCGGCCGAGTTCGTTGGCCAGCTTCATCCGCCATTTTGTTTAAAAATGGCGGCCATTTAAAATTTTAAGAAAAATTTAAATTTGAAATGTGGTACCAAAAAATTGAAAATTGAAAAAATATTTTTTTCTTATGTGTTTGACCTTGATAAAAAGATTCGGGAGCAGTTTTTGTTTCGTCTATACCTTAAAAAATGGCTGAGTTATAGCATTTTGAATTTCTAGTGTGGCTGACATTTTGAAACGCCCTGATTTTTGCCACGTGATAACAGACGTATTTATGAACCGATCTGGATGTACCTTGGTGTGTACATAGTACATACAAATAACTCAACCGAGTTCGTCGGCCAGCTTCATCCGCCATCTTGTTTCAAAATGGTGGCTATTTAAAAAATTTAAAAAAAATTACATTTAAAATGAGATACCAAAAAATTGGAAAATGAAAAAGAGTTTTTTCGTATGTGTTTGATCTTGATACAAAGATTCCGGAACAGGTTTTGTTTCGTCTATATCTAAAAAAATGGCTGAGTTATAAGATTTTGAATTTCTATTGTGGCTGACATTTTAAAACGACCTGATTTTTGTCACGCGATAACAGGCGTATTTATGAACCGATTTGAATGTAACTTGGTCTGTACATAGTACATACCAATGTCTCGACCGAGTTCGTTGGCCAGCTTCATTCGCCATCTTGTTTCAAAAGGGTCGCCATTTTTTAAAAAAAAAATGTAATTTAAAATTTAAAATGAGGTATTAAAAAATTGGAAAATGAAAAAGATTTTTTTTATGTGTTTGGCCTTGATACAAAGATTCTGGAGCAGTTTTTGTTTCTGAAAATTTGTTCTTTTGTTTATATCTTAAAAAGTGGTTGAATTATAGCACTTTGAATTTCTATCCTGGCTAACACTTTGAAACGATCTTGTATTTGTCTCGCGATACCACACGTATTCGCCTATTTCGATGGAAGAAGGCATGTGGATAGTATACATTAATATCTCGACCAAGTTCGCTGGCCAGCTTCATCAGCCATCTTGTTTCAAAATGGCGGCCATTAAATTAAAAAATATATATATATTTAAAGTGAGGGGCAAAAAAATTAGAAATTGAAAAAGGTTTCTTTCTTAAGTATTTGACCTTGATATAAGGATTCAGGAGCATTTTTTGTTTGTCTTTATCTTAAAAAATGGCTCAGATATAGCAGTTTCAATTTCTAACGTGGGTGATATTTTGAAAAATCTGATTTTTTGCCTGCGACAGCACTCGTATATATCAACCGATTCCGATGTGAGTGAGCATGTGCACAGCAATTACTAAGGTCTCGACCAAGTTCACTGGTTAGCCTCATCCACCATGTTGTCTTAAAATGGCAGGCACTTTAAGAAATCGCCGAATTTGGCAGCCAAATATAAGTTACTTTAAATAAAAGCAGCTTGGATAAAGCTGACTAATTTCGCGAAATTCTCATTCATGATGATTTAGTATTGATAAAAATTAGTATTGAATCTCCTACATTCGGTTTCCACTTAATTGAGCTTCGTGTGTTTGAATAATATAAGTTGGCTTTTTTAAAATAAGGAATATGAAAGCTACCTCTTCCTCCCGGCACTGGCCGGAAGGACTTTTTTGGTTTTGGTAACAGTTTTTCAATATGCGGACACTTTTACTTTCGGAAGAGGTTGGAACCTGTTCTGAAAGTGAAACTACTTTCGTATAAAAAAACTGTAACCAAAATCGAAAAAGTACACAAACGCTAACATTAGATATCGACCTCAGGTATCCTGGAAAAAAAATCGTGTAAAAATATTAAAACGTAAGCGATAAATTGGAAAAGTTTTTAACCATAGGTTGAACATTAGTGCTCAAATTTCTTCGCGTGACTAGTGTAGACCCTTTACGCGGAAAAACTCAAGTTAAATCTATGAAAAAATACTTTACAGATTTCTCACTTGCATTTTAATATTTTTAAATAATTTTCGTTAAACAGGATACCTGAGGTCGATATCTATTGTTGTGAGTTTGTACTTTTTTTATTTTGTTTGCATTTGTTTTTTTATATGAGGATAGTTTCACTTTCACAACGCGTTCCAACCAGGTCCAATAGTGAAAATGTCCGCATTAAAAGAAAAAAAAGAAAAAAACTGAACAAAATCGAAAAATTACAAACGCACAACTATATATATCGACCTCAGGTATCCTATGCATATATTTCTCTCTCATTTAAGCTGTATAGCTTTATCGCTGTGAAGATTTCTCCCACATACTTAACATTAGGGTTCGAGTTTCTTCGCATGACTAATGTAGATTCTTAAGGCTCCTGTCCCTGCCGGCGAAGGCACTCACGAACTAATGCTAATGCTATGGGGAGGGATTTTTCTAATATCTCGTTTGCATTTCGACATTTTTAAATTTTTTGTCTTTTGCATTGGATAGCCGAGATCCGTCTCTACATCGCACCTTTTTTACTTTTTCAATTTTGGTTGCAGATATTTTTTTAGAATGACACTTTCATTTTCAGAACCGGTAAAGTGAAAGTAACTTTATAAACATATCTGCGACCAAAATCGAAAAAGTAAAAAAGGTGCGATATAGACACGGATCTCGGCTATCCAATGCAAAAAAATTAAAAATGTCGAAATGCAAACGAGATATTAGAAAAATCCCTCCCCATAGGATTAGCATTAGCTCGTGAGTGTCTCCGAAGGCAGGGACATGGGCCTTAAGAACTCTCTTCAGTCACGGGGAAAAGGAAAAACGCTGATGCTAAGTCTATGGGAACGTTATTTTCAAATATCTCGCTCAAATTTTAATATTTTTGAATGATTTTTTTGCATAGGATAACTGAGGACGATCTACAACCTGGCTAGTTTTTACTTTTTCGATTTCGGTTTCAGATTCTTTTTTAACAAATACAATTACTTTCGGAACCGGTTCCGAAATTGAAACTATCCTGTTATAGAAAAAAAAAATAATCAAAATCGAAAAAGTAAAAACTAGTCCAGTTGTAGATCATCCTCAGCTATTCTATGCAAAAAACAAAACAAAACAAAAAAAAAACATTCAAAAATATTAAAATTTCAGCGAGAAATTTGAAAATAACGCTCCCATAGACTCCCCACGTATTTTTGCTCGTCTTAAAGACCACAAAACTGGTTTTCCATTTCGTCCTATTGTTTCTCGGTGCCAAGGCCCGTTATATTTTGTTGAAAAAGCATTTGCATTTTTTCTTAAAAGTATTCTCCCCTCTTCAACTTTTTCTATCTCTTTAACGTTGGAATTCCTTAATCGAATTAAGGATTTTAATCTTCCTAATAATGCAATTTTGGCAAGTTTTGACATTGTGTCATTGTTTCCATCCATCGATGTGGAAGAAGTTATTCTTTCCATAGGCTTATCCATTGATGGGTTACCTCATTTAAGTGATAATATGAAATTTTCAATTAAGTCGGGCTTAAACTTAATTAAGGAAAGTAATGTATTTATTTATAAATAGATAAATATTTTAAACAGCAGAAAGGAGCTCCTATGGGTTCACCTATTTCTAGTATTCTGGCAGAATTCAAATTGCGTCCTTTAGAAGAACTCATCTTTAAGAAACATTTTCCTATACCTTCATTATGGTTACGGTATGTCGATGACATTTTTATTATCTGGGAAGATGGGAAATAATCCTTAGAAAATTTTTTTGACGAAATTAACCAACTTGATAACAATATTAAGTTCACGATGGAGTTAGAAAACAATAACTCGCTTCCTTTTCTTGATGTTCTCCTTATTAAAGAAAACAATTGTTTAAAACGGAAAATTTTCCGGAAATCTATGAAATTAAACAATGTTATTCCTGTCACTGCAGCTGCCCCATGGAATTATAAGATTGCAGCATTTAGGTCATTTATCCAGCGTGCATTACTTGTTTGTTCCGATGAATTTTTGGATGATGAAATCAATTTCATCGTTAATATTGGATTATGTCATGGTTTTAATTCAAGCCTTATCTATAAATTGGTTGATAAGTATAAAGTTTCCGTTAATCCCCCCTCCCCCAAATTTAATCAAGTTTACCGAAAGGTTCCATATTTTCCTATCTTATTTGAAAAGTTAAAAAAGTCTTTCATGAAATTCAACATTCAACTTGTTGCATCTAATTCTATGACATTGTTTAATCTTCTGTGTAAAAAAATAGATCCAATTCCTTTTTCATCTTTTTCTGGGGTGTATGAAATTCCCTTTAAATTTTCAGATGGGACCACCTCGTCCTATATTGGTATGACTAAACGTCGATTTTTTCGAAAGATTGCAAGAACATAAAAACGATTTGAAGTTTCGTAAATTTTCTACAGCACTCTCAAGAAGCTACCATAAAGGACTCATTTCATTTATAGACTTTGACCATGCTAAAGTTATTTCCAAACAAGTTATTCCGCGCAATGCTATTATTCGTGAATCTTTAGAATTCGTCTAAGAAACCATGAAGTGTGTAATGATAATGTTTCCTTTCACATCCCAGAAATATGGCGTTCAATTTTGAAAAGTCAATGAAAATTCCAATTTTTTCAGCATGTCTTTCTTCGTTTGCATCTTTGGTTAAAAGATGGCGCCACTGAACTGTTTATTTGGGAGTAAGAGGTTTCCGTTAGAATGTTTTGTATTTTGAATTGATTTCAAAATGTAGCATGTAAAGAGTTTGTTGTCGATTTATATTTTAGAAAATTTTTCTCCTGATGAAGGTTTTAAAGATTAAACCGAAACGTAGAGTTTTATGTTAAACTTGTGAATAAATTGTACGTTGGATGGCAACACCTATTTGTTTTATATCGATATTACAACGTAAAGTCCTTTATTATTATTCTTACCATTAGCGTTCGACTTTTTCCAAGTGACTAGTATGAGCTCTTAATCCTTTAAGACCGGGAGTTTTTTTGGTAGAAATTGAAAGTTTGGGTGGTTTCCCCTTATCGATAGGATCGTATTTGATTGAAAAAAAATATATAAAAAAAAATACCCGATGTCAGGTTATGACAAGAGAGAGGACCCGCACAATTGTGTGGGTTCGGCTTTAATACAGCCGTTTTTGGGCTAAATCTACACAATTGTGTAGTTTGGGATTATGTGTGCAAATATCTAAAAATAAAATTTTAAGCAAAAAAGTTGTTTATTGAGAGCTTTCATCAGCCACAATGAAAATATTTGAAACAATTTTTGTTTTTGGACAGACCACTACAATTTCATTTTCTGAGACGTGCTCGCTGTTGGCACCCCTCTTAAGAGCCTTTGACAAATGGTATGCCCTTCACTTCGTTTGGATTGTGCCTGATCCTTTTTTTTTTTTTAGTTTTTCCAGCAGCGGTATTTTGTTGAAATACCGATCGAAGTACATAAAACTAGGTCTGAACCAGAGTAAGGACTACAGCGGGTCCTAAGCCTAGATCCTTGTGGACCAGGTCTGTACTTTCCCACTGGTATAATACAAGATTTAAAACTATCCCAGATGATGCCTTTACAACAGAGTGTGGTTTGTTTTTTATATACTGCTTTACTGAGGCACATCCTAAAAAAAGGAATCGTCTGCTCATCTATGGAAAATTTTCCCTGATCTGGTAAATTCAAGCAGACACTACGGAATCTGTCGAGCATTTGCTGAACTTTCCATAATTTATTATTTATTCCTGGTGGTTTACTTGCTGTGTCGACAAAATGGAATGAATTTATCAAACTTAAAAATCAATCTCTTGGTATGCATATAACTCATATAAAACTTATAAATCATATATGGCATCTATAACTCAGAGCAGAAACATACAGTTCGTTACATGTGCATATTATATATCTAATACTATCCATTTTAAATAGAAATCATGAGTAGTACAAACCTATTAATTTAAAATTGGTCAGCTTTAAAAATGTAATTAATAAAAAATAAATTGCTAAAAATATAAGTTTAAAAAAATCACTTAAAAATAAAAAAATTATATATTAGGAATTGTATCTATTTTGGAAATGGTAAATGCCGGACCCGCACAATTGTGTGGTTCATTTGTTTTTCAACTTTTTTGAAGCCTAATTAAATTTATCAAAGACAAAATCAGTTAAAATCATGAATAAACTATATGAAAAGAAATATTAAATCTAAGCAAACACTATAAATCATATTTAAAAGAAATTACGACAGTACATACTTTTTGTCTATTGCTGTCAGATGATATAGTCTTTTTAAAAGCAGAAAATCTAACCCTGTATTGTAGTTGGTACCACCTAGTTGTGTTTTATCAAAACATCTAAAGCATATAAATGTGCAGATTTGGTTTTAAATCGCACAAAAAGAGGAAATAGTCATTCTCTTTTACTTTAGTATCGCCCGCACAATTGTGTGGGTCAGGGCTTAAAGGGTTAAGAGGCTACTTCAGTCAAGCGGAAACACCCATTCGCCAATGTTAATCCAATAAGAGATTTTTTGTAAGGTAACTCGGTTGCATTTCAATATTTTTAAATGATTTTTTTATATACTTACACTTTTGGAGCCGGTATAAACAGTGAAAAGAGTGAAAGTGTCCACACACAAAAAAAAAAAAAATAAAGAAAATAAAGAAAGAAAATAAAATAAAAACTTCAACGAACTTAAAATAAAGTAAAAAAACACAATTGCAGAAATTTACCTCAGCTATCCAATGCAAAAGAAAAAGTCTTTTTAAAATATAAAAATACAAACGAGATATTTAAAAAAATATATCTCGTTGGATTAACATTAGCGATTCGGTCATTTTGCCTGAAGAGTTATAATTTGTGATCACCTTTAGAACTAATTCTAAGCAGGATTCTTAAAAACAGTAAAAATTTAACTTGTAACTTTTAAAATGCACTCTATCTATTGTTTCTCTCTTTTAGGATGCAAAGACACGGAAATAATATAGAGAAGAATGTTAAATAATTGTATGTTAATTTGGTAAATATTATGTTAATACTTTGTGTTAGAAACTATTATTTGTAACCGTGTGAAAATAAACTTTGTAATTTTATAGGCTGTATTGTTTTATTATAACTTTGTTCTTTTTAAATTCTTGAAACTTTTCAAATATTTTGTTTTTGTGGAATTATATTTATTCAGATTTAAGAATAGGGAAATTTCAATTTAAAATGAGTTTTTTTTTCCTTCTGGAAGTTAATAAGTTTTAGCAATATATTCCACTCTGGCCAAAACGAAATGAAAATAAATTATATTTTCTTTAATAAAATTATATATGAAATTAAAATTGAGGGTGTGTGTTTATACTCATCTAGGTTTGCTTTGCATTGGTTATGTACATGGCCCACTTATTTTTAGATAATGTGCTGGACAGATAATTACACCTTTTTATTTTTTATTAAATATATTCAAAATTGTTAATTGGTCCAAATCATCCAAGCAACCTCATAGCAAATTGGTATATAGTTTTATATACCTTAGATAAATTTAAATAATATAAGTGATCGTATTTACCTACATTCTAGTAGAAGAGCAACGCGAAGCATTAATAAAATTAAATTATAATTCGCGTCAAAAAGTAATTATTAAATTTGAATAATTACGAATAAAACTAAGAGTTTGCGTTGTGTATTATTTAGACGAACTCTTCCACATATGAATTAAACTAAAATTTAAGCTGTAAAAAAAAAGAATTGACACACTTTAAATCTTATTAATTAAATAATTACAGATACTTTTTAAAACTTGATTAAATAATTTATTTACATTGAACAAATCTATTTACAGAAAAACATAATATTAATTCAAAAAATAGAAAGCAACACTTTTGTTTGCTTCTCATTATTTTAAGTATGTTTAATCTTTTTTTAAAAAAAAAGACAATATTTTCACGTACTCTAATTATTATAATTGTTTCTTTTTGCTAAAAGAAATACTCTCTTTCATTTTTAAAATTACCTTAATCTTATTTGATCATTGGTTTGGTCGGATCTCAGATAACTCTCTACCATAAAATATCAGAAAAGTATTTTTTTAGATTTTTCATATGAACTTATGTGGTAAAAGAAAATGTGTAAAATAGTACCTTCTTTTAATATACGGGATGGTGGCCTTTATTTGTCAAATTCCGAGTAGTTGCGTTGCTTATGATCATGGCAATGTGTCATCAGGAACGCATCCTCAATTTGGCTTGTTTAGGATCACTCCGATCTGTACATCAGGAAGACATCCTCAATTTGGCTTGTGTAGGCTCACTCCGATAGGTACCTCAGGAAGACATCCTCAATTAGGCTTGATTAGGCTGGATTAGGCTCGCTCCGCTAGGTCCATCTCGCCTGGGCTTTACTAGGGCTTGCGGGACTCATTGCACGGGCTTTCAGGAGAGCTCTTGCATCCTCTACATCTTTTTTCAGACTATATTTTTTTTAAACTTATTCTTCTTGCACACCAGTTCCTGCAGTGGGTGGAGCTATTTTTGTCTAGTCCACTGTTATTGGATGTGAGAAGATTTTTTATTATACTTCGATAGGCCTATTAGCTAGCAGTCTGCAAATGGCCCCTAACATATACTTTAATATTATTATCTGCCTAAAAGTTTGGGTGGTCTGAAAAGTCATAAATTTATCCCAACACTTTTATTGAGGCCATAAATTGATTCCAACGTTTTTATGATTTTACGACTTCTAATTATACACCACGTTCCATTGGCTTGTCATAAGACGACACCATGGCGTCTGCGTATTGTTGTTGTCTGAGATCCGAACTCCATTCAATATTATACATTCATTTTACAATACAACAATTTTTAAAAATATATATTTACTATTTAAAATCAACTTAATAATTTTTGTATGAACTTACACTCTTATTTTACTTAAATATATAAACATTATAATTTTACACTCATAATTATATTTTATAAAAAATATTTATACAAACAGAAATAATAAATTACGCAATTTTACTTTGATTTAACCAACATGGTGCGGGAACATATCATAGTTATATGTTGCCCAGCATCTCTCCCAGTATCGGAAGAAAAAAAAAAAATAAAAACTGATTGCTGGTTTTATTTTTTTTTTTAAAGCTTGAAGGAATGTACGTGTCCATATGACTGTGTATCTACACAGTTTTTGATCGAAGACTGTAAAGTTCAATTATGAATGGTTCTGGTATATTTTATAAGAAGTTCTTCTATTGTTTCATAACAGAAAGTTCAACACATGATAGCATAGTTGTCTGTTGACATTCACATTTATAGAGGACCTCTGTACTGACAATCAGACGTCTTTCTCGAAGCCTTTTTTCTTTACCACACACATGTTTACTAATTTTGTAACTTTACAGTTTAAGTGCCCAAAATACATTCAAAGCTATAATTTTGTCTGAAATTAATATGCCGAAATAAACCTCATTATAAGAAAAATAATGGCATACGCATTTGACATATTATTTCATCACATACAACCTTATGACACAGTGTTTTATCTAAAACACATTTTATACTGAATAAAAGTAAATACAATGCTTGTAATATGACATGTTCTATTTTCACATAATTAATCTGATGTATTCAAATTATAATCAGAAAAAATATTGTATACAAACTTGTTACATTATTTTATTCATTTGTTACTTCAAACATGTATGATCTGTCAAAATGTACAAGCTAATTCATCTCCTTTAATATATCATTACGCAATGCTTTCCAACTTTACCCGATACGAGGGAAAAAAAAAAAGAAGAAGCAGGAGAGAATAAAACCAGTTTTTTGACCGTCGCCGATCCTCCCGAAAAGTGGGGGGTGGTCAAGCTACTAATCGCTTTCTGTGAGGTGATTTGTGCTGTGACAAAATTTTACGACTTCAAAAAGTAAGTATTTAAAACCATTTCATGCTTGTAATTACCGTATTAATTAGTATAATTTCTTGATATACTTTCTTCTTAACTCATTGTGCATGCCTGTATGTAATTTTAAACATAATCTATGCATAAACAGTGTATGTATTTGTATCGTATCTAATGTAAACCTTCTGCCTTTTTTTTTTTATTTTGCAGGGGAAAAATGGCGATTCTAGCATGTGCATTCTCCTGCCTTATACTGGAACTGAAGCGAGGGTGGCCTTTTTATGCATCCAGGTTTAAATCTAACCCAAATTGCCTTTCAGGATTAAAAAAAAATGCATATAATTTTCTTTAACTGATTACATTGTATATTTTTAGACCTTTTTAACAAACACAAATTTTGATTCATGATACTGTTTACTATTAAAATGTAAACAACACGGAAAAATGACTTCTACGGCCTCTCAAAAATGCAAAATATGCATTACGCTGACCTTAAAAATGCACCTTCATTTAATACTATTAAATAGTGTTGTCAGAAAATGCCATTGACGAAGAAGAGAACAATTTTTTTGTCTTAAATTATTATTTATTTAGCCAACAATTCTATCTTAAAAGATTGTTAAATTTTCATATTTATTTATTTTTTTTACTGAATGAAATAAAAATTTATTTATTCAAAATTTTATTTATCATTAACATTCCGTATGTGAATTCTACTGTCTAAAATTTAATGATATGTTTAAAAATAAAAGATAATAAATTATTATTATTAATCCAACATTAATAATTATTATTTAATTATAAAAAAAAATGTTATTAATACACTTGTATAGTTTTAAAAAAAACAAAAGCAAATGATAATTACTACGTAAAATCGTATGTAGTAACCCATGAGTACTCGGCCGAACCAAAGAATTTCTGCCAGCAGAAAAGAATCTTTGTATACTCATAAATATCTACACCCAATTGTTACAGATTAAGTTTTTAAAAAAATAATTACTGTATGTACTATAAAAAAAATAAGTAAATAAATTTATTAAGCCATACTACATATTTTAATAAAAATAAGGCCAATATATATATATTTATTTATTTATTTTGTTTTCTTATGTTAAATTGGCCAAATTATATTAAAAAAAAAAAATTTATGAACTCACACACTCAAATTTATCAATACTATGTATATTTATATGTGTTAAATTTAGAATTGCATTTAATTCTAAGGGAAAGAAAAGAAAAAAAAAATGCTTAAATTCTAAAATAACTTAAATTTATAAAATATGCTATTTTAAAAAAAAATTTCTTTAATTTCTAGCTGATTTCAGCCAGTTGTCATTTACTATTTATATTAAATAATTTTGCTAATACATTTTATTAATTGTTAAATTTGCATATTTTTATATATACAATAAAAATATAATAGTCTTACCTAAAATTTTACACTACAACAATGTTATTAATTAATTTAACTTGAATTTAAGCCTACTTTAATTCTAATTGAATACCGTTAATAAAAGTAAATTAGCTTATCAAGTTAAATATAATATAAACTATGTTTGTCTAATGTTAATTTTGATGAAAATTCCATAAATTTTAACTGTAAATGCTAATTGCTATACCTTTTGTTATTTATTTTGAAAACAACACGAACTTATATTTTTATTTATTATTTTTTCTTATTAAATCTAGGAAGTAAACACTGAGCTAGACACTCCATAAATGTGTAAAATCTAAAAATCAAAAATTTTCCTAAAGAAAACTCAAAATGCTGCTTTTTACAATATAATATTACTAATTTTATTGTTTCTGAGCATAACATCTAGTAATTATACCATACTTAATTTTTTCTTCGATTCCTTTTTCAGCCAAGAATCCTGAAATTTATGCCTAGGTGGACCATATATTGATGTATCTGTGAATTGATAAATTTTCTACAAAAATTTTGTTGGTGTTGGTGCATACCCAGCCGTAGGCCAAAATTGTACCCTATACAGAAAGCCTTTGGTGAGAAAATTTTAATTTTACTTCAATTATTTATTTGTGTATTTTTTACTATTATTTTTGTGTGCAATCATGTTGAAATAACTTGCCTTGTCCATTGTTATACATATATATGTTTTTTTTAAAAACCAATGTGCTACACCAAAATCCTTTTTTTTTAAATTTTTTTTTTTTTTAACACTTTTGTTCATAAAACTTATCCCTGCTGTCTAAATTCTAGACTTTAGCATATAAGTTGTACTTGAACTACCGGAATAAATCTTAGCACTTTTTGTATATTTTATTATGTTTAGGCTTATAGCTGACCGCTATCCTAATATAGAGTGCACTAATAATTTATTCCTTGTCAACCATATATTTATATAAAAAAATATATATATATGAGTATGCTATAAAGCTGTTCTAACTACCCTGAACCTATAGCTTCCACCTACTCATTTTAAAGAGTAATTCTGAAATTTTGTCATCTAAATTGTAAGGCTATTAGCAAAGGCTACCCTTATAGAAGACAGAAAAAATTCTCTTTTTTTTTTTTTTTTTTTTTTTTTTTTTTTGAAAATTACTCCAACATTATTTACTATGAAATTAATTAAGTTTTAATGTTATTTGGCTTTGTTAAGAATTTATACTTTCTAATTCATATTCGAAAAGAAAAAAAATATATAACTTTTGCCTGGAGCGAAATATTTCACTGCTCCATTGAAGTTTTGTGAAGCACATTACATAATTTTATAAGTATGTTTTCGGGTGCGCCCTGCACATTTGCTCAATATTGTAACCCTGAGACAAATTGGCGTTCCCATGTTCCTATCCTTTCTTATTATTATTTTGAATTTTAAAAAGGCAAGTTATTAATTCTGTTTCAAAAATTTTTTTTTTATCTAAAAAAAGAAAAATTTATTTTTAAATTTTGAAAATTTTTTTAAATTTTGAAATTCGATTAATTATGCATTTTGATTTATTTTTAATACCAATTCATATACCATGGATACTCTTGGGGAGGGGGGAAAGGGTAATGATCTTGTATAACATCCCCGTATAAGTTTGTATATGGTGTATAACCATATAACGACATATTTTGATCATAATGATCTGTTTGATACTGTAAACTGTAAATATGGGTCTATATTCTCAGAATATTTATTATTTTTTTTATAATGCGTTTTAGTAAGTTTGTCACCCTTTTGACTCGTATTTTTGTTCAATTTGAACCAACAATTTTCAGTTAAGTGCGATTTTCTTTTACAAATGTCACATTTATTTTTGTAATTTTTATCACCCTTAATTTTTCTCTGAGACCCTTGTAAATTCGTAATTTCCGCCTCTGTATGTCCTGTTGCGTATTTCGGAGCGTACAGCTGATCCATATGTCGTTTGATCGGCTCTATTGATTTATCTGGAACATATTGTAATAAATAATTAAAGTTTCTAAACTTTTTAGTAACTACGTAGGGTCCTTGAAATTTTGGCTCCAATGCGCCTGGTTTTCCAATACATTTTAAATATACTGTTTGACCCAAATTTAAATCCTTTACTTTTTCGTATGCCTCTTCATCTATATATTCTTGCATTATTTTCTCCTGGTTTGCAAGGGATTGAATTTTGATTTCCTTCATATGCTGTATTCTGCTTTTAACATAAGAGTGGGTATATATTTCCTCAGAAGGAATATGGGCTGTGAAGGGATTTTTTATTTCCCTTGCGAAAAATAGCAGTGAGGGACTATATCCCGTAGCGCGGTGTTTCGAGGAATTATACGCTAGTTTAAAAAAATCCAGTCTTATGTCCCATTCCGTAGTGCGTTTCGACATAGCTACAATTGATGTTTTTAATATTTTATTGGTAACTTCACAAAGTCCATTTCCTTGCGCACGGTATACACTCACAAATTTCCTTTGTATGTTTAAAGATTCCAAATATTCTTTCATAATTTCGCTACGTAAATATTTTGCATTATCAAAGATAATTTCTTTACACATCCCATAATTTGCAAAATATTTATTTAGTACATTTAATATAGTCTGTGACTCTACGTTTCGCAGGGGAACAGCTTCCAGGAATCTCGATGTCGAATCAATTATAATTAAAATGTATCTGTTTTTCCTTAACGTGAGGTTTAAAGGTCCAATGACGTCAGCATGCAGGACTGTACCGACTTCGTGATCTTTCACCATTTTTTTAACAGGGACTTTTATTGTTGTGTGTTGTTTAGATGTGAGGCACTGCACACAATTTGCACAATACTGTTTAATGTCTTTGTACATTCCGTGCCAAAAAAGCCTTGTTTTCACATTATCATAAGTTTTTTGAAATCCGAAATGCGCTTTATGAGCTTCTTCTATGGCTGCAATTTTTAATGAATCCGGGGTAATTAAAAGCTCCTTTTTATCTGAACCAGGTTTCAAAATTAATAATTTATTGTGATTTAAAGCAAATCTCTTCGTGCTTCTATTATTTTTGTCTTTTTCGATTTTATTTATTATAATTTTTAATTTTTCGTCTGCATATTGCTCCGATTTAATATGTTCGTCTGTAAGTGCTATGTTACTTGCAAACAAATTATTTTGGAGTTCTCTGTCTGTTGTAAGATTATCTAAATTCCTGCTCAAATAGTCTGCTGGATTGTTAATCCCTTCGACGAATTCGAAGTCGAAATTAAAGTCTTGTAAATCTGCTACCCATCTGTTTATAATTTCCGATTTATCTTGTAAATGTAAATGCTGAGTTAGTGCTTTCGAATCAGTTAACACAGTAAATCTTCTACCTGAAAGCATATATTTAAAATGCATAATTGCTTCATGCACTGCTAATAACTCAAATTTAATACTCGGATAATTTTTTTTCGGTTCTCTAAGTTTTCTCCCGAAAAATTCAACAGGTAGCAAATGACCATCCTTTTCTTGAGCTAGAACACCTGAAATTGCAACTTTGCTCCCATCCGTGAATAAGAAAAATTCCTTGTTAAAATCGGGGGGTCTGAGCGTTGGTTTTTGTACAATTTCTTCCTGAATTATCAGGAAAGCTTTTTCTGCTTCTGGACTCCACTTAAATTTAACTTTATCTTTAGTCAGCTCTATTAAAGGGTTAACTTTGTCGGAATAGTTGGGTATTAGCGTCCGAAAATAATTCGCTAAGCCCAATAAAGATCTGACCCCCTTTTTCGATTTTGGTCTGACTAAATTTTTTACTTTTTCAATATTCTTTTGAGATGGAGAATATCCCATTTGATTCACCCTAAATCCTAGGAATTCTATTTCTGCTTTGCAAATTTGCATTTTTGAAGGTTCGATTGTCATGTTGTGATTTATTAATACCTGTAGAACTTCTTCTAAGGTTTTCGTCATCTCTGCTATTGTATTTGCAGATATCAACACATCATCAATGTAGTATGATACTTTGCTTTTGTCAAAATGTCCCAGAATTTTATCGATTACTTCTGCAAAAATTGCGCTAGAATTTCGTGTGCCAAAAGATAAACGAAGTGGCATATGTTTTCCAAATTCCGTAACAAATGCTAATTTTTTGCAATCTTCTGGTTTTAAATTTATTTGGAAAAAAGCACTATGTAAGTCTAGCACTGTATAGTATTTTTTACCGCTTATTTTTTGTAATAAGTCTTTTACGTCCGGCATCGGATAAGTATAAGGTTGTAAAATTTGGTTTAATAGTCTTAGGTCCGTTGCCATTCTAAACTTGGGTTCTGCATTCGGGTTATTACTCGGATTTTTCTTTCTAACGAAAATAACTGGAAAAGCATATTCGGAGTCAGTCTTCTCTATAATTTTAGCCTGTAACAGTTGTTCGATTTCCCTTTTCGCATACTGTCTTACTGCCTGAGGCAATTTATATGGCTTAGCTTGTACCGGGAATTCATGATTCAATTGAAAACTTGGTGCAACAAACGCTGATTGCCCCAATGTTTGATAACTTTTTGAAAATGCATGAACATTGCCCATTAAAATTTTTCGAAATTTTTGTTGTACTTCCTCTGATAAATGGCTTAAATCGAAATCCGTCTCTTTAATTTCTGCTTCTCGCAATTTTCTTACATCTTCTATATTTAAATTATTTATTTCATAAAATGTCCCTTTCTCTATATTATCAGTTGAGTCATCTTGCTTGCACTCAAAGTTCGTTATAATTTCCCCTATTTTAGTTCCTTTCTGAATAATTAACTTTTCTAACAGTTTATTCTTTATTATAATATTTATGTTATTATTTTTTTGAACTTCGTGTAACGAAGTCTCGCATGAAAATTTACTATTTTCTTGAATGGGGTCAAAAATAATTATATCTGACATATTTATATCTTCTGGGCATTTTAATTTTACAATTTTCGATTCTTCAGGTTGGAGAAAAATTCTATTTTTAGTAATGGCAAACATACTTTTATTTGAATGTTCCCCTGAATTACATGGCGTAATGTTATTCACTTCATAATTATTTACTTCACTTGCAACGTTTAATTTAATTTGTTGATTTTTAAATTTTAATGTTTTATTGCATAAATCCAAAATCATATGATTTTCTTTGAGATAATCGTACCCTAATAACATTTGGTACTGCCTATCAAAATCATCATTAGTGACATAAAATGTGCCTGTTGTGAATATACCTTTTAATCGAAAAGTTAATTTTACACATTGTTTAAAAAAAATCTTTGAATTTGTTAAAGTTTTAATTTGGATCTGATTGCCCAAATATTTGATTTTGACGTTTGTATCTTTAATTTTTTTGAATAAAGAAGGTGATAAAAGGGATACAGCAGCTCCGGTATCCAGTAACGCTTGTATTTCGACGCCCTGTATACTTAGTGATATAATTGGCAGACTATCTTTGTCTGCATTTGTTATATTTGCGATTGTTTTATTTATTTTATCGATTTCCGTCTCTGAAAATCCCGAATCTTGATCCGATTTCGCTGTTTTCTTTGCCCATTTTTTTTTCTTTTTGCGCTTTTCAAATTGATAACCATTTTGCTCATAATTCTCAGAAATATATCCAAAATCCCTATTTCCCGAATTCCAGTTAGGTTGTGAATAATCATACATCCCATAATGCGTCGGGTAATTAAAGGAATTATAGTAATCATTATAATATCGTTCATAATCATTATAATGAAAATTGTTATTGAAATGGGGACCCTGATAATCATTGTGTTTATTAAAGAGTTTCTTATTCCGCGGAACACTATCATCTCTAATTGCATGGTTTTTTTTCTTTGATTTTTTTAGTTTTTCAATCTCCCCTTTTAATTTCTCGATTAGCTCTTTGTTTTGCTTACTTGATTCTATAATGTTCTCATAAAGATCTTTGTTTTCTTTATTTATTGCGTTAATTTCCTCAAACTTTGATTCATTATACGCACTTTCCATAAGTTTTGCTAACTCGCATGCCTCCTTGAAGGACCTGGGCGCATTTTTACGCACATCTAGTGCAATATCCTGTCTAATTGAATTTAAAAAATTCGACATTTTTAAGATTTCGATAAAATTCTCTTCCTTATTATCCACATTTTCGCCTGCACTTTCGATATAAGATTTTACACCCTTTTTAAATTCCAAAATGAAATCCTCTATCGTTTGACTTGCGGCCTGTTTTAAATTTAGGAAATTGCTCTGAGCATTAAGGAAGCTTAGTTTTGTACCAAATAACTCCACCAAATTATTTTTAAATAAATTATAATTGGTCTCGTCATATTTTTCAATCTGTTTACTTAAAATATGTTTTGCGTCCCCAGTAATTTTAGCCTTTAAAATTAATAATTTAGTTTCTTCCTGTATATCTGTCGAATTGAAAATATTATCAAATTCCTCTAAGAAAAATATAATGTTTTTGTTCTTTTTATTGTCAAATGGTGACACTAACTTAATACGTGTATCTATATCCAGCGTCTGAGTCATTTTTAACAAGTATTAGTAATCAATGTATACTTTTTCAAAATATCAATTCAAAATAGATCCTATACCTCTTAAAAGAATATTTTGCATCTCATACTATTTTCTCTATATTACAACATATGTATGAAAATATTCTAAATTGCATAAATACATAAAAACAACAACACTAAAATTTAAAAAAAAATTTTCTTATGAGATGAAGTTGTTTTGTAGATTATTCTTTTACACACATAAATACCCCTAAAATATTTATAATACACGTATATATAAAAAACAACATAATTTCATTTAACAGAAAAATATCTGTCTTTTTCTACAGAAAAAACAATCTTATTTTTTTTTTTTTGTAAATATTGTACTACTACTTCGTAGTACGACTCATAAATTTTCTTTTGTATCAAGGTGATACAATTTCAAAAATCGTGATCTATTGACATTTCAATCATTTTTATACCAGACATATTATAAAATTTTACTCATTATTCTTATTATTATTATTATTTATACATTATATAAAAAAAATTATTTTTACAAATGTGTCATCTGTGATGTGAATGCCATTATTTTTCAATGGTAACTGAGATCCAACCACAAGAGAAAAGAGAGAAAAAAAAAACAAAATTGTAATTCCTAAATTTACCTATTATAAATCCCAGAATTATTTTTTTATTTCCTTTTTTTTTTTTTTTTTAACTAACATATATTATTCATTTTATTTATATAAAATTATTATATGTGTGTCAGTATTGTTACAATAATAAAATTAATTTTAATAAAATTTTAATCAATTAAACTTACATACCTACAATATCTTTAAAATTGTGACGTTAAAATAATACTTAAATTTATTTTCCTTTATTATTATTATTATTTCTAATGACCTCAGATGAACGTTCCTGAGTCAGAGCACCATTGTACTTAATGAACGTTCCTGAGTCACGGCGCCATTTGTACTATGAAGGGGGGATGCTGGACAGATAATTACACCTTTTTATTTTTTATTAAATATATTCAAAATTGTTAATTGGTCCAAATCATCCAAGCAACCTCATAGCAAATTGGTATATAGTTTTATATACCTTAGATAAATTTAAATAATATAAGTGATCGTATTTACCTACATTCTAGTAGAAGAGCAACGCGAAGCATTAATAAAATTAAATTATAATTCGCGTCAAAAAGTAATTATTAAATTTGAATAATTACGAATAAAACTAAGAGTTTGCGTTGTGTATTATTTAGACGAACTCTTCCACATATGAATTAAACTAAAATTTAAGCTGTAAAAAAAAAGAATTGACACACTTTAAATCTTATTAATTAAATAATTACAGATACTTTTTAAAACTTGATTAAATAATTTATTTACTATGAACAAATCTATTTACAGAAAAACATAATATTAATTCAAAAAATAGAAAGCAACACTTTTGTTTGCTTCTCATTATTTTAAGTATGTTTAATCTTTTTTTAAAAAAAAAGACAATATTTTCACGTACTCTAATTATTATAATTGTTTCTTTTTGCTAAAAGAAATACTCTCTTTCATTTTTAAAATTACCTTAGTCTTATTTGATCATTGGTTTGGTCGGATCTCAGATAACTCTCTACCATAAAATATCAGAAAAGTATTTTTTTAGATTTTTCATATGAACTTATGTGGTAAAAGAAAATGTGTAAAATAGTACCTTCTTTTAATATACGGGATGGTGGCCTTTATTTGTCAAATTCCGAGTAGTTGCGTTGCTTATGATCATGGCAATGTGTCATCAGGAACGCATCCTCAATTTGGCTTGTTTAGGATCACTCCGATCTGTACATCAGGAAGACATCCTCAATTTGGCTTGTGTAGGCTCACTCCGATAGGTACCTCAGGAAGACATCCTCAATTAGGCTTGATTAGGCTGGATTAGGCTCGCTCCGCTAGGTCCATCTCGCCTGGGCTTTACTAGGGCTTGCGGGACTCATTGCACGGGCTTTCAGGAGAGCTCTTGCATCCTCTACATCTTTTTTCAGACTATATTTTTTTTAAACTTATTCTTCTTGCACACCAGTTCCTGCAGTGGGTGGAGCTATTTTTGTCTAGTCCACTGTTATTGGATGTGAGAAGATTTTTTATTATACTTCGATAGGCCTATTAGCTAGCAGTCTGCAAATGGCCCCTAACATATACTTTAATATTATTATCTGCCTAAAAGTTTGGGTGGTCTGAAAAGTCATAAATTTATCCCAACACTTTTATTGAGGCCATAAATTGATTCCAACGTTTTTATGATTTTACGACTTCTAATTATACACCACGTTCCATTGGCTTGTCATAAGACGACACCATGGCGTCTGCGTATTGTTGTTGTCTGAGATCCGAACTCCATTCAATATTATACATTCATTTTACAATACAACAATTTTTAAAAATATATATTTACTATTTAAAATCAACTTAATAATTTTTGTATGAACTTACACTCTTATTTTACTTAAATATATAAACATTATAATTTTACACTCATAATTATATTTTATAAAAAATATTTATACAAACAGAAATAATAAATTACGCAATTTTACTTTGATTTAACCAACATGGTGCGGGAACATATCATAGTTATATGTTGCCCAGCATCTCTCCCAGTATCGGAAGAAAAAAAAAAAATAAAAACTGATTGCTGGTTTTATTTTTTTTTTTAAAGCTTGAAGGAATGTACGTGTCCATATGACTGTGTATCTACACAGTTTTTGATCGAAGACTGTAAAGTTCAATTATGAATGGTTCTGGTATATTTTATAAGAAGTTCTTCTATTGTTTCATAACAGAAAGTTCAACACATGATAGCATAGTTGTCTGTTGACATTCACATTTATAGAGGACCTCTGTACTGACAATCAGACGTCTTTCTCGAAGCCTTTTTTCTTTACCACACACATGTTTACTAATTTTGTAACTTTACAGTTTAAGTGCCCAAAATACATTCAAAGCTATAATTTTGTCTGAAATTAATATGCCGAAATAAACCTCATTATAAGAAAAATAATGGCATACGCATTTGACATATTATTTCATCACATACAACCTTATGACACAGTGTTTTATCTAAAACACATTTTATACTGAATAAAAGTAAATACAATGCTTGTAATATGACATGTTCTATTTTCACATAATTAATCTGATGTATTCAAATTATAATCAGAAAAAATATTGTATACAAACTTGTTACATTATTTTATTCATTTGTTACTTCAAACATGTATGATCTGTCAAAATGTACAAGCTAATTCATCTCCTTTAATATATCATTACGCAATGCTTTCCAACTTTACCCGATACGAGGGAAAAAAAAAAAGAAGAAGCAGGAGAGAATAAAACCAGTTTTTTGACCGTCGCCGATCCTCCCGAAAAGTGGGGGGTGGTCAAGCTACTAATCGCTTTCTGTGAGGTGATTTGTGCTGTGACAAAATTTTACGACTTCAAAAAGTAAGTATTTAAAACCATTTCATGCTTGTAATTACCGTATTAATTAGTATAATTTCTTGATATACTTTCTTCTTAACTCATTGTGCATGCCTGTATGTAATTTTAAACATAATCTATGCATAAACAGTGTATGTATTTGTATCGTATCTAATGTAAACCTTCTGCCTTTTTTTTTTTATTTTGCAGGGGAAAAATGGCGATTCTAGCATGTGCATTCTCCTGCCTTATACTGGAACTGAAGCGAGGGTGGCCTTTTTATGCATCCAGGTTTAAATCTAACCCAAATTGCCTTTCAGGATTAAAAAAAAATGCATATAATTTTCTTTAACTGATTACATTGTATATTTTTAGACCTTTTTAACAAACACAAATTTTGATTCATGATACTGTTTACTATTAAAATGTAAACAACACGGAAAAATGACTTCTACGGCCTCTCAAAAATGCAAAATATGCATTACGCTGACCTTAAAAATGCACCTTCATTTAATACTATTAAATAGTGTTGTCAGAAAATGCCATTGACGAAGAAGAGAACAATTTTTTTGTCTTAAATTATTATTTATTTAGCCAACAATTCTATCTTAAAAGATTGTTAAATTTTCATATTTATTTATTTTTTTTACTGAATGAAATAAAAATTTATTTATTCAAAATTTTATTTATCATTAACATTCCGTATGTGAATTCTACTGTCTAAAATTTAATGATATGTTTAAAAATAAAAGATAATAAATTATTATTATTAATCCAACATTAATAATTATTATTTAATTATAAAAAAAAATGTTATTAATACACTTGTATAGTTTTAAAAAAAAACAAAAGCAAATGATAATTACTACGTAAAATCGTATGTAGTAACCCATGAGTACTCGGCCGAACCAAAGAATTTCTGCCAGCAGAAAAGAATCTTTGTATACTCATAAATATCTACACCCAATTGTTACAGATTAAGTTTTTAAAAAAATAATTACTGTATGTACTATAAAAAAAATAAGTAAATAAATTTATTAAGCCATACTACATATTTTAATAAAAATAAGGCCAATATATATATATTTATTTATTTATTTTGTTTTCTTATGTTAAATTGGCCAAATTATATAAAAAAAAAAATTTTATGAACTCACACACTCAAATTTATCAATACTATGTATATTTATATGTGTTAAATTTAGAATTGCATTTAATTCTAAGGGAAAGAAAAGAAAAAAAAATGCTTAAATTCTAAAATAACTTAAATTTATAAAATATGCTATTTAAAAAAAAAATTTCTTTAATTTCTAGCTGATTTCAGCCAGTTGTCATTTACTATTTATATTAAATAATTTTGCTAATACATTTTATTAATTGTTAAATTTGCATATTTTTATATATACAATAAAAATATAATAGTCTTACCTAAAATTTTACACTACAACAATGTTATTAATTAATTTAACTTGAATTTAAGCCTACTTTAATTCTAATTGAATACCGTTAATAAAAGTAAATTAGCTTATCAAGTTAAATATAATATAAACTATGTTTGTCTAATGTTAATTTTGATGAAAATTCCATAAATTTTAACTGTAAATGCTAATTGCTATACCTTTTGTTATTTATTTATCACTCCGATCTGTACATCAGGAAGACATCCTCAATTTGGCTTGTGTAGGCTCACTCCGATAGGTACCTCAGGAAGACATCCTCAATTAGGCTTGATTAGGCTGGATTAGGCTCGCTCCGCTAGGTCCATCTCGCCTGGGCTTTACTAGGGCTTGCGGGACTCATTGCACGGGCTTTCAGGAGAGCTCTTGCATCCTCTACATCTTTTTTCAGACTATATTTTTTTTAAACTTATTCTTCTTGCACACCAGTTCCTGCAGTGGGTGGAGCTATTTTTGTCTAGTCCACTGTTATTGGATGTGAGAAGATTTTTTATTATACTTCGATAGGCCTATTAGCTAGCAGTCTGCAAATGGCCCCTAACATATACTTTAATATTATTATCTGCCTAAAAGTTTGGGTGGTCTGAAAAGTCATAAATTTATCCCAACACTTTTATTGAGGCCATAAATTGATTCCAACGTTTTTATGATTTTACGACTTCTAATTATACACCACGTTCCATTGGCTTGTCATAAGACGACACCATGGCGTCTGCGTATTGTTGTTGTCTGAGATCCGAACTCCATTCAATATTATACATTCATTTTACAATACAACAATTTTTAAAAATATATATTTACTATTTAAAATCAACTTAATAATTTTTGTATGAACTTACACTCTTATTTTACTTAAATATATAAACATTATAATTTTACACTCATAATTATATTTTATAAAAAATATTTATACAAACAGAAATAATAAATTACGCAATTTTACTTTGATTTAACCAACATGGTGCGGGAACATATCATAGTTATATGTTGCCCAGCATAATGTTTTTAATTACCTTCTAAGAATTAGAAGGGAATAAGCAACTAATTGAGAATTGGCGAGTCTAATAAAACTTCTAAACAAATTAAGGTATATTATTGGAAGTTATTAGGGCTTACCAGATAGTTGAATGGTTAGCCCTGTGGCCTCCGATTCAACTATGTCGGGTTTAATTCCTGCGGGTGTGGTAACGTATCTGTGGTGATTTGGAATCTACTTTAAACTACATATAAGTCCTTGTTTACTCGGTCTACATAGCATAAAAATGTCAAGCATTTGACAAACCTCCGATTATATGGAATCCTGCACAAAACTCGCACAACCTTCAAAAGTACGATTATTAGCGTACAGATAAAAAATATACAATCAAAAATTGAGTAGAAATGTGGCATTCACCAAAGTTTGGGAAGAATTTCATTTTGATACTAAAAATGAATATTCGATGAATCCTTAAAAAATAAAGTTCTTTTATCATGTTTTGGGGGCATTTTTAACTCAGGGAGCGGGAGGGGAAAACTAAAAAATTTTGAAGTATGTTAAAAAACAGGTATCGTTTATTTATTTATTTATTTTTTATCGAATGATTACCATTTGCAAATTGATACGATCATTTGTTACATAGTTACGACAAGTTTTATGAATACGAAGTCGAAAATTATAATTTGGTGCAGGTACCGTAGGTTTTTACAGCAGCAACTGATAGCCATTCAAGAAAATTTATCTGGTAAGAACTTCATTTTGGTACTAGAAATGAAGATACGACGAGTCCCCCCCACCAAAATAAAGTTGTTTCATCCTGGGTTCTTTTTGAGGAGGAGGATGGGGGGGCTTTAACACGGCATGGACGAACAGAACTTATTTTTAAAATGTCAAATGAAATATCGTTTGTTATGAATTGTTTTATTCTGAATCAAATGGTATCGCACGTAAGCCGATACGATCATTGTTTACAAAGTTAGGCCAGGTTATAAGTAGTGGATTTTGGTAAATTTAATGACTTTGAAATAAACTCAAAATTATCCTGATTTTGATTGTTGCTATTTTGAAGACATTTAATAGTTTTGAGATGACTTAATATGATATAAAAAACTCTTTTTAAACGTAAAATAAATGTGACAAAACTATGCTAAAAAATAAAATATAATTTTCCACTTTGCATTGATAAAATCTTTTCTGTAACTTTTTTATAAATGCTCGTATCGACTTGCCAATAATGTTATTCAAATACATACGAAACGATATTCCACTTGACCTATTTAAAAAAAGTTCAATTTTGCCCCCTCGAGCTAAAATGCCACCCCCCCCCCCCAAAAAAAAGAAAAAAAAAACCACGGTAAAACAACTTTACATTTTGGAGACTCATCGGATCTTAATTTGTAGCGCCAAAACGAGGTTTGTCTCAAGCTTTCGTGAATAGCAATCACTTGTTACTGTAAAAACCTATTTTACCTGCAAAAGACTTTGTATTAATAAAACCTGCCGTAATTTTGTAAGAAATGACCGTATTGACTTGCTGATGATTTCACCTGATTCGGAATTATAAAAAACATAATAAACAATATACCATTTCACCTACTTATTTATTTTTAGTTACCCCCTCCCTGAGCTAACAATGCCCCCTTTTGCGCACAAAACATGATAAAACAACTTTATTTTTTTAGTACTCATTGGATCTTCATTTTTAGTATCAAAACGAAGTTCTTCCCAAATTTGGGTGAATGGCCATCTGTTGTCTCAAAAAATCCTATTTTACCTGTGTACTACACGCAAAATTCACAGAATTGACAACATTTCAATGAAATTACTACATATCTGCAGCTATACTTGTCATGACAAGATTCCGAGTTTGCAATTCATTTGCAGATGTTCTGACATGACAATATTGCAAATTTACAATGCGTTTGCAAATAGTCTGACATCGCAATATTACTAGTTTGCTATGAGTTTGCAGTAAGATTGATGCAACAAGATTGCAACTTGCACGACAACTTAGCTGCAAGTTCAAAGTATGGTGACTTCGGAGTTTGCATAATCTTGTTGCAGTCTTGTTATGAACTTTCAGACTTGTCATGCTGAGCTTGCTGCAACATTGCAAGTCTGCAAAGTAAGATTGCTGAAATTTTTCTGCAAACTAAAATTGCTATCTGGGAAAATATCTTACTAAAGAATACGTTCACACACAAACAAACAAAATTTAAAAAATCAGCAATTTTCATTTATTGTCGAAATATGTGAGGTAATTTCTGTGAAAACCTTTCTCAATTTGGCGCCCGGGGCGGCCGCCCCCCTCCCCCCCCCCCCCCCTTAGCTACGCCACTGGTTGTATGGAAAAGAAAAACGAAGAACTTAAGTTTGGCGCGCCACACACCAGAGAGACATGCGACAATAATTGTGAGACAGGAGGCAAATTCTGCTGCTCAAACCGGTTTTTAGGTGCGTTCGTAATTATATAAATACGTAGCACCTATAGTCGTCGTTCAGTCCGTCCGTCTGTCCGTCTGTCCGCATGTAACAGAGCAAAAACTACCCAACCGAATAGTCTGAAATTTCAAATATGTGATTGTTGCAAAATTTTGTCGAGCCATTTCAAATTTTATGAAAATCGGATGTATAGTTTAATTACAGGGACAGTCAAAAGTTTTTCTTTACATTACGGCCAATGGGAAAAATTATTGCAAGTGGATTTTAATGATATTAGAGCCTTCCGAATGATCTGAAATTTTAAAGATATAATTGTTGCAAAATTTTGTCCAGCCATTTCAAATTTTAGGAAAATCGGACGTATAGTTTAATTACAGGGACAGTCAAAAGTTTTTCTTTACATTGCGGCCAATGGGAAAAATTATTGCAAGTGGATTTTAATGGTATTAGAGCCTTCCGAATGATCTGAAATTTTAAAGATATAATTGTTGCAAAATTTTGTCGAGCCATTTCAAATTTTAGGAAAATCGAATGTATAGTTTAATTACAGGGACAGCCTAAAGTTTTTCTTTACATTACGGCCAATGGGAAAAATTATTGCAAGTGCATTTTAATGATATTACAGCCTTCCGAATGGTCTGAAATTTTAAAGATATAATTGTTGCAAAATTTTGTTGAGCTATTTAAAATTTTAGGAAAATCGGATGTATAGTTTAATTACAGGGACAGTCAAAAGTGTTCCGAAAAAATTATTGGAAGTGCATTTTAATGATGTATCAGACTATGCACGTTATGAAGTGCAAAAAATTATACATTCAGTACAATATGGGGTGCAAAAAATAATTTTAAAACTAGTTATAGTACGAACGCACCTCATTTGCCACGTTTGACGAGCAATTTCCAACTTGTTTATTTGTTAACAGGGTGAAATTGTCGCATGCCTCACGCTTTTTTGTAGCATGTCTCCTTGGTGTTTGGCGCGCCTTAAGCATGTAGGTGGAGGTGTCCTTGTGTGCGTGTGCATGAAAGCATCAGGAGTAGTTAATTTGGCATTTGTTGATGTCATAATGAATCATTCTCTTTATTTAAATATTTTAAAAGACAATTTAAAATTATCAGCCCAAAATTTGGGTATCGGAACCCAGATAGCATGAACATTAGCTGCAAGTTTAATTTTTTCTCACCGTGAATTGAGAAATTCGCAGCAAATCTCCCGCAAGGTATACCATCCCCCATTTTCATGAGTAGTTTGTTGTGAAACTGAAGGCAAGACTGTCTTTAATTCACGAAAGTGACGAAAACAAAAATTTCCTCTGTTAAGGGTCCTGTCCCTGCCGGCGAAGACACTCACGAGCTAATGCTAATCCTATGGGGAGGGATTTTTCTAATATCTCGTTTGCATTTCAACATTTTTAAATATTTTTTTTTGCATTGGATAGCCGAGGTCCGTCTCTATAGCGCATCTTGGTTACTTTTTCGATTTTGGTTGCAGATATTTTTTAGAATGACACTTTCATTTTCAGAACCGGTTTTGAAAATGAAAGTAACTTTATTAAAAATATCTGCGACCAAAATAAAATAAGTAACCAAGGTAGAGACGGACCTCGGCTATCCAATGCAAAAAAAATTATTTAAAAATGTCGAAATGCAAACGAGATATTAGAAAAATCCCTCCCCATAGGATTAGCATTAGCTCGTGAGTGTCTTCGTCGGCAGGGACAGGACCCTTAAGAGAATAGACAATCAGCAGATACGCAGAAATTGCAGAAATTTTATTCGGTTGGCACCATTTTTTTAAACGCTATACTTATCAAATACCAAAAAAGGCTCGAATTGAAAAGTACAAATATTACCCTAACTTGTTTATGGTGGTAAAAACGGTACATGCACCTTAACGATGTGTATGCATCAATAGATCTGAAGATCTGATCAGGTCTATGGACCCTGTAAAACCTTCGATTTAAGGGTGGAAGTGGTAGCGTGGAACTTCATTCAAGCGGTGGCCCAAGTAGAATTCAAACCAAATATTTATTTAAATGACATAAAATAAATTAAACTTCTTGATTATTACTTGAAATACAACTATATTATTTTGGGGAGTACGTTACTGCTTACGATAATGTTCATTTAAAAGCACAAGTTCAGCAACATAGGATTAGCATCCAATCTTCTAATGGATTCTTTCTCAATATAAATTTAGAGTCCCTTAATGTTAATTCGTACGAAAACAGCTGCCTCTGTTTTCTTGTATATAACAATCTCTTGTCAGTTCCTTTTACCTCGTGGTATCTGCCGTAGAGAGATTATCCTGCCTGAGTCGGCAGACTGTTTGTATGTCCTTCGGACTTGTCCAAAATCACAGTCCCACTCTGAGAGCAACATCTCTCATTGGGATCACAAGCTCATCTCCCTCTTTTAGCCTCCCTTCCTCTGTTTGTTAACTCGCCTTTCTTAAAACAAAGGCTATCTATATCCCACTCAGAGCATAGGCTAAGTGACATCATTAACAAGCTTCGATATCATAGGTCAAGAGGGATCCTCCTTTCTAGCGTGAGAAATTTCACATTTAGTTTCACTTTCAAGTAGTCCTGGGAAAATATCGGCAAGCTTTCTACTTAAAAGAGATTCCTCAACTCCTACTCTTTTCATATTCTTGCTTCTTTTCAGTCAAAAGGTAAGATTGGTTGAGATGAAAAGATTCTTTTGATCATCTCCTGCAGAACCCAAAATTTAGAAAATATTTTGAGCTTGGAGGCTTATATATGCGTTTTCCTAAATAGAGTTTTGTTTGAATATATATGGGGCTTTTCTGTGAGCTACATTGGATTCTTCACAACCCCTTCGAAGGGGTTAAAGTTATAATGTAACAGTGGTAAACAGTTAATGTGGCATGGAAATATTACTACTTTGAAGTAAGTTTGCAGTATTTTTGATTACTTGCTTGCCTTTAATTTGCAATAAATTTGATACAGCATGAATTTAATTTGCGCGACAAATTAGCTGCAAGTTCAAAGATGTGGTGACTTCAGCTTTTGCGTTATCTTACTGCAGTCTTGTTATGAACTTTCAGTCTTGTCATGCTGAGCTTGCTGCAACTTTGCAGGTTTTCAAAGCAAGACTTCTGCAAATTTTCTGCAAACTCTAAATGCTATGTGGAAAACAACTTTGTTTTTTTATCAAGATAACTATCCTAGCACACGGCTCTCAACGTTCGCCACTGGTGTCTCTATAATTGTCCGTAATTTCTGAAAACATCACCTCAATCGCCGGATTAAAACCCAATAGAACATATTTGGAGAGAAATGGAGGTTACAGTACGGAGACACGACATTAAAATGAAAAGCAAACTAAAAACAATAATAATCGATGAATGGATGAACATTGATGTAGAAATTGCAAAACAACTAGTGAAATCTATTCCCAGACGCTTAAAAGCTGCTGTGGATACTGAAGGATATCCTACTAAGCACTAAAGTGTATGAAGATTTTTGCGAGGTTAATTTTTTTGTTATTATTTTATTATTGATTTGTTCAAAATAAAGTTTTACTATTTTTTAAAAATATTTTACTCAGTGTTGTTAAGAATAAGTTATTGATCTTATTATTAAATACCCATTCTAAAATATTAATTTTAATTAATGGATAAAGCACAATTTCATTGAAATTCGTAAGTGTACGAAAACTTTTAGGAGCCACTGTATTTGTGAGCAAATTTCCGCCACCCTTAGCACTGAGGACTGTACGCTATATGCTACCGAAACCGGTATGCTTAAAATTTAAAATTATTGGTGCTTTTAACGTTGACATTTTTACATTTCTATTATATCGCACCAAGCTCCATCTTAATAATTATTCATTGTGTCATAGTAACGCATGTGTCATATTCGATAGTTTGGCTTGTAAAAATTTTGGTATTTATATATTCAATATAAAACACTGCGGCATTTTCCTTAATAATTTTATAAAGCTTGTTTTTAGATGCTGTGTAAATTTTATAAAATATAAGGAAAGAAAGAAAGAACTCTCAAACAAAGACGCGAGCGAAATTATATCCGCGAGGGGTTCCGTCCGTTGAGTGGGGAGATCAGGCGAAAAGCCCGGAGCAGGGACGCTTTACGTCCGGAGGGGATTGCCCCGCCCCTCCAGGGTCTTCCGCTAGGGGCACCTTTACATTCCATCGGTTGGCTCGCATATATGTCTTTGCCGGAAATGGTAGTTATCTTGTGAGCCCTCCGTAAAGTAACTCCGGTTCGGGAAACCTCGTGTAGCTTCATGGGCCCGACTCCTTTATAGGTGTTCGGTTCCTGTGGGCTGTCGGGGTATACCGGGTCGAGTAACCAAGAGAAGGGACCATCTGGCTCTACTAGCTAGGTGGTGAGGATTGTCGTATGCGACCAATTCACCTCTCTTTTGGGAATAACCGGCGTGACGTACGCTGGGCAGTGCACCGGTCTGACGGGAGCTTTTGTGAGGGCTGCCTTGATGTTACACTCCTGGCGGCAACCTTCGGGACGCGTCGCGGGGTTTTTCTGTCGGGTAGTTCCGAGCGGGGGCAAATGGGCCTGTGAGGGCCTAGGTCCGGGGCGTGGGACCCTCCATGATACCAGTCTTACATCATAAATTAAAAATTCCAAGGAGATTCTTAGTTATTTGGCTGAATTTACATTCCTAAAATTAAAATGCGCCAGAACATAAAAAAACGCTTTTGCTTAATAAAGGTGCAAAAATAATATAAAAAAATATTGTTACTTTCAAATATTTACCTTATTAAATTATGCTTTTCGAATACAAACAAAGCATGGCTTCTGCTAGTTTTAAAAACTGTAGTTCGACTTATTAATTCCATACCATTCCTTTATGAATAAAGTATAATTCACGTACATTCAATACGAAGAAAGGAAGCTATTTAATATAACAACCTGTTAAGATGGAACGACAGACAATCGGAACAACATTCCAATTTAGAATGGTTTTAATCTTAGCAAGTATACACGGGCGTAGCTACAGATATTTTTTCGGGGAGGGGGGGGGGGGGAGAATTAAAAAATTTTCTAACTTATAATTCAAAAATTTCCCAACTTGAAACTAATTGCTCTATTTTTCAACTGAAATTATATGTGCAATGTGTGTTTAATGATAACGATACTTATATGTAAAAAAAAAAAAAAAATCCTTCCAAGGAAAAATACTGAAACTAAAAACATGAACATAAAAATTATAACTATTGGTTAATTTAATGAAAGATTTTGTCTTCTATTGTGTACGAGTCATAATCGTACTTCATATTAAAATAGCCTCATGATATTTTGAGATTTTTGAGAAAGGAACAAAGTTTTGGAGGAAATAGATTAGAGATGGACAACAGTAGAAAAATTCGGGTCTGGCAAATGTATGATATTTTCGTAGCACGGAGAAACGCAATGACAAATTCAGTCTGGCTGCTTTTTGTATTTCTTTTGATAATTTAACTAGTTTACTGTTACAGAACTCAGAAAAGTAGTCAGAAAAACAACAGAAAATTTTTATTTTTTCACTATTATTTTAAAAAAAGAAAAAGTGTTTCAAAAATCTGGAATTTCCCAACTCGAAACTCAAATTTCCCAAATTCACATATATTGGAGGGGGAGACTTCCCCCCCCATAACCCCCCATCGCGACGCCTCTGCAAGTATACTGTTCCTTTATAATTGTACAGTACTGTTTTAGCCGATATTGCGAAAATGTTCAGCTTAAATTATTATTCTGTTACACTAGTTCCGTATTAACAGGTTTTATTGTAGTGCTTAGGATGTCCCGATTTTCAAGCGCTTGTCCCGCTTTTTTTCTCTCGGTCTCGCTTTTAGCGATTCTGAGAACTTCAACTATAAGAAGAAAAACTCTCATATAGGTATCCCCATGTGATAGAAATTTAACCTCTTCTTATTTCAAAGTACCCAAATATTTCGGCGGGAGTCAAAAGGAACAATACATTCGGATCGATCTTCCTAGCTTGAAGTTCGAGTGACAAATATTTCTAAAGAGCGCTGAAGAAAATAGCTTTAATGGTTTTTACCTGTGATCTTATCCGGTCAACTTCACAGGTTGAAAATGAAAGTAAAAGCGGATGAGCGCTCATATGCGTGAGAAAATTAAGCAGAGCCTATCCGAACAAAGTTGTTGATGATGAAACCAGCTCAGGTCTGTTGAATGGGAAAAGGATATTCCCCTGGTGGAGAAGGGAATAGAAAAGTTTGCGAGAAGAGGCTGGGAGACCGATATCAATTGGGTCTAAAATTTCAGAGAGATAGTCGGTCAAGACTAATCTCTCGGTGAACGGAACAAGGTGATTATCACCGGAAAAATTACCCCGAATCTTCGAAGACATCTTTATTGAAGTCAGGCTTAGATTTAAAGCTGCTCATCGCAAGGAAATGCGGACTGAATTTACTATATTCGTACCTTGAAATCTGTGGACTTTGGGATCGATCACGGATCGGAATTATAGACTTTCTTAGTGCTATAAAAGACTTTGCCTCACCAAAAAAACTATCACTTTCTCAGAATCAACGAATTCTGTAAAAGTTGTGACGAACTCATTTTTTAAATGTTGTAGTTAACCCGGAAATAATATACCTTGTTTGTTTAATAAACATATTTCTGAATTAAATTGTGCCTCTGCCATAGACGCCATATATTAATGTTACTCGTCCTACACTAAATTCGGGGCGTTACAACCTGGTGGCAGGTCAATGGATTCTCACACCAGAAAGAAAACGTTGTTTAGGAGGAATTAGTCTGCTACCACAGAGACGGCTCGGTGCCAGCCCGCAAAGACGACCGAGGAAGGAGCATCAGGCCCGGAACTAAGGAAAGGAACACAGGATTTCTTCAGTAGTAGCCGAAACCCAAAGAAAGGAGCATCAGCCCCCTACAAAGTGCCCCAGTCCCAAAGAAGGAGCCCCAATCATCCGACGAGTGTCCTAGAGCAATCACCGGAGCGTCCAGCCGAGACATAGTCCCAGGACCCGACAACGACAGCCGAATCTTGGAGCACCGTAGACCCCCTTTGGAAGGATGTTCCAAGCAGGAAAAAAATGTAGTCTCATTTATATTTGAGTGGCCTTTAAGTAAAAAATATTCTATCTTTGATCAAATATTAATAGCCAGAGAAAGCTAGACTAAAAAAAAAATCTTTTTTTTTTAAATTGATGATCTAAAACGAATTAATTAAAGTTCATTATTAAGAATTAAATTATTAATTAATTAACCATTTGGAAAAATGATTATTGTCCTCGTCAGGGTAGGAAATCAAAAGCATATCTGAAGCTTTTTATTGGTTGAATCCGCATTTTATTCGTTTTGTGATTGGTCTATACAGTAATCTGTATTTTCCCTTTACTTTCAACAGAGATGGATACTTCTGTTGCCACTATGACAAAAAGTAATAAAAATTAAAAGAAAATAATAATAACTCAGAAACAAATTGAGATAGAGCTTTCAAACAAATTGCATTTAAAAGTACATTTTTTTCTCTATACGATGGTGTAAAAAGTAATATTATGGGATGTTTAGAAGTTTAAGAATGAAATTTCATTTAAAATGGGTCGTCAGATTTCTACGATGGAAAAGCTTTTTCCCGAACACCAATCAAATGCTTGGATAATACGTAAGTTTCAGGTGGATAATACGTTCAGGAAATCTGACGAGTCGCAGGCGATTTTTGTCGCTTGCAATTTTTACGTGTAATAACACTATTAATGTTTAATTCATGGCGTACGTAATGTATGATCAACTCCGTGCGATTTTTTGTGTCTTAAATTTTAGTCTTTGAAAAAATCATTTTCCAAATGGTCGTTGTAATTTGTTAAATTGCTTTTTTCCCTTTTTATATAACTGTTTTGATACCTTTGGAGTCGCCAGTGTTGTCAACACAATAAAATTTTTATATTAGAAACACTGTAAGTGCAATCATATCAAGCTAGAAATCGCTCATAGAGAAAGGTCGGTGAAAAAAAAAAAGGCTCTTTTGGAAAATCTAAAAATCTAATGACTGAAGTTAAAATTTTTTGTTAAGGGATAGCACAAAGGTATATTTATGTCATTTAATATATTTTATGATAAATTTTCAAAGAATATTTTGTTTCTAAATGGTGAAAGCACTTGGTGGAAATCGCAGTGAGTGTTCAGTGCTAAAAAAAACTGAAGGGCTGTTTACCTGTGTCATTTTGAAAATTTATTTATTAATTGTATTTTTGTGTGCACAGGGACTGTAAAATTGGGAATATTTATAGTTTATGTAGGATTGGAACTAGATTACGGAAATTAGAGGAATTCTGCAGCATTACAAATATTTTTATATTTATTAAAGTGAATTTGAAAATTTGTTTTATACCCAGGTAGCACACAGATATCGGCCAATGATCAATATTCGCCAATATCGTGAAAGTCACTGAATGTCAGACGTCAAATTTTCAATATCTGCCGATATTCACAGATGTAACTTAAAATTAGTTTTAAAAAGAAAGCATCCAAACGAATTTTTTGCATTACTTATAACATTATAATACGTAAATGGTATTCTAAGCAATAAAATTTTACTATTTTTAGAAAACTTGTATTTTGAATGCCTTATTTTTGATATTTTATTTACATTGGCCAATGTCGTAAAAATGATATTAGTATTCCAACATTCAGAGATATCTGTCGACATTCGTAGAAACAATATCACTTTTTCAGACATTTCAAGATATCTGTCGACATTTAGCATATCTGACGAAGTTTGTAATCTTGACGAAAGTGAATGGAAAGCTCTGAAGGACCGCGCATTTTTATAGTTTTCGTTGGCCATGAAATTTGCGTTATATAAAAATTTTCTTTACAAATCTATAGTTATTTATATATGTGTATATATTTGAAAGAAAAAAAAAACAAACAAAAAAAAAAACATAGAAATCTATTGAGATTAGTAGGGAAAATTTTCTGTTGTACAATTTATATAGAAATAGAGACTGCAAAACAGAAAAATTTCTTAAGAAAAGCATTTCATAATAAAATCTATTGATAGTGCTAATAAAAACTTAATAAGGATATTTGTAATTATTGCTCTAAAATTATTTGTATTTAAAATAATAATGTAGATAATAATAAATAATCAGCGGGGAGGAAATAATTACCTTTCGCGATTCAGGTAGTTGTAATGATGTAATCCCCGGGCAACTAATTAAACCTCAACAAATGGATGGAGGATCTGTATGGATTAGACAACCGAAAATAAATGACTTGCGTTGTTACCCCACAGCCAACGTAACCCTAGAAATTGAAAGGGCAGGGTATATCAAAACTAAAGCCATTGTGGCGGTCTAAGGAAATTATCATGGATTATTATTATAAATTTTGGGAAATAAAACTCAAAAATTAATTGACGATATCAACAGAAAAAATTCAGATCTCAGATGCCGTGGTCGTCCATAATAAATCGAAACACAAAAACGATAATCCGATCCGAAGGGACAAGAATAGGATGAGAGATGACAAGTCAAAATTGACGACCGCGTACTTTGGGGAAAAACGAGAAATAAGAATCCGGAGGAAAGAAACGATGATACTTTGTTACCCACGAGAGGGGAGGATCAGGATTTAGAATCCACCAAAAGAGGAATTAAGAATGTCAAAGAGCATCGTAAGATGGGTTACTCCATACGCGAAGTCAAACTGAAAAAAGCGTTAGAAAAATCGCATTATGAGTGTGAGGATAGTATAGATAGATCGGATGATCTAAATGATATGTCGGTGAGAAAAAAACGAGAAGGAACAAAAGGCAATTTTGGAGTAGCAATAACACAACCGAAAAGTATCTCAGGTCAGAAAATCCAGTATTGGATTCGGACAGAAATAAAGAGTATGAGAGGGTTACGAAACGAATTAGTTAGGGGACGGGCTATTCTAGAATGTCCACGACTTATTGTTTGGCGAGAGACACAGGTAGACACGAAAAGTCACAAAATTATCGTGTAAATAGGACAAAAACCTCAGGAAGAAAACGTTCAGAAAATAAATATTTTGACCTTCGCAGTTTCACGAACTAAACACTATACTAATATAAGTTTAGAGGCAGACCTTCATTTGACAGGCTCTAGCAGTTAGGAATTTAGCGAAGGATTAAGTGAGTCGAAATCGACTTAACCAACTGTACATATTAAATTTCCTTTTATTTCGTGTAAATGTAATTTTGTAATTTGTAATTGTGTAATATTATTGTACAAAAGGTAAATGTTTATCTAGAGGAAATTAACTTTGTAGGAGATAGAAAATATTTGGATTGAGAGGAAAAAATTATAAGTAAAATTTTGGCCACTCCGGTTGAATGAGCTGACATTCCCTTACAGATGTCTTGCAGCCGTAATATCATTTGGCGGCGGGGTGTTGTGAGAACTTCACTTATCACAAGAAAAACTCTCACATAGGTATCCCCATGTGCTGAAAACTTAACCTCATCTTATTTCAAAGTACCCAAATATTTCGGCTGGAGTCAAAAGGAACAATAAATTCGGATCGATCTTCCTAGCTTGAAGTTCGAGTGACAAATATTTCTAAAGAGCGCGGCCTCCTCCTGGTGGTCTCCACCCGACCCCTTCAGTGGTGGAGGTGATGGAGAATCAGGCTGTGGACGCTGTGGTTTCGACCTAGCCACCGTTTAGGGGAAGGTGACCGAAAGCAGGGTCCCCGTCGGTAGGTGACCTCTATGCGAAGTGGCAGTGTGGCTCTCCCGAGCCTTGGTGTCCTAAGTGTTTGTGTGTGTGTAAAATATTGAAATAGCACTAAAAATTAAAAATGTGGTAAAACCCATAAAAATAGTGTTGTGTGTGATGTTTGTTCAGGTAGAGCCCCTTCCTGAGCCAATGGCAGGCAAGTCTGATCGGTGTCGACCACAGACAGTGTGAGAGCATAATTCGTGGGCCCACCGAATTGTGGAAGGTGAGTGCTGGATAGGGTTAACCACACTCTGGTGGAGGGTGCTCTATCTGGAGGTGTGCTCGATGAGGTGGGTGAGGTACAGCGGATTGGTGTCGACTGCGGCTGGTGATGGTAGCATAACCACAAAGCCTAGCCAACTTGTAGAAGGTGAGTGTCTTCCCGATTACCAAGCCCCCTCTAGTGCATCTCCTCAGCTTTTGGTGTTTGATGTTTGTGAGTGTTTTGTGTTGCTCGGGAGCTGAAGCAGTGTCGCCTTTGCATCGGGGGCAAGGCTATTCCAGCGTGTCTATACGCAGGCGGTATTTACTGCATCCGCCGGTCCGATAAGCAGCTTCCCATCTTTCTCCAACTTGATGGTGTCTGGCATCGTGGCGCGTGCCAGAGTTGATACTACTGGTGTGTCGGGCCTGTGGTCTTGGCGCGGTCTGTGGTTGGGCAGTTTGATCGAAGCGAATTCCGCCCGTTCCGTTTTGGTAGGCCCTTAGACAGGGTGACGATTAAATTCGTCATTTGAGGGGCATAGGAGACCCTCTCGGGGCGTAATGCCTGAAATTTGTTTGAGCCCGCGCTGGGCGTGGTCTCTGCTTTTTCTTGTTTGTTCGGAACAAGTCTTGATATGTACGCAGCGTGCTCAGTCGTGGATCGCGTCGGGGCTCTAGGTCCCAACTTTTGACCTGAGAAGCGAGCCGCCCTGTTCTGTTCTCCGGGTCTTTGGACAGGGTGTGGATATGTGTCCGCACCTAAAGGGGCTTGTGACCCCTTTAAGGCGTAATGTCCTCGGAAGCCTTTGCTCTTTGGCGTAGATGGTGGGCTGTCGTGTGGATGTCGATGGTGATAGACTAAGCACGACAGTCGGTTCGTATCTCTAAGCAGGGTGCTCAGGACTGACCATCCTGGGTACCCGAGGGGACCGACGCATCCCTCGAGATTTGCTAGCGACAGTTGCAGGATACCATTTGATGATAGGCCTGTCCTTTCGTAGTCAGGTCTAAGCGATTCCGTTGTGGTGATGGGTTATCGGCTTGACGTTGTCGTTGTCAGTGGCAGGTCTCTTTGCGCTGGTTTTGCCTTGACTGGCCACTTGGTGGCTTGTTGAGATAAGCCGTTAGTGCACGGAGTCGCCCCGGGTGCAGACGTTTTTTTGAGTATCGAACTCGTCATAACAGCCTATAGGGCGAACAAAATCAGGCCACAGAACAGTCTTTGCGAAACCCTAGACTGCGGTTTGGCCATGCGTGTCCCATGCGCAGCTGTTCCAACTGGCGGATTTACGGTCGTAGCGATTGGGCGTCGTTTGGTGCCTTGGAGATAGGGGGTCGCTAAGCGACCTCCTTCGAAGGACCGCATGGATCCATTCGGATCTGGAACGGGAAACTTTAGTTTTACCTTACCTGATGCTGGACGCTTGTTTCTTAGGCCTTTGCTTGTCTTAAGGGGCGGGATGGTCCGCAGTGGTTCGATTCATAACCGGAGAACTATTCTATACTTTGTCGCTTACACACTGCTGTGTATGTGCTATATATGTGCACGCAGTGTTGAATTCAGGGGGTGTCCCGGGGGAGACATTCCCTCGGAGCAATGAGATGCCCCCCCCCCGGAAAATTTGAGGTTTTGTGTTTTCAATGGTCAAAAAGTACAATCCTCCCCGGAACTCTATAATGTCCCCCCGGAGCCACAGAAATCCCTCCCGGAAAAAAGTGTCTGAATTCAACACTGTGTGCACGTAAAATCTGTAATATTGAATGACATCTTATTGGCAGGTTGCTGGATGGAAGGAGAGTACGAAGCAGAGTTTTTCTTTTCGGGTAATGCTCAAAAGTGTGGAAACTTTTTCTTTCCTAGATTCGTCCGCCTATGAAGATTAGGTGACTAGTGAGTTGTTCCAAAAACAACCTTAAGAGTTTTTTTTCACTTTATTTATCTACAATATTCTTTGACAAGCTTCGAAATTTATGTTTCGAATAAAAATCGTTTGGCCATCTGCAATTCATCTCTAATTTAAATAGTAGTGTGAGTATTATCTGCGTATAATAGTATCTGCGCGTTTCGGGATATGCCAAATCCGGACGTGAAAATTTTATGCTTCACAAGTGATTAACAACATATTCCACCTTTCATTAAAAAAACAAAGAAACAATAAAAAAGTTTTATTGTTCATTTACTCCTCTAATAAAGGAGAATAGTTACGACGACATTACCGTCGGAAAAAAATTCTGAAGTATAAACTGAGGATAGACCGAAACCCAATTTCGGTAATTTTCTTATTTTCGACCGAAAATGAAAATGTCCAATTTTTTATGTAATTAATACAGACATAAATATACATAATTATTAATTAACTAGCTAACTTGCCCGGCGTTGCCCGGATACGTCAAACACAGCACGGGTTGCGAAAAAGCTCTGAAAATCTCAATAAGATATCGCGAAAAAAATTTAAATCGCTGCACAAATTTCGAAAAGAGAAAAAAACAAGTGGGTAAGTATGATCATAGATCGCACAAAGGGTTTCGTTTAATATTCCTTTCAAAACGTCCAGTACATTTATCGCCCTGGAACATCTTCTAAATTTTGGCAAACCTTTCCTAAACTGTCGTAAAGCTTCAAACAGATTCGCCTTGTTATATTTCCTAATTTTGTTCGTACCACACCCCTCCGAAATGCTACGATATATCACATGACGGGTATCTGCCAAATTTAGAAAAGTGCCCTCTTTGGTGGGGGGGGGGGGGGAGTGGGGGTAATGGTCACCATGATTTTTGACGCGGCCTGATGTTTAAAATTTTTGTTATGTTTTATAAGCTATATAAAAGTTTCAAACAGATCGTCCAGCTATATTTCCTATTTTTGTTCGCGTCCCTCCCTCACCCCCCTCGAAATGCGACTAGCCATTCTTCTTTTTACTTCATTATCATTTGTTATAAAGTATCTTAAAGTTTAAAACAGATCGCATTGTTAGATTTCCTACTTTAAATGAAATCGCGGTCTGTTAGTTCCACATTCCACCACCAGGGAGCGCACTAATAATTTAGTAAACTTCTTTTTTTTATTTCAAAAGTAATTCTTGAGTGATCTTACGTCTTTTTATGTATTTTTCAAAGTTTTCTTTGTAGCAAATGTACCCAAAAAGATTATTTAATAACAATGTCCAAATCGTGGAACGATCTAAACATTAATAATTTTAATTTTCTAAATACATAAATAAATATATTATAACAGAGTTCATTGTTCTAACATACTTCTTAAAAAATAAAATAAATATATTTTTGTTAAATTATTGTACTTGAGTTCTTTTTCTTTTAATTCAAGGTTTAAGAATCCCATCTCCTTAAAATTCCATTCTTCCTCTTTGCTCCCCCACCAAAATGCAAGGCAAATAAAACGTTTAAGCCACTTCGTGCTGTAACTTTAATTTAAAAAAAAAACTGAAATTGACAGTATTCAAAGTATAGAAGACAGCCAGCGAAAACTGTTAAAGGTACTCAAAAGATTCACTCCATACACACGACAAACAAATTTGGTACTATTCAAATAAGAAATAGATCTGGTTTTTACAATCTCTGTAAAAAACTATCAAGAATGCATTACCAGTGAAGCTGGTGAAAAAAATATTGTTTCTACAATTGACTCCTCACACTTGAAAATAGATTGACATTGGTGACTGGTACTTTGTATTAATTCATGATGAAAACTTATGGCCAGGTATTATTGAAAAGATCAGCATTGATAATGGTGAACAAATAATTTCTATAAATTTTTTGACTCCCCAGGCAGACATTGATTTTAACAGGTTTCGTTATCTATCTAAAAAAGACAGCACAAATTTAAAATATGAAGAATTTTGTTGAAATCACCAAATCCACCTCACCCGGTGACAGCAAGAGGAGACTTTCCTTTTGATAAAGAAATTATAGATATGTGCATTCAAAAACAATGGCGGTATAACTTTTTTATTTTATTTTATTTTTTTTTTTTTTGAGAAAAAAAAAAGAATAAATTATATGTTGGATACTTCCAATATTATGTAAAGGTATGTTTTTTGCATAATGTGTAATTCCTATAAAATTAAGATATCACTTCTAAAAAAGTAGTAAATATTTTAATATCAAAGATTAACATTTGATTTTATTATTATTATTACTGGATAACAAAAAGTTAATTATACATATGTATATGTATACACATACAATTATAGGACAAATTTACTACATTCTTAGTCTTAAGAATTTTTTAAATACTAAGCGCAACGTCCAAAATCTGTCAGCAATGTCCAAGATCTGTAACCTACGTGCGAAAAAAATGTCCAAAATTTGTAACGTACACAACTGCTAATTAAATGCTTTAATAATTAATTTTCCAGAATAGTTGCTGTCTTTTAATGTTTGTGTATAATTTTGTAGACTTATATACCATACCTACTATTAACAAAATTGGCCTTAAATTTGAAAATTTAAAAAATTACATATAGTTAACGTTTAATGATCCCACCTTTTGAGAATCTCCCTAGTACTAATTTCGAATTTCTGGGACGCGTAGGAAAAAAGTAATCGCGCCTTAAAGGTAGTCTAAGGTAAAGAGGTCGCCTTAAAGGTAAAGACCGTCAGTCCTTATCTGCTGTTAAAATGACACCTGTTTTAATTCTTGGAAGAGATCGTTTTTGTAATTTGATAAAACATCCATGCTTTTGTTGAATTATGAATGCCTTTCCGATCTTGTAATTAGGGGTTTTTAATTAATAACGTCCGTTAATTACGACTTTTTCAAAATTTTATGATTTGTCGTTTGATGTGAGGTGTTCAGCTATAAGTATACAAAATTTCAAGTCTTCAACATATATAGTTTCTGAGAACGGGCTCTGTGACAGACGGACAGACAGAGGAGTGAGACGAATAGGGTTTCGTCAGATGAACGAAACCCTAAAAATTATATATTGTGTTCGAAGATTGAAAGTTGATTCCTTTCACTAATGTGGAAAAATGGTAGGAAATTGCTAAAATACACTAAAAATTACATAAAAAATTCCCGAAAAATTCGAAAATTGCTGTACGAAATCCGAATAAACTTTATTGAAATGAGGGCAGAAATTACTTTAGTATTATAGGTCAAAAATGGAATGTCAAAAAATTGCAGCAGATAGTGAAGAAACGTAAAAATCGAATTAAAAATCACAAAAAGTTCAAAAATCACGAAAGTCAAAATGTACTATAATTGGATAAAAGTTTCAAATCTAATTCCTTTGGCCTACGTGCTCTCTTAAAATTTATGTTTTGGAAAGCATGCTAAGCATTGTATCATGTTACTTTTATTCATAATTTAATTTACTTGGATTCCCTTAAATATAATTAATATAATCCCTTAAGTTAATATTAGTTTTTGCTGCATTAAAATATCTCAATTTGTTGATTTTCTGTAAGCAAGTAATCCCTATTGGTTTACAATGGAAGTCTATGGGAATTTGGTTAAATATTAGAGATATCGCCAAGTTGGCGACAAACTTGGTGGTATTTGGCGACGGAACTAGAACTGTGTCCCCCCCCCCCCTCGGTAACCCGCTTATAGGTATGGAGATGCATTAAATGCTGTTCAATAATCGCATAAAAAATTCGCTAAAAATTCAAAAATCACTGTATGAATTCCGAATAAACTTTTTTGAAAAGAGAACAAAATTTACTATAGTGGGTTAATAGCCCAGTGGTAGGGGAGCAAAAAAAAGGCCCAATTCGAAAATAATTAGGGAAAAGCTGGAAATTGTTTTAATCCCTTCAGTTTATGTCTAGAATGAATATGTTACGTTTTCCCCCTCGTACTAGGTGAGCGTTAGGAATTATACATAGATTTATAGTCAGAAAACACGTTTTTTTTTTAAATACCATAACACTATCTCGAAATCACTAACTTTTACAAAAACATCGTCAATACAAATGTTGTAGAACTTAAAATTCTGAATAAAATGAGTACCTACACTTAATACTTTTGTTGAATATTAAGGTCACAATTCTACTTTAAAGTTTTAGCACCGTGGTCAGAGGGTTGAACTCAGAATTAATTAGGGTAAAACTGGAAATCGTTTTAATCCCTTCAGATTAGGTCTAAAATGAATATTCTATGTTTTCTCATTCGTACTAAGTGAGAGTTAGGAAATATGTACACATTTACATACGAAAAACACTTTTTTCTTTGATATTTTTAACAATATTTGAAATTGCGATTTTAATTTTCAACAAAAATATTAATGTGAGTATACATTTTATTCAGAATTTTAAGCTGTACAACATCTGTATTGGCAATTTTTTGATATAGTTAGCTGTTTTGAGATATTGTTAAGGTAATCTGGTCAGGGTTGGCTTTTTACCGGTAAAAACTGGTTTTTACCAGGACATGGTAAAAACTAAGTTTTTACCGGTAAAAACTTGGGAAAAAGTGGTAAAAACCTAAAGATACAATAAACTCTACTAGTTATTAAACTTTATTTTAATACTATTGATAAAAACTATTTTCATGTAATTGATGTGTGTATGTATTATATATATATATATATATATATATATATACACATATATATATATATATAAAGAGATGGGAGGTAAAGAATTAGTTCTCCAAAGCTGCTGATACAGCACTTTAATCATAGAGATTTTACCATATTTTCTATTCCTCATCTATAAATAGGAAAACAGATGTTTACTAGCTGTTTCACAAAGCAGGTTTTCATCCCACTTGTACTCTTACCATTTCCAAAGAGTTTCTTTGAAACAAAAGATGCTTAAGGCAAAATTTGGTGAAAAGCATTAAATAACAAATAAATAAATCCCGAATTCATATATTTAATGATGAATCTTCGCACCATACCTTGTACTTTTCCCATAGAGCCAATTTTTTCGAGCTTTTCACACATCCACAGTAAATTAAGAAATAGACTTGGTGTACAGTAAACTGTAAAGTTTTTATTTTGTTATAGAATGCTAAGCGGCTCCAAAGACATAGATTGGTAAAATACACCTACTAACATTTGTAGAAACTACGTTATGGGACAATTAATATTTGCAAGCATTTGGTTTTTATTAAAATGATTAAGGTTTTTAAGGGTGATAAAAGTATAGAATTTTTCTTTTGCTTTAAGTAAAAATTAGTAAATTAGTCTCCATTAAGATAAACATAATAAATGTTGTAATGTGCATTCTCATAACAATAGTTATAATAATTTTTAGTTTAATAATGATATGTGTACAATGTACAATATCTTTAAAATTTTGAATTTTTGTAGGAGGAAAACAATGATGAAAGTTTTCCGGGTTATTTATTATATTCCTTAAAAACCACTATTTTTGTATAGTATTATTTTACTTACCTAATTGGAAACTAAATTAGGTGAATGTAGTTATATGGAATTATGGTATTAAATGCCTGGAAAACTTTAAACCCTGGGTAAATGAAAAATTGGTAAATAAATTTTCCTATTTAAGTGACGAAAACGTCATGCTAATAAGTTTTTCATAGGTGGTAAAAACCCTGGTAAAAAGATGTTTTTCCAAAGACGGTAAAAACCATGGTAAATACCGGTTAAAACCATCAGACGGTAAATACCGTCCAACCCTGAATCTGGTCCTCCTAGCTTGAATCTCTTGATTAGTGATTAAGGCAAAATTTTGAAATAGAATTGCGACCTAATTTTGAACAAAAATATTAATGTGGGCGCTCATTTTATTCAGACTTTTATGCTCTATCTAGATCTAAACGGAAGGAATTAAAACAATTTCCAGCTTTCCCCTAATTATTTCCGAATTCAACTCCCTAACCACTGGGCTATAAAAGGAAGAAACCGTATTATTTTCACCAATGCGGAAAAATCGCCTTAAAACTTAAAAAAGCGCTAAAAATCGCATAAAAATTTAAATAAAAAAAATCTAATCAAAAAATCGAAAATCGGGCTTGCTTAGAGGTGCAAAACTTCATATATAGATGTACCTTTTCCCCAAAATGTTGTAGCTCTACGTGCAGTCGTCTCTCCAGAACGCCGTCGACACACTCACACACAAACTTCTTTCTTTATTATTATAGATTACACTTTATACATGTACTTATACATGCGGCCCAAATTGGCTCTCTGTGCCTCTGGCCGACACTTTTTATTTCCATATGAAATAAAATGTAATTAATTCATTAGCAACACGGAATGATTTTCTAATGATACGAATTTCATCTAATAAATTTTTTTTAGGTATACGATTTATTTTTTAAAATGATCATCTGTTATACCAGAACTTTCTGAAAGAGTGCTCGAAACACTTCTGAGGTTTTAAACTAAAAATTTTCAATTACTGTAAAGTCTGCTGCTTTTAATGAGCACGTGAAAAGCGTCTTCAAAGTTCAGTCATGTATGCATTTCTTGCTTTATAATTTGAACACACGTCTTGAGTCAGTCATGACTGATAATTATATAAACAGTGAAGTTCATAGCACTAAATAAAGAGTGTGTCATTTGAGTCGATGTCGCCGAAAATTCGTTTTCGGCGAAACTGAGATTTTGGACCGAAAACGAATTTCGGTCGATCTCTAGTATAAATACATTCCCGGTCCGGCCCGAATCTACAGAAAAAATAAAAGACCCAGACGTGTCCCGGGAAGAATGAAGTTCAGGCCCGGACCAACTTTTCAAAAGCTAAAATTTATCCCGAGCCCCTACCAAGTTTTCAGATAAAATTAATCCCGGCACGAGTTTAATGAAAGAAACTTTTATCGAGCTCGAGCTTCGGGACGGCTCGAGCTTGTGCAAAATCTCTAAATTATGAATTCACCACTCCCCTGTCGGGGATACTGTGCTCCCCCGTCGGGAAGTTCTGGCACCACCCTGCTCTCCAAAATCTCCTTTACGATCGTGTAACCTGATCGCTGTTCGTGAGCAGAGCTGTGACAGGTAAATGGTCAAAATGTCATGCGCAATGCAAGTGCGACAGCCGACAGGTACATGCCGTTGCCGTGCTGATCTCTCGGTGATATGATGTATGAATTAAAGATGTTTTTATAGTTTTACTTACATTTTAAATAATTTTTAACATGGCCGAGTCACTTGAAGGAAATAATTCCCAGCCACCTTCTGTAACTCAGCCGGTTACGTCTGAGCTGGCTGATTTAAGAATTTTAACAAATTATATTAAAAGGGTGGTTCCTGTACTTTTAGAAGATGATGACGAGATTCATCCAGCTTTACTCACTGCTCTTGCGGATAAAAATAATTGTGAAACCTTAAAAAAGTTTATTGGAGATCCTCAGTGTAGAGCAATTCTCATACAGAGATCATCTAGCAAAGGTACATAATTATATATAGTGTTTTACCTTTTGTGATCCGTATGCGCAATCTGTGTACAATTACTAACCTTTGTGTGTAGTATTTATTTTTATTAATTTACCGTTTAAACTAATTAGTGGACTCTCTCTGTTTATAGTCATCTTATGTCGGATAAGTTTTAGTTTATAAAATAACTTTTTTTTTTACAAAAACCTTTCTTTGATGGTGCTAAATTATAGATCTATGCGATTCATGTAACCTATGAAATAAAAAAGTCAGATTTTTTTTTTCCCTGGAAGTAATATTACTTTTACTACTTTCTTTAAATTAAGTGTATTTGAAATAGTAATAATTGTAGTTTATTTCATTACTAAATATTAAATATAAAAATGCATGATTAATTATTAAAATTATTGAGTAGAAAAATACACACGCACACAAAAAAATTGCACAAAAATAATTTTTGTCTTTACTTGAATGTTTGGAATAAGCCAAATTTAATTAACTTGAAACTAGCGGTTTAAAGTTCTTTAAATATATCAAATAAAAAAGTTGAAACTACTTAAGCAAACTGTAAACATTCAATTACTTCATTTAATAAGTATCAGTAAAATAGTATTATTAAACTTTAACATCATTTTACCATGAACAACTGCATGTAAACAGATGCAGCACTCAGCAACTAGTAGTACAGTTAACAGTTAATTTGTGGGTTACAATGAATAAATAATATGTATGATTACAGTGCATAAATAACGGGTATTGATTTATATTTAATACTTCCTCTAAATCAAAATAAATGTATTAAGTTCATACATTCCAATTGACAAAGTTTTTGAAAATGAAATTTTGATAAAGGTTTTGTGAAAAGTCTGCAGCCTGACATTCACTGTCACAATGCTTAATATAAAGTTTTCCGCTTTGAAACTTTTCTTGAACAAACTTGTAATGGACATTATGTGTTTAGTTCGATTGTGGAACTCTGGATTCTTAATTAACTTTATGGCACTGTCATTATCAATTTGCAGAACAAACATACAAACAGAAAAACACTAGTCTTGAAAGGGTCCATACAGTCAAGCAGCTTCTTTCGAAGCTTGGCTAGCAGCAACAAATTCAGCTTCAATAGTAGAAAGTGAGACGTATGCTTGATGCTCATTAGCCCAAGTTATAGCACCTCCACTGTGCTTGAAGACCATCCCTGAAGTGGATCTCCTTGTCCAGGGCTGAAACTAGCCTTTTTTGCATCCCCTCTCCCTCCTCTGCAAGGAAAATTTACAAAGAGAATTTTACTAAGTTTCTAATAGCCGACTTATTTTGAATTTAAAAATATATGGTAATCATAAAATACGTACCAGGGATCTGTTTAGGAAGAAATTGGGTCCTTTAAAGGACCTTTCACAAAATTTTTCATATCAAAACAGGACCCTTTACAAAATTTTTCATATCAAAACAGGACCCTTCACAAAACTTTTCATTTTACAAAAGGACCCTTCACAAAATTCTTTGTCTTAAAAATAGGCCTTTTACAAACTTTTTCAGCTGAAAACTAAACCTTTCACGAATTTAATCATTTAAAAGTGAAATCTGGTCTGTCGCCTTTGACATATAGGTACAAAGAACATATATGTATTTTACACAGGGTTCGTAATATCGTGATATTTTTGAAAATATCTAGTATCTTGATATATGATATTTTCGATATATATCCAATATTTTTAAAATTGTCAGTTTACTGCTGATTATAAAGATTTTTAGACTTACTATAAATTTGAATCTAAAACATATTACATTTAGCATGAAAACATAATAAAATAATATTCTAAATATTTTTTTCTTACAAAATTTATGATCAAATTATTGAAAACACAAGCAATCTTCTGTAAAAGTTGCTTTTTCACTCATCAAACACAGAATGCAGGATTCAGTTTAAAAAAAAATAAATAAAAAACACAACAAATTCTGAAATACAAAATAAAGTTTATTTTTTCTATTGAAGAATTTGAACATGAACAGGGGTGTAAAAATTTTTTGAAAATCTAGGAGCCAGTTACTATCGATAACAAATTTATAAAATGAAATTATAGTATAAGTTAATAATAGTACATACAAATTACTCTTTTTAATTAAATATATCTGACACATGACATAAATTTTTCTTGTATAAAAAAGTAATGTTACATAAAATTATAAATATTGATATAAAAAAATTGGAAGTGCTGATGTAAAATACAAATAATAATCATTAAAAACTTCTTTAAACACCTCAAAAGTACAAATATGTAATTCACTTCAAGAACTATAATATATGCCATAAATCAGTACTGTTAACTTATTGTTTGTCCTCATTTGCTTTTAAATTTTTATGATGTTTATGACCATGTGTATGTGTCTTGTTGTTTTTGATGTAAAGTACCAGCGTTCAACTGCTTTTGTAGGATCAAATGCTTCTACAGAAGGTCCATTTACATTTATTAATAATAAATCATTTAAATTTTATGATGTCAAAGTAGAGCGAAATTTGTTCTTAATAAAATTGATTGTGCTGAATCCTCGCTCACAGGATGCAGTTGCCACAGGTATTACAGATACAATTTGCAGTAATTTTGATAAAATTGGAAATTTAGAATAATTTTTCATTGATTTGATCAAAAGCTCACTAAATTTCATGTCTTTGCATAGTACCTACCTTAAACTCATACCATTCGTCAAGAGCAATACTTTCAGTTGTTTCCAAATCAACATTCAATGTGACAATATTTCTGGAAATGATTTAATAATAATTTTAATAAGTCCATTTCAGTGAAAGAGAACTTCATTTATTTTTTTTTTCTTTGTGCATGGAAAAAAAAGAAAAAAAAAATCCATAAATAATCAAGGTTATAAATATGAATTATTTTTCATTTCCTAAGACATATCCAGGGATGTAGTGGAGGGTATACGCCGTATACCCTCTGTTTCTCAAGAAAGCTATAGTGTATATACAGTAGGGTATACCCTCTGCCTTGAGCGTATACACTCTGCTTAGAACGCATATCCTCTGGTTTTTTTACGACTACACCACTGGACATATCTAGGTGCCAGTGTCGAAAATTTAGTCGCCTGGTATTTTTACACTCCTGAACATGAATGTAAGTTTGTCTGCTTTTTCATTTCCTAACCTACTGCACAATTTAGACTGAAGTAAATAAAAACTAGAAAAGATTCTAATGCATCTATTGGAGGAGAAGCTGTAAACAACTGATAAGTTAAATTATCTTTCATGGGCTGTTCTAATTTAATATTATCCCACCAAATTTTTGGTTTAACATTTAAATATTCAGTTTCAAACATAAAGCTTATAAAATTATAATTTTTTTGCTAAAAGCCAATCACTAATTAACCCCTTTATCCCATTCTAGCAGGTGCAGTCTACAAAAAGAATTGAGACAGGGTAGAGGGCAGGGTTGTAATTTTAACCGGTCAAAATTGATTTTGACCAGGACACTGGATAAAAGTGGTTTTAACCGTCCAAAATTGGTCAAAAGTGGTCAGAAATGGTCAAAACTGTTAAAAATGGTCTTAATTTTAATAATTTTTTCTTTCCAATTAAAAGTAACTTTTAATAAGTAATAAAAGTAACAGGCAGTTAAAAAAATAATACACTAATAAGTTAGGAGGCTCATTAGTAAAATATGCTTATGCAATACAATAAGAAAGCTAGATCCATAATTGCCCTTTCATTGTTAATTGCATATCAACAGGGAAAAAGTCATTCTTGCTTTCAGCTGTTGATACAGGGGTATCTAAAAAAACTGCTCAGTATTGTTTAAAACTAGCAGCTGATGCTAAAGAGGAGGTAGAAAACAAGTTTGTTTGTAAAGTAAGAAGTTTTGTAAGAGACAATGAAAACAAGATGAAACGCATGAGAGAAGATTTTAAAAATGCATATAGAGGTGAACTGTTTATTTCTTATGGATATGCAGTAGTCAGGGACCCGGAGCTGGAGTTGGAGCGCTCCGGAGCCGTGTTTTTCCTGGAGCTGGAGCCGGAGCTCTAAATTTTCCCTAGCTCCAAGGCTCCTTTAGTTTTTAATATTCTTTTAAATCTTTTTTTTTCAGTCTCTTAAATTTCTAGGCTTAAAATATTTTAATTACATCATTATTCAGTATTTTAATTATATCATTTTTTAGGTTTTTATTATTATTATTAGGGAAGGAAAACTTCTCAAAAAATGGCAACACTACTTTACTTCTAATTTCTACTTGAACTAAGTGACAACACTATTTGAAAACAAATATGGCCGCCTGTTGTTTACATGTGTAGTCGTACAATTTTGGCTGTTCGAAAAGTGTAGAAGAAATTTAAGATTTTTGTGTTTAAAATTCTACCAAACTTTCTATTTTAAAAGCAAAAGCTGAAAGATGTCATATTTTCTGAACAAGCATTTCAAGTTTGATGAGAAGAAAAATGCATTTTGTCAGATCTTTAATGAAGATAGAAAGTATTTGTGAGCAAAAAATTAAACGTGTAAATTAAAATCTGCAACTTAAAAGCGCGAAGTTGGAGCCGAAGCTGGAGCCACGGTATTTTCTCTAGGAGCGGAGCTGGAGCATCAAAAATTGTTCGGCTCCGGGTCACTGTGCAGTAGAGATGAGTTCGGGCTCGTTTTTTGGAGCCCGAGCCCGAAAGATTTTTTGTCATCAGAGCCTGAAACCGCCCGAGCCCGATACCAATCTTTACCGATACATCTTTAACTATAATCGATTCCTTTCTCATAACAGTCTTCCGTGATTGACGTAAACCAGAAAATGAACGTAAATTACAAAATTGACACCGTTATCTTAAAGGTCAGATGCTTTTATATTAAAAGAAGAAACATTGACTGATTGTTTTCTATTGGAATAACAAAGTAATTATATTTACTTATGAAGCAAAGTGATCTCGTAAATCTACTACAGTGTTCTCAGCATGAGCAGAGTACATTACAAATAGATATAATAACCAGTAAAGTTATTTTCATATGAAGAACGATTATGACTCGTGCGCAAATATAAGATTAAATAATTTGCAAACCTCAAGCTAATTCTGCTCTACTAAAAATCGAAGGAAACATTATCTTTGCGTTAGATAACTAAATAAAAAATAAATAAACCATCGGATTAAAAAATATCTTCTGTCACAAACGAAAATCCTAGTAAAAACAAATTCATTGTTTGTGTTTATTTTGATTGGCGCCATATTAATTGATCGTCGTCGAAAATGCCGTAGACATTAATCTGAAAACATCACAAATTTTCTTTTGAAACAGCAATCAAATACTAAAATAAATAAACACGATTTTTGCTACACCTTCTTTTTTATCTAAATAACATTGAAAAGACGTGAAAAGTAATTTTAAACGGGGAAAAAAATTCTTTCAATCTTTTCTATACATAAATAAATATAGTTTTCCGGTTTCAGAAAGAACGAGCCCGAAGGCTAGAATAAAAATAGAGCCCGTGTCGGGCCCGGGCTCGGGCTTTCGGATTCAGGCTGAGCCCGTCTCATCTCTAATGTGCAGCACATTACTTGAATCTTATAGGACAAGATATTACAAACACAAACAAAGTTAGTTCAATAATGAAGATGTTATTGAAATAAAAAATTGCAGATGAGCATGAAAAATGATATTGATGATAACATTGTTAAAATCTTTAACAATGTAGGCATATACAAAGAAGTAAAATATGTACAAAATCAATTTATTTCCCTTGCTTTAGATAAACTTCAAAAAGAAGATGCTACTATATCTGATGCATGCGACGAATGGTTAAGATCGCTAAAAGAGAAAGATCTTGAAACTTATTCTAAAATGATAGTCTCGATTTAATGAAAATGTTACCCCAGTTCATTTTCTGGCTTATATGCTGAATCCTGTCGGCATGGGCAAAAGTATTTATGAAGAGCAGCAAGAAATAACAAGGCAATGGTTACACGATAATATTGGTCCTACCTTTTTGCCTCTTGTGATTGCATTTCAAGTAGAACCCTTACCATATCCAAAATCCTGTTTTTCTGAAAGTGTAAAAGATACAATTGGGCCTGATATCTGGTGCGTAGCAATGAAGAAGATTAAAGGAATTGGTATAAAATTTGTTGAATTAGCATTACATCTAATGAATTGTTGTGCCAGATCATCATCAATTGAAAGATTGTTTTCTAAATTTGGAATAATCCAAAATAAATTACGAAACCATCTAAGTTTAGAGACAACCGCAAAACTTGTTACTTATAATCATTTTTTAAATTCAATACAAATTACATAAAAACATAAAACAGCTTGTGTAAAAAAATAATTAAAACATTTGTGTTGTATGAGTATCTTGGTGTTATGTTATTTATGTTATGACTTTTTTAATTTGGTATTTGCTGGTGTTATGTTACTTATATTATGACATTTTTAACAAATGTCAACTTAGTTTTTAATATATGCTAGTAAAACATATTTGATTAGTAGTAAATAAATTGAATAGTCAATTTCAGTGGTCAAAATGGTCAAAATTGATTTTGACCAGGATGGTTAAAACCGGTTTAAACCACTGGTTAAAACCACCATGGTTAAAACCAAGACAACCCTGGTAGAGGGAGATTTTGTTCAAAGACAGATTTCTTGTGATGGTAATGGGAAAGCTGCAGGTACAGTCCAAAACTAGTTTTTGGAGTGTAGGGAAAATCTAGGCTTTTTAATTATTTATTTATGGATGGGCTAATTTTTAATAACAGTTAAAGAATTCATTTGCACTTCTTTTGACTGAAAATATTATTTTGAAAATAAATATCAGATATATGAAAATATCAAGAAATACGACATTTAAAAAATAAATATTAAATGTATAAAAATATCAAAAACCTTGATATTTTAAAAATAAATATCGGATATATATATCAAGATATCCATCCATATATATATCCATTGATATATATCAACGAATCCTGATTTTACATACATATCGTCTTAAAAACATATAAAAAAGAACATGAATATAACGATAATTTTTAATTCACAAAATTAAGACTAGATTTGTCACAACTGTAAATAAACTGTTCACAATTTCACAAAAACAGGACTCTGAGAGAAAAGTCTGGACAGACAGACCCCTGCGTACCGAACTACGTAATCAGCTATGCCAAATAATAATTCATTAAAACCTTGAAAACAGAATATATTCCGCTTTATACATGTTTCCATCATAGCAAGTATAATTGTCGATATTTTTTCTGTTAAAAATATATAATTTTTTCATTTTAGACTGCAAATATAATTGTCGATATTTTTTCTATTCAGGCATGAAAGAGTTCCTCCTAGAGGAAGAATTCCACCTTTTTAAAAGTAAATTTGGACATTCTCTGGATTGATGCAAAAATGCAAAGAAAATATTAGAAGCATATGGGGGGGGGGGGGGTCTAGAAAGCTTAATAATTAGACATTTTGTCTACTCAAATCCTTGGAGTTTGTTTCTGAATTGCTCTACTATCAAATCAAAGGCAAGCTTTTATTATAAGCATCTGAAAGTCATGTAAATTAAGTTCTTTAACTAGGGAAAGGAAGTTTCCATAAGGTTCTTTTGAAATGGAATATTTTATTCTATTTATAAAACAGTTCTGAGTAATTTCAGTGATGCATTTTTGGAAATGTATTTCTGGAGTAATCAAGATCAATTTGGTGTGCATATATTTAGCATAGAGATTTTTTCTTCTTCTAAGTAAAGTCTTAAACATTCAAATCATTCAAAATAATACAGTACAGGTCCTCAAATCCGGAATCCTAAAATCTGGAAGACCCAAAATCCGGAATGAATAAAGAAATCTGAAATTCTACGATGAGACGGAATAAATAATTCCGGAAAATGCCCATAGATGGCGCTACACGCATACATAACACAGTTTCCAACTAAGCAACTGCACTCAACTGAATAAGTTTGTTGCAATGTTTTTATATTATAGTTTTAATCTAAATACTATTTGCTAACAGAGTTAGAAAAGTTAGTGTGTGCACACATTTTAAATTTATTTTAAAAAGAAACCTTGTTCTTCATTTAATATAAAATACAAAAAGAACAAATAAATAACCAGAAGGAAGAACTATTTTTAAAAGATGCATAGAATATATTTATATGTAAAGATGTTTTGCTATCTCCTCCCCCCCCCCCCCCCCCCTCCTTCAAATGTTCGACAAATTTCATTTTTCGAAAAAATTCTGTTTGTAAGCATCGTACCAAAAATATCATTTCTTTAACTCAAAGGGGAAAACAATATCTATGCATGGTTTCTTTCTGCATGACAAAACATACTATCCATCCAAAGCTGATGATCTCATTCTGATAACGTTGACTTACCACTTAACAGAGTTAAATAAACAAGTTGAATAAACAAAACAAACCGCAGATAGATATCTCACTTTTCTTTGCAGTTATTTTATAGTGGCCTTTTTTTTAGAGGTACATTATATTTTAATAAAAATTTGTTACACAGGCTAATTTACTATTATTGCAGCTTGCTGAAAATTTGAAAGAAATTAGTCAATTAGCAACGGAGATAATTATTTTTTTAATAGAAGAAAGAAACTGGTTTTGCTCTTTTTTTCTGTTTGCTTGCAACTCAATAATTTCTTTCTCATGCAATCAAACAACGCGAACTTAATAACACATTTACGAAGTCCTTTTTATACGAAAAGAATAGAGTTTGAATAGATTTTCTCTTGTTTTTGTTTAAACTTTTTTAGAACATTTTATTTTAAAAATTTAAATGTTTCTCTCTTTATTTTCACTGAGTCTAATACTGCAATTCGCTATAGATTCCTAGACCTTGCTAGGCTCTCACGAACAACGACGCATTTTCATTTTCTAAAAGATGTTTTAATGTTGCTAATAATGTGCAAGGTTTAAAAAAATTCTTATTCTTATTTTAAATTCTTTTTTTGTAATTTGTTTTCGTTTGTTTACTTAAACTAAACCCTACACGGCAATTGATATAGATTCCTAGGCCTAACTTGGCTCTCGTGAAGTACGATGCATTTTCTAAAAGATGTTTTAATATTCCTAAGAATATGATGTATTAAAAAAAAATCTTATCCTTATTTTCAATTATTTTTTTTAATTTGCATTTTTGACTGTTTATTTACTCTAAGCCAAACATGGCAATTCGCGATATAGACTGCTTCGCAGCATGTGTAATTTTGCCACGGGCATCTACTGTATTTGTTTATTTATTGTTTTGGTTAAGGACCTGAAATCTGGAAAATTCCGAAATCCGGAACGATCGCGGTCCTGGCCAGTCCGGATTTGAGGTCCCATACTGTACATTTATTTTGAAAAATTAAAATCTCTGTACTTCACATAAGTTCATCAGATACATTTGGATGGATTTAAACTTTTAGCAAACTGTTTCTGGCAGATTCCCAAAACAGCCGAGACACCCCATTTGGCGACTTTTCTGACAAGCGCCAACTACCCCACATGCGCCAATCTAAAATGCGGCAACCTGAAAACTAACGTGATTGGTCCACTTTCCTGAATGCTTCCAGACTGTTTTTTACTACGTCATCACCCTAGAATCATGGGAAATAGAACATTTATAAATAACGACGTATTAAAAAACACAGGAAAGCTGATTTTTATGAGATTCAAAATAAAACAAACGATTTCAACATAAGTTTATTAAAAATGTGAAAATTTTAAAGTACCTTTTCAAATCAGAGTAACGATATAATGATTAAAATTTTCATTTCTCAACAACTTTCAGAAAATATCATAGGGTCATTTAATATTGTAAGTACGTGCCTATATTATAGTAAACATTGAACAATTCATTTCTAATTTAAAGAAGTATGAACGCGAAGCGTTCATAAAAAAAAATATTTATCACTGAATACAGCAACCTAGTTCTGCAGCAATCTGAAAAACGCAGGAAACTCGTTAAAGCGGCAATCAGCGTACATGTATGAACGCTTCGCGTTCATTAACTGAAAAAAAACATCACTGTCACCAGCAGTTCTCGGTGTGCAGCAATCTCAAAATTCAGCAGTTCTCGCTACCAGCAATCTCAAAATTCAGCAGTTCATGTTGCGTAGCAATATCAAAATGTACGAAACTCGTAAGGTCAGCATACATGAGAAATATACAATAAACGGCTAATATAAAACACTATACTAAAAAATACATAAAATTATTAACATACCTTAACAAACATCTCCTTTCTTGAAAACCAACTCTATAAAATGTTGAATTGCCATAATTTCGTAAATTTCAATTCGTCGGTAAACTTCATCTAACTTTCCAGCAAAAAAAAAAAATGAACAAATACTCACAATTTCAAACTAAATTGCACAGGTACTTTAACTTCCAAATTTTACAACTAAAAACAGCAAAATATATTAACAATAACATAACTCTAGCCTTACCGTCATTTAATTTTACAATTACAAAACGTTTTTCTTCTACACTTCGTCACGCAACTCGTTGTACACAAATTACAAAACATGCGGAGTTGAGTTGTCAAAGGTAGGCGTAGCCATCCAATACACAAGAAATCAACCAATCCAAATTCAAGGTAACACAACTGAAGGCGTGGAAAGAATTTACGAAACGAACTGGTAACAACAAGGATCCATTTATCGCCTCGCCAAATTGAACGATGCCAAGTGTCTCGGCTGTTTTGCGATTCAGCCCTGTTTCCAATTTTCTTTTTTCATTTGATGAATTTATACATTTATTGTTATTTATTTATTTTTCTTTTAATATATACTTTATAAGTTACAAAAAAAAAAAAAAAAAAAAAAAAAAACAAATATGTACAGTTATAATTCATTTTATTGCATGAATAACTGTTGAAATGCATCTAAATAATACAAGTTTGGCCTTATTGTATAGATGGAAAAAAATTTCCACCTTTTTTCCCATTTCCCACTTTTATGCCTGTCTATTGAAAAAATATAATTTTTTCATTTAAGACCATAGTCCGTTATAGACAAATTTCATTTTAAAAAATTTTATGGTAGTAGTTGTAGCATTGCAATTGAGACATTTAAAGTCACAGTGATACAAATTAAGTGCATTTAGCTTGCGAATGTGTTCGCGTGACTATACTAAAACTATGGCAGCATTCTTCACAAATATCTCGCTTGCGTTTTATTACTTTTAAATAATTTTTATTTTATGAGGTACCCGAGATCGATCTATATAATGTTGTGCTTTTGTAATTTTTCCCGTTGTGTTGGTTGCATTTTTTTATTATAGTGGACTCCCTCAAATCCACACAGCTTGGGACCAGAGGTTGTGCGGATTTTAGAATTTTGCAGATTTCTGGTCATTGTTTTATTTACTGTTTTTAAACAGTAATTTGAATGTAATGATGTAATCGAAATTATATGAATGCTGCAATATAGCAAAATATTAAAATAATTAGGTAAAGTAATAAACTAAAATAATAAACAGTAAGATATTTTTAAAAATGATTAATATTTTAAAATAAAAACAAAGTTAAATTATTAAAAGTAAAATTATTAAAAAGTAAATAATTAATAATGTATAATTAAATTTGCATAATAAATATGAGATGCATTTTTCTTAAATTAGTCACTGAAACTTTCCCCTTAAAGGTATCCTGTTAATTCACATAAAAATCATAAAGTAAGGAAGTTGTATTTCAGGTTTAGTCAGATTTAATAAGCAAAAAAGTTTAATACATCATATATATTTAGTAAAAAGATTGATTATTACCAATGATATGGTAATATCTTGATTTTTTCCAGATATAAATTTATACTTCCTTCCATAAAACTAAAAGATTCCGTAATTTTGCTCCTACATCTAAACTCTAAATTTTGTTGTTTACCTGTGATGTGCGGATTTTAGGGTTGCAGATTTGAGGGAGTCTACTGTATTCCAGTTTTTTCAATATTTAACCATTCTCATAGTCTCATTTCCCAATATGAATCAAAATTTAATTGTAGATAACAGAAACATATCAAAACTCCTAAAATGCCAGTAATGGGCACCCTTTGTTTCAGTAATGAACACCCTCTGTTCCAGTAATGGACACCCCTTAAAAAACAGGGTTGCAAAAAAGCCGGCTAAAATTAAAAAAAGCCAGGCCGCTGGCTTTTATTGGTTTTAACCGGCTTTTTTTGGCCAAAGTTAGCCTTTTTTGGCCATAATTGGCTTTTATACAATGAAACATTGTAATTAAAAACTAACATTTTAAAGTGTTTTTAATTAGTTTTAATGACAGTTAATTGATTTAGAGTTATAATAAGTAACACAATTTCTCAATAATGAGGACATTAATATTGGAATAAAACTTAGATGATTTTGCTAGTGATTTGTAGCCAAAATTTGTAACACAGTGCGCCTTAAATATTACTAAATAACCACAGCAGGTTTTACTTTTAAACATGAAAGTTTATTATGAAGAACACAAAAGACGACACGGAACGCAAAACAACAAATACAGAATCCGAACTACAACTAAAATTGTTCTACAGTTTCGGGACAGGATGCGACAGGATGCGCACGCATCTCAAACGATTATGATTACATATCGACTGACATATTTCGATCGTACTTCCAACATCCTCCCTCAATCTAAATATGCCCAACATAAAAATCATAACACTTAACATACAATATAATATATATATATATTATACATACAACATAAAAAAAAATTAACCGAACATTATTTTTCTGAATTTTTCAAACAATACTTTACTTAGAGGCTTAGTTAATAAATCAGCAACCTGTTCTGTAGATGGAATGTAATTAATTGAAACAGTTCTATCTCTTACTTTTTCTTGCACAAAATGATACTTAACATTTATGTGCTTTAATCTTTTAGGTTGTTCACATGATTTGCTGATACGAATAGCTGACTGATTATCCTCATAGAGAGGTACAACAAAATTTCCACAACCATTTAAATTTAATTCAATCAATAAATTTCGAACCCAGCAAGCTTCACTTACACATAGGCTCAAGGCAATGTACTCCGCCTCTGTAGACGATAAAGCTACACAAGTTTGTTGTTTAGAACACCATGAAATTGTACAATTATAAATTTGAAAACAATACCCTGTTGTAGATTTCCTGTTAATAGTATCACCCCCCCAATCAGCGTCAACAAAACCTTTAACTAATTCAGCATTTACATTTTTTCTATACACTAACTTCAAGTCAACTGTACCTTTAATATAATGTAACACTCTTTTTAAGAACAACAATAACTTTTCACTTGCATAGTTTTGATATCTACTCAAAATACTGATAGAATTACATAAATCAGGTCTGCTTCCTAGCATTGCATACATGATACAACCAATTAATTTTCTACATTTATTTTCCACATTTACATTTTCTGATTTTTCATTAATTAAACATTCATAATTAAAGTTAGTGTCCATAGGAGTAGAGATACTTTTACATTCAAACATATCAAATCTTTTCAACACATTTTCTAAATAGTTACTCTGATCTAATGTCAAAATACCTTCATTTACATTCTGAGAAATAGATATACCCAAATAGTAAGAAATAGGACCAAAATCTTTCATTTTAAAATTTCTTTTCATTTCACATTTAAAATCATTTATTTGCTTGCTATCAGAAACTGTGATAATCAAATCATCAACATATATCAATACATAAAGTTTACAATCATTCGAAAATTTGAAATACAAACATTGATCATTTTCAGATTTTACAAAATTTTGAGAAGACATAAATTTCTGAAATTTTTCATACCAATATTTTGGTGCTCTTTTTAACCCGTATATAGCCTTTTTAAGCTTACATACTTTCCCATCAGGTAAATTACAATTATCAGGTAAATACATAAAAACATCCTCTTTGATTTCCCCATGTAAGAAAGCACTACATACATCCATTTGATATACAACCCAATCAAAATTTACACTAATTGCTAACAACATTCTTAAAGTATTTAACTTAGCTACAGGAGAATATACATCTTCAAATATTAACCCTTTTTGTTGATAACCCCTAGCAACCAATCTGCATTTAAATAATGAAATCTTACCTTTATTGTCCCGCTTAATTTTAAAAACCCACTTACTGTCTATTATATTACAGTCATTTGGTTCATCAACAATGTCCCAAGTGTCATTTTCAGAGAGGGCTTTCAGTTCAGCATTTATGGCCACTTGCCACTTTTTCGATGAACTTGAGTTCATAGCTTCTTCATAAGTGATAGGTTCTTCCACATCGGTTATACTTATATAGCTTGTTTCAAAGTCCTCAAATCTCGATGGTTTCCTCAGGTTATCTCTTGCTCGAAGGTGCATTTTGGTATTACTTAACTGGGGAGCAGGTGAATCTGTACTGCAGTTGTCATCATCATCTTGTTGTTGATTATTGGCCAAGTTATCCAAATCCATGTCAGTATCCTTATCTTCATCAAATTCTGAACTTTGATGTTGCACAGGATCAATTAAATCCAAAACAAAATTTTCATTCTTTACTGTATAGGAAGGTTTCTCATTTGGATTAATTATTATATCTCTATGTAATGTCACTGTGTTTGTTTTTGAGAAGTAGACTCTGAATCCTTTAGTATTTTCACCATATCCAACAAAAATTCCTTTTTCACTCTTAACATCTAATTTTCTACGTTTTTCTTTTGGGATGTGAACCCATACTTCAGATCCAAATGTAAACTTTAAATTTCTAATGTCAAAAGTCTTGTTTTTCCACAATTCATAAGGTGTTTTTCCTTTCACTGTGCTAGTACCTGTTCTGTTAATTATGTATACAGCTGTATTCGCAGCTTCTGCCCAGAACTTCTTATCTAAATTTTTTGCTACCAACATAGTTCTTGCAGCTTCCATGATGGTTCTCATTTCTCGTTCAGCTCGGCCATTTTGCTGTGGATTATATGGGACAGAAGTTTCATGCTCTATGCCATGATGAATCAAAAGTTCTTTAATTTTATCATTCCGGAATTCTTTGCCATTGTCAGATCTTATTACTCGGATATTTTTATTCATCTGGTTTTTGCACATCAATATGAACTCTAACAATTTATCATACACTTGATACTTATTTTCGAGAAAATAAAGCTTCCTAAAGTGAGAGTAATCATCTTTTAACACTAACATGTAACGAGACTTTCCAATTGATGCTACTTCTATTGGACCACATAAATCTGCATGAATTATATTACAAATTTCAGTAGATTTCGATTTACTTTCTTGAAAGGGACTACGTTGTTGCTTTCCTTGAATGCATGCCTCACAGAATGGAATATCAGAAGAATTTTCCCAGGTAATTTCATTTTCTGTAAGCAGCTTCTTGACATGATCAAAATGTTGATGAGCTAACTTTTCATGCCACCATAAGAGACTTTTCTTTTTACTTTTAACACTACTGTCAGCAACACAACATTTATTTAGATTTTCAAACTCACTGGTATTTTCGTCTATGGTCACTCTGCTTTTATCTAAGCGAAATATCATTTTAAAAAGTTTATCTTCACGTTTAGCTATAGCAACTATTTCTTTAGATTTTTGATGAATAAATTTAGCACATTCTGAGTTGGATGACATACATAAACCTTTATCTAGAGCTTTACCTTGAGAAAATAAGTTTACTTTTAATTGAGGGACATGCAATACATTTTGAAGTTCAGTTTTAATATATTTTTCACCATTATATGACTGAACATAAATAGTTCCTATTCCAATAGCTGTTATAGAGGTTCCATCACCTATTTTTATCTGTTTAGCCTCTTTCAATTTCAAATAATTTCCAAATAGACTTACATCATTACACATATGTTCTGAAGCTCCACTGTCTAAATAGAATTCTACATCTGATTCAGAATTTATAATTCCCATAAGTGCAAAACTTTTGCCATTTTCACCATTAGACTTCATATTTTTATTTTTACGAAAATAACAATCTTTAAATACATGCCCTTTCTTATTACAAAAATTACAAACAATATTTCTGTTCTTAGGAACATTATTACCATACCTACATTGAAATTTCTTGTGACCTAATTTTCCGCAAGAAAAACACTTGATATTACTTTGATGTTTAGCTGTAAGAGCAACAGTTTCTTCTTTCGTTTTTAATCTTTCTTCCTCAACTAACAAACGAGCGGTTAAGTTACTTAAAGTTCGCTGTTCATCTGCTACGGATTCCCAGGCTGAAGAGAAGTGCTTATATTGTTCGGGCAGAGCCATAATTATTTTTGTAATGATCATTTTCTCAGGAATTACTTCGTTATGTTGCTTAATTTCGGCAACCATATTCTGAACTTTAGATAAAAAATTCATCACGTTGTCATCAAACTTCAAATTGAAAAACTGTTGTTGTAACAAATGAATACTTACATTTGATTTTCTTTCATAAATAGTGTGTAACTTGTCCCACATTTCTTTTGCTGTAACACATGAAATTATATGCGATATTGGTCCGGCTTCCATACGTGAAACCAAAATTTCTTGCGCTTTTGCATCTTTGACAATGAAATCAGAATGTCCAGCATCAGTTGCTTCCGGTTTTACTTTTAATCCCGTTACTATATCATATAGTTCCTTAGCTATAAGCGTGACCTTAACTTGGAATTTCCATACATTCCAATTACTTTCATTCAGTTTAATAAACTGTCCCTGCTGTGTTTCGGTTCCGGCCATTTCAAAAACAACATTCGGAAAACTAACTTTACAAAAATTTCAATTACTATTTACTTCGCAATATTTCTAATAATAGGTTTGGGTCTGGGCCCATAACCTGTAACACAGTGCGCCTTAAATATTACTAAATAACCACAGCAGGTTTTACTTTTAAACATGAAAGTTTATTATGAAGAACACAAAAGACGACACGGAACGCAAAACAACAAATACAGAATCCGAACTACAACTAAAATTGTTCTACAGTTTCGGGACAGGATGCGACAGGATGCGCACGCATCTCAAACGATTATGATTACATATCGACTGACATATTTCGATCGTACTTCCAACAAAATTGAAAATATGTTGAATTTTAAAAGGGCCATACCAACTGCCAATTTTTTCATTCTTACTGCTTTATAAAATTAAAGAGGTCAATGGTTACTTAGTTACATGTTTTATTACTTTATTTTATTAATATACAAGTCAAACATTTAAAATTATACATAGTCATATTAATATAAACACCATTTCTCACAATTAAAAACATTATAAATAGCATATGCTTAGCAACAAGCCTTTCAAAATTTTATTTAGAGAATTTTTTTTTTTTTTTTTTTTTTTTTTTTTTTTTTTAAACCTCTTGAGGGGTGGTGGTATATATTTTATCCCACCTATGATTAATGAAGATTTGCACCAGAAAAATTTTATGAAATTTTACTTTTCTAACTTTGATGGAAAAACGTCATAAAATGGCTTTCTCGTATTTAGAGATAAAATTTTTCTAAATTTCCGGTGGGAATTCAGCATTACACAAATACAATTGCTTGCCCCTCAAGAGGTTAAATGCTCTATTTTTTATACACTTACGTACCACTCTCCTCAAATATTACATCTTTTCTAATTTCTCTTTTAACATTTATGACTTAATCTCTCCATATGGACACATAAAAATGTTTCCAATTTGGTGTGCTGCATTTTGTCATTAATTAAATATAATGTGTAGTATATGTGGAGCTATGTAATATAGAATTTCAAAACACCAGTTTGGAGCCTAACATATTCTTTTCAATGTTTATATATATATATATATATATATATTTTTTTTTTTTTTCAGACATAATGCCTTCACAGTTGCCTTCTAGAAGTTATAAAGATTTATTTGATAAAATTTAATAGAAATCTATAATTTTTTTTAATAGAAAATATTTATAAGTGTGTTAAAAATTAATTGATCCAAAAATAAAACAAATTTACTGTAAACCAACTTTAAAAAATAAAAACAGTCTTTTTTCAATAAAAGCCGGCTTTTTTTAAGTGGTTAAAACCAAGAAAAGCCAGCCGGCTTTTTTTGGCCTGGCTAAAAGACGGCAACCCTGTTAAAAAGTAATAAATAGTTGTTTTTATGACTGTGTTAGTGAAAGCATACTAATGAAACAAAATAGTTATTTTCAAATAAATTTAACAATTAGGATATCAGTAATTAATAAAATATTTGTGATAATCATTCTTTGCATCAATTACTGTAATTATCAGAAGATCGATATTTTAATTATTTTGGATGGATAGTTTAAAATACTAAATATCAGGCAATTACAGGTATCAAATTATTCAGACAGTGAGGTATTTAAAAGGTAATGATTAAAAAAAAAAAGTTTTGGGGTATTTAGTGTATAGTTTCGTCTCGCTATTTTTAACAATTAAACTTCCAGAGACTACTTACTTCATTTATTACTTGTAATAATTAATGTTACAAATATGAAAGAAATTATACTGTGAGTTTGATATTTTAAATACTAAATAAAATAATTTCAAAATAAAACTGTAGAACTGATGTTTGAGGCCACTGATCTGCAGATTTACTAGTTTCATGATTACTATAACTTTCATTAATATTACAATATTTATTTATTTTTTGTCAGAGATGAATAAGCAAACATTTAAGAGAGAAAATAGATTTTTAGTACTTCAGTAATTTAACTGTTTTTATTTAAATGGGGAGGGATTAAGCCTTATGAGCCCCTCTTTGACTCCCTTAAACAATATTTTCTGTTTCCTGACTGGTTTGATTGCCAGATTATAAAATACACAAGGCATACATAAAAAGAAAAAGAAAATATTGAGATTTTATTAGCCACATAAAATAACTTAAAAGGAGTTATTTATAAAAGTTTTGGTGTTATTACATTTTGGTAAGTGTAATTTAAAAATTAAGTTTGATTATTTAGGTTTTCACTTAAGTCAAAATATTTTATACTCTGAATTACTTATGCTACATTACTGAAATTGTATTTTTAGCAATGTCTACGTGGGGTGTCCATGGAAAATAACTAATTAAGCATCCCAGTAATGGACACCCCTCTTAATTACAGATGGAAATAAGGAATTTTGCTTAGTAGCCACTGGCCAGTAGGTTGATTTTTTTTAGTAGCCAGTTTCCGGCTAGTGAGAATGATTTCTTCATTTTCAAGTAAATACATTTATGTCACTGAATATTTAATTTAAAAATACAGGATGATTCAAAAAAGATGGGAAAAATTTTAAGAGGTGATAGTACACACCCAAACAAACATTTTGTATCAAAGAATACATGGTCGAAAACTAAATGTAAAAAAGTTAGAGGGTGCCAAAAGTTATGTTCTTATACGAGGCAAAAACACACAATGAACGATTAAGTTACGAAAACAAATTTAATGGCATTTGATTACAGTAAGTGCGAAAACATTGACCGGCAGCTGTTATGCACACAGTACAACGGCGAAGAACAGATTGGCGAATTTTCTGAAACACACCAGGCACCACCGTGCTCGCCAGATCTTTCATGTCTCGATTTTTTTTTGTGGGGACAGCTAAAGGCTCTTGTGTATGAGACTCCCATTGAATCCGCAGAAGAACTTGTCGCCAAGCTTTCGGCTGCTGTAGGGGAAGTTTGCGATATGCCTGGTGTGATTGAGAAAATTCGCCAATCTGTTCTTCGCCGTTGTACTGCGTGCATAACAGCTGCCAGTCAATGTTTTGAGCACTTATTGTAATCAAATGCCATTAAATTTGTGTTCGTAACTTAACTTAATCGTTCATTGTGTGTTTTTGCCTCGTGTAAGAACATAACTTTTGGCGCCCTCTAACTTTTTTACGTTTAGTTTTTGACCATGCATTCTTTGATACAAAATGTTTGTTTGGGTGTGTACTATCACCTCTTAAAAATTTTCCCATCTTTTTTGAATCACTCTGTATGAGTTTAGAGTAAATAAGTAATTTATGTACCATATAAAAACATTTAATTTGCATTTTTTCTTTTTTTTGTTTGTGATCTTTTGACAAAATTTGTGTTGTTTTCGTGATCTTTTGACAAAATTTGTTTTTTTTTTCCGATCTTTTGACAAAATTTGTTTTTTTTCCCCGATCTTTTGACAAAATTTGTTTTTTTTTTCGCAATCTTTTGTCATAATTCACATTTTTTACGGTCTTTTGACATAATTCGCTTTTTTCGCAATCTTTTGACATAATTCGCTTTTTTTTTTTGCAATCTTTTGACATAATTCACGGTCTTTTGACATAATTCACTTTTTTTTTTCAATCTTTTGACATAATTCGCTTTTTTTCGCAATCTTTTGACATAATTCGTTTTTTTCACAATCTTTTGACATAATTCGTTTTTTTCGCAATCTTTTGACATAATTCACGTTTTTTCGTGATCTTTGACATAATTCACGTTTTTTCATGGTTCTTTGATGAAATTAGCATTTTTCTTCCCGCGATCTATTGACGAAATTTACTATTTTTTTTTTTTTTTTGAGCGATCCTTTGACGAAATTCCGGTTTTTCCTTGATCTTTTGACAAAATTCTCATTTTTTTTTCACGATTCTTTGAAATTCACGTTTTGTTCCTGATTCGTTGACGAAATTCGCGTTTTTCCGCAATCTATTGACGATATTTGCGTTTTTTAGCGATCCTTTGACAATGTTCGTGTTTTCCATGATCCTTTGACAAAATTTGCATTTCTTTTGCGATCTCTTGACAAAATTTGCGGTATTTTTCGCAATTCTTTGATGAAATTTGCGTTTTGTTTTTAACAAAATCTCTTTTGGAAAATCATGCATTTGGCCGGTTCTTTCCATATTTTTAGTCGCCAGTTTTTCATGTTTAATCGGCGAGTGGCGACTGGTGAGTGCTTATTTTCACCTTTACTCTTAATACATTTTATAAGTGCTTTTTTCTGAGTTTTTTTTATTATTTGAGAAATTTTAGCTTTAAAAAGCTTTTTCCTTGTAGAATACATAGTTCTGTAATTAAATTTCTATGCATATATATATATATATACAGTAGAAGATCTTTATAACGCAATTCTATATAACACAATTCTCCATATAACACACAACTTCTCAGATGTAAACAATGATTTTTGCAGTTAAAAAGCACCTGCATTTTCACATTGTAAAATATTGCTACTCTCTAGAGGACTAAATTTGATACATTAGTTCAACTTTATCTTCTAATTTAAGACTTTTTTACTGAAAAAAATGCTATTATTACAATAAACATTTTTGAAAATGTCTAATATAAGGGATGATTGTGTCAGTTATATTTGGATTATGTTTATAAAGTAAATTTAACAATGTCTGACCTATATTATGCAAAAATTTATAATTTGGATAATTCTTGGTAACAAGGAATGCTGTATAAAGATATTACAGTAGAAGATCGTTATAACGCAATTCCATGCAACTCTCCATATAACGCACAACTTCCTCAGATGTAAACAATGAATTTTACAGTTAAGAAGCACCTATAATCCCATATTATAAAAAATTGTGACTTTCTACAGAACTAAATTTGATACATTATTTCAACTTTATGTCCTTAATTCAGCACTTTTTAATGAAAAATTTGTGAAATGTGATCCATATAACGCAAAATTCTATATAATGCACAACCTTGTGTTTTTAGGTTTGCGTTATAAAGATCTTCTACTGTATAATGTATTTTGATATGTTTCAGACATATTTGGCCATGTTTACTAGGTGAATTTAATGATGTGATCCATATAACACAAAATTCTATATAACGCACAACCTTGCGTTTTTAGGTTTGCGTTATAAAGATCTTCTACTGTATATATATATATATGTTATAAAATGTTATAATTTTGTTGAGTTAAAAGGTAAAATACAAAAGTTTTAAAAATTGATAATGAAAAGTTTTTCATTCCCTGTTTATTTTATTCTAGATGAAGAAGAAGTGGAGGGAGCTGGTGAAGGAGATGAAGAAAAAGAAACTATCACCTACATTATTTCTGATGATGTGCATTTTACTAATCCTAAAGTCAATAGGTATGTTTTTTATACAGGATTGCCCGGTTTTTTCCAGAGGGGGAAAAAACCGGGTACTTTTCTGTTATACAGACACCATTGTCGCCAAGCGTAGTAATAGTTGCCGCAAAATGAAAATCACGTGAATTGAAACATTTGAAAAATAAAAGAAAAAACATTCTCGATAGTAAAGTGAGCGTTTAAAAAATGTAACATTTGAAAATTATAGAGTTTTACGAACTATGGCATGTCTATATGAATATATGTATATGGTATATGATGGCCTATATTACAAACTATGGCATTACGTCACATGGTTTACAATAAAAATCCTTTTCACGATCAGGGTTAAAATAATCGGCGCATTAGCACACATTTTGGCATGGTGTCCGTATAACGGAAAAGTACCAAAAACAGTCCTGGACAAAATATCATTTTGTCCACTTTTAATAAATTAAAAATTCTAAATTAAAAGTTCAGAGCTTAACAATAATAAATATATTGATTCTTCTCATTAAGGAAACAACTTTTATATCAAAATTATACATATTAATATACACATCAGTATGTGAAATATTTTGTGTGGGCATCTGTCTACTTATAATAAAATTTGAGTGCAGGAAACTGTCGGAACCATGCCGGTGCGAACCACTCTGGTCTGCGAATCGACCATAGCTAAACACCATGTTAGGCTTAATGAAAAATATATCCTAGTATATGATGGCTAAATGATAATTTTTTCTACTTGAAATCATGTCTGTTCAGCATATTTTCACATAAAACATGTGTATTGTATCCATTTATAATGTGTTAAATTCTAAATTAAAATTATAAACATAGAAATCAGATCTAAACAAACAATACTGTTGTCATTCAGGCTCAAATCCCAGCAAATCTACAAACAAATGAATGACTCTTTGAACGCTTCATAAAAAAAAAAATGCAGGTTAACGCTGATGCTGGTCTTAAAATATTTGTAATAGTATATTAAAACCTTTAAATATTTAAACTTTGTTTAAAACTTTCAATTAAGTTCTAAATTTGAGGGCCAAATCATCATCATCATCAACAACAACAAGTTCTAAATTAAAAATAACGGATATCTATTGCCTTCTGGTGGAGAAAAGATATAACTTTCACCCTAAAAAGGTCCATACAAGCATATTGCATTACATGTATTTTTAATTTATTCAGAATGATTATTCTTTTGCACAATTCCGATTTCCTGTGACATTTGTTTTCTGTTTTATGACAAAGTAAAAATTATCCGAATTTGAATATCTAAAACTTTTAAATGCATTTACAATAAAGAATTATTTCAATGGCACTTTAGCGTTATTTAAAGGAAAATTAACCTTTTATGTACTGAATTAGGTGCGCCACACACGAGAGAGACATGCGACAATAATCGTGAGACATGAGGCAAATTCTGCTGTTCAAACCGGTTTTTTCTTTGTTAACAGGGTGAAATTGTCGCATGCCTCACGTTTTTTTGCCGAATGTCTCCCTGGTGTGTGGCACGCCTTATGAATTCAGGAAAATTTCATCTTCTAAAGCATTTTTCGTGAATTTTTTAAACTAAATTAGAAGATTTACGTAATTATTTTTAAAGGATTTAAAAGGATTAATTAAATTTGAATTTGTAGGGATTTTGTGTAATATTTATAACCCCACTCAAATCTTTTATTTTAAATATTTTTTTTAGTATTTTGTAGGATTAGGAAATCTACAAATATAATGTTCTTACAATAGAAATATAGAAATATTTCTGAATTGAAAAATCCCCCCCCCCCCCCCTTCCCAATGCGAAGAAAGCTGAAAAGATGCAAAGGCCAAAGAAATCATCCTTTAAAAAATATTTTTGTTTTGTGTAACCCATAATGCTTTTTGGAACATGATAAAGTAATGCATTTATAACTCATTCTAAAGTGTATTACTACTGATCGATGTATTAAATAAATTTTATAACAAGTTATTTTAATGGTACTTATAAGTAAGTACCATCAGTAGATAAAGGGTTAAAGGGACAACTTTTGGCATCAACTTTGTGTTGTAATCATACTTTTTTTTACAATGCATTTTATCAGATGTGCAGACATTGCAAATAAAATGAATATTTCTTATCGGTACAAAATATTTTAATTATCTTGCACATAAAATTATGAATTTTAACATAGTTTGTAGTGAAAAAAAAAAGTTCCGCTAAACAACAAATTTTTAATGTAGAGGGAACCTAAACAAGCATTTTCGTCATAGAATGTGTAGTTGGAAATAGCATTTTTAAGCGCTGGTGACGAAATTGTAGTTTACGTAATTTCTTTGTTCTAATCATAAAAAAATCAAAGGATAATACTTTTTGATTAACAAAATGCATGAGGCATCTTTTTTTTTTTTTTTTCTTTTTTAAGTCAGAAAAATATTTTTTTAACTATTGTTTTGAAGATTTATCGTTCACTTTCCGTCATTTTTGACGGGGATTATGCACTAGTTAAAAACTAATTTCTGTTCACCTGAAGCTTTTTTATGCAAACATATTTATAAATAAAATGTATATTAAGTTATAATGTATTGAATAGCAATTGTAAAACATATACATTTGCAGTAAATTTTAACTTGTGTACCTGTAATATGGCAGTTCCATTGCAATTAATAATCAGGTTACAAAATTAAAAATAGAACCAAAAAAAATGTTAAATGTTTGACAGCCTCAAACTTTATTTAAAAAGAAATATGTGCTTGTAATCAGGGTGGTGCCATTTCCCTTTACTTCTGGTATCAGGGTTTCGGTTACACATGATGTCACTGTGCGTGCTAAGGAGGATTCTTCCAACAGAAAATAACTTATTTTCATATTTAAAATAGAACTTCTGCTAAAAAAATTCGTATCTTTGGTCAGAGGAGAGTATGTTTCTTCAAAATAAAACATTTTTCTTTAGCAAAAGTATTTGTGTCTAGGAATAAAATGATTTAGAGGGGATTTTTTCCGCTTTAAATGAAATAACCGTGCATTTTTTTTTGCTAAGATAGGGAGTTTTTAATGCTTCTTATGTTCAGACGATCTTTGAAAGGGACAGGGTTGTGAAGTAAACATTTATTGTTATTTTCTTTGACACCCAGGGCAGTTTACCCTCACATGAAGGTTTGTTTCTTTAAAAGAGATTCCGGTCACTTTTCCGAAATACGTGGCAAATACTTCCTAATTAAAATAGCGAAACAGCACCGAAAACTGGCGATATGAAGCAATTAAAATAATAAAACTTTGTAAAAAATCACCATAAAATTAAAACAAAACACAGGACGCGTTTCGAGCTAAAAACATAACAGCTCGTCATCCTAGCTTTTTTAAATGAAACATCTCTTGGAGAAGCTTTAAAACTCACTCTTTGCATTGATTTGCCTAAAAATCAAAATGCTCCGTACTTGTGCTTGTAATATATAACAGTATATATATATTTCGTATGTGAACTGTAACCAAGAACTGAATAATTAACTCTATGTATTTTGTATTTAAACTGTAACCGGAGTTAACTGTTGACAACATCAGACGAGATGTAACATGAACGTGTGTGTGTGAGCTGCTTTTAATAAAGATTGAGATAACTGTACAATAAGGGTGGAGTAAAAATGACTAAAAAAATTTTTTGGGGAGATTTTTTCTTCAGATAGGTCTAAAAAGTTGCCTTTCGGCACACTGAATATAAGGTTAAATTTTCATTTAATTTGCAAATTCATCTTTAGGGCTCTACCAGCTCTTAAAGATTATGCCCTTTATTCGTGAAAAACCAAGATTTCATTACGTAGTATAAATTACTAAAAACAATCTTTTTTTTACTAAATTTCTGTTTTCAGTAAAATAATCCATAAAAAATGACTGATTAAAGTATTACTTGTGAACAATCGAAGTGCTGTCGTGTTTTAACAACTTAAAATATGAATTGCATTGCCGCAAAGAAGATAAAGAAAAAGCACAATAATTAGACATACAGTTTACTTTTATTTTTCGAATATACATAAAAGATAGTTCTTTAAATACATAGGAAAGACATTTTTCTGAACATATAGTAATATAATAAAAAGAATGTATCCGATGTACTGTAAAATGATCTTTCGTTTCACTTTAATTTATATTGACCTATCTAAATACATAGGAAAGACATTTTTCTGAACATATAGTAATATAATAAAAAGAATGTATCCGATGCACTGTAAAATGATCTTTCATTTCACTCTAATTTATATTGGCCTTTGGTATCAAAACCTGGCATTACCTTTCGTGATTTGATTTTTGCTCGCATACATCTGTCTCTTGCTTCTACTCCTACAGCCGATAATGATGCTTCAGTAACGAATTTCACGCATCTTTCAACTGTTTGAATATGAGACGGAAACTTGGGGAATTGAAAAGATGGTACCGATCTTTTTTGAGAATTTTATTTTGAGAACTCTCTTGATACTCTATTAAGAATGCAGGGTGATGTGATTTCACATTCTTGCAGCCAATAGCGTTAATATAGTCTATAGCTTTAAAGTTCAATATTGGAATATGAAACTGTCTTACTTATTGTTAAACTTCATGCCTTTCTCTTACATTTCTCTTGCCTTCATTATTCTTCGGAGTCCAAGTTCTTGAACATGGTTTCTTTCATCAGTTATCATCCAAATTAATTCTTTTTTCTCAGTTCTAGATGTATGCGTTCTGTTGAATAACAAGATCGACAATTTTCTTTAAATGTTCCGCGAAATAACGAGACAACTTAATTGTTTAAAAAAACATTTTAAGCTCCATTTTTGCAGGAAGAATCTTTCTTAATATGAAACAACATAGGTGAATATACTTTCATTACAAATTCAGCCATAATCTTCAGATTTTTGAAAGGATTCTGGCTTCCAATGTACAATCTAAGTAGTCGATTAGCAGCTGTCAATCATCTAGCCTGAAATATTTTACATGGATTGCAATTTACCAGATTTAAAGAACATTGGCCAGATGAAAATGTTTGACACATGTCGTAAAAATAATTTTGGTCTGTACTTAACTCTGTACAGTTCATTTCTGGGAGACAAGAGCAGATTTTTTAAAATTCCATAACTGTCTATTGTTCACATTGATCAAACGATTTTCTAATAGAACAGAAAAGGCTCATGGGCCTGTAGTTTGCCCATCAATTTCAGAAAATTAATGACGCAGTGGCAATTTGTTTGCATTAAGCTGGCATATTAACCACTGCAATGGACGACTAATCTTTGTTTCAAAATATCTAATAGCACCATTCTTTCTCATAGTGTTTACAGTTGTTCTGTCACAATCTATAGTCATAAGTTTATCAAGGTTTAAGTTGCTTTCAGTGCAATATTTTAAAATGCTTTCTGCAATATTCTTTCCTGATCCAGAACATGGTGTAATGTGTCCCAGATACAGTAAATTTGACTCTTCAATCAGATACATGTTCTTCACTTATAGTTCTTTGATGTTCTATAGTTCTGTCTCAAATTTTACATCATTTCTTTTAGATTTGAGGAATCAAATAAGCTTCTGGTGTTCAGAAAAATTGTTGGCTATCATTTGATCAATACGCCTCTGGGAAACTACAATAACTGATGCTTTCTTCCAAATTTCTTCGATCTTTTCTCTCAGGATTTTAATTTCCTCTGACTTTGGTGGATCTTTACCATTCCTGTTGCGTTTTAATTATTGTCTTGTATAAAAATAATATTTTGTCATCTGCAATTGTTGGCAAAACAGCTTTATTTAGTTTTGAAGGGGCACCAAATAGGGGATATTCCACTGCACTTCTAGTAATGGTAAACTTCGATTTGCTTCCACACGCACTCATTTAAAAATGACTCTAAAAATGAGAACAAACAATTTTTTAAACTTAATAAAATGTTTCAAATATTTTAAAGTAAAGACTTAAAGTTCAAAAATAATAAAGGGAATTATACTAAACATTTTAAATATAAAAATGTCAAACGAGATTATCAAAAAACCCTGTAAGCGTACAATTTATGATAAGAACCCATTGTGTGAATATTTTAAAATAGACTTAAAGTTTAAAAATAATAAAGGAAATTACACTAAACATTTTAATATAAAAATGTCAAAGGAGATTACCAAAAAATCCTATAAATGTACTATTATGGTAAGAACCCATTGTATGAAACAATGAAAATATAAAGGTCTTGGTAGAGCCCTCAAGGAGTTTTTCAAAATTCATGAAATTTTGCATGTATATTAGAGGTAATAAAAGGCAACTTTTGGCTGCTATCCAAAATCAAAGTTCCAACTTTTGTTTTTTCACTCCATCTTACTGTACAACCCCTGTTATAAACAATTATGATCAACAAAGTATGCCTAGTACTACAATTACAAGAAGGGGGCGAGTAATTAAACAACCTTCAAGGTTCAAAGACTTTAGTATAAACAACCATCTTGTATACTGCATATGTAAATATATTTTAGTGTCATATTTCATGTATTTGCTATATTTATCATAAATGGTCATTTCTTGTATAATGTGAATTTACGTGTATTTAAAGTTATGTAATCGTATGCAATTGTACTTGTTTCTTTAATTGGAGGAAAGAATGTAATATATAACAGTATATATATATTTCATATGTGAACTGTAACCGAGAACTAAATAATTAACTCTATGTATTTTTTATTTAAACTGTAACGGGGAGTTAACTGTTGACAACATTAGACGAGCTGTAGCGTGAATGTGTGTGTGTGAGCTGCTTTTAATAAAGACTCAGGGATGCAAGACCTGCGCCAAATTCACTTTCCTGCACCAAGCTGCTACAAAACAGCTATTTTTTTCCATTTTGCGCCAAAACGTACTTGGTGCCAAAATGAAATTTAGCACGATTTCGTCAATCCGAGAAACAACAACAAAAAAAAATTCTATGTCGCTAATTTCATCAAAAAAGCAAAAAAAAAAATGCGGTCAAAGTACTTCTAAAAACACGCAATGTTTCTCAAATGATCACAAAAAAAACCGTGAATACAATAAATTCAAAGGATAAAAAGTAATTTCGAAGGATCGCTAATTTCATCAAATAACGAACAAAACGTGGCTAAAAGATCACAAAAAAACTCGATTTCGTTTAAAAAAAATCGCGACTAAAACGCAAATTTTGTTGAAAGATCGCGAAAACACGCGAATTTTGTCGAAAGATCACGAAGACTCGTGAATTTTGTCAAAAGATAGCAAAAAACACAAGAATTTCGTCAATGGATCGCTAAAAACACGCGACTTTCGTCAAAGGATCGCGAGAAAAACGTGAATTTTGCCAAAGGATCGCTAATTTCGTCAAAAAACGAACAAAACACTGTCAAAAGATCGTGAAAAAACGATAATTTTGTTAAGATGGCAACAAAAAACGCAAATTTCATCAAAAGGTCGAAAAAACCCACAAATTTCTTCAAAAAATCGTGAAAAACATGCAAATTTCGTCAAATGATCACAAATAACATGCGAATTTCATCAAAGGATCGGGGAATAAACGTGAATTTTGTCAAAAGATCGCTAACTTCGCCAAAAAACGAACAAAGCATGGTCAAAAGATTGTGGAAAAACTCTAATTTCGTTAAAAGATCGCAAAAAAGTCCACAAATTTCATGAAAAGGACGTGAAAAACACACGAATTTCGTCAAAAGATCGCGAAAAACATCTGAATTTCGTCAAAAGATCGCAAAAAACATCTGAATTTCGTCAAAAGATCGCGAAAAACATCTGAATTTCGTCAAAAGATCGTGAAAAACATCTGAATTTCGTCAAAAGATCGCGAAAAACATCTGAATTTCGTCAAAAGATCGTGAAAAACATCTGAATTTCGTCAAAAGATCGCAAAAAACATCTGAATTTCGTCAAAAGATCGTGAAAAACATCTGAATTTCGTCAAAAGATCGCGAAAAACATCTGAATTTCGTCAAAAGATCGCGAAAAACACGCAAATTTTGTCAAAAGATCGCGAAAAACACGCAAAATTTGTCAAAGGATCAAAAAAAAAAAAAAAAAAAAAACAAATTTTGTCAAAGGATCGCTAATTTCTTCAAAAAACGAACAAAACGGGATCAAAAGGTTGTGTAAAAACATGAATTTCATCAAGAGATCACGAAAAACCTAAAATTTCATCAGAAGGTCGCAAAAAACCGCAAATTTCGTCAAAAGATAGAGAAGAAACATGCTGATTTCAACAAAGAATCAAGAAAAATATGCGAATTTTGTCAAAAGATTGCGAAAAACTTGCGAAATTTGTCAAAGGATAGCGAAAAAACATGAATTTTGTCAAAAGATCGCCAAATACTTCAAAAAATGAACAAAACAGGGTCAAAAGATTGTGAAAAACGCGAATTTCGTTAAAAGATCACTAAAAAAACCTCTAATTTCATCCAAAGGTCGCAAAAAATCGAAATTTTGTCAAAGATTTCGAAAAACACGCTTATTTCGTGAAAAGGTAGCGAAAAGCACACTGATTTCAACTGTTGGAAATATTTAATTCTTTTAAGTTATTTTTAGCATACCAACTGCTTATTTTAAGTTTTAAAACCCCATTTCATCATCTTGTCGTCCACCCTGCAGAGAACACGTTTTCCCGGCGACTGTCGAGATGTTTACTTTCTCAATCGGCGAGTTGAGTTATCTCACGGTTGCTCTTTGGAAGGAAACTTCCATTTTTCAGGTTCTATAGATGGCGCTGTCGTTCCGGAGATGCACGACGCTTCGTCTTTAGTTGACGTTTGCTAGGCTGTGATTCGTCCAGGTAATTAACTGTCCATTTCGCGGTATTTTATGCAAATGTCTTATTTTTGAGGTGTATATATACCTGTACAAATTTCAGAGATGCATGCTTGCTCTCACATGCAAGTATCAGTTCGTTCTCATCTTGAACGAACATTAGATTGTAATGGGTATTCTTTTGAAACACTTAATGTTTTTAGTTCTAGTAGAGCTCTGTCTAAAGTTAATGTCTCTTTTAGTTTCTAATAAATGTGTTTGCTTTTAAAATCTTTGTCATTAATTAACACCATCTCACCTTTCATACTTTACATTTTCAGATAATTTATGAGTAGAAAGAGTATGTTTTTCCATATTTTGGGAAACATCGGTTATGGGCCACTCTTTTTGCCCATATTAAGTATTTAATTTAGAGATGGTGTTAACGTTAAAAGTTTTAAAAGCTTAAAGATAGGGGAGCTCTAAAAACTAAAGATGGAAATAGATAAACTTAACAATTATAACTATGCCACCTGGAAAGATGATGTGACAGCACTTTTAATGGACAAAGGGGCATATGAACATGTTAGTAATAAAGATTTAAAGAAGATGCAACTCCTAAAGAGAAGCGCGATTTTGAAATTAAAAAGAATCAGGCCTATAGTACAATATATTTAAATATTAGTAAAGATTTAAAGCCACTGATTCGTGATACTAAGGTTGCGTCAGAAGCCTGGGAAAGACTTAAAGTTCACTTCCAGCCAGCAACGCGGGGAAGATCTATTGGTATTTTAGACGCCTACTTTAATTGTACTTATGATCCCAACGAAGCGATAGGACTGTATGGAGCAAGACTTAAAGAAATTTTAGAAAGTATGGGGGATACGGAAATAGAATTACCCGAAATTGTCAAAACTTACCAGCTGATTAGATTCCTTCCAGACACTTTTTCTGGTATCGTGCAAGCCATTTATAGATGGAATAAAACGGACTTTACCTTTAACAAGGTATTAGATGAATTAATATTAGAAGAGGACCGTTTAAAGCAAAGTAGAAAAGATTCGCTTAAAGGGGAAAAATCGGCATTAGATATAAAGTTAATAAAACCCAAAGAAGTCCGAAAAAGAGATAAACACCAAAATCAGAATTGTTTCAAATGTGGCAAACCAGGTCATAGGGCTGTTAATTGTAGAAGTAACCCTAAAAATGCAAAACGAAAAAGTTACGTGACAGAAGCTAATTTTGGTCAGAATAACAATTTTCAAGATAAATTCAATTGGGTGTTTGACACCGGTGCGTCAAGTCATTTTTGTAACAACAAAGACTTGTTTGTAACATACAAACCGGTTAACAATACTAAAATGACTCTCGCTGTAGGCAAAGTAACTAGTCCTATTGAAGGAATGGGAAGCGTAGATGTAAATTTCAGAGTAAATGGAAGAGTTAATGAAATACGATTACATAATGTAATGTACTCTCCAAAGTTAAGAAGAAACTTAATTTCAGGTGCAGTATGTGAGAAGAAGGGTTCTAAATTTGTAGGAAAAAATGGCAAAATAACCTTATTTGACGAAAAAGGTGAAGAAATGTTTTCGGCGTATAGAAAAAATGGACTGTACAGCGTAAAACCTACATACCCACAATCTGCCACTTATGTCGAAAATAATGCTATAACTTCGAATGCAACAGAACTAGATAAATGGCATCAGAGATACTGCCACATAAATAACCAGTACATTGTCAATACATCTCAGCATGAAAAGGTAAAAGGATTACCGAAGTTGAAATATCAGGAATTAGGCTGCGAATCGTGCAAAATTGCCAAAACAAGAAGAGTATCTTTCCAATCTCAAGAAGGAGGAAGAACAAACAAACCATTACAATTACTACATATGGACGTCTGTGGACCAATGCCAACATATTCACTCGGAGGATCTGAATATTTTCGAACGATTATAGATGATTACTCAAAGAAGGTGACTGCTTATCCTATTCAACATAAAAGTGAAGCATTTGATTGTTTCTTAAAATTTCAGAAAAGGAATGAGAGGTTTTTAGGGAAGAAAGTAATAGCTATAAGGACTGACAATGGTAAAGAATTTGTCAACGATAAGTTTAAAGTTCATTTAGAAAAAGAGGGCATACAACACCAAAAGACGAATCCATACACACCAGAACAAAACGGACTCGCAGAACAATTTAATTACACAGCAGTAGATGCTATAAAAGCCATGCTGAAAAGTAGCAAAATGGACGAAAAATTTTGGGCAGAAGCACTTTGCTGTTTTGTATATGTATGGAACCGAGTAGCCAGAAAAGGTCGAGAGAAAACCCCATTTGAATATTTTTGTGGAAGAAAACCATCAGTGAGCCATTTAAAGAAGTTTGGAAGCATTGCATATGTTGGAATACCAAAACAACAAAGAAAAAAGTTTGACATGAGAACGAAGAAAGGATTTTTAGTTGGGTATGCACATCAAACTAAAGGCTATAGAATATGGATTCCAGAGTTGGGTCGAGTCATCGAAACAATAAATGTATCTTTTGATGAGGAGTTTGGTATAAGAGAAGAGAAGAAACAAAGCTCAAACAGTAGAAGGAAAGAAGCAAAGCTCCGAAGTGGAGCGAAGCTGGACCCAAAGGTAAAGAGTAACGAAGGTAAAGGTGAGATTAGAAATGGAGGAAGCCGCAGAGCAATTGAACATGTAGAAACTCCAGAAGTACCATCAAAATCTGAAGTAGATTCAGAAGTCGAGACCATGAATCAATATCAAAATAACGAAGAATCAAGTACTGACTCTGAAGATGATCAAATTCCGTGTAAAAGTATAAAGTGGATCAGAGGAGCGAAGGAAAGAAGAGATTGTTCAAGAACAGACATCTACTACAAAATTGAAGGTAAAAATGTAATTCTTAGATCACATCCAGATGTGAAGAGGTACTGCTTGAAGAACAATATAAGATATGATCCGAATTTCTTTAGTTTTTCTGGAAAAGATAAATATTCAGGACCCGAACCAAGAGCTGAACCTATAACTGAAAACAAATTGTCTGACATTAGTGAAGAATCTGACACAGATTTAGAAGCCAATTGCATAGAAGTGGAAATTCCTAGATCATTTAAAGAAGCTGCCGAGTCTAACCAAAAGGAAGAATGGATGAAGGCCATGCAAGAAGAAATCAAAATGATGGAGCAGCGAAAAGTATGAGAATTAATTCCAAAGAAAGATGGTGAGAAGATTATACATAATCGATGGGTGTATACTATCAAGAAAAATGAAGAAGAAAAAATTATAAGATATAAAGCAAGATTGGTTGCGAAAGGCTTTAGCCAGAAAAAAGGAGAATCCTATGAAGAAGTATATAGCCCTGTAGTAAATTTCGCCATCATTAGATTGTTTTTCACTATTCTAGTTGGACTTTTTGGTTGGCTCTACCAACAACTAGACATCAAATGTGCATATCTTTATGCAAAATTGCAAGAAAGAATAGTCATGTATCAACCAAAGGGATTTCAAAGCCAAAAGGGTCCAGATTATGTTTGTCTCTTGAAAAAAGCTATCTATGGACTCCACCAAAGTGGGAGGCAATGGTACTTTGAGATCCAAGATGTTTTAGAAGAATTAGCCTTCACCAGGTCAGAATGGACAAATTGTGTATTTATTTTTAAGAGAAGAATCTTACTACTCCTATATGTAGACGACATAATTATATTTGGAAAGACAGCTGAACATATAAAGGAAATTATAGAACTCCTGAAAACAAAGTTTGACCTTAAACTCCTAGGAAAAACCAAGAGACTGCTTGGCGTTGAATTTGAAAATGAAAATAAGAAATTATATATCCATCAGAAAGAATACATTGAAAAAATTTGTAAAATTTACTCAAAGTATAAAATTCCAATAATATCATTACCTATTGCAAAAGGCATAATTTATTCAAAGACCGACTGTCCTAAAACTGGAGAAGAAATAACTGAGATGGAGAAATACCCCTACAGAAATTTAGTAGGATGTTTAGCATTTTTAGCAAGTCAGACAAGGCCGGATATTGCTTTTGCAATAAATCTTTTCAGCCAATTTCAAGAAAACCCAAGCATGATCCATTGGCTAGGTCTACTTAAACTTCTCGGCTATGTTCAAGCTACTAAAAATTTCAAATTAAATTTATCAAATGTGACATCTCTAAAAGTGACGTGCTATAGTGATGCTGACTATGCATCTAACACAGATGACAGAGTATCCATGAGTGGAGTTATGATGTTTGTCGACAAAGCTCCAATCATTTGGCGAAGTTTCAAGCAAAAATGTATATTGTTATCTACGATGGAAGCGGAATACATCTCATTAAGTGAAGCAGCAAAGGAAATGATTTGGATAAGAAGAGTTCTGGAAGAAACTATCAAATCAAAATTAATCAACCAAGACTGTACTGAATATACATTACTGTGTGGTAATAAAGCTGCTATCGACTTTTCAAAATCACCTATCGAAAATGCTCGAACGAAGCATATAGATATACGCTACCATTTTCTAAGAAATCTAGTGTTCGACAATATTTTCGAGTTGAAATATGTCCAATCTTCACAGAATTTAGCTGATTGTTTAACAAAGCCAGTAATGAAAATCTCCTTGAAAGCGTTCACTACTGAACTGTTTATCGATGAGTGACTGCCGTCCAATGGACATTTAAGACTGTTTCAAGTGAATCGGGACTTTATATGAACTTTAATTTATTTTTATGTATTAAACTGTTTGCAAATGTGTTTATACAATTTTAAGATATTTGCATAAATGCTAAGTTTTTTTTAATCTTTCAATTGAAATTTAATAACTTTAAATTTAGTGTTAAAATCGTAATGCATTATCATCTTTAAAAGTTTGCAAGTTTAAAGTGTTTTTTTTTAGGCTTCGGCAAGCTGCCGATTTTTTTTTTTTTCTCAAAACTTAAATCGTTAATGTATGTATTATAAGTAAAATGTTTAAACTTTAAATTTTCATTAAACTGTTTTTGCAAGTTTGTATTTCAGGAAATTTTATGTCAAAATTCAAAATTTACGTTTGGCATAACTTACCCTTTTGAAAGTTTTTTTTTAGGCTGTTCTCTGTCAGAGTGTACGAAGAGGGGCAATGTTGGAAATATTTAATTCTTTTAAGTTATTTTTAGCATACCAACTGCTTATTTTAAGTTTTAAAACCCCATTTCATCATCTTGTCGTCCACCCTGCAGAGAACACGTTTTCCCGGCGACTGTCGAGATGTTTACGTTCTCAATCGGCGAGTTGAGTTATCTCATGGTTGCTCTTTGGAAGGAAACTTCCATTTTTCTGGTTCTATAGATGGCGCTGTCGTTCCGGAGATGCACGACGCTTCGTCTTTAGTTGACGTTTGCTAGGCTGTGATTCGTCCAGGTAATTAACTGTCCGTTTCGCGGTATTTTATGCAAATGTCTTATTTTTGAGGTGTATATATACCTGTACAAATTTCAGAGATGCATGCTTGCTCTCACATGCAAGTATCAGTTCGTTCTCATCTTGAACGAACATTAGATTGTAATGGGTATTCTTTTGAAACACTTAATGTTTTTAGTTCTAGTAGAGCTCTGTCTAAAGTTAATGTCTCTTTTAGTTTCTAATAAATGTGTTTGCTTTTAAAATCTTTGTCATTAATCAACACCATCTCACCTTTCATACTTTACATTTTCAGATAATTTATGAGTAGAAAGAGTATGTTTTTCCATATTTTGGGAAACATCAACAAAGGATCGCGAAAAATATGCGAATTTTGTCATAAGATCGTGAAAAATACGCGAATTTTGTCATAAGAGCGCGAAAAATATGCGCATATTGTCAAAAGATCGCAGAAAATACATGAATTTCGTCAAAAGATCGCGAAAAATACACGAATTTAGTCAAAAGGGCACGAGAAATACGGAAATTTCTTATTTATAAGCATTAGAATTTCAATTTGCTCCAAAAACAACTTTTATTGCTACAAAATTAATTTTTGCTGCTACAAAAATGGGTTTTACTGCTACAAAATCAGATTTTTGCTGCTCCAAAGCTGCTACAAAATGACTTTAGTGCACTTTCATCCCTGAAGACTAGCTAACCTGCCCGGCGTTGCCCGGGACTGTCATTGAAAAATATAACACTGGAGTGGACTTCATAAAAAAACACTGAATAATATTTATCTTGCACAGATTATAACTATATATCCACAGTTATGCTCCGAAATGTTTAAATCAGTAATTTGGATTTCAGAAGCAACGCGTTTGCCCATGAGACGGTTATTAAGCCTATTTTGACGATCGCTTGTGCTGTGTGTTTGATGCCATTCTCGATCCAATATATTTTGATTTTCTCATCTTAATGCGGCTTTTTGTTCACTTTCAAGCATTCGCCGAGATATTTTATTTGCATTTCTAACAATACTGTGAAGTTCCATAACTGCAGTGAAAGAGAGAACATAAATAAATAAACGCGAAATGTAAACCGGATTCACCTCCACCTAGATCCTGCCAAATTACTATACACGATAACCAATGAGATGAGTTTCTCGGGTGTTGCCATTAAACAATAACAAATAATCTCGATTTCTGTGTCACATATGTTAGCGTAATCTCTTTATTCTAAAAAAAAAGTAACTACTGCTGTCACTGCCGCCGGTTTTGAATTTTTTGTGATTGGAGGTCTTTCTTCGTTAATATTAAGAAAAATAATGCATGCAAAAATATGAAAATCGCTGGTTTTATACAGAAATGTTTGATAAACATGCTGATGCAGGCAGTTTTCAAATCGAAGAATTATTTTAAGAGATATTTAATGCTAAAGTTGGACAAAATCGTTCCATTAAAAAAGTTTTATTGGAGCAAAAACTATGCATGAGAATTTAATCATTTTTAGATCATTTTATACGTTTTGAAGTTCCCGGTGTGCAGACTGTATTTCTTTTTTTAATTTGACTCATTTTTTGAGGTTTTATTTCTATTTTAAATTCAAATTTTCAGCATTTCTAGAGATATTTTTTACATTATTTTAGAAAATGGTATTAATTTATACTGTTGCCGAATGTATAAACAGCGCAAACAATAATGTTTGCTTCAAATTAAAAATTTATTTACACGTGACTATTATAAACAGAAAAAATCATTTGGAATTAGAATTAAATATTTATGTACAAAAATTAGGAACTTATTAAAAATTACGTCATAAAAAGTATACACGTGAATTTTAAAAGAGAAAGGATATTGTAAAATAATAAATTCATTAACATGCGTTAGAAGTCTTAAATAGGAGAAATTACGTCTTATTTACGTCACATTACAGTTATTACATAAAATGAACACAAAATATTGCAAAACAGTTTAAATTTAGAAATTGTGCTAGACATTTATTTGATATTTTGAGAAGATCTTTTCAACTATTTTTGTTAGGAAAGCGCAAATAATATTTCATTTCTAACGAAAGTATTTATATTTTGAATATTTAAAAGAGAAAGAATAGCTTGGTCAAAATTACATCAGATTAAAAACGATTAATTTAAAATGTCTCATTTAAAAGAACTTTCTTTTCGCTTTGTTTAAAAAGTACCAGGAGACAAAGACTGTTTACTTAATTCCTTTTATATTAGCTTATTTTGAAATGTTGTTACACGTGTCTACGTCAAGTTATTTTTATTTCGACGTTTTATTTGTATTTTTATTAATGTTGTACTAATTTATTTGTCCTTTCGTTATTTAAAATAAAAATTATGCCAATTTGTATAATTTGGCGAAATTGGTCGACGGGATAATCAAGTAGTACCGCAGCGGATTTGGCATTAAAATTCCCCAATCAAAGAGAAATGAAAAGAAATCCATTTAAAGGGAGATCGCCACTGTTTTTTAAATTATATTTCAATCTTTCGAAATCTTTTTAAAGCCGATCAAATTAGCGTGCATTTAGAGTCTGCGGTGTCTGAACGGGGGTTGGCGAGCGTTGCTCGTAGGGGGCCAAGCCCCCTAGTATATATATATATATATAGATTGTTGTACTTGTAAAATGTCCCATTAATTGGGTTATTTTAATAACTAATACGAATTACAGCATAAAGAATAATAGTAGAGCTTAAGCTCTACCAAAGATAAGAACCTTATAGTGCTAATGTAAATAATGTACATTTAATTAATAATAATTATGTATATAACATTATAACAATAGTTCCAATAATAACTATCTATTTAAAAACTCAAGAAATCTGGACCAATATGAAAATAATGAAGAGTCCGAAGAATTTTCATCCTTCCTATCTGCTGAAGATTGCTCTTTTGAAGGACTTAGATATATTGCTGGTTAGATTGCAAAAAAAAATGTTATAAATTTACTTGGTGCATACTTAGTTTTTAAACTTATGTTTTCCTTTATTGAACCGATTTTGAAGGCTTATGATAGCATTTTGAAAATATTATTCCTACTAAAAGGAACTGTACAATCCTATGCAGAATTGTACCCTTTGGAAACAGCATCTTTCTAATTTACAATTAAAATTTACTTAGTTTTTGCTATAACTTCATAAAATATATAATAAAAATTTTAGCAGGATAACACAAAAAAAAAAAAAAAAAAAAAAAAACTCACCTAACCAACTTCCCTATTCAATATATGAATTAGTGTACTATTAATTTTTTTATATAAGGGTTAGTAAATCTGTATTTTATGTAATTAAAATGAATAGTGTAAAGTCTAATAAATAAAGATGGTAATTTATTTTCATTAAATTTTCTAAAAGTAGCTAATATCATTCCTTTCGTAGATTATTATTATAATATATATCTGTGTGTGTATGCACAGAATTTAACAAGAAAGTCTTAAGGGGTGTGACATTAAAAAACATTCCCTAATCGCAACAAATAGGCAACATTTAATTGACAAAGCAATAGGTGGAAGTTGTGGGGTATGATCATTTACAGAATATATGTGCAAAAAAAAAAAAAAAAAAAAAAAAAAAAAATAATAATAATAATTATCTGTCTGCAAGCAATTTTTTTTTCAGTTTATGTAAATAACAGAAAAAGGAATTTAAAAAAAAATGAAATTGAAGTTTAACACTAGATTTACAGAATCCGTAAACTTGACAGGTTTCCAATTTTATGCTTGAAATCATTTGAAAATATAGTTTATTTTTACAGCAATATGAATTTGAAGGTATTATGATGCACATAATATGGGAACGCCGATTGTTACTCTTGTGACTGTCAGAGCAAATTTCCATAAATATTTCCAGTTCCTTCATTACAAAATATATTTAGCATAAATTTGATGCAACCACTTAAAAATACATGTGTTCTTCTCTTATAAACCATATGCAATTTGTAACAAAAAGTATTTTACTTACCTAGATAATAAATGAAAATTTTATTACTCTTGTGACCACAAAAAATGCAATTTTCAAAAATTGTGTTTTCAGAAATTCTGTGAATTATACGACGATACTATAGAAATAAAATCTACAGAATATAGCAGAGTAATTATACCTTTTTAAAAAGTATTAATTATTGAACTCATCTGATAACACATGAATTAGTGACATTTGATTTTGCAAAATGCTAAATGTTACTCTTGTGACATTTTGTCCATAAAGGAATTTCCCCAGAAATTCAGTTTAAATACTAAAGAAAACAATTAAAATAAGTTTAAAAAAATTACTTTTCCATAGGAAAAAACTGTTAATGATGGTTACATTTTGAAATAACATAAAAAAATTAATTCTAAAATTAGTTTGTAAAATCCTCGAGAGTTTATCAATCTGAGAGCATTAATGTCAGCCACAATGTGATTCTTTTTTGCCAAATATTGTGGTCATCAGGTTCAAACTTGAGAATTCCTTATGCTTTAAATAGCTCTTAGCACTTCATTTGATAATTTTTGTTTACCACTTCAATAGTAAAACCATGAATCTTTAAATCATCATATTTTAGAATCACTCAGTATAACCACATAGCAATTTCTCAGTTTCTGCTACTGAACAGAATAAATCATTGTTTCATTATCAATAATATCACTTGTAACTTCTCCTGTATCATTATTTACTTAATGAAACACAAATTCTTTGTACGAATGATGTTAGTGTATGGTTTGTAGTAAGTGTCATTTTTCATGGTTTTAACAAATTCTATTTGTTGAATGCCCTTCTCTGTTGATATTTTCTCACAAAGTAATGAAACATTGTTTTATTTCTTCCTCTGATATATGGAGTATGCTTGCTTTTGTTTTTTCATGAACAACTTTGACAAAATAAGCAGTATTCCTTAAAATTGCTTTTTTAGCACACACTTTATTCCACATATATTATCATACAATGACACAAAATAAATCTACCACACATATACCAGGAGTATTTGAAAAAATATGCCCAATTAAGTTAATTGTGAAAGAAGTCTGATTCATTGCAGATTGCAGGCAAATTTGCATAGTTATATTTTTGTTTAAATTGGAAAACACAACCATCATATAAAAAGGCAAAACAGATACATTTTAGGAAAATGCATTCCCTTAAAAATGCTATGTTGAAATTTTACATACGAGAGCATTTACAGAAAATTGATTATGAGTTACATTGTCTGAAATATAGTTAAGATTTTACTATTTTGGGATCATACTAAATAATGGCTGGAAATACAGTCGCTTGTGCATTTGACCAGTATGCAGTATTTCATACCAAAATTTCGTCTTGGCATAAAAATGTACAGTTTTCAGAAAATCCACTGGCATAACGATTGTTTGAAAAATGGTTATTTTTTTTGGCATTATCGAAATAATCCTGTGCACAAGTTTGAAGGAATGTGTGTCACAGAAATGGATTTAGTTGGTTTCAAAAATTTTGTAAACAATCAGAAATGGTTTCTTCAACTGTTACTTTTTCAAATCGTTTTGAGAAAGTAACAGTTTTGACAAAATGTTGATACACATTTTGTCAATAGCGAAACGTTTATCCTCGTTTTGCTATTTACAATAACTTATAAGAAGTTCTGTAATATGGACTTCTTTTTCAAATAATTCTTCCATGTTATCTTCGCAAATTAGACATTCTGAATTCATACATTCTAATTATGATGTATCTCAGTAGACAAAGTCATTGCATTTTTCACAGGAATGTTTAATGCAGAAAATATACAAGTTACCGCATTATGAATTGCTTGAATGTTTTTGTGACAACCACAAATGCAGATATTCTGATGTATAATTTTCTATTGTTTTATGAAACTAGGCTTTAAAGGTGCAAAGGAATTTCCAATTTTGCAATTTAGGAAAGCTTCTTTAACCCTTTGAGGGGCAAGCAATTGTGTTTGTGAAATGTTGAATTAACACTGGAATTTTAAAAAAGAATTACTTCAAAAAAAAAAAAAAAAAAAAAAAGGAAAAGCAATTTTTTGACATTTTTCTGCCAAAGTTTAAAAAGTAAAATTTAAAAGTTTCTGGTGCGAATCTGCATTGAAATTAGGTGGAATATAATATATCCCGCCGCCGCCCCTCAAGAAGTTAAACAAAAAACTTAGTAAACGTCACGTAGGATTGATGAAATTATCTGACCTTTTAGTAAACGTCACCTAGGATTGATGGAATTATGTGACCTTTTTCACACCTAAGTAATGCAGATTTAGCTGAAGAATGACCTCTTCTTAAATCTTCGACATAAAATTCCCAATGCTGTGGAGTTGGATTTTTTTCCGTTACAGAATCTGAGGTTAGCTAGTTCTCTACTTTTTCCTTTTCTTAATATTTTCATTCTCTTGCTGAAGCTTTTGCTGACTCTAAGACTTTTCTTCATTTTATCATAACACATTTTGTTTTGTTTCTTTCTCACATCAACATATTCGATTTCATTCTTATTTTTTCTCTACATTTTTTGCTGCTTAGTAGATTCTTTTTTGCTCTTTAAGACAATATCATATATAAGAAGCAATATTAAAATCTTTCCTTTAAAATATACTATCAGAATCCTTTACATAAGAGTTACTATAAGAATCTCTGTAGGTCATATAGCAGAATTTAGTAAACAGAGCTTTACAAAGCCTATAAAATATCTGATCAAAGACCATATGCTTCAAACCAAAAGAAAGAACACAAAAATGACAAGAGTTGAGTTGTTTTAATCTATCTTTAATTGCTTGTCGTTATTATTTTATGATCTTAATAATAAAAAATAAATAAATAAAAATAAATCCATCCATTTAAAAAAAAAAAAAAAAAAAAAAAAAAAACTAAAAGATAATTTATCTTCCTTAATTTACAAAATAACCTTAATTATGGCTAAAACTATTTCAAGAACTGTTCTAATAACAGAGAAAGCAACTAAACTTTAAGCATTCTGTTTGTTTTGGTTGTAACCAGTGTTGCCAGATGGGAGACATTTTTAATTCAGATTATCTGAATGTCACCACTTTTTTAAAATAGTATAAACCAGCCTTATTTTTCAGAATTTTTAATCTAATTTTAAATAGGCTGAATATTTCTAGTTCAAAAAAGTGGCGACAATCAACAATCTGGGGACAAAAAAGTGCCTAATTTGGCAACAGTGGTTGTAACACAGTTTTATGTCAAACTATGGACAAAAGTATTATATGCAGTAGCGCCAACTTTTCAAAAATATTGGGTGGACTCAAAAAGTTTTGAGTAAAATAATGCATATAGTTTTTTTCCCTTTGGTGTATACGTGTGTCGATGGAGTGAGGGAAGGAGCGAATGACTAAAGATAATTCGAAATTAAATTGTTTTTTTCTAAGCAAAGTTTTAAATTATTATAATTTTATAAATGATTTTATTAAATTATATTCTTATAAGTTCTTCCTTTTAAATACATTAATATTTATTTTAAATAACATTAGAATCGCCAACTATTGAAAATGAAAAAAAAAAACCTAAATGTCAAGAAAAGCATGCATTTTAGTCACCTAAGTGCTTTATCAATTCAAGACCTCAAAACAGATGGCAAAATAAGCAGGAAATTTGTTTTTATGAGAAATTTAACTATGCAACCGCAAAAGGGATTTTCAGTGCTCCTGTAAGTCTAATGGATGTACAGTGGAACCCGGTTAAGACATTCACGGTTAATACACAATCCCGCTTAATACGCGAATGCTTTCCGCTCGCTTGAACATTGCCCATAAAACTAATGCAAAAATATATCGTTTAAGACGCGAACGGTTATTACGCGATCCCGCTTAATACGCGGAAACTTTTCGGTCCTTTGTGATAAAAAATCACGTTTAAGACACGAATTCTTTGGTGAAGATGCGAATTCCTTCTTTCTTCTCCAGTGTTTCCATTTTAGCAGATTTTTTTATTAAGATAAAAAAAAACGCTGTTTCTGTATACTAATATTTACTTTATTTAATAACAGATCAGTTAAAGGAACATTTCGAAAATAGTGATAGATATTTGAATAAAAAAACCCCTCTAAATTAGCAAGACTGCAATTCCTCTTTAATCCTGTGTTCTAACATTCTTTGTATCTCGTTTCGTGAATTTTTTATTGTAGTAGAAAGAGATACAGAGAGGAATTCAGGATGCTCAGATACGTCATAAAATTATGATTAAAGATGATTATACCTGTTGTTAGTGAGTTTTTAAATGTATATTATATCACTACTATGTTTTATAATGCATGTTATATGCAAAAAAAAAAAAAAAAAAAGAAAGAAAGAAAGAGAAACTTGCATAGATTAAATAAATACGACTGCTGTTGTATAATTCTTTTATGTTTCCTATGTTTTCGTTACTTTTTGCTATGCTAACAATACTTTTTATGCAAAGATTTTTTTTTCTTACATTAAAAAGGACAGATTATATTGGTACTCATTATCACAAGTGCTAAATATGATTTTAACAACTGGATTATGTTTCAAAAATTTAATATTTTTATTCTTTCTGTTAAAAAAAAAATAGTCTAGGTTTTTATCTTTGGTTGTAACGTATTATCGACAATAAAGTCGCATGTTTGAATCCATTTTTATTTTCAGTTATTATTCCAGTCTGTCCTGTAAAAAGATAGACTGAGTAAAGTTGAATACAATTAAGTTTAAATCTAAATATACGTATAAGACACAATTTTCGACCATAAACACATCAATGAAAGCTCTAAAGTTCATTTAGACAATTAGATGTGTAAATAAGCCCAGTTCCTCCAACATTATACAAATTATGTTTAATACGCGACTTAGGTCCACTCCCTTGAAAACGCGTCTTAACTGGATTCGACTGTACTTACTATTTTTCAAACAAAATTATTTTGAGAAAGTTAATAAAACCAAATTTCATTCCTGTGATTAAATAAATAAATATAAAAAGAATTAAAACAATTGAAATTGGGTGGTAGGAGAGATCAAATTATTGGGTGGGCTCGCGCCCCATGGGCCCATATAAGTTGGCACCACTGATTATATGTTACTCTTGTGACACAGACGTTTGTTAGTCTTGTGACAACACCCAAGAGCCTATTCCATGCATAGATAAACAAAATATTTAATGTAAAATCTTTCTTATTCCTCGAAATCAGTGAGTTAGGAGTTTTGGGTAAAAATTTTAAGTAGTTTTTATAAAACTAGGGGGCTCTGCCCCCTACGAGCTACGCTCGTCAACCCCCGTTCAGACACCGCAGACTCTAACAGCACGCTAATTTGACTGCCTTTAAAAAGATTTCGGAAGACTGGATTATAATTTGAATCTGACAATTATAATCTGACGTAATTTTCACCAAACTATTCTTTTCTTTTTAATATTCACGTCAAAATACTTTTGTTAGAAATGAAATATTATGATCATCTTAAAATGTCAAGTAAATGTCTCGCGCAATTTTTAAATTAAAACTGTTTTGCAATATTATTTTTTGTTCATTTTACGTAATAAGTGTAGTATGACGTAAATTCTCCTATTTAGGACTTCTAACGCATGTTACTGAATTTATTATTTTACAATATTCTTTCTCATTTAAAATTCACGTGTAACTATAGTTTTTATGACGTAATTTTCAATGAGTTCCTGCTTTTTATATTTTTTGTTTATGATAATAGTCACGTGTAAAAGCAAACATTATTGGTTGCGCTTTTTATACAGTTGGCAACAGTTTAAATTAATACAATTTTCTAAAATTTCCAAAAAATATCTCTCGAAATGCTGAAAATTTGAATTTAAAATAGAAATAAAACCTCGAAAAATTATTCAAATTAAAAAACTAACTGCAATCTGCACACCGGGAAATTCTGACGCATAAAATGATCTAAAAATGATTAAATTCCTATGTACAGTTTTTGCTCCTATAAAACTTTTTTAATGGAACGATTTTGTCCAACTTTGGCATTAAATATCTCTTAAAATAATTCTTCGATTTGAAAACTGTCTGCATCAGCGTGTTTATCAAACATTTTTCTATAATACTATCGATTTTCATATTTTTGTATGCAACAGTTTTTTTAATATTAACGAAGAAAGACTTCCGGTCACAAAAAATTCAAAACCGGCGGCGGCGGTGACAGCGGTAGTTACTTTTTTTTAGAATAGAGAGATTAAAACTTTAAGATGTTTTCTGTTACTTTTGTGACATTTAATTATCAACTAATAAATAAAGTTAAAATTGCATTTAATACCTTAGCTTATATGAAACCTTTTAACTATGTAGATCTAACAGATATAATACTATCTTGTTATCAATCCATAATAATTTAATTTAATAAACAAAAGCAAAAAACTATACTACTGAATAAGTTGATTTTTATGTTCAATTGTGAATGAATTTTTATACTGTCTGTTTCCAGTCCAGTTTTAGTGTAGACTTATTCTTATGAAATTAAAACTTACAAATTCCTATACTGCAACTCTTTAGCTTTAAATTGATGTATCACACTTATATTTCCGTTTAAAATAATTTTTTAGCAAAAATTTTCTTCTGCCGTGAATGTTCCCATATACTATACTTAGCCCATTTTCTCCGCAGGCACTATAATTTAGTCTATCTGTTTAAAATGAACGAAAGTTGTTACAAAATATATTCATTTTAATGTAGTCGAATTCCTATAAATCTAGTGTTAAATTATTCTAATATAAGACTAAATATCCATTAAAGTCTGTCTGTGACATATCAATTTTAAATTTATCCACTTCTGACATACCTTCATGCATTTGGTTTTTGTTCAGTTCAGAAGTGCATAAATTTTTCAGAAATATGAACACAAAAAATTAATTTGTTTGTGATTTAAAACTGCTTAAATAAATCTTATTTGCTAATAAGTTAATAACTTTCTATAAGTCCTCCAGTTAAAGTTTTCCTTTCTGGTGAATTCATGTAGTTTACAAATCACACATTTTAAAGCCCAACAAAATAAAAATAATTAATGAAGAGTATGTTTTTATGGAATGGAAATTTGTGAAAGGGCCTATTTTATTAAGAGGCAGTTTATGAAGGGCCTGTTTTATTAAATGGATTTTTATGAAGGGGCTCTAAATAGGTCCCAAATTTTGCTTGTATTGATCCCTGAATTCATTAATTGATAATACTAACTGATTATCAAATAAATGCATTCTGCTTTTATTTATTATTTCAGCATTGTCATCATTAAAACTTCACCAGTCATCGAGGCAGATAAAAAGATTATGTCTCAGGTTCGTGTTATGAATCTGAATGATGCTTCTCCTTATGAAACTCTACACTCTTATATTAGCAGTGCAGTTGCACCATATTTTAAATCTTATGTTCGTGAGACTGGAAGAGCAGAAAGGTGAGTTATATAATCTTTTGTACATGTTAGCATATTATAAAATGAATGTTTTTTAAAATACAATAACCAAAGTTAATTATAATTCTTACTAATGCTGATTAATTTGGCATCTATTAGTTTGTAATTATTTTAAGTGATTTTTGAGAGGAAATGATTTTATTCAATGAAATTTAAGTACGCTTAATTTACAATATTTCAGTCATTTATTTAAAATTTTTAAGTGTACAGTGAAACCTTCCTGTGCGATCACCTCCCTGAACGACCATTTTTTCATGGAACGAAATTTATTCCCATAGCCTCAATACTAATTTTACCTCCATTCAGAGGCCATCCCAGTTGAATTCCCTCCATGAGCGACCAATTTCTTTGAAGAAAATGAAACAAATTCAGTTTTTTCCTGGTTGCTTGAAGAAGGTTTTATTAGAAAAATAATTCTGGAGAGCGCATTTTCATCAAACTTCTAAACTAAGTTTAGATTTTTTTAATTCCAGTAACTTTCAAGTGTTTAAACCCCTTTTTGCCTTAGGCAATGGATTTAACTCTGATATGATAAATTAAGAATGACGGTCAATAAACTCACCTGCCTCATTCTGTCAGGAAACTCTCAAAGAAATAGATAAATTAATGAAATTGTCATTATTTGTTCCCGTCCAAAAAAAAAAAAGCATTTATTTACTGAACTTCAAAAGGACTTGCAAATAAAAGTTATAAAAGATAAAACTGTAAAATCAAAGCAAACGTCAATGTATTCATTTTTAAAACTCTGCAGGAATTAACTTTTGTTTTGATACTTAAATTTTTATATATTTCCTAATGTGAAAATAAATTTTAGTAACGTTAATTGTTACCCTTTTTCAACAATTAAAATCTAGATTTAAACATGACCTCCATTAAGAGACCACCTCTTGGAGTGACCACTTTTTATTGGAACGGAAGGTGGTCGCTTTAGGGAGGTTTTACTGTATCTGTTGTTATATGTAATACCTTGTAATATATTGCTCTTTAGATTAGATATCTTTTTTTTCACAGAATTTTTAAAGATGCACTTAAACATATTTAATAATGTTTTCCTCACATGTTTTTTGAATTTGGGGTCTCAGGAAAACTTTTTGAGGTATTCTTCCTGGTACATAATTCAAAATACAATGTTGAAATATATCACTTATAGTGAAATTGCAGAATGTGAATGCTTCAACTTAAATTATTCTGAATATTAAGAGCTAATCTTAAATATGAGTTGATATTCATTAAGTCTGTCTGCTGAACAATTTTTCTGTTATAAATATTTGTAAATAAATTTGCAATACCGTATTTCCCTGCTTATAGTGCCCATTTTTGGTACAAGAAAATTGATTGAAATTTACAGCTGCATTTTTTACATTGGTTATAAAACTGACATATTACAAATTTAGAAAAACAGTTGATCAAAATAATTGAAATTTCTACATTAAACAACAAAATTTATTTACAAAAATTGCATACATTATGAGATTAATAATTCTTGCTATCAGATTGCATGAAAAATTACTAATTATTATACTTTTAAATGTTCTTTTTTATTTATATATTATTATTTATATATTATTTCATTTATATATTATTTCATTTATATATTATTTCATTTATATATTTATTTTCTATCAGTCTTGTGAAAATTTCTTTGCGTAGAAGTTTGTTATACAGCAAAAATATGCAAAAAATTTAAAATGCGCTCTTAAAATTTTGGTGTGCATTATATGTTGTAATATGCTTTTACTGATATTTTGTTAAGCCATGATACAGTATTGCCATTAAACGATTTATAGGAATTTTTTGGAAAAAAATCATAGAGCATTTTAGGTTGTCTATTTTATAAAATTCTATTCAAAATAATTTTTGAGATTCTGTAAAATAAATTAGGTTAGTCTTTAAAGAAAAATAATGCATTTTTTTATTATAAAGGGATGGCGATAAGATGGCCCCTACTGTGGAGAAAAAAATTGCTGAGTTAGAAATGGGCCTGCTCCATCTGCAACAAAATATTGACATACCAGAAATAACTCTCATTATACATCCAGTGGTGATTTCTACGATCAAAAAAGCAAGCGAAGAAGGTAGGAAAGCTACAGTGAATGACTTTGGAGATAAAGTGGAGGACTCTACTTTTCTTAACCAACTTCAAAATGGAGTCAACAGATGGATTCGGGAAATACAAAAGGTGTGTTTTAATGTATCTATCTTTTTTTTTTTTTTTTTTACATGAAAAAACTTCATTAATCCAACTCTGTTTATCATTTATAAACTGCACCTAACAAAACCAATTTTGCCATCATCGATTACCAACATCATCTATTTTGTACATAAAATGTGCTGTTTTAAAGAAGAAAAATCTTAATATGAAGGCAATAGTTAAAAATATGTGACAATGTTATCTTTATATATATAAAAAAATAATATAAAAATAATTTCTTGCTAATCAAATTTCTATAACCTGTTTTACTATGTGTTTAATGCTCCACTCAGTTTTGCCATATTTTTGATGCAAGGGCTTTCATTAAAAAAAAAAAAAAAGTCTTCTGAATTTGATGGAATTTTGCTAAAATTTGAATAATAAATATTTTAACTCTATATAACAAAAAGGTATGAATAATAACAAATATTATACAAAATAATGACTAGTTTTTATGTGGGATGTTGGCATTTTTACTAGTTATTCCAAATCAAATTACTTGTATCATTTCACCCTCTAGCTGATTTAAAGGATTTTCTCTAGGGGATGATCTTCATATGTAAGATGTCTGTGACTATTTTTAATGACAGTCATGTAAAAGACCACCTTCAGTGGTATTCAACACATGTTTTTAAAAATATTTGCTGTATACCTTTTTAAAATAAAGGTGTATTCTGCCCCATTAAGAGGCTACTTCAGTCAAACGAAATGACCCGTTTGCCAATGCTAATCCTATGGAAGAAATTTATAAAGATATCTCGGTCGCATTTCAATATTTTTAAATGATTTCTTTTGCATTCAATAGCTGAGATCGATCTGTACAAAGGCCGTTGTTTACTTTCTCAATTTTGTTTACAGGTATTTCTTATAAGGACACTTTCATTTTTGAAACCGGTTTCGAAAGTAAAAGCATCCTCATAAAAAATATCTACAATTAAAATCCAAAAAGTAAAAAACGGCCTGCTTACAGATCGGTCTCAACTATTCAATGCAAAAGAAATCTTTTAAAAATATTGAAATGCAACCGAGATATCTTTATAAATTTCTTCCATAGGATTAGCATTAGCGAATGCGTCTTTTCATTTGACTGAAGTAGCCTCTTAAAACAAAGAAATAACTTTTTTTTTTTTTTTAATAGAATGCTTATAAAAATCATAATTTTTATTCTATATTGGCTCTTTTATGAATTTTTAACTTATACATTATCTAATTCATATCTGTATAACTTATTGAAAATTGAGATCCTACTTTAAAATCAATAGTATTTTTAAAATAACTTATTTGCAGTAGTGTAACATTATCATAAGTGCAGCCATCTATTGATTTTATTATTATTATTATCTCTGTTATTTTGATAATAATATTCTTGTAAGTTAAATTGCATCAGACAATACTGCTAACTTGAAAGTTTTTGAATAAAGAAGTTTAAATTTAGATTCAATTCAAAATTTTGATAGGAAAACTGAATTTCAGGATCTGGAAGTGGTCCCGTTACCAGAAAGTTCAAGACGGGTGACGGGTGTCACAGATTTTCTCTTTTGCAGATTCTTTTTCATCAAACCTTTATTTTGCTTCATATTATGTTTAGCTCTTTATTGCTGAATGCAAAAAGTTAAGATTATTATTAATAAAAATTTATAAAATGCCTAAAGACACTACAGGCAAATGATTGCTAGATTAATTAATGCTTCAATTGTAAAAATATTTTACCTGCAGATTAATTTTTGCCCCTAAAGTATCTGTCTCAGGCACTTTTGAGAATTTTTTACTACTGGAGAAGTGGTTACAGTAATTAAAAGGCTTTAAAACAAAAAATGATTAAACATGTTTATCCTTTCAACACAAAGCAAAATGCTTAAATATTTTTAAAAGAAAGTTAACACTGGTTGATTACTATGGTTTAATTATAGCAGACAGACTACTTTTTCTCCAGAAACGTTTTTACCTTTTTTGAGATGATATAAATTCACATTAAAATTTGTGCATACGTAAAATGGGGAGGCAGAAGAAAAGAGGTGGGCAGATATATCTTTTCACAGATACATAATGATCACATAAATCATGAAAGCCATAATTTTCTTATGACTGCCATTTAAAATAAGGGTTTTTGTCAATCATGAAAGAAAGAATCTCAATTTTTCTTGATCAGGGATGATAAAATCTCTATTTTTGCAGTTAAGTCAAACTTTACACAGAGGTTTTCAATGGTTCAATCCTTCTCCATCCACAACAACAACATGAATGTCCATATTCATGATAAACTTATTTTAATCTAAAACTAAAAAAGGAAAAAACTGTACTGTGTTTCTTTTATATAATTTTTATTTTTGTGGACAATTTAAATCGACATGAAACTGATTAAATTCACCATTGAGTTGATTTGAATCTTTACTACTGTTTTACCTCAATTTAAAATTACTGTGTGTAACTAAAGAAAAAATCATACTTATTTACTAAATAGCATGTTTTTATGCATGATGCATAGCAGTATTAAAAGCGTAGAAAATAAAATTTTGGGATATTTAAAGTGAATATTGTGTTTTTGCATTTTTAAGATGTGTTAAAGTTTTAGTACATCTAGATATGCAAGTGAGTTTTCTTCAGCTTTTATATATATATAAACAAAGATTTGCATGACTTACACCAGTGATAAACCTCAGTTTTAAAATATTTGCTTGGAAATCATGTAGCATATTACATTTATTATGTTAAATTGACTTGGCTATGCTCAAAAAGTATGAAAAGGGTGTATATATGTAAATAAAAACTCCTAAATAGTAAATAATTTGTATTGTAGCAAAATTGTTTGTATTCATATACTTAAAAAATAGCCAAGCCGATTTTTTTAAGTAAATGTTGCATGCTTTTATACCAAACATACCAACTTCAGTTTTTTTCTCCCCTGGAAAACAGTACCATGTTTATTGTTAAACAAAAGTCTTAATTTTCTTACACAATCTTTAAATTAAAAAAAATATATATGTTGTATGTCTAACAAATTCCTTCATTGCAGGTTACCAAACTTGACAGAGATCCATCTTCTGGAACTGCACTGCAAGAAATCAGTTTTTGGCTGAACCTTGAGCGGGCACTTTTACGAATTCAAGAAAAACGTGAAAGCCCTGAAGTTGCTCTTACTCTTGACATCCTTAAAAAAGGCAAACGATTTCATGCAACTGTCAGTTTTGACACCGATACAGGTAATTCATAATTGAGTTTCCTTTTGCATGAAAATAATAATTTACATTTTGATTATTTTGTATTCTTTCATATGTATTTTTTCATTTGATACATATTATGCATTTTTGATTAATGTATTTGCAAGTAAGGCTATATTTTTAAATTGAAATTTTCCAAACCTATTTATTTGTTAAGAAAGAAAAAGAAATGAATAGCTTAACAAACTTTAAATCACTGCTGATTTTATTTTTAAGCGAATATGAGACCCAATATTTTCTTCTTAATTTTTATATGCTGTAAAACTTCTATTATTCTTCTCTGCTTTAACTATATCAATTCCTATTATTTATTTATCAGTCACTAGAAATAGTGCAAATAATACCATAATTTCATAGAAATAGAAAAATTTATGAAATAAGTAAATGAATCACATTTAATCAAAGAGCAGGTTTACAATGGTATTGAAACTAGAGTAAACTGGAAAGCTGTTTCTGAAAAGATTGTATTCCGATCATCAGGAAAGTCTGTATCTTATCCATCTTTTTTTCATCTCTTACAACAACCATTCCATGGCTGATGGATAATCGAATTTTTATTGTAAATCAAATTGTTTCAAACTTAAAATATTCTGCAGTTATCTACTCTTTAAATCTTTTAAAAAGCATTTTGTTTGACATTCTGAGCTTTTTCAATAATTTGCAATTTTAACTCAGGCTGTCTACTATTTACTTGTGTATGTGTACAATATCATTATTCTTCTAATTGTTAAAAACTTTTATAATTTTTATTTAAAAACTTTTCAAGGTAAAAGCTGCTGAATTTATATATAAAGGTGAATATTGCAGATATAAATCGCTATATAAATAGCTAGTCAGTTTTCATTCGTCTAGACGGTTGGTTTGGCGACTTCGATGGAAAATTTAATTTAGAGAATATAGGAAGGAATATGTCTACTGACAGGTTTCACTAGAAAGATTCTATTTCCATGCTTGAGAAACCTACCAGAAAATTTATACCTTTTGGTAGACAATACATTTAATTACAATATTGTTTACACTTTGGCTCATGCATTTATTTTTCATTTATTCTGAGTGTTACGCTTAAATTCAACAGCTAAATGTAAAGTTTTACTTCTCATCATTGTATTCATTGCTGAATAATATGTATTAATTCATATTTGTTATTTAGTATATAATTGTTCCATTGATCCATCAACAATCATATTTATGTTGACTAAGGATGCACATCTGGATCTGGATACTGAATTTATCAACTCCTTAAGAATAATTGTTTCTAGTAATTTCTCTGTAATTAAAAAAAAAATATTTAATGGAAATATTTAGTTGTAATGTTGTATGATATCCTCTACCAGTGGGCAGTAGATTAATGATACTGTAATATATAAATAGTTAGAAATCAAATTCATTTTCTAATTATTTCGTTAAAAATAGTAGGAGGCTCTGGCCCCTACGAGCTACACTCGTCAACACCTGTTTAGACACCGCAGACTCTAAAAGCATGCAAATTTGATCGGCTTTAAAAAGATTTCGGAAAATTGAATTATGATTTTAAAAAACAGTGGCGATCTCCCTATACACGGATTTCTATTCATTTCTCTTTGATTGGGGAATTTTAAGGCCAAATTAGCTGCTGTTAAACGATACAGTGGCTATTTTCGTCTTTGATTAAATAAAATCAGTTAAACTTTTCAAAATAAGCTAATATAAAATGAATTAAGTAAACAGAGTCTTTGTGTCCTGGTATTTTTTAACAAAGTGAAAAGAAAGTTCTTTTAAATAAGACATTTTAAATGTATCATTTTTAATCTGATGTAATTTTGACCAAACTATTCTTTCTGTTTCTAATATTCACGTGAAAATACTTTTGTTAGAAATGAAATATTATTTGCGCTGTCCTAAGAATAATAGTTGAAAAGATCATCTAAAAATATCAAATAAATCATTGGGTCTTCATGGCCGAGTGGTCAAAGCACCACACTGCTAATTGCTTTTGAGCGTAGAAGATTGTGGGTTCAAATCCCATTGGTTCCATTGCACACACTCTTTGTGTGGAACTCCCAGGATGTATTTCTCGTAACATTTCCTTGTGCTATCTCATCTCTGACTTATAAGCGGGCTCTCATGTCAAGCACACAAGTCATATGTTTGTTGTTCAATAAATAAATAAAACAAATAAATGTCTCGTGCAATTTCTAAATTTAAACAGTTTTGCAATATTATTTTTTGTTCATTTTATGTAGTAATGTGACGTAATTTCTCCTATTTAAGACTTCTAACGCATGCTAATGAATTTATTATTTTACAATATCCTTTCTCTTTTAAAATTCATGTGTAAATATAGTTTTTAAGATGCAATTTTTAATAGGTTTCTGCTTTTTATACATAATTACTTAATTCTAATTTGAATGGTTTTTTTCTGTTTATAATAGTCACATGTAAATAAATTTTTAATATGAAGCAAACATTATTGTTTGCGCTGTTTATACAATTGGCAACAGTTTAAATTAATACCATTTTCTAAAATATGTAAAAAATATCTCCCGAAATGCGGAAAATTTGAATTTAAAATAGAAATAAAACCTCAAAAAATGAGTCAAGTTAAAAAAATAAATGCAGTCTGCACACCGGCTCCACCAGTGGCCGAGAGGTTCAGCTCTCGAAGCTGGTAGACGGGAGGTGCTGGGTTCGATCGCAATCGTGCCCGTCGGCCTAATCGTTCAGAGTTTTCGTGGTTTTTTTCGAACCTTGGATTTCCAAGCGTTAATACGGGTTAGGTTCCTTTAGAAAGACCCCCCACGTAGGGCACTTCTCTTCTGGGCCTATATGCCTCGAGCAGATAATTGGCTGTCAAAAATCAACCAACCAACCAACCAGTCTGCATACCGGGAACTTCAAACATATAAAATGATCTAAAAATGATTAAATTCCCATGTATAGTTTTTGCTCCTATAAAACTTTTTATGGAACGATTTTGTCCAACTTTAGCATTAAATATCTCTTAAAATAATTCTTCGTTTTGAAAACTGCCTGCATCAGCGTGTTTATCAATCATTTCTCTATTATACCACCGATTTTCATATTTTTGTATGCAATATTTTTCTTAATACTAATGAAGAAAGACCTCCGGTCACAAAAAATTCAAAACCGGTGGCAGTGACAGCGGTAGTTACTTTTTTTTTAGAATAGAGAGATTCTCTTTAAGTAAGCAGGAAAGGTTTTGTATTGATTTATTTATCTTACTGTAATAAGCAAAATATTCATGATTGGATTTTGTAATCTATATGACTTTCAGTAATGCAATTCAGTAATGATTCTTTCAATAATGCAAAAATTTTTAGGATTTGATTTTTATAGCTCAAATATTTTTATTGGATTTTTTTAAACAGGTTTGAAACAAGCCCTGGCCACTGTCAATGATTATAATCCCCTGATGAAAGATTTCCCTTTAAATGACCTTCTTTCTGCTACCGAACTTGATAAAATCCGTACTGCCTTAGGAGCAATATTTTTTCATTTAAGAAAAATAAGAAGTACCAAATATCCCATCCAAAGAGCACTACGTTTGGTTGAAGCTATTTCCCGTGATTTGATGAATCAGTTATTGAAGGTAAATCATTTGATTAATTCTCTAATGTTTGTTTCATAATTAAAACAAGATGTCATACTTGCCAAGTGCTGTAAGAACTGTTTTAAAATTATCTTTTTTCTCTTTTGCCAGGAAACGAAATTTTTTGGAATTTCAGTTTATTTTTTTTACTCCTTGAAAAGAATTATTAAAGCTGAAATAATGAGATTTTAAAATCATTAATTGAAATCATTAGATTTTAAAAATCATTTCAATTATCAGTAGCAAAATTATCAATGTTAGTCATTCTCTTTGAATCCAGATCAATCCCTTACATCACAAAATGCATAAGATACTTGCTTTTCTCCTCCTCTGCCTTTACACAGTTTTTGCTTGTCTTTCTAGTTGCTACAGAACATTACTCCGCTACCATTTTCTTTCTTTATTTTATTTCCATGTGGCTTCTCTATTATGCTTCATTTTATTTTGGTACAAAACTATTTTAATTGCCAGTTATATAATCTCAATTTATCAAAGTGCAATCAATGTTGCTATTTTCGAGAACTTTTTAAATTTAAGCAATGTAGAAAGGGTATTACTGACCCTTAAAAAAAGTTAGTTTTCTAAGGGAAAATAATGTAAAGAATTTATAATATTTTCAAATCAAATTTCTTTCTTATTGAGGTATGTGTCACACCCCTCCTCCCCACGTAAAAAAATGCAATTACAACTTTTTACATTTTCTTAGTTTTCTGGTGGGCAATATTGAAAAATATTGCGTTTAAATTCTATTTACTTTTAAACTATATTTAAGTTATTGTATCAGGAAATAGGTTAAATATTTCTACTTTTGCAATGTTTTAAATGCATAAAATAAGTATCTACAATTTCATTTACAGACATTAAGAACTAGACATAAAAACATAGTTAATAGATTTTTCATTAAAATATTTTTGCTCTTTTACTGAGGCATCTTCAGTAACACTGAAAACACAGAGCAACACAAACACTATTTTCTTTAATGGAGAAACAGCCTCTAGTGGAGTTATTGCATACAATATGCCGTTATAGCATGAATGAGAAGTAAAGTAATTGGAACATGAAGAAGTCTTTTTAAAAGAGTTAATATATATAATATTGATATATTTTTTAAACCGATTGCACTCTTAGAAAAGTTAAAATACAAAATTTAGGCATGTAATTTTTTTAAATCATATTTTGAATAGTTAGTCAATGCATGCTGCGAGAGTTGCTAAAAAATTTATCTTTTCTAACTCTTGGTTCTTTATTTATGGAACATGCTTTTGGCAGCATCGCTACGGCTTTTCATGCCATTTTGCAATGTTCATTTTGTTTTTTAATATCTCTTTTAATTAGTAAGCAGATAAAAGATCTGAGCGTCAGGAGCATTAAGACTTGCCTTGGACTGTTCTCTTTTATATTTTCAGACCCCTTTGTGCAGTATGTTTTCCTAGCTATTGCACACAAACTCCTTTATTAGTACAGCTATGTATGCTAGCTGAACCATCTGGCATTGCCTAGGCCCATAATAACTTTTAATATACCTAAAATATGTGTTGATTGATTTAATATTTTTAAACAAAAAGCTTTCCAAATGAACTTAATATTGGGGGCTTTGTTAACATGCACCCTCAAATTTATGATTTATATTTTTGAATGAAAATCAATTCAAACTAATCTAGAGTTGCGAACCTCACTGCCTTGGGCAGAGTACATTGGATGGACCATACAAGCTCCGTTCTGTTTTTGCAAACAAGCCTCTAATTTTTATGATTTTATATTTATGAGGGGGGGGGGGGGGTTGACACCATTATAATGATTGCTGCGTTAATTTCTGACATTTAGATATCTGAAACTTTCAATTCGAATCAAAAGTTTCTGAGAAAACTTAAATAATGCAAAATGTGCACCACCTACTTGCTCTTTTAGAATGCAAAATATCTTCCAGTGACCTGTATTTGAAATGTAGAGGTTTCCCTGGGCATGTACAGAAATGAAACCCTCTCAGAAAATGTTCTAAAGCACAGTTAAAATGAAAAACAATATTTTAAAAGTCACTCGGAGAAGAAAAATAAAAATATCTGGCAAATTAGAATTCTTTTCTTGAAGTAATAAATATTCATATTTTTTAAACCAAAGATTTAGTTAGAACTGCAAAAGTACCAGAAAGAGTTTTTTTTTTTTTTTATATCTTAGTTTACAAAAGGGTGGCATTTTAAAACTGCAGAAGAAATGGAAAAATGATTGTGAGTTGACCTTCTAGAAATATTTTTTTGAATTAGTAAATATTAATATTTTTCGAAACCAAAGATAATATCAAAACTGGAAAAATCGGCTGAATAAATGAGTATCTTTTGTTTTTTTAATCTTTCCATCTGGGAAGTGGATACAATTTTCATGTATATATTTCAATACACTTTTAAAATGTCGTAAAAAGAGAACTTGAAAAGGAATCGAAAAACTCAAAAACCAACATGGAATCGAACTTTGGAATATTTTTTTTAAATGAAAATTTTATGTTAAAAATAAATAAATAAATAAAAATACACCATTAAAAACAATTACCGGAAATAAATGGGTATTTTTGTATTTTTGGTCAAGAAGCCTATGTGACAGTTTCAGATAGCAGAAAAACTTGAAAATTGATGCTAATCGAGGCCCAGTAAAAATGTTTTTTAAAATAGCAAATATTAATATATTTTTTTAAAGATGTATTTTTTAAAGATACTGTTTTTATTTTTTATTATTATTATTTTAAAAGACACTGTTAGAATCGGGACAATAAAGCGAAAATGTCTTTCTTTAAAAACTATACCAGGGACTTAGCAATCGCGATTTCAAAATGCAGTAAAAAATTCTTTGCTTTCGTTTTCATGAAGATCTGAGGCAATCCCAGAGAGAAGCAGGCATTATTGGCAGAAGGAAGAAAGCTTGCCATTTTGTGATGTTCATTATGGTTTGTAATGAATGTCTCAGCAAATTATCAAAAAAAATGGAAATCTGAACCTCAAGTGCATCTGGACCTGTCTATCCTCATAAAAATCTTCAAACTTCTATGTGTGGTAAATTTCCCTAACCATTGTAGACACACAAAAGTCTTTTTGGTTAATATAGATAGATATATAGTTTGGAATTTTTTTTTACAGATGTATTGGAAAGATGCGTTTTCCATTAATTATTATTATTATTTTAAATATTGTTTCCTAGATTAGGGGTATGTATGAGAGAAAACAATTTATAAGAAAAAGTTTGCTATTGAATTTTTTTTCTTTGTGAAATTTGACATTTTGAATTTTATGGATTGTAGGATTTTGGATTAATAAATTAAGAAGGAATTGATTCAACTTAAGTCCAGACTTTAATAATAATCATGAAATACTCATATTTTTAAATTGGCCATTTTTCTTGCAGTTATAAGTTAATTGCTCTTTGGATTTTCAGTTTAGTTCTATGCATTATCTAACATTGAATCCCTTCTCTATGTATATGTAAATAATTTTATTGTTTATATAATAAAAAAAATATATATTTGCAGGTTCTTGGAACCCGAAGGTTAATGCACATCCCGTTTGAAGAATTTGAAAAGGTTTGTATCGGCAATCCTTCCTATCTTTATTTAAGAACAATGTCATTATATATATATATATATATATATATATATTTGTTATTGTGTCTAATTTACGAATATTTTTTTCGGTGTTATATTAAAGATAACTTTTTTTTCTTCAGGTTTTAAATGCTTGTTTTGAAGTTTTTAGCACATGGGATGACGAGTACGACAAGCTTCAAGGTTTGTTGCGAGATATTGTTAAGAAAAAACGTGATGAACATCTGAAGATGGTATGGCGAGTCAACCCTACCCATAAAAAGCTACAGAGCAGAATGGAACAAATGAGAAAGTAATATCATATTTCTTTATAATATTCATTTTTAAAAATTATTAAACAAAAAAGGTTATAAAGGAAAATAAATCATAGATATTTTTTAGTTTAAAGCATTGAGGTCACTTTGAATATCCTGAAAATTACATTATTTAAAGCAGTGCAAAAAATTCAGTAGTTTCAAAATCAGTGAATGAAATATACAATTTTTTCCCTCTCTTCTTACACATTTCTATGCCTTAAATAACATTCTTATATATATATATATATATATACACATACATACATACATATGTTATATAATAACATCCTTTCCAATTAAAATTAACTTAAAAAACTATTTTAAAATATTTAAATTAAATCAAAAAACTTCTTTACTTTTAAAATTTAAATTCTACCTTTAAATATTCATTAATTTTCGTTAAGTTCGTTTTTCAGTTAAATTTCACTTAAAAACAATTTTAATTTAATCGCCATAAAAGATCGTCAAAAATTATCAATAATAAAATAATAAATCTTAAAATTAATACTTTCTACTGTAATAGAATATTTTTATAATAATTTTCAAATCTAAAATTCATCATTTAAAGTCATTTTATTCAAACACTTCTATTACTATGCGTGGCATCATCGATTTTAAATCAGCCAATCAACGACGTCCGTTCCTAACGGCGGGTGTTTGATAGCGTCTGTTTGGGAATAGCATCGCTCTCTTCCTGCCTGGATTCTACGGTGAGCGGACGTATTCCGCTCTCGGCGGCTCCGCCTTTTTCATGGCATATCGGCGTCGGGCTAAACGGGTCCTTCGCTTGATATTGCCACTTTAATATTCTACTTAAAAATAATCTTAAAGTTAAATCTTGTAATCAAAGTAAAATTTGTAATGGTATTGGTTAAATTGGTTTCACAACCTCGTTATGTACAGTTCTGTTGTCACCAACGTCTTAAAATGGTCTCTTCAAAAAGAGATGACGAAGTAGAAAATCTCGGGATGTGTTTCAACGATCGGCATGAAGAATTCAAATATGGGCCGTCCTACGCCATCCTTCCTTATATTGTGAACAGACATCTATGAAAATAAATTTAGATCTACCAGTTTGTGAGATATGAAAGATGCTATGAACAGGTATGAAGGTTACAGTTTTTCTGGGCGTGGCCTATCAAGATTTCCGAAATGATTTTTCTTTTTGGATATATAAATCTTGCAGTAATCTTATTGTATATTACGACATGAAATGTAGGATTATCGTCTCTATAAACTAAAAAGCGAACTATGTGGTGGAACTCTTACAGCAGTAATCTTAACGATGTTGAAATGATCAGTATCAATTTATCTTTTATTTTTTTGAAGTAAATTCTATGCACCTTTAATATTTTATAGAATAAAAATTTAAATATATTCGAATATAATAATGAAACATTTTGATATTATAACTGTAAAAAACAGATGCATCTCGTTTTCTCTTTTCTCTCCCGATTCCCCCCATTTAATTAAAACAATACTTTAATAAAGAAAATTGTTTATTTAAATATATTTGTGTATTTTTCTGTGTTTTGATTTACGTGTCTCTTAATATTATCATAAAGTGCCAAATTAATTTATTACAATTATATACTAAAGAATTATTAATTATAAAGGTTCTAAAGTAAATATTTAACACTTGGCACAATTTAAATATGTTCAACATATGCAATTTTCAGGCAGGAAATATTTTTTTTGTTCAGGTGAGTCTAAAGTTTATTATTTATATTTTACCATGAAGTTACCAAATTATATTTATTTACATCTCTCACATGCAATGTTTATTAACCACTAACGATCACTGGCCATATTTAATAGTAAAATTCTCTCCTTTCTAATTCAAATTAAAATCACATATTATTTATAACTCCTAATTTTAATAAATTTAAATTCATTTTCTACTTTCCTCCTTTATTTTTTTTTTCTACCTAACAACATACATGCATGCATACATACTGTTAGGTTAATTATTTAAATATCAAAATTGGCCTGCTAACTAAAAAATGCATTTTGCACACTCAATTAAAGTTTTATTACAGGAACAAATTTATCAATCAATCTTCTTAAAATTTTAAGGTATCCTAATAAAATATTTAAAAAAAAGCCATTTTTAACTTGTTTACCAAACAATTTTCAATTATTAACTGTGATTTATTTGATATTAGAAAGTCCGCTAGAGTCTGCAGAGAAAAATTAAAGCTTGGACCTGGCCCCAGTCTAATGAGAATTAAAAAAAGAAATACAGTATAACCTCTGTTATCCGAAACTCTTTTAACCAAAACTCTCTGTTAACAGAAATCAATTTTTTAAGCTTGCTTTTTTTTTTCTCCCTCCTTTTTTTTTACCATCACATTCCTTGTGCGCAAAACCCATTTTTAAAGCTTTTTTTTTTTTACTATCACATTGATCAAAGCTAAGAAGAGGACAACGATGTGGACGAAGAAAACGAACAAATTAGCTAATTTGAAGCTTTTGAATGTTTTGCAAAAGGTTTGGCATGACTAGAGCAGCAGAAAGGCTGTGATACTGGTGATAGTATTTAAAAAAAACAACTTCGTGATAGAGCTGCAAAGTAAAGGCAATCGAAACTGCGACAAGCGCAACTTTTTTTCCAAACTCCTGTGAAATATGTAAAAGGTACTTAATTTCAAAATTAAAATCCAGGTAATTTATTCTTGTTTCTATTTTGCTATTGCTTTATTTTTATTAAGCACTTGTTACCATAATAAGAAATGGCGCATATATTTGTCCTTAATCTTAAAGTTGAAGCATTCTCGATTATCCGAAAATTTCGATTTTCCGAAAGAGGGTTGGTCCCAATTACTTCGGATAATCGAGGTTCTACTGTAATGAGAACAAAATGAATGAAATAAATAAAGAGGGTAAAGTAGAATGGCCTGGTCTGATTCTGCTGAGAAAAAGTAAGACTGTACTCAACTCAGATTTAATGAGAGAAAATTGTACCTTGACAGGTTCATGGACCACAACAAAGAAATTCTAGTTTAATTTAAAAAAAGGCAGAACAAAAATAATTTTAAAAGGCTGAACAATCTCATTTTTCTCCCATTAAGCCACTAAAAAACAATAATAAACAAGTTTGAAATTGTACGTCAAACGTGGCACATGCGTTCGTACTATAACTAGTTTTATGCATACTTTTTGCACTGCATATTGTACTGAATGTATATTTTAACTGACAACTTTAAGGAGGCAGCAATACTTGCACAATCCTATGGAAAGTAGCTGACACCGAAATACCTTTTCATGGAACTACTTCTGAAGAGTGGCATATATTTTTAAAAATAGTTTTGAAAGTAGATAAACTAAAATTGATTGTCTAAATTGATGATCCCAAAAAAAAAAAAAAAAAAAAAAAAAAATGTAATTTAACAAATTACAACGACCATTTGAAAAATGATTTTTTTAAAGACTAAAATTTAAGACACAAAAAATCGCACAGAGTTGATCATACATTACGTATGCCATGGATTACATTTTTCGGTACTGTAAATTTTTAAACTTTTACGGAGCTGGTCATTCATTACGTACACCATGGATTAAAGACTAATATTCCTGGACCAATTTTAAATGAAATTTCATTCTTAAACTTTTAAACATCCCACAATATTACTTTTTACATGGTCGTATACAGAAAAAAAATGTACTTTTAAATGCAATTTGTTTGAAAGCTGTATCTCAATTTTTTTTTTTTTGTAGTTTTTATTACTTTTTTGCCATAGTGGCAACAGAGGTATCCATCTCTGTTGAATGTGAAGGGAAACTACAGATTACTGTATAGACCAATCGGGAAAATGAATAAAATGCAGATTCAACCAATAAAACGCTTCAGATATGTTTTTGATTTCCTACCCTGACAGAGGACAATAACCATTTTTCCAAATGGTTAAAAAAAAGGCTGCCGTAAGATAAGACAAAATCACTTAAGTTTCTATACCTGTTGTTCCCATTGTCATAGCAACAGGTTTTGAAAAATAAATATGTTAATATAAGAACCCAATGCATTGTTTATGACTAATTTTGATCATGTTTGCTCAATTAACGCCATTTAAAGGAAGAAAAAAGGCTTTAGAAAAACATTTTTTGAAATATTAAATATTGATTTTTTTTTTAAATATCCATTAGAAGGACAAAGATAGTGTATCTGTAGATGTTCTAATTTTTTAAAAGCCCATCTTGGACCATGTGATCATAATTTTAAATTGTAGAAAAAATAGATCAATTTCTTCCCTTTCTGCAGGAAGTTTCATGTTTTCCTTAGACATGTGTGGAAGCAATCATGATGCGTGCAAATTGTGGAAATCAAAGTTTAATAGTATTCAATGAGGGTGTGATGTCTTTACTTCAATAACAACCACTACAGCTAATATAAATGTTGAATTAATTGCGCAATCCAATATCTCAACGTAACAATTTTAATAAAACAGTAATATTTACATATGTACACGAAAAATAATCTATACAGCTTTCTTCACTGGAGTTTACACACCACATCCAGGCTTATTCTTTTAAATCCCCATCCGAACGTTTTTATCACAATAACAAAAGCATTCAGCTCACACTGAGCTCCAAGCGCACGACTTTCCTCGTCGCTTTCCGCACCGTCTCTCCCTTCATTTCTTTTCTCTCCGTTGACATTCGATTGAAGAAATAATTGCTACTTCGGCGGACGATGCATTCAATTAACTTGTTTTTTTTTTTCCTCTCGACATTCGATGAAAAAAAAAAGTACTTCAACTTCGCCGGACGCTATTACAAGGGATTTAAATTAATACCTCGACTAATTTGGGGGGGGGGGGGCTGAATCTCTGTTGCATTGGGACCTGACTTCGTCTATCCATATCCAAATTTGAAGGTATACTTGTGATAGATTTCCATAACCATCGGCAACAAACAAACATCTTTCTTTCATTAATAAGGTAAATATAAATTTAAATGATATTTCACTTTCTATGTAACCAATTTGTATGTGATAGTGTGAATTCCTGCAAAAAAATTTTCAATAAATTTGTAACTTTTTTTTTTCGCTGTATACGGGTGATTTTCAAAAAATGTTGTGTTTTACTGTCCTCTCACATTTGCACAGAAAAATAGTTAAATATCATAATTTTAATTATTGCATTTTAACTATCATGTTTTTTTTAATGATAATTTACAGATATATTATTATTTATAAAAAAATTAAAAATAAGAAATATATTCTTTTTGTAGTCAAAATGTCATTACCGTAGGTTGGCCCAGTAAGCAATTTATTAGGTAACGATTTGACTAAATTCTATTTAAAACAGATAGTTATAATTTTTTAATACATTTTTATTTATTAAGATGATACTAATTAAAAAAAATATTTATTTTCATTAATTAAACTTATCTATAATTCTTAATAAATATTTTAAACTGTTCGTTTCCCAAGAAAGAGTGTCATTGCCATGCTTCTGACAAAAAGTTCATCTGGAATTTTTTAGAGGGCAGCACATGCCTTTTTATTAAGGCAGAAATACTCCTTAAAAGTCAACTTGTTATCAGGTTTAGGTGAATAGAGTAAATAGTTTTGTAGTTTCATTAAAACAAACAAAGACTTTGAATGTTTTGATGAGTATTTTTTTTATATGTCATTACTGTACCCACTTCTAATTGATAATTAAATAAACTCTTATTTATTAATCTGCTTTTATTATATAAGAAATAGAAAATCATTGTATGGACCAGAAGATATAATGGCTGCTTTTTATGTCTGGGGGAAAAATAAAAGTATTTTGCTTAATTTGTCATTACCGTGCTCACTTATCTCATTACAAGTTAATTAAAATTTAAAAATTAGCTTAAAATGTTAAATTAGTATTTTTTGTCTCTGCTGATGGTTGTATATTAATGTTTTTGAGGTAAGGTAATTATTTACAAAAGATTAAAACTTTCTGATTATTTCTAAAAATTTGATTTTGCTATTTCAAAACATGTACAGATTTTGAAAATGACCCATATGCATGCAGATTTAAACACTTCTTGAGTTTCATATTATGGAACATTTGAAAAACTAACTAAATTTAGTCATTACGCATATGTAAAAGTCTATTTCGATCTAGAAAAATTCTCCAACATTGATACTAGAAATTGAAAAATCTCTTTTTGATTCAATATCTTTAACCATGAAATTTTTAGTTGCTTAGTTGGTAGCTATAAATTTTGAGATGTAGTATAAATGCAAACTTAATACAGAGTATGAAGAGCTCAACATATGCATTAATGTTTGTTTGTATTTTTATTGTTATTTCTAAAGTAAAACATTTAAAAACCTCCAAGTATTTTTTAAGGTTGATGAATTGAATACTTCATTTTTATTTGTGAGACATCTGACAACTTTACAAAATATGCTATCTGTCTTTGAAATAGATAATTTTAATGATTTTGATGTATAACGTTATTTCAAAAACTGTATTTGTGTGCATGTGTTTAATTTTATTCATTATATTAAATTTATGATGAATCATTTTACATATAATTATTAATTATCTTTATTACAGATTCCGTCGACAACATGAACAACTTCGAACTGTTATAGTTCGTGTTCTAAGGCCCTCTGTTGTTCCAAGATCCCAACAGCCAGTGGGAACACCAATCAGTGAAGATACTTCTGAATCTAAGACAGATTCACTTGATGCTGCTGATATTAATGCTATTGAGGTATGGTATAAAGAATGCTTAAATTTGTCTGTAATGTTCAGATGTCACGATTTTCAATCCTTAAAACTATGAAAAATGTGTGAAATTTAGTGTCTGAAAGTCCATTGCTAGAAATAAATCTTCTAGTAAACTTCAAAATCCTTCTTTTGTTTGACAGTTGCACAGCTTGCACTGCTTCGGGAGTTGTGGAAAAGAATAATGTTGTTTTGCATTATTTTCTGCCCAATTGCAACCCAGCCGATGGGTCAAAACATTCTAAGATGCTTGAAATGCCAATACATGGAAGAGTTTATGATAGTGAGGCTAAATGCATGCAACAGCGGTACTGGTGTAGACAAGTTCCAAAGACATTTTAATGTGGAAGACACTTTTACAAGCACAAGTTATAAGTCATATGCTAAACAGAATGGTTACAAAAATTTCATCATATTATTGCTATTTGTAGGCTTATTTTTTAAACGAAAACCTGAAACCCAGAAAAGCAGTTGTCTCGAGCATTCTGGATTTGGGGTCCCATATTGTAATATTTTAATACTTTATGAATATTGAAAATGAAATCAATAATATGAGTTAAATATCGATCGATCAAAGGTTGTTGCTTTTTTTTTTGTTCTTTTACTCTGGTTTGCTTTTTTTCTGAATTTTAATAAATATGCAATTGAAAATAAAATCATAAAAAATATATACTATATAACCATTAAATAAACATTACCAACCACCAACAAACACTGTGAGTTTATGAATAAAATGACATTAACAAATTTACACACACACACATATATATATGTGTGTTGTTGGTAAGGATTAATGATTCCAATAGCGATTTAAATTTAGACTACTATCCCCAAGGTTTGACATTAAAGAAAACTTCATATGACGAAAAACATGTAAATTATTTAGATCTCACTATCGACATTGAGAGGGGTGGATTGAGTACTTGCATTTATGATAAGAGAAAGGATTACAACTTTCAAACAATAAAGATATTAAATTTTAATTCCAATGTACATATTTCCATTTTCAGAAGTATCATTATCAATAGTTTAATAAGGATAGCAAAGTTAAATTCTAATCATAATAGTATAATAAATGACATTATAAATCTCTATCAAGATGCAATCGTTCAGAATTATCCTATTAGTTTGTTAAATAGTTTGACAAACAATTTTGTCAAGGATAAAGATTACCACGATGCTTTACTTTTGGCAATTAAAAACATCGCCAAATAATTGTAGGCTTTATAAGGAGCTCTGTCTGGATGTGTCGCTCTTTTCGAATTAGGATGCTGCTTTGTATGGCCTGTTATAGCTTTTTTTGGTGAGTTTGGTCTCAACAGACATGGGGGAAGTTTCATGAGTAATTACCGGTATAACCCAGCATGCAAGTCTTTAGCCTTGCAGTCTGTCTCCATTGGATGTTTTCTTTTCTTTTTGTTCATGCTTTTGTTAGTAAGAATTTTCCATGGTTATTTTGTTAATTTTTCTCTGTAGTTCAGGAGTTTTGGGATTAGATGTATAGTATGTGTTTTTGGTATTATATATTTATATATATCTTATTTTAGTATGTACCATTTTCTTGCACCTGACTCTTCTCTGAACATTGAAAACTAAATCTGCTTATGTATGAGGTAGCAATTGAAAGATTTTTTTTTTCATTCTGGTAAGATTATTTAGTTTATTTCTGCTGTATTTAACATTTTGGGTAAAATGATGAAATTAAACTTATGGAGTCTTAATTTTGGAAATGAGGAATATTCTTTTGCTGGTGAAATCAACGTAATTAAAATAAGACATGCATTTTCATTCATAAATAAGCATTTTTCTATAATTGTGTTAATATTCTACTGTATGTAAATATGTATTAATGAAGTATCAATATATATATTTCGTTCTGTTTTGATGAATTTACGGTATTGTGTTTAACATACAAACTTTCTTGTGAGTTATCTGTTCATAAAAGCATTTTTTCTCTACAATCAAGTGGTGATATGCTATCTAAAATTATATATTTTTTACAGTTAACTACAGTAGAGCGCCGATTATCCAAACTCCAATTAACCGAACAGCCTATTTCTCTCAAATTTTTTAAACCAAACTTCCAGTTATCCAAACAGCCTATTTCTCCCCCCCCCTCCCCCCCCCCCAAAAAAAAAAAAAAAAATTAACCGAAGTCCTAATTATCTATTGGCTTGGAATAAAATTTTAAATAAAGAAAAAAACTGATAGTGGATCAGAAAATAAGGGATGTAAAAATAATAAAGGAGATGGAAAGAATCCTAAGCTATGAACAAAATGAAATTAACAAGTGGTTAAATAGTGAAGTATACATGACCGATGAGATTGTGGGTGAGATTCATGATGAAAAATAAATTGAAGAAAATGAAAACGAATGCTCTGAAAATAATCCAGGTCCATAACATAATGAAGCCTTTGAATGTTTGGAAGCAGCTATAAAATGGCTCAAACGGCAGAAGAATGCTGACCCTATTCAACTAACGGTATTTTAGAAGAATTAGAGATATGGCAGCATTGAAAAGAGAGTTTTCATTGAACCAAGCAACAATCAAAAGCTTTTTTCCTTAAATTATAATCTCTGTAGTTCAGAAAATGATAAAAAGGGGAAAAAATAATGATGAAAATGTAAACAATAATTTTTTTTTTAATGACAAAAAGAAAAAACAATTTTTAAACATGCCAGCACTAACTGGAGCTGCCAGTCCTAAGCTTAGATAACGTGTGAAGGTTTTAGTATAGTCAGAAACATCCTTTAAATAGTCTGTCCATTTATCCGAACTTATGCTTATCCGAACTAGGGTCGGTCCTGACTTGTTCGGATAATCAGCGCTCTACTGTATGTATACGAGCGGGATTGAGTGTGCAGTTTTATGAAGTAGTTAAATATGGTTCATTGCAACTAATTTCAAATAGTTATACTGTATTATGTTGTGTTGGATTTCCAGTTTTGTTAAACATACATAATTTTTGAAAATAGCTCATTTTATCTGTGTAATTGAGTATATATATATATAGTGTAGAAAGGTAATTTTGCATATTAAAGTTTAATGCATTTTATCCTTGTAGGAAGTTAATCTGGCTTATGAGAATGTTAAAGAAGTTGATGGTTTGGATATTTCTAAAGAAGGAACCGAAGCTTGGGAAGCATCCTTAAGAAGGTATTTTATGATTATTTTATCTTTGATAAAAAATCATTTAAATGTCTATAAAATTGTATTTTACATGTGTGTAATAATTAAACACTCAAATATTTTTTTTTTGTATATTATGCTTTTTATTTAACTTGTGTATATTAATGTGCACACCACTGCTGAAAAATATCTATTTTGAAAATGAAATAAATTTTTCTTTGTATACTAGTATTAATTAAACTTGATACTTTTAACTGCAATTAAAGTAAGTAATGCTGTTTTTTTTTTTTTTTTTTTTTTTTTTTTTTTTTTTATTAAATTAACTTTAATAGGCAGTTAGAAAAACTAACTGAATATTAAAAGAAAAAAAAAATAAAGCATAGAAATTTTATGCAGGAAAACTTAAAAATAAATTGTTTAATACCAGCTTCTGTGAACAAGTCTTATCTTTAATTTTATATTTATTTATTAATACTTTTAAGTTGTCTTTTCTATTAAAAATAAATTTTTATTAACTTTAAAAATTTTAATTATCTCACAGGTACGAAGAAAGAATAGATAGAGTTGAAACTAGGATCACTGCTAGATTAAGAGATCAACTGGGAACTGCCAAAAATGCTAATGAAATGTTCCGGATTTTCTCACGTTTCAATGCTCTGTTTGTACGACCTCATATCAGGGGTGCTATCCGTGAATATCAAACTCAACTAATTCAGCGTGTCAAAGATGACATTGTGGCTTTACATGAAAAGTTCAAAGTTCAGTATCCACAAAGCAAAGCTTGTCGGATGAGTAAAGTCAGAGATCTGCCTCCTGTTGCTGGCTCTATTATTTGGGCTAAACAAGTAAGTTGCTCAGCTTTCATTTTTGTATGATTGTTTTCTTATACAGCTACATAAAATCTTGTTAACGAATTTTTAGGGACCAGCAATTGATTTCATTATTCAGAAAAATTTGTTGAAGTGAAATTCCAATATGGTGGATTGAAAAAAAAAATAATTAGGATGCACATATATTATTACTAAAGTTATTTTAAATATCTGCAAACATGCCAATAAAGAATAAATGTACAGTATACTATTGTTAATCTATTTGTTGTAAGATAATTATTAAGTTGTATTAATTTAAAGTTTTCTGTTGTTATGATGATATATAGAAATTATAATTTATCTTACATACTTGACAACTGAAAATTCACAATGATATAACTATTAATTTTTTTTTTTTATAAAAAGTAAGAAATTTGCCTCTTTTCTGAATTTGATAACAAATTTTTCAAAACAAAATCTTTAATATTATACAATGTGTTATAAATACAATATAAATAATTTATTAATTATTTATATTATAACAATTTATTTATAATAATAAATTTTAATAATTTATAAATTATTATATATATATAGATATATATATATATAATTCTTTAACATCATGTAAAATGTTTCCGGCACACTATTTCGCCGGAGTAAATCCTTTTTCAAAGTTTCTTAGTTCAACAGAGCTTCTTTTGATGGTAAAATACAAATTTCTGTACTTGTTAAACAATCGTCATCTTCATTCACTCTCACTGCTGTTTGCTTTTTCTTTTATTAAAATTTCAACAATGGCATTTGTAGTTAGGCTAGAGCCTATGGCTACTGTAATCATTAGCAAATAATGTAAGTTGAAATGATTCTATAACTTTGGTCCAGAGATCAGCAGGAAATTCAATGCAGAAAATATAAATACTCTTCTGTAGTCTTTTGTGCTTCATTTACCAATTTACAAGAGATCTTTGATCTTTCCGATAGTTTTTAATTGCAGTATAAGATATATTTTGCCAGGAAGTCTGTGTCACTTCATTTGACTCTCTTACATTCAGCATTGCAGAAACTTCATTTTTACTTTCCTCTGTCTTTACAAGAGAAAGTATTGGATTCGTGAAAATTTAAGCTTCTGGTTTGCAACAGATTTATATGTTTTAGAATGTCCTGAACACGATTTGATGGTTTTTAGGAAATATCTGTCTGTCACCATGTCCCTCCGTCTGTCACTCTGTGAGTCTGTATGTGACAAAAATTTTGTGGGCGCTCTATCTCAAGAACTAATGCACGGATTTTCACAAAACTTTAGATTTAGTTAGACCTTGGTCCGAGAAAAATGTGTAAATTCCTTAGAACTGGTCCTGATTAGTTTTTGGTGAAAATCGCACAACAGGTGGTACTGCTATGCGGCATTTTTCATGTTTTCTGCGATAGCTATATCTCGGGAACTATTGCACGGATTTTCATAAAACTGCAGATTCAGTTAGACCAGGATATAGTTAGGTGCTGATTACAGTTTGGTGAAAATCACCCCATAGGTGGTGCTGCTGTGCTGCATTATTCATGATTATCACAATAGCTCTAACTAAAGAAAAAATGCAAAAATTTTCATCAAGCTTCAGATTCAGTTAGTCCCTGATATAAATTAGTGCTGTTTAACTTTTGGTGTAGATCGCCCAACAGGTGGTGCTGCTCTGCTGCATTTTTCACGATTTCTACAATAGCTGTATCTCAAGAACTAATGCATGAATTTTCATCAAGCTTTAGATTCAGTTACTTCCTGGTATAACTTGGTCCTAATTAATTTTTGGTGTAAATCGCCCAACAGGTGGTGGTGCTATGCAGAATTTTTTTTAATTTCCGCAATAGTTCTATCTAAAAAACTAATGTACAGATTTTCATCAAACTTCAGATTCAGTTAGAAGTTGTCAAAGTTATTGATAATTAGATTTTGGTGTAAATCATCTAACAGGTGGTGCTGATATGCTGCATTTTTCAGGGAGTATTAACATGTATGAGATAGAAGAAAGTTTTGGTATTGCCACATCTGACTAGTTTAAGTCTGGAAAAGTCTTTTCTATTAGATATTGTCCAAAATTCACTTTATATATATATATATATATATATATATATATATATATATATAATACCTTAATGTCATGTAAATAATAGTACTGTTATTTTGGGTGCATAAATTAAATATTTGAATGAGCCAAGATCGTATAAGTACTATTATGTTGTTCTAGAATCAGAAGCAACAACATTAATAGGCACTCTTTTAGTTCATTTTGGAAATATAGGGAATAGAGGGAAAATAAGAATAATTCAAGTTATTTTACTTTAAATGGGATTTCTTGAAGACAAAATAAACTTTAGGCTGGAATGAAGAGACTATGCATGGTGATAAAAATTCTTGTTTATTTTGTTCAAACATTGAAAAGAAAATTATGAATTCCTCTCTTAGTCACCGTTTTCATGGGTAGGAAATTTCCTTAAAATAAAATCTTGAAGATGAGGAGAACAACACATTATTCTCCACCGCCTTTTTATTTATGCAACATATTTAATTTTATCAGTTTAATTTTTCCAGTTATCTGTTCATCTTATCCATACAGGGCTCGAAATGTACCGAAGCAAACCGGAACTATATTCTGGTGCATGAAATTATAACAAATATTGTTCCAGATTGTGGAATTATTAAACCATATTAATACAGTTTCAGATGTATAGCTTACTATGCTCCCTGTATTATTATTATTTTATTGTTTACGCGGGTGCAAATCCTCGGTCTCCAAACTGATTTCAGTCTTGGAGAGATTTTTGACTGGTGATGAATTCCACTTTATATACTTAAATAATAGCAATTTTACGATCAAGAACTTTTAATCACTTTCTTTCATTGTAAGATGTCAATTTTTAGCCACAATCCAAGACATAGAAATCTTTTACCCCATTTCCATTTTGTTATTTCTAAGACTCAGAAAAATTTTCAGTCTTGGCTTGGATGAACTTCTTGCATCCATGCTTGTTTACAATCTTGAATCCATTTTTTAAATTGTTTTTGTATGGTTATATGTAAATATATCTATACTTAAAAAAAAAAAAAAAAAACTTTAGTCAACAATTTTGAAATAGCATTCCAGTAAATGGATTTTTCAGTTTCAAGCCCTGTGTCCATATTATGATTTTCACAGTGACTAATAGTTTATCTTTATTTACAGTTAATTACCTAAATATAATAACTGCTTATCTATTTCCTTCTAAATTCCTCATTAAATAGTTCATTCATAACATATTTTCAGTTTGTTTGCTTCTGAAAACTGTTAAACCATTGTGATTTTCCTTGCTCAACATCATTCACGCAACTAAAGTAAACCACATACTAAACAACAATTTAACTTTCACTCGATGGTGACACAGAACTTGTAATCAAATTGAATCGATTTTCATCGGTTCTATATATTCATAAAACAATGATAACAATCACTGATTGAGTCTCATAGTAGGCGTTCCCGCGCGTGTCAATCTAAAGCCATATAAATACACTGCTATCTGTCGGAATAGTGTCACTTTTATTCTCTTTTAATGTGGAAATATTCAAGATCTTGAATGTATGAAAATTATCTGCATTCATGGAGCAATTTATTAGTTTGTTAATTTGTGTGAGTGTTGTGGTGTTTGAATCATTTTAGCTAGTTATATGTTCTTGTTAAATTTACAAACGTTTTTAAAAGCTTTTATAAAAACTGATTTTATCTTCTACGAATGTTGCTGAAAGTTATCGTCCATGTAAGTTACCAAGTTTATATTCCAGTGATTTATGCTGCTGTATTTTGTCAACATTGTGCATCCGATAAACATCTTCGAGTAAACCCAAAACATGTTTTTTCATTGACTTCAAACATCTTTAAGTTTATTTTTCTCCAGCAATACTTTTTCAGTCAGGACATTTGACACATTCACCAAAGCCTCTACTGTATAATGCCTGCCATTTTAAGAGGCCCGCCTTTTAAAACTTACTTACAATAAAGTAGTATGTTTTACTATTAATAGACTTAATGAAGTACGCCATGGGTCTCAAAATGCCAATGGTGAAGTAGGCCTTTGTAGCAATGGAACCAAGAACAATTTGAAAAAGGCTACATTAAAAAAGAACAGAGATTCTTCTCACACTTGATGGAGTGTGAAATAAACATACAGTTAGGAGATAAATATTCTACTTTTATCTGAGATAGATTTTCTGTAAACTTTAAATCATTCTTATAATTACTTAAAAGGTGGCACAAACATATAAAGATATTATTTAATATAATCCTGAGATCTTTCAAATACGCATGCGTTCAATTTCGAAGGGAAAAGATAACTGACTAGAGTAGAAAATATATTTAAAAACAAAACAAAATACTATGCATGTGCAAGCGAAGATCAATCCATTGCTCTACAGAGTTAAAAAAAAGGAACAAAATACTACGCATATGCAAGAAAAGTTTAGTTTTGTTTTTAAATATGTTTTTTTATTCTAGTCAGTTATGTTTTTTCTTTGAAAATGAATGTGTGTGCATTTGAAAGATCTCAGGGTTATATTAAATAATATCTTTATATTTTTGTGTCACCTTTTAAGTAATTATAAGTATGTTTTAAAGTTTATATTAATAATAAGGTGAAATTTCCTTCACCGATACTAGTTTTTTTAATACAGTGTTTTGACTCTATTGGATAGATTTTCTGTAAATGAATACACAACACCGTTAAGCAAAGTAATTTTTCTTTTGATTTTGCTCATTTGCTCAGACTCCTGAGCCAAATAAACTTTCTGCATTATATAGGCGCAACTAATACTTTGATAATGACATGGAAGTTTTTTTACATTGACTTAAAGTCAATGTGGCTTGCAAATTTTCTCCAAAAAAAAAAAACTTTAAGGGATTTGAAAGGAGGTCTTCTACCCTTCTTGTGCCAGTGACATTGCAACAGAATAAAACCAAAATTCACAATTCAGTTTTTTTTTTCTCCCTTGCTTATACAGTTACATTTGACAGAAATTGAAACAAAAGCAATTTCATCTGAATTGAAATTACTTTGCATCACATCAGCAGTTTTTTCTTCTCCAGAAATTTGTTTTTATATTATACCATTCCTGCCATGGAAATGAAGCTGCTAACCAGAACTCTCTTCCAATTTCTCAATTTTCACAGCTTCTGAAACATCTTTAGCTTTAACTTGTAATATAAGTTCTCAAATAGGCAAACTTTTTGCCTTAATCTTTAAACCAAGTATATATGTTTTCATAAATCACTTTATAGTGTCCAAGTTGCATTAGTTTCTCATTTTAACACATATTGGATCTAATGGTAACTAATGCAGAAGTTCTACATAAATTCTTTTGTGACATTTACCTGCCTTTTTCTATCACTTATTGCTTGTATAATATCGATTTTTTCTTTGCTTTCTTTTTTTGTCCTCAACCATTAGGGGCTGTCCATAAATGATGTCACATTTTTTTTTCAATATTTTTGACTCCCTCCCCGCCTTTGTCACAAAGTGTCACACTTCACTATATCCCTCCCTCCTCCTTGTCACATGTCACGCTATATTACATAAACATATACTTGCAGTTCAGAAACAAAGCATTACGTTATAGATCATATTTCAAATTTTATTTTTAAACTTTAACTGTGTTTTTAAAGACATTTGCGAGCATAACAATAAAAATGATTCATATACGTATTTTGTATGAAATAAGATTAAGGGTTACAACAAAAAACATAATTAATATACAATAGTAATAAAATATTAATATGAAAGAGCAATTGAAAACAATAGTATTTTGGAATTTGAAATGGAATTCAATATATTGTATTTGGCTTTAAATCTTATCTTTACTTTATGAACACAAAATACTTTAATTTCAAAATTTAATCTGCTGATTTTTAATGCTTTTATTTTAGCCAAAATGTGTGATGTCACAGTTCTTCTTACTCCCTCCCACCCCCTTGTCACAATTTCACGAACCCCTCCCCCCCTCCAAGCGTGACATCATTCGTGGATGGCCCCTTAGGAAAAACAAGAAATCAACTCCAAATGTGAATTGTTGCAGATATTCACAAATACAGCTATTTATTGTCAAATTCAAATCTAAGTGACTATTATGAAAATAAATTCATTGGATTTCCTTCATTTTTTTAATTAAATATTTTTTAAATGATTGTAAGGCCAACTGAAGAAATCAAGTAGAAAAACGATTAGATGTGAATGTAAAAGAAGAGTGTTTTAATTTTAAAGATTTGCATAGGAGAGCAGTTTTACCCAGTCTCTTAATAAACAATTTAGAGAATGCTGAAAATTTGAAGATTTTTATTTAGTGAAAATATTTAAAAACCTCTTTGGAATTCTAGTTTTTCAATAAAGATTGTTTTTCTTGCGAACAATTTTCAATGCTTGTTAAACTGAAAGGAGTATTTTTAAGACTTCAAAAAATTTGTTAAAGGGAATTTCCTTATAATGGCAAAATATAGCATTTTTTTTAGTAACCTAAATAGACTCAACTGAAAAATTCATTAAAGTGACATTTGTTGTAATGAGATTCTACTGCATTAGCAACTTGTTATAAGGATCATTTTCATGTAAACAATCTGCACAATCTATCAAATAAATCTGCATAATATTTTATATGCAGAATAATGATTCAAATTCAGTATTTAATTTGAACCTTCAACCATCACTTTAATAGTTTAGAGAAGTGTTTCTCAAAGGATTTCTCAAATATGAACCACTTTAATAGTTTAGAGAAGTGTTTCTCAAAGTGTGGTACATAAAGAATTTCTTGGGATTACACAACAAATCCATTCGACAACCAACATGCAATACAGCACAATTAAATGATTTTGTGAAAAAGGGTTTTTCATTATTCACTGTAAAAACATATTAAAATTAAGTTGCAGATGCTAATCAAGCATGATTTAAGCAAAAAAATTGCTATTCATCCTTCAAGACGGATAATTTCTATCTTTCAAAAATTAAAATATTTTGTGGATAATTGCAAAAGAGGCATATTTTGTGTTAAATGCACTGAATTTCTCCTATTTTTTAAAAAGAGCCCAATTTTTTCGGAAATCTGGGTTTCATAAACCCAGGTTACCAAAACTTTTGGTAACCTGGGTTTATGAAACCCAGATCCAAAAGCCTAAAATCACTATGCGCTAGACATGAAGATTATTTACGTCTCTACCTCAGCAAACTCAAACAAATATTTAATATGTATATGAGGATTATCATGCACCCATCACATTAAAAAAACTTGCTATCTGTAACCTTTATGTTAAATGTAAAATAAAAATAAAATTTATTTGTATATTTTTGTTTCCATTTTTCTGTTCTCGGCTCTTATGAGGGAAAAAAAAAAAAAAATCCGATAGGCTATATACATTTTTCTAGAACAGTGGTTCCCAACCTTTTATTGGCCATTCCCTACCGTGGCATATGTAAACTGACAATCACCCCTCCTCTCCCAAACTCCATAAAATATATTTCTTAATATTTAAAAGGACAATAAATTTCATATGTAGGGAGCCAAAAAGAACTTTAATATTAACAAGTTATTTTATATATTTTTAATTTATCAAAGAGGTTTTTTTCTGTCACAAATGTCTCTTACATAATAACTCTATAAAAGCAATGAGATCATACAAATTCATCTTTATGTCATAAAGAGTTTCGTTGTTTCTTGCCAACTTACTTCAGTGTAAAACAAATGTGTGTATAGTCTCCATTTTTATTTTCACAACATTTCTTAAAGAGGCTCTCACATTTGGCATTAAAATTAATAGGATTTTCATAACTCATTAATAATTCATGAAATATTTTTGGATCCACTAAGATTTCATTATAAATAACACAGTTAAGATTTTATGCAAGAACAAAATAATTTCTTTCATATCATAACTTACAAGTTGAATGATATATTGAAAAAAGTCTCATTTTCTGTTTTTTTTCTTCTCTTTTAGATTGATAGGCAATTATCTGTGTACATGAAAAGAGTTGAAGATGTTTTAGGTAAAGGCTGGGAAAACCATGTTGAAGGACAAAAATTGAAAGCTGATGCTGATAGTTTCCGTCTCAAGCTAAATACCCAGAGCATTTTTGATGACTGGTCAAAAATGGTAAGATGCAGGTCAAATGAAAGTTTTCATATTTCATTTTGCAGTTCTGTTGTCACTCTGAGCATATTAATTATTATTATTTTTGCTATTGCTAGGTTAGTCAGCGTCAACTTGGAGTATCTGGAAGAATATTCACAATTGATAATATTAGATCTAGGACTGGAAAAGGAAATTTACTGAAGTTACGAATAAACTTTCTACCAGAAATTATAACTCTTGCAAAAGAAGTATGCATTTCATATTCTTGCATTGATTTTATTGTTTATTATTCATAAACAATGATTTATTAACAATATTTTAACAACAATTTTATTTTTTTTAGGTTAGAAATCTACGATGGTTAGGATTTCGAGTACCTTTGGCAATAATAAACAAAGCCCATCAAGCAAACCAACTATATCCATTTGCAATTTCTCTGATTGAAAGTATAAGATCATATGAAAGGACTTGTGAAAAAGTAAGTGTATGCTTTAAATATAAATATCATATTACATATAGTTTATTGGGTCTGCTCTCAATTGCTTGAGTTTTTCCATTGCTGTTTATTGTAATTGTTGCCATGTCGCTCTAAATACATTTTTCACTGTTTCTCTTCCAATTTTTGTTTTAACTTATGAATGTATAATTTTATTTTCTAATACTTATCACTCTTTAAAACTTCTTTTTTGACATTGTGGACAGTTACTTTCCCTATAAAAACTTTTTTACTTAACTTGCAAACTTATTTTTAGCACAGATAGAATGAAAAAAACAAACAAAACAAAACTCCTCAACCCTAAAAATAGAAAGATACAATGTTTCCATCAATGACTATGACATACAAAGCTTGTAAATGAAGTAGTAGCAACATAGTCCAGACAGTCACAAAAGATTAAGCATGCACAAACAGGATATGGTAGTAGCAAGATGGTGCTGTTGTCGATGTGTAGACTGCATAAAACAATTGATCCAGTTAGAAGGGGTAGTTGCTGTGTGACGTTGAAGTGGACAGTGTCCCTTTTATTACACTTAAGCTTGTTTATTAAAGATGTTCAGCGGTCGTGGATTAAAATCGAGGTTTCCTGTGGCAAAAATACATCTGAATGTTATTGAGGATTATGTGATGTCTGTGGTGAGAATGTGCTACCGTATAGAATGGTTGCATGATGGATCAAAGCATTTCATGTGGTTTGGGATGAGACTGTGGATTTGCACAAACCGCAGGTCACCCGTCTATTCCTCAAGATCACATTGACATTGTGAGTGGTCTCCTTTCCATAGACCGTCAATGGACTGTATGGGAATTATGTGTAGAAGTTGGTCTCAGTCGAGCAGTATGGTGCTCCATCACTGTCATCAACAACAAACTATCTTGCCAACGGTATCCTACAGCTTCCCGAGATTTAACAAAAGGTATTAAACTTAGCAGGAAATAAATGAATATTGAAGGAATGTAATGCAAATTTACTTGTAAGTTCATTAAAATTGTTTTCTATCTATGTTGCCACTTTATTTACAACCCTTGTATTTAAAAGTATATCATCAATTTCATTCATAAAATGATTTTAATGTTGGATGGGATGTCATCTCGCGAACTCAATTGGAAGAGCATTGGAAATTAAAGTGAAATTAGAAGTGTAATTATGTATCCATAATTTATTGAAGCTCCTTTTTATTTTATTTTTTTATAACTTGTTTTTTCTACTTCGAATTCAGAACCTTTTTCGATAATTCATTGTCTAATTAACTAATGTTCTGTTATATGCGTCTGATTCAATATTTAGAGATAATTAATCAGAACTTGAACCATTTTATTTAGAAAATAATTTTAAAAATATGTATTTCATCTAAAACTTTGTCTTCAAATTATGTCACTTAAGATGGTTACAGTATGTTATGTATTTTCAATTGTTTCTCTTGTTATATTTTTATTTTCTAATTGTAGTTGTCCATTTATCGAATAACTATCTTTTTAAGCTGACAAGGAGTGTATATAGTAAGGTACCAATTAATATGTCAGCTTTTATGCTGCTTGCTGAATGTTACAAAATAGAATTTTGTAACTTTATTTATCAGTTCTAATTCATTGTTATAAAATAACTTCTCATTGGTTATTGCTTTTTTAGCTTTTGCATAAATCAAAGCTTTGAATTCTATCTGAAATTTTATAATTGTTTTACTTTTTTTTTTAAATTTTCAAATAGGTTGAAGATAGACAATCCATCATACTGTTGGTTGCTGGTCTGAAAAAAGATGCCCAGAGCTTGATTATGGAGGTATTTTCTTTTTATTGAACTGTAAAATTTTCCTTGTTAATTTTTTTAATTTTGTTTATATTTTGCCACAAAATATTAGATCATGTGAAACATAAGAAATTTAAAAATTTAATTTTATATTGCCTCATTTGAATTATTTCTTCTATAGTCTGACTTGCCTTCAATCCAAAATTGGTGAAAACATGCATATGATAATATGCATTTATTCTTTAGCATGTATCTTTATTGTCTTAAAAGCTAACTGACAATTCAAGCTGTTTAAAAAATACTTATTGAAAAAATTGTTTTATCAAAAAATATTCAATAATTTTTTTTTTAATTTCTTTTTGTTCATACATTTTTAAACTTTAAAATATTGCTTGTTCACAAACTTAGTTTTCCCATTAAATTGAATAAGAAAAGGACTAATTTTTTACTCTTAATCTAAGGTTTAAAATATTCCACAGTAAGCTATGTAGCTGCGCATCATCAAATATATCTTTGCTTTTCTTTCTTGTATTTATAGTTTAAACCTACGAATCCTCAAATAGAAAGATTCTGATTCATTTGTGCTTTTTTCCCCTTTTCCTGAATGAATATTTAACTGAAAGTTTTAATGTTTTAAGAAAACTAAGAAAAATTATCCTTCCACTAACTTGCAAGATTAATTGTGCAAAATATGTAAAATAATAAACAAATCTGTACTTGTTATTTTAAAATATTAATGCAATTGATGAAGTAATAAATATGATTTTTCCAATACATTTTTTATTTTATAGGGAGTTAGTTTGGTATGGGAGTCTTATAAATTAGATCCATATGTGCAGCGGCTTGCTGAAAATGTTTTTAACTATCAAGAAAAGGTATGTATATACAATAAGAGTACTTTAATTTTACAACAGCCTTGGCCTATCCATATATTCATTGATTAGTGCCAATATAGCATACACAATATTGCACATACTACTGTATTTAGATACAGCCCCTCATCTTTTTGCTTACTTTTGGGAATAACAGATTTCAGCTTATTCTATCAATTATAATTTTGTCTTTTCAAACTATGTTTTTGAGACTTTCACAAAAGTTGCTCTATACATTTAGTTAACACATTATGCAAATTGCATTTTGATAGCATTCGCGCATGCGCAACATGAAACATTTTTTAGTAAACCTGCTCATTTTTCATCCATTTTTTATTTTTTTTTAATTCTGATTGCAGGGTATTGTGTAAAATGTTGTTTGTTATATTTTCTGTAAAGAACTTTTTTTTATATTTAGAACTCTAAAAATTATAAACAAAAAACTTGGCAAAATTTGGGACTCTTTTTAAACTTTCATTTCTCTATGAGTATATATGCTATTCTCATAAAAAGGAACACAGTTTGTTATAATAAGCCACTTATCATAATCTACAGTTTGAACGCTTTTGCTATATTAGTTTTTACAAGATTATCCAAAAGATATTCGTTCTTTTTCAATTTGTTGATGGCCCCCTATCGGGTTTCGAGAAAAAATCTTCGCGGAAATATATGACCTATACTATACTGTTTACACACCTGGAGTTTCAGGTTAATTCCTCATGTATTTTTCTAGATATTTAACAAAACGTCTAAAATCGCAAGTGGCTGGTCACCTTTAGCTATATAGTGTATATACAGATGGATCAAAATGCAGATAATGTTGGTTGTGGAATCGTTTGTAATGATAATGTTTTTAGCTATTGCCTATACTCATCTATCTCGGTGTTTACTGCAGAATTAATTGCAATTGCAAAAGCTTTGTCATTTATATCACATCATCATCTGCATCTTTTATCATTTATAGAGATTCTAAAAGTTCTATAGATGTTACAAAATCAGCTGCACACCATCCCATTATTTCGTCCATCTTGAAACTTTTTGACCAACTTATCAGGTGTAGGTTATAATATACTTTTTTGTTTAGTGCCTGGACATATTGGTATTCCAGGTAATCAGAAAGCAGACACAGTGACAAAACATTCTCTTAAATCATTATACCACCAGATTCCTCTTATGGATGTTAAACATGTCATCAAACGTTTTATTTATATTTCTAGGGGGCTCTGCCCCTATGAGCTACGCTCGCCAACCCCCATTCAGGCACCTCAAAATCCAAAAAGCATGCTACTTTGATTGGCTTTAAAAATATTGAATTATAATTTTAAAAAAAAGAAAAAAAAAACAAACTCTCTGTAAACTGGTTTTCATCCGTTTTCCTTGGATTGGGGATTTTTAAGACCAAATCTGCTGCTGTTAAGAGATACAATGGCTATTTTCGTATTTAATTAAAAAAAAATTAGTTAAACATTTGAAAATAAGCTAATGAAAAATGAATTAAGTAAACAGTGTCATTGTCTCCCGGTATTTTTTAACAGGTTAGATTTTAGATAACAGGTTTTTTTCATATAAGATAGTTCTTTTAAATAATTCATTTTTAATATATTGTTTTAAATATGATGTAATTTTCACCAAAGTTTTATTTCTCTTATTAATATTCATGTGAAAATACTTTTGTTGTTAGAAAGGAAATATTATTTGCACTGTCTTAGAATTCACGATAATAGTTGAAAAGATTATCTCAAACTCAGTATATGAAATAAATGTCTCGTGCCAATGTGTTTTAATTTAAACTGTTTTGCATTATTTTTTGGCCATTGTAAATATGATGTAATTTCCTCCATTTACAAGTTTTAATGTATTATAATGATTTTTTTATTTTAACATTTTCTTCCTCTTTTAAAATTCAAGTGTAAATATGGTTCTTATGATGTAATTTTCAATATCTTCATGCTTTTAACATGTAAGCATTTAACTCTAATTTTAAAGTTTTTTTTTTCTGTTTATAATAGCCACGTGTAAATAAATTTTTAATTTGAAGGAAACATTATTGTTTGCACTGTTTTAAAAATTGGCAACAATTTAAAATAATACCCTTTTCTAAAATGTATAAAAAATATATCTGGAAATGCTGGAAATTTGAATTTAAAATGGAAATAAATCCTCAAAAAATAAATCAAATAAAAAAATAAATGCAGTCTGCACACAGAGAACTTCTCATGTATTAAATGATCTAACAGGGGAACCACTTTTTGTGTTGCTTGCACCTAGCATTGAGACCTGCTGCATTTTAAAGCCCTATATTATGAAGTTTGAGAATCCAATAAAATTTTTCTGTTAAAATAATATTTCTTGATTATACAGCAGCATAACTTTCTGAAAATGCAATTTTTGAGACCACTTATTGGACTATTAACATTGAATTTTTTTAAAGAAACGCATTTAAAAATAAAAATCATGAGCCGAAGTCATGTGACTGTCATCAATAGTTCCGGTCTGACCGCTTCATTTTTTATATGCCAAACGGCCATTAGCCGGGCGCAGGTGATACATCGCCAAATATTCTTCCATCGCCATCATTTCATTAAAATATAAATCGATCACCGATTTCATTTAAAATACATAACTTTCATTTAAAATGCACATCTTTCATTTACCACACTTAAAATACAATAAATAACTAAATAAATAAATAAATATTTTTCCAGCATAGGTTCTTGGCGAGAAAAAAAATTGGCATCATACTTTCCGGCAATCCTATTTCACATACATAAGCAATTTTTTCCGTATGTATACAATTTATTTAATCTAAAGAAGCCAATAATCTATTTTTATATAAAAACAGAAGTGATTTGTATCTAAACATATATTGTATATATATGTGTAAATAAAATGTTTATATGCAAATAAATACATATAAATGAAAATAAAAGTTAACCAGTTTTGTTTTCATAGCTATTTATATATTTTATCAACGTATTTTACGCTCTGAAGCCTGAATTGCACCAAGCTTAAAAAAAAAAAAGCCAAGGCCCCTGTAATGGAAAAGTACCTAAATAAGCAATTAATCGTAATAATAATAACATAAACTAAAATATTTCATTTCAACATCAAAGTATTGTTTCTAATTTACATTCAAATAAGTATATATTCCAAGATAATTTCAATCGAAATTAAGTTGACAGCTTTCTATTTCACTTCATAAAGTAAACAAACATAAGAGATTCATTCATTATAAACGGTAGAAAATATTAGGCCATTGAGGTAATCATTCGCAAAGCAGGTTCTCCAACAATGAATGGACAATATTCGTATACGTCATAGTAGGTAAATTGGCGGCACTAGCGTTTCTTAACGGCTTGCATTCACGAGGGTTTTACTTTGCTATTTCTCTTAGTTACGTTACTTTAATGTCATATTTATGAACTCAGAAATCAAATATATAAAAACAAAAGTATATATATTCCTTATTTAGTTATTAAGTAGTGAAAAAAATTTATAAATGCATGATTTTCAAAATTTAAATAAATTTATTAATACTAAAAAATAACATTGAAGTAACAGCATGTTTAAGTAAAATAAGTTTAATTTAGATAATTTATGAACAAATCTCAGTTCAAACACTTGAAATTTCACTCATTTTTACAGCTACCGAAATTAAGAAATATTCGTCAAAAAAGACGAAATAAGCGTAATAACAAAAAATGTATGAAGTTTATCAAGTTCACAAAGAATTCTTGATTTCTCTTTGGACTCGGGGCAGGATTGAGCAAGTGAATTAGTTTAAGAATGAAAGTAACATGATGCAATGCTTAGCATACATTTAAGGGAGACCAAACTGGTCGCCAGAGGTGGCTAGTTAGTTAATAATAAGTATAAAATATTGAAAAAAGTTTGAAAATTCCTTCAAAAATCCATGAATTTGATTTTGAAAAATTGCAACTTTATATTCATATTTTTGGCAGGGAAACAGTTGGCGTTTATTTTCAAAAGTAGAGCTTTCTGGCAACTCTAGCCAAATCTCATAGCTGAATTTGTAATAGCTAGAAATTGCAATGCCCGACCTATTTCGCCACAGTAATTTTTCTAAATTGTGTAAAAATATTAATTTACTTTGATTACTTTTACCGAAGGACGATTTAATACAGCAACATTTCATTTTAAACATTCGAAACTTAATTTCATTCCATTTCAAAAGAAAATAGTTTGCTTATTTTGTATTTCACTAAAAAATAGTTTTCAATGATCTTCGAAGCTTTTATAGAATTATATTTATTACTTATATATTTATCATCTGCATAGGAAAAAAAATACAAACCTAATATTTGTTTCTTATGCTATCAATTATAAAAAAAAATCGCAATCTGATATAGTTCTGTACAATTGAATTGAAAAATTGTAGTACCATATTTAGCAACTTAACTCACTTTTGGTGTGAAATAAACAAATAAATATGTAATAAAAAATTAAAAGTATAAAAAAGTATATAAGATATTATTTTAAGAGAAATTTTTTCGTTTTTCTAACTTTTATGTATAGGGCTACAAAACGCACCAGCTCTTGATGCTAGGTGCGAGCAACACCAAAAGTGGTTCCCTTGTAAGAATGATTAAATTCCTATGTATAGTTTTTCTCTTATACAACTTTTTCAATGGAATGATTTTGACCCATTTTAACATTAAATATCTCTTAAAATAATTATTCGACTTGAAAACTGTCTGCATCAGCGTGTTTGTCAAACATTTCCCTGTAATACCACCGATTTTCATAATTTTGTATGCAACTGTTTTTTAAATATTAACGAAGAAAGACGATGCTTAAGCATTCAAAACGGATGCCGATCTACCGGGAAGATGTACGCAGATTTTCATTGGTCCATTTCCAAATCGTTACTTTTTTGTATATATAGAAGGAAATGGCAAAAAAGTTGGGGCTCTGAAATAAATAACAAATTACAGTAAACTCTCGATTATCCGCGGAATTAGGTGGCGTGACTATCGCGGATAATCCACAAAATTTTGAAAAAATGGAACAAATCAACACAAATATGTACTTGAACAATTTATACACATAATAAGTAACACAAGCATACATTTTACAGTTTCTACGCACAATGGGTAACATAAAGATACTTATTACTTCAGGAATAATAAAATTATTCATTACTTACAAACTTGTAGGTTTATTTCTTTAGAAAATCCGTCAAAAGTGTCTGTTTTTTTGTACTGAAACACTTCTTCCCTAACTGTGCATTCACACACTCCCTAACTGTGCATTCTCCAATTCCATATTGCAAGCTTATTTGTTTTCTTGTAGCACCATTTTCAATTTTTTTAATCAGTTCTAATTTATCTTGAATCGTTAACACAACTCTTTTTCTTTTTGTGTGACTTTTTTCAAATACGTATTGAAAATGCAAAACTATAAAATTTAAATACAAACGCGAACTTCTGTAAGACACGTGTTCACAGCTCAGCTAAAACAAGCAAACTGGTGTGCTTTATGAAAAACAGGAGAAACAAAATCATAACAGGGGGGGGGGGGGGGGGCGGGGGTGACTTTCAGTACCCGTACATTGTTTATCAACAGGTGTGTGGCCTTGCGACACCCTCAAGATTAGCTGCACCTGCTTTGTGCACGTGATTGTTCCACATTTTTGAATGGAAATCATATTTAGTAAAAAGGATCGAAAACTCATCCTACATCGCAGAAATAAGTTTCTTCTCAAAGATAAAAAAAGAAAAAAAAAAAAAAAATTTAGACTCGTGGATAATCCGCAACATGGATAATCGTGAGTTTGCTGTACATCATGTTAAACCCGCAATAAATATTTGGCCCACTAATTATCCAAGGAAAACTGGCGTTCTGCTAACTCGTCTAAGAATCGGACACTCCAGAATCACTCATAACACTTACTAACTAGTACTTAAATAACTCTTACTTTGGGGAGGGGGGGGGGGGTTACACTCCATGTGTCCACATTGTCATTTTAATTTCCTGACCATCCATCATCTTTTAACTGTCTGTCCAGACCTCTGGCATTTGTTTAGAATCTATTTTAATTGATCTTCACCCGCAGCGAGAAATCTCATTGGGGATACACTTCATGGGCACTCTTTACATTTTTTAAGCATGCTGGTTTATTTTGATATTTAACTGTTTTCTTGCTTCATTGGACATTTTCTTGCTTCAATTAACATTATTCCTTTAAACTTTTATGACATTGACTTTTTTTATTGACATTTTCTTACTTTTTATACTTTACTGTTTTAGGACTTAACAATTTTATATTTTTACACTTGCCTGATTACATGCCCCATTCAGATTGCTTTTCTCATTGTTCTTCTTTCTTGTTTTTCTTTATATTATACTGACATTGTTTTAGTCTTACTTTTTGGTGTTTTTAGTTTTTTTTTTTATTTTGGCACAGCATATCCTCTAAGGGATTTTGTGCCATAAAACATCATACAACCAACTCATTATTCAAAGAAATAGCCCTGCAGCTAAAACTTCTGACTAAAAAATAAATAAAAAGTTGATTGCAAACATTTAATTTTTTTTATGTTTCAAATATTTACCATGCACCATACTATGCAACTCTGGCAACTAAACTGACAGATATTCTTTTCTATTCAGTCTAGCTAAAAAAATCTGATACAATTTCTATATAATTTATTAGCATTGGTATATATGGTGCAACTGGGTACTTCTTCCTTTATCCTTTACTAAGTTCTCATATACTAAAAGGAATCCCCTCAACGCTTCGTGTTCTAATTCACAGATAATGAGATAACATACCAAGCTATACAAGAGCAATTCTAGAAATGCATCTTTTATACTATGGTGCTGTTTGCATTATTAGATGAAAGCAGATTAAAAGCCAATTATATATACAATATAAACATCAGGTAAAAATATAATTTAAATGCCTTATGTGATTAAAAAACATATTCAAAGGTGTAGCTTCATCACTGGTTAATCGACCACAAAAGACAAGGAAATAAAAACCACCACTCTAATACAAATCGCATTAATCTTGTATGTTAAGCAAACACAACTTTGTCTACCCCATGGGCTAAGTAAGCCTGACACTTTCCAACAGAGTTGACCAACTTCGACTATTCGTTCAAGCCAAAAATAAAATCATGAAGCCACCAATTGAAAATTATATTTGAGTATAAATATCCTTTTCTCGTCAGGAAAACAACTTACTACGTTACTCCAAAAACTATGCTATTTACTGTCTGGAATTATCTAAGGAAGTCTGATATGATGACGATAGGTGCAAGGTAAAAATGCAAGTAAGCTGGCAGGGCCACACTGCCATCTGTTGGTAAGTCAAGACGTCACTGCAGTACTTTATAATATCTAGTGAAAAATGTGTGAATGGGAATGTAAGCAGCTAATCTGCCCTAAGATGATGCATGTGATGGTTATATATTTATAAAAATATACATAGAATAAAACAGATGAGGACTTGTCCAATATCTCATTCCATTGAAGTAAATACATGATGCATTCCTGTGTTAGTGACAAAAATATTAAGCCACAGAGGACATTATTCAGCTGAATGGGTAAATAAAACCTTATAAAAGATATTTAGAATAAAGATATTTCCTTTTGTTAAACAAAGCCTACATATAGAGATGAGTTAACTTTGGTTAGTTTACAGGAGATAATTTTTCAGCACAAGAGAGAACTGCAAAATTCATCACTGGTAATTTGCTTTGTGAATAATTTCCTCCATGGTTTAATAATTTTTTCATTTACATACATACACGATAGTTCTACAAACAATCCATGAAGGATTTTGATCTTTCTTAAAATACCTCGCTATCAGGGTTGTTGAGAATCATGATTAAAAAAAAAATAATTGATATAAATCTGATTGTTTTTATTTAAATAAGATTTTTTTTTCTTAATATTATTTGTGTGCTGCCTGTGTATTTATTTTCTCTGTATAGATTTACACATTTCTATTAATTTCATTACAATTCCTAGATGAGAAATTTTAGACATTTTAAATAAAAATTAAAAATTGTTGCTAATAAATTTAGATGATTCACTTAAAATTATATTATTCTACTATTAAAATTTAAATTGTCATACATATGTCTTTGTTTGTTGTGTATATAAATTTTTAGTTAATTTAAAAGTTATTCAATTTTTCATGTATTACTCCAATAATATATATTACGAAATTTTAAATTCTGCTGTATCCTAAAAAATATTCTATGTTTCTCCCATCTAACATAATTTTAAAACCTTAGTCTAGCTAATTATTTCCTGTCTTAAAAATATTCCAATCATTCATTTTACTTTCATTTCTGTCTAAAAATGCCTACATTAATATTTTATTTCTGGCAGCCATTTTTTTTTCAGTATAAAAATAAAAAGCTTTCTGTACTGTTCCTAGTATTAGTACATGGTATTCTTGTTCCTACTTGTGATTCACACTATACTATGTTAATAATTCACAAGAGTTACCGGATGCAAGGTAATCACATACCTAAAAGTATGAAGCTACCAGTTGTCAGTTTATCTAGCCCTCAGCCATTGACAAATAAGGTATAATAACATTTCTTATCTTTTCCATTGCAATAAGCAATGAATTCCAAGAAAAAAAAAAGGGAGAGGGATCAGTCACAGGGATTAAAATATTTTTAGCTATAGAAGAAACATGAAATTGAAATTCTATAATTCTATGTTAACACATAATCAAAATATTCATTATGCTATAATTAGGTCAAGTATTGGTCATATTATAGGATCAGTATATCAATCAACATATGGAATACTGTAATTTGCAGGTCTAAGCAACTAAACATAAAGGAAACTTGTGAATGCTTTAGAGGAAGAAACACTCCACTGAAAATACTGTTATATTAAACCTATTATATTAAGTAGATTTAACTTTATCTTCTGCATCTAACTTGCAAAAATGAAGTGATTATTTAGGAAAGAAAAAAGTAAAAATGTGAGCATTTATCAGTATTTTTGGATTATGTACTATGGATAAGATAATATTTTTAATGCAGTGTTGCATTTACTTTAGTAAAATAATAGTATTTTGAATTTATATTAGTTTTATTTAACATTATTAAAAGGTAATTTTTAATCTGACATGAATATTGACTTTTATTTTAACATGAATGGTGATTTTGATTCTTATCCAGCCTGTAAATGTCAATGTTAAAAAATTAATTAAAAAAAAAGTCATTTGATTTTAAATCCCAATTTAAATCAAGCTGATTTAAATCAAACAAACTGGCTCGCTAGACCTTCTAATCCTTGATTTTAATTTGTAATTTGATTTTGTGCTATGTCATTCTTTACCTCTTCCAACCCTCTCTTCTTGGATCTGCCAACACTCCTTTTCCACATTACTTTTCCATTATAAATTTTTGTGCTTCTGTCATATGTGGCCTAGCCACTGCATTCTTCTTATTTTAATGGTATTTATGATGTATTTTTCGTTATATAGCTGTTCAGTCTCCGTATTTGATATGATTCACCATATATTACTTTCTTAACTAGTCAAAAATTTTGTCTTAAATTATTTTCCCAAATAATGAGTAACATTTCATCTTTTTGTGTTAAGTTTTTTCATTAACAAAGGAATGAACCAGATGTGTTTACTTCAATGGAATGAGATATTAGGCAGTCAGCCGAATTTCAATGGAAGATATCTCAAAATATATACATATTTGTATACAGATCCCCTCTCTTTTTTTTTTTTTTTTTCGAAAAATAATTTATCTCAAGATATATGCAGTATTTGAATGTAACTCATCTCTCAAAAATAATTTTTTTTCATAATATAAAGAGGTAAATTTTATGCAGTTTACCAAAAAATAATTTTGAGAAAAAACTGGCGTTTGAAATATGAAGCAATCGGCCAACATATTTGTTTCGAATGGTCATGTGATATCCACTTTTATAATACAGATAACACCAGATAAATTGCTTCTGAATATGTGTATTAAATGATATGAGTGTTGAACAAAGTACTTGTGTATGAAACATGAAGGGTTTGCCAGAAATTTTTTTTACTCTCACCAGCAGTATTCTTCTATGTTGCCAAGGCTGTTATTAAAAGGAAGTGCCAAAATAAAGTTTCTTTTTTCTTTTACTTCTCTTTCTCTTTTTACTGATATTATTTTGCCATTGTTTTCTTTATCTTTTGCTTTGTAGGTTGAAGATCTCCTTTCAGTTGAAGAGCAAATTGATATTGATGTTCGATCACTGGAAACTTGTGCTTATAGCACAAGTGTATTTGCTGATATTCTGAATAAAATTCAGAAAGCTGTAGATGATTTAAGTTTGCACCAGTATTCAAATCTCCATTTGTGGGTTAGCAAGTTAGATGAAGAGGTTGGTAAAAGCTATTTAAATTAGCAGTAAAATAATTTTGGCATGATTTCTTATCAATAATATGCACCAGAATGCAAATCTTCAATTGTAATTTTTAATTTAAATTTATTTATTTATTGAAAAATGTACAAAGACAGGTATGCATTTCTGTTGAACTGAACTTTTATCTTCTTAGAAAACAGTTTTGGATTAATGTCTATAGTTATTTTATTTACCTTCATTAATCTTTTTTTTTCTAAAATTCAATCTCCTGTTTTTCTTTTGTAAAGCATTCTGTCTCATTCATTGTGTTTAGTTTGTAGTTTGGAATCAGAGTTTTAAAACATAATAAAGATGGTAATTTAGACAATTAAAACAGAAGATTTTAAGATTTAGTATTTACCCCATGCAAAAGAATGGGCAGATAGCTCATTCATTAACACGTTAAGTGCCATGTCAGTCACCGGTGGCTGACACTGAACTTTCAGTTTAAAACGCGTCATTTACCGATGGCTGACGTCTAAAATAAGATACAAAACTGAAAAAATATACATTGTTTTAAATAATTACTGAACAAATATTTAAAATTTACCTACCTTTTATTTATTACAGGATTATACTTTCTTAAAAATTACTTTAAACATTGTACATTTTCAGCTCTTCAGTGTCAGTCACCGTGGCGCTCAACGTGTTAAAAAGGCAAATATTTAGAAAAAAGTAACTCTAATTTTGTCACTTTTGTTGCTTTAAAAAATGAATTTAAAACAGTTAGTGAATTGAAACTTTGCAGATATTAAAGATGAATTCACAAAGTACAAGTTTCAAGAATCAGTGGTTTAAATATACACATCTACCCTTATCAGTTTATATCAGGGTGTCTAGCCACCTGAATAACATGGTAAAAAGGCAGGGAAATTTATCATTCCTAGGGAAAAGTCAGAAAAATTCAAATTTCATATTATAATACTTAGAATTTGAAATTGCAGTACCAGGAAAATCTGTGTTTTTCATAAGTACTGTAAAGAGTATTTCAAACTCTCATACAATTTCTTTTGTCTACTACCTTCCAGTTTTTCTTTAACTCAGAGTTTCTGTCAGTATCAGCTTTACTGAAAAATTGTAATTTTGCAGGATTGATTAGGTGAGGAACATTATCTTTAAATAGGTCTAGTTACAGAGCAGATATATTACTTGTTTTTAAAAAAGCAATCTCTATTGAACTGTAACTGCTGTGATAAAGTATTTAATCCGGATTGCACAAAATGGATGGAACCTGTTGCTAAAAGTGTGTTTCTGCAAACTTTTTAGAGTGCAAAAAAGAAAAAAGTTCTTAAGGAGTATAGGGATGTCAAGCAATCATTAACCATGAAGTGAGTATTGTGGCGTTCAACAATTTGCAAATTTTACAAAAATTTGTTTAAAAAGCTAGTAGTTTGTGCTTTAGAATCAATTATAAAAGTTCTGCTCTCAAATTTACATCATTTTAGACTTATGGTATGTAACTTCACAAAATCTCAATACCTGGAATTTTTTTTTTTATTGGTATGGAAAATCTGGAAAAGTGTAGCTCAGCTGGAATAGATACCCTATTATAAAGCAAATTTCAGAGTAATAAAGGCAAATTAGACTTTGTAAGAAATTGCTCCAAATATTATAATCTTCCGTGCTATGTTTATTTATTTCTTTTTTTATTGACCTTTGTTGAGTTCGCCTTTAATATCTACAATGCTTCAATTCATATGTTTTAAATGTAGTTACTAAATTTTATATAATTCTTACTTAAAGAAAATTAAGCTAGTATAAGAAATCATTATCATTAATTTTTTAGACTAAATGGTAGTTCTAATAATGTCTGAGAATAAAGTTCATAGTTTAAATGAAAACAGATGAACAATCTCAATTTAGATAACAACAGAGAACTATGGATTTTGAGGTGATTAATGGCGACTTTTTAAAATAAATAAATAAAAGTGAAAATTTTAGAATAAATTTGTCTTTAACTTTAGGTTGTGTAAAGTTTACTGAAAAAACAAACCTCACATATACATGAACTATAATAGAATAAACAATATAAACTACTATTTTTAAACAGAAATAAGACATAGTGCATTTTTTGTCACAAAGAATTTGACCGAGGTTAATGAAAATGAAAAATGTCTATATGAAACACTTCTAAATAGGAGAAGGGGGGGGGGGGGGATACATTATAATTTTATTATAAGTTACTTTTTTATTTAATATGAACAGATTAAAAAAAAAATTTTTTAATGATGTATTGCAGGTTGAAAAGAAGCTGGCATTGAGGTTAGAAGCTGGTGTGAAAGCATGGACTAAAGCCTTAGAAGGCAAAAATCAACAAGAAACTGATTTTACTGATAATGATACAACTACTACAGCTCATAAACTTGGTGGCGATCCACAAATTCAGACTCTAATACATGAAATAAGAATTACAAATCAGGTCATATATGTAAATCCAAGTGTAGAAGAAGCTCGTTACAGCATTATGCAGCAACTTTTTGCTTGGGAAAATGTTGTTTTGTTACAGACAAGGATTCAGAGTTCACGTTATCAGGTATGTATATGAATTTTACATGTTAAAATTTAAGTACAGTCGAATTGGGTTAATAAAAGAAGCAGGGAATTATAAAAGACCTCGTATTAACCATTACTCATAATACCCGGGGAGATAATAAAAATCTTAAACACACATAAATTAACTATTATTAATTGTCCTAATTATTTAAATGCTGAAATTAATTTAATATCATAAAGCTCTGTGCTAATTTTTTTCCAACCCTGTGCAAAAATAAAACAAGATGTTCTTGCTAAAGCATTTTTCTAAAACATTTGCAATAGTATCCATTATTGAACCACAACACTTGTGTACATTCTTCAGCAAAGATGCAATATAGCTTTCAAGAAATTGCTTGAGTTTTTGTATGCAAATGATATCCAATATGCCCCACTTTAATACAGCATTGTCTATCTATTACAGAACACATTGTTGCTTGGGAAAAAGACTTTTTTCAACAAATTTTTTTTTAAATTCGAAACTTGGAAAATAAATGTAACTACAAAGACTTTCTGTTCATTCCATAACATACAAGATCCTTTTGGACACACTGATCTTTTCTTTTAACCATGTAGTATATCAGATCATAAGGCATAGTATAAGGCATAGTGATGGGCAAATCTGTAAAAGTTCTTTAATATTCCATTCTTTGTTCAGAACCACGTCACTCAGGATTCTTGTTAGCTTAGTTATATCTCTCTAGTTTGTCTCTTCCTGGATTCTCAATGAGAACCATGATTAATGTGACTTTAAAATTAGAATGGAATGTTTGTATTATACAAGCAATTAAAGTACTATAAATACAATGCAAAAATTATAAAAATGTAAAAATATGCATGTTACGGTATTGGGTTACTGGAAAACAAACTCGTCGATCTCATAGCGATGGGATGAAGAAGACGAATGTAGCATGGAGTTGGCACGTAGATGTACGAACATATAGAAAGGGAAACTAGAGCAACAGCTTTGCCTGTTTAATTGAACAGCTTAATTGTTGTATACGGTGATCGTTTCTCATTAAAGATGATGGCAGTCAAGTGGCTTATGATAAAAAACAATAGAAATGAAGATTGGGATTTCTCCAGGAGACGAGTATCAAAAGCAATACTGTTCACAGGATTTTATTCAATAAGCTCGGGCAGCAGTTCTCATAACTCATGATGCAGTGCCATCAGTAACTTTGATTGAGAAACATCCATAATCAATAGTAAACATTTGAGTACATCAAAAAGGTAAAATCAAAAGGATAAAATCTTTAGAACGAATGTCATTTTGTCAGACACACAGAAAGGGGGCAGTTTACAATTAAAAAAACTCAGCAAAATCTGTTGGAGAATCGTGCGTAACTGCTTTTTGCTCTCCAAGCGTAGTAATACAATTTTGACGTAGTACGCGGACGCGCTCTAAACCAATTAAGATGCAAAGAAATCACACCATAAAAAGAGTACTGACAGAGCAGGTGGAGGGATAATAAAGCAAAAAGGAACCCTGGAATAAAGCGTGGGAAGGTAAATCTCGGCTGGAATAAAAATAAAAATGTCTACCAAAGAACATTCTAAAATGCAAAAGATCGGAAATGGAACATTTAATTTAAGAATACTAAAAGTGTAATAATTAAGTAAATTAGACGAGTGAGACATTAAATTAAAGGGAATTTAACAGAATTAATGACTGAAGTTATTTAAGAATAAGGATTTAGTGAATATAGATAAGTAATTTAGAATAGTACAGGGAAATCGCGAGATAGATCTAATATTGTAACATGTATAACTGTAAAAGATTAACTTAAATGGAATGAAATTGAGTGCAATGAGATTAAGAAGAATGAAATTATTAAACTTGTACATTCACACTGGAAAGAGAAGAAAAAAAAGAGAAAAGAATTTAATCGCAACTCAAACAAAAAGGTATCCATGCTAAATCTTGCCATGTTTAACAAGCATTATGGCACAGGCTTAAGGCCTTAGATAGTGAGATAATGAAATAAAAGCCCTTACTTATGGTTTTCTGTCAACAAACAATATGAACCCCCTACACCCCAAACATCAAATAGATTTCTAACATGAGCATGTTCCAACTCATTGTATATATATATAGGGTTTTGGGAAAAGATGAATTGGAACACCAATTCAGGGGCATCTTACAGCACAATAAAGTATGTGTCTTTAGGGCAATAATTTTGAACAGATCACTACTTCTGAATTCAAAAATTAAAATAAAAAATCGATATCTCTTATATATCTAAAGTTTAAAAGTCAGTCCTAGAGTAGTGAGAGATAGTTTGTCATTATCAGGAAAATATTCAAGTCAAAATAAAATGTTAGTAATAGATTCATATCGTAACACTAATTCTAAAATCATTCTTTAAACTTCTTCAAACTCAACATACTCTCTTGCTTTTCTTTTAAGTATATGTTCCAATTTCCTTTTAACTGTTTTTAGAATATATATAGATCTAAATTCAATGATTGGTTATTGAAACTAATAAAACATGCATATTATATTGCTTTGCGAAGTCTAAAAATTTCTTGCCCAATTTATTCCTATATAGTTTTATGAAAGTCAACCCAATTTAACTCTGTATTCGAGATAGCATATTAATAGATTAAATAAAAACAAATTTTTTAAATAAAGAGAATGAATTCTGAAAAATATTAAAGCACAAATAATAACTTGTACAGAATATGCTTAATCTTACAATAACATCTTTGTGTTGTCTAAAAAAAAAAAAAAAAAAAAAAAAAAACTTGGTGATTTCAATCTTTTTGTTTTTGCCTCAAATGAAGCATTTTGTCATGATTTGGCACAACGTTGATTGGCTGTAAAACACTCTTTATATTGATCTATTATTTCATCGATAATATGAAGATACTTGATCTGGTGGCTGACATTGATCCTCATATCATTACCGATCCACCATCATGTTTAAGAGTAGGTGTAAGTTTTTTTAATTTATATTCTTCATTTGGCTATCTCCAAACATATGTTTGCCCATCAGAACATAAAATGTTAATTTCATTTAAATGTCTTCCAAAAATAGTTTTTAAAGCTTTACAAATTTCAATCGTTACAAACATCTTACTCACAAAAGGTGTTTTGCTATTAACTCATGCTTTGAAATTATTTTTCTCTCAGTAATTACAATAATAATTTATTTGAAATGATGTTTTCTTGTTTTAAATCGCTTTATTATGTCATGTATGGTTGAATGACTTCATTTTACTATTTTTGCACTATCTCTTACTGACAATTCATCTTTAAAATGCTTTATTATAAGTTCAAGAATTTTCAGACATTTTTTTAGATTGTCTTTCCGTTCTTAATCATCACATAAAAATTAGTAAACAAAGGTCAAATTATAGCAATAATTCGATACTGAAAACTTGAAGGACATGAAAAATTTTAAAATTTTTGCATATAGAGGAAAATCACAAAATTAAAAGTTTTATTGTGAGATGAGTTTGTTTTGTTTGACTGAATGTTTTTTAAAATACTGGTGATTAACTTTCTTTTTTGTTTATGATGAATCAATATGTATCCAAACGTTACTTTATGGAGTCTATTCTACATTTTATTTAAATTTATTTATTATGTTGAAAATTGTGGTATAAAATGTAAAAATGTATCAGAGTTTTACTTTGAGCCACTCTACCGTGGTACTAGGGCTAAAAAGAAAGTCATCTATCAAAGACCTTTTTCAACTGCCTTAAGTTTTGACTCTTTTTATATAATTATTCATCATTTGAACGGGAAAACAAATTTAAATCATTTCCCTTTTTTTAAGAAGAAAGACAGTAGCTAAAGCCATGAAGCTCACGAGCATCAAACAGAATGCCGATTTATGAAAAAGCAATGTGAGATTCCTTACAGTTGACACTTTTTCAAACTGCTGAAAAAAATTACAAGTTCTGTATCAAAAGTTGAGATCAGTCTTAACTCAGATTTTGAGAGATTCTGCCTTTTTGGAACTTTGTAGTAATCTAATTAAAATTTATGGCTCATGGCCTCTTACCAAACATGAACAAACTTCAATGTATGACCAATGCACTATTGAATTGCTAAATAATTATGTTTGGCCAACAATTAGGTCCCAAGTCCATTTACATCTACTTGCTAATATCATATTTTACACACACATACATAGACAGATATGAAATAATTTGTAAAATCTAATTTTTCCGTTTTATATCTAAGCATTATCTAAATATTTTTAGGTTGGTCTTGATAGGCCTGTTTCAGAATCATATAGGAATTTGCTAACAAAAATGCCAGATGGAGCTGCAACATTAGAATCAGCATACTTTGCCATTGAAGACAAAATTCAACAAATGGATGCCTATGTTAATGAATGGCTGCGTTATCAAGCTTTGTGGGACTTGCAACCAGAAGCTTTATATTCAAAACTTGGAGAAAATATTGGTCGATGGATGAATACTTTGGTTGAAATAAAGTATGATTCATATTGATTATATATTTTTTATCGGTTAATGTAAGTTATTACATTGTTATCATTTTAACCTCTTACTTTTTTTCTCCCTTAGAAAATCTAGAACAACATTTGATACTACTGATGTACGGAAAGAAATTGGACCAGTAATAATTGAATATGCAAAAGTAAGCAGTTCTATTTTAGGCTCAAAATTAACAATTGTTAATTCAGTTTGCACTTATAAATTTTAGTGTGGCAACAGTGAATTTACACCCAGTTGTCATTTTTCAAAAGTTCAACTTTTTAAGTATTTCTTTGCTTATAAGATATAAATTTATTTTTTTTAATTAAAAGACAAACAAGAATTCATCTTCTACTGCCTACAATTAAGGATTTATATGTTAGGCTATATGAACCAAGCTTGACTGAATACAATCTATGGCCTGCAATTAATTTATGTTGGAAAAAAATGTAGAATATGGATAAATAAATTGGCTGAGCTTTCGTCGGATTTCCTCTTAGGCCACACAACTTCGAAGAATGTTCCTTGTTTGTTGATATGCTGCCACCACTGATATAATTACGTGATATCGGGCACACTTTGAGAGGCTTATTGAAAAGAATACTAACTCATTCAATTAAACTTAACTACAAAACAATATTTACACTTAAGAACTCTGATATAGCTGATCCGGTCCGACGTTAAGTTAGATAGAGAAAATACTTTTTATGTACTGGTCCGCTTATTAAAATATTCTATATCCCTCTCACACTACGTTCATTAAAACAGATTTATCGGAGATAACGCTTGATCTCCAGTTGCTCTCGCTCATATCTCACTCAATACATACACTGTCCGAAGACTCCACTCAGGATCAAAATGTGTCCACACACTTAGAGTTCCATGCATAGATGCACTCCTCCGCGGTATCACTCTTCTCCCAACATTGCCTACGGGGATACTCAGTCTGTCGGCAGGGCCTTGTCGCCTCCAACTGTACCTTCCCACAATGTCCCTTGTCTCGCTAGATAGAGAAGTGAAACTGTTTTGTCTGACTTACTCAGGTACACACTTTGAATGACAGGGCAAACCCCACTCTATTGATTTGCTACATTCCTTCAACTAAAGCATGTCACTCAAACTACTCAGATTAAATTCCAGATAAGTGAAGAAAATAGAGATAAGTAAGTAAAGAAATAGTGGTTAGTGTTTTGACAAACTTTCTCCTAATTTCCAACTCTAGTTACAGTTAAAACATTCAAAAATAATTTCCTTTAATTACTATTTTCTTTTTACTCTAATGCTCCCATAAGTTAAAAAATAATAATTATCAAAGAACATGCATTTGTTATTGATTTATGAGTAAAATGCAGAAAGTTCTAACTTTCTATCAGTGCATACAAAAATGTTTCCTAGATAATTTAAATTGGGATTTAAAAATAAATAATATTAATAAAAAGAGACTGAAATACATTTTGAATATGTTATAAAAATAGAAAGAAAAAGTCTTACCCAAATCTGTCCTTGTAGGTTAATTATTTCCCGGGGGTTGATCTAGGTTAAAATTTAGACTTACCAAAGTCTATTTCAAAAAAATTCATTTAATAAAAAAGCCCCTTACAAAACTACATTTAATAAAAAGGGGGATTCACAAAATTCCATTTAATGAAAGGAACTGCTTCACAAAATTCCATTTAATGAAAGGAACTGCTTCACAAAATTCCATTTAATGAAAAAAAACTCTTTCACAAAATTCTTTTTTATAAAAAGGACCCTTCATAGAATTTAAAAAAAAAAAAAAAAAAAAAAAAAAAAAAAAGTGGGGGGCTATTTCACAAACAGGATCTTTTTACAAAATTACATTCCATAAAAGCAAACTCTTCATAATTTTTTTTAGCTTGTTTAAATTTAAAATATATAATACCTCCTGCCCCCCTCCCCCCCCCCAAAAAAAAAAAAACAAAAAAAAACATTAGTTCGAGGGCTTGCTAATATTAAATTCATAGTTTGGATTCGATTAACTCTATTCGATCTTTCATTACAAAATGTTATTTTTTATAAAATATGGACCCAAACAAAAAAACTTTGCATCAACCCTGGATTGTAATTCTTCCATAGAATGGTAATTTGTGCTGTTCCCAAAACCTGTAAAATTGTTAATCTTATGCTTTATTTTTATATTCTGCTAAATTAATATTTAACTTGAAATTTATGAAATATTAAGAATTCACCTTAAGAGATTTTTGCTATTATCTCAATAATTATGTATGTTTAAAAGTAACTTTAAGTTTTGTTTATCTGTATTTTCCTTTATTGGTGTGATTTTGGCCTAATTTTACTGTAACTAGAAGAAGGTGTCTCGCCAATTTGGCAATAAATTACCAGTTGTAGTCAAGCTACTACTTAATTCTTTGTTTTTATTTATTTATGTTACTGTAAATGTTACTTTAATTTTTTGTAACAGACAAATGTTTATTATAATTCCAACATTAACAAGTTAAAAAAAACATGCTTGATAACTAATTATTTAAAAAATCATCAAATTAACCGTAAAATGCATAGTGTAGCCATTTGACACACTTTAAGTTTCACATTATATATTGTTCAGATTATAATGTAGTCATTTGACACACTTTAGTTTCCTCGTAAATTATGGATAAAAGTTGACGTGATTTTCTAAATATTTTTCTTGTTCAATATGCTATTATTACATATTTTTTGAGAGGCTGAGGAAATAAAAAATCATGCATTGCAGGATTAAATTAGTTTTTAAACCTATTTAAAAGTACATTTTTTGCTCTATTCAATGGAGTAAAAATTGAAACGATTTAATGTTAATTTTGAGCGTAGCATTACTGACAGACATGTCCATGCTTTATAATTTGGATGAGTTGTATTTATCTGTAATTTCTTGGTTATAATGTTTACATATATATGCATAAGTTAGTGAATATGTATACTGGGTGATTCACAGGATATAGTGAACCTTGTAGTTGAATAACTCTTCAGTGGTTGAAGCTAGTGAAATGAAATTGTACACATATGCACAAGGACCCAAAAGAAACTTATTTACAGACTTAGGCAATTGTCGAATAATATTTTGTCCTCACCAAAATGTACCTATATTCAATCGAAGAGCGTGTTTTTTTAAGTCAAAACGTTTTATCTTTGTGACCAGAGACCTGCCAAAACACTCAGGAAGTGGTCTAGTGCCTTTAAAAATAGGCCAAAGCTATCTTTGTACATGTTAGGAGCATTAATTTCCAAGTTCGGAGGAACAGGTTCAGTGGCTAATGACAAAATAGACATGAAGACCAAACAAACAACAGCAAGGATGCCTGAAAACACTGCTACCAAAACAATAGAGGAGGAAGAGCCATCAACGTCAACTCGACACTTGGCTCAATAACTTGAAGTCAATGCAGCCACAGCATGGAGAATAGTCTGCAAAGATCATGACATTTTCTTTTACAAAATTCAGTTAAGACAATCTCTCAATCCAGATGCTATTGAAAAAAGACTGGAGTTTGCCAACATCATGTGCATAATGATCGAAACTTGTTTTAACTGTGGCAATATCATTTTTAGGGTTCCATACTTGTAAAAACGGAACCATTATAAGATCACTCCTGTGTCTGTCTGTCACAGCCATTTTACTCATAAACTATGGGACGTTGAAAATTCAAATTGGGGGAAGTAATAAAGACTATTGACCCACATATTTTCAGATTATTAAACATTCATAAATATATTCAGTAAAAATGTAGAGGGGCTAATTAAGCTACTTGGAAAAAAAAAAACTCTTTTCTTTGTATATCGTGTGAAAGCTTTCATAACGCTGAACTCAAAAATACATTCCTTAATGGTTGGGTTTTTTGTAGTAAAATAAAGTTGAAAGAAATATGAACTATGCTATTCATGATATAATATACCAGTGAGTGTGCACAAAATTTTGTTCCTTGCTAGTGAAAGAAGCTTTTCTTCCTATCCAAATTATGTCTAAAAAGGCACAAAAAACTATGAATAAAAATTTTAAAACAATTAGAAGTAATTTTTCCAGGCAGGTTTGAATTAGAGGTAGTAGACGTTAATTTAAACCTTGACAGAAATTTATAGGGATTACCTTAGGTCACACAGTTTTTTGAGAGAACGCATTTTTCTGCTACACTCAGATTTCGATTTACAGGCTTTCAGCAAAACTGTTGAGCAGCACTGGAGGTACAGTCGTGGAAAGAAAAAAGTAAACACCCCCTACTAACTCCTCAACAAATTATCATAGAAGAAACTTTCTGGTACCGTACGATTGGAAATAAAGTCTGCTTTTAAATGATATAAAATTTGCTTTGGGAGCCATCTACACATATTAAAACGAAGCCAAACTTCATTTTTTTCAGTGGCAATACCTAATTTTAACATTTCAAATCTTCGGCTCAAACTATGCCTAGGCACCAAAGTTCAAGTCATTTGAATGATAAGTTTTTGAATTATAAACATTCAAAATTTGGTGCTTCTAATGTTAAATTACATTTTCATATTTTTATTAATATCTTCTGAAATTATACTCCTAATGTGCTAATTTTTTTTGTAGCAATAATATTAAAATACCCAAACATACATACGTTGAATTTGCAATTTTTATAATTTTGTGATATGAATTATGAATTTTGAAATTAATATATGAAAAAATTATGAATTGCAACCTACAATTTTTTTGATGGAATTAGATTTAACAAATCCTGCTTTATGGAAATCCAAAATTTCACATTTTTCTTCCAAGTAGTTTTCAAATTATGCTTAAAAAACAGCAAAATGATGGTTTAAGGGGCCATCTAGGATAGAAGTGACTAGATATTTTGAATTTCTTATGCTATCCTGTAATCTCTGTCTTCAATGACTACTTAAGCGGTGCTTAAGATACCTTGATCAAGAAGGGGGCTCTCTCGGTCAACAATCGAGTACAGAACTTCAATTTGGATACAGCCCGTAATATACGCTCTTTTTAAAATAATTTCTCGGAAAGTTATTGTATGAATTGCATTAAAATTTGTTTTTAGGCTAATTGAAAGGTGTAGAGTTCATTTATGCTGTCAGAATTGTGTACTGCTATTGGAAAAAAAACAAAGTTAGGGTTCATTTTAATATGTAGATGCCCCTCTAAGAAAATTTTATATGCATCATTTAAAAGTAGACTTTACTACTAATCGTGTGGTTACCAGTAACTTTCTTCTACAATAATTTGTAGAGGAGTTAGTAGGGGGTGTTTACTTTTTTTTTTCCCATGACTGTACCTATCATAGAAGTATAAAAGTATTCTTGATAATGATTTTTGAAAAAAATCATCAGAAATTAACCAAGATATTAACCCTTAAAGATACAGATGGTTTGGACATACATGATGACAGGGGCAGCGTACTCTAATCCTAGTTAACAACTTTTAATGATATATATGTGTAATGTAATGTCCAGTAGCAGTATAAAAGCAATAAGCATCAAATTGTTAAAAAAAGGACTAATTTAAGGGGTTTTGGGATTCTTAAAATTGAAAAAAAAGACCATTTTCAGCATTTAATGTCTTAAAATGTATATGATTTTAAAACCCAGCTTTGATTGGAATGAAAGACATAACTATGTTCTTTCATTTCATGTATTTAAAAAATTCCAAGATGCAGAATTAGTATTTATAGAGGGCTCCAAACTGTTAGACATTTGTCGAGAAAAAATTGGCATAACAACTTACGTGCAGGATTACAAAATAAATATTGCAACTGCAATAAAAAGTTTGGTCCCTACTTATACGTCAGATTGTAATGATTACCCTGAACTTAAATAAATTCGTATTTAAAGCATTTTTACTTTCTTCTATCTTTACAAGAAGAAAGTATTGGATTCAGGAAAATTTTCAAACTCCGGTTTTTGACGGATTTACATGTTTTAGGGGTCAGAGAACCCGAAAAACATGTTTTTACAAATTGTCTGTGGTTCTGTCTGTATGTATGTGACACAAATGTTGTGGATGCTCTATCTCAAGAACTAATGTACGGAATTTAATAAAAATTTATATTCAGTTAGTTCCTGATATAAATATGTGCTGATGTGCTATATGTGTGATCACCCAACAGGTGGCTCTGCTGTACTGCAGTTTTCGTGATTTCTGCAATAGCTCTATCTCAAGAACTAATGCACAGATTTTCATCAAACTTCAGATGTAGTTATTCCTTGATATGAATTGGTGCTGGTAACGTTTTGGTGTAAATCACCCAACAGATGGCACTGCTATGCTGCATTTTGCAGGATTTACACGATTTTCGCAATAGCTCTATCTCAAGAAATAATGCACAGATTTTCATAAAACTTCAGATTCAGTTAGTCCTTGACATGAACTGACGTTTTGTATATTTTGGTGTAAATCGCCCAACAGGTGGCGCTGCTATGCTGCATTTTTTGCGATTTCCGCAATCTATCTCAAGATTTATCTCAAAAACTAATGCTTGAGTTTTCAACAAACTTCAGATTCAGATATACCTAGATATGAATTAGCGCTGTTTATCTTTTGGAGTAAATCGCTCAACAGGTGGCGCTGCTATGCAGCATTTTTCAAGATTTCCACAATAGATCAATCTCCAGAACTAATGCATGGATTTTCATCAAACTTCAGATTAAGTTAGTCCTTGACATGAATTGACCTTTTATACATTTTGGTGTAAATCGCTCGACAGGTGGCGCTGCTATGCTACATTTTTCAGAATTTCTGCAATAGCTCTTTCTCAAGAACTAATGTACGAATTTTCATCAAACTTCAAATTCAAATATACTATATATAAATTGGTGCTAAATTGATGTAATTTCTTGTACTATTTAAATGATTTAATTGACGTGATTTTTATAGAAGAAAGTTTTGTGATGGCCACAACATTCTAGTTACATTTTTAATGCAAAGTTGTATTTAGCTAATACAAAATGTTGAAAATTTCAACAGTATAATCATCTAAAAAAATTTTTTTTAACAATAAAAAGAAAATTTTAGGTTCAGTTTATACAGACTAACATGAAATATGTATTTTGAAAATTTCATAAAAAAATATTCAGAAGTTTTGGAGGCATCCTGCGCGTTATGACCAAAAACGTCATTGATAGGAAAATGACTTCAAAGTTTCAAAAACACCACTTCAGCTATTGAGCAGATATAATTCTAAAAGCCATAACTTCTGTTCTAATGGAAATTTCAAAGAAAGAATTATATCAAAATGTTCTGAAAATATAGGAGTTTAACATTTAAAAAAGTTATAATTTCTAGAATTTTGAAGCTTTTGAAGAGTTCTGAGACCACTTAATTGGAATCAATCACATAAATACTATGGGATTCGGCGACTAGTTTACATTGAATGGATCTCTCAATATGCCTTGAGTGACTTTAAAAGTTAATTAAAAACCTATTTGGAAAAACATGGCAAGGACCAAGGCAGTGTTGGAAATTTGCGACCTTCTTTCGAAGCGCGTTTAGCACAATGACAAATTTAAACTTTGAACAAAGGTTTTGTTTTAGCTACACTGTAGAAATAAATCTTATTACTACACTGAATTTAGTTTTATGAAATGCCAAATGAAGTTTAAATATGCACTGCTTTTATAGTAAGTACTGAAAGTTCCTCATAAACAGATTAGGATAATATTAAAGAATAAGTTATACAGAATAGCTGTATTCTATATTATTTAGGTTCCATATATCTTTGAACTTTCATGGTATATCCATTTACACTTTTCTAGTATATGCAGTTATACCCAACCCTTTGTTGTATAGTTTTTTATAAAGTCTTAGTATTGTTTTAGCAATGGTTTTTTTTTTTTTTTTTTTTTTTTTTTTTTAAATAATACAATTACAAAATCATATATTTATCCTACAGAACCCTCTGTGCGCGAGTAATACTCACACTTGACTGTTTATTTCCAATGAGGTGTAATTATATGGCTTTGTCAGTAGTAAAAATTATTGGATTTAGGGCAGTGAGAAGTCGGAATTTGTCATTGTCAGGCCTCTTCATCCACAAAAGGTCACTGTCTGGTGTGGTTTGTGTGCTGGTGACATATTGGGCCTGTATTTTTTTTTTTGGTCCAGACAGTGAATTCTGAACGCTATTTCTACTTCTTGACAACAATATTAATTTCTGATACCTACCCCAAACTCTAGATCCAAGAGACATGGTTTCAGCAGTATAGAACTCCTCCACATTCAACAGTAGATGTCCTGGACTTGCTGAGAAGTCACTATGACAATTGTGTCATCACAAGAGGCTTCTCGAATCGCTTTGGCTATGGACTTTTTTGGCCCCTATAGCCCTGACATCACCACTAAACTTCTTTTTATGGGGCTATGTCAAAGATCAAGCCTATAGAAATCAATTAAAAACCATGACCTGAAAACAGCGATAACAAGTGTGATAAGGCATATTCCAACAGACCAAATCAAGCAGGTTATCACGAATTTCGAGCAGAGACTTTGTTTCGTTGTCTCCTCATATGACCAACATTTTGAGAACCTCATCTTTTTAATTTCTTTTATTCTCATGTGTAAATCCTTAAATTTTGAAATATAAATCTTTTTCCTTTCAAAAACTGTTCAGTGTTTCCTTTTTCTATATCCTGTGAAGCACCCTGTATATAAATGATTTTCATGTATTAGTAATTTTCTTTTTGTTAAAGATTCACACTAATACTTTTAATAGCTAGCTTGATAGATTATCAGTTGATAATTCTGATTATTTTTGTTACTACTTTTCAGGTACAATCTAAAGTTTCTCTAAAATATGATTCATGGCATAAGGATGTTCTTGGAAAATTTGGCTCTCTTCTTGGAAATGAAATGGCTGTATTTCATACAACAATTTCGAAAGTAAGCTTCCCTTTCTCCCCTCCTTTTACTCTTTTATATTATGATTTGTAGTTATGTTTAAATATAGTATTATACAAAAATGAACTTTTCTCCTTTTCTGATAATCTGCTTAATTTACAAAAAGGATTTTATTGCAGAAAACAACTGTTTAGTAAGCTTATTCTTACTCTTTTTCATGAACTTTGTTCATGTAAAGGGGGAATTTTGTAATTGATTTTTTCACCCACTTACTTATAGGCTAAAATTAAAAAAAAATTATATACACATGTGCTTTCAGTGGGCACTACAACATTTTAATATTTGTAGAACTTAATTATCAATTAATTGTAAGGTATTTTTCTGTTAATCTGTCCCAGGTGATAAATCGCTGAATATTTTTTATAGTTGCAACTCTATAAGAGTTTTAGAACAAAATGGAGTTAATTATGCTCTAAGCTACACTTTCTAAAATATACTAACTGCCCTTGAAACTGCAACAATGAAAAATTTTAACTACAAAAAAAAGTAGAAACTAATAATAATTTAATAAAAAAACAGTAGCACTCCAGGAGTGCCAATAGAAGTGAAAACTTCAACAATTACGTGTGTGTTTTTTTAATCGTCAGGAAATGTTTAAACTCAGGGTACTTTTGACCCCCCAATATCTTTGTGTTGGTGATTTCCAGAAACTTGAAACTTCGTATATCTAAAGTAATGTGGAAAGGGAACTAAATGCTGAAATTTCACGTTTCTATCTTTTTTATTTCAGAAGATATATGAACTTAAACTTTCGCCTTTTCGACACTGATTCACCGATCATCAAAACTCGGAGGTACATTCTGTATCCTTAGAATCTTGAAATTTGGTATGAAGGTAGTGTTCGGGATACAATGAAAGGGAAAATTTGGATAAAAAGTCAAAAAATAAAAAAACCGAGAATTTGGCACAGATGTGATATACGAACCAGGTTTGGCGCGATTTTTTAACGTCAATTTCCCGAAAGCCCGTTTTCCAATACCAGTTACAATATATATTTTTAAATTATTTTCTATTGTTTTAAAAAGTAAACAACAATAAATAAACGATAATTTCATTAATAACTATAGAACAAAACAATTGTACAATTAAAAAAAATATAATAAAAGTAAATGAACAATTTATTAATAAATAAGCAACAGTACCCGGGTTACCTTGTAAAATAAAGTAACGCCATTTTGGTGTCAATTAGGTACCCAAGTGCGTATCTGACATCTGTGCCCCGTATTTTATCTTCCGTAATCGAAATTCCCGCCAATACTGTTGGCCATTGACCAGGCTATCAACACGATAAAATACAGCATTATCGGTTTTTAGTTACACGAAATAGGTAGGTCACGAATACGGTATAATTCATTTTAACTGACGAAAAACAGAATAATAATTTATTTTACCAAATGTTGTTTTGGTGAATTTAAATATTTCTGCAAGTCAAATAATTCTGCAAGTATGTTAACATTTCTTGATAAATAATTGCGCTTATGCCTTTGCTATATTTAAAACCACTACCATATTATTAGGAATATCGCTATAGTTTGATGCTATGACATACACCATAACGCAAAAATAACACGAATTTTAAAAACAAGAGAGTTTTTCTGCTAAACTTACCCGATATTTGATCGAATAGTTCACTTTTGCCGCCAACTATTGACATAAATAACAACTGTTATTGACATAAATAACAACTGTTGAATAAAGATAATTTTATTTTGCTAGAGCAAGGTAGTTTTATTTTAGCGAGAGCCACGAGACTTGGCTAATTTTTACATGAGATGTTTTTGATGAGATTTCCTTTTTCTAACTCTTGTACGTGTATTTCGAGAACCAATAGCACACAGGCAAGCATCCGGCGCACTTGCCTGTAAATTGTTGTTATTGATTAAGCAATCAATAACAATTAATTGCCCGCCCTCCTCATACCGATTTATGCACAATACATGTACATACTTATATACAGAGGTGTCGGTTACAATAACAGTATCACGAGTTCAATGGTTTTTCCCGTCTCAAAAAATGCCAAATGTGCCCAAAGAAGCTTTCACTTCAATAATGAAAGTATCAAGTATTTATCTTTAACAATAAACACAACAGCGTACTGCAACGGAAATGTAAATTTTGTGTGTGTTCCTGTGTGAACGCCGGGAGAAAAAGTGAGTTTTAGCTTCGTTCTTCTATTTCGGATTGAACTGGAGAGGGAAAAGTTCCTGTCATTCACCGCTTGGTGCGCTAGTGCCAAAATGCTAGCATGTCGGTTACGTAACAGTGTCTCCAAATCAGTGGTTTTTCTCCATCTAAAAAAAAAAGCTCAACGCGCCTAAAGAAGTTTTCACTTCAAAATACTTTAATGTAGCAGTGAATTTTCAAAATTTAAGTGTCTTGAAAACAAACTTTATGCACAGCTGGGAGAATAATTTCTTGAAAGATGTGTCATTATTACACAAGATAGCTTTTTGTCCTATATCTTGGACATATATTTATAAGAATCATAAAGTAATATCCTTGGTATGGTGTAACCTTCAATTGAATACCATTAAAGAAATATGGAGGTACAGTATAACTTATAACTTCAAAAATCTGGCATCATCAAGGCCGAGACTATACCAGATTTTTTTAAATTCTGGATTTTTGAAGGAATATATTGAAAGTAGTAACTAGGAATATCAAAAGCAGTACTATATTCTTATTGGTGCCTTTAGCCATAATTTAATTCATTATAAGGAGGTTATGTAAGAAAAAGAGAGAAAAAAAATCTTACTTTAATTAATATTTTCTATGTTACAGAAAAAAAAAAAAAAATCTAATAAAGAATGAAATTATTTCTTCCCTTATAATTTCTGAAATATTGATGTCAACTTTGTTTTTTTTTACTGTTCTTTAACAAGTTTTTTTTTTTGCATTTTATACAAATGAAAAATGCCTGTTTTGGAAATGCAGTCTTATTTCTCTAAAGCATATATTAATTCTCCAGTCAAATTTATGCATTTTTTTAATGACACCTTTTCTCAGACTGGTTGTTCATTCTCGTCTTCTGAGTTGGTACTAGCACTATCAGCGGTTCCATTTAGTACAGCGTCAGTGATTTCGCAGTCCGTTAAATTGTTCGTTCTTGATGCATTTTCTTCAATACTTAACCAATCACCTACATCTCTTTTTATGACACTTAATGCATTTTAAGATTTTGCATGTTCAATCAGCTCAAAATCAGTTCAATCAGCTTTGCCAAAAATTCGTATAGCCATATATCTGACAAATGAAAAAAAAAATTTCAAATATTCTTTTTTGCATCTTTACTAGGGATGCAATGGATATCTGGCAAATATTCGATATCCAGCATATCTGGCTGATTTTTCAATATCCGAAACCCCATCGGATATCCGAATCACAATCGCCGGAGTGCAGCAAAGTGAATATATAAGGATGATAGAAATCGTTTGACCACAAACAATGCCGAACAACTTTTATTTATAATGCAAAATATCAAAAGTATAGTAAGTTCCCTATTCATGAGTAAAAGGAAAAAGAGTTTGAAGAATTGCTAGCTTTCTTAATATTGATATTTGAATTTATAATAAATTTAAGAATTTACGTTTACATCTTTTAGAAAATTGTACCTTTTACTTTCAGATTGCAAAACAAAATTCGAAGTTGTTTATTAAAGTATGATTTTATTAATTTTCTTTCTTTCTTTTATGGTAAACAATTAAACAGACCTATTTTTACCTTCTTCTATCTTCAATAGAAGAAAGTATTGTAATCGAAATTTTCTTTGACTTCCGGTTTTCGACGGATTTACACGTTTTAGGGGTCAGAGTTCCCCAAAAACATGTTTATACAAAATGTCTGTCTGTCCATGTGTCACCATTATACCATCAAAAAATGTATGAAGTTATGCATAGAATTGAATAAAATTTTTTGTGTATGTTTTTGGCTCAGCAGATCCTCCTTCAATACAGAAACATTCCACTGGAAGGGGGTGCTGTAATCGTGATTTTTGTCCCCTTTTCATTATTGTACCATTGAAAAATGTATGAAGTTATGCATAGAATTGAACCAAATTTTTTGTGTAATGTTTTGGCTGCAGCCAGCTGGTCCTTCTTCAATATGGAAACATTTTGATGGGAGGGGGTGCCTTAATTGCAATTTTTGTGCCACTTTCATTATTGCACCATCGAAAAGTGTATGATGTTATCCATATAACTGAACCAAATTTTTTGTATATGTTTTTGACTATGTCCAGCAGGTTCTCTTTTTATTTGGAAATATCCCGCCAGAAGGGAATGCTGTAATAGCAGTTCTAGTGCCATCAAAAAGTGTATGAAGTTATGCATAGAATTGAAACAAATTTTTTGTGTATATTTTTGGCTATGGCCAGCAGTTTCTCCTTGAATTTGGTAATATTCTGTCAGAAGGTGGCACTGTAATAGCAATTTTTGTAAAATTTTCTCGATTTTCCGTAGTTATTTTGTACAGTATATTGTCAGCTCATGAAGCAACGGGAACTTCGCATCTTGCTAAGATCACTATTCACAAACACCTGATGTACAGCAGAATAACGAAAAAATTATTGATTTTAATAAATATGATAGAGATTAAATTGTTCTTATTCTGATTAATTGACTAGAGCAGAAATTTTAGATGAAAATCAAAATTGGTATAATATTGAACTAATAATATTGAAGTAATGACATTTGTATAATTACCTTTTGAAATATTAAGATGTATGGGATAGAAGATAGTTTTGGGATTGGCACATCCAACTACTAGTTATTTTGGTAACTTCATTATAAATGTTTAAAATTAAAAGTTATTTTCTATGTACTTATAAATATCAAACTAATTTGACTTAAAGTAAAATAGTACTAAATAATTAAAACAGAAAAAAGGAATTAACTAAATATTTTATGTTTAAGTTAAAAAGAAAGTGTTTGCATTTCTTTGTGAATATTTTATAGAATTATAGGTATATTAATTGGTTAAAATTGGTTACACAAATTATCAGCATTTCAATGTACAAATTAATTATTAGCAATTACCCATATACTCAATTCAATGAATCTCCAAATGCAGTAGCAATTATCAACATTTCATTGTACAAATAAACAGAATATTTTAATGTTGAAATTACATTTTTTATACAACTTTATTAATATACATGGCTTGAATTTCGAGACGGGATGGCAGCATTCGTGCCCTAAAGAATATTGTGGGCGAGAGGTTCCTGTTTCCGAAAAATCATTTTCCGAAAAATTTTTCTTTGCAAAACAACGATCAAGTCTCGGGATCGACTGACAAATTTCGTGATATTTTCCCGCTATCGATTGGCAGATTTCACAGTTTCTTCTTACTACAGATTGAAAAAATTCATGACTGTTTTTCTATGTCTGACTGAAAAATTTTCCGATTTTTCTCCACGACAGACTGACAAATTTCACGATTTTTTCTGGAGACCGATCAGTCAATTTCATAAACTTTTTCTTGCAACCAATTGACAAACTCAGCAATTTTATTCTGCAACTGACTGGCAAATTTCCCTGTTGTTCTTGCAACATACTGATGAAATTAATCAGTGGCGTAGCTACATATTCAGCGCCCTGGAGCAAGTGAAGTTTGTGCGCCCTATTCTCACTCGAAAAAGTTCTGCGCATTTTTTGTTATGAAATTTAAAATTTATATACTATTCCTAATTCGATTTAAAGTTTTACTTTTACTTGAAAGTCAAAATATTTCAACAACGTGTTAAATACAAATAATTAAAAATAAATAATGAATAACGAAATAAATTATTCTGTAAGTACCAAGATATGTTTTGCAAATAGGGCGGGATTTTTGTTTTAAATGCGCCAATGGGCCAGTACAATCTGCCGCTCTTAATATATGTGTTTCTTTTCAAGGGTTTCGAAGCATTGTAGAATACTAATTAAAAAACACTTGTCAAGTTCTTTTTTTACTTTTTACATATGGATGAAATACGTTTTTCTGGTTTTAGTGCCAGAAAATCCAAAATTCAAAGTAACATAACTCGGTAAGTTTTGGTCATACAAAAGAGAATGTATTATTTTACCTGTTAAAGTACGGAGTAGAATTTTCTAAATTTAACGTATAGAACCAAGGAACGGAATAAGAATGTAAACCTCGTAACTTTTAAAAAATAACTATTTTGACATAAATTACTTTTAAGAGGATGAAGAATAACTTTGAAACTTTTTTACTATTGGAACTATAATTCTACAGCTAATGATTTAGAAAATTAGCCAATGAATAACGCCAATAAATGTTAACACCGGGGTTCTCACTGGCTTTTGACTAATCTGAGCAGTTTGGCTAAATCGCTAAAGAAAAACTAACCAAATTCAAATAATGGTAGTAATAGATTTGTTATAAAACACTAAGGATATCAAAACACAAATAATGAGTTAGACGGAAAAGGCCTAATCGTACAATAACATCATTGAGAGTGTCGCCGAAACAATAACAACAACAACAAAAAAAAAACTCTTGCAATTTGACCATTTCAATCTTTAGTTTTCTCGTCTTGTAAAACATTTTGGCGCAGTGGCGATCGGCCTGATTGACACCCTTATATATTACTCAAGATTCCAGTTTTTACATTCCATAAACATACAATGCTAGGAAGGAAATGGGAAAGCATAGTAATCACAATAAAAATAAATGAAAATAACGGTATATTTTACATTTTCACATACTCTGAATCAGTTCTCACAATTTTTTCAAACATTCAATAGGTATGCGTGTATGTTAGAATTTAGTCACGTTTTCAGATTCCCAGAGCACGATTGGGTGTGTTTTTGATGATGTCGGCAGAAACGTTATAAATTTTTCATTAATTTTCGATGTTTCGAGTGGCCGCATGGTTTGGTATCTAAACTTTTTATCAATCATTCTGCAACGATAACTGATGAACGTTTACCCTTATATCTCAATCAAATTATTTTTATTGCTCACGTTGAGCTTATCCATACAACAACATTTCACCATGCAGACTGTATCTGCTCGATAAGGGGTTCACAATCACTTTACTGCTTTTACTACCAGTAATTTCAGAGAAAAAATTATCCTTGTTTAATCGTAGAAAATCCTACTATTAAAACAGATCAAATTTTATATACTAGTTTCTGATAGGAAAGTGATTGTGAAACTCTGAAGAGTCGCTACTGCACGCAAGGTCGGACTCAGTTACTGTGAAATGCGCAGACCTTGCATTTTTGGAGAGCACAACATTCTGGAAACTTATAATTATGCTTTCAATTTCGGAACTGGATCCGAACTTGAAAGCGTCTTTATAGAAAAAAAGAAAATCGAAACCGTGTAAAATAACTGTTTAGACATCAACGTCATATATGCTACGGAAAAAAATTAAATGTATATGAGAATTTTTTAAAGAACACAGACAATGGTTTAACATTAGCTTGAGAATTACTAGAGTAGGATTCTAAGTATTCATAATATTAGTGCTAAATTAGAATGTTATGAATTATTAAATGTATTTTAAACTATTTTTGCAGCAGAGGATAAAACGTCTTAATGCTGCTAGAATTATTAAGAAACGTGCAAATAGATTTTTATACAGTAAACTGTCTAAAGCTCCGTGCAACACATATTTTCGTCTTATGCAAAATGCTCTGTAAACCCTAGCAACAGAGTATAATCGAAAGGGCGCAAAAGAACCTTCAAATTGGCTGAAAATTCTTGGAGAAGATCATACCGCCATTGGTAACGAACAGAATTAGAGAATATATACATTATATTTTTTAAAGATTTAAATGGTCCTCTGAAACAAAGAAATCTTCAAGAAAAAATAAATTGCAATTCTCCTACTTTGGAAAGAGAAACAAAAATCCTTAATAAAAAAAATACTTCAAAAAAGTATTTTTTTTTTTATTATTAAATAATTTAAGACTTTTCAAATCTAATGCAAATTTTGTAACTATTAGCTTCACCTGGGGGTGGTCTCAACTTTATCTGGTTTAGGGCACACCAACCCACAGGTCGGTTGCCCGACGGAGCAGTCTGAGCCTACCAGAATATGACTTAATTTAGTAAAGTCCTATTTTTTCTTATTTTTTTTTAAATTTATTATCCTTATTTTAGTACATTTGAAAGGGAAATTATGTCATTAAAAAATGTTTAGACTTTATGAATGAAAGTGCACGTTTTCTTTAAAACTCGAGATCTTTATCACCAGTGAAAATGTTTCACCTTTGTATAAAATTGGGTTCTAAGTTTTTATTCATTTTTATTCTGTTTTGAACTCGCAGTATTTCTATAAACTGTTTGGAAAGTTGAGTAGAGTAATTCCAGATTCATATCGAAATGTGGCGAGAAGAGCGAGCAGAGCCTGATTATGGCCTAAGCAAATTCACATTAGTATTTCCGAAAAATATGTTTTGCCTTATTTAATTCCAAAATTCAGCAATTAAATAAGGTTTAATGCTGAAAAATACTTTTAGAAAAAAGTGGTGTAAATTTGTACAGGCGATAATTAGGTCCGAAGGAACACTAAATTTTTCACTCTTTTTGAAGGAAAAGACTTATCAATTCTGCATTTGAGATTTGCCATATTTTCAAAATCTCAAAAACAATACGCACAAACTTAATTTGCCGCTTACCCCCCCCCTCTCTCCCTTCATCTAAATTTTGTCACCGTGGACCGATGTGGAATATGCGTAAGTCCGGTTCTTATTATTGTTTTGTAATCTGTATTGATGATCATGTTTAGTTTCTCTAAAACAAAACAAAACTTCAAAATTTTCGTTTTCTTGTTTTTTTGTAAAATGGTCAATGATTTTCCTCAAATTGTCAAACTTTTTTAAAAATTTTAAATTAACTAAATAGGTGAGGCTGTTACATCGTAACTATAGGTTTCTCAGCAGTGATTTATTTGTCTTACATTATTTCTGTACAGTAATCACCATGATAAATTTCTAATGCATTTTCAAGATAAATGTACCAGGAAGTTTGTTTGAGAATGGTGGTTGCCAATAAAGTGACCAATGAAAGCCCTATAAATAAGTTTTGATAAGTTTAAGATTTGAAAATCTTTAATTCTCGTCTACAGAAAAGTTTCAGAAAAAAAAATCGGGCATGCTGAAACAGCGTTGGAGAAGTTACTCGGGGCTACAGTACGGTATGAATTACAATTAAAATTTCGCACATAGAAGTAATTTCTTTTAACTGTGTATAGAAACATGTTTTAAATCGAAATAGTTGAGGTTGAACACAGTAGAAAGTAACACACAAAGACACAGTAGTAAAAGCATAATAGTGAGGTTAAAACAAAGTAAAATAACATAGGAATATGCCTATTGTGACAAGATTTATCTATAATATCTGATTAATAGTGAAAAAAAATATGCAAATATTTTTACAAGTTTTTATTTTGCTCTTTCTAATTTTGCGCCCTTAGGATTCGGGCGCCTGGAGCAGTTTGCTCCAACTGCTCCACGGTAGCTACGCCCCTGAAATTAATGATTATTTTTCTGTGTCCGATTGAAAAATTTCGCTTTTTTACTCAGCGACCGACTTTGTGGAATTTCACGATATTTGCTCGTGATGGACTGGCAAATTCCACAATATTTTCCCATGAACAATTGAAAAACTTCGTGATATTTTCCTGCTGCCGATTTCTCAAAAACTTCAGTTTTTTTTTCTTGCGCCCGGTTAATAATTTTTTTAATTTATTTTTGCCATGATTCACGAAATCAGTGATATTTTTTCTACAACCGATTTACGTATTTTGCTATGTTTTTTCCCTGTGCCCGAAATACGAAATAACTAAAAGGGCAGTAATGCCCTCTAGAGACTGAGCCCAACCAAATTGCCCTACAGTCAGAACTTAACAAAATGAGATTAGTTCTTGTGCTGCACATGAAGAAAAGAGCTTTTGGCGAACTTAGAAAAAAAAGAAAAAAAAACTAGTTGATACTTAAAATTTACAGAAGTTAGGACATGACTTTAATTCCAATGTATAGGACAACACAACATAGTTCAATTAACAAAAATATCAGGAATTTACAGTTTTGACCATAATTCCATTAAGGATAGTATAATAAAACAATTTTGTTCAGAAGTGGCAAACAATCATCAAAGGATATTGACAATACAATCAACGATATGTATTATTCATGCAAGTAAGTTAAAAATGAATGCACATCAGATTTTGTAAAGTTTTCCAAATATTTTTTTTTTAAGAAATTGCCCATAACATTGTTATGTAATATATAAAGCTTGATTCTGTTCCTTTTTTTTAATTAAAATAAACATTTTGGATAATTATCTTGAGTAAACTTGATAATTTATAATTGGGATAATTATTTGGATAATTATCTTGATTTAAACTATTTCAATGGCATTTTGTCATGTCTGTATAAATGTAATTCTTTAAGTGGCACGTAAAAACGAGCAGGGTTTAAAGATATTTCTTTTCCTTTTCAAACAGTTCAACTACCCTACATTTAAAAATGTTGGGAGGGAAATTCCCCTCCTAGGAAAATTTGAATGTTAAGCACTGATATTCAAAGAGATATATAGTTTTTGTAAATTATATTTCAACACATTTAAAATGTTTTAATGATGTGGGAAACATGTTTGTAATTTAGTATTCTGAGATGACATTATATAAAGAAATAAACATTTACCATATAACTAAAGACATATCTTTAGTGCTGGATATCCAATTGGATATCCGGCTGGATATCTGAATTCGACAGGCAAAGGAGCTTCGGATATCCGATATCCGGCAAAATCAATATCCGGTTCATCCCTAGTTTTTACTTTCGATCTTGAAAATTTTAATTCATAAAGAATTGCTATTTTTCTTCTCCCATAACTTGAAAGTGTTAAAGAAAAAGGAAGAAAAAGATGGTTTTGACTTTTTGATGCCGGATTTTTGAAGTTACATTGTGTTTAAAAATAAAAAAAAAATAAAAAAGCTAATTAACCTTTTGACTAGAGTTTCAGCATGACATGTTGTCCTGGTCCACCACTAAATAAGTATCTGCGGACAACCTTGAATTTGCTGCACTCTTGCATGTTTCTTTTAGATTCCATTTATTTGTATATTTATCCCATTTGAATGTTTATAGAACACAAGAAAATTGTAAACACACCCAATGCGAATAGATTGGTCACCAATTATCAAAACAACCAAATATTCTATCCAGTGCCCTTCAGTACTTCAGTGTGTTTGTCAGTGGCCTTTTTTTTCACATTACTGGCAACCTGAAGTACAAAATCCTTTCTTTGAAATATTTTCTAAGACTGCTTAACAGTTTTGTGATTATTTTGTTTAAAATTAAACTGTAATATATAGTTTTTAAAGAAAGTTTTAGTCAATTTTATTAGAGGGTGAAGTGAGTATTACCCCTCACCACTCAACACCTTTGACTGTACTGCCCATTAGTGATGGGCGATTCTCGAGAATTCGACAATCGAGAAAAATCGTCATCGTAAAAAATCACAATCAATACAGCCATCGATTAATTCATAGAATCTACAATCGAGATGTTTTACAATCGATTATAACGAGAAAAGCTAAAAACAGTTATTGGAAAACTTAGCTATTATGCAGGCCGACAATTTCATAGTAGTGATAGGGCTTAGTGATGGGCGATTCTCGAAAATTTACCAATCGAAAAAAATCGTTATCGTAAAATACACAATCGATACAGTCATCGATTACTTTCGAGAATCTACAAAGGAGATGTTCTAGAATCGATTATTGAAATCATTGTTTTTACATATATATAAGGCAGATTTTATTAAATATAGGGTAACTGAAAACAGATGGAATAAAAAAACAACAAACCAAAGGGAAACTATAAAGGAGCCATAATACTGGAAAAGTCTTGTAAGGGTGCCCCCTGGTTGAAAAAAGCTGAAAAAACGCGAGTAGCTATGAAGCGGTAAAAGGAGTTTAAGTATAAAAAATTCGAATTTTTCGGCAATTAGCACCAAAATGGCCAAAGAAATAAGAATCAAAAGCACCCCCTAGTGGCAAAAATATGAACTAAAGGATGATAAAAGAGATCAAAATTTTTTATTGATTTTTCTACGTCATTTGAGATTGGATCTTTAATTTCCCCATTTTTATAAAGTCTTCGACTGGAATACATTAAACGAACTCCCGCGGGGAGCAAAGTAGGAGGGAGAGGCAAGGAAAGTGCATAATATGAATAAGTGGTCACAGGACTTTCCAACGATATGGCACATGAGGGGTGTCGGCTAAATTTAGTAAAGTGCCCCCGCTCGGGGGCAAAGTAAGGGGAGGGGCGCGGGCGATATATAAAATGAAATAGTAGTCACAGAGCTTTCCAATGATATATCACATGAGGGGTGTCAGCAAAAGATAGAAAAGAGTCCCAACTCCCAGGATTCCAATTATCGTGCCCCCCCCCCCCCCACACACACACACCGAAATATACCCTGCCCATCCTTCTCTTTGAAATTTTCATATATTAAAAATTATTTATCGGAGGGCTCCGTAAAAAAAATCCGATCTAAAATGTTTAAAAACGCTACGATTTCAAAAAAGTTCGAAAAGTGCCTCTCTCGGGGCGCAAACTAAGGAGGGAAAAAGAAAGATTCATAATATGAAAGAGTAACTTTGCGATGATAACCGAAAACTTTCCAATGATACATCAAATGACTGGTCCAAAAAAAGTTTGAAATCTACCCCTCCCACGTGGGTTCTTTCTTTTATCCTAGAATATACCCGGAAATCACGCAGCCCCATTTTTAAAATTTTATATTTAATAAATAATATTTATCGGAGAGCTCCATTAAAAAACCTCATTTAATGATATTTATTGTAGAAATCTCTACAATTAAAAAAAAGTCACCCCCCCCCCCCCCCCTTCCGGAATTCAACTCTGGGAGGAGAAAGCTTCATAATATGAAAGAGTGGTGAAAGGACTTTCCGATGACATGTCAAGGAGAGGTTTGGTAAAAGTTAGAAAATTACCTGCCCCCCCCCCCTCCCTTTGTGCACTCTCGCGCACCCCAGAATTCACTCACCTTCCTCTTTGAACTTTTTATATTTAATAAATAGTATTTATCTGAGTCTCCAGGTATGGAGCAGCTTGGCAGAGCTAAAATAAGAGAAACATTGAAAATTCGGGGCAAAATGACACTAAATTTAACAGTAAAGTTTGAAACTAGGACTATACAGAACTGAATACATAAACCACTATGCTTCATAACCCACATCGGTTAATAGCAATAAAAAGATAAGTGCCAGTTAAACTGATGGCATTGAGCTCACAGGTTATCAACACTAACTGTATATTTTACTCTTATTTCAAAGAATAATGTCCCTCAAAAAATAAATGAAGGGAAATATCCCCCGTTTGCCCCTTTTATACTTAACCAATGAACCTCCAAATCTAATAAGGGAAACTCAGAAAATAAATCAGTATATCAAATTTGAAGCAAATCAGCTAATTCTGCATGAAAAAAAGAAACATATCGCTAAATTAAGGGTGGTCTAACCCCTTTAACCCTTTTATACTTAACTAATGAACCTCCAAATCGAATCAGGAAAGCTCCTTATCAGAACGAACATAGAAGAAAAAATTAAAGTAAATTGAATAATTCTCCATGAAAATCCATTTATCTAAATTAAGGGGAGGGGACTTGCCCCCTTTTCGCCCTTGTATACTTAACCAATAAACCTCCAAATCTAATGAAGGAAGCGCCATATCGGAATAAATCGGTATATTAAATTTGAAGCAAATCCAATAATTCTGCGTGAAAAACCCTTTTATCTAAATTAAGGGGAGACTAGCCCCTCCCCTTTATACTTAACCCATAAACCTCCAAATCTAATCAAGGCAGCTTCTTAACATAATAAACCGGTGTCCCAAATTTGGAGCAAATCGAATAATTCTGCATGAAAAACCCATTTATCTAAATTAAGGAGGGGGCCTACCCCCCTTTCTCCCCTTTATACTTAACTAATGAACCTCCAAGTTTAATCAGGGAAGCTCCTTAACATAATAAACCGGTATACCAAATTTGGAACAAATCGAGTAATTCTGCATGAAAAACCCATTTATCTAAATTAAGTGGGGGACCAGCCCCCCTTCTCCCCCTTTATCCTTAACCAATGAACTTCCAAGTTTAATCAGGGAAGCTCCTTAACATAATAAACCGGTATACCAAATTTGGAGCAAATCGAATAATTCTGCATGAAAAGCCCATTTATCTAAATTAAGGGGGGACCAGCCCCCCTTCTCCCCCTTTATACTTAACCCGTAAACCTCCAAATCCAATCAAGGCAACTTCTTAACGTAATAAACCGGTATACCAAATTTGGAACAAATCGAATAATTCTGCGTGATAAACCCATTTATCTAAATTAAGGGGGGGCGGACCAGCCCCCCTTCTCCCCCTTTATCCTTAACCAATGAACTTCCCAGTTTAATCAGGGAAGCTCTTTAACATAATAAACCGGTATACCAAATTATGAGCAAATCAAATAATTCTGCATGAAAAGCCCATTTATCTAAATTAAGGGGGGGGGGTCTAGCCCCCTTCTCTCCCTTTATACTTAACCCGTAAACCTCCAAATCTAATCAAGGCAACTTCTTAACATAATGAACCGGTATACCAAATTTGGAGCAAATCGAATAATCCTGCATGAAAAACCCATTTATCTAAATTAAGGAGGGGTCTACCCCCCTTTCCCCCCTTCATACTTAACTAATGAACCTCCAAGTTTAATCTGGGAAGCTCCGTAACATAATAAACCGGTATACGAAATTTGGAGCAAATCGAAGAATTCTGCATGAAAAACAAATTAAGGAGGGGGGGGGGGGACCAGCCCCCCTTCTCTCCCTTTATCCTTAACACATGAACCGTCAAAACTAATCACCGGAACACCTTATCAGAATGAACATAAAAAAAAATGAAGCAAATCGTACATTTTAATCAAGAGTTATCGCGTTACGTACGTACATACATACGTACGTACAGTACATGCATACACACAGAACCGACAGGTACATTAGCTCTCAGGCTTAGATAGCCTGTGAGCTAAAAAGAGATTGGATAAGCAGAGATGGACTCCTTTGAGAAATTATGACTTAAACCAGAAATGCTGTAAGTTTGACTCTGAAAGCTTCCTTTCCATCTCGCATTTCGGCAAATCTCATCTCGATGATTTTTCCAGCATTTCGACGCTTCCATATGGGAAGGTGCTCGATGGTTGGTTCTCTCGCGGTTTTGAACCTTTCGGGATGGGAAGTCTCTCGAGAGTTTCCTCTCGCCCTTTTCAACCTTTCCCGATGGGAAGCCTCTCGCTTGTTACTCTCGTCCTTTTCGAAATCTCCCAATGAAAAGCCTTTCGAGGATTTCTCTCGCGCTTTTCAACATTTCGCTATGAGAAGCTTTTCGAGGATTTCTCTCGTCCTCGGCAGAGAAGAAAAGTAAGAAAATTTATCGAGAGTACCAAGGGACGAGATAGAGAAAAAGGCATGACAATGAGCTGTGAAATGAAGCCCTAATTTTCAAAGTTTCTCTTATTTTAGCCCTACCAAGATGTCACATACCTGGAACCCTCCGATAAAAATTATTTATAAAATATAAAATTTTCAAAGAGGAAGGTGGGTCGGGTGATTTCGAGGGAGGAGGACGTGAGAGTGGACCCATGGGGTGCAATTTTAAAAATTTTACCGAACCCTTCCTGTGGCATATAATCGAAAAGCCCTTTGACCACTCTTTCATACTTTCTTACCTTTCTTCGCCCAAAGGGGGGTGGGGAAGGGGCGAATAAATTTTTAAAACCGTAGCCGATTTCTATAATAAATTTAAATATCACTTTAGATATGGGTTTTTTATGCAGTCTTCCGGTAAATATTATTTATTGAACATAAAAATTTTAAAGTGGCGGCTGTGTGAATTCTGGGGTGAAAGAGTGGGCCCACGGTTGGAGAGAGGGGGAGCAATTTTCAAACTTTTTTTGGACCAGTCATGTGATATGTCATCGGTAAGCTCTTGGATGACTCTTTCATATTATGAGACTTTCTTCTTCCCCTCCCCAATTTGGCCCCACTGCGAGGGTAGTTTTTCCCGCTTTTATCATTTTAGATCGGATTTTTTTATGGAGCCCTCTGCTAAATACTATTTATAATATATGAAATTTCAGGACACTTTTCCAAATTTAGCCAAGACCCCTCATGTGACATATCGTTAGAAAGGTTTGTGACTACCTATTGATGCTATGCACTTCCGGTGGCTGCCCCCCCCCCCCCAGGACACTTTTCCAAATTTAGTCAATACCCCTCGTGTGAGATATCGTTGGAAAGGTCTGTGACTATTTATTGATGTTATGTACCTACGGTGCCCCCACCACCACTTTGCCCCTCCCGGGGGCACTTTTCCAAATTTAGCCAAGACCCCTCATGTGAGATATCGTTGGAAAGGTCTGTGACTATTTATTGACGTTATGCACCTCCGGTGACAGTCTCCCCCAATTTGCCCCTCCCGGGGGACACTTTTTCAAATTTAGCCAAGACCCCTCATGTGAGATATCGTTGGAAAGGTCTGTCACTACTTATTGATGTTATGCTCCTCCGGTGTCCATCCCCCCATTTTGAATCATGTGACATATCGTTAGAAAGGTTTGTGACTACCTATTGATGCTATGCACTTCCGGTGGCTGCCCCCCCCCCGGAGGACACTTTTCCAAATTTAGTCAATACCCCTCGTGTGAGATATCGTTGGAAAGGTCTGTGACTACTTATTGATGTTATGTACCTACGGTGCCCCCACCACCACTTTGCCCCTCCCGGGGGCACTTTTCCAAATTTAGCCAAGACCCCTCATGTGAGATATCGTTGGAAAGGTCTGTGACTATTTATTGACGTTATGCACCTCCGGTGACAGTCTCCCCCAATTTGCCCCTCCCGGGGGACACTTTTTCAAATTTAGCCAAGACCCCTCATGTGAGATATCGTTGGAAAGGTCTGTCACTACTTATTGATGTTATGCTCCTCCGCTGTCCATCCCCCCATTTTGAATCATGGGACATATCGTTAGAAAGGTTTGTGACTACCTATTGATGCTATGCACTTCCGGTGGCTGCCCCCCCCCAGGACACTTTTCCAAATTTAGTCAATACCCCTCGTGTGAGATATCGTTGGAAAGGTCTGTGACTACTTATTGATGTTATGTACCTACGGTGCCCCCACCACCACTTTGCCCCTCCCGGGGGCACTTTTCCAAATTTAGCCAAAACCCCTCATGTGAGATATCGTTGGAAAGGTCTGTGACTATTTATTGACGTTATGCACCTCCGGTGACAGTCTCCCCCAATTTGCCCCTCCCGGGGGACACTTTTTCAAATTTAGCCAAGACCCCTCATGTGAGATATCGTTGGAAAGGTCTGTCACTACTTATTGATGTTATGCTCCTCCGCTGTCCATCCCCCCATTTTGAATCATGTGACATATCGTTAGAAAGGTTTGTGACTACCTATTGATGCTATGCACTTCCGGTGGCTGCCCCCCCCCCCCCCCCCCAGGACACTTTTCCAAATTTAGTCAATACCCCTCGTGTGAGATATCGTTGGAAAGGTCTGTGACTACTTATTGATGTTATGTACCTACGGTGCCCCCACCACCACTTTGCCCCTCCCGGGGGCACTTTTCCAAATTTAGCCAAGACCCCTCATGTGAGATATCGTTGGAAAGGTCTGTGACTATTTATTGACGTTATGCACCTCCGGTGACAGTCTCCCCCAATTTGCCCCTCCCGGGGGACACTTTTTCAAATTTAGCCAAGACCCCTCATGTGAGATATCGTTGGAAAGGTCTGTCACTACTTATTGATGTTATGCTCCTCCGGTGTCCATCCCCCCATTTTGAATCATGTGACATATCGTTAGAAAGGTTTGTGACTACCTATTGATGCTATGCACTTCCGGTGGCTGCCCCCCCCCCCCCCCCGGAGGACACTTTTCCAAATTTAGTCAATACCCCTCGTGTGAGATATCGTTGGAAAGGTCTGTGACTACTTATTGATGTTATGTACCTACGGTGCCCCCACCACCACTTTGCCCCTCCCGGGGGCACTTTTCCAAATTTAGCCAAGACCCCTCATGTGAGATATCGTTGGAAAGGTCTGTGACTATTTATTGACGTTATGCACCTCCGGTGACAGTCTCCCCCAATTTGCCCCTCCCGGGGGACACTTTTTCAAATTTAGCCAAGACCCCTCATGTGAGATATCGTTGGAAAGGTCTGTCACTACTTATTGATGTTATGCTCCTCCGCTGTCCATCCCCCCATTTTGAATCATGTGACATATCGTTAGAAAGGTTTGTGACTACCTATTGATGCTATGCACTTCCGGTGGCTGCCCCCCCCCCGGAGGACACTTTTCCAAATTTAGTCAATACCCCTCGTGTGAGATATCGTTGGAAAGGTCTGTGACTACTTATTGATGTTATGTACCTACGGTGCCCCCACCACCACTTTGCCCCTCCCGGGGGCACTTTTCCAAATTTAGCCAAGACCCCTCATGTGAGATATCGTTGGAAAGGTCTGTGACTATTTATTGACGTTATGCACCTCCGGTGACAGTCTCCCCCAATTTGCCCCTCCCGGGGGACACTTTTTCAAATTTAGCCAAGACCCCTCATGTGAGATATCGTTGGAAAGGTCTGTCACTACTTATTGATGTTATGCTCCTCCGGTGTCCATCCGCCATTTTGACACCCCCCCCCCCGGGGGGGGGGACACTTTTCCAAAATCAGCCAAGACCCCACATGTGAGATATCGTTGGAAAGGTCTGTGACTACTTATTGATGTAATGCACCTCCGGTGACCGCCCCCCTCCACTTTTCCCCCACGGGGGTGTTTTTCTAAATTCAGCCGAGACCCCTCATGTGACATATTGTTGGAAAGGCTTATGACCACTTACTCATGTTATCCACCTCCCGCACCCCTCCCCCCCCTTTCCCCCCATGGGAGGGGATTTTTATAAATTCAGATCCAGACTTCTCATGTGACATATGGTTGGAAAGGCCTAAAGACCTGTGATGACTTAATCATATTATGCAGCTGCTGTGCCCCTCCGCTCGCTTTGACCCCTCCCCCAAGAGATCTGGTCCGACGTTCATTCGTTTCGATATTATATTTTTTACAAGATTTTGTAGTGCGTGCACACCACACCCGCCTGCTGTCATATATCAGTGCCGTATATAGCGGGTAACCTGTTCGTGATTTCATATTACAAGATTACGTATAAATTAGGGGCCCCGATTAAAGGAGGGGCCCGCTAGCGTTCGAAGTCACCTAGTCTTTATTAACATCGACTCATTCCAGTTCACCCGCAGACGATTCTTGATAAATGTATGACGTATATAATACATAATATATGAATTATAAAAGAAATTTGCAAACTGTAGTCATCGAGAAAATATTTATACAATCAAAAAATATCGAGATGTCCATACAATCGAGAAAATCAAGAAAAACATCTCGTTATCGCCCATCACTACTGCCCATTTCTATGAAAAACTTGCATACACACTTACAATGACCTAAATGGAGGCATGCATATATAGTGTTACTAGTCGAACTGTTAAAATATGAATATGAAGTTCACATATGCATCAGCTGTGTTTTTAGTTTTCACTTAAGGAATCCCTGAAAGTACAAAGATATTTTTGCCTCCTCATTTTTAACTCCTGGCTTAAAGACTTTTTTGCTGAGTTGAAAAATTGCATTTTGTATAATTTATTTTCCAATCGGAATATTTTTGTTAAATTAATGAAGTGTACATATCAAACATTTTCTTGGAGTTCCATTGCCTGTGCCTGCAATTTATTCTGTTGAGCTGTTTCAGATAAGATTAGATGTCATTAGCAAAAAGGTTGTTTGGGTGAATTGTCTGCCAGATTTGTCCAGCGGCAGAGCAGTGGCAGCTTAAGCCAAAGGTACCTGGTTCAAATCCTGGCCTGTTCACTTTTTCATTCAGTTGAAAAATTACAACTAATACTAAGATATTATTTAAAACAAATATAATTAAATATTGAAATTCATTGTTATTGTTTAAAATATTCTTCTACTTTTGTCTTTTTATTTTTAAATGGGATAAAAATGTAATTAATTAAAAAATGTATAAATTACTAATTATTAACCTGTAGGCATTTTAAAAATCCATAATTTATACAAGGCTCTATATTAAGTTTATTTTCTAAAATTATTAATTATAAACATTTTATTCTTACAGTCTCGAAGTGACCTAGAGCAACAATCCATTGAAACAGATTCTACATCAGATGCAGTCACTTTTATTACTTATGTTCAGTCATTGAAGAAGAAAATGAAAATTTGGGATAAGAAAGTTGAAGTAAGTTATAAATTTAATTAATGAACTGATAATTAAATCTGATTTGAACAAAAAATTATGTTCCTTAATATTGAATTGTAAATCATACTTCTTTCTTTTTTTTCTTTTTCAGTCAAAAATTTTTGATTAGAAATCATTATAAATTACTTTTAAAAACTTTTAAAAATATGTGTTGTTATGACTACTTTCTTTTTACGCATTGTAGTATGTTTTAAATGTTTACTGACATTACAGTTTTTGATGACTATAATTTTGAATGCAAAGTTATAATTTAGTTAGATTATCGCAAAAAAAAAAAAAAAAATCTTATCAACAGACCTGCCAACTGCTACGAAAAAATCGTAGTTGTTACGATTTGGACCTATAAACTATGATGCTACGAAAATCGGTCTTAAACTACGATTTTTTGCAAAAAGCACAAAAGCATTTTTTGTTTCTGGTTGCGATTTTTCTCCCGCGCAGCATATTTTTCAGGAGGGATTCTGTTCCGAAATTCCCAAGTATTCATTTCCGAAATCATTAAAAAATTGGCCATTAGTGCGAAAATTCAGACATTAAAAAATGCTCATGAAAAAAAAAAATTCTGGGCTGCAAAAAAAAAAAAATTCTTAACATAAAAGACTCTAATCGTGTTTTTGTAAATATTTATACAGGAATTCCCTTCCTTAGAAACGAGGGTGCCATTTTAAGAATTCTGGAGGGGGTTCCTTGAGGGGCAAGGTTTGAAATAGTGTGCTAAATCGCACGATTTGCGATAAACTATCGCGAATTTCGACAAATGACCGTGTAAAAAAAAATCAATTTCGTCAATTGGTCGCAGGAGAAAATTAATTTCGTTAAAGGATCGTGGTAAAAACGTGAATTTTGTCAAAACATCGCAGAAAGAAAATACGAATTTCGTCAAAAGATCAGTAAGAAAATGTAAATTTCATCGAAAGATTAGTAAGAAAACGCAAATTTCACCAAAAGATCGCAGAAAGAAAACACTAATTTAGTCAAAGGATCATGGTAAAAAAACGCAAAATTCGTCAAAGGATCGCGTAAAAAATCTGAATTTCGTCAAAAGTTCATGGTAAAAAGTACGGATTTCACCAAAGAATCATGATAGGAAAATGTGAAACATGATTGTGGGAAAAAATTGTGAATATCCTGAAATGATCTCGGGAGAAAAATCGCGAATTCTGTCAAAATTTACTGCACTGGGCTAAAAAATTGGAACCAGGCTCCTTTTACAAATGCAAGAAAAGAAACGCTGCGAAACAAAAATAAACTCTAAAAATCGTATAAAAATTTTCAGAGGAAAAAAATTACTATATTGAGTTGAAAGACGGAAACCTTATTCCTTTTACGAATGTCAAAAGATGGCTGTGAAACACGAAAAACCAACCAACCAACCTCCAGATTAATTAAAATTTTGTGTGCTACGATTTCTCATTTTCAAAGGTTGGCAGGTCTGTATCAATAACAGAGGATTTTATTATTAAAAATATTGTAATTATATTATGATAACCATTAAAAGTGACAATCTTATATGATTAAAATAGCAAATAAATCCTTTGTGCAGGAATATTAAAAAGCAGTAAACCAACGTTTAAAATGCACAAATAATGCGTAAAAAGCAGCAAACATCTGTTTCGAATCTATAGCGAGATTCTTCTTCAGTGCAAGATAGGGAAAAAAGAACAGTGTGCTAGAAAAAGCAAGGCTGAGCTACTTTACACGTTACAAGGTTTGCTGCTTTTCACGCATTATTTGTGCATTTTAAACATTGGTTTACTGCTTTTTAATAATCTTATATGATATATCTGCTTTAAGAAAAATATTGTTTTATGCTTAATCTACTACTTATGATATCAGATTTGATACCAAATATTTATAAGTTTCGAAAACATTTTTGTATTTAACAATTGTTGTCATTTAAACCGTTATTAAACTACTCAGCTTCAAATTTCGATGGTAAATGGTTGTAAAATTTTCAGAAACATGAAGTTTAAAGTAATATAAATAATCAAAATAAGCTCAGAAGGTAGTATGAGCCAGATTAAAGATGTTTATTTTTTTTTAAACATTATTCCAAAATAAAATAACATTGCATTAAGGTAAAGAAAATATTGTATTCTTGTAATGTTATTTTCATTGGTCTTAAAATTAAGGAAAATAATTCGGGAAGGAGGACTTATGCTTTTCTCTGAGCATAAAGGAATAAAATGTTGAATGAATTATTATATTAGAGGTATAAAATTTGGATTTCAGTTGCAACAAAGACTTTTGTCAAAGATAAGAATGAATATGTTATTGGCATCAGCCAAACTGGCTGTTATGCATTATGCTTTTATTTGAGAGACATATCAAGAATAAATGATTTTGTTATGCATTAAGAAAACCTAAAAATCATAAATAGTCATTTCATTTTTGCAGAATAGAAACAACAATTTTTATCTTAAAAAATTTTCAAGCATTTTGAAAATTAGTTAAGGATTGAGACAAAAGAAATGTTTTGTTCGAACATTTTTTATAAATGTATGTTACTTAAATTTTTCCTTTCAAAAGTACAGTAAACCCTCGATTTAATGGACTAATTGGGACTAAGATGTGTCCGTTAAATTAAAAGTCCGTTAAATCGCAAAGTACTATTTATAATATTATTTTGTTATAATTATAGTACAGATATATATTATTGCGTACTTGTAGTTACATATATTATTACAGTGCAAATTACATATATATATATAATATATATGTATACAATAGTAAAAAGAAATGCTTTGTCGTTGTTCATTGCTTGATTTTTTACATATAAAAGCTTAAAAGAGGATTGCGTGTTGATTCTCAAGTAGGGGAAGGGAAGGGGGGCAGTAATACTTTTTTTTTTTTTTTTTTTTTAAGCGTGTTTCATCGTTTTAGAAGCTGTGTTATCATGAAGGCTTCCAGTAAATAATAATGATAAATAAATTTTTGACATTTGTCAAATATAAAAATTTGAAATACGGGCGTTGAATTTCAGGTTAGGAAGAGGAGAATAATTTTAAATTAACGATTTTGATTTGTTAATTTAAGGATAAAGTGTTTTAAAATGGATATTAAACAAAACCCTCTGTGCGATCTGCGATCACACTTACCCACTTGTTTTACTTTAATTTATATATTTTTTTTAAATTAGTCCGTTGAATCAGAAGCCCGTTGAACTGAGGTCCGTTAAATCGAGGGTTTACTGTATATATTTTATGAAATTCCATTTTTAATGTTTTAGCTGTACAAAGAAGGTCAAAGAATCTTGGAACGGCAGAGATTCCAATTCCCCAATTCTTGGCTTCATGTTGATAATGTAGAAGGAGAATGGTCAGCCTTCAATGAAATAATTCGTAGAAAAGATTGTGCTATTCAAGTTCAAGTAGCAAGCTTACAAGTTAAAATTGTTGCTGAAGACAAAGCTGTAGAAGCTCGTACTAATGATGTACTAGTAGAATGGGAAAAATCAAAACCTGTTGAAGTAAGTACTTGGAAAAAAAAAAATATGTATATAAAATGAAAATAAAATATGATTTCTTTCAATGACACTCTATTATGCTAATTTTAGGGATCTCTTCGTCCACAAGAAGCTATGGGACACTTATCAATATTTGAGTCTAAATTCAGCCGCCTGAAAGAAGATAGAGACAATGTTATGAGAGCCAAAGAAGCTTTAGAACTCCAAGAACCCGGTATAATACATTTTAATGTTATAACATTTATGTTATTGAATGTATATCAAGTATTTAGGTTGTCTATAAAGAGATAAGCTATCTCTTAAAGCTATCTCGATAAGCTATCTCTTTTTTATAATTGTTTTGAAAAGACAAAGACCTAAGAACTTTCATCTTTATTTGGCTACTTTATTGTTTTGAAGGAATTTAATATTAAAAATTAATTTAAATTTATAGTACTTTAAATATGATTGTATTAAATTATTTATTTCAATAAAACATTGTGAATTTTGGTAGAAAAAAATGCTAGGCCAAATTGTTTTTAGTAGTAGCTTCCAAGAAAATGTGAATTTCGATTTTGGCGAGAAACTGGTGTGCTACAATTTTTGTCTTATATATTATTATTCAAAAGGCAGTCAAATATCCTTTTAGATGATTAATTTCAAAGAATATGGAATCAGAGCTTTATATCGTCACTACCATGTCAAACTATCCTATGTGAAAAAATACATTTTTCATATTTTGGCCATTTTGTTGTATTGTGCATGATACGTTCTAAGCAAAATCGTCATGTCTCTAGCTTGCTTAGAAACTTAGATAATGACTGTTTTAAAGTATCCAATGTGCACTTTTTTCTAAAATTTACAATGTCAAACTGTCCAATATGCCACATTTGATCCTTTGTCGCAAATGTTTGGGTATTTTTCTTTTTCTAACCATCCGTATCATGTCAAACTATCCAATATGAAAATAACCTTTTTATCAGGAAGACAAACTGTTTTAATTTTGGATTGAAATTTAACACAATTGACATGTTTTTGACGTTTATTATAGCATATGTTATCTCTTCAAAATGGAATGTGAGAATTTTTAGTTCATTTACAGGGACACTGAAAAGAATCCTGTTACACTACACTCAATAGGGAAAAAGGAGCAGTGTCTTTTAATGGTGTTACGATATTTAAAACATAATGAAATTAAGATGGATTTATCAAGGGTATTAAAACATGCTTTATGTATAATACGGTGTGCAAGTCATTTATTATTAGTTACAGGTTCATACAAATAATTTTGTTGTATAATGGCTTATAGTAAAAAAAATAAAATAAATAAAAATAAAAATTTTTTAAGCATATTTTAATAATGTTAAAATATTTCTAACAAAGTGAAATTGATATACACAATTTATTTACATTACAAGTTACTTATTGTGGACAATGACATGTATGATAGTTATCGTTAATTTACAGGGACGCACAAAAAAATTCGTTTACAGTGCTGTATATTAGTGATAGTTGTTTAAAGTGAATTTTCAAATATAGTATGAGTTTCTAACTATTTAAATATTATGTGGTGCGTATAAATTCTATAGATCATATGTAGCGCTATACAAAAGTATTTGTAAGCATTACTTTGTATGAGTGTGAATTTCTTAAAGGAGGTTTCTGATTGAGTTATGCAATTTCAGTCTCCTATTTCTTTTTACTATACTAAAATATGTTAGTAGAAATTCCTAATATGCAGGGCTGTGCAAAGAACTGAAAACATTGCCGGCTATGACTGGTAATTTCTGGAAGTGTGTTTATAACAATTTTTCGCCGGAATTAAATTTTACCATATTACGTAACATGTATAAAAATCTATAGAAAATATACAGGAGCAATTCCATCTCAGCTCAGGCAGGACATGTCAATTCACCATCATAGATTTTTTTCAAAAAATTACAGTAGTTACAACTAAGTAATACACAAAATTTCCAATAGGATTTTTCCCCCAAAATTTTTTTTCTGTGGTTACAGCACTTTAAAGTTTACGATAAAATTGACGATTTTCGGAAAAACAGAAAAACGCTTCATTTTGAAATGAACACAGTATCCAAAATATTTAACGTATCAAGTCAATTTATTTTTTACAAATAGTTATTAAGCTGAATTTTACTTTAGCATAGTTTAAAAAAATATAGTGACATTTTAAATTAATTTTAAAAAATTGTTTCTAAGTACAAAAAATAGAATTATTACTGATTTTTAAGATTTTTTTTTTTTCAGAATGAAAAAAAAATATTTTAAAGCTAAACCTTAATGGTAATCCAAACACCTTTAATGGGAGTTTCACAGTAAATTTTATTTTAAGTTTAAGATGCATGCAACTTTTGCAATTCAATTTTAAATTATGCAAAATTTCGTAAAATTGCTACTTTTGAGATGCAATTTTTCAAAAACACCATTTTTTAAAAATCTGATAATACGCTCAATTAATACCTTATTAGTTTCTAATAAATACCTTATAAGCAAATCGTGTGTTTTTGCTTAGAAAATTTTATATGATTTTTTGAAAATAACATGTTGTGCATATTTTTTAAAAGATCAGAAAGTCAAGCTTTTCTTATTTAACTGATTTTATAATATGATTAATTTTTTAATAAAAAGAATAATATGTAATAATTTTTAATAAAAGGTGTATCAAAATATCTAGTAGTTAAATCCAGAAAAATTAAAAAAGAAAAAGTAGTTTATGCGCAATCTGATCCTTATATTGGACAATCAATAGAAGCACTAAATGTTGCATTGTCCTGCTATTTAGAGGATAACAAAGATTGAACTAAAGATGTCCAAACAAAAGTGAATGTTATTTGTATTAAAAATGATGGTGCAAAAATTAAAAGAGTAAAACGTTGTATGACACAGTCTGTTAAAGAAACATAATTTAATGAAAAAAGAAAATCCTTCTGTGACAAAGGTGGCCAACTGTAGTACGCCAGACAATATTAAAATTTTACAGAAAAAGTCGACTTCTTGAATTGCAGATATTCGATGATTAGATAAGGAAGTGATTACTATAAAATTTTAGTGGTGTCGAGCTTGCCACAGTTGGCCACCCCTGCTTTGTGAAAATAAGACTATCAAAATTTTATTCATTACGTCCAAAATTTTTTCTAAATTCAGCCAATACAAGTAGTACGCTGTTTTGTTTACTGCAGTAATTAGAAATTAATACGTGTAGCTCTTAAAATTTCTTACAGACATTCAAATCAGAGAAGAAGATCTGATGACGAAATACTTATATAGAAAAATAAACAATGAAAATTGTTGGCTCGAAGAGTGTGGTGAGTGCCCTGGGGTACAGAAATTCTTACAGTCAAAGCTTTTGATTTGAATGAAGAGGAAGGGGTTGTATATGCTATATGGGAAGGTGGTGACTTAATAAAAAAGTTGGTATGGATTAAAAAAATTCTAGAAGATGGGTGAGAAAAGCAATTCCTCCTTATCTCTCAAGGAAAAATCAGAGACAAAGAATTGCTGAGGTAAAGTTATCTAAAAAAAAAAAATCTGTGCTCGTGATACATTCGGACTTTGCTAAAAACTGGTCGGTAATACTGACAGATGAAGTACAAAGCTTTCACTGGCAAAATACTCAAATATCATTATTTACCTGTACAGCATATTTTAGAGAAGAAATAGTTTTATTGTAGTTTCTGATGATATAACTCATGATACAGCTCATGCTGTTTGTGCCATAAAAAACGTAAAAAAGAATTATCTAAGTTGTACCAATTACAAACACTGGAATCAATTGTGTATATATCAGATGGACATAGGGCACATTTTAAAAATAAGTTATTTTTATGGATTGCACAAAAATAATGAAGTTGTACTAAATAAGTGGATTTTTTCAGCTACTGGCTATGAAAAAAGTGCATGTGATGCTGTAGGGGAATTATGTAAGCATTATTCAATGAAATTTAATCTCCAAAATGAGCCAATAAGAGCCATCCGAGATTCTGTCTCACTTGTTGCTGAACTATCCTCTCTGTTAAAAAGTATCCTTCTACTCCATCTAGACAGAAACATTATTCAAGCCTATAGAGCTAATAATGAGAAAGAATAAGCTAATGTAAAATGTATTGTTGGTATACGATCTATTGGATGATTAAAAATAATGAAGGTTATATAGGACGAACAATTAAAAATGCATTGACGAAAGTTGAAACCTCCAGCCAGATGACAAAACAATATTCAATGCACGATTTATAAATCGGTGATTGCATTGGATGCTTTTATGAAAATAATTGGTGGATAGGACAAATCAATAGCATATCACGAGAACTGAGGGACATTACAGCATCATTCATATACCCCATGGTCCAGAAAAAGCATTCCTGTGGCCAGAAGAATATGGAAAGAAAAAAGATGAATGTGTCGAGCAACACTTAAAACGTGGCGATTAACTTTATTGTCCTCACTCGCCAAATTTAATGTGCACCACTCACCAAATGTGATGGTTGAAAGATGTATTGATGCTCTTTCCTCCCTGGCATCAATTCCAGATTTCTTTCCCGATTCTTCTGGCCACTGGAATGCTTTTGCTGGACCATGGGAGTACATGAATGATACGGTAATGTCATTTAGTTCTCGTGATATGCTACTGATTTGTCCTATCCACCAGTTACTTTCATAATCAATATTTCATAATCAATTATAAATTCAATGAAATAAGAAAAAGCTTGACTTTCTGGTCTTTTGAAAAATATACACATGTTACATTCAAAAAATCATCATATAAAATTTTCTAAGCAAAAACACACGATTTGCTTATAAGGTATTTATTAGAAACTAATAAGGTATCAATTGAGCATATTAAGCGTTCGTGGCCAATTAAATACACAGTAAGTTCTTAGGACCTGATTTATTTCTTTTTATGTATGGGTTCCTTTGGAAACCAGGCCGACTGGGCTGAGAACTTGGGACTTATTTATTTTCGTAATGACATCGAGACTGTTTTTCGCAAAGTGCCCAAAGAGCAGAATGGCATGGGTGATTATGGCATCATTTGAGCGTGAAAATTTTCACTACTGACGGCAATGGATTTGTGGTATTTAACTGGAATAATTGGCATTCCACCAGAGGTCATTGCTACAAAACTGGGTGTATTTTAAATTTTATTGGATGATAGCTCAATGACTGATTGTCTGTGGCAAAGGTGTTGGCTCTTGTTAGCCCATGGGTCGGCGATAAAATTTAAAGTTGCACTACTGTCATCAAAAATATTCTTAGTTAGCATCTCAAAATGATCTTTCAAAGTTATAAAAAGCTACACGGGAAAACCAACCTACCAGGGGCAAATGAAGTTTTTCTCATAAAAAATAGTTACTGAAGCATTTAAAAAATTTAAATTTTTAAATTTAATTTCTTTATTTTTTAAAAAAGGGGATTTTAAAGCTTAAAAAAGGACTCAGCTTTAACAAAATCCTCTCTCTCTTTAAAGTAGTTTTAATAAATTCAAAGTAATTTACAATTTAAACTACAATGATCAAAAGTATACAAAGAGAAAAAACAAGACCTATGATAAAATCATATTGCCCAGCATGATGAAGGACTCTACTTTTATGTGTTTTAATTAATTCCAGAATAATTAGCAGTTAAAAGTAAGATATCCAAAGCATACTGAAGACCCATGTGAAATTTTTTCCCAACCCAATGCAGGACTCTTACTATCTTTTAATTATCCTTATTAATTCCAGAAAAATAAAGTAAAACTATATTAATAAATCAAACTAAATGTAATTGTATGCAAAGCATATTTTTAAAAAGAATACATAAAATATATGATGGCCCGGTATATCGGGCTGGCCAAAAAATATCCTAAAACATTGGCCTTCTTAAACAAATACATTTAAATTATAAGCAAAGTACGCAGGATAGGCTGAAAAAGAAATAACTGTGGCAGAATGGCAGAGTGTTAAATAAATGACACTAAAATGTAGTTAAGTTGAAAATATCTAAACGTTTATTTTCACAAACATAATTAAATAAAGAAATGAACTTAAATTAAAAATAAACTTAAAAGATATTAAATGAAAAACAAACTTACAATTAATTTAATTTGCATACAGCTGTACTTACAATGGCACAAGAAAAACAGGTGTATCATAACACTCTCGCTCTTTGACATACCGTTGCTTTTATTGTATCAGCAAATGCAAATCTTAATATAACATGCAAATGGTATTTAAAGGAGAGCTTCGTGACATTATTTTTATGTGGATAGTTAAACATGAACAATAGGCTGGAATTAAAAAAGATACTGTAAACCTTTTACCATCCTGCTTCTTAAAAGACAGGTGGTTTTTCTTTCACATTAAAATAACATATATGACTTCGGGGCCAGCCATTTTTAAAAAAACCTTTTACTCCCCAAGCAACATTTCTATCGCAAAACCACAGCGAAGATGAAAGAAAATGTCAAAGCTAAAATGCTTAAACTGCCGGTGAGATACGTCTGAAGTTACGTCATTCCATCATTTACATATGACAGAAAAAGTCATCTGCCGTTCGGAGATTCTTATCTGCTGAACCCACAAAGTTTTGAATTCAGCTGTCACGGCAAGTTTCAACTCGATTGAAGTGATGTAATGAAAACGGAATGACGTCATAGCCAGCTTTGAAAAGGAGTTTGAAAAATAAACTCAAGCTAGATGGAGTGCTATTGAAAAGAGATTAATGAAATAAAAATAGCTGCTTTGAGTTGAAGTTGAAAAAGAAAGGTTAGATTAAAGATATGAATAATAAGATAATTAGTGTATAAGAAGGTTTATTTTAGGCCAACAATATAAACTTGAAGTTCACAAATATTTAGAATCTTAGTTTGCAGAATTTAAAACTATGGAATGAAGAATTGAAAATAATGATTCTGGATAAGTGTCAATACTGCTAATATAAATCACATGCATCAAGAGTTGAGAGCAAGAAATTCACTCAATTTTGTAAGATCAAAGTCCATACAACAGTGAATGAATGAAATTTTGATTCTTTACTCTTCATATAGGATGGATGATAAATCATGCTGCATGCTTGTTCAGTTTTATTCAGCTAGAAATGTTACAGCCATGGCCAGCTTTAGAAAGATGCTAAATACTATGCTACGAAAACATGCAAAATATTTCATTTTAACAGTTTCTTTAGAATATATCATTATTAGGAGCTCTAAAAAATCTCACCCAGAGTGTTGTGGCTGCTGAAGTTACATTGGTTACAAGCTGCTCTCGCAATCAAAGGTAGAGATCTGGCTAATTTTTTTTTTTTTTTTTTTTTTTTTTTTTTTTTTTACTTGGGTCTGGACTGGACTTACTTATTTTTTTCTACAGACTAGCAGGTTTTGTTGGGCAGGCAATTTTTTTGATGTTGTTAAAATAATAGTAATATTGTAGTAATTTTTTTTTTTACTGAAATTTTTGGAAATTTATTTTTATTTAATAAATTATAAAGAAATACTTTTAAAAGACTCTCCATTTGTTGCTACAGCTCTCCAAAATTTTGATTTTTTAAAGATCTTTTTCTTTTCTTCTGAGCAAATTCATATTTTGAATGCCTTTAATTGAATGCAATAGTCTGAGTGGTCATTAATGTTGCTGTGTCTGCATAGCCTTAGCACAAATTATTTGAAATATACTGTAAAAATTTTGCATAAATATCTATGCAATACTTAAAAAAAAAAAACCTTAATTGTATATTAAGAAATATCAGCAATTTTATCCAGGCTATGAATTGTGAAAATATGAATGGATTAGGTCCAGCCTGAAAATTTTGGTTCTGGCAAACTTCTAGTGCCTGGTGTGGTTTAATGAAGCCTTAAACTGGAGTATGTTTTTTTGATTTACTGCATCAGATTGCTGACTTAAATGTGACCAAAAGTTGTACGCTGATTTATGTTAGGAATCTAGCTATTCTAATTTAGCATAAGCTCCACACTATTTGTTCTTAATCTGATATATTTACTCACATCAGATAAAGCAAAACAAACCTTTGACAAGTAAAGGCAACTTTGATAGTCTATGATCACCAACTATCAGAGTTGCCTTTACTTTTTAAGGGATTCTTTTGCTTGCACTTTGTAAATGAAATAGCAGGTTTGGAAAGTTGCTTGCTGCTTCGGAAATTACCATGACACTGTCATAAAATCTGCATGGCACATTTAAAAAATCACACAGTGCACTTAAAAAATTGCATGGTATTGTACCGCACTAAATATGCCTAAAATAATCATTAATTCTACTCCAATATTGGGGTTATTAATTAAAAATATCTAACAATACATATGTATGTATTAAACTTTCTGTGCGAAAATACCATTGAAAGATAATGAAATGACCAATAATATGATATATATCGGCAATGGGCACTGCAGATAATTTTAGACCTTGTGATAAATCTAACAACTTAAAAAATAAATTATAATGATTAAAAAATTTCTAAAATTTAACTTCTGTCTGCAGATTTATTGTACATTTTTTAAAAATGCAAATTTTACATATGTGTTGCCACCATTTTCTATGGTAGTAGGTATAATCTGGCATTGTTGAAGTCACAGGTAAATTTTGTTTTGTGATACTGTTGCTGCCTATTGACACAAAATTCTGCTATTGGGAAAACATTATATTTATTTTTATCTGACTTTTAAAGTAATCCTTCGATCTTTAAAAGATGAATTTATAAAATATGTATATCTGTATATATTTAAATATTCTTTAATTATGTGCCTGTGGTTCATGAAATGAACTCAAATGCTGCATGGTTACTGTGAGCCACATAGTGAATACCACTGTTCTAGAGTTTTACGAACTTAATGAAAAGTTCTATTCTTTTTGAATAATTCATATTTTATCTAATTTCATTAAAATTGTGCCTGTATGTTTGATTCTATAATTTTTATTATTTATTTTATTTTTTTTTGAACAGGCATACTTAGTGCTACTGATGAACGTTTGCAAGTTGCCCTTGAAGAACTTCAGGATCTAAAAGGTGTTTGGTCAGAATTGGCCAAGATATGGGACCAAATAGATCAAATGAAAGAACAACCTTGGCTTTCTGTTCAGCCAAGAAAGGTAAATTTCTTATATTTGATATCAAGATGTTTTTGAAGCACTTTTTATAATATAATCTTTGCTTGAACAAATAATTATAATATGACTAAATTAATTTTTTATAATATTTGATTATAATGAACAAAGGAAAAGAATAGATCTTTTTTAGTACTAGTATGTACCAGTGGCGTACCAGGATTTTATTTCGGGGATGGGGGGGGGGGTGACTTAAATTTCCATAATGTTCTAAATCTAGCGAAACACATTGAATTGTATAAGAAATAGAAATCATTTTTGACAATAAGGCTTTAGTTAGAGGGGGGAAAGGAGGGAGGAGGCTGTGGGGATTCTGTTCCGAATTTTCCGAACATTTAAAGACTTAAAAAATATATCGCGATTTTTGACAAATGGTCGCCAAAAAAAATCAATTTCGTCAATCATTTGCAAAAAAAAAAAATCTCCAATTTTGTTAAAGGATTGCGAAAAATCCCGAATTTTGTCAAAGGGCCATGGATAAAATAAGAATTTCAGGGTTGCCACGCCACCGGGAAAACACAGGGAATTTTAAATTCTCTTCCAAAAACAGGGAAAATGCAGGGAATTTTGAAATTTTCCTAAAAAATCTGGAAAAACAGGGAATTTTTTTCTTTGTTTCTGGTATTTTTAAAAAGAAATTATTTTTTCTCAGCTTTCAGGAAAAAAAATAATTGTTCTGCAGAAAAAAAAAAAAATGGAAAAAGCGGCTCGAAAATTCATTTTTAATGAAACTTCGTAAAAGCATGCTCAAAGTGTCTGCACTCATCCGATCCATCTGCGACTGTGCGTAACGTTCTTTCTCTTCATTTTCTCTCTTCAGCGTGCATGCCTCTGGTGCCGCAAAACAAAACAATGTTGTTGCAATCGGCGCACGCTTGATTCTTGAATGTTGGAGTTCTGTTTTGTTTGTGTTTTATTTGACTTAGAGGTGTGATTTAATACGGATTTGATGGATTCACACATGTATCTGGATTTTTATGGTTAAATTGCGCAAGTTCCATAAAATCCATTTAGTGCGTATTGTAAACTTTGCAAGAGAATTTTCAGCCTGAGCATCGTGGGAAAGCAAGTTGTTACAAGTCATGCAAAGAATAAAAGACATAAAAAAAACTAACTTCACGATCAACTTCGTCTGAAATGTTTGATTTTGTACCCAAAGAAAGTGTTAAGAAAGAAAATAACACTTTGGTTTCTTCGGAAATTTCGGCGTCTGTTTACTAGGGAAAATAAGTTGTATCCCAATCGTGATGCAGGGAAATACATTCAAAGCCGAAATTTTGTAGAAGATGAAGCTTGTTAAATTATATTCTTTAATTCATTCAATGAACGAATTTGCGATTATTTTGTCACATTGCTAAAAATTGTACTTTAGGACGTACGAAGGTGTCCTATTTGATTTGTTATGGATTAGCTCTCCTTTTCCCTTTCAACTTTCTCTTCAAAAGTAAGTGAAGAACAAAAAATATGTCATGTGCTTTGATGAAGCATTAAATCGTATTTCTCAAAAGTGTCAAATGGATTTAATAATACGATATTGGTGTGATTCAACAAACAGAGTCAAAGTCAGATTAAAGAAAAGGAAAAAGAAAGCAGCAAGCAAAAAGCATCACAACAGTTTAAATAGTTGCAGAATTAAAAAATGAAACTAATAACTGAAAAATCTGTAGAAGTTGCAGAAATTGATGCTCAAATAAGTGAATTATCAAAAAAGAATAATTAACAGCTAATATTATCTCATAATATTTTTTAAAGTAAAAAATAAATCAGTGTTGTGTATCAAAATTGTCTTATTTTATGTGTTCTGGGTCTGTATTTCAGTGTGAATAGTATTTATTTGAATACATAAAGTAAGTTGCTTTTTCCTTTTTTTTATTTCTGCAGTTTTTGTGATATTATATTTGAGATAATTGGTTTTTAGGTACGATTCTTCAAAATTTTATATTTAAATTATTAGATGCAAAGTTTTTACATACTCTAACATTCATTTACAAATATTTCAAAGTATTTTTTAGCAGAATGTTTGAGTATTGCTTTACTGTTTTTTTTTTATTATTAATGTAAAATGTGGGATTTAATAATAAGTGATTTAAACTAACAACTTTAAAGAGTTTTTTTATTTGCTCATATCATATAATAATATTATATTTGGTCAATTATTTATTATTTGGGTAATGGTAAATTATAAAATGACTAACTAGTATACACACACGCATATATTTTTGCCCACTCAGCATAGTAATAAACACATTGTAGTACAGGGAAGACACAGGGAATTTTTTTTTTTCAAGATTAGAGTGGCAACCCTGAATTTTTTTCAAAGGGCTGCAAAAAACATGCATTTTGGCAAAGGATTGCAAAAAAAAGTCAAATGATTGCAGAGAAAATGTGAATTTCGTCTGTCTAATGGCTGCTGAAAAAATGCAAATTTCGTCAAAAGATTGGAGGAAAAACGTGAATTGTGTTAAAAGATTGCGAAAAAAAGTCAAATTTCGTCAAACGATCGAGGAGAAAATGTGAATTTCGTCAAATGTTCGTGGATGAGACGCGAATTTCATCAAAGAATCGCAGGAAAAAAAGCGAATTTCCTCAAAGAACCTCAATAAAAACAGGTATTCTGTCAAAGGGTCGGGGAAAAAACATTAATTTCGTATAAGGGCCACAGAAAAAACGCAAATTTTGACAAAGGATCACAAAAAAATGTGAATTTTGCCAAAAATGCAAATTTTGACAGAGGATTGCGAAAAAAATCGCGGAAAATTTTCATCAACAGATTGCAGAAAAAACACAAATTTTGTAAAGAAAAAAAGCCACAGAAAAAAATCAAATTTCGGCAAAGGATCGCGATGAAAACCCATAGACCGTGAAAGAGCCACGAACGAAAGCAAATTTCATCAAAGCATTGCAAAAAATTGCAAGTTTCATCAAAGGGCCCCAGAAAAAATGCTAATTTCATTTAAGGGCCACGGGGAAAAATGCAAATTTCGACAAAGGATTGTGAAAAAAATGCGTATTTTGTCAAAAAAAGTCGCCGAAATAGCAAAAATTTTGAAAAAAAAAACACACACTAATTTTGTCAAAAAATACGCTAATTTCGACATAGAATCTGTCACGAAAAAATGCATATTCCGTCTAAGGATCTCAAAAAGAAATGAAAATTTCGTGAAAGGATTGCAAAAAAAAAAATGCGAATTTCGTCAGAGGACTGTGGAAAAACAAAAGTTTTGTCAAAAGGCCGCGGAAAAGCTGCGAATTTCACCAAATGGTCGTGATAAAAACAACACACATACAAACATCTATGTTTATTATTATAAGTTTAGATTTTAAACAGAAATAATATACTGAATTAGCTTTTTAAAAATCTGATTAGCTCGAACCCAACTTGCAGGAATGTACTGTCAGTCTGAAATCGACCTAAACAACTCAGCCTGTTAACCCAGCCGGCAACAAAAATAATTTGTACTGGGAAGGGATTTTTTCCTTCTGCTGTAACCTTTCAGAAAATTTTCTGTGAATTTCAGTTTTTTTTAGAAGAAAGGGAATGGAGCTGTAATCTCATAATCCCCGTCTCTCTTTCATCCCCATTGCCTTCTTTGGGTATTGTATGCCTGGCATCACTGTGTACTAATACGTCAACTCTGTGAAATCCGCACACTTAGGGACCGAGGGTTTTGCGAATAACACATTTTTGTGGATTATAGATCATCCATTTGTTTACATTTTATTTTTTACAGTCTGGCAATAAACTAGAAAAAACTGCACACAAATTACAATTACAATGTAAAAGAAAAACATAATGCATCATTACTTTACTGATTGTATTAATTTTTTTAAACATTGACACAACATAATGGTAATTTCAGTTTTACTTTGTTGTCAATGATAATTTTTTTTCTGTAGTCTATGAACACTCATTACTTTTTGCTCTGAGATAAAATTTTGTTGCCCTGGGAAATTTAAATATTTATACCCAATTTATATTTAAATATTTATTCATTGGAAAATTGATAACTTATGAAAAAAATACAAAATTTAACTTTATCTAAGAGTTTAACTGTTAGTGATATTTTCATTGTTTACATTCCAACATGTAGTGCAGATAATAGACATTGGCAGATTATACATCGGCGGATTTCACAGAATTTATTGTATATGGGACTAATGAGAATGGCTGTATGAAAGAAAACTAAATTACAAATTTATCTAAAACAAAAGAAATAGCACTTTTCCATTTCATTTTTGACTATTTTGGGAGGGGGCTGTTACCCCTTTAGCTCCATTCCAGCTGTTTGGTTATACTGGGGTACCACTACATGCACTAATGTGGGACTAAAGAGAATAGTGTGGCTAATCTGCTGAATGATGGCGGTCAAACTTACAAATTTCTCTCAAAAAGAAAGGTTAACAAATCAGCACTCTTTTGATGTCATTTTCGACAATTTTGGAAGGAAGGGGGACTGTAACCCCATCAGTATCCTTTCTCTTCTTTGAGTATATTGTAGTGTCAATGTGAGCTAATATGGGACCAACAAGAATGACTAATCCTCTGTATAAAAGAAAACTAAATTACAAATTTATCTCAAACAGAAGAAGAAAAAATCAGGACTGAAGCTTAACCCCATTAGCCCTCTTCGACCTCTTTTGGCAACTTTGCACTGATATAGGATTAAAGAGAAGAGCGTGGCTAGTCAGTTGAATGATAGGAGGGAAAAATATTACAAATTTCTCTCAAACAGAAAGGAAAAAAGAAAAAATAATATATCGTTGCTTTATTTTTCCCATGTCATTTTCGGCTATTTATTTTATAAAGAGAGTGGCGGGCTGTAACACCACCAGTCTCTTTCACCTTCTTTGGATATATTGGTCTATGTGGGCTAATATGGGACTAACGAGAATGATTAATCTGCAGTAAAACAGAAAACTAAATTACAAATTTATTTCAAACAGAAAGAAAAAAATATCACTTTTTCATTTTCGACTATTTCGAAAGGAGTCCTGTAGTCTCACTGGCTCCCTTCCCCCTCATTGGATATACTGTGGTGTAAATGAGAGCTGATTTGGGTCTAATCAGAAAGGCTAGTTCGCTGTATTTCAAAAAACAAAGTTACAAATTTATCTCAAATAAAAAGACAAAAATGCATTTAATTTTCGACTAATTTGGGAGGGGTCCGTAACCCTATTACCCCCCCCCCCCCTTCCACTTTTTGGGGTATAATGTGGTGTCACTGAGCACTAATATGGAACTAAAGAGAAGAGAACTGTTAGTCTGTGAAATGATAGGGGGAAAAATACAACTTTATCTCAAACAGAAAGAAAAAAAAACATTCTTTTCATTTCATTTTCAACTATTTTGGAAGGAGGGGGCTGTAATCCGTCAGCCCCCTCCCCTTCTTTCGGTATGCTGTGAATGTGATGTCAATGTTGACTAACATGGGACTAACAAGAATAGCTATTTCTCTACTGATTTATCTAAAAAAGTAAGGATTGCAGAAATCAAAATTGCAAATTTATCTCAAAAAACAACAACAAAAAATTAGCATTATCATTTCATCTTCGACTATTTAGGGAAGAGGCTGTAACTCCATTAGCTCCTTTCAACTCTTTGGGTATATGTGGTGTCACTGTGCATTTCTACGGCACTAAAGAGAAGAGAGCAGGCAGTCTGTTGAATGATAGAGGGAAAAAGACAAATTTATTTCAAAAAAAAAAAAAAAAAAAAATCATCACTATTTTCATTTCATTTTTGACTATTTTGGGAGGGGAATATAACCCCATTAGTCCCTTTCACTTCTTTGGGTGTAATGTGGCATCACTGTGCACTAAAACATAAAGAGAAGAGAGCGGCTAGTCTGTTGAATGATAGGGGAGAAATTACATATTTATCTCAAACAAAAAGTAAAAAATCAATGCTATTTTGAAAAGAGAGAGCTGTAATTCCATTAGGACTTTAATAGTTAATAATTCATAAGCATGGCAATTAATAATTTGTTTCTGTCTTAATAATTTGTTTCTGAAAAACATGGAAACGTCACAGTTCTTTGCCAAAGCTGTTGTTCAACAACAGCTTTGTCAAGGCTCAATATGAAGGAGAGGCTGGAAATCGAATTTGAGCGTACCAAAAAGTTAGCAAATTACGAGAACTTTAATCATGCCCTAAAGAGAGAGGCCGTGTGGAGATTGTGAGTGAGAACAATGCTATCAACCGCATGGAACATGCGCTGGTGGAGCAAGGTTGGAGAGAGATGATTAAGAAAAGATATGAATGTGTGAAGAAGAGGAGGGGGGATCCGAAGAGTGGTCCAGCAGAAAGCAAGTCGAAATCAGTAAGAAATTGAAAATGGTCCAGGAAAGACCGAAATATATATTTCATGTTTTTAAGCACCTTTTATGGCATTTGAAACTTGGTTTTATTAAATGTAAATTTTATATTTTTAACTTTGTGGGAAAAATGTTGAAAAATTACTTTTCCTTATTTAAAAAATATAATTTTTCAATTATTCCGGTGAGAATTCAATATTATAGAGACACTTGCTTGCCCCTCAAAGGGTTAAATCTTTCAAATAGGATTGGAACATATGGAATCTTTCTGTAAACATGATTTAGTTTGGAGGAGTAATTAACAAAAACTTTATATTTATCAACCAATTTATGGATACCATTTGGTTTATAACCATGTCTCAAACCAATATTAATGATGAAATTAAGTTCATCATCCAAAAACTCTTCTGAACAAATCAGAAAGGAACGTCAAATAAATTATCTAAATACTGCGATCTTATAATTTCATGGGGCTGCCGCTGTATCTGGGGTAACACTAATTTCATGGATTCTGAAAATGGATTTTTGGATAATTTCATGGATTTCATTATATTTTAACATATTAATTTTATAGTCTTTTAAATTATAAACTTGGACACATCAATATTCTTTACTATGCTTATAATGTAATTTTTAGCAGCAGCTGTTAACCAAGTTCATGTAAGTGGTCAATATTTCTATTTTCAAATCCATCATGGGGAATTACCATAATTTATATTTTCACAATGTAGTCCGTTATATATAGATTGACATGTGCCACATATTAATAATTAATTATTTATTTATTCTACTAATTATTATTTCAAAACTAATGATTTATTTACATAATTTTCTTATTTCAAAGTAACTACCCTGCATTAAAGATATCTATAACTTTTTTTTCTATTTTCAGTATATTTTATTAAATTTTACGAGATGGTGGTTTTGCAATATTTTTGCTATTTAGCCACTAATTATTATTAATCACTGCAATTAATATTAATTATTTCTATAAATTCTAAGCTAATTATTATTTAATCAGTTACAAAAATTATCCTCCTTCAGCTTACATCATTTCCACAAAATAACAAAAATAATGTATTTCATATCACATATCAGGCATAATAAATCAAAAGATATAGTATTTAAAACATTCTATCTGCAATGTGTTATCAGCAGATTACTTGACATCATCAAACTATAGTCTTTTATGACTAACACATTCACTATTTTATCGATGGAAAGTGTTTCCCATTTAAAAAGAAATTGTAAAATTTTATCGTATTTGAAAAATTTATCAATGTTTGAGGGAAAGTATTCATCATTAAAAAGGAAGCTAGTGTGGAATTTCATCATACCAAAAGAATTAGCGTTATAACTGTCACTTAAGAGGCGAAAAATCAAAAGAAAGTTATATTACCAGTCCTTGGATATGCAGAGTCACTAGAGACCACTCTAGAAACAACATGCTTAAAGTTGATGAGAAATAATTAATTATATTTAATAAATTATCCACAATGGCAAAAATATTCACACAAAACCATAGTAATATCTCCTGATGCCATGTTTCAATGAGTTTGTTTTTTTTTACTCATTCATTACTTAAATTATTATTAGAAGAATTATAACAGAGTACAAAATTAATGAATCTTATTAAAAGTAATCGGCCTTCAACCAATTTAGAAGAGAACCGAAGAAAAAAAAAACAACAGCTTATTTTATATGGAGCAATGATGCATGCATGCTTGTTTATGCATCAATGTCCTGCCGGAAAGAAATCAGTTGAGTCCTTTTAAAAATGCTGAAACGGATAAATACTGATCGCTATTTCGCTGAAGTACCAAAATTCTGATCGCTTATTTGCCGATACTTGTTTTCAAAGTGGATCTTCTTTATAAGTTCTGGAATATATGTACACAAAATGGTGTCCAAAATGCCGTGAAGTTGTTGTTTTAAAAGTGATAGGAAAATAACAAGATGGCTTAAGGCACTATTTGTAAAAAGTAATAGCGGCTATTTGAAAATGTGCAAACTAGGAAAGGATTATTTTTTGCTTTTAATACTTTATTTTTGCACAAAAATGCTTAAAATTGATCAGGTAACTAAAGGAAATTAATTACAACTGCTGAAAAGGAAATAATTATGGAAATATATATATACTAGAAAGATAGCCCGTCAAAAATGACGGAAAATGCGATATAAAGATATGTACAACACATGAGCAATAATGTGTTTTTCTCACTTGTTTCACAGAGATAGATGAAAATAACACATTTTAAAAACAAAACACATTTATGAAAAACTATGTATGTAATGAATATATTAAAACTGCAATTAAAATTTGACCACAAAACATCAAGGATATGCATTTTTTTTTTTTTTTCAAAAACTCTTTTATTATTTAAATGCTAACCTTGCTCTTACGTATCTTCAACATAAATTTTTAACTGTCCTTCCTCTTTACATTTTGACACCTTACATATTAGTGTCCATGACAAAAAAAAAACTGTTCGTTTAAATACAGTCCAACTGCAGAAAATGTTTGTCCTTATGACTTATTCAACGCCATTGCAAATGACAGTATAACTGGAAATTTCATTCATGTCAATTCATTTCCTTCATTATATTCATTACTCATTTGCCAATGCAATTTAACTTTTGTTATGATTATATATATGAAATGATAAAAGCTAAGTCGCTTTTTGCCCCTTTTAAAATTTGAAATCCCCATTTTAAAAAATAGAAATTTAAATTTAGAAATTAAAATTAAAATGTTTTAAATGCTTTAGTAATGGTGTCTCAATCGATTGAAAATGTGTTGCCCCTGTTAAAGTAGTTGTCCCGCATCGCATCTTGTAACTTTCAAAGATCGTTTTGTCACATTTCATAAGAATACTTTTGCTGAGGTAAGTGCAATTTTAAATTCTAGCGGCAACCTGTCGGCCGAGTTGAGCCAACGCCTTTGGCCCAGGCAATCAGTCATTCAGTTAGTGACCAATTAACTTTTAGGTACGCCTCTTTTGACTTCAACGACTTCTAGCAGGAATAATGCAAAATACCTCATACTTATACCGCTGCACGGGTCGCAAGAGAGGGCTTTTTTACCATCTAAATAATGCCTTATGTTCACGCCACTCTGCTCTCCAGGGATCGCCTCGCGATACAACTCCTGATGTCCTGAAAGGATTAAAATAGCAGCTCTCATGCCAGTTTGGGCCTGGTTTAAAAGGACTTATGTAACCAAAAGGAATAAACCAGGTTCCGTGACAGGTGTCTTCCTTTATCCGACATGCATATTCTCTCGAACTTTAATTGAATCCCGAATAGCGGTCACGGCACACAACTTCACAAATATGTTAGAAATTCAGAGGAAGCAATCCGACGTAGGCACGGACTCGTCTTCAGTCCGCGCCCCTGCCTCCACCAGTCCGGCAACGATCGAAACCGCGACACAGGACGCACCACGGGAGTCCCATACATATATAGTTGGCGCCCACACTTTCATTTTTAGGGTTTCGTTCATCTGACGAAACCCTATTCGTCTCGCTCCTCTGTCTGTCTGTCTGTCTGTCCATCTGTCCGTCACAGAGCCCGTTCTCAGAAACTATACATGTTAGAGACTTGAAATTTTGGGTACTTATAGCTGAACACCTCACATCAAACAACAAATCATAAAATTTTGAAAAAGTTGGTAATTAACCTAATTACGGGCTAATTAAATTCTAAAATTAACCAATCAACCTTTTGAATGCAGGTGAAAATGCATGTTATCGAAATCCTCCCCAGTTTCTCCTAATGGTTGCCAGTAAACTCGGCGGATGCTCCGTCAAATCAGCTGGTGCAGGTTTACCACGGAGTACTTTAAGCAATAAATGAAGTGGACCTTCAAAAAGCAAAGTTGGATATGCCGAAATATCGGTCGTACAAATTCGTAACAGGTGTAGAAATACGCGGAAAAAATTCTACTTTATTTTGGTATAAATTTCAAATTTCTGCGTAGGATAGAACGCAAAAAATCCACTAAAAATCGATCGATAAAAATTTAATTTCTGTGTTTTTAAAAACAATGAAAACAGATTTCCATTCACCGGAAGGCAGCTGTCATCATTTATCGACATATCGGCGCGGGAGAAATTTAAGGGGAGGAAAGTCTAATACGAAATTTAAACTTTTTAAATATTAAATTTTTCGATTAAATTTTTTGACATCCGGGCTGGAAATTTCTCGCAGATTCCATACATACCCGGTTCAAAGAGATTGCTTCATTACGAGCTGAGATATTAATTATTATTTTATTAATTCCTTTTATTTCCATCAAATGCCAGATTAAGATGGAGGCACGTGCTTTTTTAACGGAGATTTCATTTAAATTAGGAAATTAACAATTTGCGTGGGGTGTTTCGACGGCGCGCTATGAGATAAGTATTAATTATTCAATATGAAAAAGTTTATAGGTTTATAAGTGTTCATCCCACTATTTCCGAATAGCAATTTCAGGAAATATCTTAAATTATTGTTTAAGACCGCCACTCGATGTCTTCGAAACTTTAAGATACTTTATAACACATAAGAAAAAGTGTAAAAAAGAATGGAGTGTGATATTTCGAGGGAGTGGGGGGGGGGGGGGGGGGGGGGGGGGCTAGATTTATTTATTAAATCTTAGCGTTTGTTATCGCAGAAAATGTTTTAAATTGTTGGTTAAATTGTTGCACTGCCACCCTCCCGACCATGTATCTACGGAGAGATTGCGCAAAGGAGTTTCGTTCAGATATGCTTTTGTTAAGAATAGAGTGCGCTCCCTGGTGGTGGAATGCGGAACTAACGTAACGCGATTTTGTTAAAATTAGGAAATATAACAAGGCGATCCGTTTGCAACTTTAAGATACTTCATGACACATAATAAAAAGCTTATAAAATAATGGTGCATGCAATTTCCTGTGAAGGGAGGGCGAGGGAGGGGTGCTGGATTTCTTTTTTTAAAAATAGCGTTTACGACCTTTTTAGGTGTCGTTTTTTGAGCACTATGATATACTCAGACACGTGCTGCTTATGAAATACAGGGCTCCCAAATGGTCCCCTTTTTCCCCCCAAAGTCCCCTTTTTAAAAAAAGGTCCCCTTTAGTCCCCTTTTATGCATTTTGGTCCCCCTAGTCCCCTTTTCAGTGACTGAAAAAAATCACCGCAAAATCAAAAGAATTCTAAAAATCGCTAAAAGCTCAAAAATCGTAGAGGACAAAATTTGTTACAGTGGGCTAAAGTGTTGTAACTGGAATTCTTCCACGAATGTTAAAAAATGACCTTTGAATACGGACACATTTTAAGAAACTCATTAAGAAATCTCATTAAAATCCTAAAAACTAAAAAATCGCAGAACACAAAAGTTACTATGTTAAGCTACTGCCTTGACCAGTCTTCAAAGACCGAGCATTTGTGTGCTCCCCCTCCCAAAAAAATGTCAAATGGAGGGACGCATTGAATTAGGAGGAGACAAAAGATTCAAACTAAAAAAAAAAATGAATTTAAAGCTCACAACTCTGAATCATTTAAAAGGAAATGGATAGAGTAAAATGCCTTTTTGCATATTTTTAATTATTGGAATGCAACTTCTTTCAAACAAGACGATATACCTCTACAGAAAACTTTCGGTTGAATCAAGAATTGAAAAATTTCTTCCTTTCTCATTATTTATTTTTCATACCATTTAAAATTGTTTAACAGTGTAATTTATAACTGAAAACAATGCTACAATACATATTTAAACATCCAAATTATCATAACATGTTTTCTTTGGCTTAAAGACTTCTTAACTTCTTTCCTTGAATTCCTGAAAAATGAAAAAACGTCCTGAAATGTCCTGAAATATGGTAACATGTCCTGAAATTTTGCGAGTTTTGTACTATAGCACAAACAGTCATGATTTTTCCGTGAATATATACATATTTGTTTTTTTTTTGCGGAATTGCACAAAATCAGTACTTTGGAATTAATAGGTGCTTTAGAGTCAGAAAATAGTGAAACGTTTTGTAATCTGATGATGAAAAACTCACAAATTTCGTCAAGTGATCGCACACACACACACAAAAATAAAAAATCGGGAATTTGTCAGTCGGACAGGAAGAAAAATTGCAAATTTTGTTAATTGGTCGGTGAAAAAAATTGCAATAGTCTTCAACCAATTTCTTAAAAAATCGGGAATGCCGTCTGCCATTAGCTGAAATTCGTGAATTTCGACAAACAATTGTGGGGGAAAAAATACGAATTTCGACAAATGATCGTGGGGGAAAAAATCTCGAATTTCGGCAAACGTTCCCGAGAAAAAAAATCTCGAATTTCAGCAAACGATCGCATAAAAAAATGTCTCGAGTTTCAGCAATCGATCACGGGAAAAAAATGTCGAACTTTGGCTAGTGATTGCAGAAAAAAATCTCAAACTTCGACAACTGATCGTGGGAAAAAAAAAAGTAGCATGCAGGTAAATGTGTCCTGAAATTGTCCTCAAATATTGGAAAAAGTATGTCCTGAAATATCATCTAGGACCAGTACTACCCCTGTATTTATTACCCAGGGCCGGTGCAACAATCGGTCAAACAGAGCGAGTGCCCAGGAATGCCCCTGTAGAATTCGAAATAACGTTTCCTTGGTATGTTTTTTATCTGCATTTGTTTTTAAATGTTTTTTCATGATAAAGAAAAAAGTGAGTATTAACTTTATTTCTTACAGGCAAAGTTGATATAATTTTCGGGAATGTATAGATTTGGTGAAAGTAACTGTGATCGTAAAAATTAAATATTTAAAGTATTGTAAATTATAGAAGATTTTTCAAAATCGAAAATAATTATGCCTATCACATGTGAAATTAGTGGTATTTTGGTACATTTATTATCTATGTTATATGAGGGTGTGAGTTTCAAAACTTGCCTTATCAAAAATTGAGTTGTCTCAATAAATTTATTCTTGCATTGAAAAAACACAACAGTCTGCAAAAAAAACTAGTTTTATCTTGTATTTCAGCCCTTCTAAAATCTTGATCTACAGTGAAAACCAATGGACGCAGTTAGAGGTTTTTTGCGATTTCCCCAGATTTGATTTTCTGGATAAGGTGCGTTTTGAAACTCATGTCGTCATATATTATTCTATGATGTATACAATTTAAAAGTAAATTTTATTAGATCAGTATGGCAGTATACGTTAGATCCCATTAACTCCTTTGCCAGGGCCCTGTGCAATATTGCACCGGCCCTGCTAATTGCTTATTACCTTATAAAAAGCAAAATGCTTTATTATGTTCTTGGAAACAATACGAAATTGTCAGAATTCTCATTATTATATATTATTATTTATTCTCATTATATTCAGAATTTGTTCATTTTATATAGACTGATTTTCAAATGCTGTCTACTTATCTTATTTAATCAATCACGAAAACAGCCATTAAATGTCTGAACAGCAGCTGATTATACCTTAAAATCCCTCAGTAAAGTGGAAATGAATGGAAATTTGTTTACAGTGAGATCATCACTGGTTGTTTAATTATTATTCAAATCTTCCATAATCTTTTTAAAGTGGATCAAATTAGCGTGTCTTTTGAGTCTGCAGTGTCTGAACGGTATTTGTCGAGTGTAGCTCGTAGGGGACAGAGCCGCCTAGTTTATCAGAAGAAAGTATTGGAATCATGAAAATAATTTCCATTTTTTGATAGATTTATATGTTTTACGTTGACCTGAATACGATTTGACTATTTTTAAAAATCTCTCTCTATTTGTGATACGAAATTTGTAGCTACTCTATCTCACAGGCATGAAAGAGTTCCTCCTAAAGGAGGAATTCCACCTTTTTAAAAGCAAATTTGGACATTCTCTGGATTGATGCAAAAATGCAAAGAAAATATTACAAGCATATGGGAGGGGGGGGGGGGTCTAGAAAACTTAGACATTTTATCTGCTGAAATCCTTGGAGTTAGTCCCCGAATTGCTGTACTATCAAATCAAAGGCGAGCTTTTATTATAAGCATCTGAGTCATGTAAATTAAGTTCTTTAACTAGGGAAATGAAGTTTCCAAAAGGTGCTTTTTGGAATAGAATATTTTATTCTATTTATAAAACACATCTGGGTAATTTCAGTGATGTATTTTTGGAAATGTATTTCTGAAGTAAAGATCAATTTGGTATGCATATATTTAGCATGGAGATTTTTTTTTTTTAAGTAAAGTCTTAAACAGTCAAGTCATTCAAAATACTACATTCATTTTGAAAAATTAATCTCTGTACTTCACATAAGTTCATCAGATACATTTGGATGAATTTATGCATTTGTTATTTATTTATTTATTTTCTTTTAATACTTTCTTAGTTACAAAAAGAAAATAACAATCATATGTACAGTTATAATTAATTTTATTGTATGAATAACTATTAAATGTGTCTAAATTGTACGAGTTTGGCGTTATTGTATAGAGGGAAAAAATTTACCACCTTTTTTCTCATTTCCCACTTTCATGCCTGATCTCAAAACTAAAGCATGAAATTTCATCAAATGCCATATTTAATTAGACTTTAGCACAAATAGGTGCTGATTAGGTTTTGGTGTATACGGGTCAACAGGTGGCATTGCTATGTTACATTTTTCACAATTTACATGATAATTATACCTTAGTATATCTTAGTATACCTTACCTTTGTTAGGGTAAAATTCCATCAAACTTCACATTCATTTAATCCTTGGCATAAATTCGTAACTGATTAGATTTTGCTGTATTTCATGACAAGTGACAGGCACTACTGGATTGCAATTTTAATTACTTCTGTGAAAGCCAGAATGCGGCATGTTTGGGATTAAATTTCACCAGATTTGATTCATAAGATGATTCTTTATAACTGATGATTCAATATTGGTTTTGATCACTCCCCACGGGGCTTTGCCATACTAGACGTTTTCCGATGAACATTATAGCTTATCCTAGCTTCTGTTGTGTAGAAAGAAACTAAATTTTATGTTTGAAGAAAATAATAATATATATATTAATCTAATTTTAAATTTTAATATCCAACAGGAATCATTATGCTGTGCTCTTTTTATTCACTAATAACTGTTATTTTTTACCTATAAAGAGAAATATCAAGGTGAATGCCGAAATATTGAATACTTTTTATATTCTTGCAGTAGGATATTTAAATGTGTTTCTATAAAGTTACATTGTTTAATGACATCTCGTAAAGATAACCATCTAACATATTTTCTGGAGTAATTTAAAAAATTTACTTGCATATTTAGGAAAATTGGTGCAATGTTTTTACTCATGATCCTTTTCTGGTCTACTTTTTAAATAAAAATGCCCCCCCCCCCCCCCAAAGTCCTCTTTTTAAATAAAAATGGTCCCCCAAAGTTCCCTTTTTAAATAAAAATGGTCCCCCAAAGTCCCCTCTTTAAATAAAAATGGTTCCCTTTCCCCCTTTTTGAGGACTAAAATGTGTTGGGAGCCCTGGAAATATAAAAATGTCAAAATTTTAGTTACCACTATTTCCGAATAGTACTTTCAGCAAATTTCTTAATTTCTCGCTTAAGGCCGCCACCAACTCCAGTAACACATTTACTGATAGGTTGTTTAACAGAGTTTCGATATGATACTTTTGTTATGAATAGTGTGCGCTCCCTGGTGGTGGAATTTGCAACTAACATCACGCAATTTTGTTAAAATTATGAAATCTAACAAGTCGATCTGCTGGAAACTTTGACATAGTTCATAGCACATAATAAAAAGCTTATAAAAGAATGTTCCGTGCAATTTCCTGGGGCGCCTACCTATCTCGGGTGCTATAGACCCGATCCCCTCGACTAATATACCTACGGATAGGTTGTAAAACGGAGTTTCCTTTGGATAGAGGTTTGTGTAGAATAGAGTGCGCCCCTGGTTGCGAAATGTGGAACTAACAGATTTCACAAAAGGATAAAGTGTTTTAAAGGAATATTAAACGAAACCCTCTGTGCGATCTGTGATCACACTTACCCACTTGTTTTTCTTGGACATGAAAAAATAGAACAATTTCTTTTCTGGCTCCAAAATTATTTTCTACATTTTGGTGAATGTTAATGGAAGCATGTTTAAATATATATTTATATATATATATATATATTTTATTTTCATTTTTTTTTTTTTTTTTTTTGCTATACAGCTCTTTTTTAGTCTTTGAATTTATTTTTGTCTTATATTGCTTTATAGAATTTTTAAATTTAATATTTAAACTTTTTGTCCCCCCTGCATATAGTAAAAATTATGATGCAGATAGTGCAATATAACAGGAAATATGGTACTTTTCCACTATAGGGGCCTTGGCATTTTTTACAGCTTGGCAGATATCAGGGCATCAGAAAGTGAGATTTGTTGCCAATTGATATAAACAGCTATGAAAACAAACTTGATGAAATTTTCTCTTGTTTAGTTGTGTATTTTAATTAAATATATATTGTTTTTTGTGTACAAATTACTTCTGTTTCTGCATAAAATTAGATAAATGGATTCTTTATATTAAATAAATTGTATAAATTTTGGAAAAAATGCGTACGTATATGAAATGACAGTTAATAGGGTGCCAGAATCTATATTGCCGAATTTCCTTCTTCGCCAAGGCAGTTTTCTCTATTTCGCAAATGCCCTATACTGGAAAAGTACTGAGGATATAATTTCTGCATCCAGTTATGTAAAGCACAATAAAATCGGATAGCTAGGAGCTCAGATAGTACAGTGCCATCTAGTGGCGGTTAGTTTATTAGAAGCATCGGGATGAAGATGTAAAGACGTACATTTTCGTGTATTACTCTTTAAATTCTGAAATTGATTTGGAAAAATCTTAAATGCATTGAGTTTAAATTAAATTGTGGTGAGTTCGATTATAAAGATAAATGGGTTTCAATGGGAATTTCTCTAAATTAGCCAGCTATCGCCAAGTTGGCTTCATATATGACAACTTATTTTTGTCACCAAATTTGGCGGTATTTTGCCAAGTTAGTCAAAATATGGTGCTATTGTAGTAACCCTGTATTAGTATTTTTTAACAATTACTCATTGTTGAAGCTGATACATATTTCTCCATAGGAAGCCTAACATGGCCGTGATTAATGAGGTGGTCCAACTGGAGTTGTGAGGGACACACAGTGACTTGGATTTTATGTAAATAGATATATATTATTGAGTAAATTAAAGATTAAATTTTTGTTATTTTATGGGAATGATGTAAGCTAGAGGAGGATTATTTTCTAAATAATAAAATATAAATAATATTAATTAGGGTGATTAATAATAATTAGTGATTAAATAGGGAAAATATTATAAAACTGCCATCTCATAACAGCATGCTTATAGAATAGTGTTTAAAAAGAAAAGAAAAAGGACTATACCAAAAACATAGGTCAAGCCTTGTACAATTCTTTTATTCTGTCATCTTTCCATTTAATGTCAGTGATATTGTCAAAGTCCTGTACTTCCTATGTGTATGTGTAAAAAATCTGCCTTCTATGAAATATATTCCATGTATAGCTAAGTAAAAACTATATCATAGTACATTTTTATAAACCTTACTAGGGGGCTCTGCCCTCTGCAAGCTATGCTCGCCAACCCCCGTTCAGACACCGCAGAATCTGAAAACACGCTAATCTGGTGGGTTTTAAAAATATTAGAGAAGATTGAATAATACTGAAAAAAGCTGCACAGATCTCCTTGTAAACGGGTTTCCATTCAATTCCCTTTGATTGCAAAAATTTAAGGCCAAATCACTTGCTGTTAAGACATCCAATGGTTGTTTTTGATTAAAGAGGATCAGTTAAACATTTGAAAAGAAGCTAAAATAAAATAAATTAAGTATATAGAGTCTTTGTCTCCCAGTATTTTAAAACAATCACTATAGCAATAGCCTAAGTCATGTGACTATCATCAACAGTTCCAGGCAGACCACTTCACTTTTTATACTCTAGGTGCCATTTTGGTACTTTAATGTTAGCCAGGCACAGGTGATAAATCGCCAAATATTATTCAATCGCCATCATGTCATCTATATTATAATAGTTCGTCATCAACTGCCATAAACAAATACGGTCTGATCCCTTTACCGTTCATATAAAAGTTTGGCACAGATGTCATATACGTCCCATATTGGCGCGATTTTTTTCTGACGCCAATTTGGGGAACGCATCAACACCATAAACAACAACATCCGGCTTACCATATCAAGCAAAATAACGATACTTTGGTGCCAGCTAAGTGTCCGTTCCGTATATGACATTGGCATCAGAAAAAAATCTCGCCAATATGGGACGGTAAGTTTTCCACTTTGATTAAAAAATCAAATTTTTTTTTCGAATAAAACTACATAAAATTTGCCATGGTTGCAAAGAATTCTTGGTACTGTTACACTAGCTGGATGCAAATCTCGCCAATAGCTTTTTTGTAACTGGCTAGTTAGCATTTTTTTTTCCCGAGTGGTAATATTTGGTCAGATGTCATATACGCACAGCAGGTTTGGCGTGCTTTTTTTTTTTTTTTACGAAAATTTGGCGAAAACCTCGTTTTCAAATACCAGTTACATATGCATTTTTAGTATTACTTAGTTATCCCGTCTACCAAAAATCTATCGCCAAACTATAAGATTAAATGCCAATAATGGTTGATCGTAAATGTCAGTCTTTAACCCTCCGACTGTCTTGGAAAAGGGCAAAATTGTAATGTTGTTTTCTCTGCATTTTGTTTTAAATGCTAAAAAAAATGATTCTTTGAACATTTTATAAAAAAAACTTAATAACGAATATGAATGCAATCCTTGGAAGTATTAATCATTGTTTAATGTATTAAAAATACATTAAATCAATAGAATAATATCACTTTAAATATTGCTTGTATTGCAGTGAAACCTGGAGCTTAGTGAACGTATTAACACGGGCTTGTCAGTGAGGGGGTTAAGCAAGTTACACGTGTTTACGTCATCAAGTGATTTTTATTTCGACTTTTTATTTGTATATTTATTAATTTTATCTGATTTACTTGTTATTTCGTTATTTAAAATAAAAATTATGCCAATTTGTATAATTTGGTGAAATTGGTCGACGGAATAACTAAGTAGTACCGTTACCGTATTTTTTAATTATTTTCGATTATTTTCTAAAGGAAATATAAAAGAATAATTAATAATTATAGAACAAAATAATTTTTATAATTTATAAAAAGAAATAAAAGTATATAAACATTTATTATCAAATAAACAACAATAGCCGGGTTACCATGTCAACCTTTTTTGAAATATGAAAAAAAAAATCTGTTTGATTAAAATTTGAGTTGCCATCATTAGAAAAATGTATATGAAATTAGAAAAAAATTAATATTTCGAAAACTAATTCGAATTTAAAAATTCTAATACCAGTTTTGAGATCTGCGGATCAATGCTGATTTTTGGTGTTAATTTCATCGCAAAGTATTCCATAATTTAGGAGAAATTGCTTGAAACATAATCAGTTGTTTAATCAGTTGATTCATATATCCGTATCATAAATTCGTTTCATATATCCGTTTCATAAATTCGTTTCATATATCTGTTTCATAAATTCGTTTCATTAGGATTTTATATATATAGGGTAGATATTAATCTCTGTTTTAGTTAGTTCTGAGGTTAAATGTAGTACTATTTGTGATAATCTTCAGTAATATTACATCATACAATTTATCTCTTGAGCATAATAAATGTTAACTATTAATCTAAATTATATGACCTGTTTAGTTACATGATTTGAGTTTAAAATCAAGTATATTATTTTAATTGGAACTTTTAATTTTACAGTTGCGCCAACATTTAGATGGGTTACTAAATCAACTAAAGGAGCTTCCAGCAAGATTACGTCAATATGCATCATATGAATATGTGAAAAGAACACTACAGAGCTTTACAAAGGTAAATTTATCCATGTACTTTGTTATTGGAATGATTTCTGAACCTCTCTCCTTAGGTAAGAAAATGTTGGCCAAAAAAAAAAAAACAAAAAAAAAAAAACAACAACAACAAAAAAAAAAAAAATGCATAATTTCATGCACTCTACTTTTAAAAAAAGATTTCTAAAAAAAAAAAAAAAAAAATTTTGGATGAAGTATTTTTGAGGTAGTCTGAAATGGATTTTATATTACTTCTAGCCATGTATATTCCAGCAATTTTTATATCAAAATAAGAATTAAAGGAGTTTATTTGGTTTTTTGTGATTTTATGACCAATAATATGAGGTGCATTCATGTTCTAAGGCCTCCGATTTTTTTTCTAACTACCTGAAAACTATGAAACTGGTGTTGCTTCTCGATGTAATCTCTCTGCAGACCAGGGATGTAGTGGAGGGTATACGGGGGTATACGCCGTATACCCTCTGGATTTTTTTAAGGAACACCGTATACCCTCTGTTTCTCAAGAAACCTATAGAATATATACCCTAGGGTATACCCTCTGCCTTGAGCGTATACCCTCTGCTTAGAACGTATACCCTCTGTTTTTTTTACGACTACACCACTGCTGCAGACGTACACATTTTTCACAATGTCGACACCATGATTCCATGGCCGCAGCGAAGGCTTCTTTAGGAGTCTGTTTTGACCACTGGAAAATCACTGAAGCAATAGCAGCATGGCTGTTGAATGTGCGGCCATGGAGAGTGTCTTTCATTGTTAGAAACAGCCAAAAGTCACTAGGAACCAGGTCCAGGTGAGTAGGGAGCATGAGAAATCACTTCAAAGTTGTTTTCACGAAGAAACTGTTGCATAACGTTAGCCTGATGTGCAGGTGCATTGTCTTAGTGAAACCACGATTTGCTTCAGTGATTTTCCAGTGGTCAAAACAGGCTTCTAAAGAAGCATTCGCTATGGCCATGGAATCATGCCATCAACATTGTGAAAAATGTGTACATCTGCAGAGAGATTACATCAAGAAGCAACACGAGTTTCATAGTTTTCGGGTGAGTAGTTAGTTAGAAAAAAAATTGGAGGACTTAGAACTTGAATGCATCTTGCACTGCATCAAAAATGTAATGTATTAGTGGTTCTTGTTGAAAATTTATCATTTTAAGTTAATCAGATTATTCATCTTATGAAATTGTAATGGGCAAAAAAGAAAGTTTTAAATGTAGAAAAGTCTGCTTTGCAGAAAAATTTAGCGAAAGTTTAACATCTATAAACACTTTTTGAAAAATCAGTGTATTTTACACAACCCTTAATTGACACTAAAGAAATGGAAAGGGACCATTTGGAGTTTACAAAATAGGCATGTAAGTATGGTAGATATGAATATGTAAGATAAGATAAATTGAAATCGGCTATCTTCTAATATTCTTCATTTTTTTAAATTCTCTCATAAAAAATTATGAAATACACTGAATTTAAATAAATAAATAAAATGGCAAAATTACTGTTTTGGAAAACAGAAAAAGAAATTGGTTTTATGAATTAAAATTGTTATCATAGTGTTGAAATTTAAAATTGTCTGTTCATATGAATAATATTCAGTGCAATTTGTACTATTCTGGAAAATAAAAAGCACCATCCCATGCAATTTTATTGTCAAATTGTCGCAGAGAGATGCAAGAGGTACAGTACCTACTTTCTAAATATGAATGTAATTTTTTAAAAATAGAGGTTGTCTACATATTATATAATTGCATCAACTTCATTTTTTAAATGGCAACACCTACTTTTGACATTTTGTGTACCTTGTATCAAAGCAACTTGGAATAAGGTATAGTTTATATACTTTTTTCTTAAGTCTTCATAGAGTTATAAAAGAGAATGTCTTAGAGGTATATCCACGAATTTCAAAAAATAAAATTGATGTCTTAAAATGAAAATTTCCTCGAACACACAACTAGTTACCAAAACAGTTATATGGAATTTTTAAATACAAAGTAAAATAATTGTAGTTCATTTTATACAAAAATTAATGTAGATCACAATTTACAATTTTTTTATACGAATTTATTAATATGCCTCCAAATGGAATTAATAATTCATAATTAAAAATGTTGTGGATTTCTTCAGATATTAAAATACTAATGCAAATCCTTTAATTTTTAAGCTAAAAGGGCCAGATCCTGCCAGACTAAAATTTGAAAAAAAAAGAAAAAAAAAAAAAAAAAAAAAAAAAATAGCTGGTCCATCCCCTTTACAAAAACTTAATGACAAAAAATTTCAAAAGGAAGAAAATTGAATTAAATTTTACAAATGATAAAACATTAGCTAGTCAACAACTAAATGTAAGCAAAGTTACAAAAGAAACCCACTATACTTTAGTGAGATCCTGACTTCCCATGTTACAGTGAAGCAAGACCATTTTAAGTAAAGGAATCAAAAGAAGGAACACCATAATATTAGATGTCAAGACCCTGTGAAGCAACCAAAGTGATCGTAATGTACATTAAATCTTTTTCATAAGAAAAGGTATATTATGTATGTTCTTTAAAGCTTTTCTAAACATGAAGTTACTCACAATTTTACTGTGTAAAAGACTTTATCTACAATTCTGAACAAGGCTATATTATAGTAAAATGTCTGTAATTATTATCTAACTTGTATATAATCCCCGTCAAAAATGATGGAAAGTGAATGTTAAATCTCCAAAACAATAGTTTAAAAAATATTTTTCTGAGTTAAAAAGGAAAAAAAGATGCCTTATGCATTTTGTTAATCAAAAAGTATTATTCTTTGATTTTTTATGATTAGGAAAAAGAAATTATGTAAACTACAATTTAGTCACCAGCACTTAAATGCGTCATTTCTAGCAACACATTCTATGATGAAAATGCTTGTTTAGGTTCCCTCTACATTAAAAATTTGTTATTTAGCGTGTCTTTTTTTTTTGGCTACAAATTATGTTAAAATTCACAATTTTATCTGCAAGATAATTAAAATATATTGTACCGATAAAAAATATTCATTTTATTTGCAATATCTTCAAATCTGATAAAATGCATTGTATAAAAGAAAGTAAGATTACAACAGAAAGTTGACGCCAAAAGAATTAGCAAGAAACATAAGCTCCTAATTTATTGGGAATTAAAAAGGCCTACTTAGGCGCTGCTTGCAACCTTCGGTAATAGAAAAAATTGTCCCTTTAATTTCCCTGTAAATAATGTTAAAGTGTCATTGTAATACTTCTTTATTGTAAATGCATTTGAAAGTTTTAGATATTCAAATTCGAATAATTTTTACTTTGTCATATAAGACGGAAAACAAATGTCACAGGAAATTTGAAATTGTACAAAAGAAAAATCATTCTGAATAAATTAAAATACATGCAATACAGTGTGCTTCCACATACATTCCTAGAATGAAAGTTATATCTTTTCTCCACCAGTTGGCGATAGTTATCCGTTATTTTTAAGTTAGAATTTGTTGTTGTTTTGGCCCTTAAATTTAGAACTTAATTAGAGATTTTGAAGGTTTTAAACAAAGTTAAAATATTTAAAGGTTTTAATATACAAATACTTTTACAAATATTTTAAGACCAGCATCGGCGTTAACCTGTATTTTTTTTTTTTTTTTTTTAATGAAGCGTTCAAAGAGTCATTCATTTGTTTGTGGATTTGCTGGAATTTGAATCTGAATGGCAACAGTATTGTCTGTTTAGATCTGATTTCTATGTTTATAATAACTTAATTTTAATTTAGAACATAATACATTATAAATGGATATGATACACATGTTTTATGTGAAAATATGCTGAACAGACATGAATTCAAATAGAAACTAGTATGTTGTGGCCATCACAAAACTTTCTTCTATATAAATCACGTCAATTAAATCATTTAAATAGTACAAGAAATAACGATTTAGCACCAATTCATATCAAAGTATATCTGAATTTGAAGTTGGATGAAAATTCGCGCATTAGTTCTTCAGATAGAGCTATAGCGGAAATTCTGAAAAAATGTAGCATAGCAGTGCCACCCGTTGAGCGATTTACACCAAAAGTAAACAGCACTAAACGATATCAAGGTATACCTGAATCTGAAGTTTGTTGAAAATCCAAGCATTAGTTCTTGAGATAAAGCTATTGTGGAAATCGCAAAAATACAACATAGCAGCGCCATCTGTTGAGCGATTTACACCAAAAATTAAACAGCACTAATTAGTACATCAATTCATGTCAAGGACTAACTAAATCTGAAGTTTGATGAAAATCCGTGCAATAGTTCTTGAGATACAGCTCTTGTGGAAATCGTGAAAAATGCAGCACAGAAGCGCCACCTGTTGAGCGATTTACACTAAAAATTAAACAGCACTAATTTATACATCAATTCATGTCAAGGACTAACTAAATCTGAAGTTTGATGAAAATCCGTGCAATAGTTCTTGAGATACACCTCTTGTGGAAATCGTGAAAAATGCAGCACAGCAGCGCCACCTGTTGGGAGATTTGTACCAAAAATTAAGCAGCACTAATTTATATCAGGGACTAACTTAATCTGAAGTTTGATGAAAATCCGTGCATTTTTTCTTGAGTTAGAGCTATTGCGATAATCATAAACAATGCAGCATACCAGCGCCACCTGTTGGGCGATTTTCACAAAAAAGTAATCAGCACCAAACTATATCCTGGACTAACTGAATCTGAAGTTTTATGAAAATCCGTGCAGTAGTTCTTGAGATACAGCTATTGCAGAAATCGTGAAAAATGCAGCCTAGCAGCGCCACCTGTTGGGCGATTTTCACCAAAAACTAATCAGTTCCAGTTTATATCAAGGTCTAACTAAATCTGAAGTTTGATGAAAATCCGTGCATTTTTTCTTAAGTTAGAGCTATTGCGATAATCATAAACAATGCAGCATACCAGCGCCACCTGTTGGGCGATTTTCACAAAAAAGTAATCAGCACCAAACTATATCCTGGACTAACTGAATCTGAAGTTTTATGAAAATCCGTGCAGTAGTTCTTGAGATACAGCTATTGCAGAAATCGTGAAAAATGCAGCATAGCAGCGCCACCTGTTGGGTGATTTTCACCAAAAACTAATCAGTTCCAGTTTATATCAAGTTCTAACTAAATATGAAGTTTTGTGAAATTTCGGTCATTAGTTCTTGAGATAGAGCGCCCACAAAATTTGTGTCACATACAGACAGACAGACGGACAGACAGACAGACAGACTCACAGACAGACATTTTGTAAAAACATGTTTTTTGGAATCTCTGACTCATAAAACGTGTAAATCCGTCGAAAACTGGAATTCGAAAATTTTCATGAAACCAATACTTTCTTCTTGTAAAGATAGAAGAAAGTAAAAATTATCATTTAGCTGTCATATGTTAGGATATGTTTTTCATTAAGCCTAACGTGGTGTTGAACTACAGTTAATTCGCAAACCAGAGTGGTTTGCACTGGCATGGTTCCGACAGTTTCCTGCATTCAGATTTTATTATAAGTAGATATTATTTAAAATAAATGGTTAAATTTGAGTATTACTCACACTCAGAGGGTTCCGTACAATAAATATATAAATTGTTAACTGTACTATTAAAAAAAATTGTTGCTAAAAGAATAATTAGACTTTGTAAAAACTATACAACATAGGGTTGGATATATACTAGGGTTGGGTATATACTGTATATACTAGAAAAGTATGAATGGGTATACCATAAATCAAAGAGATTTGAAGCCTAAATAATATTAAATATTGCTGTTCTGTATAACTCTTTTTTTGTATTATCCTAATCTGTTTAGGATGAACTTAATTCGGTACTGACAATAAAAGTAATGCATATTTAAACTTCATATGGCATTTCATAAAACTAAATTCAGCGTAGTAATAATCTTTTCTTTTTACAGTATAGCTAAAACAAAACTCTTGTTCAAAGTTTAAAATTGGCATTGTGCTAAGCACGCTTCGAAAGGAAGTCGCAAAATTGCAACACTGCCTTGGTCCATGCCGTGTTGTTCCAGATAGGTTTTTAATTATCTTTTAAAGACAGGAAAGATGCATATTGAGAGATCCGCTCAATGCAAACTAGTCACAAATCCCATAGTATTTATGTAATTAATCCTAATTAAATTTGCCTGTTTCTGACAATTTGATGTTTATTGCTTGTACACTGCTACCGGGCATTGCATTACACAAATATATCATTAAAAGTTATTATCTAGGCTTTAAAAGCCAATGGTACATAGGGCATGTCACCCCTGTCATTATATATTCCAAAGCAGTTGCGTCTTTAAGTGTTAATGTCTCGGCTAATTACCAATGATTTTTTTCAGAAATATCAACAATGCTTTTATGCTTCTGCTACAATAGGTACCTCCAGTGCTCCTCAACACCTTTGCTGTACGCCTGCAAATCAAAATTTGTGTATAATGGAAAAATGCGCTTTTCTCCAAAACTATGTGACTTAGGGTAATTTCTATAATTTTCCCACAAGGTTTACATTAACATCTACTACCTCTAATTTTTTTTTTAATAATTTTAGCTTCAGTAGATTCGGAAATAGAGGGGGGACAGGACATACTTTTGCACTACATTTTCGACGATATCTTTGAAAATTAAGGACGGTGATGAGTAGTGATTTTAGCCGAATACCGAATAGTAACTGTTAGGCTGAATATCAAATAGTAACTATTCAGCCGAATGCCGAATATTTGGCTGACCGAATACTTTTATATTTCAAATTTTAAAGGCATTAAAATGTTAAATTTAAAAACAATTTTACATAACATTTAAAACAAAAACTTACATTTTGATAAATAGAAGCTTTTTGCAAGTATATACTGAAAAAAATCTACTTTGAGTTATTTAAGAGGAGGATATAGTTATAAAATCAGAAAGAATAACTTTTCTAATCCTTTGATTTAGCAAGGAAGTTTTTAAATGCATCCTGGATCCGCGTCTGGAGTGGGTGATCATTTTCAGAGATTGTAAACATAACAGTTGTTTTTAAAATCAAACAACAGACTTTCGATAGAGATAATATAGTAAAGACAAACATTTTTTGAACAAGAAACAATATTTCAGCCCATTTGTTCCTTCAAAATTGCAATACATTCAATCAAAAACACTGGTTGTGTAACAAAAGCCGAAAATAAATTTTCATTCACAACTTTGTCAATAGTAACATATTTTGCCGAGATTTGTTTCATATTAATTTTGCTTGTATTAAATGTGATATCATTTAAAATAACTGAATTTTGGCCAGTGACATCGTATAAATACTGTCAACTGCATTCTGAATAAAGGAATGTCTAGCTCATAGTTGTTTAGATATGAATGGTTGCAATTTCCAGCCCTTCTCATCATATTTCACAGAAATCAAAGCAAGTCTGTTGAAAATATAGTTATGATATCTTTGTTATTGTTAAGGTACCAAATGAAAATCCAAGTTTGACCTTGAGTGAGATGAGATACACTGTATTTATGGTTGAATAAGTGGATTGCAATTATTTTTTCCTCGACAAAAATTGCCTGTTTTGATGTCTATTTTCAACCCTGAACAATTTTCTATTTTGTTAAAAAGAAAGAAACCGATTACTAGATAATGTTCAGGAACTTGCATTTGTACATCATTAATTCTTATGAAAAACCTCATTAATGATTAATTTTCTTAAGTGATACTTAATAAGCAGCAAATAATATAAAAACATTCTCTTTTATTTAAATATGATTCTGTTTCTAATTATTCTGGATATCTTTATAAGTTGACAATTAAAAGTAGAACTTGTGTAAGGTTTTTAAAAATATGCTTTAAAAGATTTTTTAAGTATTTGGTTCAGCTGAATATCTATTCTTCCAAACCGAATATTCAGCAGCCTGACTAGTTTGATATTCGGCAGACTGAATAGTTTGATATTTGGCAAAGCCGAATATTTGGCATACCAAGTAGTTTAATATTCAGTAACATGGCCGAATAGTGAATAGATACTGAATATTCAGTGCATCCCTAGAAAAGATAATACCTAAAATTAACAGAAATATATTTTTGAGTTCAGTGTTACGAAAGCTTTCACACGATACCCCACACAATATACAAAGAAAAGAGTTTTTTTTCCAAGTTGCTTAATTAGCCCTTCTACATTTTTACTAAATATATTTATGAATGTTTAATAATCTGAAAATATGTGGGTCAATAGTCTTTATTACTTCCCCCAATTTGAACTTTCCACTTTCCATAGTTTACGAGTAAAATGGCTGTGACAGACAGACACGAGTGATCTTGTAATGGTTCTGTTAAATGTGGATAACGGGATCGCAGGTTAAATACCAGAAACTACTTAAAATTATTATTAATAAATTACACAAAACAAAAGGATCCAGTCTTCAAAATGCTATTCTGTCATCACATATGGCCGTGTCATGTAGTGGTCATTACTTGGCAACTAAAGATTTTAAGATTTAAATTGACTGAATTTAAACTAATAAATAAAGTAAGAATAAGTTGCCATAAATTAAGTTGAAGCTGAAAAGGAAAAATACAAAATGAACTCACCTATAGAAGATATACACATTACACATAATTAACTTGGATTTATTATTTATTGAAACAGACATATTAAAATTATTTATTAAGAAATATGTAAATATTAAAATGAAATACTGCACAGACCGTATGTTTGAGGTCTGCACGGGCCAGAATTTCCGGGCCCGGGCTCAGCCCGGTATAAAAATTGGAAGTTCGGTTCGAGCCCGGCCCGTTTGCATTTTTACAGTTCTCGGCCCGGCCCATACAAAAATCAGTGAAAACAGGCCCAGCCCGACACAATTTCTACAAAAGAAAAAACGGATTTTTTTATTTTATTATTATTTTTTTTTAAACATACAATTAAGATTCTTTTAATATTCATATTTATGAGAACATTTTATAGTATATTTTACATTACTATGATGTTCGCAAAACAGAAAACACACAATTATTCTAATTATACAGTCTTCATCTTTGAAACAGATTAGGTTAGGTATCGAATCTACATCTGGAAAAAACTCACTTTGTACAATTTGAAATTAAAGTTTTTTCAGCATATTCTAATTCCTCAACTGATAATTTACCATTTTTCAAGCACTGTATCGATATTTCACATTATGTATGAATCTTAATACCCAAGCAACTAGTCTAACAATAGATTCAAATTTTGAAAATTTCCTAGCGTACCAAGGAATATCTTTGACTGTTGTATTTACATTACACAATTTCACTTTTCTCCTTTCACTAGTAATCTCTGGAGTTTCACTCTCAAGAGTCTCAGTCCTGGGCCATTTCTCCCTTTCTTCCATGAGCCATTTCGGTCCTTCTCACCATCGAGATTCCAGCAATTGCTAGAGAGAATACCCATGCGAAATCAAATCCGCAGGATTCATTTTTCCTGGCACATGGCGTCATTCGTTGTTGGGGAAAAGACTTTTAATTTCTTTTAACCTGTTCGAAACAAAAACAAACAATTCACTGTATTCACTTATCCAGTACAAATGCAACCATGGAGTCACTCCAAAAAATTGTATTCAAGTTCTGGACACAAAGTGCTTGCTGTATTGAATGTGCCAAGCTAGCTCCGATGTTACACATGATTAATTCCAATCTCGGAATCGACACTTGCTTTATAGAAGCAACTCTAGCTTTTGCTTTAATTGAATTTTTACAGCTTCTGAGGTTATAGTTCGAAAAAATATACAAGCTGCATATGCTTCTTTGCATTCATCCACGAAAACATGCATCTCGGTATACTCATTTATTTCAACATATCGCGGAATTTGAACGTCCTCTAATATATTTATGTCACTGAACCATTTTTTAAAAGGTCTTTGAATTTCCTCTGTTGATGAAGAATCCCAACCTAGACCCAGTTTTCAGGTTTGTTGCAATATAATTTTGGGCGGCAAAGTTGCCGGGCACAATATTCCAATCGGGTAACATATTTTCTGCATAGAGCTCAAAATTAATCTTTTAGTGAAATTATCATTGTTACTCAATTTATCAAAAGTTAAATTACACTTAAACATATCCCAATCAAGATCCCACAATATCCCAAGCAATTTTGTTACACTCGAACTCTTTGAAACATTTTAAGATATACATTATCTAATAAATGAAATATCGAAGCTGTCAACAAAAATGGGCTTGAACTCACTCCGAAAACCACCCTGCAATGTCTGCAAGTAATTTCTTCGTTTACAGAAGGATAATAAAATCCTAAAAAATCTCTATGATCTAGGTTTATGGTAATCTGCAAAAAGGCTTTTTCGATATCCGCAGAAAGACCAATTTTATAAATTCGAACCCTATCTATAATATCCGATATTTTCTCAATTAAATTCGGGCCTTTATACAAAATATCATTTAAGGAACTCTTTCCGTATTTTCTAGCGGATGTATCAAAAACAGGCCAAATTTTAGTAGTAGCATTGTCCACTTTCACAACAGGCTGATGCGGCAAAAAATGCCCTTTTTGGATGTCCCCTGTTACTTTCTCAATTATTTTTAAATCTTCCCATTCTCTAAAAACATTTTCATAATCAATAAGAAGACCCCCCTTTTTTGCGTGTTCCACGTTTTTCTGTCTCTTCTGCGTCATTTCTTTATTACTGGGTAATTCAATCATATCAGATTTAAAAGCTAAGCTTCATATCTACCGCCTGGATGAATTTTAATATTGGTTTTAAATTCCTCTATTATTTTAGAATGCTCATATTGATTTTTTAAACTTTCTACAGGCTCTCTAATACCGATCGTTTCAAGATCCCATAACTCATTAATGGAAGCATTTTTTACATACAAAGATACAACAGACAAAACAGTATTACTATCATAATTACTATTCAGATTTTGATTGGGTTTTCCAGTTAATATGCAACCCAATCGTGTTTTTAACATAAATAAACCTGAATTTAATTTCATACATTTATTAGTGAATAATGTGCCAATTAAATCGGCACCTAAAAGTAAATTAATTTCCGAAGCCTCAGATTCAAGATCAGGTAAAATAATTTATTTTTCTCTAAGCTCAATAAGTACCTCCACACTAGAAAGTTTAGGCACAAACCCAGTAATTTTATTTTCAGAGAATACCTCAGCTCTACAACTAAAAGAATCATTCAAATCAGAAATAATTAAATCATAAACATCATGTATTTGAACTGAAGTTTCTCTCCCCCCAAAAAGGCAATGGGTCATTTTTATTTTTATCACTCCGAATTAAGTGGAACCTCGGACTTCTGAGGCTCAGATTTTCGAGATTCTACTGTAAGCATTTATATTTCTTTCATGTTGAATAAGTGCATTTCACATGAATAAAGTGATAGTTCTCTGATCGTTATTGTACAAATTTATTTGTTTCTAAATAATTCCAATTAGTACCTGCAGATTAGTACCTGCAAATTTTAATTTATTAATTTCATGGTTTGAAAGGTTGGATCTACAGTACCTGCCCACATTCATAATTTACTCTGCTACTGTTATACCTTCGATACAACTTTTATGATCTCAATATTTTTATTTATTTATTAATTTTTCTTTTTTCAGGTGAACATGTTGATAGTGGAATTGAAATCTGATGCCTTGAAAGAAAGACACTGGAAGCAGCTAATGAAACAATTGCGTGTAAATTGGGTTTTATCTGACTTAACATTAGGGCAAGTATGGGATATTGATTTGCAAAGAAATGAAGCTATCATCAAAGGAGTCATCCTTGTTGCTCAAGGTGAAATGGCTTTAGAAGAATTTTTAAAACAGGTAAAAACTTTATATAAAAATATAGTTTCACTCATATCCTTTATCATTGAAAAGACATTTTATTGAATCTCACTATTTAAAATTTTACATTTCTTTGATATTAACATTTTAATTAAATAAGAAAGGAAATTTTTTTTGCTATTCTAATTTCTAAAAGAGTTATTTGCCAATAAATAACCTTATTGTAAAGCTCCCGAAACCAACCAGAAAACCTTTAAATTGAATCTTTTGAAGGGTGTTTCTTAAACAACTGTATTTTACCTAATTTTTTTTTTGCCTTGTGGTATGAACTTTCTGCAACAACAAATATGAGCTGTTCCTGTATATGCCTCTAGAAAGAAAGAAAAAAAAACTCATTTTAATGCATAATATATATATATATGTATGTATTAATGCACAATATGCATATTGTTTAATGTACATTTCTAGTGAGTAATATTTCCAAATAAATGGTTCAGTGCTTTCTCATAGAGTACTAGTTGCCCTGCCCGGCATTGCCTGTGAGCCCATAATAATATTCTTAAATAAACCTGAAATTTGTATTGCAGATCGGTACAGAATAATTGGTTTTTTGGTTTTGTTTATGACGACCAATTATCAGCATGAGGGATATAAGCCCGAAGGAGGTGAGTGCCCTCTGTGGGGGGCTTTCTAATGGAACCTAACCATATTTACGCTTGGAAAACCAAGGTTCGAAGAAAACTATGAATGATTAGGCCGACAAGCGCGATTGGGATCAAACCCAGCACCTTCCGTCTACCAGCTTCAAGAGCAGAACCCCTTGGCCACTGGTGCAGAATGGTGGGGGAAGGAGGAGGTAGAGACTTTGCAAATTACCAGGGCCCGACTCATGTTCAATCAGAAAGTTGTGTAAAGTCAGTGGTTAAAGTTTTGAATTTTTATTTATCTCATACTTTAAACTCGTTTATTCAAAATTAATTGGTGAACTCAATTAAAATTTAATTATGTTTTCAATATTTTAAATTTTTATTTAAAATCTTTAGATGAAAAAGTAATTACAAATGCATCCGAAACTGTAATACTGAAAAAAGAATAATAAAACTGCAAGCGAATACTACTGTATAGATTTTTAAAAAAGATATTATCTAGCAAATTTATTTTCTAATAGAGTAAAGCCTGTTTATAATGGAATCGTCAAAACATTTTTTCACTTTAGATACCCTTCAGAGAAAAATAAAATCCTTAAAATAGCAAAAATCTACTAGTTCAAATTTCAACTTTGTCCTATCCAGTTTCGAACCTGGGTCAGTTCATATAGAAAACTAAGGTGTTAAGCGACTATGCCAGAACTGCTACGAAAAATTTAGTAAATTAAGGTTTCGTATTGGAGCATAAATGGTTTCTGCCTTTCTTTTTTTCCGCGTCGCGTCGGTTTCATTAGCATAACAAAATAAATGATTATTGTTGTCCAAATTCTCTGAAATTTTAATAGATCGTAAATATAACTAAAACGAAGCCCTTTATAAAATTTCCTAAAAAAATATGCATATTTTAGAGGATAAACATTTAGCCGAAATGTAAATCTTCTTCATGAGGCGGAAAGGGACCTGCGTTTGGCGGTGTATTTCAAAGGGTTAAAATTCACATTTTTAAAAACAAATTACACCATCGATTTGAAGAAGGTTTCAGCTTTACAAGCATATATTTGGTTTGTCAGTACCTTTTAAAATTGCATCCTGGAGAGGTGTTGTAATAAGGGAGAAAAACATTTTTCGGACGAACGATCCTTTTTTAATTTGTTTTTTCAAGTGGTTAATTGCAGTAAATTCTTTAATTGATCTCAGCATTTGAGATGTAAGAGTACAATCTTTCAGAAACTTCATGTCTTCCGTCTTAAACATTACTAAGCGTTTTGAACAATGTTAGTTAATAAATAATGACAAAATACCTTTTTCCGTTCTTCATTTGTGTATCAGTGCATGCGTCAGAGATTTCCCCATCACCCAAGGACCGAGGTGGCTTTTTAAATGAGAGAGAGTTACGGTTGTTAATTAATAACTCAGCTGTTAATTAGAATTTTGAAATTCTGAGAACCAAGTACATCAGGAAAGACTTTAGGCTATTTTCACAAAAATTTTGAGCGATGTATGTGTCGTAGATTTCGTTAGCCATCGCTGACAGACAGACACACAGAGTGATCTGTTCTTTTATTAGCATAGATTTGCTTTGCAATGTTTAGTGCATTTGCATGTGTTCAAAACCTCTTTTATAGCTCATTAAATCTCAACTTTTCTTAATTTTTAAAGTAAACATGAGCATATTTAAGAAGCATATTAAAAAAATAATAAAATAGTATCAAAATGGATATCATATAAATGGGATATTTTTCTTTTTTTGTACAAAATACTATGATATGCTTGTAATTCTGAAACTTTTGTGGCCAGGAATCTTTTTATGTATGTAATTTTCTTCAGAATCTCTACATACCTAAATTACTATTTTCATGTTTATTGATCTGAAGCATTTATTTAGTTCAGGCTTAAAATCTTATAAATTGATTGCATGTTTGGCATTGTATGACCACAGTCAATTGTCATCCAACCTTTTATTTATTTATTTTTTAAATACCATTAAATCTGTGCTTTGTAAGAATGGAATTCTTTATCAAAATAAAGAAAGTTGAAGCATCATAATAGCAGAGGCAAATCTGCTTGTCATCTTTTGGATTGATGCATCCAGTTCCAAAACACACTTCATAAAAGAGAACTTTGCATTAGTGTTTAATATTTGTTATATAAGTATTCACTTAATCTAATCCCCCAACATTATTCTGGAATTTTCTATCGAAACATGTACAAGGTTCGTACAGTCCTTAAAAGTGCTTAATTTTTCAAAAGATTTTTGGTCCTTTAAAGTACTTATTTTTTATGTAAAATCTGCAAAAAGTTCTTAATTTTATTCTCATATTATTTCTTAATGAGGGGTGAAATTCTTGTTGTTTCTTTGAATTTCTGGTAAAAATAAATAAATAAATAAAAATCTAAATCTCTCCTTGCCGCGTTTTTTTTCTTAAATTTTGCTTCCCTCCTTTTGCTCTTCTTCTCCCAATAGTATCAAAGCTTTACAACTCCTTAATTTTTTTAAAACATTTTCTGCTTTATTTATTTTTTAATTGTAAGAATAAATAATCAATCATAAATTTTGTTAACAATTCATTGCTTCACATTCATTTCATTAAAATTACATCCCTCTACATTACCCCTCCCAGAATTTTGCTTTCCCCACAGTAGCTAAAGTTTAAAAACTCTTTAGAACTCTTTAATTTTTTGAAAAAAAAAAAAAAAAAAATTCTGCTTTTTTGTCACTTTATTGTAACAATAAACAATCGATCATACAAATTTCACTTCCTCTTCAACCAAAATTGGTGTTTCCCTCATCCCCCCCCCCTTTTTCATTTTACCAAGCCCATAAAATTTAGTCTTTAAAACTTCATAGTTTATTCCCTTTTTTTTTTTACCAAGCCCATAAAATTTAGTCTTTAAAACTTCATAGTTTATTCCCCCTTTTTTTTTTACCTATTTCTAAATCTTTAGTAAGGTAAATAAATAATAAGTCATTTAATAAATCGCCCCCCACCCCCCTCCAAAAAAACCCCCCAAAAAAACCCCCTAAACTGCTTTTCCACCTATGCCCCCCTCAGCTCACAAAGTTTAAAACATTAAAAGTTGCATTTTTGAAATTTTTTTTCTGCTCTATCTGTTACTTTATTGTAACAATGGCTAATCGATCATATAATTTATTTTACTGCTCCCCATATCAAAATTGACGTTTGAATGTTTAAAACTTGTATTTTATTTACAAAAATGAAATCATTTTTTAAAAAAAATATTAGTTTATTCATTAGTTTATCCAATTTTTAGGTCCTTAAAGTTTTTTAGTTTTGGTCCTTGAAAGTCCTCGACTTTTATTTAAAGAAATGTGTATGAACCCTAGTGTATCACTTTTATAAGCTTACACTTTTTGCTGCTGGGCGAGTAAAATATTAAACTTTAACTCGTTTTTTTTCTTTTACTTTGCTATTCTAACTCTGTTATTTGCATATGCAAAAAATAAACAGTAAGTGGCTACAAGCTGTCAAGAACCTATAAAGGTGAAAAACTTATTTATATTTGCCCCTGACAACCTACGCCTGGCAACATGCATTTATGTTGCTATGTTTGCTATTTTTTTTAAAACTAGTTGATAAATTTATTTCGATGCTTGATATTTATACAGATTTTCACAGCTGTGCGTATGGCTATGATTTGATAATTCTTTTACAAAGTTTCTAAATTGCTCTGGTAAATTTTAAGAACCATAAAATCATTATGGAGGAATTAGCATTTTCAGCTCCCCATGCTAATAAAATGAAGCATGACGGTTTTTTAATAAAAGTTTATTTTATAGTCATTTGAATTCATTTATGTAAACAGCTAAGAAAAATTGAATGCACAATTTACATTGTGACTTCTTAATGGTACTTCATAGCTAGTATTAAATGTATGAGAAAAACTTAATCGATGGAATTAATTTTGTTATGATATATGTTTAAATATAGTAAGACTTGAAATTTAATTAGTTGAGCACTGCAAGTTAGCTGCAATTAGGTGGCTAGTCAAAAATATTTAACATATTAAATAGCTTGTTGGTACTGTCAACTCAAAACTAATGCTAAGAATGAAATTATTTCCCATCTTATTTTTGTTAGATTTGAATGCCAAGGTGATAAAGCTCGTCCTTTTTTCTCATACTGTGTTGAGCTTACTCTTTGATTTTATTTGGAATTGTAAGAAAAGAGAGGAGGGTGATCTGTTATCATTCACAATAATTTGCATTTTGTCATGCAATATTTTACCATATTTTGTTTCATTTATTACAGTTAGCAGTATTAGCTTTTGGAAACCCTTAAAGTTTTGTTGTTCGTAATTTGGAAACAGCACTGACTTATGTAGTAACAGGAAATTATTCAGTGCTACTGATAGAATACTGTTTTTTAATGAATTATGTTTGAATTTGCCATACATATTGCAATATTTACTATTTTTTAACCATTATAGGTACGAGAGGCTTGGCAGAACTATGAATTGGATTTAGTAAGTTATCAAAACAAATGTCGTCTTATCAAAGGATGGGATGATCTGTTCACAAAAGTAAAAGAACATATCAATTCTGTAGCGGCTATGAAGCTTTCTCCTTATTATAAGGTTTGTTTTATTTCTTAACACTGTAACTTAATTGCATACTGAATTTAAAATTGTCCTTTAAATGGTACTTAAAAACCTGCTATTTGATTTTTATCTGTGAATCTATTTTTATTTACATTTCTTAAATGTTCTTTAATTATAATAGATTTTTCATCTTGTAAAATGTTTTGTTATCTTGTTCATTAAGACTTTGTACATTTTGTAAATTTTTACGTTTTTTTTCTCCCTTGTCCCCCCCCCCCCCCTTTTTTTTGTTTGTTCTGTGTACAAGTGGACTGCTCAAAAATTAAAATTTAATCCTTTTTTTTTTTTTTATGCATGCAGGATAATTAAAAACAAAATTATTTTTTTCCTTCCTTGAACTAAAAAAATTCAATGTTTGTAAGGTGCATTCTAGAAAGTGCTTTATTTTCTGTGATTTTATCATTATTTCTAAACCCCTTAGTCAGTTTTTATATTAAAGTAAGTGCATGAAACAAGGGAAGTACATGCCTATGTGTTCTATTTTCATGGATATTTGTTTGTGCACTATTTACATGAGCCTAATCTCAATCAAATTAAAATTTTCTTCCACTTCTGAGTAAATGATGCTAATTATTTAGTTATGGACATTATTAAATAGTAGCTGATAGAAGTATATATTTTGGAATACTTTTTAAAAATATTACATGGGTACAATTGAATTAAATATAGTTTGTAACACACTGATTAATAAAATCTATGGGCAAAAATTCTTTAATTAAAGTAGCTCTAACTTTACTGTATATATTTATTCATTTTTTAATACTATGAATTAATCACATTCCTGACATAGAGTATGTAGAAATTAAATGAATAAGAAATAAATGAAAGTTAAATTTGCTTGTTTCTGTAGCTTTTGCACCATCTAAGTAATTCTTTGAGGGCCTCTTTTAACCCTTTTTGCTGTAATATTGATTCACTGTAATTTTTTATCATAAACAAGTACCAGCACCAGTTTATTTATCTTTAGTATGCATACTTTATTTTATTTTCTTAGTTTTTGTACATTAAATTTTATTTTTCATAAGTGATCTTCAGTATTATTATTTATCAAATTTATTTAGTCTGTTTTTTTTTAAATGTAAATATTTTTTTGTTTAAATTTATAAGTTAAACCTACCTAGGAGAAAAGAGGGGTGGAGGAGGGAACACTAACAATATGATGAAAGTTTTCTATATATACAATTTAGGAGTTTGAAGAAGATGCCCTTGCATGGGAAGAGAAACTAAACCGTATCAATGCACTGTTTGATGTATGGATTGATGTACAAAGACGTTGGGTTTACTTGGAAGGTATCTTCAGTGGAAGTGCTGACATTCAGACGTTGCTTCCTGTTGAAACTTCTCGTTTTCAGAGGTAAATGTAAAATAACAAACAATATTCTGTATTTTCTCTCCCAGGAATTTTATTCTTTATTTCTGAATTTTTACATGCTCTTCCATTATCAAATAAATGTATCTTGGTAGTATGCTATCCTGGATTTTGTAAGTTTCATTTCTGAAAATGGTTTCTAAAAATAATTTACTAAGTTTTCAGCCTGTCAATATTGTTATTTTTAATTTCTTATTTTTGAAATTACGGATTTTTTTATATTTTAAATGTTTGTTCTATAATTAACCACTTGTGTGCGTTTAAGATGTGAAACATATTTTATATTTTTTATATCAAAATGCAGGGTGACAATTCTAATTTGTCAATAAATTTTAATCAATATTTTGAAGATAACTAAGTTTAAACTAAATTGAACTATTTCTTAACTTTTTTAACTTTTTTTTTTCTTAAGGGTTCTGTAGAACCTTTCTTTATCAAAATCTTCTGTAAAACTATGAAATTTCGTGAAATGGTGTGAAATTTCAAAACTAATCTTTAATACTATTTACACTTTCAGCTAAACATGCAAATTTTTATTTGAAATACTGGAAGTAGTTTCATACTGTCTGTATATTCAGTAGTTAAAAAAAAAAATTCTTAAGAACATAACTTAAGAATTTTATCCTGTGCATGAATACTACTAAAAAATGTTAATTTTAGGATAATGTCAATGATAAAACCGCTGATAATGTTTTTTTCTTAAATAAAATTTTATTCTTTTTCTATGGAATCTCTTATCAGTTGATAGTTTAAAAAATATTGATTGAATACATTTGAATACATACATTCATACATGATATGAAATATTTGGTTTTGTTTTTAAATCCTTTCACGTGATTAATTCGTAAGTACTTATGTTTTTTGTAGTAAAGAAGTTAATCCTAATATTTTAAAATAAAATTTTCGTTTTAAAATCTGTTTAATATATTATATGTAGTATGTATTATAATTTATTCCAGTAGTTTTTCCGAGTATAGTGTAGTTATGTATTTCAAATTACCTCAGATTTATTTAATAATTACTTTGGTTTTTTCTTATACATTTAAATATATTTTTCGACTTTAGAATTTTTTTTTCTTCTTTGCTTTTGTCCTAAAATATAAATATTCTGTTTTGTAGCATAAGTGCAGAGTTTTTGACTCTAATGAAAAAAGTGACCAAGTCACCTTTAGTAATGGATGTTCTAAACATTCCTGGTGTTCAAAGATCTCTTGAGAGATTAGCTGATTTGTTGGGCAAGATTCAGAAGGCTTTGGGAGAATACCTAGAAAGAGAGCGTTCCTCTTTCCCCAGGTTAGTAAAATAATTTTCAGTTTAAACATTTTTGCTGTAAAGCAACTCTGTGTAAAATTGCTTTGTATAATTGGGAAAAAAACAAGTCTGCTGTAACCATAGCAAAACCTTATTCTATGTGTTATTTGTGTTGTGGTATTATACCATGTCACTATTATCATGTTTTCTTTTAGAATAAAACCCATAATGCAAGAGCACCTCTTATTACGGATTCAAATCCAAAATTGGGCCAACATATATCTTTATATTAATATCTTCAAATATAAAATTTGGTGAGTTTTTGAGATGTAGCTATATAATGTTCATCATAAAATGTTTACCTTAGGAGTTTTCCTTGTTAGGTGATTATAACCAAAATTGAGCAAGCATAGCCTTCTCCATAATAAGCATCATACATTATGAGTAAGGATCAACCAAAACAGTTTTTTAAAACCAAAACCAAATTTCGGTAATCTTCCTATTTTCAGCTGAAAATGAAAAAGTCCAAAATTTTTTTTATGTATATTTATGTATGTATTAATTACTTAATTATTAATTAATTATATGTGTGGTCCAAGTTGGCTATCTGTGCCTCTGTCCAAAACTTTTTATTTTCATATAAAATAAAATATAAATAATTCATCAACACAGAATGATTTTCTTATATGAATTTCATCGAATTAAAAAATGTTTTAGGTATACATACCTCAATTTATCTTTTATAATGATTTTTGTAAATGATCATGTGTTATACTAGAACTTTCTCGAAGAGTATTCAAAACATTTCTGCAGTTTCAAACTAAAAATGTTCTATTACTGTCTGCAGCTTTTTATGAACACGTGAAAAGTGTCTTCAAAGTTTAGTCATGTATGCATCATTTGCTTTATAATTTGCACTCGCGTCTTGAGAGTCAGTCATGGATGAAATTCATAGTAAAAAAGTAAAGAGTGTCTCATTTCAGACGATACAGCTCAAATCAATGGGTGATGATAAAAATTTCTGAAAGAAGAAACAAGATTTTTGGAATAAATGTAGTTTTGGTTGAATTTTGATCCAGCCAAATTTGATTTTGAATGAAAATGAAATTGAATTTTCGGTTGATCTCGAATTATAAGTTTGCCTTAGGTATGACAATCATAAAAAGCAGAGTATAATAACACCCAGCAGTTCCCAGCCGTTTGGACCATTATTTCGTAACTTTAAATCACACAGACAACTTACATGAATATTTTTAAAACATAAATACATTTGTACAATAATAACTAGAAAACATCGTATTTTATTAATGTGAAATGTATGTATTTAATATAACAAAATTATAAATTCTTATTTAATTATAGGAAAATCGTAAATGGTTATTTTATCATATCTAAAATGTTTAAAGATTTTATAATTGAAAAAAAAAAAAAAAAGGCAATTTTTTAATTATTACAAAATAATTGGAAGATTATTTAAGCATCTCACGTTTTAGCATTATTTTTTTATGCTATATAAAACTGTCCAGATATAATCCATAAAACAATTTAAAATAATTTTTCCTGTGAATACTAATAAAAAATAGAATTACTTGTTTTGCAAATAAATAACAAATAATATGTCTTAACATAATTATCATTAATTCTTGCTGTAAATTAAATTTTTAAAACTGAACATTTAAAATTTCATAAAGATAAGAATTTTTCATATTTTTGTTTTATTATTGCTACTACATAAAAATTCAAGTAATGAACAGATTTTTCTTGTTTTGGACAACCAAAATTTTGTCATGGACTACTGGTTGGTTTCCATCGCATAAAAAAGAATAGTAACTCCTGTTTGTTTTCTTATTGTTCTCTAAAAGTTTAACTTGGCGAATTAAGATACATATATGCTTATTGTAATAGCAAGTGTTGATGAGATATCATTCATTAACCCCTTCAGGACCTTGGGTATACCTCAATACCTCAATAGTTTTTGGTACCAGTAATAAAGAAAAGTACTATTTGTCTTGTTTAATTAGAGCATTTCCATAATTATGTAAAGTTAATTAACTGCTTTAAAAAAGTTGTGCCAATCAAAAATTCATGTGCAAAATTCATGTATGGGTCCTGAAGTGATTAATTCCCCAAGAAGTCAATAGAGCCCAAGAAACTCTGAACTTTCCTGTGGTAATTTTTTCAAGCATTACAGGGTAAAAGAGAGACATATGTACATACCTTGGAGAGTCCATTCAAATCTGAAAGATTCATATAAAGAAACTTATTTTGTCATATTTAATACAGTACAGAACCATTTATCCGGAATGCTTGGGGTCAGATGTATTCCGGATAACTGGTTTTTCTGGTTAACTGGTTGTGCATTAAAGCAGCATCCATTTGATAAATTTTATGGAATATGCGTGGTTGTGGCATTATTTCTCATTTTAAATTATTAGATTAGTTGAATTAAAAATCAATGCAAGAAAGATAAAAAATTAGCCAGAGTTTAAAAGAAGGCAATTTATGGGAATCCCTTAGGAACAAAAATTCTTCTGTTTCCTCTGCATAAAAATTAAAACATCTAAAATACAACTAAATGTGATGACGAAAAATACTAGATGTTGTCATCAAATTATACAATTGTTTCAAGCAAAGCCTATGTCAAACTGGCAATGCATGACACCTTCTTCTGCAAAGATTCTGAAATCAGTTGATCAGAAATATCATTCCGGATAACTGGTTTTCCGGTTAACTGGTTTCTGGATAAATGGTTCCATACTGTATTTATAAAGTATCTTTATACAGCAGAGTAAAATACTTGGATGAGATGCCTTTATATTATGGTTATACTATATTTATGACTTTATAATGTTTTGTAGATTTTATTTTGTTGGTGATGAAGATCTCTTGGAAATTATTGGTAATAGCAAAAATATTCCAAGGCTACAGAAGCATTTCAAGAAAATGTTTGCTGGTGTTGCAGCCATTGTCTTAGATGAGGATGATACAGTTGTTACTGGAATTGCATCTAAGGAAGGAGAAGAAGTAATTGAAATTTCTTTGAATTAGTGCCCCTCCCTCTCCTTTGCTAAAATGTTACATGCCAAGTGTAAAACTTTAATGTACTGTTTAATTGGTGTAATTCAATTTTTTACTTTAATTTTTTGTAATCAAGCTGTTACTAAATATTTAATTTTATTTAAGGTTTAATTTAATTGCTAAATAATGAAAAGTTAGATGTAGTTTTAAAATAAATCTAATAATATTCAATTTTATAATTAAATATGTGCAGATATATTTATTCAAACTTCATTTAAATCTTTATGAGATGACCAGTTTGACTTGAGATTTTAATAGCAGTAATACAAGGTAAATGCATGCCTGGATTCATCTTCAGAATTCAATCTGTGTTTTCACCGGAAGAAGGATCAGTGAACATTTCAACCTAAAGCATATAATTGGTGGAAATTAATTTTTCTGTGCTATTTGTTTTATGTTCCCATTTATTTTGGTGCTTCATTTGGTTATTATTTCTATTAGGTTGTGTTCACTAACAGAGTTTCAATCAAGGAGCACCCAAAAATCAATGAATGGCTCACTCTCGTAGAAAAAGAAATGAGAATGACTTTAGCAACTCTTCTAGCATCTGCAGTATCCAACATTGGTCCATTTAAAGCTGGTCAAATTGATCAAAAGGAATATATGAAATGGGTTGACAGTTATCAAGTAATTATTTCTTTATGACTGAAATTTTACTTTGTACATTTCACTTCATTGTGAATTCAATATTTCCATTACCATTACAAGAAGTCGCTATATATATATCAAAAGTGTCTCTCAATGAAACTTTTTTTTTTTTTTTTTTTTTTTTTGCCATTCTTTTAAGAAAATTTGCTTTTTATTTTTGTTGTTGTTTATGAAATTTGCATTTTTCTGCAATCCTTTGACAAAATTCATGTTTTTTTCCACGATTATTTGACAAAATTTGCATCCCCCCACCCCCCCCCCCAAAGATTGTTTGACGAAATTTGAGTTTTTCTTGCGATTTTTTGACAAAATCTACAGATTTTTTTCACAAAATCTGCTGTTTATTCACGATCTTTTGATGAAATCTGTGTGTTTTTTGCGATCTTTTGACAAAATTTCTGTTTTTTGCCATTCTTCTAAAGAATTTTCTTTTTAAATTCGCATTTTTTCGCCGATCTTTTGATGAAATTTGCTTTTTTTTCCCATGATGCCTTACTGAAATTTGTATTTTTTCACAATCTTTTGATGAGATTTGCATTATTTTTGCGTTTTGATGAAATTTGTGCATTTTTCGTGATCTTTTGTCAAAATTTCTGTTTTTGCCATTCTTCTAAGAAATTTTTTTTTTTGTCATAATTTGCGTTTATTCTGCGATCCTCTACTGAAATTTGCATTTTTTTGCTGATGAAATTTCCTTTTTTTTTCACAATGTTTTGATGAAATCTGTGTTTTTTCGCAATCTTTTGACGAAATTTATATTTTTTCGTAATCTTTTGATGAAATTTCCTTTTTTTCCCCCCGCGATCTTTTGACAAAATTTGCATTCTTTTCACAATCTTTTGATGAAATCTGCGTCTCCCCCCCCCCCCCCCCCCCCCGCGATCTTTTGACGAAATCTGCGGATTTTTCGTGACTCGATGAAGTCTGTATGTTTTTTGTGATTTTTAGACAAAATTTGCCTTTTTTTTTGCTATTCTTCGAAGAAATGTGTGTTTTTTTTTTTAAACAATGACAAAATTTGCTTTTTTCCCCACGATCTTTTGACGAAATTTGCATTTTTCTCATGTTCCTTTTAAGAATTTTGCAGGGATTTTTTGCATTTTTTAAATGATCCTTGGACGAAATTCGCATTTTTTTTCACGATTCTCGGACGAAATTCACGTTTTTCCCCTGCGATTCTTTGACGAAATTGGTGATTTTTTATTCTGTAAACAATTGACAATGATGTTTTTTCGCCGACCATGTCAAAATTAGCGATATTTTTATGCTCAAATTTTCGGACTGATGACAGATTCCCCCCCCCCCCCCCCCCCCCCCCTAATTTTCGGAACCGAATGCCTTAAATTTTCTGAAAATTTGGAACAGAATCACCCTTGCTAATTGCTTTTCTTACATTCGGGAGAATTGCTGAAATGCCGTAAATTCCGAATGAATTTTACCCCTTTCTTCCCTGGCACCAGTACATCTTTCAATCATCACGTTTGGCAAGTGGTACCCATTAAGTTTGGCGAGTGAGGACAATGGAGTTAATCGCCATGTTTTAAGTGTTACTTGGTGAGTGGCGAGTGCTAATTTTGTGCTATAATTCTAATAATGTTATCATCCTGCTTCCTGTTACAGTTAAAACTTAATTTCTTTTCATTCAAGAAGTAAAAATAATTTCATCATTATTGTTTGTTAGAATATTAAAACTTTTATTGGTATATAATTTAAACATTCTGTATATAAATATAAATTGTTTTGAGGTTATCCAAATAAATATTTTAAAACCATATTCAGCAGTTAACTAGTTAACAGCAGCCTTCAACTTACCTTTATTTTTATTTGTTGTTTATTTTATTTTATTTCAGTCTCAAATTGTTGTACTAGCTGCTCAAATATCATGGTCAGAAGATGTTGAAAGTGCTCTTCATGCCATTGCAAGTACTGGTGACAATGACTTAAAACCACTTGAAGAAGTTTTAACTGCTGTTGAATCTACTCTCAATGTTTTAGCTGATTCAGTTCTTCAAGAACAACCACCTCTGCGAAGAAAAAAGCTTGAACATTTAGTAAGTTTTAATATTTTGTTTTGTACTTTATGTGGGTTTAAAATTATATACAGCTTAAATAGTAACCTCTCAATATGGATTTAGAAAAATTGTTTTACATGAACTCATTTTATGTGTCTTGGATAATCTGAACTAGTAACTTCAAACTTTTACAAAATGCTAAGAATTGTCTGGTTTTTTTTATTTAAAAAATATAGGATATTTTATGATGTTTGGATTATTATATGTGAGCTAGGGATATTTTATGATGTTTGGATTATGATATATGGGATAGGGATATTTTATGATCTGTCTTTTGACTATTGTCCTGGTCATGCATAATCTATAAATGAAATATGTATGATCTAACTATAAAAAATGTTATGTAATAGAAGGCAATCCTTGGAATGGTGTCTCTTAAAAGAGACTCAATCCAAAATTTATCATCACTATTTCTTTATGAAAATTTTTGTTTTAAATTTATCTTGCAAATATCATAGAAACTTGCTTCGTGATGAGTTTTTCAGTTATTGTAGAACATCCTTTTTTCCATAAAAGCATGTTTTTTTCCTTGTGCATGCTGTTTTAATGACGTATTTCTAATTTTTAACACTAAGTAGCTAGGTTAAAGACATTTTGTAACACTATAAGTGATTTGCAACCTTTTGATTGATATCTGGGCCAGTTCATGCAGAAGTTCCTAGTACTCGTTTCCTGAAGAAATGATTACAGAAAAAAAAGTTCCTTTCTTACCTCAGCCTTTTTTTTTAATTTTAAAGTTAAATTCTGAAGTTTGTTCCTCAGTTCAGAATTTATTACTCCTAAGCACCTAAACTTATAGGGGGAAATTAAGTTTTGAGTATTAGATTTTAAATTTAGAAACAGAATCTGCGAATTTTAATTTAAATTTTAAAAGGTTTTATTCTTATTCTTTCATATATATGCATATGTATTAACTGACATAGTAGATATTATTTTCATTTGTGGAAAAAACATTGTTTAAAAGATATTGAACACTTTTTCCACGAGACTCATCAATTCAAGTAAATGTATATATTTATTAAATTGAATCAGGAGTATGGATGATTTTTTATTAATGACACAGTGGTCAGTATTACTTTCTTTATTAAAAAGCACTTTGTATGTAATTGTGTATGTTGCATGTAGGTAACCTAAGCATGCATGTAAGTTTGGAGTTATCGTATTGGATATGAAGCCTAAATATGGAGATTAAAACTATTAAAATCTAGAAACAATTTAAAAATTAAAGTATTTATTAATTTTGAGCACTTTGACGCACAAAGAAAACCTGCCGATAAGGCAGAATTTTTCAGAGTTTGTCTTTTCAAATTTGTTATTCTCGGTTGTTGTTTTTTTTTTTTTTTCCTTTTAATAATAGAAAATTGATGTAGGGATACCAAGAAATTTTTGACTGAAGAAATTTAAAACATTCATATATCTTCAGGTTGTATTTTTATTTCTAAGTATTGATTTTTTTAAAAATTATTATTATTATTATTATTACTTTTGAATGATTACATATTCATACTCAGAATGAATTTGCAAGCACTTTAAAAAATGAAGTTTTTTATGATAAAATAATTATATATTTGATAATATCTTTGAATTTTGAATTTATTTATAAGAGCATTTGTTTATTTATAAATGTAAGAAAAGCCCCCATTTAACCCTTTTGTGGTCACGCACGCGTATACGCGGTCGCACTTTGGTACATGTAAGTGGTCATGAACGCATTTAGGCGGTCAGACTTTTGTACTTGTAGATGGTCACAAACGCGTATAGGCGGTCAAAATATTCTACTTGTAGATGGTTATGAACGCGTTTGCGCGTTTGTGCTTCCCCCCACTTCTCAAGACTGGGAGTTAAAGAAGGCGTTTATCAATCACTCCCCTTTTCCACGCACACAATAGGCGTTAGGCAGACTATTTGTCAACTGGATTACCGTATTTTAAGTCGAATGCCTTAGGGGATTTCGTTTTCTGTTAATGCTTAAGAATGGCATTGTATTTCGAACCATATACTAGGCAACTTTATAGAATATCATCGTTTACTTATTTTATTTTATTATTTCTGTCCATAAGATTCTAATTCATTACTATAATAATTATTATTTTATATCATTAGCCATATAATATTTATTTATTTTGCATGTTCATTATTTATTATGTAATATTTGTTTATTTTGCTCTTTTAATGAATATACACGTTCTTTTCTTTCCTTTTTACTTCCAAATGTATGTCATTTTTTTTCATTTAACTATAATACTAAGTAACTAAACTGTTTTTTTTCTTTACTTACAGCACTTTTGTTGTGTAATAATAATAAAAATCTCAAATATCCAATTTAACATTACACTTCAAAAATAATATTTTTATTTATTATTGTTGCGCAAATTTTATTCAAATTCTAGCATAATTTAAAACTAGCACCGTGAAACCTGTCTATAATGACGCTGAATGGGCCAGAAAAAGCATCGATGTAGATAGGTTTTCAATTTCATTATAGGTAGATTGGTAAACGGAAAAAAGGTGACCAGAAAAAACGGGACCGGAAAAAACGTGACAAGGAAGTGTTAAATAATTTGGAAACAATGAACCTGGAAAAAAAAATTAAAGCAAATCTGATGTTTCTGTCAAGAGTTATCGCGTTACGTACATACAGACGTAAGTGCATACATACATACATACAGAACCTGCGTGCACAATAGCCCTTGGGCTTTGATATCCTGCGAGCAAAAAGCAGGATAATGAAAAAATTCCTCTAAAGAAAATGCCTCCTCTCTTCGTCTTTATTTTGTTCCCTTTACAAGCTGTGTATGTAATTTTTTCCCTCCCCCTCCGCCTTATAAAACATCTTTACTCATATATAAACTATCAATAGCGAATTGAAAGAATCAATAAATTGTATTTCCTTAATACCCCCCCCCCCCCCCAACCCCCTCCGTAGATAGCACTAACTTGTCTTTTGTAGAAGTCATACTAAACTTCTCTTAATGAAATGTTAAAATTGTATTTTCTTGGACCAAATCTTAGAGTTGTCAAACTCACCCATTAACTCTGCCCCCCCCCCCCCCCCCCTACGCTGTAAGAAACTGACAGTGGAAAAACTTTACTTTAGTTTTTAGCATTTATTTATCGACAAGTTCAATATTTAACACACACTTGTCACGTTTTTTCCGGTCTCGTTTTTTCCTTGTCCCGTTTTTTCCGCTCTTGTTTTTTCTGTCACGTTTTTTCCGGTCACCTTTTTCCTAGATTCAATATTATTCCTAAGGAAGAATTTTTTAAAGATAGCTTGCTTGCATTTCAGTATTTTTAAACGATTTTCTTTGATTTGAGTAGCTGAGGTCGATCTGTACAAAGGACTTTTTACTCCTTCTATTTTATTTGCAAGGTTTTTAATGGGGATACTTTTACTTTCGAAACCGGTTCCGAAAGTAAAAGTATCCTAAATAAATTAAAAAAACTTTAAACAAAATCGAAAAAGAAAAAAACGGTCTTTCTATAGATCGATCTTAGGTAGCCAATGCAAAAGATTCGTTTAAAAAATGGAAATAAAAACGAGGTATCTTAAAAAAATTCTTCCACCAAATAAACATTAGCGAGCGGGTGCTTTCGCGTGAGTGAAGTAGCCTATTAATTGTTGGAAGTAGATCAAAAACTCCACGCAATTAAACATCATAGACGGCTTTATTAAGTCCAATTGCTCGCAGTAATCTGCAATGCTTTTTTAATATTTTAGAGCAAAAGTAAAGTAATTTTATTTTTCAATTTGAAACTTTTCCTCATATGAGACAAAGTTAATGATAATTCTACCGTAAAGGCTGTATTTCAAAATCTCTACAAACGTATCATAATGTTTTTTTTTTCTGTTCTTATCTCGATTTTCCTTTTGTTTATATGGCAGTTTACATACAAAGAGATTTGCCATGAAAGAATTATTTCAATCAATAAAATGATGTTTACACAGTACTTCTCAGGTTGGGAGATATAACCTATCATCTCACCAATATGATTAAGCAAAGTAAAAAATAATAATCATTTTAAGATAGGTAATGCATTCATATGCATTAAAGACAGATAATCTTAACAAAAGTTACTCTTCCTTGTTTTTACTTGCATTAAAAAATAAATAAAGGTGTATTTTTACACATATTTATATGTGTGGTTTTCATTATATTCGACCTACTTATATTTTTGAATAACTGGATACTTGTACCGTGCATTAGTATATTTATAAGCAGTATATAGTCCCATTTTTAGCATTATTACAGCAAATACTTGGCTTAATATGAAAAAAGTTCTATTTGTATTTCTTTTGAAAGTTGAGGGGGGGGGGGGGGGGGGGGGGGAGAATCCAAAAACCGTTCTTATGTTTATATCACTGGCTGTGTCCGCTTGGAAAATTAAACACATTGTGTATTATTTGTGCTTTCTTTATATAACGAGCCCCAATATAGCGACTCTTACATTAAAACTGCCATATTAAAAAGCCCTAAATCTTATTTATTCTCACAGTTGTGTTTCACAGAGAAGAACCAGAGGTGTAGCCAGAAAAATGCTTATGAGACTACACTTCCCTGAACGATATCTACAATTATCATTATTTTTTACCTAATCATTCTACTAAATACAACAGAGTCGACCAAATGTTCCAGTGTAATTAATTCCAATGATACTTTAAAAGTTTCTATGAGTTTTCTTTGAAGTAAGATTTGAAAGAGAGTAAATATCTCCCATTGTTATCTAATCCAAACTCTTGCAACCTCTGAATGACATCGAAATACTACCTGTAAGTGACGCTTTGAGCTTTGAGAAAACTATGATTGACAGCCCCACCCCTTCCCTTGTAAAGATGATTTCTAAAGAAAACAGTTCACAGGAACAGTAAAATTCCAAATAGTGGTAGCTTGCTACATATTTTTTTCATTGTCGCTTATTTAATAAAAGGATTATGAAATGTTTATGTTTTAAACTAGTTCTTTTAAAATTAGTATTAATCAATAATTATTAAATCATGAATATTGCACAATGTAACATAAAAGATTGTTGATATAAAAATAAAGTAGGGCATCAATTAAAAAAAAAAAATCTTTTCTGACATCACAGCAGAAATCTTAGAATACCCCCCCCCCCCTCCCCAACGGAAAATAAAAACTGATAGCCGAAGAATTATCTTTATTGTAGCCTAAGAATTATTATTAAACTTATGGTTATTTTTAATAATAAAAACTTTATTGCACATTTTCAGTGTGTTATCAAATTCTGCCCCACTCCGCAAGCGTGCTTATAGAAGAATTTAGTAATTTAGTTATTCTACCTAAATACTTTTAAATAATCACTTTTAATGGTCTACTTTAAAAAAAATCAAATTCGTGATATTTGATATGCGCATGTTACCTCCGATATTGGTTTTAACTTGCCACGTTAAGAGAAAAACGTTAATAAAGAATTGCTTTTGAAAACTATAGAATACTAAATTGTCATAATAAAATATTAATCATTAGTTTTCTAATGATATTTGCGTAGGTGGAGAGGTTACTGAAAGCGGAGGGGGGAAGGGGGACCGCACTTCCTTCTTAAAAGTTCGAAAATGTATGAATTTTGGTCATTTTTATTAAATTTTAAACATTTGACACCATTTAAATAAAAATCCTGACTACTCTCATGGGAGTCCCCTAAAAAGGGGGACCCGGGGAAGCTTCCCCGCATGCACCTACATAAGTCGGGCCCTGACAATATATATGTAATATACATATATATATATGTATTTAATGGACCACCATAACCAATAATTTCATATATTAAACTTTATTTTCAAAGATCTTTGCAAAACATTTTTATTTATGCAATGTATTGCCTAAATTGTGTTTCCTTGAATACTGAATTTTTTACTCATACTTTGTTACCCCCCCGACCCCTTTAACTCTGCCCTCTCCTACATTGTAAAGATCAAGATGATAAAATTTCCGTTTGTTAGTCAACATGTTTATTTCAACCCCTTTAAAATATCTGTATGTAAAGTTTTTTATGTTCCCCCACTCTCTTCCTTCTCACCCCAAAGACTATCCTTGGTCAAAGATTCCATAAATATATAAAACTCGCTGTTCTTATACATAAGCTATCAAAGTAGCGCGTTGAAAGAACAGATACACCTGCTTTACTTCAAACGCAGAAAAAAAAAATATAAGTATTACTGACTATGGAAGTTGCTTAGAGAATAGTTTTAATTGTGTGATGCATTTTCTCGCTGAACTATATTTGTATACCAATAGAAGTTTGTGGAACATAAAAATTTTTATACAGGGATACGCAAACCAACAAGATACATGGCCGTTTGGGTGCGTAATTAACTATTTTTTTAATTATTATAGAAGGTAATTGATAAAGCTGGATTTCTAAATGTGTTATATGTTTACCATACTGTTTACTCACATATCTTCCTGCCACATATCTTGCGCCTTATTTACCGGTAAAATTTCATTACAGTTTTATAGATAGATAAATGTGTTAGAAAGTATTTTACAATCTATTCTTGAAATCTATTCTCACAATCTATTCTTCGTTCTTATTTTTATGAGCTTTTATTTTTTATGCTGGAGAAAGTTTTCAAAGTTTCAATACATAGAAATACGCAGAGATAATAATTACTACTATTTGTTTATTAATACTATTTGTTTAAAAATTAAATGAAAAAAATAAAAATATCTTGAGAAGGAAAATTAAAACTGGTTTCATCCAAATCCTAAAACTTAAAAAAAAGGATAAATCTTAAAAAGTGATAAAAAGTTTCATTTGATTTTTTTAAAACTCTTTCCAGTATAGTTGAAAAGCGTTTATAAATTCGGTTTGTCTGTCTTTCCTTCTGTCTGTGCTCTAATTCACATAAATTTAGTCCAATTGCCATAAAATTGATATATGTTATTTTTGTTTAATTTGGCATGTTCAGTATTGAAAATGAAATGTGTAGCATGTAAGATTCGTTTACAGGGACACGCAAAAGAATGTCGTCACATTACGGTGAATTAGAAAAATCGTGTATGGTGTAGTTTAATGATATTACACGATTTTAAACATATTGGAATTTTTATACTTCACTAAGGAGTTGTACACTACAAGGCGATTACTGTAGAATATGATGTGCATAGAATTTATATTTCATTTTCAGGGACACACAAAAAAATTTGGCCTATGACCAATAATTGCTATAAGTTCGTTATCAGTTGCAATATACGTTTTTAAATTTGACTGTTGTTATTATTATTTTTTTATATTATGTGGTGTTTATAAATTCTATAGGTCGTATACAGGGAATCACTATCGCAAGTGCAATTCCGTTTATTGACAGAAATTGCTGAATGGGAATTTTCCTGCGGAACTAAATTTTTGCATACATACATACAAAGTTATAGAGCATATACAGGGCTGCACAAAAAATAGATATTTTTCCAACTAACTGACAGCAATTGCAGAAATTGGGTTTTCAAATGCTTTATGTGTTTTCTAATTTATTTATTTAGACACCACCTTTCTCCGTAATAAGCTGTAAAGTTTTGTTTCAATATTCTGAATGTATTGGAAAGTGTTTCATAATTTATGCTATACACATGATTTTTAGCTCATGTTTCTTTTTACAAATATTCTTTTTCAATTTCTCCAAAGAATTTTTGAAAAAATACGGAGTCTTACTGTACTAAATAAAAGAAAAAATACATGAATACATTTCGAAATTATTAAAAATAGTGCTTAGTTTCCATCTGGTCTAAGAATATTCAACTTGTGTCTCGCGGAGTTGCGAACTTATTGTTGTAAAGTTTAAATCCTTTTTATCTCTTTATGGCCGATGGACGCTGGAAGTTTTATGGGGGATAAAGTGAGGGGGGGGGGAGGGAGGTATTACTCTTCACAGATATTTGAAATGGATTGTATTTTTCTCATTTTGAATAGGAGAATATATTAGGTACCAAAAATAATTCCTGTTATCGGAAAATTTTAAATGTAATTATTTTTCCTAGGTGGTGAGAAGGAGAAAAATGACACCCGAAAAAAAGGGCACTTTTATTACAATGGAACTTACAAAAAGCACATTTATTTTGTATATTACTATGCAGACTCTCCATTGACCTATTTATACATAGTAATACCTGTACTAAGCGGAATCTTGCCTTAAAAAAATCCAAAGTTCTTTGGAAAATTTCTAATTCAAAATTATTATATTGCCCCTTATCATTTCGTCTTAAAGAGTTTCATTGTTAAAATTAAAACTTGCATTTAATCAGTAATACAGTCGTCCCCATTTAAACGAATATTTTTGGTTCCAGAAATAATATTCGATTAAGCGGGGTATTTGATTAAACGGGGAATCATAACTGTAATATTTAATGCGTAATAAAAAGGGAAAATACCCATCTACGGTATGTTTAATTAACAAAATAATAAATCGTTAATAGAATAACATAAACTAAAATAAATACGAATGCTAATATAAAGTAAATACTTATTAATTTAATGTCAGTATATGCATTTATATGGTTTACATCACACTTAATGCAGCTCGTTTGAGTTTGGTCAAAACTTTGCTACTTCTAATTTATGTTACTTATACTGCCTTTAAAAAATCGTTTAAAGTGGTTTGTTTAAGTGGAATTTTAAAGGAGTGGAATTTTAATTTATTTTTCGAATGAGTGCAAAATATCACAACGACCATCTCGAGTCTCGAAGTGACGATGCATTGCCATTAAAGCCTGATTAACAGCAAGAAGCGATGGTGGTGAGATCAAGGTGGGGAAATCATTTGACCTATCCATTATATACCTGCCGACCGAAATCATTGCAGGAAGAACTGAAAATTTGTTTTCAGCGTAAAGGAACCGGAAATGACAAAAGGTGGAAGGAAATTCTAGCTGAAACGGGTTTTCCGCGCCCATTTTCAAACATCGGTCACACAGTTCTTATTCGATTAAGCGGCGAGGTTCGTAAAAGGTATTTGGTTTAAGTGGGGGAAAAATAACATAGAACCAATAGGAATAAATTCGGTTCCGGAGAATTCTATTCGAATAAGCGGGGTATTCGATTATCCGTGACCCGATTAAGTGGGGAGGACTATTATACATATGCACAAGTATTACACCTATAATTCATTAATGATGCAATACTATGATCACTAATTAATTACAGTAAAACCTGTAAAAATGAAATCTATGTATAACATAATCCTGCCTTAAACGGAGAATTTTATGTTCCCAAATACAAAATATTACACAATTACACCTAGTAAAACCTGTCTAAAACAGAATTTGTTTTCGTACCTAGTGATCTCGTATTAACCGGTTTTATTGTAATATACAGTGGTACTGTGCAGTGTTACTGATTAATTAATTCTGTAAAACTTAAATAATATATCTTTACGATCGCTAAACATGATTTAAGTATAAGAAATAGTGTACTTTATAAAAAAGAAACGCCTTAACATGTTTGGTTTTTCTGTACTCAAACAATTGCCTGCCGAGACGAAAGGAAAGGTTGAAATAATTACTGCCACTTTGATTACATCAATAAATGTTTTTCTTTTAATGTTCTACATTTATCAGTAAAATAATAGGAATTACTAAAAATTTAAATTTGTTATCTGGAAGCTAAATTATAAGATCCAAAAATCCGCCTGTTTTTTTTTTTTTTTATGTATGGCTGGAAAAAAGGTTGTCAGTTTGTATTTTTTTTTCTTCTTTTTTTAAACAGGAATTTGCACATTTTGAAAATCTTATTAAAATTTGTTTTAATTCTTTTATTGCTCACAAAAAAATAAGTTAGAAGAATTATCATTTAGAAGAAGATTTTTTTCCATTTATTTTGAATGCGCATTTGAAATACTTTATAACAAATCACTTTTTTTTTTTTTTGGGGGGGGGGGTAGGGGGTTAGAATATTTTAATGTATTTTCAACTGGTATATTCATCAGGATAATGTACAATATATCAGCTATCTCAGATTTATATCACAGAAAATCAAAGAAAGCAGATGATACACTAATTTGCATAATGAGAAATTATTATTATTATTATTATTATTTATAAAAGAAAAAATAAATAATATTAGCATTAATTGAAATTGAGATACGATGAATAACCCTATCTAAAAGTGTAACTAAAGTGTACTAAACGTTTAATTGAGATTCGTTGTATAGTGAGATCTATCGCTATACGTGCGTTTTATAAAATGTAAATTTATTTAAAAAATCGATTACTTCCAGTTTAATTTTGTAATTAAATCATTACAAATTAATAAAATTTACAAGTTTATGTAACAGAAACTGTTTAGAAAAAAATGCATTTAGAGGAAATGAAACATGCTTGTTATTACGAAGATATAAATTCTTTTCAAATTTAGATCAAATTTAATAGCATATAAAGCAAATTATACTACATTAACAGTTTGCAAACATTATTCTAAGGAACACGGAACACACACCTGTATTCCTGAAAACTGCTATTTCGTTACATACTTTCAGATGTTCGTTTCAGACAATCGTTTTCGAAAGCTATTAGTCAACTAGTTTTAAACGCCCATTCACGCCTCATAAAAGACAGTGGACAGGCGTTTCAATCATTCAGTGTCAGAAAGAAGGGGGAAAGAACTAAATCCCTTAGCACTTTTCAACTACAAAATCACATAATCCCTTCTAGCTTTTCGAACAAGTTCTTTTTTCTTATTCAAGGCCTTTTTAAGGTACATTTTTATAATCTAGTGAAACGCTCAATGGGTTAAGACTCAAATGTATTTCTGCCTGGCCTTTCTCTTTATAATATATTCAATTTGGAGTATTTAAAAGATATTATTTTTAAAATATAAATTTACTTATAGATGACTTAAGTTTTAATATATAAGATATAAAAATAGTGAGTTAAATAATGTGTAACTATTTTTTAAACTTAGATTACTGAATTTGTGCATAAGAGAGATGTCACTCGTCTACTAATCAAGAACAAAGTTGCTAATCCTAAATCCTTTGAGTGGTTGAGTCGCATGAGATTCTATTTTGATCCACGTCAATCTGATGTTTTACAACAACTTTCTATACATATGGCAAATGCTAAATTCAATTATGGATTTGAATACTTGGGTGTTCAAGAAAAACTTGTTCAAACACCTTTAACAGACAGATGTTATCTAACTATGACTCAAGCTCTTGAAGCACGACTTGGTGGATCACCTTTTGGTAAGGCAACTTTTTGACAAATTTCGTGCTCTCACATCTTTTTTGTCATCTGGATTGAAAAAAGAAAGTTTCTTTTTTAATCTGAAATGAATAGAGCACCTTTTCTGAATATATGAAAAAATATATTTTGAATAATGAACTAATACTTAGAATAAAACGTTGAATTATACCTTCATAGATTTTCTATTATTGGTGATGGTTTGATAGGCAGAAAGACATGGGTCCTTTCTTGTATTAATTTGTATTTAATGCACTAAATATAACTTATGATAATTTAGTGTGACTTCTAACCTATTTATGCTGGAGGTTTTGGTAACCTTTGCGTAAAATTGACATTTATTAGGTAGACAAATTTAATATGTACTTTACAAATCTCATTCCTTTCCAAGTTATGCATCATTCCACTTCCCCGAAAAAGTGACTATTAAACAAAGTAAATAATATTAAGGTAATATGGATAATAACATCTTTAAGAGAAATGAAAAAAATACAAGTATAGGGTGTAATTTCTTTTTTCGTCTTTAGATCTTTCAAAAACTTGTATGCAAATTCTGGTCATTTCTTTTCTAACATACTTATCTCCCTGTCAACACTATTGTCAAAGTCTATGCAGTAGGTGACACCATTTACATTAAGGAAGCAGATAGGTTCTCACATCAGGCTGCACCAGTAAACTTTGATCAACAGGGATATCTTACAAGAATTTACTGTTCAAGTAATGGAACATGCGGCGCGGATTGAAATGATGACTTTAAAATGAAAATCAACAAGTGACTTATCAATGGATTTTGAAATGCAATTTTAATTATCATTAAAAAAATGTAAAAAAGAATTGCATTGTCTGCGATTTAATAAATTTTCATTCATACTTTTCGTTAATGTGTGTATATATAGTAGCAGGGTACGCCCGCTGCGTTGGTCCATTTTCCCTAACGAAGCTTGAATGAAATGAAATGGTGAATTTGACCTTGTATTTAAAAACGATATGGACCTATATACAGTGGTGGGATTCAGCCGGTTCGCACCAGTTCAGTCAAACCGGTTGTTGGCCCCACCAGTGGCCGAGAGGTTCTGCTCTCGAAGCTGGTAGACGGGAGGTGCTGGGTTCGATCCCAATCGCACCCGTCGGCCTAATCATTCGGAGTTTTCGTGGTTTTCTTCGAACCTTGGTTCTCCAAGCGTTAATACGGGTTAGGTTCCCTTAGAAAGAGCTCCACGGAAGGCACCTCCCACTTAGGGCCTATATCCCATGTGCTGATAATTGGCTGACATAAATACAACAACAACAAACCGGTTGTTAATTTGTTTTGAGTTTGGTGCACCGGTTGTTAAAATTATATTTCAAATGCGAAAATTGCATTTAAATTAATTTACTTTCTTTAAATATTTATCTGCACAACATTGTTTTCTAACCATAACACTGTGACATATTCTGATTTGTTTCATTTAATAAAGCAATGTTTTATTTGCAAAAAATACTTTTTTTTCTCCATTTGTTCTGCAGGGAGCAAATGTAACTTAAAAAATTATATATGAAATTTTGAAGATTTGAAGAATTTTGAGGTACAAATCAGCAGCCTAGACTAACCCTAGTAATATGGCATGGTTATTGGACATTACAATAAATACTTATATTCAAATAAAAGGTACTTTGCTTTGACTGCTTCATTTGAAATTATACGGAATAGTCTGTGTTATTGCTGATCAATAGCTAATGATTAAATTGTTAGATTTACTGTTATACTTCTAGCTGCATTTCTTTAAAATATTGTTCTTCATATCTTATAAGTAATTTAAATTAAGGTAGTTATTTTTATAAATGTAACAAATTTTAAGATCCCTGAGTCCTATAAGTTATATTTAGAAAAACATTGTCCATGCTCTAAAAAATGAAAAACAGTGAATGGTCTAAACTTGCCGATTAGTAATACTTTCTATTTTACGAATTTCCAGCGTTGTCTGGCCCATTTTTTTGTTCCAAGAAATGATGAAATTCTAAATATCATAATTCGAGAAATTTTAGTCATTCCAAAAATCAACCCACTCATTATAGCATGGATAAAGTTTTTCAAAATGTGTTGTAGAACACAAAGAACTGCATTTTTTCTAAGCAAAATACGTTTTTCAAGATGATAACGAACAACATTTGAAATATTTTCGAAATTAGAAGTGATCTAAATTTAATGATTTAGTAATTAGCTGTCGGTCAGCGATGAGGAGGGATGCTCTTCATATTTATAACTGATATTATCTAGATGCGGGGATGATTCTGAGTAAAAAATTCTGAAATTCACCGCAAATTTTCTGGAAGGTTACAGCAGAGGAGGGAGAGGGGGAGAAATCCCTGGCGCTATAATTATGAGTTTTTTCCGCAACACTTTGACGAAATTCGTGTTTTTTCCACAATCCTTTGAAGAAATTTCTATTTTGTGATCCTTTGATGAAATTTCTGCTTTGTTTCGCGATTATTTGTAGAATTTTCCATTTTTTACACGATTCTTTGAAGAAATTAGTGTTTTTTGCACAATCATTTGCCGAAGATCGTATTTTTTCCACGATCATTTGATGAAAATCGCGTTGTTCTTGTGATAACTTGACGAAAATCTCGTTTCTTCCGCAATTCTTTGACGAAATTAGCATTTCTTTCGCGATCGTTTGACGAAATTTGCGTTTTTTTTGCAATTTTTTGACGAAATTCGCATTTTTGCAGCGATCCTCTGGCGAAATTGATGATTTTTTTCTACAAATGATTGACGAAATTTATTTTTTTTTTTTGTCTAAATTCACAATATTTTATGTCCGAATCTTCGGGCTGATGATCGATTTTTTAAAAATTTCGGAACCGAATGCCTTAAATTTCTGGAAAATTCAGAATAGAATCACCTCTGCCTTAATAACTATATGTTTTAAATGAAATTGCTCATCTTTCAGAAGCAGAGCGAACAAAAAGTATAAGATCATAAAAAATGAAAACTTATAAAATTTATTAAAATGGAGGAAATGCTTCGGAAGAAAAATGCACATGCAAGAGAAAGACGATGAGGTTTTTATTACTTTAAAAACTTTAAAAGATATCAAATTCGTTGAAGATTTTAAGTCTTTTACTGAGTTTGGGAACATGTTTTCTAAAAACAATGTAACAAATTACAAAAATGATAGGAAACATATATATCAATCTTCATGAAAAGAATAGTCTGTAATTTTTCAAATATTTCTGAGTATTTGCTTATGAAGAATTTCTGTGATATCATCTTATCAAAGTTTCAGATGCATTTTTCTGAACCTGACGCAAAAGATAAAATGTCAATTATTGTTTCAACCGCAATGTTTAACATTGAGTAATTTTTTAAGCATTATGAACATTCCCTTTAAATTAAATGTTTTCGTTTTTTAATATTCTCACTCACTGAAACTGTTTTTCTTTTTCCTTTTTTATACAAAAAAATTAGTAACATTTTTTTTTTATATATTTTTTAAGGATTTTCTGTTTTAATTTTTTGATTAATGATAATCAACGGCAAAAAATAAAAAAATGGTAACCTTTCCTTCCAAAATAACAGAACTTTCCATCATAATTTCATAAATAATCTACGTAGAACGATGTGCTATACATTAAAGCCTTTCCAGAAATAATATCTATCCAACAGTGCAAGTTCCATCAAAATCCATTCAGTAGCATATGAGTTATAAGCAGCTGGAATGAAATTTTCATTTGTATTTCATATATATATATATATATATATATATATATATAAAGATTATTTTGATGGTTCTAGCCTACTTCAAAATTAAATTGTCATCATAAACTTTATATTGCGTTATTATTTGGTGTAATTAAAGTAATTAATTTTCATTTTTTCAGGACCTGCTGGCACAGGCAAAACTGAATCTGTGAAAGCCTTAGGACATCAACTGGGTCGCTTCGTACTTGTCTTCAACTGTGATGAAACATTTGATTTCCAGGTTTTTATATATTGTTTTTATTGTAACATTTTTCTGTTATAAATAATTTGACATGGTTTCTCCTTGAAATAGTTTCAAAAACTTTATTTTTATTTTTGTAGGCTATGGGCCGAATTTTTGTTGGCCTTTGTCAAGTAGGTGCTTGGGGTTGTTTTGATGAATTCAACAGGTTGGAAGAGCGAATGCTTTCAGCTGTATCACAGCAAATTCAGATGATTCAAGAAACACTCAAAAATCAGTTACTATCAAGTCAGAAAACAAGTAAAAATATTTTATTAATTTTCATGCTATTATATTGTACATATCATATTTTAAATGAATGTTTACTTTATAATTTTATATGTGATAAATATTTCATACTTGCTAACTGTTTTGATTTTACTGAAAATCTCTGAATTTGCTGTATTTTTTTATTTTGCCTTATTCTCCTATCTCTATTAATATAATGAAATGTTTGTGTTTGTGCTTATCTTTCTGTGAGCAATGGGCAAGAAAATCTATCGCATGTAGAAAATAGCAAACATAGTTTTGTGTAGAGGAAAAGAGATCTAATGGATAGAAGAAAATCTGGGTCTTGTATTTTTTATTATGTAGCTTCCATTATAAAAAGTAAGAAGCTACTTATTGCAGCGCCGTGCAAAGGAAAGAAATTTTGGAGAAATTCTGTATATTTTTACCTATTATCCTCTTAAATTACTTATTTAATATTAATTTGTCATTTACATATTTCTCTTTTGTAATTATATAAATATGTAGCACCTATAGTCGTCGTTCAGTCTGTCTGTCTGCACATAATAGAGCAAAAACTACCCAACCGAATGGTCTGACATTTTAAATATATAATTGTTGCAAATTTTTGTCAAGTCATTTCAAATTTTATGATAATCGGATGTATAGTTTAATTACAGGGACAGTCAAAAGTTTTCCGCTACATTACGGCCAATGGGAAAAAATTATTTCAAGTGCATTTTAATGATGTTACAATCTTTCAAACAGGATGAAATTGATATGCATTTATAAAGTGCGCTAAAATATACACTCAGTAAATTATGTGCCGGAGGGGGGTGCTGTAACAGCGATTTATGTGCGATTTTGAATATTGTACCATTGAAAAGTGTGAAAAGTGTATGCATAGAATTGAACCAAACTTTTTGTATATGTTTTTGACTAAGGCAAGAAGGTCCTCCCTGCATTTGGAAAAGTTCTGCCAAAAGGGAATGTTGTAATAGCGATTTTTGTGCCATTTTTAATATTGTACCATCGAAAAGGGTATGAAGTTATGCATAGAATTGAACCAAATTTTTTGTGTATGTCTTTGGCCATGTTAAGAAGGTCCTCCCTGAATTTGGAAAAATTCCACTGGAAGGGGGTGCTGTAATAGCGATTTTTATGCAATTTTCAATATGGTACCATGGAAAAGTGTATGAAGTTATGCATAGAATTAAACCAAATTTTTTTAATATGATTTTGGCCATGCCAAGAAGGTCCTCCTTGAATTTGGAAACATTCTGCCGGAAGGAGGCACTGTAATAGCGATTTTTGCGCCATTTTGAATATGTTACCATCGAAAAGTGTGTGAAGTTATGCATAGAATTGAACCAAATTTTGGAGCAGATGTCATATATGGCCCATATTGACGCGATTTTTTTCCAACACCAATTTGGCAAAAACATCAACAGCATAAACAACAACTTTCGGGTTACCATATCAAGTAAAATAACAACACTTTGGTGCCAGTTAAGTACCCGGTGCATGTATGACATTGGCGTCAGAAAAAATCACGCCAATATGGGGTATATGACATCTATGCCCAAATTTTTAGGTCCTCCCTGAATTAGGAAATATTCTGCCGAAAAGGGGCACTATAATAGCGATTTTTGTGTAATTTTCTTAATTTTTTGTAATTCTATTTTACACTGTCAGCTTGTGAAGTGACGGGAACTTCCCATCCTGATAAGTCTGATTTTAATAAATATCTTGATGGAGATTAACTTGTTTTTACTCCGATTAATTGACTGAAGCAGAAATTTAAGATGAAAGTCAAAGTAAATATAGCATTGAAATATTGACATTTGTAACAACATTTTGAAATATTAAAATATATGAGATAGAAGAAAGTTTTGGGATTGGCATATCCAACTCGTTTGATATATTATAGGGAATTTAATATTGTCATTTTTAGGTCGAATGCTGACAATATTCTATGACATAACATATCTTTAATATGAATTATGCTCATGAAACTCCTCTGAAGAATCCATAAGCAATTCATAGTTTCTTATTTTTGCATTTCATATTCCCCGTGTTCTTCTTTTGAATTATCTTTCCAACTTATTTTTACATTCATGATTTTATTTTAATTATATATGATGTTTTTTGGTTATGCGAGGGTACTCATATTTATGAACTAATTTCGATGCAACTAAGCCCATATACAGGATGTACAAGGTTCTGTGTTCATTGGCTTGCTTCATCTGCCATTCTGTTTCAGAATAGCTTCCTTTTAATTATTTCAAATTAAGCAAGTTGGAAATTGCACGTCAAACGTGGCAAATGAGGTGTGTTCATACTATAACTAGTTTTATATTTTTTGCACCGCATATTGTACTGAATGTATTTTTTAGTGCACTTCATAAGTGCATATAATCAATTTCATTCTGTTCAAAAGGCTGCAACATCATTAAAATGCACTTGAAACAATTTTTTCCCTATTGGCCGTAATGTAACAGAAAACTTTTGACTGTCCCTATAATTAAATTACACATTGGATTTTTATAAAATTTAAATGACTCGACAAAATTTTGCAACAGTTAAACTTTCAGACCATTCGGTTGGGTAGTTTTTGCTCTTGTTAAATGCAGATGGATGGACAGACAGATGGGCTGAACGATGACTAGTGCTACGTATTTATATAATTATGGACACACCTAAAAAGATGTTTAAAAAAATCAAAAATATGTTTTCCTTTATGTTTTTGTCCTTGATACAAGGATTCTGAAACATTTTTTGTTTCACCTCAATCTTAAAAAATGGCTGAGGTGTAGCAGTTTGAAATTCTAGGATGGCTAACAGTTTGAAACAAGACACCAGATTAAAAATAAGGAATTCCTGCATAAACAGGTTTAAGGCTGTTGGTCAGTGAGACCTCGAATTTCCCTCGTTAGTTAAACCAATGGGCAAGTGACAAGAAATTAATATTTTTATCTTCTTTTTTCTGTGTACTATTTTAATGAATGCCTCTATTTAGGTGCGTTCGTAATTATATAAATACATAGCACCTATAGTCGTCGTTCAGTCCGTCTGTCCGCATATAACAGAGCAAAAACTACCCAACCGAATGGTCTGAAATTTTAAATATATGATTCTTGCAAAATTTTGGCGAGCCATTTCAAATTTTATGAAAATCTGATGTATAGTTTAATTACAGGGACAGTTAAAAGTGTTCCGTTACATTACGGTGAATGGGAAAAAAATTATTGCAAGTACATTTTAATGATGTTACAGACTATGCACTTATGAAGTGCAAAAAAATATACATTCAGTACAATATGGGGTGCAAAAAATAATTATAAAACTAGTTATAGTACGAACGCACCTCATTTGCTACGTTTGACGAGCAATTTCCAAATTGTTTTCTTAGTCTTCAGAATAGTTCTAAAATATGCTTAATTTATAATTTTATGTGTTAAAATTTTTGCGAAACTAAGACTTTAAAATTTCAAATGAAATTAAGCATATTTTAGAAATATTTTGGTATTAAAAGAAAAGAAGACATCCTTCAAGAAGAGTACATAGTAAAAGAAATTAAAAATATTAATTTCCAGAGGATATATTTTTGATATTAATACATTACACGTTCATAGGATTAATATTAGTGAGATGAATTTGAGATCTCAGTGACCAACAGCTTTAAGTTTTATTGAATGTGGCTTCTTGCTAATTTTCTTTCATTGTTGTAACCATTATTCTACCAAACTTGGTGATACTTGGCAAAATATTGCCAAATTAAGTGACAAAAATAGATTGCCATAAATGAAGCCAACTTGACAATAGCTGACCAATTTTATGAAACTCCCTTTCAAATTCAATATTGACGAAAACTCGGAACATTCTATAATTGGATTCTATGCATTTTAGTTTGTGTCTGTGAGTAAAATTATTGAATTTTTAAAAACAAAGAATAGGAAGCTACCTTCTCTTAACCGTACAAGCCGGCAGAACTTTTTTAAAAAATTTGATTTTTTATTGCAGGTATAATTTTGCATTTTTTCTGATTTTAAAATTCACTATCAATTTTCAGCCAGTCATAAAAGCAATCTGAATTCAATCTATTAGCCCAATATTGTACATTTTGTCCTCTTTTCAATACAGTTTATTTAGAATTCACACAACAATGTTTTGCAATTCAAAAAAGATCACTTTTGACCCCCCCCCCCCCCCCCAAAAAAAAGGACTTTGTATTTTATTAAGCGATTTTGCTGTTAAATCTTTGGTATCCCAAACTTACATTTTATATCCCTGCATAGTTGCCAACCTCCTGATTTTTTAAATACCAGCAAATTCTTACAAAAATGAACTTTATTTAAGTGTACACTTTATTTAATTATAGAAATTGTGTGATTGTATTAAACAAGTATTTCTGCATAAAAATATTAGTATTAAAAATATCAGGAGATTGGAAACTGTCCCTGTATTGAGAAAAGCTTTTGAAAAGTGTTAAAAAAATATAAAATAATTTTTTTTAATGAATTTCTAAATAAATCAGTAGAAATCAGTTTTCAATTAGCTTTTTCTTCGGACAGAAAATAAAGAAAAAAAACTTTCCTCCATTCCAATACGTAGAATATTTTGCATTAAAAGCAGTCTTGATCATGTAACTCTTTGAAAAATAGAGATATTAATTTAAATGTGTGTATGAGTGAAATTTAGTTTTTGCAAAGACAATGTGTTTTTTATTTTAAGAATATATAATACATTTTTACTTCAGTTTTTGATTAGGTCTTTTTTATTTATTTTTCTTTCTTTTTTGTATGTTGGGCCCTGTTATGTTGATTATTTTAACAATTTATGTGTAATAATTAAAAGCCCTATTATAAGTGATAGTTGTATTAATAATTTATGACTGAGAAAGGGGTGCAAATTTTTTTATTTTTCTTCTTTCTTTTACACGTTTTATTTTTGCACAACATGAATTATGTTTTTTATATGTAAAAATTGTAAATTTTCAATGTAATCCTAAGTAACACCATCTGGGTCTGCTAGTAAATCGGTAAAACTATGATTTGTCATGGTTGTATAAATACTTACATGTTATGTCTATTGCATGTTGTGCACGTATTTTTTTCTTTTGTTAATCAGGAGTTTATCCAGCATTTTCTCACAGTGATTAAATTATGGTAATTTTTTTAAATCTAAAATGCATGTAAAGGTCAGGTATCTGTTTAGACATTTTTATCAAGGTCCTATTTTAATGAAAAAATCTATATAAATGCTTTAAATTTATTAATATAAGTAAGTTTATATGTATACATATTTACTTTATATAAATTGCTGATATGTTGTTTTGTGATTCCTGCTGTTTTCTGCCAAGTTCAATTTTCTTTTAAGGTCTTTAAATTTGTAATGTTAATTTATGATGGAAAAATGTGTTTTGTAAAAGTTTCTTTTTAAGACATATTTGTGAAGGATCCTGTTTTAAGATGAAATTTTTTATGAATAGTCCTGTTTTAAGATGAAAAAACTCAAATTCTTTTTAAATTAATACCTGTTAATATAATTTAAAATGTTAATCAGTGATTCCATATAGTTAATTTAATTTTTAACATGTTTAAAGTTTATAATTTTAATTCTTAAATTTTTGTTCTGGCATATAGTTTAGGTAAGAGAATTACTAAAAAAAAAAGTGTGGAAAGAAAAGGAGGAAATATGTCATAAAAGTAGCATAATTTAAATTGTATTGTAGACAATATGTATCTTATACTTAATGTATGCTTATATTTAAAATTTGTAATCTTTTGCACTGACTTTGATATTTAATTTAATTATTTTCTACTGAACCCAGTTTGTTCTTTGAGTATGATTGATAAAGGATTTTTTTTATCTAATTTGTCTTTCATTATATTAAAATAAAAACAAAAACAAGGTTATTGTATAAATAGCAATATAGTCCTGTTTATGCAAAGTGAAAAGTAGAAAACTACCACTTCAAAATATCACATTTAAAAGAAAATGTATGAAATTGATATCTGTATTTGTAAATCTAGATTCCAATAAACCACATCTATATTAGTACCTTCATATCTAACTTTTAAGTAATTTTATACACTTATAAATCTTAGTTTAATTGTGTGTTTAAAAAATTGTTGACTTAAGCTTTTATGGTGTAATGCAATTTTCACAGATTATTATGTAGCATATTTGTAAATTTAGAAACTGCTTAAAGAACATATTTTAAAAATTAAATTGCCATAGATGTACAAGAGCTTTAAAAGTTGATGTGAAAGTAATACTTTGCATTTCTAGTAAGCCTGCATCTCTGGCTTTTAAGGTCTGTATCTCTAGCATAAACTATGTAAAATAGTTTTTATTTTATACTGCTATATTGCAAACAGTTTATATTGTTGTTAATGTTTTCAGACCTGAGTGTGGAATTAATTGGCAAACAAGTAAATGTCAACCCTGATATGGCTATTTTCATCACTATGAATCCTGGCTATGCTGGACGTTCCAACCTCCCAGATAATTTGAAGAAATTATTTAGATCTCTAGCCATGACAAAACCCGATCGACAACTTATTGCACAAGTCATGTTGTTCTCTCAAGGGTTCCGATCTGCAGAAAAACTGGCAAGCAAAATTGTTCCATTTTTCAAGTAAGTCTCATTGTTTATCCCTTTTATACCAAATTTTGTTTTGCATTAGTTGTTTATAGAGATTGTCGTTTGTACAATATTTGGTACTTTGAAACAATCAGCATTATTCTTGTGCATTATGTGAGAAAATAAGATATGGTGAATTTGATAGTTTGATTCAGGGAAACCTAATAAATCAGTGTTATATATCATTAAAATTTTGAGCAATTAGGTTTATAAATCATTCAAATTTAAGATAAAACTATATTCTATAATGATCCATAATTTAGTATCTTTCATTCTACTACCTTCTATTTTGTTGTTGTTAAAAATTACTAATTGTATTTTCCCTTTAGTGAAGGATATTACATGAATCATTTTCAGACTAATTTTTAAAACAGCCATTTGCACTTTCTTGCCAAAATGATTTTAAAGTATTTAAGGTACAGTTAGTTATCATTATTCTTTTCATTATCATAACATTTTCATCAACTTCCCCACCCCTCCTTATTTTAAGTATTCATGTATAACTATTGTCAAAAGTAAATTTTTCATACAGAAGTATCTAATTGCACTTTTGGTAGAACTAATAATGAATTATTAAAAATTAGATTATTGAGAATTTTATATACTTCAAAAGTATGTTCATTTAGTATAGTTTTAATATTAGAATTGTTCCATGCATTAATAGCCAAAAGTAGACATAAATAAAAGGATTTTTCAATAAAAATTTGTTTTGCTATTAAAAGTATCAACCAGTAATAAGTGTAATAGTTTTCTATGCTGCAAACATGAAATCTTCTGCTAGTCTGCATTTTTTGCTTTTGAGTATTGAGTTGTTTGTATTTTCAAGAATTTTAATCACAGTTTGTGTTAGTTACTTGAAAGTTATTAAAATAGATACAGTAGAACCCCAGTTATCCAAACCCCACTAATCCGAAATTCCGCTTAATCCGAACCGATTTTATTTTCGAAAATTATACTTGAACAGATTAACTGAAAAGATTGAAATATTGTACTAAAAACAAAAAAGTACTTTTTACTATGAAATTTTCCGGATTACAGGATGAATGTCAGGAAAAAATTGTAGAAGTTTGAATTAAATAAAAAATGACAATGAAGCATGTTTTTTATTCTTTAAACAGCTTGTATAGAATGAAAAAAATACTCAATAATGTAAAAGTACAACATATGTACCAGAATTTAAAATAAAAACGTGTACTGTAGGCTGACTCGTAGAAGCCATCTTAAGAAAATCTTGAATATCAGTTTGTTTTCCAGTCACTATAAAATTCTTTTCTAAAATGCAAAAAGTGTTTATATTAATTCAGATGATAAAAATTTATTTTTCCTTTCAATAGTTTGATTTCTCAAATTACCTACAGAAATTCTTTTTTCTTCCCCCCTCGTCGACATAGTGACTGAGCTATTTATAGATTCCTGATTTTGAGCTGTTTGTAATTTCTTGTTATGTAATTCCTCATTCTGCAGTTCCAGTGGATTATTATAAACATCAGGAGGGATTAAACAAATACTATTTTTTTTTTCAAAAGTCGTGCCGGATTATCCAGCATGTCGAACATTAGGAGGCTGGATTAGAGGATGTTTACTGTACTATTGAGTACTTATAACTTATATTTTTTTTAGCACTCATCTTTTTCTTTTCTATTTTTATCGGAATTTTGGGTAATCAGATTTATTGTAATCTGAACAGGCACTGGTCCCAATTGGTCCATATTAGCGAGGTTCTACTGTAGCATATATTTTTCTATTATTATTATTATTATTATTATTTGAAAAGAAGGGTGGTGGGTGCAGAGAGTGTTTTTTCATTCTTGAGTGTAATTAAATTTTTAATTAAAACTATAATTTATTATTCCTGATTATAAAAATATAAAGGACTTAAACCCATATATACATATATATATATTTAACAAATATTAATCATGTTGTATTAGTTAATAAAACCAGCGAAATTTAAGCCATTTTAAAATTTTATAAATGCACAATAATAAAGACAATCACCTTTTTCAATCATGATTGTTATGTATTTCAGTGTAGGCGTGGATATTATTTAAATTATGATCATTAAGTGTATATAATAATAGTGCTGCTGAAGAGCTTAAATTCACATTTTATAATTGTTGTAAATTTATAATTTTAAATTGAAATTCTCGTCATAAATAAACTGAATTTTGTGGAATTTTATTTATTTTTATTGTACTCCAGATTATGTGATGAGCAGTTGTCTAATCAGTCTCACTATGACTTTGGTTTGCGAGCCTTGAAAAGTGTATTGATCAGTGCTGGTAATATCAAGAGGGACCGCATTCAGAAAATAAAGGATACCTTGGCTGAGCAAGGTGAAACTCTCCCAGAAGGAAAAATTGCTGAACAGTTGCCTGAACAAGAGGTAAGTTTTATTATTATTATTATTATTATATATATGCTTTTAGTTTAAAATTATTTTAATATTATTAAATTTGTTTTTAATACTGTTGACTATCACATAATCTGAAATTTTACTGAATTCACTATTGCCTTTGTGATTTAGACAATGAAAATTGCGGTTAACTGTAAAGCTCCTGGAACAAATTAAATATAGCAGTGATTTCATTAAATATATTTTTTAAAAATGAATGATGATTTAATAATTTTATATATTTTGCATATTGTATATTAAAATAATAATTTTATCTGAAAGTAAAGAACAACTGAATGCATAAATTAAAAAGCAATTCTCATTTTAAATTCTGCACTGAGTAAAAATAAATAAATAAAACAATACTTGCTTTGAGATATGGTGGTATAACAATGACTGAATTAATCTCAACAATGTATTCATTTGAAAAGTTTTTGTATTCCGTATGTCTGTGAGTGATTTGACTTGCTACATGAATTATTAAAAAAGAATAATAATAATAATAATAATAATAATAGGCATACCAGCTGTATTTGGATTTACTTCATTGTGATAGTTTTGTTCCATATAAATAAGATTTCCGCAGAAAGACCATATCCCTGTTTGTGCTCCATTGTGAGAAATATACTAAATACTGGAAATCCTTAAAAAAAAAAATGACTGTTTTTCAGCAATACATTATTAATACACTATACATAATATATGAAAATGTCCGTACATCTTGAAATAATTTGCAAGTAGAAAGAGCTACAGTTACAAAAGTGAGCTGTCTAAATGTGGTTAAACACATACATGTACTCTGATACAACTGATAGCAGCATCCCTTGTAGAGAAATTTAGATGTCCATTAAATGGAAAGAAATAAAAGGTGATAAGAAAAAAAAGGACTGTGGACAAATTATTAGGTTGACACAAAAGTTCTGTTGTATTTTAATACCTGCAGATAATTTTACTTATCACTTCAAGCAACCTGATAGAATATGTCATGTGGGGTTTTATTATTTGGCGTACCTCTCGTGTGATATAAAAGGACTACTTTCAATGTCCTGCATCAGTTAATTGTGACGTACAGAGTGATTAAGATGTCAATAGCTAAAGTTTATTTAAGGCCATAGTATATGGTATGGCTTCCAGAAAAGAAGCAACACATCGGTTGCTTTTAAAAACTTAAGTTACATGTTGGGAAGTGGAATAGTAAATGTTTGGACTTGTCAAAGGTGGTTTGTCATATTTCGTTCTGGAGATTTCAGTCTAAAAGAAGATTCTCGATCTGGACGTCCATCCAAAGTCGATAATGAGAGTTTGTATTAATTAATACATTAATTAGTACAAAACGGCATTGTAAACTTTATTCCTTTAAAATATCTTAAAGCAGTTCTCGTTCTTTTTTGTGAACATTTGATGGAAAAGTGCATAAATATTTACATATTGATGTATATCAATACAGTTAAATCATCAAAAAATAAAATACACACAGTGATTCATAGTAATTGCAGGTTTGTCTCAAGTATGTTTGAAAAGCTCTCCATTGATCACAATTACATCTTTATTTGCCACGCTCATCAGAATCAAAACTATTGCACTATATCTAGTCGTGTATAATGCAGTGTACTCTCAATATCTCAAAGTCAAAGGGGGGGGGGGGGGGGAAAGATAGCGAGTTCTCAAGATTACAAGGTCATAGCCAAAACACATGATACAGAATAATTTTATAAAAATTAGAGCCATGATAGGTGAGAATAAGTATAAATATGTAATAATAGTTGACAATAAGTCTAAATACAGGATGATAATTTTAATCTTTAAAATAGTAGAAAATAATTACATTAAATTTAAAAGAAGTACTAAATACAGAAATGAATTTACATTGCTAGAATTTCTTAAAGTCCAGTAACGTGGCCTGGCGACTTCTCTTTTGAAATTATTCGTCAATCAATTTTTCTATTCGAAAGATAGTGGCAAAGTCATCATTTTCAATGTTTTCTGAGCATTCCATGAAGCATCGTAGTACGTGGATAGCATCTTTAGCTTAGTCCGCAGTAATGCTAGGTGATGGTTCTGGAATATCCACTTCTTCCTGATCATCAGATGGCAGAAAAGAAATCGATTTGAGAAATGATTTCATTGTCGGTCCACAGAATTCAATATCAGTGTCCAGTTCGGTGAAATCTTTGAAAGTTATGTTTTCGGAAAGATTGGGTGATTTTGAAATTTTCCCACATTCTTTGCATTGCATTTTATTTCGGGTTCAGTGCTGCTTTCCTGTTCCTTGTGCGATTCAAGTTCATTCTCTACTTTTTTCGTAAAGCTAGCTTTTCTAAGACAGTTTATGATAGTCTTTTGCATCACATCTTTCCAAGCTCAGTCAGCCATCCTCATGCAATCAAGAATGTTTAATGGCGTAATTTCCTCTTTCCTATTAGTGACATCTACGATCTTCTTCACTACCTCTTTCTGTATCTAACTTTGAAACTTCTGGTTGTCCCTTGATCGAGAGGTTGCAGCTTTGAAGTGGTGTTTGGTATGAGAAAAACTAGTTTTACCGCTTTATTTCTGGGATAATGCCATGAGTCTTGCAGATGTCGATGAAAAGAATGATTGTCTTCTTTTTTTCTCTTTTTCTTTTGCACATATTATTTATTTACTTCAGCCAGTCTGCAAAAATTCACTTGTCATCCAAGCATTTTTATTCGCTTTATAATGAAGAGGAAAGGACCTCATTCCTTTAAAGCGTCTTGGACTTCTGAATTTCCCAATAATTAAAGGAGTTAACTTCTCGGTCCCACTCATGATGGCAGCTAACAGTGATGTTACTCGCTCTTTACTCTGTTTTCCTCCTTAACATGTTTTTCCTTTGAAAATTGCAGTTTTGTGCAGCAGTGCTTTAAAGAAAAGCCCCATCTCATCAACATTGTAAATGTTGTCAGGGGGATGATCTTTCAAAAGATCAGGAAGATTTTTAATCCATTCCGAACAACGTTCATAGATCACTGATTGACTCTCACCGCACAGTTTTTGAAACACAATGTTGTGGCGTTTTTTAAAGTTTTCTGGCCATGCATTATTGCATTTGAAAATCTTGTGTCCCAGTTTTTCTGCAAATTGTTTGAGCTTTTCTTTTAATAAATTCCCTCTAAGAAGGACATTATGACCGCTACACTGTTTAAACTGTTTTATGAGGCATTCTTCTAAATCTGGATACCTGGCCATTCTAACTTTCTTTGCGGCTTCTTTTTCCTGTTCAAAAAGTTTCTCAATTTTTTTTTCAGTCTTTCAATATTGTTGATAAAGTTGCAGTTTTGAAATCCTTTGCGATTTGTCCCTTTTCTCCACCTTTACCTACTGCCTCTAAAATCATTACCTTTTTTTTATTATTGTCAACACGCTCAACTTTCGCTTAAGGTGGTATTCGAAAAAATAATTATCCATGGTCAACAACTTGAAATTTTCTGACACATTTTGACTCGTTTTTAAAAGTAAAAACATTAAACTTGTTGACGTGATTTTTGAAAAGATTTATGAAGGGGCCTATGCTTTATTTTTTTATTTAATTAATTAGAACTTGATTTATAAACAATTATTTTCTCAGGACAACCATTTTTTGTTTCCAGCACTATAACTTCGGGAAATACTGTTCAAAATGCCCACTTTGACAGCATTTTTTGAAGTGTATTCTGTCTTTATCAAAAAATTGACCAATATGGCACATTATATAGTTTCTGAATAAGAGAGACTGCCAATTGTATACGTTTGGGAACAAAAATGAATTTAAAAATGAGTCAGAAAATAAGCACTTTGGATTTCAGTACACTCTTAATGCTCACTGTTTTCTTTTCTTCGGAACTTTCTATATGCAGTAAATTCTGAACAATTTAGAACAACACATCTAAGCAACAAAAATAAGTGACAAATGGTTGGATAATTGAATTCCCATTGGCAAGATATGTGAATTGGTGAGACAATTTACCACATACATCTTCAACCGCCGTCTCCTTCTCTCCAAAAATGCCACCCATACGACAAAGAACAATCCCTTTTTATCTTTTTTTTTTTTTTTTTTTTTTTTTTTTTTTTTTTTTTTTTGCCATTCAAGTGACCACTTGGATCTATAAAAATCGTCTCTGACCCCTCAGAAAAACAGTGAAGAGTGCGAGAAATTTTTTAAACATATCTCTATTTTCTTTGACACAAAAGAACAGCGATTTTTTTTTTTTTTTCCGGAAAATTTCCTTTTTACTTAAAAAAAATATTCGACATAACAAGGTTTAGAGTGAAAATTCTTCAAGATAAGAATTAGAATTAACATTAGATGAATATGTAATATCAAGGCGAAAAATAATTTTTTGACATACAGTAGACTCCCTCAAATCCGCACAGCTTGGGACCAGAGGTTGCGCAGATTTTAGAATTTTGTGGATTTCTGGTCATTGATTTGTTTACATTTTTGTAACTTTAATTTGATTGGTAGTTAAGCAAGGGAAATTACAATGAATGCTTACAATAAAGTGAAACATTAAAATTATTTATTAGTTTAAACATAAGTAATTATTAAAATAATTATGTAAAATAAAAATTTAGAAAAATATTAAATTATTAACAATGAAATTGATTCAATTCAATTCCAAAAGTAATATGCTGCCTTCTAGTGGTAAAGCGATCGTAAGATCGGATCGATACGTCATCATTTAGATATGCTAATTTATATAAAAATCAAAAGTAATGTAAATTTATTTAGTAATAAATCAGCTGTAATAACCAAAAGAGAATTATTAACAAAAAATTTAGTAAAAAAAAATATTGCGGTAGTCGCTGATTTCAGCGCCATCTTGAATTTTGTACCTGCAACTTAACTGTAAATTTCATTGTTTACATCTGAAAAAATACGCGGATTTTAGGGTTGCGGATTTAAGGGAGTCTACTGTATCAAATTTATTGAGAGTACACTGTGTATAATAACAAAAATCAACCACAGTTGCATAATATGAATATGCAAACTAGAATCATTGTGCATTGACATTTTTAGACTATACTGACAAAAAAATATTTTTTGCTTGTGAAGCAAAATTCTTTTTATTAGTTTATTTATTTACAGCTTTGTAACTAGACATTTTTTGTATCCTTATTCAATTTTCATTTTTATGGGCATCTCATTTCCAAAGTTTACCACTTGGGGCTGTTTGTTGCACCAAATCAGCCGTACTCGTGTTATTAAATCATATCCTTTCTTATCTGTGTTAAAAACAATTAGATGAATAGGCTTTCTCTTTTTTTTTTTTTTTTTGAGCACAAAACAGGAGTTTTCAGGAAAACCAAAGCCTCAAATCTGTGGTGTTTAATTTCAGACTGTAAATAAAATCCAATGTTCTTTTTGCATGTGAAAACCATTCAGGAAAGGTAAATAACTAGCTTGGGGTGAAAAAAATTGCAGTGTAGCCACACCCTTCATTAGAGCTGCAAGCAAGTTTTTTTTTAATAATTGTTATTTGTTTGGGCAGGAGTGAGGATAGACTAGCTTTTATGCTTGCCTCTATTTTGTTTACTTTCTTGCATAGTTCTTAAGTGTAATCTATAATTTTGAAAAATTAAAGAATGTTTCTAAACTATATTTAAAATTTATGATGTAAAATCCTTATTTCATATAAATTATTTGATTTTTTCATATGTATTTTTTTTTTAAATTTATAATAAGTATTGTAATTTGGGGTAACTTAGACCCATGAGAGGGCTACTTTGATTCAGATAAAAAAGGCATTAAATCAGTCATGGGTGTACTGTGGTATTAGTTAGGGCTCTTACCATTATCGGAAAACCACATCAATATTCTCAATGCAGTAGACTCAGGACTGATTTAAAATACTTTTTTTCATTCTTAGTATTATTATAAAATGAAAGTAAAATGTAACCTATTTGAATTTTTTTGTTCTTTTGAGGAACTTATAAGTTGAAGCACCTACTGTCATGCTGCACTGTTTTTGCTATTGGGTTTCCTTTATTATTATTTTTTTTTCCTGCATTAAATAAAGCCTTAAAATAACTGATATGTAAGATTGCATTTCTAGTTTTTTTAACACTTGTTTTTATTAACTTATTTCTTCTTCATAGGTATTTTTATACATGTATAAGCTGTGTTATTTATAATTTAAATATAGATTTTTCTTGCCATTGCTGATTCAATTTTTCTTTGTTCTGTTTAGATTTTGATCCAGAGTGTATGTGAAACCATGGTGCCAAAGCTTGTAGCTGAAGACATTCCGCTCCTCTTCTCTCTTTTGTCTGATGTTTTCCCTGGTGTGCAGTACACACGAGCTGAGATGAAAGGCTTAAAGGAGCAAATCAAGAAAGTCTGCCAGGAGATGTTTTTGGTCTGTGGAGAAAATGAAGAAATTGGTGGACTCTGGATGGAAAAAGTATGTTTCCTTTTATTTTTTGTAACCTTGATCAAAATATGATATAAAAGTGTTGGTTTGCAAATTTTATTTTCTCTCTCTTGTAACAATTATTTTTTCCTGATGATTTTTTTTTTGTGTTTAATACTAAATATCTTAAATATGATTGTGATTTTCATTTTTTTTATTGTTTTGTTTCAAATATGAATTTTGAAGAAGTTATTTTAAAAATATATGAATAGTAACCCATAAATATTTTAATATAAATCAATTTCTGGAATATTATTTTTATTTCAATTTTTCCAACTGAGTGAAAAAATGCTAAGCCGGGACTCAAACACAGAGTCTTTGACTTACCTTTATTGTCAATGCTGTACCGTTTGAGCTCCTCGGCTGACAACTGGAGCACATAATTCACTCAGATAACCATATTGGCAATAAATTCAATAACAGTTGGGGCATGTTTTCGCTCAGTTGGGGAAAATTGAATTTGTATAACTTTACCAATCACTATGATTGAGTTAAAATAATAGTGTATCTACGTCCCCATTGTTTAGAGTTCCATTACCTGCAGTTTATTCTGTTAAGCTGTCTACATGGCAGACCAGATGTTATTGCCAACAAGGTTATCTGAGCGAAATATGTTTGCCATTTGTCAGCGCAGATAGCTCAAGTAGTAGAACATTAACAATGTAAGTCTAAGGTTCTGGTTTCAAGTCCTGGATTGGGCATTTTTTCGCTCAGTGGGAAAGATTTAATTCATACAATTTCTAGAGGTTTCTAATATGAATATATAATATGTGATTTAATAATTTCAAGCGTAATTTCACCTGCTGAAAATTAATTGAAAAATTAAAATTATATATAGCTTCTAATATGTTTAAGTAAAATGTTAGTTCATTCCTCCAAGTAGTTTTAAGTTATGTTTAAAAATCCATCAGCACAATAGTTTCAGACACCAGAAATCATTTTAAAAAACTATTAATAAATGTAAAATTGATCTTAATTATTTGTTAGAATATTTAAATGATTTATTTAGAACTTTTCTAACATTAATAAGGTTTTCTGTTGAAAGGTATTTATAAAATTTGAATACTGATTTTAATCTGTTGATTTTAAAATAAGTTCATTTTTCAGCATGTCCATAAAATAAGTTCAGTTTTAAATATTGGATATTTCTGAAAATATTCATAAAAACTTTGTGAAAATTTAAATTTTGTATTTCAAATTTTTAATGTGCTTACCTTTATTATTTCATTCGCATTCTTTTAATTACTTTTTTAAGTATCAGTGATGCATTTCTTCTTTAAATAAGATTGGTTTTAATATTTTTAAGACTGGTATCTGATGTTGTTATTACAAATTTAACTGACTAACTTATTAGTTGAAACCGATTTTTATTTTTAAAATATGCTATTACAGGTTCTCCAGTTATTCCAAATATCCCAATTGAATCATGGTTTGATGATGGTAGGACCTAGTGGTAGCGGTAAATCTACTGCTTGGAGGGTACTTTTGAAAGCCTTAGAAAGATTTGAAGGAGTTGAGGGTGTAGCACATGTTATTGACCCAAAGGTAATTATTTTATCATTGTTTACATATTGTGTGAAATTTAAAGTAACATAGCTGTTTAAATTATATATTCATTTAGAATAAAATACAAACTTCAATTGTCATTTTTTTTTTATTGCTATGCTGATTTCCTCCAATTTGATTTACAGGCATGGTTTTTTATTTTGATTTGCTTTGGATTTACTTCCTCTGTAATATTTAATATTCAAATCAACTTTTAAACCTCTTGGGGACAAGCAACCAATATATGTGCTACTTAAGGGGATCAGAATCCTTCATTATTCTTACCAGTTATTTTTAATTGTAAAGTTTACCTTATTTAATCAGAGCATTTTCACGATTCAATTACAGAAAATTTTGTGTTTTGAAAAACCGGTGGTAAAAGATTAAAAATTAAGCAAATGGCTCTCGTCACAAAGGGGTTAAAAAAATATATAAATCTGTTTATGGTATTATTAACCTGTAACTGGAAATAGTAGTCTGTAAGACTGCTGCATTAACACATTTACTCAATACTCTAAAATGTTTAGTACTTTCAAAACATATGTTTCCGTTGTCACATTAAAATTGTTATCCTGTTAGTGCATCAGTATTGAAAAACTAATATTTGCATTCAGTTTAAGTTTTGCCTTGTACTGATATTTCCCATTTTCTTTTAAGGGTTAATGTAAAAGTACAGCCTTTTTAGGGTTCCGTACTTAAAAAGTAAAAACGGAACCATTATAAGATCACTCCTGTGTCTGTCTGTCTGCCACAGCCATTTTACTCATAAACTATGGAACGTGGAAAGTTCAAATTTGGGGAAGTAATAAAGACCATTGACCCACATATTTTCAGATTAATAAACATTCATAAATATATTTAGTAAAAAAGTAGAGGGGCTAATTATGCTACTTGAAAAAAAAAAAAAATATTTTCTTTGCATATCATGTGGGTATCCTGTGAAAGCTTTTGTGACGCTGAACTCAAAAATACATTCCTTTTAATTTTAGGTATTATATTTTCAAAGATATTGTTGAAAATGTGGCGCAAAGATATGCCCCCCCCCCCCCCCCATCTAATTCCGAATCTACTGAAACTAAAATTATGAAAAAATTAGAGGTAGTAGACGTAGTAGAATTTTTACACTTTAGTAAACCTTGCCGGAAAATCATAGTGATTACCCTAGGTCAAATAGTTTTTGAGTAATTAATTAGCATTTTTCTGTTATACATAAATTTCGATTTACGGGCATTCAGAAAAATTGTTGAGCATCGCTGAATATACCTATCGTTGCAGAAGAATAAAAGCATTGTTGATAATGATTTTCGAAAAAAATCATCGGTAATTAGCCGAGATATTAACCCTTAAAGGTACGGTCAGTTTGGACATACACAAGGACAGGGGCGACGTACTCTATGCCTAGTTAACAACTATTAATGATCTATATGTGTAATGTAATGTCCAGTAACAGTATAAAAGCAATAAACGTCAAATTGTTAAAAACATACTAATTTAAGGGGTCTCGGGACTCTAAAAAGGGGGAAAAAAGGGCCATTTTTAACATTTAATGTCTTAAAATGTATATGATTTTAAAACACAATTTTAATTGGGATAAAGAATTGCAAGACACAGAATTAGTATTTATAAGGGGCTCGAAACTGTTAGACATTTGTCGAACAAAAAATTGGCATAGCAGTTTACGCGCAGGATTACAAAATAAATATTGCAACTAGAATGAAAAATTTGGTTCTTAATTATACTTCAGATTGTAATAATTTCCCTGAACTTAAATAAATTTGTATTTAAAGCATTTTTATATTTTTAATGCAATGTTGCATTTAGCTAATACAAAATTTTGAAAATTTCAACAGTAAAATCACCTAAAAAAATATTTTTTGAACAATAAAAAGGAAATTTTAGGTTCAGTTTATACAGACTAACATGAAATATATGCTTTGAAAATTTCATGAAAAAATATTCAGAAGTTTTTGAGGTATCATGCGCGTTATGCCCAAAAAACACCATTTGGAAAATAATGACTTTAAAGTTTCAGAAACGCCGCTTCAGCTATTGAGCTGGTATAATTCTAAAAGCCAAAACTTCTGTTCTAATGGGAATTTCAAGGAAACAATTATATCAAAATATTCAGAAAAGACAGGAGTTTAACATTTAAAAAAATTAAAATTTCTTAAGTTTTGAAGCTTTAAGACTCCTGCGACCACTTAATTCTTTCCGACACAGAGTAATTCTATTTATAAACTTATGAAATAATGAAATGATACCAGAATTTATAAACGAATTTATTAGAAAATGCGAACTTGCTTATTTTCACGTACATGATAAAAAGGAAAATTTTAATTAAATATTCTTGGTGCTGTTTGTCTGTTTTGGAATTAAAATTAGGTGTCCGTTTTTTAAGGGCATCGCCCTTGAAAGATTTAATTAGAATAAATTTTGAACAAAGGTTTTGTTTTAGCTACACTGTAGAAATAAAGGTTATTACTATGCTGAATTTAGTTTCATGAAATGCCAAATGAAGTTTAACTATGCATTGCTTTTATTGTCAGTACCGAATTAAGTTCATCATAAGCAGATTAGGATAATATTAAAAGAAGAGTTATACGAATAGCTATATTTGATATTATTTAGGTTCCATATCTCTTTGAACTTTCATGGTATACCCATTTATACTTTTCTAATATATACAGTTATACCCAACCCTACGTTGTATAGTTTTTTAGAAAGTCTTAGTATTCTTTTAGAAACACTTTTTTTTAATAATACTATTACAAATTCATATAATTATTCTACGGAACCCTCTGTGCGCAAGTAATGCTCGCACTTGACCGTTTATTTGCTGTTAGGTGCACCACATACCAGGGAGACATGCAACAAAAAAGCGTGAGGCATGTGACAAGTTGACCCTGTTATAGAAAAAACTGGTTTGAACAGCAGAATTTGCCTCCTGTCTCACAATTATTGTCGTATGTCTCTTTGATGTGTGGCGCACCTTACTAACATATTTTGTATCAACTAAATTTATCAGTTGTTTCGTTAATAACAGTTGAGTGGTTTCTCATTTGTTTTAGCTCTCTAATGCATGCCTTATGATAAATTTGGAATGACACTTGTAATTTCTTCTTTCTTGGATGATGTAGGGACAGAAAAAGAAAAAAAAGCACAGTGTAAAGAAACAAGTGTCAGATTTCTTCCTTTTCATTTCTCGAGCAAAGCTCTTATCAGTCTTTAAATTCAATTTTATCTGTTTGCGCCTAATGTTCCATTATTGAAATGGTAATCACTTGAAAGTCTTTTATATCTTAGAGATCTAGCTTTATGGATGTAGTCTGAATTGACTAGCCTGTTTCCTAAATGTGGATGATATTTAAAAAAAAAAAAAAAGACAAGGTTATTATTCTTAGTTAGTACTTTGCGAGAAATTTTGCCTAATGTTCCTCCTTTTGTTGGGGGAGGAGGAAGCACGGCATAACTTTAAAAAAAGAGTATTAAAATATATATATATATATGTAATGATATGGAGCTCCCGTTGTGTTTACTCTGTCTCTGTATCAATCGTTGCCGGGCCGATGGGTGCAGGGGCATGGACAGCAGACGCATCTATGCCGACGTTGGATCGTTCCCTCTGAGTTTCTAGTATATCTTTGTAGTCGCAGTGTGAGTGGTATCCGGGAATTAATAAAAGTCAGATAAAATGCATGTCTGATTAAAGGAAGACAGTTTTTTCGAGGACCTGATTTATTGGTCTTCGTTACATCCTTTTGAGAAATCAGGTCCCTTTGACATGAGAGCTGGTAGTTTTATCCTTTCTGGACATTGGGACTTAGGTGGATTGCAAAGCGATCCATGGAGAGCAGAGTGGCGTGAACTTAAGGCATTATTTAGATGATAAAAAGCCCTCTCTTGAGATCCGTGCAGCAGTATAAGTATGAGGTATTTTGCATTATTCCTGCTACGGGTCATGGAAGTCAAAGGAGGCGTATTTAAAATATAATTGACCGCTCGCTGAATGATTGATTGACCACGCCAAAGGCGTTGGTTCAACTCGGCCGACTGGATGCAGCACGAAATTAATATTGCACTTACCTCAGCAAAAGTATTCTTATGAAATGTGACAAAACAATCTTTGAAAGTTATAAGATGCGATGCTGAAAAACTACTTCAACAGGGGCAACGCATTTTCAATCAATTGAGACACAATTACTAAAGCATTTAAAAAGTTTTAATTTTAATTTCTAAATTTAAATTTCTATTTTTTTTAAACAGGGATTTCAAATTTTAATAGGGGCAGAAAGGGGATTTTAAATTTTTAAAAGGGTCTTATCGCTTTAAAGGGTCTAAATGCTTTTATCGTTTCATATATATATATAAGGTATTACTTTGGACTATACAATTTAACTAATATTTGGTTTATGTGGTGTTTGTGATTTCATAATTATTGGTCAATTTCTTTTTTTTCAATGGTATTATTGTACAGAAAGTTTATAAAAAAATATTATACAATGTCTATTTGTTTGCAAAAATTTCATAAGTCATGGCAAGGTGAGGAAAGAAATTTTCCATGAGCTGGCGGATTTTTGAAAATAACATAACTAAGCAATTTCCATGTTTATTCTTCAAACCTTTTATATTATTTTTACTAAAGAGAAATTAGTATTCAGTTTCTGTAAAGTTGTATTACTATAAAGCATACAAAAATGATTCTCTTGGGGAAATTCACTTGGTGTATAAAACATTATTTTGCAAACTGTAAATTTATTACTTGAATAAAGTAGAAAATTAAAAGAAATCTATCTAAATTGTGTAAACATGCCAAATAAACCATTTAAAACACTTTAATACTGTAAGTTACTGCTAGAAAAATTTCTCTGTTCTTAAAAACTTTCAAAGCATCTTTTCAATAAACTAAATTCGAATTAAATATTAAACTTCAACCAGTTCCAATACATTTAAACTGTCAGCCAAAATCCTAGTTTGATCTTATTTGTCATACGCTTATATAAATCTTTATTAAAGAACTTTAATATAAAAAGTTTTTATCTTTTACTTGCCCATTTAGCTGAAGCCGATCTATTATATGTTAATCCAAGTTTGTATTTTGTTTAGTCATTCACCAATCTCATCATTTTGTAAATGCTAAAGTGTTCTTGGTAAAAAGTAAACTAATTTAAAACAATTCCATAAAATTAGATCAGTTTTCTCTGCGGGCCTTCCAATCATTTCAATTTGTTTACACATTTGTAATTCTGTTTATTTGGTATATAGTTTTGCACAGGCATTCATAATCTGAATTATTGCTTTGTTAACACCAAATAAAAATAAGCAAAAGCTCTAGATTTCAAGGAATCCTTTTGTTATTTCTCATTTAACTATACTAAGAGTAAGCATTTGCCCATACCTGCCAGAACCCATGACTCTCAGTAACTGTACAAATTAACAAAACATCAGCAGGCTGGCATTTGTTACTAAAATATGTATAAGATAACATGTAAAAGTTCTTCATCTGGTTTTCAAAAGCAAATTTTTAAGCTTATAATGCAAATTTATTGTGGTGGTTCTTATTTCATGTTCCATTTGTATTTAAAAAATGGAACTTTTTTCTTTTTAGCCTATCTAAAGATTTTTTTTTTTTCCCTCACAAAATTTATTGAAAATGCATTTGCCTAATGCTAAAAATATATATATATTTTAACTTTCTATAACCATTGATTATATTTTTTGCTTTTATAAGTCACCTTAAATAAAATTTAAACTGATCTTTATTATTATGATTCATCTACGGTTTTATATTATAAACCTGTCATAATTTATATTTTACATTTATATTTTTAAAGGTATAATTGCAATACTATAATGAAGGGAACGAATAGTTATTCACAACTGGATTAAATCATACCCAAGGCTGGAGTAGCACGGTTGAAGTTTATTTCAACAGAGCGAAAAATGTCCAGACCAGGAATCGAACCTGGATACTTGGCGTGCCGTGCCAATGCCTTACCTGTTAGGCTATCCGGATGATACCTGGTTGACATAATTCACTCTTATTTGTTAGACTTGGCTGTGAACTGCAGTTCTAGTTTCATTCATCCGAGCTATACTTCAACTGTGCTACTCCAGCCTTGGATATGATTGCAATACTATTTTAGAAATAAAGTAAACTGCTTATTAATTCTTTTTTACTACTTTAATTATTAAATTTTATATTTCAGTATTATACTTTATTCTGATAATTAGTTTTTCTGACTTTACATAGATGAAAGTACTTTTTATTACTATTGAGGGAAAAAAAAGGTGTTCAGATATAGGTTACTGTTTTGATATAGAATATTAATAGATATTGTTTGAAAAAATTCTTAATGCTAGATTTCCTCAATAAAAACATAGTGTTGCATTTATGATGATTTGTTTGCGGTAAGTAAGATCTTGCTTTTGATTTTTTAAAGATATGTACAGTAAAACCTCCCTAAAGTAACCACGTTCCGTTCCAACAAAAATTGGTTGCTCCGAGAGGTGGTTTATTAATGAAGGTCATGTTTAAATCTAGGTTTTAATTCTCAAAAAAAGATAACAATTAATGTTACTAACATTTATTTTTCACATTAGGAAAAAATATGAATATTTAAGTATCAAAACAAAAGTTAATTACGTAAGTTTATCACTGCAGAGTTTAAAAAATGAATACATTTACATTTGCTTTGATTTTACGGTTTTATCTTTTATAACTTTTATTTCCAATTCCTTTCGAAGTTCAGTAAATAAATACAATTTTTTTTTGGACGGGAACAAATAATGACGATTTCATTAATTTATGTATTTCTTTGAGAGTTTTCTGACAAAATGGGGCAGGAGAGTTTATTGACCGCCATTCTTAATTTGTCATCAGAGTTAAATTCATTGCCTAAAAAGGCACAAAAGGGTTTAAATACTTAAACAATACCGGAAAGAAAAATATCTAAACTTAGTTTACAAGTTTGATGAATAATGCAGCATTCCCCGGAATTATTTTTGTAATAAAACCTTCAAGCAACCAGGAAAAAAAAAAAAAAAAAAAACAGAATTCGTTTTATTTTCTTCAAAGAAATTAGTCGTTCATGGAGGGAATTCAACTGGGATGGTCTGTGAATGGAGGTAAAATTAGTATTGAGCTTATGAGAATAAACTTCGTTCCATGAAAAAATGGCCGTTCAGGGAGGTGGTCGCACAGGGAGGTTTCACTGTGTAATAAAATATTTCACTGTGTAAATAATTTCATATAAAATAATTCACTGTGGTTTTTTTTTTATTCAGCCTTTTTGATAATCTCTTTAATAATTATTTTTAAGACTGAAAATTGTACCATCGTGTTTGTATGTATAGGGAGGAAGCAAAAGTAAATTAATAAATAAAATATTTTAGTACATCATAATATTTTTTTGAGAATGCTGATATTTTTTGTAAATGATACTCTTTTATTTCATGAACTTATTTTATAAAATTTGATAATTTTAGGCCATTTCCAAAGAAGCATTATATGGTACTTTGGATCCAAACACAAGAGAATGGACAGATGGATTGTTTACTCATGTTCTGAGGAAGTAAGTTTTGAAAGCTACAGGTAATGTTTTGTTTCCTTTTTTAACACTTTCCAACAAAGTTGAAAAGTGTTTATACATTCTGTTTATCTGGCCGTCTGTCCATGCTCTAACTCCCATAAATATACTCGGATTTTCATGAAATTGATAAAGGTTATTTAGGGTCACCAAAGCATGTTTGGTATTGTATATGAAGTATGTAGGATTAATTGTTCATTTACAGGGGCACTCAAAAGTATTCATTACATTATGGTATATGGGGAATAACTCCCATAAATATACTCGAATTTTCGTGATTAACACTTTCCAACTAAGTTGAAAAGTGTTTTATGCATTCGTTTTGTCTGGCCATCTGTCCACGTTCTAACTCCCGTAAATATACTCGGATTTTCATGGAATTGATAAAGGTTATTTAGGATCACCAGAGCATGTTTGGTATTGTATATGAAGTATGTAGGATTAATTGTTCATTTACAGGGGCACTCAAAAGTATTCCTTACATTATGGTATATGGGGAATAACTCCCGTAAATATACTTGGATTTTCATGAAATTGATAAAGGTTATTTAGGGTCACCAAAGCATGTTTGGTATTGCATATGAAGTATGTAGGATTAATCGTTCATTTACAGGGGCACTCAAAAGTATTCCATTACATTATAGTATATGGGGAAAAATCGTTTGCAGAGTATTTTAATGACATTATGCTATTTCAAATGTATTGAAACTGATATAAATCACTGAATTTCATTACGATCACGTTAGAACAGGACATTCATAGCATTTTTTATTTATTTACAGGGACACACAAAAGAAATCGGAGTAATAATGGCTGGAGTGCACGGTTTAAAATTCGATATGCGCTGTTAAACTTAATTATTTTTTTGCATCTTACTCGTTATATATAAATTCCATACCTCAAATACTGGGCTGCACAAAAGTGTTCACGTACCGTTCTCCTTATTAGAGGAAATTGCTGAAGGTAAATTTTCAACTGAAGTATATGTATCTCTTAAGTGAACTAAATTTTGGCTTGCATGTGGCTAATAGATTCAAATCTATAAATCATATACAGGGCTGCTGAAAAAATTCGCATAATTTTCCGATTGTGGATGGGAACAGCTGAAATTGGGTTTTGAAATGTATTATGCATTTCCATAGGGTTGAATTAGACGTAATATTTTAATTTTTTAAACAGTGCAGTTTTGTTACATTATTCTGAATGTGTTTGAAAGTGTTTGATAATCTATGCTTGACGCATGATTTTTTCTTTCTTGTTTTCTTTCTGTTTTTGTTTGTTCACACAACTAATTTAATTTCTTTTTATGTAGAATCATTGACAATGTGCGTGGTGAAATCAGCAAAAGACAGTGGATTATCTTTGATGGTGATGTTGATCCTGAATGGGTTGAAAATCTTAATAGTGTATTGGATGACAACAAATTGTTAACTTTGCCTAATGGTGAACGTCTTAGTTTGCCTCCCAATGTAAGTTAAATGAAGTAATACAAATTTTATTATTTTATTATTTATGAATTAATATAGTAAGTTTTCAGTGAAATAGCACTATGTATGTTTTTTTTTAATCTGAAAACTAACTGTAACATTGTCGTAAATCAATTTTAACTTTCGAACATAGTTGAAAAGTCCTTACTTTTGTTTGTCTGCCGTCTGCATGTCTGTGATCTAAGTGTTGTCAATATATTTGATTGCCATGTATTGATGCATGTTATTTGGGGTTAACTATCGCATACTCACTGTTGAAAATGGAGTGTGTAGTATTTATATTTGATTTAGGAACATTCAAAAGCATCTCCTTATATTATGGTCTATGAGGCGAAATTATTTGCAGTGTATTTTAAGGTTGCTACACTATTTCAAACATGAATGAAATTGGTCTAATGAAATTGATATGCATTTCTGAGGTTAAAACATATTTTCTGTAGAATTTGGCATGCAAAACATTTATAGGATCTAGGGCTGGACAATATCAGAAATTTGATATTGCAATATATCTATGGTTGGTTGTGTTTATGACGGCCAATTATCAGCATGAGGAATATAGGCCCGGGGGGGGGGGTGCTATCCGTGCGGGTCTTTCTAAGGGAACTTAATCCGTATTAACGCTGCAATATATCTATGAGTTAATATCGATATTGGTGATATATCGTGATAACTACATTAAACTGTGTAAGAATAGAAATATTGCTAATTTCAGGAAAAAAAAAAAAGGTACAGTAGCAGCAATTTAAGTATGAACAGATGTAGAAAGCAACGAATCTATGTTTTATACCTATATATGTTCACACAGCATCATTAAAATGTGTTTATGTATCTATGCAAAATAGAAATATTTTAGAAAAAGAAACCAATATTTGATATCTGTTTGCACTTATACTATTTGTTGCATAGTATTTTTCTTTAAAAATAGTATGTTTCCTTTTCTTCCTACTTTATGGATTATTTGTTAATAACATTTTAACTGTTTAATTACTTTGTGTATAACTGAGAATATTATAAAAAAATTAAAATAAAATATTCTTAAATTTAGGACAGTGATGATTTTAATATAATTAAAATAAGTAAAAGCAGGGGAAAAACTAAATTTAATGCCACATGTCATGCTAATATACTTGTAATTAAGTAGATTTCAGTGGATGATAGACGCAGCAGACATGTTGTTTTTCAATCTTTCTCTAAGGAATGAATGCATTCTTAATCAAAAAAAATTCACTGTATTTATATCTTCCTACCTATTTACTATAAATAAACAACATCAAATCCTTTTTAAAAAATATAAATATTCAAATCACATTTCAGAATAGTTTAATTTAAATTGTTTTTTGACAAATATTCCTTTTAAACTAAAATATCAAGACAGGATATGTTAAATTCATTTGAGAAAACTTTGCTCTAATGAAAATACAATAAACGACACAGAAGAAAGGATATCAATACACAATAATAATAAACATTGTATTCAGTAGCATAGTAGCATTACAGACCGGGAAGCTCTTTTTAAAAGCAACGAATCATCACAGTGAGCGAGTGCTCTGACCTTGACTTTTCCCCCAACTTGACAAGATGGAGTGGACTCTGATTGGTCGCTCGCAAGCCGAGCATCCCAGCTGTTGGGCTAAAGACTCAAAGTTGGTCTTTGAGTCTTTATCTTTAGTCTTGTCTTTACAGACAGGTGATCATTGCAACTGGAACTCAGCAATAATCAGTGCTCATTTGATTATTCAAGCCATATCAGTATGTGTGGACCAATCACAACGGTGAGAGAAGAGAATTACGATAAGTGTTATTCAGTATTACACAGCCAGGTAGTGGAATAAACTCAAAGTTTTCAGAAAAGGAATATTGTAATAATTGGGATATTTCTAGAGTTAATCAGCAGAAAGAAAGTAATCGAGGTAGATTTTCTGTTTTGGAGTGAATGGAGGGTGAAAACATTGTAATGGAATATTGGGCTATGTTTTTTGGGGCTGTGGCAGTGTGTTCAAGACATTATTATTTTATTTGGTTTTGAGATATTTTGCATTTTTTTTTTTTTTTCCGAGGCTCATGTTCAAAATTCCATTGAGCTCAAAACATTGTCATTTTATTGGGATATACCAATAGAGTCGAGGTTTAGATATTGTTATTCCAATATTTTTCGATATATTGATAAATAATCCAGCCTTAACAGGATCACACAAAAGAATTCAGTTATAGACAATATAGGACTTTAGGGAGAAAAATTGATTAGAGCATATTTTAATGATGTTGTACTATTTCTAACTTCAAACAATGAAATTTGCATACGTTAGTGAGATACACTACTGGATAATTTCTGTAGAATATGATATACATAAGTTATTATTTACAAGGGGTGCATAAAAGATTTTGGTTACATTACTGTCTATTATCAATAAATGCTGAAAGTGCTTTTTCAGTTGTGGTATGTGTTTTTAAGTTAAAGTTTTGCATACTATAAACTAATATCATATACAGAGCTACACAAAATAATTCTTAAGTAGTCTATTGTGTACGAGCATGAATTGCTTAAGGCTACTTTTTAAATGAGTCGTGCATTTTCCAGCCAAACTATAATTAGTATACTGAGATATGTTTATAAAATTTGAATGCATTCTTATGATTAGAACTGGATACATTGTTATTTATGTATGTAATTTCTGAAAGATGTTTTCACTTATGTAATGCATTTTTTTCTTGAATTAAAATTAGTTTAATATAATTTGTGTATAAAATCTGTAGATGGTATGGATTTACATTACTATTCAATCACATTTTTATCTATTGGTGGAAATTGCTGAAGCTTAATTTTTGACTTTGTTATGCATTTAGTAAATAAGCTAAATTTTAGCACACTTTGTACCATATATAAATCATGCACAGGCATGAATAATAAAGTACTTTTCCAGCTGTAGGTGCTAACCGCTGAAATCTGTTATTCAAGTCTATTATGAGTTTCCTAAGTTATTTATTTAAATTCCTTCTTTCACCCTTTCTAACCAGTGAAGTTCCATTAAAATATTCTGGCAGTGCTGGAAAGTGTTTTATAATCTATGCTTGAACTTGATGCATGATTTTTATTTATTGTTATATTTAAATTTGGTGGGAAGAAAAGCCCTAAACTTCAAATTTTAAAAATATATTTTATTTAATAGCTACCAACTGTCATTTGGAATCATTTGTATCACTACATTTTTCAATAACAACATTTGCCTTTATTGTCATTCCTAGCTACAGTATTGATTATAACTTGCGTTGGTTTTGTATCAATTAACAGTTTAATCAATATTATATCTGGCTAATTATCACGTCTCTAATATTATATATTTTCTTTTTTCCACTAATTTATTTAATAGAAATTTCAGTACTACTGAGTTATCTTGTCGACCAATTTCGCCAAATTATATAAATCCTCAAATTATACAAATTGACATTTTTATTTTATATAATGAAAGAACTAATAAATAAGTATAACATTAATAAAAGTACAAATAAAATGTCAAAATAAAAATCACTTGATGACGTAAACACGTGTAACTTGCTTAAAGTCAATTGACTGTGACATTTACAATCAACTTTTACTGGTATTTAATCTTATAGCTTGGCGATAGATTTTTGCATGATGAGCTTAGCGATAGATTTTTGCTTGATGGGATAACCAAGTAGTATTGAAATTTCTCTGTCATATCATAACCATATCAATTGATATATAATAACAAATACTTTAGATGATGGTTTACCTACATTATTTAATGTAATTTTTAAATAGAAAAAGGATAGTTTCATTTCTCAATTTTTAATAATCATTCATATATAAATAATTTCAGATTTAAGAAAAAAAATGTCTGTTATAATAATTATTTTTGGTATTCATATTTTAAGAGCTTTAGTGTGTAAATTAAGAATTTTTTATGCATTTTCTAAGAATAATTTTGTCTTTTTCATAGGTGAGAATTATGTTTGAAGTTCAAGATTTGAGATTCGCTACATTAGCGACAGTGTCTCGTTGTGGCATGATTTGGTTTAGTGAAGATGTGTTATCAACAGAAATGATTTTTGAGAACTTTTTAATGAAACTTCGTCATATTCCATTAGAAGAGGTTGAAGAAGAAATTTCTTACAAGAAGAAGAAAGAGGATACTCTTAAGGAGGATCTTCTCTCTCCTACTCTTCAAGTATAAATAATTTAAATTTAATAGTTTTATGTCTTCTGAATTTATTATTTTGATGAATTGTATGAGCCTTTTAGACAAAATCAAATGAGGTTTAAGTTGAAAAATATATATTAAAAAAAATTCTTTCCATTTTAAGTTGAATTACCTTTTTGTGTCTTTTTGAAATATTTGCATTTTATTACTTTCTTCTGTATACATGAGAAGAATTTATTGGGATAGTGAAAATTTTCTACTTTCGTTTTTTGATAGATTTAAACTTTTTGGGACATCCTGAACACAATGCGATTGTTTTTGGAAAATGTCTGTTAGTCTGTGTGTTACACAACTTTTGTTGTTACTAATCCACAGACTTTCATAAAAATTTATTTTCTATTGGACCTTGACATCAATTGGTACTGATTAGCCTTGGGTGTATATTCCCCAACAAGCGACTGCTATGCTGCATCTGTCATGGTTTCCATGATAGCTTTATATCAAGAACTAATCCATGCATGTAATTTGATAAAACTGCATATTCTCTTAAACCTTGACCTGAATAGATGCTGATTAGGATTCAGAGTGTATTGCCTACTAGTGACCCTGCTGTGCCTTGTTTTGCATGATTTCCATCGTAGCTATCTATATCTCAGTATATATAAGGTGAAATTTTATCGAACTTAATGAAGTTAGACCTTGACATGAGTTAATACTGATTGGGTTCTTGTGCATCTTGCTCAACATTTGGTGCTGCTGTGCTGTGTTTCTAACAATTTCTATGAGAGCTACATCTATTGTATGAGATGAAATTGCACCAAATTTATTATGAAAGATATTTATTAAAAATTTTGTTGTAGTTTTGGCTTTGTTCATTCAACAGCAGCACTGCTATGCTTTACTTTTCATGATAGCTATATCTAACCATCTATAGCGTGGAATCTCAATAAATTTAATACGCAAGATATTTATTAAAAATTGTGTTGATTCCATTTTGACTTTGTTCACTCAATAGGGGATGTTGCTATACTATATATACAGGTGTTAGAGTACGGAGGAGGATGGCATGTTGCTAATACACATTTTATAATGGAGGTTGATTCAGTACTTTTATATGTATAATGTAGTTATATTTATATATTTATCAAAACATATTAAATTTATTCATATTCATTAATATTTAATAAAGTTAATGATTAATTTGTATTTAAATTTTAGCCTACTCGGGACAATATCATATTAATTTCTAATAGTATACTATCTTAAATGAGAGTAAAATGCATAATGAGTGTATTTGTTATACCTAATGCTATGACAGTATGGATTTTAATTTGGTAATTTGTTTATTTTATTTTTCCTCTGTCCTTAAATCTTGTTTCATTTTGAACTTAATTGGTGTTCAGTGGTTTATTTCTCGATTTTATGTGTGTGGTAGCCTCAAATTCATATTCTTTAGCTAATTTGTGGCTAATATGCAGATGAAACCACATATTTTTTTTTCGGAACTTAAAGCATTTGGGACCTGATGATTCTAAGTTCTACAGATTTCCATCATTCCATTTCTGTTATTCAATTTCTGCTGTTTTTTACTATGTTTTTGGAATCTGTGTTAAGTGTGTTGGGGGAACTGTGTTTGTTAATGTCATTTTATTCACATTTTCACAGTTTTCGTTGGTCATTGGTAATGTTTATTTAATGGTTATATATATATATATAAAACATCTATAATAATAAAGAAAGAAGTTTGTGAGTGAGTGAGTGAGTGTGTTGACGGTGTTCTGAAGAGACCGCTGCACGTAGAACTACAAAATTTGGAGAAAAGGTACGTCTATATATAAAGTTTTGCACCTCGAAGCCCGATTTTTGATTTTTTGATTAGATTTTTTTTAATTTAATTTTTTATGTGATTTTTAGCACTTTAAGTTTTGGGGCGATTTTTTCCATAAAAGTGAGAAGAATATGGTTTCTTTCTTTTAACCCAATATAGTAAATTTTGTTCCCTTTTCAAAAAAGTTTATTCGGAATTCATGCAGCGATTTTTGGATTTTTAACGAATTTTTTATGCAATTATTGAACAGCATTTAATGCATTTCCATACCTATATGGATGTTACTGTACAGGGAGACAGTTCTGTCGCCAAATGCCGCCAAGTTTGTCGCCAACTTGGTGGTATGTTGCCAACTTGGCGATATATTGCCAAATTTGGTGACTGAAATGAGTGCTAACTTGGCGATATCTCTAATATTTCGCCAAATTCCCATAGACTTCCATTGTAAACCAATATGGATTACTTGCTTGCAGAAAATCAACAAAATGAAATATTTTAATGCAACAAAAACTAATATTAACTTAAGGTATTATGTTAATTATATTTAAGGGAATCCAAGTAAATTAAATTGTGAATAAAAGTAACATGATACAATGCTTAGATTATTGTATTTTATTGATATTTTCAACGAAAGGGTTGCCAGTGGTCATTTTGCCGAAAATTATAGTTGATAAATGAATTGAAATGGCTATATCTGTTATAAAATAATATAAACAACTCGCAAATTAAAAGAAAATAACTGTTATTTGTTTAATTTAAAAAAAAAAGAATCAAAAACCTTTTTAATGCGAGATAAAATTTATAAAATGAAAATATTTAATTTATATATGAAAGGAATGTTTATAAAACTTAAAAAATAAATTAGTATGAAAGAAGCAATTGGTACATTATTTGGCGATTTTTCGCTTCGCCAGGTTAATAAAAATGTGCCTGAAAGAACTTGAAGAAATAAAATTTAAGTAACAGTCTTTTAGTCCTTCTTTTTTTAAATTCAATTTAATTATCATTTTTATGTAATTTTCCCATCGTATGTCTTACAGGAGAAAGGCTTTATTTGTGAGTTACATGCTATTTAATTATTACCTTGGTCGCCAAACAATGCAATTTTAAGCCACAAAGGCAGAAGCGTGAAATAAACCAGGCGAAGGTCGCAATAATTTTTTTTAAGTATAGGAGAACATTTTGGAGTAAATCTTTATATTCAAATGTAAATTATATAAAAAGGATTTAAAATTATAACTATGTAGTCAAGTATTTAAATTTTAGTGTAAAAGTGTGCCATATACACACATATTTTATAATCTTCGATAATCAAGCCACCATCAAATGACATATTTACTATATTATTGAAAGTTTTGTTGGCATAGATGTCATATACGCTCCATGGTACATAATGGGCTCCAAAATTGCGTTATTTTGCCTGATATGTTAAGTCGGCTATTGTTGTTTATTTATTAATAAATTGTTTATTTACTTTTATTTTCTTTTTTACAGTTATATAAACTGTTTTGTTCTATAGATATTAATTAAACATTTTATTATTTATTGCTATTTCCTTTTAAAACAATAGAAAATAATTTAAATATATATATGTAACTGGTATTCGAAAACGATGTTTTCACCAAATTGGCGTGAAAAAATATCGCGCCAAACCCGGTACGTATCTATGCCTAATAGTTATTTACATTATTGTGATTACTTAGTATCAGGCAACAGATTGAAGAGTATTTGGTATATTTTTAATATATGGGCTTTGGTGAGTTTGAGAAAATGGCTTTGTCGAGTGAAGTGAATTTTACGTATATTTACTGGCAAACTATTTACTTTTCATATACATATAAGCATTTTTTTTTCAATATTTATTTTATTTATTTATATAAAGAAGAGCTATTTATCTACTTTTAAATACGAACAGAAATAATTTGTGGTTCTACCTGATTATCCCATAGACCAAAAAAAAATATCGCCAAACTATAAGATTAAATGCCAACTAGTTGGATGTGCCAATCCCAAAACTTTCTTCTATCTTATACATCTTAATATTTCCAGGGTTTGCACAGACTCCTTAGACTCCTTGGAAACTCCTTAGAAATGAAAACATTCCCAAGTAGTACTTAGAACTACTTAGATAAACAAACCGCTCCTTAGAAACTCCTTAAATTGTACCGCGGCTTTGGACGCAAGCGATATTGCTGCCGAGGGAATAAAAAATCGTGATTCTAAAACCCACGGTAAATCCTTTATGCACGTCATTCATCTGAAGCACAGCATTGATGGGTAAGATAATTTTAACAGCAGGGATCCTACTAGGTCCGTTTTTCAATTATTAGGTCCATAAAGTCCGTTTTTCGACACTGCTAGCCGACCTTTATTTTAAATTTTATCGGTATTTGGCATTTAGCCAAGAATCTCGGAAAAATCGCATTTTTCCACAAATATGTTCCAAAAAATACCGTCAAATTTCGTCGATCGATCGCGGAAAAAATTCATAAATTTTGTCAAAGGATCGTGAAAAAACGTGAATTTCTCCAACAGATCGCGGGAAAACTCAAATTTCTTCAAGAGACGCGAAAAAGCGCAAATTTACTCTGGATCGCGAATTTCGTTAAAGATCGAGAAAAAAAAAGCAGATTTCCTCAAACGATTGCATAAAACACGAATTTCCTCAAAAAATCGTGAAAAATGCGAATTACTTCAAAAATCGCGAAAAACACGCGAATTTCCTCAAAAGATCGCGAAAAACATGCGAATTTCCTCAAAAGATCGCGAAAAACACACGGATTTCCTCAAAAGATCGCGAAAAACACGCGAATTTCCTCAAAAGATCGCGAAAGACACGCGAATTTCCTCAAAAGATCGCGAAAGACACGAGAATTTCCTCAAAAGATCGCGAAAGACACGAGAATTTCCTCAAAAGATCGCGAAAGACACGAGAATTTCCTCAAAAGATCGCGAAAGACACGAGAATTTCCTCAAAAAGATCACGAAAAACACGAGAATTTCCTCAAAAGATCGCGAAAGACACCAGAATTTCCTCAAAAGATCGCGAAAGACACGAGAATTTCCTCAAAAAGATCGCGAAAGACACGAGAATTTCCTCAAAAAGATCGCGAAAGACACGAGAATTTCCTCAAAAGATCAAGAAAGACACGAGAATTTCCTCAAAAGATCGCGAAAGACACGAGAATTTCCTCAAAAGATCGCAAAAGACATTAGAATTTCCTCAAAAGATCGCGAAAGACACGAGAATTTCCTCAAAAGATCGCGAAAGACACGAGAATCTCCTCAAAGATCGCGAAAGACACGAGAATTTCCTCAAAGATCGCGAAAGACACGAGAATTTCCTCAAAGATCGCGAAAGACACGAGAATTTCCTCAAAGATCGCGAAAAACACGAGAATTTCCTCAAAGATCGCGAAAAACACGAGAATTTCCTCAAAAAGATCGTGAAAAATACGCAAATTTCCTCAAAAGATCGCGAAAAACACGCGGTTTCCATCAAAAGATCGGGAAAAACACGCGGTTTCCATCAAAAGATCGAGAAGAAAAGTCAGTTTCTTCAAACGATCAAAATAAAACGCAAATTCCTATAAAAGATTGCGAAAAAATGCGAATTTCCCCAGAAGATCGCGAAAGAAACTGCGAATTTCGTCAAAGGATCGTGAAAAATACGCGAATTTCGTCAAAGGATCGCGAAAAATACGCGGTTTCCGTCAAAGGATCGCGAAAAATATGCGGTTTCCGTCAAAGGATCGCGAAAGATACGCGGTTTCCGTCAAAGGATCGCGAAAAATATGCGGTTTCCGTCAAAAGATCGCGAAAAAAACGCGAATTCCATTAAAAGATCACGAAAAAAAGCGAATTTATCGCAGAAGATCGCGAAAAAAATGCAAATTCGGCAAAATGTCACCTTCAAAGAAAGCGATTACCGCTGTTCTAAAAGAGTAAATTCAAAACTTGTTATATTTTTTCTTGTATGTTGCGTTTAGCATTTTTTTTTTTTTTTTTTTCCTTTTAAAATTTTCTTTATCATGTATATGATATACATAATAAGTGTTTGGAATTCGACTAAGCTCTATCTATATGACCTAGGGGTGATTCTAATCCGAATTTTCCGAAAATGTAAGGCATTCTTTTTCGAAAATTTTAAAAAATCGGTCAGCAATCCGAAAATTCGGACATATGGTCGCCGAAAAAAAATAAATTTTGTCAATCGTTTGCAGAAAAATTGCCAATTTCGTCAAAGGATCCGAAAACGCAAATTTCGTCAAAGAATCGGGAAAACTGTTAATTTCAGAATTTTTTTTTTTTTTTTTTTTTTTTTACTCAGAACTACCTCTGTGACATGACCATTGGTCACTGCATAAAAACGTTGATTGTCCATTTTGTATTTAAACTTAAGAAATCAGTAAGCAGTATATTGTGAATACTGTGCAATTTCAGCACTAACAATTAGATTCTAATACAGTAAAATTTGTTTTTGAAATATTTTTCTCTCCAAATTGGGCATTAAAAATTGGAGTGTGCATACCACATAACAATGCAGCACATAAAAACATCGACAACAACAACAACAAAAAATGGCAAATCCTTAAAACATTTTGGACTCCTTGGATTTTTTGGGTACTCCTTGGATTTTTTCTTCTGAACTCTGTATGAACCCTGTATTTCAAAACCTAGTTACACATGTTAATACTTCAATATTATTAGTTCAATACTATACCAACTTTGATTTTCATCTTAAATTTCTGCTCAAGTCAATTAAACGGACTAAAAACGAGTTAATCTGTATCATGATATTTGTTAAAATTATTAATTTTTCCTTATTCTGTTGTTATCAGCTGTTTGCGAATAGCCGGCTTAGCAGGAAGCAAGTTCCTGCCGCTGCATGAGCCGCTGATGCACAATAGAACTACGAACAATCAAGAAAAGTATACAAAAATCGCTAGCACGGAGCCCCTTTACCGCGCAATATTTCCAAATTCAAGGAGGACCTGTTGGCCAAAGCCAAAAACAAGCACAAACATTTTGGTTCAATTGTATGCATAATTTTATATGCTGTTCGATGGTACAATAATGAAAATGGCACAGAGATCGGAATTATAGCGCCCCCTTCTTTCGGAATTTTTTCAAGTTCAGGGAGGACTTGTTTGCCATAGCCAGAAACATGCACAAAAAATTTGGTTCAATTATATGGATAACTTCATACACTTTTCGATGGTACAATAATGAAAATGGTACAGACATCGCAATTATAGTGCCCCCTACTGGCAGAATTTTTCCAAATTCAGGGAGGACCTTCGTGACATGACCAAAAATAAACACATAAAATTTGGTTCAATTCTATGCATAACTTCATACACTTTTCGACGGTACAATATTCAAAATGGCACAAAAATTGTACAAAAATTGCTATTACAGTGCCCTCTACGAGCGATTTTTTTTACAAATTAAGGGAGGATCTCCTTGCCATAGGCAAGAACTTAAAAATTTTTTTTGGTTCAATTCTATGCGTAACTTCATACACTTTTCGATGGTACAATATTCAAAATCGCTATTACAGCGCCCCCTACCGGCGAATTTTTTGCAAATTCAGGGAGGACCTGCTTGCCATATCCAAAAACTTAAAATAAAAATTTGGTTTAATTCTATGCATAACTTCATACACTTTTCGATGGTACAATATTCAAAATCGCACAAAAATTGTTATATCAGCGCCCCCTACCGGCGAATTTTTTCCAAATTCCGGGAGGACCTGCTTGCCATAGCCTAAAACTTCTAATAAAATTTTGGTTTAATTCTATACATAGCTTCATACACTTTTTGATGGTACAATGGCGACAGACAGACAGGCAGACGGACACACAAACAGACAGACATTTTCTATAAACATGTTTTTTGGAATCTCTGACCCCTAAAACATGCAAATCTGTCGAAAACCGGAAGTCGAAAAAAATTTTGATTACAATACTTTCTTCTATTGAAGATAGAAGAAAGTAATAATGGGTGATCGTAAATGTCAAATTTACTTGACATTAAACACACTACACGTGTTTGTTACGTCATCAGGTGATTTTTAATTCGATATTTACATTTCTTCGCGATCTGCTGCAAATTTTTGACATTCCATTTTTGACCTATAATACTAAAGTAATTTCTACCTTCATTTCAATAAAGTTTATTCGGATTTCGTATAACAATTTTCGAATTTTTCAGGTATTTTGTATGTGATTTTTAGTGTAGTTTAGCGATATTTTCTACCATTTTTCCACATTAGTGAAAGACGTTGATAGAAGTTGAATCAACTTTCAATCTTCGAACACAATATATATATATATATATATATATATTCTCTTTTCGAAATTTGCGCAGCGATTTAAAATTTTTTTCGCGATATCTTATTGTGATTTTCAGAGGTTTTTCGCAATTTGTGCTGTTTTTTTACGTACCTGGGCAACGCCGGGCAAGTTAGCTAGTATATATATATACATACATACAGCATAACCTCTGAATAACGGTTATCAATGGGACCGATGAAAAATGACTGCTATTCAGAGGTGGGTGCTATTCAGAGCTTTCATTTAAAAAAATCATAATTACATAAATTTAAATAGCAATACAGTCATTTTAATTAATCCTCATTGTTTTAATACATTAAAAAAATCAGTGATTTGCAGTTACTTTTTTTTCTGCAAATATCTTTCTCCAAAGACATAATAGTATGAATTGTTTTGCTGTACATCTCATCATCAATATGATTTAATGCAAAATTTTTGATTTCGCGAAGGTTTGTTAAAAATTTGGTATATGTGTTAATACAGACCTGCCAACTGCTATGAAAAAATCGTAGTTGCTACTATTTGGATCTATAAACTACGATGCTACGGAAGTTGGTGTTAACCCTCCGAGCCTCTTGCAAAAGGGTAAAATTGTAATGTTGTTTTCTTTGCATTTTGTTTTAAATGCTAAGAAAATGTGATTTTTTCAACATTATAAAAAAACTCAATTACAAATATGAATGTAATCCTTGAGAGTAATAATCATTTTTAAATGTATTTAAAATTCATTAAATCTATAGAATTGTATTATCTTAAATATTGCTTGTATTGCTATGAAACCTGGAGCTTAGTGAACGGAATATTACGCCCCAAACATTAAAGGGTTAAACTACGATTTTTTGCAAAACACACAAACACGTTTTGTTTCTAGTTGTGACTTTATCCCGCGCAGCATATTTTTCAGGAGTGATTCTGTTCCGAAATTTCCAAAATTTCAAGGTATTCATTTCCAAAAGTTTAAGCAAATTGGTCATTAGTCCGAAAATTCAGACATTAAAAAATGTTCATGGGGGAAAAAAGAATCTGGGCTGCAAAACAAACTTCTTAACATAAAACCCTCTTTATGTATATTAACCGCAAGTGAATTGTGTTTCTGTAAATATTTATACAGGAATTCCCTTCCTAAGAAACAGGGGTGCGATTTTAAGAATTTCTGGAAGGGGGAGGGTGTTCTTTGAGGGGCAACGTTTGAAAAAATGTGCAAAATCGCATGATTTGCACGTGGAAAAGGAAAGGCATAAGGAAATAAGGCAATAATGAAAACTGCTGTGCAGTATTTCCCCTGCAAATTCTTCCACAGACCTATGATTCTTCTGCGAGTATATTTTGAAATTTCTTGGAAACCCATGAATTTCTTTTCTTTAATGGAATTTCTCCAAATTAATTCGTGAATCGATCGTGGAAAAAATTGAGAATTTCTTCAAATGATCGTATAAAAATATCGGGTATTTCGTCAAAGATCTTGGAAACAAATAGTGATTATCTTCAATAGGTCGCTGAATAAAATTGCTAATTTCATTAAGAGTTCAGAAAGAAATTGCGAATTTCGTCAAAAGATTGCACAAAAAATTACGAATTTCGATAAACTATCGAGGGAAAAATATTGCAAATTTTGCCAAAAGGACATGGAAACGAATAGTGAATTTTGTTAATTGGGTGCGAAAAGATATGGAAAATTTTACCGATTGGCTGCGATAAACTATTGCAAATTTCGACAAATGACTGTGTAAAAGAAATCAATTTCATCAAATGGTCGCAGAAGAAAATAAATTTCGTCAAAGGATCGTCGTAAAAACGTGAATTTTGTCAAAATATCACGGAAAGAAAACGCAAATTTCATTAAAAGATCAGTAAGAAAATGCTAATTTCATCGAAAGATAGCAGAAAGAAAACACTAATTTCGTCAAAGGATTGTAGTAAAAAATCCAAGATTCGTTAACAGATTGCTGTAAAAAATGCAAATTTCGTCAAAAGTTCATGGTAAAAAGTGCAGATTTCAACAAAGAATCGTGACAGAAAAATGTGAATTACGATTGTGGGGAAAAAAGGTGAATGTCCTGAAATGATCGCGGGAGAAAAATCGCGAATTTCCCCAATTTACTGTACTGTGCTAAAAAACTGGAACCAGGCTCCTTTTACAAATGTAAAAAGAAATGCTGTAAAACGAGAAGAAACTCTAACAATCGTAAAAAAAATTTTACTGTATCGAGTTGAAAGACTGAATCCTTATTCCTTTTATGAATGTCAAAAGATGGCTGCGAAACACGAAAAATCAACCAACCAAACTCCAGATTAATTTTAATTTTGTATGCTACAATTTCTCATATTCAAAGGTTGGCAGATCTGGTTAATACTGGAAATTTTAGGTAATTCTATAATCTCTTCCATATCCCCTTCCGCATCACCTTTTTCTTCCTCTCTCCTATCTTCTACCATTTGCTGTATGAGTCAAATGTAGTAACTGCCAAATCTTTGTCCAGACCACAGCGAATTGAGTTTGGCCGTGTCCAGACATACAAACTTACTGGCGCTCGTGTTAGTTATGCGTGCTGTTCTAAGAATATTATCTAAATTTTCCCCATGTCTTCATTTTTTGTGTCTAGTTTTGAAAAAGGGTTAAGTGTTCAATAGATTAAGTAACATTTTGTTGACATATTAACTAAACTTTGATTAATCTGCTTCAGATTTTGGTTTGCACATAAATATGAAATTGTACTAGAAACTGTTAAAAAAAATTTCTCCTGACTTTTGCACGGCTGTTGTTCAGAATTCCTTATTTAGAGGCTCGTGCTAATGTTAATGCTATGGAATGTGTTTGGTTTCATCAATATGTAGCCGGTATTCGGAGGTTGTCGTTTTTAGAAGTGACCATTCAAGGAGGTTTCACTGTATCTCTCTCTCTCTCTCTCTCTATATATATATATATATATATATATATATATATAATTATTTTATGATATTTGAAGTTGTATTATTGGATAATGTACTGTAAAGTTGGGCTTAATGAATTGGAGAGTGAAATTCAATCCAAAGTTTGAATTGAACAAAATTAATTCCGATTCATAAGCTCAAAATTACACTACAGCCGATGACGTAAGTGGTTGACATTGCCAAATGTGGTTTTTTTAGAATTATTTTAAATTATATAAGATCAAATAAAATTATGTTTACTAGTTATCGTAGCTGAAAAAAAATAAAGAAAAGTAAACACTCACCCAAGTACTTGAACACAGAAAGATAATTCACAAATGACGTTTATTTAAACATATATAAAATTTGCTGATTTGAATGCATTCTTACATTATGAATTATGTAAAGATTATCAAAGTGAATGTAAAATTTACTATAATTTTAGACAATTAGAGACATATTAACATCTAAGAAAAAACAGAAGTTTACGTAATATTTCTTTTTGCAAATTAGGGATTAAAGTTCAGGAATGTAAAGTTAAATTAGGGATTAAAGTTCAGGAATGTAAAGTTAAACTAGGGCTTAAAGTTCAGGAGTGTAAAGTCAAGATCAACTAGGGACGTAGAAGGACTCTTGTATTTGGAAAACTGGAAACACGCTGTAGACAACTGGAGACACGCTGAAGACAAAGTTCCTTCAGGAATGCAGATTTTGACGATTTCAGTTCGCTACTCCATAGGCAATTTACCATTTATCGCATCGACAAAAAAAACAGATGTTCAATTCATATTTGTTGATCGAAGAACAATAAAATGTCGATGAGCAGAAGAACCATTCAGGGCTTTCAATTAATGTTCCATGAAATTTACTTAGAAATGTTTCTTGAAGAGAAAAATATTATATTTCCTTTAGATGATATACGGCCGCTAAGGCCTAACGAAACGTCGAACTCTCCTCACTCGCTCGCCGAACTCCTCTGCCGCAACAACCGGCTAAAAAAGCACGGCGTCGCAGCCCCCACAAGTTACTTGCTCCAACGGCTCCCTGGTGAAGAATGATGACTTTTCCAGAAGAGTTTCAAACATGAAAAGCCATTACAGAGCGCGCCAGCCAATTAAAAACGCCTATCCTCCCCGCGCCTGACGTCACACAGAACGTGCGTGTTCCAAAAGGAATGTTAAACGATTTAGCAGACGTCCGGTATTGAACTAAGCGTCTGTTTGGCAAAGGGGAATACCCTTCTTGCTGGAACTTTCAAAATGTCGGAAAGAATGATCTCATGGCGTCGCGCGCCGAAATTAAAAATGAGAAAAGATAGAAAATACATTTTTGCGTATTTCTGCCAAAGTATTTACCACAAGTCACTGAAAATTTTGCAATCGGCTAGAAATAAATATTTCTATCCACATAATATGATTTAAAAGGGAAATATTGATAAATAAAAGATTTCCATTTTTTATATTTTAGACTTAGAAAATTCCGATGTGTTTACACATTCGCGATGTATGTTGAAAGAAATTTGAAAGTTAAATTACTGAAATATAATAAAATACTAATTGCACTTAAATAATCTTAATAAGAGATAATGTTTACATTGAAAAATAAGGAAATATTGAATTATTTATCATTAAAATTTACATTATAAGTTTAAAACTTGTGATTAGAAATTAGGTGTTTGAAAATGTTAATTTAAGTTGTAAAATTGAAATAAATTATATTATTTAAATTAATTTGAATGGGAAATGATGCATTATATTTTTTATGATGCAACATTTTATCTCCCGGTAGCAGAAAAAAAAAGGATAAAAAAAAATTTTTAGCTGACAGGTTCGAAAAGATGAACCATCTACAGATAATTCTATTCAAATTTAAAGGTAAACTACACAATATTAAACAACAATAAACACAATACAACAAAACCAATATATAAACACAATACCAAACAAGAATACACAGTACAAGTAGAAATAGAATTGTAACACAATATCAAACAATAACAAACATGGTACAGGTGGAAACAAACCACTAAAATTTATATATAAACAAAACACTGCATGGGTGAGGTTCCAATTGGCCTATAAAAATGTAATCTTTTCATGTGCAAACCCCTAACAGTAGACATATTGCAACTATGATAAAAATAAAACTATATGTGTAATCATATTTAAAAAAACAAACAAAATGCTGCATAAAGTTTTCAAATATTGCAAAATCAAACCAATAAAATTAAAACAGGATAATACTGCAATTGTGATGTAGCTGAGACAACTGTATATCATTATTTGTAGTATTTATTTTGTTTACATTGTAAAATACCATCAATTTCTTGAACAAAAAACAAATGTACATTGTTCAGAATGATAGTTGTGCCCATTAAATTAAAAAAATTTAAGACATTAAGCTGTGAATTTTAAAATAGATCATATGTGATCTTGGACACTGAAATTTACAATATAGAATGTTATTCCCTTTAAATTATGAATAGTTGCACCTTGAAGGATTTATCGGAAGGGTACTAATTTTGTGATTATTTTTTGCCCCAAGCTATGCCGAATTTACCTTCTGTGTGTGCTCGCTATAAATTTGTTGGGAACTGAAAGAAAAAGAGAAATAACTTAGAGCAGTTGCTCCATCGTATTCTCATAAAATATCTCCACTAGTATTCAAAGAGCTGCAGCTAGGAGATTTGAGCATTGATAATTTTTCATATAATTTCTGGAACATATATAAATTTTCATTTGTATTTTTTTTATTTGTAATTTATTAAAGTTGTCTCAAAAATATATTAATTTTTTTATATATATTTTCTCATAATTTTTAATAATAGTTATATAGGATCCTATAATTAAATTTAAAATAAAACATCACATGAATAAGCAGTAAAAGTTTATATGTTGAGATCACCCCTCAATTTCAATATGATATGGATATATATTGTTCAAAAATTAACAAAGATGAACATACAAAAAAAAATCTGTGGCAACATAATATTGCATTCCCATCATTTAAATTAAGGTAGAAAAAAAAAATTAGATGAAGGATAGTACCTATTATAAAATATAGAATTGTAAAATAATGAAATCAATAAATCAGTATGCTTAATCAATTGTATGAGTGAACAGTAATGGACAGTACGTAAGCGCTTACATTCCGTGACCACTAGTATTTCGCCAGCAAAATATTGAAAACTCATAGAATTGATACAGATGTTACCACTGTATTGTTTAAAAAAAAAAAATTGTAATTCAGAGAGATATATATACATATGAAGACACTAAAATGGAAATTAGAAAAAATGGGATTTACATTTGTAGGAAGATTGTAGTGCCCCAAAAAAAATTAAAATGTCCATAACACAGAAAATTAAGTGAGTAGAAAACAAATAAAACTAACATCCTGTTGAGATGAGTTTTGATACATTCACCGTCATAATTCTGATTGTTGGATCAGTCATATGTTGAATTTGATAGTTATCGTTATTGCATATCTGGATAATTTTAAAAGGACCTGAATTTTTTGCATGGAAAGTATTAGTATGATTGAAATTCTTTAAATAAACTTTGTCGCCAATTTTCAACTTTGGAGGAGAACGACCTTTAAGAAATTTTGCATTCATTTTAAAATATTTTTGTTCATTAAGTTTAACTAATTCTCTGGTTGTTTTGATATGTTCTTGTTGTTGTTTAAAGTATTGGGAGGGTTCTTCAGCATCTTTAGGTGGTAAGAAAGTATCAATAGGTAAGTTTAAATCTCTGCCAAAAAATAAGTTTGCAGGACTAAAATTAGTTACAGAATGTTTAGAATTATTGTAGTGAAGCACAAAAAATTTCAATCTATCAGACCATTCAATTATTTGATCAGATAGTGAAGCAACTGATTCTTTCAGGGATCGATGAATACGTTCGATAACACCGTTCGACCTCGGGAAGTAAATGGACGAATTTCTACGTTTGATATTGAGAGATTTAAGAAAGGTTAGAAAGACATCAGAGGTAAAGTTTTTGGCGTTATCAGATAATATAATTTTTGGTATACCAAACCTCGAAAAGTAGTCGTTTAAAGCTTTAATTATAGATGGGGAAGTAGCATCTCTAAGCGGAATAGCTTCCAGAAAGCGTGAATAGTGGTCAACGATGGTGAGAATAAAAAATTTACCGTCATGTGACCTGGGGAGTTTACCCACAATATCTATTGCAAGCATCTCTCCGGGAGCCAATTCACACTTGGAAATGAAGGAAGGTTTTGTGTTGGTTTGTTTACTTTTGTAGGGAAGACATTTTTCACAGTTATTTACAAAATTTTGAACATCCTGAACCATTCCGTGCCAGAAATAATTCCTGGAAATTGTCTCAACCGTTTTTATCATTCCAAAATGAGCTTGGTGAGCAAGGGCAATGCAACTATTGATTAATGTTTTAGGAATAACGATTTTCTTTACTCTATTGACATTACCAGATTTCTTTTTAGCAAACATTAAAAGATCGTTATTAGGATTGATTGAGTAATTAGTGTTAGAACATGTTTTGGCAATTATTTTTTCCCGGATTTCTTTAAGTTTTTCATCATTTTGCTGCTCTTTTAGTATATTTTCGGTAGTTAGTGAGTCGTTAGTAGGTATAAAAATATTTAATGCATTTACATATAAATTAGGATTATTAGGAAGGTCCACGACACGAGAAAGAAAATCGGCTGGATTAACAAGCCCAGGAATGTGCTCAACCTTAAAATTAAAACTCTGCAAATATAAAAGCCATCTAGTTATAATTTCAGCCTGTTTTTCTAGGTTTAAATGGTAGGTTAAAGCTTTAGCATCTGTTAGAATTTTGAATTGTCTACCGTACAAGAATTCAGAAAAATGTTTAACAGAGGAATAGATAGCATAAAATTCACGTTTGATTGAAGGGTATTTAGATTCTGCCTGATTTAATTGCTTGGAATAAAATTCAATGGGGTAGAATTTGTCATTGTGTTTTTGCATAAGAATTCCGCAAATTGCAACCATAGATGCATCAGTAACCAAATAAACATCCTTACTATCATCAAAATTTTTAACTGTTGGATTAGTAAGCAAAATTTCCTGAATCTTGAGAAAAGCATTTTGACAGTCATTGCTCCAGAAGAATTTTACCTTTTTTCTCGTTAAATTTACAATAGGTTGTACTATTTTTGCAAAATCGAAAATTAAATGACGGAAATAATTTATCATACCCAGATAACTTTGAACTTGTTTCAGGTTTGTAGGAATGGGAAATCTATTGATTTTGTTTACATTATCAGTAGAAGGAGAGTGACCGTTTTTGTGTAATTTAAAACCTAGGTATGTTATTTGTTCTTTACATATTTGAAGCTTTTTAGGGTCTAAAGTGAGGTTAAATTCTCTCAATTTGTCAAAAACTTTCTGCAACCATATTAACATTTCCTCCAACGAATCAGCAGCAACAATTATGTCATCTAGAAAATATTGAACATTTTTACCTCTTAATGAGCTAAGGCAGTTATTTATTAAAGTATGAAAATAAGAAGTTGAGTTCACACATCCAAATGGCAGGCGTTTAGGTTGATAATTCCCATACTCCGTTGCAAATGCCAGTTTGGCCCTATCCTTCTGTTGAAGAAGAATTTGAAAAAATGCGGCTTTTAAATCCAAAACAGTATAGAATTTTTTGCCCGATATATTTTGCATAATGTCGTTGATTTTTGGTAAACAAATTTTATAAGGTTCAGTAATTGCATTAAGTAATCGATAGTCGATAACCATACGAAATTTAAGTTTGTTAGGGTCATCAGTAGGTAACGTCTTCTTTTTAACAAAAATGACTGGAAAACAGTAGTTTGAGGTTGAATTTTCTATAATGCCAGCCTTCAGAAGATCAGCGATTTCATTTCTAGCAAACTCCTTGGCAATTCTAGGAATGGGATATGGTTTTGTTTGTAAAGCAAAATCATGCAGTAAGTTAAACTGAGGAACAACTTTATCTGTACATCCCAGTGTACTGTATGAAGAAGAAAAAACAGCTGAATTATTCATAAGAAGTTTGAGAACTCTCTTCCTATCTGATTCAGGTAAGTGATCAACTTGAAAATTATTAGCTTTTAGTTCATTTTTACGAAGTTCTAAAATATCATCACAAATTAGCGAATTTACCTGGTATGTTTTACTGTTGTCATGCGTAGAAATTTGATCTTTAGAAATTTGTTTTAAGTAACCTAATTTAGTATTTTTGTTGAGGACAATTTTTTGACTATTGTTGTTGAATACATACAGAAGAATAGAATTGTTAACATTTGCTTCATGAAGGCTAAGATCTAAGTTTAGTGGCAATTTGGTAGTTAATGGAACAAATAAATAGTTAAATGAATTGTTAATTTTATGTAATGCTTTAAGTCTTATAATCCTGCCATGATTAGGCCGAATAATGACACGGTTAGCTGGTGTGACAAAGTTTTTGGAATCTTCATGATTAATATCGTTAGAGAGAGAATTAATATTTTCATGTGATTCAGCATTGGAATTTGAAATATCATGAATAGTATTATTGTCATTGGAACTTAGATTTTCATTGTTAAAATTAGAAGTTTGAGTAGAATCAGGATTTTTATTTTCGAAAGGAAATGTGAGGTTTCCCATGATAAGTTGAGAGTTGGCAGAGTCTAACAAAACTTTATTTCGGTTTAAAAAATCATAACCGAGAATAATTTGGTAGTTAGAGTGCCAATTATCATGGGTAACGAAAAACACATTGCTGAACCATTTATTACGAATTTTAAAGTTTAATTGTACAGCAGAAAAATAAGGAACACTGGAATTATTGATGGTCTTGATGTTTACAGATCTAGATAAAAAGTTAAGTTTATTGTTTTGTTTAAGTAAGTTAATAGTTTTAGGTTGTATAAGAGAAAGATTTGCACCAGAATCCAGAAGACCAATAAAGTTATGTTTTCCAAATGTTAATTTAATTAAAGGAAGTGGAGAATCATCAGAAAAACATGACATAAGTGATTTGGGAATGTTAACAGCAGTATCAGAATAATTCATACCCTCGTGCAAAAATTTATCATCTAGGGCTCTGTGAGATTGAGGGGAAAAATTGTGCAAAATATCATCAGAACCCTCTAGAAGTTTAAATTATTTCTTCTGCCTCTGCCACGATATGGTCGATAATTATTTCTACCTCTGCCCCTATTGAATCTCTGCACATTGTTATCGCTACCTCTTCTAAAATCTCCAGCAAAGTTTCTGCCCTGATTCTCAAAATATCTATCATTACTTGGAGAATTACTGTTAGGACTTAAAAAATTACTTGCTTGATTAGCAGCACTGTTACCCTGACCAGAAAAATTTTGCTGCGGCGAAAAAAATCCCCTATTATGCAAAGACGGAAAAAACCAGCAATCGCGCGTATTATGCTGTTTGTTACAGATATGGCAAACAGTCCGCTCTTCTTTTAATCCTTTTAACTGCTCCGCCATACTCTGCAATAATTTATTTGAATTTTCTTGTTGTTTCAACAAAATTGTAATCAACGAGTCCTGACTGCTGTTGTTTGAAACCTGCGTCGCGTTGATGGTGTTGACTGAGAAAGAGCATTGCTGTTCCAAAGCTTTTTCGCAATCCATAGCACTAGAAACCAGATCATCGAAATTTTCCTTTCCAAGTTTAAGTACCTCTGTTTTAATATCCGGTCTAAGAGCTTCGAGCAATTTATTAAACATCAATTTTTGCTTTAGAATGACCATTTGAGGGATATCCTCAGCGTTCGGAACCAATCGATTGACTAATTTTTTTACTACCTCAGCCAACTCCTTCACTGTCTGTTTAGGTTTTTGTCTTATATTTGAGAACTGATAAGAGGTTTCCTGGAAATTCTCTTCTCTGCTAAATTTTGCTCTAAATAAACGCACAAAATTTTCAAAATTATCAATATTGTTAATTTCTGGATCGCTCGCAACATATTCCTGCGCCTTGTCTCTACAATACAGGCGGAAGAGTAGAATACGATTCTCGTCGTTCCAATTCTGTATGTTACAGACATCACTAATGTTTTTAATGAAAAAATGTACATTTTCCCCTTCTTTTCCATGGAAAGTGGGAATCGCTGCCATAAGCGCGTTTAATTGCAAATCATTTGCCATATCGTAATAATTTGTATACACGTGAAAAATCAAAAGGTATACTAAAACACTGATGTATGACAAATAAATTATCCTAAAGCAAAGCAAATAAAAAAATAATAATGGAAAAGTTTGTTAAAATGATGAAGGAAAGAAAAAAAATCATAAAAAAAAATGGAAGATTACTTTTTTAAAAATTTTCTAAAAATGCATATTAATGTGCAATACAGTTAAAGTAAATAAATATACGCAAAAATGTACAAATCCCCCAAAATAGAAAAAAAAGGAACACAATAACTACAAATATCAAAACATGCAACAATAAATCATTATAAATTCAAAGTGTAATATATAAAGTTTTCGTTTTTTCAATTTATGAAAAAAATATTAGCAAATAAATCTTTGAAAAATCAAATTTCTTTTCTTTACATATATTTATAGAATCAAATCTTAAAAGGAAAATAAATAAAAATATAAATCATGTATATTTTAAAAAATATATTGCACCAATATGGGGTCCGCACATGAAATAGAGAGAAAAAAATATATATAAGTTTAGTGAGTATTATTTTTAAAATAAATGGTTAAATAATTAATAAGTTAATTAATAAATATACTTTATCTATTATCATGAAAAAGTAATGAAACCCGATCTCCGATCTTTAAAGTTATGGCATCAATTAATGCCTATGAGTGAAAAGAAAAAATTAATATTAAAAATGCTTAAAACAATAACTCCAAGAATGAAATCACTAAGTTAACGGCACCATTAATGTACTGTAAAGTTGGGCTTAATGAATTGGAGAGTGAAATTCAATCCAAAGTTTGAATTGAACAAAATTAATTCCGATTCATAAGCTCAAAATTACACTACAGCCGATGACGTAAGTGGTTGACATTGCCAAATGTGGTTTTTTTAGAATTATTTTAAATTATATAAGATCAAATAAAATTATGTTTACTAGTTATCGTAGCTGAAAAAAAATAAAGAAAAGTAAACACTCACCCAAGTACTTGAACACAGAAAGATAATTCACAAATGACGTTTATTTAAACATATATAAAATTTGCTGATTTGAATGCATTCTTACATTATGAATTATGTAAAGATTATCAAAGTGAATGTAAAATTTACTATAATTTTAGACAATTAGAGACATATTAACATCTAAGAAAAAACAGAAGTTTACGTAATATTTCTTTTTGCAAATTAGGGATTAAAGTTCAGGAATGTAAAGTTAAATTAGGGATTAAAGTTCAGGAATGTAAAGTTAAACTAGGGCTTAAAGTTCAGGAGTGTAAAGTCAAGATCAACTAGGGACGTAGAAGGACTCTTGTATTTGGAAAACTGGAAACACGCTGTAGACAACTGGAGACACGCTGAAGACAAAGTTCCTTCAGGAATGCAGATTTTGACGATTTCAGTTCGCTACTCCATAGGCAATTTACCATTTATCGCATCGACAAAAAAAACAGATGTTCAATTCATATTTGTTGATCGAAGAACAATAAAATGTCGATGAGCAGAAGAACCATTCAGGGCTTTCAATTAATGTTCCATGAAATTTACTTAGAAATGTTTCTTGAAGAGAAAAATATTATATTTCCTTTAGATGATATACGGCCGCTAAGGCCTAACGAAACGTCGAACTCTCCTCACTCGCTCGCCGAACTCCTCTGCCGCAACAACCGGCTAAAAAAGCACGGCGTCGCAGCCCCCACAAGTTACTTGCTCCAACGGCTCCCTGGTGAAGAATGATGACTTTTCCAGAAGAGTTTCAAACATGAAAAGCCATTACAGAGCGCGCCAGCCAATTAAAAACGCCTATCCTCCCCGCGCCTGACGTCACACAGAACGTGCGTGTTCCAAAAGGAATGTTAAACGATTTAGCAGACGTCCGGTATTGAACTAAGCGTCTGTTTGGCAAAGGGGAATACCCTTCTTGCTGGAACTTTCAAAATGTCGGAAAGAATGATCTCATGGCGTCGCGCGCCGAAATTAAAAATGAGAAAAGATAGAAAATACATTTTTGCGTATTTCTGCCAAAGTATTTACCACAAGTCACTGAAAATTTTGCAATCGGCTAGAAATAAATATTTCTATCCACATAATATGATTTAAAAGGGAAATATTGATAAATAAAAGATTTCCATTTTTTATATTTTAGACTTAGAAAATTCCGATGTGTTTACACATTCGCGATGTATGTTGAAAGAAATTTGAAAGTTAAATTACTGAAATATAATAAAATACTAATTGCACTTAAATAATCTTAATAAGAGATAATGTTTACATTGAAAAATAAGGAAATATTGAATTATTTATCATTAAAATTTACATTATAAGTTTAAAACTTGTGATTAGAAATTAGGTGTTTGAAAATGTTAATTTAAGTTGTAAAATTGAAATAAATTATATTATTTAAATTAATTTGAATGGGAAATGATGCATTATATTTTTTATGATGCAACAGATAAATTAATTTGAGGGTAAATTTAAATAAACAATTATTAAAATAATTGAAAAATATCAATTACTTGAATTTTAGTAATTAACTGAAAAAAATCTCAAATTACTACTGTCTGGCTCGGACAAGAAAGACCCTGGAACTGGTCTTGACTCTGTCTTGTTACCACAGTAACTGGTCAGTCGACTTTATTTTAGGGAAGTCAGGTATTTTCTTTTCTCCCGTTCAATCGCTCATTCCGAGAATTATCGTAGCCTTTTCTGCCCTTCCCCTCATACGGATGAAGTTCCTTCCTGCAAGTTTTGGAACCTCCGAAAGCAGGAAATCTATTCTGGGTTTTTCTTGTCTGAGCTAGACAGTATATCCAAAAACACACTACTGCAGGATCGTACAATGGCTGTCATTGAAATGTGTGCAAGATATTTATAACTATAGAATGTATAAAATCAAGTTAAAGAAAATTATATAGTTTTATTCTGTATATTTACTAGAAATTCTATTTTTCAACTTACTTAAAGTTCATTAGTACTGTATATATTAAAAATCAGTGAGAGAAAATAAAATTGAAATAGTTGTGACTCGACCCTTACTTGAAAAGATGTATGCTTGACGAAATAATCCACAGATAAATGAAGAACACTCAATTTATTTAATATTAATACACAAGATGGGGGAAAACCTGGATCCAGGAGCACTATTGTAGAATAATATACTTATACAAATATATTCAAACACCAGAAGAATTATTCATAGAAATATTATTATTATTACAGTTATTAATCATAGATAAATTTTAAAGAATATTCTTGCACGCTCAATTTTTTTTATCTATATTTATTGCACTGATTTGTTCAATAAATGACATTAAGCATGGAAAATTGATATGTTTCACAATTGTGAAGGGGAGTTCTTTGATGTGAGAATTTATGTTAGAACAAAATATTTAAGTAAGATGTGAAGAGTCAAAATTATTAAATCAGGAACTTTGTGACTGAAAAAGTCCTTTGGAAAGATTATTGATTTTGATACTGCTGAAATTAAAAAGGAGTCCTTGAATTAATTTCTTATGCTGTAACATCCAAGCTGGACCAGAGAAATTTTTTGATGAAATCGGGATTTCTTTGAAATATGACACTTGAATAGGCGAACTGCAATGAAAAAAGCTAGTCTCTTAGATACATCATTCTGAATAAACCGACAACTACTGGCCCGACTGCCCAAGCCCCACAGTCTGAAAACGACGCATGCTTGAATCTTTAATCTTCGGCATTGACTGATTTGAAACAGACAAGTTTTTTAAGTAAAAATGTCTGTTAGCTATGATATGGTCATGCAACTACCAATAAAAAAAAAACTCATTGCTGCATTTTTTTCCCCAGCATACCCCTCAAAACTCTCCAGATCAGGCAAAAGTTTTTTGCTTGGAAATCTCAAACCACAGGGAGTTCTTTGAACTAGATCACACGACCACGCTTGCTTCATACAAGTATTTCTAATATGGCATGCGCTTGACTCCCGGCTTAAGGCTGTTCTCAAATCCAAAAGGGCAACTTCCTGACATAAGTCTTAATTTATTTTTGTTCGAAAATGCATGAAACTAGCTGGTGTTGTTGTTCAGGAACTATGTCATCGAGCTGTTTTTTTCATTTTTTTGCAAACGCAATAGATCTTTCATAAAATGTCAAAGTGGACCTTTTGAACTGAATTTCCACACAAAAGTAGAAAATCACTCAAGAGCGGGCGAAAAATGGGGTTGTCACATGATCAATATCGCTTCTAACTCAATGGGTAATTGATTGATCAAAAAATGGAAAAAACAGATTCCAAATCGCTTCCATGGTCAGGCTTTCCAATTTTATATCTTTCCGTTAAAAAATGAACTTGTAAATGTGTCAGCTCAGAACGTTTTGCACTTGTTCAGCGGAGCAGTTAAGAACAGCCTTAAGAAAAGTTGTACTTAAGATGTACACTGAAGCAATGGCTACCATCAGAGTTTGAAACTACATCGATGGGTTATTTAAAAATGAAAAATATGAAAATTACATTTTTCCATCATACAATTTTTTCACGAATTTTGCTGAAAATTTGCAGAGGAACAAAAACAAATATTGTTACCCATTGAATATGATTTAAAACAGGAATATAAATAAGTAATTCAGATTATGAAATCAACCACATTATTGAGTTATTCAGTACTTGTTTAACAGATTATGAAATCAACCACATTATTGAGTTATTTAGTACTTGTTTAAAACACAGATTATGAAATCAATACATTATTGAGTTATTCAGTACTTGTTTAAAACAAAATTCATTTCAAATTTCTAATCAATATTATTCTATGACAGATGGTTTAGCAATGGGTAATCAATCCCCTTAGTCCTTTTTTAGCAGATTTATATATGCATTACTTTGAGGTTAAAATGTTTAACCTTATCAACTTCCCATTTTACTGTAGACATGTAGATGATTCTTTGCACTCTTAGACCTTTCTCTATTTTCTGTTGACAATATATTAACAATTTTAAACTCAATAGATTCAGTCATTCAATTTACTTATGAAGTTGAAATAGATAATAGATTGCCATTTCTGGATGTGTTGGTTACACGTCAGCTTAACACCTTTGACACTTGCGTTTACCGTAAACCTTTTGCTGTCACACTACCCCCCCCCCCCCCATTTCAATTCATGTCACCCCCCTTCCCAAAAAGCTTCGGCTTTTCTTTATTTGATCAATAGAGCTCGCTTAATTTATTCAGATAATAATTCACTTATTACAGAATTAAATTACATTAGATCTGTGGCTATTGATCGAAGTTTTGGTTTATCTTATATCAATAATTTAATTTCTCATAGTCTTAATAAATGTGTTAATAATCTTGATTCTCCTGTTACTGCGGTTTCCATCTCTAACCTTATCATTTTACCATTTTATAATAGCATTAGCTTTAAGATGGCTAATATCTTGAGACATTATGATTTTAATGTGGTTTTTAAACCGGTTAATAAATTAACTTTTTCGCAACTTAAGGACCGAATTCCTCCTCATAATTATTGGGGAGTTTACAACATTCAATGCCAATGTGGTTTGTCCTACATTGGACAAATTAAACGAAAACTCTGTTACAGAGTCAGTGAACACAGAAACTATGTAAAGAAAAAAGATTTACAGAAATCCTCTATCGCCTCTCATTGCTGGGAGGAGGGACATAATTTTGACTCAGCTACCATTATCAAGAAATGCATTACTCCTCTGGATTTAGACTTTTTTGAGGCTCTTCATATCCATAAATTTAAAGACTCCTTGGTTAATGATTTATCTAGTACACCATACATCTCAACTTTCTGGGTGGATTTGTTGTGTCACGACATTTCACTTCCGCATTAATTTTATTGGCTGTTAGAACTTGATGGTCTTTTGGTATTTTGTTTTGACATTTGGGTTTTCACCGTTCATGTAGTTGGGGGGATATTGTTTTTAAAGTTTTTTACATTGAGGATGTGAGTCCTAGTACTCACGAAATGTATACGTATAATCAAATCAACTTATTTTATTGTGTGTTTAAACGTTGTTTTTAAATAATTTAAATAAGTAAGTTTTATATTTTCGTTATTTAAGACTTAGAAATGAAATGCTATTTACATTACATTGCGATTTTTTAAAAGAAAGTATAAAACTTACTGATTATTAAAATAGATAATTTTGATTGTTTAGTTTAATAAATATTTTATTGTTTAATTTAATAAATGATAGAGATTTGATTTAATCAGGGGATTTTATTTCACTTTTTATTATTATTATTATTTGTTAAAAGATAAAATTTATATTTTTTAGATAGAACTTTTGAAGATGCAATATAATTGATTGAGTTGTGAGATTAATTATTAATATTTTAATTATTTGAAATGGGAAATTTTTTGTTATATTTTTTATGACATGACAAAAGTTATTAATTAAAAATTTATATGTTGTTTAATTTTGTTTTTGAATATCCAACATGGGGCGGGATACTGTTTAACTGTGCCTTTTTTTATTCACTGATTACTCTAACTTGGAGTTAAATTCAAAGAAATGAACTTTACTTTGTAAATGTTGGTGTGTGACAGTGCTGTATAAATTTATATATTAGAATAATGTAGAAGAAAGTTTTGTGATGACCACAGCATAATAGATTTCTGGTGATATGAAAAATGGTAAACATTTAAGAGGGTCAAAAAAATTATTATTACCCTTAAAATAAAAAGTTAATTTTGGAATATTAACAAGAATGCTTTTGACCTGTTAATATTATAATGAGTACTAGATAAATGATGATTTGATTAAAAAAAAAAAAAAAAAAATTTTTGAATTTTACAGTTAGTTGGGAGGTGACTACAGGGAACATGTTATATGGTTAAGCATAAATCTTTTAATGAGTAATTGTAAACCCTTATCTCATAAAAAGCTATGGTTTATTTTTGAAATTCATAACTCTGTTATACTCGTATAGTTGCTTTTTTTATCTGAAATTAAAATCATAACACACTCAAAACTTTGTGTCTTTTCATTCACTAATCGTACCGTCTCCCTCCCCCTACCCTTCCTACCTTTTTTTAATGATTCAGTTTTATCCCATGATTATTTGTCCTAAAAGTTGTTTTTGTTTCAACTATCAAAAGAACTATTTATTTTGTACAGTAACTGCTCTTACTGCTCTTAAAATGAAGTTTTTTTTTATGGTTAATAAAATAACACCTTTCAAAATGTACCTATTTTATTTAATTCTAGGTTCAGCGCGATGTTGCGACAATACTTGCTCCTCATTTTGCTTCTGATGGTTTAGTTGTTCGTGCCTTAGATTTTGCTGCTGAGCAGGAACACGTAATGGACTTTACAAGATTACGTGCTTTAGGATCTTTATTCTCAATGCTGAATCAATCATGCCGTAATGTTCTTAACTATAATCACACTCACCCTGACTTCCCAATGCAGGTATTTTTGACTATCTAAAGTTTATATACTATAGAATTTAAATGTTTAAAAAACAATTATTTAATACAATATTTTACTTATTTCATTGTTTCGTCAAAACTTGCAAGGCTTTAGATTGAACTAAATGTTAAAGTAGCCTTTATTTAAATGCAAAATGCTTAAAATTTGTCTTTTGCTGAAAAGTATGCCACTAAACAATAAAAAATGTAACAGTTTTTTTTTTTTCTGATTTTATAAGGCCTACAAGAATAATGAGTTAAGAGTTTTTATTTGAAGTTTTATTGAGTATATACTTTTTTTTCTTTTTCTTTCTTTTTTTAGGGTTTCGTTCATCTATTGGAAACCCTTATAGTCTTGCTTCTTTGTTTGTCCATCGCAGCCTTGTACTCTGAAACTATTTAAGTTACAGACTTGGATTTTTTTATTTATTTTTTTTTTATTTATTTATTTTTTATTTTTATTTTTTTTTTTAACATGGAGCTGACTACTCTCTGTCATTCCCAAAATCATAAAAAGTTTTATTAAATGAGTTCGTTCTTTTTCGATTTTGAAACATAATCTTAATATCAGCATTTTTCACTGAGTGTCCATAGTGTAGTGGTAAAGCATTCGCCTTCCATGCAGAAGATTAAGAAAAAATTTTGATTTTTATCATTACTTTTTTTCAGATGGATTTAATTAAAAGAAAATTCTGTTTTGGCCATTTTAAAGCCTTTTTTTTTGTGCTGCTGTAATTTTTAAAATATCTTTTTTTCCCCCAAGCACGAAATCTGGAATTTCAATCTATAAACAATATTTTTGTATGTTGCTGCCATCTACTGGCCATTTTTTGAAGTAATAGGCAACTTATTTTCCATCTTATCATTAGAAGAATTATTCAGGAATTAAAAGGGTATTTTTTTTCTTTTTTATTTCGAATTTTAATAAATGTTAACTTTTTTTTGCCGTCATCTAGTGAGTGTTTGGAAAGTCAAAGAATTAATATGGATTTTTTTCTGAAGTATTTGAGCATTTGAAATATGTTTTAAACAATTTTTTTGCTTTAAAAAATTTATATTTTATTTACACTTGTGCTAAATTTTTGAAATTGCTTAATTTAAATATTTGGATTTTTTTCAATATTATTTATCTTGAATACTTTTAATTTGATTTAAAAATATTTTTCTAATTATTTTAAAATGAAATGTAATGGTGCTGTCATTTATGTAAGGATTTAATAATTATAAATTAACAATTGATTTATTAATTTAAGGATAAAGTGTTATAAAAGAGATATTAAACAAAACCTTCTGTGCGATCTGCTATGTTTATACATTATTCATTACCAAGCAATACCCAGCATTACCAAGCATTAGCAATCCATGAAAAAACTAGTTTAAGGGTAGGGTTCAGTAAACTGGTGTGAAACAAACGCAAGTGAATGATAAAACATGATTTCTATATAATTAAATGTGTGGCACTGATGATGTGCTTATAATAGATGGGATTACAGCCTTCACTAACTGAAGTGAACTTACTGCTATTGATATTCATTTTTAAATACAAACCTTCCAAAATTTGCAATTTTTCAAGGATACAAAGTACCAAATAGCTATTTGTTGGTAGGTACTCAATATTCATTAGTTTTGTACCATATTTGATGAAAGTTCAGTATATTTGCCCATTGCTTAAAAATTTCTAAACTTTTTCCTAACAATAAGGCTAAACAGTGTTAATCTTGATAGAAGCATTTCTGGTACTTTTTTATTAGCCGAGTGCAAATTAATCTCGTCAAAAGCATTCCCCCCCCCCCCCCCCCCCTTTCCAACAGCAGCCTTTGTTTTTTACATGTGTAATTTGGAAACAATGCTGGGATGTTCCAATAAAAAATTTGCTTGTGGTAATTCATCATTGTTATTATTATTTTGTGTTTGGAAAAAATGAATGAAAAGCATGTATTTTAAATCTATATAACATACATACTAGACAGTGCCCATCAAGATTTGACGGTAAATAACTTGAATGTTTCATTTGAAAAATTCTTGAATTTTTAATTAGTTGCTTTTAAATTAATTATTGATGACAAATTACGTGACAAATTTCTATATTGCGTAAGCGATTCCTATTTCTTTAAGGCTGGTGGTGCTGCCAGTCTAACCTATTCAGTGAAGTGAAAGAATTTTAAGTTTATAATTTACAAACAATTATGCTTGTTTTTTATCTGAAATTTACCTAAAAATACCGGGTAGAGAATTAATTTTTACTTACTACGGCCGCTTTTTTTGAAAAAATAACAATATTTTCATTTATTTATTTTTTAAAACTTCATGACCATTAAAAGCTGCCATGAATTTTATGTCTCTCTAAAAACCTAAATTTGAAACTTGATACAGCTAACAAATTATAATATATATTTTTTATTACTTGAATTTTATTTTACATTTTTATACATTTTTTAAAATAAACCTGTATATCAAGGTAATTTCTTTTATAGCTCTTATACGAATATTTTTCTTTCATTCCATTTTATTTTTTATGCAAATGAAACACAAACTTTTCTTTCTGGCACACACATATATATTCTCGATAATGGTCAGAAAATATAACAAAAATTGTAGATCAGCTGAATTTATTTAATTTATAATTACATACAAAATATTTTAGTTTAAATATTTTAAATATAAAATCATTATTTTTTCAAAATATTATTGAATGTTAAATTTTATTTAATTATAAAGCATTCAAATGCTACTACTAATAAAAAAATAAAAATCCTATAACTTCTCTTCCTAATAAAATATATTATTATTGAAAGGAATTATTGACAAAAATGTTACACATTTTGCCAGGCTTGGGCTCGAAGCTGCATCTCCTACAAAAATTCAAAGCATTAAACTGCTGCTTTAACCCGCTATGCTAGCAGGAACTCATTTTTCTTCCTTCTAAACTGGAAGAGGTTCGAAAGACAGTTGACGCATATGCAATTGTCTCGAATTTGAGTTCTGATTTTGCAGAAATAGTTTTGCATTTTAATATTTTTTTCAGAGAAGCAGCTGCAACTTAACATGCTAGTTTCCTAATCTTCGTGTGTAACTGTTGACAATTTATAAGACGGATCACAAGCCTTAACTTTTAGCCTCAAATCACTGTGTTTATCTCCTGTGTGTAATATGACCAAAACAATATGACACCCCCGAAATAAACGATATCTAGCTCTTAATATTGGCACAGTAAATTTTGAATTGTTAATAATGCTGAAAGAGCCAAATATTATTAACTTTGTGAAAGAAAGAAAAGTTTTGTTTATAGTAAGATCGAATAGCAGACAAACTTAAAACAACTACTACATGTGATGTGATAGTTCACCTGAGCGAGCATCTTTGCACATGTGCAGCACGTCACTCCAAAGGCAGACTAGTACTAGCTTGTATACTGCACATGCGCAGTTGTAGAATTTTAATTTAAAATTGCGGCTTAATAATAAAATATTTGACCAAACGAATGTACAATAACAAATCTGTGGCCAAATGTCTTTCATTTAAAAAAAGATTGGTGTAATTTGATGCAGTAATTTCTTCTCACGGATTGTCAAAAGAAAATGCTTAGCGTTTTAAATATATAGATTTTGAAATGTTATTTATTTCAAATGAATGAAATGAGTGAAAGGTTTACATTTTAAATGAAATCAACGCTATAAAAATAATGGGAATGGGAACAATATTTGGCAATTAATCAGCTGTCCTGTGCCCATCTAACATAAAAGTACCACATTTCTTTCATGCTAGCCTTAAAAAGTGTGTATTTAATGTAGAAATGAACTTCAAATTACCTTTTTTCTCTTTAGATGAAATACAATATAATTTATATTTAAAGAAAGATTCTGTAACTTTTTTTATTATGTGCACTGTTTATACCATAGAAGAGGGTAGTCTGAAAGAAATGCTCACATGTGACCAGCAGGGCTCAAAATGGAAAAATCCACGAACTGGAACGTTATTTTTAAATTATTGTCGACTTTTTTAAAGTACAGTAGTCCCAATTGTCCGAGTCCCGCTTAACCGAGTTTCTGCTTTAACAGAGTTATTTTCTTCTGATGAACTGATAGCTTCCATTATTATGAAACAGCCATTATAAATGAAGTGTTAGGTGAAGATGAAAGAGTAGGCGTAGAAAGTTAGAACAAAATGGCCATCTTTTTATCAAAAAAAAAAAAAAAAAAATTCTGGCCATTTTTTTTCTCCCATTATGACCAGGAAATCAGAGTTCTAACTTTGTATACTAATAACACGGCTGTTTCATAATAATGGAAGCCATCAGTCCATCAGAAGAAAATGATCCATTCCAAAGGTATAAGTTCGATTGAAAAAAACTATTTATTACTTTGAGCAGAAAGAAGAGGCTACACCTGCAATTTTCATGACACTAATAGAATCTCATAGCTGCCAATTTGAACGATTTTGTTACCTTTGAAATTGAATACAAATTTTTGCCATATTTAATCGTTGACAATTGTTAGATTTCAGCAATTGAATTAGGCAAAATTTACTGGTAAGTTTTAGAGGTAAGAAAAAAATCTTAGAAATTGGTAACTATGAGGTATTGTAATACTGCAGCAAAATTGACATTCAACAAACAAAAAACTATCAAGATTTTTTTTTTTTCAAATAAACAATTTCATTCCCCATTTTTCTTAAAAGTGACGGAAATGTACATCAGAGAAATGTTACTAGTATCATAAAAATGAATGAATTAAGTGAAAATTTATATTTCATCTTTTTAGTTGATGACGATTTGTGTAAATCCGATTTATAAGAGTTTTTTGCTGTCCGAGGTGAGCTTGGTCCATATTAACTCGGATAATCTGGACTTTACTGTATAGAAATTTACATTTAACCGTAGAAAAACCAATTAAAAAAAAAAGCATTCAAGATTCTAAATAATTAGAAAAAAAGTGTTACAGAGCTATATGTATGAAACAGTAATATTTTTTAATTCCACGAACCGGAGCAATATTTTCTATACTTTCACGAACCGGAACAATATTTGTCACAATTTCACAAACTGGAACATTTTTCCGGTACATTTCGAGCCCTGGTGACCAGTGATGTAGATCTGAAATATGTGACCAATGATGGGTTAAAGATTACAATGACACTGTTCTGTGTATATATATATATACTAGCAGGCCTCGTCCACTAAGCTGGTCGGTTTCCCCAAATGAACCTTGAATCAAGTGAAATACATTGGTGAATTAGACATTAGGTTTTAAAGGAACATGGACGTTTACCTGGGATATACCCATAGTGATATAACTAAGCAACATAGAACCATTTGTAATATACTAAAACCATCCCTGAAAAATTAGCTCATTAACAATGTAAGTCTCATCAAAGCCTCCATCCTGTAAAAGTTTTTAAGTAGGCTAATCTTTCATAATCAGGTTCAACAAATTATAGAATTATCTACCCTAATTCTATAACTAAGCAACTTAGAATAACATGCTATATGCTAAAACCTTCTGTGAAAAACTAACTAAAAGTGCAAGCCCCATCAAAATACATTCAACAGAACTCAAGTTATAAGCAGCCAGAACAAAATTTATTTTTCAATTTATATATATATAGTATATATATATTCATATTTATCTAAAACACATATATAACTTTAAGAAATTTTTGACATTTTTAAAACTTTGCTTTTATATTACTGCATTACTTTAAATGGTTTTACTTACCCATCATATGTAGTATAGGATAAGTCTTGTAAACGTTTTAAAAATCGAAAAATATTTTTTTACGGATTTACACGTTTCAGACACTGGAGATTCCGAAAAACATATTTAAATTTTTTTTTTTTTTTTGCTGTCTGTCTGTGTGTCTGTAAACGCTCTATCTCCCGAACAAATTGAGATAGAGATTTGAAATTTGATGTGTACTTAGTATGTAATAATGGGAAGAAGCCTATTGAATATCAGTAACCTCTATTATCTGGCACTATTTTTTTTTGGACTCTCGAAATATTCATTCTGATAGGTATATAAAAGTTTTCAAAATTGTTTATTTTAAGGAATGAATATAAAAGACAATAAAAAACATAAATTTTGTAGAAAGGATGAAATCAATTGGATGATTAGTTACGGAGATATTTGTAATCCTATTTTTCACACTCTTCGATTTTTATAACCCTGTATTTCATTCAAATTTCAATTCAAAGATGTATTTTAATTCGAAATAAGATGCTTAATCTGATGCAGTGAACTATTAGTTAATATGATTATCATTTTTGGTGTTATAAGGATGTTTATTTTACGCAATTCCGTACTACTCTGTTATCCCGTCGACCAAAAAACTATCGCTAAATGCCGCCAAGTTTATCGCCAAGTCTTGCAATTTAAAAAAATTCGCCAGACGCCAACTAGGCGTTATCTTCGGTATTTTGCCAAATTCCCATAGACTCCCATCGTAATATCGTAATACAATCAGGGGTACAATCAGGTTAAAAATATTTAAATATACGTTTAAATTTTATTTTGGAATTGCAATGCATTTTATTAATAGTTTGCACACATGTTTTATTTTCATAATTTATATTATGTATATCCATGATGGGTAAAGTATTACGGTGGCCCCCAACGACTAATTTCCAAATTTTTGAAACTTTTATATAGGTGTTTCTAGACCTCTCTCCCCAAACAAACAACAAAAAAAAAGGATGGTGGTTAAAGGATAAAATTGTTTATATAAATTTTGGTTGTTTGTTAATAATTATATATAATAAGTATTTTCCATTTCAGCAAGACCAGTTGGATCGTTACATACCACGCTGTCTCATCTATGCCTTGTTATGGTCATTTGCTGGAGATGGCAAATTGAAAATTCGATCAGATCTTGGGGACTTTATTCGAGGGATTACCACAATACCTTTACCACCAAGTGCAACTTCACCTATCATTGATTTTGAAGTAAGATTTATCACGTCGCACTTCTAAATATAGATTTATTTCTAAATATTAACAGAAAACTCAATATATTTGTAGTTTATTTGCCTCATTGAGCAAAAGTTCATACAAATTATTAATATGATGTGTACCTTACAGGTTTCTTAAAATATTACTGTGTCTTTTTAAATCTTTCTTTATCAGCATTCAGTCTTAATCTAATAACCAATTTTTGTTTTGATATCCTGTATTTGGATGATTAATTTTGTCATTTGGTGACTCTTTTACTATTTCATGAAATATGGTCTCCCCCTTCCTCACACACACACACTGGATATCAATTTTACATGATACATTTTCTAAAGTACTTGAAACCTTCTCCTTGTTTTTCTCCTCCCGAAAAACCCACTGCTCACAGAGTTACAAAATGTGTATCATTCATCTGTGAATTGTCTTCTTTAAATGTATATGAATCAAATAAATTTAGGAGACAATCACATTGAAGATGAGCTGATATTTTTTATAATAACCCATAATTTTGACACTAGAATGTAATTCTAAAGCAGTGTTTCACAAACTTTTTGGGTACATTGTTGCCCTATCCACATCCATACCTTCAATATTTTTATGTATTAAAAAGTATGCTTATCATCTAAAATTATAAATAAAAAAGAAAAGTGCCCAGCTAAACTGATGGCATTGAGCTCACAGGCTATTCACACTAATTGTATATTATACTCTTATTTTAAAGAATAATGCCCCTCAAAAAAATAAGTGAAGGGGAATTAGCCCCAGTTTCCCCCTTTATACTTAACCAGTGAACCTCCAAATCTAATCAGGGAAGCTCCTTATCATAATAAACCGGTATACCAAATTTGGAGCAAATCGAATAATCCTGCAAAAAAACCATTTATCTAAATTAAGGGGTGGACTAGCCCCCCTTTATCCTTAACCAATGAATCCCCAAAACGAATCAGGGAAGCTCCATAACATAACCGGTATACCAAATTTGGAGCAAAGCGAATAATTCTGCATGAAAAACCCGTTTATATAAATTAAGGGGGGTGGACTAGCCCCCCTTCCCCCTTTATCCTTAACCAATAACCTCCGAAACGAATCAGGGAAGTTCCTTAACACAATAAACCGGTATACCAAATTCGGAGCAAATCGAATGATTCTGCATGAAAAACCCATTTATCTGAATTAAAAGGGGTGGACTACCCATCCTTTTCCCCCTTTATCCTTAACCAATGAACCCCCAAAACTAATCAGGGAAGTTCCTTAACATAATAAACCGGTATACCAAATTCGGAGCAAATCGAATGATTCTGCATGAAAAAGCCATTTATCTGAATTATGGGGGGTGGACTAACCCCGTTTTTCCCCCTTTATCCTTAACCAATTAACTCCCAAAACTAATCAGGGAAGTTCCTTAACATAATAAACCGGTATACCAAATTCGGAGCAAATCGAATGATTCTGCATGAAAAACCCATTTATCTGAATTAAGGGGGTGGACTAACCCCCCTTTTCCCCCTTTATCCTTAACCAATGAACACCAAAAACTAATCAGGGAAGTTCCTTAACATAATAAACCGGTATACCAAATTCGGAGCAAATCGAATGATTCTGCATGAAAAACCCATTTATCTGAATTAAGGGGTTGGACTAACCCCGTTTTCCCCCTTTATCCTTAACCAGTGAACTCCCAAAACTAATCAGGGAAGCGCCTTATCACAATGAACCTAGAAAAAAATTTTGATGCAAATTGGATGTTTCTATCAAGCGTTATCGCGTTACGTACATACATACATACGTACATACATACATACAGAACGGGCGGGCACATTAGCTCTCAGGCTTTGATAGACTGTGAGCTAAAAAGTATCATCACTAAAGGACTTTTCCCTCAAATTTCCAGAAAAGCATCTTCAATTGCACACCTTCAATCACGACTTTCAAATTAGCCTAAATATAAAGTTTTGTGAAAATTCTATTGATAGGTAGTGATCAAAAAGTAAAATTCATTATTTTAAATTTCATTTAATATAAATTTTGTTAATATTTTTCGATAGTGTTTAACATAAGTGTTTAAAATGTCTAAATAATTCAGTTAAATACTTCATTAAATTGTTACATTTAGCAATAGTTTTTAGAAATCAAGGTTTTTTTTTCAATGGCTATATGCTTTAAATTGAATTCGTAATAAAATAATATTGCATTCCTTTATTTCTACAGATCTAAATTTTACTGTAAAATTCCTCATTAAAATGTTAATTTTAGTATTGATTATAATTTTTATCTTTGATTCATTTAAGAAATGGTTATATTAAGGAAATTGTTTAAATTTTTTAATCAATTTTTATTTTTTCACAACACATTGGTTAAATTTTTCTTAACAGTATACAATCGTGCATCTTTTTGTGTAGAAATGAAACATGGACATATTAATAAATAATAAATGTGAGTGAATTTTGAGTATATATATTTATATGATAATATTCTAACATAAAATAAATATTATACACAGTATGGAACCAGTTATCCAGGAAACTAGTTATCCAGAATGATATTTTCAATTCATTGATTTCAGAATCTTAAAAAAAAAAGGGCCATACAGTTTCAATATGACATGAACATTACTTGAAACAATGCAATATCCATACTATAACTTGCTGCCAACATCTAGTATTTGAAATAATAAAGTTATTTAGTTAGATATTTTTACATTTTTATGTTTATGCAAAGGAAACGTAAGGATTTTTGTTTCCAAGATATTCCCATAAATTGCCTTCTTTCAAACTCCAATTAACTTTTGATCATGTTTGGATCTGAATCTTAATCTGTGTAATCTAGAAATCAGAATCAATGCCACAGCCACATATTCTACCAATTTGATCAAATGGATGTTGCTTTAATGCCCAACCAGTTATCCAGAACAACCAATTATCCGGAACATACATGAACCCAAGCATTCCAAATAAATCGTTCTGTATTGTATAATTATTTCTTGTACTCAATTTTCAGCACTCTACTACAGAATTATTGCTTATTTTATATGGAAAAGCTAATGTGCTGTTCTTAACAAACTCCTATTTATCTTTAAAATATAACTCTTTAAAATTGCATCTGGTAATAACTTCTTGAATATGTGTAAATTCTAGTATTTTTAATAAAAATTACAATGATGGGTTTTTCATAAGTTTTTTTTATACAATTGATTTTTTAACTTTTTAAAATCTTGCACATGATTTGATTTTTTATTATTTTTATTTAATAAACTTGAGCTTGATTTACATTGTTTTTTATTTAGGTTTCTGTTAGTGGTGAATGGTCTCCGTGGCAAAATAAAGTTCCTCAGATTGAAGTGGAAACTCACAAAGTTGCTGCCCCTGATATTGTCGTGCCTACACTTGATACTGTCCGCCATGAGTCCCTTTTGTATACTTGGTTAGCTGAACACAAACCACTAGTTCTTTGTGGACCTCCTGGTTCTGGTAAAACCATGACATTGTTCAGTGCTCTAAGATCTCTACCAGATATGGAAGTAAGTGAATATGTATGTGTAATAATGTTGATGTCGGGATCGCAGATTAAAATCCAGAAAGAGAAAATTACTATTAAAACACTACTGAAAATATCTGGTAATTAAAATGCCATTCCATCATCACATATGGCCGTGATCGTATAATATATCATGTCTAAAAACATATTATTTAGCAACCAAAGTATTTTAAGAATTAAAGTTAAACTAAATCATTAAATAAGAAAATGTTGCCATCAATTAAATCCGATTCGGAAGCTGAAAATAAGAGAATAAATAACTCACCCAGAGCTGGAAGATACTGTAGATAAATTTTTATTAACATAATATCAGTAAACTTTGGATGGCCATCCTGACAGAATGTAGGTGCAATGAATCAAATTGATACAAACTTCCTTAACTTATTTAATCATTAATTACTAAAATCTGCTGCAAAGAGAGATACTTTTAGAGAGAAATCCCATTCAGGATTCTATTGTGATTTGGGATCAGTTCAACAGTTTATAAATACAAATTTAAAATTGATGAATTTAAAAGAATAGTTTGCTGTTTACAAAGTTATTTAAGTTCGATAATTGTAAGTTAGTTGTTTAATTTTTTATAAAGTGGGAATCTGTAGAATTTATTATTAAAGCAGTTTGGAGCCGTCAGAATTTGAAGATTGGATCGCCTTGAAGGAGCATCAGCCAGATATAGTCGATTTCTTGGATCAGAGTGATGAAGTTACTTCACTTGGAAATTTCGATGGAAAAAGGATGCTTGAGCACACGAAGAATACTGGCAGAATTCAATGGGATAATATCATTTCGACGTAAACTGTCGATGAGAAAATGTCGTTAAAATGTGCGATGAACACCGGCAGAACTCAAGGGGCTGCAGTTATTTCGATGACAAATTTCAACGAGAAAATGATGCTGAAGTAAACGACGAACACTCCCCAGACTTCCGTTAGGACATCCAAATCTTGAAAAACCCTTTTTAATCTTTAAACATTATTAACTAGATTAGATTGCATTTATAAGTGAAAATTTGGAGACACGACATCAGCAGCTCAATTGTCGGGACGTTATATCTAACTTCTCAAAAAGGTCTGAGGCCGAAGCCCCAAACACACGATCTCTTCCTTAGCTACATTGCTGACAAGTGAGACTGACGAAAAGCAGATGTCCCCAAAGAATCGTTGCGCTGACGCTAAAAACAAATTAGCCAATCAGTATCCGGCACGTATGCATTTGCGTCTGTTCATTAACTACGATTGCGCACTTACCTCCGCAATCCAAATAATCGGGCCAACACTATCTCGCAAATGACAGCATCGATAACGATTTTCATCGCAATCGTATTTGCATTCCTCTCACATTCCAGAGTCGCCGGGACATCTCTGCCTGATACGAATTCAAGATAGAGGACAAAGTGACGTTACGATGTTGTTTTTCATCCCGAGAAGATACTAAAAAGGTAGCAATTTGTGGCGGAAAAAAAGTGAATCACATGACTTTCAAAACTGATAGAAGAGATTAAATATTGTAATACAGATTTTGGAAATCGCTTAGAATTAAATAGTAGCATCCAATAAAAATGGTTTGGGAATAAAATAATTAATATTAAATAACTTTTTTAATTTAGATTTTCGGAAGTTAGCCATTATTAGAAATGTATAGAAAGTTACTTTAACGTATGATATTCCGTAATGTTTATATTATAAAAGATCTTTATATTATTAGAATGATATTTAATGTTATTAAAATGATATTTAAATACATATTATGATGTCTATTTCTGTAAATAATTATTAATTATGAATTTATTAACGGAATATAAATTATTTAAAATGCAATAAAAATATTGTATTTAAAATAAAATACTCTGCTAAATGGTACACATTAAAATATACATTAAGGTATTTAAAATGCTTTTTATTTATTTAATTAATACGTTTTTAAAAGTTGTTTTTGTACTTATATATTGAATTTAAATAGAAAATAATGCAGAAGATAAATTAATAAACTTAATTAGGGTAAATGTAAGGGGCTGTGCATATATAACGTTATCATTTTAGGGGGGAGGGGGAGTCTGGCAAATGATATCGTTAGATATCTCTAGGGGGAGGGGGGGGGGGGTTCGTCTTTTGATATCGTTATCATTTTTGATCCAACCAAAATTTTCTCTTTTTATTTATAACTTAGCCTTTACATCAAAATAGAATGTTATTTTTTTTTTAGTCTGCTATCTATTTTTATGAAAGTACAAAGTTATTATTAAAATCATTAAATGATTATAAAATTATTTAATTCCAAATTTCCTATTTCTTCTGTCATATATGTATGCATATATAATTCGCTGTTCGAGAAACCATATGCGAAGTATGTTTCAAATGATACCTGCATTTACTAATAAATAAAAGAGAAATGTTGTCCACCTGTTTTGGTGATAAGAAGCTCTGTCTCCCCTCCCCCCCCCCCCAGTGCGGGGTCAAGTGCAAGAAAACATTATTACTGTTGAATGTATTGTGTAACAAAGAGCTATTATTACTATTAAATAGTAAGTATTTCTTTTAAGTGCTGTTTGATAAAAAGTTTTTTCATATATAAAGTGATATTTTATTGAGTTCTCTTCGCATGAATCAATGAAGTATGCGAAAAATAAATGTAACCATATTTGTATATCACTCTAACCAAAAGAAAAAAATTTCAAAAATGAAAAGAATTTTGAGACATTGATAACGATATCATTACGGGGGGTGGGGGGTTCGAGGGATGATAACGTATGATATCGTAAGGGGGGGTGGGGGTTCAAAATTGCCAAAAAAGTGATAACGTTATATATGCACAGCCCCTAACAGTATGTAACTCCTGTTAGTGGGAATTTCCAGTGGAGTTCATTTTTTGTTGTTATTAAACAAAGTAAACATTCAAATGGGGTAAAAAGATTCATTGCATAGAATTGGTGGAATTCAGTTTTTGAAAAATAAATATAATGCATTTTTGTGGTAATAAACTTTTTATTTTGGTAATTTTAGTAAAAAAAAAAAAGCAACTTAATGATATTGTTAATATAAACTAATTAATTACTCAAAACTAACAAAATATGAAAAGAGATACATCACTTCCATAACTTAACTTTATTTAAAATAGTCTGTCTTATTTTTTTTCATTTAATTGAACAATTGATCTTTTTGCTTTATCATAATCTAATTTTGCAGCACATTTCATAATTTAATCTGTTGTGTCAGATTTTGATTGGTAATATCGGCAGGTTGAATCTCTCGAGCTGTCACTAGTGGAATGCTTTATTCCTCTTCATCACTATCACTGTCAGTTTCTTGATCTCTTTTGATTAAAGAAGCTATGATTTTGATTTCACATTCGAAAGTTTTCCGAAAACAATCAAATTATTGTCAAAGAAGGTAAGGGTACTGTATCTAATTCTTGTGGGTTATTGTATCCAGCGGCTGTTGCTACTTTTAACATGCTTTTGATATTAGACATTTTCTTTGTTCAAATCTGTTTTGTACCTTTTTTTATTAAATCCAGGCTGATGAAAACAATTAGAAATGGTTTGGGAGGACATTTCTGATCATGCCTGTTGAATCCATTCCATTGCTTGCAATATGCTTGTTTCTCAATATTCTAAATTCTTAATTGCTTGGATCATATGAACATGGAGCATTCTTTTGAAATATGCTTTGAAAGACTTGATGCCTTTATCTGTTTGTTAAAAAGCAATGCGCATATTGTTGGGAAAAAATAAGCTTCATAGCTTCCAATCCAGGAACCTGTTGTTGGTCAGCAGCACAATTGTCTAGAAGCAAAAGAGTTTGGCATTTTTCATTAATGAATCATTTATCTAGCTCATGAACATATTTTTTATTAATGTTTTTTGTTATCCACACTTTGGTATTTGCTTCTTATTTCATCCAGAAGCTTTCAATGCCTTCAAAGTATCTTGGATTTCTTGATTTACTTATAACATGTAGGAGGCATTTTTTTTAATCATCACAGTTAGCTCCTACCAAAACAGACAATCTAGCTTTGTAATATTTTCCATCAGTGCATCTTACTCCTCAAAAGTATGGACATTTAGAAGGTTTCATCATATAAAAAATACCTGTTTCATCCACATTAAAAATACACCTCAATACATATGCATTTTTTTTCTTTGTAGTCTTTAATTAGACAAAGAAGATGTTTTTTCTATTCAACAATATTCATTTGCAAGAGATCTGAACTACTTGCCACTGATAGTGGGAAAAATGATTGCATGAAGTCTTTGAAATTGCTTAATCAGCCTTAAGCAGGGGTCGATTTAGAAAAAGAAAGTTGCATAGCAGTAACTGCTATACAAAGTCAGTTTTGAATAGCAGTTAGACACTTTTGTATAGCAAGTAAAAAATAGCTAACGTAACTTTTAAATCTTGAAAATTTACAAAAATTTTTTTTTTTAAAAAAGCATACTTCCTCGCTGTACTTCCATTGTAAATAAACACTTGGGGAGGGTGAAAACACAACGTATGTCGTGTAAAAACACCTTTAAATTTTAACTTTAAGTGTACATGACATAACAAAGGGTGTGGGAAATATGCATCGCAATGATTGCGATTTAATGCATTTCTTGGATCGCATTTTAGTTAAATTTGAATCGCAAATTGCGATGCGATACCGCTTAAATCGAACCCTGGCCTTAAGGCTGCTAGCTACCCAGCTTCCAAATTCCCCTCACTAATCCTAAGTCTGTGGGGATGTGATGCATTCGTATATTTAAAATATCTCCTCAAGAAATTAATGTTTTTAATTGCTTTTTTCTTTGTACGCTCCTTAAAAGATGTCTTTTTTCTTTAGTTCTCAAAATATTTCTAAAATCTATGCTTAATTTTATATTTTATGTGTTAAAAGCTGACGATTTGCAAGTAAGATTTTAACACTTCATACTGAGGGGAATTCGGAATCTGAGTGACGAGCAGCCTTAACTGCAGGAAAAAGTTTAGATTATTGTAGTTTTGGTGAACTTTTCAGCTTTCAGTTTTAAAACCGATCCTCCGATTGCAATATTTTCATATTGCAATTATTTGAAGCACTAAATACCTTCAAGTTCAGGATGCTTTGCTTTCCTAAATCACTTTTTTGGGATCCAGTAATTTCATTGTTTTCAAAGTTTTCTAAAATTCTCTTTCTGCATGTCCATAAGGAGTTTACTCAATAAGAAATATTTTGTGGAGGTCTGAATTCTTTACTAACATCAATTTGCTTTCATCCCCTCGTGTTGATTTGATAATTTTGATTTTATCATCAAACAAACGATTTTTTGAAAGAGACATGATTAGAAAAATGCATTGCAATAAAGCTTTCCCCATGCAAAAATGATTGTCTTCATCAGGAAGATGTCTCTTTTTCCAATCATCTTGTAGAAGAAAAAACAATAACACAGATTCATCTCATAATTTTCATTCCTCTCTTATTCTAAACCGCTTGAGCTATCTGGCAAGTGTCATTGCCCTTCTCTTCCATTCCTTATCAAACCACATACATAGACAAATATCTCTCTATTCTAAAAAAAAGTAACTACCGCTGTCACCGCCGCCGCCGCCGCCGGTTTTGAATTTTTTGTGACCGGAGGTCTTTCTTCGTTAATATTAAGAAAAATAATGCATACAAAAATATGAAAATCGATAGTATTATACAAAAATGTTTGATAAACACGCTGATGCAGACAGTTTTCAAATCGAAGAATTATTTTAAGAGATATTTAATGCTAAAGTTGGACAAAATAGTTCCACTAAAAAAGTTTTATAGGAGCAAAAACTATTCATGGGAATTTAATATTTTTTAGATCATTTTATACGTTTGAAGTTCCCGGTGTGCAGATTGTATTTCTTTTTTTAATTTGGCTAATTTTTTGAGGTTTTATTTCTATTTTAAATTCAAATTTTCAGCATTTCTAGAGATATTTTTTACAGATTTTAGAAAGTGATATTAATTTAAACTGTTGCCAACTGTATAAACAGCGGAAACAATAATGTTTGCTTAAAAAAATATATATATATTTATATGTGTAATAAATTAAAAATTTATTTACACGTGACTATTATAAACAGAAAAAAACATTTGGAATTAGAATTAAATAATTATGTACAAAAAGCAGGAACTTACTAAAAATTACGTCATAAAAACTATAATTACACATGAATTTTAAGAGAGAAAGGAATTTGTAAAATAATAAATTTATTAACATGCGTTAGAAGTCTTAAATAGGAGAAATTATGTCATATTTACGTCACATTACAGTTATTACATAAAATGAACACAAAATAACATTGCAAAACGGTTTAAATTAGACATTTATTTGGCACAGATGTCATATTCGCCCCATATTGGCGCGATTTTTTTCCGACGCCGATTTGGCGAAAACATCAACAGCATAAACAACAATATCCGGGTTACCATATGAAGCAAAATAATGACACTTTGGCGCCGGTTAAGTATACATTGCGTATATAACATTGGCGTCAGAAAAAAATCGCGCCAATATGGGGCGAATATGACATCTGTGCCATTTATTTGATAGTTTGAGAGGATACTTTTCAACTATTTTTGTTAGGAAAGCGCAAATAATATTTCATTTCTAACACAAGTATTTTCACGTGAATATTAAAAAGAGAAAGAATAGTTAGGTCAAAATTACGTCAGATTAAAAACGATACATTTAAAATGTCTTATTTAAAAGAACTTTCTTTTCGCTTTGTTAAAAAATGCCGGGAGACAAAGATTCTGTTTACTTAATTCCTTTTATATTAGCTTATTTTGAAATGTTTATCTTACTTTACTTAATCAAAGACGAAAACAGCGATTGACATATGTATTTTTGGTACTACTTAGTTATCCCATCGACCAAAAATCTATCATTCGCCAAACTATAAGATTAAATGCCAATAATGGTTGATCGTAAATGTGACATTAACTTGACTTTAAGCAATTTACACGTGTCTACGTCATCAAGTTATTTTTATTTTGACGTTTTATTTGTATTTTTATTAATGTTGCACTAATTTATTTGTTCTTTCGTTATTTAAAATAAAAATGATGTCAATTTGTATAATTTGGCAAGTGCTTTGGCGATTTATATAATTTGGCGAAATGGGTCGACGGGTTAATCAAGTAGTACCGCAGCGGATTTGGCCTTAAAATTCTCCAGTCAAAGAGAAATGAATAGAAATCCGTTTATAGGGAGATCGCCATTGTTTTTTAAATTATAATTCAATCTTCCGAAATCTTTTTAAAGCCGATCAAATTAGCGTAATTTTAGAGTCTGCGGTGTCTGAACGGGGGTTGACGAGCGTAGCTTGTAGGGGGCAGAGCCACCTAGTTTAAAAAAAAAAAAAGTGGTGCCAAAGGTGTTTTTTTAAGGTAAAAAAACCACACTCCAATTTCAAAATCTCATTATTTCCCTTCTATATATATATTTCCCCTATATGTTATAATTTCTTGACAAAACTTCTGAGTTATACATATGTTTCCATTGATTGTGTGTAATTTCTGTGCTAAAATATTGATATTTAGTTGTAAAAACCATTGTTTTATGCACAACTATTTATTTCACATCGAAATCCTGAGTGAATTTTTTTTTATTTTTAAACTAATTTTTTCACCCTTAAATCCGATTATACCTTATTCAAATAGAAAATTGATCATTAGCTAAAAGGTTAGTATATAGTTTTAAATTTTCAGAGCTATTGTATAAAATTAAATGTATTTTTCTAATCAAAATGTGCTTAATGTTAATCCTATGGCCAAAATGCACAGAAATAATGAAAAACGATTTTGTGGAATTTGTTTTCAAAAGGTTAATTTTTGTATTTTTATAAATGGTTTGCAGTGTTGCAAAGAGAATTGAAAGTGTATGCTATTTTGTATTTTCTTTTTTGTGTATTTTGATTTTGGAGATGATGCATAATTTTGAAATATGCCGTAAAAAAGGAGGGAGGAAAGGGTGTTGTCCAGTATCTTAAATGTTTTTTAAAAAATAATTGTTATTGTCCAAACTCTTTGAAATTTTTAGGAGTTAAAAAAATAAGTTTTCGTACCCTTTGTGAAACAATCAAGAAAAAATATTGATATTAGTGGTAAAATGGCTCCTAAGGAGACTTTTTCTTTTTTTCATTATGGCTATTTCAGTAGTTCAATAAAATAGTACTTGTTTGCACTTTTTGAGATTTTCATCAGTTATAAGTATGATGGTTGTACATCCCGTGAAAAATGTTGATATCTATTGATAAAGGAATATGTTTTCTTCTCGCTTTTTTTTTTTTTTTTTTTTCTCTCTCTCTGTTTTTGGATTTGGTTTTGTTAGCATGGAAAAAAAAAAAAAGTTCTTATCGTGAGATTTCTCTCAAATTTTAATGCATTATAAATATAACTGTATCTGAGTCTTTCAAATTTCATGAAAAAATATGCATATTTAGTAGTTAAAACTTGAGCTGAAGGCAAGCAAAATCACTCCGAACACCCTGGATTTTAGTGTTTTCATTGAAATTTTCCCACATTCTAATTTGTAAGAAACACTCCTACTCGTCTGAACATTTCAAAATTTTCCTAGGGGATGTAAATTTGGTCTGAAAAGATTTTGTCAAAATACGAACTTTTAGGCATTTTTACCGTAGCATAAAGTGACCTATAGTCGTGAAATTTTTTAAAGGGTTGAAATTCGTATTTTTCAAAACCGATTGCATTGGCAAAGAGAAGGTCTCAGATTTCCATATGTATTTTTTGTTAATCAGTACCTCCGAAATTGAGCCCTAGGGAAGCAGTGCCATATGCGAAAAAAAGTGAACTGTAAAAGTGGCCCTTAAAAAAAAAAATATTCAAATGGTTAATAATGATTTTTTTTCAAACTGATTGTGGCATTTAAAACGTAAAAGTACGATCTTTCAGAATATGTCATCCATTTTTAACTAAACCAAACGATTTCGTCTATGGAGGTTAAATCAAAACAGTAATGTTGCAACCATAATAAAAAAGAGGGAAGGGAGAGAGAGGAATTGGGTTTTATCAGGGTTTTTTAAGTTAAGGGAGGCAGTTCAGAATGTTTGGAAAAAATGTAGTTACTACTAAATACAATTTAAAGTAATTGATTACAAAAATATATAAATCAATGACAATAATTAAAATTATGCTTTGATTTTAGATAAATTGATTATTAGTAATAATTTTAACCATGAAATTATCATTAAAGTACAGTGGAATACCAATTTTACATTTTTCATGGGACCAGCAGTAAAAAACGTATGAAACAGGAAAACGTAAAATCGGGGTCAAATAGAGAAAAATATTTCAAGAAAAAGAGCAAAAATAAACTTACCAATATCTCATTAGTATTTAAAAAATCTGTTATTTTTGTCTGCTTTTTCTTTTTATGTACAGTTTCACATATACTGTTTTCGATACTGTTACATTTTCAATATTTCAGATTATTAATTTATCGTCTGCATTATTTCTCTATTTAAATTTAAATATTTCAGTTCAAAAACAACTTTAAAAACGTATTAAGTTAATAAATAAAAAGCATTCTAAATAATTTATATTCCATTAATAATCCTATAATTAATAGTTATTCAAAGTAATAAATATTATAATATGCAATTAAATATAATTCGAATAGTGTACAGATCTTTTAAAATATAAGCATTACGGCATATCGTTCGTTAAAGTAACTACAATGCTTTTCTTACAATCGCTAACTTCCAAAAATATAAATTTAAAAAGTTATTTAATATTAATTATTTTATTCCAAAACTATTTTTTTTGGATGCTACTATTTTTTTCTAAGCGATTGCCAAAATTTCATTAATTTTAAACCGTAATTTAGCGAGATATCCGCATTACAAAATTTAATCACTTCTGTCAGTTTTAAAAGACGCGCGATCCATTTTTTTTCCCCGACGCAGTTAGACATTTTTATCTTTCTTCCTCGCAGAAAAGGACGTCGTGACGTCACTCTATCCTCCATCTTGTTTTGGTATCACGGCGTGATATCGCCAATACTCAGGAATGCAGGGGGAATGCAACTTCGATTACGATAAAAATCGATATTTCGATTGCGATGAAAATCGCTATCTTGATGACTCAGATGTGCACGTGCCGGTCGCTGATTGGCGAATTTGAGTTGAGCGTCGGTTTCAACGTTCTTTTTGAGCCATCTGGATTTTATCTCTCACACTTTGTCAAAATGTAGCGGTCTGTTTGGACGTACGTTTGAGGCTGAGGTCTCAGACGGAGAAAATGATGGCGAAGTACAGCACTCCTATCCGAACCTAAGAGCATACTCTCCATACTCCACAGATGTAAAAGCATGCTGAAGCTCCTTCCATAAATAGATCTGTTACCATCTCAACAATCTTCCTATTGTTTTGACTTAAGATTTTTCTGAACGACGATATCTCTAATCTTCAATCTATTCAACCAGAAGCTGAAGCATTGTAAAAAATATTCCAATCAGCTGAGCCAAGCAGACATCGACCCATATCTGTAATGTTCCTGTTCATCGAAGTCCAAGATTAATGTGCGAACTATTCCTGATGCCGTGATATAAGTGAACCGTTAATTAGTCCTATACAACCTATGTTTTCGAACTAATTCCTTTTGGACAATAATCCGAACTGTTACACTTTAGAGACATTTACAAAATAACCACAGAAAATAACTGTTGAAATATATAGTAATTGATTTATATATTGTATTCATCTTAATAATGGAAAATACGAAGTTGCTTGGCCAAGTATGATTATGTGTTGGTAAAGAAAATTAAATTCATGTTAACTGTACATAATTTTGTCTGTTTACTTCAAATGGGTGAGTCTCTTTTATTTTTATTTTTCAGCCTCCGATGTTTTTATGGCAACATTTTCTAAATTAATTATTTTGTATATTTAACTTTAATTCTTAATATTTTCATTGGTTGCCAATTCATTTTAATTTTCAGACAACCACTACGGTGATCCACGGCCACACACACACATAAATATAGCATTTGGCGCCTTTGACCAATTTTTAGGTGTTCGAACCTGGTCAATGTCTGAAAATCTTAACTTTAAATGTTTAACTTTTGGTAATTATAATGTGCAATATTATATTTCAAAGATCGTTTAACGATTTTTTTAACGGTTATTTTATTTTAACTTCATTAATATTTTCTGTTATTGCTGATAAATTTTAACTTGATTCAAATGATTAATTATAAAAAGAAATTCCTACGATAAGCGTCCTTGTGAGCACCAAAAAAAATAATATTTTGATATAAAGTGTATTTCATATATATTCTTATATTTTATATATATATTCTTATATTTTATTTGTTTCATTTCTTATATTTTATACAATAGATTTTGAAAAGATTTTATTATTATTTACCTATATTTGTTTATTGATAAATTTAATTTATACAGATATAAATTTCTCAATCTTTTAAAAAAAAGAAATATTGCTTTTAGTTGTTTTCATATTTTGCTTATTAAAATTTTTTTTATTCTATTTTGCTAAATCATGGCAAACAATCGCGCACTTTTTCGGTCGATGATGTCTGCGATTCCGCCTTTTCATGGCCACCCTAATGAAAATGTTAACATCTTTTTACAAAATTTTGAAGATGTATGCAACATTCAAAATATCAAAGACGAAAATCGCATTACTCTGTTGAGACTCCTGTGTAGGGAAAAGGCTTCAGAATTTTTGTCAACTGACAAACGTGTAAGCGAAGAAAAAAGTTTTGGAAATGTCGCAAATTTGATGAAGTTAAAATTTGAATACAAACAAAATTTCCAGGAAGCGTCGTATCAGTATGGGCGCATAACTCAACAGCCGAAACAGTCTGTGCTTGATTTAGCGGAGGAAGTCAGGGCTACGGTTAACAATATGGCTCCAGATTCTGAGGATAATGCAGCGTTAGATTCATTTAAGGCTAATTTAATGTCTTCCAAATTTTTAGAGGCCTTACGAACTGACATTAAAGTTGAAGTTCTTAAATTCGGAACAAAAAATTTTGATGAAATTGTAGCTAAGGCCGTAGATATTGAAAAAGCGCTGGAACATAATACTTTTGATCTTAACACTTTACAAGTTGCACCATCCACCAGTAATCCAGGCAGTTTGCTAGAAAAACTTTTGAAATGCCAGGAAGATCAGAATAAACAAACAGAATAAACAAAGCTCAGCTGACAGAAACGGTGAAGATGATGAAAGAGGAAAAGCTGTTATGTCAGATTTGCCGCAAGGCACACAGTGCCAAAGATTGCTGGTACTACCTAGAGTTTCAAAACTCGAATGGTAGAAACGGTACAAATTTTTCAAGAGGGGGCATGAATAACAGTGAGGCGAATTATTTTGTTAATGAAAATAGCAATTGGTATAATAACAATCAAAGGGGTTTTCAGGATAATGGCATAAGATATAACCGTGGAAGAGGTCGTAACAATTACAGACCATACAACCGTTCAAGAAGACATTTAAACGGGTAAAGGGTTCTGAAATTGATGTAAATAATTCCCCCCCTCATGATTGCAGGGCCCTAGATTCTTTTTTTTTATAATGATGAGGGTATTAAATTAAATCCTAATGTAAATACTGATAAAATTTTGATGAGCTGCAATATAGATAACTCAGAATTACCAGTAATTAAACTTAAATTTGGAAAACTCGCTTTTGATGGGCTTTTAGACAGTGGAGCGAATTTGTCACTAATACAACCACATGCAATTGATCTTCTTAAAAACCAAATAAATTAAATTTCTTATCACGCTCTGTAAACATAAAAACTATCAACAACTCATCTATTCCTTTTTTTTCAACGGTACAACTTAAATTTCGAATTCAGAACACTTGGTTCACTAACACATTTTTCATCACTCATGACAATTGGCACTCCAATTATCAAATTATTTTGGGCCACGATTTCCTCAATAGAAATAAAGTTCTTTTGGACTCAGCGAATCAGCAACTTATTATGGGTCACCTTACTTTTCCTTTTGCCAATAAAAACCCTGATTCTTTGCAACCTGTAAATGATAATGACAATAGTAACATTTCACCTGATGATAATTTTGATAATTCGAATTCTGTTAATAATCCTTCCCCTTCAGAGTTTAATGCTAATGTTCATAATAACCCAGTACTTTCAAATGACTTAAATTCTTCTCTAAATAATCCAGTATTTTCTAATGATTTAATTTCTTCTCAAAATAATTCTGAAATGTCAAAAAATTTTGTTAAACCAGCCAGTCAACTAACTCTAAGACCCAATCAAGGCAAAATTATTAAACTTAAACCTCTTCATAAAATTAGTAATTCCTTAAACTATTTATTTTGTCCAACATCAAATAAATTATCTTTAAAATTAAATTTCAGTCTACATCAACCTGATGCAAACAATGCCATTCTTTTATATGTCCACAACAATACTGATAAAAACATAATAATTAGAAAGAAAACTAAATTAGGATTTATAAAGCCCATTTCAGAAGACCAAATTTCAACTCATGACAATACTCAAACATATCAAGTTAATTCTTTAATCACTCAGGAAATGCTAGAACTTAGAGAAAAAGAACTTACGTCTGATAAATTTAATATTGCCCACTTACTTGATGCTGAGAAAAAATGTGTTCTTAGTCTATTAATGGATAACTCCGCTGTATTTTCTTTGTCTTATGACACTCTTGGCTGCACTGATAAAGTAGTTCCTGAATTTAAATTGCTCCATGACTTTGCACTGCAAATAAAACCCTATCCCATTCCTAAAATAGCCAAAGATTTTGCTCGTAAAGAAATTTCTGATCTCTTAAAGGCAGGAATTATTCAAAACTCTTCCTCTAACTATTGCTTTCCAGTTCTTTTTGTACATAAAAAATCTCTTCCTACTGATGATCCAAGTAAATTAAAATTCCGTATGGTAATTGATTACAGTCTTTTAAATGCAATTACTGAACCCTATAAAATTTGTCTTCCTAGAATTAATGAGGTAGTTCAAAACATTTCAGGTAAAAAACTGTATACGGTATTAGACTTAAAATCAGCATTTTTTCAAATTCTTCTGCAGGAAAAGGACAGGGCAAAATTAGCGTTTGCAACTGAGTATGGAAATTTTGAACCTACCAGATTAGCCTTTGGCCTCGTTAATAGTACTTCTTATTTTCACACATTAATTAACGATTGTTTGGACCCATTAAGGGGCAAAAATGTTCAATATTTTCTTGACGATATTATTGTGGCTGCTGATTCTCTAGAGGAAATGTTGTCATGGCTCCAAAAAGTATTTGATAGACTTAAGGAATTTAATTTAACTTTAGACCCAGCAAAATTACAAATTTGTCAACAAGAGATAACTTACCTTGGTTTTAATTTGCATCAAAATGGTCATTCCCCATCACCAGACAATGTAAATAAAATAAATAAATTTCCAAGACCCACTAATGTAAAAGAAGTACAAAGTTTCCTAGGAATGATCAACTATTTTAGACATTTAATTTTCAATTTTGCTGATATTGTCCAACCAATAGTTAATTTGACAAAAAAGAATGCAAAATTTTTTTGGAGTAAAGAATGTCAAGATTCCTTCCTGAAAATTCAAAATATTCTCCTCAATAATCCTACAGTTAAGAACTTTGATGAAAATAAAGAGGTATGTTTGGTAACAGATGCGTCAAAAAATGCTATCTGTGGAATTTTGTTACAGCGTCATGACAATCAATTTTATCCCATAGAATTTTATTCCAAAAAACTTAACAAGGGCGAATCTAATTATCCATCCATTAAAAGAGAATTTTATGCAATTTATTCCTCCATTAAACATTTTCACGAATACTTATATGGTAGGCAATTTAAAATTTTAACTGATGCCAAAGCACTCACCTATCATATGAAATTAGAAAAACAATCTGAAATAATAATTAGATGGATAATGTATCTACAGGGCTTTAATTACAAAATTGATCATATCCCAGGTCTTGTGAACCCCGCAGATTTCCTTTCTCGTGTTGTTGACCCCCCTGACAACCCTAACTTAATTGTAAACGCATTAAATATTTTTATTCCCACTAATGACTCCCTAACGACCGAGAATATCCTAAAAGAACAACTTAAAGATGCTAAACTTAAAGATATAAGAGATAAATTAATTGCTAATAAAATGCCTAATTCTTCTTATTCTATAAATCCAGATAACAATTTAATTATGATTGCCAGGAAAAAGCGTAATAGAGTTAATAAATCTAAGAAAATATATATTCCTAAAACTTTAATTAACAGCTGTATCGCTCTGGGACATCAAGTGCATTTTGGGATAAATAAAACAGTAGATACAATTTCAAAACTTTATTTTTGGGATGGTATGGTTAAAGATATACAGAATTTTGTAAATACTTGTGAACAGTGCTTACCTCACAAAAGTAAACAAACAAATACAAAACCTAGTTTTATTTCCAAATCTGATTTAGCACCGGGAGAAATGATTGCTATTGATGTTGTGGGAAAACTTCCTAGATCACATGATGGAAAATTTTTTATTTTAACTATAGTTGATCATTATTCACGATTTTTAGAGGCCATTCCACTTGCTAATGTGACATCTCATTCTGTTATTAAATCTCTTAATGATTATTTTTCAAGGTATGGGATACCAAAAGTTTTGTTATCTGATAACGCTAAATATTTCACCTCGAATGAAATTAAACAATTCTTAAAGTCATTAAAAATTAATCATAGAAATTCATCCATCTATTACCCGAAATCTAACGGTCTTGTTGAACGAATTAATCGTTCACTTAAAGAATCAGTTGCCTCTCTGTCTGATCAAGTCATTGAATGGTCAGACAGACTTGAATTTTTCGTTCTCCATTATAATAACTCTAAACATGCTGTTACAAATTTTACGCCAGCCAATTTGTTCTTAGGTAGGGATTTAAATTTGCCAATCGATACTTTTCAACCGGCCAAAGAGGTTGAAGAACCAAGTATATATTTCAAAAAAATTACAAGATCATATTTCATAAACTAGAGAATTGGTTAAACAGAATGAGAAAAAATATTTCGCTCAGAATGAAAAATATTTAGAAGGTCGTCCGCCTCCAGTATTAAAGCTTGGTGATGTTGTGTATTTAAAGAATTTAATTCATACTCCTACTTTCATGCCAAAAAATACAGGACCTTTTAAAATTACAGGAGTCTTTAGGGGTCATAATTACCTAATTGAGCATGTTAATGAACCGCTAAATTGTGCTAAATTACATGTTAGCAAATTGATTCCGACTGGACAAACAAAGTAAGGTTTTTCTGCCATTTCTAATATTGTTTCATCCTTTATGTACAATTTTAACTTTTATTATTATTCAAAATCATAGTATATGATCCTAACTTCATTTCAATTTTCATTTATTCATTTTTAAATTTAATTTTAAACTCAATAGTGTGACAACTTATCCGGTTTCACCCATTTGATATTAAACGGTTCATTAGGTAGCTTCTTTTGAATTACTCAATGCATATGTGTCTAGCTAACTCATTATGTTTTGAGAAGTATCTTTTAATATTCTTTACGACTTAATTCATTTATAGTATAATTCTTTAATTTAACTTTTTTCCATAACTACCTATTTCAATATAAATCTTACTTAGTTGTCACAAGTCATATTTGAGCTTTCAGTATTCTTTTATAAAGGATTGAACTTTATTTTGGCTTTTAACCTATACACTTTACTGCTGTTTGTAACTTGATCTGACATTATTTTATAATTTTAATTTAGGATCCTAATTATTAATTTTCTTTAAAGAATATCAATCTATTAAGTTTAATTAAATATTGAGACAAAAAAAAAAAAGAAAACAAAAGAAAGAAAGAAATTAAATTAAATTGATTTCATAAATGTTATTTTGATAATCTCTACAATGCGCATGCCTTATGGTTCTAGAAGAGATTTAAATTCTATGTAAAAGATGGAGTTTCTGCTCTAAGCTTTTCTAAAAAAATTTTCAATTTCTTTAAATTCTGGACCATTACACACAGAGGGTCAACTCGGCTTAGTTTGGGGTGTAAAATTTAGCACAAATTCTGCCCTTCCGACATTCCCTCACGGTATGGTCTCTGGTACAATTTGGAGAATTTTGAAAATTTGTGTGAAATTGTGTCGATGACTTCCATGTATGGTTGTCAACAGGTTGGAATTATTCCTTTTCTTTTCGACACTTGTGCAATTCTTAAGTGATGTCTTCTCTTAAATTTCAATTGCATTATATTTACACACTTATATTGTTATATTTTTAAAATGTATGTTTGTTTCACAATCACATCATTACTTCAGTAGTGTCCTGCTATATGTCATTGACTCTTGCTCAGTTCCATTTTACATAAAGTATAGCAATTTTAATCATGTGCAATAACTCATATTTTTTTTTACAATGTGCAATTTCAACTCAGTTATGTATATAGTATATCTCTATCATTCGTTTGTTTATATTGCAATAAGAATTGTAATGGTGTTCACATGGATATTTACGTTTCAATTAAGTAGTAGGATTTTATTAATTTTTCACTCACCCAGAGAAGTGTTTGTATGTTCTATGTATTGTTGTGTATCTGTTTCAACATATTTAGTGTATTGTATTCAGTATTATTTCTATATTCATTTTGTTTTGCATTTGTTTAGTGTACTGTAATTGTTTGATTTTTTTTATTGGATTACTTACAGAGAAGTGCATCTCTGAAGATTTTCCAATCGTTTGAGTGCGTCACTTGAACGTTTAGTTTGTTTGTGCATTCAGTTATGCATTATTGAGATCCCAGTATCTCGAACTTTTTTTTTCATAATTTTTTTTTCTATAGGCTGCAGGTAAATGTTACATTTTCAATATTTCAGATTATTAATTTATCGTCTGCATTATTTCTCTATTTAAATTTAAATATTTCAGTTCAAAAACAACTTTAAAAACGTATTAAGTAAATAAATAAAAAGCATTCTAAATAATTTATATTCCGTTAATAATCCTATAATTAATAGTTATTCAAAGTAATAAATATTATAATATGCAATTAAATATAATTCGAATAGTGTACAGATCTTTTAAAATATAAGCATTACGGCATATCGTTCGTTAAAGTAACTACAATGCTTTTCTTACAATCGCTAACTTCCAAAAATATAAATTTAAAAAGTTATTTAATATTAATTATTTTATTCCAAAACTATTTTTTTTGGATGCTACTATTTTTTTCTAAGCGATTGCCAAAATTTCATTAATTTTAAACCGTAATTTAGCGAGATATCCGCATTACAAAATTTAATCACTTCTGTCAGTTTTAAAAGACGCGCAATCCATTTTTTTTTCCTACGCAGTTAGACATTTTTATCTTTCTTCCTCGCAGAAAAGGACGTCGTGACGTCACTCTATCCTCCATCTTGTTTTGGTATCACGGCGTGATATCGCCGGTACTCAGGAATGCAGGGGGAATGCAACTTCGATTACGATAAAAATCGTTATCGATATTTTGATTGGGATGAAAATCGCTATCGTGATGACTCAGATGTGCACGTGCCGGTCGCTGATTGGCGAATTTGAGTTGAGCGTCGGTTTCAACGTTCTTTTTGAGCCATCTGGATTTTATCTCTCACACTTTGTCAAAATGTAGCGGTCTGTTTGGACGTACGTTTGAGGCTGAGGTCTCAGACGGAGAAAATGATGGCGAAGTACAGCACTCCTATCCGAACCTAAGAGCATACTCTCCATACTCCACAGATGTAAAAGCATGCTGAAGCTCCTTCCATAAATAGATCTGTTACCATCTCAACAATCTTCCTATTGTTTTGACTTAAGATTCTTCTGAACGACGATATCTCTAATCTTCAATCTATTCAACCAGAAGCTGAAGCATTGTAAAAAATATTCCAATCAGCTGAGCCAAGCAGACATCGACCCATATCTGTAATGTTCCTGTTCATCGAAGTCCAAGATTAATGTGCGAACTATTCCTGATGCCGTGATATAAGTGAACCGTTAATTAGTCCTATACAACCTATGTTTTCGAACTAATTCCTTTTGGACAATAATCCGAACTGTTACACTTTAGAGACATTTACAAAATAACCACGGAAAATAACTGTTGAAATATATAGTAATTGATTTATATATTGTATTCATCTTAATAATGGAAAATACGAAGTTGCTTGGCCAAGTATGATTATGTGTTGGTAAAGAATATTAAATTCATGTTAACTGTACATAATTTTGTCTGTTTACTTCAAATGGGTGAGTCTCTTTTATTTTTATTTTTCAGCCTCCGCTCCGGATGTTTTTATGGCAACATTTTCTAAATTAATTATTTCGAATATTTAACTTTAATTCCTAATATTTTCATTGGTTGCCAATTCATTTTAATTTTCAGACAACCACTACGGCGATCCACGGCCACACACACACATAAATATAGCAGATACATGCAACTTTTTGCGAATTTTTTTCTTGATTTTCATGTCCTGTTAAAAATTTCTTTAAAATTTTTAAACTCTGAATGGTCTCTACTGATGAGGGCACGATGTCTTCTGGATCTTCATCATCATCCTCACTTTCATTTTGCGAAATCAAATCGGAAATAGTCTGAATATCTGTGGTAGTGATAACATCTTTATCACAATCAATGTACTCATCAACATTGTTGTCTGCCAGTATAAATTCAACCTCTACTGTATACTCTTCCATAGCGGACTCCTCTGGTGGCGCTTCAACGTTAATATCAGATTTAAAAAATCCTCCCTTCCGAAAAACATTTGAAATGCATTTTTCCTCTACAGTATCCCATGCCGATGAGATCAAGTGAAGAGCGTCGAGCACATTTATCTTCATTTTCCAAGAATCTTGAAGATCACCAGAATCAAGAGAAAAAAAGCTTTTTTTACCAGTTGCTTCCTATAATTCATTTGGAAGGATCTGATTATTCCCAAGTCACAAGGTTAAAGTAAACTGGTACAGTTGGGTGGGAAAAATTCAATATGCACATTCTTTAAGTTTAGATCAGCATGAGCAGAGCACTGGTCTACGAATAAAATTTTTTTCGCTTTTGCAAGCGCATTTTTTTTAATCCAATTTTCTTGCAAAATCTTCGAAAAGACTTAGGTTCATCCAAGCAGATTGGTTGGCATTATAATCTGTAGGTAAACTTTTGATGTTTTTGAAGCATCGGGGCTTCTTGTATTTACCAATCACAAAGCTTCTCAGTTCCGTCTGCATTTGTACATAACAAAACTGTTAATTGCATTTTTGATAACTTCCCACCATGACACTTTTCTTCTTTCACGGTGTATGTTCTATCAGGGAAGAGATTAAAAACAATCCAGTCTCATCTGCTGTTAAAGATGCCTTTTTTGAATAATTACACACAAGAGAAGGCAACGTTTTTTTCATCCACTCCTCAACGACCGCAGTATTTACTCCATCTGATTCACCACAAATAAACTTGTAAGACAAATTATGTCTCTTCTTGAATCGGTCGATCCAACCGTATGGATGCCGTGAAATTCTGCATTTCAAGTTGAAAAGAAATTTCAAGCGCCTTTTTTTTTTTTCAAAATTGAGTCATTGATTGGAATTTTGGCTGCACAGGCTTGTTTAAACCACTCGAACAAAATCTTTTTCAGTTTTTCAAAAGGAGAAGTTTTCAATGTTTTTTTCTTTTCTTTGACAAATTTCCTAGTGTTTCAGATTTTAATTCCACAGAGACCTCTTGTTTTAAGATGGTTTGTAACATGGAATAAGCGATGCCCAATAATTTTGCGAGATCAACTTTAGTTCCTTTAAAAACTTTGGATTTTTCGATAATTTCTGCCTTTTCGGCTATGGAGAAACATTTTCTTTTTGACATCCTACTTTTGACTGGCAATCACTAAGAAATAGCAAAAGAAAATGACTCCACTGCGGGTTGAAATTGAAATTAATGATCGACGGATAAAGAATCATCCCCCCCTAACGACATCACATGACGCAGGTGTGGTCAAGAGTTTGGTGGGCGAATAATAGTTCATCGTTACTTTCCCACGATAGTATTAAAGGGAGGGGAAGAAGTTGTTTTGGTAGCAAACAGCCAGTTGACCACCTGAAAAGCACTTTTGTTCTTTTGAAAATTTTCCATGAGTGAAAGAAGGTAAAAATTTAAGAGGTACTTCGCCTAAAATGACGTACCAAGCGGGAAACGTTAAACGTAAATGACGTAGAATTAAGATACTTTTAACATTAACAGAATAGAAATTTTTGGGGACTGACAAAAAATAATGTACGAAACGGGTTACGTAAAATCGGGGTTCCACTGTATATACTAATACTAGTGCTTTAAATCAGAACTTTTAAACTAATATTTTGTTAAGGATAAAGTATCTTTATTCATTACAATTGAAGTGATTGCTTATATATAATAAATATTTTCTCTTGATAAAATTCTTTCTGAAAATTGAATTCTGAAATACATTGATTAATCATAGATTGCTAGTTTTTTTTTTTTTAAGTTGTTTGGATTCCAAAATGTGTTAGTGTATTTATATAGCAACACATTATATACGTTTTCCCTTTTCAAAGCATTCTTCTCCCACTTATTGAAAGGACAATGATGAGGAATTTTCAAGAACAGAACAATATATACCCCCCCCCCCCCCTACATTTCTAAAATCCTTTACTTTTGAAACTGGAGTAACTTCATTGGGAGGTTTGAGTTTTATTTCTCCTATCCCTCTCATACTTCAGGACAATGAGAAGGAATTTCCAAGAACATTATTATATTTCAAAGTATTTTTTTTAATTGGAAAAAATAAGTTTTAGTGTTTGTGATAGTTACACATAAGTATAGAAAATTAAGTTACAATTATTTGTTTAAAAAAGTGTCATTGGAAGAATGAAGACATTTTTTTCCTCGGGAAGGGGTGTGATAAAATTTATGAGTGGTGTACCGATATCAAGAAATATATTACCTATGTAATTTAAAGATGAATTTTGAAAAACCCAGTTGGATTTTTTCCTGGGTTTTTTCAAGTGGATTAAAAAACTCACCCGGGGTTTTTTGGGTTGGGCAAAATCATAACAACCCTGCCTGTAAATTTGAACACCTGGCAACACTTGATCAGCTCAACTAAAAATGGCTCTCCATGTTCCAGTAACGTCGTTGATAGCATAGACATATGAAACTTATTTCAAATATGCACGTACAGACATCACATTAAAAATATGTGATGCTTCGATTATTTTGTATTTTTAAATTAACTTTAATAGTTTGGTTACAATTAAACAATCATTAATGATTTTTGTTAAGATTAAATAAGGTTTTTCTGCAATTAATTTAATCTAAAATTACTGTTAAAATTTGGTGGACCACAGTTTGACATACCTTATCTTAAATTTTGTTATATCAAATAGGTACATTTCTGAAAAATAAAAGGGAAACTGTGATAATTACTATACAAATGTATTTATATTATTAAAAAATTGTTATTAGTGGTCTGCAGGATTAAAGATTATGTATTTAGTGGTCCGTGAGGTTCAAAAGTTTGGAGACCACTGATCTATTACATAAGATAAGATCTTAATACATAAGTCTATAAAATGAGAATCATGTTTTATAACAGGGTGGCCAGGTAATTTAGCAGCACTAGATAAAGTCAAGAAATTTTCATTAAAACTATAGAAAGTGAGGAAATTTTGGTTGAAAAACATGGGAGTTTCAATGCAGTGTTTATTGACAATTTGTGCTACAGTTCACAAAAGAATATCCTAGAAAAATCCCCCAAAAATGACTGGAAAAGTTGGGGACTATGATAAAGTTCAAGTGCTGGCCACCCTGTATAAATGAAGATTGACAAATAAATTATTCTCACTTTCTCAAATTTTGATTTTAGGTTGTTGGTTTGAACTTCTCCAGTGCCACAACTCCAGAATTACTACTAAAAACGTTTGATCATTATTGTGAATATCGACGAACACCAAATGGCATTGTGTTATCTCCAATTCAACTTGGAAAATGGCTTGTTCTGTTTTGTGATGAAATTAACTTGCCTGATATGGATAAATATGGTATTTGATTAGAGTTTTTGCTGTTTTTGATTTTTTATGTGTCTCTAATAATTTAACTTCATGTGCACACATTTATGGTATACATGCATATTTACTAAATCTCATATATACAATAGAAGATCTTTATAATGCAATTTTGTATAATACCATTCTTCATATAACGCACAACTTTTCAGATGTAAACAGTGAATTTTGCAGTTAAGAAGTACCTGGATTCCCACAATGTAAGAAATTGGTATTTTCTAGAGCAGCACTTCCCAACCTGTTTTCTTTCACATACTCCTTTCATAGACTTTTCACTTCAGAATACCCCAATTTTTCATAACACTCTCTCTCTTTCCCCCATCCCACTCCATACAACTAGATAACACAAACATGCTTTTTTCCTGTAGTAGTCTTCTTATCACAACAATATAATAAATTAATACAAATTACACTGACATTCCTAGTATTTTTGTGATTTCTGCCATTACCGATATTAATTTCACGTAACCCAAGCAGGCCTGCTAAGTAACCTTAGCGGTGCGCGTACCACAGGTTGGGAACTGCTGCTCTAGAGGACTAAATTTGATATACTAGTTCAACTTTACCTCCTTAACTCAGAGTTTTTTAATGAAATAATTGTTATTATAAATTTTTGAAGATGAGTAAGAAATTATTCAATCCAGGCATATTTGGACAGATTTAACAATGTGTCAAGTGATCTATATCTTCCTGAGACCCAAGCAAAATATAATGCATAAATTTTTTTAAATATGAGATTTTTTCATCAAATAGGCATCAAAAATGACGTTTTTAAAAAAATTAATAAATTTCGATTTTTTAATTTTGTTTTACAGCACATTCATCTAAATGGATGTTCAGGCCATAACTTCCTTTAAAGTAATTTAAAAAATGCAAGAAGTATGGGAAAGAATAGAATCTCTCTATTCTATAAAAAAGTAACTACCGCTGTCACCGCCGACGCCGGTTTTGAATTTTTTGTGATCTTTCTTCGTTAATATTATGAAAAATAATACATAGAAAAATATGAAAATCTTTTATACGGAAATATTTTATAAACACGCTGATGCAGACAGTTTTCAAATCTAAGAATTATTTTAAGAGATATTTAATGCTAAAGTTGGACAAAATTGTTCAATTAAAAAAGTTTTATAGCAACAAAAACTATACATGGCAGTGTAATCATTTTTAGATCATTTTATGCGTTAGAATTTGCCGGAGTGCAGATTGCATTAATTTTTTTATTTTGAGTCATTTTTGAGGTTTTATTTCTATTTTAAATTCAAATTTTCAGCATTTCTAGAGATATTTTTTACAGATTTTAGAAAGTGATATTAATTTAAACTGTTGCCAACTGTATAAACAGCAGAAACAATAATGTTTGCTTCAAAAAAAAAAAAAAATATTTATACGTGTAAATAAATTAAAAATTTATTTACACGTGACTATTACAAACAGAAAAAAACATTTGGATTTAGAATAAAATAATTATGTACAAAAAGCAGGAACTTATTAAAAATTACATCATAAAAACTATAATTACACGTGCATTTTAAGAGAAAGGAATTTGTAAAATAATAAATTTATTAACATGCATTAGAAATCTTAAATAGGAGAAATTACGTCATATTTACCTCACATTACAGTTATTACGTAAAATGAACACAAAATAATATTGCAAAACGGTTTAAATTTAGAAATTGCGGTAGACATTTATTTTATATTTTGAGAGGATACTTTTCAACTATTTTTGTCAGGAAAGCGCAAATAATATTTCATTTCTAACAAAAGTATTTTCACGTGAGAAAGACTAGCTTGGTAAAAATTACGTCAGATTAAAAACGATTAATTGAAAATGTCTCATTTAAAAGAACTTTCTTTTCGTTTTGTTAAAAAATACCAGGATACAAAGATTCTGTTTACTTAATTCCTTTTATATTAGCTTATTTTGAAATGTTGTTACACGTGTCTACATCATCAAGTTATTTTTACTTCGATGTTTTATTTGTATTTTTATTAATGTTGTACTAATTTATTTGTTCTTTCGTTATTTAAAATAAAAATTATGTCAATTTGTATAATTTGGCGAGTGGTTTGGGGATTTATATAATTTGGCGAAATGGGTCGACGGGATAATCAAGTGGTACCGCAGCGGATTTGGCGTTAAAATTCCCCAATCAAAGAGAAATTAATAGAAATTCGTTTGTAGGGAGATCGCCACTGTTTTTTAAATTATAATTCAATCTTTCGAAATCTTTTTAAAGCCGATCAAATTAGCGTGCATTTAGAGTCTGCGGTGTCTGGACGGGGGTTGGCGAGCGTAGCTCGTAGGGGACCGAGCCCCCTAGTTTATTATAAAGAACATAATGCAAGTATTAACATCTGATTTAAAATTGCAAAATAAAAATAGTTTAAACAAATTAAAATAACATAAAAACGAAAATTACCAGCAGAACGTAGAATTCCAACTTGACTCATTTATTACGCCATTTTCTAAACAAAGTAGTTACCGTTGCCAAAATCCAAAAGCTGAATGTTAATTTTTGATTCATACATTATCAAAACCAACTGGTTTTAGATTGCTACAATGAAATTTAACGCAATAGAAGGAGAAAGCAAAACATCCATTTAAATGGATGCCAGGTCTCAGGAGGATATTATGCAAAAATTTATAATCTGCACAACTCCTGGTAACAAGGAATGCAATATAAATATACTCTACTATATTTTGATATGTTTTTGGACATTTGGATATGTTTACAAGGTATGTTTATTAATGTGTGAAATGTGTTCTGTATAATGCTCAACCTCATGTTTTTTAGGTTTGCATTATAAAGATCTTCTACTGTATATAAAGTCTGACTACAGCATCATACTAGTTGATGCAAATATGCTATAAGAAAACTCTCAACTAGTTTCTTTAACTGTATAATTATTTTTTTATCCTTTTAATACATTTTTTTAACTTTTATGTCAGATAAAAAAAAGAAAAAAAAACCCTATAGAAATAGTTATCTTTTAATGGGACAGTTTATCTTTCAACAATTTTGTTTATTTTAAAGAATCTGTTTCAAATAATGAACTCACTGAATTTCACTGTTCAGCCAAAAGTATATTTTGAAAAAAAAAAAAAAAAAAAAAAAAAATTAGATACATCTAATATTATATTTAATATAATTTTTTTAGTGATATATATAGTGTAAAATGATGAAATCTAACACATCTTCATATACTTGTATCTTAAAAAAAAAAAAAAAAAAAAAAAAAAAAAAAAAAACCTGGAGGCTAATTCCATGCACAAATTTATCACATATATAATAAAGAACCTGCACAAAAAAGTTTAAATCTCTATCTCAAATAGCCTTAGCATTTTTAAAACATGAAAGTGAAGAAAATTTGAACATGAAAAAAAAGCCATTTAAAGTTTTAATTTGTGTGGATAATTGTGCTGAGTGTGTTAACAAAATTTACAAAATCTTGCGATATAATTGCCATATGGGTAAAAATGAAGTGTCAAAATTTTCACGATTAAACAGGCTTAAGAAAATCTTATTTTTTTGACAAATTTTATGGTAACCTGTCCTCTTAAAAGAAATTTCTTCTTGTGATCTTTGAGGGAGGTTCTCCGGATATGGTTTGATTTTTAAGGGTTTTTTTTTTTTTTTTTTTTTTGGAATTTATTTTTTAACAGTGCACATAGAAAAAAAAAATGTTTTTAGCTTTGAATTTATTGCACATGCCTGAGCATGTGAATATTTTTATATAAAAATCTTGATATTTTAATAAATCATGTAGCTGATTGCTGATTATAAAATCAGATGAACACAAATTGCACATGGACTCTTAAAATAAATTAATTGGAAGCCAAACCTAAAATTGATAAGATGAATCAAAATTACACAAAATGTTACTCTTTGAAGTTTGAAGTCAGTTTTGGCTCTATTTTTTTCCACTTTTACAAAATTACAATTATCAAAATTTTTAATTTTTTAGAGATTTGAACTCCAATTAAAGAAGTGTAGTTTAATTTGTCAGGGGAAAAAAAAAAAAAAAAAAAAGGTTGATAGCTTGAACATTGCATGGATAAACTACACAGATTCAAAATGCTTGTTCAACCAATAAAAGATTTCGTGCCATAAAACCCTATACAACCAACCAACCAAAATACTTGTTTCAAGAAAAATTAATTTAAAGTTTTTGATTAGCTTTTTTCTCAGGTCAGCTCTGTTAAACTGGTTGTCAAAACTTAAATATTGAATGGAACAAAAAACTATTTTGGGCGGTGTGTTCTGGGTACTGTAAGGGGTTCAGAAAATAAAAAGTAAAAATATTTTTTAAGTTTTTTAGGAGAATCTCTACTTAAACACTTAGCTAATAATTTTGCATGGAATAACAATTTAACAAAGCTTCCATTTTATCTTTCAGGAACTCAAAGAGTTATTTCTTTCCTCCGCCAAATGGTTGAACATGGAGGATTTTATCGAACATCTGATCAAGCTTTTGTAAAACTTGAGAGAATTCAGTTTGTTGGAGCATGTAATCCACCAACTGATCCTGGGCGAAAACCACTGTCTCACAGGTTTGTGTTTTAAAATGTTACTTTTTTGTTCTTTTTCCAAGGAATAATAATTTTGTAAAATGCATACAGATATGTAAATGCTGTACGATATAAAATAATTATGTAAAATTTTTACAAATGTATATATTCTGAATAATTCATATAATTCTTCACTTTTATTATCCTGAAGAAAAATCAGTTCAGATCTTATCTTGATCATGCTTCTCATTATGCCATAAAAAAATAAGAAAGAAAAAATACAGTTGTTAGTGGAAAAATATTGTACTCATTTTATGAAACTAAGAAATTATCAAAGTGAAAATTTGTTTTTCTATATAAAACCTTTTAATAAGGCAGACTAAGTGACTTAATTTTTTTGCTCATTAGTTCATATTTAGTCTGTCAGTCCAATGTCATGTTATCTTTCATGCGTCATAAATGATTCTTTCATAGATTCTATTTCTTTAAAATTTAGCCTACATACAATTATAGAAGTAAAAAGACATTATTTCAACTCTGCTCTATTTTACAGATTTCTGCGTCATGTACCTATTGTATATGTGGATTATCCTGGGGAAACGTCATTGAAACAGATTTATGGAACCTTCAATCGTGCAATGCTCAGACTGTTACCTTCTTTGAGAACTTATTCTGAACCTCTCACTGCTGCTATGGTTGAATTTTACTTGATGTCTCAGGTATTAGAAATAAGATTGAAATTTTGTTTTTTATGTTTATAATCAAGAAGTGTATGTTACACATTTTCCTAATTTAAATTTAATAATTTTCCATATTAATTATTTAAAGTTAAGAATTTATTATTAAATTATAATATTCAAAACTTAAATTAATTCTCCAAATATCCTTTTAAATTATTTATATTCCATTAATAAATTCAAAAATATTATTTTTATTAAAAAATATCTATTGAATTATCATTTAAAAGCATAAGCATAATGGAATATTCATAAAAACAATCCTTAATAATGTTCAAATTAATTCGCCAAAAATCCTTTTAACCCTCTAAGTGTTTGGGGTGTAATATTCCGTTCACTAAGCTCCAGGTTTCACAGCAATACAAGCAACATTTAAGATAATACAATTCTATAGATTTAATGAATTTTAAATACATTGAAGAATGATTAATACTCTCAAGGATTACATTCATATTTGCAATTGAGTTTTTTTTTATAATGTTGAAAGAATCTTATTTTCTTAGCATTTAAAACAAAATGCAAAGAAAACATTACAATTTTACCCTTTTGCAAGATGCTCGGAGGGTTAAATCATTTATATTCCATGAATAAATTTGAAAATAATATTTATTTATTTGGGATTTTTAAGTGGCAGGCACATTAGAGAGTTCAATGACCGTGATGCAATAGCGATTATTATCGTTTGAATATCAGAATGTTTAAGGGAAACTTTCTCTCAACTCGTGCATTGCAGATTGTTTGAGTGCATTGATTTTCATCGAATCTGATTGGTCCTTTCGGGCTGAGCATCTCTTTCAACGAACTTTTCACAAGATGTTTTTCATCAATCATGAGTTCCAGAAAGGTACCAGTTTGAGAAAGACGTATGGAAGAGGGGCCTAGCACCTGCCTCATTCTTGGTGTAACGCAAGTGCTTACAGATCGCTACAATAGGAGATGAAATGCTACAAGTTTATATAGCAAAACAGCACCGAAAACTGGCGATATGAAGCAATTAAAATAATAAAACTTTGTAAAAAATCACCATAAAATAAAAACAATACATAGGACGCTTTTCGAGCTAAAAATATAACAGCTCGTCATCAGCTACAGTAAACACGTGTCCGTAAGGGGACAAGGTCAAAAATGAACTGAAAGGTAGAGAATGTTGCAAAGAATGCAACAGATGGTGCTAGCTGAAAGGAGCACATGCGGAAGAGAAAAGTGTTGCAAAAAGATAAAAGAGAAATAGATAGGGAAAAAATGGATATAAAAAAAATAAACAATTAAAATAAAATAAAAGAAGTAAATTAAAAAATATAAATAATAATAAAGAAAGAAATATAAAAGAATAAAACAAGAAAAAAAACCAAAAGATCTTTTTTTTTTTTTCTTAAACAAAATAAAAAGAAAAGAAATAAGAGAAGAGGGAAAAGAATTACAAAAGTAATTTCCATGCTGGAGATAGGAAAGGAGATGATGGGAGATCATTGACAAGATTAGCAGAATTTTTTAGAAATAAAATATACTTCATGAAAATCCGAGGTAGAGGCAGGGGAAGAAATAATTTTGGCCATGGAGAAATGGGAATAATGAAAACATGGCCATGGAAATAATTACTCCATGGCCAAAATTATTTCTTCCCCTGCCTCTTCCTCTCACTTGGATTTTCATGAAGCATATTTTATTTCTAAAAAAAATCTGCTAATCTTGTCAATGATCTCACATCATCTCCTTTCCTATCTCCAGTGTGGAAATTACTTTTGTAATTCTTTTCTCTCTTCTCTTCTTTTCTTTTTATTTTGTTTAAGGGAAAAAAAAAAGGATCTTTTGGTTTTTTTCTTGTTTTATTCTTTTATATTTCTTTATTATTTTTAATTTACTTCTTTTATTTTATTTTAATTTTGTTTATTTCTTTTATATCCATTTTTTTCCTATCTATTTCTCTTTTATCTTTTTGGCAACACTTTTCTCTTCTGCATGTACTCCCTTCAGCTAGCGCCATCTGTGGCATTCTTTGCAATATTCTCTACCTTTCAGTTCATTTTTTACCTTGTCCCCTTGCGGACACGTGTTTACTGTAGCTGATGATGAGCTGTTATATTTTTAGCTTGAAACACGTCCTATGTATTGTTTTTATTTTATGGTGATTTTTTACAAAGTTTTATTATTTTAATTACAGGTTTATATTTTTAGAAAAATTTTAATATTTGTAATTTGTTTAACTATTCAATATCAATAACTATATTAAAAGCCTTTACTTCAAGATGACGATTTATCAAAATTCATTTCATTTTCTTGAAACATTAGGCATCGTTTCTGGAGGAGAGCAGTGGAGATTCTGTAATATCTTTTGATTCCATCCGGCTGACGCACCATGTCAAAATTCACTTCATTAATTCCAAATATTGCTATAGTTACACTTCTGGAACTTTCTTCAAACAACATTGAGCATCCAACGGAGATTCTGTAATATCTTTAGTTTTTTTCTGGCAATTATTTCATTCATTGGTCCATCAACTCCCACCATTTTAACTTATTAAATAACATCAATTATTTCTATTGCAATTCTCTTCAGATTTTCATATTACTGCTGATGATAAATTTTATTTTAGAACTCTCGTCATTTCAACCTGTTATGTAACAATTCTTTATTTTGCAATTTCGCAAGAAGTGTTCACTTCAAATAGCTCTACAGATGGATACTTTAGTATAGATAACAAACGAAGATAAACATTATTTCCAGAAAATTTCTTGACTTTACAAAATACAAAAAATAACTGCGATTTTTAAACTCTTAATCATACCAAAAAAAAAAAAAAAAAAAAAAAAAATTTCTAACCATTATTTTGTAATGAACAAAATTGACAATATTTAAATTAAATAATAACCATAAGCTTGAGTACTAAATTATTAAAAAATAGTCTCAAAGATTTATAATACAGATATATTCATCAATATATCTTATAGTGATTTCAAGATATTTTTATGTGGTAAAAGTTTTGTTCATCTTGGCCAAGATTTTATGTGTTTTGAATCTACAAATATGTATATATATATATTTCACTTTTGTTATGTTTTAAAAGCTTGACATAACATTCCCCCTTCTTAAATATACCTAAATTTAAATTTGTATACTTTGTTTATTTTAAGGTGCCTGCCTACGTACGGAGCAATTTTTTCCAAAAAAGCTATTTAATTATTTTTTAAACTTATTTTTACTAAGATTAGGACTAGAAAATGTGAAAAAAGTAAAAAAATATTTCATTTATTGATAAAATTTTGGTAAATGGAGGAATTTATAGTAAAATTTAGTGAAATTTGGCCCGAAACGCAAAACGCTGTAAAGGAAATTCTACTGTATGTATCTTAATTTCCTTTTTACACTGCATATTTATGACATTGGTGAAGGCAATGAACTAAAATCTAAGAGATTCTTTAAGTATTTCAAAACTTATAGCATATCGCACCTGTTTACATGTTAATTTTCATAAAATTCATCGATGTCATTCCACAAAAAACATCCATAAAACAAAAAATATTTATTCTAAATTTAAATCTTTAGTTCATTGCCTTCACAATATTGTAAATAACATATATTTTAAATTTCATAGTGATATTCCAATAACTTTTTGAGAAATCATGTTTTGCGTATGGAATTTTCACCGAAAATTACACTTTCCAAAAAATGCATTTAAAGTTTAGATTTACGTTTTACTACAAGAATTTACAGTAATATACATTTAAATTTCATGGAGCATATTATTTACATTTCTTATTATTAAACAAATGCATCCAAAATCGCGAAATTTCTCCAAACATACGACCCTTTAAAAGCAATTTAAAAATTTAAAATTTTTAAATTTTAAAGCCCTTTAAACAGCACTTTCGGTTTGCGTGACAGCTGTTGAGTAGTTTTAAAACCGCTGTAACTCCGGATCTATTTCTCGTACAATAAAAACAAATACAGTTTTGGAAAGGTAAAGAGTTTCTCTTTAATAAAATAAAATAAAATAAATTTGACAATTTTGGTCGAAAATTGCATTTTCAACGTAGTCAGATTAGACTACTTCAAATTACGATCTTTCAATTTGACAGCAAACTTTACTAAGTTTTTAAATATTAAAAATCTAAAATCTTTATTTTTAAAATTGTTTTAATTTCAAATCACATTTATTACATTCTAATATTTTTTCTCATTACTCTGGTAAAATTTCAGCCCAATTGCTTTTCAACTTTACCAGATAAGTACGAAAATATATTCTAATCTTTTCTCTCTTTTAAAAGACGCGCACTCTTGCGTTTTGACGGCCATGTTTTTTCCTTTCTAACAGCTCTTCTTGAGATGGCGTGGGGACGCGAGAGGGTTATTGAACTCCTGAGTTTAGGAATTCGTAGGGGATCTTACTTCGTGGAGAACGGGGATTGGACATCTGTTTTCCCAACTGCCGAAAATCGTCTTGGAAAATCATTTTTTGAGGGAGTTGAATTCGAAATCCCGTACCATATAGACGTATTTTTATCTTTTCTCTTCGTCATAGGGCCTAGGCCCCGGCGAGTGCAACAGATAACGTAATTCATCAATTTAACTTCGCTTTAACTTCTTTGAATGTTACACAATAGTAAAATTACAATAAAGAACGATCAGCGTGTAACATTCTATATCCTAAAGTTTTTAGAAACATTCCGATTTTCAATTTCTTAATGAGTGCATCGTTTAACTGCAATGAAGTTTTTCTTGGATTCCATGCGGAGCGCACCGATAAACCGCACTGTCTTCTCATTGTGATGGTTTGGTTGGATGAAGAATAATCATTTGTTTTCACCGTAATGGCTATTATTTCATCAGAATTATGGAAACTTCCGTATTTTGAATCATATCCCCTCTTCTCTAAAAAATTGCTTTGTCCGACTCAGCGTATCTCAGCCTTCAGGTGAAATAATCAGATGTCCATATTCTTTAAAAGCTCACCATTATACCTATCTGACTCATCATCCATTGGATTGCTATAATCATCGGATAGAATTTCTGTTTGACCTCATGCTTGAAAGGTCATATTGTGGAAATAAACATTAGTAACTCGAATTTTTGATTTTAAATTATTTGGATAATGAAACTGTTTATGGTGAAACAGTACCTGAACTATCCGAGAACTTTTAGGAACTAAACGTTAGAATAAAAATATAATATGTATGGAATGTATCACCAACGCCTTTTAATTAAAATATTAATGTTATTGAAATCAAAACATAAGATGTCAAGAGAACTTCAAGAATAATAGTAATTGTATCTTATGTTTATGCCTTTAGTTGATATTTGAAAGATCCGGATCTAAAAGTATTTCTGATATAATTAATGTGTCTGATTATAATAAATTTAATTGTGCAATTTACAGTGTTTTCCTTTGAGTGTTTTATCTTCATGGGGTGAGTAACATATTCCTTGTTTATATTTAAAGTTTTCTTTTTCAGTTTCAATTTAATCTAGTTACGACGTGTACTACTTAACCACTATACGTACGGCCATAGTGTGATTTCGGGGAATGTGAATTGAATTTGTTTCGATCACATTTTCTTTTCGAATTTTCGTTTCAATTTACATATCCCGGAATCTCACTTAACAACTTGGATTATTTTCATGTTATTTCTTCAAGAGTGGGTGGGTGAGTGATTTTATTTTTTTATTCCAGCTTATTGTAATTGAATATTGGCAACTTTAAACAAATACAAAAAATATCTCATACAATATTATTAATATTGAACATCATTTAATTTTATAAATTTAAAGTACCTTATTAAAGTTATTATCACTACATGACATAGTCAGTGTAATTCCGAAATTATATTTTGAGTACTATATTTTCCAAATTTAATTATTTTTCTCAGCAATTTGCATGCACTAATATATATATATTATGTTTCCTTTGGTATTTAACGTATAACTCCACAATTACAATATATAAAAGACCTTTTGAAAATCAAAATACAGTATACAAGTTCTTCCTACAAAATCTGACCAGATGTCTCATTAAAGATGGCAAGTATTAATATTCATATAGAGTACCTTTAACTTAACTAACAGATTGAACAACAGAATAACAAAACTGGAGAAAATTTTCAGAAGAAAGTGTATATACTATAGATTTTTTACAGTATTTATTATTATTATTATTCATAAAATGTTTTTGAGTCTGTGAAAGGTTTTTCATGGATATGAAATGATTGTTAATGTTTCAGAGCTTTTTTTTCCTTTTTCAATCCATGTTAAAATGAAGCATAGATACTGAAAACAGGAGTTCTGCATTTCTTCAACTTTGTTTTTTAGTATACAGTGAACTCTTTATACTGTAAATATATACAATATAAGGAATGCTCAATTTTACTAGTTTTTTTTTTTCCCCTTTAATGCTGTATTTTTACATTTTAGTAACTTTTTATATCTTTACATTACTTTTCTTGATATATTTTATGCAAAGATTTGCATGCTGAATGTTTGTATTTATAAACCATTACAAATTAATATACATACATATTATAAAATAAGATGCTCTATAACTTTTTTCAATTAATATATTTTTCCCTTAGCACAAAACAGCAGGATACAATAGTCTTTTAATAAAAATTAAATTTTACTAAATTTTTTAGCCCAATATTTTTTTTAAAAAAGCTATTAGATTTAATATGCAATGTCTAAAATAGCCTGCTGAGCCATGTGGATTGCAGATATGTAGAAACTCAGGGCTTGTAATTACTCATTAAACTACACTGAACACCATTTTAGAAACTGAAGCCTGACACCATTAAATTTTAAACTAGATTATATTAATAGATTAAATTATGTACACAATATTTACATAGAAAAGTATCGACATCTCAATTACATCACAATTCTGTGAAAACGACCACAGCACATTCTCATAACATATACATCATCGTTCTACTGTTTTTTACTGCTGAAAACATAACATCCTCTCTCTACTAGCCATCATTCAACTCTACTCAGTTCAGTTCGTCTTTTTACCTTGCTCACAAAGAGCGTCTCCCAAGCCGAAGTTCCTCTCTAGTATGCATGCACACTGTATCTATTCATGGGAAAAGGAAACAAATAGGATGAGGGCGCTTTGGTCGGCAGACTAGTAAACAAGCAGGCATGTAAGTGGCACCTTGAATCTCGGAGTGCAGTTGTAAAGGTAAATTGCATACCCCATAGATATGACTGGTGATTATGATTATATTTGCTCTGTGTTTATGTATGAATGAATTAATAGGTGTAATAAATTTTCATAATTTCGTTAACTTATACATACATTTTTGTATACAAAGTGCAAGAACAGCTGTTATAATATTTGTTTAATTTGTTATTGCTATTAACAAATGAAATTACTTATTTACAGAATTAAATCATACAGAAAAAAAAAATATGCTTCTCAATCCTATGAGCATCTGTGGATTTTTTTGTATTTTCATAAAAATGCTTGCAAATCCCAGGATATGTACACATATTTTAGATGTGGTTTGATGCTATATTATCTTTCATATCCCTTTGTTCAATATACTTTTCAAAACATAATTCTGTTAAAAATATTTTTGTCTACAGCCATTTTAATATGATTTCTGGAAACTGAAAAACATAGGTCAGCAAGTTATAGGGTTAATATTATCTAATTAGAGGTTTCCTTGTTTTGGAAATCTACATTTCTTGGTAGAGATTCTATACCTTCATGCGAGGAAAAAAAATCATAAAAATCTGATTTAAGTAAAAAAAAAAAATGTGATTTGAATCAAATATTCAGATTAAAACAAACAAACAAAGAAAAAAAACTTTTACTCCCTGCATTTAATTTGCTCTTTATTGATGAATTTATATATATAACAGGGGTCTGTCCAGACTTTTCTCACAGGGTCCTGTTTTTGTGAAATTGTGAAGTTTTTCTTATTTTTGTGAAAATTCTAGTCATAATTTTGTGAATTTTAAATTATCGATGTCTTCATGTCCTATCCTTCATGTATAAAAAACTAAATAATATGCTCTTTGGTGAGTTCAACTGCATACTTACAGGCCAGATTTTATTTTTAAATGACTAAATTTGTGAAAAATTCAATTTGAAGTGAAAAAATTCTGTGAAAGGTCTATTTAAGATACAAATAATTTTGTGAAGGGTCCTGTTTTGGGATAAAATGTTTTGTGAAGGGTCCTGTTTTGGGATAAATAATTTTGTGAAGGGTCCTGTTTTAAGATAAATTATTTTGTGAAGGGTCCTTTAAAGGACCTAAAATTTTCCTAAACATTTCCCTGTATAATATAGTTAATATTGTTATATAAACTTGTCGGCTAAATTTTGATTTAAAGGTATTTGATATACGTTTGTGGGACAAATGAACAAGTTATTTTTTATGTATATTTTTAGGAACGCTTCACTCAAGACATGCAGCCTCATTATGTTTACAGTCCTCGAGAGCTGACCCGATGGGTTAGAGGTATATGTGAAGCTATTCGACCTCTTGAAACTCTTGCTGTTGAAGGACTTGTCAGATTATGGGCTCATGAAGGCCTAAGATTATTCCAAGACAGGTATTGAGATATGAATTTTGTTTATTTTATTTTTTGAAGAAAGTATTTCAGAAAACTGCTTCAATTTTTTTTTTTACTTTTTGAATATATTGATTGGAGTACACTTGGCAACTAAGTAGAATTTTTACAATGCACATATACTTATTAATGTCAACTTCCAAGGGAAGCCATTTTTCATTTGCCTTAACCAAGATGAGTGTTTTAGTGGCGTAAAATAATCCATTGTGCCGAATAAATTGGATTTAGTTTTTGACTGAAATTAAATAGGTTGCTAATTTATGCTAAATAAATATTCTTTAATTTAGTAATTTTAGTAAAAAAGCATGTTAATGACAATTTGTTAATATAAATGAATAAATTACTCATAACAAACAAAATTTGCAAAGAAATTGCTGTAGTTACTATAGGTCAAAATAAGGAAATTTCATTAGCGGCCACTGGTCGGTAGGACTAATTTTTAAAGTGGCCACTTTCTTTAAACTAGCGGCCACTTTATTTCAAAATGCTAAACACTAAAATTTCTATAATTATTAATCTAAAACTGAGTAGCCCAAATAAATATGTTAATATAAATATACTGGAACCAAAAAAAGTAGAATTCTTGATGAAATGAAAGAAATTTTTTTTATCTCCTTGTAAAAAAGTGGCCGGAAGGTGGCCGCTGATAGACAATTTTTCACTAGCCACTTTTTTTCATTTACTGGCTCTGTGGCCGGTGTCTAGTGCTAATTTTGACCTTTAGTAGTTACATAATTTTACTTTAAATAAAGTAATCGCTCTTATTTCATTGAGATAGATCTTTTTTATGCCACCCTTTTCCAGTTTTGAAACAATAAAAATTTTGGTGTGTTACATTACATTTTGTGGACACGTGCATACAATTGGTTGCTCACAACTGTTGAAGCAGTTACTTTTTTGTGGTTTAATGTTTTCTTTCTCCTCAACACTGTCACTGACAATTTCTTGATCTCTCATTAACCAAAGTTTCACCACGTTCTGCTTTTGAAAAAGTAATATACAGAACTAGTTTTATTCTGCCTGATCAATTTGTGAAAAAATTGTCTGCATTATCCAATGGATAGTACATATTAAATGATGAATTAATTGCAAATAGAAAATGATGAGGATAACAAATTTGTCCTCATTAACCAGAGGTACATCTTAAGTGGAGATGTATTAATGGGAGTCCACTGTATATGGGAAAAAATAGCTGAAAGATGTTTAACAGTTGTGTGGAGGAATATTAGAGTACTAATGATATATGGTAGTGGGAAGTAATATACAGAACATTTTTCAAACATTAGTATTATAAGTAGAAATTTAACTAGGTAATACTGTAGAATTTTTTAATGCATCATTAAATATATCAAAGACTGATATGCTGAATATTAACTGCCAGAGAAAAAAATCAAATATTATTATATTGTTGAACCTTAGCAATAGCATAGTTTGCATCAAGGTTTATTTTAATAACAGTTCAAACTTTTATTAGCATTAAGGTGACCAGATATCAGGCACTCAAAGTGAAAATATTGACATGCCTTCTCCATGGCCACAGATATAAAATCTCTTTTTCAACCATTTTTGTCTTTTTTTATACACTTATTTAACTTAACTTTATTTTTGTAAAAGATAGATTTTTCACCCACTTCCTGATTAGCTAGAATTATAAAAAAAAATTATGGATACAGATGTGTTTTTTATGACAATACAACATTTCAGTACTTTTAAAACTTAATAATAAATTAATTTTAAGGCATTTTTTGTTAACTGACTCATGTGATAAATCTCCAATTATTCTTTATAATTACAACTGTTTGAGTTAAAAAAATAAAAATAAAAATGGAGTTATGTTCCAAACTGGCTGTGAAACTTCAACAACGGAATATTTTAAACACTAAAAAGGAGAAAATATAAATAAAAAATAAAGAATGTAATAATTTATAAAAAATATTCTTTTTTCATTTATTAGTTTAATATTAAGTTAATTGTGATTGGACATTGAGAAAATTTAGAAATCCTGAATAGATAGTTTGAATAATGCTTTCTTTTCTTTCCTAATGTCATATTTTAAAAAAGAAAAAGAGCAAAAGTTATAATTTAAAAAATAAATTCATGCTTTCTATCAAGTATAAATCAAAGCAGTGAATTTTCAATAATCGGTACCCATGCCAAATTAACATATTGTAACGGAAATTGTTTGGAACAACATGAACTACACTCATGAAATTAGGTGTGATTTTAAACATAAACATTGAATGCTTATAAAGAAAAATTGTTAAAAAGATAGATTTTTACTTTTATACATACTCTGTAAATATACAGCTGCAAGAATAGACTAAAAAATGTAAACAAAAGACAAAAAATGGTTAAAAGATTGTTGTTTTTTTCTGTTGAAAGGGATTTCAATCTGGATAGGCCAGATGGAATTCACTATTACTGGTATGAATTTTGGAAAGAACCAAAGTACTTTTTAAAATGTTTCTTCAGAGAAGAATCACTGGTGATTTAGGGAAGAATTAGGCCAGCTTAGGATTTATTTCAAATGCTATGGACTAATACAAAGCATACTGGAAAATCAGTTAAAACCCTATGTAGAATTACAAGAAATATAAATTTTATAGGGGAAAATGTCCATTGATTATGAAAATAATGAAATTTTGAATTATTAAAAAACTAAATGAATAAAGTAAATAAAAATAGCCTAAAACCTCTTCTGAGTTATAAATACATGCATTTGCAAAGATACAAAGACATTAATACATCCATTTTAACACTGATTTCAGCCAAACATTCACATACACCTGCACATTTATAATATTATTAGCTGAACCACCTAGCTTTACCTGTGTTAACCATGGAGGGTCTTCTCTGTAAAATAAATAAAACTGCAATAATACTGCAATCACAATAACAGAACTCTGCCCATTCAAGCCCTTAACCCTCCGACTGTCTTGGAAAAGGGCAAAATTGTAATGTTGTTTTCTATGCATTTTGTTTTAAATGCTAAAAAAATGATTCTTTGAACATTTTATACAAAAACTTAACAACGAATATGAATGCAATCCTTGGAAGTGTTAATAATTGTTCAATGTATTAAAAATACATGAAATCAATAGAATTATATTACTTTAAATATTGCTTGTATTGCAGTGAAACCTGGAGCTTAGTGAACGTATTAACACGGGCTTGTCAGTGAGGGGGTTAAATTGGTTAACGCCTTGAGGGACGGTGGTATGTTCGTGAAACCACTTAATTTTAATTTCCAAATGCCACATTGGCACCAGAATTTTGGTAAACAAAATTTCGGTTTTTTATGTGTGTAAAATATAGCTTTTTCTTATTTGCAAATAAATTTATTTTCAAATTCCGGTGTCATTCATTAATTTCAACACGTTAGCAATGGAATTGCTTTGCCCCTGAAAGGATTAAAAGACAATCGGAAATCATGATGCTAGTTTGATGCAGTCATAGTAAAATCCCTTAGCTTTATAAATGAAAATGCAGGTTTTCTTTAGAGTGTGTCAAAAATATGATTTCCCTGATAATGCAGAAAACAAATTCAACCAACTGGCATAGCATTTAGTGAAATTTTATTTCACATGGCATTATTTTTAAATAAAGACTTATATTTTCATTCATAAACACCAAATTTACAATGATTACATGTAAATTATGTCATTTTTTAGATGTTTCCAGTTGAATCATTAGTTTAAGTTTTGTTTGAATCAAAAAAGGATTTATTCGAGTGCTATTTTTTCTTTCCTATTTAATATAAATTGTAGAAAATGTTACCGCTGCATTTAAAATATCAGAACACTTAGTTATAAAGTATAGGTAATATGTGAACAAAATCTATACCAAAAAAATATATGTTTGTCTGTGTGCCATGGCCAAGGCCGGTGACAGGTTTCAAGGGCCCCTGGGCAGACCAAAATTACAGGCCCCCTAGAAGAAAAAAAAAAATCAGGAAACCGCCGCTTATTGGGATCACTGTATAATCGAATCAGCTTTTTTTTTTTTTTTTTTTTTTTTTTTTTAAGAATTAAGAACATTGCGTTTATTTTAATCAGCGTCACCTTCCCTACTTCAATCTGATTCTGCTTTACGAACAGTGCTAATTTAAAAGGTACTTACTAAACTTTGATCGAATCTTAATAAACTAAAATAAAATAATTTACTGCAGGGTATTCTGAAATTTCACAAGCTTATCACAATATCTCTGACACATTTGGACATAAAAAAAATAAAATTTTCGGCTAATTTTAATCAGGTTTTAAAGAATTAAGGAACGTGCTCTCCTCTTATAAACAGGTGTGATTGTGTTTCGGTTATATACCAGAATTCCGGTTTTTGCCAGTTATTTTACTCGGTTACGGGGAAAAAAATAATTGGGAAATTCAGAAATCGGTTGTGAAGAGATACGCAAAATTCATCAGTTTGTTAATTTTCTCCCATGTTATAATTCAGGGGTGATTCTGTTCCGAAAATTTAACCCTTTGAGCTCTGATGGGTGAATTTCTTCCCATTTAATTTGAATCTTCAAATGCCACAGGAATATTCAACCAAATTTATTTGAAAATAGATTAATGCATTTTTTTGTGCATATTATAAGCCGAATCTTTTCTTTACAAAATACTGGTGCCAATGTGACATTTGGGCATTTTGAAGAAATTCATCCCCGGAGCTCAAAGCGTTAAGGCCTTCAGTTCCAAAAATTTGGACATAAAAAATATCTCTAATTTCGACAAATGGTTGCCAAAAATAATCAATTTTGTGAATCATTCGCAGAAAAAATTGCCAATTTCTTCAAAGGTTCGCGAAAAAACCCACTAATTACATCAAAGGATCGCGAAAAATGTTAATTTCATGGAGAGATAGTGGAAAAAACATGAATTTTGTTAAAAGATCACGGAAAATACGCGAATTTCGTCAAAAGATCGTGAAACAAAACCCGGAAATTTCGTCAAAGGAAAGCGAGAAAAACATGAATTTCGTCAAAAGATCGCAAAAAGAACGCAAATTTCATAAAACAATTGCGAAAAGAACGTAAATTTCATCAGATTTAAAAAGAACTGCAAATTTCATCAAAAGACTCGCAAAAAAATAGGTATTTTGTCAAAGGATTGTGGAAAAAAAACGTGAATTTCGTCAAAGACCTCGGGGGAAAAACTCAAATTTCGGCAAAGGATCGCACAAAAAAATTTCAAAATTTGTCAAAGGATCACGGAAAAAACGCAAATTTCATCAAAGGATAGCGAAAAAAAAAACTCTATTTTGGCCAAAGAATGCGGGAAAAAAACACATAATTAGAGCTGGGAGAGTATTTCCCCCTCCCCCTTCTGCTGTAATCTTTCAGAAAATTTGCTGTGAATTTCCGATTTTTTTTTTTTTTTTAATATTCAAAATCACTCCTGTTTTTATGTATTGATTGTTTTAACATGTAATTTCGAAAATATTCATAAAATATGTCATTTTTCTCCTATAAAATTCCTGCATTTTTATTTCTGAAATTGAGTATGAACCCTGCTTTATTCATGTAGTGTTTAGGACAAAATTCTCTAGGAACCAGTTATCTTATATATCTAAAATTTCCCATGCTTTCTCATGGGAAATTTTCTCATAAAACGAAAGAAAAAAAACAAGCAGACAACAACAAAATCAGATTTCATTGTATGTAATCACCACAAATATCACAAACCTTAAAAATGGAAAGTTTGATAAGATTTATCATTTAAAGAAAGGATCAAATCAATATGTGTTCGTGGATGAGTACGACAGATAAAAGGGTACTCTAAACACGCTGGTGCAAAATAAATTTTTTGAACAGTATTGTTTTTTTTTAAGTGTCCTTTTTATTAATCCCCTACCCCCAGGGCCAGAGTCCTTCAACAGCGTCCAAGTGTACTGTTGGACGATTTGTTCCAAAAACTAATCAGCACTAATTTACATTAAGGTATAACTGAATCTGAAGTCGACGGAAATTCATTCATTAGTTCTTGAGCTTGAGATAGAGCTATTGTGGAAATTGTTAAGATTTTCACAAAAATTATGAGCAGAACTATGTTTCAGATAAAAAGACATACATATAAATATGAATGAGCGTATATCCAATTCATTGCATTAGAAATAAAATGCATATAGGAAATGTCATCATAGATCTTTCTTTATCATAGTGTTACATTTTCAATTCAGATTATTAATTTATCGTCTGCATTATTTCTCTATTTAAATTTAAATATTTAAGTTCAAAAACAACTTTTAAAAACGTATTAAGTAAATAAATAAAAAGCATTCTAAATAATTTATATTCCGTTAATAATCCTATAATTAATAATTATTCAAAGTAATAAATATTATAATATGCAATTAAATATAATTCTAATAATGTATGGATCTTTTAAAATATAAACATTACGGAAAACCGTTCGTTAAAGTAACTTGCAATGCTTTTCTTACAATCGCTAACTTCCGAAAATATAAATTTAAAAAGTTATTTAATATTAATTATTTTATTCCAAAACTATGTTTATTGGATGCTACTATTTATTTCTAAGCGTTTGCCAAAATTTCATTAATTTTAAACCGTAATTTAGCAAGATATCCGCATTACAAAATTTAATCACTTCTGTCAGTTTTAAAAGACGCGCGATCCATTTTTTTTCCCCGACGCAGTTAGACATTTTTATCTTTCTTCCTCGCGGAAAAGGACGTCGTGACGTCACTCTATCCTCCATCTTGTTTTGGTATCACGACGTGACATCGCCAGTACTCAGGAATGCAGGGGGAATGCAACTTCGATTACGATACAAATCGTTATCGATACTTCGATTGCGATGAAAATCGCTTTCGTGATGACTCAGAGGTGCACGTGCCGGTCGCTGATTGGCGAATTTAAGTTGAGCGTCAGTTTTAACGTTCTTTTGAGCCATCTGGATTTTATCTCTCTCACTTTGTCAAAATGTAGTGTTGTGTTCGCATGTACGTTTGAGGCTGAGGCCTCAGACGGAGAAAATGATGGCGAAGTACAGCACTCCTATCCGAACCTAAGAGGATAGTTTCCATATTCCACAGATGTAATAGCATGCTGATGCTCCTTCCATAAATAGATCTTCTATCATCTCAACAATCTCCCGATTATTTTGACTTAAGATTCATCTGAACGACGATATCTCAAATCTTCAATCAATAATCAACCAGAAGCTGAAGTATTGTTAAATATATCCCAATCAGCTGTGCCAAGTAGACATCGACCAATATCTGTAATGTTCCTGTTAAACTTATATAAAAGAACTGTATAAAATTCGTAATCATCGCTACAACAAAATTGACGATTATCTTCCTAATTTATCTGTGTAAAATTCGTAACCATATATGCATCGAAGTCCAAGATCAATGTGCGGACTATTCCTGTTGCCGTGATATAAGTGAACCGTTTCCAATACAATCTATGTTTTTGAACTGATTTCTTTTTGACAATAATCCGAACTGTTACACTTTAGAGACATTTTCAAAATAACCGCGGAAAATATCTGATTGAAATATATATTAATTGATTTATATCTTGTATTCATCTTAATAATGGAAAATACGAAGTTGCTTGGCCAAGTATGATTATGTGTTGGTAAAGAAAATTAAATTCATGTTAACTGTACATATTTGTCTGTTTACTTCAAATGGGTGAGTCTCTTTTATTTTTATTTTTCAGCCTCCGCTCCGGATGTTTTTATGGCAACATTTTCTAAATTAATTATTTCGAATATTTAACTTTAATTCCTAATATTTTCATTGGTTGCCAATTCATTTTAATTTTCAGACAACCACTACGGCGATCACGGCCACACATAATATAGCACATAGAGTACAGAACCATTTTTTTACTCTCGGAAAATGAAAAAAATTACCAGCATTTCGTTTTTGATTCATACAAAACCCCATGTATTTATGACAGTTTATGCACACACATGTTACATATGTGTAGATTCGGAGGTGTCCACTATTCAGAGATAAAAAAGCGCACAAATAAATAAGTGTCCGCTAAATACAGGTGACACTCCTATTCCGGAGTTATCGTTATAGATATTTTATTGTACATAGAATTTTCACTTGAAAAAATATTTTGGTCATTTCTTTGAAAAATCGGGTCAATCCAAACCACTGAGAGTCAAAACCCAACCTGAAACTGACCCGAATCCTAAATAATGAAAATCAACATAACCCAAACTCGACCCGTAACAAAAATGTAAGAGCCAACACTACTCGAGAGTCAGGTTGTTGCGATCGGATAATCTGATTGATTCGGGTAAAAGTTGGTTACTCGACCCAGTTCATCTCAAATTCTCAAATTTAAATTCCTTACTGCCGCACATAATCAGGATGATGAGCTTTGAGCTTACCTATAGTATTGTTTAGAAGACCCACAAAGTGTCTGGTCCAAGACCATAGGTAGAGTTTTTCCGGGTAGGGGGTGGGGTCAGAAATATGAATGAATCTTATCAACTTATTTCGGGGATTTGGGCTCAAGCCTCTGATCCACTTATATCGCTTGAAAAATTGGCACTACGCTATGCTCTCACAATAAAATACAGTTTCAACTAAAATTCTTTGTTTTTCTGCAAGAAATTTATAACTTGGTATTTTGTGATAGAAGGAGAATATTCTCTTTCTGAGTGGGGCGCTAGTTAGAATGAATAGGGGCCCCGGTTGAGGTTTTCCCGATCCGAAGTCTGGTGAGAGGGTGAGAAAAAATGCATCGTTGATTGAGGAAAATGAAAGATCGGAAAACAACTTTAATATCACGCTTCAATTTTTATGCAAGCATCAAACAAAATTATAGATGAGTATAAGATTTCAATTTTCATTCGGCACAGTAGGTTCAGGGCTAGAGCCCAGAAATTTTTAAGGGTGGCGACAGATCTTGAATATGAACTTAAATTCTGTGCATAGTGAATTTCATGTATAATGAAGTTAAGTGAGTTAGACTTTTTAAAAGTTTAATAAAATGCATTATATTATTTATGATTTCAGAGTTTTTCTTTCCTTTTTCCCTTCACATAATAATAGTTTAATTTCACTCGCCAAAAACATTCTCCGAAATTGTGAGCCCTTGTACAGAGGTGAGGAGGCCCCTGAACCCCTGCATATTCTTTATTTAGTATATGCATATAGATAATACAAAATCGATCTTTACGAGACTTTTCAGCTTGGGTCTGATTTGTACCTCCATATATGTCCCTATTATTCACATAATGACAATTTAAGCAAAATGGCTTTCTGATATATCATATATTAATCGAAGATTATAAGGGCGTTAATAATTGAGTAAACCGATTTTGTAATATAGTTTGAGTAAAGGGATCCTAAGAGTGTCTATACTTAAGGCGTCTAATTTTTTACACAGAGTCTTGATGACTTGTTTAATACTTCAAATCAATTAGTTTCTACTTTCTAATTTGATAATGTTTTTTTTGTATCCACACAAAATGTTTATTTTTACTTATTTCTTAGATAATTTTCTTTGTGCTCGTAATTTTCGGCAAGATGTAAAATTACTCTATTTCTATTGTTTTTTCTCTTATACTTCTGTTATACTTTATAACAGATACAGCTTATTAAAAAAAAAAAAAAAGAAGAAATAAGAAATAAAAAAAACCGCAGAAATTTATACAATATTAAGTATAAATGAATGTAAAGTAAATATTATGTACTATCAATTTAGAAAAAGAAAATAGCATTTAGGCAATTTCTGCAAGCAACTGCCAGACAGGGCCTATGCAATGTTGTGCAGGGCCATGGCAAAGCAATAAATAGGGCCCAACTTATACTGAAATACTGGGTTAATAAAAAAAAAGTGTATCATATACTATACATTACAATAAAATGTATAAAAAATATCATTCACATTACATTTAATGTGCATAATTACTTTTTATTTTGTAAAATCTTCTATCCTTTACAATATTTTAAATATTTATTTTTTGCGTTAAAGGTTACTTTCAGGATCGTCGAATCTATACCTTACCCGACAATTTTTTCACCTTTGGAAGTTAGAAATTCTCAAAAGAAGTATGTAAAAACAGATCTAGGGCAAAAATATTATTTTATAAAGAGGAAACATTATTTTGAAATGTATAGAGAGACTCAGGGTCCCTAAGGATCCCCCAATTGGCACGGGCCTTGGTTGCCATGCCGCCCCATTCGTCCAATGATTGCACAGGCCTTGCTGCCAGTATCAGATGAAACGAAAATGCCTAATGAGACATAGGTATAATAGCACAAACATGACGGATGAACCTGTTGTAGTCGAGAGGCTCTTTTGCCTCAAGGCAAAGGCATGGTGTTCTGTGGTCAGAGACGATTCCTTTATAAATGTCTTAGGAAAACAGGAACTTCTGGCTTAAAAGAAGAATGATCAACAAAGTGACAGCTTAGCTTAGCACTCGCCTCAGTACAAGACAAGAGATAAGACCTGTCTCAGTAGGGAATTTTCTATGCCTTTGGTAAAACACTTCCTGGAAACATTTTTTCACTTAGCTTGTAAAAAAAATGTGTGCATGTTGAGATTTAAATATTATGTAATCTCTATATTCGTTCGGTACAGTGCGGTCCCCTATTGCTCCCGGGCCCCTGGGCAGTTGCCCCCTATGCCTCCCCCTCTCACCGGCCCTTTCCATGGTTAGAAAAATCTAACATGTGTAGAGGTCTGAAAATTTAGATGAGAATAGTCCAAGGCAAGTTCTAATGTATGCGAGGCTCAGATTTTTCATTTTTTGATAATTAACCAAGATAGTAATTAAAAAACACTATTAAAAAGGGATTGTTGAAAAAACGTTGCATGGTGCAGGCCAGAAACTCTATTCTGTAACACCGAAGCAGTAAAGCTCTGAAAGTGCAAGAGCAACTATTTTTTTGCCCATCTTTCTTAATGCGCATCAATTGAAGCATTTGAAATACTGTAAAACAGATTACACCAAATTAAATATAGCAATTTTAAGTTTGAAACACCACAATCCATTCAAAAACATATTTTTTCCTATTACAAAAAAGTAATTTCAAAGTTTCGTTTCAATATTTTTTCTCTCCTTTTTTATCGAAATTTGCATTGGGCTTAATCAGAGATATGTATAAACGAAAAACTCCCATTTAAAGCGGTCACATTCTTCTTTAAAATGGTGCATTTCATTTTCAAAAATATAAATATTTAACCTTTCAAAAAATTCATAATAGAATGTCACTTTGCTACTACACTTTGCTTTAAACTATTAAATTGCCCATTGTGGGGAAAATAAAGTTTTTACATGTGCTTTTACCACCAAATATCAATATTTTCACAAATTTTTTATACAGGCTACAGAAACATTGTATATTTAACTCATGAAAGTTTTAGAGATGTTACACAATGACGACAATTTTCCTTTTTATACATTTAATGTATGCGATGACCTGCCTCTCCCTTTTAATGACAATTTCCTCTCAATAACGACAGTTTTTTTTTATATATATATTTAACGTATCCAACGACCTCCTTCTCTTTTTTTTCGGCATACTTCAAAATCACACAGTGGCTCAGGAAATCAAAATATGAAGAAATAGAAATATCAAACAATATGTATTTTCACATCTCTTTTCAACAGTGCTGTTCATTTTTTAAAAATATGAATATTAACCCTTTGAAAAAAATCACTTTTAGCAAATACTTTTTTCCTATAGGATTTCAGTGTGGGGGAAAAGAAAAAAACAGTTGAACCTCGTAAACACAAGTTCGCTTAACATGAAATTTTGCTTAACAAGAAATAACACAGAGCTTCTGTCAGATAAATCTAAAATTCAATAATTAATTCATTTAACACAAAATAAAATTTTCCAAAATCCTGCATTTTTTCCCCATTTCCCGCATTCCCGAATTTTTTTTTGCTATAAAGTCAAAACATGATTCCTGACACGAAGTTTTCGATATTTCAAACTTACATGTCTGGCATTGTAAATATTTATCTTAAGTGCCGTAGGATCATAAAGCTGCCAATGATATGATTAAGTGCGGAGAATAAAATAATCTTGTTTGTTCATTAACTTTGTTCAATAGAAGTGGATAAGAATAAATAAAAGTAAATGTAAAATTCTTACTTAATAGATGAGGAGACACATTGATGAGACAGCAGTTATAAAATTCTTGTTTATTTATCCATTACTTGAGAGGTGGGCAGGCAATAGAAAGGAAATTAGTTGGTCACTGTACATAGTAAAAAACGTTCCACATAGATTATTAAAACTTTAAAGTAATTCCACAATGTTAATGATGCTGGCTGAATTTATTCCGAAGAGATTGGCTTAGTAATAACATGTCCAAATAGAGATGCGTTAAATTAAATTCCATTGGTGATCGACGATAAACTTTTAGTTATTAAATTATCACCTTGGAAGAATATCGTGATTGTAGAATGGTTGTTTTCGCTCCTTCAAATTAGGTGCTAGGCCCAAATTCGAAAAGGGACAATCACATTGTCAAAAATATATATTAAAGTTTGTTAAAATCTCTTGAAAAACTGGCTGCACTTGGTATATATACCATGTGAACGGGGTTTACATTAGTGCATCCACAATTCATTTTAAATCTATTAGTCAAATTAAAATTACGTAATTATGAGCAGCGCATATAAAAATAGCAAAGAGAAAACAAACTTTCTGAGAAGAGAACATACATTTAATTCGCGGAGCGAAGACACACCCCTAATATTATTGGGAAATACAAAAGTATTTTCCAGGGGTTAGGAATTAGCAGAGCTGCATTTAATGCAGTAAAAGCGTTAAGTGCTGATTTATAACCCCAAATTAGATATTACTATTAATTAAAGAAATTTAAACAAAAATAACTTAACTGAATAAATGTGGTGGTATTAAAGTAAAGATGACATAGTTAAAAATAAACTAACATATTTTATTAACATTTAAAAGACAAAAACAATATACATATTCTTAAAATAAAAATAGACTTAAAAACAAATGAGATATATCGTTAAATTTACTCTAGTACAATTGAAACAATATTAAACTTATCTGATTGACTATAGGATAATCATGACGTGATGAATACAATATCTCTCTTATAACAGATCACATAAAAGGGTGTTTAAGGCCTGGAACTTTAAAGGTAAATTGGCTGGATCCAAGAAGATATTCCTGTTCTTATAATAGAACCACTTTACTTGTGATCACAGTCAGACAGAAAAGGTGATTTAAACACGTGAAAAACTTCAAAGGGAAAATGGGGATGATACTAGCATAGATGAAAAACACAGTTCAGCAAAATTCACTTAATGACGACAATTATTTATCCTTACACAGCATGACATTAAGTACTTTATTCAAAGGACTTCACAAACTCAACTGTCGTAAATATATTCCACCGAAAAGCTCCTTTTATTTATATTAAACATTATGCTTAAAGAAAGACGACTTCAGAAAAACCAACATCATTAAAAGTCGCCGAACAGCCACACACCTCTCGAGGTACTCAAAGACATCAATGGTTGACAGAAACTAAAGGTAAATCTTTTTATCTCCCGCCGATGTCCGAAAACCGGCCAATGCACATAACCGAACTATTTTTTATCCGTTTCCAGATCGTCATATGCAAATATTGACGGAGCGACGTAAATCACGGAACAAGCTGCGATTACGTCATCCCTCAATGCCATCTATCAGCAGTAACAGTAACCACCAGGAAAAACAGATGATCAAGTTAGACATGCGAGAGTTACGGCGAAATATTGATGTCACTATTCATTATAAAGAGGTAAAAGGAACTAAAAAGTAAAAGTACTATTTCCTTATATTTAGATAAGAAGAAAAATCATAGATATGGATTTATTGTGAAAGGTAAGTTTAAGTTATATTTTATCTGTAAGGAAAAATAAACTTAGTAAAGATAAATAAAGTTTAAAGTAATTGGCTACCAAGGGAAAGATTAGAGGTAGGAATATTTATGCATACATGCAATACAAGCCACATATAAGTATGGGCAAGTATGCTAAAAGTATGCCAATAAATATGATAAATATATGCAAGGTGATAAGACACAAGGATTAAGGCATCTTATTTTGCTAACAAATATGACATGGGCAATGCCACTAAAGCTGAAATAAAACTTATCTGTTACTTTCAGTAAAAAAGAAAAAAAAAAAAGTGATTTGGATGAAGTTGAGTCGAAAAGAAAACATTTAAGGGGCGGAATGAGAATGCTGCATTACAATTAAAAAATAAATGTGATTACTACATCACAACATGTCACATCCTCTTATTAAAAATGGAATTTTTCTGAAGGTTTGAAAATGATCTTAACTAGAAAATGGTGAAATACGAAATCCCTGAGTAATCGCTTGTTTTTTTTGTCCTGTACCTGGAAGTTTTTCACACTAACCATATGAGCTATGGATTGATCACAATAAAAGTTTCAGTGAAAGAATTTTTTTTTTAAGTGATTAATCCATCACGCCTTTGATTGTATTGACAATGACATAAACTATAAAGTGGGTTTCAGAAATCCCCTATCTTCAAGTGAAAGAAGTGGCAATCCTTACTTTCACTACCTGACTAACATAATATGAACTCTGTTCACAGCTGCTCTATAGAATTCTATGAAAGATGAGTCAAAAACTTCTGAAAGGGAATATGAAGTGCTGAATAATTTAATAGAAGAGGCTGAAAAACAGGATATTTTTTTTTCCAGCCATTGTTTGCCAAATACGTATATGCATAGATGAAGATGGTTGTGACTTTAAAAGTGATGACAGAAATAATTGTACATTAGCTTTTTAAAAAAAGATGACAACTTCGAAGTTTCAGATGAAGATGAAGAAATCGACACACAAGGCGGAAAAGTTTAGTGTCATTAAATGAAGATACGAGAAACATTGAAAACTGTATAACATTTCCTTATGGAATAATAGGATGCTTCCCAAGCTTTGGACAAATTAGACGAGGTGCATGCATTACTAAAAACAAGGGTAAGGTATAAAAATTGAAGCAAAAGTCAATAATGGACATAAAAAAAAATATTAGCATGTCAATAAATTTATTATTGTCTAAAGTGATGAACAATTGTTTTATTTCTTAATTGAATTTTCTATTTCCATTAATTTAAGATTTTAAGAACGAGGGTATATTTGTAAGTTATTATCACTATTTTAACGGTTAACACGAAATCCCGGATAATCATTTTGTGTTAATGAGGTTCAACTGTATTTTAACACGAAAATTATACACAGGTTTTGGAAACATTCATAACTCATGAAAGTTTCAAAGAGTTAGGACAAAAAGTTTTTTTTTTTTTTAAGTTTAAATGTATTTGATGGTAGTTGATTGGAAAAAAAAAAGAATGCTTCTTGTGTTTTAGTTTAAAAATATAAAATCATTCAATACTTATTTTAGGTATATTTAAGGCTATTATCACAGTCCGTGCAATGTCAGGCAGGTGAGCTAATAGAAAATAAAACATATCAAACATTGCTTAGCATCCTTTTGGCACCACACTGAAAAGCATCTAAAAGAGTAACATCATATATAGTAAATAATTGTTTTTTATTTAATTTTTTTTTTTAGAAATTGAAATGTCTGTATTATAGTAGATGTTTTAACTCAATACATTTAAGTGAAGGTACTATGTCCTTTTAATCCACTTATATAGTAAAATTTTTAACTTGTAATTTATAACTTAATTATTAATTTTTAATTTGTACATAAAAATGTGTGTTATCTGTTGAGAATGACATAAATTTCAAATTCAAAAATATAGCGAATGGATCTGAATTTTTATTGGCTTATAAAAACAAAGTATGCATGTTTTTTTTTATTCTTGCCCTTTTTTTAGGGTGTGGCAACAGGAAAAAAAAATGCAGTAGAAAAGAAAAAAGGATTTGTATAATAATAAAAAACGTATGGCAGGTAGTCAAAAAAAAAAGGATCAAAGAGGGATCTGAAAAGTTTTTGTCTGAAAACTTCTGTAAATTTTATTCTTTTTATAAAACATGTATATCAAGTTTTGTGCAAATCGGTCAGAAATTATATATTTGTATAAAAAGAGAGAGATATTAGAGTTAGCTTCATCATTTAAACCTTTATATCTTACATTCGCTGTTACTTAAAAAAATACTTTGTTTCTGAAATCCACTACTAAACTGATAATATATATATATTTATTTTTTAACTTGAGATTGATATTCCAAAATTCAATATGTGTCTATAGTTAAAAATTGGGAGACCCTTCTCAGCTTAAAAGGCATATTTATACAATCTGTGTTTTCAAAATGTTACAAATTTATTCAATTTCATATGGAATAATATTTAAAAATTATTTAAATTTTTGGAACTAAACAAATAAAAGTAGATATTTTATAACAATTATCAGCACAACATTTCTTTAAACAAGACCAAAGTAACCCCGCTTGAGAACTTCCATAACACCTTTATAACTACATTTGTACTCATTTAAAAATAAAGTATCTAAAAACACAACATAAAATACCTGAGTAGCCCAAGATGTGTAACTTTTTCAGGTTTTTGCTTCCATTATGGATTATGGAATATCTTTCTTGAAGGTAGTACAGTATAACTAAAATTTTTTTATGCTTTCTGAAATTATTAAAACTTGAATTTTATGTAAAAAACTTTTATTGTAGGTTAGTAGGTGAAGATGAACGTATATGGACTGATGAAAACATCAACATAGTTGCTCTAAAGCATTTTCCAAACATCAGCCGTGATGCTGCCCTTGAAAGACCTATTCTCTACAGCAACTGGCTCTCTAAAGACTATTTGCCTGTTGAAAGGGACAGTCTCAGAGACTACATCAAAGCTAGATTAAAGGTGTTTATCTAGTTCTATATTAAAAGTGTTTGAGATGTTATTTCATGTGTTTTTTAATGTGACTTATTCTTTCATTTACACTTATAGGTCTTTTATGAAGAAGAACTAGATGTTCCTCTTGTTTTATTCAATGAAGTACTTGATCATGTATTGAGGATAGATAGAATATTCAGACAACCTCAGGTATGATAAAATATCATTGCATTAAAATAAATTAGAAAAAAACCCACAAAAAAGTTTTAAGCAAGAATTGTAACAAAGGGGATAAAATATTTTTAAAAGTTGACCATAGATTTCATGACGAAATACAATACTGATCCTTCATCAAGTAAAAAAAAAAAAAAAAGTTGCACATGTGCTGTTCACTCTAGAAGGTAAAGAGCAGGATGTTAGTCATCTATAAGGAACTACTGAATCAAAAAAAGGGGCACTAGTTCAATAGAAAAGGGCTTTATGTCAAGAGAAAATGATGATATGTAAAGTAACATTAATTTCAAATGATTTTATGAGTTATAAATTTTTAAAAATGCAATTAAATCTCAACATTATAAATAATGCCCTGTGTTTTTCCTAAAGAAATGAAGTTTTATAATTTTTATAATCTGTTGAGCTCACACATTTAGAAATAACTGTGGTGCAGGAAAGATTTTTATGTGGGATGTTTAGCAATGTACGTTATTATTTTAAAAAAAAGAAAGATACATTGTACCGATTTTAAAAAGGACAGAGTACTTCAATCTTGAATAATGGCTTAAAATAAATAAATAATTGTAAAAAATACAATAAAGTGTAATAATAATTTTAAAAAAAAAGCAGAAAGAGAGAACAAATTTTCTATATCCTTCTCATGCCTCTCTGCCTTCTCCTCTTTCTCTTTTGAAACTTTCACCTAAGACTTTTTATTATTCTACTAGTTTCAGTCATTTTGTGGTTGTTTTATTTATAACTTACTATGTTTTGTGTTCCCTTACTATGTTTTGAGTAATAAAGCAACCACAAAATGACAAGGAAAACAGATTGAAACAGTAGAGTAATAAAAGGTTTAAAGTGAAAACTTGAAAAGAGAAAGAGGAAAAGGCAGAGAGGCATAAGGCTATAGAAAATTTGTTCCCCCTTTTCTGCTATTTTTATATTTTATTGTATTTTTTTATTTACATATTTTGTGAAATCAATGAAAAATTTGTCGTGAAATGAAAAATTTGATGTGACAAAGCGAAATTCTTTTTACTGATTTTTAATCACGTAAAAACAAACGTAAGAGCCTCAATTGATAACTTCAACATAATTACTCATCTTGATTACGTATTCTAATACAGTTTAATTTTTCTATAATTTAAGCAGTTGAAGCTTTTGGAAATAATATTTTGGTAATTTTAGGTTAAGAACATTATTTGTTTTAAGAGTTAGATAACCAATGCAAGATGAATTTTTTATTGTAATTATTTTTGTAGGTTTATTATAAATTTGATCTAGCAGTTCCATTCTAAACATTTTAATTCGTCGAATTTCGATGGGTTCCAACTCGTTACTTTAAAAGTTGATTGTATTGCAGTAAAACCTGGAGCTTAGTGAACGTATTAACACGGGCTTGTCAGTGAGGGGGTTAATTGGTTTAGAATTATTTAATTCATGTCTGATCCTGTGACTGTATAAGGTCTGGCTGTGCCCAGCTGCAATACAAAACAGACATTTTTAAATAGCACTTAGCGTGAGTTTTAAATCTTAAAGTTGAATAGAATTTAATATCTGCAAGTAATATTAGGACACGAAAACAACTTACCAGAGGCAAATTCAGCTTTAGGCGTTAACAGTTAGAAAATATTTGAAATTAGAAATTAATTTAAATTTTAAATTTAAAATGTAATTTTAATATCTTTCCTATCCCCCCCACCATGTATATATATGTCACACCTACATATATCAGGAGTGATTGTGTTCCGGGTTTATGAGATCATTGCGTTTAGCGGGGAAAACGAACCAAAACCCTTGAAAATTTAACTGAAAATGTGATGTAAAAAAGGGCATAAAGTTCAACAAATATTAGTTTTGAAAACAGTTTTGAAGCAATTTTTGTGTCCCTCAAAATCTACTGATCATAGGAAAAATGTGAGTTGCGGCAATTTGATGTCAGAAGATAATCACTATTTTTGTCAATTGTACACAGATAAAATCGCGAATGTCGTCAATTGGTCATTGAAAAACAAATCATGAATCCCGTCAGTCAGTCATTGAAAAAAACCCACAAATTTCTTGTCAATCAAATGTTGAAAAAAATCGCGAATTTAGTCGATCGGTTATTGTTATTGAAAAAAATATAGCAAATGTTGTCTATCAATGTCGAAAATTAATCAAAGTTTATTAATCACTCATTGAATAAAAATTGCAAATTTCGCTGATGAGTTGCGGGGAAAAATACCCGCGAATTTCATCAATGGGTCATGAAAAATAGTCACTGTTTTAGTCAATCATACTTGGAACAAATCATGAATGTCTTCAATTACTCGAGGGAAAAAATCCATCTAAAAAGCCATGTTCAATCCTTCTCTATCTAACATGAATGTGAGTGTTAATATTAAATGTATATCAGTAATATCGTAAGAATAAAATTAAGCAATATAATATTTTATATATGTTTGTTTTATTTTATAATAATTACAGTGTTTTTTAATAATTACAGTGTTTTTTAGTGCAGTTGAAATGGGTGTAAAACTCATTACTGAACCCTTTTAATTTGGTCTTATCCATCAGTTTAAGCCCAACACAGAAGATTCTGTAAAGTAGAGAGAACAATTTTGTATTTTCAGGTGTTTCTTCTGCTTGTTTAAAGAGGAGTGCATCAACAAAAGAATTTTGTGTATTTTCTTCATTTAAGCAACTCCCATTATAAAAAGTTAGAAACTACCTATTGCAGCTGTCCAGACGAAAAAAAAATCCAGAAAATTTATGTATATTTTCTCAGACCATGATCCCTAGACACCAAAGCTTCCCTGTGTTCAAATGTTTATAATGTAAATAAAATGGGAAATGTAGTTGATGCGATGGTTATTGTAATATGAAGGATGTAGATAGGCGATAATTGACGGTCAGCAGCAATTAGGTGCGCTACGATGGTAATGAAATAGCTGAATGAATGAGCAGCTATGAAGTAGGAAGTGATTGGCAATAAACTTTACCATATTGAAGTAGCATTATATCTGTAGTAGGAATTCAAAGCATAATAATTAGAATTTTGCAGACAATCATGACTGGGTGAGGCAAATAGTAATACCAGTGGGTATTTTTTCTAAAAAGACAAGTAAAGAACAAGGTGTATTAGTTCCAGGACTTTATTTAAAATCATCCTCGATAAGCAGTCCACACATAAATCAGAATTGCCGTGCCATCTCGAAAATAAATAATTGTCACAACATCATAGCATGTTTGTAAATATATCGAACGTAATCCTTTAGGTAAATATTGAAATAAAGCATCATAAGGGCAATCATTGGGACAGACGTGAGGCCAGGTAAATGTTAACGAGTGGAAATCCTCTTAAAATGTGAGGAAACATAACATGTAGCTGCTTTTTTATGCCTAGCGGAGCAATACAAATCATGTTGTAGCACACGCTCTGAACCAATGAGGGAATAAGGGATATGCCTACATTCTACATCACGACGAATGGGCGAGATAAAACAGAGAATCCTGATAATTTGTAGCGGACAGATTTTATAATTAAAAGTAACCCAGCACGTGAAAAGAAAAGTCTCAGAATAAAAAAAGAAAATGGATCTTAAAGAGCATCCGAATTCACAGAAATGATCGTAAATCATGATATAATTTAAGAATAACTGAAAGCTTTACATTTAAGTAATTCAGGTGAGATAAATATTAATTTAAAGATAATTTAATAGGATTAATGATAGATATTATTTAAGAATAAAGAATTAATGTGAATATAGTGGTAATTTAATATAAAACAGGGAAAATCGCAAAGGGAGATCTGATAATGTAACATATATATAATTTTTGCCATGCAGTAGCACTTGTATTTATGAACTGATTTGGATGTGACTAAACGTGTGTACAGTACTTATCAAATTCTCGACTAGGTGTTTGTTAGGCAGCTTGATCCATCATCTTGTTACAAAATGGCAGCCACGTAGATTTCAAATTCAAACAGATGTTAAAAAAAAAAAAATAATAATAGAAATCCAAAAAGCTGTTTCCCTTAAGTGTGTGATCTTCATACAAAGCTTCTTGAACATATTTTGTTTCACCTCTATCTTGAAAAATGGCTGAGGTATAGCAGTTTGAAATTCTAGGGTGGTGACATTTTAAAACAAAACAGATTAAAAATTTGGGATTCCTTTGTAAACAGATTTAATTTGAGTTTAATTGAACTTGATTTTTCAAAAATTTTCATTCATTGTTGTATTTATTGTTCCAATTCTCATATGCTTAAAACTACATAATCATATCCACCAGCATCTCCAATCTTGGTAATACTTCCTGAAATATCGATAAATTTGGTAGCAAAATATAGGTTGTAATAAATGAAGCCAACTTGGCGATAGCTGACTAATTTTTTTTTTTTTTTTTAATTCCCATTCGAATTCAATATTGATAGAAACTGGGAATCTTCTATAATCGTGTTCCATGCATTTTACCTTTGTGTATTTGAGTAAAATTAGCCAAATTATTTTTTATCTCCCAGTACAAACTTAAAGGATTTTTTTAAATGCTTATTATTTTCATCCTTGTAAAATGTGTTCTAAAAGCGGTGTATCAGTTATTAAGAAATTAAAAAAAAAATCTATGGCAATCCAAAATAATTGCACTTGACCACTTATTTGGTTTTGACATTTGTTTAGTTTATTAACTAATTATTTTTTATTTTAGGGACATTTATTATTGATTGGTGTTAGTGGTGCTGGAAAGACTACTTTATCTCGATTTGTAGCTTGGATGAACGGGTTGAGTGTTTTCCAGATTAAGGTAAGAAAACTTATTCTTCTGAGTGCATGTTATGCATTTTAACTATTTGGATTGTAAATATCCAAATTGACAGATAAAAAGAATGTTTAATTTATTAGCATACAAATTTGCACATTTATTTTGAGTCAAATGAGTTTATTTTATGATAAGATTATTTATGTTTATTGTATAAATTTCAATTATTTTATCTGAAATTAAATTATAGAAAAATTTTCTAATTTATTTGTAATGTAGCTTCTGCATGTCAAAAAATATAGTTGAAATCCGTTGATTGTTTTATCTTCAGCATGAACTTTTAGCATAGGTTTGTTTCATTATTTTTCATACCTAATTTAGATTAACTAGGGAAAAAAAAAGTTGAATTAAATAGTTCTGAAGGATGTTGAACAAAAAATTTAACATTGTCTTCCTAAAATAGAAATTGATTCTTATCTGAGAAAGAATTTTTGTTGTTAAAGTTTGTACCATTTCTGTAAATAGCATACAGTTCACCACACTAAAGTGTGACATCTTTAAATTTCAGTGTTTCTGAAATACTTGCTTAAAGTATTTGTGATAAGTTAAAAATAATATATGAAATTTGGAATGTTATATTCTGTGTAATATGCTGAATCACCATCCAAACTATACTTGTGTTATTGAAATATATTATACTTTGTCAAATTCCCTGCTATATGTAGTCAATAATTGTAAAGTAACTTATTTTGCTTTACTTTCTGTATAATTTTATTAATTTAAATTTTTCTCAATTCCTCTCCCTTGTGTATAGGTCCACAACAAATACAGTGCAGCTGATTTTGATGAAGATTTAAGATCTGTTCTTAGAAGATCAGGCTGTAAAGTATGTTGCTTTATAGTATAAATCTTCTTTCCTGAAAAAAGAAAAAACTTGTTTGTGTTTATTTTTAACCATATCTTTTAAGTATTTTTGAATTGAACAGGTTTGCATATTATCGGTAATGGATATATATGATAAGATTATTTAGATTAAGATTATTATATATATATATATAATATATGCGCATATGTTGTGTGTATTATTGTTCTTTCCCCAGTTTCTTAAAAAATATAATTGTTGAGTGGTAAAGAGATGTTTTTCTTTAATGTTCAATTTCAAGAATCTTTATATACTTTGAAGGTTTTCTTCTTAATGAATGGAAAATTACAAATTCATTCTTGTTTTTATAAATAATTCGAAAAAGTTAAATCATTATTACAAATATTTGTTATTTTTTAAATTTTTATTTCAGCCTAGTATTTTATTTAGTTTTAGCAAGATAATTGTATAAAATCAGTTGCATAAAGTACTTATTATAAGAATTATATTTGAAAGTACTGTAATGAAACTAGACCTTTCTTGCACATTGTTTTGTTATCCAGAGATATCTTTTTTCCCCAATTACTCTGACTGGTTTTATTATGTGAATTTTCTGTTATGTTTTGTGTAATTAGAACTTCTAATGTAACATATGCTTTTAGGATGAGAAAATCTGCTTCATTTTGGACGAGTCTAATGTATTGGATTCCGGATTCTTGGAGCGCATGAATACACTTCTGGCTAATGGAGAAGTTCCGGGTCTATTCGAAGGAGATGATTTCACAACTCTCATGACCCAATGCAAAGAAGGATCTCAAAGAGAAGGTTTGATGCTCGATTCTAATGAAGAACTGTACAAGTGGTTTACACAGCAAGTTAGTTTTGCTTTTTATCATTTCAAAAATTATTAGATTATCTGAAAAGTATTTTTGGGTTTGCCAACAGATAATTTTATTTGGCCTATATGTATGTTTTCTGTATCAAAAATATTTTTTTGTAGTTATTTGATTGGTACATATGTATCTATTTAGTAATTTCTCAAAAATAGAAGCTGAAAATGAACTTAATGATGAATTATTTTTTTTATCAAATGTTACTTTTTCAATAGTACATAAAAAAAACTGCACCCATACACAAAAATATGTATGCTTAAGTAAATTTAAAATAACTAATAATTTCAAAACTTTCTTCAAATTTAAAAGTTATTATGATATGATTTCAAATTCTTAATAAGCTTTTCGATTATTTTGCAGGTTATGAAAAACTTACATGTTGTGTTCACCATGAATCCTTCTTCAGAAGGGCTGAAAGATAGAGCTGCTACTTCTCCTGCCTTATTCAACAGGTAGCATTGTTTTTCTTATTCTTTCAACTTATTATTTGTCAAAACTTTAGTTCTTTTTATAAACATAATTCACAATTATCCCTTATCAATTAGATTTAATTCATTATTTGAAATTATAACAAATCAATATTATCTAGTAGTCTTTTTATCCAATATTAATGTAATCTTCATCTCCAATTAAACAGTTTTTTCTTCCAATTATCCTTAAATTTCAGTAAATTTAATGAATATGTGTCTGCTATTTTTCGCCAAGATAAATATTTTTCAGTTTCAAGATGAGAGTTTAACCCTCCGAGTGTCTTGCAAAAGGGTAAAATTGTAATGTTGTTTTCTTTGCATTTTATTTTAAATGCTAAGAAAATATGATTCTTTCAACATTATAAAAAAAAAACTCAATTAGAAATATGAATTTAATCCTTGAGAGTATTAATCATTCTTCAATGTATTTAAAATTCATTAAATCTATAGAATTATATTATCTTAAATATTGCTTGTATTGCTGTGAAACCTGGATCTTAGTGAACAGAATATTATGCCCCAAACACTTAGAGGGTTAACAGGTGTGAAATCATTCTTTTTATCTTCTGCATGGTTTAAAAGCAATGGTGGATCCAAGGGGGATCATGCCCCCTCCCTCCCTCCTCTGGAATGGTTCAAAAATGAATATAAGGTGTAACTTGCTATTGGATAAGCAACTTGACAATGATAATTAAAGCAAAGAGATATAAAAAAACATAAATAACGATATATTGATAACTGGGATTCATATATATCAGATAATTAAATTTAGATAATACAAATCTCAAAATACTTATTCAAAAATACGCTACTGCCTTCATGTATAGCGATTGACATTAACATAATGATGAAATTAAAAAATATATATTTCATTAATCAAAATTATGAAGTTGAGTAAGTATAGTGAGGAATTTTAGTGTTTTATATGCAACTTATAAATTTTCTGTAAAGTATTTGTAGTGTTCCCGCTAGGCCATTTTTGAAGGGCGCAGCGCCCTGCCCCTTTTAAAATCGGTAAAACGCGCCCTGCCGTTTTTTAAATCAGCAAACTGCGCCCTTCATATTTCAAAAATAGTCAAATGTGTCCGGAGTCGTTCTCAGCGATCGCTTTAAGCGATGCCGCGGACGCGCTATAGCGCGTAAATCACGCGAAAAATCGGAGACGGGACGCAAATAATAGTTATTACGTGTCCGTGGGATGCGTAATTTCGTCAAAAAATCACGGAAAAATGCCGATTTTCGTCATGGGATTGCAAAAAAGCGCAAATTTCATCAAAATATTGCGGAAAAAACGCGATTATCGTAAAAGGGCCGCGAAAAAATAGCGTATTTCTTCAAAGGATCGCGAAAAAATAGCGAATTTCATCAAAAAATCGCAGGTAAAAAGGCCGATTTTTGTCGAAGGATCGCAAAAAAGCGCAAATTTCATCAAAATATCGCGGAAAAAACGCGATTTTCGTAAAAGGGCCGCGAAAAAATAGCGTATTTCGTCAAAGGATCACTAAAAAATAGCGAATTTTGTCAAAAAATTGCGGAAAAATGTCGATTTTCGTCAAAGGATTGCAAAAAAGCACAAATTTCATCAAAATATCGCGGAAAAAACGCGATTGTCGTAAAAGGGCCGCGAAAAAATAGCGTATTTCGTCAAAGAATCGCGAAAAAATGCGAATTTCATCAAAAAATTGCGGGAAAAAAGCCGATTTTTGTCGAAGGATCGCGAAAAAAGCACAAATTTCATAAAAATGTCGCAGAAAAAACGAGATTTTCGTAAAAGGGCCGCGGAAAAATAGCGTATTTCGACAAAAGATCGCGAAAAATTTGTGAATTTCGTCAAAGAATTGCGGAATAAAGCCGAATTTTGTCAAAGGATCTCAAAAAAAAAGACCACATTTCGTCAAAGTATCGCATAAAAAACACGATTTTCGTAACAGGTTCGCGAAAAATAGCGAATTTCGTCAAAGGATCGCGGAAAAACGCGAATTTCGTCAAAGGATCGCGGAAAAAAGGCAAATTTCAAAGCCTCCAATGCACCAAAAAAGATGTGCAAACCAAACTTATCGGTAGAACATTCATAAAATGGGATTTAGTTTTTTTAAAATGAGATTCTTAAAACTACAGCATGATTTCAGTGTACTTTAATAATGTATTCAGTATGTAGACCAGTGAAAAATCTCTCTTCCCCCCCCCCCCCCCCACTTCTTACTGCGGTATTACTATTAATCGATTTATTACATTAATTTTACAACAAGTTATTTTAATGGTACTTTAAAGTACCATTGGTGCATAAAGGGTTAATCAGCCCCACAGTTCAGTTAAATATTTAAAATTATTTACTTTATTACTTTTTCTGTTTTGTTTATTTTATTATAAAAGAATTTGAACTCTTAGAATATTATAATTTTTTCTATTCTAATTGTAAATTTTAAGTATAAAGTAAAAAAAAAAAATTATAAATAAAGTATAAATATAAAGTATTGTAATAAATGTAAAGTACAAATAATCAATCATCCAATCTAATCTACCTCTTTTTCCCCCGCCTCCCTCCTTCTTCGAAGGTTAAAATATTTAAAACTCTAATTTTTTTTACTTGCAACTCTGTCACTTCATTGTGACAATAAATAACCAATCATATAAATTCTGCTTCTCTTTCTTATCAAACATACCAAATTTAAAGGCTTTTATTTTTTCTGTCCTAATTGTTAAAATTTTACTAACGATAAATAATTCATTATATAATCAACCTCCTTCCCCCACCCCCACCCAAAAAAAAAAATCGCTTTTGTCTCTTTGCCCCCACCTTCACAGCTCACAAAGCTTATGATCTTTAAGTTATATTTGGTGATTTATTGTAATAATAATTAATTGGTCACCCATCTAAATTTTACTACCCCTTAAAATCTCTGCTTTACCCTTAAAACTGCTAGTTTATGGGACTAATAATTTTTTAGTTTTTTTATTTGAAACAAAATTACTTACCTAGATCTTTGAAATATCAATTTAAGAAAATATATATATATATATAATCTGTTACTAAATGTGCGCATAAACAATGATGAGTTTGTAGTAATGTATAATTCTTATATCAATTTCGAAGATCTACATTTTCTCAGGGTCGAAACTGGGGGGGAGAGGTGGCAGAGGAGGCATGTACCCCAGGCGCCAGTTGTTGATTTTTCTCACGTCCATGTTTAGCACTATTTTGTTAAAATCGTCCTGTCTGGGGTATGCCAAAGCACAGAAGAATCTAAGGATATGGCATAAAAGGATGCTGTATAAAGCGGAATTTTTTTCAATTCCGTTTTCAAGATTTTAATGAATCAATATTTGACAAAGTAGATTAAAGTAATTCAGTATTACATATTTTATGATTACATAATTTAAATTTTAAAATATGTTGGCTATTAGAAAATTAATAAAATTTTCTTTGTAAATATACTTTGCGGAGGAGGAGGGGGGGGGGGGGCACCAAAATCCATGTTTGCCCCGGGTGCAAAAAAGGCTAGTTTCGGCCCTACATTTTCTGAAGAAACAATGCCCTTTTTCGCTGAAAAAAGTGCCCTCTTTCAGCTTCAACTGTGCCCTTTTTGTGGCTAGCACCCTGCCCTTTTTTTCCCTAGAGTGAACACTAGTATTTGTATATGAAAAATTCATTCATATAAATTAAATATAAGGGAAAAAAGAAAATTCACCCCATATATCTTGCATGTAATTATAAAGAAAATCCAAACAGATGCAGAAAATTGATGTAGACATATATATGTCTATAAACTTCAATTATTTGGATACAATAATAGAGAAATGTTTCATGTATTTTAAAATTAATATTGTATTAATTCATATACCATAAAATGTTGCAGTAAACAATCAAAGCCAAATACTGTTCTAAAAGATCTCCTTTTTATATTTTAAATATGTTTGATATGAAAAAGTTATTGTTACCAGTATGGAACTGCAGTCACACAAACTTCTTTGAAACACTAATATTGTAGAAACTATCGTTCTTTTAAAAAAAGAAGTAAATGAAATTCTGAAGCATAATGTTATAGATGGATAGTTCAGTCTTTTTTATGATTTATAGAACGCATTCTTCAGTTGAAATTATGTAGAAAAAAAACACTTATACCAATATCTTTAATATACTTTGAATATGAAGAAGTATCACCACCAGATTTGGAAAAAGAAAACTTAGACAAATATTTTTTAACACTTTGAAGATGAAGAAACGACGCCACGGTATACAGACAAGAAAACTTAGATAAATATCTTTAATGCTTTGAAGATGAAGAAAAAACACCACCAGATTTAGAGGGGAAAAAACTCAGATAAATATCTTTAACATTTTGAAGATGAAATAACGCCACCAGCATAGGACCGATGTCAGCTAAATTTCTTAATAAATGGATGACATAGAAACTTTCTTGTTTGTTTTTTATTTCAAGTTCTGAAGCAGGATTTAGTTAGGATGGGTAGGTATCTCCTAATGCATTGGTGGCTCTCTGAACTCCAACTACAGGGCCAAGTTATGGCCCCATAGCAAAAAACATTTTGCAACTGCTCTTCTTAATCCCCAGACAATGACCCATTGAAAATTTCGATTTTTGAAAATGACGTTACAGCTAAACGATTCAGATTTTAAAAAATCAATGACACCTGCAACCGATCAGAAACTTAAGAGAAGATTATTTCATTGATGTGCTCACAAAAATTGCAAATCTGGCAGCACCTGTTCATATGGGCTTTCTCAAGATGCATGAGGTTCATTGAACTAAACCATGTGATCAACGCTAACTACCTTTGGCTCATACAATATGGCATAGCATTTTCTGGCTTCTCGATCATAAGTTCTTGTTTAATGAGGCATGAACAACATGGTTACTCTCAAAGTCTGAGAATAAATATGAAAATAAGGAATTTTGCTTAGTAGTCACTGACCGGTATTTTTTAGTAGCCAGTTACTGGCTAGTGAAAATAATTTCTTTAGTAGCCAGTAAGTACATTTATGTCACTGAATATTTAATTTAAAAAATCCCTGCTGGCTCGACCTACAGGCACAGATAGATTTCAAAGTATTAATTTCTCCAACAAAAACTAAATCGACACAAGATAACTCAGTTTAACAATTTTATCTGGCCGCTTTTAACAAGTTTTTGAAAGCTGGTTTTATCAAAATCATCTTAATATAATTTTTTTCTTCAACCCTTATTTTTTTCTGTAAGAGTTTGCCCCATCAAAAAGTTGTAGATAATATCAGGAAGATTTGTAATAAGTTTAAATGAATTTGATATCTTAAGAATTGACGAAGTTATGAATTTTTTTTCTTCTTAAAATCTTGTTTTTTTCGCCCTTTGAACTCATTTTTAATGATATCAAAAATCAATATACATAATTTTTTTGCCCTTTTCCTAGAAGTAGTAATAATTTTAAACTGATTTGATAGGAATAACTTTAAACTGATTTGATATGTATTATAATTAAGAAGTTATTTTTTTTGTGTGTGTTTTCACAAAAACCCTCCCCATTTCCACTCCTTGCCCCAATTTTGCCCATTTGCAATCCCTGCCAAGATATTAGCCATCTCAATGTTTTTGGTGAGTTTGGAGCACGATCCGTGCATAATGGCGACTTTTACTGTGCGGATGAAATTTAGTACATGCATACACACATATATATAGTATATAGATATAAACTTTGTAGATGGAGGTGGTTTTGGGTTCCTGGGGTCATATAATGTAAAGATATGGAGGAAATTTTCAAAAGTTGCACCATGGTAACAACTGCAATAGGTAATATTTCTTATAAAATCTACCTAAAATACATATGAGTTTACAGTAAACAAGTAATTTATGTACTAAATAAAATATTTTAATTTATATTGTTTTGAAGAAAATTTGAGTTACTAATTTCCAATCTTATTTAAAATAAATTAACAGCAAAGTTATACACAACATGCTTATGTAGCTGTCTATATAACATGAAATGATGAAAAGTGACGAGCAATGTGAAATCAGAAATGTCTGAGGTGTAGGGTAAAAAGAATGGGGAAAGATCAAATCAGAAAATCCTACATTTGGCTAGTTCTTTACACATTTTTAATCGCCTGTTTTTCAAGTTTAATTGCTGAGTGCTTATTATCTTTATCTGAGAATGCGGTAAAACATATTTTAAAAGTAAGAAATATAGGAAAAAATTTTTTTTTGTTTTTTTGTCGGAAGTTCTTGACGAATTTTACTGAAAATTTGGCAGTTAAATGAGAATAAATATTATTAATTAGAATATATTTTGATACAAGAATATTAATAAATAAAAGTTTTAAATTTTTTACATTTAAAACTTAAATGCAATTTCTGATCATGATGTTTCGAAAAGAAAATGTGAAATTTGCAGATTACTAAAAATGAATGATATTGTTTTTTAACTTAATAAATATTATAAACAATAGAAATTTGATTTAAATCAAAGAGATTATTCTGAATATTCATTTTATTTTTTTTAAAGCTAAAGTTATGATTTGAGATTGAATTTTAGAAGATTAATTATGCTAATTTGTTGAGAGCTGGAGCCGGAGCGCTCCGGAGCTATGTTTTCAAATTTCCCGCTGCTCCAGTGCTCCTTTAGTTTTTAAATACTCTTTTTAAATCATTTTTTTTCAGTCATTTAAATTTTCAGGCTTAATTACATCATTATTCAGTATTTTAATTATATCATATTTTAGGTTGTATTTTTAAATTTTTATTAGAGATGGAAAATTTCTCACAAAAGCATGGTAACACTACTTTACTTCTACTTTCTACATGAGCTAAGTGGCAACACTATTTGAAAACAAATATGGCCACCTGTTTTTTACATGTGTAGTTGTGCAATTTTGGTTGTTTGAAAAGTGTAGAAGAAATTAAAGATTTTTGTGTTCAAAATTCCACTAAACTTTCTTTTTTAAAAGTAAAAGCTAAAAGATGTCAGATTTTCTGAACAAGCATTTCAAGTTTGATGAGAAGAAAAATGCATTTTGTCAGATCTTTAATGAAAGTAAAGAAAAAATTTTTGAGCAAAAAATTGACCGTGTAAATTAAAATCTGCAACTCAAAAGCGTGAAGTCAGAGCCAGGTTGGAGTGGTTGCCGGAGCCGGAGCCACAGTATTTTATCTGGGAGTGGAGCTGGAGCATTAAAAAATTTTCGGCTCTGGATCACTGCTAATTTGAGTTGGGAAAGATAATTAATTTTTAATATTTTAATTTATTTAGAATAGGAAATGTTGTTAGATAAAAAATGAGACTTAACGTGTTATAATAATAATCACATTAAATCACAAAATAAAGATAAGGTAAATCTGCTTACCTTTTGGTTCATGATCGTCCACGATAAAAAACTGAACTTTCTTCAACATTTCAAATGAGGGTTAGTATATATCCATTTGCTATATAAATTATCTTTGCATGTTTATCCTGTAAAAGAAACTTCTGTTTTTCTTTTGTTAATATGTGTGCTTTTTTAATTCATAATGTATCCCATGAATTTTTCAGGAACATTGTGTCAGTTCTGGTTTAAACTATAACTTTTATATTTCTTAAAATACAAAACTGGAGCATACATCTTTGCTCCTTTCTGATTGCATATCTATATACACACTAAAAAAATTATAACATACAAAAAACATTATTAATATTTGATTAAATAACATAAATAAAAAAAATTCTTGATTATATTTATCAATAAAACACTGAATATCATTTAAAGTCTTAAATTATTAATATAGTTCTTTGAGCTGTCAAAATCACAGTCTTTTAATCTAAATGTTTATCAGTTTTTGATTGACACATTACATAAACAAGGAAGTCATTTTGTGAAAGAATAATCAAGTCTTATTTACGACTGGCATTAAGAATTTTTTTGAAAAGCAGTTAACTTGATTTATAATGAGTTTATCTAATTCTGAAAGAGATTAGTATTTCCAACATGCCTCCTTAATCTCTTCAGATTGATGAGGCAAACAAGTTCATTGAATTTCTGTGATTCACTAATTCAGTTTGGGAATGGGTTTGGAGAGTGCATCAGCAATCATATATTTTGATGGACAGTACTTTAACCCCCTCACTGACAAACCCGTGTTAATACGTTCACTAAGCTCCAGGTATCACTGCAATACAAGCAATATTTAAAGTAATATAATTCTATTGATTTAATGTATTTTTAATATATTGAACAATGATTAATACTTCCAAGGATTGCATTCATATTCGTTATTAATTTTTTTTTTTTTTTAAATGTTCATAGAATCATTTTTTTAGCATTTAAAACAAAATGCAGAGAAAATAACATTACAATTTTGCCCTTTTTCAAGACAGTCGGAGGGTTAATTCAATTATTCCATCTTCTTTGAATTGTTTTATTGTGTGAAATCTAATATCTATGTGTTTACTCCTTTTTGAAAACTTCTCACTTTCAATCATTTTGATGCAGCTTTGGTTGTCTTCATTTAAACTGATAGGTTTTGTCTGTGCTAAGTCTAAATCTTTCCAGGAGTTTCAATAAATAACTAATTTCTTGCCCTGCACTTGCGGCTGACACATATTCAGCTTCTGCTGATGAAAGGGCGATGCATGATTGTTTTTTTGTAATCCGTTGAATTGGATTATTACCTCAAAAGCCTTTAAAATCGGTTCAGTTTTAGTTTCTATGTACAAGTTTAGTTGTTTTGTGCAGTTTAAATATCGTATTATTCTTTTAGCTGCCATCCAATCTTTTTGATGTGGGGATTCATTTCTTCTACTCAATATATTCACAGCAGCAGAAATGTCAGGTCTACTGACAGATGCGATATGAAGCAACGAACCTATCGCCTGTCTGTATTTAACATTATTTGGCAATAAATTGTCATTATCTTCTAATCTATTAAAATTAGGTTTCATTGGAGTACTGACTGGTTTAGCTTCCTCTAAATTAAACTTTTTTACTAGTTCTTCTATTTTAGCCTTTTGATTTAATTCGTAACCTTCAGCTGTTTTCTCTATTTTGATTCTTAAATAATAACTTAGTTCTCCCAGATTTTTAATTCATATTCTCGCTTAAGTTTTTCTATTATATCTTTAATTTTGTAATCTTTTCCTGCTATAAGTATATCATCGATGTAAACGATAATATACGTTTTGCTTTCTCCTTCATTTCGAATGTATAAACATGTGTCTGAATTAGACTGTTTAAATTTTAAATCATTTAATGATTTTGTTATTTTAGTGTGCCATGCCCTGGCTGCTTGTTTCAATCCGTAAATGGATTTATTTAATCGGCATACTTTGTTTTCCTGATTTGGAATAATATAGTCTTTTGGCTGAGTTATGTAAATTTCTTCATCTAAATTACCATACAGGAAAGCCGTTTTAATGTCAATATGATTAATTTTTAATTTGTGGTAAGCTGCTGCTGCCATAAAACATCTTAAGTGTCGTATATGAAACAACAGGGGCAAAAGTTTCTTCGTGTTCTACGCCATATTTTTGATAATATCCTTTTGCAACTAATCTCGCTTTATATTTCTGTATTCTTCCTTGATCATCATATTTGGTTTTAAAAATCCATCTGGATCCAATCATTTTTTTACCTTGTGGGCGATCAACTAGTGTCCATGTTTTGTTTTTATTAAGAGAATTTATCTCTTCTTGTGTCGCATTTAACCAATGTTGTTTTTCTTCTGGATTTTCAATATTCATTATGTCATGAAAATTTTCTGGTTCTTTTATATGTTCGTGAGTTGTCATGTAAATGAATCAGTCTGGAGGGACTCCTTTATTTGATCTATCTGACCGCCTTCATTCTGGTGTTAAATGTTTAGACTCACTTGGTGTGTCTTCAGTTATTGTGACTTCAATTTCTACGAAGTTTTTATTCTGTGATTTGTCATTTTCATCAGATGGTTTTTCTCTCAAATTTAATTGTGTTTCTACCTTCTCGTGTGTATTTTTGTTTTTTAGAAACTTTACTGTTCTGGCAATTATTTCTTTACCACTTGTATAAATGCGGTACCCTTTGGAGTAATTGTCATAGCCGACAAAAATGCCTTCAACTGCCTTATCATCTAATTTTTGTCGTTTATTTTTGTTGACATAAGCAAAGGCTTTGCAGCCAAACACTCTAAGGTAATGTAAATTTGGTGGTCGTTCATTCCAAAGCTCAAACGGGGACTTTTCATTAGCTTTTGTAGGCAATCGGTTTTGTAGGTGATTCGCCGTGCAGATATCTTCACCCCAGAATTTTTGAGGCAAGTTTGCTTCGCTGAGCAAAGCTCTCGTCATTTCAACTGAAGTTCTATTTTTACGTTCAGTCACTCCATTTTGGCTCGGAGAGTACGGAACAGTGTGTTGGTGCTTTATTCCGTTCTTTCTAAGATAATTGTCAACTAAATCATTGTTAAATTCCCCTCCATTGTCTGTTCTTATATTTTTCGGCTTTTCGCCAAATTCATTACTAACTAAGGCAACAAATTCCTTAAGTTTTTCATAAACTTCTAATTTCTTTGATAATAAATACAGAATGGTAAATCTAGAGTAATCATCTACAAATGTTAAGAAGTATGTTTTTCCCCCTATGGTTGGTGTCTGGAAAGGACCACATACGTCAGAGTATCTCAACCCCAATCGTTTAGTGGCTCTATAATCTGCTAATTTTGGGTAAGGTGCATCTGTTAGCTTTGTTTTGATGCAAGTTTCACAAGTTGTGTCATGTTTACATTTATTTATCTGTATTCCTTTCGCTAGGTGTTTTTCTTCGATTTGTTTGATAGATGCAAAATGTTTATGGCCAAACCTTCTGTGCCATAATTCTATGCAATTATTATTGTTACAAGTGTAAGTTTTATTTACATAGTTTACGTTTGCGCTTTCAGTAGCTAATTGAATTCCATATAAGTTATTTTTCTTTACCACTTCCAGGCGGGTTTTGTAGTGTTATGTTGTGTGTTTCACCGTCAGAAGTTATTGTTTTTATTAGTGTCTTTCCTGATCCATAAGAAACTAATTTGTTTCCATTTGCAATAACATTAGTTTTTTCATTTGATTTAATTTCTGTAAATAAATGTTGATCATTTGTTATGTGACTGGAACTGCCGCTGTCAACTATCCACGCTTTGTTATTGCACGGTTTTATTATAAACGCACAATGTTTATTACCTTGATGACTTTCATAGTCATTGCAATCGGCATTTTTATCCGAATTTGATACATAATCATTTCTAACAGTTTTATCATCCTTTTGGAAAACAAGCGATGAATTAATTTTTTTTTTTGTAGTTTTGTTTGTAATTCATATTATGTGAAGGGTTGTTTTGTTTATTTTTATAGTTGTTATTATGCCAGCATTCTTTAGTGTTATGGTTTTTTAATTTACAAATTGAACAGTATTTTTGTTCCTTTTTATATCCCGCATTATTAAATTTGTATCCTGCATTGTTAAATTTCTTCGTAGTTTTCAGTGCTCTAGCGGTATTTTCAGATGATTCAGAACTATCGCTTCTGCGATTATATTCATCAATCAATTTACTTTTAATAAAAGCAGGTGTCAATTTTTCTTCATTTCGGGATTCATGTGCCGTTATAAGTGTCTCGTAAGAAGCTGGTAAGCTACACAGCAAAAGTGCTGAAATATGATTATCTTTTATAGTTTCACCTATAGCTGATAATTTGTCTGTCAACTCAAGTATGTTTGTGATATGCTTTACCAAATCACCACCTTCAGTTAATTTTGTGCTATACAACTTGCATAAAAAGTATAGCTTGCTAGATAAATTACTTCTTTCATGAATTGCTTTTAGTGTTCCAGGTATCTCTAGCATTTTGAATATTTTTTACGTGGACGATCTGGCTATCCTCAATGCTGAGGCTAATTATAGCCCTTGCCTTCCGGTCCTTTTTGGACCAATCGGTCGTAATTGGGTTTGGTGGTTCATCAGTAATGATCTCAAAAAGATCTTCTTTTATGAGAAGCATCTCGATTTTAAATTTCCAAACATTATAATTATTCGAGTTGAGCTTCTCTACTATCTGTGCATCTTTCGTTGAATTCATTTAAAATTCTGTTGCCACCTTTTAATTTTCAAATGTAAACCCTTTTATTAAATTAACATATACTTATATTTAATATTTAAGGAAGGCAATGCATCAGTCTCATAATCATTGTTAGATAAAAAATGAGACTTAATGTCTTATAATAATAATCACATTAAATCACAAAATAAAGCTAAGGTAAATCTGCTCACCTTTTGGTTCATGATCGTCCACAGTAAAAAACTGAACTTTCTTTAACATTTCAAATGAGGGTTAGTATATATCCATTTGCTATATAAATTATCTTTGTATGTTTATCCTGTAAAAGAAACTTGTGTTTTTCTTTTATTAATATGTGTGTTTTTTTAATTCATAATGTATCCCATGAATTTTTCAGGAACATTGTGTCAGTTCTGGTTTAAAGTGTAACTTTTATATTTCTTAAAATACAAAACTGGAGCATACATCTTTGCTCCTTTCTGATTACATATCTATATGCACACTAAAAAAATTATAACATACAAAAAATATTATTGATATTTGATTAAATAACATAAATAAAAAAAATTCTTGATTATAAAAGTCAACACAGTCGAGAGCACATCATTCTTCAAGAAAAACTATGAGCTAAACACAGAAAAAATTTTGCACATCATACTTAGAATGTCTTGAAGGACACATTGAGTATTCCTAAAGTTATGCAAGTATTATAACAAAGTTAGGTGATTTTTGAAATATGCTTAACATCTGAATACATTACAAAATAGTTGCCAAAATACTAATATAATAAATACAGCACAAAACAATTAGAATACTCTTTACAATGAAACAATGAAATACACTATGCAAATACAATATGATAATGAAATATATGATGCAAACACAATTTCTATAAAAATACAACAACAAAAAAAAGAACAATGAGATACACGATGCAAACAAAATTAATATAAGAACACAAATACCATTGATGTAAGAATGGAAATAACTTAACAACAGAATGATTATAGATAATAAACAGATACATGTTGTAGGGATGAGATACCAAAAGATTTTTCATAAAACCTATCATTTTCATGTGCAAACCATAGCAAACTAATATATTTTAAATTGAAATTGAAGTAACTGCACACATAAAATTATCTATGAAATATGAGATCCAACTGAATCACAGGAATCATACAACTTGTGATGCGATGGCGAGACAAATTAATTGCAACATTGAAATTTAATATAATTGTAAACTGCTACAAAATACATAAGAGAAAAACTTTCGTACATCTCTTAGAAAGTATCATTATCAACAAGGGACAATTGGCAGCAGAATTATCATTAATTACAGTAACATCGTCAGAATTAATGTCATTGGCATTAACATTAAGATTCTGAATAGAGTAAGGATTTTTGCTTTCAAAAGGAAATGTGAGGTTGCCCATGATAAGTTGAGAGTTGGTAGAGTCTAACAAAAGTTTGTTTCTGTTTAAAAAGTCATAACCAAGAATTATTTGATAGAGTACCAGTTATCATGAGTCACAAAAAAAAAAAAAAAAAAATAAGCCATTTATTTGTTTAATTGAACAGTGAAAAGATAAAGAATGCTAGAATTATTTGTAGTTTTTATCTGCATAGAAAACAGATTTGGATTGAAAATCAAGTGTATTATTTGATTTAAGTAATTTTATGATTTGAGATTGAATTTTAGTAGATTAATTATGTTAATTTGAGTTTTGAAAGATAATTAATTTTTGGTATTTTATTTATTTAGGATAGGAAATCTTTTGTTATATTTTTATGACGTAACAAGGTATAAACAGAAATTGCTGAAACACAATCACAAGGGAGGGGGAAATTCCGTTTTAGACAGGTTCCTGTCTTAGCATGTATGTTGTCTCTTATAAATGTTTCATATTCTTTTCTCTGGGGCATGAAGTTTTCCATTTAAGGCAGTATTCTGTTATAGGCAGGTTTCATCTTTATAAATATTACTTTATTTTATCTAGTATTGTTAAATTTTTGCAATATTGCAAAAAAAGAAAACAGTTTTGAAGGAAAATAGACAAATTATCCTTGTTGTGCAATAACTCTAAAAACTTTGCTATTGTACCCTTACACCTGCTCAGACTGTATTAGCATCAAACCGGAAACATTGACTACAAGCTCTTCATATTTATAGTCAGCATAATAAACAATAAGAGAAAATTCCTCAGAAAACTCATGGGGGATCCAACATAAGTGCAATATTTTTAATTCTTTAAAGCACAAGTAACTGCTTTTCTGTAATGTTAAATTCATACCAGAATTTTCGAAAAAATACATATTTTAAAATAAGAAAATGCAATTTTACAGCTTTTGTTAAACACTTTTGACAAAGTTATGAAATATGTATGTGTGTGTGTGTGTGTTTTAAATTTTGGTACAAATCTTGATTAATTGTGCATATAAATAAAGATGGTGAGTGAGACTCACTATTGGATACATGCCAGAAAGTTCCCTAATGTTGAATGGGGGAAAATGCACTTATATAATCTACTCTTAAACATTATTGTACCAGGCAAAACTTCACCTTAAACATTAGTCATTTTTGTGCATGAACCATTTTTGAGGTCCCATATGTAAAAGAAAAATGCCATTTTCATATTGCACCCCCATCCTATAAGGTTCAGACCCCAGTAAAAACCTTTTTAAGATCCTAATTATTTTTTTAAAAAGTAGAAAAAATACCTTTCATTCTCATTGGTGACCTCCTATAAATGGAGAGTCCAAATAAATTGCACTTGCCATACACTCTTTGTGACTGTCTGTGTTATTGAATCCCATATATAAAAATATATGCATTGCAGTTTAACATAATACTAAAAATTATCTATTAAAAAATAACGGCAATAAATAAAACAAGTTAACAGTAAATTTAAAATCATTTAAAAGAAAACATGACTAAGATGAAGCGCCCACTCGCATTAATTTTACCCTAACATTTTATATTCATTTATTATATGTAACTAAAATTTATCCATGTGTTTATATGTACTTTAATTCATGTGTTTTATAAAACTGTGCATGAACTTCACACAAGTTAGAAGCGTCTATGTGTTTTAGCTCTCCGAAAAATTGTACTTTTCATCTAAAACCCCTATTAACTCCTAAAGTACTTGAACAATTTCGATTAAAAAAAATAAATAAATAAAAAAAAATTGATGGTAGAATATAAATATAAGATCATATGTGGCAGACAGTTTAAAAAAATTTTAATTAGTTTAAAATAAAAAAATTCTGTAAAAGAAAATTTTTCTGGAAAATTGCCATTGCTCTAAAATAAAAAGTTTTAGTCACAGAAAAAACTGTCTGCCATAAGTCTTGAGCATAATCCATTTAATAGGGATTTCAAATTTCATCAAAACTGTCACATAATTTCCAAGAAAAGGGGTCTTAAAGCTTGCATATTTTCCATACGATAGCACCCAGTCTTGTTTTCCCTTAAGCAGTTCTCAACTCTTCCCCTCTACCCATCAACATATTTACCAACTCAGTTTGGAACATGGTTGCATGTATGACATTTGCAGACTTTACTATTTAAATAACTTAGAATCAAATACCGTTTTTCATTTTCTCATAAATGGGATACATTTGAAATAACATTCGTTCACTCCCTGATTGACTTTTCCAAGATTGCTGCATCCTGAAAATTGTCTTAAACTGCCAAATTTGAAAGAATTTGTAGAATAGTTTTCAGTCATAAAATCTTGCTGATAGGGAACCTTTTAAATTTCAATATTCAAAATCGTCCAATTAGATGTCTGATGTATCGTAAACATAAATGAAGCTTAATTCTAATCTAAAACCAGTATAAATTCTTTTTCGACAATACATTATAATGTTATTGAAATGAAATATTACAAACATAATAGTGCTGTAATGTGCTGAATAACAAGCTTGTAACATAGCGAGCAAGCATTTAAATAAAAAAAAAAAAGACTCAAAGCTTGCTATTCCATACAACGAAGATACATGTTATTACTGTAATCGTAATTTTTGAAAAACAAATTTTTTTTGTTTTGGAGGCTTTATCAACTAAAGAGGAACTACTTTATCATGCTGAAATAGATAATCAATAAAAAAATATATAAACACAAAACTTTAAACTAGTTTTTCTCAAAAGTGCATGTTTTCAAATCTGTCACCATAATTACTCTAAAACTACACCATCCCAGCGATCCATTTTGAGAGATTCATCTTTTTGAAAATTTTAATATGAATAATTTTAACCAGTCTGTGTTTGTTTCGAAAAATCGATGGGGGCCTGGCAGATCAGCTAATATAAAATAAAAGAACAAGTGATTTACATAATTTTAATATTATTTTGTTTAGGTTTTGAAACTATTTATCCATTTAAGTATCTAAGAATTATTCTAAAAAATAAATTGAATTTTTTAATTAAAACTTGTTGATGTTTCTGTTGTGATTATTATTATTTTTTTAAATCTGCAATAGATGTGTTCTCAATTGGTTTGGTGACTGGTCTGATGAAGCTCTTTTCCATGTTGGACATGAATTCACTAATAAATTGGATATGGATAAACCTCTGGTATAAAATTTTGTTATTATTTATTATAAAATGTGAATGCTAGCTTTATTTTATAATAAAAGAAATGAGCTTTTTGAATGAGCAGAGGTGCATTGCTGTAGTGGGGGTGGGGGGGGGGGGGAGACTTTGAAATCAATGCATTTATAATAATTCACTGCTCAGTTCCATAATCCTTTATAGTCATCCCTGCTCAGACCCATAAAACATATAGCTCTTTATATGATAATATAAATTCTTATTATGCAACTACATTTTATGTGAAAAGTACCTGCAATTTATCATTTAAAAGATAGCATAACAATATACATAAAAGATAGCACAACAATATTTTTTCTTATGTGATGATATTATAAGTTCTGATTATGCTACTAATTTTTGTATGAAAAGTACCTGCAATTTATCATTTAAAAGATAGCACAACATTTTTCTTTATGTTGGTACCTCGGTATAAAGTTACAATCCAAAGTTTTAATCTGCACCTGTGGCTTAATGTGTTGACAGCAGCTGTTTTTTTAGTCATACTTTTGTGTGCTCTGCAATTTTTGACAAAAAAAAAGTTGAACAAAACGTTCACCTTAAATTTTGTATTTCAAATGAAATGTCGTATGCCAGACATTTTGGAAAATTTCAAAATTTCATGCAGGCTTTGTACCATATTAATACCATCACACAAAACTATTGTTGTGCAGGAGTTTTTGACCAAAAATGCAACAAATGTCATTGACTTGTCCATATTTGTTTCATATGTCCCATGTGATTTTTTCCTGCTCCCAAAGCTAACATTACCACTTCAAAAATTTAAAAAACTTTAAGTCAGTTGAGGCCGTAAAAGAAAATTTGCTGAAGGAGTTGAAGGCCATGCCCCAACCAGCCTAATCTACAAAAAATGTATGGAGCATTAGGTTAGGTCTGGCATAGTTGTATTGAATTTGATGGGGACTAATTTTAAGGCAATAAAATAAATTTTGATGAATACAGGGTGATTCATAAAGACAGAGCTAATAATCTATTTTCTTAAATATTGCTTCTAGACACATGCATCCAGTTTCAGAATTTTATTTAAAAAGGAGCAAAATTTGATGACATAAATTGCAATCCAGTGGGAGATAGATCTATTTGAAAAAATACACAAACAAAATTTTTATATTCCAATAACCTATTTTCTTGAATATTGCTCCTAGACACATACTTCCAATTTCAAAATTTTATTTAAAAAGGTGCAAAATTTAATGACATAAGTTGCAACCCAATGGGAAGTCTATTTGAGAAAATACACAAACAAAATTTTTATAAGCCCCTCCCCAAGTGTTTAAGAGAAAGCAATGTGCATATTGTAGTTCTACCTAACTTTCTAACTTTGTGCTCATAATTACTTAACTTTTTGATAAATTTGATACAATTTTAATATTAATTATTAGATTTTATCCCTTATTTGATTAATAATATTTGAGTTGCAACTTTATGTATATGTAACTTTGTTTTATTAATAAAATTTTTTGAATTGTACTTTATCAATATGTAATAATATTTTTTGTCATATTCTGAAATCAAAAGAAATCCTAAGGAAACCCGAACAATAATTTACGAGTACTTGTATACTTGAATATAACAAATGTTGAGATTTACATTATCTTCTTGATTTACTATCCCAAACTTCAAATTAAATACATGATGATTAAATATACATGTGCAGTTCTTTTATTAGTTTAACTAACTAGAATTATTTGATGAATTATTTATCTGCTCTATTTGTGTACTCTAGCAGCTTACTTTTTATAAGTACACTCCACAATTTAATAATGGACACATTACTTTAAAAGGACACTCCACTTTGAGAATTTAGCAGAAAAGAATGTTTAATTAAACTTCTGTACTATACTACATATTTCTATTTACATATTTACAAAATTAGGAATGACAGAAGAAATCCGTGGGGAAAACATTGATACTCATACATCTTCCACCACCACCTCCTTTTCGCATCTCATGAACAACTCTGTGGGGGGGGGGGGGAGGGGGGCAAATAATCATAGGTAATGACAGGAAATTGGGGACTGCCGGATAGTGCTGCCATCTAATGTAATAATCTTTAAATATAAGGTATTTGTTACAGTACTAATAAAAATAAAATTAATTTTAATTTCCACCAGTGAATGTTAAAAAGCATTGTAATCAGGGATGTAGTGGAGGGTATACGGGGGGTATACACTGTATATCTTCTGGATTTTTTTAAGGAATACCATATACCTTCTGTTTCTCAAGGAAGCTATATTATATGCACTCTACGGTATACGCTCTGCCTTGAGCGTATACTCTCTGCTTAGAGCGTGTACCCTCTGTTTTTTTTACGACTACACCACTGATTGTAATTTGCTCAGTGACTAACTGATGATTTCATTTACAACTTTTCCTATCAACTTATTTTTCTTTATCTCTGTTTGAGTAAAATGGATATTATCACTAAATATTATTTGCCCAAAAATTTTATTGCCCAGCTACTATGCATTTTTATGTTTTGCAATTGTAAAACTATCTATTTATATAAAATCCAAGTCTCTGTGTGTCCCTCACAATTCCGGTAGGACCACCTCATTCTGATGAATAATTGTTGAAAATTACTAATGCAGGGTTAGCATAGTAGTGCCAAATGTTGACAGACTTGGCAAAATATTGCCAAATTCAAAGAAATATTGCCAAATTTGGCATCAAAAATAAGTTATCATATTTGAAACCAACTTGGCGATAGCTAGCCAATTTGGCAAAATTCCCATTTAAAACCATTAATATTTCATAATCGAGGTCACTGCAATTTAATTTAAACTCTGCGCTTTTAAGATTTTTTTTTTTTTTTTTCAAAATCTATGAGTGAGAATTTAAAGTGTAATATACGAAAATATATGTCTTTACATCTTCATCCAGATGCTACTAATAACATAATAGCCAATAGACGGCGCTGGTACTGCCTGAGCTCCTCTCCTAACTACCCAATTTTAAGGTTGTTTAGGTACTTTTCCAGTATAGGGGCCTTGGCGAGAAAATGAAATTTGCAACATATTTTCTAGCAACTTATTCACTGCTTCACAAGTAAAAGTACACCAAGTACCCCTATACTGGAAAAGTACAGTGCTTTATATAGTCGGATACAAAAGTTAAATTCTCAGTACTTTTCCACTTTAGGAGCCTTGGCGAAGAAGGAAAATTGGCAATATACTTTCTGGCAACCTATTCGCTGTTTCATTTCATATACACATGCATTTTTCAATATTTATAGAATTTATTTAGCATAAAGAAACCATATATCTAATTTTATAATATAGACATGACCTGTAATCTGCAAAAAGCTTCTAATCCGCACAATACTTGAAACCAAGCTGTGCGGATTAGTGGTCTTCTACTGTATTACAGTTTTTCATAAATAAGTTTCATTTTAAAAATCTGTTATTTTCATCTATCAACAAGCGAAAAATCAAACAAGGAGAAAAACTCATATTCTTGCACATGTGTTGTATATATCTTTATATCTCATATTTCATAATTTTTGACGGGCTACCTTTCTAGTGAAACTATATTTGTCAATACAGTTAAACTTTTTTTAAAGGCCACCTCTATTAAAGGCCAATATTTTTAGGAACGAAAATGTTTCCCATAGACATAATGTTAAATTTATTCCTATTAGGGGCTGCACCTACCCCTCATAAAGGCCACTTTTTCACATGTGCATTAAATCCTAAACAGGTGTATTGAATTCCTGAACCAAAAGATAAGAGTTCAGCAAACAACTGCACTTGCAACAAAGAAGGCAGGAAGAGATGCGGACGATTTAGTGACACAATAAAGGACCTCAAACTTTTCACAAGTGATACAAACAGGTGTTCCTAACACTTTGTTTGACCTTTCGACCTGTAGATGTTGGGTTAGAGGGAAAACTTGGCTCTTTGTTGTGGGCACACAAAAGATAACAGGTAATCTAGAAAAATTGATTCCACTTTTACTAAAACTGTGAATGCATATTGAAGCACAATTTTTGCACTAGAAATTTTATGCTCAGGCTTATGTAAAATTATGATACTTAAATTAAGCCAAAGAGTACATTTAGATTTGAATGACAAAATGAAAGTTCTTAATTGTCATGATCAAGGCACATCTGCAAGAAAATTGGCTTCACAGTTTAATTGCAGCAAGAATCAAATAAACAATATTGTTAAAAACAAAGCGAACTTACTGAAAGAATGTGTATTTTAAAAATCGAGAGATAAAAAGAAAGAGAGATGAAAAATTTGGTCACCCCTATTGAAAGGCCACCCCTCATAAGGGCCAATTTGTAATGGAATGGCAGGTGGCCTTTACAGAGAGGTTTCACTGTATTTGTAAATTATTTAATCTGCTAGAAATAAAATAATAATAAGCATCTTAATTGCATTTCTTTCTAGTCAGTTTTCAGTCAATGTTAGTTTCTTCTGACCATTTTGTTATATGTTTTAATGCACCTTGAAAATTCATGTCTCTTCACAGTATCGAGCACCAGACTACTTCCCTGCTGCTTTCCCAGGTTTGGAAATGCCCCCTACTCACCGCACTGCTATTGTAAATGCATTTGTGTATGTTCATCAAACTTTACACAAAGCAAATGCACGCCTGTCAAAAAGAGGTGGTCATGTGGCAACTGTTACCCCCCGTCATTTCTTGGACTTTATCAATCATTATGTAAGTTATTCTTTTTATCTAAAAATAAAAGAAACCTATCTGTAACGATAATTTCCCTGGGTCTCTAGAGTTCCTATGAATATTAAAATCTTGGAGCTCTGTGTATAATGATAATTTTGCCTTTTTTAAAACTATGCATTTGATTGTATCTGTTCATTTAAAAATTCATAGAACTTTGAAAGGGCACTCATTTTGAAGACTAATTGAACTAATATTACCATAGTTTTCACTGAATATTGTTTTCAGGGAGCTAGGAAGAAAAAAAAAAGCTGAAACAAAACATAAAAGAACACTGGAAACCCTTTCATTAAAAAGAAAATCTGAAACCAACCATTGATAACAATTTTAATTTGTGGCTTTCTCTAAAGTGGAGTTTGAATTATTGATCCTCACAGAACAGAAGCTATCCCATGGGTTAGATAGAGAAAATAAAGGGATAGAAACTTGGAGAGGGAAATTTTGAATAATTATTTAAAAAAAGTAAAGAAATTTAAATTCTAAAGAAATGTAAAAAAAAAAAAAAAAAAAAAAAAAAAAAAAAAAAAAAAAAAAAAAATTGGCTTGTTAAAGATAGAAGCAGTACATTGTGTAAACAGAAATTGTAATGTTAATAAAGAATTTTTTCATTAATCACAAATCATAATTAAACCAATTTTTTGTCATGATATGTAAAATAAAGGTATAAGGTACAAATCTGGAACTGGGCTAGGCTTTGTCTTTTGTTGTTTTTTAAATCATGCATTTCTTTTGTGATAAGTATTCCTATACATATGTCCAATATGCCATTATAAAATAGTGCAGAATTAATAATAGTAAAGCATGTATTATAATTAATATTATTTGTAAAAAAAAAAATTATATAGAGAAATTCTTTAAGAGTCAGCAATACTGGCATTTTTCCCCTAAAAAATATTCATTTTGGAGGAAAATCTATAAAATAATAATAGCAATGTTATATATATTAATGCATTAATACTGTTAATGTTTATCTTTGTTAATTGGGATATCAAAAGAAAATATTTATATGATGCACCACACCTTTTACATATATTATACATATCAATGAATTTTTTTACAGGAAAGTATGGGTATAATTATAATGATTAACAAGATACATTTATAGGTTGTCTGTGAAAATCATATCTTGGAATTCTATATAATATTAAAAATTATCCCATAACTGTATTTAAGGCTTTTCTGTTGGCTCTATAGACTTTCATTTGATTTGAGGTCTGGACTATTCCAGCAGTGGCATGTGATTATCTTGAAATCACTTCTTACATAAAGCAGTAATATGACATTTATCTGAAATCTTTTATATAGAATACTTTATTTCCTTGAAAAGATCACTTATAAAAGCTCAGTTTTGTCTCAAGTATCTCATTTATGTATTTTTGAGTATTTATATTATCATTAATCATGCAAATTCTGCCAACACCTTTTCATTTCGCAGAACTTCAGAGAGGGTGTCGATGATTTTATTCAGATCATTAAAATCAGCGATTTAAATCAAAATCGGATCATTAAAAAAAAAAACATTGATTAAAATCTGTGATGAACATTGTTTACAGTGTGTCTAAGGATACTTTGTTAAATAAATGAGAGAAGCTTAACAAAATTCCCTAAACTTGTAAACAATACAATATAATAAGCTTGTAAATAGTAAATTTTTATCAAGCATAAAAAACATTTAAAATTAATATTTAATTAAATCTATTGCAATTTACATTGTTGAAATAGTTTCCTTTTTGAGTAATGAAATTTCTGTAAAGCAAGTGCAGCAAACATACGATAATCATTCTTTTAACTAGAGAAAACATTATTTTATCATTCTACTATTACAAATAAATTTATAACAACAAGATGTATCTGAGGGAGAATGAAAGAATAACATTTGCTCAACAGCTGTTGTAAAATTATATATTAAAGACCAAAGCATTACATGCCAATAATGCTCACTGACTAGGTAAATAAATATTTTGGAAAAGCTAATGTTGATTGTAGACTACTCATTCTTATAATTATATTTATCGTGCATATATAGGGTGTCCCTAAACTCATAGTACATACATTAGGGAGTGATAGAACACAAGTAGACAAGCACAAATCACCATACAATCCTTGGTCGAAATGCAAGCCGCAAAGTGCTGGAGGGCACTTCCCAGTGACTGCAATAAAAAAGTTTCACAGCTGTCTTCCTTCATTCTGTGGATCATTGATGAGATGAATGCATACTCAAATCAGTAGTAGGCCGAGATGTATTACATGTACAGTGCGGCAGACAGCAATGCAAGGGAAGCCCAAAGATTGTACCAATCAACTGGCTGGCCCGCTCACCCGATTTGTTATGTCTGGACTTTTTCTTCTGGGGTCACATGACGAGCCTCATCTACGATGATGGTCCCATAGATTCCGTTGAAGACCTTGTTGCCTGGATATCTGTAGCTGTTGACATCATACAAGAGATGCCTGGTGTTTTCACCAATGTACGGTGGTCACTCCATCTACGATGTGCAGCCTGCGTTACTGTTGGTGCCTGCAATTTTGAGCAGTTGCTGTGATGGGGGACATATGTGTTGTTTATATTCATTTTGTTGAATAAAATGTTTTTATTCATATTATCGATTTCCTTTCATTCCATCACTGTCCTCTTTCTCCCACTTTCTCCTCATTTTGTGCCAAGTATGTTTCGCACTCTAGCTTTTTACGACTTCCATTCCAACCATGTATTGTATGGTGATTTGTGCTTGTCTAATTTGTGTTCTATCACCCCCTAGCATATGTACCATGAGTTTAGAGACACACTGTATATGAATTGAAAGATGTAATTGATTTTCTTAATTCTTTTGGTTTTCATACATATACATGTACGTAAGTTTAGATCTATGCAATTACAGTAATTTTACAAAATGAAAGTTTAGCTACTAAATTGGATTTCTTATTTGTGCTATTAATGAATGAAATTACTTATTTACAATTTTTATTTTTATAATTAAGAATTGTAACTTTATATTAAGATTGATAATCTATATTTTTTTATAATTAATCTAATTAGAAATTTAACTGCATTAGAAACCTACAATTCTTTGTACCCATTCAGTACCTTAATACAAAAGAAAATCATACACAGATAATTTTCTTTACATCTTTACTCTAGACTATAATACTGACTGATTGTTTCATGATAGGCTTAGTGCAATCATAAATAAGCACTTTTTAAATTCTTATATATTTTATGCCATTACTAATAAAGAGGGATATTTTTGCCTCATCATTCCTAATAACATCATTACTGTGTTCTGCAAACATAAAATTTGCCCGGGTTAGCATTTTCAACTTTTGCTGAGAGATAAAAATGGCTTTATTGTGGCATTTTAGTATTTAGTCTGAACTCATGAAATGTACACCAAACAGACTTGTACTCAACTTTGCATTTAATTGCTTCCTTTAATTTTGTACATACTGAGAATTTTTTTGTGTCACTTAAACACAATCTCACTGTTCATCTATTATCAGTTGCTGTCATACTCTTTTTCCCTTTTTATCTTTCCATTTTTAGGGTTTCGTTCATCTGACGAAACCCTATTCGTCTCGCTCCTCTGTCTGTCTGTCTGTCCGTCTGTCTGTCTGTCTGTCTGTCCGTCACAGAGCCCGTTCTCAGAAACTATACATGTTGGAGACATGAAATTTTGGGTACTTATAGCTGAGCACCTCACATCATACGACAAATCATAAAATTTTGAAAAAGTCGTACATTTAACCCTTTGGGCTCCCGCATGTGTATTTTAAACAATTCATTCTAAGTGAGATCCTAATTATGTTGGAGACATGAAATTTTGGGTACTTATAGCAGAACACCTCACATCATACGACAAATTATAAAATTTTGAAAAAGTCGTACATTTAACCCTTTGGGCTCCCGCATGTGTATTTTAAACAATTATTTCTAGGTGAGCTCCTAATTAGTTTGGAGACGTGAAAATTTGCATACTTATAGCTGAACACCTCACATCAAACGACAAATCATAAAATTTTGAAAAAGTCGTACATTTAACCCTTTCGGCTTTCGCATGTGTATTTTAAACAATTCTTTCTAAGTGAGCTCCTAATTACTTTGGAGGCGTGAAATTTCACATACTTATAGCTGAACACCTCACATCAAACGACAAATCATAAAATTTTGAAAATGTCGTACTTTAACCCTTTGGGCTCCCGCATGTGTATTTTAAACAATTCATTCTAAGTGAGCCCCTAATTATGTTGGAGACATGAAATTTTGGGTACTTATAGCTGAACACCTCACATCATACGACAAATGATAAAATTTTGGAAAAGTCGTACATATAACCCTTTGGAGTCGCGCATGTGTATTTTAAACAATTCTTTCTAAGTGAGCTTCCTAATTAGTTTGGAGACGTGAAATTTTGCATTCTTATAGCTGAACACCTCACATCAAAAGACAAATCATAAAATTTTTTAAAAAGTCGTACATTTAACCCTTTGTGCTCCCACATGTGCATTTTAAACAATTCTTTCTAAGTGAGCCCCTATTTAGGTTGAAATTTTGCATACTTATAGCTCAACACCTCAGATCTCACGTCAAATATTAAATTTTGAAAAAGTTTTATGTTTAACCCTTTCAACTCCAGCTTGTGTATTTTAAACCATTCTTTCTAACTGAGCCCCTAATTAAATTGGAGATTTGAAATTTTGCATACTTATTGCAGAACACCTGAGGCCAGGCGACGAATCATATAATCTTGAAAAAGGTCTTACATTTAACCCTTTGAGCTACCACGTATGTATTTGAAGCAATTCTTTCTAAGAGAGCCCCTAATTAAGTTGGTGACATGAAATTTTGCATACGTATAGCTGAATGCCTCAGACCACACGACAAATCATAAAATTTTCAAAAAGTCTTTTATTATTTACCCCTCTGGGCTCTAGCTTGTGTATTTTAAGCAATTTTTCTAACCTGCGCCCTTTTAACCCAGGGAGAAGTTTTCCAACTTTTGCCGACACCCCTTTGACCATTCTTTCACATTATGCACCATAGCCTTACATATTTTAGTTTCATTTTTTCCCGCCAGGTGCGCCTACTTATCTCGGGTGCTATGGGCCCATTCCCCTCGACTAATATATCTACGGATAGTATGTAAAACAGATTTTCGTTCGGATACAGTTTTGTTTAGAATCAAGTGCGCTCCCTGGTTTTGAAATATGGAACTAACAGATTTTTCAAAAGTATAAAGTATTTTGAAAGGAATATTAAACGAAACCCTCTGTGTGATCTGTGATCACACTTACCCACTTGTTGTACTATATGAGTGTCCTTATACCTCTTCAAAAACTTAGAAATGCCACTTTCGGTTAATTTTCCATCAATTTTTCTTCTTATTTTTTCAGAACTCTAGCATTCTTCGCTTAAGTCTATTGGTCAGTGAGATCTCAAATTTCCCTCGCTAATGTAAAACTTATGGGTGTGTAATGCATTCTTATTTTTTAACTATCTCCTCAGTAAATTAATATTTTAACTTATTTTTTCTGTGTACTCTTCTTAACCACTTCACCGTTTGCCTCGAGATAACTCTCAGGTAAAAGCATTCTTTCACTATACCCTTCGCTGGTAAAGTGGTTAAAGGAAGTCTCTTTTTTTAGTTGTCAAAATGTTTCTAAAGTATGCACTTAATTCATAATTTTATTTGTTAAAATCTTAGCAAAACTAACTAAGAGTTTAATATTTGAAATAAAATTAAGTATATATTTTAGAAAGATTTTGACAACTAAAAAAAAAGTCATTGTTTGCTATGAGTACACACTGTGATGGAAATATTTTGTAATATATTATAATCCATAATATGGGCCGTTAATTAAATGGTAAAATTAAATTGGAAGTTCTTTTTAATTAACATGCGTTGTGTAGTATCGCAATAAAACCCTCCGTTCTTTGAGGTCAGCAATTGTAAAAAAATAGAAATAAATGAAACTTCTTACTTGGATCGTGTCGTCTGTAAAATAAATGAAGAGGAGACTTGATAACGATATAAATTAAATGTTTATTCCATCTTTTTAGAAGAGAAGAAAATGCTTCCCGTTGGTCACCGTTCATAAATTAATTCTTGCCAATAAAAGCATCTACTCCACTTGAAGATAGATATTTCTTTTAAAAATTAAAGTGCAGCATATATCAAATATAGTTATTGATGAGAAACGTAATTAAAATCTTTTCCACGGTATCAAGAAATAATTTAACAGGAGTTGTTAAAATCGCAGACATCATTTTCGGAAAACTTTATATCGGATTCCACATCCATCGGTGTCGGCAGACAGACCGGAGCCGAAGCTCGCGGCCCGCAATCTTTAAAACAAGAACTAAATCATAACAGTTCACCAACAAAACAGATTCTGATTTAAAATTAACGAAATTTTTAATTTATAGTAAGAATACGGGGACTTCAAAAGTTACTGAAAGAAAAGATTTAAATCTATTAGAGAATTTAAAATATTAGGTAATATCTTAATAAACAAATCTGAAAGAAAACATTTAAAAAGCTTTATTTTTATTTGTTGTACGCTCGGCGATTAGACACACCTCCAAAAGATAGACACCCATTCAATGCATATGCCGTGAGAGACTTGCTCCGATGATGTCATCACAATCATACAGAACTCAAAGGAGAAGCACCCCATGCCAGGCGCTGCGGAACATCGGAGAACTTGCCGATCTGCGGTCGAAACGAAATCGCCCGCGCAAAAATAAATATGGATTTAAGTTTAAAGAACATCGATGTATAAGGCCAAAAGAAATAAAAGTAACATGATTTAAACACTGTGAGATTTCATCTCACACACACACAAACACATAAAAAGTTTAAAAATGTAATTTCCTGAAGAGATTTTTAAAAAATACAAATGCATGCCACATCCATGGGTTTAACATTAGGGAGGAGAATTTGAGACCTCACTAATAAATTGCCTTAAGTCATGACAGCTAGATTAATTTTAACACAATTATTCTAATTGGTAAATAAATAATATTAGATGCAAATTTCCAACTGGGCGAAAAATGTCCGGACCACATAATTGCATATCCAGCGATTTCTGAAGTTCCATTACCTGAGATTTATTCTGTTGAGCTGAACCAGGTTTCAGACCAGATGCAATCATTAAGGTTAGCTGGGTGAAAGAGTTCCACCAAATTCGTCTGGGATAGCTCAGATAGTAGAGCACTGGCGGCTTCAGGCAGGAGATCTCTGGTTCGAATCCTGGTCCGAACATTTTTTGCCCAGTTGGAAATTTACATCTAACATGACAGCTAGTTTAATGGATCAGTGCTTTCTTTAATCATATGTAAACACTTTTTTTTTTTTTGTAAACACAACACATTTATGGGTGACTGGTCAACTCTTCCAACATTTCTATAATTTTATTTTATTTTACAAGTTCAAAAAACACAACTTTACCAACTTGAAAACAGTCACATAACACATTATCAAAAGTCCTCCTGTCAGCTCCAATGCATAACAGAAATAGCTGAAATAATATCCTAAAATGTACCAAGTGTGTCTGGCACACTACTGTCATATATTATTCCTTCTTTTGTACTGAATAAATATTATTTAGACTTCATAATTTTCATTAAATTTTTTTCTTTATCATCAACAAAAATATGGAAAATCTGTGGTTTAATTCTTTCTGATATGTTTAAGGTATATTTCCAAATTTAGTCTGAATATATAAAAATAAGATTAATAATTCTATTTATCTGCAAAATTACTTGTATTCCACATAGGTTAAGCTTTTCAATGAAAAACAGGCTGAACTTGAAGAACAGCAACTGCATTTAAATGTTGGCTTGCAGAAAATTCATGAAACTGTTGAACAAGTTGAAGAGCTTCAAAAATCTCTTGCCTTGAAAAGGGGAGAACTAGAAGCAAAGAACCAAGCTGCTAATGCTAAGTTGAAAGAGATGGTAAATAACTATTCTGTGATATTATTATGATAATTGTTATTATTCAAAGTTGGCACTAAATGTCTAATTGTGCCTTGCTTCGAAGGCCAACCCGTGGCTTGGCATGAGCTAATTTTCTTTCATTATAGATGTACTGTGCTGAAATTGAACCTACTTTTTTTTTTTTTTTTAACTGCAGACATCATTAGACTTAATTCTTTCTGAGTCATATTGGGTTGTATGACAATAAAGAAATAAAGGGCAACATAAATAAATTATCTAACGAAACAGAAGAAGCAAAATTTGGAAAAATTTAATTTTGAAAATACAGAAATCTAAAGATTTAAATAAAATTACGAAGAAGAGTAAGAGAATTTTGGTACGAAAACAATGAAAAGTATATTTGAATTCAGATAAGATTCCTGTACAGGTTTGTTATACTTGACCCAAATTCACAAATTTCATTCTCGACCTGAACTCCTAAATGCTGTTTAAAATTAACCCAAACTGAACCCTTGAAAAAAAATTTCGGCAGTCCAAAACCCACAATCAAAAGAAATTGTTCCACAGTTTAATATAAATTATGGAAAAATAGTTTATAATCATATCTCTAATATTAATTTTATCTTTTATGATGAAAGATGAACATGTAAAAAGTCATTGATATTCAAATACAGTAAACTATCTGTAAGGCAGACTCTGTGTAAAATGGAAATCTATTTAACTTTGAAAGATTTTCAAGTCCCTGCGAATCCATAGACATAAAGTAAAATTTGTCTAAGGCGTAATATTGTCTACTGTGGAAAATTTTCTTGGCCCTGATCAATTCTGCCTTAGACAAAGTTTACTATATATAGTTTTTCATCTGGAAATTCATATAAAAGTGTTCCTCTGAAGCAGTTTAATGAATAAACTTTTGAAAAACAGGCCAACATGAACCCAATCTGAAAGTATCAAAATTCAACCTGAAACTGACCCAAACCCAAAATAATTTGGCTCAACCCGGCCTTCAATGAAAACAGTTTGCTCCAACCAAACCTGATGCAGGACTCTTAATTCAAATATTTTTTTCTGGAAGGAATGTCTATAGCTCCGTTAGTAGGAAGAGGAATGCCCACCCCTGAAACTTTTCAGAAAATTTGCTGTGACGTTCAGATTTTTAACTCAGAATCACCATTGCATACAGTATATTTATTATGTAAATAATTTTTTCGTCTAAATAAATGGTTTGTAATGTGGGAAGATATGTTTTTATGGCATACATGTTTGCTGTACAACATACTCACACACACAAAGAAAAGAAAGAATTCTTAATTTATGTTTGTTGCCGTGTTGTTAATCTTAGTTTTCATAATGAGTTTCAATTTTTGAATACCTTGCATTTTTAAGTTGAAAAGTATTTGCCAGTAATCAATTGGTATGATATATATTTAATTGCTATGTTTCTTTTCCATATAAAAAGATATATGTATAAAAAAAGAAAGTTTTTAACTTCTTACAAATGAAATTTTGACCCAAGTTTTTCTTTTAAATTGTATTTTCACAAAAATTGCTGATGCTTTAGTTTAAAGGTAATAATCATTCATATAGTATGTCATTAAAAAAAAAAAAAAAAATTTTATGATTTATCTTATGTTATGTTTTTTTAAATGAATCGATTTAAAAACACGTATTAAATTTTAGAAGTAAAGGGTTGTTTTACAATTTTATATGAATTTTTAAACTGTACACTGAAAGGAAAAAAATAAAACGTCATTATAACTGCTTTTGACAGATGTATAAAAAAAGATTTTAACACTATTTCTACCATTGTCAAATGACATCTTTTTAAAGTTTTGATTTATATTTATTTTGCTTGTAGTTTTTGAATGTAATAAGAATAAAAATATCTTCAATGCATTAAAAATGATTTGTAATTGTTTCAATCTAAACATTACAAATAAAAAACTATAAGTCAGTCTTTTAAAAGGTGTCATTTGTCACCAGTAGAAATAGTGTAACTTCTTAGAAATTGAATTTTGACGCAGATTTTTTTTTAAATTATATTTTCACAAAAATTGCTAATGATTTTTTGCTAAATAATTTTAACAATTATTCAATTAGTGTAATTTTTTTTAATGATTTATCTTATTATTATTTTTTTTTTTAATAAATTGAATCAGTTTAAAAACACCTTCTAAATTTTAGTAGTAGTACAGGATTGCTTTACAATTTTATATGATTTTTTAAGGTGTGCACTGTGGCCGGGGAGGGGGGTAATCATAACTGCTTCCCTCTCTCTCCTAAATTATTATAAAAGGAGATTTAATTTTTAAATTTAGTATTCCCAGCTGGAAATATTAGATTAATTAAGTCAAAATGACAACTGGAAATTTTTGCCATTACATTTGCTTCTTAGAAAAGTGATAAATGTGTTTGCTAGTTTCTGTTCAGCATATGTTTTTTAATTTTTATTTACTTGCAACTTTTTAAAACTTATAGTTGAAAGATCAACAAGAAGCAGAAAAAAAGAAAATGCAATCTCATGAAATTCAGGCTGCTCTAATGGTATGTTACTTAGTATTATTATTTTTTAAAAACAAGTCTGTATACTAATTTTTTTCTAATATTAATAACAAATATTAATTTATAGGAACAAGAAGAAGTAATAGCTGTAAAAAGAGCAAGTGTAATGGAGGATTTGTCTAAAGTCGAACCTGCTGTATTGGAAGCTCAGGCAGGTAAGGTTTTCTAAACGAGCATTTTTAATATAATAAAAATAAATACTTATTGAATAATTTTATATTTTCAAAATATCAACTTGCTTTTAAGTAATCGCTTATAATTAAAGAATAAGTTATTAATATTATAATTATCAATTGAAGAGTGGTTTAAATTCTGCCTTCTAAATTTTTAAATGCATTAGATAATTTTTCCACCCTCCAGTCACTGCTTCATAAGTTTGTTTGTGTATGCCTTTTTTTAAAACACACATAAGGAATTTATTCACTAATTTAATAAGTGTTTAAATCAGTTGCTATTTGCTTTAAACTGCAAATTTATATTTAGTTAGATCTTGACAATTTTTCCTTGCCTTCTGAGATTTTATTTCTCTTTAATTTGGAAATTTTGTGAATACAGACCGGTTACCTTAAATGTTCTTTTCATTTCTCAAGGCTAGTTTTCTGAGAATACACCTTAAAATAATATATCCACAATTAGTTTGTTTTCATAAGCTAAAAATCACTTTCTCCTTTTAAAATATTTCCAGATTCCAAAAATTTTTGACCTAATGTGTTTCCTTATTTCTCCTTCATTCCTCCCCTATTTTGAATGTTTGTTGAAAAAATAAGTATTTAAAATTTTGTTTTTAACATTTTAATGATATTTTTGCCATTTAGTAGTACCTTGACTTCATTTAAAATTATAATTTAAGTACTATAACTTATTTCTGAATAATTGGAAAAGTTTGTACTGTTTTTTTCCCCCCTATTAATAAAGCTTTTTTTAAAAAAATCCTAATAACTGTGTATGTGGAACTAAAAAATATGAATGTTTTTAATAAAATAAAATGGCCAGGAATATTTTTACTAGAAATATTTATGGCCTTTTTAAAATTTCAATTTGTTTATTGTGTCAAGTACTTTTGGTAACCATTGCTCTAGCATTAGATTTTTCATAGTTTACTTTATAAATTTATTATATTTATAAGTATATTAGGACATTATGGATTCGTATTATTGTATTGCACTTCACATATGCAAATTTTATTACTATTTGTCTTGTAGTAGGGTGAGAAAATATTAATTTGATCTAATTATTACTTGTTTTGACTGTCTTTCATCCATTTTGTATTTGTTTGTAAAATTTTGGGAGAGAACTAAATCCATATGTATAATTAATATATATATACAGTTGGCTCTCTGTTTAACGACTTTCAAAGAACCTCGAAAAATCGTCCTTAAATAGAGATGGTCGTTAAACAGAATTCGTGAAAAAAATATTTGAAAAACATTTCCCTTCACACTTTACAGGCTTAAGACTGTCAGTACTTTTCTCAATGTATTGGGGTGTTTAGAACTCTTTTATTTATTTATTTATTTATTTATTTATTTATTTTGTTTTCTTTCTTTCTTATTATTTTATTGATACGGATAATGGATATTGTTATGTTTTTATGACATTAAATGTTATGTCATAAAAACATATTTTTTTCCCTTTATAATACAATTTAAATATTTTAACTTAATAATAATTACCCCTAAAATTTTAATAGTTCAAATTATGAAATCGCCTATGACATTATTTATCTTTCTAACGATCTTTATTTACTTTTTAAATTCAAAGTTTCATTTTTGTGTTGCCAATCTTTAAAAAGATATTTCAAATATAATTTCTAAACTTTTTCAGCTATCAAAAATTAAGAAATAATATCTAACTTAACTTATATTATAAATTAACAATGTTCTTCCAAATTTAATAAAAGATTTATTTTCAATATCAAGATCGTTGGGAAATAATAAATAAACTATCATAATTAAAATAATCATCTGAATTCATTTATAAAATAAATATATATTTTAAATTAATTTTTCCAATTTATAATAAATTTTATCACTTCAATTTTCATTCAAAAACAATTTATTTTGATTCATTTTTCAAATAATATTACTTTTGAGTTCGTTTGAAAACGTTATCATACCAGCCAATCACAGCGCTTGCCGCTCACTTCATTTTGCCAAGCGACGCTATTTTCTCTCTGTGATTTTCAGCTGTGAAGGAAGAAGGATGTACAGGCAGCTGGCCGGTATGCCGTGTTATTAAATTGGCACATCGGTCGGTGAGTCTTCCTAAATCATCTTTGTTTTGTAATAATAAAGAGATAAGATAATTATGTTATGATACGTAATATTTACATTCAGTAATTTTATGCCAATAACAAGTTCGAAAGATTCTGAAGAAGATGAGCGCTTTCGCATTCTCAATGTTTGATGCCGGGCTTCATGGAAATAACAGGCCTCTTGTTAAGAGGCAGAAGGATATTTCTCTTGGAATATAACAAAATATAAAATGAAGGAGGTATAATTATATATTTAAAATCGTCAGTCCAAGCTTGGAGGTGAGAATTTATCTTTATATTCATTTTCGTTGAATCTCGTCTTTGCCATAATTCGAACTGTGAAAGAAAGAAGACGGAGAATTTTTAAGCAATTGTAGTTCGGCATATATTCACAATGAACTGAGTAAAACAGAACATTTAGTTCGGACATTCTGATAAAGGCAAATAGTCTTTAGCTTAGAACTGATTAGTTTCTAACAACTGACTCTTTATGAAACTAGAGCTTCATGGTGCTTCAAATGCTGATTAGTATAATTTTAACGTATCATCATAATTTAAATATAATCTAAAATCTTATCTATCCTATATTCTCAATTGTCATGTTGATTGGAATCCATAAATTGTTTGTCTTAGTAACCTTGAATTTTACTATCATTGAATGATTAGTGAACATTATGTCATTGCCGTGAAATGTTGTTTTTGATCTGCGCAGATCCTTTCTTCCTATATATATATTTAATCATAAATAATAATAAATAATTTTACATTAAATTTTCATGCTTTGATGTGTTTATTGTGTTTGTGTATATTTATTTAAAGATTGTTATTTCAAGTATATCCTGAAGATCGTTGAAGGGTGAGATTATCTTAACTTTCTTTATTTTAGCTCGATTTTCAGATTAAATAAATAGATTAATTGTAAATATTAACTAAAGTGTTAATGGGATTTAAATTTAAAATAGAAGGGAATTAATATTAATTCTAATAACTTAAATACTTTTCATGGCGCAATGTACCGCTACTTTCGATCCGGCCAAAGTGGGATGTTGGGTGTGTGGGTTTTGAGACTTCAAATGTGAGTTTGGGGTAATTATATATGAATTAATTATCTTGAATTCATTTCATACTCTCGGAATTCACATACCCAGCACCTCACTTAACAGATATAATAATTCATATTTCTATTGCGCAAATACAAATTTCATTAATTATACTGCATACAATGTTACTTACAGTGCAATAAAAATATTTATAATACATTTAATTAAACAAATTAAGTTTTTAAAAAATCAAAAAGTGGAGATTGTTTCAATGATGGTCTAGTTTTTAGTACCCTTGCTTTTCAAGAAGGTTGAATGAGTCATCTTCCATATTTGATGAAACAATGTACTGGCGAAGAATATCCAGGGCAGAATTCGCATCTAAGTAAGGAGGAGGTGGTGTCTTGCTTTCTGTGTCATCAGTATCATCACCATCTTCTGCATCTGAAGTTGAATTTTCATTTGCGATGTCTTCATAAATGTGCTCTAAATTTCTGAAGTTAAAAGTCTTCGCCACAATCGATAGAATCTTTTACTGAAACATCTTCATCACCAACAAGACTTTTCCATTCTTTGATGGTGATATCTTCTGCGTTGAGTTGTGCATGTGTTATATCCATTTGTTCTTGAATGGCAATTCCAGATGACCAAAAGCAGTTTTCAATTGTGCAAGGAGAAACTTCTTTCGAGGCTGATGTAATCATGTGCATGACTCCCAAAATTGTAAATTTTTTAATTTCATTTTTGTCAGCAAAATTATTTAATAATATCCTAATTAAGGATTTCCGGTAATATTCTTTTACACTACAAATGATTACCAGGTCTAATGGCTGCAGTTTACTTGTATAATTAGCGGTAAAAAATGAATCGACACATTTGTAAGTCCTGGAATATACGAAATATACCTGGAAAATACATGAAAATCGTCATTAAATAGAAACAATTTCGTCTTTAAATAGAGGTTTTTTTTTTACTTAAAGGAGCCGGCACCGCAGAAAATCGCCCTTAAGTAGAGATCGTCATTAAGTAGAACGACGTTAAACAGAGAGACGACTGTATATATATACACAAAATGCATATTTGCATTTAAATAATACTATTTGGCTTCTGGATATTCGGCTGGATTCTGGATATTTGGCTATTCGGCCAAATCACTGTTTGTTACATCTGTAGTAAAATGGGAAAACTACATTTTTGTAATTTTGCTTTATTATAATTTCATATCATCTACATTTGCATATTTGTTTGCTTTTAGTTTTATCTGAATTCTTTAATAAACATATTTGCATTCTACTATATACAGAAAGACAATTGTTTCCAGAATCATTAATATCTTGTATTATTTTTAAATTAATCTGTTGATGTTCCATGTTTTTATTCAAATGATGAAACATTATTTAGACATTCCTTTAATTTTCTCCATTTTTTTTTCTAAATATTATTTTTTTATGTAAAGCTGCAGTTGTACATTAAAAATGTTAAATATTTAAATAATTTGATTTAATTAAAATTATTCAAAAAATATTAAAGAAGTTTTATAATACTTAAAAATATTCAAGCAAAATGTACGACACAAACTTATTAAAATAAAATTATGCATATGAAATCATCTACGATTCAATGGCATAAAGTACCAGAATATGAGAAGATAAAAAGTATACTTTAAGTAATTTTTTAAATAACTTAGTAAACTAAAATAAAAAATGTTTATATTTAGTCCTTTAGAGAAGATAAATTTTTACAGAAGTAAATAAATATAAAAATAATGAACCAACTACTTTAAATTTAATAAAGAAAAATTAATCATAAATTGGTAGCATTTCACCATGTGCGAGCGATGGGAGAAATTTACATTTACCTTTAATAACTTTGACTATAAATAAGCTAACTAAATGTGCACAGTCCATACTGTGTCTCTCTATTCTAAAAAAAAGTAACTACCGCTGTCACCGCCGCCGCCGCCGCCGGTTTTGAATTTTTTGTGACCGGAGGTCTTTCTTCGTTAATATTAAGAAAAATAATGCATACAAAAATATGAAAATCGGTAGTATTATACAGAAATGTTTGATAAACACGCTGATGCAGACAGTTTTCAGATCGAAGAATTATTTTAAGAGATATTTAATGCTAAAGTTGGACAAAATCGTTCCACTAAAAAAGTTTTATAGGAGCAAAAACTGTTCATAGGAATTTAATCATTTTTAGATCATTTTATGCGTTAGAATTTGACGGAGTGCAGATTGCATTAATTTTTTTATTTTGACTAATTTTTTGAGGTTTTATTTCTATTTTAAATTCAGATTTCAGCATTTCTAGAGATATTTTTAACAGATTTTAGAAAGTGATATTAATTTAAACTGTTGCCAACTGTATAAACAGCGGAAGCAATAATGTTTGCTTCAAAAAAAAAAAAAAAAAAATTATACGTGTAAATAAATTAAAAATTTATTTACACGTGACTATTATAAACAGAAAAAAACATTTGGAATTAGAATTAAATAATTATGTACAAAAAGCAGGAACTTATTAAAAATTATGTCATAAAAAACTATAATTACACGTGAATTTTAAGAGAGAAAGGAATTTGTAAAGCAATAAATTTATTAACATGCGTTAGAAGTCTTAAATAGAAGAAATTACGTCATATTTACGTCACATTACAGTTATTACATAAAATGAACACAAAATAATATTGCAAAACGGTTTAAATTTAGAAATTGCGCTAGACATTTATTTGATATTTTAAGAGGATACTTTTCAACTATTTTTGTTAAGAAAGCGCAAATAATATTTATTTTCTAACACAAGTATTTTCACGTGAATATTAAAAAAAGAAAGAATAGTTTGGTCAAAATTACGTCAGATTAAAAACGATTAATTTAAAATGTCTCGTTTAAAAGAACTTTCTTTTCACTTTGTTAAAAAATACCAGGAGACAAAGACTCTGTTTACTTAATTCCTTTTATATTAGCTTATTTTGAAATGTTGTTACACGTGTCTACGTCATCAAGTTATTTTTATTTCGACGTTTTATTTGTATTTTTATTAATGTTGTACTAATTTATTTGTTTTTTCGTTATTTAAAATAAAAATGATGTCAATTTGTATAATTTGGCGAGTGGTTTGGCGATTTATATAATTTGGCGAAATGGGTCGACGGGATAATCAAGTAGTACCACAACGGATTTGGCGTTAAAATTCCCCAATCAAAGAGAAATGAATAGAAATACGCTTATAGAGAGATCGCCAGTGTTTTTTAAATTATAATTCAATCTTTCGAAATCTTTTTAAAGCCTATCAAATTAGCGTGCATTTAGAGTCTACGGTGTCTGGACGGGGGTTGGCGAGCGTAGCTCGTAGGGGGCCGAGCCCCCTAGTATATAAAAAAAAGGTAGGATGCACAGTTCGTTTCCTTGTTGCAGTTCCTGTTTTCGAGATTTTCAAATATTTCTGATATTGACATATGAGTCCCCCCCCCCCCCTCCCCAATAGGCTTACAGGATTAAAAATTTTATATCAGTTGTCTTCTATCCTCTACTTTTAAAGAAAAACAAAATGTAAATTAAATGAATAAATGCTGAACTATTTGAAAATTTCAATGTTGGTCAACGTCAGATAATACTGGGGTCGATGAATGCTATCCTTTCTCAATATTTGTATTGGTCAATATTGGGCCAGTATTGCTGTGCCTTTTGCGAAAATGTATCATGTAAGAAGTTTGAAGTTTTAAAAATTAATGCATTTATATATACGTAGAATCACATTAACTTACACATATATAGTCTTATGTCTGCCTTAACATTTCAGATTGAATAGAAATTAAGAAAAAATTAATATCATAAAATAAACAACAAATAGATTCCTGCCTTTTTAATACATATCTAAGCTGTCAAAGTTCATTGCAAGCAAATAACCAAATAATGAAAATAAGATTAACAGTTGTCGCTTATTTTATTCAGTCTAGTGTGGTAGAGTTCTCCTGAAATTTGCTTAGTTATATTTTCTTTTTTATTAATTTTGCTTTTTATTTCTAAAAATGTATTTAATTTTGGTTTATAATTTGTTTACCAATGTAGCATTTAGATACTAAATGTCCATTTTTATGTTTAATTTTCGTTTTCTTAATTTATTATTATTTTTAAAAAATTATTTTTGCTTTATAATCAGCTGTGAAATCCATAAAGAAGCAACACTTAGTTGAAGTACGATCCATGGCCAACCCACCTGCTCCAGTTAAATTAGCTTTAGAATCTATCTGCTTATTGCTTGGGGAACCTACAACAGACTGGAAAGCAATCAGATCTGTCATCATTCGAGAGAACTTTATCAACACTATTGTGAACTTTGCTACTGATGAAATTACGTAAGATATTAACTAAAGATAGATAGTTCTAAAGGAGAATTACGATATTCAATCAATACAGTTACTGCTAGCTACTTCTAAACATCATTAACTATTCTAACAATAATATACTAATATTTCGTATTATTACCACTACTTTAAATATCAACATATTTGTTTAATGAAAACTTACCAAAAGTTAATCTGTGTTTTTGTATCTATTTTAGTATACAACATGCAGAATACTATACAAAATACTCTATGCTGTTCTGTGGTATTTTGTTAATTTGGTCCAAAAATATATTGGCTAAAAATTTTCAGCTTTCTTTAGGAATTAAATGAGAATAATATGGCTTCAGGTGTGAAACTTGATATTGAAGTTATTTAAAGGGGTAAAAAAAGCCCTTATGAAATGCAACATAATTATGCATTTGCTTGCATTATATATTGTGTGCTTCATTTATTTCTTGATTATTGCATCTGCTTTCACTTCTTGGTCATCTGACATTAATAAATCATTTGATTAATATTGATTCTTTTGCTGGAAAGTAGTGTAAAATAACTAACAAATGTTGTTTATTGTCGCCGTTTTTTAAACTCTGTATAAATATTAGATAGAAAAACTTGGTAAACACTGGGATTAATATATTGTAAAATTGATTACTATAAGGATCTTTTTTTTTCTTTTTTTTCTTAGAATGACCATTGTCAAGCTACTATATACTTTTAATTCATTTTAAATTGATTCTTATTGTACTTCTTCATTAACCAGCTGTCAAAAGCATCAAACGTCAGCACTTGGTTGAAGTTCGGTCAATGAGCAATCCTCCATTGCCTGTGAAGATGGCACTAGAAGCCATTTGCCTTCTCCTTGGGGAACCTGCCCCCGACTGGAAGGCGATTCGCTCAGTAATTATTCGTGAGAACTTCATCCCGACTATTGTAAACTTCTCTTCTGAATGTCTATCGTAAGGTTTTCTCTAAACATTTGTTATCCTTACCTATAACTTTTCTTTCCTGCATGGTAAATATTTGCTTTTGGCTTAATAGTTCACACAAAATGCTCAATTTAATCTATTCTCCCTGCTTGTATTTAGGTTTTGTCACAGTAACTGGCATATTTTCATATTCCCTTTGCTTTATGTTCTCATATCCATATAAATATAGCTCTGAGTCAAAATATTAGAATAAATCATTTAATTATTTCATTTGTAATTTTAATTGCATTTTGATTAATTTCAGTGTAGTACATTTGAAACAAACACTGTTTGATGTTTTAATATTTTTACATGATGTTAAAGTAAATTAAAACTTTAAAAGATTGTTTGGGAGAATATTGTATTTATTTTTTTATATATATTATTCAAAATATTAGAATACTAGAAATGGTACAAAAAGTTAGAATACTTATGAATTTTCTTGATTGGTTCAGAAAGTTGGATGTATCAAATTAACTTATGTGGGACTTCTTAAGTTCAGTTGGAAGGCAAAGTCATGAAAAAAAATTGTTTTTTCAATATTTTGAATCCTTTATTTTTCCCCTTCCGAATGGTATATTACTTTTGTTTCTACGACAACAAGAAGTTAAAAATTTTGAAGTAATTCAGTTTATTTACATCATGCATAAGCATTACATACATAAACTTTAAATTTAATTTTCTCAAAATGTTGTTTTATAAACTTGGGTGTATCTTTTTATAGAAACTACTAAATATTGTTGTCTGTAATTTGCCTGAATATTTTACTCATCCTTGATCATTCTGAAGTCAACTTTTGTTACTAACCTACTTAGAAAATTTTTATTCAATTTTTTTTTTTTTTTTTTTTTTTTTTTTTTTTTTTGAAAAATGAAAGTTTTTTGTTATTTAAAAGTGGTTTTTATTCCAGACTTTTTTAAAAAATAAATAAAGAATATATGTTTATAAATTTGAATTTACTTTACTAGAAATTATTTATATTATGCATATAAAAAATTTCAAGTCAACATCTTTGGTAGTTTCTAAGAAAAGGTACATTAATTTAACATGGTAGGTGTAGGGCATTCCAACTCCCCTTAAACAAATAAATAAAAAACAACTTGTTGCTTGGCCTTTTTCATTTTGTGTGAAACCAGGATTCATACACTTGAAAATGTAATGAACAAAAAATAACAACAAAAGAAAATAAAGGATTTGAAATTTAAATTTAAAAAAAGAGGGAATTAAAATTTGGAATATTAAAATTATGAAATCTAATAAATGGGAAAGGAAATAAGTAATTTATTTTAATGGTCAAGGGATCGTGAAGTGGGAAGAGTACATTGGAAAATAAAATAGACATAGAAACACACTTCATGATGAAAATAATTCATAAGAAAGTATTAGCTTACCTGAACTTTAAATCTTCACACCTAAAACAATTAAATCTTCAAGATACTGGAATTTCCTGTATAGGGTCACACGGGGTAAAATGGGTATAAAAAACAGCTTTTTTAATTTTAAGGTTTCATAACAGAAACATAATGAAATACAATCATGTTTTTGTTCTATATTTTTTACATTATATATCTTAGGTCTAAATTAAACATAATTTTTGTTTCCTTTTTGTTTTAATTTTTGTGTAAAAGACTATACCTATTTTACCATGGTGTATACCCATTTTAGCTTGTGGTTCGGGGTAAAATGGGTATATGCCGGTTAAAGTTGAATTATAATTATAATTTATGTATAAACCATTTAAAAGTTTTGTACTTTCATCCTCTGTATCATATATGTAAACTGGGACAAAGAGGGAGGGCAAAAACCGCCACTTTCAGTTTGTTTACATTTTTTTCTTGACAAATAAAAACACTTAACAAACTAGTAAAAATAAGATGCAAGTGCCGACAAATCCTATCCTTATTCTCCCCCCCCCCCCCCAAAAAAAAAATGCTCCCAATTTTCACCACATCAATTTATGTCCATGTCCAGTGTTTCACTTTAAAAGTTTTTATTTATTTGATGTAGTTCAAAAGCAGATAGATCATAGATATCAACATTAATATCTGCAGGAAAAAATGAGAAATTAAGTTAACTGAAAAATATTTTTTATCAAAAGCAATTTATAAACTTAACTAGCTATAACTGAATGAAAATTTATGTACAAAATGTATTACTGGCAACGATTGGTGCAGCTTGGTTGAGATAGACTTCCTGACAATTTGGGATGCCTGCATATCAGCAGTGTCATCTTTCTCAGGGAAGACATAAAATAATCCGGCAGATGACTTTGTTGCAAACTTCACAGTGTATTTATCTTCATCAGAGATATCAGTAATAAGACCTCTGAATTCTTGAACAGACTTCTTTGCGTTGAATTTCACAAGGACCCAGTCACCAATCATTGGATTTACTGCAGCGAGAACCTCTGGTTTAAGTTCCATGGGTTGCTTCAACTCTTTTTACTGTTTGTCCTCTTTTAATCCACCCAATTTAATAATTTTGTATAGTTAGCACATGTGTTTTAATTTAATTTATGGCCTAAAATATGGTACTTTGATTTAACGTGATTTTTGAGACATTGTTTGTTAACAGCGATTTTTAATGTTTACATTCCAACGTGTAGCACAGATAACAGATGTTCGTGACTAATTTATAGCCTAATTTCATATGAAAAAGCATAATTTCTGTTTTAAACGTAGGATAAATAAGAATTTGCTCTCGAAGGTCTTTTAATTTTGATCAATCTTCATACATTCATATCTTGACCTCAACTCCCATAAAAAAGTTGGCCTATACCCATTTTACCCCATGTGACAAAAAATGCTATAAAATTTTTGTGAGTAAATAAATTTACTCATTTTTTGAGTTTTCTATTAGAAAAATCCTTCTTCTTTAAAATCCAAACAGTTTATTTAAATTTCTTCCTGTATATTTTTCTGGAAAGAAGTTTTTCATACACTAAAAACACTTTGTTCTTTCTGAAAAACAAAATGGCTGCCAAGCCCAGTATATATGTTGCTAGTTTGTTTTTATCAACTTTAAATATTGCCAGATATGTGAGCATTTCATTCATACTTTTAAGTTTTCAAAATTTTTTGTCTGGTAAAATAATAAAAAAATATATAAAATATATCCATTTTACCCTGGGTCCCCCTACTCTTTGTTGAAAGGCATTTCAATGAAATATTTTTCTTTCACATTCTGAGTGTTTGATTTTTGTTTATTTATATTTATTTAATTATGAAAATAAATATTTCTTATATGCATTGTTATTAGCATTAATCTTATATTATTTAAGCCAAATTTCACTTGTTATGGATATTAATATTTATATATATCTTTGGTTCTATGAAATACACAAAATAATAACAAGACATAATTAATAGAATAAATTCTTTTTATTGAAATATATTAATTATAAAAGGAGGGAAGGGGAGGGAAAAGTGAATTAGTGCATTAACTTGACACACTTTTAACAATTAATAGCCAATATATTATTAAATATTTTTCATTAATTAAGAATATTATACATAATTAGATTGACTACTATTGAGATCTTTAGAGATTAATCATTTTACAAATTCTTTTACAAATCACACAAAATGTAAATTCTAATTATCTAGACACACTATCGATAGACAAATCAATAAGAAATTGTATATTCTTTATTTCTAGTCCAAGATGTACACGGCATGAGGAAATTCTCATCTTTTGCAATGTAGATAAGTTTATACTAGTGAGTCTAATATGCAATTATTTAAGTCGCCATTTCATTGGGATCACTCGGATTTCATTTTAAAACAAAGTACCTTACCATTGGGAGATTACAAATCATACATGAAGTATAAGCGATGTAGCCAGAAGCTCACATTTGCAGATCTTTAAAAAAAATTGCATGCATTCATTTTCTGTTTGAAGTCAACATGTTTAATATTATTCACCTGAATGAATTCCAATTTGGGGACACATCTTGCTATACTTATCTTTGTATCAGATTTTTTTCACATCTATATGGATGTCTTCATTCATTTTAAGCGCCATCAATTGAAGGGAAGCAGTAACAATTGTACTACAATGGTTAGCAACTACATGTCTTCATAACTCGTCTAGTCATAACATTAAAAATTTCACAAATTTGTCTGCAAAAGAAATCTTCATCAAGTAACCTTCTTCAGTCTATTTTTCAAGATAAGTTATTTAATGAAAGGTTTAACCCAAGGATCCATCAATCCAACAGTCAAAAATGAAATTTACTAGAGCATCAATACGCCCTTCTTGGCATGTTGATGTCCATAGCCGAAGAGAGGGAAGCGCTAAAATTATTCAGGTGTCTGTTCTCAAAGAAGTGCAAAAGTCGCTGATTGGCTGTTTCCGAGCAATGCCATAAGGAGTGAGTAGAGTTTAAATAAAAGATCATTAGGAGATAATTTGAAATTTATTTTTAAAAATCCGAATAAAAAAATATTCTATTTTGGCTGAAAGTGATTAAGATTAGGATTTTTATTTTATTGAATATTTTTGGAACGATTTTTTCTGGAGAATAAATTAAAATTGTTTTTAAGTAAAAATTAACTAGTAACAAACTTTATGTAAAATAATGAATATTTAAAGGGATAATTTTAAAATTAAAGTTTATTGATTTAATTTAAATATTTTTAAATTTATTTAAAAAATATTTTTATTGAAATGGATGTTATAACGTAACAGATAACAAATAAAATTCAAGCACTTTCAGGGATTTCCAAGGACTTATTTCAATATTTCCAAGGATTGTTTAGATATACATAACATTAAATGCATTAAAATGGCTCTAGAATAAATATAATAATTAAGGGAAAATCGCCACATTGTCTGTCTATTCGAAATTATGCTTATAACATCTGTTAAAAATTTTATAATAGATAATTTCAAGACAACATACTATTAGAATTTTTTATGAATAAAGTATTTTAACTTAGTAAATTAAATTTATACCATGGAAAAAAATTTCATTTATAAAAAGTTAAGAAAACACAGCTTAATCTTTTTTCTTAGGAACAGAAAAAAGAAATGTAACATCACTACAATTTACCATTTTATCATAATAATATTTTGCCGATCATAATATTTTTTTTCAAGCCCTTTTATATATTTTCAAAAAGTACAAACTATTTAAACATACTGTCATAATGTCCAACTTTGCATTTGCAGACTCTTATTATTTATTTGATAAATTATGCCGTAATCAGCAATATATCACCAGTTTCTTAAAATCTTTTCAATAATTAAAATATTTCCCTGGCCAACTGATTTTCCACATTTAAATCCAATAGGGAATTTATAAGGAATAATGAAGAAAAGACTTCAAATAATTGCACTTAAAATGCAGTTGATTTTATTTGCAGCACAAAATTGATATGGTTATGTTTGGACAGAAAAGATTGTGAACCACTTGTAACTAGCTTGCCATGTCGAGTTCATACTATTATGAAATGTGAAAGTGATGCCATAAAATGTTAAAAAATCACTGTTTTTTATCTTTTTTTTAAAAAAGATAAGTGGGATTTACCATACATTATTCTAATATTTTGATTTTTCTCCAGTGTTAATAATTATTTTAATTTTTGTATTTTTGATAATTTTTATGCTAATATTTTCTCCCAACTATGAAAATTCTTACAATATGAAGTTTCATCCTGTATTTCTTTTTATATAAACAATACATAAAAAACCTTTTTTTCAAAATTAATTTATTTTAATTTTTTTACCCTGAGCTGTATTTTTGTTAAATTTAGAGCAGTTCACATCACGTGACTTTTATTGTTGAACAATAAACAAGCTGTAGATACACAAATAGAAAAAAAGCATTGTTAAAGGTAGCGATATCTGTCCTACAGCAACAGCGAAAATCTGTTTGTCAAATCACCTTGCACGCACTTGTCTGTGTATGATTGTATAATTATTTTAAAAGTTATTTTGACTCTCATTATTTCTTCAAATGCCATTTAAATGCTTGATTTGTTAGATTGTGGTTTTGTCATGTACCCATGTTAAATGAATACATGGATAAATTAATGTATACTTAAGGAATTCTAACAGGAATTTGAACACTAAATTTATGTGTAAATCAATTTAATTTTGGAGAAATTAAATGACAAAAGTATTGGAATCCTGAAAAAAATTACTTTTATGATAAGAGAAACATAAATTTAGATAACATTATAAAAAAGCTAAAAGACGTGTACACGACCCACCTAAAATATATATTCTTCTCTTATGTGTACTATCAAGACCTTCTTCAAATTTCTAAAGACTATATTTAACATCCAAAGAATTTCAGATAACAAGAGTAAAATATAAAATTTAACAATTTTATTTCTAAAAATGACGTAATAATAATAAAAACACACACACACAATTAAGACAAAATAAACCAAATTTTTAAACTCAATTTTCTATCTTGGCTATACAAAAAAAAAAAAAATCTAAATATGTTACATCCAAATTTCTAGCAGAATCATATCCAATAACTTAAATTGTTAAGTTAGCAGTTATATTTATTATCAAGAATTATTTAATAAAATATCTAAATTACACCTGGCTCTTTAGAGCTTTACTTAAATCGCCCCTTTTAATTATATTCTGTCTGTCTGACACACTCACATATATATGCACACACACAATTAAAAAATTTAGAAATATCTAGTTAGTTTTTGAAAGAAACTTAATTGATTATAACTTATAGGGTTGTGCCAATTAGTAGATTAATGCTGTCACTGAAATCTTTAAATTCCTTGGCATAATAGATAAAATTATCAAAGGAATAATTTTGATGATAGTTAAACCAGCTACTTTCATTTAAGATGCAGGTTGTACTTTCTATTTTGTTCAAACAATTTCTCGTGTATTCAAATTGAAATTGCTTATTTTTTGACCCATTTTTAAATTCATTTTTCCTCTCAAATGCATCCAATTGGCAGGTTCTCATATTCAGAAACTGTGTAATGTGCCATATTGATCTATTTTTTTGATAAAGGCAGAATATATTTCAAAAAATTCTGTTAAAGTCAGCATTTTGAACGGAATTTCCTGAAGCTATTGTGCTAGAAACGAAAAAAAAAAAGGTCGTACTGAGAAAATAATTGTTTATAAATCAAGTTCTAATTAATAGAATGAAAAAATAATAACACATATTGCTTATAAATCTCTTCAAAAATCCTGTCAGCAAGTTCCATGTTTTTACTTTTAAAAATGGGTCAGAAAATTTCAAGTTGTTGAGCATGAAAAAATATTTTTTTTGAATACCGCCTTAAGAAAACAAATAATTTTAAATGAAATCTGAATAAAAGCAAATCAAATTAATTATAAAAATTAATAAATAATGTAGTCTTTCTTATATGACCAATAATAATGTATAAAAATATATATGTACAAAATTTATTACTATTTCTTTAAAACGGAAATATGTTCTCATTGATTACCACTGTGGGTCATTGAATTTTTTTTTTTTGGCGACGGCTGATTATTTGCCTACATTAAGCATGTAATAACTTTTTTGTATTTATCTATGGTTCATGTTTTTAATTCTCGTGATTCTGAATGTGAATTGTTTAGTTGTATTATTCTTGATGTAAATTGTGTAGTTGTATTTATCTTTCGTGATTATTTCTCATTTAAATGTTTCTTTTTCTTCTATGTTTTGGAGAGTCAAAAGTAACTTAAAAAAAAAAAAAAGTCATGATATTCTGTCTGTTATAATAAGTTTATTTTTTTTCAAGGGATGAAATTCGAACAAAAATGAAAAATAAATATGTCAATAATCCAGAATTCAACTTTGAAAAAGTCAACAGAGCTAGTGTTGCTTGTGGTCCTATGGTAAAATGGGCCATTGCTCAGGTAAGGTATTCATAATAGAAAACAGATTTTTAAAAAAACATGCGGTTACTTTTGTTATATGTTTTATAATTTGAAAATCAAGAGCTTTTGTTATAAATTCTGTGAAATCTTATTTTTAGATTAATTATGCTGATATGCTGAAAAGAGTTGAACCCCTGAGAGATGAACTGAGAAGCTTAGAAACTGAAGCTGCAGAAAACAAGCATAGAGCGGAAGAGATGGAAAGTTTGATTAACCACCTGGAGAAAAGTATAGCCTCTTACAAAGAAGAGTATGCTAATCTTGTAAGCCAGGCACAAGCTATCAAGGCTGATTTAGCATCAGTTCAAGCAAAGGTAAAATATTTGTTGTATTATTTATGATTTTCCTTCTGTGGTTGCATATTTTCTTATCAAAAGTTAGTCTTTCAAAGTACAGTATAGAACCACTTATCCAGAATGTTTGGTATTAGGTGTATTCTAGATATCTATTTTTTCTGGTCAACTAAACATCAACACCATTTAACCCTCCGACTGTCTTGGAAAAGGGCAAAATTGTAATGTTGTTTTCTCTGCATTTTGTTTTAAATGCTGAAAAAAGTATGATTCTTTGAACATTTTATAAAAAACCGTAATAACGAGTATGAATTCAATCCTTGGAAGTATTAATCATTGTTCAATGTATTAAAAATACATTAAATCAATAGAATTATGTTACTTTAAATATTGCTTGTATTGCAGGGAAATCTGGAGTTTAGTGAACGTATTAACACGGGCTTGTCAGTGAGGGGGTTAATCAGATGTATAGAATGTGTGACTGTGCTTTTGTTTCTGAATTAAATTTAATTTTTAAATTAATGAGATTAAAAATTATGTTTATCTGATCAGAATCCATTGAAATGTTAATTCTGTATAAAAAATCAAACCGCCTCCTCATATCTAATGTATCAGCATTCTCATTTTGTTGAGGATTTAGATAGAATGAGTTGGGCTATTTCAGAGTGTGAGTTGATACGTTAAAGGAACATAATTGTCATCATTATCAAAGCACTATTTAATATCATCTTCAGTAAAAATGTTCATTTTCAAAGTAACTTCTGCATATTCTTTCTGCTGTAAGTGAAGCAAATTTTCTTTAAAATTGCAGCCATTGGATTTTTCTTGAAGTATATTATGCTACTCCAGTGTATTGAACCTTGCATGTGTCAAGCTGACACCGTACAGTACTTTTTTCTGGAAAGCTTTGTAAGTCAGTTGATTGAAAATACCATCGTGGTTTACTGGTTTGTGGATAAACGGTGCATTATATATTATGTTTCTCTTTCTTATGTCCTTTTTTAATGTTCAGTGTTATGAGCAATAAGCATTCAATCACATTAAACTTAAGAGTGAACATTTATTTAATTTAAAAAACTTTTTCCCCTGTGATCATCCTTGCCGTTATTGATCGTTAACTCAGGGCTGCCATTTGCTACTAAAATGCTACTATTTGCTATTATTTTCAGCTCTAGGAGACTATGGCAACTTCTGTAAGTAAAAAAAGGGCTAAAAAGCAAATATTTCTGTCAAAGAAGCAACTATTTTATGAAATAGGAGACTTTTTTGAAAAAAAAAATTCTAGCTCTTGAAAATAAATGTTACAATATATGGAAAAAATATGTAACATGAATCAAAAAACTTTCTCATTCTTATATAATCTGCCCATGTGTTAGAGACCTGCACCAAACAGCACTTTTCTTGACTAAAACAGCCAATTCCATTGATTTTTTTCTTAGCTTCATCTTAACCATTTTGTTTACTCATTTGGAAAACATGACTAAAATGAGTAACTTTAGATATTTTGTTTGTGCAATACCTTTAAACAACATATTTCAAAAATTTAAAGCCTGATTTTCTAATTTATTCGATTTTTTTTTAATCATGTTACTTATTGCACTGCTGTCAGATCTTGGAATTTATAGAAACTTAAGACTAGAAATTTTGTAGAATATTAGGTGTTGGCATAAAAATGAAAAGAGACCTTCTCACAGCATGATGGGAGCATATTAAATTAATAGTAGGAATTGAGGGATTTCATGAAACAATAAATTTTGCAGAATGGCTAATATCATCATATAAATATGAAATAGGAGGAATTTTTTTAAGTGCACAGTCTTCCTGTTTCTTCCTCTCCCTTCCCCTTTCTCAGTGCAAGATGGATGAGTGGGCCAAATTCTCCAAAACATATTGTTACATTTGTTATGGCACATTTATTTTTTTAGGGGGGGGATGGTTAAGTACAGTACCCGAGATACCAGTGTATATAATATCGCTCACCCATAAGAAAAGTGACACATCTCGGCAAAAGTAAATTTTACAGGAGAGGCAAAAGAAAATTTGCATGTTTTTATTGTAACATGAAATTATAGCACTTAACAGTGCATGCAGGAATGAAAATGCCCATAAAAGCGTAAAAACCTTGGGAATAAAGACATAGGATGTGTTATGGTGGGTTGTATAATTTTACCTCCCCACACAATCCACCCCTCTTCTGAGGTCATAAATGGACATATAGCATAACAAAGTGATTTTCTGTATAACTACACTTATGAAACTTTTTATGTAAGCAGACACCTATGACAGATAGACCTATTAGTGGAATAAAACGTAAAAGGAATTTCGGCGAGATGTGTCACTTTTCTTGCGGGTGAGCGTTATTCTTTAAAAAATAGTCTGTTCAAATTACAAAGGCTATTTTTTAAAATTAATTGGCCTGTCAGCAGATCATGACATCTATCATTGAAAAGGCCAGATTTTTAAAAAATTTCATTGGCTTTAAGGCAAAGGATAAGGTAAAATTTTTACCAATATGTCCTATTTGCTGCTTATATTTCTAATAACAATAATCTGAGTTACTCCCTTCCCTTCCTTCTAAAATTTACTCTTTTTGTCCTCTACATACAAAGAAGTAAAAAGCTTTGTTTTATATAAAAAAGTCATCACCTAATTTATTCTCTCCAATAAATAAATAAATTGTTATGTAAATTATCCCTCTTCCTCCAAAATTCCTGCCCCCCCCCCTTTTTTTTTATTTGACCATTCTGGAATATCCTGATTAGCTGAAAATTGAATCGTTTGTAAATTTCATTAAGTAAAATGCATTGTAAAGCACATTTTGAAGTCTGTATCTCTTAAGACACTGCTCTCTTGTTTTCCAGGTGGACCGAAGTATTGCTCTGTTAAAGAGCTTAAGTTCTGAGAGAAAACGATGGGAAGCCACTAGTGAAACTTTCAAAAATCAGATGGCTACTATTGCAGGGGATGTGCTTCTATCATCTGCTTTCCTGGCATATGCTGGTATGGCATTTAAAATAATTTTCATATTTTTTTATGAAATTGAAATGTTATCTGTTTTCTCATTTTTGTTGTTTGTAGTATATTTAATTAAAACTTTTTTTTTAACCATTTATGGGCGAGCATCAATTGTATGACACAATTTTCCCTGTAGATATTTTGTCTTTCATGAATTTTTTGACTAACTGTGCAAAATTTATAACATATATTTTAATAATTTTTTGATAATATAAGAGCTGTATGATAAGTACCTGGCCTTGACAAGAAAAACACATTTTTATGTCTAAAATGTACTTTATTTTTCAACATAATCTCAGACCTGCCAACTGCTACGAAAAAGTCGTAGTTGCTACGATTTGGACCTATAAACTACGATGCTACGAAAATCGGTCTTAAACTACGATTTTTTGCAAAAAACACAAATGCATTTTTTTGTTTCTAGTTGCGATTTTTATCAAACGCAGCATATTTTTCAAGAGTGATTTTGTTCCGAAATTTCCAAAATTTCAAAGTATTCATTTCCGAAAGTTTTTTAAAAAAGGGTTCATTAGCCCGAAAATTTGGACATTAAAAAATGCTCATGGGGGGGAAAAAAATCTGGGCTACAAAGCAAACCTTTTAACATAAAACTCTCTTTATGTACATTAACCACGAGTGAATCGTGTTTCTGTAAATATTTATAGTACAGGAATTCCCTTCGTTACAAACAGGGGTGCCATTTTAAGAATATCTGGGAGGGGGGGGGGGTGTTCTTTGAGGGGCAAGGTTTGAAATAGTGTGCAAAATCGCACGATTTGTGCACGGAAAAGGAATGTCTTGCATAATGAAAAATGTTGTGTAGTATTTTCCCCTTTAAATTCTTCCACAGACCTATGATTCTTCTGCAAGTATATTTTGAAATTTCTTGGAAGTTCGCGATTTTTTTTTTCCCCCCTTGCAGAATAAAGGAATTTCCCCAATTGGGAAAAAATTGTGAATACAATTGTGTATAAAAAATTTCTGAGAGAAAAAATTACTATATTGAGTTGAAAGACAAACCTTATTCCTTTTACGAATATCAAAAGATGGCTGCGAAACACGAAAAACCAACCAACCAACCTCTAGATTAATTTTAATTTTATGTGCTACGATTTCTCATTTTCAAAGGTTGGCAGGTGTGTAATCTCCTTTTATTTCTATATATGCCCTAACTATTTTCTATTTTTTGTATTCCCTCTAAAAAATAAGATTTCACCAACCCTACAAAATAAGGGTTTGTTCCAGCAATAACCTCATTGTTAGAGCAAAGTTTTTTTTTTTCCACCGAGCCATTTTTTCATATTTGTAAAATAGAAAATAATCGCTAGGGGCTAAATCTTGCGAATATGGTGGATATTCAATCAGTTTGTATCCTAATTCATGGAGTTTTGCCATGGAGATGACACACTTGTGCACACGTGCATTGTCTTGATGAATGTGAATTTTTTTCTTCACCAAATGTGGATGTTTTTATTTCACAACATCGTTGAAACGATACAATAAGTTCGCATAATATTCTATTGATCGTTTTGTCCCTTTCAAGGTAATTGACGAGCATTATGCTGCATGAACCCAAAACACTCTTTGTTCACAGATAAAGTCGCCTTAGCCTTTTTTGTCACAGTTTGGCCATGAAAAACCCCACTGTTTGGACTGTTCTTTAGTTTCTGGTGTATCATAATGAATCCATGTTTCCTTAACAGTTATGAATCGATGCCAAAAATCATTTGTATTGCACTTTAACTTTGCCAAATATTCTTTTGAAATTGACACACGAGTGTGTTTAATGTCAAGGGAACAATTGTGGCACTCATCTTGCAGAAAGCTTTTTCATATCCAAATGAGTTAAAATATTTTGCACCCATTCAATTGAGATGCCCACAGTCTTATCAATCTCACGCACTTTCACTCTCCAAATGTTTATCACAATATCGTGGAGTTTTTCAATCATTTCTGATATCGTAACCTCAGTTGGACGTTCATCAAAAATGCTTGCATGGCTGAGTTTGAATTGAGCTGTCCAATAGCTTATGGTTGATAACATAGGTGCAGAGTCCTCATAAACTTCTCTGAGTTCTGCTTTAATCTCACCATTAGTTTTCTTTTTCAAAAATAGGTATTTTATCACTGCTCGATATTCAATTTTTTCCATTGTTGAAATATCACCAAAGTTGTCCTATTCAAATGGCTACCACTCACAAACTAAAAATTGTAGTGACTTGGCAATTGGCCAGTAGTTGTTATGAAAGGTCACTTTTGCGAAATAAATAATTTTTTTAATTCTAGTAGCACCCTCTCTGGCCGAGGACAGGCACTTATCATACTGCTCTCATAAAATTCTTGATAATCAATTTTTGACCCATTGTCCTTTCTGAAGAAGTGATTAAAGCAAAAATATTTCTCACAGTGAGTACAATGAGCAAAGGCTTCTTCAGCTGACTAGAACATGCAGTCAAAACAGGTCGGCTTCCTTTCTTGAATTTTATGTAAGGGTGGTGCAATTTTCAGCTTTATCAATGTAGCCTCCTTTAGCAAATCCCTATTTGAACATAGGGATGAACTTAACTGATACAAACTGATAGTGTGCCAATGATTGAAGCTTTATGACATTGTTCCTAGCCATTAGAGAAATATTTAATTATTCTTACTCAAAAGTTATCCCTGATTCAAAGAGTTCAATAGATTGTTGGCCGTAATCTAGTGTCTTGCAGTAACTGCTCATGCTGATATTTCTCAAATAGAAATCAAGGAACAGTTCTTTTTATTGAACATGATATTAACGTAGATTTTGAAGTTCAAAACTTTATCTTTTGCCACATACCACCTTCTATGACATTACATTTCAACATAATAAATAAAAACTGCTAATCCATTACGTTCACCACATATTTACTGAAAACTTTGAATAATGCAAGGTGCTAGAAATAAAACAGTAGTAGAAAACCCTTCGCATGCAGCCGTACGTAGAAGTTCCACAAACTATGAAGTGACTAAAAAACTGATGAGGGAAAAGAACTAGCAATATGTGGATGCAAAAGATTTTGCTCGTAACTCGGGAAAAGGTATTGACAGGAGGAAAAAAATTAGATGAGGACTTCATAACTTATGAAAAGCTGCCTGTCAAATAGCATACCAATAATTTATCTGTCATTACAGTAACTTATAACCATAATATAATCATATAGTAGTTACCACCAATGTATGGCAGTGTAAGAAACATAAGTAAACTGAAATCATACTTATTTCTTTGACAACAACTGTTTTTCAAAGAACGAAATTTTATACTTTGGAGGTATCTCATTACAATGAGACGAATCAGATGAGCTGTAGAAATCTTAATTTGCTGCCAAGGGCTTTGGTACATATGGTATTTATAAATATCAGTCATGACTGACTCAGGACATGAATGCAAATTATAAAGCAAGCAATGCATATATAACCAAAATTTTTCATGTGTTCATTAAAAGTGGCAGACATAACAGTAATAGAAAATTTTCAGTTTGAAACTGCAGAAGAGTTTCGAATTAATACCTTTTGAGAAAGTTCTAGTATAACTGATGATCATTTACAGAAATCATTATAAAAGATAAATCGAGGTGTGTATTCATAAAACTAAAATATTTTTTAATGAAATGAAATTCGTATAATTAGAAAATCTATCTGTGTCGATGATGAATTATGTTTTATTTTATATGAAAATAAAAAGTTTTGGGTCTAAGGCACAGAGAGCTAATTTGGGCCACATGTCTAGTTAATAATTATGTATATTTAATAAATATGCATAATTAATTAATAATTATGTATATGTAATAAATATGTATAATTAAATAATATTTATGTATATTTATGTATGTATTAATTACTTTAAGACATACAATTTAATTCCTTAAAAAAAATTTTTTGATGCTTTCGTTTTCGGCTGGAAATAAGAAGATCACCAACATTCGGTTTTGACCTTAAACCCCTGTTTCATTTGATCCCTAATTAAAACCATAAAAAATCCGAAATTATTTAAATGCTTTATATACTTTGATGCATTTCATTTGCAGTGTTATTGTTGTGTAAGTTATTCGTATTTTCAAATTTATATATTTTATTTCAATTATTATACTGTAATATTGACTTATAATTTGTATCAGAAGCAATTAAAATATATACATTCATTTTTCTTAGAGGAAAAAATCTTTAAAAAAATTTACCCCTTTCCAAATATTTCTTATATTTAAAATAATTCATTTTTCCCCACTATAATACCTGTTTTCTTTGAAAATTTAAGATGCTAGTACTAATTATGCAATTTCATTTTGAAATTTTTTAGTTTTTAAAATCAATATTTTATAAATGATTAGAATTTCAACAGTTGATATACTACAAATCTCCCTTTGAACATATATAGAAACATATATATTTATATAGTTCTTATATCGAAACAATTAATGTACTTCAGTGCCAACACTTGTATTTTAAGCATTTATATACTACTCATTTTTAAAAAGTTTTAATGAAATAAAGTTACCTAAAATATATATATATATATTTTCTTGATTTTAGGTTATTATGATCAGCAATACCGAAATAATCTGTTCAATTATTGGTGTACCCATCTACAGCAAGCTGGCATTATGTTTAGAGCAGATCTTGCAAGAACTGAGGTAAATTCAATATTTTATATTTTATGCATCAATATTCTACTCAAAAGTGTATCATGCCATATTTTCTTAGGTTAAGCTTATTTTTTGTTGATGTTTTAATATCCCATGAAAGGATTTCATAATTAAAATATTTAAAGAAAGTTAAACATTTAATCTAAAAACATTTCCCTTTTACACACATATGAACACAATTTATTACAATAAGGCACTTAATCATAATCTACAGTTTGAACGCTTTTGCTACATTAGTTTTTATAGGGTTATCCAAAAGATATTCAGTCTTTTTCAATTTGTTGACGATCCGCTATGGGATTTCCAGAAAAAATCTTCACGGAAATATATGACCTATACTATTCTGTTTACACATCTGGAGTTTGTGGATAATTCCTTATGTATTTTTCTAGATATTTAAGAAAACGTCAAATCACAAGTGGCCAGTCACCTTTGGCCATATAGTGTAGTCTTATTTAAATCCTCATTTATGTTTTCATAGTTCAGCATTATTGTCAAACTATCATTTAGTAGTGCAATCATTTATTATAAATATTATTCATCTTAAAATTTTTGAGAAAAATATTTAGATGTTTGTGAATTAAAAATTTTACTGTCTGAGAATCTGGGGGGGGGGGGGGGGGGGCAAAGACTTTTGAGGGAAGTTATATAGCTAAGGGTAGGATCCGGGCGTCTCCCTCGCACCTCCCGAACGAGAAACGTAAACTGAATCATGCTTACAAAAACAGTAAAAACTTTGAATATGGAAACTCAAGAACCAAAGAAATTTTCGTTTTAAACAGGTTTCCATCTTAGCAGGTAAAATTTCAACGTCTTGAATATGCAAAAACTTTCTTTTTACACAGGATCCTATTATAGGTTTCATTTTTATAGGTGTCCTCAAAGACTGTTAAACCAGCCACTCTGTAGTATAGCTCTGAAAAGAGATGTATTACAGTAAAACTTGTGAAAACAAAGCCTGTCTATAACAGAATTCTTTCTCAAAGGGGAAAAAAAAAAAAAAAATCGATGAAAAAACATCATACAATTATACTTGCTAAGACAAAGACCTGTCTAAAAAGGAACTTTTTTCTGGTCCCTTTCGACTTCTTTTTTTTCAGGTTTTACTACAGGGGTGCCATTTCAAGTTTCCTGTCGAAGGACAAGAGAAAATTTTCTTTGTGGAACAGAGAACGTGCAGAACTGCACAAATCTCACAGAAAATGGGAAAATCTCATACAATAAAAAAAGCTCTGCATAATTTTCTCCTTAACTTCTTTCACGAATATGTGATTGTCTGCCAATTTTTTTTAATTTTCATGAAAGTCCACGTTTTTTTTTCTTCTTTCAAATTCCGTAAAACTAATTCGTCAATGGATCTTAGAAAAAAATCGCCAATTTTGAAAAAAAAAATCCCCAAATTGTCACGGAAAAAAACGCTTATTTCTCCAAACGACCGTGGAAAATATTGCTAATTTCACCAGAAATTGCGAAAAGAAATGCAGATTTTGTCAAATGATTGTACAAGCTAAAATCTTGAATTTTGTAAAAGGATTGCGTAAAAAATTGCGAATTTCGTCAAAAAAATGCACAGAAAATCACGAAAATTTAGTCAATCAATCGAGTGGAATTTCGTCAAACGATCGGGAAATAAGATACAAAATTTCATGTAATTATTGCGCAAAAAATGAAAACTATTATTAGTTGGTGCCAGAAAAAAAATAATCACGATTTTCAACAAATAATCGTGAAAAAGAATCGCATATTTTGTCAAAAGATCGCAGAAACAAATATGGAATTTCATCAGTTTGTTGCAGAAAAATATTGTGAATTTCGACAAATGGTTGCGAGAAAAACCCAATTTCGATAACAGTTGCAGAAAAAAAATCATGAAGTTCATGAAACGATCACGGGAAAAATCGCAAATTTCATCAGATGATCGCGCAAAAAGAATCATGAAGTTCAATGAGTCATGAGATAATCAGCCCACGAACGTCATGAATAGGTCATGAAATTTGCAACTTTTGTGATCTAAAACGATAAGAAAATTTTCATTAGAGATTTTCTGAAAGTAAAAGATAAGGTAAAGCATTAATTGTTTCGGATTTCATTTTCAGTATTTTGAGGTGGATTCATGTTAATATTATTTTTCAAAGAAATCCTGAATCTTTTTCTGATGAAAAAGCTACACATTTGAACATTAATGAATACTATATTAAAGATATAATTGTAGACTTCTTTTACAATAATTGTATTAAAATATGAATTAATTTTTTTTCATTTCGGGTCGGGTTGCCTTTCAATGGAAATTTTTTTAGCGGTTTACTTATTTACATGCAATTACAGTCCTGCGTCAGGGTAGGTTGACGTATTTTCTTCATTTTGAGTGGTGCACTTTAAGTTTTTCGTATTGTGCTTTATCTTTTTCGGTCGGAGTCGCGATGACCTGGTTTTTAACAAGGAAGTCCTGAATATTTTTCAAATGAAAAACTATAGATTTGACTATTAATGGTGGCCCATAATAATAACCCATGTGTTCATTTTTGTACAAAAGGGATAAAATTATAGACTATTTTATTATAAATGTTAAAATATGGAGTAATTTTCTTTACTTTGGTATTTGGTGAAAGTTGTCGGTTTTTGAGTTGAAGAAATTGTTTTGTCAGGAGCACACAGGCTCCATTCCTAGGCGTTGAAGAATTTTGAGAGTGTACCATATATAATATGATTTAATAAAGCAAATAATTAAATAATTTGAAACCATTGCAATGATTGCATTAAATATAATGTGACATTAATAATCCAAAAAAGTAAAAAAATCAGATAATTAAGAACTTGAATTATACTCGCCCCTTCAACCCCCCCCCCCCCCCCCCCCCGAAAAAAAAAAAGAAAAGCTATCTGAAAGAACTCTACTCCTGAATTTCTAGCGATGAGGGTACTAGAATTTTCCTATGATAAAGTGTTACAGAGCTGAGAAGCAATTGATAAAAGAAAATGTCTCTCATGTACTTTTTTAAAATTAGCCAAAGTACGATATATGTCTCGCCTTAAGAAAGTTTGAATAGGAGATATTTTTAATAATTGTTAATTTTGATGCGTAAAGCATTTATTTAATGCATATGTTTTTATTACAATCAAATCTAATAAATTATTTTAGCGTTTGAGCAATTTTTTAATTTTTGCTCGAGTCTGACAATTGATGGCTGATAAATTTTCTGAAAAATCAAATTCCTTGGGGGGGAGGGCTATTTCGCCCCCCCCTAAGACCCCCTCAGATGGCACCCCTGGGGGGGGGAAGCAATTACCATAAAATACTTGATAAAACATTATTTTTACAAATTGCCATCTTATAATATATTGCTAATAAATTTTTTTGTTTCTTTGTTTTAAGAGATTTCTAAGTATTGAAAAAAATAATTATTTTGATAAAATATTAGAGAATATCTGATTTAATAATAAAGTTTTTGAACAGGTTGCAGTAGAATTTTTTTTTATTAAAAAATCTTAATTTTAGCTAAAATTTTCATGTAAAGATGTATATTTATATATTTTATTTGTAACAAATCGTTTTTTTCTCAAACCAGTGAGTTCAAAACTTTATTGCATTTAAAATTCTTACAGTTACCATTGTTCAAATGAAAAGTAACATGTCGATTTGATCAGAGAAATCGCCAATACTGTTTGTGAATTCATTACGTTTTTATATTAAAAATAAATTTTGTTTTAAAAGACACTCAGAATTAATAGTGTTGTCGTAAAAATACCAGAGGGTATATAGGCAGAGGATATACTCTAGATCAGTAGTTCCCAACCTTTTATTGGCTACGCCCCACCAAAGTATTTGTAAAGTCACTATGACCCCCCACCCCTTATTTTGTAATGTCTCTTATTATTTGAAAAGTGAACTCTATTCACAAAGTGGATGCACAATAGAGCTTTAACAATTATTCATTTCACATTTTTAACTTATCAATGTGGTGAATCTTCTGTCACAAATGTGTTTTTCATATAATTTTAAAAATGCAGTGAAGTTACACATCTTCACTTTTGTGCCAAAAATTGTTTTGTTGTGCTTTCTCAGTTTATCTCAATTTTAAAGTTCACAAAATATCTTGAAGAGAGACTTACATTTAACGTTAAAATTGATAACATTCACTCATTTTATAATTCATCTTTCTAACGTATTAAGAGTTGGCAGAAAAGATTTGGAGACTAAATTTTCTGTCTATGGATAATACAAGAAGCATTTCAAGATTCTCATTTTTATCAAATTTAACCCTCTTAGTGCTTGGGACGTAATATTCCGTTCACTAAGCTCCAGGTTTCACAGCAATACAAGCAATATTTAAGATAATATAATTCTATAGATTTAATGAATTTTAAATACATTGAAGAATGATTAATACTCTCAAGAATTATTTTCATATTTGTAATTGAGTTTTTTTTATAATGTTGAAAGAATCATATTTTCTTAGCATTTAAAACAAAATACAAAGAAAACAACATTACAATTTTACCCTTTTGCAAGATGCTCGGAGGGTTAAGTAGCCATTTCTCCCCATCGCAACATATTTTCTCTGTTTTCCCTTTCCCAATATCGTTAATTGTCTTCCATCTATTATCTGATTTTAAATTTTAAAATGTACATGTCATTATGTGGACTTATTTACTGCATATAGGATGACTGCACTAAAGCCATAGATATTTATTATGTACCCATTTCCTTTGCTAATGCTATTTAAGTTTCGTAAAGTTAATAGAATCTCATTCAGATTTCATATTATTTTTTAGGTTAAATATGTTCATGACAGTCAAATTTATATACAATATACTTTTAAGTAGTTTTACGGGCAAAAGATTCTTCATGTGGCATATAGCAAAGCGAATAGAAGTAGAAAGCTTATTAAATAAATAATCGAAAGCACTACAGAAAATTGTAAAATGCAGTACCAGAAAAAATGTAATGAGTTTTAATACTATAGAAAGATGTCAAACTATTTAAAATGACTATTTATATCATTATTGTGGTGTTAAATCTATTTTTTGATTGGGAAGATTTTTAAAATTCTATTTTTTTTTTAAAAAATTTAATTTTGCTTGTGTTTCATTTTTTATTAGTCTACAACATTACTTTTCCAAAAAAGAAAAAAAGACATTAGAAACTGCCAGCGAAAGAATGAGTAAAAAACTTTGTAATTGCCGAAGAATCAAAAGCACTACAGAAAATTGTAAAACACAGTACCAGAAACTTTATAATGAGTTTTAATATTATAGAAATATAACAAACTATTTAAAATGACTATTTATTTCATTATTCTGGTGTTAAATCTATTTTTTGATTGGGAAGATTTTAAAAATTCAATTAAAAAAATATTTTTTTAATTTTGCTTGTATTTCATTTTTTATTAGTCTACAACATTACTTTTCCAAAAAAGAAAAAAGACAATAGAAACTGGCAGCGAAAGAATGAGTAAAAAAATTTGTAATTGCCGCCCCCTCCTTGGTGAGGTGTGCACCCCATGTTGGGAACCACTGCTCTAGATAAATTTCTCTATAACTGCACAAGATATATGGAGTTTCTTTTTAAAAAATGCAGAAGGTATATTGTGTATACTACCATAAACTTTTTACTACATTCCTGCCCAACAACAGTTGGACGTTAAATGAAGCAATATTAGATTATGATCACATATGAGATGCATATTATGATCACATAACTAAATTCCATTGTGCTGTACAAGATTCATTATTGTTAAATAGTATTCTATTCAATTTGCTAATAAAGTTGCTGAAGATGCCCAAGTGAATCTGGTATTATTTCAATGATTTTGTCAACTGTTGTTTTAGAAGCTTTACTGTTGATTAAAATCGAATTATTTGATTTCAACAAGTGAAATATAAGTGGAGCCAGATTCTTTTAGGCCAGTGGTACTTGCTAAAAGGCCTGATGATGCATGCAGTCCTCAACTTCATTTCATGGAACTCTGCAAGTTGAACGTGTAATTAACAATTTGTATAAATATATGCAGATACATATGTATAAAATGGTATTTTTTAAAGACCTTGCAATTGTTTTTAAAATATGATACAATAAAAGCAAACATAAAGCTTCCATAAAATTATTTTTAATCAATGGACCCATGCAAAAGATAATTGAGATAATTTGCTGACATTTTTTATCATGAATTTTTCCTTAACTGTAATCAAACAGTGAGTTTGATGAAATTTTTAATATTGGTTAAAATTAAAAGTTATGTAAAAATAATTAATGTATAATAGTACAGTTTATTGTAATATATTAGACATATGACTTCAAAAACTTAAGTGCGGGCTTCAAACTTACTTCTCTGCCATATCTTGGATTTAAAAGAAATTTTAGTGAAAATCCCTTCTTTAGGCAATATTAAGTTGGGATGAACCGATCGATATCTATTCTGTATTCAGTGCTATACTACTGAATATCCGGTTAGGCTGAATATCAAATTATTCGGCCTTATCCAGTTTGACCGAATATTTCAATATTTGGCCAGATTGAATACTTTAAAAATATTTTTAAAACCTTAACTTCTACTTTTTAACTCTCAATTAATAAAGATATTTAGAATGATTAGGTAGAATCATATTTAAGTAAAAGAGATTGCTTTTACATTATTTATTAGCTGTTTTAAAAATGTCATGATAAATAATCTATTATTTATTTGCTGTTTTAAAAGTGTCACAGTAAATAATCTCTTTCTTGCTCTTTCACAAATAGAATATTTCTAAACAATAATAGGCATCATTTTGTCTGGGAAACCAGGATCTCAAGTCACTTATTCAGTCAAAAATACAGTGTATCTCACTCCAAGGCAAACTTTAATTTTCTTTTCTTACTTTAACAATAATGAAGATATTGTAAGTGTATTTTCTACAGAGTTACTTTGATTTCTATGAAATATGATAACATGACGAGAAGTGCTAGAAATTGCCACCATTCATATCTAGACAACACTGAGCTAAACATTCCGTTATTAAGGGTGAAGAAAACAGTACTTATACTACATCACTGTTCAAACTTCAGCCACTGCCAATGATATAATCACATTTTATGCAAACAAAATTAATATGCTCTAAATCTCACTAAAATATCTTCATTATCGCTAAATTTGTGAGTGAAAATTCAGTTACAGTTTGTAGTAACACACCCTGCATTTTTGATGGAATAAGTGGATTGATATGTTGTTTTTTGCTCGATGAAATGTAGATTTTGTTAATTAAAAAAGTTTTAAATTATCCTCTTCTTAAATAAGTCAAAACATAGATTTTTTTTATTGCAAAGTTTACTTATAAAAAAGTCTTTTAATACCATTAAACTCTGAAATATAAAAGTATTTGGCCAGCTGAGTATTCTGTGTTCAGCCGAATATTTGGTCTAACTGTTACTTTTCAGCTAGCTGAGTTTACGGTATTCAGTTTACCTATATGCAGAATATTTGGTATTTGGCCAAACTCACTATTCGGTGCATCCCTTAATATTCAGTCAACAATCATTATGTGCTCACATTTAAGTAAAAGGATATAAGTTTTATTTTTTATGCATTGAGATTAGTAAAAACATTTTTTTCTTCTTCAGTCTAATTATGCATTAATCTAATGTTCAATTTCTTTCTTTTTTTTTTTTTTTTTTTTTTTTTTGTTATGCTCTTTTTAGTACCTATCCACTGCTGATGAACGCTTGAGATGGCATGCCAATGCTTTACCATCTGACGATCTGTGTACAGAAAATGCTATTATGCTTAAGAGGTTCAATCGATATCCTCTGATCATTGATCCTTCTGGTCAAGCCACAGAATTCATTTTAAATGAGTACAAGGAGAAAAAAATAACAAAAACCAGGTATGTTCTTTGAGGTTTTTGTTGAAATTTCTATGCAGTTTTGTAACCATTTTCAACTCGGAATAATCTTGCTATTCTAAAATTATAAAAATACACTTGTATTGTATAAATCATCATGTAATGTTTTAAGTACACAAAATTATTAGTATATTAAGTAGAAAAAATTTAATTTATTAATACATTCTTTATAGTTTCTTAGATGATTCTTTCCGCAAAAATTTGGAAAGTGCATTACGTTTTGGAAATCCTCTTCTTGTACAGGTACTTTAAATTTTTTAACTTATTCTGTATTTATTCCATTTTCAATTATTTACTTGTATTTTTAAAAAAAATTGATAACTTCTTTTTAGGATGTAGAAAGCTATGATCCTATCTTGAATCCAGTATTGAATCGAGAAGTTCGCAAAACAGGAGGGCGTGTTTTAATTACACTTGGTGATCAAGATATTGATTTGTCTCCATCCTTCTGCATTTTCCTTTCCACAAGAGATCCAACTGTATGTTTTTTCACTTTCTTTGTGAATATATTTTTTCTCTTATATGAAAAAACTAACTATGCTAATCTAAAAAGTCTAATTTTGTTCCTATGATCATATGGATGGTTGTTGAAATTTTTTGCAAAATATTTAATTTAGACTTACAAAGTATCCTGAATTTAATGAGTCTCTTGTTTTCCCATATTTCTTTATATCTCAGCTAATGAACCTTTTGGCTAACAGTAGTTGTTTTATCTATTTTTCTGACTATTAACAAACTTAGATTTGATGTACAAAATTGTATTTAGTTTTGAAGTGTATCTACTAACATAATACAATCTTATAAAATTTCAGACCAGATATAAATGATATTTCAAATGAAAATCAAATTTCAAATTAATTCTGTTAAGTGAGGTGCTGGGTATGTGAATTCCGAGAGTATGAAATGAATTCAAGGTAATTAATTCATATATAATCACCCCAAATTCATACTTGAAATCTCAAAACCCACACACCCAACATCCCACTTTGGCCGGAGCGAAAGTAGCAGTACATCGCGCCATGAAAAGTTAATTTAAAGTTATTACAGTTAATATTAAATCCCTTCTATCTATAATTTAATATGAGAATCGAGCTGAAATAACGAAAGTTGATAATCATTAATCTCACCCTTCGAATATATTTTCAAATTACACCTGAAATGATGAACTTAAAATCAATAATATTCAAATATAAAGAACACACAGAAAAATAAATTTTAATTCTTTTTTATTTAGTATTCATACGATTAATTATATATATGAGGAAAATATCTGGCCAGATTAAATAAAAGACAGACTTTTGGAACATGAAACATATCTTAAAATATTAATAAGCAATAAACAGCGACATTATGAAATGCAAATTTCTGAGTTTCATTTATGATTAACAGAGAACATAAATGTAATAAAAGAATTACTAGGAATACAAAATAGATCAGATTGTTTTGAAATTGTGATCTGCAGCACTTAAATGTTCAAACTTTAAAGTATGAGTCACTAGGAAAAGAGTTGCTAAAAGATAAGCACAGTTCCCGTCCAAATCTATTTTGCTTTAAATCCACATATTGCAAATTAGCTTGATCAATCATGGAGACGACGATTTCACAGTTTCCTTTGTTTAAGGTGTGAATCATGAAATCACTCATTTTATTCTCCGTGACAAAGTTAAGGAAAATAAAAATCTTTTACCTCCAAAGAACGAAGACACTCGTATCATGTCGGGAAGATGCGATATTTTTAATGATCGATCTTTATGAAATCTCATCTTGACTATCTCATATCTAGTGATACACTAGATATCATCCGTTTCCGAGATAAAAAATCTCTAACGGTCTGCATATGAAGACAGCCTTTTCTCCATCTTTCGAGCCAATTGGACAGGACATCTCTTTTAAGGATCCATAAGTAATGCTAAATCGTTTCAAATATTCCTATCTTGTATTTTAATTATTATAAAATAAAGGATTAATTTATTTTATCAGACAATACATTTATAGGAAAGCCAACCGACCGATGTGCCGATTATTTCATTACGGCACCACCAGCCGGCCGCTTCCTATGTCTTCTCACTCTCAGAGCTAACGCTTAACCGAGAGAGAAACGCGTCACTTGGGGAGAAACAAAGTTAGCGGCAAGTGCTGTGATTGGCTGGTTTGACAACGTACTCAAACGAACTCAAAATGAATATTATTTGAAAAATGAATCAAAATAAATTGTTTTTGAATGAAAATTAAAGTGATAATATTTATTATAAATGGGATAAATTAATTTAAAACGTATATTTATTTTATAAATGAATTCAGGTGATTATTTTAAATCTGATAGTTTATCTGTTATTTCCCAACGATCGTGATATTGAAAATAAATCTTTTTTAGTTTTAGAAGAATATTGTTAATTTATAATATAAATTAAGTTAGGTATTATTTCTTAATTTTTTGATAGCTGAAAAAGTTTAGAAATTATATTTGAAATATCTTATTAGAGATTGGCAACACTAATACGAAACTTTGAATTTAAAAAGTAAATAGAGATCGTTAGGAAGATAAATAATGTTATAAGCATTTCCTAATTTGAAGTATTTAAATTTTAGGGGGTAATTATTATTAAATTAAATATTTAAATTGTTTTATAAGGGGAAATAGTATGTTATGTTATTATGACATAACAAATTCCTTAAAAGGCACAAAGACCAACATAGTGAAAAAGATTCCATGTAATAGTGAGAGGTCCCAGGCTGGGTATCATTCCATGTGGTTTAGTCAGTAGAACGTCAGTGTGCTATACTGCTGGCACGAGTTCGAGTCCTGGCATGGAATCTTTTTCACTGTCTTGGCCTTTGCACCTTTTAAGCAATTAATTTGAAATTTGATTTTCATTTGAAACACTGTATGCAAGGCAAAATTAATACATATATAAATGAAAGTATTAATACAGATATAAATGACTTTTTTAAATTTTGCAATTGTTGTTTTCAGCAAAGTTTCACTTTTTATCCTTAAATTAAAAGTACAGATAATATTTAGTCTGCTACTATTAGTGTCTTATATTCTATTTTAGTTCTACATTTAATATTTATTTTTTTATTAGGGGGTGATCCTGCTCTCTTAGTGTGTGCAATACCCCAGATTTTCAGCAGACACACATTACAAACTGGTTCATAATTCATCCATTGGGAAAAACCACACTGTCATCTACCCCAGTAATAAATTTAAATATTGGATAGACAGGCTGACAGACAGATTAATTGTATATATCTTGAATTTGACTGTTTTATGTAACAACTTGGACATAGTCAATAGTTTAGTATGAGTAATGGATTGCTAAAGTTAGTTTGTGTGTTATTCCCATATTCATAATTTTAAATTTTGTTTGCAGTATGCAATGATTTTAAATTCAAAATAATCCCTTAAATGCCTTCATGTAATAAAACAAAAAATCAATTTGATTTAAATGTAGATTATTTCATGGCAGGGGGGTGCTGTAAACGGAAAAGAAAATTGTGTTAAGGTGTGCTCAGATCCAAAAGGGCAACTTTCTAACATAAGTTTTAATTTATTTTTGTTCGAAAATGCATGAAATTAGCTGGTGCTGTTGTTCAGAAATTATGCATTGGAGCTGTTTTTTCCATTTTTCTGCAAATGTAATAGATCTTTCAAAAAATAAAGTCAACATTTTGAACCGAATTTCCACGCAAAGGGAGAAAGATCACGCAAGAGCGAGCGAAAAACGTGTATGCCACGTGGTCAAATTCACTTATAACTCAATAGGTAATTGATTGATCAAAAAATGGAAAAAACAGTTCAATTCCAAATTGCTTCTATGGCCAGGCTTTCCAATTTTATATTTTTCCATTAAAAAATGAATTTGTAAATATGTTAAAACATTTTGCGCTTGTTGAGCAGAGCAGTTAAGAACAGCCTTAAATCAGTACTAACTATTTTTAAGTTATGGTGTTATATAGTGGTACATAAAACAAAACCTTTTTATTTAAATTTGGTTTATCTTTTGCTTGCTAGGGAAAATCCCTCGTGTTATCAGCATAAAAGAAAATTGTGTTAAATCTTTCCTGTCTAATTTTACCTTGGAATATAGTTTTCACATGAGAAAACATAAAAAAAAAAAGTAAAATTCCATTTTAAAGTTTTACTTATGCAACTATCCACCAGGGGTATAATTAGCATTTAAAAAAAAAAAAAATGAAAATTTTTATCGAAGCATAAATTTAATCATGGCAGAAGCTTATTCTGAAGATTTATTTAAAATAATAAATAAATAAAAAATCAATTTCATTGAAATTTAATTTTCCTTTTTTTCGCCACGTAACACTATAAACACAAAAGAAAATTGTATTGAATATTTGCCACCTATTTTTAATTTCAGTCTAGCTGTCATACAGTAAAACTTAAACCATTTCTATTGAAATTTGGTTATCCTATATCTCCCCCCCCCCCCCCTTCTCCAGACTCAGGGAGCACTATATAAATGCAAAAGCTGTTGAATCAGTTCTACATATTTTTATCTTAAGTATGGCCATCACTGGCCGTCATACCATGAAGCATAAAAAAATGTTTTCATTTAAATTTGGATAATATATTTCTCTCTAGGGGATGTTATTGTTGTAAAAGAAAGTTGTTTTAATTAGCATATCTCATTTTAACTTGAGTATGTTACTAAATGAGAAAATACAAAAATAAATAAATAAAATAAAAATGGAAAAAAATCCGATTATCAGTACAGAAAATGGCTCTTCAAGCAGTAGTTGCTGATAAAGTGTAACGCATCTGAACTTTTTTGGTTGACCTGTGAAAAAGCTATAAATGTTACCTTATATTTTCAAAGGGTTAATACCAATTACGTGCCACAGTACCAATACATGTTAGAGTAAACCTTAGTAACATATACAAATTTCTTAGAATTTAAAATAACATAATAGCACTAAAATGCATTTTAATGATTACTTCTTATAAATTTTAATATAATCGAATTCTTTTGTGTAGTCTTATACAATAGCTATAATTGTTATATATATATATATATACTCTCTTCAAAAAAAAAAAAAAAGAAAAAATTGCTGAAGGTGACTGTAACAATATACTAAAATTACATTATCACCAGCATTCTACAAACTGTCTTTCAGCATTTTAAAAAATCATCCTTAGAATTTTGTATATATAGATCGATATTATATTACAAATAGCCATATTTTGAAAGCTTAAGTTATTGAAATTTTCCTTAATTGCATTTGCTTTCTATTATTATTATTATCATACAATTTTAATAAAACTTTAAAAAATGAAAACATTTATCTTGGTATTCAGTAAAATAAATTGTGGGGAAAAAAAAAAAAAAAAAAAAAAAAAAAAAAAAACTGCCTGTTTTTTTATTTTGGAAACTTGACAAATCTATTAATGAATTGTTAATTTTTATAATCTGAATTTTTCTGTGATTACACCAGGATTTATGTTTTTGGAGTCATTTCAGAAAGTTCATTTGCTAAAGAAGCAATATTTATCATAATTTTATTTTTAATGCATCATAACTGATAAAATTTTGTAAAAATTCTGCTTAACATATATTTAATAGATTTTATGACTCTGGTACTAATGCAGTATTGCAAACAGGGTTGTAAAAAACCCGGGTTTTTTGTTAAAAACCCAGCCCGGGCGGGTTTTATTAAAAAACCCGGGTTAAATGGGTAATTTTCCCCGGGTAAATTGACTACTAAATTTTGGTACTTTGCAAAATTTATCCGTTGAAATTTTGAAAATTCTCAGAGGATTCTCAGGGAAAATTTAATTTTTTGCTTAGGAAAGTGCAAGAAATTTGATTGCCGAAACAAGTGGCAATCCTGATCTCAAATACAATCTTTGTAAACAAACACTTCATAGTCTAATAGATGGGAATGACTTCATAGTCTTAATAAAGATCTCAATATTTTTCTCTGTTCTTAAAATACATATATATTATATGATCCCTTTAATTTAAATAACAAATTTTAAATTGCAAAGCTATCAATTGTGTTATTTAATAATAAAATATAAATATAACTTTAAAAAAACTTGCTCCTTTAAAATTATCATAAGATTAGCAAATGTTGATAAAAAATATCTTACAACAAAAATGTTTCTTATGTATATACAGGGTGTCCACTCTCAACGGCGTCCAATGGCTAATTCCTAAACCGTTAGTCATACACATATAGTTTAAATATTACAAAAATGTTTTCATTTGAGGCAAAGAAATATTTTAAAAGCGATTTGGGTCAATAAAAACATTTCTTAAATTATGAAATTTAAGTGTTTATACAGCCCCCGGTGCTATAAGTTATATTTAGTAAAACTTTCCTATTACACTGACAAGACAGACAAAAAAAGTCCCGTTCATATAACACTAAAATTGACTGAGTTATGAAACTTTAAAAATGCATGACTTATACCACTTTTCTGCATCTGAACACAAATGAGTTTGGCCATGCTTTGAGGGGTCATATCCTAAGTACTTAAAAGTATTCGAAGAACTTTTCATGTGTATCAGCACTTTGAAAAAAATAGTAAAGTGTTATGATTGAGTTAACTTTTATTAAGTTTCAGATTGGCTAAAATTATTGTATTTCAACATATGTTTTATTTTGTAAGGATTTGAGACTTTCTTTTCATGATTTCTTTTAACAAATATTATGTTATTTTATTTAACTTCAACGATCGTATGTATGATTTCCCAGTTCAAAATTTGTACTCGAAATTTAACTCACTTTCAAGTTTCAAATATCCGATCAAGACTAAATTTTACATGTATACTGATGTAAATCTGATGACAATCTAATATTATGATTTTTGGTGGTTACCATTCATACTTATTTTACAGGATAACACAAAAAATTTCGGATAGATTACTGCCAAGAAGTTTAAGAAAAAGTTTTAGATTAGTTAACACAAGATTGCGATGGTTATGTTTTTTAACTTTTATGTATTTTTTAGCACTGAATCTGGGAATTACCTTAATTTTTAACCATCATCTCAGGATGTTTTGCAAATCATAAATTGTCAAAGTTAAAAAATAACAAAAATCAAATACTATAAAATAGAGGAGACGGCTGAGTTTTTTAACTTTTGATAATTGATTTTTATGTACTTTTTAGCACTGAATCTGAAAATGACCTTCATTTTTAACCATCACGTTATAATTTTTTTGCAAATTGTAAATGTCAAAGTTAAAATATAGCAAACATCTGATACTATAAAACAGATGTAAAACTTTTATTTTATTTTATTTTCCTTAAGTGATGGTTAAAAATGAAGGTCATTTTCGGATTCAGCAGTAAAAAGTACATTAAAATAATCTAATAAATATAATAAGTTTAGTAAATATAATACTCTTGAAGCTAACGGAAAAGCTTAAATTTACGTTTTAAATTAAAAGCTAAAACATTTTAAAGTTATAGGGTTCCCAATCTAAAAGTGCAAGTAAATTAGTACAAATATATTTTCTAAGATTCAAAGAAGTGAATAAAAAAAACAAAATAACCATGAACAACAAATACATCATTTGATCCTTTCCAGAAATACTCTTTAAAAAACCCGGGCTTTTTAAGTGGGTTTTTTATAAAAAACCCAGCCCGGGCGGGCAGCTGGGCGGGTACCCGGGCAGCTACCCACTACACCCCTGATTGCAAATATACTTTTAAAAGATGAACTGCTTAGATATGATCAAAACATTTTAAGTCTTGGATTTTTAAATGATGTGGCTTTTTTATTATGCTTTTAACTATTTTAGCTTAATAGACACACCAGTGAAATGTGTATGACATTTCTGTTGAAAAAGCAGAACTTTCATTAATTGTCTCTCTTTTAAATTCTAATTCTAAACTAAAAACATAGTATTTTTTGGTCATTTTTTTTTCTTTTACCAAAATTACAATGTCAGAAAGAATGATAAACTACTTGATTTGCTTCAGTTACGTTTTTTTGTTCATTTGAAAATTGCATGCTTTATTACTTTGGTAGTATGTATGTATATATAACTTTATGGCATTTAAGATTATAAAAATTATAAGAAACACTAAAAATTTGAACTGACACTATATAAATTTGAAATAAATCATAATGCATGTTTCAGATCGAAACTTTTTCTGAATTTTAATTGAAAATACATGTATGGTATGCATTATTCCAACATAATGCAAACATAGGTTGTGATTTAATTTATATTAGGAAATCCATTCAAAAGTTTCATGCATATTTATTTATTATTTGTTGCTTTATTTTATGTGCTTCATTTGACTAAAGAAGTTATAACTTTCCTCCTATGTTGTTTAAGAGCTTTATATTTTAATATCATTCATATATGTTTATCTAGGTTGATTTCCCTCCAGACATTTGCTCTCGTGTAACCTTTGTGAACTTTACAGTGACTAGAAGCAGTTTACAAAGCCAATGTCTCAATCAAGTAATTTTTTTCTTTTCTTATATTGTTGCATCATTTTTGTTGAGACATTAATTATTAATCTATATTTTGTGTTTGGGAATGAAATCTTGCATTCAAAAGTTTGTTTTCATTTTGTTTTGGACATGATCAAAAAATATTTATTACTAGAATACCAAAAATTGCTTGTCTAGCATACAAGCATTAATTTGTCAATTTTTAGTAATTAAATGTTTTTTGGAAGATCAATTCTAAAAGTTCTTTAACCACTTCAGGGACGAGCATCTTTTACAGAATTTTTAATCTTTTATCACTGGTCTTTCAAAACAGAAATTTTTAACTATTTGAATCGGGAAAATGCTTACAAAGGCAAAATTTACAATAAAAATTTACTGATGAGAATAATCACAGATTCTGATCACCTTACGCGGCACATATACCAATCGCTCGTCCTCAAGGGGTTAATATTACATTTTAAAACCATCTTATATCAAGAAGATTGAAATTCTCATTTTTCTTAATTCTAAAATGACATTATTATGTAATTAAACTTGATAATAAGATATTGTAGTTTTTTCCTTATAATATTGCATGTATTTCAGATTAAATTTGCTATTGAAATACTAAAATATATATGTTATATTTAATGGCTGCTTTTCTTCCCCTGGGTAAGATTGTTATTAATAAGTTTCTACACCATTGAGAAAATAGTATTTATTTATGCTGTATTAAAATATAAAACAATCTTTTTGGTGGCTACTACTTCTATCCTCCTTTTTCAGAAATAAATGAGCAATCTTTGGAGTGACGGAGAAAAGGGAAAGACTTTTTTCCCCAGTTTATTTTAAATATTTAGATTGCCCTTATATGAATCAATAATGCTAAATTTGAACTTATTTTGATATTTTTCGGTTAGCCGGGTGCCAGTGTTATATATACATATCTATGTATATATCATGTATATGTATATATACATATATGTGAGGATATAGCGACTCCCGTTGTGGGTCCTCTGTTGTGGTCTCAATCGTTGCCGTGCCGGTGGATCGCTCCCTCTGAATTTCTAGCATTTCTGTAGTCGCAGTGTGTGAGTGTTGATCCTGGAGCTAATAAAAGTCTGAGGTAAAGTGCAGGGCCATTTAAAGGAAGACACGGTTTTTTTGAGGACCTGATTTATTGTTCTTATTTACATTCTGTTGAGAAATCAGGCCCCCCTTTGGCATGAGAGCTGCTACTTTAATCCTTTCTGGACATCGGGACCTAGGTGTATTGCAAAGCGATCCACAGAGAGCAGAGTAGCGTGAAGTTATTGCATTATTTGGATGGTAAAAAACCTTCTGCTGCGACCCGTGCAGCGGTATAAGTGTGAGGTATTTTGTATTATTCCTGCTAGAGGTCGCCAAAGTCAAAGAAGGCATATTTAACATTTAATTGGTCGCTAACTGAATGATTGATTGCCCGAGCCAAAGGCGTTGGCTCAACTCGGACGACAGAATGCCGCTAGAATTTAAAATCGCACTGACCTCAGCAAAAGTATTCTTATGAAATGTGACAAAATGATCTTTGAAAGTTATAAGATGCGATGCGGGAAAACTAATTTAACAGAGGCAACGTCAGTTTCAATCAATTGAGACACAATTACTAAAGCATTTAAAAAGCTTTAATCTTAATTTCTAAATTTAAATTTCCATTTTTAAAACTGGGATTTCAAATTTTAAAAGTGGCAGAAAGGGGATTTTTTAAATTTCAAAAAAGAGCTTAGCTTTTATCGTTTCATTATTTATATATATATATATATATATACATACATGTGTGTGTGTGTGTGTGTATATATATACAACATATGTATGTATATACACATATGTATGTACAGTAGAAGATCTTTATAACGCAAACCTAAAAATGCAAGGTTGTGCGTTATACAGAATTTTGCGTTATATGGATCACATTTCACACATCATTAAATTTACCTTATAAACATGGCCATATAAATCTGAAACATACCAAAATACATTAGAGTATCTTTATACTCCACCCTTTGTTACCAGGAATTATTCAAATTATAAATTTTTGCATTATATGATCATTCTGCATTGTTTAATTTATTTTATAAACATGGTCCAACTATACATGGATCTAATCATTCATTAGTATTACTCATTTCCAAAAATATAATATTTATTGTAATAGTAGCAATTTTTTTCATTAAAGTTATGAATTAAGGAGATAAATTTGAATTAATGTATCATATTTAGTTTTCTAGAGAGTAGCAACTTTTACGATGTGCGATTTCAGATGCTTCTTACCTGCAAAATTCATTGTTTACACCTGAGAAATTATGCGTTATATTAAGAATTGCATTATATAGAATCACATTATAAAGATCTTCTACTGTGTGTATGATTTCTAATTCATCTTTAGAACTTTACCAATTTGTTCATATTTCTGATTTCAAATTTATTATATATATATATATATAACACTGATGCCCGGCTAACCGAAAAGTGCCCTTATTTTTCTTACCTTTATACATTCTTGTTGAGGTTTTTCTTATTTATGAATATTTTTATGTTAGGTGCTAAAAGCTGAAAGACCTGATATTGATGAAAAGAGATCAGATTTATTGAAATTGCAAGGTAAAATTATATGCTTAATGAATATTGTATATTTTAAAAGCTTTTCAATATTTTTATTGTAGATATCTTTGTGTTTATGTAGCTAAGTCTTCATTTTAAACTAATAAAATTTATTTATATTAATTTTAACATTTTAAACAGTGTCCCAGAAATACTTTTCATATTTCGTTCAAAAGAGCAATAACTATTTTTTTTATTATGCTCTACCTAGTTTATTATTATGATTTTTGTTTTGTTTTATTTTGTTGATTTATCAGGAAATAAACACCCAAATAAATAGTGTTTTTTTTTTTTTCTTTTCCTCCTCAATAAGAATATCCCTCGAATTATCTTACTATTAAAAATGTTTCTTTCAAACTAAAACTGTATATTTTGAAAATGCTAAAGAAATTAGAACCAGGGTTTTTTTTTTTTTTTTTTTCCTTTTTCTCTTATTAAATCTGTTTAAAAACTATTTTATGGTTTTTTATTGAATATCCTAATAATTCACCTGAGGATCCATTATGCTTCAAAGACTCCAAATGTTACAAAGAATTAGTATAATTGCACACTTTTAAATAAATTTTCATATAATCTGTAACTTGAAAGTTGATAATTTTGTTGCATTTAAAGTAATACCGCTTGGCTCTATTTTTATTTTTTCCTTTCATGTCAGAGATTGCCAATTTGATTTGGCCTTTTTCCTGAGGATAATTCTCTTTAAAAGTCATAAAATAAGTGTTAAAAAGTGAAGGTTAATATATTAAATAAAACATTCTATAGTTGTATTCAGTTTAAGCTTTTTTCATGAATATAATTTACTATTACATTACTAAACTAATATCAAAATTTGCTATTATATTTCTAATTTTGTTATGCTAATATGTTAGTAGCAACTAGCAAGAACACATTTTCAAATTTATTAAGAAAATATAAAAAGGAGGTATTGAAACATTGAGCCAGGTGGATGTCCACTAACATGACATTCCACTGTCACATTTGACGTCCATTACCTATTTAAATTAACCCACACAATTGGTTCAGGACTGACTGGTGAATGCACATTTGAATGTTGGTTTCAGAAATTTCATTGTGGAAATGTCTTGAAGATTAAAAAGGTTGTGGAAGATATTTTGTCATTGTAGTCATAGAGATATTGAAAGCATAAGTTAAAGCTTATCTTTATTTAACAGTCTGATAGCTTGCTGCTGAACTTGTGGTATTTTTTAAAACTGTCTCCAACTGCTTAAAGAGATTCTTAAAAAAATTACATAACTGTAACTGCCTTTATTTCTTACACAGCCTAATAATTACCTATTTTCATATTTGTTTTTATTTAATGTTTTTTCTTTATTCTGAAAGGAGGCTTCGAAGATAAAATCAACAGAAATGGGAGGAAAAAATGTAGTATAAAACCAAAAGCATCAGAAAAGAAATAACACAATATGGCACTGAAAATGTGACATTGTGTTAAAGGGCAAAAATCTTTAATTATTTAACCATTAATTTCCAGTTTGTTTTATTTTACAGTTTTTTTTTTCTTTTTTTCTCTCAATCACAAAATGTCTAAATATTGTTCTCAACAGACAATGTAATAGAATTCTTTCATTTAAGAATTAAGCCTGAAAATTTCTCAAATGCAGAATCTCTTATATGTTATATCATGCCCAAAATTGTATTCAAGAAATTTATTTAGAAAAAATTATCAAAAATTTATTTAGAACAAAAATAAGTCAATGCAATATAGATGTTCTCATGAGATTTAGACTCGCAATAGTAACATTTGTAACTGTAAAAATGTTACAATAAATTTTTTCAACTGAATATTTGGTTTCTTTTCGGCCCAAAATCTGAGTTTTGCCGAGCATTCATTTTCTGTGAAAATTTGGCCGGGGCTGAAACAATCTTTATTCCAAAAATCTCGTCGTTTCTTTAAAAATTTTCAACATTTCTTATTGATTTGAGTTGTATCGCCTTAAAGGACACATTATTTATTGCTATGAAGTTCACTGTTTATAATTATCAGTCATCGCTGACTCAAAACATGAGTGCGTATTATAAAATAAGCAAGGCATATATGTCTAAACTTTGAAGACGCTTTCCACATGCTTATTAAAAGCTGCAGACTTAACAGTAATAGAAAATTTTTAGTTTCAAACCGCAAAAATGTTTCGAATGTTGTCTAAGCAGGCATGAAAGAGTTCCTCCTAAAGGAGGAATTCCACCTTTTTAAAAGCAAATTTGGACATTCTCTGGATTGATACAAAAATGCAAAGAAAATATTAGAAGCATATGGGTGGGGGGGGGGGGGTCTAGAAAGCTTAATAATTAGACATTTTGCCTACTCAAATCTTTGGAGTTTGTTTCTGAATTTCTGTACTATCAAATCAAAGGCAAGCTTTTATTATAAGCATTTGAAAGCCATGTAGATTAAGTTCTTCAACTAGGGAAAGAAGGTTTCCATAGGAATAGAATATTTTATTCTATTTATAAAACATTTCTGGGTAATTCCAGTGATGCATTTTTGGAATGTATTTCTGGAGTAAAGATCAATTTGGAGTGCATATATTTAACATACAGATTTTTTTCTTCTTTTAAGTAAAGTCTTAAACATTCAAATCATTCAGAGTAATACATTTATTTTAAAAAATTAATTTCTGTACTTCACATAAGTTCATCAGATAAATTTGGATGGATTTATACTTTTAGCAAACTGTTTCCAATTTTCTTTTTTGATTTAATGAATTTATACATTTACTGTTATTATTATTTTTTTAATACTTTCTAAGTTAAACCTCGTGTACAGTTATAATTCATTGTATTGTATGAATAACTGTTGAAATGCATCTAAATTATACAAGTTTGGCCTTATTGTATATGGAAAAAAATTTCCACCTTTTTTCCCATTTCCCACTTTCATGCCTGCTAAGAAAGGTGTAGTAAAACAGATAAAGATCATTTACAGAAATCCTAAAAGATAAATTGAGGTATGTATACCTCAAACATTTTTTAAGTAGATGAAATTCATATAATTGGAAAATCATCCTGTGTTGTTGATGAATTAATTTAATTTTATATGAAAATAAAATGTTTTAGTCAGAGGCACAGAGAGCCAACTTGGGCCCCTAGAGATAAAATTTCCAAACAGGGGCACTTTTTGAAACTTTCTTAGGGGAGGAGGGAGGGAGAGTGTGCTAATATTTATTTTAATCTTGTTATGCACGTCTAAGAAAAAATGATACATTTTTATTCTTAAATATATTTTTGAAATTAGTTAAAGTACTCAATATTTTAAAATATGTCTTATTTTGAGAATGTCAAAATTTAAATATATATCTATATTTAAATCTCTCCTAAACTAATAATAATTATAAATTATAAAATGGTTATTTTATTTTAAACATATTATTGTTACTTTCCTAAAAACAAACTTTTAAGTGGTTTATTTCAATTAATTTAAATGCAAAATATTAAAGAATTGAAAATGTGTGCATATTTAAAAAATAAATATTTATTATTGAATTTGTTTTCAACTTTTTAACTATATTGTTAATTATTGATAAATGCCTATGATTATTGGTCCTCATAAAATAATAAAAAAGTTGTATTATTATTTGTTTTGTTTGTTAGAAATGTGTTTCTTTATATTTGTAACTAATTAATAATTTTATATAATATAATCTCATCACAATGAATGTCACATTAATGAATTTTTCAGCTTAACTTAATATTATTTGGATTAGAAAAAATAATCCTATACTTTGCGATTATAAATTTATTCACTTTAACGAATTTCAGATTAAAGATTTTTCCACATTAACGAATTTATTTAAGTGTAAAAAATAATACTTATTTCAGTTTATAGAAAGCAGAGTTCGCAAGATAACCTTTCTTGAAAAATTAAAATTCCGAAAGAAAACTTTTTTTGTTATTGGTTTCATTGCCACACGAATTTTAAATTTCCTTAGTTTTTCCTGTTTGCCTTACATTTGTAAAAAAAAATTCTAGAGAATTTATTTTTGCTGTACTTTCTTACCTTCACATTTGGCGGTATATAGCTGTATACCTATTAGTAAATTTTGAATCTGTAACAAATGACATTTGGAATTAAATTTTTTTTTTAATAGTAGAGAGCAAGAAAAGTAACTTTCATTGCATAATATTAATTTTTATTTTCAGTCAGTAGGTGCTCCAAGAAGGTAGGTAAATGTGGCAACAGTTTGTGTTCTATGATCAAAAGAAGCTCCGTTGCACATGGGAATATTTAAAAATCATTTATCCCAGAAAAAAATGTTCCCAAACTGTTTTACCATTGAAAAATATTGAAGTCAAAACGAAAGTCAATTTGTTATCGGAATACCTACATGTGGTATAATGGCCACGTTTACCTCCTATTTAAGCTGAAACAATATAAGCAGAAATTATCAGACTATACATGAAAAATAGAGAAGAATACTATTGAAGATTTTCGTTTGAGAAAATTGTTGTCAACTTCAGAAAAGAGATTCCTGACTATTTTGTAATAATAATAATAATAATAATAAAAGTTACGTTAATGGTAAGTAGTAGCATGATTTTTTTCAGCTTTCATGTATATCAGATAAATTTCTTTAGCTACGACTAAAATCTTGAAATTTAATGAATTTTTAATAGCTTCGTAATAATGTACTGTATATTTAGTCTTCATTTTCATGTTTTCAGAAAATTAATATATTTTTAGCAATCATATAATCTTATTTAATTTGCATCTGAATTTTGTTTTTTAAATCCACCATATTGGAAGTTTACATTGACGAATTTTTCAAGATAATGAACTTAATCGGTGATCCCTAAAAATTTGTTGTAACAAGATTTTATTGTATATTTATGTATGCATTAATTGAAAATTTTTTGAACATCTTCATTTCTATTTTCGTTTTCGGCTGAAACTAGGAAGATTGCTGAAATTTAGTTTTGGTCTTAAAAGCCTGTTTTGATTGAATTCTAATTATAATTTACTCCAGAATTATGCATTGCTCTATGTACCTCAGAATAAGCAGAAAAATTAAAAAATAATACAAGGATTATAATTAGCTGATGCTGAATTATTAGTTGTCTATGATCTTAGCTCTATTTTAATATGTTTGGTACTTATTTCATTGCAATTTGATATTTGCAATATATTTATATTAATTCATTATTGGTATTACTTTCTACTTATTTCTTATGTTCGTTTTAATAGGAGAATTCCATGTGAGGCTCCGTCAGTTAGAAAAATCTCTGCTACAAGCTCTTAATGATGCTAAAGGAAGGATTTTGGATGATGATAGGTAATTTGATAAATAACATAAAATGATCTGTTGTTATTACTTTCACCTATGAAATGAGTTTCAGCTTTCTGTTCTTGTTTTTATTTTAAATTTGTGATACTTGTGTGTGATTACAAATTTATAATTTGATATTAAAAATCAGATTGGATTAATGAATACCAATAATTCTTCATTGTGAATTTTCAGAAATATACCTCAGTGTGAATTGCAGTGTTGCCATTTCATCTGTATTGAAAATTTTAATCTTATTTTCTCTTTTTGAATAATTTACTAAATAATAGAAATATTTTCTTTTAAATCAGATGTTCCATGTTTTCACACACACACATACCATATATCTTGGCGTATAACATGCATTTTTAACTCTAAAAAATCATTTCATTTTTCCGTGTGCGTGTTATACACCGAATATAAAATGGTGGATGTAAAATCATAAGAAGGAAGCATTCCTAATTTTTAGAGGTATATTTAAATGCAGTTAAATATCAATATAAACAAAGAAACTTACAATATATATTTACTTAATCTTCCTTGCCAGATAACATGAAACATTCATTGTACTCGTCCTCATTTATATTTTTAGGAATGTCATCTTCTTCACCAATTGTTGCCTTCATGTATTTTAATCACACTGCCGCTTTCATGACCATGATTAGATTTTCTGATTCAGATTAGATTTTCTGCCATGATTGGATTAATTTATTCTTTTGTTAATTATGTTTGTTCTATGGGATCTAATCATATCTCAAACTAAGAGACTCCCTGTTTTTTAAAGATGCTGGACGCTTTTCACAAAATTTTTTTATCCATAATTTAAACCCATTTTCATCCATCCAACCCTTCTCATGGACATGAACAAAAACTCCATTTAGAAAATTACCAAGTAGCTTTGTTTTCCGTTTGAAAATTACCATTGATTTTAAATTGGTTCTTTAGCTAAGTAAAAAAGAGCCACTGTGAAGTGGAATTTTTTGTGTCTCGTAGTTTAAAATGGATTAGTTTTTACACCTATTGTTTATAGATTACTGGTGTTTTGTCCATATTTCCAATTTGAGACAAATCATAGTTTTTCTTCTTTCGCCTATCAATGATTAACTTCTGCAAACTTAACAGTTTTTGTTCTAAGTATTTTTGGTTTGTTTTCGTGGGGAAAACTTGATGCGTGTTATACAGCAGTATATGCTTGAAATAAAAATATATACTCTCAAAATAGTGATGCGTGTTATGCACCAGGGCGTGTTATAGTCAGGATATACGGTATACATATCCAAAAACTAAACCAAAATTTACAAAGCCACTGAACTGATCCAAAATAGAATAAATAAACTGAACAAAATGACAACTACTAAATCAACTTAAAAACAAATCCATATCCCACAACAACAGTCCAACAAACTTTAAATAATATGAAATATCTAAAACCATAAGAACTTAAACCAAAGGAGACAGGCGCCATGGCTTGCGACATGCACAGCGGGGTTTCTTGGGAAAAATTTTCGGCTTTTATGCCGAATATATTTTATCGGAGTATGTACATATATATATATGTACATACTCGTGTATAAGCCGAAAAATCTTGATCTAAAATTGTCTTTCAAAAAGGAGAAGTGTTTGCCAGATGTGCAGAAAACAAAAAGTGGGAATCAATGTTATTGCTTCTTTGGTTAAAGCCAATTAGATATGTGCACCGACCACTGCTGGTCACAACACGGTACCCCCCAAAAGGTCTTTGGTTAAAGAGGCATGGATGTCAATTCCAAGGGAGGTAATTTTGAAATCATTTAAAAAGTGTGGTATTAGCAATTCTATGGCAATCACTGAGGGCGATTTACGAAAGTCATGACAAAAATTCATCAGATGCTGTGTCAGATTTTTATGACGAGGAAGGCAACAGGACAGGACTTAATAGAACTTTTAGATTAAGATAGTGATTCCGAATTTGAAAGATTTGTTTGATGTTTGTTAATTTTTTACATAATTATTTTTGCTTGTTTAATATTTCATTAAAATATGATTTTTGTCTGAAAACATATTGAAATTTTTTAAGGTAGGCTTATACTCAAGTCGCGATTTTTATCAATATTTTGTCATTCAGACTAGGGAGGTTAAGGTTAATTTAACTTCCTGTACAGAACGTTAAATGAAGCTTAACTGTTTGATACAATATCTGTACACTTGCAATTCAGAACAGTGTTAAACACTTGTGGGATTTTTATAGGGTAAGCTTAATTTAATGTAATAGTTTTTTATCATGTATAATACTTTATCTTTCATTTCAGAGGTTTTCTTGTTATATAATGAATGTTCTTTGTTTGCTTTTATTATTCTGGTTCCATAGTCAATTGGGCACAGGGAGAATTAGTTTTTCAGCTTAAAGCTTAATTCTCTATAGAAATCGATTGTTTTTGCTTATATTTGTAAATCTTGTGCCCCTGAAGGCTTGATTTAGAATATAAGCATTATTTTGTATCCATACACTTGCTTTTTCATTTGTAATTTCCATAAGTCATTTCATTGGACTACATAATAACTAATATTTTGTTTCTTTTGTTTATAATAGTGATTTCATAATTTTTGGTCAATATAATCTTTTTAAATGTCTTAATTGTACAGAAAGTGTATATGTGTATGTATATATGTGTGTGTGTGTGTGTTGAAATAGCTTAATTATCTCAATTCTTAAATACTAAATTTAAAACCATTTAAGTATATTTCTAAAGGCTTCATTAATAAAATCTTTGCTGTTTAATTGTATTAAAATTTATTTAAAAAATATGTTTGTTAAAAATAGTTTGCCTTATTGTAATAATTAATATTTTCATCGAAGTATTAAGCTCTTTGACTTATATTCAAATAAATGTAAAAGAGCTTGGACTAATCACACGGGGCAATCAAATCAACGCTTTTCAAGTAATGTATTATGATTGATTATTTATCGTTAGTGTGATTTTTACTTATAGAGTTGTATTCACCCATTGTTATACAGAGTGATTCTGAAATGCCTGACAAATCAAGTTATAGAAAGAAATAAAAGTTATACAGGGTCATATTTTACTTATCTGGTCAATATATAAGATGTCTCACTGCTATCCAAATCTAAATATTCATTCATAATTTGAGATAGTGGGCGTCTAATGATGCAAATAGTCAGGGATTTGATGTTTCCTGAATCAACAGTGCATTATGTTTTAAAAACTTTCATTGCAACCGGAGCTATGCAGCCAAGAAACAGTACCACTCGAGCTCGACTATAATAACAATGGCTCGATAATATAGAATATTGCATTGATCTGTAATAAATATCAAACCAGGAACGATCACAGAAGCCGCATCCCTATGGCAAGACAGCATAAGACATAGAGTGACTTGTAAAAGGGCCAAAAAAAGATTGCATAAAATGGGCTTCAAATTTTACAAAAGCAAATGTAAGCCAATGTTAACTCCTGCTCAAAAAAGGAAGCTTTTTCTGCGGGCTGTGATCCACTTAAAATGAATGGATCAACAATGGCAAAGTGTTGTATGGTCGGCTGAATACCCTTTTCCAGTTTTGTATGGAAATATTGATCGCCAGGTCATATGGCAAGCAAATGAAGCTTTAAACCCAAAATTCATCAAATAAGAGTGCAAGATGTTCAAATTTAGTGATGTTTTGGTTATTCTGGAGTCAGCTAAATGATGCCATTTGATGAGACTATCAATATACAATGTTATCGGGACATTTTTCAGAATCATTTGTTGCCTTCAATTCAACAACTAACCTTCAATCGGGTTATCTTTTTTAATAAGACTTAGCCAAACCTCATACAGATAGGACAACAAAAGTCTAGCTTCAACAAAATTATATTTCTTTGCTAGATTAGGTTTTGAATTTACTGGGCTTCAGTCCTATCAATGATGTTTGGCAGTACTTAAAGAGGGAAGTTTGAAAAAATAAAATAAAAAATACATGTGACAATCAGCACTTGAAAAGAATTCTTCTTGAAGAATGACAAACAATTTCAATTTCTGTGTGCCAGTGTTTAGTTTCAACTATGCCAAGAAGAGTGGGAGATGTTTATGCTGCAAAAGGAGGGCCAACGAAGTGGTCGGACTTACTCATTTCGTCTCATTTGAAGATGCGCAAAACATTAGGAACATGAACTTGTGAGGAAATGGATTTCATTGGCCACAAAGTTTTTGTTTATTATTTTTTGTTTAATTTGACTATGTAATAGTAAAATGCATCATTTTTCATTAAAAATAATTTACTTAAAATATTTTGAATTATTTTTTACTTTTACTGTCAAAAAGCATCAAAAAATTAGGGCTACAGGTAAGGCAGTATTTAGAATTGGGTATGGCATTTAGTTCAAAATAAATTTTGCAACTAACATCAAAGTAGGGATACATACAGAAAAATTAAATTTTGCATTTATAAATATGTAAATAAAATTGCATGAATACAGATGTTTTAGCAATTGCATACTAGGATAAAATAAAGGACCTTTGAGGGAAATAATTTTATAGCTCTTATGAATACGTAACTATTTCTGTGTGAACGACCTCTTCTTCTATCAGTAACACTGTTTTCCCCTCAGCATGAAAGTAAAATTTACAATCAGGTTCAGAGTTTTAAGTTCTATCTTGTTTAATAAGGAACATAAGAATAATTTTCATGAATATTGTCAGAAATTCTACAGTCGTTTAGGTTTATTTGGTTTCTAATACTCTTTCATCAAGCATGTACTAAACCTGTTCTAAAAGATATTGATGGACGACCTGTAAAAAAAATGTTTGTTTTTATTTAGTGCTCATTTAGAATTTGCTTAATTATGTGTAGTTAAAGTTACTGATTATGTATTTAATCATTTTAGTGTCATAAGCACTCTGGAAAAATTGAAAAATGAAGCTTCTGAAATTATGCATAAAGTGGAAGAGACTGATAAAGTTATGAGTGAAGTTGAAATGGTTTCTCAACAATACATGCCTCTTTCTCAAGCATGTAGCAGCATTTACTTCACATTAGAAGGCTTACACCAAGTAAGTTTACCGGAAATGATTGCTTATAGCAGAGCTTTTTCATTATTTCATTCATTTTTAAGTGCAAATACACTTTCAAAATTTTCACCATTTGAGACAAAATTTATTTATGATCTAATTATTAACTTAATCATTAGACTTATAAAGCTCTTATTGAGTTTCTGAAGTAAATTGTGTATCTGTCTTAGATAAGTTTTAATTTTTTTCTTTTCAGGTTCATTTCCTATACCAGTATGCTCTCCAGTTCTTCTTGGAAATGTATAATGATGTCCTTACAAACAATCCTCACTTAACTGGATTACTGGATAATCATACTCGATTGTCACATATCACTTCTGATCTTTTCCAGGTAAATGCTTTTGTTCTTAGTGCAGACTCTATAAAATATAGCTTGCATACAGAAATAATTTTATTTGTAATTGTTATCTAAATTTATAATGATCTATAATATCTGCTCAAATTCTCTTCCAGACTGTATATAATAGAGTTACCCGTGGTGTACTGCATGAAGATCGTCTCATATTTGCATTGCTTTTGTGCAAAATATATCTAAAAGGATTATCCAGGTAAGGATGATTTTCCTCATTTTAAATTACTTCACTGTATCTCCTTACTTGTTTGAATGTTGTATTATTTTGTTTAATATATTAAAGGGCAATTCCATGCAAAGTAGGACATCATGAACGTTTTTTTTTCTTCTTAAGACATAAGTGTATTATATATCTTTTTTTAGTAAAAAGTCCAAAGAAAAATAAAATTGAGGTATTTTTCTATATTTATATGTATTTTTTTTTGTAAATGGGTTACAAAATAACATTTTTTTTAGCAGCAAATATGCCTGAATTTCATACTATTTCAAATGCCAATCAATCATAATAATTTTGTTTGTTTTGCTACAGTTTTATTTTTTACAGTAGTAGTAAGTATCTTTTTATTAGTTAATATTTAAAAAATATATATATATACATAATATTTTAATTAAAAAGGTTAATTAAATTTGTTCTTTTACATGTAACAAGAGTAACCAAAAACATATAAAAGTTTATCCTAAGGAGAAAAAAATAAATTAAAATCACAATTATCCATATAGATGTGTTGCTTATCTGTTATTTGTGCAATCTTCAACAGTATGATATTAATTTATGAAAATTATGACTTATTACTTTAAATTTCATTTTGTAACAAGAGTAACTTTAGATTCTTTGTAACAAGAATAACCACAACTTTCTTAATTTATTAAATGATTTTAACCAATTTTTCATCATTTCAACACTACCTGTAATAGCTACATGAAACTTGAAGCTATTGTAAACAGTTAAACAGAAGTTTGGGATATTAACAACTCAACTCAGCATAAATTAAGGAACAAATTAACATGTTCTTGTTCTATAGAATGCCAGGATTTTTTTTTTTTTTTTTTTTTACTCATAGTAAATATTTTTAATAATTCTACATGTTAAGAACAAGCAAATTTAGAAGATACTAAGGTTTATAAAGCAGTTAAGTATTTATGGTTTCGTTCATCTGACGAAACCCTATTCGTCTCAGTCCTCTGTCTGTCTGTCCGTCCGTCACAGAGCCTGTTCTCAGAAACTATATATGTTGGAGACTTGAAATTTTGGATTCTTATAGCTGAACACCTCACATCAAACGACAAATCATAAAATTTTGAAAAAGTCGTATATTTATCCCTCTGGGCTCTAACTTGTGCATTTTAAGCTTATTTTTTCTAACTGAGCCCCTAATTAAGTTGAAGACTTGAAATTTTGGATTCTTATAGCTGAACACCTCACATCAAACGACAACTCTTAAAATTTTGAAGAAGTCTTATATTTACCCCTCTGGGCTCTAACTTGTGCATTTTGAGCTTTTTTTTTAAACTGAGCTCCTAATTAAGTTGAAGACTTAAAATTTTGGATACTTATAGCCAGGGCTGCAGAGTCGGTGGGAAATATGGACGACTCCGACTCTAGAAATTTTAACAGGATCCGACTCCAACTCTTTTGCTCAAAAATGGGCATGACTCTGACAACGCAGATCTGCTTGTAAAATGGACGACTCTGACTCCGGGAATTTTAACAGATCCGACTCTGACTCTTTCGCTCAAAATAAGCCTGACTCCTAATCTGCAGCCCTGCTTATAGCTGAACACCTCACATCAAACGACAAATCATAAAATTTTGAAAAAGTCTTATATTTACCCCCCTGTGCTCTGATTGTGTATTTTAAGTAATTTTCCTAACTCAGCCTCTAATTAAATTGGAGATGTGAAATTTTGCATACTTCTAGCAGAACATTTGCGATCATAATAAAAATTTCAAAAAATCATACATTATTTACCCGTCTGGGCTCTAACTTCTGTATTTTTAGCAACTTTTCTAACCTTCACCCTTTTCAAACTTTAGCCGACACTCCTTTAACCACCCTTTCATATTATGCACCATAGCCATATATATTTTAGTTTCAATGTTTACCACCAGGGGGCAGTATAAATTGTAAAAATATTGAGTTTACCATCACTTGTAAACTCTAGAAATCATTTTTCCTTTGATAAAATTTAATAAATGCATTATTATATAATTATTTGTACTCATAATGTGCCTTATAACTTTCTTACCAAATCTTTAAAGGGGAATGTAACAAGAGTAACCATTTTTTTGTAACAAGAGTAACCTTTTTTTTTTCCAATTTTAAATAATATATTAGAATTTAAAACTTTTAGATGGCTGTCATTTAATAAGTAATCATTCCTTTTTTGAAATAATTTTAAATTTGAAGATTTTGGTATGTAGTGTAGATAAAATAGTCATTAATGTAGAGGAATAAAAAACTTATGTGTTTTTCAGGTAACAAGAGTAACCATACTTTAGATGACTCAGTCTATAAAACTAATAAAGTTTATCATGTTTTTCTTGCACAAATACAAAAAGTAGGCATTCTTCTTTATTATACAGCAAAAAATTCTGTGCATTTAAAAAAAAAGGCATCAAAAGTAATGCATTTCTATGTTAAAACACCACCATAAATGTAACAAGAGTAACCGTGGAATTGCCCTAAATAATCACATTGAAATTATCAGCAAAGTAACACTAATTATTCCATACATTTTACTTTTTTTTTTTTTTTTTTTGTAACACACACTTATGTAGTCTGAAAATATTTGAATTTATTTATTATTTCACTCCTTTACATTTAAACTTTTGAAAATTAGTCACATCATGATATTTCAATGCATTCCATATGTATGCTTGGAGTTATTAGTGCGTGTTTTTATTGTATCTTCTCAATTGAAAATAGTCCTTTAATTGAAATAATTTTATTGCATTCCACTGTGATATATTGAAATGATTTATCTATGACTATGTTTTGTTTTAATTATGTTTAGTACCTGGGTGACGGAGCCTGACTTACTAATTTTTCTGTATGTTCATACTATATTTGAGCGACGACAATATTTTGTTATTTCCACATAAAAATAACATTTCAAGTTTCTGAAAGTTCTAATAACAAATGTTAGCAATTTATTTTTTGTTCATGTAATAATACTGTATCTAGTTTCTCCATGTTATCAAGATAAAAGTTAGGATTTTTTGTTACATATTTCTGCACTCATTAAATCCCAAATTGGTTGAAAAGAGATATACTATATAACAGTTCACACAAAACAATGAAGAAATATTCAAATGGATACATTATGTTTAGATGTATTTTTTAATTTCTGAAGATGCTGTTAATGAGACTTTTATTGTTAATGAAAGACTTACTGCTTCTGTCCTACTGCTTATTTCTGTCTAATTTTGTTACTAAGATTTTTAATATTAAAAAAAAAAAAAGGTATTAAACTTAAAACTCATTAAAAAAAAAAATTCACTTGTTTTTTATGAGTTCGCCATAGTTGTATTCCCTTGAGCATATAAATGACTCCCAAAAACTATATTTGGAAACACTTTTTTTTCTTTGCCAAATTAGTTTTTAAATGTGGTCTAAGAAATATTTTTCTATTCAATTTTAGTGAACCTAATTTTGAGCATGAATTCAATCACTTCCTCCGTGGCAGAGAAGGAATTCTACCTGGACAACCTACCATTCACGTTCCTGGCTTGAACCCAGACCAACTGGAAGGAGCTACTGCTCTTTCTAAACTTCCAGCTTTCAAAAACTTACAGAAAAATCTGGATAACATTGAGGTATGGTATATGTGACACTACATATTCATACTTACATGGATAAAAATATCTTCCGTGCTTCAGCAGATTTCCACTTTAAAAAATATTTAAATCCTCCCCCCACCCCTCCTTAAAATTTCTGCTTCCTCCCTTTGTTCTATTAAGCAGTCAAAATTAAATTTTTTTGAAATTCTATTTTTTTTCATGCCTTATTTATTACTTTGTTGTGACAATAAATAATCTTCCTGAATTCCTTTCCCTTCCTATCGCACAAAGTTAAAAAAAAATTTAAACTATTTAACCTTAAAAAAAAAAAAATCTAATTCATTTTTTTTTTTACAGTAAATAAATAATCCAACTATCTAAATTACCCTCTTAATCTAAGATTTCTGATTTCCCTTCCCCCCCCAAGCACAGAAAGTTTAAAAAAATCCATCTTTATCAATTCAACAAAAGGAGATGTGGGAAAAACTAAATTTCTCTCTGTTTTGTGGTTGCACTGTTCTGACCCCTGTATTTACTCATTCACTTACCTTCATGTGCATGTGTGTTTATACTGTTGCTGTCAGCTTAGTAAATAATGGTACAGTTGTATTTTATGAACTCTTATTTACTTATTTTAACCCTTAAATGACGGGTGTTGCTTTTCGGCAACATACCCAATTTAGGCTCTAAAATACTATTAGAATAATTTTGAAGCTATAAAGCCTAATGTTGCCAATAAAATACATTCTGAAAATATTATTAAATCGATTTTCAGCATGTAGATGGCAACACTTGTGCTGTTTAAGAATAAAGATAGATTTATTTTTTCAATTGTTGCTACTTGTTCTTTTTGTTTTGTTTGGGAGCTTGCGAAATACCCTATTTTGTTTTGGAGTGAGCAAGTAAAATTTATTTCTTATTATAGTTCCTAAAATTCTTGTGTGTTTAATATTATAGAATTTTATCAAGGAAAATTATTTTTTCAATTAAACACCTGTATTGCCGATTAGTAACAAACTGTTTTTTAGCCGTAAACTATACTTAAAACAAAATATGATTTTTTAAAGTATTTTTCCCATGATTTATTTAAAAAAAGAAAGCCGAAAAACATTATTACAATGATTTTTGAAAAATCAGGCATTTAAGGGTTAAATGCTTGATTGATATAAAAAGTAGTATGTACTTAAGATTCTGCTAAAGCATTTGAATCTTGAGTTGATAATTTTGTGGATTTTTTATTTCCGGGATTCTGCAATCACTAATAATTAAAAAAAAAAAAGTTATGTATAAATATTTATTCATATCAAGATATGGAACAGTGCTTTAAAGCTTCTCTGAAATCTACATTTTCTTTTTAAATTTATAAAATCATTTATCAAAAGTCTGATAAATTCCAGTCTTTTGTTCTATATTTAGTGTCTTCTCCTTTATAATTTTCTAAAGTACTACTAAAAAATATTCACTATACCCATCATGGAAACAATTCAGAAATTAAATTTAGAGAAGCTTTTATTTTTCTCTAAAATTTTTACTATATACTAAATATGGATAAGATGATTAATTGTAGGATAATTTAAAAGATTTAGATTTGTAATTCTTTTTTGGGGGGAAAAAAGAATTTTTTCATTATATAAATAAAATATTAAAATGATTTTATACTCTCTCTATTCCATTTTACACTATTCTTCCTTTCTGTGTATCATAATTCTAATTTTCATCTGTAATTTTTTTTTTTCTACTTACAATGTATTTTATTCCAGAATTTCAATGGCTGGATCGAAAGCTCAAATCCTGAACAAGATGTTCCAGTTTTATGGGGTGATGAAAAGCCACTGACATCTATTGGAGTAGCTATGCATGAACTTTTAGTTACTCAAGCATTTAGACCTGACAGGGTGATAGCTAAAGCTCTGCAAGTTGTGTCTGCTGTGTTGGGAAATAATTTCTTAGCAGAAGCTGAAGTAGAACTCGACTTGGCAACTATTGTCGAAAATGAAGTAATTTTTTTTTTTTTTTTAATAATTTTGCTTTTTCTATGGACATTATATTTAATTTGTAAAAAAAATAATCATAATTTCATTTTTCAGATTAAATCAAATACTCCTGTACTGATGTGCTCTGTACCAGGCTATGATGCTAGTGGTCGAGTAGATGATCTGGCTGCAGAATTAGGCAAAAGTATTACATCCATTGCTATGGGCTCTGCAGAAGGTTTCAGCCAGGCTGAAAAAGCTATCAATTCTGCTTCCAAAACTGGAAGGTACTTATTTGTTTGTTGTCCTGATCAGAAATAACTTGTGCATGTTTTAAATTCATATATGTTATTTAATAAAGTAAAATGATTCAGTGCTTTGCATTATTAACATTGCAAACAGTTATATTCATTATATATAAAAGAAAAGGGTCCAAGAATGTTTATATGTTTGGCTAATTTAAAAAGTTACTGGATGCATTATTTTCCATTGAATAGGTTATTTTCCCGGGTTCATTTTTATGTATAATATACCGATATAGCCATGATTTTTTATAATAAAATTTGGTATTTTTCCCTTATTCAAGCATAAATATTGTTGTCTTTTTTTTTTTTTTTTTTCCTTTTGGCAACGGCACCTCGATTAAAGAACTGAAATGGCTATACAGTTCGAAAAATTACAAATATTCTTGAAAAATAAGACAAAAAAGCCTTCTCCTGATTTTATTTAAAATACGATAAACCTGTTTTAGTGATAAAATAGTACTGTAAAAACATTTAATTTTAAAATGAAGGTAGTGTTTGCAATATGCAGAAAGAAAGTTTGCGATGTCAATGAAGGCAATTGAAACAATATTTGGTGATTTATTATTTACACAGTGATAAGAAAAAATGTACCTGAAATTTTGATTAAATAAACTAAATGTCTTCTTTTTTCTTTTTTAAATAAGTTTTCAGTTTTAGATTTCATGTTCTATTTTTTTCAAAATATTTTAAGCTTTATTTTAAAAATGGTGTCATTTTCACTGATAGAAACAAACTTCTTCAAGAATCAGAATGTCCATTATTCTTATGGAGATTTATCTAATTGTGCATTAGTATTATTTCCATAAATGCCGTGGTTTTAAATATAAAAACATTCTTTCTAAAATAAAGTTTTAATTATCTGTTTATTCTTATTTATTACACTGGTGGGCGAAACTTAAGCAACAACTTTTTTGGGGGGGTAGTGGGGTGGGACATAACTCCACAAGAAATCACAAGGGTGAAGGAAGCATGAAAATTGAGTAGTAACGAAAAAATGAACACATACAGTGTGGAATCAAATGACATCAAAAAAGGATTTTAATGAAAGAGTAAGTCGATACAAATGATTGTGTCCTCAAGACATAGACTGACAAACAGGTATCCCTAGCACCTCTTCTAACTGAAGTGGCTGATTGCACTATCTTCCATACTCAACACTAGATTATCCAATAGTTGTTGAGGTAAAAGTACCCATTTCTCAATAAGCATTTGTTTAAGTTGTTAAGTGTTCTCCGGCAGATGTAATCATGCCAACATGCCACAAATATTCTATGGGTTTCAAATCAGGAGTGTACATTGACCAATCCATTGTAGCGATATCTTCACTTTCTAGCAGCTCCTCGACTGCAAGAATCCAATTTGGCCTGATGTTATGATCAATAAAAATGAAGTCTATACCAGTGGCACCTCGAAACAGATGCATTTGGGGGAGGATCACTTGTGGACAATAACGATCTCCAGTAACAGAAACTCTGTCAAAAAATTTTGAACTCTGAAATGCTCTCTTTCTTTGATGTTAGTGGAATAAAATCTAGAGGTCTACACAGACTGGAATTCTCAGTCCCAGCCTGAATGAAAACTATCTTGGCATGTCCCATATAAAAATCAGTGGAAATGGGCCTGGCCCATGCAAATATGAATTAAATCAGGCTCAATTGAAATTCTGCAAAAAATTCTGATTTTTTTTTTTCTTCACATACAATTAAGATTCTTTTAAAAAATACATATTTATGGGAAAATGTACAGTATATTTTAGATTACTATGTGTTTACTAGACAGAAAATACACAATAGCATTATTTATGATTACTTAGTCTCTTAGACATTCAAATAAAGATTCATTAAAAACATTAATGTAGTTTAGAAAAAAAGAAAAAACAGTGGGTTAAAAACATCACAACTTTTGAAGCTGTATAATAAAAAGTAGGTTTTTGTGAATACTTCTCTGTAATTTATTAAGGCTATTCTCAAATGCAAACGAGTTACTTTCTGACACATTTTTTAATTCATTTTTGTTCGGAAATGCATAAAATTGGCAGGAGTGTATAGTGTTAGACTTAATTGCAAAAAAAAAATGCTTAAAGTGCAGTTATTGAAATGTGCCATGGTGTTTCAAAGTTGTTAAACTTTTTATAGACTCTGCAGCTTTTGATACATTTTTTTTTCATTCTATTAACTGTTTAATATTGCCTCTGTTTTGCAATAAGGGCGTAAGGCACATATTTTTCAAAATTGTGTTAAGTGCATATGTAGAGTCAGGAAGCTGTATTCTATAATATGTTATAAGGGCGTAAGAGTGTATCTATTAATGAGAGAGTTAAGTGGAGCTTAAGGCACGGGTGCTGTCCATAAGTGTTGTGCATTAAGGTCTTAAGGAGCTACTTGAGTCCTTTACTAATCATATAAATTTTTCCAGGAAAAACTAGATGTGAAATATACATAAAAATTTAAACTTTACTCTCAATGGTGTTTACACAGAGCAATTACAGGGTGAAGAATTCTTTGTTTTAGTTCTCCTGATCAATTAATCATTCATGCCTTGTGCCCTTATTGCAAAATATAGGCAATATAACAACAAATACCTTTTTGTTAATAAAAAATATTTCCAGAATTCAAATTTGTCCAGCATTGGCATATTTTAAGATCTCTAAAAAAAAGTTATTCTGCACAGAAAAATATTTAAAATGGCATTTTTTGGAGCATAGTTGTGTGCAGAGAAAGTTAATTGGGATGCAGAACACTCATTGTTCTCGAGAACATTACAATAAAAATAAGCAAAGAATTTTCTTATAGTCTCTTCTACTGGGGTACAGTTATCTTACTTTGTTGCATTTTACTTGTTATTATTTTTTAAATTGCATTTGATAAAACTAAATTATAAAAAAAGAGCTGGACATTGACACCATGGAAAGTTCAACATGAAAATAAAAATCGCCAAATTACTGAATGATGTATATAAAATAAATTAAAAACTAAATAAAAATTAAAATAATGTTTCAGTCATCATCTACGACCATTGTCAGGAAAGAGTTTTATATTGCTTTTAAAGAACAAAGCCGAACTGTCATGAATTTAAAAAGTTCGTTAGGTTTTTAATGTTTATTTAGTTTTTAATTTATTTTATGTACACCATTCAGTAGTTTTGTGAATTTTACTTTCTTCTATCTTCACTAGAAGAAAGTATTGTAATCGAAATTTTTTTCGACTTCCAGTTTTCGACGGATTTACATGTTTTAGGGGTCAGAGATCCCAAAAAACATGTTTATAACAAATGTCTGTCTGTCCGTGCGTCCATCACAATTGTACCATCCAAAAGTGTATGAAGTTATGCATAGAATTGAACCAAATTTTTATTTTAAGTTCTTGGCTATGGCAAGCAGGTCCTTCCTTAATTTGGAAAAAATTCGCCGGTAGGGGGCACTGTAATTGCGATTTTTGTGTGATTTTGAATATTGTACCATCGAAAAGTGCATGAAGTTATGCATAGAATTGAGCCAAATTTCTTGTGTTTGTTTTTGGTCATGGCACGAAGGTCCTCCCTGAATTTGGAAAAATTCTGCCGGAAGGGGGCGCTATAATTGTGATGTCTGTACCATTTTCATTATTGTACCATCGAAAAGTGTATGAAGTTATGTATATAATTGAACCAAATTTTTTGTGTATGCTTCTGGCTATGGCAAGCAAGTCTTCCCTGAACTTGAAAAAATTCTGCCAGAAGGGGTCGCTATAATTGGATTTCTGTGCCATTTTCATTATTGTACCATCGAAAAGTGTATGAATTTATGCATAGAATTGAACCAAATTTTTTGTGTGAGGTTTCTGGCTATGGCAAACAAGTCCTCCCTGAATTTGAAAAAAATCTGCCAGAAGGGGGGGGGGGGAGGGGGGGGGCGCTGTAATAGCGATGTTTGTGCCATTTTCTTTATTGTACAATCGAAAAGTGTATAAAATTATGCATACAATTGAACCAAATTTTTTGTCCATGTTTTTGTCTTTGGCCAACAGGTTCTCCTTGAATTTGGAAATATTGTGCTGTAAAGGGGCTCTGTGATAGCGATTTTTGTATACTTTTCTTGATTTTCGTAGTTCTATTGTCCATCGACGGCTCATGCAAAGGCGGGAACTCGCTTCCTGCTATGCCGGCTATTCGCAAACATCTGATAACAACAGAATAAGGAAAAACAAATAATTTTAACAAATATCATGATATAGATTAACTCGTTTTTAGTTCGTTTAATTGACTGAAGCAGAAATTTAAGATGAAAATCAAAGTTGGTATAGTATTGAACTAATAATATTGAAGTATTAACATGTGTAACTAGTTTTTGAAATATTAAGATGTATAAGATAGAAGAAAGTTTTGGGATTGGCATATCCAACTAGTTATTTTCATGTTAACATTAAATTAAATTATGTTATGTGTAAATCTGTAATTGTTGAAAAAAAGGAGTAAGAATGAAAAATATTTTGTTTGTAGGTGGGTGATGTTGAAGAATGTACATCTTGCTCCTCAATGGTTGGTACAGCTAGAAAAGAAGCTCCATACCCTTAAGCCTCATGCTTCATTCAGACTGTTCCTCACTCTTGAAATCCATCCCAAAGTTCCTGTCAATCTTCTGAGAGCTGGACGTATTTTTGTATTTGAACCACCACCTGGAATCAAAGCTAACTTACTTCGTACATTTAGCGCTGTTCCAGCCCAAAGAATGATGAAGGTAAATCCGTGTATTATATACATTTAAATTACACAGGAAAATATTTTTATTTTTCTTCTTTCAATGTATTTGGAGAGGGAGAGGGGTTGTTTTTTTCCATTTACAGTAAATGGTAGAAAGGTAAAAACCTTATTTATTAGGGCTTTATAGTAATTCCTTTTTTATTAATTGCACTAGCCTGTAAATTTGCACAGTCCTTTTACGCATTTTTATTTTCCTGAATTAGGGATGCACCGAATATTCAATATCTATTCAGTATTCGGCCTGTTCGGTCATGTTTACCGAATATTCGGTTTGGCTGAATATCAAACTATTTGGTATATCGAATATTCGACTTGGCCGAATATTGAAACATTTGGCCCAACCGAGTACTTAAAGAAAACTTTTAAAATATATTTTTAATAACCTTATACCACTTCTACGTTTAACAGTCAACTTATAAAGATGTTTAGAATAATTAGAAACAGAATCACATTCTTAAATAAAAGAGAATGTTTTTACATTATTTGATGTTTGGTTAATTTTCTTAAATAATACTTAACAATCATGAGGATTTTCATAGGAATTATGTACAAATGCAAGTTCCTGAACATTGTCCAGTAAATAATCTGTTTCTTGCTAAGAATTTAACCCTTTCAGGACCGAATTTTTATTTACAAGAGGAAAAATCTGAATTTCTGGAATTGAGGTGTTTTAAGCTACTATAAACATAAATATAATTTAAAAAAATTATTTAACATTTTTAATAGTTTTTTTAAATGATGCCATTTGGCATCATTGGGACCAAACGGGAACTGAACATGAAAAGCGCATGATGCCATTTGGCATCATTGGAAGCAAAAGAAAAGAAAATATACATACAATTTTTAATGTGTATTGATTTTTTAGTGTCCATTTCATGTGTAATTGTATTTACTAAAGTTCCAGGCTTTTGACAAGAATAGAGATTTGTTTGATGCACTAAGGTGGTGTTGGTGTTGTTCATGACAGCCGATTATCCACACGAGATATGTATGCCCTTAGTGGAGGTCTTTTTAAAGGAACCTAACCCATATTTACGCAAGGATAACCCTGATTCGATGAAAACCACTAAAACCCCGAACAGTTCGGCCGACGAGCGCAATTGGTTCTGAACCAGCACTCCCCATCTATGAGCTTTGCAGCGGAACTTCTCAGCCACTTGATACACTAGGTTATCTGTAATTTATTCATCACAAAATAATTTAAAGTACTCATAAGGACTAAAATTTCATCAGGAGGCAATGAACAAGTTTCTCTAAATGACGTGTCAAATGGTTCAATATTTTTATCTTCTAATTGATCTACATTTTCAACTTCAAATACTTATTACCTATAGAAATAATAACTGGGCCGACTGAATCATTTGTATCCAAATCAAGAATATTAACAATTGGGCATCCATGGAAAACTCCGAACAGTTAGGCCGACGAGCGCAACAATTGAATTGGGCAACCACGCAATCAATTGTCGCAATAGTGCACGAAATCATTTGCATTTGATAGATTGCATGCACTTTCACTGTCTTCTTCGTCAGATTTTTCAATTTCTGTATCTGAAAGATCATCATTCCTTAGTAAATAAATGGCTCTTTCTATTGATACAAACTCTTTTTTTCGTCTTGGCATGATAAATAGTAAAGGATTTTTTTTTCCTTTCAAAAAACTATCAAATCGGATAAGAAATCAAAATAGAGAGTTAAGTTGAAAATATCTATCAAGTCCCAGTGATGCCATTTGGAATCATGTATATTTACTATGCATTGTTACTGAAATAAAAATACAATTGTTGAATTATAAATACATAAATATGTACTTCATACATATTACAACTTATATTTAAAATATTGTAATTTTTAAAAAAGGGAAAAGTGTGAATAAATATTTTTTTTCACAGTCATGTTTTCACTTCACATTTTAAAAGGAAATCAAACAATACTTTTCAGTTTTCGGAACCTCAGCTACCATCTCTTGAGGAAATAAAAAAATACTACTGAAAAGACAGAAAAAGTGTCTTTTGAATGACACCAAACAGAATCTCTGAGATTAAGTTTTTAAATATAAAAAAAAAAAATCATGAAAATCATGATCCCATTTGGCATCACTGGGCCTGAAAGGGTTAAGAACATTTTCAATCTCTGAAAATGATTGCCTACTCCAGACATCGATCTAGTATGCATTTAAAAACTTCCTTGCTTAATCAAAGGGAGTAGAACAATTATTCTTGCTGAGTTGCCACCATATAAAATTTGAATAGAATAGTGCAAAATTTGAATAGATTGTATTATTTATTTACTTTAGTCTCTTTCTGACAAACAAATAATATATGATCCTGTGCAATTTTTCTTCTAATTTTTTCACAATTTCTCTTTGATTTTAAAATGTTTGCTTTAGAATTTAAGAAAATTTTATCCATTTGTTTTAATTCACAGAAGAAGCCATGAAATTAAAAATTTTATTAATAAAAAAAGTTTTATAACTATCCTCCTCTTAAATAACTCAAAGAACATTTTTTTCAGCATTAAGTTTATGTTTTAAATATTATGCAAAATTGTTTTAAAATTCAACATTTTAATGCCTTTAAACTTTGAAATATAAAAGTATTCAACCAGCCAAATATTCGGTATTTGGCCTATCATTTACTATTCGGCTAAGTATTGCATAAATATACAAATTTCATCATTTTCTTACCTTAGAGTGTATGATCTGTATAAGCTCCTGACATACAGCTAAAACTCTATACATAAGTATTAAAAATATAGATATTAATTTTTAATGTCTTATAATATTATTAAACCACATAACGTTGTATGATATCCATAAGCCATATTATATATGATATCTATAAATATGTCATATTATGTATAATATCTATAAATGATTGATAATTTTGCAAAACAAAAACATAGCATACTATTGTGTTACTTTGTTTCAAATATTCATGATCTTGTAAGTTTCCGATGTTTTATTTTCAAATTGAGAAATTCAATGTGCATACTTTATCCAATTCTCAAGTGTTTGTATTGCAGTATTTAATATCTTATTTTCATAGGCTCCAGGAGAAAGAGCACGGTTATATTTCCTTCTTGCTTGGTTCCATGCAGTTGTTCAGGAACGCTTGCGCTATGCACCCCTTGGATGGTCTAAAAAATATGAATTTAATGAATCTGATTTGAGAGTGGCTTGTGATACCCTTGATACATGGATTGAAACTGTTGCCATGGTATAAATGAGATTTTATGTTATTTGTGTTTGTATGGTGTAATAAAACAGAAATGTTTGTTAAAAATTAATCACCTTTTTATGAAATTATGTTGAACTGCAACTATAGATTTAATTTTTGATATTTTTCCTATCCTTTTTTAAACAATTTGGTCTTAGTTTTTAATTTTGTGTACTAATTAAATTTGTTTACACAGATATAAAGACAGAGAACAATACTATAAGAACAAAAAAATAGTCATAAAAACTTCTTTTTCTTCTCAAGAAAATGATAAAATATAAGGCAATTTTTATCTAGTTTCCAGTAATTTTTCTCAGTTATTAATGGTGTTTTAGTTGTTATATTCATTACTTTAACTTACTCTGTTGCTTGAAAAAGTTGGTGGTAATTTGTGTATTAAAGCAAAAAAATAATTCATTTTTGCTTGCTTTTCAATCTTTAACTATTTGAAAGTGAACATTCTGAGCAAGCTCCTGCAGTGGAAAACTATTTTCCATGCCAAATCTGAATTTTCTAAATCAAGATTTTTGTGTATTTTTCTCATTATCTCACCCCTTTAATATTAAAATTAATAAACTTACCACTTTTTAGATTTTAAATTTGTCAATTTTCAAGAAATCATGGGAAATTTCTCTCTTTAGACATGTTTCTTCATAAATTATTTTATCCGTTGACACCATAATGTTTAAATTTTATAATATCTGTGCTTCATAAACATGTAATTCTTAGAAATAGCCTTTATAATAGCTTGTATAATATTGAATTCTTAAGTGATGAAGCAATACCTGATCACTTTTGAACTCTATAAATAAATAATGCTATAATAATAACAATATAAATAAGTTTTGTACTGCATACAAACATCTACGGAATGTTTGTATTCATAACTGAAGCATTGTTTCTTTCTTAAGTATTTTAATCAAGATTTGTTTATAAATGTTCACTCTTAAACATCCTTACTTACTCCACATCTGATGAAACACCTCATATAGTAAATGATATAGTACATATTCAAATGTTTTGCGTTTATTCACACTATATTTAGGCTTAATTTTGGTTGTTTTTTATATCAAGTAATTTGCAATTTCAATTTTTAGTAGGCATTTAAATTTCTCGTAAAATAATATTATTATTAAAAAGTGTTTGGCATTTCCTTTCGCCATGATTTAAAAAAAAAAAAAAAAAAAAAAAAAAAAAAAAGTTATTATTAGTGTCTCAAAATTGTGTAAAGAAACAAAATTAGTTTGTAGCTTGATATTTATTGAAATTAAAAGAAAAAAATTACATATTTAAAAGTTTTTAATTAAAAGTTTATTAAATTAATCATTAAAATCTGCAAGGCTTTTCTGAAGGTGCATTTTTTTTGTTATATTTTGTGCTGTAAAGACTGAAATTATGTGATATTTAGAAACAAAGATGCAGATGGTGAAAAAAATACCTGTTGCAAAAACTCAGTAAAAATTCCCTTAAATCTAAATGAAAAAATATGTAAATTGAATAGTAAAAAACATTTCTTCAAGGAGTATCTCTGTGCCCAATGCCCATAACACTGGCCTTATCCAACATGGGCTGAGTGTCCCAAGGACAGAAATTTCCAAACCTGGCCTAACCTGTATAGAAAATTTATTGGCCTGCCTCGGCATAAAAGCTAAAAGTTTGTCTCGAGTCTGGTGTGACCTAATTTCTACAATTATGTTGTGATAGTTCTGAAGCAACATTATTAAAGTATGGATTAATTAATTAAAATTATTAAAATTATTAGTTATTACATAAACACTGATTACAAAAGTGGACTTAAGCAACTACATTCAAGTAAAGATCCATAAAAAAAATCAATGTAGTTTAGAATTGAACAAAAAAATCATTTTATAGTTCTACAAAGGAAAAAAAGGTTGATTTTTAAAAAATGTATCTCTAATTTATTAAACCAAATTAAATTTCTAACTATTTCACTAAAGTGTATTACATCAATATAATTTTTACAAAAATAAATAAAATGCCAGCTCAACATGGTCTTGTTAGGAAGAATTTAGAGGTTTGCACAGGCCTGGCATTTCCTGAAACGTGGGCCGGACTTTGTCCAAATTAATTTTGTTAGACTTTGAGTCTGACCAGACCTAGACTTCAGCATTCCTGTGCCAGGCCCATATTTTATTTTTTCCAAAGACTTGGGTTGGGCATAATACCATAAAACAGTCAAGATCTTTTTTGCTCAAGCTGTTGTAATTCAATAGATAAATAAACCTACTTTCCAGTAAAAGTAAACCTAACCTGGCAGGCTCTAGTTTTCGCAGACATACACACAAGCCCTTTGTTGTATTAATATAAATTATTCTCAGTGTATCAGTTATACAAAGTATAACAGATTTCTAAAATAATAAAATGAAGTGAATTATAAAAATTTGGTATAATATTGTGGAAGGAAAAATGATTTTGTATTCTAAATTTTAGTAGTAGTCTGTTTGCATAGTATAGGTCAAAATTAACATTTTTACCCTATGGCCACTGGCCAGTACACTGACTTTTTTCACTGGCCAGTTTTTTTTTTTTTTTTTTTTTTTTCTTTAACCACTGGCCAATAATAAAGTTATAAACGCTATATACAATTTTTTTTTTTTTTTTTTTTAACTATCAACATTGTAATTTTCTAATATCTTTTACTTACCATTCGATAGGATTACACTCAACTGAAAAAAAAAACTGGCCATTACATAACCGAAAAATATAACCAAGAAATTACTGCAGTCAAAATAAAAGTCAAACACATATTTGAATATATTTAGACATACTAAATGCAGTGTAAAAAGAGACAAGAAAATTAAAATACATTTTAAGAATTATTTTAATAAAATCTTGAATATTTTATTTTTACTATTAATTGCAATGAAATAAATTCACAGCAAATTTTCAGAAAGGTTACAGCAGGGAGCTCTCGGCATTAACTATGCATTTTTCTGTAACCCTTTTAGAAATTCGTGTTTTTTCCGCGACCATTTAATGAATTTTGTGGGTTTTTTCACGATCTTTTGACGAAATTCATGGTTTTTTTTTTTTTTTTTTTTTTTTTTTTTTTTTGCGATTTTTTGGGAAATCTGCTTTTTTTCGCGATTTTTAGCAAAACTTGCGTTTTTTTCCCGATGTGTTGACGAAATCTGCGTCTTTTCGTGACCTTTTGACGAAATTTTTTTTTTTTCAGCAGAAAAAATTTGCGTTTTTTCAGCGATTTTTTGGTAAAATCTGCGGTTTTTTTCACGATCTTTTGATGAAATCTGTTTTTTTTTTTTTTTTTTTCAGGATCTTTTGACGAAATTTGTGGGTTTTTTCACCATTCTTTGAAAAAAATTGCATTATTTTTTCTAGACCTTTTGACAAAATTTACGCTTTTCCCGCGATTTTTTGACAACATTTGTGTTTTTTCCGTGATTTTTTGATGAAATTTGTGTTTTTTCAGCAATCTTTTCAGGAAATCTGTGTTTCTTCCGCGATCTTTTGATGAAATTTACGTTCTGCAATATTTTCACGAAATTTGCTTTTTTCCGCGATACTTTGAAGAATTTTGTGGTTCTTTTCCGCGATTCTTTGATGAAATTTGCGTTTTATCTGCTATTTTTTGAGAAAATTCGCGTTTTTTACATGGTCCTTGGACAAAATTCACGCTTTTTCACGATCCTGGGGGGAAATTTGTTTTTTTTCTCCGTGATTCTTTGACGAAATTGGTGATTTTTTTTCTGTGAACGATTGACAAATTCAATTTTTTTTCGGTGACCATATCAAAATTAGCGATATTTTAATGTTCGAATTTTCGGACTAAATGATGGAATTTTTTTAAAATTCGGAACCGAATGCCTTATATTTTTGGAAAATTTGAGAAAGAATCACCCCTGCTACTTTCTTTTCTTACGTTTGGGAGAATCGCCGATCTATATGCTGTAAATTTCGAACGAATTTCATCCCTTTCCTCCCTGGCATCGATATGTCAGTGCCCATTGAGTTTGCCGAGTGAGCACATTAAAGTTAATTGCCATGTTTTAAGTGTTACTCGACGATTGGCAAGTGGCGAGTGCTAATTTTGTGCTATATTGCATAGGGCTACCTTTATATATATATATATATATATATAAACAAGATCCCACCAATATAATCTATTTGCTGATTTTAATTATATATTTAACATAAAAAAAATTATCTATTGTAATGAATGTTATTTCAATTTAATTTTATATTGGTTTAATGAATTAATTTTTATACAACAATGTGTTGTGAAAATCCTCAAGAAAATTGTTTCCCAGGAATAAATGGAGAGTGTATTGTATGTCATAATCATTTAACATATTTAATTTTTATATTAGTGTTTACATTTTGTAATTAACTGCTGCTAAAAATTATTTTAAATTATTTTTCTTTAGGGAAGAACTAATTTACCTCCAGAAAAAGTGCCTTGGGATGCTATTTGTACTTTGCTCAGCCAGTGCATATACGGCGGAAAAATTGATAATGAATTTGATCAGGTATGTGTAATTTTAGAAAGAAATATTCTTATAGTATGGGGCATGTTTTAACTTGATTAGATATTAAGTTTTTTTCCCCCCATATTTTTAGCGGCTGCTCAACACTTTCTTGACCAAGTTATTCACTGCACAAAGTTTTGAGCCTGATTTCGCCCTTGTTACTGGAGTAGATGGTGTAGATAGTAAAGTTATCACCATGCCTGAAGGAATAAGGTATGTTTAAAAATGTCCATTTAATAATAATCCCCCCCCCCCCAAAAAAAAAAAAAAAAATGTACTTCCTATTAAAAATAATCTGAAATCATAATTTATTCTTAAAAAAGGTAACTGTGTGTCTGTAATTTTAAGTTATTGCAAATTCAGGTGACAACAATAGAATTGTGATCTTTGAGTCAAGTTTTATTTCTCAAACCTTTTATTGCTTTTGAAACATGTACATTTCAACAATGAATTGACATTTTCTAAACTCGTGCTTTTCTCATACTGACATTTATGTTACATAATATAAAAACCAAGCAGATTAGAAGAACTAATAAAGGTGCTTTTAAAAACTAAGACAGTGTTGAATTGAGGAAGAAAAATGCAAAGCATTAATGTAAACAATATTAATATTTTGGAAATTTTTCCAGAGAGAAACATTCGCCTTGAATACAATATTTCAAATGAAAATCAAATTTCAAATTATTTTTGCTTAAAAGGCGCAAAGACCAACTTAGTGAAAAAGATTCCATGCCGGGAATCGAACCCGGGTCATCAGTATAGCGCACTGACGTCCTACCGCTAAACCACATGGAACGATACCCAGCCTGGAACTTCTCACTATTACAAGTTGGCAAGGCTACAAACGCAGCACAAGATGGAATATTTTCCGTGAGCTTCCAACATGGGGCAAACACAGACACTTAATTAAATCCAGCATCGATGAATCTATATTAATATTTTGGAAATTTTTCCAGGGAGAAACATTCGCCTTGAATACAATATTTCAAATGAAAATAAAATTTCAAATTATTTTTGCTTAAAAGGCGCAAAGACCAACTTAGTGAAAAAGATTAAACTTGTAATAGTGAGAAGTTCCAGGCTGGGTATCGTTCCATGTGGTTTAGCGGTAGAACGTCAGTGCGCTATACTGATGACCCGGGTTCGATTCCCGGCATGGAATCTTTTTCACTAAGTTGGTCTTTGCGCCTTTTAAGCAAAAATAATTTGAAATTTGATTTTCATTTGAAATATTGTATTCAAGGCGAATGTTTCTCTCTGGAAAAATTTCCAAAATATTAATATAGATTCATCGATGCTGGATTTAATTAAGTGTCTGTGTTTGCCCCATGTTGGTGGCTCACAGAAAATATTCCATCTTGTGCTGCGTTTATATCCTTGCCAACTTGTAATAGTGAGAAGTTCCAGGCTGGGTATCGTTCCATGTGGTTTAGCGGTAGAACGTCAGTGCCGCTATACTGATGACCCGGGTTCGATTCCCGGCATGGAATCTTTTTCACTAAGTTGGTCTTTGCGCCTTTTAAGCAAAAATAATTTGAAATTTGATTTTCATTTGAAATATTAATGTAAACAATTTCATTAAAATCAGGATAAACCTCAAATTTCTTTACCAAATTTTAATTTATATATTTTTTATACTTAATATTTCTCAAGTACTAGTTCTTTTATTTAATGTAAACTTTATTATTCAAATATTTATTCTAAATAATTCGCCTATTCTTATAATTTTTTTCAATTTATATTTGCCAAAACGTCAGTGAAGGCTTACTGTAGAAAAGTTTTTGGTTTCCGTCTGTTAGTTAGTCTGTCTGTCCCACGATAACAGCCGTAAAAAGCATCCGATTAGCTTGAAATTAAGAAGGCATTGTGGTGAGATTCCCGGATTTAGCTGTATAGTTTGGGGTTAAATTTGGCTCATTCGTGCAGAATATAGGGAATATTTTATTTTGCTTCATAATGCGTTTCTATGGCAGTTTAGACGATTTTCAAATTTCCATTTGTTGAAAGAAAATGGCGTATTTTATTAATGTATTTAAATGTTTAATTATGGATGCTGATATTATTAAATAAGGGTTTTAAAATATTTCTTTTATTTTGGGATTTTACAATAAATTTGTCGGATTTTTTAAATTAGATGTATAAATTTTGGTGGAACTTTATACATCTTTTACAATAATATAAAACATTTTGTTCTATCCTTTTTACATATTTAATTTTTTTTCTTTTGTCAGTTACTTATAGCAACTGCATTTTATAACACATAAACAAAGATCATTTAAATAATTGCGATTACAAAAAATCAAGCAGAAAGTCTGGCTGAGGGAAATAAAAAGTTAATCTTTAATAATTTAGTGTGCAATATAACTTTGTGCCAAACATTAATGATGTTAGTAACGTTACATTTTTTAATTTAATGTAGATACTATTAAAAGGCAATCATAAAGAAATTTTTTATAGTGACAAATCGATGCAATTTAGGCAATTAGCAGTAGACACGATGGTGAATAATTATCCAGTCGATTTAAAAGTTTTCAAATATGCCTATTCTTGGTGATTTTTGTCTGTTATTGCTATTGAGAAGATTAGGATGTACTAAAACTAAAGTTTTAACAGGTTAAAAGTGTAAAGAAGTACATTTAAAGGCATAAAAATGTTTTTTTAATAAAGTGATCTGTGAATATGTGAAGAGATACTTTGCAAAATTAGAAACAATAGAATAAAATAATTCACGTTCACAGATGACCCTTTTTATTAGAGCACATGCTTTCATTATACTTGGAATCCTGTAATTTTTATTTTACCAAATTTATTTTTAAAAATTCTATGGAAATATATATATGTGTTTTTTTTTTATCAATATTTATCTTTAAAAAGTCGCTGATTGTGCATGCAAAGCATGGAATCCAGTTTATTAAAGGGTATTTATATGCTTTAATATGTACTTTTCTCATATTTAGTATGTTATAACTTTAGTTTAATGACATTAAGTGATTTTCTTGCACAATTTTATAGCATCTATTTGGACTAAATATTACATCTAACTATTATAGAATGATCATCAAAACTATTTTTTGGAAACAAAAATTGTAAAAAACACTAGATCCCTAAATTAAATATAATAGTTTGAGTATAAATATTAATAAATATATAAATATTAAGTATAAATATTGCTACTTCCATATTACCATAATATAAAATCCTTGTCCAAACTGTTGCTTATCCTAAGAGAATTCAAGTGTAAAACAAAATTCAAGATACACTATAATCTTTCGCCCAATCAATTGGAAATTGTTAATTTAAATTTATATGACAATTTTATTACAATATGACAATTTTTAGGGTTCCCTACTTAAAAAGTAGAAATGGAACCATTATAAGATCACTCCTGTGTCTGTCTGTCTGTCACAGCCCTTTTACTCGTAAACTATGCAACGTGGAAAGTTCAAATTGGGGGAAATAATAAAAATTATTGACCCACATATTTACAGATTGATAAATATTCATAAATATATTGGAATATTCATAAATATTTCGGAAAAAAATAGAGGGTCTAATTAAGTTACTTGAAAAAAAAAAAAAAAATCTTTGTATATCGTGTGAAAGCTTTCGTAACGCTGAAATCAAAAATTTATTTCATTTAATTTTAGGTATTATATTTTCAAAGTTATGGTCGAAAATGTAGTGCAAAAATATGTTCTCTCCCCCACCCCATCTAATTCTGAACTTATTGAAACTAAAATTATGAAAAAATTAGAGGTAATAGACATTAATTTAAACCTTGCAGAAAAATTATAGCGATTACCCTAGGTCACATAGTTTCTGAAAAAATCGCATTTTTCCGTTGCACTCAAATTTCGATTTACGGGCTTCAGCAGAAGTGTAAAAGCAAAGTTAATCATGAATTTTGGAAAAAATCGTCGGTAATTAACTGAGATATTAACCCTTAAAGACACGGACCGTTTGGACATACATAATGACAGGGACAGTATGCTCCATCGGCTTTTAAAGCGTAGGTGACGGATTTTAAGAATATATTTATTTAATGCAATGCCCAATAGCAGTATAAAAGCAATAAACGTCAAATTGTTAAAAACAGACTAATTTAATAAGAATTAATCACATAAATACTATGGGTTTTGCGACTAGTTTCCATTGAGTGGCTCTCTCAATACACCTACTGTGACTATAAATCTTGACTAAAAACCTGTATGGAATAACAAATATACAGGGTACCTATATTTGCTATTATTTAGGTTCCATATATCTTTGAACTTTCATGGTATATCCATTTATACTTTTCTAGTATACAGGGTGCAAAGGAAAGTCCCTTTAAACTGAAAATACTTGTGGACGGAGAGAGCTACAGCTATGCACGTGGGGTAATGGTATAGTAAAGCAACTACGCCCGATTTAATGAAATCGACAGCAGTAGCCCCTAGTGGCGAAATTTGGAAGATAGCCACTGCAAATCGAAAACGAAAAGAGATAGTGCAAAATTTCCAGTTAGAATGTTTAAAAGCATCAATTAATTAGTAGAATACGACATTTGGTTTAGATGGATAAGATAAATCTTTGCTTGTTTACCCAAAAATGTTCGAAATCGATACACTCCATTTTGTGTAAATGATTGAATGGAATAGTCAGAAGTATGAAGAAGTATGTACAATTTATGCTATGTATACGTACTTATCTCAATACATTTTGATAACATCACGTAAAAAAAAGACAAACTGTCTCACAGTGATAAAAAGTTAATATTCAGTATGTTCGAAAAGTTCACCATTGCTCACGACACACGTTTGTATTCGTGAGAGTAATTCTGCATGCACATTACTCAGCATGGAACGTCTATTGCAAGCCTCTTCAATATGACGATATAGATTTAACCCTTTCAATATCGGTGGCTAGACGGTCTAGCCACCTAATTTTAATTCCAAAACTGACAAATGGCACCAAGAGTTACGTTATTAAAATTTAATAACGTTTTGCTTTTGTAATGAAAGTTAAAATTAGCGTGTTTTTGTTTTCTGAGAAATTCGTTTGAATATTCTTGCATCAGTAAATCATTTCATCAGTCTACGAACAGAATTCTTATGGCCCCTTATATATTAATTAAGGGTTATTCTAAAATTTTAAATGCTTTGGAAATTAAATCTTTACAGACATTACAGCACAGCACAGTGTCGCAATTTTCCACTGCTACATTTCCGGAATGTGAATAGGCAAAGTAGAATCGTCGCTCATCGATTTCGGACATTTTTGGGTATGCAGGCGACGATTTATCTTATCCGTGTGAACCAAATGTCGTTTCGTACCAATTAATTGATGCTCTAAAACTTTCTATTTGGAAAATTTGCTCTACCTCTTTTCGTTTTCGATTTGCAGTGGCTATCTTCAAAATTTCGCCACTTAGGGTGCTGTTGTCATTTGCATTAGGTCGGGCGTAGTCACTTTACTGTACCGTTACTTCACTTGTATAGCTGTAGCTCTCTCCGTTCGCAAATATTTCCAGGTTAAAGGGAGTTTCCTTTGCACCCTGTATACTATACAGATATATCCAACCCTGCGTTGTATAGTTTTTACTAAGTCTTAGTATTCTTTTAGTAACAGTATTTTTTTAATAATACACTTACTAATTCATATATTATTGTACGGAACCCCCTGTGTGCGAGTAATACTCGCACTTCACCGTTTATGTAAAATTTGCCCCCGAAGAAATGTATTTTTTTTGTCTAATAAATTACCAGAAAAAGCAATCCATCAGAATTTCAGAACATCATTATCACACAGTGTATGATTTAGTGCTTCTAATTTTCGAAACCTTTCAAGAATTTTATATGTTGCTAAATATTTATATTATTGAAAAATAAGTAAAATGCGGATTGTAGGATGCTGAATATTATGCAGTGTGAGATTAAAAGGCAATCACTTTAAAATCTGACATTGAGGCTCCTGATCTGCAGATTTACTAGTTCATTTATCTTCACTGCATGATAATTTTTTTTGTAAGTATTTGTTAAATTTAATTGTCTGAATTCTTTTAAATGTCTAAATGCATACAAATTTGGGATATTCCCATTTTGGCTCTAGATAGTCAGACTTATTATTGTGGCTATCGTTATTTTCCTATAAAAATATTCTTTTGATTATAAGAAGTTGTTAATAGGTTGCTACCTTTTTTGTGCTTTTCAGGTCCCAAAAATCAAGTAAAACATCATCTTTTCTATGTATTTTATGAATGAGGCTTTTTTAGATCACTGTTTAGATAGCTGTTTTTTTTTTTTTAATAGTTTAAAGCTATTTTTTTTAATTGTTTTTAATAATTTTTTAAATGAGTTAAATCAATTTTAGTATAAATGATATCTGTAAGGTAATCTCAGATTTATAAATTAAGTACCAAAGGAAACAAAAATATTTAAATTAATGTATGATAATTGCTGAGCAAAGAAATCAATTAAAATAGGAAAATGTCTTAAAATGTGTCTCTGAAATTATCATGTAGTCATACCATTTAGTGGATGTATTATTAAAATTGCAACTTTGGTGCAATAATATTTAGTTTATTATCTTTATCATCTTTAGATAATTTAATAATATTTAAAATACTTATAGTACATAAAATGCTTTAAAGTTTGTTTAAAGTTGCCAGTAATGACTTTTAATCAGCTAAAATAAGGAAAACATAAAATCAATAACTCGCCCAGAATTGAAGAAAACATAAATCCAAATATGTAACACTAAACACTTTCATTTCATGAAAATACATTAAGATGTAAAATACTTCCAATACACAATATGTTATACTGTTGGCCAACAACTAAAGTGTAATTCAATTTTATATAATCACAAACCATTCAGATGTTATTCCACAGATTTAGCATATTAAAATCTTTTTCACAGTGTTATATACCAAAATATCCAACTATTGTAAAAATTATGAAATTAGTTATTTTGTGATTCTGATTTTTTAGAAAAAGAATAATTTACGTTTTGAAAGAAATTAAGTTTTGATTTGGGTAAATAATTATTAAATAACTAATGAATAATTAATTTTAAATGTTTGAAGAAGAAAATGTATGAGACATCGTTACAATAACCTTTAACTTTGATATGTGATTTGGCTAAAGTTTTTGTCCAAGCTTTTTAGAGAAATTAAAATATAGCCTTAATAGACAAACCACTTCCTATGTTAAAGGATATCATTTACACTAAAGTTAGCCCAATTCATTTTGAAAATTATTCAGGAGTATATGAAATCTCAATTATTAAAGCTGATAAACCAAAGAAATATTATATTATCAGCATGACTAGCAGGAAAATTTAGTTGTTGAAAAAATGTAGCTGATATAAAGTATACGACCCATAGTATATACCAAAAGTATAGATCCATGTGAGCGCGATGGCCATATAAAACCATAACCCTCTCAAGATTATCATGAAGGAGAAATCCAAATAAATTTCAATGAAAGCAAAATAATTCCCCCCCCCCCCTTTCCATTCTATACTATCCATCCATTTTAAGAAAATTCATACAGATTGTAACACATAGAAATTCAATATGTAATCATATAGAGCCATTTAACTTATTAAAATTATGTGTTGAGTTACTCTATGGTTAGGAGTATGAAAATAAACATCAAATTAAAAATAAAATATGGTGAGTAATGACTGAGTGAATGTCAATGATGGAATTTCAAATCATTGCAGTAAAGATTGCATAACTGTAGAATATTTTCATTTCTCTTGATAAAAAATCATCCATTTCCCTTCATTAAAGCTGAAACATGTATACTCTTTATTGAAACTTTTTTACTGTTTAACATCTTATAGCATTTAATGAAATATATTATCTCTGGGTGTTCACATTTGTTATATAATATAATAATGTTTGATTATTAGTCATTAGTTAAATCTTCCGCAGGAGGTTACCTTCTTTAGGTATTCACGGGCTTCGCAACCCCGGCATCTTAACGATCTTTCCTCTTTTTTTCCCCCCTGTTTTTATCGATTAATGGGGAATCATAAACTACCCACGTGTTTGCTCTGCATGGCAACCTGTGTCCCTGGAAAGGAGGATCCTGACAATTGAGGGAGATCAACACACTGCTTTGGCCTCTGCTGCATGTAGACAGGGGGTTCATATTTGTCCTGTATGCATCAATCGACTGGTCACCTGACTTATAACTGGCTCTGGTTAGCACTTTTGTGCATTTCCTTGTTGGGCTCGATAGTGGGTGGTGTGGACGTGACCTGAATTTTGTTTTTTTTCTACTATGGACTATGGATGGAAAGTAATTTACTTTCTTCTATTTCTGTCCCATGTGGAGAGCAACAAACTCTACAGAACGATTCATTTACTCATTTCTTTATAATCAAACATAGTGATAGTTCATCTAATAGTTCCTTTAAAAGAACTTCTCCTTTTCTAATAGGAAAAACTTTCCAATATATTTCCGCAGATGGTTGTAAACTTAAAGTGGAGATCTCTACAGCCAAACAATCACAATTTCTCTTAAATTGCACTACTATAGGTTCCTTTTCTGTTTCTGTACAGGCACATCAAACTTTAAATACAATCCATGGTGTAATATCAGAACCAGAACTTTTATTTTCTACAAAGGAAAAACTTCTAACAAATTTAAAAGATCAAAATATAGCTGCACGCTGTATCACTATCCATCAGAATGGGCAAGTTTTTTCTACAAAACACTTTATTCTAACTTTCAACAGCCCTACTTTACCAACCAGAATTAAAACTGCTTACCTGAGCTGTCCTGTATGGCCTTATACATTTAACCCACTCCATTGTTTTAAATGTCAGCGTTCATGGCCATAGTATGATTACCTGTCGTGGTTCAGTTACCTGCATACATTGTGTAGCATGTGGCCACGACAGTAAACTTTGTGAAAAAGTTGAATGCCGTGCCAACTGTAAAAGTGACCATGCAGCATACTCTTGCTCTTGTTCAAACTGGATCCTTGAAAAAGAAATATTTGGTGTTAAAATAACTCGAACTTTTTTACCTTGAAGCATGCAAACTAGTCTAATTCGGATCCCCATCTGTTGGGATTTCTTACTCTAGTTTACTCAAGCAACAATTAAAATCTGTAAGGCACATAAGCACCCAAATTGAAGCCTCTTTTAGTTTCAAGTCAATATAAAAAGCAAACTGAACATGAGCCTGAGCAAAATTCTATTTTATTTACAAACAAATTGCAAAAACCTAGTGTTTCCTCAGCACAGAAAACAAAACAAAAGTCATGCATACAGAAAAAAGAGTCACGAAAACCTCAACTCAACCCTTTTCATAGTAAGAAAACTGTGTAGAAAAAACAAAAAATGATGTCTTAGCCCATCACTTATTAATATGAAGGATCCCAAACAGCTCCTGCACTATGGAATCCGACACTTACAGTCATGATTCTGATGCAGATGAAAAATGTACTATGTTTAATAATGAATTTGAGCCTACGTGATTTAAATAAACCTGATTTTATGTCGTATTTGGTTACTTTGTATTTTGTTTTACTGTCCCAACGTTATGTTATACACTGTATGAATTTTACCATTTTCTTCATGTTTTTTAAATATGGTATTTGACTTTATTAAATAGTTTTAATTATACAGATTTTATTTAATCACATTACTTTTTCATTAAATTGTGTTGTTTTTACTCATCTTGTTTTTATTACATGCTTTTAAAATAATTTTAAAAAATATATATTTGTTTTATTTTTAACTTTCCTTGATGCAGCATGTTGCAAAGGGGACTTTGTGCCATAAAACCCCAGTCAACCAATTATTGAAAATCAAATTCATAAGTTGCATATTGATTTTTGATATCAGTTTCTAGTCTCTGTGCTCAGAGTTTTATCTGCCCATAAAAGGATTTATAACTGAATACATTACTTTTTAAAACTATTATGTATTGAAATAAAATCTTGGTTTTTAGTTATTGAAAAATTGTACATACAATACCAGTAGGAGCCAAAAACTGTTAACATTTTATAATTATGTATTTATATGAATAGTTCTATACTGTTAGTAAAACAATTTTTAAAAAATTTTACTATTAAATTTTATTCGTATTATGGTTTTCTGTACATGTAACTAACTATTTAATATTCTTACATTATTTACTTCTGATTAGAATGCATGGAAACCAAACTCTTCTTTTGGATGAAAGAATGTTAATGTAGTAAAAAACTGTACAAGTTGACTGGTAGTCATGTCATTCAGAACCACACTATGAAAACATTTATTGCAGAAGGGGAAAAAAAAAAAAAAAAAAAAAATTATATATATATATATATATATATATATATATATATATATATATATATATATAAGATTTTAACATAACAAATTTGTCAATTTATCTGTATGTTCAATATAACAATGTCGTTTAGAAATGTAGTTTAAATGCTGTACAGACAATGTAGTTTAAAAATTCATGTTTAAATTTTGTGAATAATATCATAAATTTTACTTCATGCATGATTTCTTTCTCACTCCCTCTTTTTGTTTTATTTATTTTTTTACGCATGGCATCCCTGTATTACTTTTAAAAGTTTTTTACTAAATAAATCATCTAACTTTTTATTTAGTTGTTGAAGTACCGAAACCATCTCCATTGTGTTAGTAAATATTTTGCCATTTATTTCAACTGAATATCCTATTTTACATGCATTAGAATAAATTTATGTTTTATAAATATAAATTAAGAAACATTTCTCAAAATATGGTGATTGGTTTAGTTAAAATACATTTGTTCAATAATAATAAATTTGTTTTTGCATTTTAGACGGGATCAGTTCTTGCACTGGGTAGAAAATCTGCATGATCGACAATCTCCATCATGGCTTGGTTTACCCAATAATGCAGAAAAAATGTTACTTTTAACTAGAGGTAATTTATTAATCAAGGTTTTATGCAAAATATTGAGTTTGGCATTAAACTCTAATAGTTTAAAGTTTTTAAAAATCCATTGATACTTTATGCACAATATTTTCTTACTTATAAAATATGTACAGTTGACTATATGAAATCTGTGAGTGTCTAATCCATAAATACCTCTTTTTAGCACGTGGACAATGAAAATCATGGTTAACAGTTAAGTTTGAAACTGAAATTAAATACATCAGCACTATTTCATTTATTGCAATTTTTCAAACTATGTATTGAAGTAATTATATTTAAGTAAAAAGAAATGAAATTTTATGAGTATTTTGAATTTTAAACTATGTATCAGTAAAAAGCCCGGGGGTGGGGGGGGGGGGAGGATAGGCTAGGCTAGGTGGTTGGATCAGTGGGAACATTATGCATGCATGGTGTTAATTTACTTCAATAAAGTTGGGAATAAAATGGAATTATGATAGTACACAGAAAAAAACTTTCTGTTCATTTCAATTCTACAAAAAAGAAAGAAGTTGGATTAACAGAGAAATTCCTTATAATATAATTTGGCATAACACCGAAGTTTATATACAGGCATTAAGAAGTTGTGTTTTTGAATAATTTATAAAGCTTTAAATGTTTTTGAATAATTTTTTTTTTTTTTTTTTTTTTTCGTATACTTAGTTTAAAGTAATTCTATTCAAGTTGTATCATGAATACAATTTAATTTTTAGAAAAAACTCAGAAATACATTTGCTAATTATATTATTAATGTTATTAGTTATTACAGTACTTTAAGAAATTATAATACTGCTCAAGGTTGTTCAATTAATTGTTGGTGGTTGCGGAATTGTTGAAGAACAAATAGAAGGCAATATTTAATTTTGTAAAATTAATAGCAGAACACTTTCTGTACTAATCATAGTTTTAAATATAAACTTAATTTTTTAAAATCTTTACTCAATTTTTTATAAACTAAATAAGGGAATTTGTTAAATTATAAGACAACCTGAGAAAATTTGCATATTACATATCAATTTAGAATCATCATGTAGCGTATGTGTTAGTGTTTTGTAAAATCATTGACAGGTAACTTGAAATAAAATTTCAGGTTTTACTACATAAGACATAATTATCTGAGTATGGGGGTAGAAAAAAAATTCATTTTATAATGGTGCTGGTAAATCTAAAAAAGAAGTAGTGATGTTAAAGAAGAATTCCAAAACTGCCATTCACAATATCATAATTAAAAAAGATTCTCAAAGCAAAATAAAACAGATCTGGAATCTGGGAGAGAAAGACTTTATTTTATAAAGGTGCTGGTAAATCTGAAAGATAAATAGTAACATAATTGAAACATTTCAAAACTGCCATTCACAATATTATAATTAACCCTCTGAGCAATTTGCCTGTATTTTTCTGTTTCTCTAAAACAACTTAAATCGGTTCTAGACAAAAATGTTTTTAACAGAATTGTATTTTGAAATGTGTGTCAAATAAAGGGTCAGGACATGTATTTTAGAAACAAACAGGGAAAGAAAATTTAAATTAACATTTGTTTTATAAACATTTTTATGAAAATATATGAAAGCCCTCAAACGCTCAGAGGGTTAAAAAAGATTCTCAAATCAAAGTAAAAACTCTGGAAGGAAGAAGACAGCACATGACAATTGGCAAGTGTCCTGGCTATCTACAAAAAAAAGTCTTTTGACTTGTGAAATTTCAATAGTCTTGAATGCTAATACCAAATTTAGAAAAAGGATGAAAAAACAAGTGATTGGAACATAATCCAGAGAAAAGAGTAAAAAGAGTTTAAAATGTCATCTTATGGGATGATGAGTGGAAATTATGTTTTCTCATAAAAATAATTTAACCTTGATATCCCATATTGCTACAGATACTATTGGCATGACTTAAGTGAAGAACCAAAAAAGAAATTGTTTCAGTGAACAAATAAGCGTGGTAGTTTCGGAAATGTTACTGTTGATGGATTGTGTGATTTACAACAAATTTCTGGGTCCATGAATTCTGAGTTTAGGCTATATTAGGTGGTACAAAGTGGATGTTTCTGCAGGATAATGTTTCTTGCTACGCATCTAAATCCCCTTAAAAGCACTGATTTGAGCACTGTGAAAAACATTTTGTGTAATCAAACTGCAGAGTTTATTCTAATAAGAAGTAGAAGTCTCCACAGTAAGAGTATGGCACAGTATTCCTGATACATAACTTGAAAAGCTTGCCATTTCAATGAAAGACAGAGTGTTTGAGGATATATGAAAAAATATAGAGCCAATATACAATTGATTTTCATATCTTTATTTTTTTTTTAGTTCCGTACTTAAAAAGTAAAAACGGAACCATTATAAGATCACTCCTGTATCTGTCTGTCTGTCAGTCACAGCCCTTTTACTCGTAAACTATGCAACCAGGAAAGTTCAAATTGGGGGAAGTAATAAAGGCTATTGGCCCACATATTTACAGATTAATAAATATTCTTAAACATATTTAGGAAAAATGTACAGGGGCTAATTAAGTTACTTGAAAAAAAAAAAATCTTTTCTTTGTATATCAAGTGGGGTATCGTATGAAAGCTTTCGTAACGCTGAAATCAAAAATATACTTCATTTAATTTTAAGTATTATATTTTCAAAGTTATGCTGGAAAATGTAGGGCAAAAATATGTTCCCCCCTATCTAATTCCAAATCTATTGAAACTAAAATTATGAAAAAAATTAGAGGTTGTAGACATTAATTTAAACCTTGCAGGAAAATTATAGCGATTACCCTAGGTCACATAGTTTTTGAGAAAATCACATTTTTCCGTTACACTCAAATTTCGATTTACGGGCTTCAGCAAAAGTGTTGAGCAGAGTTGGAGGTACCTATCATAGAAGAAGTATAAAAGCATTGTTGATCATGAATTTCGGAAAAAGTCGTCGGTAATTAGCTGAGTTATTAACTCTTAAAAACACGGACAGTTTGGACATACATAACGACAGGGATGGCGTACTCTATGCTCCATCGGCTTTTAAAGCCTAGATAACAAATTTTAAGGATATATATATGTAATGCAATGCCCAGTAGGAGTATAAAAGCAATAAACATCAAATTGTTAAAAACAGACTAATTTAATGAGAATGAATCACATAAATACTATGAGATTTGCGACTAGTTTCCATTGAGTGGCTTTCTCAATACACCTACTATGTATTTAAAGTTTAACTAAAAACCCATATGGAATAACAAATATACAGAATAGCTATATTTGCTATTATTTAGGTTCCATATATCTTTGAACTTTCGTGGTATATCCATTTTACTTTTCTAGTATACAGGGTGCAAAGGAAAGTCCCTTTAAACTGAAAATACTTGTGAACGGAGAGAGCTACAGCTATGCAAGTGAGTTAACGGTATAGTAAAGTGACTACGCCCGATTTAATGAAAACGACAGCAGCGCACCCTAGTGGGGAAATTTGGAAGATAGCCACTGCAAATCGAAAACGAAAAGAGATAGAGCAAAATTTCCAGTTAGAAACTTTTAGAGCATCAATTAATTAATAGAATGCGATATTTGGTTTACATGGATAAGATAAATCTTCATCTGTTTACCCAAAAATGTCCGAAATCGAGGCACTTCATTTTGTGTAAACATTTGAATGGAATAGTCAGAAGTATGAAGAAATACGCACAATTTATGCTATAAATACGTACTTATCTCAATATATTTTGATAACATCACACACACAAAATAAAAGACAAACTGTCTCACAGTGATAAAAAGTTAATACTCAGTATGTTCGAAAAGTTCGCCATTGCTCACGATACACGTTTGTATTCGTGAGAGTAATTCTGCGTGCACATTTCTCAGCATGGAACGTCTGTTGCAAGCCTCTTCAATACGACGACATAGATTTAACCCTTTCAAGGGCGGTGGCTAGATGGTCTAGCCATCTAATTTTAATTCCAAAACTGACAAAGGGCACCAAGAATATTTTAATAAAATTTTGCTTTTGTAATGAAAGTGCAAATTAGTGGGTTTTTGTTTTCTGAGAAATTTGTTTGAATATTCTGGTGTCAGTCAATTATTTCATCAGTTTACGAACAGGATTCTTCTGGCCCTGAAAGGTTATTCTAAAATTTTAAATGCATTGGAAATTAAATATTTACAGACATTACAGCACAGTACAAAGTCACAATCTGCAATTGTGCACTGCTACATTTCCAGAATGTGAATAGGCAAAGTAGAATCGTCGCATATCGATTTCGGACATATTTGAGTATGCAGGCGACAATTTATCTTATCCGTGTGCACCAAATGTCGTTTCGTTCTGATTAATTGATGCTCTAAAACTTTCTAATTGGAAAATTTACTCTACCTGTTTTCGTTTTCTATTTGCAATGGCTATCTTCCAAATTTTGCCACTAGGAGTGCTGCTGTCGTTTGCATTAGGTCGGGCGTAGTCACTTTACTGTACCGTTACCTCACTTGTATAGCTGTAGCTCTCTCCGTTCACAAGTATTTTCAGGTTAAAGGGAGTTTCCTTTGCACCCTGTATACTATACAGCTATACCGAACCCTACATTGTATAGTTTCTACAAAGTCTTAGTATTCTTTTAGCAAAGGTATTTTTTTAATAATACACCTACTAATTCATATATTATTGTACGGAACCCTCCGTGCGCGAGTAATACTCGCACTTGACTGTTTATTTAGACAACTGATCTTATGGTTTAACGATGTATTTTTTATTTATTTCTAACATTTTAATAATTTACCATGTTATTTAAATTTATTAAAACATATTTTTAATAGTTTTAATATTCTATATATTTAAATTATAATTAGAACCCTTATTTATATGACAATTTGAAAAATTAAAGTGGTCTTATAATGTCCTAGCAGACTGTATTAGTTTTAACTTTATTGCAAGAAGTGGCAAAAGTCCTTAGATGCCGTATTTAAAGTGTAGAATATGCACATAACAAAACAAAAGAATTCCAAAGTTTAAGCTTGTTTTCTGATGAATCATTAAGCCATTGCTATTGACAGTTCTTACAGCATTAAAAATATAAATTCTTAAGTCAATTATAATTGACTTAAGAATATTCCTTCAATAATTATTGAAGGAAAAACACATGCAGGCAGTAATACACATTAAAATTTAAAATTATCTGTTGAATAAAGAACTAAAAACTAGTTTTAAATGTATTATAAATTCATAAATATTATTTTTAGAACATAAATCTTTTTTTTTTCTTTTTTGCCTCATCAAAATGTATTGGTATTAGATTTGTTAAATATATATATATACACAGTAATCCCTTAACATTCACGAGATTTGATTATTCTCTTAATAAAAAATTAACAACATTTCAACATTTACGAGTTTTGATTATTTGCGAAATAAAAAATGAAGAACATTTCAGCATTCGCAAATTTTCTTTCATAAAGAATATTTTACATGGTAAACTCACTTTGCTTTACAAATTCCATAAAACTATTTGACACTGGACAACTACATATTACTGTATAGTCTAATATATAAGAACTTCAACCCTTGTATTGAAGCAAAATATAGATCAGTAGTTCTGAGAAATCCAAAACTTAAATTGATGCCAAAACTAAAAAAAATTAAATTTTCAAAAATTCAAAATTTTTATTGCAACTGAAAATTTTTCTTCAAAAACTGTATGGAGGAAATTTTAAAACTTCAGCAATAACTTGTTGAGAAAGCAATAGAATGCGATCTTTAACTGGTGAGGAGCCTCAAATTTAAAAGAAAAATCCAGACCACAACTTTTCCTTACATGGAAATTTATAAACAAAAGATCTGTTCTTACAAACAATCGTATGGCCATGAATTTTTTTCATCCATTTAATAGCAAGTAAACATTCTATAATATGCTTATAATTATTCAAATTTATTTACAGCATGTATTTGTTAATGCTTATTTTTATGTTTCAATTACTTTTTTCTATTAAAAGAAAATCTTAAAATCTAACCCCCCTTTTATGCACGGGAAGAGTCTCTCAATATTCGCGAAGATTTCCACAAACCTAATCCTCGCCAATGTTAAGGGATTACTGTATGTATGTATATTTAAGTATTGTGCTACCGCACAATACTTATTTATTTCCAGTGTCACTTCTCAATGTTAATTTAACATGGAAAAGCCTATGGGGATCATAACTTTTTCATTTTTTCTTCCCACCTTTTTGTCCCTGATGCCATCATTTTTTATTCTTTACTAATTCTAATGATATTATAAATTTAAAGTGTAAAAACATTTGCCTGACGTCAGGGTCAAAACGAATGGTAAAATGCCTTTGCATATGAGTGAATTATAACCCAGAGAGAAACATGGGCCAATTTGTTTTTACATTATTCAAATATTTTTCTTAATTCCAATTTTCGCTTTTTTCATTGAAAATCAACGGACATTTTTCATAGAAAATGTAACATTTTTACTTCATTGTTGCAAAAATTTCAAAAACCCTAATAATAGTAATTTATTTCTTTTTAGTTGAATGATTTTCACGTGAAATATTAAATTGAGCTAGTTTTTTAATTAAAAAGGTGAATATGACGTCATAGTGGAAATAAAAAAGATATTTTCAGAATAAGTTTTTTCTTTGGTCAGGTTTATATTTTAGTAAAAAGTTTCTAATGGATAGCTATTTTTATGCAGGTAGCGAACTTAGTGGGGAATTACATAACTTAAATTTTATTTTTTTTTTTTTTTCCGAGATGAGAACTATTTATACCTCAAGTTAAACTTAGGTAATAATTTTCTGATGTGTTTCATCACCCCTTGGGGGAGAATAAGGTTTAAAAATTTAAGTAAAACTTTTATTTTTTATTTTTTACTGTATCACAGTTAAATGTTAGCAGTAAGGATTCAACACAATTTACATTTACATTCATAGCGTTCCTGAGTGGGAAATAGGGTATCTAAATTTAAGTGAAGTTAATTTTTTATGTTTTGATTATACATTTTTTGCATTCAGATTAGAAGTTTTTGTCCAAACTACCTGCATTACTACAGTGGTGAAACATTTTGAATTGCACATTGGTAAACTGCATCCCACATTGTGATGCAATACCGCATACATCAAAGCCTGATGATGACTTTCTATTAATTTTGAAATGCGTTCATCCGAGTACAGTAGTTATTAAAAAACTTGACATATTAAACAAAAACATAATTTGAAGAACAAATTAAAAAAACAAAATTTATTTCCTACATTGTTTAAGCCCGAGAAGGGACAGATATTAAGATATTTCATTCAATTAGTTCTACATTTAATATTAAATTTTTGTAACAAATTAGTTAAGCCAGTTGAAGATTAAAAAATGAATGTAAAATTCATACAATATTATACTTAAAATACCCTAAAAATTAGATTCCGTTCAAATGAAATCGAAATAAATCTTAGACATTTTTTTAAGTTTTGTATTTTGCATGCATCTTATCATTTTATGGACAATTGTCATAAACATAATACAAAATCTGCAATACACATATTTTCAATTAAAAATGGAAGAAGTCTAAGATTTATTTCGATTTCATTTGAACGGAATCTAATTTTTAGGGTGTTTTAAGTATCATATTGTATGAATTTTATTTTCATTTTTTAATCTTCAAATGGCTTAACTAATTTGTTACAAAAATTTAACATTAAATGTAGAACTAATTGAATGAAATATCTGAAAATCTGTCCCTTCTCGGGCTTAAACAATGTAGGAAATAAATTTTGTTTTTTTAATTTGTTCTTCAAATTATGTTTTTGTTTAATATATATATATATATATATATATATATATATATATATATATACATGACTATCCAGAAGAACTTTTTTACCAATTTAAAAAATCACTTCCTATTTCATTTCTATAGGCACTTCATTGATTGCAAAGTTACTTAAAATGCAGTTGCTGGAAGATGATGATGAAGTTGTTTACACCAATGAGGAGGCTGAAGCTAAGCATAAAGCTGATGGTCGTCCTGCTTGGATGATAACACTGCATAATTCTGCTGCTACTTGGCTTCGTTTGGTGCCTCAAAGTTTACCATCTTTGAAACGAACTGTTGAAAACATCAAAGATCCAATGTATAGATACTTTGAAAGAGAGGTACTTTGCTATTGATTTTTTTGTTGTTGTTTTTGAAATGTTATATTTTCTAGAAATTGTTTTGAAATTTTTATGTATTAAACTATTATTTTTTTCTTTTGTTATTTTCAAGTATATAGAAATTCTCTGTTAGCATATATCTAATGAATTTAAAAACTTAAAAAATCATTTTTTTGTCAATTAGTTAACTAGTTAAATTTTATTTTATTAGAAAAAAATTTAAATTCATAATAAAATAATTTATTATCAATCATTCTTAAGGCTCCCATTTCGTTGCAGATTGAAAAACATTTTTATGTTTATCATTCTAGAGTTAAAGAATTTTTTTAAATTTATTTCTGTGTTTGTTTTATTTTCATAATATGTAATATACATAATAGCTTAAAGTATAAATTATTTTGTTTTTACATAGGTAAATGCTGCAGTAAAATTACTTCAAACTGTACGTAGAGATTTGGAGGATGCTATTTTAATATGTAAAGGAGAGAAAAAACAAACTAACTTCCATCGCTCTATGATTAGCGACTTAGCCAAAGGTAAAATATTTTCATTCTGAAATTGTTATTTTTATGAGTATATGTAGAATGTTTTGTTTTATTCCCGTGATACAAAACTTATTTATTAACACTTTCTTTTGATTAGGCATCCTTCCATCTCACTGGCGCTGCTACACTGTTCCTTCTGGCTGTACTGTTATCCAATGGATTACTGATTTTTCAGATAGAATAAAACAACTCCAGAAAGTTTCAACTGCTTCAATTTCAGGAGGCACTGCTGCATTAAAGGTACATAATTTGTTTACTGGTTGAATCTGTATCATTTATGCAGATTTCGTATAAAAAATTTACATGTATTAAGTCATTTAAAATTGTTCATGAAGATTTTGTCTTAAGAAAAAGCTTCAGTTAGTGAGCACTGAACTTGTAGTTAATTATTTTAACTACTAAAATTCAGAAAAAACCTAAATTAATATTATTTAAATTAATGCCAGACTTCTCTAAAATTATTTTAACTTCAGCATTCATTCTTCATGGCTTAAACCAAAAAAACTTAAATTCATTCATTTTACTAATTAGATTTTTTTTATAGCTTATCTCTAAACTAAAATTAAAAATATATTGTCATATTATTTTTAGTTTCTTAAAAACAGAAATGTATTATAATTTGTTTTTCTTATTTAGAATTGTATTTTTCATTGTTTTAGAATTTGCATGTCTGGCTTGGTGGGCTTTTTAATCCTGAAGCATACATTACTGCTACCCGGCAATATGTTGCTCAAGCAAATGGATGGTCGTTGGAAGAACTCACAATGGGGGTAGGTCTATTTATTATTATTCCAGTATTTTCTTTTTCTTTTGTAACATTTATTTCCTTAAATACAATTTACTGCTATCTAATTACTATAAAAATTTTGATCTATTTTCATTGTTAGACTATGTTTAATATGCCATTTATGGAAAGTTATGTAATCATATAGTTTTAAATTTTTATGTTCATGCATATACAGAGGCGTCGCAATGGGGGGTTATGAAGGGGAGTCTCCCTCTGCAATATATGTGAACTTGGGAAATTTGAGCTTAGAGTTGAGAAATTTTAGAAAGACCTTTTTCTTTTATTATTCCAGTATTTTCTTTTTCTTTTGTACAGTAACAGTAAAAAAATATGAAATTTTTATTGTTCTGCTGCCTTTCTGAGTTCTAACTGTAAATAAGTTAAAATAAAAAAAAAAGTTCAAAAAGCAGCCAGACTCAATTTGTCATTGTGTTTCTCTGTGCGACGAAAATATCATACATCTACCAGACCTGAATTTCTCTACTGTTGTCCATCAATAGTGTCTCTAATCTAATCCTTTTATTTCTTCCAAATCTTTGTTCCTTTCTCAAAATAACATGACAGTATTTTCATACGAAGTGCGATTATAACTCATACGTAATAGAAGACAAAAAATTTGCAAACCTTAAAATAATGTTGGTTTTCTCTAAATATATGCAATTTTTTTAGGTTTAAATCTTACATTTACTATATTGTTTGAAATTTCTTCCTTAACTATTCATTTAGCAATTGGGTATCTTATTTTCATGCTCAGTGATTCCAAGATGGAAAATAGAAATTAATCTAGTTTTGATTTTAATTATTTAAATGAAAGAGGTGTATATAAACTTTCATTAAACAAACCAATATCTATAATTTTTATGTTTTTAATTTCAGTATTTTTCTTTGGAAAGGATTTTTTTTACATATAAGTATTATCATAAACACATATTGCACATATTTCAGTTGGAAAATAAAGCAATTTGTTTCAAGTTGGAAAAAATTTTTAATTCTCTCTCTCCCCTTCCCCACCCCCCTCTAAAAAATATTTGTAGCTACACTTCTGTGCATATATATTATATATTGATTTTTATCTTGAGAGAATGAAGTATATTATAAAAACTTATACTGTTACATTGCAGTTGGTGCATTTTGTTTTTTCTTTGTCTTTAATTAATTATCTTAATTATGGTTTGAACTGAAATAAAACAGCATTAGACAACCAGTTCTATGCTACAGGTAATTTAGAGTACTGAAGGGGCATTTCAGGGGAAATTATTTTATCTGCTTTTTAGTTATAATAAACCATTTATAATTATTTCAATAATAGATTATTTTGTGATAGTTGTTGAAATGTGTCAGAAGTGAGATTTCATGGTTAATTAATAATATAAAGCATTTGTTTTCCTATAGCTTGTTATGCATAGCCAAAAGTTACTTTAAAAACTTCTAAATAGTAAATATCCCCTTCTGCTCTCCCCCCCCCCCCCCCCTCCCTCCTCCCATGCTTTAAAAGTCTATTAATTTTAAAATGTGTCTAATTAGCTTTTTAGATCCTTTTTTTAAAATGTAATATCTAAATTTGTAATTCAGATTAGTTCAAATATTTATTTGTGAAATATTTCTTGAAGTAGAGTTGCTATTCCTTCTTCCTGCCAGGGATGGGGATGGAGAGAGGAGGAAAGTTATTAATATAACACATTAGTGTAATTTAATATTCAACTATATTAAAATAGCCCAGTTTTTTATGCTTAAATGTGTGTTTGTTCCAAAGTTAACTATCATATATTAATTTTAGTCTCATATTAATAATGTGAGAAAACTGTTATATTCATGCACGTTTCTCTGTATAAAAATCTTCTTAATGTTTTTTCTTTCTTCTGATGATTAAGATTATTTCTATGATTAATCAATCCAAGTAATTTATATTTTTATTTAAATATGTTTTATGGCATTAAATAACAAGGTAGAATACGTGTATTAATTATAATTTAAATATTTCAAGACAATTAAGAATAATTTTAAAATTTATGGAGTGTTATCTCTAACAAGTAAAACTAAAATAAAAACTGAACCTGTAGCTGTATGATCCATGAAGGATCAGGGTCTACAGTGCCCAACTCTGTTTACTTGACCCTGGGCCCCAAGGTGCTATGCCAGGTGGTCAACCCAATGCAAGACCCTTGGTGTTTAGTTCCCAAGCAAGCTTGGTACTCATTTTATCGATCCCCGAAGGGATGAAAGGTTGAGCAAACCTTGCCAAGCCAGGAGCAGAACTTGCAACCTGTATTGTGGCAGACAGACATGCTGACCATTACGCTACTGGGCATCTCTAACAAGTGGCGAATCATAATCATGTCATACAGATTAATATAATGAAGTGCTTGAGTTCTTGTAATTGTTATAATTTCCCACTTTTTGGTAGTTAAATCTGACAAGTTTCCCTATCAGGAGCTAAATGAAACATTTTTATTAATACTGTTTTCCGAAGTTTATTATTAATATCAAACATTTTAATTAAGTAAAGGCTAATCTATAATTGAAAGGAAATAAACAATTAGCATGCATAATTATTTTTATCACCTCCCCTCCCCCCCCCCCTCCCCCCCCCCCCACACACACACACAAAAAAAAGTGCCAAAACATTTTTAACGTGTAATGCTTATTGCTAACATACATCTCAAGACCATGATTATATAAATAAGATTTTTTTAATTGCTATCATTTCTAATTTTAGGTTACAATTTTGGACAAAGATGAAAAACCTGGTGATCTTGATGAATGTAGTTTTGGAGTTACTGGTAAGAATTGATTATTTTTACTTAATTATACAAGTTTATCTTTCAAACATACAATTGTTTGAAAGAGAAGTTTGTCATATTACATTTACAGTACAGCATCACTTACAATATGACACATCTTATATAAATTAAATTATTTCTAAAGCTATCTGCAGGTTTTTCAACAATAACATTTTCAACAAACTAACAAACATTTTATAACAAACATTTGATGGAACATGAAATGCACAAAAATAATAGTTAAATATATAAACAGATGAATAGCCTTTTGCCTATTTAATAAATATACAAAAGAGTGCACTTATGCTTCTCTTTTCTGAAATTAAACATTGCAAGTTCTTAAGTCTTGTCTTTTACAATTTTCCAACCAATCGTCATCCAGATTATTTTACTACTGATCTCATTCCATCCTCATGGATCATGTACTGTTGAATTTCATAGAGTTGATACTTTTTGTTTGGACATTGTTCTTCACTCTCACATGTATATATTTGCCATCATAAGTTTTGGTTCAAAATATAGATCGTGACTATTATGCTAGCTTTTGTATACTGTTTAAAATATTTTAAGTCAAAATATTCAGTTGATACTTTGGCTTAAATCTTTATCTTGTATGGTGGTCTTTGTTAAAAAAAAATGTTGTTGATTCAACACATTAGTTTTAAATTTAATTTTTAAAATTTTTGAAATGAGAGTTAATATTTTCTCTGTGTGAAGTAAGGAATTTTAATATTTGATATATAAAATCAAAGGTTTAAAAAAAAAAAAAAAAAAAAAAAAAAAAAACTCCGACCTTTTACAGACCTTTTTTAAAAGGAAGTGATCATTTAATTTCATGTTTCCATTTAAAACTCCTGTATGTTTCTTGATTTTTTTCTTTAAAAAGTGTACACATGTATGCTTGTTTTTTACATTATGGGGATATATATATAGGTGTTAGGTAGAAAAAAAGAAATAAAAGAAAATGAAGGGAAAGAAGGATTTTTAATTTAAATTATTAAAAATAGTAGTTTATAAACATATTATGTAAATTTAATATGAATTAGAAAGGAGAAAGTATATTATTAATATTAGCCAAAAGATCGTAAGTGGTTATTGAAAACATTGCATGTGAAAGAAGTAAATAAATATAAACTGAGGAATCTTCATGGCAAAATATAAATAGTAAAAATTAGATTCACCTGAACTATATTACTTCATCTTGCCTGAAAATCACGTATGTCGAGAATATTTAAAATTGTGCCAAGTATTAAATTTTTACTTTAGACATTTATAATTAATTATTCTGTAATATGTCATTGTGATAAATTAATTTGGCACTTTATGATAATATTAAGAAACACAGAAAATACACAAATATATTTAAATAAACAATTTTCTTTATTAAAGTAATATTTTAATTAAATGGGGGGAATGGGGAGAGAAAACAAGATGCATCTGTTTACACTATTACAATTATCAATATATTTTACTGTTATATTCGAATATATATAAAAGTTTACTCTATTGAATGTATAATGTACAAAGAATATATTTTAAGAGCATTAAAGATTGATTGATACCAATATTGCCAACATTGTCATTTGTTATGTTTCACTTAACAAGAAATTATCAAATTAATGGAGTTGAAGACCGTTGAATCACATCTCGAAGTTTTTCTTCTTCGTCATCTCACTTTAACAATACCATTTTGTGGCGTCAGTGATAACAGAACGATATATAACGATGTTGTGAAAGCAACTCATCTAATGCCCTTACAAAATTTACTTTGAAGAAAGATTTAACTTTAAGATTATTTTAAAATGAGATAATAATAATGGCAATATCAAGCGAAGGACCCGTTTAGCCCGACGCCAATATGCCAAGAAGTAGAAAAAGGCGGTGCCGCCGAGAGCGGAGCATGTCTGCTCACGCTAGAATCCCAGGCAGGAAGAGAGACGCTATTCCAAAAGGACGCTATCAAAAAGCTGCCATTAGGAACAAACGTCATTGATTGGCTGATTTAAAATCGATACCACACAGAGTAATAAAAGTTTGAATGAAAAATCGTTATTTGATAATTTGAATTTTATGTTTGTAAATTATTATAAAATGTTCTATTTCTGAAGAAAGTATTAATATTAATATTTATTATTTTATTATTGATAATTTTTAACGATCTTTTCTGGTGAATAAATTAAAATTGTTTTCAAGTAAAATTTAATTGAAAACGATAGTTAATGAATATTTAAAGGGAAAATTTAAAGTTTTAAAGTAAAAAGGATTATTGATTCAATTTAAATATTTTAAAATAATTTTAAAATTTATTTTTAATTGGAAAGGATGTTATCACATAACAATAGGGTGATTCAAAACTTATTGTGGGGGTGTAGGGAATACATCAGGAAACTGATTTTACATAGAAAAATATGTACACATGCGTATGTAGAGGGCACTGTATATGTACCCAACCTTCCATTGCATCCCAATCATTGTTTTGACTTTCGTAAAGCTAGTATTATTTGTTTTCCTATTTCCACTTCTCATTTGGATCTCCACGAAGACTTTTACATCTTAAAAAACTCCAAAAATTCATTAATGACCTTTATTCAACACATTCATTATCTGACACCTGGCAACTTCTCGTTTAGTTTTGTTCTTTCTGGTTCTTTAACCTTTTATTTTTTTTATTGGTTTGTTTTTTATTTTTTGTTTTCATTTTTATTTATTTTTTGTTAGTTTATTTTATTCTTTGTTTTTAACTTTTTTCATTTATAAATTTTGGTTTCACACCAGAATTCTTAAATGTTATTAACGAAATTTTTGGAGTTTTAAAGATGTAAAAGGCTTCGTGGATGTCCAAATAAGAAGTGGAAATAGAATGAAATAATACTAGCTTTATGAAAGTCAAAACAATGATTGGGACGTAATGGAAGGTTGGGTAACCACAGCGCCCTCTACATACACATGCGTACATACTTTCTTATGTAAAATCAGTTTCCTGACGTATTCCCTACCTTTCCACAAAATTTGAAGATAAATTTTGAATCACCCTGTATATGTAATGAACACATCCCGGTCTCTTCCTTGCATGGCATTTTATGGATTTTGAGTTGAGTAGAGTATTCATGGCCGACTAACTACACAGGGGGGGAGTTCTTGGAGCCTGTTTTATTCTTTTCCACACATTCATCATTTTGAAACCAGGTACAGCTGGATGGCCTATATGCCCCCAATTATTCAGGGAAAACGCTGCTTAATTGAGTGACGTATTTTACTTTTAACTATCCATGATGGTAAGAGCCACCCAAAAAACTTGCTCTTCAGTATATAAAAAAGGTAGTTCACATTATTTCTGCCAGTGGGCAGACTTTTTCATAAGAAAAGGAAACTTTAGTTTCATTGGCTAAAACTATTTTTAATGATGGGTTTTCTGATATTACACATGCCTTGCATCACCAAGAGCTAATTTTAATGTTATTTATGAGGTAATCATAGTACTCGCTGTCAATCAGACAAAAGTTAATTATGATTTATCTCCTATAATGTAATCATCAATTTTCTATTTTGACACTAATTTAACTTTACATTCTAAACATTTACTTTGATTTATTGCTCTGAAATAACTATCATTCTGGAGGAACTTAATTAAACTTTAGGTATGATCCATGTCAATTCAGGCAGCCAAAGAAAAAATCTTACCTTCATAGTCTCAGAAGTTTTTGAATTGAACATATGTTAAAATTTAAGAAAAAGTAAGATACTTGTATATTTTCATTTTGCCCAAAAAAATTCCTGGCCCGAGATACAGGCTGCCAAAGATGACATCCCCGGCATCCTTTCTCATTCGCGATTTTCGATAAAAATTTTAAAGTGCTCTATCTCTAGAACGGTGCAAGATATTTTGTTGCAGTTTATTTTATTTTAAAGATAATATTCTTCCATTTAAAATGATATACCCAATTTTGAAAAATGTATTCAACTTTTCTTGTGGCAACCTTTTGAAAAAAAAATTATTTTTTCAAAAAAAATTTTTTTTTTGAAAATGCCAATCCTAAAAATTTTGATTTTTTTGCTGTTGATCAATACCATTGGGAACTATCTTCACTGTAAAGGAGAACTTCCACTTTTGAGTTTAACAAATTTTAGAAACATTAAAAAAATTCAGAAAATTTTACAGGAACTGTATATATACAGTTCCAGTAAAAGTCACTGAATTTTTGCTTATTTGTATCATATTTGTAAGGATAAGCCTACTATATATCCTAAACAAGTTAGAAATTGCAATATCAAACGTGGCAAATGAGGTGTGTGCGTACTATAACTAGTTTTATAAATATTCAGATCTTGGTGCAATAAGTTACACTCTTGGGCAAAAAGGGCACTAATATAAAATTTATTATGATTCTACATATTAAATTCAGTAATACGGAAGTAATATGAATCCATCTTAAAAGGACTTAGTCACCATGGCAACATAGAATCATTACCTATCATGGTATATCATTGAATCCATTATGTATTATAGGATTTTTAAATAGAATGAAGAAAACTTTTATTAATGTCTTTTATGTTTTAATTTGATTTTCAAAGCATTTGAAGTGATACATACTTTATTTTCAATTCCGAACATAGTAAAACAATCTCAATAACATATATCAATTACACAGCAATACAAATTATATTAATACAAGTTAGAGTTCAGACAGATGGGCAGACAAATCTAATCCTTAAAGACTTTCAACTATGTTGGAAATTGTTAAAAGCACATAAATAGGTCGAAATTTGACTTTTAGAAATTTATGTCAATAGACGGAAGCATACTTGAATACTTTCATACAACCCTGTATTTTACCTACTATCTTTATATACATGCCACTATTTAGCTAATATTTAATTAAGATTAAAACATCCTTAAAACCAGTGAAATCACACTTCCAGAGATTATCATCCATAGACGGCCATGTATCTAATTCTTTGTGTGGACCTGTATATCATTTTATCTATATTCTCCAAACATATCTTAGTAATACTAAATGTAGTTCAGTGTAAAAATGCATAACTCATTTAAAAATCACCTTTAAGCTACTTTCATTCATACTCAGTAAACCTTTTAGATTTCTTTTGTGTAGCCCTGTATATGATCTACAGCATTTATGCACACAACGTAATATGGAAAAATTTAGTTAATCTTAAAAACTCAAACACAACTAAAAATGCACTTCCAGCAATACCCTTACGATTTCTTTTGTGTAGCCCTGTATATGATCTACAGCCTTTATACACACAACGTAATATGGAAATATTTAATTAAACTTAAAAACTCATATCGCAACTAAAAATGCACCTCTAGCAATCATCGCTAATGTACAGTATTTCCAATAAGGTAAAGTATCCGAAATCTTTTGTGTGTCCCTGTAAACACTATGCACTTTCTATGACACAGGAAGTAATTTTTTGTAAACCTCTGCAATAAAGTATGTATCACTTCAAATGCTATGAAAATCAAATTAAAACATAAACGACATTAATAAAAGTTTTCTTCATTCTATTTAAAAATCCTATAATACATAATTGATTCAATGATATACCATGATAGGCAATGATTCTAGGTTACCATGGCGATTAAGTCCTTTTAAGATGGATTCATATCACTTCCGTATTACTGAATTTAATATATGGTATTATAGTAAATTTTGTATTCATGCCTTTTTGCCCAAGAGTGTAACACTTATTGCACCAAGATCTGAATATTTATAAAACTAGTTAATACTATGCACGCACCTCAGTTGCCACATTTGATATTGCAATTTCTAACTTGTTTAGGATATATAGTAGGCTTATCCTTACAAATATGATACAAATAAGCAAAAATTCAGTGACTTTTACTGGAACTGTATGTATACAGTTCCTGTAAAATTCTCTGAATTTTTTAAATGTTTCTAAAATTTGTTAAACTCAAAAGTGGAAGTTCTCCTTTACAGTGAAGATAGTTCCCAATGGTATTGATCAACAGCAAAAAAATCAAAATTTTTAGGATTGGCATTTTTGAAAAAAAAATTTTTTTTGAAAAAAAAATTTTTTTTTCAAAAGGTTGCCACAAGAAAAGTTGAATACATTTTTCAAAATTGGGTATATCATTTTAAACAGAAGAATATTATCTTTAAAATAAAAAAAAACCGCAACAAAATATCTTGCACCGTTCTAGAGATAGAGCACTTTAAAATTTTTATCGAAAATGGCGAATTGGAAATGGTGCCCGGGATGCCATCTTTGGCGGCCTGTATCTCGGGCCAGGAATTTTTTTGGGCAAAACCAAAATATACAAGTATCTTATTTTCTATTGAATTTTAACATATGTTCAATTCAAAAACTTCTGAGACTATGAAGGTAACCCCCCTGCCTGAGTTGATATGGATTCAGCCTTTATGATTTAAATGTAATTCTAGATTTATCATAATCCTTTGTTGTTTATAATTTGATTGCTTCTTGGCTCATTAGAGATTTATTACTTTTATAAGTATTTTAAGATAATTTAACATGTTTTATGATAAGTGTATTATGTCAACAAAGAGTAATTTCTTTTACAACTCTGTTTCATAAATATCAATTAGTGTCAAAGATTTTTATAAAGAAGAAAATATTTTTATTTATTTGCTTTAAGAGTCTGTGAAAATAAGTTGGGTTTCCTGATTTCACAATTAATTTAAATTTTGAATTTTAAAAAAAGTACATTTTTTAAAAATGGGTTTATTTTTATCCTTTCATATATATACTTTTTTTTTGGGGGGGGGGGGGGGGCATATGGTCAAAATTATTTCTTTTATATTTTTATGAGTATAAATTTTCCACTGAAAATTAAAAACAATTGAAGGTTATTTTACAGTTGCATACCAATTCTTTTATAACTAAAGCTTTCAAATATGAATATTAAGTTTCAGAATTTGAGTATATTTAAGGTATTTTTACTGTTGTATTTTTGTCTATATAAATAAGACTTCAGCAGGTGTTGCGTAGTAGAATCTCAATTACGTGGAAATGCGTATGAGTGGAAGACTTTAAGAAATGAACACAGCAGGAATAGACTTAAATATTTAATGGTGAACTAGAAAAATATATGCATAAAGAATGATGTCAGCATGACCTCGCCAAACTAACTTAAAACATGAATAAAACTTCGTTCACAATAAGAAAAACTGCCAGCAGCTTTCATCTTAACGTAGCAAAGTTGCAACACCTTAATTACATGGAGAAAACAAAATTAAACGCTGCTTACTAACAAGTGAAGGCAAAAGAAAGATGCAACGTTACATTCCACTAGATATACTAGTTTGTTGTGGAAATCTGCATAAAGTTGTTGCCATTACATGAAGTGCAATATATCTGTGGAATGCCATTGGCTCACAAATGATGACGTCAAACATCAACGAATCGGAAAGTAGGAAACATTGTGTAAGCCAAGAACAGTGATTCAAGATCACAGAAGTTATGGTGTGACTGAATCACACATTTACTGGCAAAAAGCATGTGAAGCAATGGCATCCGATCGTAACTTAAAGTAGACTTGGGGATGATAAAAACACAAGGTATGTCAGGTCAAACAGGATTTAAATAAAGATATTAATTTTAAACTTTAATATACATGACATAACATTTACTATGAATTATACTTTGACTCATCTAAGCCATTGGTCACTAGTTGAGAGATCCACTTTTTGAAGTGGATGCTTGTGACATTAATAAATTTGTTGAGGAGAATTAAGTAAATAAAAAGAGTTAATTTGTTGAGAATAAACATTTTCTTGAATGCCGTAAATGGATCGTATAGCTAAGATAAGATTGACTTGCAGTAAAAATAAAAATAAAAGACGGATGAATAAGTAAATATAACGTTCTTGCTTAATGATGAGAACACATTGAAGAGATAGCAGTTATAAAAAATCTTCTTTATTCGTTGATTTACTTGAGAGGTGGAAGGCAATTAGGATAAGTAGGTCACCGTACACATTTAAAAAAAAAAAAAAAGTTCCACGTAGCATTATTAAAAACGTAATTCCATGAAGTAATTCCATGATAAAACTGAATGCTGGTTAAAATCACTTTTTAAAGAAGGTCTTGATAATAAAAAGTCCGAAATCAAACATGCGCTAAATTAAAAAAACAGAGACCGAAGATAAACTTTTAGATATCGAGATATAGCTATTGAAGAACATCGCTCTTTGAATTTAGGCGCAAAGGCCCAAAATTCAAACGACAAATCACATTGTCAAAAATAATACATATTAAAACTTTCGTAAATCTTAAAAATCTGTTAAAAAACTGGCTGCATTGATATATATACTACATAAAAGGGGTTTACAAAACTACTTCCAGAAATGATTTAAATCTATTTGTTAAATTAAATTGCGTATAAATTGTAGAACGAATAGCAGCTGGGAGAAAACGAAACTACGAAGCGAAGACACACCTCCGATATGACGCGGGCGACGTCACGCTGATTCTAAAAATAGAACAGAGGAAGGGAAAAATTTGAAATAAAATGTTCTGTTACTTGCAGTAAAAAGGAAAGAAAAAAAAGCGATTTGAACAATGTTTTGCGTTGAAAATAAATAGTTTAAAACATGAGATAATAATGCTGCATTACAATTTAAAAAAATAAATAGTAAATGTGATTACTACATCACATTACCCCCATTTGCCGAACAAAATTTTGGATGACCAAAAGGTGAAAAAGGTAAATCTTGAAAGGGCTTTTTCAACAAAGGGAAAACAAAATTTTAAAAGCCAAGGAGCAAAAAAATGTAGAATAAAATTTAAGTTAAAATTTAAAAGTCATAATAAAAATTTTAAGTGCATTTGCACATTTAGGGAACGTACATGTACAGTGACCTAAAGAGAAAGAAAAAGAATATACATCAAGTAGTACAGTCGTGGAAAAAAAAAAGTAAACACCCCCTACTAACTCTTCAATAAATTATCGTAGACGGAAGTTACTTGTACCGAACTATTGGAAATATAGTCTACTTTTAAATGATGTATATAAAATTTGCTTAGGGGGCCATCTACATATTAAAACGAACCCAAACTTCATTTTTTTTCAATGGCAATACCCAATTTTAACGAAACATTTCAAATCTTCGATTCAACTATGCCTAGATACCAAATTTCAAGTCATTTTAATGATAAGTTTTTGAATTATAAACATTCAAAATTTAGTGCTTGTAATGTTAAATTACATTTTCATATTTTTATTTATATCTCCTGAAATTATGCTCTTAATGTGCTAATTTTTTGTTTAGCAATAATGCTAATGTGCCCAAACATAAATACGTTGAATTCGCAATTTTTATAATTTTATGATATGAATTATGAAATTAATATTCGAAAAAATTATGAATTGCAACCTACAATTTTTTTGATGGATTTAAATTTATTAAGTCCTGCTTTATGAAAATCCAAAATTTCATATTTTTCTTCCAAATAGTTTTCAAATTATGCTTAAAAAACGGCAAAAGGATGGTTTAAGGGGCCGTCTATGATAGAAGTGAGTAGGTATTTTGAAATTTCTTCTGCTGCCCTGTTATCTAACTGGCTTCGTAAGGTGCCTTGATCAAGAATGCGGCTCTCTCGGTTAACAATCTAGTACCGAACTTTACTTTGGATACAGCCCTTAAAATACGCTCGTTTTAAAATAATTAATTTCTCGGAAACTTATGGTACGAATTGCATAAAACTTTGTTTCTAGGCTAATTGAAGGGTGTAGAGTTCATTTATGCTGTCAGAATTGGGTATTGCTATTGAAAAAAATGAAGTTATGGTTTTATATGTAGATCGCCCCCTAAGCAAATTTTATATACATCATTTAAAAGTAGACTTTATTTCCAATCGTTCGGTACCAGTAACTTTCTTCTACAATAATTTGTTGAGGAGTTAGTAGGGGGTGTTTACTTTTTTTTTTTTTTTCCACGACTGTACATTCAAATTTCAATAGTATACATACATACATGATAGTATACAATAACAATAATATCAAGCCCCATTGCAATCGCAGGCAAAGAAAGGCACCTTCCTGTGTAAAATGATCTCTATAAATTAAAATATTACTCTTTTAATATTTTAAAATTTTATAAATCCAAAAGCTGATTTTTTTTTTTTTTTTTATAAGCCAAAAGAGACCACAAAAAAATTTTGAATTCAATAAGATAAAAATAAGGTACACTTATGAATCAAAATTTATAAAGTTGCAAAAGTAAAGCAACATAAAGTCAGAAGTACCCTCTCTAAATACTCTGACTGCCTAGGAAAAATAAATCATAAAATTGAAACATTCGAAATGAAAAATCATTTCTACTAATCAATTTTTTCATAATATTGAAACATTCAAAATGAACAAGCCATTTCTACTAATCAATTTCCTCATATATTGAAACATTCAAAATGAATAAATAAATCATTTCTACTAATCAATTTTCTCATAAATATTGAAACATTCAAAATGAATAAATAAATCATTTCTACTAATCAATTTTCTCATAAATATTGAAACATTCAAAATGAATAAATAAATCATTTCTACTAATCAATTTTCTGCATATTTATAAAAATAAATTTGCAATGAGAGAGTCGAGAATATTTTACTTGTATATTCCAACAACCTAAGACTTGAATTTCATTAATGATAATAATTAAAAAAAATTGTCATAATCAGGAAAAATTTTAAATTACCAAGCAAGTGTACCATAAAAATATTTAGTTTAATTGCTTCAATAGTAAAATTTAAATTTAAGTTTCTATGCTTGTAAAAAAATTATATTAAATTAGCTTTAAACGACAGTTGAAATTAAACAGAGCAGCAAAATTTAAAAATTATTGTAAACAGATAATCCTTCATGATACCTTTATCAGTGGACACATTCAGGAACTCTGTTAACAAATTTATGCAAAACACAAAACTACAGCTGGATCCGACCTCCATAAGAGACTTCTGAGATCTTGTGCAAGATACTTAATTAAATAATTCAGCATAGAAAAAAGAAAAAAAAATAGTGTATTTTACAGATGTAAAGAAGCTCTTGGTATAAACCACAAATGGTTGGATATGAATAGTACTATGAACTATTCAAACACTTCTATTTTGTTGAAAAAAAGGCACAGTTAGCACAACAACACATCACCAATTATGAATATTCAGCAGAATATGGTGAATAAATATACTTTGAAGGAAAAATCGGTAGACACTGCTGGCAAAAAAGGACAAACCATGGTGGCACATTCAGGAGTAACATAGCACTTAAGGATGATATTAACACAACACACACACCATGACGAGTAGAGGACAAGATCAGGTAGACAAAATCGGTAGTCAAGAAGCACTTTTTAATTATGATTCTTAGAGAATTGTTGAAGATTCACTGACGAATACTTCAAAAAAAGATGCGCTGGTAAATATGTTCACCAAGAACTTTGTGCTTTTCTTCGTATAAAAGGTGCAAATAAAAATTTTCTTCATTAAAAAATTATATATATATCTTCATGATCAATTTAAAATAATTTCTTGCATAAATTGAAAAAGTGAGGCATATGGCAGATTAAAAATTTTGAAGCAATTGGGTTATGAAATAAAGAAAAGGCACTATGATAATAATTGACAGATAAAAGTCTTCAGAAATACGTAAATGAACAGACATTCTTGAGTTTAAACATTTTCTGTAATTCAAATAACAGTAAATTTTATAAATAGTTGTGGAATATGGTATGATGTAGAAGTCAAACACTTCCAATGCGAGGATGAAACTTTGCCGCTTACCCTTATGTAAGGATGAAAATTTTCCACTCACAAGTAAACGTTGACTGGGAAATTTTATTGTTTATGAAAAAATAATATATATACTGATTTAGCTTCAAAACCAACTTCAAAAACACACTGGAGAAGATCAGAGATAAATGGATTTTTTTACTACATAAATTACTGATAATTCACCAGGAACATCAAAGCCGAAAATGGAGCACAAATCTTTATTGGTTGCTGTAAATGAGGAACAGATTTTTTTTTTTTGCAGGTATGTATTATAATATTTTCAGTACAACATTTCCATACACCAGAGAAGCGTTTCAAAAAATGGATTAATAACAACACTCTTGAAGGCAACTTCAGTAGGTAAGCAAATGTGAATAAGAAAGATGAGTAAAACTACTGTCATTTTAAATCATGTAGAATAAAAAATTTTCAAATTATTTCAGTCATGAGGATGATACAGGAGAATGAATTTTTTTAATTTCTTCTTTAAGCAAAAAAAAAAAAAAAAAAAAAATATGTCATTAAATTTTGATGAAGCTACATAATTCTGGAAAATTGAAGCACTGAGAGTTACGATGAGAACAGTTTGTAGAAAGCAAACAGAGTTCTTGAAATTTAAATTAGTAAAAGAACACTGCACTCACCAAACACCAAAATTGATATTAGCAGTCAAATCGTGCACTAAATGACAAAAATATCTTGAGAATAAAAGTGGAAGGCAATACCAGCAAGAACACGTTTTTTATAAAACGTTATTGAAGGTATTTTGGAATAAAAATTATAAATTGATACATTTAAAAGCAGAGAAGACTTCAAAAAAAATTATGCAGGACATATTACAGCTACGAATTTCATGAAGAACTTCAACTCCTTTGCAAGTAATAGATAAGAACAACTTCAGTAAAATAATTTAAACTTCAATAATTATCACAGATTCCAAGGGGAAAAAAAATAATTTTCTTCAATAAATATCTTAATTTTCATAATATATCTTCAAATTCATTAAATATTTCATTGTATAAGTGCCTTAAAATAAAATTTAAAAACCCAATATGAGAATAAGTATAAAAACCATAGCCTCTTGTTAAATAAATGTGTTCTTAAAATCAGAGAACAATTTTTAGAATTCATTTCAAAATTCATTAAAGATTTTCTATTATAAATATCTTTTAATGCACCATAAGAATAAATAAATTAGAGAATAAATAAATTTCTTGATTTTAAAAATAATATTTCATTCTTCAAAAATTTAAAAACAGCAATAATTTTGTCAAGACATATCTCAAAATAAAAACTAGTAATGGATTTTTTTTTTTTTTTTTTTTTTTTTTTAAATTATACTATGCTCAAATTTAAAATCATGGAATCATAAATTAAACTTGAGAACAAAAATTTCATTACGATGTTTGATCGATCTTCATCCGTTAAAACAGCAAAATGTTCCATCTGAGAACAGCAGAATATTATAATTTTCTTAAAATTCCATATTAAAAAATAATAATTTTAAAACAATTTATTTGAATTTATGTCAGTATATTTCTATAAAAGTAACAAATCTTCAAAATTTTATGCAAAAGAAAGTTCAGTCAGGAACAAAATTTCTTCTAAGATAAAAACTTACATTTTCTTTTTATAAGAACAGAAATTATTGCAAAAAAGAATAACAGCAATTATAATGCTAAAACATTTTCAAAATTTCATTAAAAAGAGCAGTTCTTCTATTTGAGAACAAAAATTTTCTTTAAAAAGAATGCATCAATCGTCAAAAAAAAAGTCATTAAGTTGTTTTTTTTTAAGGCATTACGTTGTAATCAAAAAGCAACAATGCCGAAATGTTCTTTTTTTGTCAGGGAAACCAAATGTGACAAAGTTAATATGTTGAGGAAGAGAATTAAGTAAATAAAAAGAGTTTAATTTGCTGTTGGATAAAATAAACAATCTGGAGTGCGGTAAATAGAGTGATCGTATAGCAAAGATGATAAGATTGACTTGCAGTAAAAATAAAAGAAGGATGAATAAGTAAATATAACGTTCTTACTTAATGATGAGAACACATTGAAGAGACAGCAGTTATAAAAAATCTTCTTTATTCGTTGATTACTTGAGAGGTGGAAGGCAATTAGGATAAGTAGGTCACCGTACACATTTAAAAAAAAAAAAAAAAAAAAAAAAAAAACAAACCCACATAGCATTATTAAAAACTTGAAGTAATTCCATGATAAAACTGAATGCTCGTTAAAATCACTTTTTAAAGAAGGTTTTGATAATAAAAAGTCCGAAATCAAACATGCGCTAAATTAAAAAAACAGAGACCGAAGATAAACTTTTAGATATCGAGATATAGCTATTGAAGAACATCACTCTTTGAATTTAGGCGCAAAGGCCCGAAATTCAAACGACAAATCACATTGTCAAAAATAATACATATTAAAACTTTCGTAAATCTTAAAAATCTGTTAAAAAACTGGCTGCATTGATATATATACTACATAAAAGGGTTTACAAAACTACCTCCAGAAATGATTTAAATCTATTTGTTAAATTAAATTGCGTATAAATTGTAGAACGAATAGCAGCTGGGAGAAAATGAAATTACGAAGCGAAGACACACCTCCAATATGACGCGGGCGACGTCACGCTGATTCTAAAAATAGAACAGAGGAAAGGAAAAATCTGAAATAAAATGTTCTGTTACTTGTGGTAAAAAGGAAAGAAAAAAAAGCGATTTGAACAATGTTTTGCGTTGTAAATAAATATTTTAAAACGTGAGATAATAATGCTGCATTAAAATTTAAAAAAATAAATAATAAATGTGATTACTACATCACAATGCTTATAATGTTTCATGATCTAATTTAAGTTAACAAACAAGCAAAGTTTCCAAAATGAAATAGCCTGAGATTTTTTACTTGTTACTTTATCGACATACCAACATTTAAAGCTTCACTTATTAATGCAATAAAAATACGTATAAGGAATAGAACATTTTCTTTTATTATTGTTATTTCTTTTTTCATAACTTATGAATAAGCCAAAATAAAAAAGATGGGTATGGATATTATTCCTTCATACTATCATTTTTCAATCTCCATTATAATATTACTCTCTAAAATATCTAAACTAATGTTTACAGTGTTAATTTTTCAAACTATTTTACAACTTAAATTAAAAGTTACATCTAATAAAATATTAAAACAAAAAGTTGCAAACTTCAGTGAATGGTTTCTGTAATCCTTCTATATATAAAAAAAAGTTTTCATTTGGAAATGGACCAATGAAAACCTGCGTAGATCATCCGGGTATACTCCTACTAGATCGGCATCCATACTTTTTATGATCGGGGGGTCTTTCTTCGTTAATATAAAGAAAACTGTTTCATACAAAAATATGAAAATCGGTAGTAAAGATGGTCAAAATTGTTCCATCAAAAAAGTTTTATAGGAGAAAAACTATACATAGGAACTTAAACATTTTTAGATCATTTTATACATTGGAAGTTCCAAATGTGCAGACTGCAATTATCTTTTTAATTTGACTCATTTTTTGAGGATTTATTTCCATTTTAAATTTAAATTTTCAGCATTTCGAGAGATATTTTTTACACATTTTAGAAAAGGGCAATTACTTTAAACTGTTGCCAATTTTAAAAACAGCACAAAGAATAATATTTCCTTCAAATAAAAAAATTATTTACACGTGGCTATTATAAGCAGAAAAAAACTTTCAAATTATAATTAAGTTATTACGTGTTAAAAATCAGGAAAATATTGAAAATTACATCATAAAAACTACAGTTACACGTGAATTTTAAAAGGGAAAGAAAATTTTTAAATACTAAATTCATTATCATGTGTTAAAAGTCACAAATGAAGGAAATTACGTCATATTTAAAAAGGCCAAATAAATAAAAGTTGGCAAAACACTTTAAATTAAAAAATATATTTGCACGAGACGTTTATTTCATATTTTGTGATAATCTTTTCAACTATTATCGTGAATTCTAAGACAGCGCAAATAATATTTCCTTTCTAACAACAAAAGAATTTTCATGTGAATATTAAAAAGAGAAAGGAAACTTTGGTGAAAATTACGTCAGATTTAAAACGATACATTTAAAAGAACTTTCTCATAGCGGTGTTAAAAATTACCGAGAGTCAGAGATTCTGTGTACTTAATTCATTTTACATAAACTTACTTTCAAATTTTTAACTAATTTTTAACACTTTCCAACAAAGTTGAAAAGTGTTATTGATTTCGGTTTGTCTGTTCGCGCTCTAACTCTCGTAATTATACTCGGATCACACTGAAATTTTTGGTTATTGACGTTTAGCCTAGCACGAACCCTATTTCAAATGAAGTTTGTAGCATGTTTAGTTCATTTACAGGGACAGTCAAAAGTATTCCGTTACATTACGGCCAATGGGAAAAAATCATTTCAAAGGAATTTTAACCCCTTCGGGACGGGAGCCTTTTACGAAATTTTTAATCTTTAGTCACCGTTTTTTAAAAACAGAAATTTGTGTTTTCTTGAATCGAGAAAATGCACTGATTAAATAAGGTAAATTTTACTGGTGAGGTAAAACAAGGATTCTGAGCGCTTCATACGGCACGTATACGTGCCACCCGTCCCCAAGGGGTTAAAGATGTTACACCCTTTCAAACATAATAAAAAATATATGCATTTATGAAGTGCACTAAAATATGCAGAATATTCTGTAGCATATGGGGTGCAACGAATAGTTACTATTCATTTACAGGACTACACAAAAGAATTCCATTACAAATGGTATAGGGGGAAATTGCTTGCCGTGTTTTTTAATTATACAAATTCATATATAATAAAATTGATATACGTCGGTGAGGCTTACTTAAGTTATTTCATGTATAATACAAAGTGCATAGCATTTACAGGAACATACAAAACATTTCAGACAAGTATTTTCTATCCGAAATACTGTATATTAGCGGCGATGGTAGGGAATGCATTTTTAATTATGATATGCGCGTTTAAGTTTCACTATATTTATGCATACTATATGGTGTGTGTAAATGTTATAGTTCATATACAGGGCTACGCAAAATAATTCGTAAAGATTACTGAGTATGACCGTAAATTGCTCAAAGGTGGGTTTAAAATGTGTTATGCTGAACTGCATGTAGTTTTCTATGAAATGTTTGTAGAATATAGGTAAAATGATATACAGGGCCACGCAAAGAATTGGATACATGGCCGCCTATAGATGATAAATTCTGGAAATGTGATTTCAGTAGTTTTAAGAGTGATTTAGTTTGAATTAAAGTTTAGCTAAATAGTGGCGTGTAATAAAGGTACTAGGTAAACAACAGGGATGTACAAAAGTATTGAAGTATGTTTCCATCTATTAGTCTAAGTTGCTGAAAGAGAAATTTCAACCTGTTATGCGTTTTCTTGATAAACTAAATTTTCTATTATATAGTATATATATCAACATACAGATCAAATACACGGCTGTTCGGAAGAATTGGAATAAATATTTGGCTATGGATGGTAACTGCTGAAATCAGTTTTTTAAATGTTTAGTTAGTTATCTTATTTACCTTATTTCCCTAAATAATGAAGTTTTGTTAAAGCTTTCAGGGAGTGTTGGAAAGTGTTTCATAATCTATGCCGTACGCATGATTTTTCTTTTTTGTTTTTAATCAAAGACGAAAACAGCCATTGTATCTTTTATCAGCGGCTGATTTAGTCTTAAAAATCTCCAATCAAAGGAAAATGAATGAAAACCCGTTTACAGGTAGACCGTTACTGTTTTTTTTTTTTTAATTACTAGCGGCTCTGCCCCCTACAAGCTACGCTCGTCAACCCCCGTTCAGACACCGCAGACTCTAAAAGTACGCTAATTTGATCAGCTTTAAAAAGATTTCGGAAGATTGAATTATAATTTAAAAAACAGTGGCGATCTCCCTATAAACGGATTTCTATTCATTTCTCTTTGATTGAAGAATTTTAAGGCCAAATCCGCTGCAGTACTACTTGATTATCTCGTCGACCAATTTCGCCAAATTATATAAATCGCCAAACCACACGCCAAATTATACAAATTGACATAATTTTTATTTTAAATAACGAAAGAACAAATAAATTAGTGCAATATTAATAAAAATACAAATAAAACGTCCAAATAAAAATAACTTGATGACGTAGACACGTTTAACTTGCTTAAAGTCAAGTTAATGTGACATTTACGATCAACCATTATTGGCATTTAATCTTATAGTTTGGCGAATGATAGATTTTTGGTCGACGGGATAACTAAGTAGTACCAAAGATACAATCGCTGTTTTCGTCTTTGATTAAGTAAAATAAGTTAAACATTTCAAAATAAGCTAATATAAAAGGAATTAAGTAAACAGAGTCTTTGTCTCCCGGTATTTTTTAACAAAGCGAAAAGAAAGTTCTTTTAAATAAAACATTTTAAATCAATCGTTTTTAATCTGACGTAATTTTGACCAAAGTATTCTTTCTCTTTTTAATATTCACGTGAAAATACTTTTGTTAGAAATTAAATATTATTTGCGCTTTTCTAACAAAAATAGTTGAAAAGTTTCCTCCCAAAATATCAAATAAATGTCTAGCGCAATTTCTAAATTTAAACTGTTTTGCAATATTATTTTGTATTCATTTTATGTAATAACTGTAATGTGACGTAAATATGACATAATTTCTCTTATTTAAGACTTATAATGCATGTTAATGAATTTATTATTTTACAACTTCCTTTCTCACTTAAAATTAACATGTAAATATAGTTTTTATGACGTAATTTTTATTAAGTTCCTGCCTTTTGTACATAATTATTTAATTCTAATTCCAAATGTTTTTTTCTGTTTATAATAGTCACGTGTAAATAAATTTTTGTGTAAATATATTTTTTTTTTATTTGAAGCAAGCATTATTGTTTGTGCTGTTTATACATTTGGCAACAGTTTAAATTAAAACCATTTTCTAAAATATGTAAAAAATGTCTCTGGAAAAGCTGAAAATTTGAATTTAAAATAGACATAAAACCTCAAAAAATGAGTCAAATTAAAAAAATGAATGCAGTCTGCACACCGGGAACTTCAAACGAATAAAATGATTAAATTCCCATGTACAGTTTCTTCTATATAAATTTTTTAATGGAACGATTTTGTCCAACTTTAGCATTAAATATCTCTTAAAATAATTCTTTGATTTGAAAACTGGCTGCATCAGCGTGTTTATCAAACATTTCTGTATAATACCACCGATTTTCATATTTTTGTATGCATTATTTTTCTTAATATTAACGAAGAAAGACCTCCGGTCACAAAAAATCCAAAACCGGCGGCGGCGGTGACAGCGGTAGTTACTTTTTTTTAGAATAGAGAGTTAATTCAAACTTTTTAAGGCCGATTAAATTAGCATGTTTTTAGAATCTGGGGTGTCGGAACGGGGGTTGGCGAGCGTAGCTCGTAGGGGGCTGAGCCCCCTAGTATTATTAGAAAAAGTTTATATATATGTGACATATTACTGTTGACTTTTGTGACATCCCAGCAACATGCTTATATATCGACGAAAATGTAGTACCGTAATCAATGTTAAATATTTTGCCAACCCTCTGTTATCATGAGACAACTAGAGTGCAGTCGTGGTGGCAAATAGTAGGCAGAATCAAGAAAACATTGGAAGAATTTTTCCTTCAATGAATAATAGAGGTATCGAGAATTTAATGTGGTTTATTTGGCAGACACATATCGTAAACATTTCTAGTAAAAAATCCATCAGCTTTAGAATAATCGCTGGTCCACCTCATAATAAACTTATGATGGTAAAAGATATTAGAAGGACGAGGGTTTATTAAACAAACAAAAAACGTAAGAAATCTCTGGCTCCTAGTCGATGCAACAGTATAAATACTCAAAGAAACAGGGCGCGGACGGATACATTACTAGTGGAGAAACAACTACAGCAGTTTGAGGGGGGGAACGGGACAGTAAAATGCCAAATGATAGGATCAGCTCCGGGCTGGGGGTGTGTTATGCATGACATAGATGACCTAACTATTTACTTTCAGCATTAGTTTTATGTCATAATCAAATGCTGGCTGGAAGCTTGTAAGGAATTATGGGATGTGGAACAGCAACAAACAAAAATATTAAAAACATTGAAAGAAAAAGAATTGTCTTAGAATAAAATGAAAGAAAGTACTTTAGTGGTTTTAGAATAAAATGAAAGAAAGTACTTTAGTCGTTTTACGAAGTAAGTTACGAATGGATTAAGGTTTTTAGAATAATGAATAAAAAATATGCAGGTTTAAATGCATGAAATAAAAGATATTAAGATATTATTAAAGATAGGTTAAAAAAAAGGGTGAATATTAAGAATTTAGAATAGTTTTACTAAAGTAAAAGGGTGAAAATTTTTATTATTACATACATATACTGTATATTTCGGTGTATAATACGCACTTTTAATTGTAAAAAATCACTTAATTTTTCCGTGTGCGTGTTATACGCCGAATATAAAATCGTTGATGTGAAATCATAAGAATAAAAACATCCCAAATTTTTTGAGATACATTTAAATGCATTCATTTATCCATATAAACAAAGAAACTTACAATATGTATTTTCTAACAAACTTAATTTGCCTTATCACATCTTCTTCCTCACTGTTGTTTTCATGTCTTTTATCCCCACTGTCGCTTTCATCTAGCCATAAATAGTCATCTTCAATACCGCTAAGTTCAATTGATGTTCCACATTTTAAAAATGATTTAACAGTCATTTCCGGTTTGATTTCATTCCATGTTGTTATAATTCATCCACACATTTGCGTTCATGACACATGCCGCACATTTCATTCTTTTGTAAATGTTTTTTCTCCTTCTAGTATTCATGTGTTCCACTGCTGCCTTAACATTTCTTTCAAAGGTTTGTTTTTGGAAACATCTAATTGCTGAACTAACGATGTTAGTCCAGCTGGAATTACTGCCAAATCTGTATTATATTCTTTTATTCCTTTTTTTTATTCCATCTGTTCTATGGGATCTAAACATATCTCAAATTTTGCCTTGGTCAGACTAATGCATTCACAGAGATGGTGAGGGAAGAAAGTTTGAGCGCATAATAGACAAAACTGTCTCAAACCAGATTTTTTGAGGACGTGTTATTTAGTATCCAAAGGATAGTAATTGAGCACACCAGAAACGTTTGTGTTTGCATGTCGAAAAGAAAAGGAACATTATCTGAAGTGGGGGTAATGCTGGTATTTCTGGTTTGTTTTCGTAGTGTAAACTAGATGTGTGTTATACGGCAGTATAAGCTTGAAATAAAAATATATACCCAAAAATTAGGGATGCGTTTTATACACCAGGGTGTGTTATAAGCCAGGATATACGGTATATATAAAATAAGGTTTTTTTTTTATTGCATGTTTTCTGATAATTATAAAAAATTATTCACAAGCAGCCTAGCTTAACATAAAAAAAAAAAAATAATAAATACATGATATTGTTATATAACAAAAAATAATAGTAGATGGTGGAACAAACTTACCTTAATATTAATAATAACAAAATATTTCTATGGTAATTTTAGATGTCTTAAATTTGGCCCCAAACAAAAACAATTATTCAAATTTCTTACACTAAATTATCCAAAGCTGAAATTCTAAAACTAGAGGCCTGCATCGAATTGGGCACCCGATTTTATCCAGTCCTGACTGCAGGTCAGTGCTAATTTTTTTTGTTACAGGTCGAGTTTTGGGTCTTGGATTGATCCAACTGTAAACTATTCAATTGAAAAAAAAAAATTATACCTATATTTGAATAAATAAAAATTTTCTAAATTTATTGACTGTGAAGTCAAGTGTGATGGTCATGTTTTGAATAAAATTTAGATGTTGATTTTTCTAAAAGCAAAATCAGCTACAGCTCTTTATAATTTAAATAGTGCTTAATAATATTATCTTTTTTAACTGACTTCTGGAGGGTAAGATGCATGAAAATAATTATTCTATATGCAATTCATCGTACATGGTTGTATACTTTTTCTTTGACGCAACATATTCAGCGGCCATTATAAAATAATTGACATCCAAAATACAGATTCTGAGTAGAGCGATTCCTTTCAGGATTTTCAGTCCCCTTGCTATCCCAATGACTCTAAATGACTGAGTATTTTTTTCACGCATACAAGCAAATAGCAGAATGTGCTTTCATTTTATTGGATTATTTTCAGCTACTTCTCTTCTAACGATATCATAGACCGGATTTCCTGAGCCCACAATGTTTGTTACGCCAGTATGAATGTATGTGCAGAAGAGACTCACTCTATGTAGGCTGTGCACAGCACTGCAGAGAGAAAAAAAAATCAACTTTTCATCTGATTTGCATTGGTGAATTGACCACTGTGGTGCAGTCGTATCTCCGATGCTGCGGATTGAAAACAAAACTAATGTTTTCAAAATTGAAAAATGCCAAAGATATTTCATGATAATCTAGATATTAAATTATATTCGAAAAAGCCAGAGACTTGGCAAGTCTGAGTTAAGGTTACTCCCCCCCCCCCCCTCCCCCTCAAAAAAAAGACCATTGTAAATAACTAAATAAAATAATAAATGAACTAAATAAAAATCAAATGGTCTTGAAAGTTTTTTATTTATTCCTTACTATTCTTTGTCTGTGTAATTTGAACATGTAAATTTAAATTTGTTGAAAATTGTTATAGTAATTATAATTATTTCTCTAATAATACTTTAGGTCTGAAATTGCAAGGAGCTGAATGTCGCAACAGCCAGTTATATCTCACCCTGACTATTTCCACAGACCTTTCTTTAACTACTCTTAGATGGGTGAAGTAAGTCATTGAGTTATTCTACTTTATAATAGTAATGTGCAAGGAAAGGACGTCTTTTAAGATATACAATCTATCCTTGTTTCATTTTAATCATAAAATGTTTCATTTATTATTATTACTACGTTTTCATGACTTATGAAATGCATAATAACTTCAATTAATTTGCAGCAACTTTGTGCTCAAATTTTATGTATTCTTTATAATACATATCGCATATTTTCTGTTTAATATATACAATAAATTTAATATAATAATCTTAACCAATTATTTTAAGTTGAGTAATAAAATAATTAAAAATTATACTTTGTCACCTTTTTTATTATCTTTCTTAATTTTATAAAGTATTTCTTAAAAGTTTATATATGGTCATGTTCTGATTAACTCTATTTTTTTTCTTTGAATGTGCTACAATGCTATTTAGTTAATTTTACTAATATAGTGCAAAAATTTTAATAGGTATTTGAATTAATAGTGCAAATAAAGAAAAAATTGTAGAAATAAAAATAAGAAAAAAAAATATTTTTTTTTTATCTTAGTTATGTGGGGGTTTTTAATGCTAAGTATTTTTCATAATTCCATTAGTAACATTTTGCTGCTTGTAAATTTTTATATGATAATTTTGTATCATATACATATCTTAGCCTTTCCGCCAAGTTACTACTTTCATGCTGGTACAACAGAAACACAAAAAATTTCTTAATAAACATATCAAGGGTTGTTTTTCTTGTAGTACAGATTGATAAAACCTTGCAAATATCAGAAAGCATATGTAAACAGATTTGGTTTTTTTTTAGAAAGATAACTTTCAATCAAATCTTAATAAAACATCTCTATTTTAAAGAGAAATGATTTATTTACTTCAATAAATTCTATTCTTATTTAATTTAATGAGTTTTTCTTTTAACTTAAAAAAAAAAAAAATGGTACTTTTAATAACTACTTTTAAAGCTACATTGAGATTTGGTTGCTTTAAAATGCTTAGTCACAAACTCGATTGTAATACCTTAAAAATATAAATGTTAACTAACAATATTGGTGGATTTATTTCTGAGTCTTGTTTTATTTTAAATATGAGAACTGTGTTATAATTTCTACCTTAATTTAATTCAGAGTTGAATTTAAATAACTTTATTTCTACTTTAGGAAAACTGAAGCTAAGAAGCATGGATCAGAGGTAAGAAGCAACTGTTTCTGGAGTATCAATTGTTCAATTATATTTTATGAAAAATTTCATGATATTTTTTGTTATTTGCGGGAATTAATAATTATAAAAATTATTAAATTCATTGTATTCCCCCTATATTTTATTTTTGTAAGAATTATTAATATTCATTCTCAATTAGATTATATTTTGATAACATTTCTCTCATTAAGTAATTATCTTTTAGTTGTGTACATTTGTCTAGACTACCCAGTAGATTTTGTCAGTGGTAACAGTTTTACACAATCCTATGCATTATAAGAAAATTTAGCCTTTTCATATGAAATTATAAATAAATATATATAATCAATTATAAAGCATGTATAAATGCTACGGTTGTTGGTACTGCAGAATATTAGGGCTCTGGTACTTTTTTTTGTTAGAAATTAAGCCCTGTATGTTACTAATAAATGAAAAATTTTCTTAAAGTATTGCATCATCATCATTATTGCAAAAAATTAACATTGATAATTTTTTCAGATAATGTAGTTGATTTTTCAACCATTTCTTTTAGAATTCTTCTAATCTTCTAAACAGAATCCTTTCATTGCTCACAGAAAATTACATAACATATTCATTGTACTTTAGTTTATTTTATACCACTGTCTTTAGAAAAATCAATCTAATAATTACCTCTTATCTGTAATGATTCTTTGACAATTTGTTCTAAAGAACAAATTGTCAAATTGTGTTTTTATATGACTAATTTGTTGATAAACAAATGTCACTATAAAAAAAAAAAAAAAAAAAAAAAAAAAAAAATGCATTTTTGAGATTTATTTTTAACATATTTTCATGTTATAGATCATTTTAAGGATTTCATTAAATGGGATTCTTTGCATTGATTTAGGTTCGAGAGCTATCAAAATCTGAACATTATGCAAAAATTATGCTTGAACATATATTAGAAAAAATCATCTATAACCATTTAAAAAAATCAAAGTAACAGTTACAACCTAATTAATACATTACAAAATTATTTAGCTTTATTCCACTAGTCAAATAAAACAATTAAAATAACAAATATTCATCTTAACCAAATAGTTAATTTTTGAGTTGACATTTTTTTAATAAATGAAATGAATAAGTTTATTTTTATGACTTGATGCTTATACTAAGCTGTGTTTTGTTTATAGGTAACCTTGCCTGTGTATCTGAATACTACTCGCAGTGAACTGTTATTCACTGTCAATTTGGCTGTAGCTGGACAACAAAAAGAACATAGCTTTTATGAACGAGGTGTTGCTGTCATCTGTTCCTCTGCACTTGGTTAAAAAAAAAAATCTGTGATGGACTTTGACTTTTAAAATTTTTTAATCAAATTGGCAGCTAGAGTTGTATTCTCTTTTTAGTTTCTGCCTTAGATCTAATGTTATCAAAATTACTTTATCTTCCCAATGCTTATTTATCTTAGTTTTTATATTCTATTGTTCCATTTTAAAATATTAAAAAATGTGAAACTCTCTTTTTAGTACTTTTATGAATGTTCTTATTTTTATTTACATTTCTTTTTATTTAAAATACATAACAGGCAATAAGGAAACACAAGACAGCTAGCTTTCTGCTACAGCTGGACAGTCTTCAGTCTTTTCATGCTCATACAAACGGCTGTTTAAATTTAAACAACATAAAAGGGGTGTTACCTAAAAATAAATATGTAAGGGTATTAATTAAAACTCCAAAATAACATCATATCCAAATTTTAAAAAAATTTCTTAATACAAATTTATTGTAATTTGAATGTTTGAAAAATAATTTAAAGGCATATGAAGTCTGTAAATCAAAGAAAACTCAATTATCCAATTAAAATAAACTGAACATTATATATTTTGCAGATTACAAAGTCTTTACGCATTTGTTTTTTTTTAAATCAGTGTGTGTGGGAGGGGGAGCGGTAAAATAAATTTTTGTAAGTTTAGAATAAAATTATAAAAATTGCAGAATCAGAAAAATCCCTTAATTTTTGGAATTTCTGTTTAATGTCTGCGAAAGTTCAATTATTTTAGGAATTTAATTGAAAGATTAAAACTCTGCCAAAAAAAAAAAAAAAAAAAAAAAAAAAAAAAAAAATTTGATGTACTTTTCTAGTAAAAAAAATTGTGGGCTGATCATTTTTAAAAAGATTTTCTACTTTTATTCTGCTTATGAAGCAATTGATGGAACCTGACTCTTTTGCACGTTTTTAGTTGTTAACATGAGTTAAGAAATTACATGGCTTGGATAGTTTTCTCCATCACATTTAAAAACAAAATTGCAAACCAAGCAATATGCTTGTCTGGCAGTTTTTATCTTCTTTCATGGTATACTTAAGATTGTTATTGCAATCTGTGCATCCCAGCCAGAGAAAGTGAAACGTGAAGAAGGGAAACTTTCATAGATGCAATGTAAATCCCCGACCCTCAGTGAAACAGTGCAAACAGCTAAGCGGTAGAAGCCGCATAAAGGGGCGAAAGATAACATGGAGTTTACTTGGTGCGATTTTGCGTGATCGCCAGTAGCGATAATTATCAAAATGTGGAGTAACGCTGCGCTCACCGCTGTCTGCACGAAAGCAGTGCGCTCACCGCTGTCTGCACGAAAGCAGTGCGCTCACCGCTGTCTGCGCGAAAGCAGTGCGCTCACCGCTGTCCCTGCGAAAGCAGCGCGCTCACCTCCCCCCTCTTTTCGTGGATGGAGCTTCTCTCTTCTCTCCAAGGGAGAAACCCCTTGAAGGTCAAAGATCGTAGAATACGTTAGATAAATCTGATAGTTGTTATGTTAGATTTCGAGTGAAAGTGGAACTTTCGATACATAAAATTTATTATTTTACAGAGTGCTGTATCACTGAAGATTTTTCCATGGTACGTATTCATCGGCTATCTATTAGCAATACAGAAAATATATCATAACAACAGAACATGAACAGATCATATTAAAAAATCTGTCCCAATCGCTGTTAAGTCACAAGTCAAACTGACCAAGAAATGTCGTTTTGAATTCTCGCGGGGCGTTGGCGCGAAAGTGTTATCTTAGGTTTACTGCAAGAAAGTTTGGCGAATTGGTAGATGCAATGAAGAATGCCTATGATTGGATCTCCCCTTTGAGTGTGTTTCCTAGCAGGACTGTTTGCACTGTTTCGGTTAGTTACGGTTTCCAAAGCCTTCCCTTCTTTTCCTCTACATTCTTTGTCCCAGCCACTGCCTTCCAGAAAAGAATTTCAACAGATTCTTTTAATTTACTCATATCACAAGTTAAATTAAGAAATTTTACTTTTAATTGGATGTAATAAAACTTGCCATATATATATATATATATATATATATATAACCATTATATAATTACAAAACATCATCTATTTCCAATTACTATAATTAAATCAATAAATTAATAAATTTAGCTGCAAATCATAACTGTGACATTATACAAAATAAAGATGGAACCCTTAACAAGTAATACAAATTAATCAAAATCCTTTAATTCACTAGCACATTGCGTACGATTAATCCATATAAAACACATGAAAAACCACCAAATTTTGAAAATAACCTATTAAAGACAAAAGAAACAAATAACCAGCAAAATAATGTTGAACCATTAAATGACATATCGTAAATATATAATAGATCAAATGGATGGATGTAGCTGGAAGCTTATATAGCATTTCACTTTTTCAAGGGTACATGAAATATTAATATAAGCAAAAGCATAGTCGATTTCTGTAATAGAATCCAACATTAAGCTAAAAATTGAATTCCATATGTACCCAATCGACCACACACCAAAAAGCAGAAATTTACCATGCCAGATAAATTGAATTAAAAAAATTATTAATCAATGCATGATCCATAATAATGAGCAATATGAATATATAGAAACATTTAAATTTAAGACATACCCAGCAAGAGAATTACAATGACCTAATTACAACTTAAACATGTACCAATTTTAGCACAGCAAAAGTACTGCCTAATTAATGGCACAGCAAATCATCACAGCGTGCAGATAATAATCACAGTCTTATAAATATAATAATTAAAATATATAGTTTTTATAATAAAAATTATTATAGCATTTAAAGTAGGAGTGCACAACCTTTTTAACCCTTTGACGGTTAGGGAAACGAGAAGTTTTCGTTTACTTAATTCGCGCAGCATTACAAGTAAACAGTAGTCGAAAGTGGCAGCTGTTTTCCCCAGCCGTTCTTCCGAAAATGTCACCCTTCTCTGGCGATGCCGTAGATAGCTCGCCTCACGCGTTTTAAAAATTACTTAAAGTATTTGTAGTACATAAATAACAGTTTTTACGCACTTTAAAATAATTAATAAATGATTATTATTAATTAGTAATTTATAAATGATCATAATTATAATCAATTATATAAATAATAACAGTTAATTATAAATATTAGACAAATATTAAATTGAAAGGACTAAATAAATACAACTAATGTAAAACTTTATGAAGCATTTAAGTTCAATAACCTAAAAATCTTTTTGTGTGTGATATACTTTAAAACATGGAATTGCACATAATGGGGCATTACAGTCTTTGCAATAAGTACGTGTTTCACAGCGAATTCTTTTACCATTGTCATCATTTTTGTTGCAACATATCACACATCGTCTTGTAGGTTCTTTCTTTTTTTCTGTAGGTGGAATATAATCAGGAAAGTGGCGTGCTGACAATCTTAAAGTGTTCGAAACTGTTTCAGCAGGTTTTGATTTCAAATGTCTGTGAGTGTGATATTTTTCAACAATTCTTTCAGCTAGCTCAATTCTGAATTCCAAATTTGATTTTTTGTTCCCTTTTTTTTTTCCACAGCTGAAAAGCATTAAAAATTGTTATGTCCAATAAATAACGAAATATTTTCTTGTAATATTTCCTTTGACGAGATCGAGTTACGTCATAGTATCCAATTTGCTGATCCATGCGATATACACCGCCCATCGTGTTATTGTAATCTAAAGCAATCTTAGGCTTCTCTATTTCCACGTTTTTCAATTTATTTGGGACTTTTACGATTTCAGGATTATGAATTGAGCTTATAAAATGAACATATTTTTTATCTCTCCATCGCATTATCATCATCTTACCTCTTTGATAGGCAAGTAAGTCTCCCTTTTTAAGCTTTTCTGTTTTCAGTTCCTTCGGTAGATCTTTTCTGTTAGGTCTTAATGTTCCAAAAAAATCAGTTTTAGATTTCAATAAAATTTCCCCTAACTCGGGAGAATTGTAGTAATTATCCATAGTAAGGCAGTATCCTTTGTTTAATAGCGGCTTAGACAATGCCAAAACTACCTGAGTAGAAAACGAACATTCTTTATTTTCTTCAGATATATCTGTGCCTTTACCGACATAAATTATAATAGACCACACGTATCCACTATGAGATTCACATAACATAAACGTTTTGATACCAAATCTGGCCCTTTTAAGTGGTAAGTATTGGATCCAAGAAAGTCTCCCTTTATACAACAATAGACTTTCATCAATACATATGTCTTGTTCGGGTGTATAAACTTCCGAAAATTTTTTCTGTAAGTAATTTAAAACTGTCCATATTTTTTTTAGTTTTGGCTGAGGATGAGAAGAATCAGTGTTTTCATTTCTATCAAAATGAATAAATTGCATAATAAGGTCAAACGTTCTCGAACTCATGAGGTTAGAAAAACTAGGAGTTTCAATTAACTTTTTTTTTGACCAATACATTCTTACAGTTGGTTTCGTAATTATTCCTTGCAAAATTAATGTTGCAAAAAATACTCTCAATTCATTCGCATTAGTTTCACGCCAATGATGACTTCGGGAATGTTCTTTGCTCTTAAATTTATTTAAATTTTCATCAGCAAAAATGTTGGTTTCAGTAACAATATGATTTACAATCTCATCAGTAAAAAACAGCTCGAAGTACTCTAGTGGGTCAGAAATATTTGTCACGGAAGCTTTCATGCCCACATCGCCAGTAAAACTAAATCGGCTAGGAGCGGGAGAACTTGAATTAATTTTACACCACTGTCGAACACACGAAAAATCTTCCTCATCGCTTGAATCGTCTTCTGAGCTTGATATACTGTGAACAAAGTCTTCATCAGACTCGAAACTTGATAAGCTTTCTGTATCACAATCATAATCATCATCATAATTATGTAACTTTCGCTTTTGAGCCATTTTACTTTACAAACACCCTAAAACACGCGCCAAAATACGCATAAGAAGAAGAAGGTAAAAAAAAAACATCCCCCTTCATTATGAAAAGAAATTTATGGGACCCGTACTGCCATCTTTAGGCAGTAAAACTAACTAAATTTCGCGAGTCAGAATCGTTTGTAACATAATCAATGCAGAATAATAACGGTGAACGAGGTCAGCTCGTCAGCGCGCGTTGGGGAAAATTTTCACTACGCGAGTAGGGCTCGTTTCTAACCATTACGGTCAAAATTTTGCCGACGAGCGGAACTCGTTTGCGCGCATTACGAAGCAAGATTCGATTGCGAGCTGAACTCGTTCATAACCGTCAAAGGGTTAAGAGAAGGGCCACTTACAAAAATGTTTGGGTTGTCGAGGGCCACATCAGTAACACCGAGAAAATTCTATATCGGGGCGGTGGGGGGGGTAATAAGTCTTTATTCTTGATGAATAATTATTTTTTGTCTATAATAAAAATAAACAAACGGAAATAAATAATTGTATGAAGGAATGCAGGGCTTCTTCACATCTATATAAAAAAACATTCAACACTTTATGAAGACTAACAGTTGACAGTTTCTTGACAAATGGTAACTTGAAGAAAAAAAATTACACAAAATTTCAAAATAATTGAATGTTATTGAAAATTATTAAAAAAAATATTGAAGAATAATTTAAAATAAAAGGAAACTTATTTTTGAAATAACAAGGCATGATGGACTAATTGTGCAATTTTTTCGTCAGACTATTAACAAAACTCGTTTTATTTTTCTTTTGTCAATCAAGTGCGACTGATTGACGAAATTTGTGATTTTTTATCAACGACCGATTGACAGATTTCGCGGTAATTTTCCATTGCCGATTGGCAAAATTTGCAATCTTTTCAAACAACCAATTTGCGATACTTGCGATAAAAAGACGCAATTCACGATTTCTTTCAGCGATAAATTTTCAAATTTTGTGATATTTTTTCCACAACGGATCAACGAAATTTGGGATTTTTTCCACCCCCGATCGAATTATTTTACGACTTTTTTGTTCTGTGATCGATCTTCGAAATTTGCAAGTTTTTTCCATGAACGATTGACAAAATTTGCGATTTTTTTCCAATGACCAATCGACGAAACGTGATTTTTTCCTGATATACATTGATGTAATTTGCGATTTTTTCCACACAGTAAATTGGCGAATATCGCAATTTCTTTTACGCGCACAATCGATGAAATTTGCGATTTTTTCCTGCAACCAATGGTTTTCTATTTCATGATATTTTTTGGGACCGACACACAAATTTTGTAATTTTTTCCATGAGCTATTCACGAAGTTCGCGAATTTCGGGGAAATTCATGATTTTTTTCATGAGCGATTGACAAATTTCGCAATATTTTTGCGACCAATTGACAAAATTTGTAATTTTTTCTATCAATTGTCAAAATTCGTGTTTTTTTCCGCAACAGATTGACAAAATCGCGATTTTTCCCCAGTGAAATTTGCAATTTTTGTACCTCATCGACAAAATTCGCGATTTTACTGTGCCCGATTAACAAAATTCGTGGTTAACTGACTCTGATGAAATTTGTAATTTTTCTCACGGCAAATTGACGAAATTTGCGATTTTTTTCCTGCAATAAGCTAACAAAACTCGCGATTTTTCCATAGCCAATCAAGAAAGTTTGTAATTTTTCCGCAGCTCCTCAACAAAATTTGCAATTTTTTCGCGTCCGATCAACAACATTCGCGATTCTTAACTGACTCTGAAGAAATTTGATTTTTACGCGACAAATTGATGAAATTCGACATTTTTTTCTGGCGATAAACTGACGAAACTTACGATTCTTCTGCAGCCGGTTAACAAAATTTACAATTTTTTCGTACCTCATCAACAAAATTCGTGATTTTTCCTCTCGCGATCAACAAAATTCGAAAATTTTCCGCGCCCGATAATCGAAATTTGCGATTCTTAACTGACTCTGATGAAATTTGTAATTTTTCCCACGGAAATTGACAAAATTCCGATTTTTTTTTCTCACGATCAATTAACAAAACTCTCGATTTTTCAGCAACTGATCAAGGATTACATAATTGACAAAATTCGCGATTTTTAACGCGTCCTATTAACAAAATTCACGATTCTTTAATGTGCTTTATCATAACACTTTAATATACGTTGATATAATATGAGATGATTATGCACGTTAAAATGTAATTAAATGGAGCAGATAACGCATGTGGAAACTTTTAGCTGGGAAAGGATTATCCTGGAATTGAATATGTAGATATGCAGAAAAGTAGTATGATCTTTATGAGTGCAAAGTAAAACATATGCAGATTAAATTAAATAAAGACAGTTTATTTGGATTCCAAAAACACATACTTGACATCAGTAATAAATAGCAGCATTCATTTTAAACAAACATATTGTAGAACGTGATGACGATGTTTCACAAATCAGAGCAGACATTTTGTTTGAAGGTATCGTAGCATTAAACTTTAAGATAAAACATAATTACACTGATAAAACTTAAACACAACATTCCAGAACGTGGTCCAGCCATCGTTCAGTAACTTGAAATACTTCTTCCATTAAGGGAAGATAAAAGTGCGTCTTATTAAGATTGGAATCGTATATTTATATAAAAATGATCGGATTGAAAACGTCGTTTCAGACGAACGAACCAATCAGAGAACGGCATTGAATCGATGCAAAGCAAGATTCGATGAAAAGATTAGATTTGAAAACGATATTCTAAGTCGCCATCTGGTGGGAGAAATATCGTCACGGAAGTTGAAACGTATTCGAAGGAAAGTTTTTGCCGGTGAAGCACGGTAATGAAATGAAATTAGAAACGGCAAAATGGTATGGATTACTATGGATGTTAAAAAGGTCAGGAAACTTTTATTACAGCTGGATATTGTCTAGAATCAATAGAGAGGGTAAGTAAAAGTTTAAGAAATATTTATTACTGTCATTATTTAATAAACAAATAAAAGTAAATAAAGTAAATGAATGACAATGAACTTAAAAATAAAATGAAGTTTGTGAAATGAGGTTTTATGACAGGAGATAAGAGGCAATGAGAAATAGTGTTCGTATCTCTATCAAATGCCCTCCCCCCCCCCCCTCCTCTCATTGTCTCTTAAAGAAGAGATAACTTGTGAAAACAAGTAAACTCAAAGATGAAGGATTTAAAAAAAAATCCAAAGACTATCACCAAACAGCATATTCACAAAATTTTAAGTTTAACAAAATAAAGCTATAAAAAACTGGATAATAATTACTTACAATAAACTGGAAGGGTTTTTAAACTTGAAAATTTTTAACTTTAAAGTACAAACTTGAAACATTACACCTAAAAAATTTTTAATGCCCCCCCCCCCCCCCCCCCCAATATGAGGACTTGAAAAATGGTTCAATTTTAAACCTCAAAAATTGAAACAACCTAAATGGTTGAAAAAGTGAAGTTTGAACTTCATTAACAAATTTAAAAAGAAGTTTCAAATACTTCAAAAAGATTAACTAGGAAAAATTTAACAAATTTTAACAATTTAACTAGAAATTGACCTAAAAAAAACCTAAAAATGAACCACCTCCCTTCAAGTGGTTAACAACTACAATAAAAAACAAACAAACCTGCACAAAGATTATTTTTAACACTACAAGTATACTCATCAATTCGAACAAAGTGTAAAGTAATTCTTTTCCATACCTCTTCTTTTATAAATCATATCTTCATAGCTTCTTTATACATTACTAGGGGGCTCGGCCCCCTACGAGCTACGCTCGCCAACCCCCGTCCAGATTCCGCAGGCTCTAAATGCACGCTAATTTGACCTGCTTTAAAAAGATTTCGAAAGATTGAATTATAATTTAAAAAACAGTGGCGATCTCCCTATAAACGAATTTCTATTAATTTCTGTTTGATTGGGGAATTTTAACGCCAAATCCGCTGCGGTACTACTTGATTATCCTGTCGACCAATTTCGCCAAATTATATAAATCGCCAAACCACTTGCCAAATTATACAAATTGATATAATTTTTATTTTAAATTACGAAAGAACATATAAATTTGTACAACATTAATAAAAACACAAATAAAACGTCGAAATAAAAATAACTTGATGACGTAGACACGTGTAACAACATTTCAAAATAAGCTAATATAAAAGGAATTAAGTAAAGAGAGTCTTTGTCTCCTGGTATTTTTTAACAAAGCGAAAAGAAAGTTCTTTTAAATGAGACATTTTAAATTAATTCTCAAAATATCAAATAAATGTCTAGCGCAATTTCTATATTTAAACTTTTTTGCAATATTATTTTGTTTTCATTTTATGTAATAACTATAATGTGACGTAAATATGACGTAATTTCTCCTAAGACTTCTAACGCATGTTAATGAATTTACTAGGACTTCCCTCAGAGGGATTAGTCTGAGCGATATTACTGAGAACATATATTTAATAATAGCATGTGGAAGCAAAGAAAATGAGATGTTATCTTTAATTGTCCATATACTGCGAAAAATTGAAATGATGAAAATAAACGAATTGTAGAATTACAAAATCTTTTATATAAATTCGTATACACTGCTTTAAAAAATGGGAAATCAAACCCTTCAAGACAGCCATGTATGGATATAAAATTGAAAGTACGCAATATATTAAAAGTAAAATAGAAAATGAAACACTAAATTACTTATATCGGAATTTTAACTGTATTAAATGATGTCAAGAGCATAATCAGACACTCCGCACCAATTTGAGTAAATTTAAATGACAAATATATGATGTTTAAAAAGAATGGACTATACTTTATATGGTGTGTGCTCCCCCGGAATAGTTAATATTGTACAATATCTGTTTTCCACGGATGCAATGAGGTTGTCGATAACATTTAAGGAATTCTCTTCTCAAAATCTAATATAGTATCAAAGTACCGAATACATCAAAAGTGGCATGCAATGCTTCGTTAGAGTGTGTTTTAGATATGCTCGATCGGATTTAAATGATGAGTGTATGCTGGCCCCTGCATAAGATGTATTGTTTTGTTTTCAAACATATTCTGCACAAGTTGAGCTGTATTTAGCATGTATTAAATAAAAGAAATCGGCAATGATTACAACATAAAGTATGACACAAGATCTGAATATATCCTCTGCATAACTTTTGAGCTGTCAAAGTGTCATTTGAAGTAATTTACAAATCCATACATATTTATTCAGCAAATCATGCAAGCTAACATACGCCAATATGAACCCGATTACAAAATTTCACCAGAATAAGTTAATATATAAAAAATCTACTAATGATAATTGAGAATATGACCTTATGATAAAATGTCTAGAAAAATGAATCGGATAAAAAATTCATATCATATTTAAAATGGCACTTCCCTCTGTTAGTGGCCTTGGCGAGAGAGAGAGAAAAGCCTAGAGAAGGAACACTTTAACAAGTACTTTCGGGCAACCTACTCACTGTTTCATACTGGTCTTTATTCAATATTTACAGAATTTATTTAATGCTAGGTGGGTATCTATCAGTTTTGTTGCATTTAAATCGCATGTTTTGCGGAGGAAATGCAACATTATGAAATATTTAAAGTTGCTGTACCTAATAATTCCAAATTAATGGTAATTGATATCGCTTTCCGTTAATTTCATCTTTTTAAATTTAAATTTTTTTAGAAACCATTCATAGAGACAATTGCATATTTTAAAACTAACCCGAAGCAAAATTTCAAGATTTTGGACCCAGCAGTAACAGAGAAATAGAAAATTTTTGAAAGTTTTTTGTTTCTGCACTGTTTTATATAGCGACATTTTTAGAAATTGTTCTATTGCGAGAATTTACGTCATGATAAATACAGCCATGTCAATTTTCATGTTTATATTCCTAACAGTTCCATGTTCTTCGTTACTTAGATCATCTTTAGATATTTTTCCGCTTTGTTTAGTCTTTCTATTTTTTAGAATCCGTTCTACAACGAGCATTTACATCTTATTAATTACTACCATGCCAAAGTTCTAGTTTCTAACCCCAACAGTATCCCAAAAATTTCAGTATTCCAAATAAATCATAGTTTAGAACCTTTCTAGAAATTTTTACGTTTATCCGTCAAATTGAACCTTTTAGAGAGCGTTCATTACGAGTATTCACATCTTAAAAGTAACTACCGCACCAAATTTAAAGTTTCTAACCCAATCAATATCACAGAAATCACAATTTTAGAACTTTTTTGCTCCTGCAGCGATGTAGGTTCTTGCACTGACATAAAATGTCTTTTTTTCGGAGCAGAGATGGCCACCAACATTTTTTTAAGTTGGCTATGTAGTTTCAGAGATAACACCTCACAAACGTACAAGCATTAATAATATTATATACTTTATAATATTATAACGCTTTATAATATTAGCATTAGATGTACAGATACAAAAGCCATTTATCTGTTACAAACTAAAGTGCCGGCGTTGCCTAGAATTTGAAGGATGTTTGTTCTGAAAATCAATTTCAAAATTTAACATACAACACAAAACAAACATTAAAAAAAGCAGTCGAAATGTTGTTGAATGAATCATATGAAAGCGCTATATAAAAATGTATAAATGTATATAACAGACGCAAAAGAATACAGCTATAAATGAACTTATTTCAATTTATAATTGGAGCAATAATGTTAAAATACGCCAATATTTCCCTAATCGGGTTTTTATCATGCTTCAATACATTTTTCACACTCATATGACGCTATACTATATCCACCATGCCCTTTATATTTCCAATATGACGTAATATTTTCCTCTTTCACGTGGAAACCTTGAAATAGAAAAGTTATGAAGTTATATTCACTTTCATTTAAATTCGTCAAACCATTTATTTCATTTTCATATTTCACGTGAATATCTTGCAATAGAAAAGTTATGACGTAATATTCACCTTTTTTTTAAAATTCGGCAAACTATTTATTTCATTTTCATTTTTCACGTGGAAATCTTGCAGTAAAAAATTAATTGTTGTAGTAATAATTTTATTGTGTTTTTTAATTGTTGGCAACTGCTATAACGAAAAATGTTTAAATTTGATAAGAAATTGCTGTTAAATTGGTGGTTTTTTATTAATTAAAAATTAACTATAAGTTATTTCGATTCCGGATTACTTTAGTTGTCTCGGCCATGTTTTAATACACATGTACGTATCTCTTCACAATTTTGGCTTCCAAATTGTGGATTTTTTTAGAGAATTACAAACAGACAGATAGACAAGTTTTCATTTTTATATATCTCTCTATTCTATAAAAAGTAACTAACGCTGTCACCACCGCCGCCGGTTTTGAATTTTTTGTGACCGGAGGTGTTTCTTCGTTAATATTAAGAAAACTATTGCATACAAATATATGAAAATCGGTGGTATTATAGCGAAATGTTTGATCAACACACTAATGCAGTTTTCAAATCGAAGAATTATTTTAAGATATATTTAATGCTAAAGTTGGACAAAATCGTTCCATTAAAAAAAATATATATATATATATAAGAAAAAGCTATACATGGGAATTTAATCATTTGTAGATCATTTTATTCAATAGAAGATCCCGGTCTGCAGATTTCATTAATTTTTTTAATTTGACTCATTTTTTGAGGTTTTATTTCTATTTTAAATTCAAATATTCAGCATTTTGACAGATATTTTTTACATATTTTAGAAAATGGTATTAATTTAAACTGTTGCCAACTGTATAAACAGCGCAAACAATAATGTTTGCTTCAAATAAAAAAAAATATTTACACGTTACTATTATAAACAGAAAAAAACCTTCAAATTGGAATTAAATAATTAGGTATAAAAAGCAGGCACTTATTGGAAATTACGCCATAAAAACTATATTTACATGTGAATTTTAAAAGAGAAATGATATTGTAAAATAAATTCATTAACATGCGTTAGAAATCTGAAATAGAACAAATTACGTCACATTACACTTATTATGCAAAATGAACAAAAATAGTATTGCAAAACAATTTAAATTAAAAAATTGCGCGAGACAAAATATTAGAGGTTAAATATTAGATTTTTTCAAAATTTTATTATTTGTCGTTTGATGTGAGGTGTTCAGCTATAAGTATGCAAATTTTTGTTTCCATCATAATTAGGGGCTGAGTTAGAAAAATTGCTTTAAATACACAAGTTAGAGCTCAGAGGGTTAAATATTAGACTTTTTCAAAATTTTATTATTTGCTGTTTGCTGTTAGGTGTTCAGCTATAAGTATGCAAAATTTCACGTCTCCAACTTAATTAGGGGCTGAGTTAGAAAAATTGCTTAAAATACACAAGTTAGAGCCCAGAGGGTTAAATAATAGACTTTTTCAAAATTTTATTATTTGTCGTTTGATGTGAGGTGTTCAGCTATAAGTATGCAAAATGGCATGTCTCCAACTTAATTAGGGGCTGAGTTAGAAAAATTGCTTAAAATACACAAGTTAGAGCCTAGAGGGTTAAATATTAGACCTTTTTCAAAATGTTATTATTTGTCGTTTGATGTGAGGTGTTCAGCTATAAGTATGCAAAATTTCATGTCTCCAACTTAATTAGGGGCTGAGTTAGAAAAATTGCTTAAAATACACATGTTAGATCCCAGAGGGTTAAATATGACTTTTTCAAAATTTTATGATTTATCGTGTTATCGCAAGTGTTCAGCTATAAGTATGCAAACTTTCAAGTCTCCAACTTAGTTAGGGGATGAGTTAGAAAAATTGCTTAAAATACATAAGTTAGAGCCTAGAGGGTTAAATATCAGACCTTTTTCAAAATTTTATTATTTGTCGTTTGATGTGAGGATTTCAGCTATAAGTATGCGAAATTTCATGTCTCCAACTTAATTATGGGCTGAGTTAGAAAAATTGTTTAAAATAAATAAGTTAGAGCCCAGAGAATTAAATATTAGACTTTTTCAAAATGTTATTATTTGTCGTTTGATGTGAGGTGTTCATAGCTATAAGTATGCAAAATGTCAAAATGTCATGTGTCCAACTTAATTAGGGGCTGAGTTAGAAAAATTGCTTAAAATACAGAAGTTAGAGACCGGAGGGTTAAATATGACTTTTTCAAAATTTTATGATTTTTCGTATTATCGCAAGTGCTCAGCTATAAGTATGCAAACTTTCATGTCTCCAACTTAATTAGGGGCTGAGTTAGAAAAATTGCTTTAAATACACAAGTTAGAGCCCAAAAGGTTAAATATTAAGCCTTTTTCAAAATTTTATTATTTGTCGTTTGATGTGAGATGTTCAGCTATAAGTATGCAAAATTTCATGTCTCCAACTTAATTAAATTAGGGGCTGAGTTAGAAAAATTGCTTAAAATACACAAGTTAGAGCCCAGAGGGTTAAATATTAAACTTTTTCAAAATTTTATTATTTGCCGTTTGATGTGTGGTGTTCAGCTATAAGTATGCAAATTTTCAAGTCTCCGACATATATAGTTTCTGAGAACGGGCTCTATGACAGACGGACAAACAGACAGACAAAGGAGTGAGACAGGTAGGGTTTCGTTAGATGAACGAAACTCTAAAAACATGCTGCGGATGACTGTAACAACATCCTAAAATTACATTACCATCAGCGATCTACCAATCCCGAATTTAGTTTATATTCGTTTCACATATTCTTTTCTTTTGTGCGGCCCTGTAAAATAATTATCAATATTATATACAGTAAAACCTCTGAATAGCGGACACCCCGAGAATGCAGAATTTGTCCTCTATTTAGAGGTGACCGCTACTGAGAGTAAAACATGTACAGTTATTTAAGAGTTGGTAATCGAAAAAAAGACCGCTAAATAGAGGTATCCGCTAATCGGGTGTGTCCGCTATGGAGGTTTTACCAGTAAAACTTCAGAATAGCGAACACCTCTGGAGGGCAGAATTTGTCCTCTATTTGGAGGTGTCCGCTACTGAGAGTAAAAACTGTACAGTTATTTAAGCGTTGGTAATCGAATAAATGCCCGCTAAATAGAGGTGTCCACTAATCGGGTGTGTCCGTTATGGAGGTTTTACTGCATAATAATATCATCCTTTACAAGAAAATTGCATGCTGTATGATAGACAGACAGACATCCAGAGAAAGATAACCTCCCGGATCAATAAACACTCATGTCTTTTGTTTTAATCATCCACAATTGTATGTCATACAACATGCCAGATTTTATACAACAGGCTAAAAACGGTCACTGTGGTACGGAATACTGTATTATTATTTATTTGCCCACCAAAACTGGTTGCCACGGGTTGTTGCAAGATTTGTGATCACGTGGTTGAAATTGATCTATTCAATATTACTGCGTGCGTATTTTTTTTTATTTGCTCCATGTGTTCAAACCAGTTGTCTACGAAAACATCAACCGGTGAAAGTGACGCACACCAAATTTCTGTGACGTATGCAGATAAACTGTGCTTTTTTAAGAGTTTTTTCTATATAATTTTTAAACGGTTTGGAACTTATTTTTCATAGTAGGTGCATTCAGTAGGCGACCCTCATAGATACCTTCTGGTGCAATCAGAAAAGAATTCCGACAAATATTTTTTGAGTTATGCTTGACGAAAGGTTTTTATTAGGCTTTTTTTTTAGTAGGACATGGCGTTAATATCCATCGTAGTAGTAAAGTGTCCGGACAGTAATATTTCGCTGAGTATTAGCCTTCGCTTCGCTCAGACAATTATTTTACAATATCCTTTCTCTTTTAAAATTCGCGTGTATACTTTTTATGACGTAATTTTTAATAAGTTCCTGCTTTTTATACGTAATTATTTAATTCTAATTTGAAAGTTTTTTTCCTGTTTATAATAGTCACGTGTAAATAAATTTTTAATTTGAAGCAAACATTATTGCTTGCGCTTTTTATACAGTTGGCAACAGTTTAAATTTGTACAATTTTCTGAAATCCGTAAAAAATATCTCTAGAAATGCTGAAAATTGGAATTTAAAATAGAAATAAAACCTGAAAAAATGAGTCAAAATAAAAAAATTAATGCAATCTGCACTCCGGCAAATTCTAACGCATAAAATGATCTAAAAATGATTACACTGTCATGTATACTTTTTGCTGCTATAAAACTTTTTTAGTGGAACGATTTTGTCCAACTTTAGCATTAAATAACTCTTAAAATAATTCTTCGATTTGAAAACTGTCTGCATCAGCGTGTTTATCAAACATTTCTGTATAAAACCACCGATTTTCATATTTTTGTATGCATTATTTTTGTTAATATTAACGAAGAAAGGCCTCCGGTCACAAAAAAATCAAAACCGGCGGCGGCGGCGGCGGTGACAGCGGTAGTTACTTTTTTTTAGAATAGAGAGATTTTACTAATATAATATAACTAACCTATTAATAATATTTTGTTGTCTAAAGTAAAATTCCTGATCACCCCACTTATAAGGTCATATTTTTAAGGACTGCATGGGTGACCATATAACTGATACTGACTGTATATTTGTATGGTTAAAAAAAAAAGACCTCACAAATGGACCAGAAAATGTATTTGAAGTTAAAAAATCATCAAGATTCCTGTTCGAAAACTTGCTGAAAGACATTGACCCAGTAATTGAGATAAACACATTTTTTGTCCATCCAGAAAACTTGCTTTTGAGTATGATAGTAGATAAAAGAGATCATATAAGAGAATTAGGTTTCTGAAGGTTTAAAAACTAGAATCTTGGCTTCTAAAAGAAAGACAATCAGGAGTTTTAATCAACCAAAATCAATTTCCTAGCTGTACAGACTACATTGAAAGGATTTACTGGAACACTTCTACCACTACCTTTGCTGCAAAGAGTCACTGATCAAGAGATTTGATCTAAGGTCCAATCAGGTGGAACCTTGATCAATTCTCATATCACACCCAAGCAGCAGAATGATTCACGAAGCTGGTAACCGAGTAGTCACAAATAGTTGTTGGCTCAAGTTCCAGAGTTGGTTTTATAAGAACTATACTTATCTCATGATTTCCAATACCTATTAATTTTTCAAGCAAATCTTATTTCAAACTACCAAAAGAAAGTGAAGTAACAGACTACATTTCATTACAAACTAAAATTTTACACAATCAGAAAAACTATTTCTGTCTCAATGGAAATTTAACAATGTCCATTTTTTTTTTTTTTTAAACGTAATATATTGTTAATAAAATTGTAAAATATTTATTTATTTATTTATCATTCCTACACTTTGTTCTACTACAATATGTGTACAGCTACTTGTTATAGAAGTTATTCGATTTATTATGATTCAGAGTTGGCAAAAAAACAGGTTTTTTTTTTTTTTTGTAAAAAACTGGTTTATTTGGTTTAAACCATGTTTTTTAATATCATTTTCTATAGCATACAGATGCATATCTCTTGACAAAATAAACATTTTTGGATGTATAACTTCATTTGGAAATATTTAAATTAAATAGTTACAGTCAATTAAGTAGAAAATTGAAATAATTTCTAATTTAAAAAATATTTATTAGCAACAGCTATGTTGTATGTTCAAAGAATAAACTGCTCTACACAGTGAAACATTGATACCTTGGAAATCGTATGAAGACTGATTAATAATATAACTAGAAAACAGGAATTCTGCTTTTTCAGAATTTAGTGTGGTTCCCAATGAAAAAAAAAATTATATATAAGTAGTACAAAACATATTTCAATTTTAAGACTTGAAGCACACGCTTTTATTTTATGTAAAATGACGCCATTCGCATCCACTTAAGAATTCTACATTTATGATCCACTCTTAAACATCTACAGTAAAGTATGCATAGGACATCACTATCGCGAAATAATACACAAATGCAGCAAAAAGATGCCGTTATTAAAGAAACCCCACAAAAAAAAAAGGCTGTCTAATGATTCATAGGCCTTCTTTTGTTTGTAACATTAATATAGATACTTAAAATTAAATACAGTTTGTAATAGCTCCATGTTTTAACAGAAATAACTTGTTTATATTTTTTCAAAATAGCACATATTTTATTTACATTTTTTTCAGTTTTTATGAGTAAATGGCAACAAAAAGATATAATTGCTATATTTCAACTATTTTCCCTTTACTTTCTACAGAAATGGAATACTTGAGTTGCCAAAATTAAACAAATGGTGCTAAAAACTGCAAAAAAATTAATATCTCAAAAACAAATAGAGATTCAGTTTTCAAACAAATTGCATTTAAAAGTACTTTTTTCCCCCAATACAACAGTATAAAAATTGAAAATGTGCGATGCTTAGAAGTTTAAAAAATTGCTATAGAGTATTTAATCGTACTGCTTTGTTTTACAGCTGGCTTCTGTAAGGTAACGTTATTTTTTGTAGATGACACAAAATAAGCTGGAAGAAAGAAATAGCACACTGTACCGGGGGTTAATAATAAATAAATATTTGATGCTGTTTCATGAATATAATATATTATTCTGCGGTTGTTATTACTATTTTTTTTTTTTTTTTTTAAATATACAAATGCTTCTGATTTTTTTTTTGTTTTCTGAGTGATAACTCCAAGTGTCCAAGTCAACATTTTTGATCATTAGATTCAGCAAGTAATAAAAAAGATTGACTAGTATTATTGAAATGCTATACTATCTTTCCGAGACAAGAAAAACCCTGAGTAGATTTTCTGCTTTCGGAGGTTCCAAAACTTGCAGGGAAGGATCTTCGTCCATAGGAGAGGAAGGGCAGAAAAGGTTACGGTAATTCTTGGAATGACCAATTGAACGGGAGAAAAGAAAATGCCAGACTTCCCTAAAATTAAGTCGATTAACCAGTTACCCTAGCAACAGGACCGTGTCAAGACCAGTTCCAGGGTTTTTCTTGTCAGAGACAGACAGTAACTAGCACTCAATTTTTGCTTGCAACAATTGCAAGCTGTGTTATTTAACTTTATATCTTAGGTTACTTTTTAAAATTCTTTAAGATAATCTCCTCCAATCCAGAATTTTTTTTTTTTTTCACAACTTGGCAAAATCTTAAAGATCATTGTATTTTGTTATTAACAGCTGTTAATAATCTGCACTTTTTAAATGAAAATATTTTATGCTAAATATTGAAAATTATTTATCTATTTTATCTTTTCTAATTTTGTATGTTTTAAGATAAATCTTTAGAGTACCAGATATGCTCATCAACACATGCTAATTTTCATTTTACATGCATAGAAATATGACCTAGACTCATTATGTCTCATGTTGACGGTTGAATTGAAGTGTTAAAAGTAGAAATTATGTCTATCAATAATTTAAAACACTTTTAAATTACAAGAAAAGGGAAAATATTATATTAAATTTGTTTTAAAAAAACCATATGGTTTTTTTTGACAAAAACCATTTGGTTGAAACCGTGCCAACCCTCCTGTTACGATTTATTAGAAAAATAGTAAAAATAATTTATTTTCTCAAATTTTAGGACTTATTATGCTACTGCCAGATATAAAAATTTATTTATTATTTTTTTGCATTTAATTAAGCTACTCTAGAGGCAATTTTCGTGCAGTATAGCGCTGCTGCAGCATCAGGCACCAAATAGGATAGTAATAAAAATAATAGGATAGGTGCTTCTATCAGTTATCTATGCACTGGGGATCTGTAGGTAAACAAAAATTGAGATACATTAGGTGAGAGATTATTGAATATTAAATTTACATAAAGATTTTCATATAAATAATATATAATTCATGGAGTTTGTTTCTAAAACAATTGAAGTTCCTTTTAACAAAGTTTTTTGTAGAACAATGGAATAAAATACTAAATAACCAAAAAAAGTGGGGGGGGGGGGGAGGATAGCAAAAGCTGTATTCTCAATACATATTGATCACAATATATAAAATTTCATAAAGCTACATTCTTCCTTTTTGTCATTTAAAAATTCAAATACAGTAGAACTTGCATCAATATATTTTAGTCATACACATCTGGTTTTGACTTTTATTATTACCGACTGTTTTATTGTCTCAAATACTGTTTGAATAACCAAACAATGATGGCATGAATGAAATATATCCAAATGCGCTACGGACAATATAGGAATTCTTCTGCAGACATGTCCTTATGAGACCTAGCAGCAGTTTCGGTGTGAGCCTAATGTTCAGCAGTTTTTTCCTCCAAAGCAAAAATAAAACTCAGCATTCGGTCAGACACTTATTAATTTTACAGATTTGAAAAAAAACAAAATTTAAAATATACCTTATATACTCTGAATGTACACTCTAATCCATTATATCTTGAAAAAAGTGTCAAGGAGCTCCATACTTTAACAAGATCTCTAAAAAAAAATGAACACAAATACTCTATAATAATTAAATAACATTTTTACCTTCCAAACTTTAATCCATAACATGATCTTTCTAAATTGGCATTTTTAAATATTTGCTTAAATTGAGAAAAACCAACATTCATAAACTTCTACTTGTTTCTAACTAATATACCACTGCTTTACTACTACACATTTATGTAGTGGGCAATTAACAGTAATTTCACGCTTGATATTATAAAACATCCAAACCTGGTATTTAGAAATTTTAATTAAAAATAGTATTTAAAAAAAAAACCTCCAAATACAAAAGAATATTAATTTTAACTGAAAAATTTAAAAACAATATATTGGAGTTCTGTTTTATCAACATAGAATTTTGGTATTGACAGTGAACTCTTGTTAATGTATCTTCATTTAAGACATATCTCCAGTTAATGAGAAGAATTTCATTTTCCTACATAATTTTCTATTTGCAGTTATATTAAGGATGTTACTCATCAACTGTGAACAAATTTTTCACAAATTAAAATGACAGAATCAAAAGACACTGGTTTTGAACATTTTTTCAAAAGCAACTTTGATGCTTCATCTTCTAATTTGAGATTAAACAATTGTTAGTGACACTGATGAAGAGAAAAGTAATATTCCACTACCGACAATGTAAGAGGTTCAAACAATGTTATTGGCTCTTTGCCGATATTACTAAACAAAATCTGATGTAACAGATCGAATTTCCAAGTATATCACAAATCTAGAACATGATTCGGTAAAAAGACCATTTGTTCAACTATATCATAGAAAAGCAACATACTAAAATTTCTTCACATTTTCAGGTTCCCAGTTTAAAATTTAATCCTTTATAAAATTAAGATCTAAGTTTTTATTTATTGTTACATTACTATTTATTTGAATCCACAATATTCTGTAAAGTGTTCGGAAAGTCGGGTGGAATCACTCCAAATTTAAATAACTTTAAATATTGATTGCATTATGTATCTCTCTTAATTTTTCCAAGTGTATTATTATGTCCTTGAACTAACATTTTGGAGACAAACGCAAAACATTTTCTTGTATGTTATCTTCCTTAATTTTTAAAGCCCTCAGTTATATTATTTGACATAAACTATGTAAGTTTGGCAATTTATTCGGAAATTTTGTTTGTCCTGAGTAATTAACTCTTTTTTGTATTAATAATACTGTCGTTAATTTACACTTTTATTAAAATTATTACATTAAACGTTTATTTTAACATAAATTTGTAACCTATTTAATTTCTTTCAACAACTTAATTCAATGCAAGAGATTATTAGCCAGTATTGGCTGCGGACGCCTAACAATAGTTTTATACAATTCAAATATGGGAGAAGAGTGATGGCCTTTGGAAGTCCACACTAACAAGAGTTCATTGTATTAAACACTGCTAATTTTCTTACCCAAATAATACCCACAAACTTTTTCTACAATGTTAATCAATTTTAAATAGTATCAGTATAACACATTTAAATAAAATTTATTAGAGTACATAATATTATAATTTAAAAGGCCTTTTTTTCAGACATTTTTAACTGTTACTACTTAATTCAGAAGTCAAATTTTCTGATCAGCTGTAAATAAATCTTATTGCATTACGGACAGTAATTCCGAGTAGCAAAGTATTTTAAATAAGCCAGTGAAAGTTTAAAAGTGCTAAAAGTTATATCCTTGTTGTAAAAATAAATTAAATTTACTTTTAAGCTGAAAAAGAAATTAAAGATGTGTGTATTTAAATAAATAACTAAAATTAAAATAAACAAAGCTTTATTAAAAACTTAAATGTAACAGGAAATAAAGATTAAAAACCAAAAACTGAATTTTATAATACACACAATGGTTACAGTTTAACTGAATGTATGTCTGAAAAGTAATGACGAGTTCTTGGAACATTACATAAGCATATTAATTTGAGTAGGTTGAAGCAACAAAGAAATAAATTTAATATGAAAAGCTTTAAATGATATAAGATTTACTTTAAAAGGAAATTAGTTTTAATAAATCATAAACTTTATTTGAAAACCATTAACTTCACATTAAAATATTAACTTTATTAGATATTAACATTCACTTTAAATATTGATTTTAAATGGTATTAAATTTAAATATATTAGACTGTCAAAATTATATTTACTTTAGAAGAAAGGAAGTTTAATTTTTAAATAAGAGTAAGCACAACAGAGAGCCACAATACGTGTAAGTTTCTTTAAACTGGAAAAGTACTGACTTATAAATAAAGATTACATCCTCTATATAAATGCATTAAACCTTCTCAAATAACCATGTTTGCTCAAGATGACATCATAAACAATTTCACAGACTGCTTGTCTGACAACCATTATCATAAACTTTATGAGCATCCATTTCACTGATAAACCAAAACAAACATGACCAAGTCTTTGGGGTCTTTTAAATGTCTTTGTCTGGCTAAGTCGGTCAAAGACATTTAATAAGTGTTATAAAATTAATAAAAGATACCACTGTGCAAAACAGAGCTTTAAACATCAAGATGGTAGAAAATATATTTGAAAGAATAAGCTTAAATTAATACAGGAAAAATAAAAACCTTTAATTAGACAGATGTTGAAAATGTGTTACGAGCCATTTAATTAAACCTTCAAATTTAATAAAGATAAGTTACCTAAAAGAATGATGTAGTTTGATTATGCAGTAGGTTAATTGTGTTCACACAACACATCTTTGCAATGTTCTTAATTCTCCAGCGATCCAGTACGATCTTAATGGTTCTCTTTGGATCTTGAATCCACATTTAAATATACTCCAATTAGTAACCCTACCACAGTAATGGTATAAATGTGCCGTTAGGTGGCAAATTATTTTCAGTACTTCATGGATTCAGGCTCTAAATCAAAATATAGTGACATTGAACAAAATATATAAATTTAGACTAGAGCGAATGGAGTTTGACTGAATTAGATTATTTTAATTGGTGGTTGTCTTCATACAGGTTGAAGAAACTGAAATGCAACTTAATGAATCCCGATTGAGCTCAAAATTAGCTAAATTTTATTTTAGAGTAAGAGACAATAAGATTAAAGGAAAAGAAAGATTATAAGGCATAAGTAAAATTTCACAATTTCTCCTCCGAGCCATTATTTTTCGAATATTAAAATTCAAGTAGATTAATAATATTAAAATTCCAGTAAAAATTTTTTGTTGGATGACTCCAATACAGCTTGCATTCTCTTAAAAATTATTAAGTACAAAGTTGATATTACAGGATTCCTACAGGTCAGGGAAAAGTGACAGAATTCGAAAATTTAGACAAAAAGCCAGGGAATTTTTTAAATATTTGAAGTGGTCAGGGAATTTTTAATGTATTACTCCACATCAGAATCTTGATTATTGTTATAAATGAAGAAATTTTGAATTAATTATTCATCCAATCTAAAATTTTTATATAAAATTTATGTAAACTATAAACCAGGTGTCCCAAAAATGGCCGATGGATTTTAAAATTCAATAACTTGCAAGCGGTGAAATATATTAAAAAAATTCTTGCAAGTGTGTTATCTATGATGTCAGGAGTTTTTTTACTGTGATTCTTGATTTTAGTTTGAATTTCAAGCAATAGATGGCATTGAGAGCAATAGGCACTCAGTCCAGACCTGATTTTTGGTACTTCGTGATCCATTCAATACAATTTAGTCTCCTTTTTTCACATGGAAGAAGAGAGAGGCCGAAAAATCAAGCCTGGATTTAGTGGTTATTGCTTGCAATGCCATCTATCAATTCTATTTGTAACTAAAACTGAGAATTGCAGCATAAAAACTCCTGACATCTTACATAATATTCCTGCAAGAATTTTTTTAATATCTGTCACCGTTTGCAAGTTATTGAATTTTAAAATCCATCAGTCATTTTTGGGACACCCAGTAACAATAGCATAATATGAAAAATAATTAAAAATCGGAAATTTATACAGCTCATACTTTTTTAGCATTTATCTAGACTAAAGTTGTCCAATTCTGGAGAGTTTTACAATAACATATAAGCCGAAATTTTATTGAGAAAAGTCGAATTTTTTAAAAAGGTCAGGAAAAACTTGTAAAAGTCAAATTTTTTTTACCAAAATTGTGTAGGAATCCTGTATTATTATTATGATCTATTATTTAGCAACTAAAATCCAAGAACGGAATAGCCTTTTAAAAATTACTTTCTAATGTATAACACCAAATGCTACATATAATATTTTTTTACTTAAAAAATAAATGGAAGTAATTTTGATTAACTATTATTTGATATACTTAATTTTTTGGTAGTTGGCATGTCATTCATGATCACATAAAATACTTTTTAAAAAAATTTGGCAGGTGGATGAAAAGGTTTACCGCCCCTTATCAAACCAATTGCCTTGACAAATCTTGCAGATTTAATTTATATTGGCTAGACAATATAAAAGAGTTCATGATTATTTTCATGGTAACATTTCTCTAATATGTATAGTATACCTAACATTTTTTTTTTTTTTTTTTTTTTTTTTTTTTTTTGAGTAGGGAGGGAGGTAAAAAGAAAGTTTCTTTTTCATTCTTTGGGAGTTTTTAAATGTTCACACATTTGAAATTTTAGAATATTTTTTAAAAATTCAATTAAAAAAATTTTAATACTTATAAATCAGTTATTAAACATCTAAAAATAATTTCATAAATTTAACATGCTTCTTATTTAAAATATTTTTTTGTTCTAAAATATATATGTTAGTTTTATTTTGATACACATGAACATTGAAAGACTTATAATAATTTTGTACAACTATAATAATAATATAATTAATTATAGATACTTACATTGCAATTAAAATTAGTAGAGTGTGTAATATGAGTGAGGAATTATACAAATCTACTCGCTAATGGCATGTGCATTTTCTGACAAGATGAGTCAATTTTTAAATAATGTGGTTTATAAAGAATACATCAAAAACTTTCATATATTTTTATTTGTTAGCCATGTTTTGCATTTTAGTCAACTGGCTGCAATTTAAACGCAGCATTAAGTTTTATCCTACACTAAATTTTCCTCTGTAGCATATCTTTCTTAATTTTATAAAAACCTTAATATGAAAATGCATTGCAATAATGTAGTAATTGCAGTAATGTAAATGTTACCATCTGAGTTTTCGGCTGTATATTGCATCTTAGTGGCTGTAAAGGCAAATCTTTGGCTGGTAATATTTTATGTAAATTCCCACCCCTGCTGTGTAATGTATAAGTACCAGAATTTTATATGTATATAAGCTAGTACTATAAGCACACATTTTTCAAAAAGATTCATTAAACATGAGAATTTTAAATCTTTATTTTTGGCGTACTGTTTCAATTAACACATTTAAAGTTTATTAAAGAGTTAACAAAGGAACGCTATTGTTTATGGAGAATGTTTAATTTCATTCTATTATAATTTGGTTTATTTTGCGTTTAATAAATAGTAAAAAAGTAGCTTAAAGAAAATCAATATTTACTGCATTAAAAATTAATAACCCAAATATCCTGGACTGGAATACATTAACAAAGCAATAATGTTTTAAACAGTTATTTCACTATAATTGTTTATAGCTACATTGCTTAGTTAAAATTTAAGACATCGACATGTGATTGTTTAAAAAACTTTGTGGAATAAAGGAATACCTTTTCCTTACAACTACGAAATAATGTGCAAGTTGTTTGTTAATAATAATAATTAAGTTGCTTGGTATAGTGAATCATATTGTTGTAAGTATCAGAATATTTACAAACAGTGTAACTCTCTATACATAATTCTAACTGACCTTTAAAAAAGTTTACAAACAAAATTAATACAAACTTTGTTGGCACTCTTAAAAATGCTCTTCTATCTTCCTGCCTATATTTTAATACATCAACTTTTATTATGGATCCCATCTGTTAAAAGAAGGAATTGTAAGATAACTTACTTAAAACATTTTCCTGAAACAAAATTTCACATTAATAACAATTCATTCAGATGACTACTGCTATGACTTTTCTAACGATAAAACTAAAACAAATGTAGTGAAGATTTGCTAATTTCTATATTTAACATTAATAATAATAATAATAATAATAATTTTTAATGTCATTTACCTAATCAAGTGAAAATGCTCATATATGAATTAAAAAAAAAAAAAACTGAAAGACTATAACTATTAGCAGAACCTGGAAACGGAAAAACTTAAGACTTTCTAAAGACCAATATATATATATATATATTTTTTTTTTCTTCCAAAAATTCACTGTTTTTCAACTTTGTTCAAAAAAAATTTTTTTATTTTTTTTTATTGTAATAACAAAAAATATAATAATCTATATAGCACACAAAATTGATTTTTATGCATCAATAAGCTATTCAGCAACATTTTGCAGTATTTTTTTCCTTCCCAAGACAAACTAGTCAGATGTGGCAATCCCAAAACTTTCTTCTGTCTCATACATGTTAATAGTTCCTGAAAAATGCATTATAGCAATGCCACCAGATAGGTGATTTACACCAAAATTTAATCAGAAACAACTTATGTCAACTTCTAATTGAGTTTGAAGAAAATCTGTGCATTAGTTTTTGAGACAGAGGTATTGCAGAAATAATGAAAAATGCAGCATAGTAGCGCCACCTGTTAGGCGATTTACACCAAAAACTAAACAAAACTAATTTTTATCAGGGACTAACTGAATCTGAAGTTTGATGTAAATTTGTGCATTAGTTCTTAAGATGGAGTTATTGCGATAATTATGAATAATGCAGCATAGCAGCACCTATTGGATGATTTACACCAAAAAGTTATTAGTGACAAATTATATCAAGGGCTAACTTAATCTAAAGTTTTCTGAAAATCCTTGCTTTAGTTCTTGAAATATAGCTATTATGGAAATCATGAATAATGCAGCTTAGCAGCACCACCTGCTGGGCGATTTACAGTAAAAACTAATCAGCACCAATTTATATTAGGGACTAACTGAATCTAAAGTTTTATTAAATTTTGTTCTTTAGTTCTTATGATAGAGCACCCCCAAAATTTGTGTCACCCACAGGCAGACATTTTGTAAAAACATGTTTTTGAGTATCTCTGACCCCTAAAACGTGTAAATCCATCGAAAACAGGAATTTGCCTATTCTTTATTTTCTTGCAAAATTTGTATGTTTTTGTTTTGGTTATTGGTTGTAATAGAAAACTTTGAATTTTATATATTAATAGCCATTTACAAAATTTTATTTATTTTTAAGGTTTTAAGACCAGTGTCCATTATTGGAATGCTTAATTAGTTAATTTCTGGTAATGGACACCCCATGTAGACAAAATATTTTGACTTAAGGGTCCTGTCCCTGTCGGCGAAGACACTCACGATCTAATGCTAATCCTATGGGGAGGGATTTTTCTAATATCTCGTTTGCATTTCGACATTTTTAAATAATTTTTTTGCATTGGATAGCCGAGGTCCGTCTGTAAATTTATTTTTTAGAATGACACTTTCATTTTCAGAACCGGTTTTGAAAATGAAAGTAGCTTTATTAAAAATATCTGCGACCAAAATCGAAAAAGTAACCAAGGTGCGCTGTAGAGATGGACCTTGACTATCCAATGCAAAAAAAAAATTATTTAAAAATGTCGAAATGCAAACGAGATATTAGAAAAATCCCTCCCCATAGGATTAGTGTCTTGTGCTCGTGTGCTTAGTGCTCGTGAGTGTCTTCGTCGGCAGGGACAGGATCCTTAACTGAAAACCTAAGTAATCAAATAAAAATTTTTAATTTCACTTATCAGAATGTAATAACATATTTTTTTTATAAATAGCTGCTTTTAATTAATTTCATGTGGATAGTAAAATTTTCAATATTTTAATAATTTTTTTTTTTTTTTATAATACTGCCTTGCATATTTTATAATCTGGCAATCAATACAACAAATCAGGAAGCAGATAATATTGTTTATGGGCATAGGACAAAGAGGGGTTCATAGGGCTCAATCCTCCCTATTTAAATAAAAACAATTACAATACAGAAGTTGTTAAAAATCTTATTTTCTGTTTTAAATATTTGCTTATTCATATGTGACCAAAGAAAAAATAAAGTAATATTAATTAAATTTATAGTAGTAATGAAACTACTAAATCTGCAGATCAGTGGCCTCAAACGCCAGTTCTGCAGTTTGATTTTGAAATTATTTTATTTAGTACTTAAAACATTCAACCCACAGTATCATTTCTTTCATATTTGTAATGGTCCAGGTCACAGATCTGGAAAACATGGAAATATCAGGGAAATTCAAACTAAATCTGGAAATTTTTTGAAGCAAATATTAATTTCCATTATGATTGCAGTAATCTGGAAAAAATATATATATACATATATCAGGCTCAGTTTGTGCCTGAAACCAGCTTGGACTCTATTTTTATACCAGTCTTCAGCCTCAGGCTCATGGTAAAAATTTTATTTATACAAAAATTTAAAAAAAGAAAGAAAAAACTCTCTCTATTTGAGAAATAAGAATGCAGCCTAATTTCTTAGTGTTTTACAATCCTTTAAAAACTGAAAATAATCTGGATTGATATTAATGTGATATAAAGAAAAATATTCCATCTGATTTTGAAGCCTTTACACTGTTAGTGTTAGTAACATAAAGAAGCCATAAGATATCACTTTTCTATTTGAAGTCCTTTGTTTATTGGAAAACAGAACTCATGTCTTTCTACCATAGTTGTACAATGATATTTTATAAGAATGAAAATAGTGACTTTTACAGATTTTTTGCCAGTGGTTGGATATAAAAAATAAATTTGCCATTTTAAACAGATTTTGAAGAACATGAAAATCGAGGCTTTGAAAATATTAATCTTGAAACAATTTTAAAATGTTATAATGTTATTAACAAATTTCTGCTGAGTACTTTTGGTATTTGTCTCAGCAAATAACAATAATAATAATAAAGAAATCTGAATTTATCTCTAGGATGAAAATGAATGATTGTACGTTCCTTGTACAAATATATAATTGATGAAACTTGATATGCGAGTCATTCTCAGATAATGGAAAATTTATATCCTTTTCTAAAAAATGTGAATTAATCGAGTCAACTATGAATGTTTGAACTTTTTGTGAGCATTTCTGTTAAAACACTCCCTACGTTATGCACTTTAAATATGAAAAAAAAAAAAAAAAAAAATCATTATCTAAAAAAATTGTAATGTTGTAAATGTCATTACCAAGGCTTGTCACAAACTTCAAATTTATTAATTAAAACCCTTATTTTTAAGATTTGGAAAGCTTTAGAACAAATGCAATGATTATGCGAGTATATTTCCAGTCTCTATTTTTTACACATTTGACACTTTAGGCAAAGCAGAAACCATTTCAATTAATTATCCCTTGTCTATTACCTTGTTGACCACTTTCTGTAAAAAAATATAAATAAATAAATGATTGTCAAATAAACAAATTGGAGAATGTTGCCATTCCAAACTTTTATATGTAAGAATATTAAGGAAATTAAAGTTAAAAATATCACTGAAGAATAAGGTGCCTTTATATGAGAATAGCGACATACCAGATATAAAATTTCATTCGTTCAGACAGCTCTCGGCAAAAGAATGTTTAGAATAATTGGTGTTACATCGTGAATGCTAAATTTTTGCTATGCAATGTCTTAAATTGATCAAATCTGTTTGAAATTTTTTCAATAATTTTCTTGGCTTTTCACGATTTTCTTTATTATTTTATGGAATTTTGTGGATATGATTAAAAAATATGTAAGATTTTTCTTTATCATTTTTACAATTTTGAAATAATATGTATGTCTTTTTAATCCTCTTTTAAAATTTATTTAACTGTTGCCTAGTAACTGAATTTTATATCTTATCAGAAAGAGAAAATTAAATAAAATCAGGCTAATTTGACATTCTTAAAAATTAGATTTTCTGAAATTGTAAGAAAATGTATAAGCTTAGAAATTTACAAATATAATGTAACATTATTAACTGCAGATTCCAAGATACCATACATTATGTGAAGCAAGATAAAAATTAAACTGCTTTGAAAAATTAACAATGAGGCCCCTGATCTGAAGATTTACTAGTTTAAGAATTTAAATGTATCAATTATTTAAACAAAAATATGATTTTTTTAGACATTGCATTTATGGATGAAACAAATATTTTATTTCACATATTTAATGTGTGATACATATAAAAATGTTAATGTGAGCAGTAAAAACTATGGTTTGTTAATGCACATTGTATTCATATTAGAAAAAATATTAATGATCATTTCATAGACATTATAATATTAAACTTTGAAATTATAAAAAGAAAAAGTCAACATTTGCAGTAATTATTCTGGAGGCCCAAAAATCTCTAATGCCATTCAAAATAGCAATAAAATAATCATCCTTTCTATGAATTAGATGCCATATAAACTTAGTTAAACATGAATCTGTGTGTCGACTTGCTGTTTGTTCACAGTGTTGAATTCAGGCGCTTTTCTCCGAGGGAAGGGGGATTATGCTTTTTGACCATTAAAAACACAAAATCTGAAATCTTCTGGGAGGGGGAGAGGGATCTCATCGCTCCGAGGGAGAATGTCCCCCCAGGACACCTGCTGAATTTAATACTGGCTCTTCGTCAGTGTTTCTTATTTCACCATTTAGCTGAGCCCTAAAGGCATTCGATGCTTTGCATATATGCACCAGTATCTACAAAATTATAATTATGTTTCAGATCCTGCAGCATTTAATTTAATCAGTTTTATAAGCCTGCTATGAATCTGAAAAAAATGATAGAGCCATCTTCTATCTATTCTTTTGTTTCTCCTATTAGTTTTTCCAGGAACTTTTACTATAAAACATTTAACAGTTTCTCTGAATAATCCTCCAAACAACCATTACTGAGGAAGAGTTCAACCAGCTTGATTTTTTTCGTTTTTAAAAGAGACTTTCATCTATTTCTACAATTTATTTTTTTTTGGCCCTCTAATTTTTCCAGATTTTCTTGTTGAAGGTTAGATATACAAATTTCTCTGAGATAATTATTCCAATCAATAACTGTACAATGAATTAAATTCAATTGCTTTTTTCCCAATTTTATTGATATTAATTCATCAGACCAGCTATACATGAACCTTAATGCAGTTACAAGTGTTAATTTGGAGCTTCCAACCAGCTTCCTTTTCTAATGAATATTCTTTTATCACAGTTTTTCACATTTGACCACCACTGTTTATTAGTTTGTAGATAGTCTCATATCCATCTCGTGCCCATTAATACACACTTTTTTAAGGCAGAATTCCATATTTTTGAAAATAGGTTGTTGCCTCATTTGCTTTAGATGGCAAATCACAGATCTGTATCAATTTTCTCAAAATGCGAGAGAAAGCATAGAAATAGAAGTTAGCTAATATCATTCATCACAAAATAAACAAAAATGGAAAATGAACATCACATGCTAGCGTTGCATTTAAAATCAAACATTATTTTATGCTTTTGTTATTTTTGAGTTAAATCCAACAGTTCTTAATTAATTTTTCTTAATTATCATTTCAGCTTGTGGATAAATGTTTGTGATGTCAGCTGAAATTGATAGATCCTATAGTATATAATTGATAGATTTTTAGTATTTTAAGCTTTCTAAACTTAAAATACTGATCTTGTGATAATCACAATTATTTAAACAGTGAATAATTCTTATGAATATTTTATTAATTATTGATATCCTAAGTGTTTAATTTATTTGAAAATAACTATTTTGTTTTATTAGTATGCTTTCATTAAACTTTGGTTCTAAATACAGTCATAAAAGCAATTATATCTATTACTTTTTATGAGGTGTCCATTACTGGAATTTTGATATATTTCTGTTATTTACAATTAATTTTTATTCATATTGGGAAATGAGACTATGATAATGGTAAAATATTGTTGACAGATTAATATAATAATTATAACTATTAATTAAAAAATATTTTTTAAAGATGTCCATTACTGGCACATCTACCCTATATCCATTTCCTTTTACTAATTAAGAATGTTCTGCAATTTCTCCTGTGTTCTGTCATATTTTACAAATTTGTTGTTAAAACCCCAGAGGCCCATGCATTAATCAGGCTCTGAACTTAGCTTTTCAAATAAGTTTTCCATATTGTCGATGAATAGTATATAAATATTTTTACTGGTTATTTCAAATTTTAAGTGAAAACCATGGTTTTTACCCACCGTTCTAGGACAAGCACTTAGGCTAGTATATAATACTAAATTAGGAAATTTACAGAAATTATTTATTAAAAACAAAATTAATGTTTTCTACAATAAAAGTGAAAACTTGAATATTAATTACATTTATAAAAATAAAAATTTAAACTTACATCTCCATATAAAGCATTTAATGCAAAACTAATTGCATATTCGAACATTTTTGCAGTCATATCAATTCCTTCATTACCATATTCTTCACCAAAATCCCTAGAACAAACATAATAATTAGCAAAATCAATGTCTTTATTTTTTCAGAAGCAAAAATTAATGCAATATCAGACACCTGGGGTAGTTAGCTCTTAAGTGTTTTTGAAAATATTCACAAAAAGAAAAAAGTAACAGAATACAAAACAAGAAGTTTACTAATTAAAGCTAATAAAAATAAATCATATGTTCCAACAAAAATCATTTTTGATATTCTCACTTTAATCATATATAATATAATATGCATTATCAATTAAAGGGGTAAAAAACAATATGATGGGCAGCAGAATTCACACTAAGCAGTGATGTTGAATGCTTTTGAAATCTTAGGTCCCTAGAACCGATACATTTCCAAAAAGCTGGTTCTCCTTATCAAAATAAGATTCAATGTATTTAATACAAAATATGCATCTTTTGCAATCTTTCAAGGAAACATTAAGCATCCTGAAGGACACATCACAATTTTGTTTATGCAATAATTTTCTTTTCATGACACAAAATTCTAAAATCTGCACAAGGTCTGGTCCCAAGCTGTGTGGATTTTGGGTAGAGATGGGAAAAACAGTTACTTTTTGTTAACAGATTCCATCGTTACACCACTAGTTTGGTAATATGTTACAATAACCTAATAATTATGGTAATATGTTACAATAACCTAATAATTATGGTAATATGTTACAATAACCTAATAATTATGGTAATATGTTACAATAACCTAATAATTATGGTAATATGTTACAATAACCTAATAATTATTTAACACCTTACCAGAGGCTAAAAATTTGTTGAAATTTACACTTTTAGGGTCTTTTTTTAAATTTAGGTCATTTTTATAGATTTTGATTAAGTATTGGTAGGTAATGAACATTTCTAGGACTTTTGAGTAATATTATCTTTCTTTGAAATATTAATGTCTGAAAAATGATCTAAGCTCACATTTAAAATGTAGAGTTAAAATATACAACAAATAATCAAAACAAGTTTCCGAACTTCAGCAGTGAACATAAAGACACACTAAATAGAATTATATATTTATTTAAAAAGTCTATATCCAACATGATTCTTCTTTTATAATTACAATATCCTACTTTCTTATTCTCACCCAACCTATGTCTGAAGATATCTGTACATAAAGGAATGGTACAAAAAATTTTTCTTTTTAATAGCTTCTAGCATGCAAAACTTGCTAGGATTTAAGATGTCCCCAATTCAAATGTCATTCAATGTCTAGAATAACTCTCAATTTTTTTAAGGTGAAAATTCATATATTCAAGTAAATTTATTACTATTATAAATTCAGCTGCCTAATAATTAGATTATTTGATGGATATCTCACACTTATTCCTACAATGCACAACTCTCTCTCTGTATATATATTTTGAGGTGGTTACAAACATACCCCCACTTGACATTAAAAAAGGATGTTTAAAAATATCTATAAAAAAAACCAAATTAGAGTAATTATATATATATATATATATATATGTATATACCGGGTGTCCCAAAAAGGACTGACTGATTTTAAAATTCAATAACTTGCAAACGGTGACAGATATTTAAAAAATTCTTGCAGGAGGGTTATGCATAAGGTCAAAAGTTTTTTTACAGTGATTTTCAATTTTAGTTCGAATTACAAACAATAGATGGCGCTGCGATCAATAGACGCTGAATTCAGGCTCGATTTTTGGTTCTTCGTGGCCCGGATAATACACTTCCATCTCCTTTTTCAGCATGGAACAAGAGAAAGGACTAGAAATCGAGCCTGTATTTAGCGACTATTGCTTACAGCGCCATCTATTGTTTGTAAATCGAACTAAAATTGAAAATCACTGTAATAAAACTTTTGACGTTATGCATAACCCTCCTGCAAGAATTTTTTTAATATCTGTCACCGTTTGCAAGTTATTGAATTTTAAAATCAGTCAGTCCTTTTTGGGACACCCGGTATATTGCTTACAATATAATTTAGCCTCACTGTTTACATATCGTTCACCCGCAAGAAAATAGATACATCTTGCAAATATTCATTTTCCATTTTTTCCTCTAACAATTCTGTTATAAGCGCATCTTGCTACACAAACAGTTTCATAAGTGTACTTATGCAGAAAATCACTTTACGCCACATGTCCATTTATGACCACAGAAGAGGGGTGGATTGTGTGGGGAGGTAAAATTACCCAGCCCTCCAAACCTCATCTTATGTCTTCATTTTTAAGGGTTTTATACTTTTATGCAAGTTTTCATTTCAGCATGCAGAGCTAACTGCTATAATTTCATGTTACAGTAAAATCATGCAAATTTTCTTTTGCCTCTCCTGTGAAATTTACTTTTGTCGAGATATGTCACTTTTCTTGTGGGTGAGAGATATATTAAATCAACACAAAAAACCCTTAACGGGTTAAAAGTTTGTGACGCAGCACTTTATCTTGTTGCTATAAGAATTTTAAATATGGAACTTAAAAATAATGATATCAAATTTTAAGTGACGCTATGCTATTAATTAATGTATATATACATACATTCATATTATTTCATCATTTTATTTTTGTTTTACTTATAATTGCATGTGTAATAATTATGTTAAATTTAAAAGGATGTATAAAAATTTATTCATTGATGCTTTATCAATCACATCTTTCATAAATTCAAAATATGAGTTTTAAAAGGTATGATATCAAAATTTAAGTGACGCTTTGATGTAGCGTTACACAATTTGTTTTAAAATTCAATTTGTTCTTTTGTGTTGTCTTTTTTGTTGTTATGCGCACAAATACAGAGCCGCAATTTCGGTGAAATTCCCATAAATGGCAGAAAAATATAGTCTGATTTTTCATGCTTATTATATAACGAATAAGAGTCTTCCAGGAAACAAACATGGTCTTATTCGGTTCATCTAGAATAGATTCATATTATATATTAATTTTAAGATTGCCCATGTCATTTTCGGAGGGAAAAAAATGTGAAATAAAAAGAAAACTAGAGTTTTTCTGGAAACAGCTGTTATCTTATTCCCTTCACATAAAACAGATTCATATTATATATCAATTTAAAGAAAATCGCCTGAGCCGTTTTCAAGATTTTGACTTTAGGAACTTCTTCCATCACTTTCGCTTTAAAAATGACTATTTAGATCTCAAAATATACTGCATATATAAGAGTGTTCTAAAAAAATCAGAATAATAAGCTATATTTGCTGAGTTATTGAAAGGCGGCTTTTCGGGTTTTCTTTGAAGTCAAGTTAGTTGTATTATATGAGGCGATAATATATATATATATTATCACCTTCTACGATACAATACGATTTTAGGCTTAAGGCTGCGTCACTGGAATACTATCATCTTCCATGATTAACAAAATTGTTCATACTAAAATAAATGTTTACTGTATGTATTTCCAAGCATTTTTTTTTTTTTTTTCACATTTAAAAGTGTTTTTCGTTTTTTCTGGAATACTTTTATTTACCCATCATACGTAGTATAGGGTAAGTCTTGTAATCGTTTTGAAAATCGAAAAAAAAATTTTGACGGATTTACACATTTCAGACATTGAAGATTCCGAAAAACATATTTTTAGAAAAAAAATTTGTCTGTGTGTCTGTAATCGCTCTATCTCCCGAACAAATTGAGATAGAGACTTGAAATTCGGTGTGTACTTAGGGAGTAATAATGGGAAGAAACCTATTGAATATCAGTAACCTCGATTAACCGGAACAATTTTTTTCGGACTCTTGAAATATTTGTTCTGATAAAAGGTATACAAAAATTTTAGAAATTGTTTATTTGAAGGAGTGAATATAAAAGACAATAAAAAAACCATAAACTTTGCATCATGAATGAACTCGATCGGATAATTAGTTGCCGAGATATTTGTAATTCTATTTTTCACACTCTTCGATTTTTCATGACCCTGTATTTCATTCAAATTCCAATTCAAAGATATATTTTAATTGGAAATGAGACGCTTAATCTGACGCAGTAAACTGTTAGTTAATAGGATAGTAATTTTTCGAGTTATAATTAGAAAAAAAAATTGTCCGTCCTTCTGTATGTCTGTAATCGCTCTATCTCCCGAACAAACTGAGATAGAGACTTGAAAGTCGGTGTGTACTTAGGGAGTAATAATGGGAAGAAGCCTATTGAATATCAGTAACCTCGATTAACCGGAACTATTTTTTTCGGACTCTTGAAATATTCGTTCTGATAAAAGGTATACAAAAATTTTCGAAATTGTTTATTTGAAGGAGTGAATATAAAAGACAATAAAAAAACATAAATTTTGCATTATGAATGAACTCGATCGGATAATTAGTTGCCGAGATATTTGTAATTCTATTTTTCACACTCTTCGATTTTTCATGACGCTGTATTTCATTCAAATTTCAATTCAAAGATATTAATTTAATTGGAAATGAGACGCTTAATCCGACGCAGTAAATTGTTAGTTAATAGGATTATAATTTTTCGAGTTATAAGGATGTTTCTTTTACGCAATTCGGTACTACTCGATTATCCCGCCGACCAAAAAACTATCGCCAAACTATAAGATTAAATGCCAATAATGACTTATCGTAAATGTCAAGTATTTAATGCATCTTCATACCTATAAGGGGTGTTACCATAGGAGGGACCCTGTTCTGTCGCCAAACACTGCCAAGTTTGTCGCCAACCTGGCAGCCAAAATGAGTCACCAAAAATGATGCCAAATTGGCGGTATCTCTAATATTTCGCCAGATTCCCATAGACTTCCATTGTCAACCAATAGCGTTTACTTGCTTACAGAAAGTCAACAAATTGAGATATTTTAATGCAACAAAAAGTAATATTAGCTTAAGGGTTTATATTAATTATATTTAAGGAAGTCCAAATAAATTAAATTAGGAATAAAAGTAACATGGTACAATGCTTAGCAAATATCACATGTTTTATTTTCATATTTTATATTATCTATATCCATGATGGGTAAGTATTACGGTGGCCCCCAACGACTAGTCTCATATGTGTCATTTATCGAATAATGATGCGATGCGATCAACTGTATATTTTGACCTATCTGTTAACAACATACAATAACATTATGGGATATAGAAAAAAATTAATTTAATAAAATCTTTTAAACCTAATTAGGTTTATGGCAAAATTTGTTAATTAAAATATCCCACTATCATGATATTTCCACTTGTATGAACAAATAGTTTTTAAAATGCCATTGCTTTTATATTTGACAACAGTGATTATTATTTTTTCCAATTTGATTAAAGCATTTTTTAAATTTTTACAAATGTTTCTATAACATAAGAATCTTATTGCTTTAGTAAAATTAATTCCAAGAAAAAAAATTTCTAGCAGTCATAGTTATGACAAAAAGTACAATAAATTAGTATTGACTCTAAGCCGCTTTAGCAGGGCGCAGTGCCCGGCAGCCCTTTTTATTTCATTTTTGCACCCGACGGCCCTGTATTTCTTTTGTGTGCCTGGCGGCTCCTTTAAACCTTTCCTATGTGCCCGGCTGTCCTTTTTAACACTTCCTATGTGTCCTGTGGCAATTCAGTTGATCCTGGGAAAATATCGCAAATTCTAGGGACTTTAAACAAACCAGTTCAAAATATTTTTTGTGAACAAGGTACAAAAGTGCCCTTTTTTAAGAATAGTGTTCCCTTTTTGAAAAACTGTACCCTTTTTTACAATAGTGTCCCTTTTTTGAAAAATTCCTGCCCGGCGGCCCTTTTTTTCTAGAGTCAACACTATAAATAAATAAATAGCTTTACCGCACCCATACATAGCATCAACAGACATATCCTTCAAAATGCAATCGAAAAAATACTTTTTACCTCACCTTAAAATATCCCCGCAATTACCAAAGAAAGCGCGATAGAAACTTAAAAATTACCTCAAAATATTCCCAGCCACCAAAGCACAAATCTAACTCACAAACACTTTTCCTCCCCTCTCAATAACGTAAAATTCTCAGATTCTAATATTACCAGTCTAAATAAACAATATATTCAAAGCAATAATATATTTTTTGAATAATATAAATGCTTCATAGCTATGTATTACAAGTAACTGTATTCTCTCATAGAGATTATTAAGTTTTTTTAGGCATCCAACATTGAAAGAGCTATAGATAACATGCTGAAGTGAACATAATATTTGAACTTTAACAGTTGGTATAGAATATTTGATACTGAGAAATAATTAAACTGATAGATAGTTTTTATTCCTAACAACAGAATGAGGAGAAAAGTTGTCGGACGTCTCTGTTATTGTTAGCGGATGTGAAAAGTGTATGAGTAATGAATGAAATAAAGATATTTCTTGGCTTTTCTTTTTCATACATAGGAAGTGGTTGAACGATGCGAGTTGGCTTTTTAGAAATTAATAAAAAAAGAAATGTGATTATTTGTGTTGTATCTTGGATGAAAAATAATTAATATCATTTTAATGCTCAGTTAATTTTAACAGAATTCAAACTAAAATGGATTTATCTGGCAACTGCTCTCTATTTTATTTTTTATATGATTCATTTGAGAAAATAACGACTCACAGATATAAATAGCAGAAAAAATTATTAAAATGAAAAAAAAGGCAGTTTATATTTAAATAGTTCTCAAATTAATTCTCAAGTTGTCATAATTTACCATTGGTATTTTTATTAATACATATAATAATCTTTTCTTTTTGGTACTTTTCAAATATTTTCTTTGTTTGATAAATCTCCGAACTACATTGAATATTAAAATTCTTTAATTTTCAATTAATCGAATTTAGAATTAAATCAGGTGGTCTAAATTCGTGTGTTTTGTGTAAAATCACTGTATCCTGATTTAGAGACATAATCAATGCCGCAATGCCAAAATTATTCTTTCGCGTGCCAAAGGTTTGCCGACCCTGATCTAGTTACTACTTGATTTATCAACCTACAATCTTTGTGAGATTGTATATAGAGACTAGACAGACTACTTGTTCTCTCTGTTAGTAGGGAGGTATGGGACACATTTTGAAACTTGCAATTTCTTTAATTTTAAAATTATTTTTTCATATTATGTTTCGATACTTTTCGGCTAGCCAGGCGCCAGTGTTATATATACACACACACACATATATATACAGTATGGAACCATTTATCTGGAAACCAGTTAACCGGAAAACCAGTTATCCGGAATGATATTTCTGATAGACTAATTTCAGAATCTTTGCAGAAAAAGGTGTCATACACTGCCAGTTTGACATAGGCTTTACTTGAAACAGTTGTGTATAATTTGATGACAACATCTAGTATTTGAAATGAAACATATTTAGTTGTAATTTAGATGTTTTAATTTTTATGCAGAGGAAACAGAAGAATTTTTGTTCCTAAGGGATTCCCATAAATTACCTTCTTTTAAACTCTGGTTAATAAAATAATCTAAAATTAGAAATAATGTCACAACCACACATATTCCACAAAATTTATCAAATGGATGCTGCTTTAATGCACAACCAGTTAACCAGAAAAACCAATTATCCGGAATACATCTGACCCCAAGCATTCCAGATAAATGGTTCTGTACTGTATATATATACACACACATATGTATATACATATATATATGTATACACATATATATGTGTATAAATATATATGTATATACATATATGTGTGTATATATAACACTGGTGCCTGGCTAGCCAAAAAGTACCTATGTTTCTATATTGTTTATGAACATAAGAAAGTGTTTCATCTTGTATTCTATACATGAAATTTATGTTTTTGTGGCAAAGTTGACTTTCTTTATTTTTGTAAAAAGTGTCCCGTTCCTCCCCACTCTCCCTTATATTAGGAAATACATAAATTATAATTGACTTAATTAAGCATATAACTTTTAAGTAAAATGATTTTAATGCTTGATAAAACTTTGCCAAGTTAAAAAAATTTAAGCGCTAAGATGTTATATATTCCCACGGCCGCCATCTTGGATTTCTTGTTGGCGTTTATTGATAAGGCAACCCTGACGAGTGATGTGTTCTGGCAACCCCGTTAAGCCTAACATGCGCATAAATCGCTGCTTGATGAACATCACATTTACTACTTGGCAGAAAAGGGGTTTCCACGCCAAGACAAAATCCAAGATGGCGGCCGCAGGAATATATAACCATGGATCTGTTTAAGAAGAAATTGGGTCCTTTAACGGACCCTTCACAAAATTTTTCATTTCAAAACGGGACCCTTCTCAAAACTTTTCATTTCAAAACAGGACCCTTCACAAAATTTTTCATCTCAAAACAGGACCCTTCACAAACCTTTTCATCTTAAAAAAGGACCTTTCACAAAATTCTTTGGTCTTAAAAATAGGCTTTCTACAAAAAATTTTCCAGCTCTAAACTGAATCTTTCACAAATTTAATCATTTAAAAGTCAAATCTGACAGGAAAAAATATGTATTTTACATACATATATCTTCTTAAAAAAATATATAAAAGAACCTTGAGTATAACGTTCATTTCAAATTCACAAAATTAGGACAAGAATTTTCACAAATGTAAAAAAGCTCTTCAGAATTTCACAAAAACAGGACCCTGAGAGAAAAGTCTGAACAGATCCCTGATAACATCTGTTCTGAATTAAGTCTGTAAACATTTTTAAGCTGCTTTTATTTAAATAGTTGGTAAAATAATTACAAATTATGTTCATCTTTAGATTTTAATATTTTTTTCTCCATCATTCTGAAAATTAAGAGAATCTACCATGATTTTATTCAATGAATTTATCAGTTGATTAAAATCGTTGACAGCTTGCGCTCTTACCAAAATTTTAAGACATTACTTAAATTACTACATCTAAATGGGTTATTATTAAGTGATTATTAAATTACTTTTTTTCATTCTGCAGAGAGGCAAAAAAAGCTTTATTTTCTTTAAAAATATGCAAATAAATCCTTAAAAATAGTCGTATGCGACTTTTCTTATTAAATGATGTAGGGTAGATGCTCCAGTTGTGGCCACATTAGATAAGTTTGTCCAATATTTAAGCTGTGAATTGATGCAGACAAATAATATGCATTTTTACACCTTAAGCAAACACCCTTTTATCATTTACAATCTCATTTGTTTATTTTTTGATAAAATGTGACTTTCAAAAAAAATAAATGTGTGAAACTGTAGTGTGTGCTCACATGTATTAAGATTTTTGCTTAGCTGTCAAGTTTTCCAAATCTTTCATATTAGTCACTTATTGGGTTCTGTTTATCCTGAAACAAATTACTATTAGGTTTTATGAGGTAAGCTTCCTCTCTAATGCAATTTCACATTTAAATTAATTATTTTAACAGTTTAATGGGGGGTGGCCAAAACTGGTGCTTTAAATTTGTTATATGTACCAGTTGTGGCCATGGTAGTTGGAAGTGGCAAAAAAGGTACAACATATGTTCCACTTTTGGCCACATGATTCCTTATAGTGAGAATTTTAGCCATTAAATAAATTTTAAGAACATCAGGATAAAACAAAATCAATTTAGTTTTGTTTTATATGTAATGGCTTCAATAATAAAAAAAAGCAAGGCTAATAGCAGTTCTATCAAAGAGATTTTGTTTTCTCTGTCCAATAGATAATTTACTTTAGAAAGGACATTGTGCTAGTAACTAAAGAATGATATATTGCTAAAGAAAATATAGTATATTGTGTTTAGTATTGATAAAACCAAAGGGGAGGGGCTATATGTCCTATATGATAAATAAATGAAACATAAATTTTGAAAGATTTTACAAATTATAAATTAAAAAGTTCAATAAAATTACAGCATAATTTCTTGTATTTTTCATAAAGAAATGAAGAAGTTTCATAATTTTTTGCCAGATTTCGGGCAAACGAATTTAGAAATACTAAATATTGCGAAAATCTTAACTAGAGATATCTAAGTACAAGCAAGAATGCATTTCTCATTATTTAAAAAGAACAGCGTTCATTTTACCAAGTTTAAAAAACACAGAATTCTGTGCTCTTAAAAAATGGCCTAGAGGGAACACTGTTCTAGGATAAGAAGTAAAATTAAGGCCATTCAAAAAGTATAATGCCAGCACTACAAGCTAGCAAAGTTTTGGAGCACCAGAAATATAACTCTTTGGTGACGATTCACGTGTTTTAATCAATCCACAATCCATTGGATAATTATAAAACTGATTTAAATAGTTAATCTTGATCTCCTACAGGCACTGTTGTCTCTTTTATGAATCAAATTAAATATATTTTTTGTTTTTTTAATTGAAATTTTCAGTTAAAATCAACATAAGTACATTTTACTTGATGTTTTTATCAATTCATAAAAAAAATTGCAAAATTCTTTAAATATATTAACAAATATATGTGTGGTAAAATAGATGTTGCATAAAAATGTTTATTTTTACTTATTATCAATTAAAATGTTTGTTAAACTACATGATATTGGACTGGCCACAACTGGTGCATAGAGATGGCCAAAACTGGTGCAAGGGTGGCCACAACTGGTACAAATTGATATAAATTATTTAATGAGTTATTACTCACAATCTAAAATATTCTGTAGAAAATCATTATAATTCACAGAAAGACAATTAAATTTGCTAAATAATGATGTTATTATGATTTAATATGCTTCAATCGGTCAATAACTGTAAAATTTCTATTTCAAATTTTCTCTAAAGGTGGCCACAACTGGAGCATCTACCCTACTCCATTTTTTCTTATAAAATTTCACAACTCCTACGAAATTGAAATTTTTAGCATTTAAAATATAAATGGAGTAGCTTAGAGGTAGCTGAAAAGAAAAAAAAATAAACAAAGGGTTAGTGTTTATTTTGAAATTAACAAATAATCAAAAGAAAACTGTACGGTGCATTTCATTTCCTCAGATATAAAGTCATAATAACAAAATCATAAATAAATAAATAAAAAACAAAAATAAATTACAGCTGAACATCCATGTAATACTTCTCACTCTTAATAGTTTCCATGTTTATGAAATTTTGAAAGGTTTGGATTTTGGATATCTTAATACATGACATGACACAAGCAACTCAATCTTGATCTTGACATAAACAAACAAAACCATGTGATAGTAATCATTCGATGAAACTTTTGAAGGATATATAATCGAACAAGTGCCATGGAGCAAACAACTATCTAGCTTGCAATCAACTTGTGTTCTCCACGAGTTTTTCAGAAAACAGGAATACAGGTTTACCTGGAAGTTAGTGACCTACGTCATCAATGACGTAGGTCACTAACTTGGTAACTTGGCGATATTTTGAGCTTGGCTAGCGAGTGGCGCAAACAAGGTAACTAACCTGCCAACAAGATTCTAAAAGATAGTCACGTTTTAGCATTATTGGCTTTTACTGCGTTCTCATTCGCTGTTCTCAGTCACGTGTCATAGATGCAGTTGTCGTTTGGCGATTTTAGCTCTTTCGCTCTCCTATATGTCTTGGTAAGGAAATACATACATGAGTTTTTGTCAGTACTTTTTAACCTGCGAGTGTGACAGCTGTTGATAGAGTTCAAATCTAGAGCTAAAATTGGTCACAAGCCAAAGACACGCTTTTTACTTTCTTCTATCTTTACAAGAAGAAAGTATTGGATTCGTGAAAATTTTCTGTTTTCGGTGGATTTACACGTTTTAGGGGTCAGAGATTCTAAAAAACATTTTTTACAAAATGTCTGTCCGTCCGACTGTTTGCCTATATGTGACACAAATTTTGTGGGTGCTCTATATCAAGAACTAATGCACGGAATTTAACAAAAATTTATATTAAGTTAGACCCTGATATAAATTGGTGCTGATTAGTTTTTGGTGTAAATCGCTCAATAGGTGGCGCTGCTATGCAGAATTTTTCACTATTTCCACAATAGCTCTATCTCCAACACTAATGCACGGATTTTCTTCAAACTTCAGATTCAGTTAGTTCTTGACATAAAGTTTTATGCACTTAGGTGTAAATCGCTCAACAGGTGGCGCTGCTGTGCTGCCTTTTTGCAATTCTCGCAATAGCTCTATCTGAAGAACTAATGCTTGGATTTTCGACAAACTTCAGATTCTGATATACCTTGATATGTGTTAGTGCTGTTTGTTTTGGTATAAATCGCTCAAAACAGGTGGCGCTGCTATGCTGCATTTTTCAGAATTTCCCCTAAAGCTCTGTCACAAGAGCTAATGCACGAATTTTCATCGACGGATTTATACGCTTTAGGGGTCAGAGATTCCGAAAAACATGTTTTTACAAAATGTCTGTCTGTGAGTCAGCGACTCTGTCTGCCTGTCCGTTTGTCAGTCGGTATGTGATACAAATTTTGGGGCCGCTCTATCTCAAGAACTAATGCACGGAATTTATTAAAAATTTATATTCTGTTAGTGCCTGATAGAAATTGGTGCTGATTGATTTTTTGTGTAAATCGCTCAACAGGTGACGCTGCTATGTAGCATTTTTCACGATTTCCGCAACAGCTCAATCTCCAGAACTAATACACGGATTTTCATCAAATTTCAGATTCAGTGAGTCTTTGACATGAATTGACGTTTATATATTTTGGTGTAAATCGCTCAACAAGTGGCGCTGCTATGCTGCCTTTTTTTGCGATATCCGCAGTAGCTCTATCTCAAGAACTAATGCTTGGATTTTCAACAATCTTCAGATTCAGGTATACCTTGATATGAATTAGTGCTGTTTATGTTTTGGTGCAAATTGCTCAACAGGTGGCGTTCCTATGCAGCATTTTTCAGAATTTCCACTTTAGCTCTATCTCAAGAACTAATGCACGAATTTTCATCAAACTTCAGATTCAGGTATACCTTGATATCAATTAGTGTTGTTTATGGGATTTATATAGAAGAAAGTTTTGAGATGGCCACAACATACTAGTTTTGTAAGTGTATAAAACTGTATTTTAACTGTACAATGAAGTTTTCATCACATGTTCCAATCTGTTTAAATGTTTACATAGGGATATGCAGGTTTATTTATTTATATTTATATGTATGTACAGTCGTGAAAAAAAAAAGTAAACATGCCCTACTAACTTTGCAGCCAATTATTGTAGAAGAAAGTGACTTGTATCTAACGATTGGATATAAAGTCTACTTTTAAATAATGCATACAAAATTTGCTTAGGGGGCCATCTACATATCAAAACGAACCCAAACTTTTTTTTTCAATAGCAATACCCAAGTCTGACACCATAAATAAATTGTACACCCTTTAATAAACCTAAATGAAAATTTTCAAGAAATTCAGGCGATTACTTTCAGAGAAATTATTTTAAAAGGACCATATTTTAGAGACTGTATCCAAATTGAAGTTCGGTACTACATTGTTGAAATGCTACAGAATGAGTATGTCACTTCTATTAATGTATTATTTCTTGCCAATATAACCATTTCACTCGCTTAATATGTTCTTTCGCCAGCCCAAGCTCAAATGTTTCAATAAAATGAGTAATATATTTTTTTAAATTATGCTTTTCTGCACGTCATAGACGGCCCCCATAAACAATCATTTTATGTTTTTTAAGCATAATTCAAAAACTAGTTGAGAGAAAAATTTTAAATTCAGAATTCGCATCAAGTATGACCTAATAAATATAAATTTATCAAAATTGTAGACTACAATTAATATTTTTTTCGAATATTAATTTCATAAATCATATTATAATTTTTTTAAAATTATAAATTCAATGCATTTATGTTTGGGTTTTTAGTATTATAACCATACAAAATTTACATTAGGATTATAATTTCTGGAGTTATTAATAAAATATGAAAATGTAACTTAACATTAGAAACTCTAAATTTTCAATGTTTATAATGCAAAAACTTATCATACAAGTGACTTGAAACTTCGTTTCTAGGCATAGCTTGAACCGAGGATTTAAAATATTGTCTAAACTGGGTGTTGCTATTGAAAAAAACAAATCTTGGTTTGGTTTTGATTTGTAGGTGGTCCCCTAAGCAAATTTTATGTAAATCATTTAAAAGTAGACTTTATTTCCAATTCTTTGGTACCAGTAACCTCCTTCTATTATAATTAGCTGCAGAGTTAGTAGGGGGTGTTTACTTTTTTCCCCGACTGAACCCATACCATTAAATATATAATTTTTTAAAACATTTTCTTTTAGTGTATTGTACCCATATATGCATTAAACTGTATGTATTGTATGAATATATGTACACATAATCTAACATTTTTCGGAATTGGAGCCCTCCATCTTTATTAGACCATTTGTCTAGATCCATCCTTCTACAGTATATAAATTTATAAATCTGTGTATGTCTCACTGTATACACATGTTAAATAGATTAGCTAAAAGTTAGCTATAATTATAGCTAAAACTATTTTATATATTTATATAAATGTGGAAAATGGTAGATAGATTTTTAATGTTTTCCTATCTTTACATAGAGAATATGGACTTCTGAATGAAAATAATTATAAAACATATATAAGCAAAAATTTTTATCAATAAAATCTGCAAATGAGATCTATTTTGATATTTTCCAAGCATTACGCATAGAAAACAGGTCGCTTAATTAAGATTACTATAAAACCTATACAAGAAAATTTCTGTATTACTAGGGAGCAGGTGCACTTGAGGAAAATTTTTCAATTTTTTCCTGGTGTACCTAGTGAAAATGTGTTGCTTAATGAAAATAATTATAAAATAAATATATAATATAAAATAGCTGTATCAATAAATTTTGCAGATGAGACAAATTTTTAATCTGTTTTCAATATTACATAGAGAAAAATGACTTCTGAATGAAATTAGTCACAGCAAGTATGTATGAAAAGTGTCGTATTGACATATATGAATTAATCTTCTGATTACCTGAGATTAGTGAAACTTTAATTTACGTCTGTAGAACACTTAAAATAAAAATAAACTCGCAATGCACCTGAATATCTGATATTAGTCATTCAGCAGTATATTATTTCTATGTAATGCGAAATATAACATTCTGTCTTGTCTGCAGATTTTCTTTTTTTGTTCATCTTTATGGGTGGAGGATAACATTTACTTCTAAAAAATAGTGTTTATTAGCCTTCATTATCAACCAGGTGCAAAAAGGAAATCTGCCAATAAAGCAATTTTCTTCCTTTTTTCTGTAATCCATTTCATTCGGCAACAAATTTTCTTTACATAATGCTAGGAAAATATTAGTAATGTGCCTCATTTCAGATTAAATTATTACTAAATTTTTCTGATTTATTTTTTACAATTGATTTCATTTATCGAACCATTTTCTCTATGTAATGCTGGGGAAAAATTAAAAATCTGTCCTATCTGCAGATATCACCATTGCAGAAATTTTCTTATATATTATAAATTATTATTATTATAAATCTTATATGTTATAAATTATTATTTTATAATTATTTTCATTAGCAACCCGTAATCTCCATGTAACGTTGCGAAACATTAAAAATCTGCCTGATCTGCAGATTTTATCGATGCAGCAATTTTCTTATATATGTTTTATAATAATTTTCATTCAGAAATTCGTTTTCTCTACTTAACACTGGACAAACACAAAAAAGCTGCCTCATCTGCAGATTTCATTAATAAAGAAATTTTCATATGTATTTTTTATAATAAGTTTGATTTGACGATTCCGTTCTATACGCGATCTTGCGGAAACATTAAAAATCTGATTCATCTGCAGATTTAATCATTGCAGAAATTTTCTTATATATTTTTTATAATTATTCTTATAATCAACCATTTTCTCTACTTAATGTTGTGAAAATACTAAAAATCTGCGTTATCTGCAAGTTCCATTGAAACATCAATTTTTCTTACGTAACTTTTATAAATATTACCATGCTGCATCATATCTACTTTATGTATTGCTCAGAAAACATTAAAAATGAGCCCCATCTCAAAATTTTGTTGATTGTCTACATGAGGTGTTTGCGAAAAATGTACCCTAAAAATAAAAATGTACTTTAATTACTTACGTATAAACCGCGGCTAAAATAAATCTGTTCTAAACCAGAAACTTTACTTAATAAATAACGGCAAATAAATACGAATTGGAAATAAGTTACATTTTATTAAATAAAATTTCTGGTAGGAAACAAAGTTATTAACAGCCTACGCTGTTTGCAAAGAACCAGGTTTTTCAATTAGCTTACGATATATATATATATATATATATAGCAACAATTTTAGAATAAATGAATTAAAATAATATTTAATATATATAGAAACAATTTTCGAAGAAAGGAATTAAAATGCAATAATCAAGGAAAAAATCTGTTTGCATTACTGTGTATTATCTTCACTTTAAACAGCATTTTAAACTGAAAGTCCGATTTTTAATACGCCATTCATTTATATTTGTATGAGGATACATAAATCTCGCAATTTCATAACAAATGAATGACATCTCTTAATATATGATGTATCTTGATCAAATATAAAATAATGAAGAATTAATCTCCTCCCACATTTTTTTTTCTGGATTAAACAAACACACGTTAAAAATCATTTTAAAACTTCTATTTTAAAAAGCTTTATCTTCTTTCTACAAAGTTCGCATCCATACGTCCGATAACGCGTATGTTGTACTAACTGGTAACTCAAAACAGACCTTCTAACACATATAAGAATGCGCCAAATCTAAAAGCGCCAGGCGCCAACAACATACATGACACGTGACTGAGAACAGCGAATGAGAACGCAGTAAAAGCCAATAATGCTAAAACGTGACTATCTTTTAGAATCTCGCAACCTGCCAGGTAAACACGAGGGGAGCGGACTCGTTGATGACTGATTGTCTGAGTTTCTTATAAAATTTAATCAATATTTCCACGTTCTCTTTAATTTCAGGTAAGAATGCTTATTAACATAATTATATCATTGTTTTCCTTGCATTTATAATGTATGTTTTGTTAATTTCTTTAATCACCCTGCACGTGGTGCTGTTTGCCAATTTTCTTCAATATATTTTTTTAATTTAATGTTTAGCTTATTTTATTACTATTATTAATTTCTTACATGGATTACTAAGCAAATTTTAATTTAGATTTTTTTCTTTCGTCTGTTGCTAATGTTTTTAATCTGTTTATTAAGTGTTAGGTACTAGAATTTTTTCCAGTCTACGTATAAGTAATTGCTTATTTTTACTAATAATGTGACTAATCTTTATATATCTTTTAGATTTTATTGTAAATTATATTATTTTTCGTGGATGAGTGACAATTTTATCCAGATATTTTGTTACATGTTACTAAAAATCTTAAAATTTGTATTGTCAATGAAATCAGCTACTTTTAATGTCATTCTTGTTCCTTTTAAGATTGATGCAAAAATTAGGACACATCAATATCAGAGACATAAGAAGTGAGGAGTATAATGGTGTGTAAAGCTTTGTGCTCTTAAATTTTCTTTGTGGTATAACATCATTTGTTAAATATAAAACAGTAATATGAAACTATAATACAAGTTTAAAAATTTATATTTGTATGGGCAAAATTCCCACTCTTTCGTAAAGTGCTTGTAAATCCTTATTTTTATTTTGTCATTTCTAAAAGCCCTTATAAATACTTTATTTTTCACTAGATGTCTTTGATAGTGCTGTTGCACTTTTTAATCTTTTTACTGTATTTAATGTTTATTGGAATCTTGCGAGTTTTAAAAAACGGAAAAGAATTCCTCATACGTTTGAAACTATAGCATTAAATTTTCATACAATATATGTTATGTTCTTTTTCTGAACTGTATATGCTGGTAGATGGTTTCCAAGGCTACAGGCTTAAAAACTGACAGGTTGTACATGCAAGCATAAGTAAGTGTTAGTATTCCCCACCCATATTTCATTTATTCATTATGTATTGTCTTGTGCATGTTGTTAACAAATGTATAAAGAGAAAAGCATACAAGATACGGAGTGTCTATTTCACCGTAAGATACGACTGCCTTAATGATCATTCTATTTAACCATCATGCGCAGTTTGTTACTGCGCCTGACGGTTACCTCTGGCATCTTGGCAGTATAGCTTGGCTTGGCATAATCGCTTTTTCTCAGGTGTGGGAAAATGCATCATTTTACTCGCCACTGACAAGTGAATTTTCTAACAGGGCGAGTGACTTTTCAGGTAGTCTTAGAAAACTGCAAACTATAGAGGTATGCCAAAAACGTTTTTTTGTTTAGTATAGTTAGCTATATTTTTCAACTTTCCTATTCATTGCAATGTAAACATGGTATGAAGTTCTACTTTAGGCACAGATGTCATATTCGCCCCATATTGGCGCGATTTTTTTCGGTTGCCAATTTGGCGAAAACATCAACAGCGTAAACAACATAATCCGGGTTACCACATCAAGCAAAATAACGACACTTTGGCGCAAGTTAAGTACCTGTTGCCTATATGATATTGGCGACAGAAAACATCGCGCCAATATGGGGCGAATATGACATCTGTTCCCTACTTTATTTTAAACTTTCATCTCTTGTTTATATTTCTTAATTTTATAGGAAAAAAAAATATATGAAAATGCATTGTAGTAATAGTAACCAACTATTTTTGAGTTGTGTAATTTTATCAACTGTACGTTGCATTTTACTGGCTGGTGAAATAAATCCTTGGCTGGTAAGATTTTCTAGAAATTCTCCACCCCTGCTTTTTCTACAATATAAGTAACCCCTTTGAACACCTTTATATCTTGGCGTAACGATTTTTCATTTCTCTAGCTCAGCAATGTGTAGCTTTGTTGCTGTTTTGTTTGCGTCGCTTCTCATCTCATTCTTCTGTTTCTGCTTAGCCTTAGATATTATAGAAACTTCAATAAAGTAAGTTTTAAAATATTTATTGTTTATGGTAGTAGTATATGAAACGCTGTTGAAAAAATGACTTTTCAAACTTAACATCTATCAAAGTGATTGTTGTGTAACAGAAAAAAATAGCAAACGTGACAGAAAATGCGGCATTTATAAATGCTATTTTTGCTTCTTTAAAAAAATTAATTATACTACCGTGGTTATACTAGTAGTAATGTGCAAAGTTTGTACAACTTTTTTAAAGCAGTTTTTTAGATATAAGAAAAAAATTTGTATGATCGCAGCATCACTTTTAAAATAAGCATGGACTGTATTTTTAATTTTTTATTAAATCTGTGTTCTTTCAAACTTTTTCTTTTCAGTGACAGTTCCTGTTTTCCTCTTCCTCCATCATCAGTATTATAGCAACTGCAAGTATATTAATTGAATGAATATTGTCTTTGCTGTATGGTTTGATGTTTCACATCATATCATTGACAATGCTTTCTCCTATAGATGTTGGCTGAGGAAATGAAAAAGATCTAGAGTTAGGAATGGCGACTTTATTCTAATTCAACATTCTACTTCAGCATTACTTAAAAAAGGTATAATTTTATTTAATGATATTGTTTATTAAGTAATCGGCTGTTGTCATTTTTTATATTGCTTTTCTCTATTAAAAAAGTTCAAAGTAGAAAATGTTTCGTGCAAAAGCCCCCGCCCTAGAATTTCATTGAATATTTCATTAAGTCTATATTTTGTTTTGTCCTGTTTATAAATAATATTTACAATAATTAAAATATTTATGCCTAAAGGGTATATAATACAGAATTCTGGTGAAACAAGCTTATTTTCAGAGATTTCCTTGTTATAATACAAGTTACCAGAGTCCACCCCCCCCCCCCCATAGTTTAAAAAAGGGTGGGGTGCTGCTAGTGCAAAAAAGGGCAGTGTTTTATACTTAAGGGCATTTTATTTATTTAAAAACATAAAATTAAATAAATAAATAATCAAAAAAATATTTGCACTAAACTTTACAGTCAGTTGAAATAAATAATTGGAAATAAAATATCTAATTAATAATTTTATAGTTTTAATTTATGTACTGTTGTTTATTTAATTTTTAGCAAATTATAACATTATTTTTTATTATGAGGAAAATTTTGGATAACTACAAAATAAGTTTGGTTTATATTCTAGGCCTGTGGGGGGGGGGGGGGGGCAGTTCACTCAAAGGGCTGAAATGACTTGATAGAATTTTATGTCGAAGTACAGTGATGATGCCTGCCGACCAGTAAATTCTCATCATCACTGGTCCTTGGGACTAGCGACTAATAACTTGGGACTAATTTTTTGAATTTTCAAAGCCACTTTTAATATTTAAAATTCAGGGGACTCTTTTCAAGACAACAATGAGGAAGTATTTATTTTGCCAACAAATTTTTTTAAACAAAAACGAATAAGGGCTAATTTTTTGGATGAGGGGCAAGGAGGGTGCTATTTTGTAAATCAAAGGGCAGGAAGGATGCAGCATCCCCTGAAGCTGTCTAGAGAAAACTCTGATGTTACAATTTTTTTTTTTTTTTTTTACCATTAATATATCAATATAATGCCTCATCTTCAGATGATTATGTCATGACTGGGCATTTTATTACCTTTAAAAACAAAGATAAAAAACAATACCCAAAATGTTTCAATAAAATAAGATGCACATTTAAAAAAAAAAAAAAAAAAATGATTCTTAATGAACATGAATAATGCGTATATTTCAAATCTGGGAAATTTGTTTTCAGCGTGTCATTAAGGGGGAAAAATACTTTTACAAAATAACACACTCATTCATCTTTTTTTTTACACATGAAGATACCCTTCCCTTGTTTTTATACATTGTTTTGGACCCTTCACAAAATTATTAATCCCCAAACAAGACCCTTCACAAAATTATTTGTCTCTTAAATAGACCTTTCACAGAATTTTTCACTTTCAAATTGAACTTTTCACAAATTTAGTCATTTAAAAATAAAATCTGGCCTGAAAGTAAGCAGTTGAACTCACCAAAGAGCATATTATTTAGTTTTTTATTCATGAAGGATAGAACATGAAGACATCGATAATTTAAGATTCACAAAATTATGACTAGAATTTTCACAAAAATAAGAAAAACTTCACAATTTCACAAAAACAGGACCCTGTGAGAAAAGTCTGGACAGACCCCTGCTTTGTCTCTAGATTTTCTTTGATAATGTAATTTTGATCGAATTTTATATATTATTTTGATGTCTTATGATAGTAAGCTTGGTTCACCACTGTTAATTGGCAGAAATTTTGCTACTGGGAGATCAAATTGAAAAATTGGGTTGTGTTAGAATATGGTTTGGTAAATCTGGTACAGTAGACTCCCTGAAATCCGCATATCATCACAGATGTAAACAATGAAACTTTCAGTTCAGATGTAACAACAAAATTGCAGAATTTTTTTACTTTTATATCATTCTGTATGTATTTTAATATGTAATTCTCGATAATATGACTGAACTGATAGCTTTTCACGAAATAAGTATAAATTTACTTCTAAAAAGAATTAAGATTTTGCTGATATCACTGGTATTACAATCTTTTTACCAAATATATTTATGTATTAATCAAGCTTCTTTGATTATTAATACTGGCTAAATTTAAATAAAACTTCCTTACTTTATGATTTTGATATGAATTAATATGGTATCTAATTTATAGGAAAGTTTATTGTTGAAAGTTCGTCAAGAAAAATGTGTTTCATCTTTATTATGCATATTTAACAGCGTATTATTACTTACTTACTTGACCTTTTAGTCCAAGAGCTGTTAAACATTTTAGGGAAGGTATTTGAGGCACCCTGAAAATTTGTGCAACACTTCTTTTGTAATGGCTGAATACAAAATCGAATGTCTGGCTGAAGGATCGTGGCCCAAAAACTGTGCCAGACACGTGTCAAGTGCCATTTTTTGACTACCCAAAAAAAAAAGGTATTTGAGGCACGCTGAGATTGAGACAGAATAATATTTATACTTAGAAAAAAAATATTTTGAAAACGACAGACACTTTAGTCAGCCCAAAAACTGTGCCAGACACGTGTCAAGTGCCATTTTTTGACTACCCAAAAAAGGTATTTGAGGCACGCTGAGATTGAGGCAGAATAATATTTATGCTTAGAAAAAAATATTTTGAAAATGACACACTTCAGTCGGCACAAAAACTGTGCCAGACACGTGTCTGGCACAATTTTTTGGGCCGCAATACTTCAGTCAGACATTCGATTTTGTATTCAGGCATTACAAAAGAAGTGTTGCACAAATTTTCAGGGTGCCTCAAATACCTACTCAAAACTGTTCAACAGCTCTCCTACTATTACTTTTAATAATTTAATCATTTTTTAAATTATCTTACTATTTATCATTTTAGTTAATTACTTTACTTAATTATTTTAATATTTGACTATGTTACAGGCGTTAATTATAATTTTTATTGCATTATTACATTCAAATAACTGTTTAAAAAACTGTAAACAAAGCACCAGAAATCTGCAAAATTCTAAAGTCCGCACAACCTCTGGTCCCAAGCTGTGCAGATTTGAGGGAGTCTTCTACTGTATTTCATATGTATGGGTAAGTAGATTCATGTATTGTTGGATGGAGGAGCTAACTTCGATTCAATCTCAATTCTAAAAAAAGTAACTGCCATCGTAATTGTTTTTACTGTGACCTTTTGACTTTTCAAAATATGAAAACTGGTAATTTTATAGAGAAATGTTGAGAAACAAGCTGAACTAGACGACAGTTTTTAAATCGAAGAATTATTTTAAGTGCTATTTAAAATTAAAATTGTTTGGTTAAAGTTTTATAGGATCAAAAACTAAGCATAACAATCTAACCATCTTACGCTGGCACATACTTGACTATTTTGTAGTGTGCAAGTGCAGATGCAATCTCTTTTTTTTAATTATTATTTATCTATTTTTTTATTCAAAATTTACTATTTCAATAGATTTATTTCATATTTTGAAAAAATCCTTTTACCACTTATTGTTGCCAATTATTAAAAAAAAACATAAATAATATTTCCAAACATCTTTCAGCAGAAAAATATAGTTACATGTGAATATTACAACAGAAAGAAAACTTTAAAATAATTAAGCTGTTGGAGAGGATGTATTTTTTATTAAAAAAGAGTCATAAATGTACCTAATCAATACATAAAAATGTGTATTTTCACTTTTTATATTTTCACGTTATTTTTGTAACTACAATTCAAAGTACATAATTTTTTTTTTTTTAAATATTGCATTAAATTTGTCTTTTATTCTTTGCTGCTACCACATGCCAATGACTCATTATAATTATGTCAGGAGTGAATTCGCTGTACTGTTTTCATTTAATCACTTATCAAAAGAATTAAAGATTATAGAATTCTGTCTCAACTTTAAAAAGTTAATAAAAATTAGGAAAAAGCATACCCCTAATGCTTGATAATATGAATCTCTCCATACAACTTAATAGAAATTGAATTACGACTAAATAAATGTGTGCTAGGAAGCAGATATGCAAAAAAATTGTTTAGACATGTTTCATGAACATGTCAAACAAGTAGGCTAAATTATAAGAACATTATTATTTTTATTTTACAAGCATGCAATAAATGTTGAGCCTTTATCAGTCCGGAACTCACTAAGTATGAAGATAGATGGGTCATGGGTGCCTGCAAGCAGGGCAATTACCCCGCCCTGGATTATCAAATTTAATTAACCAGGTTTTCTTTTTTTCTCATGATTTTTGAAAAAAAGGAAAAAATTTTTGTTGGGTGATTTAAAATTATTAACACAGACAATTTTTAGTTTTGATTTCCTCTATATGTTTTTGTATTTTAAACCCCATCACTTTTTTATGTGATGTAGTTTGTATTTCTATTTTTGTACTTTTTATTGTTTTTTAAATAAAGTTTGTTGAATTCACAAGGTTCTGGAATAAAGAACCGCAGACTGACTTAGGCCACATGGATACACACGTTTTATAAGCACGCTTAATATAAACCTCCAGACCCACATTGTTTAACATTTTCTGTAGTTTCCCATGACAATGAAAGGATGAAGTAGAGAGGATAGAGGTGTCCTTCAAAAGCGTATTGAAATTATATGGAGTATAGACGGGTCATGGGTGCCTGCAAGGGAGGGCAATTACCCCGCCTTGGATTATCAAATTTAATTAACCAAGTTTTCTATTTTTCTCGTGATTTTGAAAAAAAGGAAATTTTTTTTGTTGAGTGATTTAAAATGATTAACGTTAAGACAATAAGGAACTAAGAATTTTCCCTGAATCCCCTGTGGAAGACAATTTTTAGTTTTGATTTCCTCTATATATTTTTGTATTTTAAACCCCATCACTTTTTATGTGATGTAGTTTGTATTTCTATTTTTGTGCTTTTTATTCTTTTTTAAATAAAGATTGATGAATTCACAAGGTTCTGGAATAAAGAACCACAGACTGATTTAGGCCACATGGACACACTTTAATAAGCACGCTTAATATAAACCTCCAGACCCACATTGTTTAACATTTTCTGTAGTTTTCCATGACAATGAAAGGATGAAGTAGAGAGGATAGAGGTGTCCTTCAGAAGTCTATTGAAATTATATGGAGTATAGATGGGTCATGGGTGCCTGCAAGGGAGGGCAATTACCCTTCCTTGGATTATCAAATTTAATTAACCAAGTTTTCTTTTTTTCTCATGATTTTGAAAACAAGGAAAAATTTTTTTGTTGAGTGATTTAAAATTATTAACGCTAAGACAATAAGGAACTAAGAATTTTCCCTGAATCCCCTGTGGAAGACAATTTTTAGTTATGATTTCCTCTATATGTTTTTGTATTTTAAACCCCATCACTTTTTATGTGATGTAGTTTGTATTTCTATTTTTGTGCTTTTTATTGTTTTTTAAATAAAGATTGATGAATTCACAAGGTTCTGGAATAAAGAACCACAGACTGACTTAGGCCACATGGACACACTTTCGCACGCTTAATATAAACCTCCAGACCCACATTGTTTAACATTTTCTGTAGTTTCCCATGACAATGAAAGGATGAAATAGAGAAGGCAGAGGTGTCCTTCAGAAGCCTATTGAAATTATATGGAGTATAGACGGGTCATGGGTGCCTGCAAGGCAGGGCAATTACCCCGCCTTCGATTATCAAATTCTTGTTCAAAATTGATCAATCTGTATGATCTTATCATTGGATAAAGCTAGCTGAGTACAGTTAAAAGACACGAGAATAGTGCATTTATAGCAAGGGCGTAGGAACCGGGGGAGCTGTTGCTCCCCCTGGAATATTTCAGACGGGCTCAGCTCCCCCTGGAGAAATTCTCGCACCACATCTGTTTACGATATATTACTGAATAAAAAAAATCAAGTATACTTTTTCTAGGAAATTCACACAATAAACAACAAAGAGAAAGAGAGGGGGTAGTGAGCACACTTGTTTGTGCCTTCACCCTTTTTCTCATTGTTTACAAACCTCCCGATGTCCAGAAAAAAATGGGTCTTATATAGGTCTACTACAAATTACCTGCACCGATAACATATTTATAAATAGGAGGCCTTTAAAATTGATTTTGAAGAGATTTGTAAACAAAGCAACAGAAAGCACTTTACTTTTTGGTAAATGGAAGTGGGAGAAGCCTTAAATTTGAATATTGTATTCGGGATCGCACATAAATTAAGTTTCTATGTACCAAGTATATCTATTAAAAATTATTTTAACTGGATTAAAGAGTTGGTGATCTTTTGATATGCTTTTATTTTATACTCCTGTTTGTGAAACGTGCAATACTATGAAGGAACCCTCCAAAATGAACGAAATGATCCGTGCCACTAGCTTTCCGCAATATGCCCCGGCTCCCCCTGTTTGTACAAAGTTCCTACGCCACTGATTTATAGTTAGATAATCTATTGCATAGATAATATCCCAAAGTGTTATTTTACTTAAGGGAGAATCTGCTGTATCTGGGCCTATAAATGAAAATATTTAAGTATTTTGTAAATAAATCTTCAATTTAATATTATTTGAAGTATTCTAGGGACTGATTCTCAAACTTTTTACATCTTGTCCGGCACCTATACCGGTGGTGGCAGCTTATCAATTAAAGAGTATATATTTTCATGTGTGTTGGATTAAAATCGGAGTGATAATGGCTACAGATGTATTCAATAGTTGGACTAGGTATCTTCAAGCCTAACTTTTTGTGCAGACTCAGAATGGTATATATTTTCATATGTGTTGGATTAAAATCCTTTTCTGGGCTTAAACTTTTTTCTCCCACCCCCTGAAGTCCAAATTGGACTAACATTTTATTTATTTATCGTTGTAAAAATAAAAGTGTGAGGTCTAATTTAACACCCTCTCTTCCCCAACTTTCAAAACTTTAATTGAAATGTTTTGGGGAGGAATGTAGGAAGGGATAAAAATATTTTATAACTTTGTCATCGAGAGAGCGTCAGTTGGTGTAATTTAGTTAGAATGGTTAGGAACAAGAGAGTGCTCTTTTTGCGGCAAATTTTATTGTTATCCACATTCAATATATTTTATGTTCTTGCTAGTAGAGTGCCTTAATGAATAAGTAGTGGCCACATATCCACAGAGCATATACTCAGACTGGAAGTTTTTGTCAAAAATATGACAAATTCTAGAACTTCGCATTACTTGCATCGTCGTGTATGATTAGACAAGAGATTTTAGCATGTCACGTCAGCTGAGAGTATATAGAAATAAACACCGATAGGGGTGAAGGGCATTTGAATTCTGCTTCCATGATGACCAAGGCTCATTCATCATTCCAGTGAGCCTAGGGTGCTTCTATATTTGTGTGCGACATATGGGATATAAAATTTGATTGATTGAAATGACTTTGAACGAAAAATTAATAGCCAAACATCTTAGAGACCATTATCACCAAACTAATAGATTAACTATTCTCACTCGTCTAATCGAAATCATCCAAATACTGCCATTCTGGGTTATTAGTTTGGACAAAAACTTTTTGAACACGTGTCCTGCGCGTATGTGTCCACTCTCGTATAGACATATATCATATAGATCTTCGCCAATCGCACATTTTGGCCAACTGTGGTTAGAGGGTCTCTATAACATGATGGTGACTAAGCGAAATAAAATTTTATTAGTCAAGACGATTTCGGGCAAAAATTAATCACCAATATCGTAGGCAATTGCCAATATTGCTAAGTTAATATTTATTGACATGTCGAACTCGTTCCACGTTCTGGCGAGTTTTGTCAAGTTCTGGAATATTGTTTAACATAGTTTGGACAAAAAAATTAGCCTGGGCAACCGCCTTGTGCGTATATCGCCACTGTTTTATAGGTGTTGGTATTGTTTATGACAGCCGATTATGGATTATCTACACGACTGATAGAGGCACGAAGGATGAGTGCCTTTCGTGGAGATCTTTCTAAGGGAACTTAACCCGTAGTTACATAAGGTTCGAAGAAAGCCACGGAAAACTCCGAGCGATTAGACCGACGAGCGTAATTGGGTTTGAAGGCAGCACCTCATCTTTGTCAAGTGGATCATCTGAATACAGAATTCCCCTGTCATCTAGAATTGGCTAGCTGCATTTCAAGAAATAATGCGCGGATTTTCATCAATCTTCAGATTCAGTTACACGTTGGCATAAGTTGTTGTAAGTGAGATTTTGGTGTAAATCGTGCAACAGGTGGTGCGGCTATGCTGCATTTTTCAAGATTTATTCGATTTTAGACATAAATAGATCCTTATTAGGGTTGTGTGTATACTGCCGAACGTGCTTCGCTTTTATGCTTTTTGAGTTGTGAGTTTTGGTGGCGGACATATAAGAGGGTAGGTGTCGAAATAAATTATTTGTTTGAAAAATGCAGTACTTATATCTCTATTTTAAATGCACACAATTTGACAAACCTATACCTGTAGAATCCTCATGATGAGCATAAATTGTCATTTAATTTAAGCATTGGGATGGCATATTTTGTAGAATTAACATGCATGTGTGTGTGTCATTTATGATGACTGAGGGATATAGACCCGAGGGATATAGGAGGGAGTCCTTCTAAAGGAACCTAAACTGTATTTGCGCAAGGATATGTAAGGTCTGAAGAAGACCACGAAAAGCTCCGAACTATTAAGCCGACGGGTGCGTCTGGTTGCGAACCAGGGATGATTCTGTTCCGAATTTTCTGAAATTTTAAGGCATTCGGTTCCAAAAATTAAAAAAATCAGTCATCAGTCCGAATATTCGGACATAAAAAGATCGCGAATTTCTAGATGGAATAGTTCTAGAATTGAATAGTTCTAGAATGTCAGCGTTTGGACAAAAATTTTGGCGAACATGCGCAAACAAAATGAACTGAGGGTAAAACAATCTTTCCCGGCAAAGCGAATAGCCGCGAAGCGTTGAGCCTTCGTCCAACGACATATGCTTAAGAGCCGTAACTACGCAGGTCAGGCGAGATCAGTGTTGATTTCAGGGGGGGGGGGCATCTCATTGCTCCGGGGGGGAATGTTATCCCCCGGAGCAATGAGATATCCCCCCCGGAAGATTTGAGATTTTGCATTTTCAATGGTCAAAAATTGCGATTCCCCCCCGGAGCTGCAGAAATCCCTTCCGGAGAAAAGTGTCTGAATTCAACACTGGGCGAGATGGTCCGCGTGCACCCGCTAGCATTTGTGTCCCATGGACAAAACCACGTGAAGCCGCTAGGAATAACCACTGTCATCAAGGAACATGCACTTCCCCTCGCATGCTACATGACCTGAGCACCATGCACCATTGAATGTCTGATCATCACGAACAACAAAACTCCCAGCTTCAAGAGGGGAACGGTTCTGAGTTTGACCCTAGCCTCAGGTTGTCCGCCCATTCAAAAGGAGACCGGCCTGAGACTGTAAACCCGAGGTTCCCCGGTGCGCAGTTTCCGAGCACTCAGATGCTTCTCCCCCATGCAATGTGCCCCCTATCAGGAAACCGTAGATGCTACGTAGTGATCCCGGAAGTCCACGGAGCTCCCCTCCTCCGAGCCCCGTAGTTGGTCTATCACTCGGGAATGGGGATATTCCATCTACGTCGTGATCACGTGGTCAAGGTAAAAACTTCTAGGGTAAAGAAGGGAAAACTCCATAGACGCAATGTGAGCGACCCACCAGCCAGTGTAACAGTTCATGGGGAAAGCAGTAGTAGCTTCCTTTCTTATCTGTTAGAAGTTCTTTGGGTAAATTACCGGTACCACGTGACTTTTTTCAACCTCGAACCCAGATTGGAATATAGTCCATAAGTTGCGTTAAATCACAGCCTCGAACCCAAAGGGAGAATAGGGTCAATATCCTTGTGCTACCTGGGCAAGAGATCCTGCCGTCCTGCATTGCGTTCCTGCGCACCGTGTCGACACTAGAGAGTCTCTGAGTCTTGCTCTACAGAGTACACAATGCTTCACTATTCGCCGGCCGCTATCTAGGAGGCTGAGATTCGTACATATCCAGCCACGACCAACAGCAAAACAAGACCAGTTCATGACTTACTAATCACCGTGTAAAGATGATCCGCTTCGTGTGATGTTTTAAAAGTCATGAACTGGCCTTGTGTATCGTTGGTCGCGATCCGGTGCCTCCGTCAAGTTGAAAGCTCTTCCGGCCTCCAGGTTCTCTCCCCCACTCAAGGGGTCGATTACGGACAACCGGGAGGGGACGAACTTCGTACTAACAAAGACTTATCTTATAGAGATTAGGTATGAGCGAAGCGACATATGCGGTATCATATTTGGGATAGGATTATGGTACTTCGTTAGTTTAAATCTTACGCTCGTTCGTAGGATAGGCGTACTTACGATCTATCTTAGGGCACCGCAATCTCATTGATTCTGATTGTGAAAAAAAAATTGCCTAGGTTTGCAATAGTCTGAACATCAAATATCGCCATTCTTATATAGGGCCATGCACAGACTTCTCATATAAGTAGACTCAGAACTGGTAACCTTTTCTTAAGGCATACATCTCTGCCCACCGTTACGTGATGGTGGGTATGGGTGCAAGAAGTCCATCCAAGACAAGACTGAAAAGTTTTCTGAGTACTATTAAAATAACCAAATGAAAGTGGGTTAGAAGTTTTCTATGCGTTGCATTTTGGCTAAAAATTGATCTCCTGGAGTAAAAGAAAGGGATTAAAAGTTCTTGATGGTAAAATTGCTATTATTTAAGTATATAAAGTAGAATTTAGTATCAATCAAAAATCTCTACAAGACTGAAGGTCTTGTACCCATGAACCCATGATGATGGGCAGGGGAAGCGCGCCAAACCGATTTTTCTCCTGCAAAAGTCTACTCGTTATTTTCCCTCCGGATTCTGGCCGAAAGTTTATTGCGTCAGCATTTCTCGAGTTGCCGCACTTTTGCTTTACTTTATATTTTCCGGCCGTGTGTACTTTTAACACAAATAAACTCCTGCAGTAGTTAACAGCACGACAGTTCGTAGTTTCACTTTCGCTTCCATATTTACGGTTATTTTATTGCGAGAATGAAATCTGAAAGTTCATTTATTATAGGAACCGATTTTAATTTCTCGAAAGAATTCACGAGCCGCCATTGTATGGTGCACCATTGTTCAGGTCCGAATGGATGATTCCTTCTCGTTTTCCGATTCCAAAAACTGATTAACATCGTCTTCCGTTGACACAGGAAACGCAGTCAACGAAAAGATAGGAAGCCGTAGCCCATCACTTGTTCTAGATCTCGATCAATTTTTCACAATCATCTTGATCTTGTTTACAGTGCTTTTGTAAGAGAATGGAGACATAGGCACAGAGCCCATCACGGGCTCTGTGCCTATGTCTCCATTCTCTTATTCTATGTCTCCATAAGTTTTTGTCCAAAATATCGCAACTCACAATACAGAACTTACCATACATGGATAGGCGTAGCGTCGGGGAGGACGTGGCGCATGTGCCCCCCCCCCCCCCCAACCATTCTGCACCCCGGGATCCAAAACAGAAGGCGTAGAGGTCGCCAAATGAAGATTTTTTTGTCGTTAGATACAAAAATGCTTATATATCTGGAATTTGCATAAAAATGTCTTGCGACCGGAAAATCCAAAGAGAAAACTGAACCAAATGCATTAAATTTTAACAACGGATAAAAAGTATCACCTATAATAGAAGATTGCATATGAATTAGGAAAAAGAACTGTTCATTTTCTCATTACAAATGTACCATGTCTACGACTTAAATCATTAAAAAAAAGTAAAATTCTTAGTAGAATCCTTAAATAAAAGAGTGTAGCATTTGTAGTGGTTCAGTGAAAAATCTCGCATAAGGCGCCATGGCTAGTAAAGTCACCCCTTGCAAAACGCTGTCCTGTTCCGTTTGGTACAATTATTTTTTGCATTACTTTTGGTGCAATTCTTTTTTGCAACCGACCAAATCCATTCTTAAAGGAGTAGAGCTTGGGCGACTGCCCGTGATAAAAAAAAAAAAAAAAACCCTCACCCAGCAAGTTATGGCTAGTAAAAGCCGCAATTGCCCCTGCCTTTACTCTCCCAAATTATTTTTCTCGTCCTTTTACCATTTCTAAGTGGGCACCAACTGAAAAATTCCGCCTATGGCCTTTTACTAAAGTTACTTTTTTTAATATCCAGATCCAGCCTCAAAGGGCGTGAGGGCCGGCCAATGACACTAAAAACTAAGGGGTGAAATATATGCAAGATAAAATAGTAACCCTCTTTTTTAACAGTATAATATTTGTACAGGGCCAGGGATGGACATTCATAAACTCATTTCCATTTCGAGTAGCATTCTCTCTTTTCCTAATTCGAAGCAGCTTGATTTAACCTTTTCGAGGGCGGTGTCCTTAAAAAAGGACACCTAATTTTAATTCCAAAACTGACAAACGGCACCAAGAATATTTAATTAAAATTTTCCTATTGTAATATACGTAAAAATAAGCAAGCTCGTATTTTGTAATAAATTCATTTATAAATTCCAGTGTCAGTCCATTATTTCACCAGTTTATAAACAGCATTACTGCGCGCCAGTAAGGGTTAAAGCGGATTACTAAATGGATCCGTCTTATAATTGTCAGCCTTCGAATTCGGAAATCACAAGACCAACTTTGATGTTATTTTATAAAAAAAAAAGGTCTGAATTTTTTTGAAAAAAAACCTTATTCTAAACAAAATCATAAGGCGAAATGCAATATTTCAGTTTGATTGTAACTTTATTCTATTTCATAGACTCGATAAATATACATAGATGTCGGATAATCGGGAATCTACTGTACCATGATTATGTTTTAAGAAAAGGGTTTCTAGTGCGATATTTGCTTTCAAATCGTTGTAAACTTCAATAAAAAAAAATATGTATTTTTTCTCCTTATTATTAAAAACAAGTCTAATATACTGATGATAAAACAATTTTATTTTTGTAAGATGGATTAATGTATCCATTATCATAGAGATTTAAAAAGGAAGCATTATTAGATTAATTTTTTTTTATTAAAAGTAACTAATATTAACCTCATTGTAATCCCTGATAATTTTATGAAGAAATGTTTCTTATAATATTCTTAAATCAAGATGCAATGCTCTGACTCATTTTTAACTGTAAAGACATTAAATTTACAAGCTTGACTATTGAAGCGATTTTGAATTGAATAGCGTTTTCCATTTTTTTTTTGATAAATAAATTACTTCTCTAGTTATAAGCGATTTTTATCACGTGACGGCAGGTTTTTCCCCTTTACCAGTGCTATTGCGTCTTGAAATTCTATTCAAAACACCAACTTTGACAGTATTTTCTGAAAGATGTTTCGACTTTAACAAAAAATGGAAATAGCCATTCGATTGCATAATTTCTGAATAAGAACACAATTTTTTTTTGGGGGGGGGGGGAGTTGTGCAAAATTGAAAATTTATTCCGGGCACAGTTTTTACTTCGCACGGCCCTGGTGCCCCCCCCCCCCCTCCAAAGTTTCTGGTCACGCTAAGCTTATGCATACATGCTTAAACAAGTAAAACATGTAAACAAACATTAGCTTGGGAATTTCCAAGCAAATATTTACAGATTTTGATTCTGTTTCCCAGTGCTGTAATTACCGCACGATTCTTTCGCGACATGAAAAACCTGGTTACCGAATTTTTCTCTCGCATCTTACATCTCTGTGCGCCCTACGAGAAAAATGTAGTCCCAACTAACAACACACACAGACAGACGTTTACCAACATTAATAGTATAGACTAGCTGGCTTCGCCCGCTAGCGGGCCCCTCCTTTTTTTAAAATCTCGAAGCGAACGAACCTCGAACCGTGTCCCTGCTGACTACGGCACCGTGTAGCAGGCGTGCTGTGCACGCACTGCGTAGCCCCTCCTTTAAAACGAATCTGTAATGTATACGTAAATCTCGAACCGAGTCACCGCTGCCTACGGCACAGTATAGCAGGCGTGCTGCGCGCGCACGCACTGCAAAAATCTTATAATCCACATCCCAGGGTTTTCCAAGGATATATCACATGAGGGGTGTCTACAAAATTTAGAAAAATGCTTCCCTTTGGTGGAAAAGTGGGGGGTATGGACACTGGAGTTGCATATTATGATTAAGCGGTCACAGGCTTTTCGTACGATATATCACATGAGGGGCGTCGGCTAAATTTAGAAATGTAGCCCCCTGGAGGGGGAATGGACACTGGAGGCCCATAACATGATTCAGTGGTCACAGGCTTTTCCAGCGATATATCACATGAGTGGTGTCGGCAAAATTTAGGAAAGTGCTCCCCGGTAAGGAAAATGGGGTGGGGGGAGACACCGGTGGTGCATAACATGAATAAGCGGTCACAGCCCTTTCTAACGATATGTCACATGACGTGTATCATTAACATTTCAAAAAGTGCACTCCCCGGGTGGGCAAAATACGCTCCCCCTCCCCCTATTTTTGATGCGGCCTCATTTTTTAAAATTTTTGTTATGTGTTATGATCTATTTTAAAGTTTCAAACAGATCGCCTTGTTATAATTCCTAATTTCTTTCACGCTCCTCCCCCCCCCAAAATGTGATGCGCTATTATTTTTTATCATGTTTTATAAACTATCTTAAAGTTTAAAACAGATCGTCTTGTTAGATTTCCTAATTTTAACAAAATCATGTTCTGTTAGTTCCACATTCCACCACCACTGTATTCTTAACAAAACTGTACCTGAACTAAACTCTGTTAAACAACTTATCAGTAGATATGTTACTCGAGGGGCTTGCGGTCTTAAGCAAGAGTTTAAGATATTTGCTGAAATTACTATTCTAAAATAGCGGTAGCTAAACTTTTGACATTTTTATATTTAATAAGTAGCATTTATCTCAGGACTCCATAAAAAAAACACACCTAAATGGTAAGAAACGCTATGGTTTTTTTAAAAAAATTCTAGCATCCTTCCCCCTCCCCCTATGGCCGTGCCATTCTTTTTAAAACTTTTCTTACGTGTTATAAACTATCTTAAAGTTTCAAACAGTTTCTTGTTTAGATTGCCTACTTAAAATGAAATCGCAGTCTGTTAGTTCCACATTCCACCACCAGGTAGCACACTCTATTTTTAACAAAGGTGTATCTGAAAGAAATACCTTTAAACAAACTATCCGTAGATGCATTCGTCAGGCGGTGTCGGTCTTAACCAAGAATTTAAGATATTAGCTGAAATTACTATTTAAAAATAGTGGTAAGAAATGATCCAATTAATGATGTAATGATAGCTGATATAATTAGTCATCACAATCTTTTTAGCAGATACTTTTTCTTCTTCAACACCCCCCATTTTTTTCTTATTTATTTATTTATTTTTTGCTGTAAAAATTGGCCCTATCAAAAACTTGTCAACATAAAAGTTGTAGATAGTATTAAGAAGATTTATAATAAGTTAAAGTGAATTTGATATCTTAAGAATTGATGAAGTTATGATTTTTTTTGTAAATAAAATCTTTCTCTAAATAAAATTTTTATTCTCGTACGCAATAGAAGACAAAAAAACCTCGAACAAACAAAATCTTGCTAGCTAATAACAGAATATATTCTTTTCAAATTAGATAGTAAATAAATAAAAAAAAAAATTATCCTACTGTCACAAAAGAAAATCGAACTGAAAGCAAATTCATTGTTCAGTCTCTTGAGTGGCGTTGTATCAATGCACGCCGACATAAATTTGCAAATAATATTAGAATAGAAAAACGGGATTTCTGTTTTCCCTTCATTTTCATTCTGATCAAAATAGCATTAACATGATTTGAAATAGAATAGAATACATAATTTTGAAGGAGGAATTTTTTTTTTCTATACATGAATAAATAAAATTTTTAAACAGAGCTGGGCTCCGGCGCAAATTAAGCCCTGGTTCCATCTCTAGCAATTTCTTCACAATTAGTTGTTTGATTGTTTTTTCTGACTTTTTTTTTTTTTTTGAGCCCCCACTACATCCTGCTTTGGCGTTCTTAGATACATCATAACTGGAAATTGCATGAGCTATTACGTTTTCACTTTCACTTGAGCTAGATGATGAAACTGCATGATCATTTGGGACAATAAATTCAGAACCGCTAGACAGTGGTTCCCAACGTGGGGCGTATGCCCCACAGGGGGGCAATATGACTTTTCAGGGGGGCAATTTCAAATTTCTTATTAACAAAATTTCTGTCATTTTTTTTTCCTAATGAGAGGCTCTAGTCTAAAAATAGAAATAATAGAGGAAAAAATTTGAAAATAACTGAATAAAAATTAATTTTTGAAACTTCAAAATACACTGACACCGGAATAGTTATGAGATTTTTTTTACATATTTTTACACTTTTATCTATTAAAAAGGACACTTAAATTTTTGTGGTTGTAATATTATTTTAGTAAAACACACCTCTTTTTATATTATTTTTTTAAAAACTTTTACATCTATTCATAGTACAATATACCCCGTGAAGGAACTTCCACATATGAAATTTTGTAGGATATATCTAAAATTGACTATTTGGACATGTTTAACCTAAAAAATAGCCCCACCAGTGGCCGAGAGGTTCTGCTCTTGAAGCTGGTAGACGGGAGGTGCTGGGTTCGATCCCAATCGCGCCCGTCGGCCTAATCGTTCGGAGTTTTCGTGGTTTTCTTCGGACCTTGGATTTCCAAGCATAAATACAAGTTAGGTACCCTTAGAAAGACCCCACGAAGGGCACTCCTCCCCCCCTTAGGGTCTATATCCCTCGTGTTGATAATTGGCTGTCAAAAATCAACCAACCTAAAAAATGTTTTGAATTAGCTAAATGAGGAACTACTTTTATGAAATTAGAAAGTAAACTTCTTATGGTTCTTCTGCAAACCACATACACAATATATAAACATGCTTCATGACATATCCATTTTAAAATTTAAAATCGGAGAAAACATGGTGTCTAAATAATAATAGTGGAAAAAGAAAGCCCGCTATCAAAGAAGCATGTTATGAGGGGAAAGAAAAATAGTTACTTAAAATGGCATAAAAGCGCGAATCCTGAAATGTTACTTGTGAATTATGTTATCCAGACAGTCTTGTTGATAAACAAATATCACTTTTTCTTAATGAAGTACTAAAATCCATTATAAAATGTACCAATTCTATCAGATGTAACACAAAATGTGAGAGAGATTTCAAGAAATTTTACGAAGATTAAAATGTAGACTATTTATCACTTTTAAATTTGAGGTAAGATGAAAAAATAAATAAAACTTTTGAAGATGTAAAGAAGAAGATCCATGAACTCTTTGAATAATAGAGTTATGATAAAAACATACTTGCAATAAAAAATATGATTTCGATAAATTAAAGAATATAAAACCACTTATCAGTGTTAATGCTATTTTCGAATTCTTTCAGGAAAACAGAAGTTTATTTTTGATATAAAATTAAGATTTATATGATAGAGAAGTGAAGGGGGGACATCATGATTTTACAGATGCTTAGGTGGGGCGCAGCCAAAAAAAGGTTGGGAACCATTGTGCTAGATGTATCACCTGCTTCTTTCTCTATAACATTATTATAAGTTTCAGACCCAGAATTGGAATCAGACATCTCTTGCATCAATTTTCAGCTTTTAGATTTTACTTAACTGTTCATTTACAAATGGCATATTGTTGAGTTTACAAAATATTAAAAACAATTAAGTTAGCAACAAAGAATGAGATTGAAAATTTACATTAAAAACCTGAGTAGTTACTTGCTTTTAATATTATAACATAGTCTTTTTAAGTCACAAACTCATAGGTTGCCTGCAACTAAAAATATTTATAGCAACAAGTATAATGCAATGATTATTCCATCTAGTGGAAGAGTCATAAATTAAAAATAAAGCTTATTTTAAGAATTATTGCAGGTGTCCCATCCCACCCTAGTCTCCCCTACATAAATTGATATGTCTAACTTAAACACATATAAAGCAGAATGAGTTATATTTAAAGCATTCATTTGGACAATTTATTAAAATATTATCAGGATATGAACACAATATTTGTTCTTAAAAATAATTTTTCTCACTGTGCTTCTCTGAAACAAAATAAAAAAAAGTTATTAATCATTTAGTGGAACATAGTAAGCCAACGAAATAACTACCAGTTTTACTTATAATTGATGTGCATAAGACACATACTAGCAATTTAGAACTCATTGAATGAACTAGAGCCAGTCATGTGCATATTTTTGTCAAAGCTTGTTCCAGAAAAGGTGGAACTGAGGGAAATAAATAATGGGGGATTTTCTCTTGAGTCACACTCAGATTAAGGTCCATGTAACTAAGAAGCAGTTTGTTAGTAAAATGATTTAGTTACCTCACAAAATGCATCATTTTTTTTTTGTTCAGTTAAGTTCATGTGACCACACAGACAAAAAAAGATGTTTATGTGTGGCCTATAACTGATAATATAAGTCTTTTATACTATACAGAGATACAGGAAAGGTGTGTAAAATGGAAGAACTCAGACATGGACAGATTTGTTTCTTATGTGGATCAGCATAATTATCACAGAACTGCAAAAAATCATGTAAAGAATTGAACTTGTTTATATTTCACTTTGCCCTATATTGGGAGGGGGGGGGGGGGTAAAGTGATAATTTTTTACTATTATGTTACATCTTTAATAATACATCACAGAAATTCAAGAATAAAAATTTGAAAAAAAAAAAAAGTCAAGTATTATAAATTGTGTAGTGTAAAATTTCATATAAAATTTCGGAAAATTGCAATTGTCTTTAAGTACTTCACTATGCCCCCACATTTCCCTACTACAATTTCTATTTTACACAAGCAGTTCCATAAAAAAGCAACTTTTTGAATTAAAGAATATATATATATATTATCATTTGATACGAGTTTTTACTGCTTTTAAATTGTGTCATATTCTAATATGAGAATGGAGAAACCTTTATCATAAATAATTCAAATAGCTAAAAATATATACATAATACATAAATGAAGTATAATTAATAGATATGTATGTGATCAAATATTGATTTTTCTTCTAAGCGATATCAGTTTTAAATTCATTTAATAAATGTGAAATGAGATTTAATAACAAACGCAATATGGAAATGTAAATAAAAACATATCTTGGTTTTATCTGGTCGAATTCGAATAAAACAGTCGACTTGGAACAAAACGAATTTATTAATTTTACATAAACAAAATACGTTTGCGCCAAAATAGCGATTCCTAACAATATCTATCAACCCTAATACCTTACTGTTGCAGCCCAGTTGCCATATAGATTATGGCAACCTCTCGAGGTAACTAACCTACCGGGTAAACCTGTATTCCTATAATGTAACGGACTCGTTATCCACCAACTAGCCAAAAACGTTTTGTACGTCATTGGTGGCAACATCACTGTTATTTGTTTTTGTTTATAGCAGCAACTCGAGTTCAAAATTTGTAATTTATTTAAAAAATGGCTAGTTCTGCTCAGGCTCCTATTCAAGTTAGTGACGGTAAATTTAATCTGTTTTTTTTTTCCCCAAAATTACCAGCATTTTTCTCTATTTGTATTATACGGACCTCCAATAATTTTATGTATATTTCTGTTATTATAGATGAAGTATTTCGTCGCAAGCTTTTGATGGATGGAGAAGGCATGGGAGATGATAGGCGCATAAATATTCTTCTTCGTACTTTTTTCAAATGGAATGATGCTAAAGATGAATCTCCTGAAGAAGTGTAAGCATACTGTTTGACCCTAGCACGTTAAACTGAATTATACAAAACAGTTAAAATTATGGCTGTTCTGAAAATCGCATGCTTTTATAAGGGAATAGGACTATGATCAATATTCATATTATTTTGTAACTTTTGTCATTTTTTAAAAAACTATTCTGCCTATTTTGTTTTGAAAAATCACATCTTCTTACGGCCATATTCTTGGGTTCTTGTTTTTAAGCTTAGAATAGTTTATTAGCAATATAGGAAAGTGACAATCAGCGGATCAAACATTGTTCATGACCTCCACTTCATATTAACCTCACACAGGGCCGTAGAAAGGTGTTTTGAACAGCTCCTACCGAAAAAAAAAAAATACATGTTCAGGTCCCCCACTTTCAACAGAGATTTTTGAGAAATAATTATATTGAAGTGTCCATATGAGTTTCAAATTACAATAATGCAATTAAGAAACGTAATAATTAGCATAAGAAATTTATATCTTTATTAAAGGTATTATAACATTCATAACTATGCACAAATACGAAATATGCATTACTAAAAGAGAAATTAACAATTATAAATTAAAATTTTTGGTACTTTTCGGTTAGCCGGGCACCAGTGTTATATTAACATACATATATACAATATACATATATGTACATATATATATATGTACACACACACACATAATTATATACATACATATGTATATAAATATGTACATATATATATGTACACACACACATAATTATATACATAGATATGTATATAAATATGTACATATATGTATATATGCATGTAAATATAACACTGGTGCCCGGCTAACCGAAAAGTACAAAATTTTTATAAATATATACATGACTAAGTCTTTATTATAAAATATAGGAACTAAGTAGATTGTATAAACATATAATGGAATCAGTTCCTTACTCAATGCGAACAGTATCTTTAAAGCCTCAACAGTTACTTGAAAAAGAAATTGGTACTTTTCGGTTAGCCGGGCACCAGTGTTATATACATATTGATATTATGTATGTATGCATGCAGATTTGTATGTATATATATATATGTGTGTGTGTATATATACAATATATGTATATAAATATATATGCACATATACATGTATGTATGTATAACTATATGTGTATATATAACACTGGCACCCAGCTAACCGAAAAGTGCCAAGAAATTTGCAAAATCTGTTTCTTGTTATACATCACCTCATCACATTCAGCTTCATACACAATCGGTACAGGTATCCCTTGCCCCTTAGTGTCGTGATGCAAAATATAAACCATAAAATGATATGGTTTCATGATTTAAATCTCTTTTTTTATTCACTATTTCAATAGGGTCAGGTGGGGGAAAATGGGTCTATATTAAAAAATGATCCTTTTCACCACATAAATTTACTTGTTTTAGAATTTTTTTTCTGTAGAAGAGTTCTCTGAGATTATGCCTAGTATTTCTAATCAAATTTTAGGATCTGGAAACAAATTTATAGATACTTAAATTTTGTTGTTTACATTCACTGAATTGTCTAATTGCAATTTATTATGAAAAACTTTCTTACTTCTTTAGATAGTAAAAATACTGTTTTATTATGATACAGACTATTAGAGGACCCTTTTAGGAACATAATTGTATAAAAAGGCAAGAATAACTTTATCATTTAAATTTTTTATAATTTTTTTTTTGGGGGGGGGGGGTAAACTGGATCTATAGTTAGGCTTAGCTAAAAGCTGTATGATGCAACACATTCTAACTCTATGTTTACTTTTGAAGTATTAAAAAATAAAATAAATAACAATTATTTCATCATTAGTTCTTGTTTTATTAACCTAGTTTACAATTTATTACCTATAAAAACTATTTTCTATTTATTTTTATCACATATTTAAAAAAAAAAAAAAAAATGCAATCAAAAGAGAAAGAAAAGTCATTCAAACATCAAGTAAAGTAAGAGTTTTTTAAAAAAAGGAAAAATGAAGCTGGTGAACTTGAAAGTAAAATTGTTCCTAATTTAAAAGTAGCAGCACCACTCTCAGAAATAAAGCAAGGTTCTTGGGTGGAAGTTAAATACTACAATGACTTAAGAAATAAAGTTAAACGTTCATAGGCCAAGTGAAAGAAATCAATGAATTTTATCGCATAAAATAAAAGTTTTATTTTATGAAATTTATCGCATAGTCTAAATCTAAGTTAGGGAAATGTTACATTTTACCTGATATTGATGACGAAGATGATGTGGAGCTAAGTCATATTTGCCACATAGTAAAGGAACCAAAATTTGACAACCGTGGACACTATTTCTTTAATTGAATATTTAAAAAAAAAAAAAAAAAAAAAAAAAAAAAAACACATTTTTCAATAATATGTTTCTATTTAAATATGTACTTAATACAATAAAATGAGTGTTCTGTAGATTAAACATTGTATTAGTCTCTTTTTATTCACATGTTCGCTTAATTTAACCCCTCACTGACAAGCCCGTGTTAATATGTTCACTAAGCTCCAGGTTTCACTGCAATACAAGCAATATTTAAAGTAATATTATTCTATTGATTTAATGTATTTTTAATACATTGAACAATGATTAATACTTCCAAGGATTGCATTCATATTCGTTATTAAGTTTTTTAATAAAATGTTCAAAGAATCTTTTTTTTTTTTTTTAGTATTTAAAACAAAATAAAGAGAAAACAACATTACAATTTTGCCCTTTTCCAAGACAGTCGGAGGGTTAATACTAGGCTCATTTTCCCCCACCATGGGAGAAAATAGGCTTATGAATACTTGCCTTATTAAATAAAGTACTGAAAAGTAGCATTTGAATTATAGTGAAAAATAATGTTACATTTGTAATCTATATAAGCCAAATGTATATAATATGTATCAAAAGTTTCATTAAGAAAGTTATAAAAGGTTGATATATAAGCATTTTATGAAAAATGCTTGATTTTAGACCCATTTTCCCCCACCTGACCCTATGGGGATTAAGTGAACTCTCTTTTAGAAGACTGGGCCAATTTTATTCAGTTTTAAAATCGAAAAAATATTTTTATATGTTTAAGGAAAGCATGTTTTAAGATTTTGACTTTAAGCTTTAAAAAAAAAAAAGTTACTTCTCTTATTTTGTAAATGTTTAAAATTAGTTATACAGTTTCAATTTTGATGGAATGGTTATTGTCTAAACTAGAATAAAATTGATGCGCATTATTTTGTTATATACATAGGTTTTTCTTTTTCTTCAAAAAAAAAAAATCCTAGGCAATGCTTTAAGATCTCTAAAGTAATAGAGAAATTAGATTTTAAATAAGAGAATTTACGTACAGTTCATGTGAACTTATCTTTACTTTTTAGAAAAGCACTTTATTACCAAAAAAATTTAAATAAAAATTTATCCTGTAAAAATGTTGCACCTAACAGTAATTCTTTTATACTATGTATTAATTATTGATATACAGTAATAGTGAATTTTAAATATTACGTGTAATGTTGTATGTGACATTTAATGTGAAATTTTATAGTTCAGTGTAGCATTTGAGGTTTTTGATGAGGTTTATGTCAGATGGTTTTTGACATGACTGTTTAAATCCGACATAAACTGACACATGTCAAAAACTTGCCAACCCTGTAACAGAGGTTAGTGTAATACAAATCCATTAGTATATATTTTCATTTAAAAAAATATGGTTTTGAACAGATTATTTCAAAAATATATTGCATTAATGCGGAATCTTTATACTAATGCCCACAGTAGCAGAAAATTCTCCAAGTGTCAGCGACAGATGCTTCAGGGGCAGAAAATAGTCTGCAGGTAAAATATTTTACAATTGAAGCGTTAATTAATCAAACAATCACTTAACTTTGATGTCTTTAGGTATTTATTAATAATAGTCTTAAGGTTTTTTCTTAAGTAATAAAGAGCTAAATATAATATAAAAAAATAAAGGTTCAATAGAAAAAGAATCTTCAAAAGAGAAAAGAAACTCAGTGAAGTTTGATGCAAGTATGCTTTTTCCATTGTGAGTGCACGCATATTTTATTTCTATACTTTGTGGGAAATTCGTTTTCTGAAGATTTAAAATTCCATATTTGCTTTCTAAATCAAACTACAAAAACAACAACTTGTTCCTGGTGCATTTCCATTTCCAATGATGTCTTGGGTTTTAAAAAATATTAATATTTTTTATTTAAAAAAAAAAAATATTTTCTGCAAGTCCTTGCACAAATTCACAAGACATTTTCTCCATATCTTCCCACATATCAATTATGTTGCGTCAGAAACCCATATTGCAACTTTATATTAGGGATTGACCGAAGCAGCAATTTTGCCGAATACTTGAAACTTTTGCATATAAAATGCATATTAAAAATAATATGCATTTTTGCATATATTAGATTTTTTAATAAGCTTTAATTGAAATTAAATTCTCAATAATTTAATTCAGTTACATATTTATTCTTAAATCTAATTACACAAAAAATTTAATGACTTTTTTCCACTCACAAATTCATTAACCTATCACTTATTTTTTATTTTATCACTAGTCAATACCCAAAAATAACCTATGAAAGTATTAAACTATACAGGGTATTATTAAGGATAAGAATTGTCAGAAAAACAAAAGTTCATTCAAATAAAAGGAAACAATGTTGTCATTAAGCTGATTTACTGATTGTCTAAGTCTAATTATAATTATAAACATATTGAATAGGAATGTTCTCAAAATACAAAAGGTATATCAATTTGTACATTTAATTATTTTCTGTCAAATTATTGATAGAATATTTATATTTTGATTAATATTTTAACATTGTGGTGATGAAGAATAGAAATTTGAGCGATTTTGATATAATGGTTAGGGGAGAGTTGGGAGGAATGGGACAGTGGGAGGAGTGGGACAGCAGCATTTATGTCCAAAATAACTGTTAGAATTAAGTTCTAGTTTGTCCACTAGATAAAGCATATATAGCCTCATGTTTGAACTCTAATTGTTACACCAGCTGTATTATTGTTTGTATTTAAAAGGGAAAATTTTATTTTCATACCTCAGAAGTAAGTACAAATTCTTATTCTTTCAATGATTTTTTTCAATTATATTATATTTAAAATAAAAATATTATAATTGTATAATAAATTTAAAGATATAGTGTTTGTAAACTAGCAGCCAAATAAAGCATAAATGTAGCATGATATATATGATAAGCCTTTTTAAAAAATATTCAGCAGAGGGAGGAATGGGACAGCATCAATGAGGGAGGAATGGGACATATTCTCAAACACCTTTGGGTCCTTCCGATATGCACCCTTATCCCAAAGCATTTCCACAAAAACTATAAAGAAAGACAGAAAAAAGGAAAGATAAAAAATCATCACTGACACACCAGAAAAAGAAGAAATTGAAAAAATAGCCGCTGATAAAAAGCAGAAGAGATTGTGTAAAAAGAAAACTCTGAAAAGGAAAAGGAAGAAACAGAGAAAAGCGAATGAATTATCTGATGATTCCATTGATGGGAAATTTTTGTTGCATGACTCTACAGATGAAGACTTTTGATTACTCACAATGATAATGAAATTGCTGAAGAATTTGATTGGTTAACTGATGATCCAAAATTAGGATAAATGACTTTGTAATTGTTAAAATTTTGACGAAGAAGACAGTTGTTTATTATATTGGCAGAGTTGAGGATATAGACAGTGATAAGGAGTTTATCATATTCAAAAATGATGAAAAAGAAAAATTTCACTTCCCACAAGAAAATGACTTCAGTGAAGTAGAGAAAAGGGATATCATAATGAAATTGCCACAACCACAAATAATTTGTGGTACCAGCCGAGCCCAGTCCTACTTTGCTTTCAGTGTTGACTTATTAAAATACAATATGTGTTAATTTAATTTTTATCAAACAGTGTCCTAGTCCTCCCTCATGTGCGTCCCATACCTCCCTCATATGAGGGAGGTGTGGGACAAAAATGTTAACATTTTAAAACGTGCAAATAAAAGCCAGTTGTTTGTATTTCACAGCGTTTGTATTTTTTAAACATAGCTTAAGTAACATACTATTAGATTTTTATAAGCTGCACTCTTGGTAAAACATAAGTAGTGAATTAAAAAATAAATTGTGAAATCTGTCCCACTCCTCCCAACTCTCCCCTAAAAGCTATAGGATAGGCATAGGGGTATACTTATTTGATGTGTGTATTTTCTTTAATATACACCTTAGATATACAGATATGAACTCTGATATACTTATTTGATGTGTATATTAAAGAAAATACACATTAAATAAATTAAAAAAAAAAAAACTAATGTAGAAGTAACAAAAATTAAATGATAAGGGAAAGATGCGCATTTTCCTTGCTTTTTTTTTTCTTTGTTGTAGACAGTTGTTTTGATTTCACACCTATATGGACTATTTTAGGAATGAAAAAATTTTTTTTAAATTAAAAATTGCCTTTGACTTGTTTTTTGTAGTGCAGCTGAACTCATGCACATAATATTAAAACTCATTGTTTAGCCTATTCTACTGCTAAGTAAAAGAATTCTTCTACTTCTAAAAAAATACTTATCTGCAATTATTCGGCCGAATACTTAAAAGTACCTCCCCATAGTCTGTAAATTATTTCTCTTATTATTTAAAAAGTGAACTGTATTTACATGGTGGGAGTGTAATAGTGCCTTAACAATAACTATTCATTTCACATTTTTTTACTTATCAAAGAGGTTAATCTTCTCTCTTGTTGTTATGTTCAATAAAACAAAATAACATAATTTAAAAAATGCAATAACATTATACCTCTTTGCCTATGTTCCAAAACGAGATTTGTTGTACTTTTGCAATTTAACTCAATGTTAAAGAAAAGTTTTATACAGCCTGTATTTTTATCTTGATAAAATATGTTAAAAATGATAAATTCATAGATTTTATAATGCATTTTTGTAATTTATTAAGACAAGGTGGAAAATCTTTGGAAACTGACTTTTTTTTCTATGGATAACACAATATACAAGAAGTATTTCAAGATTATCATCTTTGTCAAATTTAAGTAGCCACTATTCCCATAACACTTTCTCTCTAATTTTCCTTTCCCTATATCGTTGACTTCGCGAATAGAAGCAGAAAACTCATTCAATAAATAATCGAAAACGTTACAAAAAATTCTTTAAATTCACAACCAGAAAAATTATAGTAAGTTTTAATACTTTTATAGATATCAAAATATTTTAAAAGATTATTCGCATAATTATTCCACTGTGAAATCTATTTTAAAATTTCGATAGGAGACATTTAAGAAATTAAAAAAAAAAAATTAATTAATTAATTTTGCTTGTATTTATATTTAGTCTACAACATTACTTTCGCGCAAAACAAAAGAAACTGATAACGAATGATTGAGTAAGAAATTTGGAATTGACCCCCTAGAAGATCAAATTGCCCCCCGGTGGGTAGAGTACACTGCTCTAAAGTGTTTTGAAAAAATAAAGGGATACCTCCACTGCAAAAACAACTGTGAAATACCAAATGGATGTGAAGATATTTTATAAAAGTTCAACTGCTATTGGATATACTATCAGAAACCTTTGCAAATGCCTCGACACCGACAGAATTTCAGGCAATTGATAAAATGACTTTTTAAAGGCAAACCATAGAGGTAAACAGTATAACAAATCCCAAATGATAAAGCGGGATTTCTAACCTTCGGTTAGAGCCTCCAAGATGGATACCTTTTGAAATTCGAGATGTATCAAAAATCATCAACTATTACCACACAACACAATATGGTGTCATTGGTGATACAGTGCTGCGACTATGTGAAGGTTTAGTAGATGGAAGCCATAAACTATTTTTAGGTAATCTATTCACATTAATACTGTTAATAAAACATCTAAAGACAAAGAGTATATTCGTTGTGAGTACCATAAAACAAAATAGAATATCTGAGGCTTCTGGAAAGCTTGTTATAGTAAAGGATTTACAAAAGCACAAACGAGAATAAGTTTCGGTACTTTTCAGTTAGCCGGCCGCCAGTGTAATATATACACACATATATGTATGTATATACATATATATTTATACACATATGTGTATGTATACTGTATATATGTATGTATACGTAAATATGTGTATATGGGGCATTATCACAATCTTTTGACTTTTGGGAAAAAAAATCTGGCGAAATTAAACTTGCTAAAATAACATTTTAATCTGATAGACGAATGCTTTAATGATTCAAAATAAAGAAAAAATGGCCAGCAGCGAAATTTTTTTTATTTAACTGAGGTTTAAGTTAAACTTGCAAGTTTAATTTTCCTTACCATTTTACCCCTATAACTTTTTATTTTCTTCTAAATTTTTACTTATAATGAATTTGCATAGTACCCACAGGATATTCAAATAAGAAATAATAACAATGTAGTACTTTTAATACAGAATTTTTGTTTTAACATTGTCTTAAAGGGGTGCTAAAGAAGGGATGGTAAGGTAAAAAAGGGGGATGTATTGGAAAAAAGGGACGAAATGGTAAAAAAAGGGACAGTAAAGATGGAATGGTAAGGAAAATTACCACCTATTTTTAGGAAAATCATGTTAAGGCTAAGTGATAGCCACAATGTTTATTGATTTTTAGGAACAGTTGTTAACATTGGATTAAATTAATTTTTTTTTTTTTTAATTTACCTCGAAAAGTGCAGGAATAAACCTTGGGGACAGTGAGACTACCAATAAAGCCACAATGCTTGAAATTGATATTTAAATGCTGATTTAAATTCTACAGTAAATTTCCTGCCAAAGAATTTTAGACATTATTTCTCTAGCATACTTCTGCATGAGAAAAAACTTGAAAAAAATTCTGTGGCTGTATCTGAAATGATTTTCTGTATAATTTTAGAAGAGAGATGGTAAGGAATCTAAAACCCAGGGACAGAGTTTAAAAAATAATAACAACCCAAAAAATATGTGCAGGTTAATTTTTAGCTACATATTTATATAAAACAATAGTTCCAGTTTCAGAAAAATATTACATTGAATTATTTTTTTTGAAACAATTTTATACAGACAGCTTCAAACTTAAAAATCAGCATCAGGGACACGGGACGGTAGATGAGTTTTTCTGGTATTTGGACGCCCAACATTGTCCAAAACTTATTTATCTCATTAATATTATTATGCAATCATGCAATGGGATGTTCCCCAGTATATGAAATAAAAAAAACACAAAAAAGTACATTAAATAAATTATTATTCAGGGACATGAAAGTCAAAAGATTGTGAGAATGCCCCATATATAACACTGGTGCCCGGCTAACCAAAAAGTACCTCAAATTCTGTTGCTACATCCTCTGAAAATACTTCTAAGGTGGCATGACAACAATATCATTTATATGATTTCTTCTTACGCTGATGCAGAACCTAAGAATAATGTACAAAGATGAGACCGTAAAAAGAAGAAATGCATCTCAATAACAAGATCTTTTTCCGTAAAAGAGTATAATAAATTAATGGAAGATGTAGATATGTGTAATTGCATGGTAGTACACTATCCTCACTCTACAAAGAGTCAAAAATTTTACCACGGAATTGCTTTTCAATTTTTAAAAGTATCCATTGTTAATTCATGGATTTTCTTCAATCAACAAAATATTAAAATGTCTCTTCTAGAAGTTAAAGCATCAATAGCTACCATAATGGTAAAAATGGATGAACAAGCCAAAATAAGAGGTAGACCTATTTCAAATTCTGTATGTGAACTATCACCTAAAAAATCTAAAAGCTGGACTAAAGTTGATCCTGAAATCAGCCTGGACTGTATAGGTCATTATCCTAAAAAAAAGAAACTGAAAAATCCACCAAGATGTCATGACAAAACTTGTGTAAGACGAACTCATTACATTTGTGACAAATGTGAAGAACTGGTATGCCCGGAATGTACAAAAACATTAGTGATGGGCGATAACGAGATGTTTTTCTCGATTGTGTGGACATCTCGATATTTTTCGATTGTGTAAATTTTTTCTCGATGACTCCAGTTTGCCAATTGCTTTTATATATTATATACGTCATACATTTATCAAGAATCGTCTGCGGGTGAACTGGAATGAGTCGGTGTTAATAAAGACTAGGTGACTCTGCCCGCTAGTGGGCCCCTCCTTTAATCGATGCCCCTAAGTTATACGTAATCTTGTAATATGAAATCACGAACAGGTTACCTGCTATATACGACAACGTATAGCAGGCGTGGTGTGCACGCACTACAAAATCTTGTAAAAAAATATAATCTCGAAACGAACGAACCTCGGACCAGATCTCTTGGGGGAGGGGTCAAAGTGAGCGGAGGGGCACAGTAGCTGCATAATATGAATAAGTCGTCACAGGTCTTCAGGACTTTCGAACCATATGTCACATGAGGGGTCTGGATCTGAATTTATAAAAATGCCCTTCCCATGGGGGCAAAGAGGGGGGAGGGGTGCGGGAGGTGGATAACATGTGTAAGTGGTCATAGGCCTTTCCAACAATATCTTGCATGAGGGGTCTCGGCTAAATTTAGAAAAGTGTCCTCCGTGGGAGAAAAGTAGGGGGGGGGACAGTCACCGGAGGTGCATAACATCAATAAGTAGTCACAGACCTTTCCAACGATGTCTCACATGAGGGGTCTTGGCTAAATTTGGAAAAGTGCCCCCCGGGGGGGCTAAGTGGGAGGACGAACACCGTAGGTACATAACATCAATAAGTAATCACAGACCTTTCAACGATATCTCACGAGAGGGGTCTTGGCTAAATTTGAAAAGTGTCCTCCGGGAGGGCTGTCCCCGGAGGTGCATAACATCAATAAGTAGTCACAGACCTTTCCAACGATATCTCACACATAGGGTCTTGGCTAAATTTGGAAAAGTGTCCCCGGGGGGGGGGGGGGCAAAGTGGGGGGACGGCCACCGGAAGTGCATAACATCAATAAGTAGTCACAAACCTTTCCAACAATATGTCACATGAGGGGTCTTGGCTAAATTTAGAAAAGTGTCCTGAAATTTCATATATTATAAATAATATTTATCATAATAAATCTCCATAAAAAAATCCGATCTAAAATGATAAAAACGGAAAAAACTACCCCCTGCAGTGGGGGCCAAATTGGGGAGGGGAGGAAGAAAGTCTCATAATATGAAAGAATCATCCGAGAGCTTTCCGATAACATATCGCATGACGGGTCCAAAAAAAATTTGAAAATTGCTCCCCCTCCCTCCCCTCCCCCTTTGGGCCCACTCTTTCACCCCAGAATTCACGCAGCCCCCACTTTAAAATTTTTATGTTCAATAAATAATATTTACCGGAAGACTGCATAAAAAATCCACGTCTAAAGTTATATTTAAATTTATTATAGAAATCGGCTACGGTTTAAAAAATTTGTTCGCCCCCTCCCCACCTTCCGAATTTCACTTTCGGGGGAAGAAAGGTTCATAATATGAAAGAGTTGTCAAAGGGCTTTCTGATGATATGTCACAGGAAGAGTTCGGTAAATTTTTTTAAATTGCGCCCCGCATACTCTCACGTCCTCGGAATTCACCCGACCCACATTCCTCTTTGAAATTTTTATATTTAATAAATAATATTTATAGGAGGGCTCCAGGTATGTGACAGCTTGGTAGGGCTAAAATAAGAAAAACATTGAAAATTAAAGCTTCATTTCACAGCTCATTGTCATGCCTATTTCTCTCTCCAGCTTGCCCCTCGATATCTCTTCTTGGCCCTTCTTGGCCGAGCGTGAAATAACAACCTTCGAGAGTAACATTTTGAGAAAGGACGAAAACTGATTTCTCATTCTCGACAATGTCATATGAAATGTTGAACAGAGACTGAGAGCGAGAAACGAGAAGTGACAATGGGAAGCGATGAGTTACAATCGATGAGATATCTCGAAGTAAGCGAGAGGTTTGCCATTGAGCAGAGATGTCTCCTCAAGGTAAATGAACAGTTTGCATCCAGAAAATATATCTCGAAGTGCGAGAGAGAGAGCGAGAGAAAGGAAGCTTTCAGCAGAGTCAAACTTACCACGCTTCTGGTGTAAGTCATGATTTCCCAAAAGAATACATGTTCTTTTCCATTCGCTTTTGTTATTAACCGATATGGGTTAGGAGGCATAGTGGTTTAAGTTATCAGTTCGGATTTCAGTTGTTGATATAGAAGTTTTCTAGTGAATTTGGTGCCAGTTTGTCTTTGATTTTCAATGTTTCTCTTATTTTAGCCCTCCTAAGCTGTCCCATATCTCTTAATATTAGAATGCTATTGTTAAAACAAAACTGCACCTGCAAATTATGTGTTTTCAAGATTTTAAGTGTTGCGCCTCAGGGAAGAGGATTTTTCAAAATTATTTTACCCCACTCATGTAATATAATAAAATAAGGGTAATCTCATAACCTTTCTTTTAACAATCCACCGTTAATTTTAGACCCCTGGGCTTAAAATGCTCTAAAGGAATATACTTAGCGGCAGTTTTTTTTCGTACTCTGGTACGGTATCTTCCACTCATAGGAAAATTATAAGACTAACATCAAATTGTGTCTAAAATCGAATAAAAAATATGGCCATATGTTTCTTAATTTTAACTCCCTTCTTCGCCTCAAGAGGACACTTTAAAGTTTTGTTTCTTCAAACCTTTAGTATACTGTTTGTTCAAAAATTATAAAATTCACAAAATAAAGTCTTTTCACTCTCCCCTATCTTCTCATATCAATTTTATTTTTACTACCACCAGGGGACGCCTCCCATTGAAACATTTTACTTTTAGCCTCAGGCTATTGGTATTTTTCATCTGTTTTTCATAATATTTTGTCTGATTGTTTTTCTTCATTGTAGATACTATTCTCCAAGTTCTTGACCCATTCTGACTACTTGGGCACTCATTCTGGACCAGCTGTGGCCCATCGGGCCCCTCTTCATTTGTCTGGCTCTAATCACATGCTTCACTTGTTCTTTTACCATTTTTCTTTTTCTTCAATTTTTTTCTTATTCAATGGTTTGGTTTTTTTACCATTCTCAACTTCCCCCAGTCCTCTCTTACATGAAGCTAACTTTCATCCTTGGTCTGCCCTACTGTCAATTTGGGGCCTAATGCCCCTTCGGGGTGGGGGGGGGGGTGTTTCTTCCACCTTTTCCAGACCCATCATCTAATACCACATTGGTAAGGATTAGAAGATTAAAATTATCCAAAATACCAAAAATGAAGTCCATTAAAGTTTTATTTTAGTTATAGAATTCCCTATTAGCGGATATATTTGTCTGTTTACCTTTCTATTTTTCGATAACACTCCTTTGTTTTCGATAAACAGAGAAATTCAACAGCATTAGACACACTTTAGACATTTAGGGAACTTTAACTTGTATCAAACCTTCTGCCTTTATCGAAAAGAAGAAAATGCTAATCGATTCTAGCTAATGCGCCTAAAATAAAAAAATGAACTAGTAAATGTGTCAGAAACTAGCTACTTTGATTTCAATACAGACTTGAAGAGTCATGTTGGAATCGCTAGTCACTGGAAAACAATTTCTGTGTTAGGCAGATTCCCTCTCAGCAGTTATATATGTCTGGTTATCCTTACGTTTTTCGATAAAGCTGTCTTATTTTCGATAAACGGAGAAATTCCACAGCATTTGATACACTTTAGATATTTAGGGAAGTTTAATTTGTATCAAACGTTTTGCCTTTATCGAAAAGAGGGAAATGCTAATCGATTCTAGTTAATGCGTCTAAAATAAAAAATGAGTTTTTAAATGTGTCATAAAGTAGCTACTTTGGATTTCGATACAGACTTAAAGAGTCATGTTGGAATTGCTAGGTACTGGAAAACAGTTTCCGTGTTAGACAGGTTCCTTCTTAGCAGGTATCTTTATCTTACTATCCTTATGTTTTTCGAAAGAAACTTTTGTTTTCGATCAATGGGGAAATTCCACAGTGTTTGACATTTAGGTGAACTTTAAACTGTATCAAACTTTTTGGAGTTATCTAAAAAGTAGAAAGGTTATTTGATTCATCAAATGCGCCATAGTTACGCGATTTGGACATTGCAGTTTCATAAAGAAGAAAGGGGAATTTATTCCAATGCAGAGAAAATCATTTTACAATACTGAAATTTAAATGAGATATCTTTATAAATTTCTTCCATAACATTAGCATTAGCGAGCAGGTCTTTTCACTTGACTGAAGTAACCCCTTAAGCCTATCAGGAGCAAATAATTGCGATAGCAGAATTATCGAGCAAGCCCTATCACTACTATGAAATTTTCGGCCAGAATAATAGCTAAGTTTTCCAACAATTGTTTTTAGCTTCTCTCGTTATAATCGATTGTAAAACATCTCGGTTGTAGATTCTGGGAATTAATCGATGGTTGTATCGATTGTGATTTTTTACGATGACGATTTTTCTCGATTATCGAATTTTTGAGAATCGCCCATCACTAAAAAACATTTCACTCATAAATTACCATTAACGCTCAGTTGCCACTTATGTAGACTATTTTTTTTTTGTGAATTGTTTTTTCCTATTTTTTTTTCTGAATCCCTATTAATGTCAGCGTTCGAAATCCTTGGTGGTCCGCTGGTCCGAGACCACCAAAAATTCAATTGGACCACTAATTTGAAAAATTTAATGGTCCGCAGGACCAGTAACTTTCTCTCTCTCTGACAGGTAAACGTAAACTTTCCCGTCCTTGAGAAAACTGCAACCAAAAAATTAATTAACCTAAAAAAATTAATTTTAAAAAATTGAATTAAACCTTAGTCAGTTGAAATAGATTATCTGAAATGAAATGTTTAATTAATAAATTTATAGTTTTTCTTTATGTACTGTTTAATTTTTAGCAAATTATAATTTTACATTTTATTAGGATGAAAATTTTGGATAATTGCAAAGGAAGTTTGATTTATATTCTAGGAAGGGGGGGAGGGCACTCAAAGGATTAAAGGAACTTAATAGAATTTTATGTAGCAGGCCAGTGATGATTACTGCGGACCAGTAAGTTCTTATGCTTACTGGTCCTTGGGACCAGTGCCTTTTTTATATCAATTCTACTGCTGAATGTAAAATGAATACATCCTAAAAAAGAAAAAAAGATCAAGTAATTTTTTTCTCACCATAAAAAAATCGTTCCTGTGTATGAAGAGGTTAAATTTTAAGTATTCAATGTGGTCTCCAAGTATTTTTGTAATATAATTATATCCTGCCCTTCCCATCACTGCATACACAAATTAAATACATTTTAATATGCAAACAAAAATTCGAAATTTTATATGTTCATCCATGTAAAAAAAAAAAAGAAAAGTCTTAGATTCTCATTTCATGTAGGAATATATTAAAATATGGAGTGCACAACTGTTATATCTCTTATGCTTGATCAACGTTCAATTAGAAAAAAGGCTCAAAGGAACTTAATGTAAAATTTAATCAAAGCCTTGGGCTTTCGAAGGTTTGTGATTGCTACTCGAACAAAATATGCAATAAGGTAATATGCAAGGTGTTTATAACATAGTAACTGTGAATTTATTTTTATGAGTTTCATGTTTCCGGCAGGGTAGTTCTTTTATTTTACTCCTTTCAAATTCTCCATCTTTTCAGAACTAGTGTTCACATTTCTTTTAAAAGAGCAGGGCAGATTTTCTGAAAAGGGTATTTTTGTCTGGTAAAAGGACACTTATATTGAATAAAGGGGCACATTTTGTTGAGTGAAAGCAGACTCTCATTGATTATCATTTGTCAGTTCTGAGAAGTGAGAATTTTAATTCTAAACCGTTAATTAGTATTAAGTCTTAAATTTCCTGAGGGCATTTCGAGGAGGGGGAGGAGGCACTTTCTGGATTCACTGGCATATATTATCAAGGTAAACTGAAATCGTACTGTATTTTTAAGAATATCATAAAATAATCTCATTAAAATAACTCCATTTTTCGAATATTCCACTTATGGAAACATGTGCCGTTCTGGGGTAATTTTGAAATGGGAAATGCATTATGGTTTGAAAACACAATACAACGTGCAGCTGCTACATGTTTTTTTACATTGATTTAGACCTTACAATACATGAGTCAATTAGAGCACTTCTGTTTTCAAAAGTCAGGGAGGAGAGGAAACAGTCAAATATTTTGAAAAAAATAAAATAAAAATAGAGGACATAAAGAAGCTACTGGGAAACGGGACAGAGGGCATCAGCAGTTTAAATGAAAAGGGCAGGGCGCAACGCCCTTTGAAAAACACCAAATGGGAACACTAGTCACATGATTTGGCAAGCAACATTTTTCTTGCCAAATGCAAGCAATTTTAATGCATTTGAAATTGCCAGTTAAACTAGTGTTTAAATGTGCGGTACTTAATGAATTTAATCTTAAACGATGAAACAATTTATTATTTTTTCTATTAACTTATATAATTATACTAATTGTGTATTGCAGAATTTATTTAATTTTACACTTTCACTGGCTGTATGTTTTAAGTGTATTTTAAAAGTAACTGTTCAATAAGAAATCTCTCCTCATACAATTTAATATTGAATAAATCGTTGTTCCCATGGCAGCAATACTATTCTCTTGGTTGTCTGTGACACCAATAACATCAAAGTCAAATATACAGTGCTCAGAAATAGATCTTAATTTTGAGTTTGAAGCCATTTTAACACATTTAAGTTTTGTTCTAAACTATATAATAATACGATTGTTAAATTTAATTAAACATACATACTTAAGTATTGTGCGGCAGTGCAATACTTATTTATTTCCAGTGTCACTTCTCAATGTTAATTTAACATAGAAAAGCCTATGGAGATCATAACTTTTTCATTTTTTCTTCCCACCTTTTTGTCCCTGATGCCACTCATTTTTAATTCTTTTCTAATTCTAATAATATTATAAATTCAAAGTGTAAAAACAATTGCCCGACGTCAGGGTCAAAACGGATGATAAATTGCCTTTGCATATAGGTGGATTATAATCAAGAGAGTAACATGGGCTAATTTTTATTTGCATTATTCAAATATTTTCCTTAATAATTAGAAATTTCGCTTTTTTCATTGAGAATCAACGGACATTTTCTAATAAAATTTAACATTTTTCCTTCATTGTTGTAAATAATTCAAAAGCCGTAATAATAATTTACCTATATTTAGTTGAATGATTTTCACGTGAAGCATGAAACTGAAGTAGTTTTTTTTTTTAAGAATTAAAAAGAAGATGAATATGGCGTCATAGTAGAAATAAAAATGACATTTTCAAGCAGATTTTTTAAGTTCAACGTTCAGATTGTAATTTTTTGACCAAACTACAGCAACCTGCATTACTGCACTGGTGAAACATTTTGAATTATACATAGGTAAATTGCATCACAAATTGTGATGCGATATCGCACAAATCAAAGCCTGATGATGATATACCCTCCATTAATTTTGAAATGTGTTCGTCTGAATGCAGTAGTTATTAAAAAACTTGACATATTAAACAAAAACCTAATTTGCAGAACAAATTAAAAAACAAAATTTATTTCCTAAATTGTTTAAGCCCGAGAAGGGGCAGATATTAAGATATTTCATTCAATTCGTTCGACATTTAATGTTAAATTTTTGCAACAAAGAAGTTAAACCAATTGAACATTAAAAAATAAAAATGAAATTCATACAATATAATACTTTAAACACCTATATACTTAGATTCCGTTCAAATGAAATCGAAATAAATCTTAGACTTTTTCCATTTTTAAGTTGTAAATATTTGTACTGCAGATTTTGCATTATGTTTATAACAATTGTACATAATATGATAAGATACATGCAAAATACAAAACTTTAAAAAAAGTCTAAGATTTATTTTGATTTCATTTGAATGGAATCTGAGTATATAGGTGTTTAAAGTATTATATTGTATGAATTTCATTTTTATTTTTTAATGTTCAATTGGTTTAACTTATTTTTTACAAAAATTTAACATTAAATGTAGAACGAATTGAATGAAATATCTTAATATCTGCCCCTTCTCGGGTTTAAACAATTTAGGAAATAAATTTTGTTTTTTAATTTGTTCTGCAAATTAGGTTTTTGTTTAATATAAATATATATGACAAAAATTTAGTTTAAAATAATTATTTATTTAAGTTAAACTCATTTAAACAAATTCAGCATGAAAACATTTTCTTTAAAGAATATTTGACATAAAAGTGTACTTTTTTTTTCTGTCGCCAACTGGTGATAAAATGCAAAATAAGCAAAATTTTCGTTATTTTTTTAATGAACATTATTTTGAAATTCCATCAAAAAAAAAAAAAAAAAAAAAAAAAAAAAATTCTAAACATATATAACTCATTTAAACTCATTTAAACAAATTCAGCATGAAAACATTTTCTTTAAAGAGTATTTGACATAAAAGTGTACTTATTTTTTCTGTCGCCAACTGGTGATAAAATGCAAAATTTTCATTATTTTTTTTATGGACATTATTTCGAAATTCCATCAAAAAAAATTTCTAAACATATATATCCTCATAAGAAGAATATTCTGTAATTTTTTCAGATTTTTCTGAGTATGCACTAATGGAAACCTTCATTGTATGTTTGTATCCTGTAACCCCAGACATCTAGTTTTTTAATTTTTAACTAAGCCATGATACTATTAAGTATACCTCAAATTTCATTGAAACAAAGAAGTTAGGTTGTCTGTATTGATTTAATGTGAAATGACTCGAAAATTAGTTTGCTAAGATACATAGATTTAGTTACTCCATAACTTAAACCTTCCTCAACTTCTCCGCCCACAATAAAAGAAAAGAAAAAATTTATTTTGTGAACTTTACAATAAAAAAAGATTTTATCATTAGTACTTACTTGTACATATAAATTATTCTATACAATTTATAGGTTAGTCACCTAAATTTGCGACTTTTGTGTGGAAAATTAAAACAACACTTTACATTTTAATTTATAATTCAAGATCCCATGGCTATCCCAAAATGAAATGCTTACATATTATAGTAAACAAGTGTAAGAGTAGTGTTGACTCTAAGCCGCTTTAGCAGGGTGCAGCGCCCGGTGGCCCTATTTCTTTTTTGTGCCCGGCAGCTCTTTTAAACCCTTCTGATGTGCCCGGCTGCCCTTTTTAACATTTCCTATTTGCCCCGTGGCAATTCAATTGATCCCGGGAAAATATCGCAAATTCTAGGGACTCTAAACAAACCAGTTCAAAATATTTTTAATGAACAAGGTACAAGTGTGCCCTTTTGGAAAAAAAAATAGACCCTTTTTTTAGAATAGTGTTCCCTTTTTGAAAAAAGGTACCCTTTTTAGGTGCGTTCGTAATTATATAAATATGTAGCACCTATAGTCGTCGTTCTATCCGTCCATCCGTCCGCATTTAACAGAGCAAAAACTACCCAACCGAATGGTCTGAAATTTTAAATATATGATTGTTGCAAAATTATGTCGAGCCATTTCAATTTTTATGAAAATCGGATGTATAGTTTAATTACAGGGACATTCAAAAGTTTTTCTTTACATTACGGCTTATGGGAAAAATTATTGCAAGTGCATTTTAATGATGTTACAGTATTCCGAATGGTCTGAAATTTTAAATATATAATTGTTGCAAAATTTTGTCCAGCTATTTCAGTTTTTATGAAAATTGGATGTATAGTTTAATTACTGGGACAGTCAAAAGTTTTCCGTTACATTTTAATGATGTTACAGACTATGCACTTATGAAGTGCAAAAAAATATACATTCAGTACAATATGGGGTTCAAAAAGAATTTATAAAACTAGTTATAGTACGAATGTTATAGTACATTTGTCACGTTTGACGAGCAATTTCCTACTTGTTTAGAATAGTGTTCCCTTTTTTTAGAATAGCGTTCCCTTTTTGAAAAATTTCCACCCGGTGGCCCTTTGTTTCTAGAGTCAACACTAAAGAGTAATATCAAATTTTTTTCAAAAAAATAAAATGTCTGATTTTGAGATATTAAAAGGTCTAAGGTCAAAATGTTTGACCGTGAAATTAAAAAAAAAAAAAAAAAAAAAAAATATGTGCATGTGATATATCATATGAAAGTCCAATTCAAGCACTTTCCATAGACACAAAAAGTAAGTCTTTATGACAATTAGGGAACAAATTAGGACTAGATTGCATGGAATGCAAAAATTTACATTTTTGTCCATCTTTAAAGCTAATTATCTCGGAAACCAAATGAGATAGATGTTTATCAGTGGGTATTTATTCATTTCTCTATGAACCTAACAGTTAAGCTTAATATCATAAAATTCTGAGGAGGTCAGGTAGAAAATGTCATTTTTTTGTGTGTTCATTTGACATGGAATGACCCATCTTTTATTTCGTTATCGATTTAGTTTTCTGCCAATCGTTCTGTTATTTTGTTTATAATCTTTGTTAAAGATGTTCTAAGAGTCTTACACATGCTTTTGGATCTATCTAATTCACTAGGTTGCGCATTTTTAATTTCAGCTCACAAATATTCAGCATCAATTATCAAATCGAACTTTCAACTTCACTTTTGTAATCATAAAAAGAAGATAAAAAAGCATTTGATCTCACCAAATTTGTGCAGTTCTTGTTCTGTATAGCTTCAAGATCATTTGGAAGCATCTTTAACTGACAAAACAATATTTATTGGGGAGATGGTACACTTTTTTATTAATGACAAATACATAACACAAATTAGCTTCTGCATTGGAAACATAAACACAACTATCAGTTAACAGTTTTCTACACATTTAGTGCCATCTGATAGTGTCTTCTCATTTTTCATCAACCAGGTTTTATAATATATCTAGGATTAAGCTTTTTTATCAACACTAATTTTAATGCATATTTTTAAAATTACAATGTTATCGAAGTTGATACTGAAAAATTCCTCGAATTTAAAAAATGTGTTTAAAAATTAATCTATTTGTCTTCAAATGTGGATCTTGTGAATCAGTTACGTCTTGCTATAATTGATTTTTTTACATGTAGAACTCAGACCTGCCAACTGCTCTGAAAAAATCCTAGATTTGGAGCTAAATACTACGATGCTATGAAAATCAGTCTAAGACTGTGATTCTTTGCAAAAAACACACCACGAAAAAAATCTTTTCCATCAATCGTTTTCAGAAATAAATGCTGATCTCGTCAAAAGATCGCGAAAAGGTGCAAATCTTTTTAAAGAATCGCGGAAAACCCCCCGCAAATTTCGTCAAAAGATCATAGAAAAAATGCACATTTCATCGAAAACGTAAATTTCATCAAAGGATTGCTGAAAAAAAAAATGTGATTTTCGTCAAAGGATTGCAAGAGAAACACGAATTTGTCAAAGAATAGAGGACATAAAGCGAATTTTGTCAAAGGATCACGAAAAAAATATGAATTTCGTCAAAGGGTCACCAGTCACAGAAAAAAAGCTAATTTCATTAAGCATCGTGGAAAAAAACGTGAATTTCATGAAAGGGTGACGGAAAAAACGCATAATTAGAGCCGTGAAAAGATCCTTTAAAAAAATTTTCTGTGGATTTTTTTTTTTTTTAAACTCAGAATCACTCCTGCTCTGTGCTGTCTTCAGGAAACATCACACACAGACAAAAATCTATGTTTATTATCATGATGCATATAGATTTTAATCTGAAAGAATGTACAGAAGTTTTGAAAAATCAGATTAACCCAAATCCAACCGACAGGAATCCAAATTTGGTCTGAACTGAAAGCAATCAGAGTTCATTCAATTTGCAACATAACCAACCAACCACCCTCTAGATTAATTTTAATTTTGGGTGCTACTAATTTTCATTTTCAAAGGTTGGTAGGTCTGGAACAGCATATCTTTAGGTCTAACATGTGAGCATGCTACTAGCATGTACAATGTACAACTACATTTTAAGGTCTACTAAAACTGACATTTTAAGTTAGCTTATATTACTTATGAATAAAACAGTACAAATTATCAGGGGTGCAGAAAATGTTTCTACTCCCAACATTTCCCCCAATCCACACGAAAATTTCCCCAAAATTTTACGGTATGTTATAGGTAAGTGCTGTATTACCGTAGGTATAGAAAATTTATTTTTCAAATATTTCTGAACTTATGCGCGAGTATATATGGCAGGGATGATTCTGAGTGAAAAAAAAAATTCCTAAAATTCACAGCAAATTTTCTGAAAGGTTACAGCAGAGTGGGGGAAATCCACTCCCAACACTATGTATTTTTCATGGATCTTTTGACGCAATTCGCCTTTTTTCGCGATCTTTTGACGAAATTTGTGATTATTTTGCGATCTTTCGACGAAATTTGCGGTTATTTCTCCTTCCTTTTGACGAAATTCGCGTTTTGCGATCGTTTGGCGAAATTTGCGGTTCTTTCGTGATCTTTTGATGAAATTGGCAGTTTTTTTGCAATCTTTTAACGAAATTCGCGATTCTTTCATGATCTTTTGACGAAATTTGCAGATTTTTTGCGATCTTTTAATGAAATTTGCGGTTATTTCGCCCCTTTTGACGAAATGCGCGGTTGTTTCGCAATCTTTTGACAAAATTTGCGTTTATTTCGCGATCTTTTGAGTAAATTTACGTTCATTTGACGAAATTTGCGGGTTTTTTTTCGCATTTCTTTGACGAAATAGAAGGTTATTTCGCCATGTTTTGACGAAAATCGCGGTTGTTTTGCGATGTTTTGACGAAAATCGCGGTTGTTTTGCGATGTTTTGGCGAAATTCGAGGTTGTTTTGTGATCTTTTGACGAAATTTGCGATTGTTTCGCGATCTTTTGGCGAAATGTGCATTTATTTTGCAATCTTTTGACAAAATTTGCGTTCATTTCACGATCTTTTGACGAAACCTGCGGTTATTTCGCGATCTTTTGAAGAAACCTGCGGTTATTTCGCGATCTTTTGAAGAAACCTGCGGTTATTTCGCGATCTTTTGAAGAAACCTGCGATTCTTTCGCGATCTTTTGACGAAATGTGCGGTTCCATTGCGATCTTTTGACGAAATGTGCAGCTATTTTGCTATCTTGTGACGAAATTCGCGTTTTTTCCGTAATTATTCGCCGAAATTCGCGGTATTTTTGTCCAAATTTTCTGATGACCGATTTTTTTTTTTTTTTTTTTTTTTTTTTTTTTTTTTTTTTTTTTTTTCTGGAACCGAATGTCTTAAACTTTCGGAAAATTCGGAACATAATCACCCCTGATATACGGTACATATTATTCTGAGATCTATTTTGTGAAGGTCGCCATACGGATATTTTTATTTGTACTGAAATTGTTCTATCTCAGGGAATTATGGAATTCGTTGTTAAAATCGAAATTAATTGTATATGTTTCTGAAAAATTTCCCCCGATCCTAGATCGACGGATCGGACATATTCTGCACCCCTGCAGATTATTAGATTTTGAATTGACCTACTTCGTTTTAGCATGAATTTTTGTATTTTTCTTCATGAATATAGTGCAGTCTACACATCCAAATCTGTAATGTTTCAAGCCATATTGTATTAGCCCTTCTGTACTGTAAATATTTCAGATGCAAATTGTTATGTTATTTATTTATGTTTAGTTTAGTTTATTTATTTTTGTATTATTGTTGGTTTTTAGGCTCACAGGCTATGAAAGATTGCTGACAGCATTGGCTAATTGTGAGTTTTTAATGATGAAATCTGAGCAAGCACAAGGAGTTAATGAAGCTGAAATTTTACATTACAAAGAATTATATACTGAAATAGGTAAGTTATACCCTGCAAAACATGTCAGTTTTCAGAATCTGACAAAGGAGTTGCTGGAAGATTTTTCATTTGGGTCCCTATTTTACTTGTGAAATGTTTTATATTTTTATGAAAAATAAAATTTGGCCACAAACGATCAAAGGCAGTCAGTCGAATCTAAGGTTGGATTTTATTATTAATATTAGCTTTTTTAAGTGTCCCTGCTAAAGTTTTCTTTCTGTGAGCTTGATTTGTTAGAAAATTACACATTTTCGTATCCTAACAAGAAGAATTAGCTTTTATGGAATGTAATTTTATGTAAAGGATCCTTTTTGTGAAACCTAATTGTATGAATGTCTTCTTTTGTTAAAATTGAACTTTGTAAAGAGGCCCTTTTTATTAAATGATATTTTCTGAAGGGATCCCAAATAGGTCCCCAGTTTTAGATAAAAATATGCATGTTGATCACTATTTCATATAAAGAAATTATCATTTTCACATTTCATATACTTATTGTAAAGTTACACAATACAAAAGATGTAGTTTTTTCAGAAAATATGTAACACATATTCAATTAAGAAAACAAATTAGTTTTTATCAGAAAGACTTGTTAATTGATTCAAAACATTTATATCAAAGGTCTTAAATTATTTATTTCCATATGTGCTACATTACAATAATTTTAATTGGAGACTGATCGACAATCATATAAAGTCAAAGGAGATAAATCATAAAATCAATGTTGTTTAGTCATTTTTAAAGGTATTTAAATGGGCTTTTAATGCCAGGGTAGAAAGCATTTTTTTGTTATTAAAGTAATATCCTGATAATCATGTTTTTTTGAGTTGGTCACTTTATATAAAATTATGACAATCATTTTTTTTCCTCTTGTGGTACTAAAATTTTAGAAAATAATAACACAATTCTAAAAAAATGCATATGTGATTGTATCAATCTGTTAGAAAATACTGAAAATACAGTGAATTCTCAATAAGTTGAATTTGAAAGGACTCGTAAAAATATTCGAGTTATCTTCTTAAGTTCTTTTTGAAAGAAATAAGGAAAGCAGCTCTATAGATTATTATTATTATTATTATTATTTTTTTTTTTTTTTTTAGATTCAAGTATGACTTTTCTCTCTCTCACAGTACAAATTTAACAAACTATTATATTTTAAACCAGGAATGCTGAACCTTTGGCATGTATGCCATACATGGCACAAGTAATTGTTTTTGGCACACTATAGATTAAAGTTCTAGATCAGTATATGTATATAATGAAATAGTGCAAAATGTATGAGTTTAGATTAGCTGAGCTTGTCTAAATTTCATTGTTTCGGTTGATTATGATTGTGATATAGATTTAAGAAACTGAAATGAATTTAATGAATACCTCAATCTAGTTCAATGTTTGCTTACAATTTTTTCATTACAAATTAAGAGAGAATTAGGAGATTATTGAAAAAGAAAGATTATCAGGTATAATAGAAAATGCTGATTTAAAATTATAACAACTAGGAATTAAATTCTACACAGGAAGAAACTTTTTAAAGAAGCTGGTGCTTGCCACTTTGAGAATTTTTCTTGGTGGTCATTATTTTCAGAAATGAATAATGCCAAACCTCAAATAAAAATCTCTTGTCAGATCATCCCAATTCAGCTTGCACTCTCTTAAAAATAATTAAGTAGGAATCTGTAAAAAATTATTTAGCATCTAAGATGCAGCTGGAGACATATTATTTATTTTTATTTTTTTTTCAAAAATATAACACTAAATATTATCCATACATTTTAAATCACAAAAGCAAAATTTTAAGTCATTTTGATTCATTCTTATTTGATCCACTACATTTATCGGTTCATTGTCATATATATATATATATATTTTTTTTTGGGGGGGGGGGGGGGATTTGGCATGTGGATGTGAAAAGGTTCACCATCCCTATTCTGAAGCAATCTGACCAGGTATAGTTACTATTTAACTGTTATATAATTTAATCTTTTTTCTTTTCGATAAAATTAGATAATTTTTTAACCCTTTTGTAGAAACAAGAATCAAAGAAGCTCAGCAGACAATAGTTGACAAGAAAGCTGAGTTGCAGCAGTCAAAAAAAGTTCGGAAAAACAAACAACGTATGTATTTTCAAAGTACTTTGTATTTTCCTTTTCTTAATTTTACATATCAAACCTATATGAAGGTTACCATTGCATATACCACATCTGTTATTTAATGTATAAATGTGCATGTTTAATTGTAAAGTCAAGTAATTGTAAATTGTAATAGATAATTGTGTGTCTGCATGTCTGTTATTTTTTTATTTCTCGATAGCACTTATCACCTGTAGGGGTATATGCATATAAATGTTTTGCATAACTAATTGTCCCAAAAACTTAGCTTTTTACTCATATATACAGTAATTCTTTTCATTTGTTCACTTTTAAATACGTGGCAAATATTCTGCTACATATTTATATTTTTGGCAAAGTAGGTATTATTTTTGTTGCCTGAATTTTCCTGAGTAAAGTTACAGATTTATGTTACTATTTCTATATAAATGATTTTAGGTAGAAAATTTAATTAAAACTGAAAGGTTTTTTCTAAGAATTAACAAATTTGTTCCCATTATAAATTCTAATTAATGCTTCTTTATTCCTGTTTTAACCCCCATATTCTAAATCTTCAAGGTTATCCCTGAGCTAGTTTGCTATAATTTTTATCTAAATATTCATTTTGTCATGTAGTTCATTATTTTAATAGTTAATTTTTAGAAACTATCTAATCCAGTAAGTTTCTTGTTAAAAATAAAAATTAGCATTTACCACTTATTACAGTCAGGCAAAAATAAAAAGAGAATGCACTATATATTTTAATCACAAAATAGTCTCAGAGAAAAAAAAACAAACTTCGGTGGTTATCTTTATACCAAAATTTTTCCAAACTTTACAATTTTCTATACATACAAGCACCTAATTTTGACAGCATACTTGGTTTTCTTGACTAAATTTTATTGTAGTTACCCAAGGCCGGCTGAACCATCAGGCAAATGGTGTGGCTGCACTGGACCCTGCATCTGTCAAGGACCTGGTTGGGGTCCCGCGCAAACCTGAACGTTTGCTCTCATTTTGATCAGTAGCTCCTTATTTTAAAATTTCTTCACGAGAAAGTGCGAGTATGAGATTTTGACTATTATAGCTAGAATTTATATAATTGCCAGCAATCCCCTTTTTAGGAAATGGGTATCCAAAAAAGTTTTCGGTGTGTTGATAAGTGACTGCATTCACTCATTCATTCATCATTATCGGACAATTAAAAGTGGCAGCAAAAATTGCTAGAATTTTTTGTTTCCCAGATAATACTTTTTCGGTGAGAAATCAAAAACGGATCCAAGAGAACAGCAATGAGAGACGATTCTCCTCTCCTCTTGAGTCAAAAGAGAGAGCCCCTGTAGCAATTAATAGCTATGGAAGTTTGTTTTACCATCAGCAAAAAAATTACATTCAATGGTAAAACAAATTATGTATCTATAATAAATGATTGCTAAACTAAAAAAATTCAATATGGAATCGTTCTGTCTAAAAAAAGCCACCTGCATGTGTTTTTATAGGTGGCTGCTGGTGGTGCAGGAGGCATGTTGTTTTGTGGAGTTGTTTTATAATGAAAGCAAACTACATCTTTGAAAAATTATACTATTCAGACATATAAACAAATCTCTTCTCTTAGACTAATATAGAATTACATAAATGCTGAAAACTTGTTAAAAAAAAAAAATTGAGCCGAATGGGGCCCTCTGAAACCTGTACATTTATAAGATCAGGAAGTATGTTTAATGACATTTTGAGTTTGAAACTTATGTATAAAATAAAGAAAAAGCAAATGTAAAAAAAAAAAAAAAAGAAAAATCATTAATGTGATCTAAATGAAGTCCACCAAAAAAATATGATAAAAAATAATTAGCGTCACTTTGAAAGTTAATAATGTATAAAATAAAGTAAGCAAGGATCACTCTAGAGAGGTTTGGCGGGGCGGCCCGCCCTCGTGCCCTTTTAAAAAAAAAATCCCGCCCTCCTTTTTTTCTAGGGTAGAATCTTGCCTTCTTTGTATTGTACTTTCAAAAATTCCCCACTATCATTCCTTTTTAGATTGATAAGTCTGGAGTAATTCTCCCCTTTTCCTCCCACTCTCTTTGTTCTCTTCTCTGTGGTATGTCACTAGACCTCCATTGAACTAAACTTAAAGGGGTAACTGAAGCAAAAAATTCTTTGTCATTGATTCATCCCACCAGCTCTGGTGAAATAGTATTATGACCATTTGTTCTGATCTTTGACCACATGATAGCTTACAGGAAGCCTATAAAAAAATCGAGAAAAAGAATTTTTACTTTTATTCTGTAGTCAAATCAACCCATTTTTCTAAAAAAAGGAAGAAGTTACCTTAAGTTTTAAAAATGTCATTCAAAAATCATAGGAAAAGGGAAAATGAACGTGAATATATTAAAGGCTAATGTCAGACGAACGTCTTTTTGCACGCTTTTTGCTTACGTAATACGTAAGCAAAAAAGCGTGCAAGAAGACGTTCGTCTGATATTAGTTCTAAATACACAAACAGATGTGCTAAAGTAACGGATTATTTCACTGAAAAGATCGAGAAGGTACTTCCATTATTTTTAATGCTTTTCATACGGTAAAATTACGTAAATTATAAATGTTCTTATAAGGAAGGGCGGCTTTAATATCTACGTTTCTTTTTTTTTTCGGCGCCCTACGGTCGATATATTGTAAAGGAACTTAAATTTTAATCAAGAATTTTGTGTATTTTCCTTCTCATAGTTTTTAGTGCCCCGAGCAGTCCTCCCCCCCCTCACTAATTACAAGAGATCTAAATTCCGTCCGAAAGGAAGTCTTTTCATGATTAATTTATTATCCCATCACAAATTAAACTTCCACTCGGTCATCTTTTTCAATAGATAAAATCTTTCTCTTAAGTCTCAAATATCTTCATTTAAAAAAAGAAAAAAGCAAACAAAATCGCAAAATAAAAAGCGGCCTTTGTGGACATCGATATTAGCTATTTAACGCAAAAAAATCATTTAAAATGTATTGAAATGCAAACTAGGTATTTCAAAAATTTCACCCATAGGATTAACATCAGCGAGCGGGTGCTTTTGCGTGAGGGAAGTAGCGTCTTAAAAGTCTTACGGCCGCTCTTCCTTCTCTACTCGATATCTTGCAAACTGTAAAAACGATTTTTAATCATGAATTAGGCGAAATCTACAAATTAAAATTATTGATAAAAGGAATTTATGTATTAGGGATGCGGAGTATTGATTCCGCATCCCTAATAAATAAATTCCTTTAGGCGCAGGGGAGACGGGATGGCGGAGTTCACGGCAAAAATGTTAACTAGGAAATTTACATGAGACAAAAAAGCTGCATCAGAAGGCAGTTTGGTTCCCAAATCTCTCGGCAGAGCTCAAAAATAGCCTACTTTCAAAAAAAAAAAAAAAATCGGCGTTCTGTATATATATTTTATCCAAGTACGGGATTTTTACAAAATAAATGTTTTCCAGCCATTTATTTATTTCCATTTTTACCCTCCTATCGTCCTATCTTTCACATATAATACAACCAAAAACAAAACTCCTAAAATATACTGCTCAACTGTTAAACTACTTTTAGATGCTTATAAATTAAATCATGACAGAATGAAATACCTAAACTACATTCTCATTCTCAAGTACTCAAAGATTATTCATAATACGCATCAATAAACAAACATTTTTCTTGAACGTGGTATATCACGTAATCGGAATCTGCAAAGTCAGATAAAAATAAACGATGAGTTAGAATTTACTATCAGAAGAAAGAAAAAACAAAATTAACTATGCATTGGAAGTAGAGGTCTGTGCGGACCACATTTTTATGCTTCGGCACAGTGTGAAAGAAAAAACTTCGATTCGGTCCGTCCCAGCCTATAAAGAAATCAGTGAAAACAGGACCGACCCAGCCCGTGCAAAGTCAGTTAAATCGGGCCCTTTCCAGCCCGACTCAATTTCTGCAAAAAAATTCCAATTTTCTTTTAGATACGCAATTAAGATTATTTTAAGGAATGCTGCATACATATTTATGGGGAAATTTTGCAGTACGTTTTAGATTATGTGTTATTATGACAAAAAATACACAATATAATAATTTAGAATAAAAGAAAAAAGTAGCTTTAAAAACATCATAAATTTTTAAGCTGTATAATAAAAACATTTTTGAAAATATTTCTCCATAATTTATTAACGCTGAAATCTAAAAGATCGACTTTCTGACACATATCCGAATTCATTTTTTTTCAGAAACGCGAAAAAAAATAACATGTGCCCTTATTCAGAAACTATGTAATCGAATGGCGTTTCGATGTTTTAATACAGACAAAAGATCTTTCAGAAAATACTTAATTTTCTTATAGGTTCGTTTAATTTTTTCGTCGGCTCGGCCTGGCACGATCCACGGCCGATTTTTTTATTATTAGATTCGGGCCGGCCATTAATCTTTTTTCTGCTGATATGGTCCGGATCTGGATTTCTTTGGCCATATCAGTCTGATAATTGTTTTTCAAAGTTTTTTTTCAAATTGTGACAAAATGCTCCTTTAATAAAGAATGGAAAATGCAAACGATAAGACGGAATCCCCCCCCCCCCTTTCTTTCTTCTATCTTTACAAGAAGACATTATTGGATTCGTGAAAATTTTCGACTTCCGGTTTTCGACAGATTTATACGTTTTAGAACGTCCTGAACACGATTTGACTGTTTTTTGAAAACTGTCTGCCGGTCTGTCCGTACGTGACAAAAATTTTATGGGTGCTCTATCTCAAGAACAATTGCACAGATTTTAATAAAACTTTAAATTCAGTTAGACCTTGATATAAATGGGTGCTGATTAGTTTTCAGTGTAAATCGCTCAACAGGTGGCGCTGCTGTGCTGCATTTTTCACGATTTCCGCGATAACTATATCTGAAGAACTAATTAAAGGAATTTCCTCAAACTTCATATTCTGTTAGACGTTGACACAAATAGACGCTGATTAAGTTTTGGTGTAAATGCCCGAACAGGTGACGCTGTTGTGCTGTATTTTTCACAATTTCTGCGATAAGTATATAGTTTGAACTTATGTACAGATAAGGGGTGATTATGAGTAAAAAAAAAAAAATCTGAAATTCACAGAAAATTTTCTGAAAGGTTACAGCAGAATGGGGGGGGGGGAGAATCCCCTCACGACATTAACTATGCGTTTTTTCCGCGACCTTTTGACGAGTTTCGCGTTTTTTCCGCGGCCCTTTGACAAAATCCGCGTTTTTTCCGTGATCCAATAACAAACTTTGCATTTTCTCTGCAATCCTTTGAGTAAATTTGCTTTTTTTTTCGTGATACTATGATGAAATTTGCGTTTTTTATCGCGATTTTTTGATGAAATTTGTGGGAGGTTTTTTCGCGATCTTTTGACAAAATTTTGCGTTTTTATTCGCGATCCTTTGACGAAATTTGAATTTTTTTCGCGATCTTTTGGCGAAATTTGAATTTTTGTTCACGATCCTTTGACGAAATTTCGTTTTTTCCGCGATTCTTTGACGAAATTTTTGGTTTTATGCCTTGATACTTTGACAAAATTCGCGTTTTTTCCGTGATCCTTGAATGAAATTCGCGGTTTTTTCGCGATTCTTTGACGAAATTCGCGGTTTTTTCGCGATTCTTTGACGAAATTCGCGGTTTTTTCGCAATTCTTTGACGAAATTTGCGTTTTTTCCGCGATCCTTTAGCGAAATTTGCGTTTCCCCCCTTGATATGAAAGTGTATTATTTCTGAGATTATATAAAAGTAACATTAATGTGTTTTCTAAACAGTATGCAGTTATTACAAAAATGCCCTTTTTTAAAAATAATGTGCCCTTTACAAGAAAAATGCCCTTTTTTGTAATATGCGCCCTGCCCTTTTTTATGTTCTAGAGTGATCCCTGAAAGTAAGCTTATGTTAAAAAGATTGCTGCACTATGAGCCAATTGGGGTCTCTGAAACAAATATAGTATCTAAAAATTTGTTTTAGTGTCAATTTGAAAATTAGCCATAAAATAAAAGAAGCTAATACTGAAAACATTAATTCTTGAACTATAATGCATATTACTGTACTATATGTGGCTCTCAAAATGTATAAACGTAACTGTACAATCTAAAGATTCATTTTAGTATCACTTTGAAAATTAAACATAAAATTTTAAAAGCTTATGATTAAAAACAAATGCTCCATTATGAGCGAGCTGGGGCTTCCGAAGCCTGAATAAGAATAACACTAAAAATTGGTTTTATGAGCTAGTGATCTTCACAGGCTGAAGTTTCCAAGCTCGACCCATAGAAAAAAGTTCGCCCGAGCCTATTCCAATGTAAAAGCTAAAAATTCGGCTCAAGACCGGCCCGGCCCGACTTAATTTCTACAAAACATGGATTTAGGGTGTCAATGATTTTAATCAGTTGATTTAAATCAATCTATTATATTTAAATCATTGATTTAAATCAAAAATTTTCTAAATGTCTAAAATACCAAAAAAAGTTAAAATCTAACATTAACATAATTTGAAAGTTTCTACAGGTGTTTTGACTTTTGAATAAATAAAAAGACCTTTAAATAATTGTTTCTAAGCTTAATTCACGAGTATTGTAAAAAAATTAAAAACAGTTGAGCTTGTAAAAAGAATTGTTTTTAAGTAAAAAAATAAATAGTAATTAATAGCAATCTCAAGTTAAATAAGATGAAAGAATGACATCTGCTCAACAGCTAAATTGTAAATGAATGCACAAGAGAAAAAGAAATTATTGGTATAAAAATGCTAAGCACAGCGAGATTCTTCGGTATAGGTTGCATAATTTTTTTTTTTTTACCATTGAAAGCTAATTATCCACACTGAGAAGTAATAATGTTGTTACTTAAATATTTTGAGGATTTCAGATTTTTGGGTTAACTTATATTTATTCTATATGAATAGGTTTAACTCATTTTCATAATTTTTTTTTTTTTGTTAGCATTGGGGTGTTAACGATTTTAATCAGTTGATTTAAATCAGCAATAAAATCATGATTTAAATCAATAATTTTTTTTTTAATCATTGATTTAAATCAAAAAATTTCTAAATATCTAAAATGTCAAAAAAAGTTAAAATCTAACATGAACTTAATTTGAAAGTTTCTACAGGTATTTTGACTTATGAATAAACAAAAAAAGACCTTTAAATAATTGTTTCTAAGCTTAATTCACGAGTATTGTAAAAAAATTAAAAACAGTTGAGTTTGTAAAAAACATTGTTTTTAAGTTTTTATCCAAGTTAAAACAGTTTAATTTAAAAATGATATCTAAAGCTAATATAATTTGCAATGTCATAATTTCCTTTAGGTAATCAATTTATGCATTATTTTATATAAAATACACATAGCCAGTGTAATACATTTCTGAAAGTAAAAGAATAAATAGTAATTAATAGCAATCTCAAGTTTAATAAGAATGAAAGAATCATCTGCTCAACCGCTAAATTGTTAATGAATGCATAAGAGAAAAAGAAATAATTGGTATAAAAATGCTAAGCACAGCAAGAGCTTCTTCGGTATCGGTTGCATAATTTTTTTTTTTTTTTTTTTTTAACTTTGTAACTCATATGTACTAAATAAAAAATTTAAAAAAATTAGGGATTGAAAAGGCAGCAAAACTTTTCTTAAAAAGAAAAAAAAATGAACCAGTGAAGCCTAATAATCCACACTGAGAGGTAATAATGCTGTTACTTAAATATTTTGAAGATTTCAGATTTTTGGACTAACTTATATTTACTCTATACGAATGGGTTTAACTCATTTTCATAATTTTTTTAGTTAGCATGCACATACATGTGTGTAAGTGTAGATTTTGGTGGTTTACAGTAATTTTCCTAAATACAAATGATAAACTAAAATGCAAAATCCTAAATGCAAATAATATTTGTTAGTTTTGTTATTTGTGCTACTAACAAAATTACTTATCTGCTGTTTTTATTAATTCTGTAATTACCCATACCATTTCTTCTAGATCATTTTTTCTTTAATGGTGCTGCACCATGCTCCTTTTGAAATTAGCTCAGTGCCCTGCCTTAAAAAAAAAAAAAAAAAAAAAAAAAAAAAAAAAAAAAAAAAGTTTAAATTCACCTGTAGTTGTAGCCACAGATTTCTTATACTAAAAAACTTCCCCATTCAACAGTATTTCTAAATTCATGTGCCAAGATCTTGCAAAAATATAGAACTTTATTTCTTTTGAAAAAACAGGATATTATTAAAATATGTATTTTAATTGTATTTTTCAATTTGTTATTCATAAAATTATTAAAAATTAAGGACACTTTATTTAACATACTAAAAATTATTCTTTTTTTTTCTCTTCTTATATCATTACTAAACACATTACTAATATATTTCCTCATCCTCATGAAATAGTGTCCTTTTTTGGAACTAGCATCCTGTCCCTTTTTCTTTCTAAAATGAATACTACTTTATTATCATTTTAATAATTAAGGGTTAAAATGTATAATATGTTCCTAATTATAGAGTTAATTGTTTAATAATTATTAATTTGAAGTAGTGTTAACTATTTAATTTAAAATGCAATTAATAATTTTAATAAATGTTAAATATCACTAGATTTATAAAGTTTTACATAATTATTACATTACTTAAATGTATATAACATTATTGTATGATACTACCTAATGAAACTACTAATTTTCAGTTTTTATAATTTCTGTGATTACTAACTAATAATTATAATTTTATTAATTAAAGTGTAAAAACATAGATTATGTTAGCAATTAGTCTTTTAATTGTTTTGGAAACCTAAAACTCGTGGTAGCTATTCAGTATTTGAATGCTGGGAAAAAAATCATAAAAATCCAATTTAAATTTTAAAAAATCCGATTATTATTATTTTTTTTTTTTACACCCTACATGGATTTTTATGTCGGTATGTTTAAAAATTGTCTCATACAAGGAGTTCTGATCTGACCGAAACTACTTATTTTAGCTTTCTTTTCACATTTATAATCTTCATTTTGAAAGAAGCATCCTGATCTGCAATATTTATTCTTTTTAATAAATCCCTATTTGTATGCAAATGTTTCATTATCATTAATATCGTTAATCTATATTCCACGTATTGGAGACTATACATTTTGAAGAATTCTATATTACTTTAAAATCTCCAAAGACTGAGGAATCAGACAGAAAAAAAAAAAAAAAAATGCATTATAGACAAGTTCCCTTCTAAGCAGGTGTAAATGAATAATGTATTTTTTGTACTTATTATTATATTCATCTTGCATGGATCAACACATTTTTTCGTTTGAGACAGGTTTCCGTCATAGGCAGGTTCTTTTTTTATAAATTTTGCTTAGTATTTTATTTTTATTGCATAGAAATTTACTATTCTGTAAAAAGAATAAATTTTAATGTTGTAGAATAACGGCAATTTAAAAATATATACATTTTTTGCAAAATTTTTGTGCTGGGCCGAATTTTAAATGATTTTTGCATGGACAAGGCTACACCAAGACGATGATTTTCATATGACTGGATTGTGACAGGGACCGAAAATTTCACACCATCCAGAGCTAAGAAGAATGAAGCCAGTTCCAGCTCAGCACGGAAAAAAATAAGTTAGACCTGACCGTTCCTTGTGAAAAGCGTAAAACCCGAGCCCAGCCTGGAGTGATGACTAGACCCAGTCCAAAAAGAGTGAAGACCAGTCTTCGCCCGAGTGTCGTGAATGAAAATGGGCCCAAGTCCGGCCCGCACAGCTGTTAAGAGCATTTTGAAAATTACGAAAAAATTTAAAATAAGGTTATGTTAGAAAATTTACTGCACTATGAGACAATTGGGACCCTTCCCCCACACCTGAAACCAATAAGATTTAAAAATTCCTTTTACCATCAATTAGAAAATTATGCATGAAATAAAAAAGATGCTAATGTTAAAAACATTAGTGCACTATGAGTCAAGGGCAACTTCTGTCTAAAAGAATTTAGAGCCACTACAAACTAAATGAACTAAAAATAAGCTAATGTTAGTACTCATCTGCCCTTCTTTATTTAAAAACATTCTATAGACAGTGAAAAAAAAGTTTCAAAATATGAAAAAAAAAGATATTCTATTTTAAAATAAAACGCTATTTGATTTTTTTTTTCTTTTTGGCATAGGAAAAAAAACCTGGGCTATTGAAAATGTATTAATGTTTAATGCATATAAAACACTAATTCCATTGCCGTGAAAATTATTTTTTGTCTGCATATTACCATTTTATTGTAGGGTTTAATCTAGAGCTAGCCATAAAGCTAACTGGAAGTGCTTTTTGCCCCTAAAGCATTTAGTGAATTAGCCAAATAGCGACATCCAAAGAAATATGCTATATCATTTCCATTTTGTTGTTCCGCATTTCGTAAACCTGCTGCCATTGCACAAAAACGAAAAAAAAAAATCTCATATTGCATCCACGTTGCGGCAACACTTCAAAATTTGTCTCGTGCTCTCTATGCAAGTGTCTTCAAACAGTGTGACGTCATTTGCATCAGAACCGACTCCAGCATATGGCGAAAATAAAAATCGCAGAATGTATAAGCATGGTATATGATGTGCACTAGCTTTGAATCATCAATGTGCCAGATGCATGTCATATAAACTTTTCAGACTTGAATTTATGCAGGTTCTGGCTACAACGTGTAAAGAAATGAAACTAGCTTATTGTATTTTTTTTTTTTTTCATAAAAATGGCATTACTGGCATGTTTCCTAATGTGACTTCTTTGTATGAATTTGTAGCATCAGTTTTGTTGTCTACAGCAGACTGTGAAAGGGGATTCAGTCTCATGAATATAACAAAAACTGACTTGAGAAACAAACTGACATCAAGAATTTAAGTAACTTAATGATGATTAATTTGGAAGGGGGATTTTGAAAAGAATTTCCATTAAAAAAAGCATTTGCTGTGAGGTATACAGCCAAATCTCGAAGGGTCAATCTTACAGAGTGATGTATTTGTTTGTATATTGCATAACTAAAAATAATACTCATGTATATAGAAATTTTGTATAAATAAAACTTTTTTTTCCTTGGCTAAAGCTATTTGTATTTGGCTAGAAGTTATTGGCTGCAATTAGCCCAAAAGCTAAAAATCCCTTTTTCCTAGATTAAACCCTATATTGGTCTATATTTTTCAGTAATTTGCTCTTCCGAGGAAAGTGACTGTAACAAAATTGAAAATGCACAAGATGTATTTCAGATATCAAAAGCAGAAGGATAAAGGAAGCTGTTTGTTGAATGTAGAACTAGATATTTTATAATATTTTAGTTTATTTTTCTTTCAATCACAAAGCATTCATTGATGGAAAAGTTTACTACCGTCATGAAAACCTAATTCCCTGAAAATTCCACGAACCATATAATCTTTTATGTAGCTACTTTTTCCTTCTACAGTATATTTGCCAACCTCTGACTTAACTTCCGTAAAATGGGAGTTAATTTAAACCAGGTTAAACAGGTTTCTAAATAGAAAATGTTTTAGACATATCATTAATTACTCAATTTCATGTTTCTAGGTGGAACTTATTTGATATATATATTTTTTTTTAAATTCTGGTTCAAAACATGTTTAACCTAAGTCAAACTAACCCACATTTTATGGAAAACTATAGCAAAGTTGGCAGGTATGCTAGAGTAGTATTAACAACAGAATTATGTTTAAATAGAAGGAAATGGCTAAAGGAGATGTCAGTTCTGAAGGTGGTATTGCTGAAAGAAAAAATATCAGCAAACAAACACATACTGTGGTAAAACCAGGGGGAAATTTATATGATTTGTTATATTTTGAATGTTTAATATTTAAAAGAAACTTGTAAAGTTTTGATGAGTCAGTATCTTAAATATCCAATTTAAGTTTTATTATCTTAAGTTTAAATCTGCTATACAAAATATACAATACTAGCAGTTTTATTATTACAACTTCCCTGTTTTTATGTAATAATTTGTGTTCTTATTTTGGATAAATGTTCATAATTTTTTTAATTGGAAATTTAAATATATAAAAATATAATCCAGTGAAATAGTCAGAAATAGATGCAAAAATGTGCCAAAAGATTTTATGTTTTTAAACTGTTTATAGGAATGCTAATAACAGGATTAATAGTTTCCCATTAAAATGTCTTGAGAGCAAACTTTATAGAGTCAAAAACCCCCGAAATTTTCAGGCTTTTTTCAGTTTTTGACTTACAACTCCAAAATTATAAAAATTTGTGTACCATACCTAATTACGAAAAGAGTTTTAAATTCTCTACAAATTTCATTATAAAAATCTTTTTCTAAACCAATTAATAAGCACTCTGGTACATTTATAAAATACTTTTATCCAACTGTGTGGAAAATCGAAAAAAACAACTTTTGACACCATTTTTCATTCAGTTTTTCCTCTTTAACATAACTTGTTTTTATTACAGGTATTTTGCATGATATCGATAATGATTAATTGCAATGGTAACATTGTAAAATAATTGACATCATTAAACTTTTTCCTTATTTACAATTTAAGTAGAGAACATTAATAGTAGGTATTTACATGAATGTATGTAAAAAATACGTATGGTAACATTTTTATTAAACTTACCAATGTCTAGAGTGCTTGTGGGTTGGTAGGTCTGCTTCGTCAACCTTAGCTTGAAGAGCGGATGAGCAGGTTACTTGTTCTTCAATAGCTTTAATCTTCTTCAAGTCTGTTGCGACATTATCAACCTGGTAGTCAAAGTCAGTGTTGTTATTTGTTTGGTCGATGGTTTCCCAGGCATCAGTTTCAGCATCCTATTCTTCTGGAAAAATAATGTCATTCACATTTTTGCAGTTGCCGAGCACTTCAGTTTTGATTTTTGACAAGAACATGTCTTCCTGCACACCTTTTTAAGCTACATGAGACAACATGCAGCAATGATTCAGATTTTGGGTTTTGGCACATTTGAATTGGCAGAAAGAGATTGTTAGACCTGCAAATCCACACTCCATTCTTCAGGAGGGATGTCATTGTACTAGGTGTGGTGATTAATAATTCTTAATTTTCCATTGAAAAAATGCTTACGATTTGGGCAAAAGCTAACAAATGGCTTATTCAATGTATATGCCATCACTAGCTATACATTTTATCATCTCTCTGGCTAATTGTGGAAGCCCTTCCAGAAAAACTGTACATGTTTTGAGGTAGTCCAGTCATCACATCTCCCTAATTGTTGAAGTGTTTTTTCATGAAGAGTATGTAAGACATCGATGAAACCAAGTGATAGTCAGACGGGAGCAGTTTTGTTTAGTACTGTGGATGAGCAAGATTTCCCCACCAAGTATTAGAATGGTGTCTATCTCTATAGCCATTTTCACTGTGTGTGATCGTCATGTGGTGTTGTGCAGAAAAATCACTTTTTCATGTCTTGTAATACATTTTGGTCACTTTTGAATCAATGCATGGTTGAAATTGATCATTCGTTGAGGGTAGAGAACGCTATTAACTGTTTCAACTCATTTTAAAGGATCAAGGTACATAACACCCTTCTGATCTGACAAAAGGCACAACATTGTTCAAAGTGATTCAGTTTTGCAGTCGAAGTTGATGGTCGTCCTGTGAAGCTCTTAATCTTATGTTAGGACATTGCCACTGTAAGTTTCTACAAATATGCGACGACTTTCATTGGTGTTTTTCTTTTAATTGAACAAAAAAAATTGTATGTGTTGCACATGCCCTTTATTTTGGAAACTTGACATGTTTACAACACGAAAAAAAATATGATGCTAAATCGAGAATGTTTAAACATCCATGACATTTTGAAAGGTATTGTTATAGCTACAAAATGACATAAAAAGGACTCTGAACCAACCCTTTTTCCCAGGGTCACCTCTTGAAAAAATTAAAAGTATGAACCGCCACATTTGGTAATGAAACAGCAATGGATTTTTAATTATGCAACATTCAGTTATGCAACGAATTCTGTTAATCAGTACTATACCAACTGAAACATGTTAACTTAAACTGTCTGTATCCCAATATTTTTATTAAGTAGGAGGAATTGAAGATAGTAATAAGAATGATGCCCTTTAAATAGGAAAGAAGTTCAATAATGTTTTTCATATAATTCAGGTGAAAAAGAAAATTGATTCATAAAACCTATGTTTTTTTAAAACATAACCGCACATGTTAACATGCATTATTTGAAATCAGTTTTGTATTCTATAATAGACACAATTTAAACATAATTTTTATCAGTCAAGATCTTTAATATTTCAATCAGGGACTTAAGGCCCCACACAAAGTGTTTTGCCCAAGGCCCCTCGTGACAATATGTAGGCCCTGATTATATCAAATAGGAAGTTATGTGGTTAACTAGTTTATGAATTATGAGAGTTTAGGTTTGGAACTCCTAATGTTAAATTAAAAAATGTTAACAGAAAAGCAAAATTTAATTAGAATGTTCTAATTCCCCCACCCTCACCCCACCTTTATAAATAAGAAATTTTGTCACAGAAAATATGAGACATTTATTTCTGTAATCTGTTTATCTAATTATTTATTTAAATTTAAGTACTATGTTTTATTTTAATATTTTTATGTTAACTGGGCACAAGTCTTGCCAATAGCATCTATTATTTTTCACATGCATAAATTTAAATGAAAAACAGTACGTTGATGTAGAACAAGATCTTTTTTCTCGATAAAATGAGTAGTTCTCTACCCATTTTATGGAGAAAAAAGATCTTGATCTATATATTTTCAACTTTAGTTAATAATATCGTTTGTGAGTTCTTTGATGATGAAATAAAATGTTTTTAGTTAATCATATTGTTTCCTACTGTTTATTTTCTTTTCAAATTAAATGGGTGAAAGGCATGTATTTTAAATATAACTATTTTAAATAAAAGTTATTATACAGTATAACTTCAAAAATCCAGCATCATCAGGACAAAGAGGATTTTTGAAAGTTCCAGATTTTTGAAGGAATATCAAAAGTAGTAGCTAGCAATATCAAAAGTAGCACTATATTTTTAATGCTGTCTTTAGCCATAGTTTAATTCACTATTGAGGGATAATTATGTAAGAAATAGAGAAAATTAAATCTGAAATAAAATTACTTTAATTGATATTTTCTGTTACTGGAAAAAAAATCTAATAAAGAGAGAAATTATTTTTTCTCTTGTAATTTCGGAAACATTGATACAAATTTTGTTTGCTTCAAATTTTTTGGCCGTTCTTTAACATACAAGTTTTCTTTTGCATTTTATACAAATGAAGAATGTTTATTTTGGAAATACAGTCTTGTTTCTCTAAAGCATATATTAATTCTCCAGACAAATTTATGCATTTGTCTAGTGACACTGTTTCTTCTACCGTTTGTTCATCCTTATCTTCTGAGCTACTAGCATTACTTACGGCTCTATTTAGCTCAACATCAGCGATCTCGCCGCCCGTTAAATTGTTCGTTGTTGATGCATTTTCGTCAATGCTTAGCCAATCATCTGTATCCCTTTTTTCGACACTTAATGCATTTTCAGATTTTGCATGTTTGAGCTCATAAATAGCAACCTTTTCACAGGAAATGTAAAAGCATGTAAATTCTTCCTCATCATTGATGTCGTTGTCGCTGAAAATTCGTTCCGGCCATATATTGTGCCATGCATTCGCTAAAGTTGTCCCCAAAATTTTTCCCATTGCTAAGCAATGGTGCAACTCCTGAAAAGTAATCACCTCTGACAAATGAAAAAAAATACAAAGTCAAACATCCTTTTTTTTTTTTGCATTTTTACTTTCGATCTTGAAGTTTTTAATTCATAAAGAATTGCAATTTTTCTTTTCCCATAACTGGAAAGTGTAAAAGAAAAAAGAAGGGAAAAGATGGTTTTGATGCTGGATTTCTGAATGTCAGATTTTTTTAAGTCACGCTGTATTTTAAATGAAATGTATGCAGTGCGGATATTGGCAATAAGAACAATATTTGGTGGTTTATCACATTTGCATGGCTAATATAAAAGTATGTGTATTTCTTCTGAGTGCATCAAAAAATTGTTTGTAAAAAAACACATATTTTTTGTAAGAATTTATGCATTTATTTGTTTAAAATGCAGAAATGTATCAAATAAAGTAAAATAAATTGAAAGTGCTCTTCTAGGTCTTTTTTTTTTTTTTTTTTTTTTTAATATGAGTAGTGTGTATGTTGTTCCAGATTTATTTAACTAAATTTATTTGCAGTAAAAACTTGCCCTTTTTTTATGATTATGAAAATGTTGAGTGTTTTATTTTGTGTAAAAATATATGAATAGAAACTAATGTTGCTATATTTGTTTTTCTAGAATATGATGCTCTTGCGAGGATTATAGCTGAACAACCTGACCGTAAAGAAACTCATTCCAAGCTTCGGTCCTTAGGAGATCAAATTGGTAATCTTGAGAAAACCAAACAAGAATTACAAATGAAATTAGAGAAACGTCATAAGCAATTTAATGTACTTCTTAGTGCTGCTCATCAGATCCAGCAAATAATTAAAAGTAAGTATTTTGACTTTTATTTTTAAATATTTCATAATAAATCGTAACTATATTTTCTTTGAAAATAGTACAGTTGAATCTGGTTAAGACACGTTTCAAGGGATTATACAAAAGTTGCGTATTAAGCAGGATTGCATATTAAATGTTATGATGGAGCATCATATATTAAATTAAATTATTATTTTTAAATTAAATATTATTCCTTTTCTTTCCTATTTACTCAAAACGTTCATATTAGTTTTATGCTTTAAAAGTAACATCCCCTTTTCTCATAACCAGATACATCCTGTCATGTTTATGCATCTGCTATTTTCCTCTTTTCATTACTGCAGAAAAAAATTAATAAAAATTAAAAAAGCTTGTATCATTTTTGGTACGGTATCTCTTCTTTTGTAGGTGCCTGCAACGTACATAAAAATAACAAGATTTATGATCTAATACTTTCCCATCCTATTCATTCGATAAATTTAACCCAGGCAGATGTATTTATTTCATGATTAATGTAAACATCTCATAGGTTCTCTGTCTGCAATTCTTAGGGTTGTTGTATGATATATTGGTGATTGTAATCCTGACTATATTTCTCGCCGGTACTTTAAAAATTTAGTTAAAAGGGAGAAAACAAAATAATAATAATAAGGGCTACTGTAATTAATATTTTTGACGCCATTGTTGGCACAGTGAATATGAAATACACGCCATATGACAAATACATATGGATTCATTTTCTTTTATTACAGATTTTGGGTAGGATTTACACAACCCATTGTCAATTCAGAACTCCAAAGAATAAAGGTTTGCCACATAGATAGGAAACACACCCACATAGTCATTTTTTTTTAAAAATTAAAAGTTGTTTGTTTAGTTATATTTTTATATTTATTTTTTGGAATAAATGTACTTGTGATCTGCAGAATGAACTTGGCAATTTTTACCCAAAACAAGCTAAAGTGCCATTTTTGAAAGTCATTGCCAATCTGAAACTCAGAGATAAACCATAATGTGGCAGTTACTTTAAAAACTAAAATTATTTTATCAGCATTTTAAAAAAGTTAACGTTTTAAGGTTTTAAAAATGATTGCCATATTTCCAAAATAAAATTTCCTCGTGGTTTCATAATTATGATCAATTTCAATAATGACGTTTTTAGCACATTAACATACAGAAACAATTGAAAATTAAAGAAATATTAAAACTTACAAAAATAAGCTTCGATTTTAATAAATTTAGCATATAAATATAGAAAATCAGATCATAGAATTCAGTTAATAAGAAATAACACTGAAATATTACTTACATTATGCAGACAAATTTTTAAAGTAAATTATGAGTACCAGACTTTTTAAAAAAGCAATGGAATAATTTTTATTTTAAAGAATTACACATGAAAATGCTATATACAGGAGTGAAAAAAAAAAAAAAGAAGTGCAAAACGCGATTAAAATGGCAATTTTTTTACTTTCGATATTTGGAAAAGTAGGCATGCTTTCCGTAAATTTCAGTTGCCTCGAATAACAGTCCATCACTAAAGTTTCACCTTTTTTCACAGTTTTTTTTTCTTCTGTGAACCACAATCTGTTCCAGTTTTTTAAAAATCAGTTTCTGTTATTATTTAAAACATCAGATGCATAGAAATTATATCAATATTATGTTTCATTTCTAGATGAAGCTGAAGGAAGGTTAGATGAATCTGATGTGGAAATGGATACTGACTAGTTTAAACTTTGTCAAGAAACTTTTTGTATAGTTTTGTAAATAAATGGTTTTGTCATTCTTGTTTTATTTCTGTGGTGATTATTTTGACAGCAGACTTCTAGTTTTCTGTTTGAGTATTGCCTATATGCATATTTTTCATTATTCAAGAAATTTGCAAATTTATCCAAGTTTTTTTGTTATTGGCTATTTTAAAAGATTGGAAAGGTTTGATATTCAGTAAGAGTTCCATTTTCATTGAGGAAGTGTAAAATGCTGGTGAAATTCTTAAGTGTAACAAGCTCTCAAACATTGTATTATGTTGCATAATATGAAAAAACAAATCAAAGCAACCAAATCAAAGATTAATTTAAGACCTAATATTAGGGGAGAGTGTTGTACCTTGGGACAATTTTCACATTTTAATTTTTTACTTCGATGATTATAATCAGATTTAAAATTTAAAGGCAACATTTCAATATGCCAACATATTTCTCTATAATATAATTTTAGAAATTCAGACAATTTGAAAATAAAAAAATGCCATTCATTTAAAGTAGGGAAGGCAAACTGTCCCAAGGTACAACATCTTGTTGTACCTTGGGACATACTGCATAATTCAGGGAATAGGCATATAACTCATCAATAATTTTGTACAATAACTAATACAATATTTTGTACAATAACAATAACTAATTTTATGCCAACAAACAAAACCTTTTTTTTTTTTTTTTTCAAGGAAATAGAGAATGAAACTCAAGTTCAAGATCAAAAATAAAGTTGAGTTGTTTTATTTATTGCATTTCATATGATTTGTGAATTTTTCTGTAAAATAAGTAATAAAAATACTTTTATTTATCCAAATTATTACGAACCACATATTTCTTGTACCATTGGACATGTCCCAAGGTACAACATATTTTACTGTCCCGAGGTACAATCACCACACGGTTTAAATAAAATCAAAATGGCGGTAAATCTAGAAGAACTATCATTATTTTCTCATACCCAAAACATTTAAAAATCTTCTCTTTTATAAAAAAATAAATTGCAGTTGACTTGTTATAGAAATACATAGGAAAAAAAGAAAGTTAGAATGGAGGAAAATATTTACTTTGGACTAATGAAACTTGTTTTTTTCACCTAGCTGTTAAAATTCGATGCTTCTGATGTTGTCTGTTATTATGATGAGATCTGTTGGTTATAGGTCACTATTAGAAATACACAAAAGATAACTGTTGCCAATAGTTTATTAGAAATTGTCAATGTCCCAAGGTACAAGCGTCCCAAGGTACAACACTCTCCCCTACTGATGATGTACTGTTAAAAAAAAAAAAAAAAAAAAAAGAGAGAGAGAGAGAGAGAAACACCCCCATACATTTTATTCACCAAAATTGTTCAGGGTAAAAAAAAAAATAGGCATTCAATTGGGAATTATATTCTCTATAAATTTATATTAAAAAAAATAATTTAGGGAGCCATGAGCCCATGACCATATTAAAATAGAAGCAAATTTAAAATTTTTCAATATGAACACAAAATTTTGACAGCAGAATACAAATCTAGACTTTCAAATTAACCTAAATATTAATTTGTCACAATAGATTAAAAAAAGTCACAATAGATTCAATTATGGCAGCAACAGCATTAATAACTTTAAATAAATAAAGAGATATTCAAGCATGATTTAAAAAAAAAAAATCAACAATGAACATTTTTACTGTTTCAAAAAGTACTTAGTGACCAGATGAGTCATCACAGTTGCAACTGATTGCTTCTCTTATTTTATTTTTTTTCTTTTCTTTTCTTATCTGTAATTGGGTCTATTTTCAAGTGTTACTGGTGCAAAAAACCAGATCTCTGGATGGCAAAAAACTGGTAGTTGCATCATGACAATCCTCCAACTCATTCATTGCACCTGATTCAACTTTCTTGGCAAAGCATGGAATTTCACTCATTCGTCAACCTCCTTACGACTTCTGGTTGTTTCCGAAATTGAAGGTGCTATTGAAAGTATCCTGTTTTGAGCGTAAATATGAGATAATGCAGAACGTGATGGCAGAGTTGAACACCATTCCAAAAGAAACCTTCCAGAAGTGTTTTCAATGGAAGGAATGGTGGAGGCAAGGGGCCTACTATGAAGGGATTAGGGTCCCAATCTCATCAGGTAACTTATATTTTTTTTTCAGCCAAAGGTCGGATACTTTGCAGACAGAGCTAGTCGATGTTTATTGCTCAACAATAAACAGTTTTTCATTTTTTTTAAAGGTACCAGTAAGGCTTAATTTATATTATAATAGTGTAAATCATGTGAGACTATCCTGAACAGATTCAGGGCTGACCGCTTCACGTTTTATATACCAGTCGGCATTATTTTTTTTAATAAAACTTCTTAAAAAATTCATTTTTTAAAAGATCGTTTAAAAAAATTAAGTTTGAGAGATGAGCTTCCTTCTGAAATGTATATATTTGTGGTTATCATATTCAAAATTTCATTCCTAGTGTAAACAACCATTTGAAAAAGAATTGATTGCGATTTTTACCTTTCAGAAAACCATTGTGAACAATACACACTTTGTTTGCATCCAGAGAACAATATCAGAAAAAAGCTTTGATGTCACTTGCCTATGAAACAATAGAATTAGTTTTAGATTTAGGCAACTGGACTCTATTTTTTGCATATTGATTTCTGAAATGGAAATAGAAAAACAGGTTATTGTATTGTGAAATATCTCGTACTGGCTTGATGGAAATTATTTCAGTGGCAAAAAGGATTTTGAAAGATTTTTGCACTGTTGATAATCTTACTAGCCAAGGCAGTTAATTTGATTAGGCATGTAATCTTAATAAAAATTGATATCTTTATAATGAATGCGTTCAATGTTAAAACATACTAAACTTTGGTATGTTCTATCTTTTTTTGGTACACAATTATCGGATTGACTGTGTTTAGGTAAGTCGTTTTTTTATGATTGTGTGTTCTGTATATAAAATGAAAAATTATCTATGTTTTTTTTTCGCTGTTTAACACATTTTGTGAATTTACTTCCGAACCGACCATCTAGGCATGCAAAGCCTGTCTATAAAAACATAAGCCAAAAATATAACTGTATCCTTCTATATGTAAAAAAAGTAACGATTTGGAAATGGACCAATGAAAATTTATTTAGATCTTCCCAGTACTCTCCTAGATCGCCATCTATATTTTTTGTGACCGGGGGTCTTTCTTCGTTAATATTAAGAAAAGTGTTACACACAAAAATATGAAAATTGGTGGTACAGTAGACTCCCTCAAATCCTCAGCCCTAAAATCTGCAAACGCCTATAATTCGTACATCATCGCAGATATAAACAATTAAACTTTCAGTTCAGATATATGGAAAAAATTACAGATTTTTTTAGTTTTATATCATTCCGTTTGTATTTTAACATATAATTAATTCTATATAACATGACTGAACTTATGGTTTTTCATGAAGGAAGTACAATTTATTTATGGGGGGGGGGGGGAATATTGCTGATATCTTTGGTAATCTCAATCTTTTTACCAAATCTTTTTATGCATTAATAGAGATTTTTTGGTTATTAAGACTGGCTAAACCTAAAATAAAACTTCCTTACTTTATGATTTTGATGAATTAATAGGGTGCCATTATGAGGCAAGTTTCATTCAATAATTCAAGGAAAATGTATCTTATTTTTATTATGCACACTATTTAATTATACATTATTAAGTATTTACTTGACCTTTACTTTCAATAATTTAATCATTCTTAAAATTATCTTACGTCTTATCATTTTAGTTTATTACTTTACTTAACTATTTTAATATTTTACTATATTGCAAAGATTCTTTATAATTTTGATTGCATTATTACATTCAAATTACTGTTTAAAAAGTGTAAACAAAGCAATGACCAGAAATCCGCAAAGTTCTAAAATCTGCACAACCTCTGGTCCCAAGGTGTGCAGATTTGAGGGAGTCTACTGTATTATAGAGAAATGTTTGTTAAACATGCTGATGCAAACAATTTTTAAATCGAATAATTATTTTAATAGATATTTAATGTTAAAGTTGGTCAAAATTGTTCCATTAAAAAATTTTTATCTGAGCAAAAATTATCAATAGGAATTTAAACATTTTTAGGTCATTTTATACATTAGAAGTTCCCAGTGTGCAGACTGCATTTATTTTAGGTAGATTTCATAAGAAATACTATCTATTGCAGTCGTTACCATGGTGCGACTTTTTAAAAATTCCTTCATAGCTTTTCATTATATGACCCCAGGAACCCAAAACCACCCCTACCTAAAAAGTTTATATATATATATATATATGTGTAGAATTGACTGCAATTGATCTTTGGTAATAAATACTTCTGATTGATGACTCGATGGTGTAGAAATAACACAATTTAATATCTGGAGTAAGCTATGACTTATATTTAAAGGACACATACAAATTATATACAGATTTTAAGGGGATAAAAGGGACTTTTTGCTGCAATCTACTGGCCTTCAATACTTCGGTGCACTATCGTAGTCTGACTGGACGTCTTCCCAGGTCAGTCTGCAAAAGAACTCTGAAGTTAATTTGAACCTTCGGTTCTCAGGCTAGAAATGCCAAATCACTAAGTCATAAGGTTTATTGTCTTTTGAAATTGCAAGCTTTGTCAGTTCTCATGAGAATTAGCTTACTGCGGTTAGGATGTTTTGGAAAGCGCAAGCCACATCCATACTCGGGCATCTTGACATGTGTGTGCCCCTGCGCACGTAAGACCAAAAGCAGCAAGAAAAGGGCAAACTAAAACTTATCTAAAAAAAGACACTTTAGCAAAACTTTTCCAAAATTTTTAAAGTTAAAGAAAAAAAAAATCTTTAAAAAAATTTTTTAGAAGCCAAAAGGTAGAGAACTAACAAAACAAAAATAAATTAAAATTAAATTTAGACCTTTTCCATTACAGTGCATAGGCTGAACTGCTCTAACACTACATGAAGAAAGAAAAAAAAACGTCTTTGAAGAAAGAAAAAATAAATGAAAGTTAAAAACCGTCGTGTGTGCCATGTGTATGTAACATGCACCATCTTTCGTCTTTAAGAAGATCTACCTATAGAACTTCACATCTTTAAAGTAGTTTTTGCTCAGATTTATTCGTCTTAGTGGGAGAGAGAAGAAAATTCTATGTATAAGAAAAGAAAAGAAAAATTCGTCTTGAGTAATGCAGCAGTCAGTTACTATAGCGAAAGAAAAAAAATTAAATGCAGGCGTTGGGGAGGGTACATACGAATATTTTAAACAATTATTTGAATCAAACATTTCAAAAATTACCAAATATATAAAAATACAGATGCATAATAACAAGACTTATTCATATCATTGAAGTTTAAGAGCCATTAATTTGAAAATCAGACAAGTGTAATAGTTGTATTTTTTTATGTTGAAGTAGATCACATTTAATGAATAATGTGCAATTTTGAAGCCCTGAAAAAATTTTCCCTTCCCTGTAGAAAATGTCAAAGTTGAAGGTTGTGACCGTCATTTTTCATGAAAAGTGAAATGCAAGTATGTTTGCAGTGCTAAAGCTTGGGAAAGCAACGACATCCCAAAATTCTTTTGTGATGAAATATTAGTATAACACTACCTGCTTAGTAAACTGTATTCGTTTCCATGGGGCATAGTTATTTTACATTGTTATGTTGCCTCAAAGTGCAATGAAAATGACGTTTTTGTCCGTTTTCCGCACATATTTTCTTATTTAAGAATAGTACCCCAAACTTATAGAATTAGGGGGCTTCGCCAACCCCCTGTTCAGACGCTGCAGTCTCTAAAAGCACGCCAATTTGATCGGCTTTAAAAAGAGTTTGGAAGATTGAATTATAATTAAAAAAACAAAGGCGATCTCCCTATAAACGCATAGATGCCAACATCTCCGGAAATTCCGGAGTTTCTCCGGAAATGTAGGTTAAAATACGGTAGTACGGTAATAAGTTAGAAAATACGGAAATTCGCGGCAAAAAAATGGGGAATTTTTTCGATCAATATCGGCAAAAATTCGCGAATTTCTTCAATCGGTCATTGAAATATATCACAAAAATTGCGTATCAGTCGATAAAACAACGAATTTCGACAGTCGCTCGCGGCAGAAAATCGCGAATTTCTTTAACCGGTCAGTAAAAAAAGTTGCGAATTTTGTCATTCAGTAGTCGCTGCAAATAATCGTGAAATTCATCAATCGGTCGTTGATAAAAATCGTGCTCTGCAAAAACGCGTTTTTTGGGCTGTCAGCCGTGGCAGAAGATCGCGAATTTCGTTAATCAGTTGAGGAAAAATATCCTGGAATTCGGCAATCAGCCGTTGATAAATATCGCGAATTTTGTCAATCATTCAGTGCGTTGCAAAAAACGGGAAATCGTCAGTTGCCCCAAAAAACGCGAATTTCGTCACTCATTCGCGGCAAAAGATCGCGATTTTCGTCAGCCATTCGTGGCAGAAAATTGCGATTTTCGTCAGTCAGTAGCGGCAAAAGATCACGATTTTCGTCAGTCAGTAGCGGCAAAAGATCTCGATTTTTGTCCGTCGGTCACATCTAAAGACCGCGATTTTCGTCCGTCGGTCGCATCTAAAGACCGCGATTTTCGTCCGTCGGTCGCGGCAAAAGATCGCGATTTTCGTCACTCCGTCGCTTCGTCCGTCGGTCACGGCTAAAGACCGCGATTTTCGTCCGTCGTTCGCGACTACAGACCGCGGTTTTCGTCAGTCCTTCGCGACAAAAGATCGCGATTTTCGTCTGTCAGTCGCTGCAAAAGATCGCGATTTTCGTCAGTCAGTCGCGGCAAAAGATCGCGATTTTCGTCAGTCAGTCGCGCCAAAAGAGCGCGATTTTCGTCAGTCAGTCGCGGCAAAAGATCGCGATTTTCGTCAGTTAGTCGCGGCAAAAGATCGCGATTTTCGTCTGTCAGTCACGGCGAAAAGTCGTGAATTTTGTCAATTCGTTTTTGGAAAGAAGAATCTTTATTACAAAAAATGTTAATTACATAAAAAGTAAAAGTAAATTAGTATTTAAATTATGTTTGTATGGATAAGCTGTTAGGGAGTGAGGATTCATAAAGTACCTAAAAAATATTTTATATTTTTATATAAAAATTTATATAAAAAAATTATGTGCAACTCCTGAAATGACTCCTGAAACGTGACTATTTTACTCCTGATGAGTGTCCAAAACTCCTGAAATTTTACTAGTTTACTCCTGATACAGTATTTACAATGTTGGCATCTATGTAAACGGGTTTCTATTCATTTCTCTTTGATTGGGGAATTTTACGGAAAAATCAGCTGCTGTTAAAAGATACAATGGCATTTCAAAAATCATCTAATATAAAATGAATTAAGTAAGCAGAGTCTTTGTCTCCCGGTATTTTTTAACAAAGCGAAAAGAAAGTCCTTTTAAATAAGACATTTTAAATATATCGTTTTTAATCTGACGTAATTTTCCCCAAACTTTTCTTTCCCTTTTTAATATTCACGTGAAAATACTTTTATTAGAAATAAAATATTATTTGCGCTGTCCAAAAAAAAAAAAAAAAAAAAAAAAATAGTTGAAAAGTTCATCTCAAAATATCAAGTAAATGTCTCGCGCTATTTTTAAACTATTTTGCAATATTATTTTTTGTTCATTTTACGTAATAAGTGTAATGTGACGTAAATGTGATGTAATTTCTCCTATTTAAGACTTCTAACGCACGTTAATGAATTCATTATTTTACAATATCCTTTCTCTTTAAAAATTCACGTGTAATTATAGATGAAGTAATTTTCAATAAGTTCCTGCTTTTTATACGCAATTATTTAATTCTAATTTGAAAGTTTTTTTTTTCTGTTTATAATACTCACGTGTAAATAAATTTTTAATTTGAAGCAAACATTATTGTTTCCGTTGTTTATACAGTTGGCAGCAGGTTAAATTGGTACAATTTTCTCGAAATAAGTAAAAAATCTCTCGAAATGCTGAAAATTTGAATTTAAAATAGGAATGAAACCTCGAAAAATGAGTCAAATTAAAAAAATAAATTAATTCTGCACACTGGGAAATTATAACGTATAAAATGATCTAAAAAATATTAAATTCCGATGTATAGTTTTTGCTCCTATAAAACTTTTAAGTGGAACGATTTTGTCCAACTTTAGCATTAAATATCTCTTAAAATAATTCTTCGATTTGAAAACTGTCTGCATCAGCGTGTTTATCAAACATTTCTGTATAAAACCACCGATTTTCATATTTTTGTACGCATTATTTTTCTTAATATTAACGAAGAAAGACCTCCGGTCACAAAAAATTCAAAACCGGCGGCGGCGGTGACAGCGGTAGTTACTTTTTTTTAGAATAGAAAGATATCAAGGTGTACTACTAGGACAAGCTAAATAATGTAAAACTTTACCGGAATATTGCTGCTGTTAGCAGGAATAGTCTGTTAAATATTCAAAAATTTCAAAGCAAAAATATGACGAGGCCCCACTTTTTGTTTTCGTTTCCATGTGTTTGTACATACTTCCAACTACAACGTGATATATTTTGTTTTATTGAACCGTGACGCTGTTTTGAGAAAAGACTAATTGAAATGCTGCCTATTTTGTAATTTTTGAATATTTAACAGACTATTCCTGCTAACAGCAGCAATATTCCGGTAAAGTTTTATATTATTTAGCTTGTCCTAGTAGTGCACTTTGATATTCTATAAGAAAAAGTTTGGGGTACTATTGCTTAAATAAGAAAATACGTGCGGAAAACGGACAAAAACGTCATTTTCATTGCATTTTGAGGCAACATAACAATGCCCCTTGGAAACGAATACAGTTTATAAGTAGGTAGTGTTATGCTAACATATCACCACAAAAGAATTTTGGGATGTCGTTGCTTTCCCAAGCTTTAGCACTGCAAACATACTCGCATTTCACTTTTCATGAAAAATGGCGGTCACAACCTTGAACTTTGACATTTTTTACAGTGAAGGAAAAAAATTTTCAGGGCTTCAAAATTTCACATTATTTATTAAATATGATCTACTTCAACATAAAAAAAATCAAGCAAAAAAAAAAAAAATACAACTATCGCACTTGTCTGATTTTCAAAATAATGGCTCTTAACCATTAAACAGAAAGATGTTAAAATACATTAGACGCTCGATTTTACGAACCTCTTTTTTACGAACTAGGGGGCTCGGCCCCCTACGAGCTACGCTCGCCAACCCCCGTCCAGACACCGCAGACTCTAAATGCACGCTAATTTGATCGGCTTTAAAAAGATTTCGAAAGATTGAATTATAATTTAAAAAACAGTGGCGATCTCCCTATAAACGAATTTCTATTCATTTCTCTTTGATTGGGGGAATTTTAACGCCAAATCCGCCGCGGTACTACTTGATTATCCTGTCGACCAATTTCGCCAAATTATATAAATCGCCAAACCACTCGCCAAATTATACAAATTGATATAATTTTTATTTTAAATAACGAAAGAACAAATAAATTCGTACAACATTAATAAAAACACAAATAAAACGTCGAAATAAAAATAACTTGATGACGTATACACGTGTAACAACATTTCAAAATAAGTTAATATAAAAGGAATCAAGTAAAGAGAGTCTTTGTCTCCTGGTATTTTTTAAAAAAGCGAAAAGAAAGTTCTTTTAAATGAGACATTTTAAATTAATTCTCAAAATATCAAATAAATGTCTAGCGCAATTTCTTAATTTAAACTTTTTTGCAATATTATTTTGTGTTCATTTTATGTAATAACTATAATGTGACGTAAATATGACGTAATTTCTCCTAAGACTTCTAACGCATGTTAATGAATTTATTATTTTACAATATCCTTTCTCTTTTAAAATTCACGTGCATACTTTTTAATACGTAATTTTTAATATGTTCCTGCTTTTTATACGTAATTATTTAATTCTAATTTGAAAGTTTTTTTCCTGTTTATAATAGTCACGTGTAAATAAATTTTTAATTTGAAGCAAACATTATTGCTTGCGCTTTTTATACAGTTGGCAACAGTTTAAATTAGTACAATTTTCCGAAATCTGTAAAAAATATCTCTAGAAATGCTGAAAATTTGAATTTAAAATAGAAATAAAACCTGAAAAAATGAGTCAAAATAAAAAAATTAATGCAATCTGCACTCCGGCAAATTCTAACGCATAAAATGATCTAAAAATGATTACACTGCCATGTATAGTTTTTGCTGCTATAAAACTTTTTTAGTGGAACGATTTTGTCCAACTTTAGCATTAAATAACTCTTAAAATAATTCTTCGATTTGAAAACTGTCTGCATCAGCGTGTTTATCAAACATTTCTGTATAAAACCACCGATTTTCATATTTTTGTATGCATTATTTTTATTAATATTAACGAAGAAAGGCCTCCGGTCACAAAAAAATCAAAACCGGCGGCGGTGACAGCGGTAGTTACTTTTTTTTAGAATAGAGAGATTATTCGTTTTTACGAATTGATGTACTGGTCCTGACCAGCATCCCATTGAACTAATGTCACTCCCAGTTACGAACTTTCGATTTTACGAACACATTATATGAGTCCCATCGAGCGTCTACTGTAAATAGTTTCTTGAAGTAGTGTGTAAAAAAAAAAAAAAAAAAAAAAAAAAAAAAGATATCTTCGAAAATCCGTACATATTTCACAAACATACGATGGAATAAATAAAAAAAAACACTTATTCCATCTGAATTTGATTGCTGTTGGTTGTTTAATTTGAAAAAGAAAATAAAAGGTCTTGATGAAACTGTTCTTATCTGGCAGAGTTCTGTAATACAGTCAGCTGTTTATTACAAGATAAGTTCTTGACACACCGGGGCAAAAAGAAGAAAAACAAATACTGTGACTAATTGCGATTCGCCCTTGAAGAAGTAAATAAAAAAATAAATATGGTTTGTCTATTGAGTTCACTGCAAACGCTAAAGCGTATCAATCATTGATGGGAAAATACAGTCTTGGAATGCGTATGAATCATGGAGCACAAATAAATAAAAGTAGACGAGATATTATAGTCTTGAGAGGGTATCCATGATAGAGAAATGATACCTGGACCTTTCGTGAGGTAGAAAAAAAAGAATATATACACAGATATAGGAAAAGCACACTTGTAGTAATTAGCTGTTGGACATCACACACAGAAAATTAACACTTAATTACGGCGAAACAAAAAAAAAAAGTCCTTCCGGCCAGTGCCGGGAGGAAGAGGTAGCTTTCATAATCCTTATTTAAAAAAAGCCAACTTATATCATGCAAACACACGAAGCTCAATTTAGTGGAAACCGAATATAGGAGATTCAATACTAATTTTTATCAATATAATGAATGAGAATTTCGCGAAATTAGTCAGCTTTATCCAAGCTGCTTTTCTTTAAAGTAACTTATATTTGGCTGCCAAATTCGGCAATTTCTTAAAGTGCCTGTCATTTTAAGACAACATGGTGGATGAGGCTAAGCAGTGAACTTGGTCGAGACCTTAGTAATTGCTGTGCACATGCTCACTCACATCGGAATCGGTTAATATATAGGAGTGCTGTCGCATGCAAAAAATCAGATTTTTCAAAATGTCACCCACAATAGAAATTGAAACTGCTATATCTGAGCCATTTTTTAAGTTAAAGACAAACAAAAAATGCTCCTGAATCCTTATATCAAGTTCAAATACTTAAGAAAGAAACCTTTTTCAATTTCTAATTTTTTTGCACCACACTTTAAATATATATATATTTTTTAATTTAATGGCCGCCATTTTGAAACAAGATGGCTGATGAATCTGGCCAGCGAACTTAGTCGAGGTGTTGATGTATACTATCCACATGCTTTCTTACATCGAAATAGGCGAATGCGTGTGTTATCGCGTGACAAATACAAGATCGTTTCAAAATGTTAGCCATGCTAGAAATTCAAAGTGCTATAAATCAACCATTTTTTAAGATATCAACAAAAGAACAAATTTTCAGAAACAAAAACTGCTCCGGAATCTTTGTATCAAGGCCAAACACATAAAAAAAATCTTTTTCATTTTCCAATTTTTTAATACCTCATTTTGAATTTTAAATTTAATTTTTTTTAAATGGCAACCCTTTTGAAACAAGATGGCGAATGAAGCTGGCCAACGAACTCGGTCGAGACATTGGTATGTACTATGTACAGACCAAGTTACATCCAAATAGGTTCATAAATACGCCTGTTATCGCGTGACAAAAATCAGGTCGTTTTAAAATGTCAGCCACAAGAGAAATTCAAAATGCTATTACTCAGCCATTTTTTTTTAGATATAGAAGAAAGAAAAACTGTTCCGGAATCTTTGTATTAAGGTCAAACACATACAAAAAAAATCTTTTTCATTTTCCAATTTTTTGGTATCTCATTTAAATTTTTTTATTTTTTAATTTTTTTAAATGGCCGCCATTTTGAAACAAGATGGCGGATGAAGCTGGCCAACGAACTCGGTCGAGATATTTGTATGTACTATGTACACACCAAGGTACATCCAAGTCGGTTCATAAATACGCCTGTTATTACGTGAGAAAAATCAGGACGTTTCAAAATGTCAGCCACGCTAGAAATTCAAAATGCTATAACTCAGCCATTTCTTAAGATATAGACGAAACAAAAACTGCTCCCGAATCTTTTTATCAAGGTCAAACACATAAGAAGAAAATATTTTTTCAATTTTTAATTTTTGGTACCACATTTCAAATTTAAATTTTTCTTAAAAATTTAAATGGCCGCCATTTTTAAACAAGATGGCGGGTGAAGCTGGCCAACGAACCCGGTCGCATGTAAACTCTGTTTACTCGATTAGAGACCACAGAGAAGTTTCCGGCCTCCTGATTGGTTGGTTTCTTTTATGCGATTTGTTTTAGCGCCATTATGAAAACGCAAAGCACTAACTTAGAAACAACTGCTCATTAACAGTTTTTTATTTCCTCATTTTTATAAAATGTCTGCTTTTGGGGAAGTTAATCTTCCGACTTCATATTTTAATGAAATCGAATCAATTTCCCAAAATTTAATTTCAGTTTGCAGCAGTGTTAAAAATTTAGCAGATTGCAATAAATGGGTGAAAGAATTCAGAAATTTGAATAATAGAAAATGGAATTCAAGATCATCAAAGCCTTGTGGACAAGATTAACTTGATCAAGCAAAAAAGGGAAATATTCCTTGGAAAAAAACGCTAAATTAAACCAGCCAAATGCAAAACGTATTAGATTTTTCTGTTATAGGCATATATTTACTAGAAAATGTGCCACAATTTTATTTTATTCTGAATACATTTTGTTTAAAATTAATTTTACCTTCTAATATTTTAAATTTTTATTAAATTGCTTCATGCGAAAACTATTTTGTTATTTAATAAAAGATTTATTTATTTCCCTAATTAGTTGCAGATTTAAATAATAATGATAAAGAGAGCAGTTCAAAGCACACATAAAAAAATATACGTTTTATTCCCGTTTTCGTTTGTTAAAATAAACGATTTGAAATACCCTTCTCATTTAAGCTTACGGGAAGATTTAAACAAAAATAATCGATTTTATCTATTAAACACCAATTTTAAGAACCCTTTATTCAGATAAGAGAGAAAATTAACAACCTTATTTTTTTTTTTTTTTTTTTTTTTTTTTTTTTTTACGAACGTAATATTTTTACAAGCTATAAGGATTTTTTTGGTGATATTTACGTCTTATAGCATATCTTACGTTCCTTCCTCCACTCTTCATTAAATTAAATTAAAAAAAATATACATCTTCATACTCCCAGCTTTTCTTAATTGTTAAAATGTTTTTGAACATCTCCAAGGTAAAAATCATCAAAACATTAATGAAAAAGTACAATTATAGTATGATGCATACATGTACAAACATAATTTTTTTAGTTTTTACATAGGACTTTTTTTAGTCTCTTTCCCACCTAAAAATTCTGAATATCTCATTAAAATTGTCAAAATGGAAATGAGAACAAAAGTATTATTATTATTATTTTTTTTTAATAAAAAATACAAAGAAAAATTTTATCGTGAAAATAAAATAAATCACAAAGTTACTAAATGGTGTATACAGAATGTTGTAAAGTTGAAAACTAAACTAACGTCAACACCGTAAATGTTGACCGAAACGTCGATTTTTAACCGTTAAATTTAATGTTTGTTTAGTTTATAACGTTACAACATTCCGAATTCATCATTTAGCAAACTTGTGATTTATTTTATTTTCGCGATAAAACTTTTAGTAATATTTTTCATGATGGAATTGTTCAGACTATTTATTTAAAAAAAAAAAAAAAAAAAAAAAAAAAATCGTTCCCTGTATAAAATACTAGAATTTTAAAAACTTTTTATAAGTATAAATGTGTATATTACATAATATAAATAGATACAACGCAAAACGTTTTCGAAACTGATAATCAAAAATCAGATTTAATTCCTTAAAGAAAACAATAGTCACAAAAGACAAACGTTGACTAAAAAAACAAGCTAAAGTTTAGTATAAGAAAAGAAGATGGCGCCATTACATATATTTTTTTAATGTGTTTCCTTTAATTCATGTTTTCTAACCTAAGAACATTTTGCGGAAATCTGGATTAATTAGTCATTTGACAAGAACTGAGTTAGATTAAAATGGTGAATGTTAAATGCTTCACTTATATACAAAAAAAAAAAAAAAAAAAAAAAAAAAAAGAATTAAAAGAATTGTGCAATGGTATATTACTGTTGTCATTAGAAATTTCAATTTCCAAAGACCTTAAGCATTAGAAAAGACGAAAGGGAAATTAACCAATCAGGATGACGGAAACTTCTATGTGGTCTCTAATCGAGTAAACAGAGTTTACATTCAACCCGGTCGAGACATTGGTATGTACTACGTATAAACGAAGTTACATCCAAATCGGTTCATAAATACGCCTTTTATCGCGTGACAAAATTCAGGACGTTTCAAAATGTCAGCCACGCTAGAAATTCAAAATGCTATAACTCAGCCATTTTTTAAGATATAGACGAAACAAAAACTGCTCCGAAATCTTTGTATAAAGGTCAAATACATAAGAAAAAAATATTTTTCCATTTTCAATTTTTTGGTACCACATTTCAAATTTAAAATTTTTTTAAATGGCCGCCATTTTGAAACAAAATGGCGGATGAAGCTGGCCAACGAACTCGGTCGACTGATTGGTATGTACTATGTACACACCGAATTACATCCAAATCGGTTCATAAATACGCCTTTTATCGCGTGACAAAATTCAGGACGTTTCAAAATGTCAGCCATGCTAGAAATTTAAAATGCTATAACTCAGCCATTTTTTAAGATATAGACGAAACAAAAACTGCTCCGAAATCTTTGTATAAAGGTCAAATATATAAGAAAAAAATATTTTTCCATTTTTAATTTTTTGGTACCACATTTCAAGTTTTAAATTTTTTTAAAAATTTTAAATGGCCGCCATTTTGAAACAAAACGGCGGATGAAGCTGGCCAACGAACTCGGTCGAGACATTGGTATGTACTATGTACACACCGAATTACATCGAAATCGGTTCATAATTACGGGAGTTACAGTGTGACATAGGTCAGATATATATATATATATATATATATATATATATATATATATCAATTTTGAACGGAGGGTGGTTTCGGGGTCTGGGGGTCATGATCGATGAAAATATACCAAAATTTTTTGAAATCGCTTTCCTCCGAACGGCTGCAATAGGTAGCTTTTTTGTAAAGAAAGCTGCCTAAAAAAAAAAAAAAAGCTCAATTTCGCAACTCGAACACTTTTACACAACAAGATACAATTACAATACAAAATTACACAACAGGATAGCACGGTGAAAAAACAACACCAAAAAGAAAACACTTTGAAAAAAACATTTTTCTTCTTTTTTTTCCGAAGCTATGTTTTGATTGAAGCTATTCCGGCGTTTACGGAATATTGTTCGATGGAGTTTCTCTTCTTTCGGTGGCGTGTTTTCGGTTTTCTGGTACGGGGAAAAGTTGACACTGTGAGATGTAAAAATATGCCGTTATAGACAGTATGAAATATGCTTCAACAAAATGGGCGACAGTTTCTATATTAGTAAGAGTAAGACAGTTACGTGACTCACTTGAGGAATATAGCATGATGAGTAAAAAGCATAGTACAGGCACTAGGAAATTGTGAGTAGCGAACATCTTATGTACAGGTGTGTAGTCACGAGGGCAATTAGAAGATTGTAGGATCTGAGAAGGCACGTCCTCACTATGTACTGGGATACTGGAAACTGTGTTCTTTAACACGTCATTCTCTTGTCCGTGATCTAAGCCCACTTTGCTTACACCATCACAAACGGTTATGCAATTGACAGATATTTCAGCTGGAGGTGGTTTTTGAAGTGAGATGCCGTTCTGATCATATGTGAGTGTTCCCTGGGAAATTATATCTCTTCCGATGATGAGAGGAATGTTCATGCGAGAAAATTCTATGACATAAGCTGTGGTGCTATACGCATTATCTTCTATATATATGGTTGTTCTGAACGACCCGATTGGTGTGACATTGCCGTTGTCGAATCCTGCGATTTGTAAGTTTGCTTCATTTAGGGTGGGGGAACCGAGTAAGCGGTACAAATCTTTTCTTACGGCGGTAATATGCGAACCGGTATCCATCAACCTATCTATCGCTAAATCTGCAATTTTCACTAATTTTGTCATGTTTTGACGCGGTTTATCTAATTCCTTTGCTCGAATTTCAGGGGGAGAGGTGCCTGAGTTTGAAACTTTACGGCGGATGGTCTGAGTGCATTCGTAACTCTTGTGTCCAGATTGGTTGCACGCGAAGCACTTAATTCCTTTGTTTTTGTGTACACAATCTTTTGCAAAGTGTTCGGGTTGTCCACAAGAAAAACAGATCATTTTCGGTGTGTAGGTGTTTACTACTAACATTTGTAGGTCGTGGCTGTGACTGGCGATGGTGGGGACTTTGATCGCAAATTCGCTGATATATTTGAAGTTTACTTTTAAATTCAGTGAGAGTGTGACAGCCAAAAAGAATTGCTTTATTATTAGGTGTATCTCTAGTACCGGTGATAACATAATGCATGAGTGATGCATCGTCTATTTTCGCTCGTTGGGCAATTTCTTTCATAACGAGAAAATATTCACTCATTTTTTCGTTGGCTTACAGGTACGTGAAGCTAGCATTTCATGTATTTGGGCGGAAGAGGAAATATGCGCGAATTCTTGTATTAAGGCTTGTTTTAATGTTGCGTAGGATGTTAATTCTGGCTCACTGCGGACGAATAATAATGCGGTACGTTTGAAAGCTCTTTCGACACAAAGAAATTTTTGTAACTCGTTCAGTTGAAATGTTATAGCCAAACCTTCAAATCTTTCTAACCATTGTAAAATATTTTTTGCTGGCTTGCCAGAAAAAGGTGTAATTAAATTTTCGAAATCGGTTGACGCGGTGCAGAATGGGGAGAAATTGCAGCAGTGTGTTGCAAAGTAGTGCTGGAAAAATTTGATAATGAACTGGATTGCAAAGTATTGCGAGAATCATTGTCTTCGGGAATTTCAGGTTCTGAATCAGATTGTGGTGAAATGGAGGACTGAAATTCTGCTAGATCTGTCAGTGCTTCAATAGTACGTCGGGAGATGTCCGCTTCGTTACCACCAGGGCTGCGGAGTCGGTAGAAAAAAGGTCCGACTCCGACTCCGACTCCTGGATTTCTGAAACAATCGACTCCGACTCCGACTCTTCGACTTCGACTCCGGCATACACACAGGGTTTCTCAAAAAGATTGAAATGCGCTTTAATTTTTTACCTGTTGGAGATATATAGATAATGCAAATTGAAAAAGTGTTCAAAATTAAATAGTAATTAAGATTAAGGATCGGCCGAAACCGAAACAGAAACCGAATTTCGGTAATATTTCTATTTTCGTTGTGGACCAGTCGGGTAATTATTATTGCGGGCTCGGTTCGGATTGACCGGATTTTTCAAAAGAAAGTCCAATAATATCGTTTAACTTATAAGTCGAATAAGTAAATATATATTCCTTTTTCCTACACAAAAGATAAATGTGCTGTTAGAGATGACTATGTTTCATAATTCCAATAAAAGTTTGATTTTATTTCATTTCGGATCGGGTTCATGGTTTAGGTTTCTTTCCGGCTCGCTTTGAACTGACTTAAAATAAAATTTCACGACCCGACCCGAACACGGATGGACAGAGGTTAAATTGATAAATCTGTTTTTGTCTGAGATAGATTCCTTCATTGGGCTGGGTAGTCGGACCGACACAGGATTCGGGTTGAGTTGGACTTGATTTACAAAAAACAAAACAAAACAAAAACCTTTCAAAACTCACTTTAATTTAATTATTGTACAATTGTGTCGTCTATGAGCTGAAAAAGCAGTAAGTAAATGAATCAATTTAATGGCCGATGTAGGCAAAAAAATAACATCCGCCCTTTTGCCTTATATTTACTTATTAACATGTCAATAAACTGAAAAATAACTAAATATTTATTAAAGTATAGAGTTAAAAAAAAATAAAATAATAATTCAGTTCATAAATTTAAAATTAAGCGTAATTGGTTTTATTTTTTATTTCACTTCAAATTGTTCAACAAAAAGTTTGGAGTCGGAGTCGGCATATTTTTAGCGACTCCGACTCTTTTCACCGAAAAATCACACCGACTCCGACTCCGACTCCGCAGCCCTGGTTACCACCCATGTCTAGGCAGAATAAATTTGCCATTGAAATGAGTTGTGCTAAGGGGAAGTTTTTAGCTGTTTCAGTTACTTTGTCGTCAAATTCTGTATCCTCAATTTTAAATTTAAAACCCTCAAACATCCTTAAATTTTTCCTATTATTTCTATTTTTATCAGAACCAAATATAAGGGTATGTAAGAGTTTAATTCGTTCGGCGCGTGCCGAATTAACCTGGGCTAAGTCTGGAAGTATTTCTTGCAAAAACATGCCTAATTAAAGATAATTAAAGGCTTACTTCTATTGTGGTATCCTTTAAAAAAATGCTGAATGAATCAACGATATCCGTTGAGAGGAGAAAAAAAATCACAGATTCTTCTCGCACTTAGAAAAACACAGATGACCCGATAACACAGAAGTAGAATCATTTTATGGCCTTCCGGTGCCTGTTTCACCACATGTCTAGGCATAATAAATTTGCCGTTGAAATGAGTTGGGCTAAGGGGGAGTTTTTAGCTGTTTCAGTTACTTTGTCGTCAAATTCTGTATCCTCAATTTTAAATTAAAAACCCTCAAACGTCCTTAAATTTTTACTATTATTTCTATTTTCATCAGAACCAAATATAAGGGTATGCAGGGGTATACGCCGTATACCCTCTGGATTTTTTAAAGGAACACCGTATACCCCCTGTTTCTCAAGAAATCTATAGTATATATACACTAGGATATACCCTCTGCTTAGAACGTATACCCTCTGTTTTTTTTACGACTACACCACTGAGGGTATGTAAGAGTTTAATTCGTTCGGCGCGTGCCGAATTAAGCTGGGCTAAGTCTGGAAGTATTTCTTGCAAAAACATGCCTAATTAAAGATAATTAAAGGCTTACTTCTATTGTGGTATCCTTTAAAAAAACGCTGAATGAATCAACGATATCCGTTGAGAGGAGAAAAAAAAATCACAGATTCTGCTCGCACTTAGAAAAACACAGATGGCCCGATAACACAGAAGTAGCATCATTTTATGGCCTTCCGGTGACCCCCCTCAAGGGTGGGGGGGCACTTTCCTAAATTTTGACGACACCCTTCATGTGACATATCATTACCGCTTAATCATTTTGTGCACTTCTGGTGCTCCGCCCACCACTTTGCCCCCAGGGACACTTTCCTAAATTTTGCCGACACCCATCATGTGACATATCGTTGGAAAGACCTGTAACCGCTTATTCATATTATGCACCTTCGGCGTCCCTCTCCCAACTTGCCCCCCCCCCCCCCTCGAGGTAGGGCTTTTTTGTAAATTTTGCCGTCACGCCTCATGTGACATGTCGTTGCAAAGGCCTGTGACCGCTTAATCATTTTATGGCCTTCCAGTGCACCGCCCACCACTTTGCCCCCCTGGAGAGCACCTTCCTAAATTTTGCCGACACACGTCATGTGACATATCGTTGGAAAAGCCTGTGACCGCTTAATCATTTTATGCATTTTTGGTGCTCCACCCACCACTTTGTCCCCAAGCGGGGCACTTTCCTAAATTTTGCCGACACTCGTCATGTAACATATCGTTGGAAAGGTCTGTGACCGCTTAATCATTTTATGCGCTTCCGGTGCTCCGCCCACCACTTTGCCCTCCCCCCTCCGGGGGCACTTTCCTAAATCGATATATCGGAATATGATATAAAGATGCCGATTTATCATGATATTTAATTCTAGACATCACCCAGCCCTACTTAAAAGTGCTTTTCCATCGATCAGCATGATACCGATATATATATTGTACAATACATTTTCGTCATCATCTAACATTAGTGCACACAAAATGCATTTGTATGCACTACATACTTTATTATCTGCCGATTCTGATAAGGATTTTATGATCGTAGTAGATATGAATGTATTTTATATGAAATTAGTACCAAATAATCACAGATTTATTGATGTTGTTATGTCAGTAAATAGCATTTTAAAGAGTTAGACTTTTTTGTTTGGTGCCGTCAAGTTTTGACGGGTTCCATCTAGTGAATCTTTAAGACTTTTTTACTGTTGCTATAGAAATATTTTAGATTATTAATAATTTGTCTCGAATGAGTGATAAAAGGCCAACCCCACATGGCAATTAAAGTTTTAAAAGTGGCGATTAAAAAATCTGTCATCTATCGCCAAATAAAATATAGCTTTTTCATCTCTAGTTACGCTTAGCTTTTTTTTTTTTTAAATGGTGCAAGGACAGGGTATCTAAAATGTCACTAATAATATGTGCATCCATTGTCTGCAATTTTCTATAATCTACGTTGCTTAGCAAAAGTAAATATCACAAATTTTACCTATCTGTTTCTGAAAATTATTGTGAACTTCAACCAGGTTTGACCAAATTGTGCCGAAGTGGAAAAAACCATCACGGCAAAAATACTTTTTGCCACAATTTTTGTTGCTGGCAAAAATTATACTAGTATTTTAAAACAGGGTTTTAGGGATTTTATTTTAATTACATGAGGCAAGAATTAAGAGATACTGATAAACTTAAAGCATATGGTTGCTCTACTCATTGGTTAAATCTTCTAGGTGACAATATAACTCCACAAACAATTACAAAACATGTCATTGAAATACAAAAGTACTTTCGCAATTACCATGCTCTATATGCTTGTCTAAAAGAATCCAATGATCATTTTACACTACTATTACCTTGCAACTTTCACTGGAACAGTCAGATAACTTGTTTTGAAACTTTTATCAATAACCACAGCCATTATACTAAAATTATTAATGATAACACTAGTAAACAGAGACTATAATCTTCATAGTAATGTTAAAGATCTTCTCTTGCAATTAAAACCAGTTGAAAACGTTTTAAATAGTCAGGAATGGGAAATACATCATTTCACTCGCCACTGATGAGTACATTTCCTCACAGGGCGAGTGTATTTTTAGGCAATCTTGGAAAATACTGCAGGCTGTATAAGGTCTGGCAAAAAATTTTCTTTATAGTTGGTTATATTTTTCAAATTTACTGCGATAGTGCTAAGTTCTATCTTATACTAAACTTTCCTCTGTTGTATATATTTTTTAATAACAATTAATAACTTCTTAGTAACAGTGATAAACTATTTTGCTGTGTGTTTTCTCATTGTTTTTGAACTGTACGTTGTATCTTTCTGGCTCGTAAAATAAATCTTTGTTTGCTAAGATTTTCTCAAAATTCCCCCATCCCTGTAAGTAGTATCAATACAAAAACCCTTAACGGGTTAAAAGTTTGTGACACAGTGCTTTATCTTATGCTCTAAGAATTTTAAATATGGAACTTAAAAATAATGATATCAAATTTTGAGTGACGCTATACTATTAATTATAATCTCTTTATATATTTATTTCATCATTTTAATTTTTTTATAATCGCATGTGCAAAAATTATGTTCAATTTAAAAAGATGTATAAAAGTTTATTCATTGATGCTTTTTCATTCATATCTCTCCTAAATTCAAAGTATGAGTTTTAAAACTATTCTATTTTTCATGCACTTTTTGTAAAATTTTGGTATTTCATTAAGTTTATTTTGTTTCTAGGAAAATTTAATCCAATTTTATCTATGAAGGTGTACTTTTTTAATCTTTTGATCATAAACCTCAAAAAAGTAATGATATCAATACAAAAACCCTTAACGGGTTAAAAATTTGACGCAGCACTTTACTTTATGGCTATATGAATCTGAAATATGGGTCTTAAAAATTCTGAGATCAAATTTTGAGTGACGCTGTGCTATTAAAATGAATTTATATATATATATATATATTTAATTTTTCTTTTTTATTGTATTTATTTTCACTCAGTGATGCTTTTTCATTCAAAATATGAGTTTTAAAAGATATGATATCAAAATTCAAGTGACGCTGTGATCTGACTTAAAGATTTGTTAAAAAATTACTTTACACATACTTATGTTTTGTCTTCTGAAATATATTTAGACATTGAAACATTTTTTTTTTCAATACACTATGAAATATGTCACACTTTTTCTTAGCTGATGTTATGTATTAAATGTATTTAATTCAATAAATTCATTTATCTTTTGTGTCATGCTATCCAGAATCATCAGTAACATTTGTGAAAATGTTTTCTTTGCGTCACACTATCTATTTGCATACAATTCACTTAGTTTGGATACTATGACGCAAAATAAACGTTTACACAAATTTTACGGATGGTTCTGGATAGCGTGACGCAAAAGATAAATGAATTTATTGAATTAAATACATTTAATACATAACATCAGCTAAGAAAAAGTGTGACATATTTCATAGTGTATTGAAAAAAAAAATGTTTCAATGTCTAAATATATTTCAGAAGACAAAACATAAGTATGTGTAAAGTAATTTTTTAACAAATCTTTAAGTCAGATCACAGCGTCACTTGAATTTTGATATCATATCTTTTAAAACTCATATTTTGAATGAAAATGCATCACTGGATAAAAATGAATACAACAAAAAAGGAAAATTAAATATATATGTATAAATTCATTTTAATAGCACAGCGTCACTCAAAATTTGATATCAGAATTTTTAAGACCCATATTTCAGATTCATATAGCCATAAAGTAAAGTTCTGTGTCAAACTTTTAACCCTTTAAGGGTTTTTGTATTGATACAAATTACCTGCACCGATAAGGGTGTTTCACCCCCTCCCCGCCTAGAGCTCGCTTTAGTGTCCCTTGGCGTTTATTAGGGCGGTGTTGTGACCTTATGTTTTGGCGAGTGGAAACATTCCACAGACAAATTCTTAATTTTATTTTGTTTTGCATGTAGTTTCCGCGTCGTGGCCGTGTGATCCCAAAAGGCGGACATTCAGAAAGAAATTTTGGAAATATTGGCTGCGTGCACTGCTAGAAAAAATGAAGGATGCAAGTTTTTTTTTTGGCGTCATTGCTGACGGAGCAACCGATGTCGCCGGGAAAGAGCAGTTCTCCATATGTGTATGATACTTGGTGAAACATTTGGGGAAAACGGAGGGTGTGTTTTTAGGACTATTCAATGCTCCTGATACAGGGGAAACACTAACTAAAGTTACAAAGGATGTACTTCAATGTTGCAACATCGATCGCAATAAATTTCATGGTCTTTGTTTTGACTGAGCCTGTAATATGAGTGGCATCATGCTAGGCGTCCAAGCAAGGTTCAAGCAATTGGAGCCGAAGTCTTTTTTTCGTACATTGTGCAAATCATTCCTTGGACCTTGCACTGCAAGAGGTGCGTTCCAATAGATTAATTGCAGATTCCTTAAGTTTGATGAAGACGATATCGAATTTGATTAGAGAATTGGCCAAACAGAGAGGTGTCTACGACATCGTTTTTTGCCCAACTAACAAGGAAGAAGAAAGCAACATAAACTTAAAACCAAAGCAGTTGCTTCCTCTCTGCCCGACCAGATGGGCAGTTCGATTTGCTGTAATATCGAGATTCGTGGAAAATTATCTAAGAGTTTTAGGGACTCTTGATGCATTACTGAAAGATCCAACAGCACTACGTCGTGAGAAAAAGGCTGAAGTTAAATGTTTCATAAGAAGCTTGAAAAAAATTCATTTGTTGGCATGAACATGGCAAAGGCACTTTTTGGTCCTTGCGAAATTTTGGCGGAAGTTCTGCAAACAGCTGAATTTTCTGCCGCAAGCGTCAAGAACGCCGTTTCACCGTTAGAAGTAACCATACAACGTATGAAAGAGAATAGCCATTTCGAAATTCTCTACAAGAAATGGGAGAGAAAAGCGTCCACATTAAATTTGGAAATGAAAATAACGAGTGTTTCCAGAGAAAAATTGCGAGTAAATTTAAGAGAAGCACTGGACCTTATTACCGATGAATTAAAAAACGATTTGAACAAAAAACTTTTGACTCTCTCATAAAAATCGAATCCATATTCACGGACACAGCTTCAACCACTTCAGAAGATCTGACACAAAAGCTTGGAATACATGCTGATGATTTTGACTTGACAAATCTTTCTGCTCAGTTGACGCTTCTACCAGCACTAATCCAGGACGGAACTGACAGAAATGCGTTGTCGACCGCAATTAAAATTATGTCATCGGAGGAATTAGTAAAGAAATTATTTTCTGAAGTTTACCTTTTGGCAGAATTTTGGCGATTCCGACGTCAGTAGCGACAGCGGAGATATCTTTCAGCGCTCTTTGCCGCCTTCAAACGCACCTCCGAACAACAACGGGTCAACAGAGACTCAACCACTTGATGCTACTGCATATTTATAAAGAGGAGGTCTTTAAAATTGATTTGGAAGAGATTTGTAAAGAATTTGTAAGCAAAACAACAGAAAGAACTTTAACATTTGGTAAATGGGAGTGAGAGAAGCCTTAAATTTGAATATTGTATTCGGGATCGTCCATAAATTAAGGTTCTATGTATCAGGTATATCTAATAAAAATTATTTTAACTGGATTAAAGAGTTGGTGATCTTTTGATGTGCTTCTATTTTATACTCCTGTTTGTGAAAAGTGCAACAGTATAAAGGAATCTTCCGAAAGGAATGAAATTATGAATGAAATGATCTCCGCCACTAGCTTTTCACAATATGCCCCAGCTCCCCCTATTTGTGCAAAGCTCCTACGCCACTGATTGTTAGCATAATCTTTGCATGTGAAGTGAACAGTCAAATCTTAACTCGAGATTCTAATTTCAGTACCGGGAGCAAAAATTACCGTAATTTATGTTTTTTAGACGCATTTGTGTTAAAAAGTTTAGTTTTATCTAAGAAAATAATCTTTTTTTTTTAAAATATGATGTCATTTTTACTTAAGCATTTCGCCTAGTATCTGAAACTTACAAGGGGAGCACCAAACATGGTGCGCACAGTTTTTGATAATTTTTAAGTATGTTGTAGGTGTTACACCTTTAATTATTCTGGTGAAAGGTTTCCTTCAAATAGGCCTTTAGTTTTTAAGAAATTGGGCGTCAAAGTTCAGCATACTTTTCAAATACCTATTTATTGCTATTTAGCGCGTACTTGGTGGCGTCGAGGTAACGCACAAATACGCTGTACCGCATATAGCGGGTTCGGACCTAGCTTGTACCTCCATTTTTTTTTTTTTTTAAATTAATATAACATTTTTGACATGTTACTAATTTTATGTGAATTAGGAATTAGGCAGCTTTGAACGGGACCAAGAATATTTTAATAACATTTTGCTTTTACAATGAAAGTTTAAAGTAAGAAGTTTTTAATTTCTAAAAAAATCGTTTGTAAATTCCTGTGTCAGTCATTCATTTCCTCATTTTACGAACATAATTTTCCTGAGACGGAAAAGGTTAAGAATTTTATATAAAATAATTTTCTTTTCTTTTCTTCGGTTCGGATCGCTTATTTTGTTTGTGATAGTAAATAAATAAAAAAAATATATGTAATCATTACTTTTGTAATGATAAGCCTTACTTTTAAGTCATCATAATTTTAGTGTGCCGCACAAATTTAATTCTCGGTTTAAGTGTGCCGTAAAGTAAAAAAGGTTGAGAAACACTGGCATAGATACATACAGCCCACTCAGGGTATGAAAGTTAACGGGGAGAAAATGCGTTAATTTCAAATAAAATTTTCATTATACATGATGAAAATAAATTGTCAACTTAAAAAGTTTTACTGTGTAAATGTAAAAAAGCATTTCTCACAGTGTTATTCGGCCACGGTCGAATAATGGACTTGATATTCAGCCGAAGCCGAATATTCGGCAGATAGGCCGAATGGGTCGATTATTCGGCCATAGTTGCATCTCTATAAGTAAACATTTTCATGTTCAACAAGCATGTTTTGCAGACAAAATGAATAATAAAATTATTATTATTTTATTACTCTTGCATGTATAAATTCAATTATGCAGCTGAAAATGGCTAGCATCCTAAAAACTGTTATTCCGGTGGGAGAAAATTGAGACATATAAAAACCACTCGGAAACGTTTCTGAAAATTGATGCCAAAAAAAAAAAAAACTTTTATAAATATTTCTTTAAATCTCGAAATTACATTGATTTATGAGGTTTCTAAAGATAAAGAAATTTTATCGGAATTGTGACGTATATTTTCGTTCGGAATAGGCGTGTATTTCCTTTCATGGTTATATTATACTTTCGTAAATTAAAAAAAAAAAAAATGTATTTTTTCACAGTGTAGTGGGATGCTATTGGTTGATCTTGTGGGTGATCCTATTGCCTTTAGTGATATTAAAATATATATATATCAGCTCGTACATCCCCTGGAGGAGTTCCGCGCATCCCTTCGGAGATTGTGCAACACAGGTTTAGAAATATTTCTTAGAATGAAAAACTATTTTGTGATTTGTTAATTTAATTCTTATTGACAAATTGATTTCATATCTAAAATTCAAAGAAGCATATCTGCAATTGAACTATATTTCAACATCTAATTGTTTTCTTATTGAGAAACTATAAATATGACTTCAGTAAGGCAGAAGATTGGATGAAAAAAAAAAAAAATCAATGACTCTTACTTCTTGAATTTCATAGGAGATAATTTATAAGATACATATTTATAGTTCGAGTAACACACATACAAAAATAATAATAAAAAAAATCCAGATGGATTTGCAGTTGAAAGTTTTATATGGAATGATTTCGGGAAAATGTACAGAATGTTGATTTTCAATATAAAATTTCTGGAATTGACATCACTAAAAAGAGTACAAATATGAAATATTTCTATAATAATAATAGTAATAATAACTTTTAAAAAAAATTAAGAAATGGTAGAGCGCACTACAACAAACATTTTCTGCTTAAGAAAAAAAAAAAAAAAAAAATGCATAGAAAACTTGAAAAATACATTTTAAAGTACAAGATGTCGTTCTGCGAACTGAGTCTTCTTGCTTCCATTGAACAGGGCGAGGGCAACAGTTAGAACGTGCCCCTTGGGAAGCTGGTGTGAGTGGGACACAAGCTTTTGGTTTTCTCGCGTACAGCCCAGGGCCGAAACTAAAGGGGGGCAGAGGGGGCATGTGCCCCGGGCGCCAAATGAAGGATTATACCTATGGAAAGGATCATTTTCTTCTGATAGACTGATGGCTTCCATTATTATGAAACAGCCATTATAAATGAAGTGTTAGGTGAAGATGAAAGAGCAGTCGTAAAAAGTTAGAACTCTGATTTTCTGTTCAGAATGGGGGAAAAAAATGGCCATAATTAAAAAAAAAAAAAAAAAATATATATATATATATATATATATGGCCATTTCCCCCCCCCCCCCCCCATTCTGACCAGAAAATCAGAGTTCTAACTTAGATTCCGTTCAAAGGAAATTGAAATAAATCTTAGACTTTTTTAAAGTTTTGTATTTTGCATGCATCTTATCATTTTATGCACAATTTTCATAAACATAATACTAAATCTGCAATACAAATATTTTCAATTAAAAGTGGAAGAAGTCTAAGATTTATTTCGATTTCATTTGAACGGAATCTAAGTTTTTAGGATGTTTTAAGTATCATATTGTATGAATTTTATTTTTATTTTTTAATCTTCAATAAGCTTAACTAATTTGTTACAAAAATTTAACATTAAATGTAGAACTAATTGAATGAAATAACTTAATATCTGTCCCTTCTCAGGCTTAAACAATGTAGGAAATAAATTTCGTTTTTTTAATTTGTTCTTCAAATTATGTTTTTGTTTAATTTATTTTTATAAATTACATAAATTATTTTGTTCTATAATTATTAATTATTTTTTTTTATATTTCCTTTAGAAAATAATAGAAAATAATTAAAAAATACGGTACTACTTAGTTATTCCGTCGACCAATTTCGCCAAGTTATATAAATCGCCAAAACACTCGCCAAATTATACAAATTGACATAATTTTTATTTTAAATAACGAAAGAACAAATAAATTAGTATAACATTAATAAATATACAAATAAAAAGTCGAAATAAAAATCATTTGATGACGTAAACACGTGTAACTTGCTTAAAGTCAAGTGAATGTGACATTTACTATCAACCATTATTATGGCATTTAATCTTATAGTTTGGCGATAGATTTTTGGTCGGCGGGATAACTAAGTAATACCAAAAATGCATATGTAACTGGTATTTGAAAACGAGGTTTTCGCCAAATTTTCGTTAAAAAAAAAAAAAAAAAAAAATCACGCCAAACCTGCTGTGCGTATATGACATCTGGCCAAATATTACCACTCGAAAAAAATAAATAAATAATAATAATGCTAACTGGCGAGTTGGAAAAAAGCTATTGGCGAGATTTGCATCCGGCTACCGTAACAGTACCAATAATTCTTTGCAACCATGGCAAATTTTATGTAGTTTTATTTGAAAAAAAAAAAAAAAAAAAAAAAAAAAACTTTGATTTTTTAATCAAAATGGAAAACTTACGGTCCCATATTGGCGCGATTTTTTTCTGACGCCAATGTCATATACGGAACGGGCACTTAACTGGCGCCAAAGTATCGTTATTTTGCTTGATATGGTAAGCCGGATGTTGTTGTTTATGCTGTTGACGCGTTCCCCAAATTTGCGTCGTTAAAAAATCGCGCCAACATGGGACGTATATGACATCTGTGCCAAACTTTCATATGAACGGCGAAGGGATCAGACCGTATTTGTTTATGGCAGTTGATGACTTGAACTATTATAATATAGATGAAATGATGGCGATAGAATAATATTTGGCGACTTATCACCTGTGCCTGGCTAACATTAAAGTACCAAAATGGCACTTAGAGTGTAAAAATCGAAGTGGTCCGCCTGAAACTGTTGATGATAGTCACATGACTTAGGCTATTGTTATAGATATTGTTTTAAAATACCGGGAGACAAAGACTCTGTATACTTAATTTATTTTATTTTAGCTTCTTTTCAAATGTTTAACTGATCCTCTTTAATCAAAAACGAAAACAACCATTGGATGTCTTAACAGCAACTGATTCGCCCTTAAATTTTTGCAAGCAAAGGGAATTGAATGGAAACCCGTTTACAGGGAGATCTGCACAGCTTTTTTCAGTATAATTCAATCTTCTCTAATATTTTTATAACCCATCAGATTTAGCGTGTTTTTAGATTCTGCATAGTATCTGAACGGGGGTTGGCGAGCGTAGTCCCCTAGTATTTATATATATATTTTTTTCATCGGGAACGACACTAAATTCTGAAAAAGCAGAATTACTGCTTCCTACTTTTTTTTTCTCTCTCAACCAGAACAAAGAGCCTTAACAGGTCTCAGACATAACTGTTTCTAAATCTAAAAATATATGAACGAAATTCAATCGCAAGAAAACTGTATTTGGAAATCTTAACTAGAATTCATTGCAACATCATCGGTTATTGTTTATTTTCCACACAAACTATTTCAACAGATTTCTTTATAATGTTTCCTTTAAATTTTACCCATATCAATTTTCATCATCCTTAACGATTCACAATTCGATTTTGCTTTAGATAGTGTTTAATTTGATTACACTGCTAATAATCTTTAACACTTTCAAACATTGTTGAAAAGAGTTTATGAATTCAGTTTGTCTGACGTTCCTTGCTGTAGCTCGTATAGATATAGCCGGATTGCCATGTTAATTGATTGTTTTACCTATTTGTTCGGTATTGTGAAATGAAGTGAGTAGGTAGAATTTATATTTCGTTGGGTACACAAAAGAATGTCGTATGATCTATGGAGGAAAATCTTTTGCACTTTAATGATGTTATACTATTTCGAACATATTGAAATTGATATAAATCACTGAACTGTACTGTAAAATGCTTACTAAATAGGGTGCGCATTCATTGCAAAAAGCTACTTTTTGCCGGTCGAAAGCACTTCCGGGAAATTTTGGTATATTTTCACCGATCACGACCCCAAGACGCCAAAACCACCCCCCGTTCAAATGTGACTTATATATATATATATATATATATATATATGGGGCATTCTCACAATCTTTTGACTTTAGGGAATAAAAATCTGGTGAAATTAAACTTGCTAACATAACATTTTAATCTGATAGACGACTGCCTTAATGATTCAAAATAAAGAAAAAATGGTCAGCAGTGAAAAGGTTTTTATTTAACTGAGGTTTAAGTTAAACTTGCGAGTTTAATTTTCCTTACCATTTTACCACTGTAACTTTCTAAATTTTTACTTATAATGAATTTGCATAGAACCCACAGAACATTCAAATAAGAAATAATAACAATGTAGTACTTTTAGTACAAAATTTTGGTATAACATAGTCTTAAAGGGTTGTTAAAGAAGGAATGGTATTGGAAAAAAAGGGATGGTAAGGATGGAACGGTAAGGAAAATTACCACCTATTTTAGAAAATCATGTGTTAAGACTAAGTGATAGCCACAATGCTCATTGATTTTTAGAAACAGTTATTTACATTGGGTTAAATAAAAAAAAAATTAATTTACCTCGAAAAGTGCAGGAATAAACCTTTGGGACGGTTACCAATAAAGTCACGATTATTGAAATTGATATTTAAATGCTGATTTAAATTCTGCAGTAAATTTCCTGTCAAAGAATTTTAGACATTCTTTCTCTAGCATACTTCTGCATGAGAAAAAACTTGGAAAAAATTCTGTAGCTGCATCTGAATTGATTTTCTGTATAATTTCCGCAAGAGGGATGGTAAGGAATGTAAAACCCAGAGACAGAGTTCAAAAAATAATATCAACCGTAAAAATGCATGCAGGTCAATTTTTCGCTACCTATTTATATAAAACAATTATTCCAGTTTCGAAAAAAAAATTACATCGAATTACTTTAATTAAAACAATTTTATACAGACAGCTCCAAACTTAAAAATCAGCATCAGGGACACGGAACGGTATAGGAGTTTTCCTGGTATTTGGACCCCCGACATCGTTCGAAACTTATTTATCTCGTTAATATTGCTATGCAATCATGCAATAGGATGTTCCCTGGTGTATGAAATAAAAGAAAACACAAGAATATGTACTAAAAGTAAAGTTATTATTCAGGGACATAAAAGTCAAAAGATTGTGAGAATGCCCCGCATATATATATATATTTGATTTTTGTCACGCGATAACTCTCGTATTTATTAATCGATTTGTATGAGATTAATTGTACGCATAGTACATACCAATGTCACGACCGAGTTTGTTGGCCAGCTTCATCCGTCATCTTGTTTGAAAATGGCGGCCATTTAAAAAAAAAAAATTCTAAATTTGAAAAGCGGTGCGAATAAATTAAAAACTAAAAAATATTTTTTTCCTTCAGAGTTTAACCTTAATAAAAGGATTCCAGAGTATATTTCATTTCGTCTTTTTTGTAAAAAATGGCTGAGATATAGCAGTTTGAATTTCTAGGGTGGCTGGCATTTTGAAACAATTTGATATTCGTCATGCTGTAACTCTCATATTTATAAACTGATTTGGATGAGATTGATTGCATGCATAGTACATACCACATACCAATGTCTCGACCGAATTCATTGGCCAATTTCATCCGCCATCATGTTTCAAAATGGCCATTTGCACCAAGCACTGCCGCACAATGCTTAAATATTATTTAATATCCGTCTTCTCCAAATTTTCTCCAAGCTTGGCAACAGTTGGCTAAATACCGCCAAATGGTCTAGCCGGATAAGCATAGCGAAATGGCCCCCACGGCCGATGTTTGAAATAATATGTGTGGTAATAAGGCATGAGAATACAATATAGAGTGTTTTTAGCGCCTGACCTTGAACTGTCTTTGAGATAATCGGCGAATTATGTGCCGGCGCTACTATTTTTCAAATACATTTTTCTCAAACAGTGTAAAATTTAAAAAAGTGAAACCAACGCCAATTATTGAAGAATATATTAGTTCATATTATATATTTTTTTCACATTTTTTCACATTTTTACACAAATTTTAACATAAAAATAAACAAAAATATAAAAAAAAATTATTAATGTAGTAATTTTATATTTACACCAACCAAAAAATTAGACAATAATGCTCAAAGTATGTATTTTTATGAAAAAAGATTTCGTTAAAATCGAAGATGCGTTTTTTGAGTTATAATAAAAATAATGCTAAAAATTTGCTAAAATATTCGTCACTTTCCCAGTTTGCATTTGCAGAAATACGCTACTATCAACGAATTGGTCGATTCCTGACATTTCCACTCGGGCAGAATGCGCAGTGCGCCAAAATATGAGAATGTTTCCTTACATACCACTTCGCTATAGGTTTGTTTCGTGTTTGTAAACCTTCTGTTATTTTGGCGTACTGTGTATCCTTTTCGCGTAATAATATCAAGTCGATGGTCTAGTCGATTGTGCAGGTGAAGTTGAATAGGGGCTGTAAATATATAAGGTTGTCAACTTTTTTGCAATTTCAAATCCCCCTCCCAACCTTCCAATATCATACATTATCATTTTTCGAATCCCCCTCCCCCTAATAATATTGTTATCAATGCATAATAATTGTTTTTTTTTTTTTTACATTTTTTTCTTTTTATGCGTTTGAAGTGATATACATATATGGTTGTACATTTTTTATTTGCATATTTTACCGATTTAAATGACGAGAAGAAATTCATAAAATATCACTATTATATAAGAAATAACTTTATATCAAACTAGGGGGCTCTGCCCCCTGCAAGCTACGCTCGCCAACACCCGTTCAGACACTGTAGAATCTAAACTCACGCTAATCTGATCGGTTTTAAAAAGATTAGAGAAGATTGAATTATACTGAAAAAACCTGTAGCGATCACCTTGTAAACGGGTTTCCATTCAATTCCCTTTGATTGCAAAAAATTAAGGTAGAATCAGTTGCTGTTAAGACATCCAATGGTTGTTTTCGTGTTTGGTTAAAGAAGATCAGTTAAACATTTGAAAAGAAGCTAAAATAAAATGAATAAGTAAACAGAGTCTTTGTCTCTCGGTATTTTTTAACAGCGTTATAAAACGATTGACATAATACAATTACTAAAATTTGCTGCTTTATCCCCTTCAAGGGCGGTGGTTCATTTTTGGACCACTTAATTTTAATTCTTAAATGCTACATTAGCATCAGAATATTGGGATGAAAATTTCCCTTTTATTAAGTAAGTGAACAAACACTTACTTTAAAACACTTCTACATGATCAATGGCAGGTTTCTTGGGAAAATTCGGAGAAGGGAAGAGATACTTATGCGATATTAAACAAGGTTAACGATTTATTTCTATGTGAATCCCAGGTGATAGGTTATTTTCTTTCTTCACATGGAGCATTTCCACAGTATCTGTTTAAAATAGGAAAACGCCCAGATAACAGGTGTAACTGTGGTGAAGTAGGAAGTATACAACATTATTTGTTTGGACATTGTCCGTTAATGCCTTGTACATTTAAATTCAACAGGAATTGTACACTGAGATGGAATATTCGAAACGTTCTCACCACCCGTTCAAACTATAGAAAACTGTGTGCTATGTACAACGCACTTAATAGGGAATACTCATTTATTAGGTATAAATTTTGATAATTTTTACACTTGTAACTTTTTACTTCTATCATACTGTTAGTACTCATCAGTGGTTCGCTACGGACATTACGTGGTTTTCTGACACTACATCAAAGGCTCAACATTGTGCCTTTTATAGTAACTGTCCTTTGTCTGACATTTTTGTTGGCGGTGATTTTCTCTTGAGGTCTGAACATTATGGTGATCTTTCTTCAAGTTAGTTTATCTTATATAAAACTTTTATGGACATTTTTCTTTCGAACACTGAACTCATTTGAACATTAGTGAACAGTGAACTTTTATGAACATTTACACTTCATAATCTTGAACAAGGATTTATAGTCTTAACTTTTGTTATACATTTAAGTCACTTCACTTTTGTTTTTATTTTTATTATTATGATGAAAGCAACATCAATTGTTTTGTAAATTTACGATTTACTATGTATGTTCGTCAGAATATGTGCCTTTTTCCCTGTTATTTTGGGTGCTTTCCGATGTCCGGCATCGGTGATTGTTGTGGGGATTTTCCACCGGAGCGTTACATCCTATGCCATTCTTTGGTTGGTGCTCCGGTCGGGTGATCAAGTAAGTGAACAAAATAAACAGGATTTTAAAGAGTTGCAAGCAGAGAGGATTACTGATTATTTCTTATGCTGATGATAGCGTTATTATAGAGGGCGCAGATACGCGCTCTGCGCTTGAACATAAAATGAATACTAGTGTTCATCACTTTTCGGATATCTGTTCTATACATCATTTGCAAATTAGTGCAGAGAAGTCAGCCGCAATGCTGTTTGGGAGCCACACTCTTAGTAAAAGAAGACCAATTTTTAAACATAATGACAAAAGTATCAGTGTAAAGGACAATATTCTTTATTTGGGATTTCTACTTGACAGCAATTTTCGCTGGATGGATCACCTAGATATGATTAGAACTAGGCTTAACGATTTCACGTGTAAAATGCGCCAAACCAGAATCCGTGATAGAGGTCTTCCTTCTATTTATCTTAAAATATGGTACAATACCGTCTTGAAGAAACGTATTTCATATGGGCATGAAATCTGGATGCCTGACTTAAATCAACATGGAATAACAAGATTACTCTCATGTCAGCGTCTATGTCTGCTATCTGTCTTAAAGGCATATCGTACGATTTCTAATGACGCATTGTGTGTTTTGGTGGGTGCTCCACCACTTGACATAGAACTGAATTTGTCTTCTAAGCGTTATAATATCATTTATGGAAATGGTACAGTCTTGATTGACAATATGTGTTTTAAAGGTGAAGATTTTATGAATAAACTGAGGACATATAATTATCCTCACTTCTTTGAAAACTTAAATATAAAATTTGTTAAGCCAGTGGTTGATACAGTACCAGTGGTGAATCATCCGATATTGTATACTGATGGTTCTCGAATGATGAACAGTGTAGGAGCTGCATTTACGGTTTGGTATAGGGATTCTTTTATGCTAGACATGAGATTAAAATTACATGACTATAACTCTGTTTTTCAAGCAGAATTGGCTGCGATAGACGAGGCTATCAGTTGGTGCATCGACTCCCCGCATGATTCATTTCATCTTTATATTGACAGCTTGTCATCCATTTACGCTCTTCAGCGCTTATTTCCATCTAACGGTCAGCTTTTTAATATCTTCAACTCTTTGCGCCTGTTACATAATAAAGTCATATATATTGGCTGGATAAAATCGCATGTTGGAATATCAGGAAATGAAAGAGCGGACATGTTGGCAAAATCAGTTATTATAAATGATCTGTATGATAAAGTTCTACGCATTCCTGCACCATCTTCTATTTTAAAGCGTCATTTTAAAACACTTCTACATGATCAATGGCAGGTTTCTTGGGAAAATTCGGAGAAGGGAAGAGATACTTATGCGATATTAAACAAGGTTAACGATTTATTTCTATGTGAATCCCAGGTGATAGGTTATTTTCTTTCTTCACATGGAGCATTTCCACAGTATCTGTTTAAAATAGGAAAACGCCCAAATAACAGGTGTAACTCTGGTGATGTAGGAAGTATACAACATTATTTGTTTGGACATTGTCCGTTAATGCCTTGTACATTTAAATTCAACAGGAATTGTACACTGAGATGGAACATTCGAAACGTTCTCATCACCCGTTCAAACTATAGAAAACTGTGTGCTATGTACAACGCACTTAATAGGGAATACTCATTTATTAGGTATAAATTTTGATAATTTTTACACTTGTAACGATTTACTTCTATCATATTGTTAATACTCATCAGTGGTTCGCTACGGACATTACGTGGTTTTCTGACACTACATCAAAGGCTCAACATTGTGCCTTTTATAGTAACTGTCCTTTGTCTGACATTTTTGTTGGCGGCGATTTTCTCTTGACGTCTGAACATTATGGTGACCTTTCTTCAAGTTAGTTTTTCTTTTACAAAACTTTTATGAACATTTTTCTTTCGAACACTGAACTCATTTGAACATTAGTGAACAGTGAACTTTTATGAACATTTACACTTCATAATCTTGAACAAGGATTTATAGTCTTAACTTTTGTTATACATTTAAGTCACTTCACTTTTGTTTTTATTTTTATTATTATGATGAAAGCAACATCAATTGTTTTGTAAATTTACGATTTACTATGTAAGTTCGTCAGAATATGTGCCTTTTTCCTTGTTATTTTGGGTGCTTTTCGATGTCCGGAATCGGTGATTGTTGTGGGGATTTTCCACCGGAGCGTTACATCCTATGCCATTCTTTGGTTGGTGCTCCGGTCGGGTGATCAAGTAAGTGAACAAAAGCATTTTTGTATTTCGAAATTTGTTTGTAAATTCTGGTGCCATTCACTGATTTCAAGATTTTACGAATAGAAGTGCCTTGTCCGTGAAATGGTTAAACGCATATTAATGTATTTATTATTTTAAAGTTTCCTTTCCCTTTTAATATTCACGTGTAAATACAATTTTCAGGACATAATTTTCAATATTTTCCTGCCTTTAACACGTACTCATTTAATAGTAATTTTAAAGGGTTTTTTTTCTGTTTTTAATAGTCACGTGAAAATAAATTTTTAATCGTTAGGGAATATTATTCTTTGTGCTGTTTTTAAAATTGAAAACAATCTCTATAATAATAGCCTAAGTCATGTGACTATCATCAACAGCTCCAGGCGGATCCCTTCGCTTTTTATATTCCAGGCGGCCATTTTGGTACTTTAATGTTAGTCAGCCACAGGTGTGATAAGTCGCCGAATATTATTTTATCCCCATTATTTCGTTTATATTATAATAGTCCAAGTCATGTAACTGCCATAAACAACGGGCTGATTCCTTCGCTTTTCATAAGAAAAGTTGCCATGATCATAAAGAATTCCTGGTACATTTATGTTAGCCGGGTGAAAATCTCGCCAATAGCTTTTTTTTTTTTTTTAACTCGCCAGTTAGCATTTTTTTATTTTTCGAGCGGTAAATTAAAACAATGCAACTTGGTTATCCCATCGACCAAAAATCTGTCGCCAAACTATAAGATTTAATGCCAATAATGGTTGATCGTAAATGTCACATTCACTTGTCTTTAAGGAAGTTACACATGTTCACGCCATCAGTGATTTTTATTTCGACGTTTTATTTGTATTTTTATTAATGTTATACTAATTTATTTGTTCTTTTGTTATTTAAAATAAAAAAAAAAATATGTCAATTTGTATAATTTGGCTATTTATATAATTTGGCGAAATTGGTCGACGGGAGAAGTAATTAAAACGTTGCTTTGAAGTGGAAATTAAATCTCATGATTTGTTGCATTGTCACATACGCACCGGGTTTGGCGTGATTTTTTTTTTTACGACAATTTTGCGAAAACCTCGTTTTCAAATACCTGTTACATATGTATTTTTAAATTATTTTCTGTTATTTTTAAAATGAATTAACAATAAATAAAAAAAAAATAATTAATAACTATTGAACAAAACAATTTATAACATTTTTTGTAAATAAAAAGAAAATAAATTCAAATAATCATTTATTAATAAATAAGCAACAATAGCCGGGTTACCATGTCAGGCAAAATAACGCCATTTTGGCGTCAATTAGGTACCCCGTTGCGTATATGACATCTGCGTCTAATATTTTTCTTTTCGTTTCGTTTAAAAAAAAAAAGAATGAAGTAAAAACCATTTATTTTAAAGGTTTCAATTTTAAATGAAAGTTTTGTATTAAATAAAATGATAATGAAATACAAATTGAATTCTGAATAAAAGTAACATGATGCATTTCTTAGCATACATTTAAGGGAGGCCAAACTCGTCGCCAAATTAATTTAAAATAACCTTTTCTAAAATATCAAAAAAAAAAAAATATCTGCTATGATTAAAATTTGAGTTGCCATCATTAGAAAAAAAAGTATTTAAAATTAGAAAAAAATTAATATTTCGAAAACTAATTCTAATTTTAAAATTCTAATACCAGTTTTGAGATCTGTGGATCAATACGGATTTTTGGTGTTAATTTCATCGCAAAGTATTCCATATTTTAGGAGAAATCGCCGTGAAACGTAATCAGTTGTTTAATCAGTCGTTTCATAGAATCGTTACATAAATTCGTTTCAAATCGATTCATTAGGATTATATATATATATAGGGTAGATAACATTTTAAAGAAATACTTATTATTTAAAAGTTTTTAATAATAACTCTTTGTTACATAATGCATTGAACAGTAATATTGTCTTCTTGCAATACGCCCCTGCCGGGGCTAAACAGAACTTCTTTTAAACAAAACGGATGGCCAACATTCCTCCCCATCTTTTACTAGCAAAAATAACAAATATAATTTCGAATCTGGTTTCTCTAACAACGAATTATATACGCATATGGCAGGAGAATATTAATGGTGAACGTTTTGTTATTCCATATTTTGGAATGAAATGTTTTATAATCATTCAATGGTTTTAATAATAACTTTGTATTTTCATGAAAAAAAGAAAACAGATTTAAAATAATTAAGATAACAGATGTAAAGTAAGAGATACGAAAAAAGTATATTTTGGTTTTTGTCAAAAATGATAACGATATCAAATTCTCCCCTTCTCCTTACAGATATCTTCCGATGTCAAGACCCCCCCCCCCGTCCCCTCACACACATTCCCCCCCTAAAGTGATACCTTATATATGTACACTTTACGTGTACAGCCCCATAGCCTTCTTTAATGTGAAAATCATAGTAGGCACATGTTATCATTTTATTTGTCAATTCTTGATATTATTACGCGAGAAAGATGCAGAGTACGTCAAAATAACAGAATATTTATAAACACGAAACAAACCTATAGGAAAATAGTATAAATGGAAACATTATCTTATTTTGGCGTACTGCGCATCCTGACCGAGTGAAAATGTCATGAATCGATATTGTCATTGAGAGTAGCGTTTTTCTTCAAATGCAAACAGAATAATATTACGAATATTTTAGCAAGTTGCTAGCATTATTTTTGTTATAACTCAAAAAGCGCATCTTCGATTTTAACGAATTTTTTTTTTCTTAAAAGTACATACTTTGAGCATTATTCTGTAATTTTTTGGTTGGTGTAAATATAAAATTACTACATTAATAATTAAAAAAAATTTTTTTTTTGTTTATTTTTCGATGTTAAAATTTGTGTAAAAATGTGAAAAAAAATATATAATGTTAACCAATATATTCTTCAATAATTGGCGTTGGTTTCTTTTTTTAACCTTTATACTTTTTGAGAAAAACGTAATTGAAAAATAGTAGCGTCGGCGCATACTTCGCCGATTATCTCAAGGACAGTTCAAGGTCAGGGGCTAAAAACACTTTATATTGTATTCTCATGGTGAGCCTTATTACCACACATGTTATTTCAAACATCGGCCATGGGGGCCATTTCGCTATGCTTATCCGGCTAGACCCTTTGGCGACCACAAATAAGTAACCATAAATGATGCCAACTTGGCTATAGCTTACTAATTTGGCGCAATTCTCATTGAAATTCAGTACCCATGAATATTCTCTTATAGGGTTTCTCGCATTTTAGCTTCTTAAAATTTGAGTAAAATTAGCTTCGAGTAAAATTTGCAAATTTTTAAAACCAAGAAATATGAAAGCTACCTTTTCCTACCGGCAAATGCCGAAAGGACTTTTACAATTGTGGTAGTCACTTTTAAACGTATCTTTTTTTTTTCTATATTTCTTAATGTGTATAAATTCTATGGATCATATACAGGGCTTCACAAAAGAATTCGAGTACATTTCTGTTATTGACGGAAATTACTGTAGGATAATTTTTAACTGTGTGATGCGTTTCCTATAACTGAACTAAGTTTTTGCATACAACAGCCGAACTTCGATTTAAAGAATCGTTCGGGACTAGCAACTTTGTTCGTTAAATCGCGACTATTCGTTAAATCGGGATAATAAATCACAAGAATTGTAATTAAGAAAAAAATCTCATTTATTCAAATTTTTATAGATAAATTACAATACATTCTATAGATGTTTGTTTGCTTTGTTTCAATTTTGTTTTCCAAACTTCTTTATCAATTATTTTCTGAAGCTGAGAAAACAGTGTCACCAACATCATGAGTCATCAAATACCGTTTCAAAGTATCCAAACGGTTAAATGCTTTTTTGAACGCGTCTTTTGAATTTCTCTTATTTAAGTATTGCGCGCAGCGCAATTTCCAGTTTCACTTCTCAATGTTAATTTAACATAGAAAAGCCTATGGAGATCATAACTTTTTCATTTTTTCTTCCTACCTTTTAGTCCCTGATGCCACTCATTTTTTATTCTTTACTAATTCTAATGGTATTATAAATTTAAAGTGTAAAAACGTTTGCCTGACGTCAGTGTCAAAACGAACGATAAAATGCCTTTGCATATTGGTGAATTATAACCCAGTGAGAAACATGGGCAATTTGTTTTACATTATTCAAATATTTTTCTTAATAATTCCAAATTTCGCTTTTTTCATTGATAATCAACGGACATTTTACATGGAAAATGTAACATTTTTTCTTCATTGTTGCAAAAATTTCAAAAGCCATTATAATAATTTATTTCATTTTAGTTGAAAGAATTCCACGTGAAATATTAAATTGAACTAGTTTTTAACCATTTGGAAAAATGGTTATTGTTCTCGTCAGGATGGGAAATCAAAAGCATATCTGAAGGTTTTTATTGGTTTAATCATCATTTTATTCGTTTCCTGATTGGTCTATACCAGTATCGGCGAACCTTTTTGCGTGCACGTGCCAAAATTTCACAAACAATATCTATCAACAATGTAACGTACCAAACTTTGGCATAAAATAATTTTGCAGTGTGCGATGTTTATACAAAACACTAGCTGAAAAATCAGTTGCTTTCATGCAAATTTCATAATTAATAATTAAAAAATATTAAAAATTAAAATACAATTTCTCTGTATTTTGGAATGAGCTATGAAACTAGCGAAATTTCAATTCGTAAATCTGATTTATACGTACTGTAGCAAGGAAATGAAGATAAACAATTTTATTTTAGTAATTTTTTACTTTATTATTAACCTTTTATGTACTGAATTATGAATTACATAATCATTTAATAAATTTTAGAAGGATTTTAGAAGATTGAAGGATTTAGAAGGATTAATTAAATTTGTAGGGATTTTGTGCAATATTTATAACACCACTCAAATCTTTCATTTTAAATAGTTTTCTTAGTATTTTGTCGAATTAGGAAATGTACAAATATAATGTTCTTACAATAAAAATATAGAAATATTTCCGAATAAAAAAGTCCCCCCCCCCCCCCCTTAACGCAAAGAAAGATAAAATAATGCAAAGGCAAAAGAAATTATCCTTTTAAAAATATTTTTGTTTTGTGTAACCCATAATGCTTTTGGGACAAGATAAATTAATGCATCTATAACTCATTCTAAACTGTATTACTACTCATCGATGTATTAAATGAATTTTATACCAAGTTATTTTATTAGTTCTTATAAGTACCGCCAGTAGATAAAGGGTTAATGCAACATCTGGTTATAATTATCCAAGTTGTATTAAACAATATATTGATGTGAAAACTTATTGATGAAATTTTTGCTGATGTTCGATGGAGCGTTCGGGAGAGAATTATATCTGATTGATATTTTGATAGTTTTATAAATATGTATAGAAATTGGATCCATTTTCCATCTTATTGCAGTGACTATCTAACAAAATTAGTCTGAAAAATGCAACTTTATAAATTCGTATAGAAAGGCAAAATACATGTTAAAAACCCTGAATAATATAACAGGAAAAGAAAATTCTTTTGATGAGTTAATCATGCAAAAAATAGTTGCATTTTTTCTGATAGTCTGTAGAACAAAATTTTATTTATTATAACAGAAAAAAATAATGTGTTGTCTGTATAATGATTATAAAATTTATTTTTTCGCGTGCCAGAAAAATTGTCTTACGTGCCAACTCCGGCACGCGTGCCATAGGTTCGCCAACACTGGTCTATACAGTAATATGTATTTCCCTTTACTTTCAAAAGAGATCTGTTGCCACTATGACAAAAAAGTAATAAAAACTACAAAAAAATTAATAACTCAGAAACAATTTGAGATACAGCTTTCAAACAAATTGCATTTAAAAGTGCATTTTTTTTCTCCATACGACGGTGTAAAAAGTAATATTGTGGGATGTTTAGAAGTTTAAGAATGAAATTTCATTTTAAATGGGTTGTCAGATTTCTTGGAAATCTGACGATGGAAAAGTCTTTTACCAAACAGCCAATGAAATGCTTGGATAATACATAAGTTTCAGGTGGATAATACGTACGAGTCGCAGGCGATTTCCGTCGCTTGCAATTTTTATGTGTAATAACACTATTAATGTTTAATTCAGGGCGTACGTAATGTAGGATCAACTCCGTGCTATTTTTTATCTCTTAAATTTTAGTCTTTGAAAAAATCATTTTCCAAATGGTCGTTGTAATTTGTTAAATTGCATTTTTTTTTTCAAGAATTAAAAAGGTGAATATGGCGTCATAGTGGAAATAAAAAGGATATTTTCAGAATAAGTTTTTGCTGTGGTCAAGTAAAAATTTAGTAAAAATTTTCAAATGGATAGCTATTTTTACGCAGGTATTAGTGAACGTAGTAAGGAATTACATAACTTAAATTATAAAATGTATTTTTTTCCGAGATGCAGGGTTCGTAAATATCATGTTATTTTCGAAAATATCAAAAATATCCGATATTTTGATATATATCCGATATTTTCGATATATATCCGATATTTTCAAAGCAGTCAACTTACCGCTGATAATAAATGTTTTCGAGCATAATATAGATCAGAAACTAAAATATATTGCACTTCACATGAAAACTTAATCAAAGAATATTCTAAAAATGCATTTTTCTTTTTATTTCTTGGGTTTTTTTTTTTCACTTAGAACAAAATTGAAGATTAACTAATTGAAAACTGTAACAATTTGCTTTATACACTTATAAAAAAAACATAACAAAAAAAAAACTAACTATAGGATTCAGTATCAAGATTAAGTATTAAAAAAAAATCAGATATTATAAAAACAAAATTTTAGATACAAAAGAGTTTTTTTAATTGAAAAATTTTAACATAAATATAAGTATAAAATGTCTTATTTCGTATTTCCTAACATGTTGTATACTTTAAACTCAACTGACCTAAACTTCAGAAAAGGTTCTTTTATAATGAAGCTGTATATAACTGCTTATTTAAATTAGTTTATCTTTCAATGGTTGTTCTGAATTATGTCCCATATAATCATTAGTTCAACATTTAAAAATAAAAGCTTCAAATCTAAAGCTTGAAAAATATATATATATATATTTTTTTTTGGCTTAAAAAATCACATCTAAAAGTTCTTTATCTACAGATTTACAGTCAATAACAGTTGAAAATTTATTTAATTTACACTGAAATAATACGAATTACGACTGAAAATATCAAAAATATTTTGCGCACATTCATATTTTTAAAATAAATATCAAATGCAGAAAATATGAAACAACTTGATATATTGAAAATAAATATCAAATGCTGAAAATATGAAACATCTTGATATATTGAAAATAAATATCAAGTAATATAAAAACAGCGGTAGAAATGATTAAAAAAAAGTCACTGGTCCCAAGGACCAGTAAACATCAGAGTTTACTGGTCCGCAGACATCGTCACTGGCCCTCTACATAAAATTATATTAAGTACCTTTAACCCTTTGAGTGACCCCCCCCCCCTCCTCCTCCGAGAATATAAACCAAACTTCCTTTCAGTTACTCAAAATTTTCGGCATAATAAAATGTAAAATTATAATTTGCTAAAAATTAAATAAGTAGTACATTAACAAAAACTGAAATTATTAATTATGTATTTTATTTCCGTTTTTTTATTTTAACCGACTAAGTTTTTATGCTTATTGTAATGTTTGGTTGCGGTTTTTGTCAGGGATGGGAAAATTTAAGTTTACCTGTCAGAGAGGGAAAAAAGTTACTTGCTTCATCAGAATGTTAAAAGACATATTGAATAGATTTTTTTTTTTTTTTAACCGAAATTTTTCTAATTTACCAATGTTTTTGAAGATAAAATAATATTTTGTATTTATCGCTAATGCTGCTTGGAGTCAAGCATTAACAAATGTTATTAAATACAAGAATATTGTTTTGAATTTTTACTTTGTGGGCATGCAGTGCTCATACATGCAGTATTTTTTACTTACTGCCACATGCATGCACAAATTTTTTTTTTTTTTACTATTTACTTTTTACAAATTCCCTTTCCCCTCTCTTTTTTTAGAAATAACGTTTGGAAAATTTTGGTATTTTGTTTTGAAAACATAATTGTTTTTTATTGGGCTTAGATCAATTTTAATATTTATATGAATCTCAGAATCATTATCATTACAAAATTTTATACTATTTGCTTTTTACAAATTTCTCTTCTCCCCCCCCCCCCATCTCTCTCTCTCTCTCTTTTCATAAATAACATTTGGAGAACTTTGGTATTTTGTTTGTAAAAGCATGTTAAAAGATAGATTGAATAGATCTTTTTTTTTTTTTTTTTTAACCAAAATTTTTCTAATTTACCGATGCTTTTGAAGACAAAATAATATTTTGTATTTAACGCTAATGCTGCTTGGGGACAAGTATTATAACAAATGTTATTAAATACAAGAATATTGTTTTGAATTTTTAATCTTATCATCTGTTAACCTTTTGTTAATTTTTATAATGAAATTGAATGAGTTTTTGTATAACCCTTGCATATTCTCCCTTGATCGTCTGTCATCTTTTTTGTTATGACCGACATTTTTTTAGCGATTTTGCAACCCTGACTATTTTCAGCGGTAGAATTGATTAAAAAAAAAATCACTGATCCCAAGGACTGGTCTGCAGACATCGTCACTGGACTGCTACATAAAATTATATAAGTACCTTAACCCTTTGAGTGACACCCCCTCCCCCCTCTCCTCCTCCGAGAATATAAACCAAACTTCCTTTCAGTTACCCAAAATTTTCAGCATAATAAAAGTAAAATTATGATTTGCTAAAAATTAAATAAATAGTACATAAACAAAAACTGAAATTATTATGTTTTTTATTTCCGTCTATTTATTTTAACTGACTAAGTTTTTATGCAAATTTTATGCATATTGTAATGTTTGGTTGCAGTTTTCTCAGGGATGGGAAAATTTACGTTTACCTGTCAGAGAGGGGAAAAAGTTACTGTTAGTTACTGGTCCTTCGGACCACTAAATTTTTTAAATTGTGGTCCGATTGAATTTTTAGTGGTCTCGGACCAGCGGACCACCAAGGATTTCGAACGCTGATAAAAATATCAAAAATCTTGATACTTTGAAAATAAATATTGGTTTTATATCCATTGATATATATCAACGAGCCCTGGCTGTATATAAATGAATATCTAAATTACATTTTATCTTTCAATGGCTGTTCTGAATTTTAACTGCCTCACATAATGATTATTTCTACATTTAAAAATAAAAGTTTCAAACAGAGCCTGGAAAAGATTTGTTTTCTTCTTTTCCTGAAAAAGTCACTGCCAGAGACAAAATTTCATTATCTACAGAATGGCACAGTCAATAACAGGTGGAAATTTCATTTACACTTTCTTTGAATGTAGAAAATATCAAAATTATTTAGCACGGTGATATTTTAAAAATAAATATCAAATATACAAAATATCAAACATCTTGATATTTTTAAAATAAATATCAAGAATTTGAAAATATCGAAAATATCAAAAATCTTGATATTTTAAAAATAAATATAGGATATATATTAAGATATATATTATGACCATTGATATGTATCAACGAACCCTGCCGAGATGAGAACTATTTATACACCAAGTTAAACTTAGGTAATAATTTTCTGATGTGTTTACATCACCCCTTGGGAGAGAATAAGGTAACAAAAAAAGGGGGTCTCTGTGGCTGAATGGTCAAAGCGCCATTCTGCTAATCGCTTGCGAGTGTAAGAGATTGTGGGTTCGATTCCCGCTGGTTCCATTGCACATACTCTTTGTGTGGAACTCCCAGGGTGTATTTCTCTTGTGTTGTAATATTTCCTTGTGCTATCTTGTCTCCGACTTATAAGCGGGCTCTTATGTCAAGCACACGAGTCGTATGTTTGTTGTTCAGTAAATAAATAAAAGGTAACAAAATTTAAGTAAAACTTTTATTTTTTATTTTTTACTGTATCACAGTTTTGTTAAATATTAGCAGTAAGGATTCAACACAATTTATTTTTGCATTCATAACGTTCCTGAGTGGGAAATAGGGTATCTAAATTTAAGTGAAGTTAATTTTTTATATTTGATTATAGATTTTTTACGTTCAGATTGGAAGTTTTTGTCCAAACTACAGCAAACCTGCATTACTACAGTGGTGAAATATTTTTAATTATACATTGGTAAACAGCATCACGCATTGTGATGCAATACCGCATACATTAAAGCCTGATGATGATACCCTCTATTAATTTTGAAATGAGTTCGTCTGAATGCAGTAGTTATTAAAAAACTTGACATATTAAACAAAAACATAATTTGAAGAACAAATTAAAAAACAAAATGTATTTCCAAAATTGTTTAAGCCCGAGAAGGGTCAGATATTAAAGATATTTCATTCAATTAGGTCTACATTAAATGCTAAATTTTTGTAACAAATTAGTTAAGCCAATTGAAGATTAAAAAATAAAAATAAAATTCATACAATATGATACTTAAAACACCCTAAAAAATTAGATTCCGTTCAAATGAAATCGAAATAAATCTTAGATTTCTTCCATCTTTAATTGAAAATATTTGTATTGCAGATTTTGTATTATGTTTATGACAATTGTACATAAAATGATAAGATGCATACAAAATATAAAACTTGTAAAAATGTCTAAGATTTATTTCGATTTCATTTGAACGGAATCTAATATTTTAGGGTGTTTTAAGTATCATATTGTATGAATTTTATTTTTATTTTTTAATCTTCAATTGGCTTAACTAATTTGTTACAAAAAATTTAACATTAAATGTAGAACTAATTGAATGAAATATCTTAATATCTGTCCCTTCTCGGGCTTAAACAATGTAGGAAATAAATTTTGTTTTTTTAACTTGTTCTTCAAATTATGTTTTTGTTTAATAGAGGTCTACAGGGGTCGGAATTTCCATGCCCGGTTACATTATTACAGTTCTCGGCCCTGCCCGACTCGACTCAATTTCTACAAAAAAAGGTTTCTTTTTTCTCGACATATATTTAAGTTTATTTTAATGAATACTACATACATATTTATGGGAACATTTTAAAGTATATTTTAGATTACTATGTGTTCACAAAACAGAAAACACACAACAGTAACATTAATGATTACTTACAGTTTTTTAGCATCGTCTCTACAGATGTTTCAAAATTCAAATAAGGATTCATTAAAAAATTATTGTAGTTTAGAATAAAGGGTTAAAAGCATGATAACTTTTGAAGCTGTAGATTTGTAAAACTACACTGGTTTAAAAAAATTAAGGAAAAACAACAAAAATAGCGATTGCTCAAAATGTTATAGATTTTTATAAAACTGAGCCACAATATACAGCACATAGTAAGGTATAAAATAACATTAAAAGAAATTACCAGACGATTGTGGTGTTTTAGAAATTAACACAATTATAAAATAAAGAAAATAAATGTGCTAGTTTGATATAGGAAAAGTACCTTTAATATGGAGTATGGTCACCCCTAGTAGCAATATAACACATACAGCGATGTATGATACTGTCAATTATGCGATCAATAAGTTCGCTAGGAAGTGTAAGCCATTTCTTTTGTAAAGCAGTTGTAAGCTTGCCAATAGTCTGAGGAGGGGGATTGAGAGCAACAACACACCTTCCTAAAGCATAACAAACATGTTCGATGGGATTCAAGTCAGATGATCGAGCTGGCCGTTCCATGCGCTGAATTATTTAGTGCTGAATATAATCTTCCACGATGCAAACATTGTGCGGTGTAGCGTTATCGTCCTGTAACAGGAAATCATTACCTATTGTGCCAGAATAAGGGCGCGCATAAGCATCAAGAATGCCATCTCTATAGACGTGAGCAATCACAGTTTCACGTGGAAAGACATGGAGGTCTATGTGTCCACTCAGAGAAATACCACCCCAAACACAGAAACTGCCTCCTCCGTATGAATCTCTTTCACGAATGTTTCATGGATGATAGCGGATTCCCTGTTATGTCCAAATCAAACAACGCCTACTATCGTTTTGGAGGCTAACCAGGACTCATACGTGAAGAGAACACGCCTCCATTGATTAGCCGCCCAGTGGACATGTTGACGTACCCAACTTAAACGTTCTCTCCTGTGACGCGAGGTAAGCGGCACACAAATGGCTGGTCGCCTCGCATCAATAACACCTTCACGAAGCCTTCTACGCAAAATAGACATTGATACCAATCTTCCAGTGGCTGCAGCAAGGGAGGTTTCAAGATGAGAGGGGGTTGCTGTTTTATTCGTTCGTACACAAAACAGCAAATATCGGTCATCGGTGCCTGTCGTAGCTCTTGCCCGTTCTTTGTTAAACCTTCTGGAGGCCAAAAGAGTGGTTTGAAGTTGTTTCCAAAGCCTATGATCAACAGAAGGGCTCACATTTAGCCATCTGGCCACCTCTGTCTGATTTTGACCTGCTTCCAATCTTCCAATAGCTCTATATCGCAGTTCCGCGGACAAATGATACCTCGAGATCATACTAAGGAATTGGCTATCTCAGTTTTCTTGTCTCATAATCACACAGCGACACCTGCAGCCCTATTCTCTAGCGTGCATTTTTAAGCTCCTCACAGATGACGCAATCCGACTGAAGCACCACTAAATTAAATTTTGTAATTTTATTCAATTATTTGTAATTTTATTTTTTAGTTAACAACATATCCAAATTTCATACGGATGGGTTTATTTTTGAACAAGTTATCGCTATTTTTGTGATTTTTCCCTAATTTTTGGAAACCAGTGTATTTCTTTCATTTTTAAGACTTTTCTCAAATCCAAAGGAGCTACATTCTGACACATTTATGAATTCCTTCCTTTTCGGAAACGTGTAAGGTTGGCTGGTATTCTTATTCAGAAACTACGCAAATGCCATTTTTTCCCCCTTAGATAAAAGCAATATATCTTTCAGAAAATACTACCAAAGTCAGCGTTTTGAATCGAATTTCTAGAAGCGATAGCACAGGAGAGGAGAAAAACTTACAGTCACGTGACAAGAATTTCTGTTATCACTGTAATTTATCAAAAAGGGAAAAATCTATTCGATTCCAAATGCCTTCAACAGTCAGGCCAGTCAATTTTATATTAATACTTTTACAAAACATAATGCCTGCCCTACACATCCTGAGAACGATTAAGAGCAGTTCCGTCCCAGCACGACTATGTAGAAAAAAAAAATGCAAGCCTGATCTCGGCCCGGCACGAGTCTGCTGAAACAATTAAACCCGGGATCACAGAGATCATGTAACTGTACGATGCCGATCTCTACGATGGACATGTTATACTTCTGTATTGATGTTGTTAAACTCGCATCGGCTCGTGAAGCACATTTACACTTCTCGAAAAAGTTATATTCATTGAAAATGGCTCGTATTTTATCTGCTTCGCTTACATTTTTATATCGGTCCGATAGGCCTGCTTAATATTTTTTATCGGCCCGGCCTTACAGGCCCGTTCAATTTTTTTGCCGGCCCGGCCCGTTTATTTTGTCTGTCGGTCTGGCCTGTCCCGTTGGAAAAATTGTCCTAATTCTGGCGGTCCGGCCCATTTGAAAGTTCGCCTTCATTTCGCTGGCCCGCGCCCGCGCAGACCTCTAATGTTACATACTTCATTTCTATTTCATCTTCATCCGATCCACTACTACTGCTGTTGATAATCTTGGTGTAATGTTCATTTTCGCATGAAGCTATTTATGCATCATAAGATACATCTCTCTATTCTAAAAAAAAGTAACTACCGCTGTCACCGCCGCCGCCGCCGCCGCCGGTTTTGAATTTTTTGTGACCGGAGGTCTTTCTTCGTTAATATTAAGAAAAATAATGCATACAAAAATATGAAAATCGGTGGTTTTATACAGAAATGTTTGATAAACACGCTGATGCAGACAGTTTTCAAATCGAAGAATTATTTTAAGAGATATTTAATGCTAAAGTTGGACAAAATCGTTCCACTAAAAAAGTTTTATAGGAGCAAAAACTATACATCGGGATTTAATAATTTTTAGATCATTTTATACGTTATAATTTTCCGGTGTGCAGAATTAATTTATTTTTTTTAATTTGACTCATTTTTCGAGGTTTCATTTCTATTTTAAATTCATATTTTCAGCATTTCGAGAGATATTTTTTACTTATTTCAGAAAATTGTACTAATTTAACCTGTTGCCAACTGTATAAACAATGGAAACAATAATGTTTGCTTCAAATTAAAAATTTATTTACACGTGACTATTATAAACAGAAAAAAAACTTTCAAATTAGAATTAAATAATTACGTATAAAAAGCAGGAACTTATTGGAAATTACTTCATCTATAATTACAAGTGAATTTTTAAAGAGAAAGGATATTGTAAAATAATGAATTCATTAACGTGCGTTAGAAGTTTTAAATAGGAGAAATTACATCACATTTACGTCACATTACACTTATTACGTAAAATGAACAAAAAATAATATTGCAAAACAGTTTAAATTTAAAAATACCGCGAGACATTTACTTGATATTTTGAGATGAACTTTTCAACTATTTTTTTTTTTTTTTTTTTTTTTTTTTGGACAGCGCAAATAATATTTTATTTCTAATAAAAGTATTTTCACGTGAATATTAAAAAGGGAAAGAAAAGTTTGGTGAAAATTACGTCAAATTAAAAACGATATATTTAAAATGTCTTATTTAAAAGGACTTTCTTTTCGCTTTGTTAAAAAATACCGGGAGACAAAGACTCTGTTTACTTAATTCATTTTATATTAGATGATTTTGAAATGCCATTGTATCTTTTAACAGCAGCTGATTTTTCCGTAAAATTCCCCAATCAAAGAGAAATGAATAGAAACCCGTTTATAGGGAGATCGCCTTTGTTTTTTTAATTATAATTCAATCTTCCAAAATCTTTTTAAAGCCGATCAAATTAGCGTGCTTTTAGAGACTGCAGTGTCTGAACGGGGGGTTGGCGAGCGTAGCTCGTAGGGGGCCGAGCCCCCTAGTATATAAAAAAATAATAATCAAGAACATTGAAACTTTTTAATAAATATTAGAAAATTTCTTCAATTTTTCATTTCTTGACATCGAAAGTTATTCGTTAAATCGGCATTATTATTTCGTTAAATCGAAGCATTTTTGTTCCATTTTCGTCGGGGCCATAAAATATTTTGCTAAATCGAGAAATACGTTGAATCGGGGCGCGACTGTATGTAGTACATGGATGGTTCAATAATATTGTCCCTAGTATATATAAAAAATATTTGTACTGGGATGTTGATGTGGAATATCGAAGCCTAATGTTTTAAACAGGGGCGTAGCTACCGTGGAGCAGTTGGAGCAGACTGCTCCAGGCGCATGCATCCTAAGGGCGCAAAATTAGAAAGAGCAGAATAAAGATTTGTAGAAATATTTGCATATTTTTTTCATTATTAATTAGATGTTATAGATGAATCTTGTTGCAATCAGCATATTCCTATGATGTTTTACCTCAACTATTTCGATTGAAAACATGTTTTATACAATGTTACAAGAAATTACTTCTATTCGTGAAGTTTCAGTTTAAATTCATACCATATTGAATCCTGAAGTAACTTCTCCAACACCGTTTTAGCATGCCTGTTTTTAGGTAGATTTCGTAAGAAATAGTACCTATTACAGTCGTTACCATGGTGCGACTTTTGAAAAATTCCTTCATAACTTTTCATTATATGACCCCAGAAACCCAAAACCAACCCCACCTAAAAAGTTTATATATATATGCATGTGCTAAATTTTGTCCGCATGATGAAAGTCGCAATTATGCACGGATCGTCTTCAAACTCACCAAAAACATTCAGATGGCTAATATCTCGACGGAAATTGTAAATGGGTAAAATCCGCCCAAGGGTGGTGGAAATGGGGAAAATAAAAGTAGGGTTTTAGGGAGAAAATAATTCACACAACTTCGTCAATTCGCAAGATATCAAATCCAATTAAATTTCTCTCTATTCTAAAAAAAAGTAACTCCCGCTGTCACCGCCGCCGCCGCCGCCGCCGCCGCCGGTTTTGAATTTTTTGTGACCGGAGGTCTTTCTTCGTTAATATTAAGAAAAATAATGCATACAAAAATATGAAAATTGGTAGTATTATACAGAAATGTTTGATAAACACGCTGATGTAGACAGTTTTCAAATCGAAGAATTATTTTAAGAGATATTTAATGCTAAAGTTGGACAAAATCGTTCCATTAAAAAAGTTTTATAGGAGCAAAAACTATACATCGGAATTTAATACTTTTTAGATCATTTTATACGTTATAATTTCCCGGTGTGCAGAAATAATTTATTTTTTTAATTTGACTCATTTTTCGAGGTTTCATTTCTATTTTAAATTCAAATTTTCAGCATTTCGAGAGATATTTTTTTACTTATTTCAGAAAATTGTACTAATTTAACCTGTTGCCAAACTGTATAAACAACGGAAACAATAATGTTTGCTTCAAATTAAAAATTTATTTACGCGTGACTATTATAAACAGAAAAGAAAAACTTTCAAATTAGAATTAAATAATTACGTATAAAAAGCAGGAACTTATTGAAAATTACTTCATCTATAATTACACGTGAATTTTAACAGAGAAAGGATATTGTAAAGTAATAAATTCATTAACATGCGTTAGAAGTCTTAAATAGGAGAAATTACATCACATTTACGTCACATTACACTTATTACGTAAAATGAACAAAAAATAATATTGCAAAATAGTAGTTTAAATTTAAAAATAGCGCGAGACATTTACTTGATATTTTGAGATGAACTTTTCAACTTTTTTTTTTTTTTTTTTTTTTTGACAGCGCAAATAATATTTCATTTCTAATAAAAGCATTTTCACGTGAATATTAAAAAGGGAAAGAAAAGTTTGGTGAAAATTACGTCAGATTAAAAACGATATATTTAAAATGTTTTATTTAAAAGGACTTTTTTTTCGCTTTGTTAAAAAATACCGGGAGACAAAGACTCTGTTTACTTAATTCATTTTATATTAGATGATTTTGAAATGCCATTGTATCTTTTAACAGCAGCTGATTTTTCCGTAAAATTCCCCAATCAAAGAGAAATGAATAGAAACCCGTTTATAGGGAGATCGCCTTTGTTTTTTTAATTATAATTCAATCTTCCAAAATCTTTTTAAAGCCGATCAAATTAGCGTGCTTTTAGAGACTGCAGTGTCTGAACGGGGGGTTGGTGAGCGTAGCTCGTAGGGGGCCGAGCCCCCTAGTATTATAAATCTTCTTAATGTTATCTACAACTTTTATATTGACAAGTTTTTGATAGGACCGAATCTTACACCAAATGCAAATTAAGAATACGTAGCGGTTAAAGAAAAAAATATTCTGTATATTATATCTATACTAACATGATTCTGAAAACAAACAATAGCTCTTAACGAAAAATGAAATTAAAATCTCCTCAAAAGCAGCCAGATAAAACTGTTAAACTGAGTTTATCTCTAATCTTCATTTAGTTTTTGTTGGTGAAATTAATACTTAACTTCGAAATCTAGCTGCGCCTGTAGGCCGAGCCGGCAGGGATTTTTTTTTTTTTTTTTTTTCTGTAACTGTTCCTTGGACGACAGTTGAAGATCGTCAAATCTATAATCAAAACTTGTTTACAGGGTTCTTATCGGTCACTTTATTGGGTACCACTGTTTTCAAAAAATAATCTTTCTGGTGCATTTCTTTTGAAAATGTTTTAGAAATTTATTATGGTGATTACTGTGCGGAAATAATGGTAGCCAAAGAAGTCACCTTTGTGAAACCTATATTTACGATGTAACAGCAATGACTTGGCTATTTAGTTATTTTACAATTTGGAGTAAAAAAAAAAGTTTGACAAGCTGAAGAAAATTATTGAAATTATTGACCATTTTACAAACAAAAAACCCCACAAAAGAACAAAAATTTTCAATTTTTTTTTTGTGTGTGTGTGTGTGTGGAAATTAAACATGCATTAGTACAGATGATTATAAAACAATAAGAGCCAGGCACATTCCTCATCAGTCCACGACGACAAAACTTAGAGGAGGGGGGGGGGGAGGGTGAGGGGGAAGCGGCAAATTAAATTTTGTGCGTCTTGTTTTTGAGATTTTGAAAATATGGAAAATCTCAAATGCAGAATTGATGAGCCTTTTTGATCATAAAGGAAGAAAAAATTAAGTAAGTGTTTTTCTTAGAACCTGATTATCACCTATGCACACTTACATCACTTTCACCACCATCAAAATGTATTTTTACGTATTAAACCTTATTTAATCACAAAATTTTAGGATTGTGAGTTTGCTTGGGCCGTAATCATTCTCTGTTCCTGTCCCCCCGCTCTGAGAGTCTGTATGTGACACAAATTTTGTGGACGCTCTATCTCAAGAACTAAGGCAAGTTGCGTGTTCCTTCTTCTCTCCAGATTAAAACATGTCTAGAATCCGTGTTCAGACTACATCTGGACTCATTAGTAAATAGTACTCGGACCCAGTCTTTTTGGCTCCGCTGATCACAACGACGCCTTTGGAAACTGGAGTGCATGGGATACAAACTTTTGGTTTTATCTCATGCAGTCAGTAGAACTGCTAAGTCGAGTTCCTGTGGCAGCCTGAAACCTGAAAGTCTGAAACCAAATCTCTTGTAGTCACTTCGCGGTTTCTTCGAGCCGACAATGTCAGAAAACGGGTTTCGGATGCAGTTGGTGCTCTTGGTCGCCCTTGACCAGGTTGGCTATCAATGGATCGAGTACTTAAAAAGCGGCTCCAATCTCTTGATATGGCAATGTGAGGGATATTCAAATCTTGGGCGACCTCCATTTGTGTTTCATCTCCCTCGATTCTACCAATTAATCTCCACTTTTGAACTTTACTTAAATGATGCCTTTGAGCCATAACTAATGAATACTGACTCTCAGACACCACATCCATTTTAAACAACACTACAGACCAGAATTGCAGCATGCGTCCATTGCGCACCACATTGTCAATCATCTAATTTTCTTATTTTCGACTGTAATGTATGTGCGGAAGTGCAATTTTGTGTTCAATTGTATTTAATTAACATAAATAATTGCAGCATTGGGCATTGGTTGCAACATTAACTTAGTGAACATATTTTTTCCATTATCCTTTAATTTTGATGAAAAGTGAAAAAATTGCAATCTTAAGTAATATGTAAGGGTGTCAATCAGGGTTCTCGCTGCCGATCGCCACTGCACCAAAACGTTTCATTTGGCGAGAAAATGACTGAAATCGCCAAATTGCAAGAGATCTTTTTTTTCTTTCGTCGATACTCTCAATGATGTTATTCCACGATTAAACCTTTCCTATGTAACTCGATATTTGTGTTCTGATATTCTTAGTATTTCACGACGAATCTATTATTACCATTATTTGAATTTGGATAGTTTTTCTTTAACGATTTGCCAAATTGCTCAGATTAGTGAAAAGCCAGTGAGGACCCCGGTGTCTGGCTCATTTTCTAAACCATTAACTGTAGAAATATATTTATAATTGTAGAAAAGCTTCAAAGTTGTTCTTCATCCTCTTAAAAGTAATTTATGTCAAAATTTTTATTTTTTTAAATTACGAGGTTTACATTTTTATTCGCGTTACATTTAGGAAAATCTTCTCCATACTTTAACAGGTAAAAAAAAAAAAAAAAATGTACGACCAAAATTTACAGAGTTATGATACTTTGAATTTTATGGAATTTTAGTATTTTTTGGCACTAAAAACAGAAAACCTGTTTCATCCATATGCGAAAAGAAAATCTTGATAATAGTTTTTTCTTTTATTAGTATTCTACAATACTTCGAAACCCTTGAAAAGAAAAAAATAGATATTAAGCACAGCAAATTGCATTGGCTCATTGGCGCATTTAAAATTAAATTCCCGCCCAATTCTCAGAAAATATTGGTAGGTCCGTACTCAAAGAATTATAATTCATTTCATTAATTATTTGTATTTAATACGTTGTTAAAATACTTTGACTTTCAAATAAAAGTAAAGTTTTAAATAGAATTAAGGTTATTATATAAATTTTGAACTTGAAAACAAAACTGCGCAGAACGTTTTCGTGTGACAAGAGGGCGCACAAACTTTCCTTGCTCCAGGGCGCTGAATATGTAGCTACGCCACTGGTTTTAAATGCCTATATGCTCAATTTCAGAACCGTAGCTGCTATACAAACCATAGCTATGGAGGGAGGGGTGATGTTTTAAAGGTCTATTTTTGAGGGAGTTTTTAAGGAGGGAGGTGAGGGTGAAATGCTGGTTTGGAGCTTATGAGGCTACATTTGTGACAGTGGATGAGATGTGGCTATATCACTATGATCCCGGTTCCAAACGACAGTAGTTACGTCTCATCCACTGTCACAAATCTGGCCCCATAAGCTAAAACTCAGCTTTTCACCCCCACTCACCCCATTTCACTCCTCCCTCCAAAACTATGTGAATATAGCAGCTACGATTCTGAAATTGAACATGTGGGCATCTAAGACTCTAGCCTTCTATTTTCCACAACAACCATCGCAGTACAAATATTTTATATACACTAGGGACAGTAATTGTTGAACCACCCACGTATGTATATACAGTGAAACCTCCTTGAACGGCTACCTCTAAACAACGAAAAACTTCGAACACCGTCCACATGTTGATGGAACCAAGCACGTTGCATAGCATTAACATTAGAACGAACCTCTAAATAAGGAATTCTGAACAACGGCCACTCAAAAGTCACAAGAAAAATTTCTACAGCTCCTGGTACAATTTCATATTTATTTGCAAACTGAAATGTGAAGCAGATCAAATAAAATTTACTTGATATGGTGAACAAACAGAAAATGAAGACATTAATAATAATAGGGAAATTTTGTATAATATTCTTAGAACGGAATTCATAACTAACATAACGGCCAGCTTGTTTGTATCTCTGGTAAAAAATTTGGCAGATAGTGCCACATTTTATTCCATGCAGCAAATGGTGGAAGATGGAACAGAGGAAGCGGAAATAGATAATAGAATCACCCAAAATTTCCAGTATTAACACATATACCGAAGATTTGAAGAACCTTCGTTAAATCCAAAATTTTTCATTAAATCATAATGATGATGAGTTGTATAGCAAATCAAGTCATATTTTTTTCTTTGGAGAAAGACATTTGCAGCAAAAAAAAAAAAAAAAAAAAAACAACAACAAAAAAAACAACTGCAAATCATTGATTTTCTTATTATATTAAAACAATGATGATTAATTGAAATGACTGTTTCTATTTCTATTTAAACTTATGCAATTTTGATTTTTTTTTAAATGAAACCTCTGAATAACACCCACCTCTGAAGAGCGGCCAGTCCCACGGGTAATCGTTATTGAGAGGTTGCACTGTAAAAATTTATAGATCCTAATTAGGGCTGCACAAAAGAATTTGTGTATTTTTCCGATTATTGAGAGCAGTTTCTAACATTGGATTTGGAAATGTGTTTTGCGTTTTCCAAATTGTTTACTTAGACTTTATTAAATGGTGAAGTTTTGATACAGTAATTATGCTGAGCAGTCTTTCATAATCTATGCTTGCTAAATGATTTTTTTTCTTGTTAACACTTTCCATGGTAGTTGAAAAGTGTTTATGAATACGGTTTGTTTGTCTGTCCGTGTTCTAACTCGCATAAATATAGTCGGATTGCCATATAATTGATATATGTTATTGAGTTTTACCATGGCATGTTCGGTATTGAAAATGATGTGTACCATTTATAGTTTGTTTAAAAAGATAGTTTCAAAAGAATGCCATTACATTATGGTCAATGGAGCAAAACCCTTTGCAATGTGTTTGAATGATGTTACACTATTTCAAATATATTACTACTGATATATCTTACTGAGGTGCGCTACAAAATGCTTACTGTAGAATGCAGAATATGGTGTGCATTACATTTATCGTTCATTAACACTACGCTGTAAAAAAAAAAAGAAAAAATAAATAAAAAAAACCGGACTAAAATACGGAAATTGTACTGGCAATCAAGACGCCGGTACTATTTCTATATTTTAACGGAAATTTTACCACGTAAATTCCAGAAAACAGAAAATTTTGCGTTAAAATACGGAAATAGTACTGTCGTCTCGATTGCCAGTACAATTTCCGTATTTTAGTGCGTTTTTTTTACAGTGTACAAGGACACCCAAAAGTTACAATACTATTGATATACCTTACTGAAGTGCGTTTCAAAATGCTTACTGCAGAATGTAGAACAGGGTGTGCATAACATTTATCGTTCATTTACACTGCAAGGACACCCAAAGGTTACAGTACTATTGATATACCTTATTGAAGTGCCCTACAAAATGCTTACTGTAGGATGTAGAACAGGGTGTGCATAACATTTATCGTTCATTTACACTGCAAGGGCACTCAAAAGTTACAGTACTGTTGATGTATCTTACTGAAGTGCGCTACAAAATGCTTACTGTAGAATGTAGTATAGAGTGTGCATAACATTTATTGTTCATTTACACTGCAAGGACACCCAAAGGTTACAGTACTATTCATATATCTTGCTGAAGTGCGCTACAAAATGCTTACTGTAGAATGTAGTATAGAGTGTTCATAACATTTACTGTTCATTTACACTGCAAGGACACCCAAAGGTTACGGTACTGTTGATATACCGTACTGAAGTGCGTTTCAAAATGCTTACTGTAGGATGTAGAACAGGGTGCGCATAACATTTACACTGCAAGGACACCCAAACGTTACAGTACTATTGATATACCTTATTGAAGTGCCCTACAAAATGCTTACTGTAGGATGTAGAATAGGGTGTGCATAACATTTATCGTTCATTTACACTGCAAGGGCACTCAAAAGTTACAGTACTGTTGATATATCTTACTGAAGTGCGCTACAAAATGCTTACTGTAGAATGTAGTATACAGTGTGCATAACATTTATTGTTCATTTACACTGCAAGGACACCCAAAGGTTACAGTACTATTGATATATCGTGCTGAAGTGCGCTACAAAATGCTTACTGTAGAATGTAGTATAGAGTGTTCATAACATTTATTGTTCATTTACACTGCAAGGACGCCCAAAGGTTACGGTACTGTTGATGTACCTTACTGAAGTGCGTTTCAAAAGGCTTACTGTAGAATGTAAAACAGGGTGTGCATAACATTTATCGTTCATTTACACTGCAAGGACACCCAAAGGTTACAGTACTATTGATATACCTTACTGAAGTACGCTACAAAATGCAGAAATGCTGTAGAATGTAGTATAGAGTGTGCATAACATTTATCGTTCATTTACACTGCAAGGACTCCCAAAGGTTACAGTACTATTGATATACCTTACTGAAGTGCGCTACAAAATGCTTAGTGTAGAATGAAGTATAGAGTGTTCATAACATTTATTGTTCATTTACACTGCAAGGACACCCAAAGGTTACAGTACTATTGATATATCGTGCTGAAGTGCGCTACAAAATGCTTACTGTAGAATGTAGTATAGAGTGTTCATAACATTTATTGTACATTTACACTGCAAGGACGCCCAAAGGTTACGGTACTGTTGATATACCTTACTGAAGTGCGTTTCAAAATGCTTACTGTAGAATGTAAAACAGGGTGTGCATAACATTTATCGTTCATTTACACTGCAAGGACACCCAAAGGTTACAGTACTATTGATATACCTTACTGAAGTGCGTTTCAAAATGCTTACTGCAGAATGTAGAACAGGGTGTGCATAACATTTATCGTTCATTTACACTGCAAGGACACCCAAAGGTTACAGTACTGTTGATGTATCTTACTGAAGTGCGCTACAAAATGCTTACTGTAGAATGTAGTATAGAGTGTGCATAACATTTATTGTTCATTTACACTGCAAGGACACCCAAAGGTTACAGTACTATTCATATATCTTGCTGAAGTGCGCTACAAAATGCTTACTGTAGAATGTAGTATAGAGTGTTCATAACATTTATTGTTCATTTACACTGCAAGGACACCCAAAGGTTACGGTACTGTTGATATACCGTACTGAAGTGCGTTTCAAAATGCTTACTGTAGAATGTAGAACAGGGTGTGCATAACATTTACACTGCAAGGACACCCAAAGGTTACAGTACTATTGATATACCTTATTGAAGTGCCCTACAAAATGCTTACTGTAGGATGTAGAATAGGGTGTGCATAACATTTATCGTACATTTACACTGCAAGGACACTCAAAAGTTACAGTACTGTTGATATATCTTACTGAAGTGCGCTACAAAATGCTTACTGTAGAATGTAGTATACAGTGTGCATAACATTTATTGTTCATTTACACTGCAAGGACACCCAAAGGTTACAGTACTATTGATATATCGTGCTGAAGTGCGCTACAAAATGCTTACTGTAGAATGTAGCATAGAGTGTTCATAACATTTATTGTTCATTTACACTGCAAGGACGCCCAAAGGTTACGGTACTGTTGATATACCTTACTGAAGTGCGTTTCAAAATGCTTACTGTAGAATGTAAAAAAGGGTGTGCATAACATTTATCGTTCATTTACACTGCAAGGACACCCAAAGGTTACAGTACTATTGATATACCTTACTGAAGTACGCTACAAAATGCTTACTGTAGAATGTAGTATAGAGTGTGCATAACATTTATTGTTCATTTACACTGCAAGGACACCCAAAGGTTACAGTACTATTGATATACTTTACTGAAGTGCGCTACAAAATGCTTAGTGTAGAATGTAGTATAGAGTGTGCATAACATTTATTGTTCATTTACACTGAAGGACACCCAAAGGTTACAGTACTATTGACATACTTTACTGAAGTGCGCTACAAAATGCTTACTGTAGGATGTAGAATAGGGTGTGCATAACATTTATCGTTCATTTACACTGCAAGTACACCCAAAAGTTACAGTACTGTTGATATATCTTACTGAAGTGCGCTACAAAATGTTTACTGTAGAATGTAGTATAGAGTGTGCAAAACATTTATTGTTCATTTACACTGCAAGGACACCCAAAGGTTACAGTACTATTGATATATCTTGCTGAAGTGCGCTACAAAATGCTTACTGTAGAATGTAGTATAGAGTGTTCATAACATTTATTGTTCATCTACACTGCAAGGACTCCCAAAGGTTACAGTACTGTTGATATATCTTACTGAAGTGCGCTACAAAATGCTTACTGTAGAATGTAGTATAGAGTGTGCATAACATTTATCGTTCATTTACACTGCAAGGACACCAAAAGGTTACAGTACTGTTGATATATCTTACTGAAGTGCCCTACAAAATGCTTAGTGTAGAATGTAGTATAGAGTGTGCATAACATTTATTGTTCATTTACACTGCAAGGACACCCAAAGGTTACAGTACTATTGATATACTTTACTGAAGTGCGCTACAAAATGCTTACCGTAGGATGTAGAATAGGGTGTGCATAACATTTATCGTTCATTTACACTGCAAGTACACTCAAAAGTTTCAGTACTGTTGATATATCTTACTGAAGCGCGCTACAAAATGCTTACTGTAGAATGTAGTATAGAGTGTGCATAACATTTATTGTTCATTTACACTGCAAGGACATCGAAAGATTACAGTACTATTGATATACCTTATTGAAATGCGCTGTAAAATGCTTACTGTAGGATGTAGAATAGGGTGTGCATAACATTTATCGTTCATTTACACTGCAAGGGCACTCAAAAGTTACAGTACTACTGATATATTTTACTGAAGTGCGCTACAAAATGCTTACTGTAGAATTGTAGAGCAGAGTGTGCATAACATTTATCGTTCATTTACATTACAAGGACACCCAACAGTTACAGTATTGTCAATAATTTCCGGAAGAGCGTTTTCAATTGTGATATACGTTTTTAAATTTAACTAATTTTTCATCATATACAGGGCTGCACGAAAGAATTCGTATATTTTTTCCGACTATAGGTGATACAGTACAAAGTCTAAAGTTCGGACACCCAAAGTTCGGACTTTCAAGCGGCAGTATTCAAGAAAGAAATGAAAAAACAAAATTGTTGAAACAAAAAAAAGTTTAAATCAAAGAAGCTTTAAAGCTTTATTACTGAATCTTAAATTATGTCTATGTACAGAATAAAAGAAAAACTTCTCAATGATATACCTAAGTTAATAAAGCAGACCACATTAAATAAAATATTCAATAGTTCAATCGAAAGTTACAATTTCTTCTTAAATTATTTGTTCCCTTAGGGCTTTTCTCAACTGCTCTGCTCAACAAGTGCAAAACGTTTTGACACATTTATAAATTTATTTTTTTAACGGAAAGTCATAAAATTGGGAGGCCTGACTATGGAAGCGATTTGGAATTGAACTGTGACAATTGAACGTTTTTAACCCTTCCTTGTGTCGTTATTCTTCTTTCGCGCGGGAATTCGGTTCAAAACTCCCACTTTGACACTATTTTCTGAAAGATCTATATTGCGTTTGCAAAAAAAAAAAAAAAAAAAAAAAAACGATAAACACAGTTTGATTACATTGTTTCTGAACAACAACAACTACTAGTTTCATGCATTTCCGAACAAAAATTAATTAAAACTTATGTCATAAAGTTGCCCTTTTCGATTTGAAAAGAGACTTAAATAAAGGTTTTTGTTTTACTTTTGATTTTGTTATGATTTATTTAATGAAAATGATTGTTTAATATTAATAGTTGTTATATGAAATTTTTAACATATGAACGTCATATTTTTCCTTTTTATGAAGTGAATTTTATTTCCTTTTCTATTGAGAAAGCAATATTTTTGATGACCCAAAGTTCGGAAAAATTGGAAGTTCGGACTTGGTAAAGTCCCGAGGATTCCGGACTTTAGACTTTGTACTGTAATTGCTGAAATTGTACTTTCAAATGTGTTATGCGTTTTCCAAACCGTTCATTTATACATCGTCTTTCAACTTATTGAACAGTGAAGTTTTGTTACAGTATTCTGAATGTGTGGGAAAGTGTTTCATAACCCATCCTTGAAGCATGATTTTTTTTTCTTGTTCTTTCTAAAATAAATTTTAAGAACACATTAAATTTTTCAACATTTCCACGGAAATCGAATTTTTTTTACAAACTTTAAGAATTGAGACAGAGTGAAGAATAATTTTTGTTGTCTTTTCAAATATATACTGTAAAAGCATTTATTTTCGCGAGCCGTAATTTTCGCGAAAATGAAGATATCGGTGATTTCGCGAGCTGAAAATTTTGCGAATTTTATATGAACTGAACCGAAAGTTGAAAAATTCCGAAACTACCTAAATAGAACCCTTTTTGCATAAGGCAATTTAAGAAACTTCCTTTTGTCCGAAAAGTTCTTCGCCCCCCTCCCTCCTCCCATCGATCTAAAAATGAATGGCTTCAAAGAAGCTGGTATAAATATTATAAGTGAATGAGCTGCAATCTATTAGTTGTATTATTGTTTTTATTCAAGAAATAGTTGTATAGTATTCAAGAAATAGTTGTACGTATTCAAGACATTTTTGTACTTATTTCTTATTTAAGTAACTGCAATCATTAAATTTTGGTAAGTGAAAAATTTCTGATTTTTTATTATTATTTGAGGCGGGAAAAAAATATATTTCGCGAGGCTTAAGTTTTCGCGATTACGACGGGCTCGCGAAAATCGCGAAAATTAAAGCCTCGCGAGATTAAGTGCTTTTACAGCACTGAAATACACTGCTCAAAACAATTAAAGGATATTTGAAGTTTTATATAAAATAAAGATATAAACGAAATTTTTTTTGCCGAAAATAGAAGAAGAGAATCACAAATGCAAATTTTTCTGGTTTCCAAACTGTGGAGTATGCAAATTTTGAGTTCGACGTCAAAAACGTCGCTTCAGCGGCAGCGAATGAAATTTGACTTTCAACAGGATAAAAGAGAATGAAGACAAGGATGATCGGCATTCAGTGATTGCTTTGTTTCGATGAGTACCAGTGGTGTAGTCGTAAAAAAAACAGAGGGCATACGTTCTATGCAGAGGGTATACGCTCAAGGCAGATGGTATACCCTAGTGTATATATACTATAGCTTTCTTGAGAAACAGAGGGTATACCGAGTTCCTTAAAAATATCCAGAGGGTATACGGCGTATACCCCCGTATACTCTCCACTACATCCCTGATGAGTACGATGTCTCAGCGAAGTCATTTGACAGATTCAGAAGCTTTGAGAATTGTTGGTAGGTTAGAAGGGGGCCAAACTCAAGCCGAAGTAGCGCAAGCCATTGGAGTGTCGCAAAGTGTCATTTCCAGGATCTGGAACCGTTTTTTGGAGAGTGGATGTGCAGGCCGAAGACCAGGGCAAGGTCGTAGACGGGCAACAACGCCCAATGAAGAACGGTATTTAGCGTTAACAACTCGGAGACACCGAACCATGAACGCTATTCTTCTCCAACAACACCTTCGCTCGGCTACAGGCACCACGATTTCAACTCAGACTGTCCGAAACCGGCTCCATGCTGTAGGTCTGTATGCTCGCCGACCGATGGTATGTGTTAGATTAACATCAAGGCATCGTCGCGACCGCAGGGAGTGGGCAACCGAGCATGTCAACTGGAGGAGAAATGAATGGAGCAATATTCTGTTTTCTGACGAGTCCCGTTTTTCTGTGCATCCGGATAATAGGCGTATTTTCATCTGGAGGGACCGTGGCAGTAGGAATAATCCTGCGTTCGTGCACGAAAGTGTCAGATTTGGCGGTGGAGGAGTGTTGGTGTATGGTGGCATCTCCATTGACGGGCGCACTGACCTCTACATCATTCGAGATGGAGCTCTGACTGGTCGCCGATATAGGGATGAGATCCTCAGACCTATTGTAGTCCTTTACGCTGCAGCAATCGGAGATAACTTCATTTTAATGGACGATAACTGCAGGCCACATCGTGCAAACCTGGTGGAGGATTTCCTTTTCGAGGAAGGAATCGTTCGAATGGCATGGCCAGCGTGTTCTCCAGACATGAATCCAATCGAGCACGTTTGGGACGCTCTAGGAAGACGAGTTTCTGGCCGCCAACAACCCCCACAAACTCTCCAAGAAATGGAAAGAGCTCATCTGGAAGAGTGGGGTAGAATACCCCAACTCGTCATTAATAGCCTCATTGAGTCCATGCCTCAAAGGTGTTCAACGTTGCTGGCCGCCCGTGGAAACCATACCCCCTACTGAAAATGATTTTCTTTGAAGAAAACACCTTTTCTTATTCTTTTTTTCTCATATGCACAAATTGTGTTTTTTTCCTTTAGTACACAAATGCGCAATAAAATGCATTTTTTTCTGCCAAACATGTGTAATTTATTCTCATAAAACCTACTATGTCTGTCGACCATGTATCAATCAGCTAAACAGTTTACCAGATACAAAATCCACCTAAAACTGCAATATCCTTTAATTGTTTTGAGCAGTGTATTAAAGAAAGTTCGTTCGTGCGCCATAATCAATGCTAATAAAGAATGCCGTTATTTTATGGGCTATCGGGAAGAGGTTTTTCTTATTTATTTCCATTTTATAATCATTCAAATATTACATTCTTCGAACAAAGATATTTTACCTTACTTCCTTTCAATTTATTTTCGCTCCAGACGATTTTAACCGCAATTAAAAGTTCGATTCTCATTTTTTCGTTATTTTTATGTAGGCCATATTTGCAGTAATAACGAAAATAAAAAAAACATGTTTTGAGTCTAAACAATTATAATAGTAAAACTTTTAGACTATTGTTTTAACTATTAGAATGTTGTTACGGTTTTTACTTTCAAAATAGTTCTTTTTTTCCACTGTCTTAGTTAAAAAAAAAAAAAAAAAAATATATATATATATATTTTTTTTCTTATAAAGTTGTCTGCACTTTTTCAGTTTATTTTTCTATCATAATTAGAATTCTTTCAACCTGTATTTTCATAAACAGGTTGCGAACATAAACATGGACATATTTATTTAATTGTTTTCTCCGAAAACTACAGAATGTGGACCGTGCATTGGATAACACTGAATTTTCAAACAATAGTAATGACATGTTCGGTTGTTGTTCTATATGACTAACAAAAGATATTCTGTGAATCATAGACGTGGTGCTAATATCTGAAATATGTTTTAACTCTTGAATTCTGAATCAGATTTCTAAACTGCTTAACTGATTATAAGTTTGGATGAAAGTCAAGGTCAAGTCTTTTAGGTCCTTTGTATTTATTTGCAATTCGAAAAAATCATTCTGAGATAATTAAACTCTTTTACACACGTTGTAATAGCGGACAAAGAATGACGTCAGTTTTCTCGTGGTATCGTTTGGCTTCATTATGCTTCATAAATTCATTCCAATTGAGAGTCTTGGTACATCTTATATGAACTCAAATATGTTTCTGACACATACATGCAAATTAATTTTCATACACGTAGATAGATAAATACATACATTGCTCCGTTAACAGGACAAAATAGATACAAAATGAGGAAAATAGAAAAAAATCACTAAAAAAAAAATTCCAAGTTGCAATTTAATTCACACACACACACACACACACAAAAAAAAAAAAAAAAAAAGAAAAGAAAAGAAAAGAAATCCCATTCTTTTTTTGAAAGATTTCAGATTAGCGCCACAGAGCCGTATTTTATGTTTTATCTGATCTTATGATTAATCTTCCGTAATCGGGTCTATAGAAAAATGACGTATTTTTGCGAATAAGATTTTGCGCAAAAGTGTTGTTTAAATTCTTTAGTGATTATTCACATCCATGATAAAAGGACATTGTAGACATGATCATCAGAGCCGTCCTAGGTGTGCGACAGGTGCGGCCGCACGGGAACTCGGGCCCGAAAAAAAAGAATGCAGAATAGCTAAATATTTATTATTCATTTTGTTGTAAGTTGTTTATTTCATAATAAAATTATATGTGTAAACATGCTTATTTATAAAATTTAAAATGTTTTATCAATAAAATATTCGGTGTAAGTTGTAGATGCTCGAGACCAGAGTAGATTGTTTGTTGTCGGGTTCTACCCGACCCGGACCCGCAAAAATAATTTTCGGCAACGCGCAACCCGACCCGAACCCGAAGTATATCAACCTGCGCCCGACCCAAACCCGCAATATAAGGAAAGCAAATCATGTTTAACACCATTATGAAAAATAATCTACAACTGTATCTCTAATAGAGATCTGCACCGGTCCGGCCCGCGGGCCGCGGCGGGGCGGCAAAATTTCAAACTGGCCAGGCCTCTTTATTAGGACAGTTTTTTCAACGGGCCGGCCTGATAAACAAAATAAACGGGCCGGACCGGCCAAAAAATTGAACGGCCTTGCTAGGGTGGGCCGATAACTACAATTAAGCCGGTCTACCGGCCCGATATAAATATTTAGCCGAAGCCGATAAGATTATAAACGGGCCGTGACGGGCTAGGGCTGAACTTTTAAGTTTTACACGGGACGGGGCGTGCGGGCCTGGAAATTCTGGCCCGCGCAGACCTCTAATTCTCAATACCATTTTTATGTTTTACATAGAAGAATGAACAAATCTATATTCTTTAATGTTTATCTATAGTAAAACCTTTGACCAGACCCGATGCAAGACTGACGCTCGTATTCATGAATAACTTCGACCGAGGGTTAAACCGCGTGTTCAGTAACCCCAGGTTGGCATTTTCAACCGGGAGTTAAAAACTCGTATTCACCGTTTACTTCGGTGAAAAGTTACCCAACTCGGGGTTTCTCGACCTAGGCTGAACGAAATGTGTTTATTGGTTAAAAAAAAATCACATGCCTTGTTCGGTTTCGCGTTGAGACTTCGTTTGTTTATGCTTTGGAAGAAAAATGCCAATTAAAAAAAAAAGAAAGAAAGAAAAGAAAGAAAGAAAAGAAAGAATCAATGTAGTGTTTTTTTTTCTTTTTATTCCCACAAAATGTATGGACAAAATAAAAACCTGTAATCACTAAATATGGATCAACTTAATTTTTCTTGAAAGTTTTAATATTTTTTAAACAATTATTTATGTTTTTAAAATTTATTAATGAGTTAGGTTAATGATATGAAACGTGTCAACTGCTAAAATAAATGTTAAAAGGTTCTTTTTCAAAATAAATTTTCGCATAGTTGCTAAAAAATGGAACTTGATTTGGGCCAAAACTAATGAAACTTGATTTGAATAAAAACTAAAATTTTATTTCAACAGCAATTATGATGATTTCTATTATTAATAGCTCTAGTTGGCAATTAAACAATTTCTGATAATGAAAATATTAAAATGGAGAAAAAAGGAAAAAAATTAAGAATGTAGTCTGTTGTACTTTATATATACTATTTCTTTTATTAGTACAGATGGTATCCCAGATGTATTAATTTTATTGTTTGGATTTTCAGCGAGCTAATTAAAATGTTTAATTCTAATTAAATTAGATAGTAATTAATATTCCAGGTTGACAGGAAAAAGTAGTGAAATAATATTAACAGAACTGCAGAAAAAGCGGAACAGGTGATCCTAGCGGTGCCCTGGCACCAGGTACCAAGCCGCAGAGGCGCATATAGTTATCACTTCCGAGCGATTGATAAACATTTTTCATTTAACTAGTCGCTAAATAAAACTCTATACTTCCTTTAAATTTAAACTGTGTGCAGTGGAGATATTTTATAAGATATTATTTTAAGGAACACAAATATTTTAAACTTTTTAAGACTACTAGTGTATAGTGTATGAATTTCCATTCAACACATATAATCGAATAAGGCCTTTCCTAAATCATGATAAATGTATTCTGAATACTATCTGGACAAATAAATGTGAAATATTACAGAAAGTTGAATTTTTATCGACCAGCTTTTAGGACCTATCCCCACCCCTTCCCCTCCAGCCATTTGTATGAGAATTTTTCTATTATCACATTTACAAGATCAAAGCTATTCACTTGATTATCTTTGACTATTTTTTGATAAATTTGCCTAATAATTACGAAATATTATTACATGCACGAAGACACTTGTTTTTGGTTGCAGTGTTGCATTTGAAAAAATGTATTTAGAAAATGTTATTTTATTTTCTATATTTTTCCCATCTTCTTAATTTCATATTTTTAACTCATTTAGATATCACTTCATTAGATGTAATAAGAATCTCATTTAGAATAGAAATTAAAAGTGGGATTCTTTTTTTTATGACTGATTAATGATAGATTTCTAGACTAAATAGACAGAATAATGATAGTTTGTAATCTAACAAAACAACTCAAATTAATTATTAATAATTTCATATAATTTTACATTATTTAATAAATAAAATAGCTGTCTGTTTGTGAATCAGTGGAGAAAAACAAGTTCCCATTTGTACCACCCTACCCATTCCCTCAATTTTTTTCTCTTTTTTGGTGTCATTCTTTAATTTAAGTAAATTAAACGTTTCTCAAGATGCTGTGTAAGATATAGAAATAAAAAGAAAGTTTAAAGTACATATTACCAAAAATAGAAGAATATATGTAATCTCATACATACACATATATATATATATTATCTATACATTTTTTGACTGGTTTGTTTATATTTATACATTATATCTCCTTCATTACATGTTGAATTGTTTGCTTTCATAAATACTCATGATCACGAAGAATTTATTTACCTTAAAATAGTCATGATTACTGCAAGGGCTGATAGAAATATTTTTGGTGTGGGGTTATTTTAAAAAAGGAAAGTATTTTTTTTTTTTTTTTTTTTTTTTTTTTACCAGCGTATTTCAACCCTTTAGTAATTTATTTTAATTTAGCTGTCAATTTGGAAGCAAAAATTATAAGTGATCTCTAAAAAAAGTCACAATTTCAGGAGGTAACATTGAAAAGTTATTCATTTTAGGATTTATTATTATTATTTTCGTATAAAATAGTACTAATGCAACATTTTATATTATGTATAATTTTAAATTAAAATACAGTTGAAAAATAAATATTTCAAATTCCACAAAAATTGGGAAACATACGTAGAAGCTTACAAACAATCGTAAAAAAAATCAATAAAGTAATAAAACTCAAATTGTTTAAATTTTAAGTTAAAATATCTAATTTATAGATCTGATTTATATTTATCTCAGTTTGTACATAAACAATAATATATATCTTTTACACAATAGACCCAAAATTTAATTTAAAAACATTCTATAAGTACCGATCAAAAATCTAAAGAGAATCTATGGATATTCTAAGATAATCTGTGTATTTCTTTACTTAAACAAAAATGCAAATTAGCCCGAGTCTCACATTTTAATTAGAACTTATGCAAGTATGGCGTTTATTTCGGTCCTGTTAAAATACATTTGTAAATTTTTTAACATTAAAATTGCAAAAAATAAATGACCTTAAACGCGACAGTTGTTACTTTAGAAGCAATTATTCGGCTGTTTAAGTAATATTGGCTATTTTTAAGGCAAATAAATTTTTCGCGACCACGCGTATTTATGTAAACAAACAATTCAACATGTATTCAATATATAGAGGCTATATACATAAATATAAACAAATCAGATAAAAATATTGAAGATAATTACATATATATGAGATTACATACCTTTACATAATGTTATTCCGTTTTATTTAATAGTAGAACTGCTATATTTTACACAGCACATTCTATCAGCAGGTCTGCCGCCATTGTAAAATGGCGGTCCTCTCCCTCTCCTCACTCTCACCGCTTGTTTTTCGTTAAATACGCATGCTCGGTTGAAAAATCCTAGGTTAAACCTGCTGTAGACCAAGGTTGGGTTACTGAACCCGGCGTTAGATTTCAACCTCGAACCGGTTTAGTGGGGTTGACGGTGAATGCCATTTGAGTTTTCAACCCGGGTTCTCTGCATAACTCCGGGTCGAAGTTATTCGTGAATACGAGCGTAAATGGTATAAAACAAAAAATCTAATCTTTAAATATGCTTTAAAATTAGTTGCCGTTTCAAAAGTTTCACTTATAACGATATACCTTCTTGTTTTTAGCTCACAGGCTATCAAAGCCTGAGAGCTAATGTGCCCGCCCGTTCTGTATGTATGTATGTATGTATGTACGTATGTACGTAACGCGATAACTCTTGATAGAAACATCCGATTTGCTTCAAATTGTTTTCCTAGGTTCATTGTGATAAGGCGCTTCCCTGATTAGTTTTGAGAGTTCATTGGTTAAGGATAAAAGGGGAAAAGGGGGGTTAGTCCACCCCCCTCAATTCAGATAAATGGGTTTTTCATGCAGAATTAATCGATTCGCTCCGAATTTTGTATACCGGTTTATTATGTTAAGGAACTTCCCTGATTAATTTTGGGGGTTCATTGGTTAAGGATAAAAGGGGAAAAGGGGGGTTAGTCCACCCCCCTCAATTCAGATAAATGGGTTTTTCATGCAGAATTAATCGATTCGCTCCGAATTTTGTATACCGGTTTATTATGTTAAGGAACTTCCCTGATTAATTTTGGGGGTTCATTGGTTAAGGATAAAAGGGGAAAAGGGGGGTTAGTCCACCCCCCTCAATTCAGATAAATGGGTTTTTCATGCAGAATTAATCGATTCGCTCCGAATTTTGTATACCGGTTTATTATGTTAAGGAACTTCCCTGATTAATTTTGGGCGTTCATTGGTTAAGGATAAAAGGGGAAAAGGGGGGTTAGTCCACCCCCCTCAATTCAGATAAATGGGTTTTTCATGCAAAATTAATCGATTCGCTCCGAATTTGGTATACCGGTTTATTATGTTAAGGAACTTCCCTGATTAATTTTGGGGGTTCATTGGTTAAGGATAAAAGGGGAAAAGGGGGGTTAGTCCACCCCCCTCAATTCAGATAAATGGGTTTTTCATGCAGAATTAATCGATTCGCTCCGAATTTTGTATACCGGTTTATTATGTTAAGGAACTTCCCTGATTAATTTTGGGGGTTCATTGGTTAAGGATAAAAGGGGAAAAGGGGGGTTAGTCCACCCCCCTCAATTCAGATAAATGGGTTTTTCATGCAAAATTAATCGATTCGCTCCGAATTTGGTATAGCGGTTTATTATGTTAAGGAACTTCCCTGATTAATTTTGGGGGTTCATTGGTTAAGGATAAAAGGGGAAAAGGGGGGTTAGTCCACCACCCTTAATTAAGATAAATGGTTTTTCATGCAGAATTGTTCGATTTGCTCCGAATTTAGTATACCGGTTAAGGAACTACCCTGATTAGTTTTGGAGGTTTATTGGTTAAGAATAAAAGGGGAAAAGGGGGGCTAGTCCACCCCCCTTAATTCAGATAAATGGGTTTTTAATGCAGAATTATTTGATTTGCTCCGAATTTGGTATACCGGTTTATTATGTTAAGGAACTACCCTGATTAGTTTTGGAGGTTTATTGGTTAAGAATAAAAGGGGAAAAGGGGGGCTAGTCCACCCCTCTTAATTCAGATAAATGGGTTTTTCCTGCAGAATTATTTGATTTGCTCCGAATTTGGTATACCGGTTTATTATGTTAAGAAACTTCCCTGATTAGTTTTGGGGATTCATTGGTTAAGGATAAAGGGGGAAACAGGGGCTATCCCCCCCCCCCCTTAATTTAGATAAATGGGTTTTTCAGGCAGAATTATCCTATTTGCATCAAGTTTTGTAAATAGGTTCATTCTGATAAGTCGCTTCTCTGAATACTTTTGGGTGTTCATTAAGTATAAAGGGGGGGGGGGGGGGAGTGGGGCTATCCACCTCCTTAATTTAGATAAATGGGTTTCTTAGGCAAAATTATCCGATTTGCATCAAATGTCTATTTCATTATATTTCAGTGATATAATTTCGCTGTAAACAGTTCCCCTCCCCCCCCCCCCATGGGTTTCTTAGGCAAAATTATCCGATTTGCATCAAATGTCTATTTCATTATATTTCAGTGATATAATTTCGCTGTAAACAGTCCCCCCCTCCCCCCATGGGTTTCTTAGGCAAAATTATCCGATTTGCATCAAATGTCTATTTCATTATATTTCAGTGATATAATTTCGCTGTAAACAGTCCCCCCCACCCCATATATCATTATATAACGGAATTCTTTTGTGTGGCCCTGTAATTGAATAATAAATGCTTTGTAAACCCCGTATTCTACAAAATGCATGTTTTACTGCACTTTATAAAATTATCAATTTCTGTATTTTTTAAATTGTCTAGCATCATTAAAATGCACTTGAAACGATTTTTCCCATTGACCGTAATGTAACAGAATACTTTTTACCGCCCCTGTAAATGAACTATAAGTGCTACACATTTTTTTTTTTTCAAATAGCGATCACGCTATAGTAAACGTCAATAACATATAAAAAATGCAGGGTGATCCCAGTATATTTACAAAAGTTAGAGCTCGGCCAGAAGGTCAGACAAACTGAAGACAAAAACATTTTTCATCTATGTTGGAAAGTGTTAAAGAAAGAAAACTTTAATAATCCAATTTTTAGTTCATATCAAATGTTTTCAATATTTTCTTTAATCTTATTTTGGCATTTATTTATTGCTAATTTTCCAATTCCAATTACTTTAAAAGTAAACATTTATTTTAATAAATAACACAACAAAGGCTCTTTAAAAAATGTACCATTTTTTTTTTCAGCTGTAATTCATCTCTTTGAATTCGTCTTATTAATACAAAATCCCTTCCAGGTGCTTGTTTTGTTTGTGCTTTCTGCGGACGTTTAAATTTGAGCGATAAATGTTTTCATATTGCAAACCTTTTTTACGGCATACTGCAACTCCATCTGTCTCTTTCCTCCACGATGGTTGTGATTATATGAAATATTTTTTTTATAAATCATCTGCGATTTAACCTTTTTTTCTTTTAAAAAACATTCAAAGCGTTACTCTTTCATTTGTGGCAACAGATGTTTCCAGAATAGATAAACATATTTTTCTTTTATTATTCGTTCGATTGCTCGAGGTTTGAGATATTTTTAATTATGTGAAATGCTTTTTTTCGTGCTTATTATTTAAAGTTTCAAATTCTCGTAAGTACAAAACTGCAAATCTCTGTATTATTTTCAATACAAAAAAAAGTACTATTTAATCTTTTTTAAAAATTTTTATTCTTGTGGTGAAAATGCATTTTGTTTGAAAATATAAACTGAAATGAGAGTTGATACGTTAAGTAATGCACTAAAATTATGCACGGAAAGAATTTAAAAATTTTAAATATATTCTAAATAATGATCAAGTGTTTATTTTATTCAAGAAAGTTATGAAGTAGTGATGCTGCATATATTTTGATTGAAGAATTTGCAATGTTCTATTTAAATTTCTAAAATGTGTGTTAACTGTATCGAATAATTTATTAAACTATCTTTTTACTGAAGAATCTACATAGCACCGTATAGCAAACTACTCTTAAAGATAATATAATACAAATGATATACTTGGTACACTTAAGACTGTTGTGTGTTTAGGGCAAACATGTTTACATGTATGTTTATACACGAAATAGGATTTTAATTTTATCAAGCTGAAAAATAAAATATATATTTGGTACACTTAAGATTGTTATATGCTTAGTCTAAACAAGTTTGCGTGTATGTTACCTACGAAATACGATTTTGAATTTTATCAAGCTAAAAAATAAAGTTTATAATGTATTAAATTAAACGAACGTGTTAATTAAATTTTCATTATTTACCTATGCCGCCATAATTAGATTTTTTTATGAAGTATTGAAATGCCGAAAACTAAATCTAAAAGTCTGAGATCAAAAGCTGAGGCAATTAAAAGACGCCGTAAGGAAAATGATGAATATCGCGAAAAAGAAAATGAAAAAACTCATAGCAGAGTACAAAATTTAAGACAAAATGATGAATATCGTGAAAAAGAAAATGAAAAAAATCAGAGCAGAGTGCAAAATTTAAGACAAAATGATGAATATCGTGAAAAAGAAAATGAAAAAACTCAGAGCAGAGTACAAAATTTAAGACAAAATGATGAATATCGTGAAAAAGAAAATGAAAAAAATCAAAGCAGAGTACAAAATTTAAGACAAAATGATGAATATCGTGAAAAAGAAAATGAAAAAAATCAAAGCAGAGTACAAAATTTAAGACAAAATGATGAATATCGTGAAAAAGAAAATGAAAAAAATCAAAGCAGAGTACAAAATTTAAGACAAAATGATGAATATCGTGAAAAAGAAAATGAAAAAAATCAAAGCAGAGTACAAAATTTAAGACAAAATGATGAATATCGTGAAAAAGAAAATGAAAAAAATCAAAGCAGAGTACAAAATTTAAGACAAAATGATGAATATCGTGAAAAAGAAAAGAAACAGAATCGTAATCGATTGGAGAATTTGAGAAGCGGAGAAGAATATCGCGAAAATGAACGTGTAGCAGATCGTCATAGAAAGATCTATATTCAGCAAAGTATAAGATCTAACTGGAGTAACTTATTGGAAGAATTTAAAAATATAATTAGTGAAGGTCCCACTCACATATGTTCATGTTGTGGGAGATTATGGTTCAGGCAATCAGTATCGTACCGTTATTTGAATACCTTACAAGCGAATATTAAAGAAGATATCGTCAACAAATCTCTTTTTCTGAAGAATTCCAATCCTCCATACTGTTTCTGTAACACCTGCTGGAATCAAATCAAATTAAACAAAATTCCCAAATTATGGCTGGGAAACGGATTTGAATTTCCACCAATTCCACCTGAATTGACTGATCTGACACCCCTAGAAGAACGATTGGTTGCATTGCGCCTGCCATTTATGCAAATTCGACGTCTTGGTATTGACCGACAAATTGGTCTTCATGGAAATGTTATAAATATATTAAATACTTTAAATGATACAGTCACATTTCTACCTAGAAAATTCAACGAAACTTCGACTATCCAATTAATGTTAATGAGAAGATTGCAATATAATCGCCCTTATATGTTCGAAACAATTCGTCCAGCAAAAGTTTACGCAGCCGCTAAATATTTAGCAAATACAGACTTGTATAAAGAAGAAGGTGTGGTACTTTCCGACGAATGGGCAAACCGACTGGAAACTGAAACAATAGATTTCATTTTGGAAGAACAGATTGCAAATCAAATAAAATTGAGTGAAAAGGAAATGGATGGTGCTATTCAAGACTTTTTACACTCTGATGATTCTGATTTTGAAGATGATGAGCCACATAACTCAGGTATGTTGGAAACTTTAATAACAGAAACAGATAATATTGCAATTAAATTTGCGCCTGGAGAGGGTAGATCCCCAATGTCTTTATTACTCGACGAAAAAGTGGAAGAATTATCTTTTCCATCTATTTACTGTGGAACCGCAAGGATATTCGTAGACTCTATCCATGTCAATTATTCAGATATTGCTAATTCTGAAGCAAAAAGATACGACAGAAGAGCGTGCAAGCCAAACAAAATATTGTACGCATATAAATTATTGCAAAATAAGAGAATTGCTTCAGAAATTAATATTTGCTTACGTAAAAAAACAAATAAATATGGAACTAATATTACAGCGGCCGATTTGAAGAATGCGCAGAGTGTTGATAGACTTATTCAACACGACGATGGCTATAAAGTTCTAAAAAATCTAAGATCATCACCAGCGTATTGGGAAGATAAGCAAAAAAATTTAAACGCCATGATAAGACAGCTTGGAATACCGTCTTTGTTCTTGACATTTTCTGCCGCAGAGACAAAGTGGCTTGAATTAATTGTAATTTTGGCAAAGAATTTGCGTCAGGAAACTATTTCACATGAAGATGCATACAACCTAGATTTTAATTCAATATCAGAACTTATCCGTAATGACCCTATTACTTGTGCAGAATATTTTGATTATCGATTTAGAATGTTTCTCAACTTGATACTGAGATCCAACTGTGGTCCTATTAGTGAAGATAAAACTATTTTGGATTATTATTATCGAGTTGAATTCCAACACCGAGGATCACCTCATGTTCATATGCTCGTTTGGCAAAAAAATGCCCCTGTATTTGATCCGGAAGAAAATTCAACTTGGTCAAATTGCACGGAATTTATTGATCAGTTTATTACATGCCAGAGAACGAACGTGAATAATGAAAATTTGAATGAAGTTTTAAATTTTCAAAATCATCGTCATTCTAAATCATGTCTAAAAAAATCTAAAAATGGTTCCAAAATATGTAGATTCGGCATTCCACATCCTCCAATGAATTCAACTGAAATTTTGCTTCCATTAGCTTTAGATACAGATAAAGAGACTTTGACAAAATACAAAAAAATATTTAAAGAAATCAAAACATACATGAATTGCAAAGATCTCGGTAGAAATTACACTGGTGATATGTCTTTTACTGAATTTTTACAGAATTTGAACATCTCTGAGTCTGAATATGTACTTGCTATCAGATCATCTATAAAGAGACCCACCGTTTTTCTTAAACGAAATGTAAATGCAATGTTCATTAATGCGTACAATATCAAAATGATAGAAGCATGGCGCGCAAATATGGACATTCAATATATCTTGGATCCGTATGCATGTGCCAAGTATTGTGTTGCTTATATTAACAAATCATACGGAGGAATGTCAAAATTGCTAAAAGATGCTTCCGAAGACATGAAAAGAGGGAATACTACAATAAAACAAAAACTCCGTAAGTATGCAAATGTGTTTCTAAATGGAACAGAAATATCAGCACAAGAAGCAGCATACGGTGTTTTGAGGCTGCCATTGTCTGTATGTAGTCGCGATTCCATTTACATTCCGACCTCACACCCAAATTCTCGTGTTTTTATGATAAAATCCCCTACAGATTTGAAACAATTATCGGATGATTCGACAGATATCGGAGTCAAATGTATATTAGATCATTATGCACAAAGGCCGCATGAATTAAATCACTTATGTCTCGCGGAATTTGCTGCAATGTACACATACTCTAAAGTAAAATGTGACAAAAAATATGTTTCTGCAGTCAATTCTCATGATAATCAAGAAATTCAAGGGATAGATTTAAATAAACCAGCTATTGAAACCGAAGAAAATACCCAAATTTCTGAGTGTTTACAACTTTTGGATAGGTCAGGCTATATAAGAAAACGGACAAAAGCCAGAATAATAAGATACCGAAGATATGGTCGCGAACAGGATTCATATAATTATTTTAGAGAGCAAGTGATGTTGTTCCATCCATACAGGAATGAAGACGATGATATTATATCTAAAGATGTAGAAGAAATTTATAATGTTAATAGTAGATCCATAAATGCCAATAAAAGTAAATATGTTATTAATGAAACGCTAGAATTAGAAAGTATGGTGCGAGAAATTGAACAAGAAGAAAATGACTTCTGTAACACAATAGATGAGAAATTGGATGAAGAATATATTTTAATGAATGATACGCTTCAATCTGACATACTTTTCGATATGGGACAAGATGTTCCACAGGAACAGCAAAAATTTTTGAGTCCAAAGCTAATTCCTGAATATCAATATACGGATCTCATTCGAAGTTTAAATATCAAGCAAAGAAAATATTTTATGGATATAATGTTTAAAATAAAAAACGGAAAAGTTCCATTTTATGAAATTGTTTTAGGTGGCGCAGGAGTTGGTAAAAGTACTCTTATTAATTCAATTGTTCAAGCTGGTTTAAGATACTTCAATTCCTTTCCAGGAGAAGATCCTTCTTCTATTAAGATTTTATTATGCGCGCCAACTGGTAAAGCAGCATTTAACATTAGAGGAATGACTTTACATTCCGTTTTTCATCTCCCATTAAATCAAAACTCTCTAAAACCACTAAGTGATGATATATGCAATCAACTCTCTGCAAAACTTGTAAATTTAAAATTGATTATAATTGATGAAATTTCGATGGTCAAACTACGCGATTTTTATTTTGTCGAAAATCGTTTAAGGCAGATATTCCATAATAATTTTCCTTTTGGTGGCGTTAGCGTAATTGTTCTTGGTGATTTTTGGCAATTACGACCAGTAATGGGTAAATTTGTATTTACGAATCCAGAAGAAGGTGAAATTATTGAAATCGATGGAAAACCATTGTTTCACAATTATCTTTGGCACATGTTTTCAATGTACAAATTAACGGAAATCATGCGACAACAAAACGATCGTGCTTTTGCAGAAGCATTAAATAATATGGCAGTCGGTGCAATGACGGAAAAAGATATTACACTAATAAAATCGCGTAAAATAACAACATCAAATCAACCACCTATCAATGCAATCTCTTTTTTTTCAACAAATGCAGAATGTGATAAGTACAATAGCTTTTTTCAAAGTAAATTACAGACAGAAGAAGTCGTGGCATATGCTTTTGATAAATCTCAAGGATCTGGTAAAAAATCTAGTAAGGAAGAAATACTAAAATCTGCTAAAAATCTTAAAATTACTGACACAAATGGTTTGCCCGCAGTCGTTAAATTAAAAATATCAGCAATTTATATGATTACGTGCAATATAGATGTAGAAGACGGGCTTTTTAATGGGACAACAGGGACATTAGAACATATACAATATGGAAATACAAATACGGGTAAAAGGGTACCGACAATGGTATTTTTGAAACTGGACGATCCTCTTGTGGGAACACAAATGAGGAAAAAGTATGAAAATCTTCTCAAAACTAAAGGAATAGATAAAACTTGGACTCCAATTTATCCACTCGTTAAAATTATTAAAACTTGGCCTGGACGTGACTTACAAGTTGTTCGGACACAATTTCCTCTAATTGCCGCTAATGGACGAACTATTCATAAGGGTCAAAGCGCCACACATAATTTTGTAACGGTTAAAATTGCAAAAAAAATGGAGAGAGCTCAGGTGTATGTCGCATGCAGTCGAGCAACGACCGCTGGGGGTTTATATATTGATGGTGATTTTAAACCGCCAAAACCCCCCGAAAAAAATGATCCTGTACTAAAAGAACTGTCGAGATTAGAAAATCATCCAAAACATTTCGATTTAAGGTTCATGGATGAGGTGCCGGACAGTTACTTCAAAATTGTTATTCATAATGTCCAGTCATTGAATGCACATTATTTAGACATAAAATTGGACCCACATTACATGAATGCACACCTTTTATGTTTTCTGGAACCTTTTTCTTTGAAAGATGATGTATATGATTTTGATGGCAAATTCACGTGTATATCTCGCATAGACTGTGTTAGTAAACGGAAGGCTTTTGGCTTGATGTGTGCTGCTAAAACTGAAATAATTCACGAGTGCCAATTCATAAATAATTGGGTAAGACATGATCGTGGAGCTCATGCAGAATTCTGTGCCGTAAAACTTGGTCAAATGATTGTTCTTTTTGGATACAAATCTCCGAAGGCATCAATCAAACTACTGGAATCATTAATGACAGAAATTCTAGACAATTTGATGCAGTTTGACTGTAAACTTATCGTTGCTGGTGATTTCAATATTGAAAGAAAATCTGCCGATTTTCAAAAAATAAATAAAATATTAGCTTTCTACAGCTTATATAATAAAGTTTTCTCTGACGAAATTTCAACAAATGAATGTACGCAGATAGATATTTGCTATACAAATGAAGAAAACCTAGAATTTTGGTATTACGAATCTATTTTTAGTTAGCATAAAGCAATTTCTTGTGTTTGGCCTAAAAATAATCAAATATAAGTGTATTCTCGTTTTTATTATTATTGAGTGTAATTATTTGCTATTGAAGCAATAATTGTTACTTAAAAACATTTGTCTTTTCCCAAACTCTTTTATCAGTTATTTAGTTCTCTTTCCTTTGTCAAAGTTGAACATTTAAAAAAAAAATTAATATTAGTCTCATTGCAGGAGGACTGAACATTCTCATGCTCAGGTAGATATAACATAATGCATAGAGTAAGCAATGATTTATTTATAACTAAAAGATTCATTTTTCTTTCTGGTACAGTAAGGCTTTGTATTTTTATTTCACCCGAAAAAAGGTGATAATGCCCTATGCGTGTGTACTAGTTATATTTGATGGTATTAATGTGTTAGTTACGTTTTGTGATTTTCTCGGATTATGTTTTAAGTGTATCATATAACAAACTAAGATTTCTTAAAATTTCTATATTCATCAGAATATAAATTTATTAAATGATTGGGTTCTGAGTAAACGCTTTCATATGCGTTTTATTAATAACTTTGTAAATATACACCTATATTTATTTCTGTTTATATAATTAACACTGTTTGTTATGAAACTTGATTCGTGATCATCCTTTTAAGGTGAAAAAAGGTGATGATGCCCTATGCGTGTGTATTAGTTATATTTGATGGTATTAATGTGTTAGTTACGTTTTGTGATTTTCTCGGATTATGTTTTAAGTGTATCATATAACAAACTAAGATTTCTTAAAACTTCTATATTCATCAGAATATAAATTTATTAAATGATTGGGTTCTGAGTAAACACTTTTATATGTATTTTATTAATAATTTTGTAAATACACCTATATTTATTTCTGTTTATATAAATAAAACTGTTTGTTATGAAACTTGATTCGTGATCCTCCTTTTAAGGTGAAAAAAGGTGATAATGCCCTATGCGTGTGTATTAGTTATATTTGATGGTATTAATATGTTAGTTATATTTTGTGATTTTCTCGGATTATGTTTTGAGTTTATCACATAACAAACTAAGATTTCTTAAAACTTCTATATGCATCAGAATATAAGTTTATTAAATTAAATGATTGGGTTCTGAGTAAACGCTTTTATATGCGTTTTATTAATAACTTTGTAAATATGCACATATATTTATTTCTGTTTACATAATTAAAACTGTTTGTTATGAAACTTGATTCGTGATCATTCTTTTAAGGTGAAAAAAGGTGATAATGCCCTATGCGTGTGTATTAGTTATATATGATGGTATTGATATGTTAGTTACATTTTGTGATTTTCTCGAGTTATGTCTTAAATTTATCACATAACAAACTAAGATTTCTTAGTACTTCTATATTCACCAGAATATAAATTTATTAAATGATTTGGTTCTGCGTAAACGCTTTTACATGTGTTTTATTAATAACCTTGTAAATATACACCTATATTTATTTCTGTTTACATAAATAAAACTGTTTGTTATGAAACTTGATGCGTGATCATTCTTTTTTGAACAATAATTATATTGTTAAGAAATTAGAATGGAAGTTTTACATTTGGCATATTTATTGTAGTCTATGATTTGGAATTCATAAAGATGAACAGCGCCGTTTAGTGATAGATGGATCACATATTTTTATTCTAAAAATAAAAGGATGGACTGAAACTCTAAATTTGTATTTAGTTTGTATCAAAAGTATTTCTCATGATCGGAATTTGCATTTTTTTGTCGATTTCTTTATTTTTTGTGGGCATTATTCTTTGAAATAAGAGTATAATATACAATTAGTGTGTATAGCCTGTGAGCTCAATGCCATCAGTTTAACTGGGCACTTTTCTTTTTTATTACACAAGTGGCCATCTGCCTTTAGTTTATCAGCAGTTATTATTTTGAAAATTTTCCTGTCTAACATAGTGCATCGCGTATCACCATAATTAAATAATTCACTTGATACGTTAGATAGGAAGGACCATTTAGCGTTTTGCTGCGTTTTGTATTTTTAAAATACGATAAAAATATAATGCAGTTTGTTGTTTCGAAGACTGGTGTGAAAGGATGACTAAAGACAAAACAGCCAGGCACACATTTTACTTTTGTGAAACTTTGATCTGCGGTTTATATAGGCTTTTAAAGGGAAAAAATATTTTCCACATTCTTTTAAAAAAGCGGGTCAACCCGAACCCGACCCGCAATAGTAAAAAAGCCAACCCGACCCGAACCCGACCTGAAACAAAAAAAAATAAAGTCAACCCGACCCGACCAGCAACGGGAAAATATAGCACCAACCCGTGGGGTCGGGTAAAAGCGGGAAACCCGACCCGATGCAGGACTCTAGTTTGTAACTTATTCAATCGACAGGCATTGTTATACTGTAGCTTAGGCAGCACTAGGCGCATTACAATACTGAGCATGCAGGATGAACTGAATGTTAATTCTTAAGAGGACCATGTTGATGATGTTTCTGGTAAATTTTCACTGTTATTTTCATAATTATTTGTAATGTAACAACTGAGATTTGCTTTCCTTCTTTTGTAGTCAAGTTTACCTTTTTAGAATATGAATATCGATGCTCCTGACCACATATATACGTAAGTTCTGTCGCATAAACACGAAGGGAGGGCAAGGAGCTGGAATCTCGTACTTCAGACCCCGAGACTAAAAGTCTCAAAATTTAAAGTCTCAAAAATTTATGTAGAGGTCTGCACGGGCCGGAATTTCCAGGCCCGGGCCCGACCCGGTGTAAAAATTGGAAGTTCTGCTCGAGCCCGGCCCGGCCCGGCCCGTTTGCATTTTTACAGTTCTCGGCCCGGCCTGGCCTGTACAAAAATCAATGAAAACAGGCCCGGCCCGAAGCAATTTCTACAAAAAAATACGTTTTTTCTCGACATACAATTAAGATTCTTTTAATACTAATTCTTTTCTACATACATATTTATGGGAACATTTTACAGTATATTTTAGATTACTATGATGTTCGCAAAACAGAAAACACACAATAGTAAACATTAACGATTACTTACAGTGTTTTAGTCATCGTGTCTACAGACATTTCAAAATGGAAATAAGGATTCATTAAAAGATTAATATAGTTCAGAATAAAGGATTAAAAACATAATTTTTGAAGCTGTATAATAAAAAGTAGATTTGTGAAAATATTTCTCTCATTTTTAAGGCTTTTCTCAAATCCAAAGGAGCTACATTTCGACACATTTATGAATTCATTTCTTTTCGGAAACGCGTAAGATTGGCAGATATTCTTATCCAGAAGCTATGTAAATGTCGTTTTTTTTCATAGATAAAAGCAATATATGTTACTGAAAATACTGCCAAAGTCGGAAGCGATAGCACACGGAAGCGATAGCAGGAAGCGATAGCACACGAAAGGACAAAAGCGTACAGTCACGTGACAAGAATCTCTGTTATCTCTGTAAGTAATTTATCAAATATGGAGAAAGCTATTCGTTTCCAAATGCCCTCAATAGTCAGGCCTGTCAATTTTATGCCTTTATAGTTAAAAATGAGTCAGAAAATATGTCTGAAAGTTTCGCATTGTTGAGCAGTGAATAGCAGAACCACCTTAAGGTATATTTTCAAAGATACTGTTAACAGAAGTTCAATATCACTATTAATACTACAAAACACAATGACTGTCCTACACATCCTGAGCAAGGGCGGCGCCAGAGGGGGGGGGGGTCCGGGGGGCATTTGCCCCCCCCCACCTTCGGGGTCAAATTTAATCGCCGTCGGGGTAATTTTTTTGACTTGAGTGTAGAGTCCTGCATCGGGTCGGGTAACCCGATTTTTGCTGCACATGACCCGAGTCTTGTCAAGTCGGGTGCAGGTTAGTTTTTAAAAAAAGATCTTAGGTTAGTTTGTAGAAAACCTGACCCACGGATAAGCTTGCCGCTGATTTTTTAAGAGTTTAATCTAAATTAAAATTTTATTTCTTAGTCTGCGACCAGAAAATTTAAGAATTTAATCACATGTCGGTTAAAGTCTGTCGAAACAACGGCCGGATGTTACCGAAAAACCTACACATTTTGTCTGTAACTCATGTGCACTCCAGTTCAATGTTTATTTGATTGACCGCAAACTTAGACGCCTAAAAGAAATACGTTTTCAAGAACAGACAGGACGTGGAAATTCATCTGCTCACTTCGATCTTCTTATTAAAAAGCGTAGGGTACGTATTTTTTTAATAAATGAATGAGTAAATAAAAAGAGAGTTTTGTATAATTATTCAAGCTTTGTATCAAACTAAAAATTCCTTCTTTGTTCATTAATTTCAATATACAATAGAATCTCATTTTATAATAATATGGATATTAATCTCTAATATATAGAAGAGAAATGGAAGGTGTAAATGAGAAAATAATTATATACATAGATAACTTCATTGTAAACTGCGGGAAGATTTATTTATAGCAACAACTGAAATCTTGCATCAGCTCAGATAACCCGATTCTACCTGAACGTGTTGACCATTGGCTCTAAAATTTTGCTGCGGATCATGTTGATTGTGTTTCCATTTTCGGGTCAATTCAGATTACAGTTTATTTTTCTTGGGAGTCAATCCGAGTTTGCCAAATTTTTCCAAAGAAAAGCCCAGATTATTGTTTCAAATTATAAAAAAAAAAAAATACTTGCGTATGAATGAGTATTCATTTACATATTCATATGCATTCATTTTTCGAAATATAAAACTGATTTTAGAGATATGATTGCAAACTAAATATTTTCCTGAATTGTTTTAAATTATGGATTGATTTTATTTCATTTCATGTTTAGGATCAAGTTGCAGGTTCGACAAAAAATATTTTGTCGATTTCGGGCCGGGCATAATTCGAACCGTGGAGGGTTGTAATTAAGTATTCGTGTTTAGGGTCGTAGGCTCGTTTAGAGGTCTGCACGGGCTTGGGCTTGGCCCGAGGCCCGTACCCGGCCCGGCCCGCGGAACGCGCCGGGCCGGCAGAATTACGACAATTTTTTCAACGGGCCGGGCCAACAGACAAAATAAACGGACCGGGCCGGCAAAAAAATTAGTCGGGACTATCGGCCCGATATAAGAATTTAAGCGAAGCAGATAAAATACAAGCCATTTTCAATGAATATGATTTTCTCGAGAAGTATAAATCTGCGTCACGAGGCGATGCGAGTTTAAAAACATCAATACAGAAATGTAACATATCCATCGTAGAGATCGGCATCGTACAGTTACAAGATGTCTGATACCGAGTTTAATTTTTTTTTTTCAGCAGACTCGTGCCGGGACGGAACTGGTCTTAATCGATCTCAGGATGTGTAGAAGAGTCATTGTGTTTTGTAGTATTAATAGTGATAATGAACTTCTCTTAACAGTATCTTTGGAAATATACCTTAAGGTGGTTCTCATATTCACTGCTCAACAATGCGAAGCTTTCAGACACATTTTCTGACAAAAATTTTAACTATAAAGGCATAAAATTGACAGGCCTGCCTATTGAAGGCATTTGGAAACGAATAGCTTTTTCCATATTTGATAAATTACTTATAGAGATAACAGAGATTCCTGCCACGTGACTGTACATTTTTCTCCTTTCCTGTGCTATCGCTTCCGGAAATTCGACTCAAAACGCTAACTTTGACAGTATTTTCTGAAAGATATATTGCTTTTATCTATGAAAAAAAAACGACATTTACATAGCTTCTGAATAAGAATACCTGCCAATCTTATGCGTTTCCGAAAAGAAAAGAATTCATAAATGTGTCGAAATGTAGCTCCTTTGGATTTGAGAAAAGCCTTAAAAATGAGAGAAATATTTTCACAAATATACTTTTTATTATACCAGTTTCAAAAGTTATCATGTTTTTAATCCTTTATTCTGAAATACATTAGTCTTTTAAAGAATCCTTATTTCCATTTTGAAATGTCTGTAGACACGATGACTAAAACACTGTAAGTAATCGTTAATGTTTACTATTGTGTGTTTTCTGTTTTGCGAACATCATAGTAATGTAAAATGCACTGTAAAATGTTCCCATATGTAGTATTCATTAAAAGAATCTTAATTGTACGTTGCGGAAAAACGTTTTTTTTTTTTTGTAGAAATTGTGTCGGGCCGGGCCTGTTTTCATTGATTTTTGTACGGGCCAGGCCGGGCCGAGAACTGTAAAAATGCAAACGGGCCGGGCCTGGCCGTGCAGACCTCTAGGCTCGTTTAGGAATTAAAAAAACTCGTGTAAATCAGAATACCGACTTTACTTGATAATTTAAATTTGATTGTATTATTATACTGAAAGATTTTAATTAATAACTTTAAAAGTTTGGCCCGATATAAAAGCTAAAAGTTTGCCCCGAGCCTGTCCCGGCAAACAGTTAAAATCTCGGCCCAAGTCCGACCTAGCCCGACAGAATTTCTACAAAACATGTATTTTTACTTTGATTTTGTTAAAAGGAGGAGTTTCTGACCAAAAATTACTTATTTTAGCTTTTTTCTTTCATGTTTATAATCTTCATTTTTAAAAATGCGCAAAAGGTTGCGATACACATTTTTTTAATGAATCTCTATATGCATGTAAATGTTTCAGCTATTATTAATATCATTAATCAAAAAATTATGTATTGAAGACTTAAAATCTGAAAAATGCTATACTCTAAAATCTTCTAAGACGGAATCGTCTCGGAAAGAAAAAAATGCGTTATAAATAAGTTCCCTTCTTAGCAGGTGTAAATGTATTATATCCTTTTCTCACGTATTAGTATATTAATTTTGCATAGATCAACGAATTTTTCCGTATAAGACAGGATTCCGTGACAGGCTGGTTCTTTTTCACACGTTTTGTTGTATTTTAATATTATTACCTAGAAATCTACTATTCTTTAAAACGAATACATTTTAATGTTTAATTGTAGAATGCCGATTAAAAAAAATATATACTTTTTACAAAAATTTTTGGGCCGGGCCAAATTTTACTGATTTTTGCATGGACCAGGCTATGCCGAGACAATGATTTTCATAATGTGCTAGATCTAGACCGGGACTGAAAATATCGGCTTATGAAGACCTAGGAAGAATGAAACCTGTCCCGTCTCGGTACGGAAAAAAGAATTAGGCACCGGCCCGATCCCGGCCCGGAAGCGAAATTCTAAAATGGAGGGCCAAAATCACAGTCAGGTGAAATCCGAGCATCTCATTGGTCATTGAGTCGCGTCCTTTTCAGGGAGCAATCTCTAGCGCTAGGGAAAACGTCGAATACTCTCTTTTCCGAGAAAAAATCATGTATTGAACCGAATTTTTTCTATTTCATTTAAAATAAGCCATTGAAATTAACTCAAGATATTTTGATGACTTTTTATAAAATGTGAATGAAAGATTTCGATTTTAAGCTGTAAAAATTTTTAAATAATATGGCAAGTAATGTTTTAGTTAATGAAAATTAAAAATACAACTTGCACTTTTTTTTTTCCTTATGTTACTTTTAAAATCCAAAATAAAACAAATATTCACACTTTTCTATAGAAAAATTCAATAACTAACTTAGAATACTAAAAACTTTCAAAAAATTTTGCCTAATGGAAAATAATTTTAAAAAATGTCAGTTTTTAAACCGATTTTAATCATTAAGAATAAACAGTTTTTCGATGACAATATAACATTTTAATATTTTGAGAATTTAATTATAAATTAATAATATGTTTCCCTAAGGAGGGTCCAAGTGACAAATTGCTAAATAATGTTTATGATTATAATTGTATAAGAGTTACAAGAAGAATGGAATTAATTATGTGCCAGATCATGCACGCTAAAATATGCCAATTAGCTGTGAAACTGCAACAATGAAATATTTTAAATATTAAAATGAAAAAATAAAATAAAAATATATTTTTTTAAATGCACTTTTATCATTAATTAATGATTTTATGTTTCAAAAAACAATTTAGAAATCTTGAAAGGTTGTTTAAACTATGCTTCTTTTTTTCCTTTTGCATATATTAGGAAAAAAAAAAACAGAGAAAATTGTAATTTTTAAAATAAATGCACAAGTTCATGCTTTTCTAATCGTAAATTAAACGAAGCAAATTTCCATTATCGGGGTCACGCCAAATTAACACATTGCAGCGGACTTGAATAGCAGTCATTAGGCTTGATTTTTAAAATAAATATTGAATGTCTATAAAAGAATGTTTACCTTTTATGTCCCAAATTACGAATTTGTGAAAATTTCATCTTCTAAAGCATACTTTGTGAATTTTTGAAACTACATTAGAAGATTTACACAATCATTTAATAAATTTTAGAAGGATTTTGCCAAAATTAATTAAATTAAATTTATAGGGATTTTGTGCAATATTTGTAACTGCCCTCAAATCTTTTATTTAAAATCTTGTTTTTTAGTATTTTGTAGAATTACAAAATATACAAATATCATTTCTTACTATAGAAATATTTTGAAACAGAAACTTTCGCCTCCCCCCTCCTGTCAACGTCAAGAAAGCTGAAAAAGATGCAAAAACAAAAGAATTTTTTTTTTAATTTTTTTTTGTGCTCCCAATAATGTTTTTTGGAATAAGATAAAGTAAAATATCTATAAATCATCCTAAACAGTATAACTATCGATGTATTAAATTAGTTTTATCACAAGTTATTTTAATGGCACTTTAATGTCCCGTCGGGCATAAAGGGTTAAAAACAGAAACTTTTTTACTTTCATATTTATTTTATGGGCAGAGAACCTGGAGCGACTTAAAAAAAATTTTTTGGATTTATTTTAATGTTTTTTTTATTATTATTATTATTATTTAATGCTAAAACATTAAATTCTGTATGTTTTAAATTATTTTTGTAATTTTTTAAATATAATTTTGTTAATTTAAAGTTTCCGACTTAGAGTCTAGAAAGGGTTCCTTTTTTTTTAATAGTTGCTGACATTTTCTGGAATAATATTATTTTTTTTGTGATTTTATGGATTTAAACTGTGCGGGGGGGGGGGGGGGGGGGAGGGTGTAGAGGAGAACATTTATTGAGATTTTTACCATACGGAATTTATAGACAATTTTTAAATGATATCACAAGTATTTTTCAATGAAAACTAAATTTTATTAAAGAATAATTGTCATGTCATATCATTTAAAAATTGTTACAACTTGTAATCTAAACTATTCATTCTCGTTGTATAAAATGTTATCAAAATATCTTAATTTACTTAATTTCGATTGTTTATTATAAATTAAAGCGAACAAAATAATAAGGTAAATAATGCATAAATGTAAATAAGGTAACAATCGCTTCAAAATTACTTTTCCTCTCACTCCTTTCAAAATTCAAATGGAGAAACAAGTTGGTGATCCTCACCCTTATCTCTCTTAAAACCACACGACCACACAACCAATGGGGTGGCTGTATTTCACCTGACTGTGATTTTGGCCCTCCATTTTAGAATTTCGCGGCCCGGAAAGAGTAGTTACTAGGTCCGGGTGCCATGAATGAAAATAGGCCCGGCCCGTGCAGACTTCTAAAAGTTTCGCTGTTTCAAAATAAGCATAAATTTAAAGATTGTTTTTTTCCTTATATCAACAAGATTTTGTTTTATGTTTGAGCTGATATTAAAATAATGAACTTTTACCTTCTAAGCTATTTTACAAGTTTTCCTTTAGCTTACATTTTTCTTGAGAATTTTGTATTTCAGTTTTAGTTTCAGATTTAAATTCTGTATATTATCAGAAGTTAGAGGACCACGCTGGCTGGTTTCGATCAATATACACTCTAAAAAAAATACGTGAATTGCAGGTATTTCTTCAATTGCTTTTATTATTAATAATATTGAAACACGAAAATTTATGTTTTGATTTGCCCATTTCCCCCCAAAATACAGAAAATTCATTAATCTAACGTAAAAATTACCGGAAGTTGCATTTTCGTCAAATCACAGGGGTGTTCCCGTAACTGTGCTGCATGTTACTTTTTTGTGTTAGAAACTGATTTTTTACGTATGTCTCTTTTGCTCCAAAACAGAAGTTCGCGAACTGAAGCTCAATTTTTTTCAAATAATAGAAACTTGTTGCCTGTGTTTTTTACGTTTGACGAAATGTTTTCATGAGAGTGTACGAATAAATACGTAGTGTACTTTTTCGAAAACGACTGAAATGCAAAATAACGAAAAAAAATAAAACGCGGTATTTATGAAGTGAGCATTATTGTCATAAAATTACTGTTAATTATTTAAAAAACTCTAGTTCGACTAATTAATTTCACACCATTCCTTTATGGATAAAATATAATTCACATACATTCAATACGAAGAAAGGAAGCTATTTAATACAATAACCTGTTAAGATGGAACGACAAAGAATCGGGAGAACTTTCCAATTTAGACAGGTTTTAATCTTAGAAAGTACATTGTTCCGTTATAATTGCATAGTACTGTTTTAGCAATATCGCGAAAATTTTCAATTTAAAGCATTATTCCATTACACTGGTTCCGTTTTAACAGGTTTTATTGTAGTGTTTAGGATGTCCCGATTTTCAAGCGCCTCTCCCGCTTATTTACTCTCTCTGTCCCGCTTTTCTACGATACTAGACCTAACAACACTAGAGAACCTACAACGGGTTTCTCTAGACAACACTACTTACGAGCCAAGTTCAAGTTAGCCAGTGTTGCAGTCGTAAAAAAAGCAGAGAGTATATGGTATAGGCAGAGAGTATATGCTGACATCATGAACGTTCATAGCTAGGGTATACGCTAATGCTTTATTTGAGAAACAGAGGGAATACGGAGCTTCTTAAAAAAATCCGCTTAAAAAAACCGCTTTAAATGTTTATTTTCTACATAAAAGACAGAATTCATATTAGAGATATGATTGCAGACTATTTTTTCATAACTGTATTACGTTATATATCTTTTTTGTGACGAGTCGGATTCGGGTTGAAGTGTTTTTGTTTAGGGTCAATAGAAAATTTGTTGCCGGGTTCAGGTCGGATTTTGTGACAACGGAAATTTTTTGGTAGGTTCCGGATTGACTTTATGTTGAAGTTTGTGTCCGGTATAACACAACCCGCGCAGGAATCTATTTCAGATGAAAAACTACACGTATTTGAATATGAATGACTTCTTACATGTTTATTTTTCTACATAAAAGGTAACATTAATATTGGAGATATGATTACAGACTATTTTTTCTATAATTGCATTATATTTTGGATCAATTTTCTCTGATTCCGGGTTTCAGGTTGGGTTTGGAATTATTTTGGGTTCGATCGGGTTGCGGGTGGACGGAATACTTTTGATTGGGTTCGGTTCAGGTTGCAGCTTGGTTTTATTTGTTAACCTGGACGGACCCTAGTTAGGTGTAACGTTTAACTGCTGGTTTTCACGATGACACTTTCACTAACAAATTTAAATAATTATGAATTAAAATAATTTTTATCACTTCATGCGTTTTCGATAGAGATTTGTCCACTGATTTTTTTTAGTTACGTCCGACATTAAAATGGTCAACCCGGCCTGAACACGAACCGCGTTTCGAAAAAAATTAGTTACCACCTTACATGATGTGGAACTCTTCTTTCTAGACCTTTGCATTTTTTTAAGGGGCGGGTAGTCCGCAGTGGTTCGACTCGTAACCGGAGAACTGTTCCATACTTTATCGTTCACACACTGCTGTGTATGTGTCATATATGTGCAAGTAAAATCTGTAATACTAAATGACCTCTTATTGGGACGTTGCTGGGTGGAAGATGAAGAAGAGTACGAAGCAGAGTTTTCCCCTTCGGGTAATACTCGAAAGTGTGGAAACTTTCTCTTGCGGATTCGTCCGCCTATAAAGATTAGGGGACTAGTGAGGTGCTTCAAAAATAACTTTAAGAGCTTTTTTTCACTTTATTTATCTCAATATTCTTTGACAGGCTTCGAAATTTATATTTCGAATAAAAATCCTTTGTCCCTCTGCAATTCATCTCTAATTTAAATCGCACTGTGAGTGTTACAGATCTGCGCATTTCGGGACATGCCAAAACCTGAAAATTTTATGTTTTTCACATGATTAAGCAACATATTCCATCTGTTATTTAAAAAACGGAAAAAACCAAACAAAGAAATGTTTTATTGTTCAGTTAATTCACTAATAAAGGAGAAAAGTTACCACGACATTACCGTATGGGAAAAAATTCTGAAGTCCAGTGAATGCAGTCCAGTCTGTCCCGAATTTACAGAAAAAAAATTTAAGAACCGGATGTGTCCCGGGAAGAAGTCCCCGTTCAGGCCCGGACCAACTTTTCAAAAGCTAAAATTTAGCCCGATCCCGTACCGAGTTTTCAAATAAAATTAAGCCCGGCCCGAGTTTAATGAAATAAACTTTTACCGATCTCGGGCTTCGGGACCAGTTCTGAATTCAGGGGGTGGCTCTGAGGGGACATTCCCCTTCAGAGCAATGAGATGTCCCCCCTCATTTGAGATTTTGTGTTTTTAATGGTCAAAAAGTGCAATCCCCCCTCCCTGGAGAAAAGTGTCTGAATTTAACACTGTTCGGGACAGGCCCGGGCTCGTGGAGACCTCTAATATATATTATGAATTCGGCCCCCCTGTCGGGGATACTGTGCCCCGCGTCGGGCAAGTCCTGGAGCCGCCCCTGATCCTGAGATAGATTAAGACCAGTTCCGTCCCGGCACGAGTCTGCTGAAAAAAATTAAACTCGGAATCAAACATCTTGTAACTGTACGATGCTGATCTCTACGATGGACTTGGACATGTTACATTTCTGTCTGTATTGATGTTGTTAAACTCGCATCGGCTTGTGACGCGCATTTATACTTCTCGAGAAAATCATATTCATTGAAAATGGCTCGTATTTTATCTGCTTCGCTTGAATACTTATATCGGGCCGATAGGCCCGATTAAGTAATTTTTTTATCGGCCCGGCCCGGCCCTGCAGGCCCGTTCAATTTTTTTGCGGCCCGGCCCGTTGAAAAATTTGTCCTAATTATGCCGGCCCGGCCCGTTTGAAAATTCGCCTTCATTCCGCCGGCCCGGCCCGACGGGTCGGGCCGGGATACGGGCATCGGGCCAAGCCCGGGTCCGTGCAGACCTCTAATGGCAGGTTAATTTTTTAAAGGTTCTTAGGAAAAAGAAAATTGGAAATATTGACTTTGACTCTGATTTTTCCATATTTTTAAATTCTCTTATAAAATTAAAAATTTCAACATGTTTAATACAGTCGGACCTCGTTATCCCGACACCCGGTTTTCACGTCACTCCGCTTATCACGTATGTTTTTCAAAGTCCCTATTTTCTGTATATGATTTTAATGTAAAGAAACTCCGGATTTTACGTCGTTGAATAATTTTCAACTTCGGATATCCTCGACGGTTTAGGAACATTGTCCATTTTTTTATAATCCATCTTATAAGAACGGAAATTAAGCGGTAATAAATGTCTTTGCAAAAATTTCACAAAAGTGTGCAAAATACCCATTGAGATAAATGAAAAATTTTACTTTCAATCCTTTTTCTGAATAAAAAACCCACACACTAGGAATAGTCCAGGCAATAGAGACCGTATAGGGACTCTACCTAGCAAAATTAATGGTAGTACTAGAAATCGGTTTTCTAGATTTTTTTGGATCGCTGAATCCGAATTTGTAACTTCCCACCAAAATTTCCCCCGGCAACACCTCCCCCCAAATTTTGGTAAAAAGACCCCCCAAAAAGGTTTTTATTAAAAAATTCCATTTTTTTATTGTTTTAGGGGAAAAGTAGCTTTTAATTCAGAAAGTAGACAAAATTTCCAACAAATTAGATACATGACATTATGACTTAGGATGAAGGGGAAGGGGGGATCTGCCTCGGAACATGCGCCGCAGTGCTGCGTGGACTAAGTTGCGTAATTTCACTTAACCACTCACACGTTTACATTAGCCCTCCCATCTTCCCTCTGAACTTTCTCTATAAGGTTTACTTTAAGTTTTTTGGATCTCTGAATCGGAATTTTTAACTTACCCCCAAAATTCCCCCCCCCGAACCCCCCCCCCAATAGTTGTTTTTAACTTAAATTTCTTATTGTTTTAGGGGAAAAGCATTACGAAATTCAGAAACTAGACAAAATTTGCAACAAATAGGATATATGACATTATGACGTAGGATAAACGGGGAGAGAGGGGGCTGCCTCGGAACATTCCCCGCGCGCTTTTCTTAAAAACCAAATTTTTTCAAAAAATCAATTTTTTGGGGGGTTGCCGGGTGAAATTTTGGTGGGAAGTTACAAATTCGGATTCAGCGGCCCAAAAAACATAAAGTGAGTCGAAATCCAGAACTAGTATTAATTTTGCCAGATAAAATCCCCTATTGCCTGGACTTCATCATTTAGTGCACGTAGCGCCGCAGTGCATGTTCAGAGGCAGCCCTCACCCTCCCCGTTCATCCTAATTCATAATGTCACATATCCTATTTGTTGCAAATTTTGTCTAGTTTCTGAATTTCGTAATGCTTTTTCCCTAAAACAATAAGAAATTTAAGTTAAAAACAACTATTTGGGGGGGGGGGATTTTGGGGGGAAAGTTAAAAATTCGGATTCAGCGACCCAAAAATCTTAAAGTAAACTTTATAGAGAAAGTTCGGAGGGGAGATGGGAGGGCGAATGTAAACGTGTGAGTGGTTAAGTGGAATTGCGCAACTTAGTTTACGCAGCACCGCCCGCATGTTCCGAGGCAGATCCCCCCTTCCCCTTCATCCTAAGTAATAATGTCATATATCTAATTTGTTGGAAATTTTATCTACTTTCTGAATTTCTAGATACTTTTCCGCTAAAACATTTAAAAAATGGAATTTTTTAATAAAAACCCTTTTGGGGGGCTTTTTACCAAAATTTGGGTTGGGGAAGGGTTGCCGGGGGAAATTTTGGTGGGAAGTTACAAATTCGGATTCAGCGACCCAAAAAAACATCTAGAAAGCCGATTTCCAGTACTGCCATTAATTTTGCTAGGTAAAATTCCCTATTGCCTGGACTAGAATTCTAGAATGACTCCAGATAGACGTATCAGTCTATTCGCAGTCATTTTGTTCTGGTCAGGCGGGGATTTCTTGTGGTTACACGGGGTTTTTTGATCTACTGAAATCTAAGCATTGCATTGCATTGAAACGATCAGAAATTATCTAACACCCATTTCTGAAACAACGAATATTGATTACAATTCATTGTACAATATTGAAAAAAGAATTTTTGAAAGCACATCAAGGGATAAGCAAACTCTAATTCATCAATATTTCATGTAACAATAAAAAAAACAAGTCTTCTTAAATCTGATTTTTATTCTTTTCAATTTTGTTTTGGTGTTTATTTTGTTTAATAATAATGTTTTATTGCTTAAAACTGCAAAAACAGTTATGAATTTAAAATTGTCTTAAATTAATTAAAAATACAGCTTTTTACAAACATATTTTTCTCCAACTCCGGTTACCGCGACACTCCGCTTATGACGACACTTTTTTCTGGTCGTTAGAGTGTCGGGATAACGAGGTTTGATTGTATTTGCTAATTAAATAAATAACTTTAAAGAGATTACAATTAAACAAAGACTTCGGTCAAAAGTTTCATCTACATCACATTCGTTACTGCCATAATATGAAGCAGACTGATCGAGTAATTTAATTGATTAATCCTTTGACTACGAATTTATTTTTTATTAGAACTTACTGAAACTGTCGGCTATCTTTTTATTTCATTCGTAGTATTTCTTCGAAAAAATAATAAAAATCGTTGCCGTACACTTTTATGACAATTTCAAGAGAAATCTGCCACAAGGAAAATTTTTTCTAATCAGTAGTACAAAACAAATATAAAAATATTCGATAGTGGCAGTCCTGCTATCGATCCGCTCCGTGGGACGTATATGTCCAGCCGTAGTCAAATACATAAATATTTTAGCTATTATCTGTGATTTATGTTTCTGTTAAAGTTATCAGAAAGGAATTAACAATTTTCTCCATCAAATTGTTTTAAAAAATACTTGATTTTGCGTAATTTTCATTGATTCTCAGCTGATCACTGATCGCCTGCTGACGCATGTCTCTTAACACGTTGAGTGCAACGTCAGCCACAGGTGACCGACATTGAACCTTCAGTTTAGACCACGTCAGTCATCGGTGAATCATCTTATTTCGTGGCCCAAACAGAAAGACAGACATAATAGACTTAGCATTCAACGTATTAAATATACTAGAGGTCTGCAAGGGCCAAAACTGACCCAGATCCAGAGAAAGCTGTCCGTACCCAGTGTAAAAGATAAAAGCTCTGTTCTGGCCTGAGCCGAGCAAAAATCAGGCCTAACCCTACCGAATTCCTACAAAATTTCCGATATTTTTTAGCCAGTATATTCTAAAATCAAAATTCTTTTAATCCCTTGATGGGCGGTGGGATATATATTTTAATAAAAAATTGCACCAGAAACTTTTAATTAAATTTTAATGTTATAATTTCGTAGGGAAAAATTTTAAAAGTTGCTTTTTCTTATTTTGAAAGATTTTTTTAAAATTCCTATCTGAATTCAACATTACAGAAACACAATTACTTGCCCCTGAAAGGGTTAAAGAATATTGAATGCATATTTAAGCAACCGTTTTAAAGTACAGCATTTTTCAGATTATATGTCCGCAACGCAAGCCATAGCATACGGAATTACAGTTTTAATGACCACATTGATAGACATAAATCATCAAGATGAATAAATGTACTAAAAAGAAACTAATTTCTTCAGTTACATAAACTATATAACTTTTCAACTTAGCCATAAATCTCTTTATAATACTAATGTATTTAATCTTGAAATCCTTTGATAAAGATAATGACTTCTTGAGTGCCTAAATTAGACTCATAAACTACAGCAAACTGTTTTATTGTTATTATTATGTATCAACGTAAACATTTCTTTGATTCTGAAAAATGTAGCTAACCGAGAAAGATCACATAAAAAAGCTCTCTTATTACAACTTAAATACGTATTAATTAAACAACATTTAAATGTCATTGTCACTACATCTTCATTTAATATACAAATAATCTAGAATTTCTTTATTTAAGGGAGGCATAAAAAGCCATGCATTAAAGAATATAATTACATCTCCAAATATAAGGAGAAGAAGTGAATAATATCGTCGACTAATACGTTTTGGATAAAAGGTAAAACGTGGATTTATCATTAATGGATAAGTGCCCTGAAAAAGGGTAAGTCCCAATTTACATTTCTAAAATTGGATTCAAAATCCTGTCACACATAAGACAATCACATTCAAATGAAGACTCATTAAAATTAAATAGTTTAATTAAGATGGAAAGAAAAGGATGATTAAAAAAGTCACAATTTTGAAGCTTTATAAAGGAAAAAAGTAGATTTAAAAAATATTTCTCTATTAAGAAAAAATTAAAATCTAAAGATTCCGGAAAAGTACCTTTGTACATAGAATTTTGTCTACTTTCCGAATATGAACACAAACTTTGAAATAAAGGTCGTCTACGTATTAAAAATTGTGCCAACTTTAAATTTACAAATGGTAACACCTACTTTTGACACCATATTTGAGTTTTTTTTTTAATCAAAGCAGCCCAGAAAGTAGTATTGTTTATATGTTTACCTTAAATCTTCATTGAGTTATAAAAGAAAGAAGTTAGGAGTTTATCCATAAATTCAGAAAAATAAAAATATCTTTCAAGATGTATCGGGAACATTCAGTTAGTTAATAGAAAATTTATGCAGAGTGTTTTAGTGTGCTTAACAGTGTTAAGTCTTTGAGGGGCTTCCGAGTTGACAGCACCTTTACGTCCAGTCTATAGTTGATTTTCTTATAATTAGTAAGCCATTGGGAAGTAAAAAGTCTAGGTGTAGTTCATAAACTTGTAAAGTTTTTAAGTTTAAATTAAAGATTAATACCATAAAAAAGGTGGTGTCTCCTCCGTGTATCGTAATTGATAGTGAGAGAGCTCTGCAACCGCTCTGGACTGAAAGGGGCACGGGCGAGAATTCCCCGCCAGATGATGTTGTGTTCTTAGACGTAAGCGCAGTGCATCAACCGCTGCCAGTCCCTTTTGAATATTTTTGTAAATAAATGTTTTTGTTAAGTTTTAAAAACCTGAATAATTTATTGAGTACGAAGTATAATTTAGTTTAGTATTTTTAAGTCTTTTATACAGTCCAACTTGAAGCTATCGCGGATAATGTTTTTGGCCCTTCGAGCCGCAGCGCTCATTTAGAACACTGTTTGAAGAATCAACGCCCTTGCCCTTGGATTACTCGAAATTACCTAGTTATAGAAATTATAGATATAATGTCTGTTGCTACTCCAGTGATTTCAGGAACTGTGGTCCTGAATCGAAAACGAGGAAATATACGCGGCCAAGTTACAAGAATATCAAATGCATTGAAATCGAAACTCGGCCCTAAAGAACTGGATTTGAAATTAAATTCTCTTCAAATGTTAAAAAAGAAGACTGATGAATTACGAAACGAAGCATATATTCTATTATAGCCGATGAGGATTTACAGGAGTTTGAAAATTCCTTGACCGAAATCGAAGAGCAGTTAGAAGCTATCGAAGTAAGTCTTCTTGATTTAATAAAGCCTAGTATTTCTAATCCTGAAAGTCAAAATAATAGTAATGATAGAGGCAGTTCTAATGAGGCAAAAATCAAATTGCCGTCAATTAATCTGCCCCAATTTTCGGGTCGTTACACAGAGTGGATGAATTTTAAGTTACAATTCACCAGTTTAATTGATAATAACGTTGAGATAAATGATGCGCAAAAGCTGTATTATTTACAATCAGCCTTAACTGGCCCTGTGAAACAATTACAAAATATTGATGATTCTTATACTTCCTTATTCGAAGCTTTAAAAAAACGATTTGAAAACAAAAGATTATTGGTAAATAGTCATATTTCAGAGTTATTGAGTAATAACAAAATAAAAATTGAAAACGCAAAATAAATACGCAATCTGGTAGATAATTTATTGAGCCATTTGAGAGCTTTGAAACAGTTAGGACTGGAACATAACAATTTATCGGAATCCATTCTAATGTATTTTGTTTTACAAAGATTTGATGACGAGTCAAGAACAGCTTTTGAAATGTCTCTTAATTGTAATGAATTGCCTGAATGGAATATTTTTATTGATTTTTTATTGAAAAGAGCTCAAGCTTTAGAAAATGTACAAAAAAACAAAAAAAAAAACAACAACATCGTTACGAAATCTAGGTTTGAAATTACACCTAAGCAAAAAAGTTTCGTTTTTACAGAATGACAAACTTAACTGCGCATTTTGTAAACAACCACATTTGATTTTTCGATGTCAGAAATATTTGGATTTATCGGTTCAAGAAAGATTGAATCAAATACGAAAATTACAGTTATGTTATAATTGTTTATCTTATCATAACGTTAACCGATGTAATAAATTAAATAATAAATGCAAAATTTGTTTCTCCAATCACCATAGCTCACTTCATGGAGCTAATTTTTCAAAATCTCATTATGAAAACAAACAAAGTAATTATATTATGAATCAACCTCAGATCAAAAATGAAGATAACGTAAATACTAATTCAGTGGAGATTATTTCAAATGTGAAGACCTTGAGCTGTCAAAATAATTCTGATCAGAAACTGTCTGGGTCTGGCGCCAGCTTTAATGCCTCAATTTCGACAGCTGTGGTTTATTTGAGGGGAAGTAATAATTCTTTTTTTCCTTTTGTTGCTAGATTAGATACAGACAGTAATATATCTTTAATTACCTTTTTTGCAGCAGAGATGTTATGACTAGAGAAATATAAAGTAAAGTCAGTGATTTCCGGATTTAATGATGCAATCTGTAAAATTAAAAACAGAATACATGTCGAAATTTCAAACAAAGATAGAACATTTAAAAAATTCTCTAACATGTTCTTAGTTCCTAAAATAACAGATTTAATTCCTATGAGTGGCGTAGCTATTTCTAATCTGCACCTACCACATAATTTAATGTATGCAAACCCAAGATGTTTTGAACCTCAGCGAATTCAGGTGTTATTGAGTGCAGATGTATATTATGAATTGTTATTAGCTGGTCAAATAAAAATTCCTGACACTTCTATAATTTTACAAAACTCTCATTTAGGATGGATTGCAGGTGGAGTAATGATAAAAATGATGAATGCATGTTCAGTGCATGATAAAAATTAAACTAAATATAATTGCCATTTATTAGAAAATCAAGATGAATTAAATTTGAAGGCCTTTTGGGATTTAGAGACATTAGGAATAAGGGATGATCCAGATAATGTAAAAAATAAAGATATCCTAGAGGAATTTCGGGAAAAAGTGCGGTTTACAAATAACAGATATGAAATCTGTCTCCCATGGAAACGGAATTGGGAACAACTAGACAATAATTACAAGATAGCTGAAACACGGCTCGCTACTCTCGTAAAAAGAATGAAACGCGACACAAGTTTATATGAAAATTATCGTAAAATTTTAGATGAATACTTAGAAATGAAAATTATTGAAATTGTTCCTGAATCAGAAGACAAGTCTAACAACCCGATTTTTTATTTACTCCACCATACGGTATTCAAACAAGACAGTGTATACACGAAATGTCGCATTGTTTTTGATGCCAGTTCCCATGAAGCGGGACATTTATCACTAAATGACTGTTTGGACGCAGGCAGTAACCTAAATCCGAACATTTTCCATTTATTGATTTTTTTAGATTAAATAAAATTGCTGTTTTGGCCGACATAGAGAAGGCATTTTTTCAAATTTCGATCAACAAAAAAGACAGGGACGTTTTAAGATTCCTGTTTATAGATGACAATCCTGTCAACGGTGATGAGTTTAAAGTTATTATGTACAGATTCTTACGCCTAACATTTGGTTTGAACTCAAGCCTATTTCTATTATCAGCCACCATCAAACAACATCTTAGTAAATTTAAGAAGGAATATCCGGTAGCAACCGAAATCCTCAACAGTTGTATTTACGTGGACGATCTGCTAGCCGGTACCGACACTGTACAAGATGCACTGAACATTTCACAACAATCCCACAGAATTATGAAGGAAGCTAGTATGACGTTCCGAAAATGGATATCAAACAACGAATTAGTAATGGAATCGTGGGAGAAGAACGGGTTTAGTACTTTACCTCAGACCTTTGAGGAAAATAAAACAAATAAGGTATTACGGCTGTTGTGGCAACCTAAACAGGACATGTTGATGATGGAGATTGATAATTTATTAGAATTTTTGTGCAAGGCAAAAAATACGAAGAGGTTCGTTCTGCAAGTAGCAGGCAGACTTTTTGACCCCTTGGGTCTCATATCGCGATTTACTATAAGAATTAAACGGTTGTTTCAAGAACTATGGAGTAGAAATTTAACATGGGATGAAGAATTGCCCCCGATATTGGAAGGCTGTGGGAACAATGGTGTTCCGAGTTACCGCAATTAGCACAACTAAAGATTCCTAGAAATGTGTTTCAGTTCCCTGAAGACTCTGAATATAAATTAATACTCCACACCTTTGCCGATGCCAGTCCCAGCGCATACGATGCTGTCATATATTTACAAACATATTCCAAGACCCAATCTTCCATTAATTTGCTTACATCAAAAATCAGAGTGCCACCCTTGAAAAAGGTGTCATTACTAGAGATGAGTTCGGGCTCTTTTTTTGGAGTCCGAGCCCGACGATTTAAAATACGAGCCCGCCCGAGCCCGAAAAACTTTGTTTCATGAGAGCCCAAGCCCGCCTGAGCCCGAAACTAGAAGTTTGCAACAGAAAATTTTTGCATTTTTTGCGTAATATTTAAAAGCTGTTTCAAAATTAGTATCTCATTTTTAAGTCTCTACAAAGAAATAACTGTTAATCAGCATACAATTAATTAAATGAAATATACATTAAATCGTATCAAAAGAAAAATTTGGTATAAAAAATATACTTCATGCTTCAGAGGATTCTCTTTTTTAATTTCCTTAACGAACAAATCTGATGGATACGTTAACGAAGTGAGTTTTATAAATAAATGCATGAAATGTGCCGTTACTGCCGGTGATCGAACAACGTTTTTCTATTTTCTATTAAATGTGTACATCATTCATTATTATAGACTTCTTCCTCATAACAGTCTTTTGTGATTGTCATGTATCTGAAAAACAGATGAAATTAAAAATTATACACAGTTTGAAATATCCGTTACCTTTATAGGAAAATAGGAAAAGTTGCTCGATTGCTTTCTATCTGGATAAAAATACCTGCGAAATATGTGTATTTGCGAATGAAAATGACTTCGTGAAAGTTTCCGATGCATATACATGTTTGGATTTATAAATAACCTTAAATCTTAAAAATATCGCAAAATTTAAATAATTTCTATCGAGAAAACTATTGGGTAAAACAATTAGTGTAAGATTAAAATTTAATTTCATTTTGTTATTTATTGTTACGTAAATATGTAACTAGTATCATAAAATTATTTTAAAAAATACATCACTAAAACAATGTAATCACTTCTACCCCATTGGAGGCAAGGGAACATTGGGATTTAGAAAAGAGCAAATCACTGAATGTCACAAATGATTTTAAAAATGTATATGGATTGTAAAATGATGTTGTTAAAATATTCTCATAACTCTACATACAGGAAAAACACTATTATGTTATAGTAAACAATTAAAACGTTAAAACACTGTAGGCTGTAAATTATGGAAAAGAAAATACTCACAGAAAAATTCATCGAATTAAATAGACGAAACATTCGCAGAAAACTTTCATTAACCAATTATAAAATGCTAACTGATTCTATTACATCAGTATCGTGATTATAACCAATATGCATTCTTATAACAATTTAAGCATAGGCATTACATTATGGATAAAAATATATTTTGGGCTATAAAAATGTCGGATAAAAAAACATTTTTTTTTCTAATACATCGTATTAGAAAAATTGAAGATAACTTACTGAATTCTAAGTATTTTTTTCCCGCTAAACTTCTTTTTCTTTTCAGTACAGTTAAATTTCACAATTTCATTCACAGAGTAAAAAAAAAAAAAAAAAAAAAAAAAAAAAAAAAAAAAAAAAAATAGCATATAATATTAAAAAATAACATCATTTATAGCAAAAGTTACTTTGATTTTGTCCTTTTAAAGGTTTTTTTTTTTCTAAAAAGCCCTGTTTATTTTTTTCCAAAATGTTTTAAAAAAAGTATTGCGTCCACAGCTTCAGGACTCAAGCTACATCGCCTTTCTTCTAGAACACGTCCAGCAATACTGAAATCTCTTTCGCATGTTGTGCTATTTGCAGGTATGCTTAAAATTTTCCTTGCAACATTAGCTAAATTTGGAAAAGGACAATTTTTCCACCAATTCAATAGATTTTTGTCTTCGATCTCTGCATTTACTGAGAAGTCAATATAATTGCGAATCTCATCATCGGATTCTACCTGTACGCTGTTATCGGCCCATTCTTCAAGTATACCACTACGTTGACTTGAAATGCAAAGATTAGCATCCGACACAGTGCGATTTTCCAGAGGATATCGTGGTATTATTTCTCGTACTTGAGACTGTACTTCCATCTTTTCGTGATCAGCAAGCATTTTTAAAGATTTAAAGTTCGGATGCAGAAATGTAGCAATTTTGTGATATTGGTCAATTTGAATTTTTTTTTAAACCACTTTTCTGTTTTCTCTTTTAAGCACTTTTCTAATTCAGAGTCTGTAACTTTTGGCGTGCAGTATTTTTTCAGATACTGATTCCACAATAAGACACGATGTAACGTTGGATATAAATCGCCTTCCAGCTGTGAACTTGCTTCTTCAAATATTTTAAGACAATTTTGCAGTGTTTGAAACATTTCAGGTTCTATGTTTTGTAAGCGATTATTTTCTTTCCTTTTCTCCATTATTTTCTGAATGTCAGAATATTGTGTGAGAACGGATCGCAACATGAAGCTGAGAGTATTCCACCTACTCTCAATCTGCTGATGTACCGTTTTTTCTAGTTCGTTAAAGCATCGGATTTCTTTAAATATCTGACTAACATTTTACAATTTTCAACTGAAGATTTTAAAATAGGAAATTCATCAGCAGTTTCATTGTAACTGTGTTTCAGAACAGTATTTAATAAGTGACATATACAAGTAAGTCTTTTGTAGCAATTTAACGCAGACACTATATTTGATCTTTCATCTGAAACAAATGTACATTGATTCAAAACTGATACACCAAAACCGACATTTTTCAAAGTATCCAAAATTTCACTTAAAATATTCACACCAGTTTTGGGAATATTTGGGAAAGAGCATGTCGATAGTACAGTGGGTTTTAGCTCAAAATCATCATTAATATAGTGACAAGAGAGGGCAATGTATGATAATTGACGAAATGGTTCTGTCCACATATCAGTAGTCAAAGCACCTCCAAAATTTTGTAAGATTTTATTAATACTTGGCAAAATTTCATTTCTGGAATTTTCTGCTGTCTGACGTACGTGTTTCGAAATTGTTGTACGATGAGGCAGAACATCTGAAGCTTTCACTTTACCCAAAGATGCACCTAAGTTAATTAGATTTTGGGCTAAATGCAGAAATCCTTGTCCTTCAACTATATCAAATGGTCGCAGATCTTCAGTGCACAGTTTTACACAACTTTCTAAGATAGTATTTTTTTCAATCGCTGTTACTTGTTTGGAAGAAGAATATAAATATTTTTCCAGGGGTTTTTTAATTTTTGAAGGAGCACATGTTTTAGAATGTCGAGAAAGTCTGCTTGAACCAAGTGAATTTTTATATTTTAAAACGGATTTACAGTCACAACACTGAACGTATTCTAATTTCAAATTTGTTTGAGCATCAAAGATTTCTAGGAAATGTTGCCACACTGTGGATTTTCCAATTTCATTTTTCATGCATTTATAGTCCCCAGAATTAATTTTATCAATGATAGTCTTAGAGTCAGCTGAAGCAGAACTCATGATGAAAAAAGACTGGAAGGAATCACGAAGAAAGGAGATTATGGCTCATACACAATAGAAAAGAAAGTCAGAGACATCTAGCTAACGCTCATTGACTAATAACAGAACAGATTACTTTTTTCGCCTAGATTGTCAAATAATACAATAAAATAAAATAAATGAGATCCAATTTAAAAATATCCTACTATTTATTTGTCTTGGCGCCTTTTCCGATGACGCATTATTAGCTATCAAGTGTATCCAGTGAGCGTCAATGATATAAATCTGCAAATATTGCGAATTTCTTTTAAAATAACTGTGATGTTGTAACATTAATCAATCATCACATATAATTAATTATACCCAATTTAAAACCACAATTCTCCTTTTACAAACATATTTAACTGAAACTTCCTTCCCTTTTAAAAACATATATATCTCTTTATCTCTTATACATCCAATAAATATTCCTTTTAATGTTTACCAAATTATCAACTGTTAACAAAACAAAGCAAAAAAAAACCTTTCTCAACTTAAAAATCATTAACAAACAGTGAAATTAAATGCTTTTATTTCCACTCATAAATAAAACTGTATTTTTGATCATTTGCTTTTCTTTTGTGCAGTAATCTAAACAGTTACTGATTCGACGCCACCAATCTCAGACATAATATGAAAATATCACAAATATTTTTATTTACTTATTTATTTATTTTTAAGTAGCATTCTTATACTACAATAGCAAAACACTTTCTGTTTTCCTTTCATTATGATCAAAACAGCAGTAAAATGATTTCTTATGGAAAATGTAATTTTCAACGCTTGCTTCGCGTCGTAAGGAGGAGAAGTAGGAGATTCACAGATGAATCATTTATTTATTGAAACCACGGGAAACTGAAAGTTTAATGATTATTATGAAAGGAATAAATTACTTTTATAAGAATAAAAGCTTTTTAACAGAGATTAAAATAGAATTTATTTTAGAAATATAAATAGATTTTCGATATTAACACACCTTAAAAAGCATTAACAGAATAATATAGGGGACACAATAAATTTTGATGATTATATATTAATTAATACATGATTACTTCTTACATTTTTTAAAAAGCTTTTTTTCCCATGCGTGAATAAATAAAATTTTCAGTTAAAAAAAATGAGCCCGAGCCCGTCCGAGCCCGAAGGCTGGTATAAAAATAGAGCCCGAGCCCGTGTCGGGCCCGGGCTCGGGATTGGGCTCTCGGACCCGGGCTGAGCCCGTCTCATCTCTAGTCATTACCCCGGCTAGAACTCTTAGGTGCGTTACTAGCAGCGCGTTTAACTTGTGAGGTGAAGAAGGTGCTAGATCGCAAGGGACCATCTTCTATATTTCTATGGACAGACTCGCAGATTGCTATTTATTGGATAAAGGGGTCTGCAAATAGGTGGAAATCATTCGTGTCCAATCGTGTAAAAGAGATCCAATCGCTGACAGACCCATCCAGGTGGTTTCACTGTACAGGGTCCGAGAATCCTGCAGACCTGCTGACAAGAGGTATAAGATCTGAAAGTCTTATTCAGAATCACAAATGGTGGACTGGACCAGAGCTTCTGAAGGACTCATTAGATATGTTCAACAACGAACAATCACTAGTAGTTCCAGATCAGGAGATCTATTTAAATGAACTAAAAAGAGACTCCGTGAACATTATTCATGACATTACCACTTTATCTATTACCAATGAAAATTCTATAATTGAACACATTTTTTCATTAACTAATAATTTTATGAAATTAATATGCATAATTACTTTTATTTTTAGATTTTTTAATAATTGTCGCACTCCCCAGAAAAGAAGAAGTGGAGCGTTAAGCCTTGACGAGGTGAGGCAAGCCAAATTATTTTTAATTCGGTCAGCACAAAAGGGTGAGTTTCGGGAAGAAATAAAATGTCTCGAAAAAGGTAAGCCTGTTCCACACAAAAGTAGATTATCTTCTTTAAATGTATTCCTAGGAAATGAAGGGTTAATTAGAGTTGGCGGCCATTTATCGCATGCCGATTTGCCGCTTAACTCTAAATTTTCAATTGTGTTACCTGCCAATCATAAGTTAACAGATATTATCTTAAATTATTTCCATTTGAAGTATTTTCATTTAGGCCCACAAGCCTTGCTTTTCCATGTTAGACAGAAGTTTTGGCCACTTAATGGCAGGAATAATTGCCGGAAAATTGTCCACAAATGTGTAACATGTTTCAAAAATAAGCCTGTTGTCAGCTCCCTGTTGATGGCCGATCTGCCAAGGGAACGTGTGACCCCAAATTTTGTATTTTCGGTGACAGGCCTGGATTACTGTGGACCCTTTTCTATTAAATTTAAAAATTAAAGGAAGGGCGTATTGGATAAGGTTTATGTAGTAGTGTATATATGTTTATGCACCAAAGCAATACACCTGGACTTTGTTTCAGATCTCACAACTCAGGCTTTTATAGCTAGTCATCTGGCAAGCGTAAATTCACCGTTCGAATTATATTATCCCTTCCCTTAAAAACTTCAACTATTCTACCAACCAACCATTTGGTGGAAGGTAAATTTTCCTGTTTTACCAAAGTTCCTTTCTGTACATCAGCCTTTTTAAACTTCCATTTCCCCCTCTGTTGGAGATTATTTAAATAGTCGCGCTTCCACAGTTTCCAAATTTGTTGGCTAAATTTGGTGATTCTCTGCCATTTTGCTAATCGATTTTCATTAATCTCGTCTAGTTGAGGTTCGGGGATCGAAGTGATTGACCTACCGATAAGAAAATGTGATGGGGTCAAGGTTTCAAAATTTGCGAAATCTGGGGATAGTGGGGTAAGGGGGCGGGAGTTCAAAACTGCCTCAATTTCCGCTAGTATGGTTAGAAATTCTTCTAGAGTTAATTTTTGATCACCTATTACCCTTTTCAAATGAAACTTGAATGATTTTACTGCTGCCTCCCAGATGCCACCAAAATTCGGAGATTTGGGGGGGGGGGGGGGAATAAATTCCCATTTGATACCATCCTGGGTTAAAAAGTTACACAACTCCTCATCTGGGAAACTAACCAATTTATGCAATTTTTTCAACTCGATGTCAGCTTCGATGTACGTTTTTGCATTATCCGATAGGATTTTTGCACATTTCCCTGTTCTGCCAAAGAAACGTTCATGACTTTACCACTTTATCTATTACCAATGAAAATTCTATAATTGAACACATTTTTTCATTAACTAATAATTTTATGAAATTAATATGCATAATTACTTTTATTTTTAGATTTTTTAATAATTGTCGCAATCCCCAGAAAAGAAGAAGTGGAATACATTTAAAGAAGATAATCTACTTTTGTGTGGAACAGGCTTACCTTTTTCGAGACATTTTATTTCTTCCCGAAACTCACCCTTTTGTGCTGACCGAATTAAAAATAATTTGGCTTGCCTCACCTCGTCAAGGCTTAACGCTCCACTTCTTCTTTTCTGGGGATTGCGACAATTATTAAAAAATCTAAAAATAAAAGTAATTATGCATATTAATTTCATAAAATTATTAGTTAATGAAAAAATGTGTTCAATTATAGAATTTTTATTGGTAATAGATAAAGTGGTAAAGTCATGAACGTTTCTTTGGCAGAACAGGGAAATGTGCAAAAATCCTATCGGATAATGCAAAAACGTACATCGAAGCTGACATCGAGTTGAAAAAATTGCATAAACTGGTTAGTTTCCCAGATGAGGAGTTGTGTAACTTTTTAACCCAGGATGGTATCAAATGGGAATTTATCCCCCCCCCCCCCAAATCTCCGAATTTTGGTGGCATCTGGGAGGCAGCAGTAAAATCATTCAAGTTTCATTTGAAAAGGGTAATAGGTGATCAAAAATTAACTCTAGAAGAATTTCTAACCATACTAGCGGAAATTGAGGCAGTTTTGAACTCCCGCCCCCTTACCCCACTATCCCCAGATTTCGCAAATTTTGAAACCTTGACCCCATCACATTTTCTTATCGGTAGGTCAATCACTTCGATCCCCGAACCTCAACTAGACGAGATTAATGAAAATCGATTAGCAAAATGGCAGAGAATCACCAAATTTAGCCAACAAATTTGGAAACTGTGGAAGCGCGACTATTTAAATAATCTCCAACAGAGGGGGAAATGGAAGTTTAAAAAGGCTGATGTACAGAAAGGAACTTTGGTAAAACAGGAAAATTTACCTTCCACCAAATGGTTGGTTGGTAGAATAGTTGAAGTTTTTAAGGGAAGGGATAATATAATTCGAACGGTGAATTTACGCTTGCCAGATGGGCGAATTTTTAAAAGAAACGTCAGAGATGTCTGTATATTACCAGTTGAGAAACAAATTTCCTTTCTTTCCTTAAGCAAACTCTAAAATATATTATTTCTGTATTTAATTTAGTGTTATAGTGAATTTATTCTTGTATTATTATTGTGTATGTAAGTTGTTTATATCTTATAATTTTTTCTTGTTGGATAATTTTTGCAGATTTATATGTTTATGTATATTGAAAATTACATTTCAATCCCCGGGGGAGTGTCTCCTCCGTGTATCGTACTTGATAGTGAGAGGGCGCTGCAAGCGCTGTGGACTGAAAGGGGCGCGAGCGAGAATTCCCCGCCAGATGATGTTGTGTTCTTAGACGTAAGCGCAGTGCATCAACCGCTGCCAGTCCCTTTTGAATATTTTTGTAAATAAATGTTTTTGTTAAGTTTTGAAAACCTGAATAATTTATCGAAAACGAAGTATAATTTAGTTTAGTATTTTTAAGTATTTTATACAGTCTAACTTGAAGCTATCGCGGACAGGTGGTATAATAATAAAGTGAGAAAATAATTACAATTACAAGGTTTAAAATTTAAAAAGTGAATATAAGTTTAAATTAATATACATAAAGTGCAGTTGAGAAAATGTAAAGTTCGGTAAAAGCTGATAAGGGCAGACCAGTCAGCAAAACAAACTCACTTTATATGTAAGAAAATACCATTATTTTTTTTTCTGGTTAAACTCTAACATTTTCTTTTCTGTCATGGTTTTGATACAGCTATACTCAACCTTTTTTTCTCACGGGCCGCAAACATATGTTTGGGACGTTAAGCGAGCCGAAATTGTATAATAAGGTAAGAAAAGTGTAATTAAAATGGTGACTAGTCGTTGGGGGCCTCCGTAATACTTACCCATCATGAATATGCATAATATAAAATAATGTGGAAATTATGATCGCAAATATCAAGTCAACTGATTGTCCGATATTTTTGTCGGATTCAGATTTGGTTCGGATCAGAATTAGGTTTTTTTAAATGGAATTTTTAGATTTGGGTCGGGTTGCGTGTCCACGGAAATTATTTTGCCTTGCTCAGATCGGGTTATGGTTTTTAGAATATTTTTGTCGGTTATCATGTTTGGTTCGGGTCATATTTCGGGTTTTTTTTAAACTAAATTTTTAGGTTCGGATCGGGTTACATGTCATCGGAAATTATTTTGTCTTGCTCGGATCGGGTCATGGCTCTTTGGATTATTTTTGCCGGGTTCATATTCGGTTCGTGTCAGATTTTGCTTCTTTTCTAATTGAATTTTTAGATTCGAGTCTGGTTGCGTGTTCACGGAAATTATTTTGTCTTGCTCGGATCGACTTATGGTGCTTTTGTATATTTTTTTCGGTTATTATATTTATTTCTGGTCAGATTTCCGTTTTTTTTAAATCAAGTTCTGCTCGGGTTGCGTGTCGACAGAAATTATTTTGTATTGCTCGGATCGGGGCACGGTCTGTTGTAATTTATTTTTGGGTTCGGCTCTGTTATTCGGTTCATAAGCTTAAAAAAATCACCCTGATTGAGAAATAAGTGGTCATTTTTCAATTAAACAACCTAGGTTCTTTGCAAAGAGCCAATTAGCCTACGACATATACACCTCTGTATCATAAACGGGACTACAGGTAAAAACAACTTTTGACTAAGCAAACGGCATTTAGGTCTTTGAATTAGGGAAAAGAAGTGGGCGATATTTTTTTGTGGGGGTGAGGAGTGGCATCAGATATTTAAAACTGTACTTTTCTACCATTTTAGATGCGGTTTTTTAGCGGAGCCTGGGATAAATATTACTTATAAAAATTTCGAAAGTGTATTTACCACTATTTTCGAATAGTAATTTCAGCAAATCTCCTGAATTCTTGGTTAAGTCCGCTACTACCTTGACGGGTGGGTTGTTGAACGGAGAAACAGTTTCGAAGAAACAGCTTTGTTAAGAATAGCGTTCCATCCCTAGTGGTGAAATGTGGAACTAAAAGATTCGAGATCGATTTTCTTTGCAAAATTTTGCAGTGCGTACGCAGCACGCCTTCTAAACCCTCAGTTATATACCATCGGAAAGTCCTCGGACCACTCTTTCATATTATGAACCTTTCTACCCCTTCACTCAAATTTGCCCCCCCCCCACCCCGGGGGTCAATTTTCTAACTCAGTACCTAATTAAGCTACCGCAAGATTCGACCTCATTTGCAAGATTCGACCTCATTTGAAAGCTTGACCGAAGATCAAACTCTTTATTGGCCTTCGATTGGTGCGGTCTATTTTTGACCCCAGACTATTAGGGGGCATTCCCCCCGTGGGGGGGGGGTAATTATTTTTTCCATGTGACATATCGTTTTAAAGATTTTGACCTGTACATTACTAAGAATTCACTCCCCTCCTCTTAACTCATTTTATATCAGTAGAGGGCATTTTAAAGTTTTACTTTGTTCATTACTACGCCATACAATTTCCCAAAAATCATGAAAAAATTTTAAAAAGCAAATCTCAACAATTAGCAGCTTCTCCCCCCATTTTCACGCAGTGAGCAGGTACGCATTTCAGACAAAATCGAGTTGAAGATATAAAATCATACTAATTTAAAGTTCATTTAAAAATATGACCACGGCCCGAGCAACGCCGGGTGGGTCAGCTAGTGTAATATATTGTATCAATTTATTGTCTTTATGTAATGTATTGCAAACCAAGTATATCACGATAAGTATCGAGTGTTCATAATTTGAGAGTGCTGCGTACATATAGTTGAATTCTGCCGTTCTAACTATATAAATCTATTTAACGGGCTACAAATTTTTATTACCAAAAACATTTCGTTTAGTCTAATGTCAGACGGATGTCTTTTTGCATGCTTTTTTGCTTACGTATTATCCATTCACAATGCTATAGCATTGTGAATGGATAATACGTAATTTAATGGATAATACGTAAGCAAAAAAGCAGCCAAAAAGACGCCCGTCTGACATTGGCCTTAGATTTGAATTGCGTTTGAACTACAAAGGCTGAAAGACAAGTTTTAATTGGAAGAAAATAGGATTTACGCAACGCATTGAAGAAATGTAGTGTAAATCGTATTTGATTCATACGGCGCACAGTAGACGTTTTGAGGATCTAGGTGGACAAAATTATTTCGTTTCAAGTTTAATTAGTTTTTGCTGTTTTTTGAATGCATCCCTAATAAAATACTCAAACAGTAATAAATATATGGTTATTTAACAGCAATGTCTTAATATAAAAATACAAGGTGCCCACTAAAGTCCGTTCCTATCCCTAAACAACTGCCGAACGACTGCATCTATAGTCTTAGGTATAGTAAAGAGGCTATGCGCTACTAGATGAGACCGCTTACAGTGCCACCTGGTGCGAAATGGCGGTCCTATCGTGAAAACGGTTTGAAATATGGGATAAAAGTGAATGACAAATTTGTAGAGCATCATCGATTTAGTTCGAAAGGACATCTTGTGAACATGAATGGTAAATGAATCTCGTTCTTAACATGAATCTCATTTCCGAGATAGGAATACTAACTCAGCTGTTTTGCACCAGGTGGCGCTAGAAGCGGTCTCATCTGGTAGCGCATAGCCACTTTACTATAACTAGACACTACTTTTATTACTATAGCTGCAAACGGTAGGTAATTAAGAGCTTGGGAAGGACTTTAGTGGGCACTCTGTATAATGCATTACAAATAATGCGTTAAATATACTTGCTTTACAATTAAGTGATAAACAATTTAATGCACACATGTAAGTTAACCATTTCTTTTTTGTATTTTGTCTACTCAGAATTGCTCGAGAAATTTGTGTAGTGATCCTGAAAGTTTAAAAAAAAAAAAAAAAAAAATCATATTAAAGGAAAATTTTAATGTTTTGTGGTACCCTGTAAAACATATAAATGCTACCAAAATTATTTCCGGTTGAAAAAATGCTGTTGTGTGAATAAATAACCTATATAAATTTTATTCAATTTCAAATAAAATTTCTGCTTATAGAAGGTAATGGATCCGAATTTTTTATGTGTCCCTGTAAAAGATATACAATTGCTACGCACTTTCATTTCAATTTAAAAAATGCTATAGTGTATCTCAATAATCTATAGTAATTTTGTCGAAATTTAATTAAAATTTCTGCTTTTTAGCAACAATCTTTCCGCGATCTTTTGTGTGGCCATGTAAAAATGCATAAATTCTACGTTCGTGAAATTATAATTTAATAGAATTGTCATCGGAAAAACACATAAGGGCAAAGTTTCAGCTCAATTAGATAATTGAATGTGGTTTAAAATTGTCTTCCAAGATTTGAACTAATCTTTTATGTGGCCCTGCAAAAAAGCATAACTGCTACGTTCCATAAATTACATTGTCATCAGAACTACATATTCTGAGCAAAGTTTCATCTCAATCAGATTATTGAAATTGGTTTAAAATTAACTTGCAAGTTTTAATCTAAATTTTTGTGAAGACCTGTAGAAACAGTATTCTAAACAAACTTCTACATTCTTTAAATTATAATAATATTGTATTGTCATTCAAATTGCACATGTATTCATTGTTTAGGATCAATAGGATCATTAAAAGTGGTTTAAATTTGACTTCTGAGATTTAAACCAAACATACATGCATTGCAAGTTAATATGATGCTTGTTTATTAATAAAAACTTACTCATCTGCAGCTATCTGCAGGAGTTTTTTTTAATTTTTCACTACTTTAGGGATGGCACTTTGATTTAAAAAAATGCTTATTGCTGAATAATGTGTTAAAAGTCAAGATGAAATTTGTAAACAACATCAAGGATCATTCAGAATTTCAACCTTTGAAAAAAGCGGTAAAGCTGGTTTAATATCGCTTATTTTCAAACAAAAATGGGTTAAACCTGACCTTGACAAACCTGTGACATTAGATCAGCAAACTCGTGTATTCAAATAAAACAGAATAGTCACGACTTTCTTTCAAACTCACAGGAAGCTAGTGCAACTTTTGAAACTCCCTCAAACCAACTACGCAAATGGCTTCTTTACAGTCATAATTAATCGACACCTGTGATTTTTTTCGACAAAACTCGTATGAATCTCAAAAATACAGGCATTCCGCTAGCAGAACACGCGGTTTTGTCAAATTCCGATATAACTGGGAAATTGATAGATCATCGCTGCATAGATCATCAAAACGTTCCACTGTGCGGCGGCGCGGCGCGACGGTCAGCATGGAATCAACGTGAAAGAGAAATTGGCGCAGAGAAGCAAGTGTATGTGGAACAGTAAAAAAGCTTTATTTAGGGAATAAGGGCTCAGAAACTGCAACCATTCAAAAGTGTACTACGAAGATATGTTTGTGCAAATCAGTCAATCTACTTTGTAATTCAAAATACCACAACAATCAACGTTGCTGTAACACGTGAATTTAATTATGATTTAAAAATGTTGGACAAAATTGTGAATAATAAATTCCATTTATTTCATGAAGAATTTAGATAAACGCAAAAAAATGCTACAAAGTTAAGTTTAATGTTAAGCAAATTATTATAACTTCAAGGGGAAAAATGTAGTGTGTAATCTGGAACAAAGTACTATTAAATTCACATGTAGACTTAAAAAAAATAATATGTTCGATTGAGTCTACTGTATGTGATATTACTATCACATTTCTTTAATTTGCGTGCCTTATTTACGATGTTGCACTCCACTCATGTTGTTTATGCTTCCTTCGGAATTTATTTTCTTTTGCCGACACGGCAATTCTCTCATTTTACTGTAAGGCAGTCAGAGAGACTTTCTCTTCCGTACTACTCCTTCCGTAGTCTCGTATTTTATGCGCAACGCGCTTGCACCTGTGGCGTCACTCCTAATCTAATTTTAGTTCGCTTCAGCGATGATGCAAAAGAAAGGTGTGTCTCCTTGAACGAATCAGAAACTGGTTTTGTATCAATACGCTCTTAATTTTCATCATCATTTTTAATTTGTTTAACGGGTCCAAAGTTAATCTGGAGTCACTTTTGTGAACCTCTTGTGCTTTGTATATATACTCATGCAGTTAAGTTTTCTAGCGGAATTTTGGAGAATTTTAGAAGTAATATCTTTTTGACGATGTGAGCCTTCTAATGGAGTCCGGACCTTTTTTGTGCCTGCTTCTATGAGCCGAAAACGAAGTTTTCAAACTCCATTTTTTTTAAAGTGATGTCATTCCTCTGCATTTTTCAATAGTCTGGATTTTTAATTGATTATTTTAAAATGATCATTTAATATTAATGCATATCTTATTGTCAAGATGGTTCTCAGCTAATTTGACCAGCCATTAAGTTGATTAAATATCAAATCATAAGAAAGGATAATATATAATAATGATAAAATATAATATTTTCCGTAGAATTTTTTATGTGGGGTAATGTGACTAATTAATTCTTCCTTCTTACCTACCTCGCCTAATTGGAATAAATAAGATGAACTACTGCAAAATCAAGTGTCTTCATTTATCTACAAGCTCCAGTGTCATCTCCTTTAACCCTTTATGTACTGAATTATGAATTCCTGAAAATTTTATCTTCTAAAGCATTTTTTGTGAATAGTTTAAACTACATTAGAAGATTTACATAATCATTTAATAAATTTTAGAAGGACCGAAGGATTTAGAAGGATTAATTAAATTTCAATTTATAAGGATTTTGTGCAGTATTTATAACTCCACTAAAATCTTTTATTTTAAATATTTTTCTTAGTATTTTGTAGAATTAGGAAAAGTATAAATATAATGTTCTTACAATAGAAATATAGAAATATTTCCGGATTGAAAAATTCTCCCCCACCCACTTAACGCCAAGAAAACTGAAAAGATGCAAAGACAAAAGAAATCATCCTTTTACATATATTTTTGTTTTGTGCAACCAATAATGCTTTTGAAACAAGATAGAGTAATATATCTTTAACACATTCTAAACTGTATTACTACTAATCGATGTATTAAATGAATTTTATAATAAGTTATTTTAATCGTACTTATAAGTACCGTCAGTAGATAAAGGGTTAAAGTAAGATCTTCAATATTTATCCATTTCCATATTTTCACTGCCAAAAGTTTTAAGACCGCAAAAAACAGTTAAGAGTTCTGCTAGCGGTTCACAACGTCAAATTTCTCAATTAATTTAAAATTCGTATTCTACAACTATAATTTATTATATATCCTTAAGACCGGAAGATTTTTAGAAGAAATGAAAAGGTTTGGTGGTTTCCCCTAATTAATATAGGACCATGTTTGATTGAAAAAGATATTCTTAAAAGTAACCGATGTCAGGCTATCCAGGGTTGGCGAACTTATGGCACGCGTGCCAGAGTTGACACGTAAGCTAATTTTTCTGGCACGTGAAAAATTAAAATTTGTTATACATATAAAATCCGTTTTTTATTTGAATTATGACCAATAAAATTTTATTCCATACGGGCAGGCTATCACAAATAATGCAGTTATTTTTAACATGAAATAACACATCATAATAATTTTCTCTTCTGCGATGCTACGCAGCGTTTTCGACATGTATTTTGCCTTTCTATATGAATTTAAAAAGCTGTAATTTCGAAATGAGTTTCGTTTGACAGTCATTGCAATAAGATGGCAAATGAATCCAATTTAGCTATGTATCATTGTAAAAATAACAAAATTATGAACCAGATATAAAGCCTTTCCTATCGAACGAACGGCAGCAAAAATGTCATCAATACATTATTAGTACATTGTTTAACCCCTTGGGGACGAGCGACACGTATACGTGCCGGAAATAGGCCTAAGGATCCTCGTTTATCCTCACCAGTAAAATTTTACTGTAAAATTTGCCTTATTTAATCCGAGCATTTTCCCTATTTGAATAGGCACAAACTTCTGTTTTTTAAAACCGGTAGCAGAGTAATAAACATTTCGTAAAAGGCTCCCGTCGCGAAGGGGTTAATGCAACTTGGAAAATTATAACCGAGATATTGCATTAATAATAACTTAAAAACTAATGAAATAAAAACTTGCATTTTTTTCCCTTTTTCAGAACATACCGCATAATTATCCGAATCTTATTTAGGATACTGATACAGTATACACAAGTACAGTATACAGAAAAATCGCATTTTAGTTTTTAATACTTTTTAATTGTTAATTATTAATGCATAAAAGATGCAAACTGATTTTACAACCAGTGTTTTGTATAAACATCGTACTCTTCAAAATTATTTTTGTATAAGTTTGGCACGTTACATTGTTGATAGATATCGTTCGTAAATTTGCGGCACGCACACATGAAAAAGTTCGCCAAGCCTGGGCTATGCCAAGGGAAGAACCACGCAATTCTGTGGGTGCAGGCTTGACTTTAAATCGAACAAAAAGAGGAATTTCTTTTTTCTTTAAGATCACTTACACAATTTTGTGGGTCAGGTCTTAAAGGGTCATCTCTGAAAATATTATTCACATTATAACCGGTGTCCCCTACTTTTGGCAGTAAATGCCATATTTTTGGCGGTAATTGCTGTTCTATTTTGGAAAAAAAAAAACTTCAATTCTTCAAAGATCTTAATTTTTTTGCTCTCAACTGATATGTATTTTCATTAGAACTTTGGAAAGTTTTGAAGACCTGATGATGCTTATTTAAAATTAAATTATCATTGAAATAAAGTGAAATAAATTTGAAGACATAGTTTGAAAATTATTTTTTTTAATATAAATTCTAAGAAATTGTTCTGCAACGGAAGAATTTTTCTTTTTTAACGGCTGAAGATCGATGTTTGAAATGCATCGTTAGTAAAGAATTTTTTTTTCTCATATTTACAATATATTTATTTCATGATTTTAAATTTTAAGAAGAATTAATTTATTTAAATTTCATGCTGGCTTTGTTCTGAGATGTCTTGAAGTTTTATTTTTTATTTTTGGCATTTCTTTAAAAATTAATGAAGAATGAAATATGATAAAAAGAAAAGGAATTCTTTTATTTATTTCATTTATTCTTATAATGAACATTTTTATGGTGCATTAAGATATTTATATAATAAATTGGAATCTATGAATGAAATGAGTTTTGAAATTGTTTTACACTTCTAAGAACAAATTTGATTATGAGGCTATGGTTTCTATTTTTAAGGCTTTCAAATTTTATTTTATGGCACTCCTAAATTGAAATGAATATTTTATGAATTTGATGTTATACAGGGTGATTAAAGAAAAGTTGACAAAATGACATGGCAAATCAGGCCTACAACAAGGATAAAAAATCACATAGGAACATAGGGTCGCAGACGACTTATTGAGTCACAAATACAGGGTGTTTCATCCTAACTCAATTTGGGTTGACAGTCATAACTTTCAGAAAACTGAAGTATATTATAATAAAACATTTAACAGACATTATATATGTGATGTCGATCATATATATTTGTCTTAAATTCCGTATGTAACATTAATTATTAAACTTCATAGCTTTTTATCAGTGACTCATTTTCTTTCGAAAATGAATCCATTTTCTAACATTAAACATTCTTTCTTTTTTGTATTTTATTTTTAATTCTTTAGAGAAGGCAGAGAAATGGTTGTAAATTATTTAGCAAACCGTTACTTGGTTGGTAAAAAATAATGCATTTGATTTCCCGGTGATATATTATGCTTTTATTTACTTTATGCTATAATATTAATTTAGTAGCTCCAGATGTAACGCATTTCATGTAATCTGTTTAAATTAATCTCACGTTTAAATCCAATTCATAAATCAAAAAGAATAATTTAAGGTGTCAGTTGGTTATAGATTCTGTTTTTATTACTCTTAATCTAAATAATTTAATGATTTATTGAAAATGTTGTTCGATTATTTGATGAGGTAATAAATTATATGTCATCAGATTTATTTCACTGGGATTTTTCATTTTCGCCAAATTGTGTCTTGTTTTTATGTTTTAGTGAAAGTTTGGCGTGTTTTAGCTGTTGTTATGCCAAATGAACAAAACTATATTACACGGCTATTTCGAAGCAGAAGACTACTACAAAAATGTTGTAATGGAACAGAGACACCTCCCTGCTTTTAAAATTTCTAACCAGCTTTACGGCTGGTTGGTAACATGTAAGCAACATCAATAAAGCAAACATCTAGTTGTGCGTAAAGAACTTTGTCCTTGTGATTTAATTAGAATTCTTGACTTTCTATGCTTTCAGCTTTGATTCGCCACGGGATCCGAGCTCATGGATTGGGTCCTTGCGGGCGTAATGCATCTACCTGATGCTTTCGCGGCTTTCTCCAAAATTTGTAGGTATGGAAGTTCTTCCCAATACCACACAAGTGGTGCCTAATTTTAGGGACAATAGCTCAATTTTAGCACAATCAACGCAGGGAGGTTTCCGAATATTTTGAAAAAGTGAAAGCACAACATACATTAAAAGGAACTGTCTATGAAGCTCTGATACATCCCTCAACTTGTATATGTATGCTACATCTAAAACAAATTCCTGTTTTTCCGGAGCGCATTGAAGTATTCCCTACACGCGTCATGGCTTGAAGGTGTTTTGTGTGAGTATGCCTATTGACACCTGTTTTGCCTTACTTTTGCCTGTCCGCAACGCCTTTTCGTGCAAATCTCTAGATACCTGTTTTCGTCGGCTGTTTCCAGTTCTTACATCGACTCGAAAGAAAAATGTTGCTCCTGTCACAGGGGTTCTTCCCAATACCACACTCACCTTTGTTGTAAATGTGACAACACCAAATAAAAGTGGTAGAAGTTTGCAATATACGCGCCATCAGTATACACTGGGCGCCCCACATTTTCGACTGTGATGATCCATTCTTACGGCATCCTCGATTGCTTGAGCAACGTGTTTTTCCCGAACTTTTCGTGATGGTATCCCATTTCACACAAAACAAAAATTATTTAAATGCCACGAAATTTCGTACACAGGTGTTTTTCAGGATGCTGATCTCGATTCTAAAATTAAAATTGCAAAATACAAAATGGCGGATCCAATATGGCGGACTTAAAATTAAAACGCTTTGAAAGTTATTCCATTTCCATGAAATTTCGTATACAGGTACTTTTGAAGATGTTAAGTACAATTCAGAAATTAAATTTAAAAAAATGGCGAATTAAAAATAAAATAAATTAGATTTAAATAAAATATTTCGAGTTTCGAAATAAAAAAGTTTCGAGGCTAGACGTTACAAGGTGTTTTCAAGGAACCAAGATGCTTTTAATCGAAATTAAACGAGGAATATTTATTTATGAAATAGAATTAAGTACATTAATGAACAATAAAATACTACAAGGATTAATTTCTATATATTATTAAAATAAAACGAAAGCATATTCTAAAATCCATCTTCTCAATCATCTGTAGTATACTAAGTAGACTCTTCAGAAGGGGAGGCGTCGAAATATTTTACTGAAGTTTCTGTGCCTCTAGGGGCAAGGATATTAGCTTCTTCTATGGTAATTTACGTAAGCATGAAATGAAGGTATCTGATAACATTAAAAGTCGCAAAAAAATCTTCCGCTGTTTACGTCCTACTGCATTTTAGGGAGAAATATTCCCGACACCTTTTGATCAATTTGTTGCACGATTCTTGAGCGTCTCCCGACATTTGCACAACAGGCAATAATGAGGAAGCTATTATTTCTGTGCCATGAATAAGTAGTTTGTGCACTGAAGTTGGAATATAGATCTAGGAATACAATTCGACGAATTTACAAGCTGTTTGTGAGCAATAATCCACGAAATTGGTTAAATGAATGTTAAGAAATTACTTGTAATATGACGTGGAATCGTTTGATCAAGTCTTCGTCTATGCCCCTTATGGAAGCAGAAATAGTTGCGTTTTCAAAGAATCGACGACCTGTATTGTAATAATTTGTGCTTCCAAATCCGAGCTTTGATTTATCGACGAGAAGTCCTAATTGTAAACGAAATCTTTTTTGTAAATTTTGTTTTGCAATTTTAATTTTTTTCCTCTCGTCAGGAGTGCACACTTGCCATTCCTTTAAATCCCGTTTGTATGCCAAATGCAAGTTACACTCAGAAGATCTTATACAGGCATGTGACGTGGACATCCCGAATTGTAAATGATTTTCATTCACTTTTAGAATGTCATCAAGATTATTAAACTGGTTTGCCTGATATAGGTATCAACGTTGGGTTGACAAATTACTAGTAATGACAATAAAAATTTTACAATAAATCATCGTTAAAGCTTGTTTATAATCAACGCCTACTTATTTTCTATCAATGATTGTTTTAAAAGGAATAAGTTTACTCTCCTGATCTGTAATATAACCCATTTCACTGACAGTAGCTTCCGTATTTTCGTGCAAAAAATAGATTCTGATGAGCCTAAAAAATCGAGGAAATTAAGATCTCGAATTTTTCCAGATAACGATTTCTGAATTATTAGCAACACTTAAGTTCTAGTGGCACTAGAGAAGTGAAAAAGCTATTTGAACCTAATTTCTACCATCATCAACGCTAAATTTTAGTTTAAAAGTACTTTGACTAGATGTACTATCACATCCCCACTTGAAAATAAAATTCAGATTGCTAATGTTCTCGGAAGTCAGATTCTTAATAATTTCCGTTTGCATTAATAAAATGCGTGCTGCAGTATGATCTAGCAAAGATTGCAATTGACAAGGTAATTCTTCTAATTACGATAGAATACACAAAATTATTAACTATAAAGATAAGAAAATGTATTTCTATTATATCGATGATAGAGAATTTTTTTATTTTTATTTATTTTTTTTTTTGGTTGCTAATCTTGCTTATCAAATTCCTTTATGCTTATGATTATAATACTTATTTGTAATATAATACATTATAATCTATCATAAAACTGAATAATCTAAAAATTTCAAAAATGTTTGCTAGCTAAATTACTGTGAGAAGTAACAAATGTCATAGCTTTTGAAGGGACTAAAAATGATATTTTTACTTGTGGTTGCAAAAGCCTGTGCGAAATGCAGAATGGCAGTTTTTTGCAGCTAATTCTTCATGATTCTTTAGATAATAGTTCAGGCTATTGTTTCCATTATATATTGTTGCGGAACACCGTGGAACTTATAAACTTTTTGATGTTTGAAACAAAAAAAATATTATATTAAAAAATATATATAAAAAATAATCATGAAATTATTAAATTTCATGTACTTAATATAATTTTTGTAACATGGGCAAAAAAAAATACACACTATCATCGTGTGAATCCATTTTAAAGCATTAAAATCGGATGATATGGGAAAATGTAGCACGTGTTTAGAAGAACCTTTGTTTTGCTCTTTTTGTTCGCCTCAGATGAGAATCCTCCACAAGCGTCACTTTTGATATGATACAGGTTGCCAAAGCAAAACGAAAACCTTTTTATAAATATAGATTCTGACCCTCCAAACATTATTCTAGCCATCTGCATAGTCAAAATTTCCTAAATAGTAACTTTATTTTTCGACTTTTGGCCAGCTTTTTGGGATTTTGCCCCACTGTGCATCGACCCGAGTTCAGTTAGGATGATACCCCTGTATTTGTGACTAAATAAGTGGTTTGAGACCCTATGTTCCTATGTGATTTTTTATCCCTGTTTTATGCCTGATTTGCCATGTCATTTTATCAACTTTTTTTTAATCACTCTGTATATATTAGGAAAATTAGGTATTTTTATTGAAGCATACATTTTTATTTGGAATCTGTGATAATTATTATTCAAGATTATATACTTTTGCTGAATTTGTTCTCATCTAACAATATACATTTTTATCATGTGAAGCTGAAGTTCTTCACATAAAATTGTGGTTTTTATATATCCTGCATATTTTTTTGAGTCTTCCCTGCTTCTAAAAATATCAAATTGTGATTTATATTAAAAAATAGCATCAGTAAGTTTATATGAAAGTTCACTGTCTCATTTCTGTTCCACTTCACTATTGTTCTGAATATGTTAATTTAGTGTTTTGTGTAGTGCAAACAGTCTTAGTGTTCTTTTACAATTAAAATTTTCACGAACTCTATTCACTTTCTATAAAACTATTCTCATCGTGTTGCTGTGGGAAATTTTCTCTCAGTGCTTCAATTCTCCAAAAGCGTGTGGCTTTAACTAAATTTTAAAATTCCTGGCATGGCATCCCTTTCTAAATTTACTGGCATCATTTTTTTTTTTTTTTTTTTTTTTTTTTGAGAAGAAATAAAAATTAATTTAATTCATTCCTGTATCATCTTAATCACTGAAATAACTGATGAAATTTTATTTTCTTATGTTTTTTTTTTTTTTTTTTTTTTTTTTTTTTGCTTTCTGATTACAAATCTAAAATGCAAATATAACTACTTACCTTTCTCATCCAGCGATTGCTTATCTGGTGAAGTTGGCCATCAGCAATGTCGTTTTTATCCATTATTGTGACCTCTTCGTTAGTGTTTTGCAAGTACTATAGCGAAAGTTAAAAATTATAAATACTACATACCGCCAAATTTCCTCTGTTGCTCTTCTACATTCAATAGTATAATTTTAATGATGTGTCTTTCATAAACATAGCTGTTGCAAGACTGATATAGAAGTTTGTCAGTTGGTCCTTTTCTTCCGAGTAGTATAATTATCCCCAATAAGTAAAAGTGGTTGACTCATCTGCTTCTAGGATCTAGTTTTGCCATTTTTCAAATCATTGCTTTCTAATACAAGGCAACCGTTAGAAGATTCATATACTATAGAATTTTTCCCAGTTACATTTTCTTGTGAGTGAAAAACTTTCATCTTTGCGAATTTGTAAGCGGCATAGTTTCATCCTCACGTTATAAAAGCTTTGACATCTACATCATCCCAGATCCATAACTATTTGAAAATTTATTTCTAGTTGATACAGAAAAGCTCAACATCAAGAATTTTTAATCTTCTCTTGAAAATTTTTTATATGTCAATTATTATACAGTGCCTTTTTGTTTTTGCGTATTTCATAACCCATATGTTTCAGTATTTAATCTGCCATATGCCTCACTTTCTCATTTTTCACTTTTATACAAGAAATTATTAATTATGAATTTTTTTGTAATGAAAAAATAATTTCTTGATGAACCAATAATATAAATAAAAGCACAATTCTTAGTGAATATTTTACCAGCGCGTCGTAATAGAAGCATTCTTGTGAATCTTCTACAATTTTCTTCTTTAAGAATTTATATTTAAAAGTGCTTCTTGACAACTCCGATTTCATCCTACCGATTTTGTTCTCAGCTGATCATGGTGTGTGAAGATACTGCTTGATTGCTAATTCCTCAGTGTTTACTGCTAATTCTTCAATGTTTACTCCTGAATGCACCACCATAGTTAATCCTCAATTGCCAGCTGTGTACGTATCATAGTTTCATCGCAGTGTCTTACCAAATTGTGTAAATTACAGATTGATGACAGTGTTTCTGCTACATATGCCTTTCATAATAGAAACTTTGAGACTTATAATTTATTATTTGAATTAATTCCTAGGCAGTCAGAGTAAATAGGTACGTACTTCTGACTTAATGTTGTTTTTCTCTTGCAACTTTATAAAATTTTGATTCTTAACTGTACCGGTTTGTCTCATTGAATTAAAAATACATGTATGAACCCTTTTGGCTAAAAATTATGTTTAGCTTTTGATTATTTTAAAAATATTATGTAGGATAATATTTTAATATTGTTGAGATCATTTTACAGGAAGGTGCCTTGCTTTATTTATAATTGCAATGGGGCTTGTGATGTCTGGAGCACATTTCTTTAGCCAGTGCTGGCGCCTTTGATCACGTGATACGTGGGCGCGGGGAGAAGGAAGAGATATCTGTTTTGTTTTTAGAAAAAAGGTAGAGGTATGCCGGCCTGTGTGTTCGGCGGGTTTTTGTAAGAAACCAAAAGTTGGTTATAAAAATCTTTCGGGGTGCTACGGGCACGAGAAAGTGAAGACATTTAATAGCATAGTGAAGGAGTATTTTGTGTGTACGTTAAAAATAGAAGTAGAGTGGCGCACTCAAATCGGAAATTTATACTTATATGTAAATACTTGTGTGCGTATTATCGTGTTGTCCCCGTCGAATATCTGTAATGTCCTTCTGCATTTTTATAAATAAACTTAGTTTTGTGTTAAAAAGAACTAGTGATCTATGATCTAGGAGTATACATCTGACATCAAGCGGGAATCGAGTATTACAGGGCTTATTATTGTATAGTTTGTTTTTTGTATACTAAGTATTGAATTATGAATGTACTATCTGGATGTATATTCTTTTTCTTTTTCTCTTTTCGTCACTGTACAACATACACTATGCTTTTAATTATTTATGGCTTTAAAATTTTAAAATGTTCTTTGGCATTCAAAATTTTGTCTTCCCTTTGTTTAAAAAAATCTTTAGTTTTTTTTTACCCTTTTTACCTCCTGGTCTTTCAAAATTTTGTTCGGTGAATAGGGATATTATGATATTACTATCACATTTCTTTTATGTTCTTTTCCGATGTATGTATCATAAACACCACCCGTGTTGTTTATGATTCTTCCGGAATTTATTTTCCTCTGACGACGCGGTAATTCTCTCATTTTACCATTAGGCAGTCAGTGAGCTTTTCTCTTCCGAGTCACTCCTTCCCTAGCTTCGTACTTTATGCGCAACGCGCAAGCGCCCGTGGCGTCACTCCTAATCTATTTTTAGTTCGCTTCAGTAATGATGCAAAAGAAGAAGATGTGTCGCCTTGAACGAATCAGAAACTAGTATTGTTTTCTCTTTTTTATATTATCTCATTTTTCATCGTCATTTTTAATTTGATGACTGGGTTCAAAATTAATCTGGAGTCACTTTTGTGAACCAAACCCTTGAACTTTGTATATATACTCATGCACTTAAGTTTTTTAGCAGAATTTTGGAGAGTTTTAGAAGTAATGTTTTTTGACGATGTGAGCGTTCTAATGGAAATGGAATCCGGGCCTTTTTTGCGCCTGCTTCTATGAGCCGAAAACGAAGTTTTCAAACTCCTTTTTTTAAAAGTGATGTCATTCCTCTGCAATTTTCAATAGTTTGGATTTTTCATTGATTATCTTAAAATGATCATTTAATATTAATGCACAACTTATTGTCAAGATTGCTCTCAACTAATTTGACCAGTCTTTAAGTTGATAAAATATCAAATCATAAGGATTCTCTCCGTAGAATTTTTTATGTGGAGTGCAGTGACTAATTAATTCTTCCTTCCTACCTACCTCGCTTAATTGTAATAAATAAAGATGGATTACTGCAAAATAAAGTGACTTCATTTGTCAGCTTGAGTGTCAATTCCTTTTTAGTAAGATCTTCAATATTTATCTATTTCTATAATTTCACTGACAGAAGTTTTATGGCCGCAATGAACATTTAAGGATTTTGCTAGCGGTTCACAGCGTCAAATTTCTCAATTAATTTAAAATTCCTATTCTACAACTGTAATTTATTATATATATTTCTCTGCAAGTTTTAGTCACGTTACAAAATGTAACTATGTAAGGGAGTGGGATATGTTAACCATGCATTTCCTGACCCTATGTAAAGCTTGTTCCTCATTTCGGACTTTTACAGAGCGAAGTCGGCGAATCCTGAGATTTACACAAGTGGTTTTGTAATAGCCTGAAATAAAAGCGTTTAGACTCGTATAGGAACACAACAGTATTAATGATCGAGAAAGAAATTTATTTATATAAACAGTTTTCTTTGGGGTAAAGGGCGCACCGAACTTTTCATAAAGGCAATGGTAAACATCACAGTTGGATAATTCCTGAAAATATTTTCAAACGTTTGAGAAAATGTAAAATCTGAAGCTTTAATAATGTGTAATTTCTCTAATTATGTAAAACTGATCAAATGCAATATTTGTTTATAAAGAAGTGAATTTGATTCAAAATGGATTCTACAGTGTTCTCTATAAATACATATGTACACATATATATCCTCTTCAAACACCGAAGTACTGCGAATACACATTCATTGATTTTGAACAAACAAAAGGACACCATAAATGACACAAGGAGTCGTTTTACTGAAATTTATACTTTATTGGGCTGGTCATTTAGGTTCACAACTACGGATCTAAAATTTCTAACACCCTTAAAATATTGATTTATTTATTGATAACCTAAATCACGCAGTAAAAAATTGAAGGCCTTTAAATAAATGAATGATATACAAATCCTCATTTTTTTTTATTGTAAAACGTTTAATTTAATTAATTATGAAAATTTCTGACGTTCTTGAACACACTGTCTGGAACGCATTTTGCGAACTCAGATGATAATTATTTATTTTATGAGGAATTAAGCATCAGTGCTGACATTTATTAGTCTTCGTCCGCAGCCAAAAACATTCAGCTATATAGAAGTAAGGTAAAAATGTAAAAAAATCAAATAGTTTAGTTTATTTCATCCTCGGTTCTGAACTATCACATGCGATACTTCAGAACCGAGGAGGTTAAATGTTGTTAAAATTGCATATGTTATTGGTGATTACACTAAAATTAGAATTATTAGAAAACTTTAATTGTTAGTGGTATACATTTGAGAGATATTAAAATGAATGTTAATTAAAAACACTGTAAAAAAAACGGAGATTTTACTGGCAATCGAGAGACCAGTACTATTTCCTTATTTTAACAGAAATTTCCCCCCATAAATTCCAGAAAAACGGAAAACTTTCTGTAAATTATGGGGAGAAATTTCCGTAAAAATACGGATTTCTGGAACTCACGGGGGTAAATTTCCGTTAAAATACGGAAATAGTACTGGCGTCTCGATTGCCACTAGAATCTCCGTTTTTTTTTACAGCGTAATATTTTCAAACTGAAAACTGGCGATTTAAATAAAACTAGATCACAAAGCAAGTTAAACTAGGTTATAATTTAGATAAACTCTAAATGTTTGAAATTCATTTTAAATCTTAGGCAATTATTGATGTGGGAAATTTTTTAAATAAATATTTGGAAATTTTAATAAAGTTGCCATGAATTTTTAAGACTAGTATATCCTGAAAATTGCACTGAATATATATATATATATATATATGTATGAAAGGAAATTCGCGAAAAAGGTTTATTTTTATACACATACATATACGTGTATATATATATATACGTATATATATATATGTATAGACCGGGTGTCCCAAAAATGACTGATGGATTTTAAAATTCCATAACATGCAAACATTGGCAGATATTAAAAAAATTCTTACGGGAGTGTTATGTAGGATGTCAGGAGTTTTTATGCTGCGATTCTCAGTTTTAGTCACAAATAGCATTGATAGATAGCGCTGCAAGCCATAACCGCTAAATCCAGGCTCGATTTATTGGCTTCTCTCTTCTTCCATGCGAAAAAAGGAGATTAAAATGCATTGAATAGATCCCGAAGTACCAAAAATCGGGTCTGGACTGAGCGCCTATTGCTCTCAGCAGCATCTATTGTTTGAAATTAGAACTAAAATCAAGAATCACAGTACAAAAACTCCCGACATCATACATAACCCTCCTGCAAGAATTTTTTAAATATCTGTCACCATTTGTAAGTTATTGAATTTTAAAATCCATCAGTCATTTTTGGGACACCCGGTATATAGATACTGTCATATACATATATATCTACCCTATATATATATAATCCAAATGAAACGAGTTTATGAAAAGAATATATGAAACGACTGAAATGTAACGAATTTATGAAACGATTCTATGAAACGACTGATTAAACAACTGATTATGTTTCGCGGCGATTTCTCCTAAAATATGTAATACTTTGACACCAAAAATCGGTATTGATCCGCAGATCTCAAAACTGGTATTAGAATTTTTATATTCGAAATATTAATTTTTTACTACTTGTAAATACTTTTTTCCAATGATGGCAACTCAAATTTTAATCATAAAAGATATTTTTTTCATCTTTTAGTTAAAGGTTATTATTAACCATTTGGAAAAATGGTTATTGTCCTCGTTAGGGTAGGAAATCAAAAGCATATCTGAGGCGTTTTATTGGTTTAATCCGCATTTTATTCGTTTTCTGATCGGTCTATACACTAACCTTTACTTTCAACATAGATGGATACTTCTGTTGCCACTATGACGAAAAAGTAATAAAAACTACAAAAAAAAAAAAAAAAAAAAAAATTAATAACTCAGAAACAAATTTAGATACACCTTTCAAACAAATTGCATTTAAAAGTACATTTTTTCTCTATATACGACGGCGTAAAAAGTAATATTGTGGGATACTTTCAGGAGCAAGGTACTTCTATTCGTAAAATGTTGAAATCAGTGAATGGCACCAGAATTTACAAACAAATTTCGAAATACGAAAATGCTTTTGTTCACTTACTTAATAAAAGAAAAATTTTCATTCCAATATTCCGGTGTCAATGTGGCATTTAAGAATTAAAATTAAGTGGTCCAAAAATGAACCACCGCCCTTGAAGGGGTTAAAACAGCAAATTGCAGTAAATTGTATTATGTCAATCGTTTTATAACGCTGTTAAAAATACCGGGAGGCAAAGACTCTGTTTACTTAATTCATTTTATTTTAGCGTCCTTTCAAATGCTTAACTAAAATGTCTTCTTTAATCAAACACGAAAACAACCATTGGATGTCTGAACAGCAACTGATTCGGCCTTAAATTTTCGCAATCAAAGGGAATTGAATGGAAACCCGTTTACAGGGAGATCGCTATAGGTTTTTTCATTATAATAAAATATTCTCTAATCTTTTTAATACCGATCAAATTAGGGTGCTTTTAGAATCTGCGGTGTCTGAACGGGGGTTGGCGAGCGTAGCTTGCAGGGAGCAGACCCCCCTAGTATATATATACGAAACCAAATTTCAAACCCGTACGTATGAACTCGGATGTGCAGAAAAAATCAATTACATGATTCCAAATTAAATTCTCAGTCCCAAAACTACGTTAAACCAATACTATTTGCATTGACTTTATCTTGACCAATACTGACATGAAATATTTCCCCACTTCATTGCCAATATTTGCAGTGTTTCTGTAAGTATTGCAGTATCATCGCAAATGTTTCCACTGTAAAACTAATATTCCTGTAAAGTGGTACTTTATTGCAAAATATTCCAATATAAAAGATGAAAAAGTTCTATTTAACCAATATTTGTATTGGACTTCACGAACATAAAAACTTATCAGAAATCCTTTAAATTGCTTCCTATGTCATTCTAACGTAAATATAGACTTTGGAACTTAAACCGTATGGCATTCTCTGCCTTGCTTAATATAGCACAAAATTAGCACTCGCCACTCGTCAGGCGTCGAGTAACACTTAAAACGTGGCGATTAACTTTATTGTCCTCACTCGCCAAACTCAATGGGTACCACTCGCCAAACGCGATGGTTGAAACATCGATGCCAGGGAGGAAAGGGGTGAAATTCGTTCAGAATTTACGGCGTCCAGATTGGCGGTTCCCGAACGTAAGAAAAGAAAGTAGCAAGGACGATTCTGTTACGAAAATTTAAGGTATTCGGTTAAGAAAACTAAAAAAAAAAAAAAAAAAAAAATCGGTCATCAGTCCAAAAATTTGGACATAAAAATATCACTGATTTCGATATGGTTGCCGAAAAAAATCAATTTCGTCAATCGTTCGCAGAAAAAAAAACACCAATTCCGTCAAAGAATAACGAAAAAACGTGAATTTCGCCCAAGGACCATGCAAAAAATGCGAATTTCTTCAAAAAATCGTGGGAAAAAACGCAAATTTCGTCAAAGGATCGCAAAAAAGAATCACAAAATTCTTCAAAGTATCGCGGAAAAAAGCAAATTTCGTAAAAAAATCGCAGAAAAAACGAAACTTTCGTCAAAAGATCGCGGAAAAACGCAACTTTCGTCAAAAGATCGTGGATAAAACACAAATTTCGCGAAAAGATTGCGGATAAAACACAAATTTCGCGAAAAGACCGTGGATAAAACACAAATTTCTTGAAAAGATCGTGAAAAAACGCAAATTTCGTGAAAAAATCGCGGTAAAAACGCAAATTTCGAGTAAAAATCGCCGAAAAAACGCAACTTTTGTGACAAGATCGCGGAAAAACCGCAAATTTCGTCAAAAGATCGCGGATAAAACACAAATTTCGCGAAATGATTGCGGATAAAACACAAATTTCGTGAAAAGATCGCAGAAAAAACGCAACTTTCGTCAAAAAATCGTAGAAAAAACGCAAATATCGCGAAAAAACCCAAAAATTTCATCAAAGATCGCGGAAAAAACGCAAATATCGTGGAAAAAACGCGTATTTCGTCAAAAGATCGCGAAAAAAACGTGAATTTCGTCAAAAGATCGCGAAATAAACATGAAATTCGTTAAATGGTCGCAGAAAAATGCATAGTTAGTGCCGGGGGGTTCCACCTCTTCTGTAACCTTTCTTAAAATTTGCTATGAATTTATTTCATTGCAATGTATAGTAAAAATAAAATATTCAAGATTTTAATAGAATAATTCTTAAAATATATTTCAATTTTCTTGTCTCTTTTATACATTGCATTAAGTATGTCTAAAAATCTTCAAATATGTGTTTGACTTTTATTGTGGAAGCAATAATTTCTTGGTTATATGTTTCTGTTACATATTAATGCCTTTATATATATATATATATTAGGGTGTCCCAAAGTAATCAACTTTTAAAATTGTGAATTCTCACCCACTAAAAATGTTCTTCCTGTGAATATAAAACACCTTGAATTGTTTCAGAATTTAAAAAAAAATATTTAGAGGTCCCCCAAGGTCATTGAATTTGCATAAAATGGCCAAAATAATGTGAAATGCGGCATTATTTTATTAGCTACATTAAAAACCATTAATGTTCAAATGACATTTTTTTTTTCATTTATTAAAGCTTCTTATATATTGTTTCAAACAAATTTTGTATAAATTATGTTTTTGCTCTGGTAGGAAGAGATATATATTACTGAAATCAAGAAGAATGTGATTTTGTAGACATTTCTACCTTTTGTATAATTATGCACAAAAAGTGAACTTAGGTAAACAATTATCTTACAATTGATAAATAAAACCATCGAAGAAGAATGTTTTAAAGTTATCACATACTTATTTACACATACACACATTTTTTATCGACTACGTTTCAAAACGATTTTGACGATTGCTCTTTATAAAATTTCTTTCTTTGCATCCCTATCTCCACGTCTTGTTAAAAAAAAAAAAAAAAAAAAAAAAAAAAAAAAAAAAAAAACTGTTCTTGCTGTTCATTCTTTGTTGAACAACTAAAGTCATGTATGAATACAACAGTTTGTTCAGCAACATCATTTACACAAGGCAAGTTTTTAGCAAATATTGCAGCTTTTTTATAGGATGGCGTTTTGGACCAATCTTTGGCTGGTACACTGAGGAAACAATCTTCAATTTTAGACGTTTCAAAGAAACTATTAGAAATATATAAATCATCCAATTTGAGATAAAGTATTTCTAATAGATGTGAATTAAAACTCCTTTCTTTTTTAGTATTCAAAACTATCTTTGATTTTTGCTTACCAGAACAAAGATCTAAAAACAAGCTAAGTGTTGCAATTCTCCACTCACATACTATGAATGATGTAATATAGTTTTTAATCCAATACTGCTTATGTGTTTGACATCATATTCTTTCAATTTTTGAATCAGTGAAACCACATTAGGAGGAGCATCAATAGCAGGTCAGCAAGTAAACCAAGACTGCAAATATACACACCGTTTAAATTGTTGTATACCTTAAAACTCTTGAGCAGTTAATACCATTGTGCTTTCATTCCCATTAAACAATAACTTCATTTTGAAAGAATAAATTGCTTTGCAATTGCTTTCCAAGGAATAAATTGCCATTCAGCGAGCTCGGTGAAGAGCACCTGGTTTTCGAATTCTAAATAGAATGTCTAATACAACCATTAATGGTGCAAGATTTAAAATTTCTTTGTAATCATCACAAAGCAGTTTTTTAGCTGATTTTACCTGATCAGAAGTAAAAGGTTTTAAACTGATGCTGTTATGAATGGTACAGATTACTTTTTTGGTTCATGGTGGTTGAGCTTAAACCAGTTTTCTCGAAATCTCTTAATTAAAAAGATTTCAGATCCAGTAGACTGTCCAAAACACACATTAAATGCATCAGAAAGTAGAACCTTAAACATGTGATGCCTACATGCTATCCACAAAAGGTTTCTGCCTATTTTTTGCTCAAGAATTGTACATGCTCCTTTGAATCATCCACTATTTGTATAGGTTGTATCGAAACACATGCCAATTATTTGAGATTCACATTTCTATGATTATTAAGAGCTCAAAAACAGCATCAGCTGCTTCTTTGCCAATTCCAGGCAATAACTTAGAAACTACAAGAAGCTTAGTATGTTTATCTTGCACAGAAAAAACTAGTACCGCTAAATGATCAATATTTCCTATGCTTTTTGATGACAAATTGGCTAACAGCTTTCTACCTCAATGAACAATTGACTTTGACGTTTTAAACTGTGTTTTTAATTGTTGACCGGTTTCTTGGTGAAGATATTGGCGTTCCCGATGAACATTATTTTTTTAAAGCACTATGGATTTTTACAAGCGAGGAAGAGCGACCTTCTTTGTTTATTACAGATGCTATTATCATGCTCGTCTTAGTTCAATCTAAAACTCTTGGAATAATAACAGATCTGCGATTGCAGACCTTAGATTTATTTCCTTTGGGCTTTGTATTATCATCTAAATGCATTTTTACTACAACTTCTTCCTCAGAGATTTCTTCGAAAGATTTATTAGCTTCATCGATATACAAAACCGAAGACTGATAGATAATCAATGAAACTTTCCTTTAACACCTGCTGGGGCTGCCATCTATTATTAATATTAGAAATATTGCAGTTCATGATATTTATTTAATGAAATCCAGTAGATCAATAAAGATTGAAGAACATTAGAAGAGTAATGATCAGAAAAATGAAATAGGATCCTCAGATAGTAATTTTATAAATTTTGATAAAAAATTTTAATAAAAATATAACATCAAATGAAATCATTATTAAACATGAAAAAGTGTTTCTTAAACAAGTTTAGGATAAAAAAAAATTGTAAGAGAAGTGTGGTAGAATTTTGTAATCCTGCATATTAATTAGAAATTAAAATTTTCCATAAATTCCTTATTTTCTATTAGCTTGGGGGACCCCTAAATCTTTATGAAATGCCTTCAATTTTTTTGTAATATCATACTATGACAGAAAGAACATTTTTAAAAGGTGAGACTTGTCATTTTCAAAATTTTTATTTTTTTGGCCTATCCTGGGGCACCCTAATATATATATATATATTTTTTTTTTAAACTTTTTTTATCGAATGGTAAGTGAAAGATATTAATAAATTACAATGTTGATAGTTAGAAAAAACACAATTTTGTATGGAGCGTACATAACTTTGTTACTGGCCAGTGGTTAAAATAAACTGGCCAGTGAAAAAAATCAGTGTACTGGCCAGTGGCCAGTGGGTAAAAATGTTAATTTTGACCTATATTGCTTAACACGTTCACGCCTGCGCGGTGGGTCACACTCGATTGTCTCAGAGCTGCGAAGTCTCCGGCTTTTTGGATACCAGTATTTTAATGCAGAAAATGTTGTTTTATTTAATTAGAGCAATTGGGCGATTTAAAGGAACAACATTTTCTCTAAAATAATAGTGGTGTGAAAAAAGCCGGAGACTTGACAACTCTGAGACAGTCGAGTGTGACCCACCGCGCCGGCGTGAACGTGTTAAAGGAATAAATAAACTTTAGTTGTGTTTTATTTTATTGAGTTATTACGTTGCACTGCACAGTGCTCTATATCGTATTGCAAACAAAATTGAGATATTTACGAAGCAAAAATAAACAAAAACAGTAATAAGTTTCAAAAGAATCTCGTGTTAACTCCTTGGTGACTACTGTCCTTTTTAGAATTTTTAATCTTTTATTGCCGGTTTTTCAAAACAGAAATTTTTGCCTAAGTGAATCGCAGAAATGCTCTGAATAAATATTGCAAAGTTTACAATTAAAAATAACTGGTGGGAATAACCAAGGATTCTGAGCACCTTGTAAGTCACATACACTGTTAAAAATATCGTGAAAAGTTACCTCTGTTTATAAAGGTTATCTATTTTCTGACCAATGAGAACGCTACCTTTACACCTATGGATAGTTCTCATTGGTCAGAAAATAGATAGCCTTTAAAAACAGAGGTAATTTTTCTCGATATTTTTAACAGTGTATGGGTCATGCTCCAAAAAGTGTACCATTTCAGTCACAAAGCCTTTTTCAGTATTTGACATAAACTTTTTTGAATTAATTTATGTTTTCTATTGAAAGTGAAATAAGACTAAGTGTGTTGTGCATATATTTTTTCTAATTACTTTATATTTTTTTATTTCTCAGTACACAGCATGTGAGATCTCACCTCCGTGTCATGTCACACACCCAATGTTACTAAGAAAAATGTTGGATTACTTATTTAAGGGGGTCCGGGACACATTTTCAAAAAAAAATTTATTTATTGAGTTTAAAATTTTGAATTTTTTTGTAATGATTAACCATATAATTTGTAAACAAAATCAAATGATAAAACTTCTCATAGCTTTTTTTAAAAAAAATTTTAAATTTAAAATTTATGAAAAAAGTGGTATAACTTAAAATCGTTATAACTCGAAATATTATTTGCAGAATTTAAATTGTTTTTCATTTAAATAAACAGAAATATATATATTTTAATTTAGAGCCAGCATTAAAAAAATATTAATAAAAAAAAATTAAAAATATTTAACGAAAAAATTACAAAAAAAGTGGTGCAACTTTTAAAAAAAAAAATCATATTTTCAAAAGTAAATATTTTTTTCAAATATGCTGGCTCAAAAGTAAAGTAAAATAATTGAAAAAGATATGTTCCGAGTTTCAACACTGTATCTTTAACGGTTCTCGAGTTATAAGAATTTAAATATGAGAAATGGTGAAAAACCTATCAAGAAGAAAAACGCAATTTTACAAGAACTCGTTTCCTTGACAACCATAGCTTGAAAGGCAGATTTTGAAAACAAACCAAAACGAAAAAATTAATATTTCCTGTTCTAATTAAGATAGAAACATGATTTAAACATCATTTTAAGCAGAAAACGGCAGAGAAATTTTTAATCCAATAAAAAAAAAAAAAAAAAAAAAAAAAAATGAAAATTTGAAGATTTTTGTGTCCCGGACCCCCTTAACTGAAAATAACATAGTTAAATAATTATTATTCTAGCTACTACTATGTCAAGAGCAAAGTAACTTAGCATATTTAATTACTTTCTTTGTATTTTAGTTTGTTTTCTGAGTACAAAAAAGAGTGTCACACAATAAATGAACCAAACATTAAGTTGCATTTTCATGTTGGAAAATGGCAAAATTATCATCAGATTTTGTTTCACATGATGCTAAAGTTAGCCAGTATGTTTGCTGTAGTTAAATTATAAGTCAGAAATTTGATTTTATACTCAGGTATTAGATTTTGTTATAAAAAAGCAACCATGGTTATTGGAGATTCTCACATCCGTGAATTGTAATTCAAGGTGGCTAAATCAACACAAAGATATTTGCTTATGAAAATGTAAAACTTACTTTGATTACAAATCACTTTAAGAATCATGACTGCCAAATGCCTTTTACGTTTAAAAAAAAGTTGAAATTGCACGTCAAACATGGCAAATGAGGTGCGTTCGTACTATAACTAGCTTTATAAATATTTTTTTGCACCGCATATTGCACTGAATGTATCTTTTAGTGCACTTCAGAAGTGCACATCCTTTTCAATCTGTTCGAAAGGCTTTAATATCATTAAAATGCATTTGAAGTAATTTTTTCCCATTACCCGTAATGTAATGGAAAAATTTCGACTGTCCCAGTAATTAAACTATACATCCGATTTTCATAAAATTTGAAATGACTCGACACAATTTTGCAAGAATTATATATTTAAAATTTCAGACATTCGGTTGGCTAGTTTTTGTTCTGTTAGGGGCATCCCACACTAAGGCGACAAGCGAGATGTAGCCGCAACATGTAGCGCAAAAACCGGTCGAAACAAAGAACTAAGTTGTTTCAAACCTGTTTTAAACCAGTTTTTCCAGCGAATTCAAGCGACATGTCTTATGTGGGATGCCCCTTATATGCGGACGGACAGACAGACGGACCGAACGACGACTATAGGTGCTACATATTTATATAATTACGAACGCACCTAATGAGCTCGTGAACGCGTCAGAAAGTTTCATGTTGTTGGGTGGGGAAAGATATTTCTTTTGAGAACCGTTTTAACCCCTTGACTACGTCGCTATCGAAACCCATGTAGCCATTTTTGCACGTTTTTTACCATTTTTTCTGAATAGTGATTTTTTATTTAATTAGTCGCAGAATTTCTGCCATTAAATAAACAAAATATTACTATTCGAATATAGTGGTACTAGAATTAAAAGAATGTATAAAATGAACCCTAGTAATTTCAAACACTTATGCATCGTACGTAGATTTAGTCAGTGAGTTAATATAATAAAACCTCGTGTCCACATATCTGTAATGATTGACAAATTAGTTAATGCTTTTTATTTAAGATTTTTTAAAAGTAGATTTAACCACTGAATATCATACTTAAAACAGGATAAATACATAGAATCAGTTATCGCAATGATGTCCGACAAATGGCTGTACTGAATCTTTTGATTTCTTCATAACTAATTCTCTTCTATTCACACTGAATGGATATTTCGAAATTCTGAGCAAAATTTCAACGAAATCAAATATAGATACCAAAGACCATCCAAGCCACATGCCTAAATAACCACCGATGTAGCTAAACAGTTCGATACTCTGAAATAGAAAATGAAATAGATTACTTTTTAGCAGAGATAAGAAAAACTATTTACATTTTTTTTCCGAATTTTTCCAAATCACATTTCTGCTTTACTTACCAATCCGCTCGGTGTTGCAAACAGAAGCTTTGAAGCTTTGGAGTTTTTCAATGAGAAAAATTTGATTTATAACCTTCGAAAATAAAATCAAAACAAATGTATGAAAATAAAATACTATTTCAATTAAAAGTAAAACACGGTCGTTAATAGTAACCGTTTTTTGACAGCATTTCAATTCCTTTCATTTCTTTCTTCTTTTCAAAGGAGCAAAAACGCTCCATGGGCTCTTCCTTCCCATATTAAAAAAAAAAAAATCGCATCTCCCTTATTTAAAAAAATCTTACAAAATCATGTAATTATTTTTTTTTTAAGTTAAAAAGTTCTTTTCATATAAGAATATAAAAGTTAAATCTGGATGAGAATGATTTGATATCGAAATTGTTTAGTAAAAAGTCCTCATTTATCACGAAAAAGTGACTTAAAGGGGGAGATCCCTTAAAACTTTTTAAAAAGTCAATTTTTTTTGTCTATTATGAAAGAATAACATGCTACTGAACTTTAAAAAAAATTGTGACGATACTAAAATTAAAATCGGTTTTATGATAAAATACGTGGGACGATTGCCTATCCAAATCAAGGTAAATTTTAACTTTAAAGCCATTTTACTCAAATCAGATATTTTTTACATTGCGCACATCATATTTCCAAAACTAAGTAGCACAGAAACTTAAAACTGTGATTTATATTGTATCGTATACATCTTTATAACTTCTACCTATTTTTAAGTAAGTACCTGAAATATATAAATTTTTATTTAAATTTTATCATAGATTTTACGATTTTTTTAATAATCCTGCGCGCAACACATTTGATGAACACGTAGGTGATCTCCTCCCTTAAGAAATTAAAAAATTCAAGTGCAAAATCCGAATCGACCACGAATCACCTTTATTGAAAAAATAACAAAATTTACTATATTAGGATTAAAAAAAAAATTAAATAGGATTGCTTTTACAAATGCTTAAAAATAATCGGCAAACTTGGCAAATCGGTAAAAATGCAAAAACTCGTTTTCGATATAAAATTTTTAAAATCTTGTAAAAAATTTGAAAATATGAGTCCAAGGTGTATTGGAACCTATCTTCATCTGTCTCAGGGACGACAAATACTCTGGACTCTGGCTCGCAAAAGAATATTTCGGCGCGGTATTGAGTGAAGTTTTAAATCAAAATACAGTTAAGCGTTTGAAATGCAACTCACTGAATAAAAATTTAGCAAATAAAGGGAATATTTGAAGATTATAAAAAACGAAAGATTATTAGTAAGCAAAGGTATCGATGATAAAATTATGGAAACTTGGAATCAAATTTCAAACACATAGAGCTGTTTTGCTAAGCTCTCATTTGCCTTTTGACAATTTTTTCTTCAACCTATGCACACTAGTTGTTTTAGATTAGGAATAATATCACAAACACAAGTAGAAACCGTTTGTCAAGTGATTTCAGCTAATCTAGCATATCTCTATTCTAAAGAAAAGTAACTAACGCTGTCACCGATGCCTTAAATGAATTTTTTGTGACATGAGACCTTTCTTCTCGAATATAAGAAAACGACTGCATACAAAAATATGAAAATTAGTAGTACAGTCGAACCTCGTTAACACGAAATTGAAGGGAATGCGAATTTTTTTCGTGTTATCCGGGATTTCGTGTTAACCGTCAAAATAGTGGTGTCATCTATCTATATTAGATAAAAAAAAAATAAAATAAAAATAAATAAGCTTACAAATATATCCCTGCTAAAATCATAAATTAATAAGAAATAGAAAATTTAATCAAGATATAGAAAATTTAATTAAGATATAGAAAATTTAATTAAGAAATTAAACAAATTGATCATCATTTTGAGCAATAATAAGTTTATTTACCTGCTAATCATTTTTTTAAAAGTCCGTTATTGACTTTTGTTTCAATTATTGTAGACTGCTTTTTTCTAGGAACGTATGAACCCCATCTAATTTGTCCAAAGCTCGGGAAGCATTCTCTTGTTCCATAAAAAAAACGTTGTACAATTTTTAATGCTGCGGTAGTTTCATTTAATGACACTGAACTTTTCAATTCTGTGTCTATTTCTTCATCCTCGTCTTTGATGTCGATGTTGTCATCTTTTGTTTTCAGTTAATGAAGCAATTATTTCTTCTTCTGTTGTCACATCCGAAGTCAGCACATTTTCATCTATGCAAATATACTCGACAAATAATGTATGCGAAATAATTCCTCGTTTTCCGGCTTCTTCTATTAAATCAGTCGTCATTTCAGATTCTGTTTCATTAGTTTCTTCATTTATTTCATGCGTAAATCCCGCGTGTCGGAAACAATTTTTCACTGTTCCAGGTACTTCTTAGGTAAGTTATAGCTTCTAGTAAATTCACAGAAAATTCCGTTTTATTATCCAAACATTGAATCATTTTGTGAACAATTCTTTTTCTGTACTGCACTTTTAATCATTGGATAATTTCTTGGTCACAAGGCTGAAGTTTTGCTGTAGTGTTCGGAGGAAGAAAGACACATTCAATTGCTTTTAATACTGGAACATCTTTATGAGCACTGCAATTGTCCAGCAATAAGCAGATTTTTCTCTTTTCTCGGTATAATTTAAAGTCCAGATCAAGTAACCATTTCGTAAAAATAACATTGTTTATACATGCATCTTTGCTGGAAGCGTAGCAAACTGGCAAAGTTTTAACGTTTTTGAAACAACGTGGTTTCACCGACTTACCGATCACGAGCAATGGTAATTTTTCACTTCCGTCCATATTGCAGCCGACCATAATCGTAATTCTTTCTTTGCTGAATTTTCCTCCAGTACATTTATCTCCTTTTAAAGTAAGTGTTCGCGAGGGTTGTGCTTTGAAAAAAAGCCCCGTTTCATCGGCGTTAAAACTATCACGGGGTGCATAATTTTTTTTTAACATCTACTTTCCTAATAAAAAAAAAAGACTGTATAGAATTCTCATCTACGGCAGATTCTTCTCCGCATATCTTTTTGCAGACAATTCTATGACGCTCTTTAAATTTTGTCAGCCATCCGTTAGAACATGTGAAATCGTTGTAACCGACAGCATCAGCAAAAGCCTTTGATTTCTCTTGCAAAACTGCACCAGTTAAAACAATGTTCTGACTTCTTGCTTCTTTTATCCACCGTAAGAGAGCAATTTCAATTTCTTCATTTTTTCCTGTGCGCATTCGTTTTCTTGCTGGTTCGAATTGACTGACAGCATAAGCCGCTTCAATCTTTTCACGATTCTTTAAAATTGTAGAGAGTGTGCTATTGGGTATTCCATACTTTGCTGCAATTTCTCATTTTTTTCAGCTCTTTATCGCTGACTTCATTTAAAATCTTTTGCTTTGTTTCTAAAGATACAGCTTGCTGTTTTCGACTCATCTTTCAAAGAATTCTACAGAGAAACTGCGAACAGAGTTTCAGTAGTCAGGTATAGAAGTAAGGATTGTCACTTCTTTCACTCGAACATATGGGATTTCGGAAATACTGTTTATGGTTTATGTCACTATCAGTGGAGTCAAACAATTATTGGAACAATCACATTAAAAAAGAAATTCCTTCACCCAAACATTCATTATGGCCGATCTATAGCTAAGAGAGGGAATATATCCGCATAAAGGACCAAACAGATAGCTAACAGATACGATTTCTAAAGATCGGAGATCAAGAGCAAGAACCCCTGACAGTCGGGCACCACCCCTTTCTATAGACTCTCCTTTCTTTTGTCGATGACCACAAAATGTAATTCGAAAAGAATAGGAAGACATATGATTGATTCCCATCTCAGGCATACTTGCTCAGGATGTGAATAAATGCAACTTAAGCGAAGGGGGGGGGATGCGGACTATCAGAGGATAAATAAAAGCAGAGATTAGCCAAATATTTCACCATTTTTTGAAACCCTTTTTTTCTTTCTCATTTTCAAACAGTGAGAAAAATTCCATTTTTAGTAAATAAGATATGACATGCAAGTTCGAAATATTGAAAACTTCGCTTAAGAAAGAATACTTTGATTTTCGAGCAAAAAATATTTTCGCCTTAAGCGGGATTTTTCGAAATTCTATTTCGTGTTAAAAGAATTTACATTGGTTTTCAGACTTATCTGACGGGACCTCAGTATTATTTCGTGTTAAGCAAAATTTCGCGTTAAGCGATTTCGTGTTAACGAGGTTCGACTGTATTATCGAGAAATATTTGATAAACACGCTGAAGCAGTTTTGAAATCGAAGTTTTGAAGCAGTTTTGAAATCGAAGTTTTGAAGCAGTTTTCAAATCGAAGAATTATTTAAAGAGAAATTTAATGTTAAAGTTGGTCAAAATCGTTCCTTTAAAAAAAAAAATATAGAAGCATAAACTACACATAGGAATTTAATAATTTTTTTCTAAGGGTATACATTAAGAAGTTATGTTGTGCAGACTGCATTTATTTTTTAATTTGACTTATTTTTCGAGGTTTTATTTCAATTTTTTAATAAAATTCTCATCCTTTAAAGATAATATTTTTTTCATATTTTAGAAAAAGGGTTTTTAATTACTGAAAATTGAAAAACAGCGCAAAGAATAATATTTCCTTTCAATTAAAAAGATATTTACATGTGAGTATTAAGAACAGAATAAAAACTTTCAAATCAAATTAGAATTAAATGGTTACGTGTTAAAAGCAGGAAAATGCTAAAAATTACGTTATAAAAATTGTATTTACACGTGAATATTAAAAGAGAAAGAAAACCTTAAAATAATAAATTCATTAATATGCGTTAAAGGCAGTAAACGGGGGAAATTAAAATGGCCAAATAATAATACTTCTAAACAGTTTAAATTTAAAAATATATTTACACCCCCTGTTACAAAATGAAATTTAATTCATATTTCGAGATGATTTTTTTAACCTTTGTTGCCAATTATAAGACAGCGCTACTTCCATTATAACAAACAAAGTATTTTCACGTGAATATTAAAAAGAGAAAGAAAATGTTGGTGAAAATTATGAAATTATGTCAGATTTAAAACGATACATTTAAAATGTCTTATTTAAAACAACTTTCTTATAGCGTTGTTAAAAAAATACCGGGAGGCAAAGACTCTGTTTACTTAGTTCATTTTATATTACTTTATTTTCAAATGTTTAACTGATCTTATTTAATCAAACTCGAAAACAGACAGAAGCTAATTCTGCCTTAAAATTCTCCAATCAAAGAGAAAGGAATGGAAACCCGTTTACAGGGATATAGCCTCTGGTTTTTATAATTGTAACACTGATAAACAAAAATTGCCTTTTTATTACTTTCTTCTATCTTCAATAGAAGAAAGTATTGTAATCGAAATTTTTTTTCGACTTCCGGTTTTCGACGGATTTATACGTTTTAGGGGTCAGAGATCCCAAAAAACATGTTTATAGAAAATGTCTGTCTGTCCGTGTGTCCGTCTGTCTGTCGCCATTGTAACATCAAAAAGTGTATGAAGTTATGCATAGAATTGAACCAAATTTCTATTTCAAGTTTTTGGCTATGGCAAGCAGATCCTCCCTGAATTTGGAAAAAATTCGCCGGTAGGAGGCGCTGTAATAGAGATTTTTGTGCGATTTTAAATATTGTACCATCCAAAAGTGTATGAAGTTAAGCATGGAATTGAACCAAATTTTTATTTTAAGTTTTCGGATATGGCAAGTAAGTCCTCTCTGAATTTGGAAAAAAATTTGCCGGTAGGGGGCGCTGTAACAGCCATTTTTGTGCGATTTTGAATATTGTACCATCTAAAAGTATATGAAGTTATGCATAGAATTGAACCAAATTTTTATTTTAAGTTTTTGGATATGACAAGTAAGTCCTCTATGAATTCTAAAAAAATTCGCCGGTAGGGGGCGCTGTAACAGCGATTTTTGTGCGATTTTGAATATTGTACCATCTAAAAGTGTATGAAGTTATGCATAGAATTGAACCAAATTTTTATTTTAAGTTTTTGGATATGGCAAGTAAGTCCTCTCTGAATTTGGAAAAAATTCGCCGGTAGGGGGCGCTGTAACAGCGATTTTTGTGCGATTATGAATATTGTACCATCTAAAAATGTATGAAGTTATGCATAGAATTGAACCAAATTTTTATTTTAAGTTTTTGGATATGGCAAGTAGGTCCTCTCTGAATTTGGAAAAAATTCGCCGGTAGGGGGCGCTGTAACAGCGATTTGTGTGCGATTTTGAATATTGTATCATCCAAAAGTGTATGAATTTATGCATAGAATTGAACCAAATTTTTATTTTAAGTTCTTGGCTATGGCAAGCAGGTCCTTCCTTAATTTGGAAAAATTCACCGGTAAGGGGCGCTGTAATAGCGATTTTTGTGCCATTTTGAATATTGTACCATCGAAAAGTGTATGAAGTTATGCATAGAATTGAGCCAATTTTTTTGTGTTTGTTTTTGGTCATGGCACGAAGGTCCTCCCTGAATTTGGAAAAATTCCTCCGGAAGGGGGTGCTATAATTGCGATGTCTGTACCATTTTCATTATTCTACCATCGAAAAGTGTATAAAGTTATGCATAGAATTGAACCAATTTTTTTTTGTATGTTTCTGGCTATGGCAAGCAAGACTTCTCTGAACTTGAAAAAATACCGCCAGAAGGTGGCGCTATAATTGGATCTCTGCGCCATTTTCATTATTGTACCTCGAAAATTGTATAAATTTATGCATAGAATTGAACCAAATCTGGCTATTACAAACAAGTCCTCCCTGAATTTGAAAAAAATCTGCCGGAAGGGGGGGCACTGTAATAGAGATATTTGTGACATTTTCTTTATTGTACAGTCGAAAAGTGTATAAAATTATGCATACAATTGAACAAATTTTTTTGTGCATATTTTTGGCTTTGGCCAACAGGTCCTCCTCGAATTTGGAAATATCGCGCGGTAAAGGGGCTCTGTGATAGCGATTTTTGTATACTTTTCTTGATTTTTCGTAGTTCTGTTGTCCATCGGCGGCTCGTGCAAACGCGGGAACTCGCTTCCTGCTAAGCCGGCTATTGGCAAACATCTGATAACAACAGAATAAGGAAAAAACTATTAATTTTAAGAAATATCATGATATAGATTAACTCGTTTTTAGTTCATTTAATTGACTGAAGCAGAAATTTAAGATGAAAATCAAAGTTGGTATAATATTGAATTAATAATATTGAAGTATTAACATGTGTAACTATTTTTTGAAATATTAAGATGTATAAGATAGAAGAAAGTTTTGGGATTGGCACATCCAACTAGTTTTTTTTAATTAAATTTAAATCTAATATTCCAGTTATATGTACTCTTGAGTAAATAAAAACGGTATTGGAAATTTTTTCTTGGTTCTTATTTTTTTTTTAAACGAAGGATATGTATTTATAGGTTATTACGATATATCACAAATTAGGAGATTGTACAATATTGCATAATAATACTACTAATAATACATATATGTTAAATTTACCAGCAGTATACTTGTACACTGTTTATACACATTTTCCACCTATTTTAAACACATTTTACGCAACTGAACACAACTTGAGTGTATTAATTTGAGTACATTTATACCCATTTTGAGTTTATATTTATGTTCAGTATCTTCTTTCTTGATGAACCAACAGTAACCGGCAAGTATTTCTGCATTCATTTGCGATCGATAACGAGACTACATAGCAGAAATTTGTTGGTGAAGACGTTCACCATACTCGTCGCTAATTTCTCCCATATTATCTGGGAAAAGTCAATGTGAGAGTATAAGAAATGAAGCTTTAATAAGATGTGACTATTTAGCTTTTTAAAATTGTTTACCATATTTTGAACTATATAAATTGTAATTCGTAGTTTTGTTATTCCCTAAGAAATTATGCATAATGTCCTTGAATGAAATCCATCAAACTTCAGATTCAGGTATACCTTGATACATATAGGGCTGATTATGTTTTTGTGTAAATCGCCAAACAGGTGACGCTGCTATGCTGAATTTTTGATGATTTCCGCAATAGCTTTATCAGAAGAACACATGCACGAATTTTCATCAACCTTCAGATTCAGTCAGACGTTGACCCAAGTTGTTCCTGATATAAGGTTTTGGTGTTAATCGCCTAATAGATGGCGCTGCTGTGAGCATTTTCCCCGATTTTCGCAATAGCTTTATCCAAAAAACTAATGCACGGATTTTCATCAAATTTCAGTTTCAGTCAGACATTAACACAAGATGTTACTGATTAGGTTTTAGTGTAAATCATCCAACAAGTGGCGTTGCTATGCTGTGCATTTTGCAGGATTTACCCTATTTTAGCAATAGTCATATCTCAAAAACTAATGCACGGAATTTCATATCTTTAGGATCCTCATGATGTGCATAGATTGCCATTTAATGTTGGTGCTCTGATAATAAATTTTGTAGTATTAATATATATGAGATAAGAAAGTTTTGGAATTGGCACATCTGACTAGTTTTTTCGTCTGCTCTATTTGTTATTTTAAAATTTACTAAATATCTTCTGCCACACACTGAAATCCCCCTCCCTTCCTGGCTATTTGAATGTTTAAAACTTGTATTTCCAAAAATGAAACCCTTTATTAAAAAATGCATATTATAATTTATTACACTAGATCATCTAATATAATTTATTAGTTTATTTAATTCGCAGGTCCTTACTTTTTTTTTGTTGTTTGTTTTGAAAGTCCTTGATTTTTATTTAAAGAAATGTATAGTAACCCTGTATTATTCTATCTATATATATCTATTTTTGCTTTCTCCTTCCCCTGTAAAAAATATACAAAGTTATAGTCTTTCAAATGAATTGGTGCTGATTATGTTTTGGCGTAAATAGCCCAACAGGTGGCGCTGCTGTGTTGAATTTTTCACATGAACGAAACACGTCATATTGGCGCCTAGTTGTATTATAAGTAGCAGATATTTGTTCACTTTCAGGGTCATTAGACTGTAGAAACAAAGTACTTTAAAAGGCAATAAAATAACATAATGAGATATATTTAAACATAGATATCTCTAAAACGGAAACCAACTTCACCTTTTTGTGAATATTTCTTAAATTCCCAAGGGTATGATTACTTAAATCTGTTATAATTTCCCAAGAAAAAATTTCTTGTTTTAATTCAAACTTCCGTATATTTTTAAAGGTGATTAAATTAGTGTGTTTGTAAAGGTGTCTGAATGGGTGTTGGAGAGCATAGCTCGTAGGGGTGAGAGCTCCCTAGTTCTATAAAAATAACTAAGTATGAATCTGATATTAATTATTTTGCATGAAAGATGCAATACAGAAATATCGTATTAATATTTTTATAATGATTCAAAAACATAACACCTCCTTATATGTATGTTGCTCATATTTTGTTAATGCTAATTACAGATTTTCAATTAATTTTTATTCATTATTATTTTATCCATTAAATGTTGTTCTGTGTTTTTTTTATTGTTCTAACATCGTGGACCGCACAAAATATTTTTTGGAAACATTTCGGGATGTGCAAAGGTTGGCTATCCCTTCTTTGGTATATCTGGACCCAAGTTTACAGGCCGCTACCTGCAATAGATTTCCCTAGCCAAGACACAGATAGATATACACACAGGTGCTTATTTATACACGTTTTATTACGATAGATAAACTAGTAAAAGTTATGATCAACTTACCGAAGACATCAGAAAAATTATAAAAGGGCGGGAAAACACACTTCACTATAAAGAGTTCGAGAAAATTGTTTTAATTAATAAAGCAATTGTTTTGTTTACGGACATTGAATGCGACCTCGTAGTTACCTACGATTCCAGAAACCTCTCCCTTATCATCAGAAGGTATTTCGAGAAGAGACAATTAGAAAATTTTGCCGATGAAGGGCGCTTTGTTACGCATGAATAATATTATTAATTGATATACACATCACATCTATTGGTGCTGTGAGTCGTTGATATATTGCAATAATTAATTCCTGATTAACTGGTCTGGCGTAGTTCTGTTATTAAGTGTTAATCTGTGAGTTGCATTGAAATACATTTTTGCCTTCAATTAAAAGAGATTGCGAAAATATAAAATTATTAAAAGAAAGTTAAACCAATTTAAAGCCTTAGGTCTTATATAATCTGTTTATATGTGTGTATACATGTAATAATTATAACATGATTTGTATTATCTTTCTATGGCGTAGTACAGTTATTAAATTTTAAACTATGAGTTGCATTATAATCCGTTTCTGTTTTTAACTGTATGAAATTAATAAGTAGTTGCATTTTTAAAAGAAATTTATTTCTCTGCTTACTATAGAGGCAGGAGTTATTACGAGCCATATAAAACACACGGGATTGTTTATTCAGAAATATTATAGTTATTGCTGAACTTCAAAATTATACCTCATATGTAGGCTTGTCTGCAATTAGTTTGGACTTTAAAATATTAAAGTTAACTTCAACTCTAGAAATACACACTGCTTCTTCAATTCCATCTCTGTTACGCCGAGACCTTAAATTAAAGAAATATTAGAAGAGCATAAAAACTAGAAATAATATAAAGATACAAAAAACAAAACAAACAAACAAACAAAAAAAAACCAAAAAAAAAAACCCCACATAAAATTTAAAAATGAAACAAAATGAGAATTTTTATTTAATGAATAAAACTGAGCTGAAAAAAATTAACTGAGTGAAAACAATTCCAAGCCAGGTGTCGAAGTTGAGACTTTTGGCTTCATGCGCCACCGCTCTACCAATTGAACCATCCCAGACAACTCTAGTCGATATAATTATCTCAAAACGAGAGATCGGTCAAAAATTCGTTTTCGTTTTCGGCCTAAAATCTGAGTTTCGCCGAAAATTCGACCGGACCGAAATTATATGCATTCCAAAAATTTCTTTTCTTCCTTCGAAAATTTTCAACATTACTCCTTCATTTGATCTGTAACGGCTCAAATGAGAGGCTCTTTATTTACTACTGTGTTCTTCGCTGTTTATGATCAGTCATGAGTGACTCAAGACGTGAGTTCAAATTATAAAGTAATCAATTCATATAGGACTAAACTTTGAAGACGTTTTTCACGTGCTCATTAAAAGCTGCAGACTTTACAGTAAAAAGGAAAATAAAAAGTTTTGGTCAGAGGCACAGAGAGCCAATTTGGGCCGCACGTATATAATTAATTAATAATTCTGTACATTTAATAAACACGTATGAGTAATTAATAATTGTGTATATTTATGTATGTATTACTAACTTTGTTTTTGGACATTTTCGTTTTGCTTTTAGACCGAAAATAGGAAGATTGCCGAAATTTGGTTTCGGTCGATCCTTACTCAAAACACCTGTACTTAATAACATCCAGCCAGCAATACCACATCGCTCAACAGCCGAAACCTCAGGTCTAGAAAATTCATTAACCATAAGATAAAGAATTTTGAAATTAATTTGTTCTCAATCATAAATTGATGAAATCTTATGAGAGAATTTTTATTTAATTCCAACTTAGCGAAAAATGTCCGAGCCAGGAGTCGAATCTGGGACCTTTCGCTTTTCGCCTCTACAAGGGTGGCTCAGTTGCTGGAGCGTTGAGCCAAAGAGACTAATGGGCGATCTTCAGCCATGAGCACAAAAACTTAAGAAGAGTAAAGGCACAAACAGACTATTTTTCTTTTCATCGGAACATTTGATGCGGTAAGGCGCTCCCTTTCATGTTTTATGAATTTAGTAGGATGTCTAGAGGTAAGAGGTCACCAGTGGACGTCATTGTTTTGTTGAGACCTCGTTCTTTTGTTGAGATTCTCCCTACTTTTGTTGATAAACCACGGGCACTTGGAAAAAACGGTCGATTGAAATGAATACTTTTCGTCGTGTAAAGCATATAAATGCACCTTAATCCTACGAATAGACCACAGACTTCTAATATAAGTCAAAATGAACAAGTTGATGACCTATAAATGAACTAAATCGGACTTCTAATATAAGTAGATTCCAAATCGGCAACCTTTTCTTGACTCCTACATCTCTGCCCTCCGTCACGTGACGGAAGGCAGATTTAGCGCGCCAAACCGGTTTTTCTTCCGCCAAAATCGTCTGTCTGCGTTTGTCTCATAGATATAGTCCATGGTTTGTCTTGATAGAATGAAATCCGAAAGTTGCCAATAAAGATATTACTTCCAAATTCAAACACCCTTTTGGCGATGAAAGCAAAAGATGTTGGATTCAAAATCTTGCCGAAAGAACAATGGAATTGGGCCTCTACTTCTATCTTTACTCTGAGGAATAGACTAAAGACCACAGAGAGCGGGATCGTTGTCCTCTTCGTTGATGTCGTTCCGTTGTCGCTCGTGACAAGCTAGCGACCGTCGTGGGAGATGGGGGGGGGGGGGGGGTAGATCTGAATCGCATTCCCTGAAGAGAATTTGTTTTGTTAATTTTATGCGGATTGCTTTGAAACCTTTGAAGAGTAGCAAGTGCTTCCGGCTCAGTCAGGAGAGCAAATTGATTTTCTTTTTTTCCCATTTTTTCAAAAGCACATGCTTTACACAGTAAAGGTACATAAAGGTACATTTTATACACATTAAACAAACTGGTTTTAATTCTTCTAAGTTCACTATTTTGGCAAGAAACTATTATGAGATGGAGGATAATTTTAAATTTCGCTTACCAAATACAACTGAATGGATATAAGAAAATTACATAAAAAATTGCTGAAATCATTTTTAAAAAAATAGCCCATAGGCTGTAATATATTTTCAACGTTCAAACGAAATTTGAGCTCAAACCATTCAATGAACTCCATAAAAATATTTTAATATGTCTCAACAAAGTAAACAATTCCTATAAATTTTACTGAAATCCGAGAAATTAAACATGTATTAATAATGAACTGAAAGTATCTATATTATAAAGGACAAACATATCTGTGCGTAACGCATACGTCATTCTGTGAATGGCAACACTTTGAAATTTGAAAGGAAATTTCGGTTTTGCAGTTTTCGCTAATGCAAATTTTTAAACTTTTAAACATCCCACATTTTAAATGTTTACACCGTCGTATGCAGAAAAAAATGCACTTTTAAATGCAATTTGTTTGAAAGCTGTATCTCAATTTGTTTTTGAAATATTAATTTTTTTATAGTTTTTAATACCAATTTTCTAATTGTGGCAACTGAAGTACTTCATTTCTATTAAAAGTGGTTTAGTTATCTTTATTGGTTATATTTTTACTGATGCCATTCTCTCATTAATATTAAAAATAGCTTTTTTTTTTAAAAAAAAAAATTTAACAGAAAATGACGTTACGCTTTAAAAAAGACACAATTTCCCTGCTGATGCTGTTATATTTCACTATTTTTCCATTTCGCTGATATTGAGCTTGAGACAATAGACAAAATATTTCAGCGACTGAAAATGACGTCATATTTAAAAGAAAACGATAATTTTATATGATAAAATGAGATATTTCCCCTTGAATACGTCTAAAAGTTACAAATTTCTGGAATTTTTACGCGCAGGTAAAGAGATTATACTAAGACCTCAAATCACGAGTGGGGATTTTAACATTGAAAGTTGTAATAGTTGACAAACATGACTTCAAGCTTAAAAATATATTTATTAATAATCTATTTCGCGTTAAAATGTTTTTAAATGGTTAATATGGATGTGAAACGTGGAAAATTAATTGATTCGGTTTAGATTTAAAGGGGGGAAATTCTATGATTATGTCAAGGTGAAATCATTTTTGCTGATTTTTCATTCCGTAATACCAAGCATCAGTTGATAACTTAATAAAAATTACTTATCTTGATAATATGTTACTGATTACGTATATGAATAAAGTTTAATTTTTCAATAATTTTAACAGTTGAGGTTTATGGAAAAAGTATTTTGCTAATCTCAGGTTAAAATATGTCTTCGGAGGGTTAAACTAACAAATGTAAGATGGATTTTTTATTGTAATTATTGTTGTCGATGCATTATAAATTTGATGCAAGAGTTCCTTTGTAAACATTTTCTTTCGTCGAAATTCGACGGTTTCCACCTCGTATCCTTAATGTCTGTAATGTTATTCGGATATTCAAAGGGCCGTTATTTTCGAATGGATTATCGGAGTTTTTTGATTAGCGAACTCATTCAAGATATTATAGAAAGATCAACCCACTGCCCAAATTTAATTTTAATCGGTCCAGTACTTTGGATTATTTCGGGAAGACACAAAGCTGTTACATATGAGGATACAAAACTATAAATGGTATAACACATTAAACTTAATCCTGCGAATAGACCACAGACTTCTAATATAAGTCAAAATGAACAAGTTGATGACTTCAGACGCTCCAACGAGATTCTAATCCAAACCATTCAACAAATACCAACGAAATTTTTTAGCATGTTTAACTTACCAAAGTAAACAACTCAAAAATTTTTAATTGAAATCCAAAAATTTTAACCGGTGTTTGAACTGAAATGATATTAAATGGTAGAAACTGAAATGATATTGATCTGAAATTATAATGAGCTGAAATGATATTGAAATGATAATACCTACTAACCGTAATATTATTCGGATTTTCAAAGGGCCGTTATTATCGAATGAATTACCAAATCTTTTTGATTAACGAACTCATGCAAGATATTTCAATATCAATACATTGATCCGTTTTGGTTTGAATTTGTTCAGTATTCCGGATGTTATTGTAATGGCATGTTTTACATTATTTTTAGCGGTAGATTATATAGAAACCTTAAAAAAAAAAAAAAAAAAAAAAAAAAAAAATCAGCCTATTTTTTGGACTGATCCCGAAGGACTTGTATAATACAATATCATTAAAATACACTCCAAGTGATTTTGCTATTAGACATGATGTAAAGGAATTATTTTTCCTGTTTCGTAATTTCCTGCAAATGAACTATACTAGACATGTATTTTATTGACGAACTCATCCTAGATATTTGAAAGTTCAACATATTGTTCCAATTTGGTTCGGTACTTTGGGCGTTATCGTGATGTCAAGCAGGACCGTGCGAAATGAAAACTGCGCCGGGGGAAAAGTTTCAATTATGCGCTTCCTCGCCTTTTCTTTGTGACGGGTGTCACAAAATGGACAAAGTTTAGAAACAGGAATAAATTCTATTGAATACATATTTTGCGTTTATTTCGAAACTTAAGATTTAATTTTAATTCAGAAATTTCAAAAAACTAAATAACACAAGAGAAGACTGCACTTGTATTTTCGCAAAGGGGATCTGAGAAATGGGTGTGGAAAAAATGTATGCCACCCTTTTGAAGAAGAAAACCGCATACTATTTTGAGAATGTATGTTTTTGTCACAAGCACAGAGAGAAAATTCCAGACTCAGAAAAGAGAAAGTTAACAAAATGCCTAAAACAAGTTTTTAAAAGGAAGAAATCCTTAGTCGGTAATTTGATTTTGGGTGCGGGGTAAGGGACAATGCAATAACTTTGTAACAAAAAATGTATCTACTTTCAACGGGGAAAAAAAATCCTAATATGTATATACATAAAAAAAGAGAAAAAACGAGGTTGGTGGTATAAATTTAGCACCCCTTCAATTTCTGCGCCCGAGGCGCCTGCGCTTTTCACCCTTCCCTTCGCACGGGCCAAGTTTTGATGACAAGTTTTGAATTATATATAGATATACTGGTAAATATGCATAATAAAAAAGAAAAGGGCACAAGTTAAACTGATGGCATTGAGTTCACCGGCTATTCACACTAGTTGTATATTATACTCTTATTTCCAAGAATAATGCCCAAAATGGATTAAAGGAGGGATTAGCCCCCCTTTCCCCCCTTTGTACTTAACCAATGAGACTTCAAATGTTATCAGGGAAGCACCTTATCGAAATAAACCGGGATACCAAAATTGAAGCAAATCGGATAGAAAAACCCATTTATCTAAATTAAGGGGGTATAAGCCCCCGTTCCCCCCTTTATACTTAACCAATGAACCCCCAAAACTAATCAGGGAAGCACCTTATCAGAATGAACCTAGAAAAAAAATTGAAGCAAATCTGATATCAAGAGTTATCGTGTTACGTACATACGTACGTACACACATACATACAGAGTTCAGGACAAAAACCCCGCGGACAAAAACTCTACCGGACAAAATCCCCACGCCCAAATATCCCATGTGTACTTACAGTTGTAATATTGTCTTATCAATCATAATTTTACTGATAAATGCTTAATATTTTAATAAAAGTAAAATTAGTCCAACTGAAGAATTTTCCGTATCGAACATTTTTTTTTTTTTGTGTATATAAAAAAGAAACATAGTCTCATTCAGAAGTCACATATTAGATAACTCTCATAGTAATCCAGATGTTAACCTTAGAAAATAAACACCGGATTGAGATAATATTTTATTAATTCGGCATCATTTTTGTCTCTTAGGGTGTGTGTGTGTGTGTGTGTGGGGGGGTCATTAGAAAGTATCCTCTAGGCCTAGGGAAAAGGAGGTACAGTAGCCTCCCGCTTAACCGGCCTAAACGGGACCGGGGGCTATCCGGTTAAGAGAAAAGCCAGTTAAAGCAAAGAAGTAAAAAAAAAAAAAAAAAAAAAAAAAAAAAAAAAAAACAGGTATTTGCGTAATTTAATTAATTAAACCTGTACGATGCATTTAGTTTTTCAATTCGTGTATTTTTAAAAAAGTACATATTTTCTATATTTTATGAAATGAATATTAGTTATAATTAACTGAATTCAAAGAAAAATTATCACTGATAAAAAAATAATGAAAAATATTTAACACAACATAGTGTGGCGCAAACTCTAATTTTTTACACCTTCCGTATGAGGAATTTTAGCAGTGTCAACTTCAACTGGATCACCATCAGGATCGTCTTCGTATTGAACAACATCAGTTACAGTCCTAATTATATCCTCGTCAAATAATGTTTCATGCTTGAGATCTTTATCAGGCTCAAACTACTCTTATACAAATTCTACGGTGATGTGTTTGTGTTCGCATCCCTAAAGTTTTTTAAATGTTTATACAGAACAGTTTGCAGATATATCAGACATTATAGAGTTCCGGGGGGGGGGGGGGGGGATTGCACTTTTGACCATTAAAAACACAAAATCTCAAATCTTCCGGAAAGGACATATCATTGTTCCTGGAAGGGATGGGATTCCCCCCCCCCCCCCCGTGCCACACCCTGAATTTAACACTAGTGAAGGTCAACGCTTATCCATTTATAACCGATGTTCTCCTTTCTGAATTTTGCCTCCTTCCCCTCGTGATTGCACTTCAACTCGAAAGTGTAAGCTGAGATTCCCAGGACGTCATCCCTGAATTTTGCCTAATGTTGGGAAAAAAAGTGGGCCGGTTAAAGCGGAGTTCCGGTTAAGAGGGAGGCTACTGTATACAAAAATCTATCACGGATTTAGAAGTTAAAATTTCGTCAGGATATTTCTAAGAATATAAACATCAGATACGATATATATATATATTAATATTCCCCTTTTCCGCCCAAACCGCCGCTGTCGCACTGGAAGACTGGGGGGCGGGGGCTGCAAAAATGTATCACGGAATCTATCGTAGATTTGTAGAATAAAATTTTAGCAAAATATTTTCTATTAATATAAACATTAGATAGGATTTTCTTTTTTTTTACTTTCTTCTATCTTTACAAGAAGAAAATATTGAATTCGTGAAAATTTTCGACGGATTTACATGTTTTAGGGGTCAAAAATCTCGAAAAACATGTTTTTACAAAATGTCTGTCTGTGACACAAATTTTGTGGTATCTCAAGAACTAATACACAGAATTTAATAAAAGTTTATATTCAGCTAGTCCCTGATATAAATTGGTGCTAATTACTTTTTGGTGTAAATCGCCCAACAGATGGCGCTGTTATGCTGTATTTTTCACAATATCCGAAATAGCTCTGCCTCAAAAACTAATGCACGGATTTTCATTAAACTTCAGATTCAGTTCGACGTTGGCATAAGTTGTTGCTGATTAGGTTCTGGTGTAAATCACCCAACAGGTGGCGCTGATATGCTGCATTTTGCAGGATTTACACGATTTTAGCGATAGTCATATCTCAAGAACTAATATATGGAATTTCATATCTTTAGAATCCTCATGATATTGATTGCCATTTAATTTTGGTACTGTGATAACGAATTTTGAATTATTAACATGCATGAGATAGAAGAAAGTTTTGGTATTGGCATATCCGACTAATTTTTGCTGCCCTTTCCTCCTGAAAATGGGAGCATAAAGTCTATGACAACTTTCTTGATAAAACTTTACAAGACGGGACCATTGCTTAAATTCTAGAAAAAACGGAATATAAGAGTCCGACAGATTTAAACTCATAACTCGTGATCCAATTGTCACAGCCCTCTTAAATTTTCTTTATGTATAATCAACGTGACGTAATTTTACAGAAGATTTTCGCGGGATTTTTAACCAAAGTTCCTTAACTTTTAGTATAGCGCAAATATGAAAAGTATAAACACTTATAACTCGTTAATTAAACACTCATGGCCAGCCTGTAGTTGCCGTAATTCACTCAAGTGGGACGTTTGCCCGTAATTTGATGGCCCCAAAATTAAGCAATTATAGCTACCTGCTTTCCAAAAAAATAGGCGCCACAATATTTATCAATCGACTCATCACTTCAAAAGGAAACGCCACTCTATACTTTAGTAGAAAGTAATGTTTATGGAATCTCTGTACTACAAGAATTATATCTATTTACATGATGGCTGTATATATTTACAAAGTAAAGGACGGCAGAAGAAATCCGTGGGGAAATACATTGATTCGCAAACATTTCATCACTTCCATCCGCCTCTTTTTAAACTCCGGGAAAAAACAAGACATCGGGCATTTCGCACCCTCTCCATCGCGAGCCGTAGAACTCTCTGCAAAAACGTATCGCAAGGGATGATGGGAGAAAACTATCTGGAAGCCGCTATAATAAAGAACTATCGTCTAGTGCTGTCATCTAGTGTAGGAATCTTTAAATATTTGTTACATCCTCCTCTTCTGGCTCCTTAGACGTCTCGGCAAGGGACCAGGAACATTTTTCTTTGGCCTACTACGTTTCCTGAGTGGAGTAGCTGGTTGGTCGGTAACATTGTTACAAAGTTTTAGGGCAGATGTATGGTAAGTTCCTAAGGGAACTTCAGGAGCTTGTAAACTGGCAACTTCATAGGAAGTAGGTGAGCGCTGTGTGAGCACTATATAGGGTCCGTCACGTCGGGGACTGAATTTGGTGGTTCTTTTGTGACCAGCCCTGCTAACGGGATGAAGTTCTACTCATACATGGTCACCAGGAGATTACTGAGGTCCTTCTCTCCGGCTTCTGACCGCAAACTGTTTTCTTTTGTCTTGGCGTTGTTCGACCAAGCCTTTCACAGGAAATTTCTTTGGTTTCGTTGGTTTACAATTATCTCAATGGAGACTGTGCCGATTTCACAGGAGGACGGGGTGGCTTCTCCCCCTGGCTGAAAAATGGTTTCAAAACTTTTCAGCAAGTAATTTAATTCTGACTTCTGGCCAGAACATTCAAGAGGCTTTGGAACAAGATCTGCAAAGCCATACTTTATATGAGGCATATCGCCGTAGTAGCAACGTTTGTTCTTAACGTCTGGTACAAACCCTGATTTATCAAGAAAGTGTCGTCCTAAAAGGATTCTGTTTCCTTTAGCTTTAGATAACACAATAAAATTTGTACGAAATTATCTTCCTTCAATTTCTACAGTTACAGTCGTGGTCAAACTGTCTTCTTTTGACCGCTGGCCATTTGCTAAGGACATGTTCAGAGAAGTCTTCTGAAACTTTACACCTTTTTTTTAAACACAGAATACAATGATTCAATAACCAGGCTGTGACTGGATCCGGTATCTATGCAGGCTTTGCCATGGACCCCATTAATTTTCAGGTTTACTGTGGTTAAAGGTGTGGTTTTGGTTGAGCATGTGTATATCTGGATTTTCTCAAACTGAGAAGATTCAGTTTTTATCACAGGATTGCAAGTAGGGCACTTAGGGCGAATAAATCCGGGAGCACCACAACCATAACATTTCAAGGTTGGGCGATCTTCAATCAGTGGTGAGGGATTCACCTTTCCGTTGTCTGACGGGGTTGTCTTCTTTGAGTAGAAGGTTTCATTCAGAAACGTTCTATTAGAAGAACTCGATGGTACGGTCTCTTTCTGTTTTGACCAGTTTATATTTTTCTGGTGGATTTCCACTTCTTTGGATTTTACGGGATTTACCCTTCGAACATCGTAAGCACGTAGCTTCTCGACTAAGACATTTGGATCATTTAAATCAGTCCAAACGTCCAAGAAATGTTCTCTATGCTGTGGGGAGCACCTTCTTTTAATTTTCTCAGATAAAATAAGACTTTTCAAATCTTTGAACGAAGTTATTTTGAGCTCAGATAGCCAACCTTCAAAGTATGTTCTAAGCTCGAAAAAATAGTCTTTCCAGGTACTTTCTGGAATTTTCTTGTGCTGAACGAACAGGATTCTAAACTTTTTAGCGGCCAATTTAAATCGTTTCAATAACATCGCCTTGATGTGTTGGTAGTCTTGGGCCTTTTCTTCCGGTTCCCTAGCAATGAGTCTAGCAATATCACTAGGTAAAGCGCTTATGAGGTACGTAACCCAATTTTCTTCCGGAACCCCTAGGACCTTTAATTGTCGCTCACACAGCACTAAAAATACGTTCATATCATCTTCGTTCGGGCGAAAACGGGGAATCAATTTTTGTAGATAGATTCGCGGCATTTCGTAAGTGCATCTATTTTTTTCTAACTCCGAGTTAGATGCCGAAGTCGGATGGGTAAGGCGTAATTTTTGGAGTTCGAAAGTCCGTTCGCGCTCTAAATTTTTTTGTTCGATTTTACGCTGTTCTTGTTCGAAAACACGTTGATTTTCTAAATCTAAGAGCTCTTGTTCAATTTTTCTATTCTCGACTATAGTTGTAAGAAAGTTTTTAGTATAATCCTCCTCGTAATCAGTGTGCGTTGTAATTAAGTTACGTAAATCGACCATTTTAATTTCGTCAGTGGCAGTTAAGCCTAACTCATCGCAAAGGACACGTAGATCCTCTTTTTTTCACTCCCCCCAAAACGCCATTTTATTTAAATTTAACAAAACTAATAGCCAAAGTAAAATTTTGATTTTAAAAAATCCACTTCAAGAACTAGAATTTGAATTTAAAATTTCAAGAACAAAATTTTCAATTTAAAAATTTCAATTAAAAATTTTTAATTTCAGGAACAAGAATTTCAATTTAAAAATTTCAATGAAAAAATTTTCAATTTCAAGGACAAAATTTTAGATTTTTTTACGTAAACCTATCCTTACACCCAGGGATTTCTTCTTTACAGAAATCATAACACAAAATATATTCAAAATACAATATAAATAAAATTCAATTTACTGTAATATCACTAAAATATAAACTTTTTCTTTATTTTACATATAATTCCAATATAACTCTTTCCTTAGGGAGGTAAACCAAAATTGAAGTAGTTTGGATTTACCGTTACCTCATACGATAGCCCTATACTTAAAATAAAACTAAAAAAATAATCTATAACTTCAATATTACCTCTCAAAATAAAACAAAACTAAATTATAACCACACAGTTCTTAACTTTCAATTTCTTTTAAGAAAAAAATAAACGGTCAAGTGCGAGCATTACTCGCGCACAGAGGGTTCCGTAGAATAAATATATGAATTTGTAATTGTATTATAAAAAAGTTGCTAAAAGAATACTAAGACTTTGTAAAAAACTATACAACGTAGGGTTGGGTATAACTGGATATATTAGAAAAGTGTAATCGGGTATACCATGAAAGTTCAAAGAGATATGGAACCTAAATAATATCAAATATAGCTATTCGTATAACTCTTTTTTTTAATATTATCCTAACTGTTTATGATGAACTTAATTCGGTACTGACAATAAAAGCAGTGCATAGTTAAACTTCATTTGGCATTTCATGAAACTAAATTAAGAGTAGTAATAACTTTAATTTCTACAGTGTAGCTAAAACAAAACCTTTGTTCAAAGTTTAAATTTGGCATTGTGCTAAGCGCACTTCGAATTGAGGTCTCAAAGTTGCAACGCCGCCTTGGTCAGTGCCCCGTTTTTCCAGATAGGTGTTTAATTAACTTTTAAAGTCACTCGAGGCGTATTGAGAGATACAATTAATGCAAACTATAGCGAATCCCACAGTATTTATGCGATTCATTCTAATTAACCCTTTAACTGGCTGGCCCGGATTTTTCCGTTTCTGGAAATAATGTTAAAATGGCTGTATTCAAAAATATTTAAAAAATAATTTTATTTTGAACCATGCATAGAAAGAAGTCATATTAAAGATAATATAGCATCAAACTGCGATTAATAAATATATATCTCCTGGAATTTACAAGCATTCTTATAAAAATACAGGAAAACCCTCGGACGGTGAAAGGGTTTTAAATCTTTCGAGGCCTTTATTAAACAGCCCTTAAAAAATGGACACCTAATTTTAATTCCAAAACAGACAAACGGCACCAAGAATATTTAATTAAAATTTTCCTTTTATCATGTACGTGAAAATAAGAAAGTTCGCATTTTCTAATAAATTCGTTTATAAATTCTGGTGTCATTTCATTATTTCATAAGTTTATAAATAGAATTACTCCGTGCCGGAAAGGATTAAGTGGTCGCAGGACTCTTAAAGCTTGAAAATTTAAGAAATTTTAATTTTTTTAGATGTTAAACTCCTATCTTTTCTGAATATTTTGATATAATTGTTTCCTTGAAATTTCCATTAGAACAGAAGTTTTAACTTTTAGAATTATACCCGCTCAATAGCTGAAGCGGCGTTTACGAAACTTTAAAGTCATTATTTTCCAAATGGCGTTTTTTGGGCATAACGCGCAGGATACCTCAAAAACTTCTGAATATTTTTTCATGAAATTTTCAAAACATATATTTCGTGTTAGTCTGTATAAACTGAACCTAAAATTTCCTTTTTATTGTTCAAAAAAATATTTTTTTAGGTGAAAATATGTTGTTCAAATATGCTGTTGAAATTTTCAAAATTTTGTATTAGCTAAATGCAACATTGTATTAAAAATATAAAAATGCTTTAAATACAAATTTATTTAAGTTCAGGGAAATTATTACAATCTGAAGTATAAGTAAGCACCAAAATTTTCATTCTAGTTGCAATATTTATTTTGTAATCCTGCGTGTAAACTGTTATGCCAATTTTTTGTTCGACAAATGTCTAACAGTTTCGAGCCCCCTATAAATACTAATTCTGTATCTCGAAATTTTTTAAATACATGAAACGAAAGACCATACTTATATCTTTCATCCCAATTAAAATTGTGTTTTAAAATCATATACATTTTAAGACATTAAATGTTGAAAATGGTCTTTTTTTTCATTTTTTCCACTTTTTAGAGTCCCGAGACCCCTTAAATTAGTATGTTGTTAACAATTTGACGTTTATTGCTTTTATACTGTTACTGGACATTACATTACACATATATATCATTAAAAGTTGTTAACTAGGCATAGAGTACGCCGCCCCTGTCCTTGTGTATGTCCAAACTGACCGTACTTTTAAGGGCTAATATCTTGGCTAATTACCGATGATTTTTTTCGAAAATCATTATCAACAATGCTTTTATTCGTCTGCAACGATAGGTATATTCAGCGATGCTCAACAATTTTTCTGAATGCCCGTAAATCGAAATTTGTGTATAACAGAAAAATGCTAATTACTCAAAAACTATGTGACCTACGGTAATCGCTATAATTTTCCGGCAAGGTTTATATTAACGTCTACTACCTCTAATTTTTTTCATAATTTTAGTTTCAGTAGATTCGGAATTAGATGGGGGGGGGGGACATATTTTTGCGCTACATTTTCAACAATATCTTTGAAAATATAATACCTAAAATTAAAAGAAATGTATTTTTGAGTTCAGCGTTACAAAAGCTTTCACAGGATACCGCACATCATATACAAAGAAAAGATTTTTTTTTTCAAGTAGCATAATTAGCCCTCTACTTTTTTACTAAATTTTTTATGAATGTTTATTAATCTGAAAATATGTGGGTCAATGGTCTTTATTACTTCCCCGAATTTGAGCTTTCCACGTTTCGTAGTTTACGAGTAAAATGGCTGTGACAGACAGATAGACAGACGGACGGACAGACACAGGAATGATCGTATAATGGTTCCGTTTTTACTTTGTAAGGACGGAACCCTAAAAACAAAAAAAAGATAATATTACGTTAAGCAAGAATATTTATAAACTTTCTTCTCAAAAGAACACTTTCTATTTTTGTTCTAAGAACACAATTATTCAAAATTAATTAAAATTACTTTACTAGCAAAAATAATTAAAAAACGTTCTCAAAAGAACACAATTTACTTCTGTTCCGGGAAACAAAATTCTCTCCTATTTTTTTTTTAACCTTTAAAAACAAATTCAAATTTAAATGTTTAACATATAAGAAAACTTATTCTTATAAAAGTTCTGTTCAGAACTTAATTTCATCATTTCATAAATCAACGTTATTCAAAAAGAAACTCAACTTACTCACAAAAAAAAAAGTATTTTAACATACATATCTGTCAAAAGATACCATTTTAATAAAATACAGTTTATTAAATTCAAAACGAAAAGTTTTCTCAAATTAGAACACAAAATATAATTTTCATATCAGTAAAAAGTATGCTTTAATAGAAGAACTTTGTTCTTAAATTATTCTTTTAATCTGAATCAATCAAAGATTCTACTTTTAGAATTTAATCCTTACAGAAAACTTTTACGTTATCTAAGATTTCTAACTTCAGAACATTTTTACCTCGTCTGTATGTCAATAACAAAACAGACACAAATTATTTTCTTTAAGAGAAAATTATATACTTTTAATACTATCTTTAACAATTTTAACATCAAAAGTTTAATAACATAAAATAAACAACATGAGAATGCAATAAACACAAGTTTACTAAAATAAAATTACAAACTTGTCTTATAACTGCTATACGCATCCATATTTTTATCTTGAAGAACTGTAAGCCTTTTGGAATATCATATATTCATTCTCTCTGTTCCGAAAATCGACGTCTCGGTAACAGAGTATTAAATCACTTTCACACATATATACCGGGTGTCCCAAAAAGGACTGACTGATTTTAAAATTCAATAACTTGCAAATGGTGACAGATATTAAAAAAATTCTTGCAGGAGGGTTATGCATAAGGTCAAAAGTTTTATTACAGTGAGTTTCAATTTTAGTTCGATTTACAAACAATAGATGGCGCTGTAAGCAATAGTCGCTAAATTCAGGCTCGATTTTTGGTACTTCGTGGCCCGGATAATACATTTCCATCTCCTTTTTCTGCATGGAACAAGATAAAGGACCAAAAATCGAGCCTGTATTTAGCGACTATTGCTTACAGCGCCATCTATTGTTTGTAAATCGAACTAAAATCAAAAATCACTGTAATAAAACTTTTGACCTTATGCATAACCCTCCTGCAAGAATTTTTTTAATATCTGTCACCGTTTGCAAGTTATTGAATTTTAAAATCAGTCAGTCCTTTTTGGGACACCCGGTATGAAGCACATTTAGAGCAAACATCTTACGTGGATCATATTTTCTTTTATGAAAAGCACCAACACGTAGAGCAAGACACTGTTGAAACACCAGCATTTTTTTAAACACCATCTTTCTACGAAGAAGCACCAGCACCTCTTTTAAATTCGAAGAGCATAAGCATTTTTAGGTGCGTTCGTAGTTATTGCCGAAACGTCAGTGAAGGCTTACTGTGGAGACACGAAAAGTTTTGATTTCCGTTTGTCTGTCTGTCTGTCTGTCTGTCCGTCTGTTCCGCGATAACTGCCGCAAAAAGCATCCGATCGGCTTGAAATTAATGTAGCATGTTGATGAGGTACTCGGACTTAGCTGTATGGTTTTTGGTTAAATTTGGTTCATTCGTTCTGGAAATATAGAACATTTTATTTTGATCTGTAATGCTTTTCAATGGCAAGTCAGACGATTTTCAAATTTTCATTTGTTGAAAGAAATGGCTCATATAAAAAATGGATTTAAATGGTAAATTTTTGATGCTGAAATTTTTAAATAAGAGTAGTAAATTATTCCTATTAGTTTGCAATTTTGTCAAAACATTTGTCAGAGCTTTTAAATTAGGTGTATAACTTATGATGGAATTTTATACATGTGTTCGAATAATATAAAACATTTTATTTTATGAATTTACTTATATTTCATTTTTTTTCTTTTAACCGTTGCGTAGCAACTATATCTCATCTAAAAATATCATAAATGTGAAAGTATGCATGGTTTTTAAAGTCAAATCAAAGTTAAAAGGAAGGAATTAATGAATGCCTTTGTATAGATATTTGCATATAGATTGATTTAAACGCAGAAATGAAAATAGTATTTATATACTATATAGAATAATATCTTTATTTATGTATTCAACTATTTTGATTATAAAGGAAAAAGTTCGTTATTTTCATACAGAATAAACTGACATTATTCTATTAAACTTTATAAACTTTATTGTTGCCAAAAAAAGAAAAAAAAAAAAAAAAAAAGGGAATAACAATTTCTCCCAAAGAGTTCATTTTAATTTGTAAGATTTTCACGTGCAAAGGGAAAATGCAGCAAATTACAAATAATAAAAAAGATAAATAGGACAGGAATGAATACATATAAACATTTCACACTAAATACCACCTAAATTAATTTTTGTAGTGGTATTTTCCCACACTACGAAGAAAGATTCCTCGATTTACACGATTTTACTTGGCCTTCCTTTTCTCATTGGTTGCGATTTCATTTTCGCAATTGCGTATGTTAATTGGCACAAAATTTTACATTTTTATGACTGAGATATATGTAAGGCCATACAAATAAGAAATTCCGTATTGTTTCCTATAAAATGTGATAAAGTGTTGGTTAACTATATATGTTTCTATTAAGAGGAGCAGGGCTGCCAAGCCTCCGGCGTTCTGGATACCAGTATTTTAATACAAAAAATGTTACTTTATTTGATAGAAACATTTGCGTGATTTAAAAGAACAACATTTTCTGTAAGGTAATAGTGTTGTGCAAAAAGCCTGAGACTTGCCATGTCTGGTGGTGAGTGAAATGTTTTATTTAATGCATTTATCTCTATTTTAATGCTACGTGAACAACGTCCCGTGTAACAGCTTGTAGAGTATAAAATAAATTATTAAAATAATCCCTATTACGAAAAATGAAACAAAATGCCCGGCTAAGGGAAATAAAAGGTTAGTTAACCTTTCGTAATTTGACCTGAACACAGGTGTGCATCAAATTTCAACGGTGTTTGTAACATCACGATTTTAAATTAAATGTGGATACTATTAAAGGGCTATCACAAAAAATACTTAACGGCGCCATATCACGTTTATCTATTTAGTCAATTGGAAGTGGACACGATGATGAATTATTAACCGTTAGGTTTAGAACTCCCCCTACTTTAGGGTGATTTTAGTAAGTTAATGCTATCGAGTACATTTTTAGATATTTAGATTAGATCTAAGATATAAATATTGCAGAATGGTAATCAAAATTATTATTAGATTTCTAAATTAGATGTCTCAGTTTACATTTCCAAAAGTTCTTTATCCATTAGATACAGATGTTTGTGGTTAGCAGGCAAGTAAATACTTCTGTATGGATATTAGGATAACGTAAAATGCTTGACTAAATTGTTGCTTATCCTTATAAATCGCAGTGTAAAAATGAATCTAAGATATAGGATAATCATTAACTCAATCAATAGAAAATTACAAATGCAAAATAAATTACACAACGGGGGGTTCAGGGGGGGGGGGGGCACCCCCCTGAAGAAATTTGCTTTATTATATAAAAATTACTAGAATAAGTAGCTCGTGAGAATTTCAGAATATCATTACATAACAACGTGTTTAATTTAACGCTTCTAATGTCTGAAACCATCGAAATATTTTTTTCTCCTTCTATAAATGTTTGTGTAATTTAAAAGTTTAAATTTTGTTTTTGTAGAAAGATTAATATTAAGCAAAATTTGCTAAAAACAATAAGTTGCAGAGATGACGTTGAGGCTCTTGATCTGCAGATTTACTAGTATTTAAAAAATTATTGCCGAAACGTCAGTGAAGGCTTACTGTGGAGACACCAAAAATTTTTGGTTTCTGTTAGTCTGTCTGTCTGTTAGTCTGTCTGTCCCGCGATAACTGCCGCAAAAAGCATCCGATCGGCTTGAAATTCACTGGGCATGTTGATGAGGTACCCGGACTTAGCTGTATAGTTTTTGGTTAAATTTGGTTCATTCGTTCGGGAAATATGGAACATTTTATTTTGCTCTATGATGCTTTTCAATGGCAAGTCAGACGATTTTCAGATTTTCATTTATTGAAAGAAATGGCTCATATGAAAAATGGATTTAAATGGTAAATTTTTGATGCTGAAATTTTTAAATAACATTATTAAATTATTCCAATAAATTATGTCAATATATTTGCGAGATTTTTTTAATTAGGTTTATAATATTGGGGGGAATTTTATGCATGTTTTCCAATAATATAAAGGATTTTGTTTTATCAAATTGACATAATGCATATTTCATTTTTTTCCCTTTTCTTTCTCTGTTGCCTAGCAACATATTTGGTCCTAATAATATTAGTATAATTGCGTGTATAATGCTTGAATAAAGCCAACGTCAAAACAGATGAATTAATGCATTTGTATCTTTGCATATAGAAGGATTTTAGCCCAGAAATAAAAATAGGCAATATTTCATTTATTTTATTTATTTTATTGAAATATTTTGCTTAAAAATACAAAAGTTCATTATTTTCATAGAGAATAACGTAACATTTTCCCATAACATTTACCAATATTTCTTTAATTGTTGCCAAGAAAATCAAAACCCGGAATAATGTTTTCTTTTAAACAATTTTCAATTGAAATGTTTTGCCGTGAAACAGGAAAATGAAAAAAAAAATTAAGAATAGAAAAATTAATATGGCGGCATATTAAAAATAAAAAGAAAACTCTCGAGTATTTCTTAATATAAAAAGATGAAAAGTTTTGAGTAAGTACGCATAGCAGGTGAATTAGACGTCATTTATCGAAAACAAAGATGCTGGAATAAAAAGATCTTGGGTAAAATAAAATTAACTATTATTCACGGAGGAAAGAGATAGATGGGGATGCAGTATGCCGTAAAAACAGTTTGCAATACGATGTGCGTTATCGCTCAGATTTAAATGCCTTCATTCGGCCCAAACAAAACAAGCACGTGGAACAGGAACCAAATTCTTTAACTTCATCCGTTTTTTTTTTTAAAGCACGTAGTTGTGTTGTGCCGAATGTAGCGGATTTTAGCGTTACATTTTTGGCGTCACTTCAAGATTTATTGTCTGTGTACGGTTAACATGAATATTTTGTTTTAAATTTAAATTTTATTAATTTATAAAAAAAACTTATGCTTATCCTTATAAATCACAGCGTAAAAAAATCTAAGATGTACTATAACCATCCGTACAATCAATAAAAATTACGAATGTAAATTTAAATAGACTACGGGGGGTTCAGGGGGGCGGAGCCCCCCTGAAGAAATGCAATTTTTGATTTAAAAAGTTACCAGAATAAGTAGCTCATCAGAATTTCAGAACATCAATGTACAACCACTTGTTTAACACTTTTAATTTCTGAAACTTTACGAAGTATCTTGTATGCTCATAAATATTTATGTAATTTGAAAACTTTAAAAAGCGATTTGTGGGAAGTTGAATTTTATGCAATGAGTGTTAAAAAACAATGACTTGCAAAGATGACGTTGAGGCTCCTGATCTGCAGATTTACTAGTTGCCGAAACGTCAGTGAAGGCTTACTGTGGAGACACGAAATGTTTTGATTTCCGTTTGTCTGTCTGTCTGTCTGTTCCGCGATAACTGCCGCAAAAAGCACCCGATCAGCTTGAAATTAATTGGGCATATTCGTGAGATATCCGGACGTAGCTGTATAGTTTTTGGTTAAATTTGGTTCGTTCGTTCGGAAAATATGGAAGATTTTATTTTTCTTTATAATGCTTTTCTACGGCAAGTCAGACGATTTTCAAATTTCCATTTGTTGAAAGAAAATGGCACGTTTGATTCATGGATTTAAATGTCAAATTATGGATACTAAATTTCCAAATAAGGGTTTTAAATTATTCCTATTATATTGAAGTTTTATCAATATATCTATCAGATTTTTTTATTTACGTGTATAATGTTTTGAGGAAAATTTTTATACATGTATTCCAATAATATAAAGAATTTTTAAATTAATTTTCTTGTTTTATATGATACATATTTCTTTTTTTTCCTTTTCTTCGTTGCCTAGCGACTGTTATTCGTAGCCTATCATTGCGTCAAATATGAATGAAGTTAGTAAATTACGTTAATTTTGTTGCAGGTACTATTGAAAGGCTATCACAAAAAATATTTTATCGCGCCAAATCGATGCAATTTATGCCATTAACAGTGGGCACGATAATGAATTATTTTTCAGTAGATTTATAGATCTCCAGATATGCATATTTTGGGGGGCTTTTAATATGTTATTGCTATCGCATGGATTAGGATGTTTAAACTAATGTTTAACCATACGATAAGTGAAAAAAAAGTACAGTTAAAGGCATGTAAATCCTTTTTAACACTTTCCAACATGGATGAAAAGTATTTATGACTTCAGTTTTTCTATCTGTCGATTGCCGTGTTTCTCTACGTGCTCTAACTCGCGTAAATATAGTCGGGATTACATGTAATTGATATACGTTATTGAGGTTTGCCAAAGTATGTTTGTTATTAAAAATGAAGAGTGTAGCATTCATAGCTTAATTACAGGGGCACTCAAAACTATTCCGCTACATTATAGTCTTTGGGAAAAATCGTCTGCGGTGTATTTTAATAATGTTACACAATTTTAAACGTAATGAAATTTATATACTTTATTAAGGTGCACTAGAACCTGGTTACTATAAAATATGTTATGTGTAGTGTAATGTATTTAATAGGTTTGCACCTGATGGCAGCACATACTATGTACTAGTACTACTACTTTAACTTGGTGGTCTCGTGGTGTTCTAAAAAAATTGCTAACTAAGATATATCATGGTGTCAGAAGTATAGTGACCCATGTATTTTTGTTAAATATTACAAAAGAAATTGAAGCAATATGGCAGGAAGTTTACCTAATATTGCAGCATTTGAACCGGGATCAAATCCATTCGAGTCATGGCGGTATTGGAGGCAAGATTTTGAAGATTACATAGAAGCTTTGAAATATGCAGGTGAATCCGAAAAAACAAAAACAGCGCTCTTCCGGTATGTTGGCGGTGATGAGTTAAAAAAGCAATTTCGTGCATTTGATCTGAAGCCAGAAGGAGGAGCCAGTGAAATAACATTGAAGCAAATTTTCGACGAATTTGATAAATATTTTCAGGACTATGTGAATGAGATATATGCTTCATTTAAATTTTTAGAAATCAAGCAAGAAAGTGAAGAAAAATTTGCGGACTATTATTCACGTTTACGTAGAGCTGTTATTGAATGCAATTACGGCAACCTTGCGGATCGGATGCTTCGTGATAAAATCATTCAAGGGTTGGCTGATAAATCGCTACAAGAGCGATTAATTCGCGAAACTAGTAGAAAGAAGAAGACGTTGCAAGAAATTGTTGCTGAATGTAAAACGGCCGAGTATAGTAAAGTGCAGGCCGCGGAAATGTGCGATAAAATCAGCCGATTGAATGTCGATGCAATGAAGTGGAAGGATGGCCGGGCACGATATCATAAAAGAGAAATATTTTGTAAATACTGTGGCAGATCTCATGAACCAAAGAAATGTCCAGCCTTCGGTACAAAATGCAGAAACTGTGAAGGAAAAAACCATTGGTCAAAAGTATGTCGGAATAAAGTAAACAACAGTCAACAGGTGCGTCGACTAAATGCAGTGGAACGGAATAATGACAGTGATACAGAGTTTGTTTATTTGGGTGAACTGAAATATATAAATCAACTTGAAAGTAAAAAATCAAATTCTGTATGGCTACAAAAATTAAAAGTAAATGGAAATGATGTTATATTTAAGCTAGATACAGGTTCTCAAGTCAATGTTATTCCAAAGAGTCAAATATTAAAATGGAGTGAAAAGCCAATGGTGAGAAAATGCAAACAGCCTATACTGGATTACTGTGACAACGTTGTACCAATTCTAGGTGAGTGTTTTCTTAATTGCAAAACTTTAAAGAAAGATATGACATGTAAATTTTTAGTAACCTCTTTAAATGCTAGTCCAATATTAGGGCTCGAAGCCTGTGAGAAATTAGAACTTATCCAAAGACTTAATAATGTTATAAAGCCCATGTATAATTTTTTCCATCAAACACCAGAAGATATTGTCCAGCAGTTTTCTGATGTATTTACAGGAATTGGTCGCTTGAACCGTGTTGTAAAAATAAAATTAAAAGACCACTATATTCCTCACATAGCGGCCCCACGTAAGATACCACTAGCTCTACATGACAAAGTAAAGAATGAGTTGCAGAATATGGTAGAATCTGGAATAATTGCAAAAGTGGATGAACCAACAGAATGGGTAAATAATATGGTTGTCATTAACTCTCCAAAAAAATTGCGCATCTGTTTAGATCCAAGGCCTCTAAATGAAGTAATTCGTCGACCTCACTACCCTATACCAACAGCTGATAGTCTTATTGCACGACTTCAAGGATGTAAAATATTTACTATCCTAGATGCAAAAAATGGTTTTTGGCAATTGCCATTAGATAGAGAATCTTCATATTTAACTACATTTACAACACCTTGGGGGCGGTTCAGATATTTAGTTCTGCCTTTTGGGCTTAATAATGCTGCAGAAGAGTTTCAGATGGCTATGGAGAACACGTTTGAAGATATGCCTGAAGTAAATCCTTACTTTGATGATCTAGCCCTTGGAACATCCTCTATTGAAAATCACTGCCAGTTACTACATAAAGTTTTAACACGTGCTAGAGAAGCAAATCTTAAATTTAACCTTGCCAAGACACAGTTGTCAAAATCTTCTGTGAATTACTTAGGCCACATATTATCTGACATAGGAATAGAACCAGATCCTAAAAAGATAATGGCTATAACTGAATTTCCTGCGCCAAAGAATCGAGAGGACTTGCAAAGGTTTCTTGGCATGATAACATATTTAGCTAAGTTTACGCCTCATCTCTCAAATCTAACCCATTCATTGAGACAGCTTTTGAAACAGGATACACAGTGGTTGTGGGATGAAAATGTTCAACGGGACTTTGAACTAATAAAAGGAACTTTAGTACAAGCTCCATGTTTACAGTATTTTGATAAAGACAAAGCTGTAACCGTTTCAGTGGATGCCAGCCGTTATGGCTTGGGAGCTGTTTTACTGCAAGATAATAAACCAGTTGCATATGGTTCTGCATCATTAACTGAAACACAGCAACGGTATGCTCAAATCGAAAAAGAGTTACTCGCTGTAATTTTTGGCCTTGAACATTTCAATTATTATACATATGGAAGACCAGTTGAAGTGCAGACAGACCACAAGCCATTGTTGGGATTAAGCAAAAAGCAGTATGATGCCATATCACCGAGACTTCAACGTATGCTTCTCAGGCTTAATAGGTATGATTACAAGCTTGAATATGTCCCCGGAAAACGTCTTCTGATAGCCGATACACTTTCTCGTGCTCAGTTAGTCAAAGAATATTTTGCCGATGAGGAAGAATCAGACACAAGTGTTAAGATAAATCTACTATCTCATGCATCAGTAAACAAGTGGAAAGAATATGCAACATTTACGACCAATGACAATGAATTGCAAGATGTTTTATACCACATACAAAATGGTTGGCCTGAAAGAAAAAATACACGAAATTTCGCTAAGCCCTATTGGCATTGCAAAGAAGAATTGTACTGTACAGATGAAGGTATAATTTGTCGCGGTAAAAGACTTGTTGTGCCAAAGGTCGCAAGAGCAGAAATATTACAAAAGTTGCATTTAACACATAGGGGTATAATGGCTTGTAAAACGAAAGCAAGAGAATATTTTTATTGGCCATCAATGAACTGTGACATTGAAACTTTTATTGAGAAATGTAAAACTTGCCAGCAGCATCAGCGTAACAATCAAAAGGAAGTTTTGCTTGATCAAGATGTTCCAGAGAAGCCCTGGCAAAAGGTTGGTTGTGATTTTTTTTATCTAAAAGGCCAGCAATATCTGTTATTAATTGATTATTTCTCAAAATATGCTGAAGTCCAAATAGTTAAGAATAATAATGCACCAAGTGTCATAATTGCCTTCAAATCTATTTTTGCAAGACATGGAATTCCAGAGGAGTTGGTCAGCGATGGGGGACCACCATTCAATTCAGAGGAAGTGAAAAATTTTTTTAAAGAATGGAATGTGGAACATAACCTCACATCACCATACTTTCCTAGAGCTAACGGTCAAGCTGAAAGAGCCGTGCAAACAATAAAAAAATCCCTAATTAAGGCATTACAGGATGGAAAAGATCTATATATGGTCTTATTAGACTATCGTATTCAACCATCTCAAGATCTCCCCTCTCCAGCTGAACTATTAATGGGCAGACGACTGAGGTCTCTTTTGCCATGCCATCCAGAAAAACTTAGGCCAAATTTTCCGTTAGCTGAAGCAAAGCAGTCTTTAGAGAAGCGACAGATGATTCAAAATAAATATGCTAACAAGCATAGTGCACAACTCTCAAATTTGAAAGATAAGGCAAGAGTTTGGTTTCGCCAAAAGATGAACGAACCATGGAAGCAAGGAACTGTCATTCAGGTTGGTCCTCAACCTCGATCCTACGTTATTAAAGGGATAGATGGTATTATTTACAGAAGAAACAGATTTTACATCCGCCCTGATAAATCCGAATTAAGTCAATCTGTGAGATCAGTAGAGGATTTTTATCCAGCAACTACAGATTCAGATACAATAGATAATAAAACAGCTAAGTTACAAACGGTGTTGCCTCAAGTGCCTCTACGGAAATCTTCAAGAACAATAGTAAAACCTCAACGCTATAGAGACAACTAAACTATGTTAAATTTAGAACTTTAAGTGATTTATAATTTTTAATACTTTTTAAATATCCATTGCCTTCATAACTCTCTTGTTTATTTAAAAAAAGGGCATGTAATGTATTTAATAGGTTTGCACCTGATGGCAGCACATACTATGTACTAGTACTACTACTTTAACTTGGTGGTCTCGTGGTGTTCTAAAAAAATTGCTAACTAAGATATATCATGTAGCACTTACAGCATGCGTACAGGGAACTCAAAAGTATTCATAATATTACAATCTTTCAAGAAAATCCTTTTGTGGCGTTTTTTAATGATGTTACTCAGTTACAAAATAATAAAATTGATATGTATTTTTGAAACATTTTTGTAGTATATGGGGTGCAAAGCATATGTTTTTTTCAGGGTCACACAAAAGTGGTCGATTAAAATGTGGTCTAAGGGGGTAAAAAACTGACTCCTCACAGCTTATTTTAACATATTAGCGACGGGAAACGAGAATTCTCGTTTTTATTCAGAATACATCATTGGCTAAGGGAGTGACTTCTACCTTACAGAAAAGACATTTATATTGTGTTGTCCATATTTTTTATAGATTGTAAGACATTATATATTACATCCGTACATTGAAAGATATTTACTGCTGCATAAACATGAAAAACATATAAACATATCTCAGAAACCAATTTCCGAGACATTTTCAAAAGAGGGAGGAGCTTCTACTGTTTTTAAACCCAGATTTAATTAAATTGCCTGTCGTCAGTGTGTTAATTGTGTTGCACTAATTCAAACATTATGAAATTAAATTACATTACTGTGGTTGACTACAAGAAGCTTGAATATGATTTGTATCGTATTTATCGTTCATTTATAGGGTCACATAAAAAATTTCGGATACAGTTCTGGTCTATTAGGGATGATTGCTGAAGAGCATTTTCAATTATGGTGTGCGTTTTAACGTTAAGTAAATTTGTGCTTAATAAGTAGTGCTTAAATATTGTATAGACCATGTACAGGGATACACAAATGAATTCGTAAGTATAAATGAAAATGAGCGCGAATTGCTTCAGTGTGTTTTTTTTTTTTTTTAATTTGAGTTATGTATTTCCCAGCCCAATTACATTTAGTATACTAACAAATGTTTGCAGAATTTAAATAGAACCATTTACAGGACTCCGCAGAAACTGGATATATGGTGCACACTATGCATACTAATCCCCGGAAATGTGATATGAGCAGTTTTAAGAGGGTTTTTTGTCTGCATTAAATTTAAATGTTATAGACGACGCGTAAAAATCTTCACGTAATATACAGGACTGTAGAAAAGAATTCATGTACGTTTCCGTCTATTGGTAGAATTTACTAAAGGACATTAACACAATTAATTGATAATTACAAATGTAAATTAAATTACACTACGAAGGGGTTCAGGGGGGCTCTGCCCCCCTGAAGAAATCTACTTTATTATCTAAAAATTACCAGAATAAGTAGCTCATGAGATTTTCAGAATACCATTACATAACAAGGGGTTTAATTTTACGCTTCTAATGTCAGAAACCTTCGAAATATTTTTTCGTTTTATAAATGTTTATGTAATTTCAGAACTTTAAATTTCGTTTTTTGTAGAAAGATTAATATTACTCAAAGGGTGCTAAACACAATGAATTGTAGAGCTGACGTTGAGGCTCCTGATCTGCAGATTTACTAGTTGCCGAAACGTCAGTGAATGCTTACTGTGGAGACACGAAAAGTTTTGATTTCCGTTTGTCTGTCTGTCTGTCTGTCTGTTCCGCGATAACTGCCGCAAAAAGCATCCGATTGGCTTGAAATTAATTGGGCATGTTGATGAGGTACTCGGACTTAGCTGTATAGTTTTTGGTTAAATTTGGTTCATTCGTTCGGGAAATATAGAACATTTTATTTTGCTCTGTAATGCTTGTCTGTGGCAAGTCAGACGATTTTCAAATTTTCTTTTGTTGAAAGAAATGGCTCATATAAACAAGTTGGAAATTGCTCGTCAAACGTGGCAAATGAGGTGCGTTCGTACTATAACAAGTTTTATAATTATTTTTTGCACCCCATATTGTACTGAATGTATAATTTTTTGCACTTCATAAAGTGCATAGTCTTTAACATCATTAAAATGCACTCCCAATATTTTTTCCCATTCCCCGAACACTTTTGACTGTCCCTGTAATTAAACTATACATCCGATTTTCCTAAAATTTGAAATGGCTCGACAAAATTTTGTAACAATTATATATTTAAAATTTTAGACCATTTGGAAGGCTATAACATCATTAAAATGCACTTGCAATAATTTTTCCCATTGGCCGTAATGTAAAGAAAAACTTTTGACTGTCCCTGTAATTAAACTATACATCTGATTTTCCTAAAATTTGAAATGGCTCGACAAAATTTTGCAACAATTATATCTTTAAAATTTCAGACCATTCGGAAGGCTGTAACATCATTAAAAAGCACTTGCAATAATTTTTACCATTGGCCGTAATGTAAAGAAAAAATTTGACTGTCCCTGTAATTAAACTATACATCCGATTTTCATAAAATTTGAAATGGCTCGACAAAATTTTGGAACAATCTTATATTTCAAATTTCAGACCATTCGGTTGGGTAGTTTTTGCTCTGTTATATGCGGACAGACAGACGGACGGACTGAACGACGACTATAGGTGCTACGTATTTATATAATTACGAACGCACCTAAAAATGGATTTAAATGGTAAATTTTGGATGCTGAAATTTTTAAATAAGATTATTAAATTATTCCAATTAGTTTGAAATTATGTCAATATATTTGCGAGATTTTTTTAAATTAGGTTTATAATTTTTTGGGGAACTTTATGCATGTTTTCCAATAATATAAAGCATTTTGTTTTATCAATTTGACATAATACATATTTCATTTTTTACCTTTTCTTTCATCAGTTGCCTAGCAACGAATTTGGTCTTAATAATATTAGTATAAATGCGTCTATATGTTTCAGTAAAGCCAACGTCAAAACGGATGAATTAATGCATTTGTATTTTTGCATACAGATGAATTTTAGCCCCAGAAATAAAAATAGGCAATATTTTATTTATTTTATTCAAATACTTTGCTTAAAAATACAAAAGTTCATTATTTTTATAGAGAATAATGTGACATTTTTTCATAAAATTTATCAATGTTTCTTTAATCGTTGCCAAGAAAATCAAAACCCTGAATAATATTTTCTCAACAATTTTCAATTGAAAGATTTTGACGTGAAACAGGAAAATGAAAAAAAAATTAAGAATAAAAAAATTAATATGGCGGCATATTGGGAATAAAAAGAAAACTCTCAAGTATTTTTTAATATAACAAGATGAAAGGTTTTGAGTAAGTACGAATAGCAGATGAATTAGACGTCATTTATCAAAAAAAAAAAAAAAAAAAAAAAAAAAAAAAAAAAAAAAGGAAAAAAAAAGATGTTGGAATAAAAAGACCTTGGCTAAAATAAAATGAACTATTATTTACGGAGGAAAGAGATAGATGGAGATGCAGTATGCCGTAAAAACAGTTTGCAATATGATGTGCGTTATCGCCCAGATTTAAATGCCATCATTTGGCCCAAACAAAACAAGCACGTGGAACAGGGACCGAATTCTTTGACTTCATCCGTGCATTTTTTCTGTAAAATGAAAATGATCTGCTTATATTTAAGCATTCTAAAGTAGCATTTCATCGTATTATGAATTAAAAACTGTATTACTAAAAATATTTTTCTTTTCTTTCTTTCTTTTTTTTAAGCACGCCGTTGTGTTTCGGTCGAATGTAGCGGATTTTAAGGTTACATTTTTGGCCTCACTTCAAGATTTATTGTTTGCGTACGGTTAACATGAGGATTTTATTTTAAATTTTAAATTTAAAAATTTATAAAAAAAAAAACTTATGCTTATTCTTATAAATCACAGCGTAAGAAAAATCTATGATATACTATAACCATCCGCACAATCAATAAAAAATTACGAATGTAAACTTAAATAAACTACGGAGGGTTCAGGGGGGTACAGCCCCCCTGAAGAAATGCAATTTTTGATTTAAAAAGTTACCAGAATTAGCAGCTCATCAGAACTTCAGAACATCAGTGTATAACTACTTGTTTAACACATGTAATTTCTGAAACTTTACGAAGTATTTTGTATTTTTATAAATATTTATGTAATTTGAAAATTTTAAAAAGCGATTTGTAGGAAGATGAATATTACGCAATGAGTGTTAAAAAACAATGACTTGCAAAGATGACGTTGAGGCTCCTGATCTGCAGATTTACTAGTATAAATACGTAGCACCTATATTCGTCGTTCAGTCTGTCCGTCCTTCCGTCTGTCTGTCTGTCTGTCCGCATATAACAGAGCAAAAACTACCCAACCGAATGGTCTGAAATTTTAAAGATATGATTGTTGCAAAATTTTGTCGAGCCATTTCAAAAGTTTTTCTTTTCAAAAGTTGTCTTTCAGTCAAAAGTTTTTCTTTACATTACGGCCAATGGGAAAAATTATTGCAAGTGGATTTTAATGATATTAGAGCCTTCCGAATGATCTGAAATTTTAAAGATATAACTGTTGCAAAATTTTGTCGAGCCCTTTCAAATTTTAGGAAAATCGGATGCATAGTTTAATTACAGGGACAGTCAAAAGTTTTTCTTTACATTACGGCCAATGGGAAAAATTATTGCAAGTGCATTTTAATGATATTACAGCCTTCCGAATGATCTGAAATTTTAAAGATATAACTGTTGCAAAATTTTGTCGAGCCCTTTCAAATTTTAGAAAAATCGGATGTATAGTTTAATTACAGGGACAGTCAAAAGTTTTTCTTTACATTACGGCCAATGGGAAAAATTATTGCAAGTGGATTTTAATGATATTAGAGCCTTCCGAATGATCTGAAATTTTAAAGATATAACTGTTGCAAAATTTTGTCGAGCCCTTTCAAATTTTAGGAAAATCGGATGCATAGTTTAATTACAGGGACAGTCAAAAGTTTTTCTTTACATTACGGCCAATGGGAAAAATTATTGCAAGTGCATTTTAATGATATTACAGCCTTCCGAATGGTCTGAAATTTTAAAGATATAATTGTTGCAAAATTTTGTTGAGCTATTTCAAATTTTAGGAAAATCGGATGTATAGTTTAATTACAGGGACAGTCAAAAGTGTTCCGTTACATTACGGGGAATGGGAAAAAAATATTGGAAGTCCATTTTAATGATGTATCAGACTATGCGCTTTATGAAGTGCAAAAAGTTATACATTCATTACAATATGGGGTGCAAAAAATAATTATAAAACTAGTTATAGTACGAACGCACCTCATTTGCCACGTTTGACGAGCAATTTCCAACTTGTTAAATTTAATTGCTTTTTAAATGCATTCAAGTCTGTCTAATGTTTCATGCTTAGTTTAACCTCTTAATTCTCGCTCCCGTGATATTCACGGGCTGTGTCATTTATTCAGGTTGTTTGATTCACGCCAATTTTATAACGTAATTGGCTTTATTATGATATCATTTTACCTGTCATTAAATAAGGGGAATATTTCTTTTTCAAAAAAATGGTGCCAATAAGCAATTTGAATTTTTAAACCATAATTTAATGCGACCGTTAAAGGATTAAATAATATTTTAATTCAGACGTTAAAATGTACGTGTATCTTAAGAAATATAAAATATTTATCACCATAACTTATAGCTTCTGATTTTCATACAGGGGAGGTGGTGAAAAATTATATAAAAACCATATTAGCAAAGCCTGGATTAGGCTTGAAATATTTTTAAATGTTTGGAGATCCTTTCTGTAAAAGAAACTTGGCCAAAATAGAGCTTTTATTCAGCAGAGAGGGGTTTTGTCCGATGGAGCTTTTGTCCGGAGGAGTTTTTGACCGGTGGGTTTTTGTCTGTGGAGTTTTTGTCCGTGGGGTTTTTGCGCAAATGCTTTTTGTCCACATCCCATACATACAGAACCGGCGGGCACATTAGCTCTCAGGCTTTGATAGCCTGTAGTGGAAAATATGTCAGGAAGTGATAAATATGTCAGGAGACCTTCTTTGCTATTCCTCGCATTATCTTGCACAGCAACAAAGAAGCCGAAAATGAGCCGCCTTCCGTCGTGTAGATGTGGGGCGAAGTTAAAAACAAGTCACAAAGATTAAGCGATGTACCAAACGTTTTAATTTGGAAATTCACATCAAGCTGTAAGTAATTACACTAATTACTAAGTTAAGTATAGTCTAGGTTAAGCCTTGCTATTATGACAAACCGCAAAGACATTTTATTACTCTTCGGGGCACTTTGAAAGGAATTAACAAAAGAAATGGGGAGGAAATTAATTCTCTGTTGATTCGGTCGTCGAAGGCTTGTGTTTTTTCCTTCGTCATGTCACTTTGAGCCAAGAAAACCACACCAAAGACTTTTGAATACTTTCTGAAATAAAAGTTCTAATGGTTTTCAACATAACGTGCTGTAACAGTGTCAAGATTAGATTGAGATTTGTTTTCCAGACCATCTTTATCAACAACAGAAGCAGTTGAGGAAGAGAAGGGAATCTATACTAGTTTTCGATCCAATAAACCTTTGCACTAAAACAGGACAAACAGAGCAAATAATTGGTTAATCCTTAATTATTGTACGCAAACAAAAGTTTCGAAATTAAAAAAAAAAAGTTTCATCGTTATTAGTTTTTATAAAAGCTCTAAGGCTAGTCAGTCAGACGATCGTCTTTTTGCACGCTTTTTTCGCTTTTAGTGCCTCCCTACACCTTCGCTAACATGTGTAAGGAAGGAGGCACTAAAAGCGAAAAAAGCGTACAAAAAGACGTTCGCCTGACATTAGCCTAAACGTGTTTCTTAAAATTTATGTTATCTTTAGAGATTTAAAGAAAGAAAGACTTACGCTTCCGAATATGTCCGCTAGTAACGAAAAAAGAAAAAAAAAATGTCATTATTCAAATAAAAACAAAATAATTTTAATCGAATAGTTTAAATATTACGTTACCTGTCCAACTATTTCACTGTTTGCCAAATATCTTGTTTCTCTGAAAGGAAATGTCATTAATAATTATTTCAAAGTGTTTCCAATTGGTCGTATACAAAGTATTTGAAAAATTGAGAAACGTCTCATTCTGAAATGTGTTTCTTTCGTTAAAGCAGATTTTTTAAACATATAGGGGAGAAGGGGGCACACGTGAGCATGGGGCAGATTTGAACATCGCAATTTTTCAATAGTTAGTATATGTTTTTTTTTTTATTTGAAAAAAAAAATACCAAAGATGGGAACACTTGTAGACATATGGTAAAAAACTTTTGAAGCTCTTTGACACTTTGTTTGTCCTCAGTAGCCAAAACACTGTTTATAGATCTCAAAAGTAAAATCTGAGTTCCAACTTGATAAGCGAATAACTTTATTTATTTATTCATTTATTTAAATTTGAATGTTTTAACATATACTACGAATACTAATAAATATTTTTCATAATTTTTTTTTTCAAAAATTGAGATATGTTAATTATTTATCAATTTAACTCTAGCAGCCATGTGGGGCACTTGAGAACAGACTAATTGGGGGCAGATATAAATAGTTCAGAAGTGCCCCAATAAATCTTCTGTGTTTCTGTTCCTTTCAATTAACTTCATGAGAAATAATGTCAAATTCAATATTTATAATTTTCTTGAAATAGAAGACATTTTAGCCATACAGAGTTGATTTTGTACTGAAACTTCCACAAACGCATCTGTCAACAAGTACATAAAGAGCAACAAGCTCGTTTACGTTCAATTGTAATTTAAATAAATTTAATGTTTTCTAAAATGCAATAAGTGTTATGTATTATTTTACTAAACGATTTACAACAATATTTTTTATGCATTGTTAATACAGAAAGTATTACGTTAAACAACTTCGCAAATTTTTCTCTTTCATTTTTTTTTGCCAAACTTGCAATGATAGCTTTACCTCCGTCTCTAAAACAGCTATGTATATGATGCTTTGAATGGAGAGGGATATCAGTAATATTTTAAGAAAGTCAAATTTTTAAAACTGATAACTTCCGTAAAATTCTGATTATAAGCACCCCCCTCCCCCATCTTTCAAAATTAAAAGAAGTTAAATTTGGGGAGCTTATAATCGAGATTAAAAAAAAAAATCATTAAAAAACCATTCTTTATCATTAATTTAGAAGTAAATAAGGCAAATACAAGGATGAGAATCTTTCGTATTTTAGCAGATTTCCGATAAATATTATTTAAATGCCCTCTCCCTAAAATATTCAACAAACAAAAACCCCTAAGCACAATTTAAAAGCTTTAATTTTTTTTTTTCATATTTATTTCTTTATTTTTTATTTTATTGCACCAATATTTAATTATTCATCTAAGCCTCCCCACAAATCTACTTATTTTCATTTTATAATCTTTTGCGCAAACATGTCACCCAGAAACTAGAGAAAAAAAAATATTTTTTGTTTCTTTATGGTGAATTTAACAGATAATATAACTAATGATTATGATGACAAATTAATAACAAAATAAAAATCATGTCAAAGGATGTTTTTCCCTTGTGTTCACATGTGCACTACGTGTGTTCACAATTACTCCGCCAGTGGGGCTCATGCGAACATTTTTTTTGAATTTATAAAACTATTAAAAAATAAGAAGAACTATAAAGGTGATTTAAAAAATTACCATGTGTAAAAAAAAGTTTTGTTTACTATATTGAGTAGTTTTTTTTATAGAAATTAATCGAGTTATGAGAAAAAGCTACATTTATGTGAACTGTTCACATGTACCCCCATCTCCCCTATATATGTGAGGAATAAGTTCTGGGTAATCACTTGTTTGAAATTTTACGGCTCTCAATTGTTAGGTTTGATAGAGGACACTGTAATAATGATTTATCGTATAGTAATGTATTGGCGCAAGTGAGGTGTTGAGGCACAAACACATAAAAGCAGGTGCGGATCCACGGGGGAGGGGGGGGGATCCGCGCCCTCCCCCCCCAAAAAATATAAATCCACCGCTTATCGCGACGTTCGACGAATAGTCGCCGAGGAAACATTTCGTCAATCGTTCGCAGAAAAATTCTCCAATTTCATCAAAGGATCGCAAAAAGTGCGAAATTCGTCAAAAAATCGCGCAAAAACACAATATTTGTCAAAAGATTGCGAAAAAACGCAAATTTCGTGAAAAAATCGCGAAAAAACGCGCATTTTTTCAAAGGACCACGAGATAAAAGCAAATTTCGTCAAAGGATCGTAGAAAAAAAGCAAATTTCGTCAAAGGATCGCAGAAAAAACGCACATTTCGTCAAGCACCGCGGAAAAAACGCAAATTTCGTCAAGAAATTGCGAAAAAAAGCAAATTTCGTCAAAGGACCGCAGAAAAAACGCACATTTCGTCAAGCACCGCGGAAAAAACGCAAATTTCGTCAAGAAATTGCGAAAAAAAGCAAATTTCGTCAAAGGACCGCAGAAAAAACGCACATTTCGTCAAGCACCGGGGAAAAAAGCAAATTTCGTCAAGAAATTGCGAAAAAAAGAAAGTTTCGTCTAGAGATCTCGGAAAAAATGCGAATTTCTTCAAAGGATCGCGAAAAAAATACGCGAATTTCACCAAAGAAACGGGAATTTCGTCAAAGGACAGCCGAAAAACACATAATTAGGCCAGGATAAGATTCGTCCAGGCTCGGATCCACAGGGGGGGGGGGGAGGCGGCGATCGGGGTGGTCGTCCCCCGAAGTTATAATTCCAACACTTTTAAAGGCAGTTTTCGCGGAATAGACAGACAAGCAAACGAAAACCAAACACTTTTCGGGTGTCAATGGTAAACCTCACTAATGTTTCGGCAATTAATGAACAAAAAAGGATTGTGTCCTGTTAAAAGGCATATGGTGCCGTAATTTTTGACTGTGGGTTGAGGTGGGGGACGATGCCACTTCGTGCACCTTTTGTTGATTTTCTACAACAGAAAACTGACACCGTTATCCGAATCCCTTTAAAGCGTGGAAACATTTTCATTCTTCCAAAGAAGCTGCAATTCTGATTTCTGTATAATGATATTTTTGAGGAGTGCTCTATTGTTTGACAAAAGAATGGCATTCATAGCAATTTCCAAAGAAAGAAAGAAACAAGAAAAAGAAAGGTCCTTTGAAAAATTCAAGCATCTTAATGTTTTCTAAAGAAAACCACTAATATGTAAAAAATGTACTGTTATTGCCACGCACATTGGTAAATTTCAAGAGGTATTTGATGAATGAAAAAAAAGGATTATGTCTTAATCCTAGTCAGTTAAAAGCTAAAATGCATATGGTGTTGATTTCTTAAAAGCCAACTTGGTAAATCTGTTCTTCCCTTATGTATTTACTTAACGAAAGGCCTTCTAGGTGTTTTGAACTGAAAATATCACCCTACTGTCACTCACAGTTCATTGTTTGGTTTATCATTTTTCGCTTTCTTTCTGCCTCTTGCAGAGGAGCTCTGGAAACAGACCTGAACCTCAGTGAAAAATGTCAATTTTGATTTTGATGGACTAATAATCAGTAGATTATGAAGAGGTATATACACCAGTCAGGCGCGGATCCACGGGGGGGGGGGGGGGGCGATCCCCAAAAATATAAATCCACCGTTTATCGCGAATTCCAACAAATGGTCGCCGAAAATCAATTTCGTCAATCGTTCGCAGAAAAAATTGCCAAATTCGTCAAAGAATCGCGAATTTCGTCAAAGGATCACGCAAAAAACGACAAATTTCGTCAAAGAATCGCGGAAAAACGCGAATTTCGTCAAAGGACCGCGAAAAAACGCAAATTTTGTCAAAGGATCGCAGAAAAAAGCGAATTTTGTCAAAAAATCGCAGAAAAAAAGTAAATTTCGTCATAAAATCGCAAAATTAAACGCGAATTTCGCTAAAGAATCGCGGAAAAACTCAAATTTCTCGAAAGAATCGCGGAAAAAACGCTAATTTCGTCAAGCGATACCGAAAAAAACGCAAATTTCGTCAAGAGATATCGGAAAAAGGCGAATTCCGTCAAAGGATCGCGAAAAAAATATGCGAATTTCGCCAAAGAATTGTTGAAAAAACGCGAATTTGTCAAAGGGCCTCGGAAAAACGCATATTTAGCGCCAGGAGGAGATTCTTCGAGGCGCGGATCCAGGGAGGGGGGGCGATCGAGGAGTCCCCCCCCCAAGATATAAATCCAACGCTTTTAACGGCAGTTTTCGCGGAACAGGCAAACAAGCAAACGAAAACCAAACACTTTTCGGGTGTCAGTGATAAACCTCCCTGACGTTTCGGCAATTAATAAACAAAAAAGGATTATGTCCTGTTAAAAGGCATATGGCACCATAATTTTTGACAGTATAGGTTGAGGTGGGGGACGATGCCACTTCGTGTACCTTTTGTCGAATTTCTACAACAGAAAATTGAGACCGTTATGCGGATCCCTTTAAAGTGTGGAAACTTTTTCATCTTTTCAAATAAGTTGCACTTTTAATTTCTGTGTAATATTTTTGCAGAGAGCTCTTTTGTTTGGGAAAAGAATGGGATTCATAGCAATTTCCAAAGAAAGAAACAAGAAAAAGAAAGGACCTTTAAAAAATTCAATCATCTTAATGTTTTCTGAAAAAAGCCACTAATTTTTTTAAAAAATGTACTGCTATTGCCACCCATATTGGTAAATTTCAAGGGGTATTTGATGAATGAACTAAAAAGGATTAAGTCTTAGTCAGTTGAAATCTAAAATGCATGTGGTATGTTAATTTCTTTAAAGCCAACTTGTTCCAGTTCTTGTTCCAGTTAAACCAGTTCTTCCTTTATGTATTTACTTAATGAAAGGCCTTCTAGATGATTTGAATAGAAAATTCCGCTCTACTGTCACTCACCGTTCATTGTTTGGTTTACCATTTTTCGCTGTCTTTCTACCTCTTGTAGAAAAGCTATGGAAACAGACCTGGGTCTCGGTAACAAATGTTAATCTTGATGGACTAATAATGACTAGTGTTAAGTGAGATTCCGGGATATGTAAATTGAAACGAAAATTCGAAAAGAAAATCTGATCGAAACAAATTCAATTCACATTCCCCGAAATCACACTGTGGCCGTACGTATAGTGGTAAATTAGTACGCGTCGTAACTAGATTAAATTAAATCTGAAAAAGAAAAACAAAATAATGACTCACCCCTTGTAGCTGACAATGACACAGAAAATAAAGATAAGCAAAATGAACAAACCATAATTCACACCAACACATTTATTTAACACTGTTATTATATTAACTCCGGATCCGGGAATGAATTTATATATTTTAATTAAAATCATAAAATGTTATATTACAGCATAATGAAGTATAATATATTGCAGAAAATTTATATTTTATCTTCTTCAACTGATTTAAATTTTATTTTTTAGCAAGTCTGTTATGAACGCGTTGGCTAATGTTCCTTTTAAGTAAGATAATCATTTTTTTAACAAAGTATCTAAAGTATAAACAGGAGTAGTATACACTGTTATAGTAAAGGCAGGCGTCAGGTGATAGTTCATAATGAAAATGAACGAATATATGCAGTTGAATATTTGAAGTTCATAATATCTACTAAGGATTATTACGAAATTTGAAACATGGGGTAAATATATTAAAGATCCATGTAATCTGAAATTCACAGTGGTATTATCTGAATTGAGATTTCCTTATTCCAGAGGATTTATCAATCGTCAACAAACATCTGATGGTGATTATCTCATATAGGATGCGACCAAAAGTTGAGTGAAGTAATGCGGTGATTATAAGCTATTTAAACTTCTTGCGGATCTTTCGCTGTATGGAGTAATCTCCGAGATTCGGAATGAAAAGCCATTCTGGAACACTTTTCGACTAATCGTTATAACTGAAATTCCTTCCAATGTGACATTATTAATTGGAAAATGGCTATTGCTGACTGTAGATCCCCGCCGGGCCAAAGACCCAGCGGCAAAAAAAATCAGAGACGCTGATCCAAAGGTCGGTCTTGTATCTTCCGATAAAATTCTAAAACTGACTCTTATTTGAAAAGCCTGCGGAAAATTGGAGTATGCTTTCAGCGAAAACAGCCAATGAGAGTGCTCCAAAAGGCGATCCATCGAATCGAAGAGGACGATCTATCGAACGTGAACAGGGGGAAAATGTTTTAGCGGCGGAATAATCACCGTGGAATGGCAACACTCTAACGAGCGGGAAAATAAGGAATGTTCGCTACGTGGGAGTTTTCGTGACGTCAAAGGGAATTTCCTGCCTGTTTTGAGATAAGAAAGAAATCTTTCTTAAAAGTTGCTTCTTTTGGGGTACCAAGTAAATGCAAGGCAATAAAAATAAGGGAAAGTGTAGGAGTTATAATTTCGTTTCTCTGGCAAACGATTTCAGCAATTGTTATGAAAGTCTATCAGAGAAATGGAAAAAGATAATAGAATATAATAAATGTAATTTTAAATGAAATAATTGAGAATAAAGATTTAGGATTTAATATTTAAAACTTAGTAAAATTTGCTGTCAAAGTTAAAAGATTGTAAATGGAGGTAGATTATTAAAATTAACAAAATATACAAAATTAAATTTATGTAAATTTAAGAAGGGGAATGTTATGTAAAGCTTTTACAACATAACAACTAGATTATGAAGAAGTATACGCACCGCTTAGATGACACATTTTGACTTTTCAAGGATGTTAAGCCCCCTTGAGATTTTTATTTAGTCCCTTTTTTTAATAAACCCATAAGATAAATAATTACCAGAGTAAAAGAGTAAACATGAAAAGAATAAAAATAAGACATTTAAGAAATAAATTCTATGGTACCCTTTATAATTTTTCGACACAATAAGTAACAATAAGCCATATTTTGAGGAGAGGAGGCTTATATAATAAGAGAGTTGGTTAACCGAGTGTGTCGGTTAATTGAACGTCGGATAATCGAGAGTCTATAGTAATTTTAAATAGCATTAATTATTTTATATTCATATAATAATTAACTGCAAGGAATGATTTAACCAATAGAAATTATGACTGTGACATGAAATCGCGGTGCTTAAGGAGTGCCGACGCGGCGTGCAACGTCGCCACGCGTAACCTCCAACTAAATATGAAAAAGAACTAAGGATGAATTTCGAAACAATGCACAGCCTAAAAGTATAATTTGGAAGCTCTGGTGGAGACCCTAGGGCCATTCCAGAGTTGGAAGCACGAGGTTAAATATAACCTCCAGAAAAAGGGGCGCATAAGGCATCCAAGAATTTTTTGGTTGCCCTATACTTCGATGTCACTTCACCGACTGGCGTAGACAAAAACGGAGAATGTAAAGGTAGTAGGGTACCAACGAGCACAGGAAAGCTATAGCATAAGGCAGCCAAGCCTATCTATCTCTAAACCTTAAAAAAAAAACAAAGGGGGCCACATAGCTCACTAATTTAGATGTCAAGCCTAGTGCGCATTACAGGTCGCGGGTGTCCCGGCTTTCGCACAAACCCATTGAGCCTTGAAAAAGGCTTTGTGGTACTAGACATCGAGAGAACACCGCTATTGCAAATTGTATTTTGGCATTGACAGTGATCGAAAATGGGGACAAGTTAAGATTAAAATTAAAAGCTAAAAAAGACAAGTAACTTCAAAATTAACTATAAAACTGGGTGTTGAATTTCGTGACCGGGGTGCCTGAGTACCGCCGGTCAAATGAACCAAAAATGGGGAGAAAAGGTATAAATGGCCGGAGTTCAGTGAGCAAACACCCCAAGGCCGGTCGGGAATAAGGTAGGCGAACCTAACCTCTCCCTGGGTGGAAGTACCGAACTGTTGAAACAATCTAAAATTTTGAAAAGTAAAGAGCACCCATAAACACTTAAAAGACTATAAAGTAAAGGAAGCTCTAAATAAATAAATACGAAATACAAAAGAGAAAAAATACTTAAGCTAGGAAAGTTGAAATTCGCGGCTGTTGACAATGAACAGTTTGCTGCATGACGTCACGGGGGAAAGCCAATTCTAGATGAAAATTTCTTTCAATCTAGGGAAAAGATAGAATTTTCCCGGGGAATTCTGCGTTTAAGTGACACCAGATGGGTTCCTCCTGGATGTCTTGGAGCATGGGACGAAGTCGTCGTCCCGAGTGAGAATTGCGAGGGGCCGTTTTCGGTTCCTCCCCACTCTGGCGTCATAACGACGGATGGCATCTAACACAGGATTCCTCACGGCTGGGGTTGACCTGTGAAACTTCAACGTAAGTTTTTTGATTTCAGCAATTAGAGGTTTGATTTTAAGGTCACGATGGATGACGTCATTTCGAACATAGCGGGTCGCCTTAGTAAACCTACGCAGGAGTTTATTTTAAAAAAGTTGAATTCTATTAAGTTGAGATTTTGAAGCACTACCATACATTGCTGACCCTTAAGTAACAATTGGTCTAATCATTGATTTGTACAGTAACAATTTATATTTGATTGACAGGGGGTTATTCAAAGCCAAAAAGGGTTTAAGGGAGCCCACGGCGCGGTCAGCACGTCCCAGAGTTTCTGTGATGTGCTTGCACCATGTCAATTTGGAATCTAGGTTAATACCTAAGTATTTATAATCAGTCTTCCAGGGAATATTTTCATTATTCAATTTAAAATTAATATTAGCATCTGGGGTAAAACGTTGATTGGTGAAGAAGATGGCGGCACTTTTGGCACTGTTCACTTTAATTTTCCATTTTCTTAACCAGACCGAAAGTATATCCAAATAATTTTGAAGTCTAGAGAACACTGTTTGTGCGCGTTTATGTTGTTTAAGCATGGCAGTATCGTCGGCAAATATTGCTAAGTCGATATCAGGCTCTTTAGGAATATCGTTGACGTAAATGTTGAAGAGGGTGGGACCGCTGAGGGAGCCTTGCGGCACAGAGCTGGAAATAGGTTGAGGGTTAGAGTAAGAACTTTCCACTCTAACAACGAAGGATCTAAGTTGAAAGTAGTCATTATAGATTTTAATTAATTGGCCCGGTACTCCGAGCGCAATAAGTTTAAAGATAAGAGCGATGTGCCAGACCTTGTCAAAGGCCTGGCACATCGCTCTTATCTTTATGTGCTATTATTATGTGTATTATAATGTGTATTATTTAAAACTATGACTGTGTTGATTATATATCATTCGGTATCGCCCCTACCCCCCAAATGAGTCTCTGGATCCGCTCCTGCATAAAAGAGACATGAAAGGAATATTAATTGAGAGCGTGACTGACAAGTGCTATGTTTACAATAAGTGTTGAAAATTGCGTCAATCAACAATAATACATGCCTGGCAGCGTCCATGGAGCGAATGGCGTACAGATTCAAAGATGCCAGGTATTTTACGCACACGTTCAGCAACAACTAATGGTGTTATTACACGAGGACTCAAAGACGCTTGGAATCCCAGGCGTCTAGCGACAACAGCCGCCTCACGGTCCGTCTTTTCCAAGCATTTCATTGGCTGTTCCGGAAAAGGCTTTTCTATTATCAGATTTCCAAGCATTCGATTGGCTGTTACTGGCGACTCGCCTCGTTTCGGGCGTCAAAGATGCTCCGACAGAAAAAAGACGCTCGCTCTCCAAGCGACTCCCCTGCAACCATAGGAATAACATGGAGACGCCCGGAATCTGAAGCATCTTTGACCCCTCGTGTAATAACACCATAATATTCGAGCGACGAGATCCTCCTGGAGTCATATAAATGCGCAACCCTCAATCCTTCGCACCCCAAAAGTGGCATCCAGGTAATTGCGCAGAACAGTGCTAAAATGGGCTGGCACCTTATCATGCTGAAACTACAGTCACTTACGAATGGAGATCGGAGCATCTTGAAGTAGTTATAGTAAAACCTCTTTCAGAAAAATACGGACCAGTCCCTTAGTCACTCGGATTTTTGGATTTATCGACCTATCTTGCTGCTGGCCAGCAATTTCCTCTTTACTGGGTATGTTTCTTTTTCTATAAAAAGATACTGGTAGTTTTCCTGGAGAAATAACGGTATCCGTACTAACCATGATGCCTGTGCTGCCGGCTCCCGGTCTATTAGTTTCGACATCTAACTTTTCCTTTATTCGGGTTTTCATAACCCTATTTTGATGGGCACATTATTTTGAAATGTCTCTTACCGCATTCATAGGGTGGTACATTCATTTTACAGAAATAGGACAGGAGTTTCTTTATCTCCAAACGTTTAAATCAGATTCCATTTTTCATTAATATTGCCTTTTTTTCTTGATGAAATAAAACACCAGCATATATGCATACTTCTTGGCTTTCTATTTCCCGAGGTAAAAACTTCCCAAAGGAATCTAGTTTCTTTCTTTCTTCTTACGAATTTAATATCAAGGATACGGAACTTAAATTTATTTATCAGACTCTCAATATTTTAACTTGCAAACACGATTCAATCAATGGATAAAGAATGGAATATACTAGGACCACCTGAAACACCTAACATTTTAAGCGATCTCAAGTATGTTTCTATTTTGTCATAAAATTTAACAAGAGTTCTTGGATCTTTACACATTGCGTTATTCATAATTAATATAAGAATCCCCCTTCTGTTAACATGTTAATTCGTCAAAAGCGATCCTTTCAACACTCTGTGACATTTTTATAACTATATCATTAGTAGCGGGATAATATTCCGCAATTTCTTTTGCTTTCAGCTCTTTTAAGGTTGCTTGTAACTTGCAGCATATAGGGGAGATGGGGGCACACGTGAATAGTTCACATAAATGTAGCTTTTTATCATATCTGCTTAATTTCTATAAACTAAAACTACTCACTATGGTAAACAAAACTTTTTTTTACACATAATAATTTTTTAAAATCACCTTTATTAGTTCTTACTCTTTTTAATAGTTTTATTACTTCAAAAAAATGTTCACATGTGGTCCACCGGCGGCGGGTAGTTGTGAACACACGTGGAACACAAGGTAAAAACATCCTTTGACATGATTTTTATTCTGTTATTCATTTGTCATAATAATCATTAGTTATATTATCTGTTAAATTCACCATATAGAAAAAAAATATATATACAGGGTGTACCTGAAATGCTTCAACAAACTTAGGGGAATAATAGTACTCATCAAGACGAACAAAAAAATCCCTGCCGGTCCGGTCTACAGGCAGAGGTAGATTTCGAAATTAAGTATACTAATTTCACCAACAAAAACTAAATCATTATTAGATGTAAATCCACTTTAACAGTTTTATGTCTGCTTTTGACGAGTTTTTATTTCATTTTTATAAAATAGCTGGTTTTATCAGAATCATGTTAAGGCGATATTAAAAAAAAATATTTTTCCATGCTCAACAACTCGAAATTTTCTGGCACATTTTCAGATTCTTTTTTAATAATAATAATTAAAAAAAAAATAGGAAACATGCTGACGGGATTTTTGAAAAGATTTATAAGCGACCTGTGTTTTTATTTTTCTTTCAATTAATTTAAACTTGATTAATAAACAATTATTTTCTCAGTAGGGCAATATTTTTCGTTTCTAACACAATCGCTTCGAGAAATTCTGTTCACAATGCCCACTTTGACATCATTTTTTGAAATATATTCTGCCTCTATCAAAAAATCGATCATTACTGTACATTATATAGTTTCTGAATAAGAGAATCTAGCAATTGGATGAGTTTGAGAGCAAAAATGAGTAAGAAAATAAGCAGTTTTGGATTTGAATGCACCCTTAATAAGATGATTTTTTTCTTCAACCGCTATGTATTTTTAATTTGTTTTTGCTGTAAGAATTGGCCCTTTCAAAAACTTGTCTATATAAATGTTGAAGACAATATTAAGAAGATATATGATAAATTCATGGAGATTTTATATCTTGTGAATTGACGGAGTTATGAAAACTTTTCTTTTTCAACCCCCCTTTTTTGTTTTCGTTTTTAATTTTTTTTTGCGGTACGAATTGGTCCTATCAAAAACTTGTGAGTATAAAAGTTGTAGATAATATTAAGGAGATGTTTAATAAAATTAATTGGATTTGGTATCTTGAGAATTGACGAAGTAAGGAATTTTTTCTCCCAACATTTCTATTATTTGCGCCCTTTGAGCCTATTTTTAATTTTATCAAAAATCTGTGATGCATGAATTTTTGGCGCTATTTTTAGAAGTAATAAAAGTTTTAAACTGATTTGATATGTACAAAAATTAAGAAGTTGTGGGGATTTTTCAGTTTTCACAAAACCCCTCCCCATTTCCATCCCCTTTGTCCGCTTTTGCCCATTAACGAACTTGACCGAGATTTTATGTCCCTTGATTTTATGTATCAGTTTGGAAGAGATTTGTGCAGAATTGCGGAAGTTATCGTGTCCAGAAGAAAGTGATATATATATATATATATATAAAGTTTTTTACCGAGGGTGGTTTTGGGTTCTAGGGGTCATGATCTCTGTAGATCTGCAAAAATTTTTCAGAAATTCCAACATAGGAACGATCCCAATAGGTAGTATTTCATACGAAATCTACCTAAAAAAATATGAAACTTGCTGACATGGTTTTTGAAGAGATTTATAAGCGACCTGTGTTTTTATTTTTCGTTCAATTAATTAAAACTTGATATATAAACAATTATTTTCTCAGAAGGACAATATTATTCGTTTCTAACACAATTGCTTCGGGAAATTCCGTTCAAAATGCCCACTTTGACATCATTTTTTGAAATACATTCTGCCTTTATAAAAAAATCGATCATTGCGGTACATTATATAGTTTCTGAATAAGCGAATCTACCAATTAAATGCGTTTGAGAGCAAAAATGAATTTAAAAATGAGTTAGAAAATAAGCAGTTTGGATTTGAATGCATCCTTAATGCAATGATTTTTTCAACACAACCAGCTTCGGGAAATTCGGTTCAAAATGCCCACTTTAACAGCATTTTTAAAAATATATTCTGCCTCTATCAAAAAATCGACCATTACGGTACATTATATAGTTTCTGAGTAAGAAAACGTACTAATTGGAAGCCGTTGAGAGCAAAAATGAATTGTAAAATGAGTCAGAAAATAAGCAGTTTGGATTTGAATACACCCTATAAGATGATTTTTTTCTTCAACCGCTATGTATTTTTAATTTGTTTTTGCTGTAAGAATTGGTCCTATCTAAAACTTGTCTATATATAGATGTTGTAGACAATATTAAGAAGATATATGATAAATTCATGGGGATTTTATATCTTTTGAATTGGCGGAGTTATGGATTTTTTACTTTTTCAAACCCCCTTTTCGTTTTCGGTTTTAATTTTTTTTGCGGTACGAATTGGTTCTATCAATAACTTGTGAATATAAAAGTTGTATATAATATTAAGGAAATTTATAATAAAATTAATTGGAATTGATATCTTGAGAATTGACGAAGTTATGAATTTTTTTCTCCCAAAAACCCTATTTTTTGCGCCGCTTGAGCCCATTTTTAACTTTATCAAAAATCTGTGATACATAAAATTTTGGCCCTATTTTTAGAAATAATAAAAACTTTAAACTGATTTGATATGTACAAAAATTAAGAAGTAATGGGGGATTTTCGGTTTTCACAAAACCCCTCCCTATTTCCATCCCCTTGGTCCGATTTTGCCCATTAACGAACTTGACCGAGATTTTATGCCCATTGATTTTATGTATCAGTTTGGAAGAGATTGGAATTGATTACGAAAGTTATCGTGTCCAGAAGAAAGTGATATATATATATATATATATACAGTCGGACCCCGTTATCCCGACACCCGGTTTTCACGTCACTCCGCTTATCACGTCAGTTTTTCGAAGTCCCGATTTTCTGTATATGATTTTAATGTAAATGAACTTCGGTTTTTACGTCGTTGAATAATTTTCAACTCCGGATATCCCGACGCTTTAGGAAAATCGTCCATTTATCATAATCCATCTTATAATCACGTAAAATAAGCAGTAAGAAATGTCTTAGCCAAACTTTTCACAAAAGTGTCCAAAATACCCAATGAGATAAATGAGAAATTTTACTTCAATCCTTTATCTCAATAAATAAACTCACACACTATGAATGACCCACTTAAGTTCCAGATAGACGTATCAGTCTACTCGCGGTATTTTTGTTCTGGTTATGCGGCGCTTTCTTGTGGTTACACGGCGTTTTTCATCCGACTAAAACCGAAGAACTGAAATGATCAGATATTATCAAACATCCATTTCTGAAACAACGAATATTGATTACAATTCATTGTATAATATTGAAAAAAGAATTGTAGGAAGGAAGCACATCTAGGGATAAGCAAACCTTAATTCATCAATATTTCATGTAACAATAAGAAACAAGTCATCATAAATCTGAATTTTATTCTTTTAAATTTTGTTTTTGTGTTTATTTTGTATAATATAGTCGAACCTCGTTATTCCGACTCTCTAATGACCAGAAAAAAGTGACGTCATAAGCGGAGTGTCGCGGTAGCCGGAGTTGGAGAAAAATAAGTTTAGAAAAAACTGCATTTTTAATTAATTTAAGACAATTTTAAATTAATAACTGTTCTTGCAGTTTTAACCAATAAAACATTATTATTAAACAAAATAAACACAAAAACAAAATTGAAAATAATAAAAATCAGATTTATGGTAACTGTTTTTTTTTTAATTGTTACATGAAATATTGATTAATTAAGGTTTGCTTATACCTAGATGGACTTCCTGCAATTATTTTTTCAATATTACACAATGAATTGTAATCAGTATTCGTTGTTTCAGAAATGGATGTCAGATAATTTCTGATCGTTTCAATGCAATGCAATGCTTCGGTTTTAGTCGGATGAAAAACGAAGTGTAGCCACAAGAAAGCGCCGCCTGACCAGAACAAAAAAAACTGCGAGTAGATTGACAGCTTAAGTGGGTCATTAATAGTGTGTGTGGGTTATAGCGAGCAGGGGGAAGGAGCCCCCCTAGTTTTTATAAACAAAAAAATCATATGCATATTTACAGTTAAGTTCTAAAAACATGTCCTTAATTAGTCGCTCGAGAGAAATCAACCAAACTATTTCGTGCAAGATGCGATTAGATTGCCATGCAAATTACATATCCGATGCAAAAGATTACAATTAAATGGACGCAGCGATAATCTCAACAATTGCTATTCGGAAATAGTGATGGTCAAAAATCTGCTTAATTTAGCAATACTATACTGCATTCAGACTATACCAATACTCGTATATTGTATCGATGTAAGGAATGTTTTATACAAATATTTATACTTAATCGATGAAAAAATGTTTCTGGTACAAATGAGATGAAAAGAAAAAAAATTGGAGTTGAAAGAAACACCTTTCTTCAAATCTTATACACCTGTAGCGTTTACACGCACTATCCGAATTCATCTTTACGCCTCTGATGAGGTTGTGTTTGTAACTGATATAATCTTAAAATCCATGTACATCACCGCCACTTTCGTATACAACAGTGGTTCCCAACGTGGGGCGTTCGCCCCACAGGGGGCAATTTCAGATTTCTTATTAACAAATGTTCTGTATTTTTTTTTCTAATGACTAGGGGGCTCGGCCCCCTACGAGCTACGCTCGCCAACCCCCGCTCAGACACCGCAGACTCTAAGTGCACGCTAATTTGATCGGCTTTAAAAAGATTTCGAAAGATTGAATTATAATGTAAAAAGCAGTGGCGATCTCCCTATAAACGAATTTCTATTCATTTGTTTTTGATTGGGGAATTTTAACGCCAAATCCGCTGCGGTACTGCTTGATTATCTCTTCGACCAATTTCGCCAAATTATATAAATCGCCAAACCACTCGCCAAATTATACAAATTGACATAATTTTTTATTTTAAATAACAATAGAACAAATAAATTCGTACAACATTAATAAAAATACAAATAAAACGTCGAATAAAAATAACTTGATGACGTAGATACGTGTAACAACATTTCAAAATAAGCTAATATAAAAGGAATTAAGTAAACAGAGTCTTTGTCTCCTGGTATTTTTTAACAAAGCGAAAAGAAAGTTCTTTTAAATGAGACATTTTAAATTAATCGTTTTTAATCAAATGTAATTTTTACCAAGCTATTTTTTTCTCTTTTAAATATTCACGTGAAGATACTTTTGTTAGAAATGAAATATTATTTGCGCTTTCCTAACAAAAATAGTTGAAAAGATCCTCTGAAAATATTAAATAAATGTCTAGCGCAATTTCTAAATTTAAACTTTTTTGCAATATTATTTTGTGTTCATTTTATGTAATAACTATAATGTGAGGTAAATATGATGTAATTTCTCCTACGACTTCTAACGCATGTTAATGAACTTATTATTTTACAATATCTTTTCTCTTTTAAAATTCACGTGTGTACTTTTTATGACATAATTTTTAATAAATTCCTGCTTTTTATACGTAATTATTTAATTTTAATTTGAAAGTTTTTTTCCTGTTTATAATAGTCACGTGTAAATAAATTTTTAATTTGAAGCAAATATTATTGCTTGCGCTTTTTATACAGTTGGCAACAGTTTAAATTAGTACAATTTTCTGAAATCTGTGAAAAATATCTCTAGATATGCTGAAAATTTGAATTTAAAATAGAAATAAAACCTGAAAAAATGAGTCAAAATAAAAAAATTAATGCAATCTGCACTCCGGCAAATTCTAACGCATAAAATGATCTAAAAATGATTACACTGCCATGTATAGTTTTTGCTGCTATAAAACTTTTTTAGTGGAACGATTTTGTCCAACTTTAGCATTAAATATCTCTTAAAATAATTCTTCGATTTGAAAACTGTCTGCATCAGCATGTTTATCAAACATTTCTGTATAAAACCACCGATTTTCATATTTTTGTATGCATTATTTTTCTTAATATTAACGAAAAAAAACCTCCAGTCACAAAAAATTCAAAACCGGCGGCGGCGGCGGCGGTGACAGCGGTAGTTACTTTTTTTTAGAATAGAGAGAAAGTAGTGTTGTAGTCTAAAAATATAAATAATAGATGAAAAAATTAAAAATAACTCAATAAAAATTAATTTTCAAAACGTTCTTATTTAAAAGTTCAAAATACACTGACACCGGAATAATTATGTGAATTTTTTTTTTTTAAATATTTTAATACCCTTTTATATATTAGAAAATCATTCTAATTTTTCTGGTTATAATATTATTTTAGAACAACACACTTCTTTTTTTTTTACTATTTATTTATCCATTCATAGTGTAATATGCCCATGAAGGAACTTTTACATAAGAAATTTTGTATATCTAAACGGTATATCTAAAATTAACTATTTGGACATGTTTATTTCAAAAAATGGTTTGTATTATCTAAATTAGGTACTACTTTTATGAAATTAATAAATCCCTCGTGCATCACGGAAGGAAATGGGTAGAAAGTAAAATTCTTATGGCTCTTTTGCAAACCACATATACAATAAATAAAAATACTTCATGACATAGACATAAACATTTTAAAATTTACAATCGGAGAAAACATGGTGGCCAAATAATAATAATGGGAAAAAGAAAGCTCGATATCAAAGAAGTATGTTTTGAGAGAAAAATATTTACATAAAATGTTCAAAAGAGCGAATCCGGAAATATTACTTGTGAATTATGTTTGTAAAGAGCAACCGGATGGTCGCGTGTGGGCTTTTTCTATAAGGATTGGCCAATTATCAAAACAACACAAACGTTTATTATACACATAGGACGGGACTGTGAACACAGACTGTCACAAACAAAGGTACACATGACGCTAAGTCATATCAACAAAACTTATAGTTTCATCTTGATTCTTTACGGCTGGCACTAGCCAAAACCGTTCTCAGTAGTTTTTGGATCACCTTCTTAGGCGAAGCCATCCCAGATTCTGCTCTGTTTCTTCTCTTTTTGGCCACAGATGGCGCTTCTATAGGTGAGAGGGGTTGTACAAACATCACACCTCCCCCATTCAAAGTTTTGATTTAGTCTTTAAAGACTAATCAAAATCTAATGGAATCTCTATAAACATTTTAGCATACACACTATTAATAAAAATCAAAATTACAATACTTACTTAACATAAAGATAACTAAAAAGAATAACTAAGATACTATGCAATATGAGATTATGATACTAGTACTAATACGTTAAAGTTCTAGAATAAATATTTTAAAGTTCAAATAATAATGTTCAATCAATTAATGTCCACAAAAGTCATATTCAGAAAAGTCTTGAAGGAAACATATAATCACAAACAAAATAAATCAAAAGTTTATCGTGAGTTTTTTTTTGAACGGTAAAGTCTCTTTCGTTTAAGTCCAGTGTGAGGCATATAGTCTGCTTAAGGAATCTGCATTAGTGTGGAGATTTCCACGTCGATAGGCTATGTGGGCTTGAAATCGCTGCAATGCCAGAGCCCACCTCTGAAGGCGCTCACTTTGGGATGCACAATCGGTCAAGAATTTCAAAGGGTTGTGGTCACTCACAACAGTCACTTGCGAGCCATATATATAATGTTCAAACTTTTTTAGAGCGAAAATAACCGCGTAGGCTTCCTTCTCTATAGTAGCATAATTTTCTTGGCATTTCGATAGTTTTTTGCTAATGAAAGCAATGGGATGTTCTTGGTCATTTTCATCTTTTTGAGATAGGCAAGCACCTATCGCGTACGATGAAGCATCTGCATGTATGATGAAGGGTTTTGTAAAATTCGGTGAATAACAAATGGGCGTTTGGCTGATTGCCTGCTTCAGATCACGGAAAGCTGTTTCACACTGCTCAGTCCAGGTAATTTCATTAGGAGCACGTTTTTTTGTAAGTTCAATTAATGGTCGGGCTATTTCAGAGAATGTCGGGATATAGGACCTATAATAGGACAGAAGGCCTAATAAACTTCTGACATCTTTCTTGGATTTCGGCACTTCTAAATTTTGGATGGCTGCTACTTTCTCTGGATCAGGAGCATGTCTGCCTGATCCTACCACATGTCCTAGGAATTTTATCTGGGATCGTGCAAAGACACATTTCTGAAAATTTACTGTCAGGTTTGCTTCTTCGAGGGTTGTCAGAACAGCGTCTAGGTGCTTGAGATGGTCAGTCCAGTTATTAGAAAAAACTACCACGTCATCTATGTATGTTTCGGCATATTCTTTATGTTGGACTAAAGTGCGATTCATGGACCTTTGAAACGTGGCTGCCGCGTTACGTAGCCCGAACGGCATAACTACGAAGGAATACTGCCCTCGGTGTGTGACGAAAGACGTTAAATGTTTAGAGTCTTCACTTAATCTTATCTGCCAGTACCCTTTCAGTAAGTCCAACAGGCTGATGAATTTCGCGGGAGCGACTTTGTAGAGCAAGTCGGTAGCGTTAGGCATAGGGAATGAGTCGACTTCTGTCTGGGAGTTTAAATATCGATAGTCCACACATAATCTAACTGAGGAGTCCTTTTTGGCTACACATACGATCGGATGAGCATATTCACTCTCCGAGTGATCGATTAGTCCTAAACTTAATAATTCTTCGATTTGTCTGTCGACTTCACTTTTGAGTGCCTCTGGGATTCTGTAGGGCTTCTGACGTTTTGGTTGGTTATCAGGTTTTAATTTAATTTTATGTTCTCCTACATTTGCAATTTTAGGGATTCCCGACTGAAGGTTGGAGTGTCTACGTAATATGCTGATCAGTTGCTCCCTCTCATCTTCTGTTAAATGGTCCAAGTGTAATTTTTGGTGGAGGTTATTTGGATCGTCTTTACTAATCTGCGGGATGTTTTCGATCTCACCGAAATCGATATCATCATCATAGATGACGCCTATGTGTGTTGTCTGAGCTTTTAATTCTCTGATTTTATTCGCGTGTAAAGGCTTTATACTATTATCTGGCAATTGTACTAAATAACTATAGGGAGATTTCTTTTCAAGTATCGTAGCTGGTGCTGTCCACCTAGCGTATATTTTGTGATTACTGTCCGGAATTAATACAATAACTTGATCATTCGGTTTAAATTCTTTGTGTCTAGCTTTCCTGTTGTGATAATAAGCGTAAGCCTGCTGCTGATCCTTGCAAGAAATTCCGGCATGCTCGGCTGCTTTTTCCAACTTTATTTTCAGGTCATTTAAGTAATTGGTAATTGAGCCTAACTGGCCAATTGGTAGAGGTGTTTCGTTGGTCCATGATGACTTTAATATGGAAAGAGGACCAGTTGGACGCCTACCATATAACATTTGGAATGGACTAACGTTCGTCGTAGCATTTGGTACCTCCCTGTATGCCCACAACAAAAAGGGTATGTGTTTATGCCAACTTCCGGCATTTTCTCTTATAACATGGTGTATCATCCCTTTAAGTACTCCATTCCTTCGTTCCACCAATCCATTCGACTGTGCGTACCCCGGAACGGAAAAACGCGGGGACGTCCCTAAACGTTTCATAAATTCTTTCGTGAGGGCCGAAGTGAAGTTTTTACCCTGGTCGCTAGCTATTAATTTAGGAATTCCGGTCCGTGAAAATATCTGCAAAAGGGCATCGCATGTGGATTTTGCAAAAAGATTTCGTAAACAGGCCGCTTCCGGCCAACGCGTGCACTGGTCTACCGCGGTTAGTACGTACTTGTACCCTCCACTAGCCGGTTCTATTGGGCCTATTACGTCTATATTTACAATCTGCATTGCCTCGTCAGGACGAGTAACTGGGGTTATTGGTATATCATCAAATTTATTCGCTTTCGCTCGAAGCTGACAGGACAAACATTTGTCGCAAAACTCGCTCACATCTGTCTTAATCCCAGGCCAAAAAAAAGAATATTTTAATCTTTCAGTGGTCTTTCGTTTTCTTAAATGTCCACCCCAGGGGCTTGAATGAGCGAGCTCTAGCAACTGCTTTCTACGCAGCTCGGGCACGAGCAATTGATGTACCGTTTCCCCTAATATTTTGTCACGATGGTATAACAGATCGTCCTGAACAAAATAATTATTACGCTCATTTTTGGCATCTGTCCAACACTGATTTAGTGATGCATCCGTCTTTTGTTCCCATTTAAATTTTTCCGAGTCGTTCGTGAAATTTCTGGTATTTTCATTGCCATCGTTATCAATATTCTCGTTTGCATTTCCTATTTTAACCTGCTCGGCCTCCGTAGCAGCGCAAGCTAAATCTAAATCTACCGCGTTGTTTTCACTCGTACGGGGCAAATTTATAGTACTAAAATCATTTATTGTGGTGTCGGGTTCGTTACTTTCGCTTATTGTGCTTAATTCCTTATGAGCATTTAAAGATAACAGTAAATCATTAATTAAATTATCAACCATCGCGCACATTATTACTATTTTTGGGAACACCCTGCAATGTACTTTATCTGCAGCTATGCTTAATGGAATGTTTATTAACGGTGCTCTTAACTCGTGTCCGAAAGCTGATTTAAATATAATTGAACCGCATGGTACTTTAAAATGCTCTGGTACACAAACGCTCTTTATAATTGAAATCTGAGTACCGCTATCGACGACCCCTCGAAAAATTTTATTCTCAAATTCTAAGTCTATAAATTGGAGTGGTTCAATTATTTTTTTCTTTTCTCGCACCCGTTCTAAATCAAATACATTCCGCGACATTACTCGGGCTGTCAGCGCATTTTCATTCGTATTTTTTTCTGATTTATTACCCTTCCCAACTAAAGAATTACAAATTGACACGTGATGTAATTTAGAACACAGCCTACATTTAGTTTTTTCCGTACAATATTTAATTATGTGTTTTCGCTTCAGACAAGCGAAGCATCTACCCTCAGCTTTTAATTTATTAATCCTTTCCTGAATTGAATATCTGTCACATTTTTCAGTTAGATGATTATCTGACCTACAAAACAAACAAACATTCTCTAAAGCAAACACTTCAGCTACGCCAGATGTTTTGTTAATCTGTTTACATTCCGGTAATATTCCTGATAAGTACTTTGGCCTTGAATGGTCAGAAGATAAATTTATAATTTGAGTTTGCTTTTCCCTAGCCTCCAAATCATTTCGGATAAATGATAATAATTTATCCAAGCTGTAATTCTCTTCAGAATTTTTGACACTTTGTCTATTGAACTCAAGCGATAAATTATACGGTAATGCTTTTAATATTATCGGAGTCAATAATGCATCAAAACTGTCCGCTTCCATTTCTAATGACCTTAGACTACGAATCTGCGTTTGAATAGCGTCATATAATTTACGTAATGACATGACGTCATGCGATTTTGTAACCGGTTTTAAAGTTAACAGCGTATTAATATAACTGGTAATAATTAAATCTTTCCTACCAAATTGTCTTTTAAGTAAGTCGACTGCTTCTATGTAATTTTTATCAGATAACGCAAAACCCGATATAGAATTATACGCACTCCCTCCTAAATAACTGAATAAATAATTCATTTTCTCAATATTTGAGAGGTGTTCATTGTCATGTACCGCTGTTTTAAACGAGTTCCAGAAATTCTGGAAAAGTTTAATATCTCCATAATATTTCTCAATTTTAAGTGTCGGTAGTTTGACCGTGTTAGGAAATTCTACACACCTATTTGCGGGACATACAGGGGGTGGGGGTTCTTTTTGTTTTAATTTTTTATTCACTCTGAACTTCCAGAGCGTAATTTTTTCCTGGTACTCTGCCGACGCCTTGGCATCTTTCTCGACTTCAGATAAATCATCAATTAATGTTAGGATTTCGTTATCCTCTTGTTTCAAATCACTACCTTTCTGTTCTAACATCACCAAATTTTCTTCAAGATCGTCTAAGTTTGGCGTGTCGGACACAAAATTATCTTCGATTTTTTTAATTATTGACGTAATAGAACTTTTTGTGACTCCGCGAGCTTTTTTTAATTTTGATAACTTATCTGCCATACTTAAAGTAATTTAATAAAATCTTACCTCCGTGAAAATATAATCCGATACGGGTAATATAAATCAAAAATAATCCGCACGTCCAGGGAAAAAAGAATCCAGGGATAGGGTATCCTTACTGCACATTAAATTCGCTTGTTGAATTCACTTTGGCCAAATCCCACAATACTTCTGACGCCAGTGTAAAGAGCAACCGGATGGTCGCGTGTGGGCTTTTTCTATAAGGATTGGCCAATTATCAAAACAACACAAACGTTTATTATACACATAGGACGGGACGGTGAACACAGACTGTCACAAACAAAGGTACACATGACGCTAAGTCATATCAACAAAACTTATAGTTTCATCTTGATTCTTTACGGCTGGCACAAGCCAAAACCGTTCTCAGTAGTTTTTGGATCACCTTCTTAGGCGAAGCCATCCCAGATTCTGCTCTGTTTCTTCTCTTTTTGGCCACAGATGGCGCTTCTATAGGTAAGAGGGGTTGTACAAACATCACAATGTTATCCATACAGTATCAGTGATAAACAAATATCACTTTCTGTTAATGAAGTACTACTAAAATCCTCCATTATGAAATGTATCATTTAAATTAGATGTCATACAAAATGTGAGAAAGATTTCAAGAAATTTTACGAAGATAAAAATGTAGGATATTAATAATTTTTAAATTTGAGGTAAGTTGTGTAAAAAAAAAAAAAAAAAAAAAAAAAAAAAACTTTTGTAGATGTAAATGCAAAGATCCATGGCCTCATTGCATTCATAGAGTTATGTTAAAAATATGCTTGTAATAAAAAAAAATATGATTTTGATAAACTAAAGAATGTGAAATCACTTATCAGAGTTATGTCTATTTTCGGATTCTTCCGGGAAAATAGAAGTTTATTTTTTATGTTATAAGATTTATATGATATAGAAAGGGGGGGGGGGGGGGAGCATCATGATTTTAGAGATGCTCAGGTGGGGCACGGCCAAAAAAAGGTTGGGAACCACTGGTATACAAGTACTCTAATTTAGAGTAGGTTTTCGTTTGATTGCTATTGTGGAAGTTTGATGACATTTTTTTAAAAATACTAGACATAATGTAATGACCGAAAATTAGTATGCAGGATATCAACTATAACGAGAAAACCTTTTGAAGAATGAAAATACGATTGTTCGAACAGTAAGAACACCGCCTATATTTTAACTAAAATGATAGAAATATAATCTTGTCTCTTTGATATATTCACTCGGGTGAATTATTTTGATGTTATTAATTAGATGGCTAAATGTTTCTCGAAATTCACGATAAGGTTTTGACATCAGAGACAAAATGTCGCTGACTGCAATTTCAATAGTATGTCCGTATTATTTTACAGACCTCATTGCTTTTCTTGAATATGATGTCCTTATGAATAGGGTTTAATGTTAGTGTAAGTCTATAAAAGAGTAGCGACACAAGGGCAGTAAAATTAAATTAAACAATGAAATTATAAAACCAAATAAAATATGCATTTTCTCATTAAAAATCACGCCAAATAAAGTTTGGCTTGTTTATAAAATACTAAAAATTTAGAAAAAAAAATTAAAAGCAGGAAGGGGAGGATCATATGCATATATAATTACTAGCAGGCTTGGCACTCTACGCTGGTAGGTTTCTCCAAACGAATCCTGAATGAAATGAAATATATGGGTGAATGTGACCTTGTGTTTTAAAGCAATGTGGACCTTCACATGGAATGTTCTTCCTCATGGCTGAAAACGATACGAACACCATTTCGTTATTATTGTTTCTAATGTATCAGACAAAATTTGGGCTATTAAGGACCAATACTTTTAGTTGATCATTTACAGTAGCAATTGTTAAAGAACGATAGAGCAATATACTAAAACCATGCTTGAAAAATTATCTAACTAACAGTTCAAGTCCTATCAAAACCCACTCAGCAGAACTTTTTAAAAAGATTAATCTTTCGTAATTGGATTCACCTGATTATAGAACATTCCCTCATATTTCTATAACTAAGCAACGTAGAAGGATATGCCCTGCACTAAAACCACCCCTGAAAAATAACAATGCAAGTGTCATCAAAATCCGCCAGTAGAACCTCTTTAAAAAGAGTAATCTTTCATAATCGAGTTCACCTGATTATAAAACTTTCCCCCATGATTCCATAACTAAGCATCGTAGAACAATACGTTACATATTAAAAGCTTTCCTAAAAATCTATCTAATTAACAGTGCAAACCGCGTCAAAATCGGTTCAGTAAAACTTTTTAAAAAGGTCGATCTTTCATAATCGGGTTTACCTAAAACCATCACTTAAAAATTATCTAACTAACAGTGCATATCCCACCAAAATCCATTCAGAAAAATTTATAAGCGGCCGGAACGAAGTTACCAATTTACATTTGATATATGCGAGTATAGTAGACGTTAACCTTATACATGCAAATGGGTATGGAAATTTTAAACAACAAAATCCAAAACTTAATCAAAAACTACATTATAACAGTTTAACTGAATAATTAGGAGTACTCACGAACAGGCTTCTTGACATTTCTTTGCACATTCTTCTATTTCTGCATTTAAATTGTCATCTGTAATGAATAAATAAAATTATTTATGAAATAATATTACCCAATGTTTCTCTTAACTTTCTGTTATTTATATGAAATCTTAAGGGGTTCAGATTAAAAAATAAAAGTTTTTTTTTTCATTTTCTTAAAGTATAATATCTTGAAAATATTCCGTGAAAATTTCTAGTTGAATGTTTTAGTGGATATAGTATAATTATCATAGGACTCTCGCACTGAAAAAAAAAAAAAAAAAAGGACAGATGTTTCTTAATCAACAAGTCGAAAATTGTACGTCAAACGTAGCAAATGAGGTTCGTTCATACTATAACTAGTTTTTTAAATATTTAGATCTTTCGTGCAATAGCTGTTGCAATCTTACACAAAAATGCATGGAATACAAAATTTACTACGAATCTATATATTAAATTCGGTAATACGGAGATAATAGGACGTCATCACCATGGAAACCTAGAATCATTGTCTATCAGGGAATATTATTAAATTAATTATGTATGATAGGATTTAACAGAATGAAGAAAACTTTAATTAAAAACATGAATACATCAAATGGTTCACAGTTTTATTACTAAAATAGGTGTAAAATCAATTAAAAGGTTTTAAGACATTAAAACCAATATACAGATGTTAAAATATAAAAGAATTCGCTTGGGACTCCGGCGAATTTTTTGGAATTGAAAAAACATCTTTTTTGAAGTGAAAACTTCTTTAGGCGCGTTGAGCTTTTTTTGAGATGGAGAAAAACCACTGATTTGGAGACACTGTTAAGTAACCGACATGCTAGCATTTTGGCACATAGACACTAGCGCGCCAAGCGGTGAATGACAGGAACTTTTCCCTCTTCAGCTCAATCCCCAAAAGAAGAACGAAGCTAAAACTCACTTTTTTCCAGGGCTGCGGAGTCGGAGTCGGAGTCGTGGAGTCGGAGTCGGAGTCGGTGTGATTTTTCGGTGAAAAGAGTCGGAGTCGGAGTCGCTAAAAATGGGCCGACTCCGACTCCGACTCCGACTCCAAACTTTTTGTTGAACTGTTTGAAGTGAAATAAAAAATAAAACCAATTATGCTTAATTTTAAATTTATGAACTGCATTATTATTTTATTTCTTAACTCTACTAGGGGGCTCTGCCCCCTACAAGCTGCGCTCGCCAACCCCTGTTCAGACACCGCTAACTCTAAAAGCTAATTTGATTGGCTTTAAGGGGACGAGGTACCTTTAAAATCAATTTTTTATATTTTGCAAATTTCACTTTATATATTATTCAAGGGTACATTATATGCATTATGGGATACATTTACCACTTTTTTTCTTCTTCTTCTTTTGAGAGAAAAAGGAATTTTTCGAAATATTTTAGAACTTTTCAAAATGCTCCATGCGTTCCAAATGCGTTTTCATGCGTTCAAAATGCCCCATGCAATTTTGAGGCTCAAAATTTCAAAGAACTTAGAAAATATTTTTTTTTCTTATCTTTATATTCAAATATATCAAAAATTCGATGCGCAGTTTCATTTACACATATAAACCAAACTTATATAAAAAATATTGGTGATTTTCATTGATATGCAGTTCGCAGAACTTGATTTTAAAAGGATTAAAAATTGATTTTAAAAATCAATTTTTAATTTTTTGTAAATGTCACTTTATTCAAGTCACTATTATTCAAGGGTACATTATATGCTCTATGGCATACATTTATCACAATAAATAAAATTTAAAAAAAATTGTGAAAAAAAAGGAACTTTCCGTTAACTATTCAAAATGAACCATGCGAAATGAATATCAATGAAAATCCCCAATATTTTTTATACAAGTTTGGTTTGTATACATAAATAAAACTGTGCACCGAATTTTATATATTTGAAAAGAAAGGTAAGAACAAAAAAATATTTTATTATTTTTTTGAAATTATAAAACTAAAACTAAAAAAAAAAAATAGAAAATATTTTTATTTCTTATCTTTATATTCAAATATATAAAATTCCATGTACAGTTTTATTTATGTATATAAACCAAACTTGTATAAAATATATTGGGGAGTTTCATTGCTATTCAGTTCGCATGGGGCATTTTGAAAAGTTCTAAAATATTACGATAAATTCCTTTTTTTTCACATTTTTTTTTCTTTATTGTGATAAATGTGTGCCATAATGGACATAATGTACCCTTGAATAATACTAAAATTTACAAAAAATCAAAAATTGATTTTAATAGTCCTTCGTCCCCTTAAAAAATTTCGGAAGAATGAATTATAATTAAAAAACAGTGGCTATCTCCCTGTTGACGGTTTGTTTTCGTCTTTGAATAAATCACATCAGTGAAACATGCGAAAATAAGCTAATGTAAAATGACTTAAGTTAACAGACTCTTTGTCTCCCGATATTTTTAAACAACACTATAAAAAAGTTTTTTTTAAATAAGACATTTTAAATGTATCGCTTTAAATCTGACGTAATTTTCACCAAAGTTTTCTTTCTCGTTTTAATAATCAAATGAAAATACTTTTGTTGTTAGAAAGGAAATATTATTTTCGCTGTCCTAGAATTCTCAACAATAATTTAAAAAGATTAATTCAAAATATCAAATAAATGCCTCGCACAAATATATTTTTAAATTTAAACTGTTTGGCAATATTATGAATTGGAAATTTTAAATATGACGTAATTTCCTCCATGTACACTTTTAACGCAACGCATAAATGGATTTATTATTTTACATTTTTCTTTCTCTTTTAAAATTCACGTGTAAATATAGTTTTTATGACGTAATTATGAATATCTTCCTGCTTTTAATACGTAATCATTTAATTCTCATTTGAAAGTTTTATTCTGTTTATAACAGTCACGTGTAAATAATTTTTAATTTGAAGGAAATATTATTCATTGCGCTGTTTTTAAATTTGGCAACAATTTAAAATAATATCCTTTTCTAAAATTTGTAAAAAATGCCTCTGAAAATGCTGAAATATTGAATTTAAAATAGAAATAAAACCTCAAAAAATGAGTCAAATTAAAAAAGATTTAATGTAGTCTGCACACCGGGCACTTTTAATGTATAAAATGATCTAAAAATGATTAAATTCCCATGTATAGTTTTTGCTCCTATAAACTTTTTTAATGTAACGATTTTGACTAACTTTAACCTTAAATATCTCTTAAAATAATTCTTCGATTTGAAAACTGTCTACATCAGCGTGCTTATCAAACATTTCTCTATAACACCGCCGATTTTCATATTTTTGTATGCAATATTTTTCTCAATATTACCGAAGAAAGACCTTCGGTCACAAAAAATTAAAAACCGGCGGCGGCGGTGACAGTTACTTTTATTTTTAGAATAGAGAGATACATTAATAAATATTTAGTTATTTTTCAGTTTATTGACAGTTTGATAAGTAAATATAAGGCAAAAGGGCGGATGTGATATTTCCCCTACATCAGTCATTAAATTGACTCATTTACTTGCTTTTTCAGCTCGTAGACTATTGTACAATAATTAAATTAAAGTGAGTTTTGAAAGTTTTTAGTTTAGTTTTGTTTTTTTATTGTTTTTTTGAAAATTAAGTCCAACTCAACCCGAACCCCGAACCACCCAACCCAATGAAGGAAACTATCTCAGACAAAAATAGATGTTTCAATTTAACCTCTGTCCATCCGTGTTCGGGTCGGGTCCTGAAATTTATATTTTAAGTCAATCCGAAGTCAACCGGAAAGAAACCTGAACCTTGAACCCGATCCGAAATTAAATAAAATCAAAATTTTATTGGAATTATAAAAACCAGTCATCTCTAACAGCACTTTTATATTTTGTGTGGAAAAAGGAATATATATTTACTTATTCGACTTCTAAGTTAAACAATATTGTGGACTTTCCTTTGAAAAATCAGGCCAACCCAACCCGAACCCGCAATAATAATTATCAGACTGGCCCACAACGAAAAAAATTTAGCGCCAAATCAATCCGAACCACCGTTCGAATCGGACCCTAATGTATGCAACAATCTACTTCAGGTAACAATGTATCTTTGTCCAACTTATACTGCCTTTTTTTTCAGTATTTCAGATAAAAGAGAATATGTGAAAAATATGAAACTGATTAATGCCGCTATCACTACAATATCGGACAACTAAACTCATACAGAATTTTTCTCATTAAAACAAAACAAAACAACAAAAAAAAAAAAAAACAAAAAAAAAAGTGCAGTTTTCTTCTTAAATATTTCTTACCCAAAACTTAGACGTTCTTCTATTTCTAAGCCCCAACTAGAGTCTTTCCAAAGGCCGGGTTGCACCCGAGCCGAATCTGAAATTTCTGCTGAAAGTCAACCCGAAACCCGACAAAAAGGAATTCATCAACCAAATCCGAAAATGGAAAAAAATCGTCAAACCGACCCTAATTCGAGACGAGTTTTTGTTTAATTGTGTATAAAGAAAATATAAATAATCCATTTGCTAAATATTTATGCTTTCAAATTTCATGCTGTAGCCTCTATTACTTTTAGGTAGCTTTCTTTACAAAAAGCTACCTATTGCAGCCGTTCGGAGGAAAGCGATTTCAAAAAAATTTGGTATATTTTCATCGATCATGACCCCAGACCCCGAAACCACCCTAAGTTCAAAATTGATATATATATATATATATATCTGACCTATGTCACACTGTAACTCTCGTATTTATGAACCGATTTGGATGTAATTCGGTGTGTACATAGTACATACCAATGTCTCGACCGAGTTCGTTGGCCAGCTTCATCCGTCATTTTGTTTCAAAATGGCGGCCATTTAAAATTTTTTAAAAAATTTAAAATTTAAAATGTGGTACCAAAAATTTTAAAATGGAAAAATATTTTTTTTCTTATGTATTTGACCTTTATACAAAGACTCCGTAGCAGTTTTTGTTTCGTCTATATCTTAAAAAATGGCTGAGTTATAGCATTTTGAATTTCTAGCGAAGCTGACATTTTGAAACGTCCTGAATTTTGTCACGCGATAAAAGGCGTATTTATGAACCGATTTGGATGTAACTTCGTTTATACATAGTACAGACCAATGTCTCGACCGAGTTCGTTGGCCCGCTTCATCCGCCATTTTGTTTAAAAATGGCGGCCATTTAAAATTTTAAGAAAAATGGAAACTTGAAATGTGGTACCAAAAAATTGAAAATTGAAAAAATATTTTTTCTTATGTGTTTGACCTCGATAAAAAGATTCGGGAGCAGTTTTTGTTTCGTCTATATCTTAAAAAATGGCTGAGTTATAGCATTTTGAATTTCTAGCGTGGCTGACATTTTGAAACGCCCTGATGTTTGTTACGCGATAACAGGCGTATTTATGAACCGATTTGAATGTAACTTGGTCTGTACATAGTACATACCAATGTTTCGACCGAGTTTGTTGGCCAGCTTCATTCGCCATCTTGTTTCAAAAGGGTTGCCATTAAAAAAAAAAATGTAATTTAAAATTTAAAATGAGGTATTAAAAAATTGGAAAATGAAAAAGATTTTTTTTATGTGTTTGGCCTTGATACAAAGATTCTGGAGCAGTTTTTGTTTCTGAAAATTTGTTCTTTTGTTTATATCTTAAAAAGTGGTTGAATTATAGCACTTTGAATTTCTATCATGGCTAACACTTTGAAACGATCTTGTATTTGTCTCGCGATACCGCACGTATTCGCCTATTTCGATGGAAGAAGGCATGTGGATAGTATACATCAATATCTCGACCAAGTTCGCTGGTCAGATTCATCAGCCATCTGATTTCAAAATGGCGGCCATTAAATTAAAAAATATATATATTTAAAGTGAGGTGCAAAAAAAATTGAAATTGAAAAAGGTTTCTTTCTTAAGTATTTGACCTTGATATAAGGATTCAGGAGCATTTTTTGTTTGTCTTTATCTTAAAAAATGGCTCAGATATAGCAGTTTCAATTTCTAACGTGGGCGACATTTTGAAAAATTTGATTTTTTGCCTGCGACAGCACTCGTATGTATCAACCGATTCCGATGTGAGTGAGCATGTGCACAGCAATTACTAAGGTCTCGACCAAGTTCACTGGTTAGCCTCATCCACCATGTTGTCTTAAAATGGCAGGCACTTTAAGAAATCGCCGAATTTGGCAGCGAAATATAAGTTACTTTAAATAAAAGCAGCTTGGATAAAGCTGACTAATTTTGCGAAATTCTCATTCATAATGATTTAGTATTGATAAAAATTAGTATAGAATCTCCTACATTTGGTTTCCACTTAATTGAGCTTCGTGTGTTTGAATAATATAAGTTGGCTTTTTTAAAAGTCCTTCCGGCCAGTGCCGGGAGGAAGAGGTAGCTTTCATAATCCTTATTTAAAAAAAGCCAACTTATATCATGCAAACACACGAAGCTCAATTTAGCTGAAACCGAATATAGGAGATTCAATACTAATTTTTATCAATATAATGAATGAGAATTTCGCGAAATTAGTCAGCTTTATCCAAGCTGCTTTTCTTTAAAGTAACTTATATTTGGCTGCCAAATTCGGCAATTTCTTAAAGTGCCTGTCATTTTAAGACAACATGGTGGATGAGGCTAACCAGTGAACTTGGTCGAGACCTTAGTAATTGCTGTGCACATGCTCACTCACATCGGAATCGGTTAATATATAGGAGTGCTGTCGCATGGCAAAAAAATCAGATTTTTCAAAATGTCACCCACAATAGAAATTGAAACTGCTATATGTGAGCCATTTTTTAAGGTAAAGACAAACCAAAAATGCTCCTGAATCCTTATCTAAAGATCAAATACTTAAGAAAGAAACCTTTTTCAATTTCTAATTTTTTTGCACCTCACTTTAAATATATATATATTTTTTTAATTTAATGGCCGCCATTTTGAAACAAGATGGCTGATGAATCTGGCCAGCGAACTTGGTCGAGGTGTTGATGTATACTATCCACATGCCTTCTTACATCGAAATAGGCGAATACGTGTGTTATCGCGTGACAAATACAAGATCGTTTCAAAATGTTAGCCATGCTAGAAATTCAAAGTGCTATAAATCAACCATTTTTTTAAGATATCAACAAAAGAACAAATTTTCAGAAACAAAAACTGCTCCGGAATCTTTGTATCAAGGCCAAACACATAAAGAAAATCTTTTTCATTTTCCAATTTTTCAATACCTCATTTTGAATTTTAAATTTAATTTTTTTTTAATGGCAACCCTTTTGAAACAAGATGGCGAATGAAACTGGCCAACGAACTCGGTCGAGACATTGGTATGTACTATGTACAGACCAAGTTACATCCAAATAGGTTCATAAATACGCCTGTTATCGCGTGACAAAAATCAGGTCGTTTTAAAATGTCAGCTACAAGAGAAATTCAAAATGCTATTACTCAGCCATTTTTTTTTTTAGATATAGACGGAAGAAAAACTGTTCCGGAATCTTTGTATTAAGGTCAAACACATACAAAAAAAATCTTTTTCATTTTCCAATTTTTTGGTATCTCATTTAAATTTTTTTATTTTTTAATTTTTTTAAATGGCCGCCATTTTGAAACAAGATGGCGGATGAAGCTGGCCAACGAACTCGGTCGAGATATTTGTATGTACTATGTACACACCAAGGTACATCCAAGTCGGTTCATAAATACGCCTGTTATTACGTGAGAAAAATCAGGACGTTTCAAAATGTCAGCCACGCTAGAAATTCAAAATGCTATAACTCAGCCATTTCTTAAGATATAGACGAAACAAAAACTGCTCCCGAATCTTTTATCAAAATCAAACACATAAGAAGAAAATATTTTTTCAATTTTCAATTTTTGGTACCACATTTCAAATTTAAATTTTTCTTAAAAAATTAAATGGCCGCCATTTTTAAACAAGATGGCGGGTGAAGCTGGTCAACGAACCCGGTCGAGACATTGGTATGTACTATGTATAAACGAAGTTACATCCAAATCGGTTCATAAATACGCCTTTTATCGCGTGACAAAATTCAGGACGTTTCAAAATGTCAGCCACGCTAGAAATTCAAAATGCTATAACTCAGCCATTTTTTAAGATATAGACGAAACAAAAACTGCTCCGAAATCTTTCTATAAAGGTCAAATACATAAGAAAAAAATATTTTTCCATTTTCAATTTTTTGGTACCACATTTCAAATTTTAAATTTTTAAAAAAAATTTAAATGGCCGCCATTTTGAAACAAAATGGCTGATGAAGCTGGCCAACGAACTCGGTCGAGATATTGGTATGTACTATGTACACACTGAATTACATCCAAATCGGTTCATAAATACGCCTTTTATCGCGTGACAAAATTCAGGACGTTTTAAAATGTCAGCCACGCTAGAAATTCAAAATGCTATAACTCAGCCATTTTTTAAGATATGGACGAAACAAAAACTGCTCCGGAATCTTTGTATAAAGGTCAAATACATAAGAAAAAAATATTTTTCCATTTTTAATTTTTTGGTATCACATTTCAAGTTTTAAATTTTTTTAAAAATTTTAAATGGCCGCCATTTTGAAACAAAACGGCGGATGAAGCTGGCCAACGAACTCGGTCGAGACATTGGTATGTACTATGTACACACCGAATTACATCGAAATCGGTTCATAATTACGGGAGTTACAGTGTGACATAGGTCAGATATATATATATATATATATATATATATATATATCAATTTTGAACGGAGGGTGGTTTCGGGGTCTGGGGGTCATGATCGATGAAAATATACCAAAATTTTTTGAAATCGCTTTCCTACGAACGGCTGCAATAGGTAGCTTTTTTGTAAAGAAAGCTACCTAAAATAAGGAATATGAAAGCTACCTCTTCCTCCCGGCACTGGCCGGAAGGACTTTTGTTCTTGTTTTGTGTGCATGCGGGCGTGTGTGTGTCTGTCTGTTTAAAAAAAATATAAGAATTAAGATCATTTTGATGAAATAGACCTACCATTGATTTTAAAAATCTTACACTTTTTAAATTTTATATAGTCCTTGGGTCGTATAAGTTATATTTAGTGAAATTTTCTCCCTGCTCTGAGAAGTAAAGCAGTAAAAATTCCATTCTTCAACGACCAAAACACGCCGAGTAAGACTGTAAATGTTAGCATCAATGTTATTTTTTTAATAAAAATTTGGAGATGTTTTGCCCTAAAAAAGGCTAGGCCATTTTTTAGTACTGCAAAGCTCTGAAATTTCATAAAATTCAATGTATCATCACTCAGTTAGTTTTGGTTGTAAAAGAACGGACATTTTGTTGTTTTCCTTCTTGTACTACTCACCCCCCAACACACAACTAAATAATTTATGGGATTCGGGACTGTATAAAAAAATTGTTTAAAAGGATAGCTTTTTAAAAATTAGTGGCCGAACTCAGTATAATCTTACTCTAACTCAATATAAACGTTTAATGAATATAATTTTAATTAGAGATCAACTGAAAATTCGGTTTCAATTTCGGTTCAACATCTGAGTTTAGCCAAAAATTCGTTTTTGGCGAAAATGCTGCTGAAAATTCGGTCGGACCGAAACTCGACCGAAACTGTCTGTATTCCAAAATTCTCATATTTTCCTTCGGAAATTTTCAACACGACTCATTGATTCCAGCTGTATTGACTCATATGAGACACTCTGAATTTATTACCATGAACTTCACTGTTTATAATTATGAGTCACGACTGACTCAAGATGTGAGTGCAAATTAGAAAACAAGAAATGCATATATGACTAAAATTTGAAGACGCTTTTCACTAGCTCATGAAAAGCTGCAGACATAACTTTAATAGAATTTTTTTTTTTTTTTTTTTTTTTTTTTGAAACATCAGAAGTGTTTCAAATATTCTTTGAGAAAGTTCTAGTAGAACAGATGATCCTTTACAAAATTCATTATAAAAGATAAATCGAGGTATTTATACGTAAAAGATTTTTTAATTAGATGAAATTCATAATTAGAAAATCATTTCGTGTCATTGATGAATTACAAATTATATTTATTTTATATGAAAATAAAAAGTTTTGGTTAGAGTCACAGAGAGCCAACTTAGACCACAGGTATAATTACACTTGCAATTAATTCATAACTATGTATATTTATTATATGTTAATTACTTAAACATTTTTTTGAAATTTTTCGTTTTCGGTCGAAAATAGAAATATTACCGAAATTCAAATTCTGTTTCGATTTCGGTCGATCCTTAATCTTAATTACTATTTCCTTTTGAACACTTTTTCAATTTGCATTATATATATATCTTCAACAGGTAAAAAATTAAAGCGCATTTCGATCTTTTTGAGAAATCCTGTGTGTATGCCGGAGTCGGAGTCGGAGTCGGAGTCGATTATTTCAAAAATCCAGGAGTCGGAGTCGGAGTCGGCATTTTTCCTACCGACTCCGCAGCCCTGCTTTTTTCCCGGCGTTCACACAGGAACACACACACACACATTATCAGTTTTCGAAAACTTCTTTAGGCGCGTTGAGCTTTTTTTGAGATGGAGAAAAACCACTGATTTGGAGACACTGTTACGTAACCGACATGCTAGCATTTTGGCACATAGACACTAGCGCGCCAGCGCCAAGCGTAATATAATTGTGGTATTGTATTCATTAATAAAAATACTTTTGGATAGTATTGAATTGGAGTATGGATTTCAATATTTGGATAGTATTGAATAGTAATGGTTGCCGTTTATATTTCACCGGATAAATCTTTAAATGCAATACGAGTATTTTTGTACGAAAATTTGTTTATTTATATGTACATGTATAATTTAATAATATAATTTAATATAATAATATATATTACAAATTATTAATGTTTATTTATGTGTAATTTATAGTTAAATTATATTACTATGAAAATTGTAATATAATTTTGGTAGTAATAGTTTATAGTAATGAATAAAAAAACACTACATTTAAAAGTATTTCCTGCACAATAAAACATTTCCTGACGATTAAAAAAACACACACAAGTAATTGTTGAAGTTTTCACTTCTATTGGCACTCCCGGAGTGCCACTGTTTTTTTTTTTACGGTGCTTATTACCGACGGGTATATCTAGCGGCAGAGGTTATTAACCGGATTTTACATGCATATTGAATACATTGAAATGTGAATGGTGCAGATGCAAAAGTCACATTATCCATTTTTTTTTTTTAAGTATTGAGTTATTCATATCACCGTGCTCGTTTTTTTAAGGCGAATCGGTCTGTAATAGTGACTTGGACCATAATGAACATATTAAGGCTGAAAAAAGAAGCTGAAAATCTCGTTTTGATGCATAGCTCACATTATCCAACAACTGTTTTGCAGCAAAACTCACATTCTCCAATTCAACCAATCAGGGAGGGTTGGAAAGGATCATGATCTCTAACAAAGCCAGGAAGGGTCATGTTCAACATGAATCCACCAGTTATCCCTAAATCAAATACAGTATAATAATCAACGAAGGATGACGTTAATAATTTGTTGAAGAAACACTATGGTGACCAGTGGGAAAAAATGAAGATTTGGTTTTTCATAAATACATTATTGATGAGGCAACTACTAATAATAGTGAAGATGAACCAACTTCTGAGTCAAAAACAGAAGTAAACTCCGTTAATGTTTAAAGAAGTAAGAATTAGTGTAAAAAAAAATGTTCCACCTATTTAATGACAGTGAAGAAGTTGAGCGATGTCTAATAGTAAAATTTTTGCATAAATTATTCTTAATAAATGCTTTTTGTGCTTTGATTTTTGTTGTTTATTACTCTCCAAAATAACACAATGAAAACTAATGTTCAGATTTTTTTCTATTTGGTCCTTTTTGCTTTAAAATCGTAACTATTTTGGCTTGTAACTAACATTACCCATAAAAGTTTGCTGCAAAACTCACATTTTCCATATTTACATTTAAATTCTAGCTTTATCAGAATTATTACAGGTTTAAGACTATATGCAAGTAGTTATTATGGCAACAGATATATCACAAAAAAATTTGTGCCAATATATCTTGTTTATTAATGATAATCAGTTTTTTGAATTTTTCTAAAAATTAGGTTAAGTGGAGAGTGTGAATTTTTCTTCTACACCCTTTATGTATTGTTACGCATTGTACTAGAATCTGTTTTACTATAATCACGAACATAGAGTAGCAGGACCTAAATTACAATAGTGTGAGATTTTAAATGCATTTTTCTCAAAACTATATTTTCAAAGACGATGACCACCCTATTTTAAAATCTACTCGCCCGATTTAAATGAAATTTATATAGCATAATTTAAGCATAAAAAGCACGCTTAATCGACGGATTTTTTTTCAATACTTTTTTTATGTATACAAACAAGAAACAAGCGCTTTTCCTTTAAAATTCTAAAGAAAACTTTCAGAAGCCCCCATTTTGCTTAATTAGGAAAAAGAAAGCTTCAATAAAGCACTTTGATAAAGTATTAGACTACTAATTTTATTTTGTTGTATTGATTTTAGATGAACCCCTAAAAAGTTACGGATTGGTCACCGCAAGGCATTATTTGTAAGAGAGCATTCAACAATCAAGCAGATCACTTAAAAGCATAATTAATATTGTGATATGAAATTTCCGCGAAGTTTACTTAAAATATGGCGTAAAAAAAGAAGAAGAACAACAACAAAATTCTATACAACAGTAAAAAAAAAATGTTTAATGCCTATTTTTTCACGGACTGTTTGAACATCTCCTCAAACCTGTTTCTTTACTCTGTTTTCAGTTTGAATGTAAAAAGGGATTACTTTTATGAATTAGATTAATTTGTACTATGAATTCTTATATGCGCTTTATTTAGATTATCGGCTACGTAGATTGTGATAGCGCCAGATTTTAATTATCGTTCACTTTTGGAACTGTTTATTTCTTAGATGAATCCTCTTTTTCATGCCATTATTAGTTCCCCTGCAAAGTATAGTGCTAGTATAGTTGTTAGATTGGGCTATAGGTGACTCTTAATGTCAGTTTAATTACAAATACCCGGTACTTTGAAAGAAAGTATGGATTTTTCTCATCTCACGTCAGCTGCGAGGCAAGTACATTTTTACTCTACTTCCTCTTCGTCCAATAATTAGTGGTCTCTTTTGGAGGGTATATCCCCGCAGAGAGATGTGTGTTGCCACTCTTGGAAGTCCATTGAAACACAAAAAGCACTTTTTCGTATGTGAATTGAAGTGAGGTAACTAGAAATTTTATTATACAAAAGCTTGCTAATACACATCTAACTTTTGTGAATATTTCTCTTTAAACTCAAATTTGACATTTACATTGATTAAATCTCTCACGTTAAACAGTTTACAAAGTTTATTTTATGTCTACAATAATAATATCAATAAAAATTAATCCTTACCATATGAAGATATATTTGGACACAGCTCTTTTTCGTGAGGATAAGTTATGTCTCTTGGAACACAACCAAGTCTAATGTAAGATGTATCAATAGCACATTTATTCATGCAATCCTGAAAAAAATTGCAGGTTAATTTGAGTGATAAGATAACACTCTAAAAGATTTTAATGGAATTGTGAAACTGTTGAAAAGAAACTAACATTCAGAATGCAATTTATGAAATTATCAAACTGCTTAAAAAATGAAATATTCGAAAAGGTCTGAATGATATTATGAAACTGCTCAAAAGAATGAAGCATTCAAAAATATTTATATGCACTTATCAAATTATTTTGTTTTAAATATCAAGCATCCAAAAAGGTTTTAATGAGCCTATCTAACTGTTTAAAAACTATAAGCATTCAGAAAGGTTTTAATGAGATTGAGATTACCAAAATGTTAAAAAAATAATCATTCAAAATTTCTTTAATGAGATTATACCGCTGTTAAAGAAAACTTTCAAAGAGGTTTTAATAAGATTATCAAAGTTTTAAAAATAATAATCAGTTCAAAAGGTTTTAATGAGATTATCAAACTATTTTTTTATATTCAAAAAGATTTTGATGAGATTACGTAATTGTTTAAAAAAAAATCAAACATTCGAAAAGAACAAATTATTTAGAAAATAAACCATTCGAAAATATTTTAATGCGAAAAATAAACTGTTAAAAATTTAAGCTTTCAAAAAGGTTTTTATGAGATCGCCAAACTTTTAAAAAAATCACGCATTTAAAATCTGGTAATGAAACGAAATAAACAAACTGAAAAAAACATAAACATCAAATATTCAAAAATGTTTTAATGACATTTTCAAGCTGCTTTAGAAAAAAAGGCAATTAAAAAGGTTTTAATGAGATTATCAAACTGCTTAAAAAATTAAGCATTCGAAAAGGTTTAAATAAGATTAATAAAATGTTAAAAAAAAATGAATGTGTACAATTTACAATACGTTAATGTAAATGGGACAGTGTAGTATAGATTAAAGTGAAAACGTTGCTACTAGCGAATTAAATAACAACATTACATTATGCATTATAAATTTCTATGCATTTGTTAGTCCCTACCTCTCTGCTGGAACTTTCTTATATCAATGAGATTTTACGTAAATTACCAATATTTTTTTTCTTTTCGAGAAGTGTTTGGTGGTTTGCTTCAAACAAAATCATTTGGTCTTATCTTTTTTAACATAGATGAACTCGAAAAAGTACGATACTTTAAAATGAATTGGAACCCTGATCGCCATATTCACTAATAGTGCTCGAATGTTTAAAAAATCAGGCATTCGAAAAGGCTTTAATGAGATTAACAAGTTACTTAGAAAATAAACCATTCGAAACTATTTTAATGAGATAAATAAACTGTTAGAAAAATTAAGCTTTCAAAAAAGTTGTTATGAGATCATCAAACTGTAAAAAAATCACGCATTTAAAAATATAATACTGAAATGAAATAAACAAGTTGCTAAAAAAAATCAAGCATTCAAAAAATATTTTAATGGAATTTTCAAATTGCTTTAGAAAAATAGGCAGTTAAAAAGGTTTTAATGGGATTATAAAACTGCTTAAAAAAATCAAGCATTCGAAAAAGTTAAAACAATATTAACAAAACGTTTAAACAAAATGAATGCGTCCCATTTATAATACGTTAATGTAAATGGGACAATGTAATATAAGATTAAAGTGAAAACTTTTGCTATTAACGAATTAAATAACAACATTACATTACATTATGCATTAAATTCCCATGCATTACTTACAAGGAGAGGGCCAACCTTGTTAATCACAGATTTTGATTATTTTAATATATGTTGTAGGGTAGACGCCCCTTAGTGTCAGGTTCAACGGATTTTATCCAATGCTCCTTAGTTCTTGAGAAACCGGGGGTCTAATATTAGTGCACAACTTAAATATTTACTTTGCTACGACAATGATAGGTCAGTTGTAGCTCAATTGGTATGGTGTTAACCGGCTGATTGGTGGGCCCGGGTTCGATACCTGAATGCGCTGCATTTGTTTTTCTCATTTTTTGTTTTATAAATTTACTTGCAAGTATAACTTAATAATCTCACTGTCAATTAAAATTTTTAATATTGTATATCAATTGTAATTTTAACCTATTTAATTTTTTACTTTTAACTGAATAGTTGTAATAAAACATCATAAAACTGTTATTATTTTTTTTAAATCACTTTTAAAATATATTTCATATATTCTTTATCGTTGCAATGATATTGAGCAATTGTGTCAATTCGTGATTTTAAAGAAACATCATTTACGCATTGCTTTAACAAAGGAAGTCAATGAGATAATACTATTATTCTGTTTTTAAAGTAACAAGCATAATCATATTAAAAATTAGCATCAGAATTAAATTACAACTGATTTTTTGCATATTAAAGATTTTTAAATTTGTAATAAGTATGCTTGCGCTTTCAATTATTTTGCTTTCCCCTTTATCTTTTTTCTGCTTTTATTTTGTTTGAATATTCTTTTTTTTTTTATCATAACTAGATGGCACCACAACAGAATTTGTCACGATTTTGGAATTTTTATCATTCAATAATAGATCCAATTTCTTTTTAAACCTCTTTAATGGATGAGAAATGATAGTTTACAAATAAGAAATGATAAATTTAAGTTTGTTAACATTATAATTAATGTTTGGTGTTAAAATTTTTAATTGAAATTATTAAATTATAACTATATTTATGAAACAAAAAATGAGAAAAACAAATGTAGCGCATTCAGGTATCGAACCCGGGACCTCGGATCAGCCGGAAAACGCCATGCCAACTGAGCTACAACTAACCTGTCATTTTTGCTGTGAAGTAAGTATTTAAGTTGTCTACTAATATTAGACCCCCTGGTTTTTCAAGAACTAAGGGGCATTGGATAAAATCCGTTGAACCTGACACTAAGGGGTGTCTACCCTACAACATATATTAAAATAATCAAAATCTGTGATTAACAAGGTTGGCCCTCTCCTTGTTAGTCCCTACCTCTATGCTGGATTTATTTCATTTATTTAATTATTTTGTTTCCTTCAAACAAAATCATTTGGTGTGATCTTTTTTTAACGTAGTTGAAGTTGAACAAGATCTGATACTTTAAAATGAATCGGAATCCTGATCGCTACATTCGCTAATAATACAGTCAATCAGGGTAACTTTGAACCACGGGGTGTAACTTTGCACCACCTCCTATTTTCAATATTTTTGGCTCTAAAAGACTAAATAAACTCCAGAACTGTGCTCCGTTGGCAAGGTTCTAAACTGGGATTTCTACTCTTTATTTTAGAAAATAAATTAGCAACATTATCCGCAATTAATTGCATCATCTAACTATTTTTGTAAAGTACTGTTTTCAAGTTAATTTTGAATGCTGTTTTGAAGTTGTTGTAATCCGATTAAATTTTCATAGTAAGTAACAATATACTCATTTATAAGACATATTATCTAAATGTTGTAAATGTGTTAATATTTTGTGATTATACATTTATTAATAGTTAATAAAATGTAAAATAAGAAGGGACTAATATTTTACCGCATTTTCAGGGTAACTTTGAGCCGGCTCAAAGTTATACTGATGCTTATAATTTACTAATTATAGGTGCTACTGTCAAAAATTTCCCATATTTGCACATATATCTTATATAAATGCCGAAAATGAACAGTAGATGTAACATGTAAATGTTTTCACAAATATGTGTAAAATACATAAATTTCATTTAGAGGCGTGATTAGGGGCGGAGCTACTCAAATTTGACATTTCATACGTTCGACGTTTTTTATTCTTGTTCAATAATACTAGGACTTGTATGTATTACTGTAACTATGGATATATTATTGAGTTAAAACATTGAAAATTGTTTTTCACTGCATTTTTATGTTTTATATGAACAATAAACAGGTTTTTTTTTTTATTTCTAAATGTTCATGGTTCTCTTCTTCCACTTTTCTTATGCCTGATATTTGTTGTAATATCATAAATTATACAAATCTTGTGATGTTGGGAAATGTAAATTCGCAGTCTTTACATATCTGAAAACATTTTTTGGTGTTTAAAGTAGTCCTGGCTACAATACTTTTTTTTATAATGAATTATTTTATATAAAATTTTATCATATGGTGCAAAGTTACCCTAAATGGCTGGGTAACTTTGAACCGGGTTAAAAATCCATTTTTTATTGCTTTTATCCTTATTATTACTTAATTTTTGATAGTCAAACAATAATTTAGGACCATTTCTTCTCTTTTATGCCCTAGTTGCGACAATATTCTTCAAATAAGAGTGTGGCCTATGAAAATAGAGAAAATGCGGATCAAAGTTACCCTGATTGACTGTACTAGAATTAACGTATCTTTCTCAACGCTCACAACACAGTTTGAGAATTATTAACAAGCTGACCGCCCCATGCTTCCATATGGTCTCATTCTCACAAGTCCACATGGTCTCATGCGTGATTTTCATTCTGCACACCGTGTGACCTTACAGCTTGATGACAGATTATTAAGGCACAAGATTGCAGAGCCCTTATACAACTGGCAGGCAAAAGTTGTTGATCGTGGGAAATCAAATGCATAAGGGATAGTTCAGGTGGTTTCGAAAAAATAATCAGTTTCAGGCTGGTCGGTCAGTGTGTTAAGTAAATGAAAGTCATAATACTTCTCTATTTAGAGGTCCACGTCCTTCGTTTTCCATCCAGTCTTTAACATAGTCATGGCAGTGAGTAGTATAAGGTGAAGGAAGTCGGGTGTAGTCCATCTATAGAATAAATAATAATTACCATAAATAATATTTAATAACTATTTATACACAAAACTTTTAATCTTCTGGATTTTTTAAAAAGAGAACATAGTCAATTAATAGAGCATTTATGTGTATATAAAGCGCAATCTCCCTCTATAAAATCAGTCTTAGAACTTTAACGCTTTTGCTTCGTTTTACAGTTTGGATTTAAGCGACAGAATATTTTTATGTATATTTATCACACGCAAAATGACGTCCAGCCATTATACCAAAAAAAGGGGGTTACCTTGCAAAAGATCGGGTAAAAGATTTTTTTTTCTGAATTGTTTATAATGATGTCAACATGAAAAAACCAAGTTTTCTAACAAAATTTCTTAAAGCTGAATTTTCTGTGGCCAAAAAGCAAGAAAATTTTGGGACCTTTTTTGGTTTTTTTTTAAATATCTCGAGACCCGTTGCCGTAGCATGTTATTTGTCAGTTACAATATTAAAGAGGATAAAATTCTCTACAACTTTCATAGTTACAACTTTTTTTATACACTCAATAGCAAGCGCAGTACGCAATTTCAAAGATAGGACAATTTTTTCAATTTTCTTAAAAACCGTGAAAAACGCAGTTCTGCCCCGATTATTCAAATGTTTCCTACGGAATTAATCGTGTATGTCAACTTCTATATATAAGTAGCAGTAAATTATGTGTTTCAGGGCTAAAACTAGCCTTTTTTGCACCCGTGCCAAACATGGATTTTGGCGCCCCCTCCACCCCCCTCTTTTAAAAAGAAAATTTACCACGGGAATTCTAATAAATCTCTAATAGCCGGATTTTGAAAATTTTAAGTATGTAAACATTAAATACGTAATGCTGAACTACGTAATCAGCTTTGCCAAATATTGATTCATTAAAACCTGGAAAATCGTACCAAAAGGAACCGAAATATATTCCGCTTTAAACAGGTTTCCATCTTAGCAGGTATAATTGTTCATATTCTTTCTCTTGAAAGTATATATAATTTTTTCTTTTAAGACCGGATTCCGTATATGCAGATTTCATTTTCAAAGATTTTACGGTAGTTGTAGCATTGAGGCGTTTAAAGTCACAGTTATATGAATTATAGGACTAAATTAGTCACACAAGGTAACATTAAACCTATAGGAGCGTTCTTGACAAATATCTCGCTCGCATTTTGTTACTTTTAAATATTTTTTTTCATGGGATACCTGAGATCAATATCTAATGTTGTATTTTTGTACTTTTTCGGGTTTAGTTGCTTTTTTTTCCAGTATATTCGGACACTTTCATTTTTGGAAAACTGTTTGGAATCCGTTCTCAAATTTAAAGTATCCTGTTTGAGCTTTAAAGCAATTAATAGATAATCTTAAAGTTTTACATATTTTTGCATGCTAAAATGATATAATCTCTTGTTATATTTATTGATATAAGTGGGAAAAAATCGACAATATATTTTAAAACTAATATTTTAAATATTTTTTATAAAACTAGTGATCTAAAATATTTTATTAACAGAATTTATAAATTTTACAAGATATAAATGCATAACATTAGTTAGTGAAATAATCTGGTGTCATTTTTATTGTAGCTATTTTATAAGGTAAAAAAGTATTTCTTTCATAAAAGATATTTATCTTTTGAGTCCCCCCCCCCCCCCCACCTTTTATATGGAACTGCAATTCAATGTTTGAAATTTTTAAAACAGTAAAACATATGTTATCAATTATTGGTAAATAAAATATACCATTGTAGTGGGGAATAAAATATGTTTTTCGCAAATTTTCATACCTGGGTGATTTTCAAAAAAAGTCTCACGTTTCACTGTCCTTTCACAGAAAAATAGTTAAGTATCATAATTTTAATTATTGCATTTTAACTATTATGTTTTTAATGATAATTTACAGATATATTATTATTTATAAAAAATTTAAAAATAAGAAATATATTCTTTTGTAGTCAAAATATCATTACCGTAGGTTGTCCCAACACGCAATTTATTAGGTAAAGATTTGACAAAGTTCTATTTAAAGCAGATGGTTATAATTTTTTTATACATTTTTATTTATTAAGATGCTACTAATTAAAATAATATTTATTTTCATTAATTAAACTTATATATAATTCTTAATAATTTTTTTAAACCGTGTCCCAAGAGTGTCATTGCCATGCTTCTGACAAAAAGTTCCTCCGGATTTTTTTCGAGGACAGCACATGCCTTTTTATCAAGGCAAAAATACTCCTTAAAAGTCAACTTGTTATCAGGTTTAGGTGAATAGAATAAATAGTTTTATAGTCTCAATAAAACAAGCAAAGACTTTGAATGTTTTGGTGAGTATTCTTTTGTAACTCATTGCCGTACCCAATTCTAATTGATAATTAAATGAACTTTTATTTTTTTTTCATTATATGAGAAATAGAAAATCATTTTATGGGCCAGAAGGTATAATGGCTGCTATTTATGCCTGGGAAAAAATAAAAATATTTTGCTTAATTTGTCATTACCGTGCTCACTTATGTCATTATACCAAGTGCATTAAAATTTAAAAATTAGTTTTAAAATGTTAAATTAGTAATTTGGTCTCTGCTGCTGCTTGTATATTAATGTTTATGAGGTAAGGTAATTATTTACAAACAATTAAAACTTTCTGATTATTTCTAAACATTTGATTTTGTTATTCCAAAACATGGATATATTTTGAAAATGACCCACCTATTCCATTGACACCTGGAAAAATATGTATGCATTATAGAAATTATAAAAATTAATAAAATTAAACAAGAAATCTTTTTTAATTGAAATTATCGTGCCAATAAGTTACAATAGATAGAAATTTTTTTTTAAACAATGCTTTGAAGTTAACATTGTATACTCTTAAAGTTACTGTCTAACTATGAAAATTGTCTCATTGATCTACACTCTGCCCTACTTTTAAAATTATATAAATTTATTGCATATAAAATGTCTGTTGAGATGAAAATAAAGACGTGAGTGTGCAAATAATATATAATTTACTGATACCAATTTTTAGAAGCCGACATACACAATTAAATCTGCGGGGAACATTTGAATAATTGCGGCAAAACTACGTTTTTCACGGTTTTTAAGAAAATTGAAAAAAATTGTCCCATTTTTGAAATAGCGTACTGCGCTTGCTATTGAGTGTATAAAAAAGTTGTAAGTATGAAAGTTGTAGAGAATATTATCCTCTTTATATAATAAATAATATCCTCTTTATATATATGTAATTGACAAATTATATGCTACGGCAATGAGTCTCGAGATATTTCCCAAAAATCAAAAGATGTCCCAAAATTTTCTTGTTTTTTGGCCACAGAAAATTTAGTCTTAAGAAATTTTGTTAGAAAACTTGGTTTTTCCATGTTGGCATCATTATAAACAATTTAGAAAAAAAAAAATCTTTTACCCGACCTTTTGCAAGATAAAATGTACATTTCCCCTGGACTATTACGTGAGCAGAAGGGAGTCTTCTTTTTACTTTCGCAGCAGTAGGACGTATTGCAGCTAGTCTCATTAGTTGTAGTACTGTATAAGGAGCAGTTAACGGTATACTCTAGAAAGAGAGAGAAAAAAGGATGGAGTTGTTCATGCTCCAGCAACAGAGATTATACAGGTTCCATGGAAGGGTGAGAATACACACAGGCACAGAAATGATTACTTTCCTTTAGAAAGCAACGTTGAGAAAATTAACATATGGTGGAAAACAATTACAGTAAAACCTCCCTAAAGCGACCACGTACCATTCCAATACAAATTGGTCGCTCAGAGAGGTGGTCTCTTAATGAAGGTCATGTTTAAATCTAGATTTTAATTGTTGAAAAAATGGTAACAATGTTACTAAAATTTATTTTTCACATTAGGAAAAAATAAAAATTTAAGTATCACAATAAAAGTTAATTACATAAGTTAATTACTGCAGAGTTAAAAAAAATGAATAGATTGAGCTTTGCTTTAATTTTACAGTTTTATCTTTTATAACTTTTATTTCCAAGTCCTTTCGAAGTTCAGTAAATAAATGCAATTTTTTTTGGAAGGGAACAAATAATGACGATTTCATTACTTTATCTATTTCTTTGAGAGTTTTCCGACAGGATAGGGCAGAGGAGTTTATTGACCGCCATTCTTAATTTGCAATCAGAGTTAAATGCATTGCCTAAAAAGGCACAAAGGGGTTTAAAAACTTAAAAGTTATCGGGATAAAAAAAAAAAAATCTAAACTTAATTTAGAAGTTTGATGAATAATGCACTCTCCAAAATAATTTTTTTAATTAAACCTTCTTCAAGCGATTCGGAAAAAACGAAATTTGTTTCATTTTCTTCAAAGAAATCGGTCGCTCACGGAGGGAGTCAAACTGGGATGGTCTCTGAATGGAGGTAAAATTAGTATTGAGCCTATGGGAATAATTTTCGTTCCATGAAAAAATGGTCGTTCAGGGAGGTGGTCGCCTAATGGAGTTGGTCGCACAGGGAGGTTTCACTGTATACCAAAGAACGTTAAAGGGTTAGAAAGCATGTTGTGCGGTGTAAATGGGATATTTACGACAGCTATATGAAACCATGCATATTTTCACTAAGCTACTGAATCCAATACGTTATTTTTTGCGATCGAAAAATTAAAATATCGATTGTACGCCGTTAAATTTGTGTTGTTACAAATATTTCAATTAATTCTCCTACATGCAAGAGGATTCAAGGCCTTGCATTTTGAACGGTGCATCGTTAGAGAGCCGACCTACTATTGGCCCCCAGATGTACTGTATTACACTTTACGATAGTTTCGATTACAGCGCCTAGAATACCTAGTGTGGAAATATGCTATCCAAACAGTGCTAAAAATTTGTATCCCTTAAATGTGCGACGATACTGCTAAAATTTCAAGTGTCGATCGTAGTGACATCTACGGGATTTTCGTATTACTAGTATTACATTGTATAGACTAGCAATTTCTTGCAGTTGTAGAAAATATCCTGCAGATGTCGCTGCGATCTGCATATTGCAGCAGTATCAATGCACATTTAAGGGATACAATATTTTAGCGCTTTTTTAAGTATTGGGATAGCCGATTTCCACACTATATATTCTAGGCGCTATAGTTTCGATGCGAGGCGTTGCCTTTGACCGCTTCTAAATCGGTGTTGAACCAGTTGGGACATCTCTGTTTAGAGCAGAGTGCCTTCGTAGGCGGTGTGTTTCTAAAAATATCTCGTATGTTCTTAATGGGATAGAAATACAAGTTATGAATGAGGCGGGGAGAGTAGAATTAGTTCAGCTGACTGAATCAAAAGTAAAGACGCTTGTTTTAGACTCCGAGTCTGCCGCGGAACATTTTTATTCTGTTTCTTTTGTAGATACCTCAGCGAGACTCTTTATGTCTGTTTATGAATAATAATCTGGCCATTTCTAGCGTTTTATGCTGTCTGTTTGTAACTGCATAACTGTGCATTTAAGGACTAATTCAGTCACGAGAAAACACCCGATCGCTAATGTTAATCCAATGGGAGACATTTTTTAAGATGTCTCGTTTGTATTTGAATAGTTTTAAATGATTTTTTCTGCATCGGATAGCTGTGGTCGATCACTAAAAAGGCAGTTTTTTATTTTTTCGTTTTTGTTTGCAGTTTTGTTTTGAGGATGCTTTCAGCTTCGAAACCAGTTTCGAAAGCGAAAGTGTCCTGATCAAAACTACCTGTAAACAAAATCAAAGAAGTAAAAAACGCCCGTTATGCTGATCTACCTCAGTTATCCAATGCGGAAAAATCCTTTCTATTCAAATGCAAACGAGATATTTAAAAAAAGATCCTATTAGATTAACATTAGTGAATGGGTGTTTTCGTGTGACTGAAGTAGCCTCTTAACGCATGCGGCTGTTTGTCCTTATTGATTGCTTCTGGCATATTTGTAAAACAAATATAGTGAGACGTCTCAAGGGCTATCTATCTCGGGCTATCATCTACACGAACCCGAATTTTTTTTGCATGGGATTTAGAATAGTGGAAGTTTTACTGCGCAGTTGATGTCTGCTACTACCAGAGGTAATGAGGCACATCAACTTAAACAGATAAAGGATGCTTTCGTCTTCACATCTTTAAGACTTATATGGCTACTCCGAAAACTAATATTGTTACTGGTCAAGCAGATTAGGAAGAAAGGACTTAAGGAAATTATGGCAGCCAATCTTAAAGGAATGAAGAAGTTAAGATCAGACGAAGAAAGATATAGAGTCAGTGAAAGGTGTGATAGAAGATAAGTTAGTATCTATGGAAAGCTGGACAGATGGAATAGAAGAAAAAATACTAAAATAGACTTGATAGAAGATAAAGTTAAGAAAATTGAGGAAAAGAGAAAATGGAAGAAAATTTCAAAAAGAAAGTAGAAGAGAAATTTGAGTAGAGGAGTACCGGAGAAGAGATTAAATAAAAACTAGTTGCAGTAAATGAGTAGTTAGTTCCATTATTTGACCAAAGAAAAACTAATAGTTGCATGTCAGTGAGATATCTTCATGTGAACCAATATCAACTAAAACCTCAATAAAATTGTCACCTTACAATGGAAAGACGTCTTGACAAGACTCAACATTTGACCATAGCGGAAGCCAGCGGTTGAGGTTCTGACTCTGCAACCAAAGCCTGTCAATTAGCAACATCTGTTTTGAATGACGAAGCATGAATGAAGAATGACATTCTTCAGATCTCGCTTCGTTTTCGGATGAACAATGGCATAGTTTCGACGCTCTGTTAAATGCATTGAAACTATAGTTTGAGGAAAAGTATCTAAAGGATTTTAGCCATCTGCAACTTTAATTCAGCTACGAAAAACGGGTGATAAGAAATTCTCCCGCTTAGTTTACCCGCATTACCCTGTTGATTTTCGTGACAATGGCCGTCTCTGTACAAGATTTCGATAAGCTACAGAGAAATCTCAAAATCCTCCTAAAGAAACTCCACAATTTGAAAAAGCATAAAAAACATGAAAATTCAATGTTGGAACTGCGATATAGAGAATCAAGCAAAAAGAGCAGCCCAGAACACCGTGACGGAAATTTGAAGTTGAATGCACAGAAGAAAAAGTAGAATGTGGCCATTTCGCGGGGCGAAGATTGCCAGAAATTAAAAAGCTCGATTTAAAAGTTTTTTAAATTTCATTACTGAATAGTGGCGACAATCTACTTTTCTTGAGAGTCATGTGAATAAAATTCCCTACCGCATTAATCATAGATACTGAAGCCAATTATTACCATCGTTAAGACAGATATAACTCGACAGTTAGAAAAAAAAACTTTTCTGGACGCCTCCTGTGTTAAACTCCAGGCCGTGACTGGTGAATGAAATTCAAGTTCGCGAAAAAGTATGAATTAACATCACATTTGGGCATGCCACTTACATTCATGGGGCATATGTTGCCGACACAAGTGATTTTTCCATTCTCTGACTGGATTTCTTGAAGGAAAACAGTTTTAAATTGTATTTTGAGAAAAAAGAATTGGACTCGATGACAAAAGACGTAGCTTTGTTTAAAACCAAGAATCCAGAAATGAAGTCCGTTCATCAAATAATAACAATAATTGAAATCGTAATACCTCCTAGCTTCGGTTTTATTGAAAATCTGAATTCTAACAGTAGCATTAAAGGAGTGCTGGTAGCGTCTTCCATCGTGGAACTTTCCAGAAATATTATTCCTGTGAGAGTCGCTAATGTGAGAGATGAGAAAATATCTCGAAAAGTAAGATATTGGTAATCTGTGCTCCAGTTACCTGCATTAATAGACAAGATCAATCAAGAAGAAACGAGTCTACTGGTGTTTTAAAAAACGAACTACTCTACACTGTTAAAAATATCGTGAAAAATTACCTCTGTTTTTAAAGGCTATCTATTTTCTGACCGATGAAAGCGATTCATAAGTTTTTATGTAGCGTTCTCATTGGTCAGAAAATAGATAGCCTTTAAAAACAGAGGTAATTTTTCACGATATTTTTAACAGTGTACAGTACAAAAAAAAAATGTTGAACAGAGAACTGCTGCAAGGATGTTGACAACCAAATTTACTCACTTATTTTCCTGAAAACCTGAAGGCGTTGAAAGAAATAAACTCACGCAGCACCGGATTAACGTCGAAAATCATTCTCCCATAAAGCAACTTTCAATAAACACAACCGTTTGTTAAGCAGGGAAAGGAGGATAAACAGCTGAAAGAAATGCAGCAAAGTTATGTCATCGAGTTCTCGACTAGACCTCCAGTCTCTGCACTGTTAAAAATATCGTGAATAATTACCTCTTTTTATAAAGGCTATCTATTTTCTGACCAATGAGAACGCTACATAGACGCGTATGGATCGTTCTCATTGGTCAGAAAGTAGATAGCCTTTAAAAACAGAGGTAATTTTTCACGATATTTTTAACAGTGTGCTATCATCTTAGTGCGGAAGGAAGATGACCCCACAATATTCTACATAGGCTATTGTTGGCTAAATGATGTTACGAAGAAAGACATCTACTCTCTTTACTATTATATAATTGATATGTTATGCAAAATGGCCTGGTTCAGTCTTTCCACCATACCGTCCAGTTGGGGATGTAAAGACGTTGTTTGGATTTCGTTTGTTTAGAGAAGTTGACACAATACTTTGCAGAGATAAAATTGGCCCCTTGATCGACTGAATTTGTAAGGGTGAGCATAATCTCGACACACTGCTATATTAACACTTCTTCCATCTAGAAACCAATAGGATTAAATTAAAAACTATCTCTGTTCCTGCTTGGATAATATAGCCTTTTCTTTGAGACTATCGGCTATTTTTCATCACAGTAACTTTCGGTCGTAAACTTTGTCTTGTCACTGCCCTCTGCCTTGATCGCTCGTCAGATGCGCTTTCTTTAACAGAGGGGCACTTTCAGGATCTCCAGGTACGGTTTTTAGACGTTCACAATTTTGTTCGGGAGCGAATCCATATGGTGATAGAGTAAAGAAAAACAAAGTATAACCCGAAAACGACGCGACGCAAATTTAGAGAAGTTGACAAAGTTTGGATATGGAAAATGGTTCGACGTAAAGGTCTTTGTCTCACCTTAAAATCGAACTCGGAAGGTTCATACTCAGTCCTAAAAAGACTGAACGAGGCGAAGTCGTGAATTGCATTAGGAAGTCACTTTACTTGAAATCGAATATAGTGCATTATGATAGCTATTTCCAGCATTCATATTATTGTGCAAGTTATTTAACTAAAAAGTGTTCTCTTTGAATTTCGTATATAAAGTAAAAAGTTGTGTAGTTTTTTAGATAGTTGTTTTATGTATCTGTTATTTAGTAATTTGTGTGCTTCTGCGTATTATGTGGCTACTGCCTGCGGATTGTACTGTCCGGTATGTGCAGATCTTAGGAAGGGAAATTCAATAAATATTTCAATTAATTCTCTTATGTGCAATCGGACTCAGGATCTCGCATTTTGATTGGTCATCCACTACTAACTGCAGAACCGACCGAGAAAGTTTTGTTTCTTTCTCCCATCTTATGATGAGTTCTTGACGTCAGATCATGGGGACTATAGTCGACCCAATCGGCCGAGGAATTCCTCATTTGTTTCTCTTCTCTTGTACGACTTTCTTGGACGATTTGATCGGCAGAGATCACATGATCTGACGTCAAGAACTCCGTTTTAAGCCAACGTCCTAACAACAACAACAAAAAAAAAAAAACTTTCTCAGTCGGAACTGAAATTGGATGTGGTGCATCGCCAGAAAGCATACCTCCTGTTCGCAGACATCAGTTGTCTGGTTCTTTACGGTAGGTGTGGTGGGCAGTCTTTCATTGCTTTCTGCCAGTATTGGACAAATTAGGGAGTCTCCGCTTGGTACAAAAGTGTAGTGCCGGATTAACCTGTGAAGCTATAGGAAAAGCACTATCACTTTGTGACCCCCTGCAGAAGTGCCTCCTAAAATCTCTTGTACGCTCTTAATTGGATAAATACGTTTGATTGAGGTTTCGAATTTTTGAAGTATGCTTGCTAATAGTAATCCTTTAATTATCCGACTGAAAAGAAGGGTTGTGTGTTTCACGCGTATCTGTGTATGTGGATTTTTTATACCCTCGAAACATCCCAATGGCAGGATGGATTTTAATGAATGAGATCTCTATCAATTCGTCTTAACAGACCGATGGTTATAGGCTAGGTTTTGTTTTTATAAATTCAAAATGGCGGTAGAGACGAAAAAAAAATTACGCACCCTATTGAGTGGCATATCATTGGATAGGTCTTTCAAAATGAAGACGATGTTTCATTGACTATTTTACAGTCAGAAGCTTCGTTAAAATATTATACAACCTGGAAGTTGTGTATGTAGGATCTCTAGCTTTACTGCAACTCTAACCATCATAGACATCTATAGACCTCATCAAAACAGTGTTTATAGATAGGAACTAACAATTAAACACAACTTAAAAGTCACCAATACAAGTAAATAAAAAACAGGTAAGTAATATAAAAAAATAGACAGGTCAATAAGAGAATTTTTTTTTCTCCCATTCTTCTTACCTCTTCAGTGGCGCTTAAAATGCCTTGATCAAGAAGAGGGCTCTCTCGGTCTTAAAATGCCTTGATCAAGAAGAAGGCTCTCTCGATTATTGAAAATTAATTAATTTAATTAAATTAATGAATTAATATATGAAAAAAAAACTGGATTAACCGGAAGTGTCATCCACTACAAATTAAAAAAAAATTATTGAGCTTGATTGGGTGAATAATAAGTATTTTATTAACGATTGAAAATTTGAACAAGATATATATAGCGAGAGTGTGAGTTAATAGTAGGAATTGAAAACAAAAATCGTTTCACATCGATGAGAAATAATTAATTAGTTCGCTCTTTACGCAGTCGGGTTTTTTGATTTTTTAAAAATTTAATTGTTTATTTTCATCATTCTTTGCTGTCTGATTGTAACTGACTAACTGTACGTTTAACGCACTCAGCGGTTTGTGTTTATATATCTTTGAATCCCTGATTCTTCTGGAATATTAAGAATATAAATATAGTATGACTTCAAAAGTCTATATTCGGCTATCGTCTAAACGAACTAGAATTTTATAACAGTATACTGCATCTTGCATGCGAGATGTAACTTTTTTCGTTTCACCCTCTCAGAAACGGATTGTGTATCACACACGAGTTAATATGGCAGTCAAATATTTACTCACTGTTATATCTCCATCCTCATAGATAGGAATATGCATTAGTAAAAATTTCCTGGATTTAGCACTGAGAGACTAAAGTTGGATTAGTTTGATTCAAAATGAATACATTTTTAACATTACATTTCTTAGCTGCCATAAACAACTGAAAATGTTGGAAAAAGAAGAATAACACCTAATTCTGAATAAAACATGTAATATTTCTTAACTGTCACAGAAAACTGAAAATATTGGAAAATGAAGAATAACATCTAAAGCTGAATAAAATATGTAAGTACTATATTATTATGAACTTTGCCATTTAGTGAATTCAAAAGTCTAATCGAAATTTAAACATAAGAATATTCAGTCCATTGTCCGCAGTTACATGTGATGAAAAAAAGGTACATTATGACGACATAATGATGTGTTTATGACGTCGATTTCCTACGGATGGAAATGATCCAACTTCTGCCACTTAAAAAATGGTGATTATACAGAAAACTCCTCTCCGCAGAACGCCATTAAAAAACAGTTTATTTTAGGGAAAATATATGTCCTTAATAATCAAGCACAGTATTTGATTATCAGCATCGCAGCGAGGGAAAGGGGAAGACGCTAGAGGTGGTACAAATTATCAGAACTGGTCTTTCGTAAAGGACCCACATGTAGTTCTATGTTCAAATATAAAATCTATGTTCTATGTTCAATAGCAAAGAAATACACTCATTTTTTTTACGTAAAATTTTAAATAGCTAACAAGTAAATAATATTAAAGAGGTCAGAATTTGTGTCGTATAAGTTATGCATGTTAATACTACTACACAGCTTTAAGAAAAAACAAAATAAAAATGTTTCCATTTATTAATAAATCATTAGCAGTGAACTATAGAGTGCTCTAGCTGGGGAAACGACATGGCGCACCAACTTCAGAAGCTAACGCGATAAATAAGCAGTTGACATCACTTCCGCGCTGGGAGTTATATTGGTACTTGCCTAATATCTGTGAGATATACGAATAAATTTTCATAACTAGTAAATCTGCAGATCAAGAGCCTCAACGTCATCTCTGCAACTCATTGTTTTTATCAAACTTTGCGTAATATTAATCTTTCTACAAAAACAAAATTTAAACTATTTAAATTACACAAACATTTATAAAAGGAAAAAAATATTTCGATAGTTTCAGACATTAAAAGCGTTAAATTAAACACGTTGTTATGTAAGGATATTCTGAAATTCTCACGAGCTACTTATTCTAGTAATTTTTATATAATAAAGCAAATTTCTTCAGGGGGGCTCTGCCCCCCTGAACCCCCCGTTGTGTAATTTATTTTGCATTTGTAATTTTCTACTGATTGAGTTAATGATTACCCTATATCTTAGATTTCTTTTTACACTGCGATTTATAAGGATAAGCAATAATTCGGTCAAGCATTTTACGTTATCCTAATATCCATACAGCAGTATTTACTTGCCTGCTAACCACAAATACCTGTATCTAATGGATAAAGAACTTTTGGAAATGTAAACTGAAACATCTAATTTAGAAATCTAATACCTTTATAAATTTTGTTTATAAAAAAATAATTTTGATTACCATTCTGCAATATTTATATCTAAGATCTAATCTAAATATCAAAAAATGTACTCGATAGCATTAACTTACTAAAATCACCCTAAAGTAGGGGGGATTCTAAACCTAATAGTTAATAATTCATCATCGTTAAATAGATAAACATGATTTGGCGCCTTTAAGTATTTTTTGTGATTTTCTTTTAATAGTATCCACATTTAATTTAAAATCGTGATGTTACAAATACCGTTGAAATTTGACGCAAACCTATGTTCAGGTCAAATTGCGAAAGGTTAACTAACATTTCATTTCCCTTAGCCGGACTTTCTGTTTCATTTTTCGTAATAAGGATTGTTTTAATAATTTAATTTATTTTACACTCTACAAGCTGTTACACGGACGTTGTTCACGTAGCATTAAAATAGAGATAAATGCATTAAGTAAAACATTTCACTCCCCACCAGACATACCAAGTCTCAAGCTTTTTGCACATCACTATTATCTTAGAGAAAATGTTCTTTTAAATCGGGCAAATGTTTCAATTAAATAAAGTAACATTTTCTGTATTAAAATACTGGTATCCAGAACGCCGGAGGCTTGGCAGCTCTGCTCCTCTTAATAAAAACATATATGATTAACCAACACTTTATCACATTTTATAGGAGACAATACGGAATTTCTTATTTGTATGGCCTTACATATATCTCAGTCATAAAAATGTAAAATTTTGTGCCAATTAATGCACGCAATTGCGAAAATGAAATCGCAAAGAATGAGAAAAGGAAGGCCAAGTAAAATCGTGTAAATCGAGGAATCTTTCTTCGTAGTGCTGGGAAAATACTGCTACAAAAACTATTTTAGGTGGTATTTGGTGTGAAATGTTTATATGTATTCATTCCTGTCCTATATATCCTTTTTTTTTTTATTTGCTTATTCCATTTTTCTTTTGCACGTGAAAATCTTACAAATTAAAATTAACTCTTTGGGAGAAATTGTTATTCATTTTTATTTTGGCAACAAAAGTTTATAAAATTTAACAGAATAATGTCAGTTTATTCTGTATGAAAATAACGAACTTTTTCATTTATAATCAAATAGTTGAATAAATAAATGAAAATATTATTCTATATAGTATATAAATACTATTTTCATTTCTGCGTTTAAATAAATCTATATGCAAATATCTATACAAAGGCATTCATTCATTCCTTTTGCTTTGATTTGACTTCAAAAAACCATACATACTTTCACATTTATGATATTTTTAGATGAGATGCTGTTGCTACGCAACGGTTAAAAGAAAAAATGAAATATAAGTAAATAAATAAAAAACATAACATAATATACAACATAAAATAAAATGACAAAACAACATAAAATAAAATGTTTTATATTATTCGAACACATGTATAAAATTCTATCATAAGTTATACACCTAATTTAAAAGCTCTGACAAATGTTTTGACAAAATTGCAAACTAATAAGAATAATTTAATACTCTTATTTAAAAATTTCAGCATCCAAAATTTACCATTTAAATCTATTATTCATATGAGCGATTTCTTTCAACAAATGAAAATTTGAAAATCGTCTGACTTCCCATAGAAAAGCATTATATCACAAAATAAAATGTTCTGTATATTCCGAACGAATGAACCAAATTTAACCCAAAACTATACAGCTAAATCCGGGGAGCTCATCAACATGCCCAGGGAATTTCAAGCCGATCGGATGCTTTTTGCGGCAGTTATCGCGGAACAGACAGACAGACTAACAGACAGACAGACTAACGGAAACCAAAACTTTTCGTGTCTCCACAGTAAGCCTTCACTGACGTTTCGGCAATTAACTCAGTAATTAAGTATGATGTTAGAATGGAAAAAATCCCCCACTAATCTTAGAACATTTATTATTAGACAAAAAAACATCAGTAACTCAAACATATTACTTATAACGTAACTACTCGCGTTATATTTGCAAAATATGAATCGCGTATCTGTCAGATATAGGGCGGACAACTGCATGTTAAAGATGATCACTACCGGCACTCCCACTTTCTCATTATAGCCCTGCCGACAATTAAAAGAAAACAATAAAATAAACTTTTTTAACACTTTCCAACACAGTTGAAAAGTGTTTATGAATTCGGTTTGTCTGGCCGTCTGTCTGTCAACGCTCTAACTCGCGTAAATATACTCGGATTTCCATGCAGTTGATGTATGCTACTGATGTTCATGGCCATGGCATGAACCATCGCATGTTCGTTATTGAATATGAAGTGTGTAGCGTTAATTGCTCATTTACAGAAGAACTCAAAAGAATTCCGTTATATTATGTTCAATGGGGAAAATTATTTGAAGTGTATTTTAACGACATTACACTATTTCAAATGTATTGAAATTGCTACAAATAACTGAATTTCACTACAAGATGATTACTATAGAATAGGTCATTTATGCCATTTATATTTCATTGACAGGGACACGCAATAGAAATTGCTTAAAGTATTATCTTTGAGCAATAATTACTGGAAGTGCGTTTTCAGATTCGGTATGCGCTTTTAAATTTAGGTAATTTTTTGAATGTTACTCGTTGTACATAATTTCTACACCTCGTATACAGGGCTGCACAAAAGAATTCACGAAGATACTATTAGCAGAAATTGTTGAAGGGGAATTTTCAACTGTGATATGTATTTCCCATTTGAACTAAATTTCTGCATGCATGTAGTTTATAGATACAAATATACCGGGTGTCTTAAAAAGGACTGACTGATTTTAAAAATCAATAACTTGCAAACGGTGACAGATATTTAAAAAATTCTTGCAGGAGGGTTATGCAAAAGGTCAAAAGTTTTTTTACAGTGATTTTCGATTTTAGTTCGAATTACAAACAATAGATGGCGCTGTGAGCAATAGACGCTAAATTCAGGCTCGATTTTTGGTACTTTCGCACCCACTCAATACATTTTAATCTCCCTTTTCCGCATGGACGAAGAGAAAGTAACAAAAATCGAGCCTGAATTTAGCGCCTATTGCTCACAGCGCCATCTATTGTTTGTAATTCGAACTAAAATCGAAAATCACTTTAAAAAAACTTTTGACCTTTTGCATAACCCTCCTGCAAGAATTTTTTAAATATCTGTCACCGTTTGCAAGTTATTGATTTTTAAAATCAGTCAGTCCTTTTTAGAACACCCGGTATATATCATATACAGGGTGTGATGCCTCGGATGTTAGGGATGAAGTGGTAACGCGGTAACTTCAATAAGGCGGAGGCTCAAGTTGAAATCAATTTGAATATTTATTAAAATACAGTAAAATTAAATTAAATAACGATTCTTGATTATACTTGAATTATGCACAACTAACTATAATGTGGGTGCGTTTTCAGCTTATGACAGAGTTCATTAAAAAAGTAATGTCCGGCAAACGTGAAATAGCTTACATGACTTTAGTAAATTCTTCTCTCACAATAACTAAAGAGTCATTCAATAACAGTTAACAAAATAAAATAACTGTTTCTGTCTATCAACAGCAAACTAAACAGTTATCGTTTCTTTTCCCTCACGGCTGGAGCGGTAAAGATACTCCCTGAGGTAGCAGACTATGCTTTTTCCTTCGGACTCGCTCCGAAGTAACTGATCTATCCGTGAGAACAACCTCTTCTGCTGGGATCAGAATCCAATCTCCCGTTCTATAGGATCTCATCATATTTTCTCATCAGATCGCTCTCCTTACAACAAAGACTAACTTTCGCCTACTTAGAGCCTTAGCTGAGTGACATCAGCAGGGATCGCAGCATATAGGACAAATTTTATTGTTCTTACCAGTATCTTTTATCAACGATCTTCAAGAGACATTTTTATAAGATATGCAATAGGAATATATCAAGAGGATTATTGATCAAATATACTGGTAAGAACAATAGAATTTATCCTATATGCTGCTACCCCTGCAAACAAGCTTCGAGATTATAGGTTAAAAAGGACTCCTCGCTTCCTGCGTAAGAAAGTTTGAAGTTTAGTTTCACTATCGTACAGGCCTGGCAAAAGTGCGGTATTTTGCGGCTTGAAAGGGATTCCGTACTCCCTACTCTTTTCCTCTCCTTGTCTATTTTTCGTCAAAAGGTAAGATTGGTTGAGATTAATCGATTCCTTTGATCACTTCCTGCACAATCTCGGACTTAGAGAATAATTTGAGCTAGAATGCTTATACATGGGTTTTCCTATATAGAGTTTTGTCTGAATATACATAGGGCTTTTCTGTGAGGTATCTTAGATTACTTACAAGAGCTGCTCAAAGAATTCGGATAATTTTCCGACTGTAGTTGGAAATTGCTGAAATTGGGTTTCTAAATGTGTTATGCGTTTCCAAATGGCTCAATTAGACATCCGATTTCAATTATATTATTCTGAATGTATTCGAAAGTATTTCATAACCTTCGCTTGACGCACGATTTTTTTCTTTCTTGTTTTAGATCACATGGTTTTTTATTTTGTTTAAAATCAAATTATTATTAACCATTTTGAAAAATGGTTATTGTCCTCGGTCAGGGTAGGAAATCAAAAACATATCTGAATCGTTTTATCAGTTGAATCCCGCATTTTATTCGTTTTCTGATTGGTCTATATAGTAATCTGAATTTTCCCTTTACTTTCAACAGAGATGGATACTTCTGTTGCCACTATGACAAAAAAGTAATAAAAACTACAAAAAAATAATAACTCAAACAAATTGAGATACAGCTTTCAAACAAATTGCATTTAAAAGCACATTTTTTTTCTCTATACGACGGTGTAAAAAGTAATATTGTGGGATGTTTAGAAGTTTAAGAATGAAATTTCATTTAAAATGGGTCCAGGAATATTAATGTTTAATCCATGGCGTACGTAATGTATGACCAGCTCCGTAGAAGTTTAAACATTTACAGTACCGAAAAATGTAATCCATGGCGTACGTAATGTATGATCAGCTCCGTGCGATTTTTTATGTCTTAAATTTTAGTCTTTGAAAAAATCATTTTCCAAATGGTCGTTGTAATTTGTTAAATTGCATTTTTTTAAAATTATTATTGTTATTATTATCGTCCTTTTAGGATTATGGAAAGTTAATAAAAAGCAGAAAATCTGAAAAGAAACCTGAAAGCATTGAGGACAATTTAAAATTATACAGGAGAAAAGAACACTTGCCTCAGACACCATTATTTTGACATGTTTTCGATCCTGAATTTGAATTCCGTGAAGAAAAGGATTGACGATCTCCGCTGGATTATGGAAAGCGATGTAGTAGACACGATGCTTTGGATCGGAGTGGGAAACAGGATCGGGAGATAGATTATTCCAATCTGAATTTTTCCATTTCAGTGTCATTTTCAGCCCTGCATAGTAATTGATGGATTAAATTAAATTAAATTTTTCAATTAAGGTATCTGACTACCTTTATAATGCAATTTGAAATCAAACACTCGATTATCTATCTTGAATCGATAATAATTTTTTTAACACTTATCAAGATATAAAACTATAAAACTATGTATGAAAATCACTTGAAACATCAAAACTAATTTAATAATTTTAAAAGTGATAAAAATACATTTACAAGGCAAATAAATATCTTTATTTATTCAGATCAACATGTTTAATTGCTCTGACGATGACATTCTCAAGATTTATACTGGTACAAATTGTTTTTCAAAATATTAAAAAAACTGGTAAACAAAAATCACGCGATCTCATGTATAATGAAATGAACTGCAATATTAAAAATAGATATTTGTGAACGTGAATTATTTTATAGTATTGTTTCATTATTCTGTAGAGCATCTCTTTCCAAATTTTAGGAAGTTCCATGGAGGCTGGATCATTGCATATATTCTCACTGCGTAAAACTATCACTATTGGTTCTCGGATAATGGATGGTAAATAAAATCTTGATGGATAAATTATTCTACTACTTTTAAAATTAATCTGCAAAAGTTCTTTGTTATATAGTCTAGCCAAAGCTGTAGTTTTCTTGTTGTATTTGATATCTGCTATATTTTCTTACATATATTTTTTTCTTACCAAGATAGTTAAAAAATGTTTATGGAAACTATTTGTCTGGTCATCTGTCTATCTGCGGTCTGTCCGTGCTCTAACTCTCGTACACATGCTCGTATTGCCATATCATTTTTATTTGTTATAATGGTTCGTTATAAAATGTTATCTATTATAAATGAGATGTGTATCATCTGTAATTCGCTTACAGAGACACACAAAAGAATTCCATTACATTATGGAAAACCGATTACGCTGCATTTTAATGATGTTAAGAAAATTCAATGACATTCTTATGCATGACTGCGGCGAATTACAACGTGCTTTCTCCGCAGTATAAAAAAAGCATCATAGTTATTTTACAGAGATTCCACAAGACAACTCCATTACACCATGATCTATAGGAAAATGCGTTTGGGTTGTGTTTTAAGTACCGCGCGATACTTCGAACATAATGAAATTGATATAATCACTGAGGTGTACTATAACATATTTCGCATCGAATTTATTGTTCATTTACAGAGACACAAAGCAATTCGGTGGCTAGAGGTAGCAGGACCGACTATGATCAGGGTTTTCGCTGCCGCTCGCCATTGTGCTATATCGCGACAAAATGCTTCATTCTTCGCGACAAAATGAACAATTAGACTCGCCAAATCGTAAGTGCTCAACTTTTGCTCTTTTTTTTATGTTTATGTGTTAGCACAGACTACACTATTATCCGTATTTCTGAATGATTGATCTCGCTTACCATGCTCAATGGCAGCGTTCCCTTTAAATTACTCTTATTTTTATATATATTGATTCTAGACCAAATTAAGTCAACATCAACAAAGCCACAGCAAGAGTTAGGCGCTATCCTAATAGGTGCTTTTCCTTATTGTCAAGTAATCATTATCTATACATCGGCATCGCGGCGGTAGAAACACAAACAAAATTACTCGCATCAAACGCCAAATAGGGAAAAAGGTTGTTGAAATGCGGTGCTGGAATTAGCCATTTACGCTCATCACTATTTATTAGTTGTATCCAAAGTATCATTGGCCGGTCAATTTTTTCTATCGGTAAGCAGACTGTTGAACTGTCATAGCAATTTTTAGTATCCCTTTAAGACCCAACCCGCACGATCGTGCGGGTTAGACATACATGTAAATTTTTGCATCTGAAACAGTCGTATGTAATGAAACCCCGAATCGAACGATTGTTCTCGTTTGCAAAAAGAGTAAAGTATCATTTTTTATCAACGGATGACGGTTGTAGTACATGTTTTACTTTTAGCCGGCATGATTAGCTTTGTTTACAAGTACAACGAAAACAGCTCATCATTTTATCTGTCGTAAAAAGGTAATTATCAGTATATTTCTAATTGCTTAAATAAATATTTTTGCTTTAATGTCTAAATAAGTGTAATATAATAAAAAGCATTAATTATACACTATTTATGTTGCTCACAGGACTTCAGATTTCGTTACCCGCACGATCGTGCGACTTGGGAGTTACGTTAGTCAGTGCTACTGTAAAGGTAAGAGTTTTCTCAATGTTTATTTTGTTTTCTGTTTCAATAATTTTGGTGACAGCCAGAATAAAAACGAAGTATGTTGTTATATAATTAATGCCATATTTTCTTGGGTGTTGTCATGGATGAATTATTGTTTTTTTTCAATTAAATTTTACTTTTATTTTTCTTTTCGATTAATAAAATTTTTTAAGAGATTAAAAAAAAAATACTTTGTTAACTTTTAACAAAGCAAAATAAAATACTTTTTCAGATGCCTAAACGGAAAAGAATTCTCACATGAGAAGAAATATTGCAATTGATGAATAAATCAGACTCTGAATTTAGAGGTTGCGGACAAAATATTTGAAGCAGATTTATTAGAAGGATAGTCAAGTTCAGATGGGTTCGATGAAGAAAAAAATACAAATATTTCTTTAGAAAATGCAATTTTGGATCATTCTTCCTCATCAAAGTCCCCTGAATTCATTCCTCAAAGTTCTACCTCCAAGCCAGTTTCGGCAGAGGCTAAGATAATGAAAACAACAACAACAAAAATACATGTGGGATGTTAAGAAGTTCATTTCTGTACATCATTCTGCTCCTAGATTTCATGCAATTGCAGGTATGTCTTTCATTTCTTAAATTTTAATTAAAAAAAGTTACAGACTTATAGAAAAAATAAAATCGATATCATAATTTTTTTTTTAAATAAGCCAAACATTTTTAAATAAATTAAAATATGAATTTTTTGAAGTCGATAAGTACATATCTCCAATATTAATTTTTTTTCTCATTTTTTTAGGCTTTAGAGACAGTAAGGATTACATTGCAGTATTTCAGCCAATACATCCCAAATCATCTTATATGTAATTATTTCACAGGAAAAGCCTGACCCGTACGATCGTGCGGGTGTGGCTTTCTTAGAAAAATTCCAACCCGCACATTCGTGCGGGTACTCTCCACGCTCCAGGGGGTGGCGAAAAATTTTTTAATTATTTTTTTAAGTCTCATTAGGGTCAGTATAGAGTTAATAACCAGAAGAATGTAATATTTAAATGTGAAAATGTTCCGGGTCCGGAAATGTTCCGGGTATATCGCATCCTTGCTTCAAAAGTGGCACAAATCAAAAAATGAATTTTTTTGAGTTATGGCTGCCATTCTGCTTGGTTTTTATTCCTCTGTCAATTACCTTAAGTACCAGATAGTACACTGAAAATTCAGTCACAAGGTAGCAGTTGTGTTTGCAAGATAGTCATTGACCTTTACGTAGACCGAAACAGTTTTTCGCATTTCCTGAAAACGTAGTTTTTTCAGTTCTGGCACTTTTGGAGTAAGGGTGCTATATATTTTCACAATGTTAAATCAAAAAGCGCAGTTTTGAATTTTTTTAAAATTAGAATTTTTCTTAAAATCTAGTGGCATGTAACAAAAAAAAAAAAAAAAAAAAAAAAAAGTCTAGGTTATGAAGCTAGTAGAAAATCTAAGTACATACAAGGTATCACTGTATATGCTAAGCCAAGGTTCTTACAGTCTTAAAAATCTGCAGCAAATTGGCATGTAATTCAACCGTTTTTAAAGATGACGGTTACTTGGCCATATTGACCATATTATTGACCACATTATGGTCAGAATGGAGTTAAATTAGGCTTATGTAACCATTTTCATTGAAAGCGGTCGAATGACTGGATAGTTTGCTGCAAATTTTTAACAGTGTACAGTTTCAGGGAAAATAGCAAGTTTTTTTTAATAAAACACTTGACTTGTAATCGAGCGATTGCATAAGGCGAGTTTTTCTCTAAGCAAATACTGGTATTTTCTGACCCGTAGGAACCCTGTAAGTACATAACGGGAACATACGGAAAACATTGTGTAGCCACTTCATTTTAAAATTAATTGAAATAGCTACATATACTGATAAGGACCTGCACATGGAGCTGTGTAATATATTAAATGATTATGGGTTTTATCAAAGAGCAAAATTTTTGGAGTACCAACAGATAGAGCAAGTAGGACGACAGGCGTCAAGTCTGGGTTTACAATGCACCTAAAAAATGATGTCCCCAGTGTATAACAATCCATTGCATTGCACACAGGTTAGCATTAGTTAGCTCGCGGGCGACAGATAAAGTACTATATTTATTGAAATATCAGGGCAATCTAAATCGAATATATAGATATTTCAATCGCTAGGCTAAACGTATGAAACTGATAAAGAAATGTATAAGACCTTAGATATTGAGAAAAATAAATTTGTGCAGGCGTCTACAACAATATGACTATCCTTGTCGTTTAGTAAAATGCATTAGGAAATTTGACCAGTTCTCATTCCTGAATTGATGAAAGACAGCAGCGCTGTTGGACAGGGTCTGCCAATAGCAGTTACAAGTTTAGGATTTGGTGCTGGAAGTTTTTTAATTTCGAATATTTTATTTAATCGCGACAAATTATGCCTAGCTTTTCAAAAGCAGAACATCGATTTTTCTACTGCAAAATGTCAAACTGACATTATAATTAAATGTTCAGAGGATATTTCTTCTAGTTATGAGGAAAATTGTAAAACGTTTATGGAGAATATGACAAAAGAAAATCAAGATTTTGTTTATGGAAATTACTCAGTTCCTGATAGTAAAAAAGAACATTCTGTCTTACAAAATTTAAAAGAAGACTGCATAAAGTATACCTTTGAAAATTCAAATGGACGGTTTGTTGATTCAGAACAGCGAGAGATGTTTAGAGTATTTTGACCATAAAATCTCCCATTATCAACGGATAAGGACATTTTTCAAAATTATGGTATAAAAGAAATTGAATCAATTTTTAGCCTTATGAATTTGGATGATACAGGCAGTTCCTTATCTGAGGTATTGTCAAAATGCTAATTATTTAAATGTTTATTGAGTTCTCGTTGCAGAATCATAAATGCAGGAAATATCACAGATTCTATTCGAAGAAACCACTCTCAACAAGTTTATCCTATAACAAGCAACAGGCTTCACATAAAAGTTTAATGAGTTAAATCGGGTTTCGAGTTATTTTCTGGATTGACATTTAGAATGTACATACTTTTAATAGTTTCTGTAGTAGATCGGTGAAGTTAGATGAATAACAGATTTGTGTGCAATTACAAAAAAATATGTTACTTTAGAACATATTAGGGTCAATCCATTTCAAGTGGTCCAGAAAATCATGAATTCGTTGCTTGACCATTTTTAAAAAATCTGAAATTTTTTGTACAACAACCCTAACATGATGGAAGTTCAAAATGACTATTATTTTAATTTTATTAATTTTTGTTTTTGCATGGCGGCCATCTTTGTTTCATCCTCTGCAGCAATTTTCTCACAAGAAGGGTTTACGGAATTGTAAATAATTCATCGTTTATTTATCCAATTTAAATGCGGATTAAAGCAATTTATACAGAATACATTGGGATAAAAATATGGTAATGGAGTAGTTTCCGAAACTAACTGCTTATTGGTAAAATTTAAGCATAAAGTTTCCGTTTTTTTTCCCAAATTTGTCTGTTTACAAGAGGAATTTTTCCAGCAAGGAATACTGTCAACATGAGATAATTTCTTTTACAAATAGGCCGAAAGTACTTGTACTCACACGCCGAGTTCCAGATCGGGGACTTGCTTTCTCTTCGCTAAAAAAAATCCCAAATTTTTCAAAAATGTCAAAAATCGCACTTTTCAGGCTTTGATATCTCTGGTGGGGCACGAGATAAAAATCTGAATTTTTTTTTTATAAGAGTATTGTATGGTAGTGTTATGCACAAGAAATTTCAGGATGGAGATTTGACTACAAGCTGAGATATGGCAAGGCAACATGTCAAAACAATACTGCCAAACTATTGTTTTGTTGTAGTCACAGCTAAGTATTTATCTCAGAGTGTCATTTAAATTTATGTTTTTGATTATCTTTAAATAATAGTAACAGAAAATAAAGCCTTTTGCAATTAATTAAAAAAATAATGATGCCTAAGGCCAAACATTTTGTATGGTTTCAGTAATTTTTGTTGTAAGTAATTTTAGTAACTAAAAGAAACCTCAGCACTTTTACATAAAGAAAAAAAATATTTTTATACAAGACCTGAGACAAAAAAAACATAGGGAAAAAGAAAAGCTGTTAATGTTGTCATACTTGTTGAGACATGATCAAATGTGTCAAAACACATTCTTGCTTGTTGGTTCAAAAACCACAATTTTGATCTTTCTCAAAATTTTATTTGTTGGAACCAAGTCTTGTCATTTCTTGATAACTTGATTGAAGATCTTGGCCCTGCTGGCTCATAGAAATATACTTTGAAATCACTATGTGCAAGTCTCAATTCATTAATAATTCCTAGCCTACTTCTTATGCAAAAATGTGATTTTTCTGCAGTATAAATTTTGAAAAGGCTTTGGGTATCTTTACTTTCTGAAAATTACTTGAGGCTGATGCATGGTAACATCGCATAATGTTTCGAACGAACATAGCTTTAAGAAATCTGCCATGATAATCCAGACATTAAAAAATATATCTTTGAGGGAATCAGTAGGAAGACCAAGTTTAAATGTAGATCAATTATTATTGCTTAAGGCAATAGCAGACATAGCTATTATTGGAAGTGCTGCAGATGCAAAAAGAAGAAACGATTCAATACGAAGTGTCAAAACTCTGGATGACCTGACTGCAGAACTGAAAAAGGCTGGTTTTGCAATAAGCAGGAGTAGAACATATCTTCGTTTGCTTCCAAAAACTTCCTCAATCATCGAGGGTCGAAGACATGTCCCCACAGTGCCGATAAAACTTTCTCAGGCTCAGGCTGATTATCACAGATCTCATATTGATACCCAATTTGCAGTAACATCCATCCGCTATTTAGAAACTTTAGCTTCAATTCTTGGACCCATGCAAGTGTTTCTTCTTTCACAGGATGACAAAACGGGTGTACCTTTGGGAATTACAGCAGCCAATAAACAGGCTCCGATACTGATACATATAGAGTATCTTGTATCCTTACTCGACCACGACTGGGCCGTCGCTGAACGCCACAAACTTATCCCATCTGTTTACGCTGGTATTGTGATTGCTCCTGGCATGGCAGGTCAAAGTAAAGGCATAGGTTATTTTGGTCCGACATTTATAGCTATAAGAAGTGGAAATCACAGTTCTTCCACAGTAAATACTCATGCTCAGGATTTTGAAACTCCATTAGTACTCAAAGACTTTGAAAAATTAGTGAAAACAGAAGAGGGTTTCATCAAACCTGTAATCATAGTTACGGTTGATGGAGGTCCAGACGAGAATCCCCGCTACCAGAAAGTTATATCGTTTGCTATTAACCATTTCAAAAAGCATGAGTTGGATGGAATTTTCATAGCGTGCAATGCTCCTGGAAGAAGTGCATATAATTGAGTAGAAAGGCGAATGGCACCACTCAGTCGAGAACTGTCTGGTCTTATACACCCTCAGGACCATTATGGTTCCCATCTAGATGAGAACGGTCGCACTATTGATGAAGAATTGGAACAAAATAACTTTGCATATGCTGGTAAAACTCTCGCAGATATCTGGAACTCATTAAACATTGACGGTTATCCTGTTACTGCCACATATGTTGATTCAGGCGAACCAGACTCTCTTGGTTATGAATTGGATTGGTATTCGAAGCACATACAAGAAAGTCAATACTTTCTGCGAATTGTAAAATGCGAAGAAAAAAATTGTTGCTCTCCTGCATGTAGTGGATTATTTCGTGTACTAAAAGGACGATTCATTTATCCTCCAATTAAAATGATACAATCGTCAAATGACATCATTACAAGTAAGGAGGGGAATTTATAGATTTAAGTCTCCGTGTGGCCTTAAATCTCAATATTACAGCAAAGGGATTTTTAAAGATGCTGTATTATTATTTTTCCCCTTCCATAAATTTGTAATTATCCGCAAGAACTTGTGGAAGTTGTGACCAATATCATGCAACTCAGAAGTCAGCAAACAGACACAAAAAAATTCAACAGAGTGAAAAAAGCGAGAAGGCCTGCCTTATACGACCATTGAGAATTGCTGCTCGTCGAGCAAATGAACTTATGTGCTTCGTAAAATTTGTGGAAGATAGGGGAGATGTTGAGTGGATCAATGAAGATGAAGTTGATCATGATTGCATCCAAAAAGAGCGCGATGAAGATAATAAAGTAAAACTGGAAACCAATATCATAACAGATATGGAAAAATAGCTTAAGCAGCTGTGGTCAACATCGGAATAGATATGGGCATGTTCAAATTTAAATTTTACAAATGGCTAAGTTCTTATAAAATTGTAATCTAAGAAATTTTCTTAGATAGAATCTCTCTATTCTAAAAAAAAGTAACTACCGCTGTCACCGCCGCCGCCGCCGCCGGTTTTGAATTTTTTGTGACCAGAGGTTTTCTTCGTTAATATTAAGAAAAATAATGCATACAAAAATATGAAAATCGGTGGTTTTATACAGAAATGTTTGATAAACATGCTGATGCAGACAGTTTTCAAATCGAAGAATTATTTTAAGAGATATTTAATGCTAAAGTTGGACAAAATCGTTCCACTAAAAAAGTTTTATAGCAGCAAAAACTATACATGACAGTGTAATCATTTTTACATCATTTTATGCGTTAAAATTTGCCGGAGTGCAGATTGTATTTCTTTTTTTAATTTGGCTAATTTTTTGAGGTTTCATTTCTATTTTAAATTCAAATTTTCAGCATTTCTAGAGATATTTTTTACAGATTTTAGAAAGTCATATTAATTTAAACTGTTGCCAACAGTATAAACAGCGAAAACAATAATGTTTGCTTCAAAAAGAAAAAAAATATTTATACGTGTAATAAATTAAAAATTTATTTACACGTGGCTATTATAAACAGAAAAAAACGTTTGGAATTAGAATTAAATAATTATGTACAAAAAGCAGGAACTTATTAAAAATTACGTCATAAAAATTATAATTACACGTGAATTTTAAGAGAGAAAGGAATTTGTAAAATAATAAATTTATTAACATGCGTTAGAAGTCTTAAATAGGAGAAATTACGTCTTATTTACGTCACATTACAATTATTACATAAAATGAACACAAAATAATATTGCAAAACGGTTTAAATTTAGAAATTACACTAGACATTTATTTGATATTTTGAGAGGATACTTTTCAACTATTTTTGTTAGGAAAGCGCAAATAATATTTCATTTCTAACACAAGCATTTTCACGTGAATATTAAAAAGAGAAAGAATAGTTTGGTCAAAATTACGTCAGATTAAAAACGATTAATTTAAAATGTCTCATTTAAAAGAACTTTCTTTTCGCTTTGTTAAAAAATACCAGGAGACAAAGACTCTGTTTACTTAATTCCTTTTATATTAGCTTATTTTGAAATGTTGTTACACGTGTCTACGTCATCAAGTTATTTTTATTTCGACGTTTTATTTGTATTTTTATTAATGTTGTACTAATTTATTTGTTCTTTCGTTATTTAAAATAAAAATTATGTCAATTTGTATAATTTGGCGAGTGGTTTGGCGATTTATATAATTTGGCGAAATTGGTCGACGGAATAATCAAGTAGTACCGCAGCGGATTTGGCGTTAAAATTTTCCAATCAAAGAGAAATGAATAGAAATTCGTTTATAGGGAGATAAACCACTGTTTTTTAAAATATAACTCAATCTTTCGAAATCTTTTTAAAGCCAATCAAATTAGCGTGCATTTAGCGTCTGCGGTATCTGGACGGGGGTTGGCGAGCGTAGCTCGTAGGGGGCCGAACCCCCTAGTCTGTTAAAAATATCTCTAGAAATGCTGAAAATCTGAATTTAAAATAGAAATAAAACCTCAAAAAATTAGTCAAAATAAAAAAATTAATGCAATCTGCACTCCGGCAAATTCTAACGCATAAAATGATCTAAAAATGATTAAATTCCTATGAACAGTTTTTGCTCCTATAAAACTTTTTTAGTGGAACGACTTTGTCCAACTTTGGCATTAAATATCTCTTAAAATAATTCTTCGATCTGAAAACTGTCTGCATCAGCGTGTTTATCAAACATTTCTGTATAGTACTACCGATTTTCATATTTTTGTATGCATTATTTTTCTTAATATTAACGAAGAAAGACCTCCGGTCACAAAAAATTCAAAACCGGCGGCGGCGGCGGCGGTGACAGCGGTAGTTACTTTTTTTTAGAATAGAGAGATAATTCAATCTTTCGAAATCTTTTTAAAGCCGATCAAATTAGCGTGCATTTAGAGTCTGCGGTGTCTGGAGGGGGTTGACGAGCATAGCTCGTAGGGGGCAGAGCCCCCTAGTTTAAGGAAAAAAAACCAAGCATTTTTTTATTATTATTTTTAAGTCGAGTAGAGTTTTTTTTTATTTGTGTTGAGTCTTAATTTTTTTTTAATTAAATTATTACTGTTAAAAAAAGTGTGTGTGTCTGTGGGGGGGGGGGGGGTTGCAATTTGCTTACGTAATTATTAAGGGTAGGGTTAGCGATTTGCTTATTTTTGCTGACAAGAGGGGAGGGGGGGGGGGTCAAAAATTGTCAAAAATATGCTTAAGTAATATTTGAACAGCCTCTTTGCATCAATAAAGCATGCGAAAAATAATTGTAACCATATTTGTATTACTCCAAACAACAAAAAAAAAAAAATCCAAAAATCTAAAGAGTTTTTATACGTTGATAACGATATCATAACCGGGGGAGGTTGGTTCGAGGGATGATAACGTGTGATATCGTAAGGGGGGGGGGTAGTCCACAATTACCAAAAAGTTGATAACGTTATACAGGGTGTCCGGTCTCAATGGTGTCCAATGGCTAATTCCTAAACCATTAGTCATAGACATACAGTTCCAATTACAAAATTGTTTTAAATCAGGTAAAGAAATATTTCAAAAGCGATTTGGTCAATAAAAACATTTCTTAAAAAATGACGAAATTTAAATTTTTATACGGTCTCAAGGTTCTATAAGTTATATTTAGTAAAATTTTCCTATTACACTAACAAGTAAGACCAAAAAAAAAGTCCCATTCATATAACACTAAAATTGAGCCAGTTATGAAACTTTAAAAATGCATGACTTATGCCACTTTTCTGCTCTGAAAACAAATCGCGTTTGTAATCAAAATAGGTGGCGCTTTTAGACCTGCTAAAGTTTGTAAACAGTTCCACGTGTACGCGGTTATCACTGCTGGCTTTTGCTTAGGTCTTGTGTTTCCCGCGTGTGAATTGGTTACTTGTGGAATAAATCTTTTGCATTTTTTAAGTCTCTTGGTGGAAAATCGATTTACTTTAGTATGTTTGTAATGTAGGGTGCAAAAAAAAAAAATCATAAGTATTTTTTATTCTTATTATTAAAAATGACTGTTTTCCTGCGTTAACCCTTTATCTCCTGACGTACTGATAAGTACTATTGAAATAACATTTATAAAATTCATTTAATATATCGATTAGTAGTAATACAGTTTAGAATGAATTATACTTTATTTTATCTTGTTTCAAAATCCTTATTGGTTGCACAAAACAAAAATATTTTTAAAAGGATGATTTCTTTTGCCTTTGCATCTTTTCAGCTTTTTTGTCGTTGAAAGATTGGGGGGAAGGGGGGGGGGGTTTCAGTTCAGAAATATTTCTATTGTAAGAACATTATATTTGTACATTTCCTAATTATATAAAATACAAAAAAATATTTTTTAAATAAATTTGAGTGGAGTTATAAATATTGCACAAAATCTCAATAAATTCAAATTTAATTAATCAATTGTAATTGGCAAAATCCTTTTCAGTTTTCTAAATGATTATGTAAATATTCTAATGTAGTTTCAAAAATTCACGACAAAGACTTTAGAAGAAGAAATTTTCATGAATTCATAATTTGGGACATAAAGGGTTAAGGCAATAAATGGCAGTCAAAATTGTAGGTTTTTAAAACAACCAAACCGGTAATTAGATGATATTAAAGAATATTTTTTTATCTTTAATTAATAAAATTATAGATATTAATAGGATAAATAATAAAAAAGATAATTAAATAATTTTATTAGTTAATAATAGAATTCTTAGAATATAACGAAAAAAAGAAATGTCATGGCATTTCTTTATGTAATACTTGTGATTTGTAAAATTATTGCAGTTGCACAATTCTAAGCTTATGCAGATGCATATGCATTAACAAATAACAATAATAATTATATCTGTTAATTCATACATATACAGAGACTAAATATAATCATATTAATGGTCAGTCATACTTTCTATCCACATTAACTACCCAAAATATTAAAGAAAAAAAGAAGAAGAAAGACATTTAGAATATATTGTTTTATTAGTTTTCATGCTCAGTGCATTATGTTTCAATTTCTAATTTGTATGGAGTCTGGAAATATTTATAACCATTGATAAGTTGACTATTTTGAAATTATTGTGATATTTATTAACCTTGATTGGTATTTAGTTCTTCCAATAATAAAAAAAAAGTTTGTTACCTTTTCATCTTTTATCAATTGGTTTCTTTGATACTGGTCCGAAAGTAGAAAATATCTTATAAACTGTTACTGAAGTAGTTCTTGCTAAACATTTTGATACTAATTAAGTTTTTACTTTATTTTTCCATTTTTTTTACAAAACTGTATAACATATGTTATCACTCTTTAATTTTCTTTTACTTCAAATTTGTTATGTATTTATTTGTAAAAATCAAATAAGAAAATAAGAATCTTTTATTTATTTATATATTTTTAATCTAGAGAAAAATATTTTATCTGTTGTGCTTATTTTATATAAAAGAGTGAATAATTTTGATTGTTCAAAGAAAGTTTTTATAACGATGACCATTATACTAGATTTAATTAATGAAATGCTTTTTAAACCTGGTAACATCTATTTTAATATATTTTCACATCATTAAAAAAAATCTTAATTCATTATTTTTTTATAATAATCTGATTTAAATCACTATTAAATTTGAACAAACTGTCATTCTCAACGAGATATCGGATTTTCTGCTGACCAAAGTTTTGTTGCCGTTTTTAGAGACGACAGGTATTTTATTTTTTTCATTTGTAAATAAATGAAAGCTTAAATCTGGATTTTTCAATCCTCTACAGTTGCATTGTGGCACTCAACAATATCTATTATCTTTTTTAGCAGGTTTATTCATATTTATTAAGAATTAAAAATCCCAAATGATAATTGACTCATAGTAAGCGATGCTAACCCGGTGAAAGAAGCAGTGGTATTGTATTTCCCCTTTAGATCGATAGAGGGCGAGCATTTTGTTACAAACGCTAAATGAGTTCGGCTTGGCTTTGAGAGGCCACATATCAAGTGCTTAAAGTATTCGAAAATCTTATTTCATGTGTATCTGCGCTTTGAAAAAAATCGTACAAGTATTACGATTAAGTTAACATTTATAAGTTTCAGATTGGATAAAATAGCATATGTTTTATTTTGTCAGGATTTGAGACTGTTTCTTTTATGATTTCTTTTAACAAAAATTATGTTATTTTTATAAGTTTTTATGTTACTTCAACGATCGTATATATGTTTTTCCAGTTCAAAATTTGTACTGGAACTGTAATTCACTTTTAAATATCCGATAGAGATCATGGAAGACGATATTATTCCAGTGACGCAGCCTTAAGCCTAAAATCGTATAGTATCGTATCGTAGAATTCGTAGATGGCGGAACTCATATATACAACTAACTCGACTTCAAAGAAAAAGCGAAAAGTCGCCTTTCAATAACTCGGCGAATATAGTTCTTATTATTCTGATTTTTTCAGAACATTCTTATTTCTGCAGTCTAATGCTATTCTGAAATTTTTACTTTTCTACGTGCAGTATATTTTGAGATCTCGAAACCCATTTTTAAAGTTACTTGGTATGTAAGAAGTTCCTAATTTCCATTTCTGGAAAACGGTTCTAACGATTTTCTTTAAATCCATATATAATAGAAATATGTTTTATGTGAAGGAAATAAGATAACATTTGTTTCCGGGAAAACTCTAATTTTCTTTTTAATTCACTTTTATTTTCCTCCGAAAGAGATCTTATTAAAATTAATATATAATATAAATCTATTTTAGATGAACCGAATAAGACCATTTTTGTTTCCAAGAAGACTCTCATTCGTTTTATAATAAGCATGAAAAATCGGACTATATTTTTCCACTATTTATGGGAATTTCATCGAAAATGTGCCTATTATTGTATTCATGCGCTTAATTTCTTCTGACCAACGCTTAGTGAAAAGTTTACGAACATCCGTAGCTCAGTCGGTTAAGTGCGTGCCTCGCAATACATAGGTTGCGAGGTCTGTCCTCTTTGAAGCAGCAAGCACTTTTTTTTTTTTAATCAAAGTACATTTGATTTTGTTTCTACAATAATATATTTATTTATTTTGATTTTTTTCTTTAAGAGTTTCACGTATCACTATTTCATGACAATTTTTCAGACAATAAAAATACTGTAAAATCTGTCTAAGGCGGACTTTGAGTAAGCCGGAAATGTGCCTACTGCGGAAAGACTTTCAAGTCCCGGCGAATCCATTCAAAATAACATTAATACGTGCTCCATAAGCCGGAATCTGCCTAACGCGGAAACGGGAAGGTTTTTAAGGTCCACCGAAAGCCAATTTTTACATAAGACGGTTGGTTGATTTTTGACGGCCGATTATCTACACTAGGGATATAGGCCCGAGGGGGGAGTGCCCTTCGTGGGGGTCTTTCTAAGGGAACCTAACCCGTATTTGCGCATGGAAATTCATGGCTCGAATTTACATAAGACGGAAAAAAGAATATTTTAATACCGAAAAGCATTCGGTAAAGGGAACTTTAAAACTGATAGATAGATCAAATACATATAAAGTACAATATAAATAAAAGCACATTTTTTTATGCATTCATTTGTTTACAGAGAGAGAATTTTAATTTTGAAATTTTTCAGATTTAATGATAAGGAAAAGAAAATACGCAGTTTCTATTTGTTCAATCTACAACAGTTTCTTTGCATTTACATTTTTTAACACAAATAAATTTCTGTTTTTCTACGGTACATAAATTTAAATTATGCGTTTTTATTTTTTCCATTATCCTTATAATAAAAAAAGAAAAAAAACCAGGCCGTAATTCTTCCATTACCTTTATAATAATAATAATATTAAATACGTGCTGTTATTCTAACTGTAAATGGAAGACTACGAGATTTTTAAAAAATGTCATACATTCAAAATTTTGCAAAAATTGAACATTTACATTTAAGTAGCAATAAATGTTATGTCACATGTTAGTGTTATGTTAGATGTTGATAGATTAAAAATTTACATGATGGAAAATTATTTCTTAAAAAATAAAAAAACAGTAATTTCCCAAATAAATTTTATTTGAAAGTATTTCTTTATATATTTTTTAAGAAAGTAAACTTTTTACATAGTAAGTTTTAACAAAGCTTTCTATATCTGTGAAACAAACCATAACCCCCCACATTTTGTATATTACTTCCATATGTTACTAAAAAGTTCTTTAAAAAAATCAAATAGCACAACACTCTTTACAATTGAAGTATGAGGTATGCTCTTTTGAGGGGGGGGGGAGGGGGAGAGGGAATTAAAGGTGAATGGAATTCACGATTATGAGTTCCTTTTCATTAGTCTTTATTTTTTTTTTATCTTTTTATTATTAACTTAAAAAAACGAATGATATCAATTAAAAAACCCTTAACGGGTTAAAAGTTTGTGACGCAGCACTTTATCTTATTGCTATAAGAATTTTAAATATGGAACTTAAAAATAAGGATATCAAATTTTAAGTGACGCTATATTATTTATTTCATCATTTTATTTTTGTTTTATTTACTAGGGGGCTCGGCCCCCTACGAGCTACGCTCGCCAACCCCTGTCCAGAAACCGCAGACTCTAAATGCACGCTAATTTGATCGGCTTTAAAAAGATTTCGAAAGATTGAATTATAATTTAAAAAACAGTGGCGATCTCCCTATAAACGAATTTATACTCATTTCTCTTTGATTGGGGAATTTTAACGCCAAATCCGCTGCGGTACTACTTGATTATCCTGTCGACCAATTTCGCCAAATTATATAAATCGCGAAACCACTCGCCAAATTATACAAATTGATATAATTTTTATTTTAAATAACGAAAGAACAAATAAATTCGTACAACATTAATAAAAACACAAATAAAACGTCGAAATAAAAATAACTTGATGACGTATACATGTGTAACAACATTTCAAAATAAGCTATTATAAAGGGAATTAAGTAAAGAGAGTCTTTGTCTCCTGGTATTTTTTAACAAAGCGAAAAGAAAGTTCTTTTAAATGAGACATTTTAAATTAATTCTCAAAATATCAAATAAATATCTAGCGCAATTTCTAAATTTAAACTTTTTTGCAATATTATTTTGTGTTCATTTTATGTAATAACTATAATGACGTCATTTCTCCTACGACTTCTAACGCATGTTAATGAATTTATTATTTTACAATATCCTTTCTCTTTTAAAATTCACGTGCATACTTTTTATGACGTAATTTTTAATAAGTTCCTGCTTTTTATACGTAATTATTTAATTCTAATTTGAAAGTTTTTTTCCTGTTTATAATAGTCACGTGTAAGTAAATTTTTAATTTGAAGCAAACATTATTGCTTGCGCTTTTTATACAGTTGGCAACGGTTTTAATTAGTACAATTTTCTGAAATCTGTAAAAAATATCTCTAGAAATGCTGAAAATTTGAATTTAAAATAGAAATAAAACCTGAAAAAATGAGTCAAAATAAAAAAATTAATGCAATCTGCACTCCGGTAAATTCTAACGCATAAAATGATCTAAAAATGATTACACTGTCATGTATAGTTTTTGCTGCTATAAAACTTTTTTAGTGGAACGATTTTGTCCAACTTTAGCATTAAATAACTCTTAAAATAATTCTTCGATTTGAAAACTGTCTGCATCAGCGTGTTTATCAAACATTTCTGTATAAAACCACCGATTTTCATATTTTTGTATGCATTATTTTTGTTAATATTAACGAAGAAAGGCCTCCGGTCACAAAAAAATCAAAACCGGCGGCGGCGGCGGCGGTGACAGCGGTAGTTACTTTTTTTTAGAATAGAGAGATAATTGCATGTGTAAAAATTATGTTAAATTTAAAAGGACGTATAAAAATTTATTCATTGATGCGTTATCATTCACATTTTTCATAAATTCAAACTATGAGTTTTAAAAGATATGATATCAAAATTTAAGTGACGCCTTGATGTAGCCTTAAACAATTTGTTTTAAAATTCAATTTTAATTGTTTTCGATTTGGCTAAATATATTTACACATCTAACCAAAACTTTTAATTTTCCAATACACTGTTAAAAATACCACTTTCACTGAACCTGTACAATGCACTGTAATGTATTTATATGAATAAATTGATTTATCTTTTGTGCCACGCTATACAAAATCAAAAGTAAAATTTATGTAAGGGGTTTCTTTGCGTCATTGTATCCAAACTAAGCGAAATATATGCAAATGGATATTATGACGCAAAGAAATCATTTACATAAATTTTACTTTTGATTTTGGATAGCGTGGCACAAAAGATAAATCAATTTATTCATATAAATACATTACAGTGCATTGTACAGGTTCAGTGAAAGTAATATTTTTAACAGTGTATTGGAAAATCAAAAGTTTTGGTTAGATGTATAAGTATATTTAGCCAAATCGAAAACAATTAAAATTGAATTTTAAAACAAATTGTTTAAGGCTACATCAAGGCGTCACTTAAATTTTGATATCATATCTTTTAAAACTCATAGTTTGAATTTATGAAAAATGTGAATGATAACGCATCAATGAATAAATTTTTATACGTCCTTTTAAATTTAACATAATTTTTACACATGCAATTATAAATAAAACAAAAATAAAATGATGAAATAAATAATATAGCGTCACTTAAAATTTGATATCATTATTTTTAAGTTCCATATTTAAAATTCTTATAGCAATGAGATAAAGTGCTGCGTCACAAACTTTTAACCCGTTAAGGGTTTTTTAATTGATTACATTTTACATACGAATCCAATAACAATCTAATATTATTATGATTTTCGGTGGTTACCATTTATACTTATTTTACAGGATAACACAAAATCTTTCGGATAGATTTTCGCCAAGAAATTTAAGAAAAAGTTTTAGATTAGATAATACAAGACTGCGATTGTTGGGTTTTTTAACTTCTATGTATTTTTTAGCACTGAATCCCAAAATTACATTAATTTTTAACCATCATGTCAGGATATTTCGCAAATCATAAATTGTCAAATTTAAAGAATAACAAAAATCGATATTATAAAGTAGAGGAGATGGTTGTGTTTTTTAATTTTGATAATTGATTTTTACGTACTTTTTAGCACTGAATCTGAAAATGACCTTTATTTTTAACCATCACGTTAGAATTTTATTTCAAATCGTAAATGTGTAAGTTAAAATATTGCGAAAATCTCATACTATAAAACTTATGTAATTTTTTTTTTGTTTTATTTTATTTTATTTTATTTTATTCAATAATTAATTCGATATTTTTGCTTATCCTGGGATTCTTACAGCTAAATAGCTAAGTGGTCCGATGAGATGAGGGAGGAGATTCAATTTTAACTTTGAAATTTGCGAAAAATCCTGATGTGGTGGTTAAAAATGAAGGTCAATTTCAGATTCAGCGGTACAAAATACATAAAAATCAATTATCAAAAGCTAAAAAACATGACATAACCCAAATTTTGCAGGCTAGTGTAATCTAATAATATTTTATAATACGTATCATTTTGTAAAGAATTGAGGCTGTTAATTTAGCATCATTTTATTTAAGAAAAATTCTGTTTTTTCTTTCTTCTTAAATGTTTATTACAAATCGTATATATTTGCATTAATATGTCAGAATGATTAAAGATTTCAAATTTATATTGCGATTTTAATTTTACTCTCAACCATTTTTTAATATATCTGACGAAATTATATTTCGACTAAATTTGTGAATGACCCCCAATTTGCAGCAAAAAATACGCTCCAACTAACAGCTATTACTCGGTCAATTTTAATCGTAGAATAACGGGACTTTTTGTGTATTACTTGTCAGTGTAAAAGGAAAATTTTTTTAAATATAACTCATAGGACCGGGGGACCGTATAAAAATTTAAATTTCGTAATTTTTTAACCCTTTAACCGTCTGGCCCGGATTTTTCCGTTCCTGGAAATCATGTTAAAATGGCTGTAGACCAAAATATTTTAAACAGAACTCTATTTTGAACCTTATATAGAAAGTAGTGATGTTAAAGATATTATAGCATCAAACTGAGATTTAAAAGATATATATCCTGGGATTTACAAGCGTTCTTATAAAAATACTGCAAAACCTTCGGACGGTGAAAGGGTTAAGAAATGTTTTTATTGACCCAAATCGCTTTTAAAATATTTCTTTACCTGATTTTAAACATTTTTGTAATTGGAACTGTATGTCTATGACTAACGGTTTAGGAATTAACCATTGGACACCGTTGAGACCGGACACCCTGTATATGCACAGCCCCTTGTACAGGGAATTTCAGGTGCTTCAAATTGAATGGCGATTTCGTCGGAAAGTTATGTAAAATTGTAGTTTCTTTTTATGTGTAATAAAAGTTCTGTACCTATGTATGAGTATCTTCTATTCCCAACCAAACGGAACTTTTTCCTAATTCCCCTGTTATAAAGGGTTAATTTTTATAACACTAGATGTAATGTGAAACTTACTAGCTTTGCGATTTAACGTTTGAGCTTCAGATCCGCTTTTTCCAATACTTGATCCTAATGTATAACAAGCTCCTGGCAACTTTACAGAATTCAATCCTCGAACGAACACAGGCTTGCTGAAAAACATATTTCAAATCAATATTGACATTTTTGGCATTTTTAACATTCAATTTAAAATAAATATTATTTTTTCGCTTTTAAAAACCGTAAAGTTACTTTTATGAAACCTACCTCATTCTTTACATGTCGTTAAAAAACATACAAATCTGTCAATTAGTTCTCGAGATATTAAATTTTGAAAACGCCCAGAATGCAAATCATTGCTATCTCATCCATACATTACTTTCCCAGAAATACAAAGGGAATAGGGAAGGGGGCGAAAAGATAAATTTGAGAGATATAAGATACAGCGTAACTAACGCGAACCATGAAAAACGTGGCTGTAAATTAAGGATGGAGTATTGAAACTGGAAAAAAGCCGACAGTTTTTATTATTTTTCGTAAATAGGGGTCACCAAGAGTTGCAAATAAAATATCAATGTTTAATTAGTGACCAAATTAATCGGAACATAATCAAGAAACTTTGATTGGGATTTAGGACGAAGGGAGTGGGAGAGGGGAACTTGAAAAATACAACTTAATAAACTAGTAAACCATTTAACTAGGCTTCTAAATTAAAAATATAACAATTTAACATGGAAAGAAAAAGACCCTTATACGAAATTTGACAGCATCTCTGCTGTTAAAATAGTAAATCTAAAGAATAAAATATATATATATCTATGAAATTAGCGTCAGAAATATCGATCTACCCCCATTATCACGGTTCACGATCAAATTTGCTGCCAATTGATTGCTAAGTTTTGGAATTACTGTTTTTAAGCTTATCTGCCATTCGATTCTAAGAACATCCGACACTAGAATTTGGGAATCGATGCTTATTGTGATCGATGCTGTTTTAAATTATGTCGATGTTTATCGATGCTCGATTTTTCCAGAATAGCCCATCACTAATGCAGGTTGCTTGAATGTGTGTGTTGGCAGACTGAGGAGAAGTAGATAAGCTGTCCATGGCTGCAAAACCTGGCTTGAGTCTATAGAGACAGTTTTTTAGATATTTTTTTATTTCAGAGTTCAGAAATCTTATTTTGTCTGAGTAGGACTCTAAATGGTCCGCCGTATAGGAATTGGACTGGTTTCCGTACACCTTCATGCCGGACGAAGACATGCGAACACATGCTTAGGTGGGGATGAAAATAAAATTACTCTTTGTCAATGGCAGGAATTTAGAATTGGCCGTATAATAGCGAAATGGGATTTTAAGTCCTGAACGAGTTGTTTGGGAGAAGCAGTAGCAGATGTCTTGTTGTCCCCCCCCCCCCCCCATGACGGAAAATAAGAAAGTGACATATGCATTTCGTTTGATCCTCTTTTGATCAGATTTGATCAATAATTTTCACCGTTTGATCAATCTTATATCATGAGTTATGATTAGAAAGAACCAGGGGGGTGGGGGGTAACTTTTGAACAGTGACAGCTTCTTATTTGCGTCTGCCTGCACGTTCTTATTCCTACAGAAATGCCTTCAAAATCTATATTTTTAGGAGCACACCCATAAAAGTTAGCCCACCCCGCTTGACGGAATTTCGGGACAAAAATGGTGCCATCTAACGTGAAATCGTTTGTAGAGCACTCCTAAAAGTTAGCCCCCCCGTCACTTGACGGAATTTCGGGACAATAAAGGTGCCGTCTAACGGGAAATCGTTTGTAGAGATATGATCAACGATTTTTAGCGTTTGATCAAACCCGGAAATGCCCCTAAATCGATATTTTTAGCAGCGGGCCCTTAAAAGTTAGCGTCCCCTTGATGGAATTTCGGGACAAAAATGGTGCCAACTAACGTGAAATCATTTGTAGAGATTTGATCAACAGCCATTTTTAGCGTTTGATCAAATCCGGAAATGTGCCCAAATTTAATATTTTTAGCAGCGGACCCCTAAAAGTTAACCCCACTTGACAGAATTTCGGGACAAAAATGCTGCCATCTAACGTGAACTCGTTTGTAGAGATTTTATCAACAATTTTTAGCGTTTGATCAAACCCAGAAGTGCCCCCAAAATCGATATTTTTAAGAGCACACCCCTAAAAGTTAGCCCCCCCCCCCTTCTCGTAATTTCGGAACAAAAAAGGTGCCATCTAACGTGAAATTATTTGTAGAGGTTTAACCACTCATTTTTAGCGTTTGATCAAACCCAGAAATACACCCAAAATCGATATTTTTAGCAGCGGATCCCTAAAAGTTAGACCCCCCTCTCCTTGACGGAATTTAAGGACAAAAATAGAGCCATCTAACGGGAAATCGTCTGTAGAGATTTTATCAACCATTTTTGCGTTTGATCAAACACGGAAATGCCCTCAAATCGACATTCTTAGGAGCAGATCCCTAAAAGTTAACCCCCCTTGTCGTAATTTCGGGGGGAAATGGTGCCATCTGACGTGAAATCATTTGTAGAGATTTTATCAACCATTTTTAGCGTTTGATCAATGCCGGAAGTGCCTCTAAAATCGATATTTTTAGGTGCAGACCTCTAAAAGTTAGCGCCCCACCCCCCTTGACGGAATTTTGGGAATATAATCTGCTGTTCGAGAAAGTATTTCGGAAGTGTGTTTGAAATGATACCTGTTGAGTTTGGTGTTAAAGAAAAGTGAAATAACATTGTCCACCTGTTTTGTTGTTAAGAGGTTCTGCCTGCGCACTGTCCCCCCCCCCCCCGTGCGGAGGCAAGCACAAGAAGATACATTATTGTTGAATGCATTATGAAACAAAAAGCTAATTATTAAATACTTTTAATTAGCGGCTATTTCTTTTAAATGTTATTTGATCTAAAGTTATTTCATTTATAATAGTGATCTTTTCTTCATTTGAATCAATAAATTATGCGAATAATAAATGCATAACGATATCTGTATATCACTGCAAACAAAAGAAATAATTTCAAACATCAAAAGAATTTTTAGACATTGATGACGATATCTGTAGGGAAGGGGGGGGGGGGTGCGGGATTTCGTGGAATGATAACGTCTCATATTGTAAGGGCAGGGAGTGTCTAAAATTTCTAAAAAGTTGATAACATTATATACAGCCCCTAACCACTGGGTAATTTACCTAAAGACTAGTCCATTAAAATAAGTTTTTTTTTTTTATCTAATCACGGACTTGTTCTGAACATTTTCATAAATTCTCCCCTCCCTCCCGATTCTCAAATGAAATCTTACTATGCTATTGTTGTGATTTTTACCGTAAGAAAAAATAATATGTATCTTTGTCGTTTATTAGCATAACTTCAGAACTTCAAATCCATAGATGACATTACGAAATCTGAAAGAATATCAAATGAAAAAATAAAATTACCGCACACACATGTTGACCAGTGTCCCATTAATTAACAAAATATCTTTCTCAGCCAACTTTTCTTATAGGAAACTAGTAGCTAACCCTGAATTTTGTGGATGTCAGCTCTTTTCAAAATAAACATTATACACGTTTTGAGACCTTTGACTCCGGCTGGAAATTAAGATGCTTCTACTCTTTTGCGTTTCAGTTTGGTACCCACCTGTCAGTTTCTTTTTATTAATCTGATCTGCTCATGGATTTTTATATTATTATTATTATTATTATGCTTTATGTTTCAACTTCTATCTCTAAAAAATAAGTAATATTTACAGTGATCCTCATTTCTGTTTTGAATATCTAAACAGTATACACTATAGTGGTCTGCACGGGTCGGAATTACCAGGTCAGTGCCCGGCCCGCACAGAAATCAGTGAAAACAGGCCCGCCCGGTCTGACCCGACACAATTTCTACAAAAAATTCAGATTTTTCTTAACATATAATTAGCATGCCTTTAAAGAACTAGGGGACTCGGCCCCCTACGAGCTACACTCGTCAACCCCCGTTCAGACACCGCAGTCTCTAAAAGCACGCTAATTTCATTGGCTTTAAAAAGATTTTGAAAGATTGAATTATAATTTAAAAAACAGTGGCGATCTCCCAATAAATGGGTTTCTATTCATTTTTCTTCGATTGGAGAATTTTAAGGAAAAATCAGCTGCTGTTAAAATTACCACCGTCTTGTTTGGATGAAGTGCCTACAGGCTGATCCCTGATCTTCCATCCCGAGATAAATATGGTTGGATTTTTGGAACAGATAGTGAAGGAAAAGGCTATCTAGAAGTCCAGTGGAATGGCAATATTCCTGCTCCTTAAGCTATTTTGGAGCTGATGTCATGTTCTTGTTCAAGAATATGTGTCTCCTTTTTAATAACCTCAGATATACAAGCATATGCAGAATATAAAACTGTTCTATGACGATGGAAGTTATTTGGACACAGGAATGTCAACCAATGATGATGGTAGTAGTGAAGAAGACTAAGATTTCTGTTATTTATTAACCCGTTCGGGACCAGCATCTTTTACACGAATTTTATTCGGTTGACACCATTTTTTGTCAAAAAAAAAAATTAAATTTAGCTTAGCAATAAAAAAATATCTTAAGTAAGGAAAAATTTACATTTCTTTTTTGTGGTATCAAAAGCAAGCGATAGAAACACTTTTCCGAAGGTGCATATATGCACCCGTGGTCCCGAAGGGGTTAATTCTTAACAGACTAAGTACAATAGTTTCACCAGTATTAATTTTGCCTTGAATTTTGCTGGGTCTTACCAAATGAAAATAATATGCATTAAAATGCAAAACAAGATTTCGGTTTTCTTTCATCGCAAATGTCTTTTGAACTGTTTATCCCATTGAAAATGTTAATAAACATAACGTTAAATGTAAATATAAGCATCATATTAAAACAAAAATCTTAAAAAATATGTAATTTGTATAACATTTTATGTTTAACAATATTTGTTCTTTCCATTTTTTCATTGAAATCTCTTTAATTATGTGATATTGGCAAGAAAACTCATATGTATCTGTGTGCGATAGATGACGCTCATCTTTTCAATATGGCGTCTCTAAGCTACCACAAATTTCATAGTATTATCATAAAATGAATTCCTTGTACCATTGTGAATCCAAAAAGGTATATATCATCAAGTCCTCAGAGATGAAACCAAAATCACCAATTTTGGCTTCTGGCTCAACGACTAAATATTGTAATAAAACTTTGTAAAAAATCACCATAAAATAAAAACAAATGTATTGTTTTTATTTTATGGTGATTTTTTACAAAGTTTTATTATTTTAATTGCTTCATTTCGCCAGTTTTCGGTGCTGTTTCGCTAATATTATAATTTATCTATGTCCTTCTGTGCTTAATATGCGTCTACTTTTAAATTGCGTTTCAGTTTGGTACGCACGCGTCATTTCTGATTTTAATAACCGGATTCCCCCTCCTGCATAATTATTAATATTATTATGTTCTATTTTTCAACTCCTATTTTTATTATCATCCTCTTTTCTGTTAGGGATATTTGAATCAGTAAGTTGTGATAATGTCGGTAGAATACGACTTTGATAGAGGAAAAAATCGAATGATCCGTTTAGTATGTGCTCAGTGAATCTGTTTGGATTAACAACGTAATTTTCGATGTCCTTCAAAACAGCACATCTATAAATTAAATTAACTCACAAACCAATATAACTGCGACGAAATTTTCTCATGAAATTTAAAATGCCACGAAATTCATCTTACGACAAATCAAATTTATTTGAGGCATTAAAAGCTTTCAAAGTCATATTTACTGCAGATGGTGAAGCAACTACAAGTACTTACTCACCCAAAGTGGAAAAAAATAATTTTGGACCCATTGTTAACCTTAACTGATGTCACAGAAATTGTCACATAACTAGTGTGAAGCGGTCTGTGAGACCGCTCCATCAAAAGATGAATAAAAGAAGAGATTAACTCATAGGATGGTGTTTTTGTACTAAACTTTTTGAACAGGACTGTTATAATTTAAATTCACCTATTCAAAAGTCTCTGGTAATAGTACTAAAGTTCCAAACGGAAGTAGTGTTTGTAGTTAAACTAAAAATTGAAAGTTAAACTATAAAAATTGAAAAAAGTCGCGGTCTGAGAGAACGGTAACATCAGTTAAAGATTGATAGAAAATATTGAAGGTTGTGAAATTTCGGGAAAACTATTTTCAAACCATTTTTGTCCCAAAAATCCGTCAAGTGGGGGCTAACTTTTAGTAGTTTGCAAACCGAAATATCGCTTTTTTTGGCCCTTCCAGGTTTGATCAAACGCTGAAAGTGGTTGATCTCTTCAAACGATTTCACGTCAGACGGCACCATTTTTGTCCCGAAATTCTATCATGTGGGGGCTAACATTTAGGGGTCCGCTCCTAAAAATATCGATTTTGGTGGCAGTTCCGGGTTTGATCAAACGCTAAAAATGGTTGATCAACTCTCTACAAACGATTTCAAGTTAGATGGCACCATTTTTGTCACTAAATGCCATCAAGGGGGGCTATTTTAGGGGTCCGCTCCTAAATATATTGACTTTGAGGGTACTTCCGAGTTTGATCAAACACTAAAAATGATTAATCAAAACTCTACAAACGATTTCACGTTAGATGGCACCATTTTTGTCCAGAAAGTCTGTCAACGGGGTGGGGGGTGGGTAAGTGTTAGGGGTGTGAACCTAAAAATACCGATTATGGGCGCATTTCCAGGTTTGATCAAACGCTAAAAATGGTTGATCAAGTCTCTAAAAACGATTTCACGTTAGATGACACCATTTATCCCGAAATTCCGTCAAGGAAGGGCTAACTTTTAGGGGTGTGCTCCTAAAAATATCGATTTTGGGGGAAATTCTGGGAAGATCAAACGCTAAAAATGGTTGATCAAATCTCTAAAGACGATTTCATATTAGATAATTCATCATTTTTTCTGATATTCCGTCAAGGAGGGGGCTAACTTTTAGTAGTGTGCTCCTAAAAATACCGATTTTGGGGACACTTCCTGGTTTGATCAAACGCTAAAAAAGACTGATCAAATCTCTACAAACGATTTCACTTTAGATGGCTCTATTTATGTCCTTAAATTTCGTCAAGGGCGGGGGGTAACTTTTAGGGGTCACTGATAAAAATACCCATTTTGGACGCATTTCCGGGTTTGATCAAACGCTAAAAATGGTTGATCAAATCTCTACAAACGGTTTCACATTAGATGGCACCCTTTTTGTCCCGAAATTCCGTCAAGGGTGTGTGTGTGTGGGGGGGGGGTCTAACTTTTAGGGGTGATAACCTAAACATATTGATTTTGGACGCATTTCCGGGTATAATCAACAGCTAAAAATGGTTGATCAAATCTCTACAAATGATTTCACATTAGATGGCCCCTTTTTTTGTCCCGAAATTTTGCCAAGGAGGTGAGGGCTAACTTTTAGGGGTGTGAACCTAAAAATATCGATTTTGGGCGCATTTCCAGGTTTGATCAAACGCTAAAAATGGTTGATCAAATTTCTATAAACAATTTCACATTAGATGGCACCTTTTTTGTCTCGAAATTCCGGCAAGGAGGGACTAACTTTTAGGGGTGTGAACCTAAAAATATCGATTTTGGGGCACTTCCGAGTTTGATCAAACGCTAAAAATGGTTGATCAAATCTCTACAAACGATTTAACGTTAGATGGCATCAATTTTGACCCGAAATTCCGTCAAGGGGGGTTAACTTTTAGGGATCTGCTCCTAAGAATGTCGATTTGAGGGCATTTCCGTGTTTGATAAAACGCAAAAATGGTTGATAAAATCTCTACAGACGATTTCTGATAAGGATCGCTAATTTTTTTTTTTTTTTAGTTTTGTGCATTTTGAAATATCCTAAAAGTTTGCCCTCCCCCCTGGTTTTTTAATCATAATTCATGAAATAAAGTTGATCAAACGATGGAAATTGTAGATCAAATCTGATCAAACGAAACGCACATGTCACTTTCTCATTTTCTGTCAAGTGGGGGGAGGGGGGTAACTTTTAGGCGGACTCGTACAAAGTATAATTCAAGTATGGTTTTAAATAGAGCTACAGATGACTCTCTATATCAATCTAATTTTTAACACCAAGAATGCCAGAATCTTATATATAGCTTGAACATGAAACTTATCAGCTTTTAATTTGCTAAAATGGTTCATAAAAGAGTGGAATCTCAAACATAAATTGCTAATCTTTGCAGAAAAACCTTTTTTCACAGTGACTATCTTACCTGCAAGGTGTTGAAGATTTGCCATTGGAGTTATTCTGTGCATTAATCCACTCGCAGAAAAGTAAATTCTCCTCTATCTGAAATCCACTTTCTTTTGTAAAATTCAAACTGTAATAATCATCCTCATAGCTAACGACAAAGTGTTTAGGAAACTGAAATAGACATCGAGAGTTTCAAATCAAACAGAAAATCAGGAATCACATGTTCAGAATATTTACGCAAATGTTAGATTATTATATATCGTGATTCAAAAAATGAAAACAATTTTATATTGTGTCATAACCCCCACCCCTCCACTACTAACAGAGATTAATTCAGGGGATGCCTGGAGGGGGGGGGGGACTTTTTTTCACATGTGTCTTAAATCCTAACCAGGTGTATTGAATTACTGAACCAAAAGATAAGAGTTCAGCAAACAACTGCACTTGCAACAACGAAGGCAGGGAGAGATGGAGGACCACAGACTTTTCCCCAGGTGAGACAAACAGGTTTTCCTTACACTTTGTTTGCCCTTTCAACCTGTAGGGGTTGGGTTGGAGGGGAAACTTGACCCTTTGTTGTGAGCACACAAAGGATAACAGGTTATCTAGAAAAACTGATTGCACATTTACTAAAACTGTGAATGCATATTGAAGCACAATTTTTACACTATAAATTTTATACTCAGGCTTGTGTAAAATTTAAAATTATGGCACCTAAATCAACAGTACATTTGGATTTGAATGACAAAATAAATGTTCTTAGTTGTCATGATCAAGAAATATCTGCAAGAAAATTGGCTTCACCATTTAATTGCAGCAAGCATCAAATAAACGATATTGTTAAAAACAAAGAGAATATATTGAAAGAATATGTAGATTTGAAAAAATTGCAGGATAAAAAGAAATAGAAATGAAAAATTTGGTCGTCCCTATTCAAGAGCCACCCCTAATAAGGATTTTCAATGAAACGGCAGGTGGCCCTTACAGAGAGGTTTCACTATATTAACCCTCTCGCTGCGTAAGTAATTCTTCGCGATGAGCGTCTTTTACAGAATTTTTAATCTTTATCACCGGTTCTTTAAAGGAGAATTTTTTGACTATCGTAATTGGGGAAAATGTCCTGATTAAATCAAAGTTTTTGCTAAAAAATAACTGGTGGGAACACCCAAATAGTATTAATTTGGCGGGAAAATGCATGCCCGAGCATATCTCGGGCTGCGCAGCAAGAGGGTTAAAATTTATACATCACTGAGGTATTGTACAGTCGTGGAAAAAAAAAAGTAAACACCCCCTACTAACTTCTAAACAAATAATCGTAGACGAAAGTTACCGGTACCGAACGATTGGAAATAAAGTCTACTTTTAAATGACGTACATAAAATTTGCTTAGGGGGCCATCTACATATTAAAACAAATCCAAACTTCATTTTTTTCAATTGCAATACCCAATTTTAACGAAATATTTCAAATCTTCGGTTCAAACTATGCCTAGATACCAAATTTCAAATCATTTGAATAATATGTTTTTGAATTATAAACATTCAAAATTTAGTGCTAGTAATGTTAAATTAGATTTTTATATCTTTATTTATATCTCCTGAAATTATGCTCCTAATGTGCTAATTTTTTTTTTGTAGTAATAATACTAATATACCCAACCATAAATACGCTGAATTTGCAACTTTTATAATTTTATTATATAAATTATGAATTATGAAATTAATATTCGAAAAAATTATGAATTGCAACCTACAATTTGTTTGATGGATTTAGATTTATTAAGTCCTGCTTTGTGGAAATCCAAAATTTCACATTTTTCTTCCAAGTAGTTTTCAAATTCTGCTTAAAAAACGGCAAAATGAGGGTTTAAGGGGCCATCTATGGTAGAAGCGAGTAGATTTGAAATGTATTCTGCTGTCCTATAATATAACAGGCTTCATTGACTCCTTGAGTGGCGTTTCAGGTGCCTTGATCAAGAAGGCGCCTCTCTCGGTTAACAATCAAGTACAGAACTTCAATTTGGATACAGCCCATAAAATACGCTCGTTTTAAAATAAATAATTTCTCGGAAACTTATGGTACGAATTGCATAAAAATTTGTTTTTAGGCTAATTGAAAGGTGTAGAGTTCATTTATGCTGTCAGAATTGTGTACTGCTATTGAAAAAACAAAGTTATGGTTCGTTTTAATATGTAGATGCCCCCCTAAGCAAATTTTATATACATCATTTAAAAGTAGACTTTATTTGCAATCGTTCGGTACAGTAACTTTTTTCTTCGATAATTTGTTGAGGAGTTAGTTGGGGGTGTTTATTTATTTTTTTTCCACGACTGTACATGGTGCTTACTGTAGACTCCGGTGTGTATATAATTTATCATTCATTTACAGAATCACAGAAAAAGAATTTGGCTACAGTGCTGCCTATGTACAATAATTGATGGAATTGCGTTCTTAGTTGCGGAACGCTTTTTAAAATGTAACTATGCTTTTACACATTACTTGGGTTGTCTATAGATCATGTACAGGGCTGCACAAAAGAAATCAAGTGCATTTCTATTTATTTAAGGAAACTGGTGAATGGGAATTTTCAACTTTGCTATGCGTTTATTTGAATTAACTTTTAACACACTATGTAGTATATATACAAATATACAGAGCTGCACAATAAAATCGGTTATTTTTCCGACCAAAGATGGTAATTGCAAAAAGTGGGTTTTCAAGTGCATTGTGTGCTTTTAAAATTCTTTATTTAGACATGAGAACGTGAGTTTCAAAACTCGCCTTATCCAGAAAATCAAATTTTGGGAAATCGCGAAAAACCTCTGACTGCGTCCATTGCTTTTCATTGTAAACGAAGATTTTACAATGCAAGAAATACACAATAAAGCTACAGTAAGCAAAAAAAGTATTTGCACGCCAGGTAAATTTGTTGTAGCATATGTATAAATAAATAAAAAGCAACTAAGAATTAAAAATATCAACATTTTTACAAAACAAATAAACATATTTAATATCTGACTTAATAATTATATTTAAAATATGAAAACATAAAAAAGTAGCATTTCTACTGCCAAAAAAATATTTGCACACTAGCAATAAAAATAGAACTAGAGGAATTATTTATAAGTTAAAAACAGTGCTAATATTTAGTATGCATGCCCTTTGCTTCAATTACAGCTTGTAATCGTCTGGGTATTGATTCTATTAATTTCTGACATGTTTCACTGCTGATTTGTAAGCCATTCTTCCCTAAGAGCTTGCTTAAGTTCTGATTTGTTAGAAATTTTCTTTTTCCTTATTTTCACATCCAAAATATGCCATACATTTTCAAACGGATTGAGGTCTGGTGATTGTGGTGGCATTTTCAATTAATATTCTACATTATAAAACAACCATAACCTCGTAATATATGCAGTGTGTTTCGGATCGTTATCCTGTTGGAAATAATATGAATTAGGAATTCCTAATTTCAGAGCACTATTAGATAAATGATCTCGCAATATATTAATATATTGTTTAGCATTCATATTGCCTTCAATAAAGGTCATTTCGCCAACTCCGTTAAAAGACATGCATCCCCAAATCATTACATGACCACCGCCATGTTTTACAGTTGGTTTCAAGTTTTTAATTTGAAGAGAACTATTTGGCTTTCGCCATACAGTTTTCTTACCATCTGAGTCAAAAATATTGAACTTGCTTTCATCGGAAAAAATAACAGTTTTCCAAAACTTTAGTGGTTTGCTGACATAAGCTTTTGCAAATTCAAGTCTTTTCACCATATTTGTTTCACTAATAAATGGTTTTGTCGAGGGGCTCTTCCTCGAATATTTGCATCATGAAGAATATTTCTAATTGATTGTGGTGTAACTATTGTTCCCGACGTTGAAGCGACATCAACAGCCAATTCTCGAGCCCTTAGAAAAGGGTTTTTTGAAGATTCTTTTATGATGGCTCTCCTTTGCCTGGTATTTAGCTTTCTTGGACGCCCAGTTCGCGGCTTATTTATTGTCGAACCAGTTTCTTTTTTCTTCTTAATTACATAACGAACACTAGAAAAGTTTAGATTTAATTTTTTACCTATTCCTCGGTAACTTAATCCAGAATTGTGAAGAAATATAATCTTCTCATGGGTAGCAACAGACAGTTCACACGTTTTCGGCGCCATTAGAACAAAAACTCCCCAGAATCCCTGCTCCAGTTAATATATTACTTGACTTTAAAGTGCGGGGCTAATGTACTGCGGGACTGATATGGTAAACATTTGCATAATGTTCACATTTAATGCCTTTTTTAACAGTCAATGCTTCTTGTGCAAATACTTTTTTGATATGAGAAAATATTAATTTATTTTTCAAAATGTGTAATAATACTAAGGAAAATGGGTAGTTATTTTCATTTTCTTCTTATTTAAATAAGTGAATAATTAAGAAAATAGTATCAAATTTGCTTTCTATGGTTACTTATGCAAAAAAAGTCTGCGTGGAAATACTTTTTTTGCTCACTGTAGTTTTTTTTGCAGATCGTAGCGTTTTTCCGATGCAGATTCACCAATAGAATCGATTGATAGAAAAATTCGATTTTATAAATTTTGGATAAGGCGAGTTTTGAAACTCACGTCCTCACGTCATCTTTCACGTTAATAAGATGTAAAGTTTTGTTACAGTAATCTGAATATGCACTGTAAAAAAAATTCCGCAACGTTCCTGGGAAAAAATAGGCAGCTGAGTTGCCCATTATTTCCAAGAAACATTTCTTGAAAATGACTGGAACTTTACTGTATATGTTAAAAACTTTCCACAGAATTTTGGACTTTCGTCAGTAATTATGTTAGTTTACAAGTTAGATAAAATACATATAAATTTTCATGAAAAAAAAAAATCCTAAACGTAATTGTATATTTTTTCCGAAAAAAAAATCAAATTTGCAGCACATCAAAGTGTCAAATATATATCAAATTTAAATGAAATTGTAAAGTGTCAAAATATAAAATTAATTAGAAAAGAAAAAAAAGTCAAGAGGTAGCATCGAACTCGGGCCGTACAGGTGGCGTGCGAGCCTTCTGCGTCCACGCCACGAAAGACACATTGAGAGCTGCAAACTAATGGGTATTTGAAAGGTATGCTAAACCTCGGCATCCAATTTCTGAAAATCTAAGGCCCATTTGAAGAAATCCTTTCACAAGAATAATTAGAGATAAGAACTCTAAAAAAACTAAATAACTTTTCCCCAGTGTTTCATAAAAACTTCTTCTTTGCTGCAGTAGATGGAGGCACCAAAACTTTCATTTATCAATCCTTCAAGACTGGTTCAGATAACTGTTCGTAGGTGACAGCACCCGACTGATATCAAATTAAACACTTAATTAAACTCTATTTCATACAATAAAAACTGCTGACTTCAACAACAAGCTTTGTCTTACGAAAAAGGTATCCTGTTTCTACTTTGGGTGCTCCAAAGACAGTCACTCACTGCCGAACTTTCCTGCATGTCAGACGTGCAGTCTCATCTATTATGCTTCTATTGTTTTAAACAAAGTATGATTCTCCGTAATATGGAGAAATCCGAATCTTTGCTGAAAATGCAGCTGAAACCTGTCATAACCATACTTATGTAATTTACCCATATTAATCCTTATTTTATCTCTCCCTTTTGCAACAGCTAACTTAGAATTAATAAATAGTACTTCGACATGAAGACTTTGGCGAATGGAATTTCATTCAGTTGCGAGAAGTCCATCTCTACTCACCACTGTTACAAATAAATAAATATCATTTTCAGATGTAATGAAAATCCCAGCTTCTCCTACAGAAATCACAGGTAGGAAATTTAATATTTCATCTCATGTGATAAATATATTTCCTAAATCTGGGTTATTTTGACCAATGCCGTTAATAAATCATGTCCTGTTCCCTTAAATTCTTTATAGATTATGAGCCATGAGGCATGAATAAGGGACGTGAGATATATATAAACATAACCCAGTAAAATGCATAATAGTATTTAATAAAATGAAAAGTAGCCAGTAACGCACTTTGTGAAAATTATGATATGCAAATGTGAAAAAATAAAATATGATATGCAAATGTGAAAAAAAAAAAATACAAACTTATATTTATGAATATTGAAAATTAGTGATATATGCACATATATATATATATATATATATATATAAATGTGTTTATATGACATTATAACATATTGTATATCTGTATCTGGGGTATAAATAAGAAAAATAAGGAAAGTTATAAGACTTCCGAATTACTAATAACATATTGTGATATATAAATTACTAAGAATTATACAATGGCTATGTTTAAAGATTTAGCATCTATTGAAAAATTAAATAATACGAATTATCTGAATTGTGCGTTCAAAATCGAAAATTTACTCATTAAGGACGACCTCTTTAAGTATTGTATAGAGGACCCACCAGAAACGCCAGACGCGACATGCTTAAAAAATAGCATAAAAGCTAAAGCTATTATTAATCTTTGCATAGAAGACAATCAAATTGTTAACGTTAAAAATCTTCAGACCCCGAAGGAGGTTTGGGACAGACTTGAATCCACACATCAGCGCGCGAATTTATCTTCGAAATTATTCCTCCTTAGGGAATTATACTCTCAAAAATTGTCAGAGGGAGGTAATATGAATTATCATATAAACAATATACTAATAATAAAAGATAGGCTCACGGCCATTGGCGAAGAGATCAATGAGTCACATATTGTTGCTATCATGCTTTGCTCCCTGCCTCCATCTTACGCAACTATGATTACTGCACTTGAGACGCGTGATGAGAGTGATCTTAACCTGGTATTCGTGAAAAATAAATTAATAGACGAATTCTCGTATCGTACAGAAAGTAAAAACACTAATTCGCATACCAGACAAACGGTGTACAACATAGAGAGCAGAAACGCCAGCTTACATCCCGTCGACACGGCGTACAAAACTGTAAACAAAACCCATAAAACCAAAAAAATTTCTAACTTTTGTTCACGTTCTGGCCACCTTAGAAATGAATGTTTTCAATTGGAAAACAAAGAGAAGTATAATTCCCAGAAGAATAATTACAAAAATGAGTATAACAGTAACAGAAACTATAATAACGGCGGTGGTTACAGAACAAATACCAGGAACTATAAAGGCCAAGAAAATAGTAAAGATCACTCATCTAATTTTTGCTTTAATAGCAAAATAAACACAGCTAGTGAGAAAAACGACTCGAACGTTCCTCTTCCCCCAGTTGAACACAAACTTGAAAATGAATCAACACTAGTTAACGAAACACAAACAAGAAACCCTAACACATACATTCTAGATTCAGGCTGTACAAGGCATGTTACATCCACAATGGAGCACTTCACAACATTTACGCTAGGGAATTGTGGTAACATCACCATAGCTAACGGGAAAAGATTAAATTCTCAAGGTTTAGGTGACGTAACACTAAACACGGGTTTGAAAAATAGTATAACACTTAAGGATGTACTGTATTGACCGGAATTAAAGAGTAATCTTTTGTCAGTAAAAAAGGCAACCGACAATAATATAAAAGTGATTTTTGAGAAGGAAACATGTTTTTTCGTTAAAGATAACAACACTATCCTAACTGCTAAACTGAACAACAACCTCTACGAAATAAATCCCAGAGATGAGTATGGTTACGCTTTAAGTACACAAACCTCATGTAATAACGAAAACTATATATATAAATGGCACCGGAGACTAGGTCATAAAACTTTTGACGCAATTAAATATTTAGTTAATCAGAAATTGGCTGAGGGATTAGTTATAAACAACTGTAAGCATGAAACGCACTGCACTAAGAGTACTGAGGAGAAACTCTCAGTTCTAACCTACCCCAAATTAGCTAAAAACAGAAGCAGAGAAATATGCTCTCTTACTCATTCCGACATTTGTGGGCCCATGGAGACACAAACTGCAAAAGGAAAGAGTTATTTCATAACGTTCACAGACGATTATAGTCGGTTTACTATGACATACCTATTAGCGCATAAGTCTGAAGCGGTGGAGAAGTTAAAGCAGTATGTAGCCCTAACAAAAAATAAATTCGGGAAAGTAATAAAATCTATAAGATCAGATAACGCCAAAAATATCTTGGTGAGAGCTTCGAAACTATTTGTCCGAAAACGGCATAGAACGCCAATTAAGTGTCCCGTACAGTAGTCCACAAAATGGCGTTTCGGAAAGATAACAGAACAATCGTTGAAATGGCACGTACTATGCTGTCAGATGCGAAATTGCCTAAGCATTTCTGGGGGGAAGCGGTGATGACGGCCACATATTTAACCAACAAATGCAAATGAAAATCACGCCACACCGTACGAATTGTGGAATAATAGAAAGCCCGACCTATCTAATATTAAGACTTTTGGGTGTAAGGCATTTGCTTACGTAGATACATCTAAAAGAACCTAGTTTGACGAAAAGGCAATTGAGGGGGTCATGTTGGGGTATGATTTTCGAAGCAAAGGATACAGAATTCATACGGGGAATAACAACATAATAATTTCAAGAATCGTAAAATTTATTGAAGAGGGGACTACTAAATGTGAGGAAGTTAATGATATTACGGAAAACGAAAATGACGCTCAAACACCTGCGGAAAATATCAAAATTGATTTAAAAAATGATAACGACGATCAAGTAGAAACCCCAACGCAAGATAATCTCGAACCGAGAAGGTCACAAAGGCACAACAGAGGCGTATCTCCAAATCGTTTTGGAGTAACTGTAAATTTATGCAAAATTGAGGAACCTAAATCAATGACCGAATTACAAAACATCGAGGACACAGAAATAAAAAATAAGTGGTTGGAAGCGACAGATGAAGAAATGAAATCGCTACATCAAAATAAAACATGGAGATTAATTAAAGCTATACCCGGAAAGCGCGTCATAGGGTCGAGGTGGACATTTAAGGCTAAAAGAAGGGCCGATAAAACTATAGAGGGATATAAGGCCAGATTAGTGGCCAAAGGATACTCACAAAAATATGGATGTGATTACGACGAAACTTATGCGCCCGTCGTATCACATACCACATTGAGAGAATTTTTAAAAGCAGCCGTTTATAAGAATTTAGACGTGACGCACCTTGACGTCAAAACCGCTTTTCTGTACGGCACGCTTGAGGAGGAAGTTTATATGTATCAACCGGAAGGGTATTTAAAGAAAGGGGAGAAAGAGAAGGTGTGTAAGTTGAATAAAGCGATTTATGGCCTTAAACAGGCCGCCAGGGCATGGAATTTAAAAATTAGCCAATACCTAAGAAACTTAAAATTCACAGAATGCGAATCAGACCAGTGTCTGTTTAAGAGAATTAAAAATGGAAAAGTCGCATATGTAATTGTCTACGTAGACGATATTCTCGTAGTGGGTAATAAAGATGATACGCACGAGATATATACCCAATTATCCAGGGAATACGAAATTAAAAACCTGGGACAAGTAACGCAGTATTTAGGGATCAACATATCTAAAACAGAAAACGGTAATTTACAATTTGATCAAGAGCGCAAAATAATAAAAATCGCGGAAAAGTTCAAAATAACACTTACCAAACCCACCTACACACCGATGTGCAATAACTATTTTAATTTGGATTCAGAGGGAAAACTAATGGAAAATAATATAAGGTATAGACAAGCAATAGGCGGATTATTATACATCGCGACGTTTAACAAGACCCGATATCGCGGCAATAGTTAACCTCTTGGGGAGGAGGAATGAGTCGCCAAGACAAGTTGATTGGGAGGCCATTGAGAAACTCATTAGATATCTGATGACTACCAGAGAATTGAAATTTGTGATCGACGAGTCAAAACCACCTATACTGACAGTGTATAGCGACGCCGACTGGGCAAATGATAGAATTTATAGGAAATCTACAGGGATGACAGGGATGAGCGCCCCGGGAACTCAGCTTTCGCTTTAGAGTATAAGTGCAATCCCGGGGGAGACATAGGAAATCTACAACAGGCAACTTATTTAAATTAGGCAACAATCTCTTAGCTTGGCTTTCTAGGAAGTAGACGAGTGTAGCACTATCGTCGAGTTAGGCCGAATATATTGCGGCGTCAACCGCTACGCAAGAGATCAAATGGTTATTAAACCTACTCAGTGATCTCGAAATGCCCCAACAGATACCAATAGACATTTACGAGGACAATCTGTTCGCCATAAAACTGACCAAAAGTGAAAAATCACAAACTAAAACAAAACATATAGAGGTTAAGTTTCATCATATAAAACATCAGTACGAAAGTGGCATAATTAAAATTGTTTACTGTCCTACAAAGTTAATGCTTGCAGACATCTTAACCAAGCCACTCCCAAAAACTCAATTTGAATTTCTAAGGAAAGAACTGCAACTAACAGTGTCATAGATTCTTCACTCAAAAAGGAGGAATCTTAAAATTCATCCTTCCTACAATCAGTTTTGCGTGAGAATCTATAATAAATCTTCTTTTACTCAAGAAAAATGTTTGTGAATGTGAAATATACTACCATGTTTGTGAATTTAAAATATGCTACAATATATACGTTGTGAAATTATATTAAAATACACCTTTTTTGTGACATATGCTACAATATGTGTTTGTGAATATACGTGACAATAATAACTTTTCCCCAGTGTTTCATAAAAGCTTCTTTTTCGCTGCAGTAGATGGAGACACCAAAACTTTCATTTATCAATCCTTCAAGACTGGTTCAGATAACTGTTCGTAGGTGACAGCACCCGACTGCTCTGAAATTTAACATTTAATTAAACTCTATTTCGTACAATAAAAACTGCTGACTTCAACAACAAGCTTTGTCTTACGAAAAAGGTGTCCTGTTTCTACTTTGGGTGCCCCAAAGACAGTCACTCACTGCCGAACTTTCCTGTATGTCAGACGTGCAGTCTCATCTATTATGCTTCTATTGTTTTAAACAAAATATGGTTCTTCGCAACATGGAGAAATCCGAATCTTTGCTGAAAATGCAGCTGAAACCTGTCATAACCATACTTATGTAATTTACCCATATTAATCCTTATTTTATCTCTTCTTTTTGAAACAACTAACCTAGAATTAATAAATAGTACTTCGACATGAAGACTCTGGCGAATGGAATTTCATTCAGTTGCGAGAAGTCCATCTCTACTCACCACTGTTACAAATAAATAAATATAATTTTCAGATGTAATGAAAATCCCAGCTGCTCCTACAGAAATCACAGGTAGGAAATTTAATATTTCATCTCATATGATAAATATATTTTTTAAATCTAGGTTATTTTGGCCAATGCCGTTAATAAATCATGTTCTGTTACGAGTCAACCACTGGTGGTATTAATGACCAGAAATCCGCAAAATTCTAAAATCCGCACAACCTCTGGTCTTAATCAGTGCGGATTTGAGGGAGTCTACTGTAATTAACTTTATATACTTTTTCTAGGGGGCTCTGCCACCAGCGCCTTTCGTGCGCCAGTCTCCGGAGAAATAAGTTACTTCGCGGTCTAATGGTAATCTTGCATTTTGCCCACTTTTTCATTGTAATTGTATTTTATTTTTGATAATACACTAAATACTCATTGAAACCAATAATCAATTATTTTGAAAAATACATACAATACATCTTTCCAAACGACAATTGTAATAGCCTTTAATAATAATAATAATAATAATAATAAACCTATTTGTCTTTGACGCAATCTTAGTTTTTAGCACTTTCCAACAAAGTTGAAAAATGCGTATGCATTCGCGGTTTGTCTGTTCATCTGTACACGCTCTAACTCCCATAAATATAATCGAATTTTCATGCAATTGATTAAGGTTATTTAGAGTCACCAAAGCATGTTTGTTATTGTATATGAAGTATGTAGGATTAATAGTTCATTTACAGGGGCACTCAAAAGTATTCCATTACATTATGGTATATGGGGGAAAATCGTTTCCAGAGTATTTTATGACATTACGCTATTTCAAATGTATTGAAACTGATATAAATAGCTGAATTTGATGACGATTACGATATGATTACGATAGAATAGGGCATTCATAGCATTTGTCGTTCATTTACAGGGACACGCAAAAGAAATCGGTTACAGTACTGTCTTTGAGTAATAATTGCTGGAGTGTACGGTTTAAAATTTGGTATGCATCTTTAAATTTAATTAATTTTTTGCATGTTACTTGTTACATATAAATTCTACACCTCATACACAGGGCTGCACAAAAGTATTCACGTACCGTTCTCCTTATTAGAGGAAATTGCTGAAGGGGAATTTTCAGCCGAAGTATATGTATTTTATAAGGGAACTAAATTTCGGTATGCATGTAGTTAATAGATACAAATATCTACGTATCATATACAGGGCTGCTAAAAAAATTCGGATAATTTTCCAATTGTAGATGGGAAAAGCCAAAACTGTGTTTTGGAATGTGTTATGCATTTCCATATGGTTGAATTAGACGTAATATTTTAATTTTTTAAACGGTGCAATTTTGTTACATTATTCTGAATGTGTTTAAAAGTGTTTCATAATCTATGCTTGACACATGCTTTTCTTCTTTCTTGTTAATTTAAAATTTGCTGATATATATTATATTATTTTCTCCTGCAGTAAACTTTTTTATATACCAAATTCAATCTACATGTATCACTTAAACAAGTTGGAAATTGTGCGTCAAACGTGGCAAATGAGGTGCGTTCGTACTATAACTAGTTTTATAAATATTTTTTGCACCGCATAATGTAATTAATCTATAGTTTAGTGCACTTCATAAGTGCATATCAGTTTCATTCTGTTCGAAAGGCTGTAACATCATTAAAATGCACTTGAAATATTTCTCCATTGGCCTTAATGTAACGGAAAACTTTTGACTGTCCCTGTCATTAAATTATACATCCGATTTTCATAAAATTTGAAATGACTCGACAAAATTTTGCAACAATTATATATTTAAAATTCCAGACCATTCGGAAGGCTTTAACATCATTAAAATGCGCTTGCAATAATGTTTTCCCACTGGCGTTAATGTAACGGAAAATTTTTGATTGTCTCTGTAATTAAACTATAAATCCGATTTTCATAAAATGTTAAATGACTCGATAAAATTTTACAACAATTATATATTTTAAATTTCAGACCATTTGGCTGGGTAGTTTTTGCTCTGTTATATGCGGACGGACAGACAGACAGACGGATTGAACAACGACTATAGGTGCTACGTATTTATATAATTACGAACGCACCTAAAAAAGCATTTTGCTGTGAAATAAACCAGTTTCAGTTGACGTCACCTCTACGACTATGTCTACTGCGTGACCAGAGATGCAGTGGATGGTATACGTTGGTATACTTCGTATATACCTTCTGGATAACTTCGTATACCCATCGTATTTATAACGTATACACTCCTGTGCATACCCACTGTTTCGTAGTGTATACTATCTGGTGTGGTTGTTTTTCGACTGCACCATTGTGTGTCTTCTACGTAGACGTATTCGCACTGATCAAAGGTCTCAATTATTCTTATTAAAATGGGTCTCATTAAAATTTCTAAGTTTAACATATTAAAAAAGAAATTTTATCGACGTATTATTTTGTTTTAAACTGTAATGGCATTTCTATACTATCGGCAACAATTTTTTTTTCATTTCTGTGGGTGAGATAGGGAAATAGGGAAATGATATCATTTTCTCATTGAAATTGAAAAGAAAATCAAAGCGAAAATTTTAATCTTTTTGCATTCAAAATTTGGACAATTATTATTTCATACTACTATATAACCCCGTCAAAAATGACGGAACGTTGATCTGCATTTCATTTTCATAAGACGTCCCACAAACAAACACAATGGAGATTTTATTATTGAAGAATCTGTATTGTAGAAAAGTACATTTTAAAAATGACAAATGATTTCTACAAATACAAGTGATGAGGACTATTTGGTTACTCAATATTACTTTTATGAAATAGTTCAACAATTGGACAAAACAAACAACAGTATTTATTGCAACAATAATAATAATTAGCAAAGTGAAACACAATATCTGAAGATCACAAAACATTAAAATTAAATATTAAATGCGTTAAAGGGCATTTTATTTTAAAGTATATTATTTTTATAATGAATCCCAATAATGAATGGCTCAATAAACTGCTTTCCATTAGAGGTGAATCAAGGCACGGGGTTAAGGGTGTTCTCAAATCAAAAAGGGCAACTTTATAACATAAATTTTAATTTATTTTTGTTCGGAAATGCGCATGAAACTAGCAGGTGTTGTTGTTCAGAAACTATGTAATCGAGCTGTTTTTTTTTCCGTTTTCTTTTGCAAACGCAATAGATATTTCAGAAAATAGTGTCAAAATAGATGCTTTGAACTGAATTGAACTGAAGGAAGTATAGCCACTCAAGAAAGGGTGAAAAACATGTATGTCACCTGATCAAAATCGCTTATAACTCAATAGGTAATTTATAGAACAAAAAATTGAAAACACAGTTCGATTCCAAATCGCTTCCATGGTCAGGCTTTCCAATTTTATATCTTTCCGTTAAAAATGAATTTGTAAATGTGTTAAAACGTTTTGCGCTTGTTGAGAACAGCCGTAAGAGATAGAAATATTGTATTATAACTCTGTGGGATTACTCATCTATGGAGCTTAACATTTCGTTTCTAAACATGGACTTGGCGCCATTTATTGTCAATTAATATAAACAAAAGAACTTTTGTTAAAATTGTAGTTTTTAAAAAATAGAAAATACGCAGGACGCATCGATTTAATTCAAGATAAAGTTTTAAAAACTTCAGCTATATAACTTTAAAATATCATTCGGTATAAATAAAACCAAAAGTTACCAATTATCATTATTTCTTTCGTAAAATTTTAATTTAATTTTATCAATTTTTAAGAACTTAGCTTATATCCATTTGAAATTCGTTTGAATTTTAAATAAAATTTATGTTTCATATCAAATGTAATTAAAATGTAAGGTACAAATACAATACCATGTTATGTACTACATATATTAATTATATCAATGCAGATAAAATTTCGATTTTTAACATAATATTGGATCATAATTTTGGAGTGAAAACGAAATTGTAACTTAATAAGTGAAAAAAATATTTTCGGCCATGTTAATGCAATCATGATAACATGAGAAGTACTAAAATATGGTTCTTCTGAATTTTCCAAAACTCCATTGCATGGTGTAACCTTGGACCCAGTTAAACCACGTTTTGGTGCTAACAAGGAAGGTCTCCATGCGGGCATACTCCGAAAAATCTGAAAAGAGTACTATAGAACGTTTTTCTCATGAGGGTAGATATGTTTATAACAAAAATTTCGGCGGAAACTCGATAGTGTCCGTAAAAAAATAATGAAAATATGGTTATTTGGATTTATCACCAGTTGGCCATGGAATAATAATAATAAAAAAAGACTTTTTTTATGTCAAATACTCTTTAAGGTAAAAATGTTTCATGTTGAACTTATTTGATAAAATTTAATTTAAATAACTTTAGTTTTGTCAATTTTAGTTTGTTTTAACTATAGTTTTGTTATATATATATATTTATAATGAATATTAACTATGAAAGTTTATGAATTAAAACAAAATTTAAATTAATTAAAATTGTTTCAATCTCAAAATAAAGCCCAATTGAGCACTGTCGAATCAATTTTATTGCTATGGAAACAAAAACTTCTCTGATATTGAAAAGTATAACTGCAGCATTCTTCATCTGACCTTTATTTTGGAATACGCTTTAATATATGAAGATTTATTTTTCAATATGAAAATATTTTTATATATGAAATTATTTTATAGTGATAAAATTAAATAACTACAGCAACAAGCAACATAAATATGTAATACAAAAAAATATATATATATGTATTTAACTTTTTCATTCATTAAGTTCAAATTGATTAAATACTATTTACACGCATTCTAAAAATCACTTAACAAGCACTTTTCAGATGCATTAAAATCGTTTGCTTTTGGCGAGAAAAAGTGCTGCTCGCCAAATCGCGTGACGCTTTCGTCTTTTCGCGCCAAATACTCGAAAATATTTTATATTTTTACAGACTTCCTACTGTAATTCCGACGCTAAATTTGACTCATCCTTTATTACATATATAAGTAAGTACTTTAATTAGTATTTTTTCAAAATATTCTGAATAATCCCGGTAAGGAGACATTCCTTGTAAATTGAACCACATTTTGGTGCTACTCATCAGCCAATCAGAATAGCATGCCTACGACACCTTCCACCATTGTTACGATTTAAAGAAAAGGATATTACTATATATGGAACGAAAGGATAAATCTTATTTATTTTTAATCTTTTAATCCTGCAGATTTTGTATCGTGCGAATATGAGCTAAATAACTTTTATGTTTTATAGAAAAAGATTGATCTCGTTTTTATTGTTTAATGTTAAATTTCTGATTTTACAAGTGATCGTCTGTTGTATTTCTTCTTCATGTAACGGTTTGGAATATAATTGTTTTAACAATTAAATAACAAAAAATGGTTAGCAAAAATTAATCAGGGCTTAATTCGTTTGCCCAGGTAGCACGGAGATCCAATATTGGCCGATATTTCTAAAGTCGCTGAATATCGTACGTCAAATTTACATCTGCCGATTTTTACATAGACATAATTTAAAATTAGTTTTTAAAAGAAATACTTCGAAGTGTTTTTTGTATTACTTGTAACATTATAATACAGAAACAGTATTCTAAACAATAACATTTAATAAGTTTGCTGTTTTTAGAAAACTTGATTTTTTAACACTTTGGCTGCCGTCGGATTTTTCGAACTCTATCCCCAGGTGTCGTCTACTTTTTCTCTTCCTATATAATTCTTACAAATAAAAAACATTACCATGATTTATAGTATAAGTATGAAATCAACTCATAATTAATGAAAAATAATTATTTTAAAGCATAGGCATTTTAAGCATGGGCAAACTGGGTAGTGTCCTCTCATGTAATTTTTGAAAAGCTTAATTTTAAATCTGTTTTGACATTGTAATGATTATATTCAATATTTTGGACCTTTAAAGTAGAATAATAATTAAAAAAAATCACAATACAGTAAAACTTTTGAATCGCGGTCTCCTCGAGGATGCTGAATTTGTCTGCTATTCGAAGGTGTTCGCTTTTCTGAGATAAAGAAATAAATATATGTTGAAAAAGGTGAGTATTTGCTAAATAAAGTTGTCAGTATGAAGTTCTGCAATTTTTATATGCTTCTACCCCAGAAAAGCGGAAAAATTCCATGGTCCCGAGGTGCCCGCTACTGAGAAGTTTTACTATATTTAGATAAATATTTTTTTTGTTTTTAGTCTTACTCTACTGAAGTTCAAAATATTGATTACAATCAGTACAATGTCGAAAAAGATTCAATTATCAGCTTTACGAAAATTGCATACCAAATTTGGTAGTCCCTAAAATCAGTCTGTATGGGAGGTGGAGGAGTAGGACCATGGCTAAGAACTAAGAACTAAGACCATAGAACTAAGTTCTTGTATAATTCTATGATGATACCTGATTTGTCTAAGATTCAACGATGACAAAAAAAAAAAAAAAAAAAAGGGCACTTTAAAATGTCTGAAAATCGAACACTCCGTTTCAGACATTTAAATTTACATTAAATTCAATTCCCTTTCAAACTGATTTCTAAAGGATTGTGAACCACTTTAAGAAACGTAGACTACAGTCTTGTTTCTCAAATAGTTTTTTTCCTTTTTTCTATTTGTGAATAAGTACAATTTCCAATTTGAGTCCGAAAACACAAGCCCAAAGACATATAAAAATCAAGTCCGAGCTCCGTCCGAGTCCGTGCTCGGACTCGATCTGTATCCGTCTCATCTCTATTTGACACGAATGAAAAGTTCTTAATACAATACAAAACGAGAAAAAAAATCATGTGTTAAGCATAGATTATGAAACACTTTCCAACACTTCCTGAATGCTTTAACAAAACTTCGTTATTTAGGGAAATAAGGTAAGTAGGATAACTAAGTAAGCATTTTAGAAAACACATAAAACATTTGAAAGACTGATGTCAGCAGTTACCGTCCACGGCAAAATATATGTATTCTAATTCTTTTGAACAGCCCTGTATTTGGTCTGTAGGTTGATATATATACTATATAATTATAAAGTTTAGCAAGAAAACGCATAACAGGTTGAAATTTCTCTTTCAGCAATTTATGATAAGAGATGGAAACATACTTGGATACTTACTTTTGTACCGTCCTGTAGTTTACCTTGTATTTTTATTACACACAACTATTTAGCTAAAATGTTATTCAAACTAAAATACTTTTAAAACTACTGAAATCACATTTCCAGACATTATCATCTATCATGTGTCCAATTCTTTGCGTGGCCATGTATATCATTTTATCTATATTCTACAAACATTTTTTATTAAACTAAATGCAGTTAAGCGTACAAATGCATAGCTCATTTAAAAGCCACCTTTAAGCAATTCAAGCTCATACTCAGTAACCCTTACGAGTTCTTTTCTGCAGCCCTGTATAGTTACAAACTATAGAGTATGCATAAATATAATGAAACTTAGAAGCACATATCATAATAAAAAATGCATTTCCAGCAATTATTGCTAATGTACAATAATTCGGATCTGAAATCTTTTGTGTGTCCCTGTAAAAGCTATGCACTTCATATTAAACATGAAATAACTTATAGTAAACCTCAGCGACGTATATATATTTTAATTATATATGAAATAGTTTAACATAATTGAAATACGCCGCAAACAATTCCCCTCCCCCTATACTATTATGTAACGGAACTCTTTTGTGTGGCCCTGTAAATGAATAATAACTATTATTTGCACCGCATATTCTACAGAATGCATATTTTAGAGCACTTCATAAATGCATGTCAATTTTATTATGTTTGAAAGGGTGTAACACCATTAAAAATCATTTGAAACGATTTTTTCCCAATGGCCGTAATGTAGCGGAATACTGTTGACTGTCCCTGTAAATGAACTAAATATGCAACATACATACATGCATGCAAAAGTGCATACAAACTTCATTTGAAATAGAAATTGTGCTATAGTAGAGGTCAATAAAATCCAAAAAATTCAGAACAATTGGAGTATATTTGCAAGAGTTAGAGCGCAGACAGTATAAACACTTTTCAACTTTGTTTGAAATGGTTAAAAAATGTACACCTATTCTCACTCTAGTCCCCTACTGGAGAAAATTAGAAGTTCAACGTTAAAAGCAAGAAATACAAAAGAAGGGCAGACTTTTTTTGCAGATATGGTGAGGAGGCGGGAGATTCACAACTCTCCACACAACTAAATGGGCCTGACAAATAAAGACTTTCAGAATTAGTAGGAAATTTGTAACTGAAACATCCAAATAAAAAATGTCAGCTTCCAAAATCTTTTCGAAAATCAGGTGAATTTCTTGCTTTAGTTCGCAGAACACCGGATATCACAGCCATAAAATAGAAAAGGCTGACGGAAAATTCCTTTCATATGTATATGATTTTAGGGGATTTTGAGGGCAATTAGGTATTTGTATAAAAGTAAATACTACTTTACTCACTTTTAAATATTGATCGTTATCGTTGCAGTATGGTCTTAAAAAGGTGCAAAATGTTCCTGGTTCAGGCAGTTCTACGACGCTGCTGCAAACTTTTGGTCTATTTTCACATAAATAGCGACGGCTTATCCTGAAAAGATAAAATAATCACTCTAAGCCAGGATCGGACTGGCCCATCGGCCAGAGGGCCGGTGCGCTCTCGTCCAGGGAAAACTTCGCGCCCTTAAGTGCCTAAGCATCTCCAATATTTTTTCACTCGTTGTACACATACATTCTGATTAGTGTACTAAATTTCGAATTAATTAATATACAGACAACACAAGAGCGGTATTTTTTATTAGCATCAAGAAATCAAAGATATATGGTAGCGATTTCAGGATTGGAAGCCAAAGAGGGCATCTTTGGATGCGATTAAAAGAGAAAACATGCCCCCAACGAGAGTTTTAGTAGCCATAGTGCGTTGAACGAAATTTTTTCATCGCGTTTTTGAATGATGCCTATTAGATTTAACCAAATATTTCGCATAGTTTCAGCCCTTTTGCTTTTAATACCTTGCCTCCCCCCTTCCCTTATTGCCGTCCCTGAATGCACCTATAATCGTGCTTTTTGAAAATCAACCTGAGAAAAAAGAGAGAGAGGGAGAAATATCTGAAGGCAAAAAACTTCTTCTATGGATTTTGTTGTTGATTGGAAAACATGATCTTTCTTTACGGGGAATACAAAATTGATGCTATACTTTTGGATTACAATCCTGCAAGCTGTGGGATCTCGCAGACAGCGTTTTCTTTCGCAAAATCATTTTTTGACAGTAATCTTCGCTTTATTTAATGATTTTACGCGGTTAAATATTGTAGTATTTATTTTGAAAAAAAAAATGCTTAATTTAAGCAATTGAAAAGTACATCATTAAATAAAGAAGTGTCTACTATTTAAAAATTATAATAGGTTATTTGAATAAAATAAACTTTCAAAAAAAAAAAAACCTTAAATGAAATATTAAAATGTTTTAAAAATGTATATTTAAAAGGGTTTTTTAATTATTTATTTTAGTCTGTGTTGAATTTCTAAAAAAGTACTGAACTAATTTTGATGAAATTTAAATGGGACTCATTAGAGAGTATACTCTTTCAATTAAAAAAAAATCACATGAATCGGTCGCGTAGTTTCAGAGTAATCGGTGAGCATACAAAAAAAAAAAAAAAAAGAAAAAAGAAACATATGCTTTGAAATGAGAACTTCCTCCCCCTTTTTTTAAGTCTGTTGAAAAAACATTGTTTACGGAATCCTGCAGTTTGCAGGAATACAATCAGTTCTCTCAATTATGGAAACTTAAATATTTTCCATTCTCTATGACAATGATAAGAGTTTTGCAAATCGTGGTAAGATTGTGCTTAGAATAGTAAATTTACTCAATCATTTTAGCAATTTTAGACTAACAAAGCGACTTTTTTTAGGGTGTTCTTTTTCTGTAGAAACCTTTTATAGTGCGATATCAATTCAGAACTTTATGAATGCATAAAGTCATTTTTTAAGGACACAAATATACCTATTATTTTCTCAAACAAGTATTATTTTCACATTCAAATAGCCTTATCTTTCAGCATTCCAATAACCTATAATATGTGGTACTTTTACAAAAGAACAAAAGAAGCATCAGATTTAATTTTCAAATTTTCTATTTCCACAAGGAAAGTATATTTTTGTTCTAAACATAAATGCTTTTAAAACGAAGTTTGCGTAATGAATTTTTCTTGTGTGAGATGAAGGAGACACCTGCAGATACCACATTTAAAAATGCTACTTTGTTAATAATATTATTAATAATAAAACAATAAATTGTAACAGAAATTGAATTTATGACATTTTTAACTGACTTGATAACTAATTCATATTACGTTAAAGAAATACATTTTAAAAAAATATTGAAGCTCTTATGAGCTCCGCAGTAACTCTATTTGCGCCTGGTGAAGAAAATCTTGTTAGCTTTTCTAAAGATCCTCAGTGCATCAATGGTGATAAGTGGGAAAAAAATGTGGTTACTCCTTACTAATTCCGCTAAAAATAATCGTAAAAAATATATATAGCTACCAACTGACTGAAATAATGTCTACTAATTACTGTTATGTATAAATTATGTTTCCGAAGTCGTCTACTTATTAAGAATTGTACCAACTTTGAATTTTCGAACAATAACACCCCTTTTTGACACATTATTTGAGTTTCTTGGATCGAGACAGCCTGGAAAAATGCATTAGTTTATATGTATTATCTTAAATCTTGATAACAGTTTATATGTATTATCTTAAATCCTGATAAGGTTTGAAGAGTTTAAATTTGAGGATGCTAAAGTTAGATCCATTTGAGAAACTTAATTTTTATTTTCATAAAAATTATATCTGATTGATGTTTTATTAATTTATTAAAGAAATATACTGAATAGACTGAAAAATATTCCAGACTTTTTTTAATCATGAAAATTTTTAATGAAATCGTATTAAAAAAATATATTATGAACAAACCACAAGTGTTAAAAACATCGACGATGTGTACAGCTCGTTTGAATAATTAGTTTTCGGGATACAGAGAAGTTTTTTCTTTCCATAATTTAAGGAGATCGTATTCTGTTATCAAAGGAGCCACAGAAAAAAAATCGCAGATAGTTACCAGAAATATTTTGTAGGAGTTTCTTTGATCAAAAGTAAGTTTTTATTAAATTTATAATCCTTGTATAGTTTTACTGGTGACTAGTTTACTGTTTTAGGTAGTACTTTTTCTTGTAAGATCTTCAATTTATTTTCCCAAATTAGGGATAAACTAATACATTTTGTTTTATAACTGAATTAAGATTTAAGAAAAGCATATAAACTATATCTCTTTCTTGGCTAGCAAGGAACTCAAATAGGGTGTCTAAATTGGATGTTATCAAATTTGAAAAATCAACTTTCGTGTACTTTTTAATAGGTAAGACCTAGTGATGGGCGATTCTCGAGAATTCGACAATCGAGAAAAATCGTCATCGTAAAAAATCACAATCGATACAGCCATCGATTAATTCATAGAATCTACAATCGAGATGTTTTACAATCGATTATAACGAGAAAAGCTAAAAACAGTTATTGAAAAACTTAGCTATTATTCTGGCCGACAATTTCATAGTAGTGATAGGGCTTAGTGATGGGCGATTCTCGAAAATTTACCAATCGAAAAAAATCGTTATCGTAAAATACACAATCGATACAGTCATCGATTACTTTCGAGAATCTACAAAGGAGATGTTCTAGAATCGATTATTGAAATCATTGTTTTTACATATATATAAGGTAGATTTTATTAAATATAGGGTAACTGAAAACAGATGGAATAAAAAAACAACAAACCAAAGGGAAACTACTATAAAGGAGCCATAAGACTGGAAAAGTCTTGTAAGGGTGCCCCCTGGTTGAAAAAAGCTGAAAAAACGCGAGTAGCTATGAAGCGGTAAGGGGAGTTTAAGTATCAAAAATTAGAATTTTTCGGCAATTAGCACCAAAATGGCCAAAGAAATAAGAATCAAAAGCACCCCCTAGTAGCAGAAATATGAACTAAAGGATGATAAAAGGGATCAAAAATTTTTATTGATTTTTCTACGTCATTTGAGATTGGATCTTTAATTTCCCCATTTTTATAAAGTCTTCGACTGGAATACATTAAACGAACTCCCGCGGGGAGCAAAGTAGGAAGGAGGGGCAAGGAAAGTGCATAATATGAATAAGTGGTCACAGGACTTTCCAACGATATGGCACATGAGGGGTGTCGGCTAAATTTAGTAAAGTGCCCCCTCTCGGGGGCAAAGTAAGGGGAGGGGCGCGGGCGATATATAAAATGAAATAGTAGTCACAGAGATTTCCAATGATATATCATATGAGGGGTGTCAGCAAAAGATAGAAAAGAGTCCCAACTCCCAGGATTCCAATTATCGTGCCCCCCCCCCCCCCCGAAATATACCCTGCCCATCCTTCTCTTTGAAATTTTCATATATTACAAATTATTTATCGGGGGGCTCCGTAAAAAAAATCCGATCTAAAATGTTTAAAAACGCTACGATTTCAAAAAAGTTCGAAAAGTGCCTCTCTCGGGGCGCAAAACTAAGGAAGGAAGAAGAAAGGTTCATAATATAAAAGAGTAACTTTGCGATGATAACCGAAAACTTTCCGATGATAGATCAAATGACTGGTCCAAAAAAAGTTTGGAATCTACCCCTCCCACGTGGGTTCCCTCTTTTATCCTAGAATATACCCGGAAATCACGCAGCCCCACTTTTAAAATTTTATATTTAATAAATAATATTTATCGGAGAGCTCCATTAAAAAACCTCATTTAATGATATTTATTGTAGAAATCTCTACAATTAAAAAAAAAAGTCACCCCCGCACCGCTCCCCCCCACCCCCCGAACCCCTTCCGGAATTCAACTTCCAGAATTCACTCACCTTCCTCTTTGAACTTTTTATATTTAATAAATAGTATTTATCTGAGTCTCCAGGTATGGGGCAGCTTGGCAGATCTAAAATAAGAGAAACATTGAAAATTCGGGGAAAAATTTCACTAAATTGAACAGTAAAGTTTGAAACTAGGACTATACAGAGCTGAATACATAAACCACTATGCTTCATAACCCACATCGGTTAATAGCAATAAAATGATAAGTGCCAGTTAAACTGATGGCATTGAGCTCACAGATTGTTAACACTAACTGTATATTATACTCTTATTTCAAAGAATAATGTCCCTCAGAAAATAAATGAAGGGAAATATCCCCCGTTTGTTCCTTTTATACTTAACCAATGAACCTCCAAATCTAATCAGGGGAACTCCTTAACTATAATAAATCAGTATATCAAATTTGAAGCAAATCAGATAATTCTGCATGAAAAAAAGAAACATATCGCTAAATTAAGGGTGGTCTAACCCCTTTAACCCTTTTATACTTAACTAATGAACCTCCAAATCTAATCAGGAAAGCTCCTTATCAGAACAAACATAGAAAAAAAGTTAAAGTAAATTGAATAATTCTCCATGAAAATCCATTTATCTAAATTAAGGGGAGGGGACTTGCCCCCTTTTCGCCCTTGTATACTTAACCAATGAACCTCCAAATCTAATGAAGGAAGCGCCATATCAGAATAAATCGGTATATTAAATTGGAAGCAGGACGTTTCGGTCCCGACACTTCGGTCCCGCCATTTCGGTCCCGCCGTTTCGGTCCCAAGACATTTCGGTCCCGAGACATTTCGGTCCCAAGACATTTCGGTCCCGAGACATTTCGGTCCCAAGACATTTCGGTCCCGAGACATTTCGGTCCCAAGACATTTCGGTCCCGAGACATTTCGGTCCCGAGACAATTCGGTCCCAAGACATTTCGGTCCCGAGACATTTCGGTCCCAAGACATTTCGGTCCCGAGACAATTCGGTCCCAAGAGATTTCGGTCCCGAGACATTTCGGTCCCAAGACATTTCGGTCCCGAGACAATCAAGTCCCAAGACATTTCGGTCCCGAGATATTTCGGTCCAGCAAGCTGAAATTTTGTGCACTTGAAATAGGTGACAATTTTATAGGGGACATTGTAGAGTTTTTTAAATAAAGGCCTTAAAATTTTAGTAAACGCACACAAATTTCGTATGGTAATCATTTTAAAAAACAAGGGGGGGGGGATTGACATTTTCTATATTTTAGTGTATCATAAGTATAATGGTCTGATAAATTAAGACATTTATAACTCGATCTATAATTATCGCAAAACACTCATATTTTGTATGGTAAACGTAAACTTTATAAAAGGAGGGACATTATCAAATTTTTTAACTGAACCCCCTAAATTTTAGTATAACTCGAATATAAGGACTCGAAAACGCAAACACTTATAGCACAGATCAAAATTGTCGCAGCCCACACAAATTTCCTATGATAATCATAATCGTTTTATAAGGCAGGGGGGGGGGGGGGCTCTGTTGACTTTTTATATATTTTAGTGTATCTTAAGTATAAGGTCCTGATAAATTAAAACATTTATAACTCTCTCTGTAATTATCGTAATCACACTCATATTTTGTACGGTAAACGTAATCTTTAAAAAAGGAGGTACATTATAAGATTTTTTAACTGAACCCTTGAAATTTTAGTATAACCGAATATAAGGGCCCGAAAACCGCAAACACTTATAACTCGCAATCAAATTGTAGCACCCCATGCAAACTTTATATGGTAGAAGTAATCGTTTTCAGGAGTGGGGGAAGGGAGAGTTCTGTGGATTCTTTATAGAAGCTCCTCATATTTTAGTCTATCATAAATATAAAGTCCAGACAATTTAAAAATATTTATAAGTCGAGCTTTAATTTTCATATGCAAATGCCCATGCCAAAATGCACATATTCAATTGTATATAATTTGCACACTATGTGATTAATAATGAAAAAATCTGCAAATATCTATCTAAATCAAATATCTAAATCACAAATCTTTATTTTATCCTATTATTTAACGGCGCATCAATTTTAAATGTATTCCATTTTACATATTTTTTAAAAAGGGGGTTCTTAACATGGAATTGTGATAAAAACACATTATTTTTTAAATTCTGCACCGGAACAGACTAGAACTTTCTATTTTATTTTAATAGTTATTTTAATTTACTATTTTTTGAAAAAATATTTAAAAGTTTGCATTAATCTTTTTACATGTAACAATAATATTACCGCTATTTCTACCAATGTCGAATGACAAGTTTAAAAATATTTTTAATTTTGAACCACTTCACCGTTTGCCCCGAGATAACTCGGGGATAAAAGCACTTTTTCCCCATACCTGTAGACGGTGATGTGGTTTGCAAAAATTACAAATCCTTTTTAATATATTTAAGACTTTTATATGCTTATTGCATTCAAAAACTACGAGCACAATAAACATAAATCAAAATTTTAAAATTTCTATTGTCATAAAATATTCTTTTCGTATTTAAAATTAATTCTGTATTTCAAATATTTCTTTGTTATTTATTTGACTTATATACTTAGAATTAAAGCAGCCTACATGTTTTAATATGACAAATAAAAAATAAAAATGAAAATACAAAAAAAAAAATAACATAAAATCTCAAAATAATAATGTATAGTGAATCACTTTTACGTAAAATTTCACTTTAAATTAAGAAATTTTATAAATATATCACAATGAAGAAATTTGGAAATTTAGAAAACATATTTGGCTTTTCTTGATATCTATATGTTATTCATTCAAAAGAATATTATACATGTATATATATATATATGTCAAGTGCAGATGTCCTGGCTTCCCCGATTTGATTATGCTAAATAAAGATCCAGATAGAAGAATTATTCTACTCGCGCTCTCTTTGTTCTAGTCAGTCGGCGCTTTTTTGTGGCCACACGGCATTTTTCATCATTAATGGCTTAAAAAAACCGGGACGACATGCAGTGGCGTAGCCAGGATTTCATTTCGGGGGGGGGGGAGGGTCCAGAATTTTCCCTTCATGTTATATATATAGTAAAACCTGTCAAGATGAAATTGTAAATATTGATGAAAAATTCCGTTTTACACAAGTTTCCGTGTTATTTGGTGTATTTGTATAGTATTCTTTTCCGTAGCACTATGGAACATTTATGTTTAAGACAGAACTCTGTTATAGGCAGGTTCCATTTTTAAAAGTTTTGTGTATTTATATAAATATACTTATTTATATCATATGAATAGAATAAAACTTGTCAAAATAGTAATTGTTTATAACAGAATCCTGTCTTTAACGTAAGCGTTACATTGTCTTAATATGAATTGCGATACAATTAAATTTGCTGAAAACCTGTCTGAAAAGGGGATTTTCACCCTTCTTTAGTGAAGCATAGTGAAACCTGTGAAAGCGGTATCTTTCTATAACGGAATCCTGTCTCAAACGGAAGAGTTTAAGAATCCCTGCGAAACGAACAATAGATCTTATTGATGTAGTGTATCTTAGAAGTATAATTAATTACACTTCTTTACATGGAAGCCTGTCTAAAATGGAGCTTTTTACCAGTCCTTGGAATCTTGTCTTGACTGTGTATATATGATAGAAGTATTTCGAGTAACTTTAAGAATTTAGGTATATCCTTATTTAATTTCTTAATTTAAAAAAAAAGCATGGATAAAAAATATAAGGCCAATCTCTATAACTGCAACTAATAATACATTCAAGTTACATTAATATTTACCAGTGAAAAATATTAACTTATGATGTAAAAATCTGAGCGCATACTGAAGAGTTAAATTTAATTAACCCATTCGTTGTCATTCACGAGTATACTCGTGGCTTTAATTTATTGATTACTTTGTCACCACTATTTTAGAATTAAAAAAAAATGCCTCATTTATTGGCAGAAATTTCGCTGTATTAGTAAAGCGAAATTTATCTTTCTGAATTTGCGCTGGCAAACGACCTTCAACAAAAAATTTGAAAATTCTTAGCTTTGGCAGCGAATGGGTTAAATCAAGTTTCATATTACATAACATTTGCCTACAATAAAGTTAGGGTCAAGTGGTTAAGTGTAAAACAGCAATTTTCATGTTTAATTTCTTGCCATTGAATTACGAATTTGTGCTGTAATAGATATTGGATAATGATTTCACATAAGTGTCAATCGCATGAGCCGTTCATGCGATCCGTCGCACTCCCCATGGAAATTTTTGAGGTAACCCAGATAGCATGAACATTAGCAGAAAGTTTGATTTTTTCTGATATTATCTTGCCGTGACAAATTTGAATTGAGAAATTCGCAGCAAATCTCCCGCAAGGTATACCATTCACCCACTTGCATGAGTAGTTTGTTGTGAAACTGATGGCAAGACTGTCTTTAATTCACGAAAGCAAAAAATCTCTCTGTTGAGAGACTCAACAACAATGAGAATCAGCACATACGCAGAAATTGCAGAAATTTTATTCGGTAGGCACCGTTTTTTCTAAACGCTATACTTATTAAATACCAAAAAATGCTCGAAATGAAAAGTACAAATATTACCTAAACTTGTTTATGGTGATAAAACCTATGCATGCGCCTTCTGACGGCGCTTTCGCATCAATAGACCTGATCAGGTCTATTGACCCCTTCGAAGGGGTTAAACTTATAGTGTGATATGGAAAGATTACTACTTTGCAGTAAGTTTGCAGTATTTTTGTTTACTTGTTTGCCGTTATTTTGCAATAAATTTGATACAGCATGAATTTAACTTGCACGACAAGTTGAAAACACTCATAGTTATACTGTTAAGTAAAAAAAAAAAATTCAAAAATTGAATTGTTTTTATTAAACGTATTTATCAATTCAAAATTATTTTAATTATTAATTGTTTAGATAACTAATTTATCAATTGCTTGTTTAAAAACTATTACATGAACTATATAATAGTTTTTATAGGGTAAATGCAAATGTATATTTTTTTTTAATTTTCGGTTATTATAACGTTATTAACTTCATTAGGATGTATAAAAGTGATAAGGGTTCTGAAGATAAACATGTTGTTTATTCATTTATTAGTTAGCTTATAATATTATTTTTGCTCTTTAAGTATAATTAATTAATAATTTCTTACTTTTTGCGAATTGTAAATTATAACTGTACTTAAAAAATTAAAATCTGCATAGTATCACCTAACACTGTTAAAAGGTATTTTTACGTATTTGCACAATGTTGCATTATTATTATTATTATTATTATTATTATTATTATTATTATGTTTAATTAATTAATTAATTATTACTTAGACTTTATGTTTCTGACTGATTTTTCAAAAAATTCCTATATTATTTTTTGGAAATTATAAATTAAAACTTTTGAATAAAAACTTTAAGTGCTATTAATAATTGCTACTAATAATTGCTATTAATTAATTCTCAAAAAAGTTAGGAATTTTAGTATAAAAATTAAATTAATATTTTATTAAATATATTTTTTATTTAATGTATCCTTAATTTATTAAATTAATAACATTATTAATATACATTACATTTTTTTACTTTAAAATAAACTCAATACATAATACATTTTATATTCAATTTATCATATAGTAGTTATAAACTGAAATTTATCTTTTACATGTTTATTTATTTTATATTTAAAGTCACCGAAATTTAAAACTATTAATATAATTAATAATAAAACTGAAATAAAAAATTATTAATTTTTTTTCTGGGAAAGTGGGAGGAAAAGGGTAATATTAAAAATCAATAAATAAACGACAAATACAAACAAGTTGGAAATTGCTCGTCAAACGTGGCAAATGAGGTGCGTTCGTACTATAACTAGTTTTATAATTATTTTTTGCACCCCATATTGTACTGAATGTATATATATATATTTTTTTTTTTTTTTGCACTTCATGAGTGCATAGCCTGTGACATCATTAAAATGCACTTGCAATAATTTTTTCCCATTCCCCGTAATGTAACGCAAAACTTTTGACTGTCTCTGTAATTAAACTATACACCGATTTTCATAAAATTTCAAATGGCTCGACAAAATTTTGTAACAATTATATATTTAAAATTTCAGACCACTCGGAAGGCTGTAACATCATTAAAATGCACTTGCAATAATTTTTTCCCATTGGCCGTAATGTAAAGAAAAACTTTTGACAGTCCCTGTAATTAAACTATGCATCCGATATCCATAAAATTTGAAATGGCTCGACAAAATTATGCAACAATCATATATTTAAAATTTCAAACCATTCGGTTGGGTTGTTTTTGCTCTGTTATATGCGGAGACAGACGGGCAGACGGACGGACTGAACGACGACTATAGGTGCTACGTATTTATATAATTACGAACGCACCTAAAAACCTTAGTTTTGTCAGTTAAAAATTGGAAATAAAAGTAATTAAAATAATACTTACACTATTACATAAAATAAAAGAATAATCATCTTATTACAAAGAAATAGGCCCAGTGTCAATAAAATTAGTTCACAAAAATCGTCTGCAATGGGTGAGAAGACTATTAAAAATGCAACCAATAATTATTTTTTTTTTAAATGAAGCGGTGGGTGGAGTTTTCTGACAACAAAATATTTTTCCTGGCACACCTAATTACCAAATCACTATTGTTTTCCCAATGTTTATAATGGTAAAGTAACTTATGAAAACAAAATTATAACTTTGTATTATAAAAGTAATAAGAACTAGTATGTTGTGGCCATCACAAAACTTTCTTCTATATAAATCACATCCATTAAATCATTTAAATAGTACAAGAAATGACAACGATTTAGCACCAATTCATATCAAAGTGTATCTGAATTTGAAGTTGGATGAAAATTCGTGCATTAGTTCTTGAGATAGAGCTATAGCGGAAATTTTGAAAAAAAATGTAGCATAGCAGCGCCACCTGTTGAGCGATTTACACCAAAAGTAAACAGCACTAAACGATATCAAGGTATACCTGAATCTGAAGTTTGTTGAAAATCCAAGCATTAGTTCTTGAGATAAAGCTATTGCGGAAATCGCAAAAAATACAGCATAGCAGCGCCACCTGTTGAGAGATTTACACCAAAAATTAAACAGCACTAATTTATACATCAATTCATGTCAAGGACTAACTAAATCTGAAGTTTGATGAAAATCCGTGCAATAGTTCTTGAGATACAGCTCTTGTGGAAATCGTGAAAAATGCAGCACAACAGCGCTACCTGTTGAGCGATTTACACCAAAAATTAAACAGCACTAATTTATACATCAATTAATGTCAAGGACTAACTAAATCTGAAGTTTGATGAAAATCCGTGCAATAGTTCTTGAGATACAGCTCTTGTGGAAATCGTGAAAAATGCAGCACAGCAGCGCCACCTGTTGGGCGATTTGCACCAAAACTTAAGCAGCACTAATTTATATCAAGGACTAACTGAATCTGAAGTTTGATGAAAATTCGTGCATTTTTTCTTGAGTTAGAGCTATTGTGATAATCATGAACAATGCAGCATACCAGCGCCACCTGTTGGGCGATTTTCACAAAAAAGTAATCAGCACCAAACTATATCCTGGACTAACTGAATCTGAAGTTTTATGAAAATCCGTGCAGTAGTTCTTGAGATACAGCTATTGCAGAAATCGTTAAAAATGCCGCATAGCAGCGCCACCTGTTGGGCGATTTTCACCAAAAACTAATCAGTTCCAGTTTATATCAAGGTCTAACTAAATATGAAGTTTTGTGAAATTTCGTGCATTAGTTCTTGAGATAGAGCGCCCACAAAATTTGTGTCACATACAGACAGACAGACGGACGGACAGACGGACAGACAGACAGACAGACGGACAGACAGACAGACAGACAGACAGACAGACAGACTCACAGACAGACATTTTGTAAAAACATGTTTTTTGGAATCTCTGACCCCTAAAACGTATAAATCCGTCGAAAACTGGAATTCGAAAATTTTCATGAAACCAATACTTTCTTCTTGTCAAGATAGAAGAAAGTAAAAATGAAATATTTTTGCTTCAATAAATATATCTCATTTCTGAATTATTAAAGGAGAGGATGTAGAAGAATGATCTGAGGAAATATTTACCTACAATAGCTTATAAGTGTCCAATTGAATTATTGAAGACATTTATTATTAATCTAATTGTAAGAAGGAGAAAAAATAAGAACAGTTTTTTAAATTATTTAATTAATGATGATAATTTAAAGGTTCTAAAAAACGTATGAAAACAACCAAAAAATCATCTATGGCAGTTTATAGTATATATAAAATACCTAATATTAATAACAAATAATACAGCTTAAAAAATCCATTTTGTTAAATAATAATAATAATAAAAAGACAATGTCCCCTGTAAAATTATATCACATTGTTCAATCAAACAAATTTTCAGCTCGCTGTGATTTCATTATCACGAGTTATAAAACTTTAAATTTATCGGACTGTTATATTCAGCTTTTTTTTTAATTTGGGGGGGTAGGGGTGTTAAAAAAATTAAAAAAGGTCCTAAATAATGTTTAAATTACAGCGTTTGGCGGCCCACGACAATTAGAATACGAGTTATAAGGTGGTGGGCACCGAAATGACAAGGGACCGAAATGGCTAAGGACCGAAATGGCCAGGGACCGAAATGGCTGGGGACCGAAATGGCCAGGGACCGAAATGTCTCGGGACCGAAATGGCCAGGGACCGAAATGTCTCGGGACCGAAATGGCCAGGGACCAAAATGTCTCGGGACCGAAATGGCCAGGGACCGAAATGTCTCCGGACCGAAATGGCCAGGGACCGAAATGTCTCGGGACCGAAATGGCCAGGGACCGAAATGTCTCGGGACCGAAATGGCCAGGGACCGAAATGTCTCGGGACCGAAATGGCCAGGGACCGAAATGTCTCGGGACCGAAACGGCGGGACCGAAATGGCGGGACCGAAGTGTCGGGACCGAAATGTCGTGTACCCATTAAATTTGAAGCAAATCCAATAATTCTGCATGAAAAACCCTTTTATCTAAATTAAGGGGAGACTAGCCCCTCCCCTTTATACTTAACCCATAAACCTCCAAATCTAATCAATGCAGCTTCTTAACATAATAAACCGGTATCCCAAATTTGGAGCAAATCGAATAATTCTGCATGAAAAACTCATTTATCTAAATTAAGGAGGGGGTCTACCCCCCTTTCACCCCTTTATACTTAACTAATGAACCTCCAAGTTTAATCAGGGAAGCTCCTTAACATAATAAACAGGTATACCAAATTTGGAACAAATAGAGTATTTCTGCATGAAAACCCATTTATCTAAATTAAGTGGGGGACCAGCCCCCTTCTCCCCCTTTATCCTTAACCAATGAACTTCCAAGTTTAATCAGGGAAGCTCCTTAACATAATAAACCGGTATACCAAATTTGGAGCAAATCAAATAATTCTGCATGAAAAGCCCATTTATCTAAATTAAGGGGGGACCAGCCCCCTTCTGCCCCTTTATACTTAACCCGTAACCTCCAAATCTAATCAAGGCAACTTCTTAACGCAATAAACCGGTATACCAAATTTGGAACAAATCGAATAATTCTGCATGAAAAACTCATTTATCTAAATTAAGGGGGGGGGGGCGGACCAGCCCCCCCCTTCTCCCCCTCTATCCTTAACCAATGAACTTCCAAGTTTAATCAGGGAAGCTCCTTAACATAATAAACCGGTATACCAAATTATGAGCAAATCAAATAATTCTGCATGAAAAGCCCATTTATCTAAATTAAGGGGGGGTCTAGCCCCCTTCTCCCCCTTTATACTTAACCCGTAAACCTCCAAATCTAATCAAGGCAACTTCTTAACATAATGAACCAGTATACCAAATTTGGAGCAAATCGAATAATTCTGCATGAAAAACCCATTTATTTAAATTAAGGAGGGGGTCTACCCCCCTTTCCCCCCTTCATACTTAACTAATGAACCTCCAAGTTTAATCAGGGAAGCTCCTTAACATAATAAACCGGTATACGAAATTTGGAGCAAATCGAAGAATTCTGCATGAAAAACCTATTTATCTAAATTAAGGAGGGGGGGAACCAGCCCCCCTTCTCTCCCTTTATCCTTAACCAATGAACCGTCAAAACTAAACAGCGGAACGCCTTATCAGAATGAACATAAAAAAAATTGAAGCAAATCGTACATTTTAATCAAGAGTTATCGCGTTACGTACATACATACGTACGTACAGTACATGCATACACACAGAACCGACGGGTACATTAGCTCTCAGCCTTAGATAGCCTGTGAGCTAAAAAGAGATTGAATAAGCAGATGGACTTCTTTGAGAAATTATTACTTAAACCAAAAATGCGGTAAGTTTGACTCTGAAAGCTTCATTTCCATCTCGCATTTCGGCAAATCTCATCTCGATGATTTTTCCAGCATTTCGACGCTTCCAGATGGGAATCTGCTCGATGGTTGGTTCTCTCGCGGTTTTAAACCTTTCGGGATGGGAAGTCTCTCGAGAGTTTCCTCTCGCCCTTTTCAACCTTTCCCGATGGGAAGCCTCTCGCTTGTTACTCTCGTCCTTTTCGAAATCTCCCAATGAAAAGCCTTTCGAGGATTTCTCTCGCGCTTTTCAACATTTCGCTATGAGAAGCTTTTCGAGGATTTCTCTCGTCCTCGGCAGAGAAGAAAAGTAAGAAAATTTATCGAGAGTACCAAGGGACGAGATAGAGAAAAAGGCATGACAATGAGCTGTGAAATGAAGCCCTAATTTTCAAAGTTTCTCTTATTTTAGCCCTACCAAGATGTCACATACCTGGAACCCTCCGATAAAAATTATTTATTAAACATAAAATTTTCAAAGAGGAAGGTGGGTCGGGTGATTTCGAGGGAGGAGGACGTGAGAGTGGACTCATGGGGTGCAATTTTAAAAAATTTACCGAACCCTTCCTGTGGCATATAATCGAAAAGCCCTTTGACCACTCTTTCATTCTATGAACCTTTCTTCGCCCAAAGGGGGGTGGGGAAGGGGCGAACAAATTTTTAAAACCGTAGCCGATTTCTATAATAAATTTAAATATCACTTTAAATATGGGTTTTTTATGCAGTCTTCCGGTAAATATTATTTATTGAACATAAAAATTTTAAAGTGGCGGCTGTGTGAATTCCGGGGTGAAAGAGTGGACCCACGGGGGGAGAGAGGGGGAGCAATTTTCAAACTTTTTTTGGACCAGTCATGTGATATGTCATCGGTAAGCTCTTGGATGACTCTTTCATATTATGAGACTTTCTTCCTCCCCTCCCCAAATTGGCCCCCACTGCGAGGGTAGTTTTTTCCGCTTTTATCATTTTAGATCGGATTTTTTTATGGAGCCCTCCGCTAAATATTATTTATAATATATGAAATTTCAGGACACTTTTCCAAATTTAGCCAAGACCCCTCATGTGACATTTCGTTAGAAAGGTTTGCAACTACTTATTAGTGCTATGCACTTCCGGTGGCCGCCCCCCCCCCCCACTTTGCCACCCCGAAGGACACTTTTCCAAATTTAGTCATTACCCCTCTTATGAGATATCGTTGAAAAGGTCTGTGACTACTTATTGATGTTATGCACTTCCGGTGACAGTCCCCCCACTCATTGCCCCCCCTGGGGGACACTTTTTCAAATTTAGTCAAGACCCCTCGTGTGAGATATCGTTGGAAAGGTATGTGACTACTTATTGATGTTATGTACCTATGGTGTCCCCACCACCACTTTGCCCCCCCCCCGGGGCACTTTTCCAAATTTAGCCAAGGCCCCTCATGTGAGATATCGTTGGAAAGGTCTGTGACTATTTATTGATGTTATGCACCTCCGGTGACAGTCTCCCCCAATTTGCCCCTCCCGGGGGACACTTTTTCAAATTTAGCCAAGACCCCTCATGTGAGATATCGTTGGAAAGGTCTGTGACTACTTATTGATATTATGCTCCTCCGGTGTCCATCCCCCCCCGGGGGACACTTTTCCAAATTTAGCCAAGACCCCACATGTGAGATATCGTTGGAAAGGTCTGTGACTACTTATTGATGTAATGCACCTCCGGTGACCGCCCCCCCACTTTTCCCCCACGGGGGTGTTTTTCTAAATTTAGCCGAGAACCCTCATGTGACATATTGTTGGAAAGGCTTATGACCACTTACTCATGTTATCCACCTACCGCACCCCCCCCTTCCCCCCCACGGGGAGGGCATTTTTATAAATTCAGATCAAGACTTCTCATGTGACATATGGTTGGAAAGGCCTAAAGACCTGTGACGACTTAATCATATTATGCAGCTGCTGTGCCCCTCCGCTCGCTTTGACCCCCCTCAAGAGATCTGGTCCGACGTTCATTCGTTTCGATATTATATTTTTTACAAGATTTTGTAGTGCGTGCACACCACACCCGCCTGCTATCATATATCAGTGCCGTATATAGCGGGTAACCTGTTCCTGATTTCATATTACAAAATTACGTATAAATTAGGGACCCCAATTAAAGGAGGGGCCCGCTAGCGGTCGAAGTCACCTAGTCTTTATTAACATCGACTCATTCCAGTTCACCCGCAGACTATTCTTGATAAATGTATGACGTATATAATACATAATATATGATTTATAAAAGAAATTTGCAAACTGTAGTCATCGAGAAAAAATTTATACAATCGAAAAATATCGAGATGGCCATACAATCGAGAAAATCGAGAAAAACATCTCGTTATCGCCCATCACTAGTAAGACCGCCTCCAAAGCAAAATTTATGACAAGCATTTAATAGTAAATATTATTCCAAAGCAATTCGTACCTATGTCTTTTCAGGAAAATTCGTAGGAGTGATCATTTTTTTCCTTTCTCTAAGGTATCTATCGATAAAAGAAGAAAATAAGAAAGCCCTTATCTTGATATCAGTCATCTACTAAAAGATAATCTGTGTTCAACTTGTTGGAGGTTTTAGATAATACTACATGATTTGTTTTAACAATTGCGCAGTATTGTGTAGGTTTGATGTAACTTTAAACATGCACGGAGGATAAAGCGAAGTCTTCTGTCCAGAGTTAGAGGTATAATTTAAGCCATTATCATTACTTGGTGCTATGCAAGTGTGTTAAACCCAAGCCAGATACAACACAAGCAAGTAAAATTGACTTGAGTTCGTTAAAATTTTTGCGCCCTCTGAAAATCCACGGTCTGCGCCCTTTACATTGACCCAGTCCGACCCTGCCATTGGCCGTAATGTATCGGAAAACTTTTGACTGTCCCTGTAATTAAACTATACATCCGATTTTCATAAAATTTGAAATGACTCGATAAAATTTTGCAACAATTATATATTTAAAATTTCAGACCATTCAGTTGGGTAGTTTTTGCTTTGTTATATGCGGACAGACGAATGGACGGACGGACAGACAGACAGACGGACCGAACGACGACCATACGTGCTACGTATTTATACTAGTAAATCTGCAGATCAGGAGCCTCAACGTCAGTTCTACAATTCATTCTGTTTAGCACCCTTTGAGTAATATTAATCTTTCTACAAAAAAACGAAATTTAAAGTTTTGAAATTACATAAACATTTATAAAACGAAAAAATATTTCGAAGGTTTCTGACATTAGAAGCGTTAAATTAAACCCCTTGTTATGTAATGGTATTCTGAAAATCTCATGAGCTACGTATTCTGGTAATTTTTAGATAATAAAGTAGATTTCTTCAGGGGGGCTCTGCCCCCTGAACCCCTTCGTAGTGTAATTTAATTTACATTTGTAATTATCAATTAATTGTGTTAATGTCCTTTAGTAAATTCTACCAATAGACGGAAACGTACATGAATTCTTTTCTACAGCCCTGTATATTACGTGAAGATTTTTACGCGTCGTCTATAACATTTAAATTTAATGCAGACAAAAAACCCTCTTAAAACTGCTCATATCACATTTCCGGGGATTAGTATGCATAGTGTGCACTATATATCCAGTTTCTGCGGAGTCCTGTATATGGTTCTATTTAAATTCTGCAAACATTTGTTAGTATACTAAATGTAATTGGGCTGGGAAATACATAACTCAAAAAAAAAAAAAAAAAAAAAAAAAAAAAAAAAAAAAAAAAAAAAACACAGATGTAATTTGCGCTCATTTTCATTTATACTTACGAATTCATTTGTGTATCCCTGTACATGGTCTATACAATATTTAAGCACTACTTATTAAGCACAAATTTACTTAACGTTAAAACGCACACCATAATCGAAAATGCTCTTCAGCCCCTAATAGACCAGAACTGTATCCGAAATTTTTTATGTGACCCTATAAATGAACGATAAATACGATACAAATCATATTCAAGCTTCTTGTAGTCAACCACAGTAATGTAATTTAATTTCATAATGTTTGAATTAGTGCAACACAATTAACACACTGACGACAGGCAATTTAATTAAATCCGGGTTTAAAAACAGTAGAAGCTCCTCCCTCTTCTGAAAGTGTCTCGGAAATTGGTTTCTGAGATATGTTTTTCATGTTTATACAGCAGTAAATATCTTTCAATGTACGGATGTAATATATAATATCTTACAATCTATAAAAAATATGGACAACACAATATAAATGTCTTTTCTGTAAGGTACAAGTCCCTCTCTTAGCCAGTGATGTATTCTGAATAAAAATGAGAATTCTCGTTTCCCGTCGCTAATGTGTTAAAATAAGCTGTGAAGAGTTTTTTTCCCCCCGTAGACTACATTTTAATCGACCACTTTTGTGTGACCCTAAAAAAAACATATGCTTTGCACCCCATATACTACAAAAATGTTTCAAAAATACATATTAATTTTATTATTTTGTAACAGAGTAACATCATTAAAAAACGCCACAAAAGGATTTTCTTCAAAGATTGTAATATTATGAATACTTTTGAGTTCCCTGTACGCATGCTGTAAGTGCTACACATAACATATTTTATAGTAACCAGGTTCTAGTGCACCTTAATAAAGTATATAAATTTCGTTACGTTTAAAAATGTGTAACATTATTAAAATACACCGCAGACGATTTTTCCCAAAGACTATAAGGTAACGGAATAGTTTTGAGTGCCCCTGTAATTAAGCTATGAATGCTACACTCTTCATTTTTAATACCAAACATACTTTGGCAAACTTCAATAACGTATATCAATTACATGTAATCCCGACTATATTTACGCGAGTTAGAGCACGTAGAGAAACACGGCAGGCGACAGATAGAACAAGTTGGAAATTGCTCGTCAAACGTGGCAAATGAGGTGCGTTCGTACTATAACTAGTTTTATAATCATTTTTTGCACCCCATATTATACTGAATGTATAATTTTTTGCACTTTATGAAGTGCATAGTCTGATACATCATTAAAATGCACTTCCAATATTTTTTTCCCATTCCCCGTAATGTAACGGAACACTTTTGACTGTCCCTGTAATTAAACTATACATCCGATTTTCCTAAAATTTGAAATAGCTCAACAAAATTTTGCAACAATTATATCTTTAAAATTTCAGACCATTCGGAAGGCTCTAATATCATTAAAATCCACTTGCAATAATTTTTCCCATTGGCCGTAATGTAAAGAAAAACTTTTGACTGTCCCTGTAATTTAACTATACATCCGATTTTCATAAAATTTGAAATGGCTCGACAAAATTTTGCAACAATTATATCTTTAAAATTTCAGATCATTCGGAAGGCTCTAATATCATTAAAATCCACTTGCAATAATTTTTCCCATTGGCCGTAATGTAAAGAAAAACTTTTGACTGTCCCTGTAATTTAACTATACATCCGATTTTCATAAAATTTGAAATGGCTCGACAAAATTTTGCAACAATCATATATTTAAAATTTCAGACCAATCGGTTGGGTAGTTTTTGCTCTGTTACATGCGGACAGACAGACGGACGGACAGACGGACGGACGACTATAGGTGCTACGTATTTATATAATTACGAACGCACCTAAAAACTGAAGTCATAAATACTTTTCATCCATGTTGGAATGTGTTAAAAAGGATTTACATGCCTTTAACTGTACTTTTTTTTCACTTATAGCATGGTTAAACATTAGTTTAAACATCCTAATCCATGCGATAGCAATAACATATTAAAAGCCCCCCAAAATATGCATATCTGGAGATCTATAAATCTACTGGAAAATAATTCATTATCGTGCCCACTGTTAATTGCATAAATTGCATCGATTTGGCGCGATAAAATATTTTTTGTGATAACCTTTTAATAGTACCTGCAACAAAATTAACGTAATTTATTAACTTCATTCATATTTGACGCAATGATAGGCTACGAATAACAGTCGCTAGGCAACGAAGAAAAGGAAAAAAAAAAAGAAATATGTATCATGTAAAACAAGAAAATTAATTTAAAAATTCTTTATATTATTGGAATACATGTATAAATGTCCTCAAAACATTATACACGTAAATAAAAAAATCTGATAGATATATTGATAAAACTTCAATATAATAGGAATAATTTAAAACCCTTATTTGGAATTTTAGTATCCATAATTTGACATTTAAATCCATTAATCAAACGTGCCATTTTCTTTCAACAAATCGAAATTTGAAAATCGTCTGACTTGCCGTAGAAAAGCATTATAAAGAAAAATAAAATCTTCCATATTTTCCGAACGAATGAACCAAATTTAACCAAAAACTATACAGCTACGTCCGGGTATCTCACGAATATGCCCAATTAATTTCAAGCTGATCGGGTGCTTTTTGCGGCAGTTATCGCGGAACAGAGAGACAGACAGACAGACGGACAGACAGACAGACAAACGGAAATCAAAACTTTTCGTGTCTCCACAGTAAGCCTTCACTGACGTTTCGGCAATTACGAGCGCACCTAAAAAGTGGTGCCAATAAGCAATTTGAATTTTTAAACCGTCATTTAATGCTACCGTCATGGGGTTAAAACCTCAAAAACATACGATGTACGTATATTAAGTTCATCTATCCAAAGCTGCTTGTAATTTAAATCCCGACAAAAAGTTTTCTATAAAGTGATAAAATATCATTTATTAAGATTGACGATCGTTTCGGCGCACCAACGGCGACATTTTCAAAATCATTCACGATAGAAAATATTTTCACATAATTTAAAAATAATAAACATAGTAAACAATGTCACGAGACATGGTGCATAATGAAAAACATTGCAAACATAAAATAAATTAAAATTAAATTAGTTATTTGTCAGCGTGGATTAATTTTCATATAATTTAACAAAACAATAACATGGTAAATAATGTCACGAGACCGCATGCATAATGAAAAATATTGCAAAACATAAAACAAAAATTAAAATTATCTTGGCTATTTGCGAGCGTGGATTAATTTTTACTATTGTTACTAAAATTACATAGCATCTCTTTCCAAATTTTAGGTAAATCTAGGGACACTGAATCATTGCAAATATTCTTGTTGCGTAAAAATATCTCTATTGATTCTCGGATTATGGATGGTAAATAAAATCTTAATGTGTAAATTAACTTGCTATTTTTAAAATCGATCCGTAAAGGTTCTTCGCTGCATAATCTGGCCAAAGCTGTGGTTCTTCTGTTGTATTTGATGTCTGCTATATGTTCTTTGATTCTGGTTTTAAGTTTTCTACTTGTCATACCTATATAAAACTGCTTTGTTCCATCTTCTTTGGTGAAAGGTATTTCGTATACTCCAGATAACTGGTTTGACTCTATTAGATCTATTTTCTTGCATACTAGGGATGGGCATTATTTAACGTATTAGGATAAAGAACCCTGTTACTATGCTGGAACCTAATATTGAATTAATGTGTTACCGAAAAGTCCCTGTTAAATAAATAACATATGGTTTTAAATGGCAGCGTCTTTATTAATTTGCCTTAATCAAGAAATCAATTTCGTGCCTTTAAAATAGAACAATATTCACAAAAAATGTCCTCCATCGTTTCTTTTCTGACGTGCGCCCCTAGTTTGGCCCACCTTCCCCCTCTAGTTATGGGCCACTCTGTTAGGTGTGTGGTGCTAAAAATTTACTGTGCATTTCATCAATCTTTAATGCATGAATAGTAATGACTTGCAGAACTAATTAAACGCTTTTTTCGGCTTGGTGCCTGGTGCTGGGTCATCAGCATCATCACATACTTTCACCGATTCTGATTGCGCAAAGTAGAGCATAAACTGCCGCAAATAGTAAATCAGGAAAACATCTGAAAATTTCTAAGAAAAAAGCTCATGCTTGACATGTTTTTTACTCATGAATCGTATATATTGTCTTCATTTAGCATTTCCATACCAAAAAGTCAAATTTGACTTACAAAACCCAGCAAAGTTTTGTCTAATTTCTGATCTGAACAATTTTTTTTCAATTAAAAATATATTTTCGTGCTTTTTTTTTTGTTGTTTTTTTAATTTTCAACAAGTGATTTTCGCTGAATTTTGCAATATATTTCATTTATGTTATGTAAATGAAAAAAAGCATTGATTCCCCCCCCCCCCCACCTTTAAAAAAATGCGGCGAAACAGGACTTCAGGTTCCTTAAATTTATAAAAAGTACCTTTTTGCAACATTTAAGTAAAACACATTTATTTACAATTTTATCTCTTAAAATTTTTAATTCTCGATTTTGAATAGAAAATCTATTTCCAAAAATAACAAAACATTGTTTAGCTACATTCAAATAAAATCCATGAATTTATAATGTTTTAATAGATTAGAGCGTTTTAAAACGAGTACATTAAAACTTCAATTGATTTCAACTGAAAGCAGCTGAAACGTGTTGGAAACCAACCGCAGATAATTCCTTAATTCATTCTGAATCTGAATCACGCCGTCAGTAAATGTGTTCTTAACATATAAAATTATCTTTTTATCGCTTGGCAGCATATGAATAAAGAGAGGTAAAAGAACATCTTTGCAATTATATATCTGTTAAAATTTTCTGCGGTCAATATAACATTTGCTTATTTCGAAACATTTGGTACAACAGTCTTTTAAATTAAAAAATACGCTGAAGGATAAATTTATCTGAATGGACAGTTTTATCCGATTGAAATGACTTTTTATTAAGAATGATTTATTTACGCTTCCTGTTTTTGTACGGATCGTTTTGCGTTGACGGTTCATTTGAATATTTAAAGGTTTTTTACTCCGTACTCATTGGAGTTTCTTTTTTGAAGTGAAAACTTCCTTAGGCGCGTTGAGCTTTTTTTGAGATGGGGAAAAACCACTGATTTCGAGACACTGTAACGTAACCGACATGCTAGCATTTTGACACATAGACACTAGCGCGCCAAGCGGTGAATGACAGGAACTTTTCCCTCTTCAGCTCAATCCGAAAAAGAAGAAAGAAGCTAAAACTCACTTTTTCTCCCGGCGTATTGCTAAAACAAATTATTATTTTGTTTTTCGTCAGTTAAAATGAATTATACCGTATTCGTGACCTACCTATTTCGTGTAACTAAAAACCGATAACGCTGTATTTTATCGTGTTGATGGTCTGGTCAATGACCAACAGTATTGGCGGGAATTTCGATTACGGAAGATAAAATACGGGGCACAGATGTCAGATACGCACTTGGGTACCTAACTGACAGCAAAATGGCGTTACTTTATTTTACAAGGCAACCCGGCTATTGTTGCATATTTATTAATAAATTGTTCATTTACTTTTATTTTATTTTTTTAAATTATACAATTGTTTTGTTCTATAGTTATTAATGAAATTACCGTTTATTCATTGTTGTTTACTTTTTAAAACAATAGAAAATAACTTAAAAATACATATTGTAACTGGTATTGGAAAACGGGCTTTCGCCAAATTAACGTTAAAAAATCGCGCCAAACCTGGTTCGTATATCACATCTCTGCCAAATTCTCGGTTTTTTGATTTTTCGACTTTTTATCCAAATTTTCCGGATTTTTTAAATTTTCCCTTTCATTGTATCCCAAACACTACCTTCATACCAAATTTCAAGATTCTATTGATACAGGACGTACCTCTGAGTTTTGATGATCGGGAATCAGTGTCGAATAGGCGAAAGTTTAAGTTCATATATCTTCTGAAATAAAAAAGATAGAAACGTGAAATTTCAGCATTTAGTTCCATTTCCACATTACTTTAGATTTACGAAGTTTCAAGTTTCTGGGAATCACCAACACAAAGATATTGGGGTTGTCAAAAGTACCCTGAGTTGCTTCCAGAAAAAGATGCTTACGGCTGTGCTTTCAAGACTTGGCAGGGGCACTGCCGTGTCCCCAGATGCTTTCATTAGTGCTGCTACACAATTCAATGCATAAAACATTTCCTGACGATTAAAAAAACACACACGTAATTGTTGAAGTTTTCACTTCTAGTTTTTTTTTCTAATTTTATATGCATTTTTCTAATGATGGCAACTCAAATTTTTATCAAACATATATATATATATATTTTTTAGGGATGAGGGGGGGGGGAGAGGGGGATTTATGCACTATTAATTTTGTTTTTGGCAATTTTTTTTATTATTTTTGTTTTGTCATTGTTTTAATTTGCTGAAAAAAAGAAAGAAAATAGCCTCCTATAATTTGTGAGAAAACTTAATTTTAGTACAATTGTAATTAATTTGAAAAACTTATTTGTACGAACGAAATTTGTTTGGATGAATTGCATTTGATTAAAAGTATATAAATGATATTTTTGTGTTCTTGTGAAATTAGCTTTGAATATGCGTTGATAGATATATATGGTTGTTATGAAGTCGGAGATCGAATTTCTCTTTTTTAATACTTTCCAACATAGTTGAAAAGTGTTTATGAATTCAGATTGTCTGTCCGTCTGTCTGTCCTTGCTTTAATTCGCGTAAATATTAGTCCGATTGCCATGAAATGGATATATCTTATTTGGGTTTAGTATGGCATATTCAGTATTGTAAAGGAAGTGTGTACAGCTTATTTGGTTCATTTATATGGCCACTCAGAAGGATTCCGTTACATTACGGATATAAAGAAAACCGCTTGTTGTGTATTTTAATGATATTACAATGTTTAAGACGTATTGAAATTGATATAAATCACTGAGGTGTACTACAAGGTTATTACTATAGACTAGGGTGTGCATAGAACTTATCGTTTATTTACAGGAACACACAAAAGTATTTTGATATAGAAGAATGCAATAATTGAATTTTTGAATATGTGCAATAATTGAATTTTTGAAGCCACGAAACAATAATTGCTGGAAGAGCATTTTCAATTGTGGTATGCGTTTTTAAATTTAACTATTTTTTAAATATTACTTGGTGTGTATCAATTCCAGATCATATACAAGGTCGAACAACAGTTCTCAACAACATTCGTTTATTGGTTGAAATTGCTGAGCGGAAGTTTTAAAATGTATTATGCGTTTAACTGAACTAACTTTTTGCATACTATGTAGTATGCATACGTATCTATAGATCATATACAGGGATGCAAAAAAATCGTATATTTTAACGACTATTCATGGTAATGGCAGAAATCGTGTTTTCAAAGGCATTATGCGTTTTCCGAATTGTGCATTGAAGACGTCATCTTCCACCTTTGTCAATTGTGATGTTTTGTTATGGTATTCTGAATGTGTTGGAAAGTGCTTCATAATCTATACTGTATGCATGATTCTCTTTTTTTTTGGGGGGGGGGGGAGGGGATTAGAAATCGTGTTGTTAAAACTGTGTTAATTATTATACAGGGTATCTCTTATCTTTTACCAATAAGTAATTTCTAAACCGTTAGTTTTAAAGGTATAGTTCCAATTGCAAAAATGTTTCAAATTTTGTTCTGCATCACATAAAAATCGATTTACATTACAATAATTACTTTTTAAATAGATAAGAAATTACAAATTTTATAAAATGCCTCTGTCCTATAAGTTTGGTTTAGAAAATGTTTTTCCATGTTTTAACAAGTAAAACAGCAAAAATTTATTCTTTTACGGTCAAAACTTACTGAGTTATGATACTTAGAATTTTATGAATTTTCAATGTTTTAATCACCATAAATACAAAAACACGTTTTCAGTGTCAGAAAACGCTAAAAATGCATGAAATTCAAAGTATCATAACTAGGTAAGTTTTTGTCTTGCAAAAATTAAGTTTTTAATCACAAACTAATTTTGATTCATCTCAATAGAAAACAGCATTTATAATTATGTCAAAAAATTATTCCAAACATTTTGTTTAAAAGGCCTTCTTATTCAAACATCCGTTGACCGCATACACAGTGATTAGTTATATGTTATAAAAATAACAGGCTGTTGGAACCTGTTACCTGTACAAGTGAGCAACGATGTAACCTGTTAACCAAAAGTAACCATATTTCCCATCTCTATTGCATACTATATTTTTTAATTTCATAGAAGGTTTTGCGACTAGGGAGATATTGAATTTATTGAGTTTATATTTCAAACGTTTGAAGAAACCAGGAAAATATTGTAAAGTGGATATCATGGAATTTTGTGGATTGAAATTTCTTTTCTTTTTATTCTTCAAGCTCTTAATTAATTTTTCTATGTTGCTTTCTTTGTATCCATTGTTTCTTGCAACATCATATATTTTATTTATTTCATTATTTAACTGCTCAGGGGTACAAACTGTGAAAGCTCTATGAAGAATGCCTAAATGCAGAAACTTTGTATGAAAAAGGTGCTTGCCGACGTCCAGCCCATTTTTTGTGTCGATGCGTCAATGTGTGTGGGTAAAGCCAGACTTTTCTCCATGAACACGCACTGCCACCGACACGCTGTTGGTGTGGTTAGACAGCACTTGGTCTCCTGCTGTTAGTAAGGCAGTTTGGTCGCGGTGCGTGAAAGTGGGAGATTACAAGGACACTCAAAAGAATTCCATTACATTACGGCCTACGGGGAAAAATCGTTTGAGATAGTTTTTAATAATGTTACAGCCTTTCGAACATAATGAAATTGAAATGCTTTTATGAAATGCATTTAAATATACATTCTGTAGCATATGCGGTGCAAAGAATATTTATTATTCATTTACAGGGCCACACAAAAGAATTCCGAAACGTTCTAAATTGAAATTTTTACACAATCTCAGGAAGTTCTGAACCGATTTAAAAAATAATGGTGCCAAAATGAAAGTAACAGACCTTGCTCCAAAATAAGCTATATTTTATATCGGTGGCACTAACCAAAAGGGGATGCAGGAGCAAAAAACGTTCTAAAAATGCGATTTTTGTGTTACTGAAGGGCCTATAAACATAAAATTTGGCATGGTAGTAACTTATAAGATATGAATGATCTGTAAGAACATTTCCTAAAAAAATCGAAATTTAAAAGGGATGAAAATGCGCGAAAAGCGTTCTAAAAACGTTCTAAATGACGATTTGTAAGCAATCTCAGGAAGTACCAAACCAATTTCAAAAGTAATGGTTGGAAATTGATGGTGGCAGCTCTTGCTCCAACATAAGCTCTATTTTATGTCGGTGTCACTACCAGTTGGGTATTGCAGGAGCAAAAACGTTCTAATTTGCGTTTTTTGTGGTACCGCAGGGGCTAGCAACTTGAAATTAGGCATGGCAGTTATTTATAAGATATAAATGATCTTTAAGAACATTCCCTGAAAAACTCGAATTTTAAAAAGGGTAAAAATGGGCAAAAACCGTTCTAGAAACGTTCTAAATTGCGATTTCTACGAAATCTCCGGAAGTATCAAATCGATTTCAAAAGTAATGGTTGGAAACTTTGGAAATTGATGGTGAAAGCTCTTACTCTAACATAGGCTCTATGTCGGTGTTACTGTCACCTGGAGGTTGCAGGAGCAAAAAACATTCTAAATTGCAATGTCCTAAATTCCTATTTCTATGCAATCTCAAAAAATAATGAACCTATTTCGAAAGTAATGATTGCGAATCAATGGTGACAGTTTCTGATACTACACAGGCTACATTTTAAGCTGGTGCCACTACCACTTCGGGTTTGACAGGAACAACAAGCGTTTTAAAAAACCCTTTAAAAACTTTCTAAATTACGTTTTTAAAGGAACATTAGGAAATACAAAATATACGTCGATACAATTCGTGCTTTCAAATGAGTTCGTTCGGGGCTACATCATTATGCAACGTAAAAAATTTCAGCCCAGTTTTTAAAGTCCGAGGGCAAATTTATCATCGAGTAGGCTCGCTAATGCCAATACCAAATGAAACACCGAAATCCCTACAAATATACTTTGTTAGTGAGAAAAACTCGAAAGAGATTATCGTTGCACTCACATTCTGGGGCTACAACGAGAAATTATTCAGGGGTTACAACGTCTATTTCATAACCATAATCAAGCGATCAATGTATTCAAGACTAGAACGAATGGTTGCAGACAACTATAAGATCGTCATTCTGGCCGACAAAAGATCAGCCGGTGAGCATGAACGAAGGGTTAATGCACCTCATGTCATTGAAGTTGCAGTGATAATTGTGGATAACAAATATAGCCATCATGATATCTTTATTCAACGCCGAAGAAATGAATTGCAACAAAGCTGAAATTGCTGAAAAACATTGCTTAAGGATACTGGTCCTCATGTCATAAAGCGGGCAATATACACTATATGGCCATTAATGACCGGCAACTTTCAATTTTAGACATTTTGTCGAATATTTAGAAATATACTTGTCAGATTCTTCTGAAATTTCATGATTAAAAAGAACAGGTATGTCCTCATATTTATAAATGTCGATTTGACAAGAGGGACAATTAGGGGGCCAACAAAAAATGGAAGAAAAAAAATAATACTTGGGATCACCCTGTAAAATAAAATGCACGAAATGATCTATCGCTACAGAATACAAATAAACAGATGTTGTGCAATATGTGTATTCATTTGTGTAAGAATAGCACGTATATTAATAGAAATAAAGCGATAAAAAAAAAAAAATTCTTGCATGTTTTTTGCTTATAACATGCAGGGTTTTTAACCAAATTTAACGTCAGTTTCAGAAAAATTGACAAAATGTAGTAGACACAATATAGTGCAATTGAAATATCAATATATTAAATATTTTAGGAAATATGAGCAGTTGTATAAAATAATTTTTATCTGCGCATGCGCGAACGATAACAAGGATCGTTTTACATAATTTAACAGTCAACTCTATGGAGCAACTTATTAAAAAAATACAGTCAAGTATCGTAAAAATTCAGAAAGTTATCGGCGTTAAAGTGAGCTATTTTTAGTTGCTCGCAAAAACTAGCTGAATGATAAGGGATTCTCCACAAGTTGTCAATTTTAATTTTAAATTCTTTTTAATTTTCATTTTACTTACCCATCATACGTAGTATAGGGTAAACCTTGTAATCGTTTTAAAAATCGAAAAAAAATTTTTTTGACGGATTTACACGTTTTAGACACTGGAGATTCCGAAAAACATATTTTTAGAAAAAAAATTTGTCCGTCCGTCTGTATGTGTGTGTGTCTGTAACCGCTCTATCTCCCGAACAAATTGAGATAGAGACTTGAAATTCGGTGTGTACTGTGTACTTAGGGAGTAATAATGGGAAGAAGCCTATTGAATATCAGTAACCTCGATTAAACGGAACTATTTTTTTCGGACTCTTGAAATATTCGTTCTGATAAAAGGTATACAAAAGTTTTCGAAATTGTTTATTTGAAGGAGTGAATATAAAAGGCAATAAAAAAACATAAATTTTACATCATGAATGAACTCGATCGGATAATTAGTTGCCGAGATATTTGTAATTCTATTTTTCACACTCTTCGATTTTTCATGACCCTGTATTTCATTCAAATTTCAATTCAAAGATATATATTAATTGGAAATGAGACGCTTAATCCAACGCAGTAAACTGTTAGTTAATAGGATTATAATTTTCCGAGTTATAAGGATGTTTCTTTGACGCAATTCGGTAATACTCGATTATCCCGCCGACAAAAAAACTATCGCCAAACTGTAAGATTAAATGCCAATAATGGCTTATCGTAAATGTCAAGCATTTAATGCCTCTCCATACCTATAAGGGGGTTTACCATAGGTAGGACCCTGTTCTGTCGCCAAATACCGCCAGGTCTGACGCCAACATTGCGGTATATCGCCATATTTGGCGGCCAAAATGAGTCGCCAAAAGTGACGCCAAATTGTCGGTATCTCTAATATTTCGCCAAATTCCCATAGACTTCCATTGTAAACCAATAGCGTTTACTTGCTTACAGAAAATCAACAAATTGAGATATTTTAATGCAACAAAAAGTAATATTAGCTTAAGGGGTTATATTAATTATATTTAAGGAAGTCCAAATAAATTAAATTATGAATAAAAGTAACATGGTACAATGCTTAGCAAATATCACATGTTATATTTTCATGTTTTATATTATCTATATCCATGATGGGTAAGTATTACGGTGGCCCCTAACGACTAGGATGACGGATTTACACGTTTCAGACACTGGAGATACGAAAAACATATTTTTAGAAAAAAAAAAAAAATTTTGCCGTCCATCTGTATGTGTGTATGTCTGTAAACTCTCTATCTCCCGAACAAATAGAGATAGAAAACTGAAATTCGGTGTATACTTAGGAAGTAACAATGGGAAGAAGCCTATTAAATATCACTAACCTCGATTATCCGGAACTGTTTTTTTCGGAATCTCGAAATATTCGTTCTGATAAAAGGTATATAAAAATTTTCGAAAATGTTTATTTGAAGGAGTGAATATAAAAGACAATAAAAAAACATAAATTTTGCATCATGAATGAACTCGATCGGATAATTAGTTATCGAGATATTTGTAATTCTATTTTTCACACTCTTCGATTTTTCATGACCCTGTATTTCATTCAAATTTCAATTCAAAGATATATTTTAATGGGAAATGAGACGCTTAATCCGACGCAGTAAACTGTTAGTCAATATTATTATAATTTTTCGAGTTATAAGGGTGTTTCTTTTACGCAATTCGGTTCTACACGATTATCCCGCCAACCAAAAAACTATTGCCAAACTCTAAGATTAGATGCCAATAATGGCTTATCGTAAATGTCAAGCATTTAATGCATATCCGTACCTATAAGGGGGGTCACCATAGTCGGGATCCTGTGCTGTCGCCAAATGCCGCCAAATTTGGCGACCAAAATTAGTCGCCAAAAGTGAAGCCAAACTAGTCATACATAGTATAGGGTAAATCTTGTAATCGTTTTAAAAATCGAAAAAATTTTTTGGACAGATTTACACGTTTCAGACACTGGAGATTCCGAAAAACATATTTTTAGAAAAAATTTTTCGCCGTCCGTCTGTATGTGTGTGTGTGTGTGTGTGTAAACGCTCTATCTCCCGAACAAATTGAGATAGAGACTTGAAATTCGGTGTGTACTTAGGAAGTAACAATGGGAAGAAGCCTATTGAATGTCAGTAACATCGATTATCCGGAACTTTTTTTTCGGACTCTCGAAATATTCGTTCTGATAAAATGTATACAAAATTTTTCGAAATTGTTTATTTGAAGGGGTGAATATAAAAGACAATAAAAAAAAAGCATAAATTTTGCATCATGAATGAACTCGATCGGATAATTAGTTATCGAGATATTTGTAATTCTATTTTTCACACTCTTCGATTTTTCATGACCCTGTATTTCATTCAAATTTCAATTCAAAGATATATTTTAATGGGAAATGAGACGCTTAATCCGACGCAGTAAACTGTTAGTCAATATTATTATAATTTTTCGAGTTATAAGGGTGTTTCTTTTACGCAATTCGGTTCTACACGATTATCCCGCCAACCAAAAAACTATTGCCAAACTCTAAGATTAGATGCCAATAATGGCTTATCGTAAATGTCAAGCATTTAATGCATATCCGTACCTATAAGGGGGGTCACCATAGTCGGGATCCTGTGCTGTCGCCAAATGCCGCCAAATTTGGCGACCAAAATTAGTCGCCAAAAGTGAAGCCAAACTAGTCATACATAGTATAGGGTAAATCTTGTAATCGTTTTAAAAATCGAAAAAATTTTTTGGACAGATTTACACGTTTCAGACACTGGAGATTCCGAAAAACATATTTTTAGAAAAAATTTTTCGCCGTCCGTCTGTATGTGTGTGTGTGTGTGTGTGTAAACGCTCTATCTCCCGAACAAATTGAGATAGAGACTTGAAATTCGGTGTGTACTTAGGAAGTAACAATGGGAAGAAGCCTATTGAATGTCAGTAACATCGATTATCCGGAACTTTTTTTTCGGACTCTCGAAATATTCGTTCTGATAAAATGTATACAAAATTTTTCGAAATTGTTTATTTGAAGGGGTGAATATAAAAGACAATAAAAAAAAAGCATAAATTTTGCATCATGAATGAACTCGATCGGGTAATTAGTCGTCGAGATATTTGTAATTCTATTTTTCACACTCTTCGATTTTTCATGACCCTATATTTCATTCAAATTTCAATTCAAAGCTATATTTTAATGGGAAATGAGACGCTTAATCCGACGCAGTAAACTGTTAGTTAATATTATTATAATTTTTCGCGTTATAAGGGTGTTTCTTTTACGCAATTCGGTTCTACACGATTGTCCCGCCAACCAAAAAAACTATCGCCAAACTATAAGATTAATGCCAATAATGGCTTATCGTAAATGTCAAGCATTTAATGCCTCTCTATACCTATAAAGGGGTTTACCATAGGGAGGATCCTGTGCTGTCGCCAAATGCCGCCAAGTTTGTCGCCAACTTGGCGATATATCGCCAAATGTGAAGTCAAATTGGCGGTATCTCTAATATTTCGCCAGATTCCCGTAGACTTCCATTGTAAACCTATAGTATTTACTTGCTTACAGAAAATCAACAAATTGAGAAAGTTTAATGCAACAAAAAGTAATATTAGCTTAAGGGATTATATTAATTATACTTAAGGGAGGCTAAGTAAATTGAATTATGAATAAAGTAACATGATACAATGCTTAGCATGTATCACGTGTTTTTTTTTTCATATTTCTATTATGTATATCCATGATGGGTAAGTATTACGGTGGCCCCAACGACTAGTTTTATTGATGCTTTAGTTCTTCTTGGATAACCACCAGAACGAGCCTATACTATGATAAAAAGAAGTATCAAAATCGAAGCATTTTCTCCAAATCTACTCGTTGATAGTCACTAAATACTAACTTTTTTTCTGAAAGTCAGTTAATAAAAAATGACAATTTGTGGAAAATCCTTATCATTCAGCTGCTTTTAGAGAACAACTAAAAATTTGCTCACTCTAACGTCGATATCTTTCTGAATTTTTACGATATTTGGCTGGATTTGCTCCATATAGTTGACTATTAAATTATGTAAAATGATCCTTGTTATCGTTCGTGCCTGCGCAGATAAGATTATTTCATACAACTGCTCATATTTCATAAAATATTTATTATATTTATATTCCAATTGCACTATATTGTTTCTACGATATTTTGTCAATTTTCTGAAACCGGCGTTAAATTTGGTTGAAAACCCAGCATGTTATAAGCAAAAAACATGCAAGAATTTTTTAATTTTTTTAAATAAATCGCTATATCTCCATACGTGCTATTCTTACACAAATGAATACACATATTACACAATGTCTGTTTATTTATATTCTGCAGCGATAGATCATTTCGTGCGCTTTATTTTACAAGGTGATCCCAAGTATTATTTTTTTTCTTTGATTTTTTGTTGGCCCCCTTATTGTCCCCCTTATCAAATCAACATGGCTAAATATGAGTTCATACCTGTTCTTTTTAATCCTGAAATTCCAGAAGAATCTGTCAAGTATATGTCTGAATATTCGACAAAATGTCTAAAATTGAAAGTTGCCGGTCATTAATGGCAATACAGTGTATTCTGACCTGGGCAACGCCGGGTATTGCAGCTAAGTACAATATAATAACATTAGCAGCGGTCTTCGGACGTTAGTCCGAAGCCAGTCTTTCGGAATTAGTTGCACATTTCATTTAATTAGAAGGAGAATTTTTAATTTTCATATGAGAATTAGGATATTTTTCCACTATAGGTGCCTTGGCATTTTTTAAAAAGCTTGGCGCAATTCAGACTTCAGGAAGTGAGATATGTTGCTAAAGGATATAAACAACTATGAAAACAAACCGGATGAACTTTTATGTTGTTTATATACGCATTTATATGCATATAAACATTTTATTTATACACGTATAAAATATTGTTTTTTATATACAAATTATTTCTGTTTGTATGTAAAAATGAATAAACGGGTTTCTTACATTAAATAAATTGTATACATATGGAAAAAATTGCTTGTGTATATGAAACAGTAAATAGGTTGCCAGAAAATACGTTACCAGATTTCTTTTCTCGTCAAGGCAATTTTGTCTATTTCGCCAAGGCTACTTTATCGGAAAAGTACCGAAGTGCGATTATATATTGATAAATGTTTTATTGTTTTAATATCGTGAGTATATCATAACCTATACTGGTTGAAATTTTTAGGTATATTCATTTTTTCTATTTAACAAATGTTTTTGGAAAAGCATATATATATAATTCTATTCTGTTTAAACGTGTCCCCTTCAAAACTCTGTAATCGAGTTTTGGCGACCAACATTGGCCCAATTGAATGTGTTAAGGAACTGTATACGGCCAAATCAATAGCCCCTGTTTGAAGGGTTTAGAGGCGAAAATTCTGTGTTTTCAGATTTTTCTGGTTAATTGTGCTACAAACCAGACTTACTTGTGCAATTTCATGATTCTACGACTTCTAGAAATGCCTTAGTTATTTGATGATGAGAAATGAGTCAGTGACAAAAAAGCGATTTTTTGGAATTTAATATTTCGAAAACTACTAAATACATAAACATGAAATCGTGGAAGCTAGTTTATTTTGATCATACGAACATGTGTATAAAAGAAAAATTTCTATATCTCTCCCTAAAACGAAGTTATGAGGGGGTGAAAAGTATGTCGAAATGGTTCAGGAAAAGGTAGCTTACGGCTTGTGCGAACTTGGCGGACGCACTGCCGTGCTCCCAGATACTCATTGAAAAGTTGTTAATTCAAAATGCATTTAAAAGAAGGCATGATAGAGTCGTTCCAAAGAAGAAAAAAAAAGTTTAGCGTTTATGCAAATTTTTGGAACCCGTGTGAAGTATCTGCTCGTTTACACTGAAAAGAGCCACAATAAAGTCACAAAATTATACTCTAACCTTTTCCAAGAATAATGTAGTTAAGGAGTAAGTGATAAATTAGTTCTTTTAGTCCGGAAACTAGTGAAATACGTCGCCTTTTTGAAAAATGTGCAGTGTTAGTGAAAAGGTATCAATTAAAAGTAAAATGTAAGTTTTCGACCAAAAATTGTGTTACTGAAAGTTACACATAAAAGCGAGGCATCAATATTTCGAGAAAATCTTACGTATTTCATTAGAAACATATCTAGCAATTAATTAAAAATATAAAGTTGATTGATTGAAATAGGTGAAGCTAAAGTATTCACAAATTATGGAATTTTTAATCTTTTATCACCGATTTTTCAAAATAGCAATTTTTACCTAATTTAATCTCAGAAATGGTTTGATTAAATAAGGCAAAATTTTCAACTAAAAATTACTGGTAGGAATAATCAAGGATTCTGAGCATTTTATGCTTGTCGTAAAGGGGTTAAATAAAATAGAGATCCTCCACAGTTTCTCCTTGAAGAGCGGTGGAATATTATATATCCCAACAAAAAGTTTTCGGTAAAAAAAAAAAAGCGCCAAGTTCTCCTTAATGTGTCGGCCAGAAAAAGTAGTGATATCTGAAGTTCGCACAAGGGCACAAGTTAAAAGCCAAACATCCCAAATCTTTCATTGAAAATGGCTTCCTGCGACTTGGCCGTTAATGCCTTCTACAGCATTTCAAAATTAATGATTGGAAATTTCGCATTTATGAGTTATTTAAATATTAAAATTAAAATTAATATTAGTATGCAAAGAGGCAAATTCACATAAAGACATTATAAGTAAAAGATTTCTGATAAATACCATTCAATTTCAACAAACAATAGTTTTGATTATAGATCATTTAGTCCACATGTGGTTTAATTGCCATTTCGTACGGTCTAAAGCTAAAGTCATTAACGTAAAACCTAAGAAATAAAACAAAATTTATTTTCTTCAAATCTCACAATATGTTACATTATATTTTATTGTATAATATTGAAATCTTGTGCATTGACGAAAGAGATTTTTTTCATTTGAACATTTATTATAGTTTGTTTGCATACATTAAGAGGTATTCGATGTATAAACTGTTAAAAGCTGATACTAATTATGTTTTAGAAATTAGGGATATTACCTTCTGAATACAAGTATTTTGTTATATTTAACTTCTAAGCATTTAAATAGACTGAAGTGGTTTAAATGCTTTTTTTAAATGTGTATTTTATTTCTGTACTTTGTGCCACAAAATGCCTAAAATAATCAAAAAATGTAGTTGTCATGTAGCTTATTTGTACATACTTTAAAATTTGAAAAACCCTCTCGAAGGCATTAACGGCCAAGTCGCAGGAAGCCATTTTCAATGAAAGATTTGGGATGTTTGGCTTTTAACTTGTGCCCTTGTGCGAACTTCAGATATCACTACTTTTTCTGGCCGACACATTAAGAAGAACTTGGCGCTTTTTTTTTTTTTTTTTTTTTTTACCGAAAACTTTTTGTTGGGATATCACTACTTTTTGTATGTTTTTTCTAGTTTTTTTCTAAGCTATATTAATGTAAAAAAAACCCTTAAATTTCAGTACTTTTATGTTAACCGGGAGCAAATCTCCTAATTAGCATTTTGTTTTTTCGCCAATAGTAGTTTTCATTTTTCACATGTGTAAATTAGAAACAATGCTTTGATTTTCAAATAAAATATTTTGGTTTATGTTATTATTTGTTATTTATTTATTTATTTATTTATTTATTTCTATGTTAAATATTCTATTAAATAAAATGAGGGAAATGCCTCTATTTTAAATGAGATGACTGAAAAGTTTATATTTTTAAATGAAATGAATGCGATGAACAATAGAGTTGGGAACAGTATTTGGCGATTTGCCACTCGCGCCCGGCTAGCATAAAAATACCTAAATTTATTTTATTGATTTTTACAAATTTATACTTTATTTCCTTTTATATTAAAGTACTAGCCGCCTCTAGCTAGCAGTATTTACCGTATTAATTCCATGTTAAACGTTGCATCATGTTACTGTTATTCATAATTCAATTTACTTGCCCATTCTTTCGCCAAGTCGGAAGCTTTTGATAGAGAAATCAAGAACTCTTTACGATCATGGAAGCACATCATATATTTTGTGTTGTTATGTATTTCATTCTTTCATGACAAATGTCTCTTAACTCACTTATGCATATTTCCTTATCAGTTACGATTCGTTCTCTAATGCGGAAATTTTTAATCGTATTAAATAATCTTTTCTAATTGGGTTCACTGCCAATTATTGTATTTTAACTGATACGATTGGGTACAAGTTAAATGATTCTTATTAAATCCTTTGATAATATCTGCATTTACATTAAACCATATTGATGCTAATATCTTTTTGTTTCATGCTAACCTTTTCAATAGACTCTATTACGGAAGAATAGAAGGTCCACGGGCTCACTGCCATGATCCATTTGAAAATCTATCATTCTTCTCATCTAATCGTGTTGAAGAACTAGCCAATTTGCCATGGTTTTAAGTTTTTATCTAATTTTATTCGAAACCTGAAAACTAAAATGCGAGGAACCGGATTATAGAAGATTCATTCTAACGGTACATATCGATTAACAGGTTACATATTATAAAATTATAATAATCATAAGGAGAATTGTCAGTTTCGGTGCTTTAATAGTTTCTGTAAATACTATTTATATAATACGGAAGTTTCAGCAGAGTAAAGATTAACAACATAGTCACAGTAAGTATAATAACAGTACAATATATTAACAATAGCAGAGGTTTTGTGCAGTGACTACTGGCACTTTGGAAATATTAGTACGTTATATTATTTAACTATTGAGATGATATGCGAAAAAACATAAATAGATGGCTCGCATTAATAATTAACTCATTGAAAAATAGCCACAAACGTCAAATTCTCGCCAAGCTTGGCGACATTTAGCGAAGTGTCACCAAATTTCGTAATATATCATGTCAATTCTCAAATTTGGCGACAAAAAATGTTTTGTTTGTTCTGACGTTATAATGATGCATATGTATTATTTATTATACACATACCTATAATATGTATGATGCAAATGTATTACGTATTATATGCATATGTATAATATGTATGATGCATATGTATAAAGTTCTTTAAGATCACTAAAACGCACTTAAAGGAATAGTGTTCCATAAATAGTAGGGATATTTGCCAGATTGACCAGAGTGCTATTGAGATTAGAATTCCGACATTTTTAATAGACCGGGAGGCGTCAGCACACACCATCACCTCATCGAGTTTACAGCTGAAATATTAGGATTAGTTAAAACTAGATTAGTACATTAAAATGCAACTGGTCTGTTAAGTCATATCTTGGTAGAAACAACCCGAAGACCTAATTTTAGTGGGTGACTGATAGGTTTACTATTGTATTTTCCTGCATCCAAAAGTATGGAGACGTGGAGGAATGGGTGCAGGAAAACACAATGGAAAATCCACCAATTAACCAGTAAAATCGGGTATGTAAGTGGTTTCCACAAAGATATGACTTTGCAGACCAGTTACATTTTAATACGCTAATCGATTTTTAACTAGTCCTAAAATTTCAACCGTCAACTCGATGAGGTGATGATCTGTGCAGACGCCTCCCGGTCTTTAATAAAATTTGTTTTAAGGAAGTAAAAGATAGAAATATGGACAGATAAACTGAAAGATTTGCCTTAAGATTTTTGTAAAAGCATATAAAATTTCATTCAGCTTGAAATCATGTAACACCTTTATAACTCAGGCTAATTTTCTGTAATCGAGTTTTGGCAACCAATCTGATCTATAACTATAATCTTTCTTTTACAGATTTAAAATTAACAATAAATTAACAGTAAGTAGGCTAATAATAAAATATAATAGCATTAGCAGCGGACTTCGGACACCGCATCTGTCGTACATCGTTAAAGACAGCTTTATTAGTTACACATTTCATTTAATTAAAAGCAGATTTTTAAACTTTCATATGAGAATTAGGATATTTTTCCACTATAGGGATCTTAGCGTTTTTTAAAAATCTTGGCGCAATTCGGACTTCAGAAACTGAGATATGTTGCCAAATGATATAAACAACTATGAAAACAAACCTGATGAACTTATGTTATTTATATATGTATTTATATACATATAAACATTTTATTTTATACACGTATAAAATATTGTTTTTTATATACAAATTATTTATGTTGGTATATAAAAATAAATAAACGGGTTCCTTACATTAAATAAATTGTATACATATGGAAAAAATTGCTTGTGTATATGACACAGTAGATAGGTTGCCAGAAAATACGTTATTATCAAATTTCTTTTCTCGTCAAGGCTATTTTCTCTATTTCGCCAAGGCTACTATATCGGAAACATACCGAATTGCGGTTATATTTTGTTAAATGTTTTATTGTTTTAATATCGTGAATATATCATAACCTATACTGATTAAAATTTTCAGGTATATTCTTTTTTTTCTATTTAACAAACATGTTTGGAAAAGTATATATATAAAGTTTTATTCTGCTTGAAGTTACGTGACCCCTTCAAAACTCTGTAATCGAGTATTGGCGACCAACATTGGCGCAATTGAATGTGAAGGAACTGTTTACGGCCAAATCAACACCCCCTGTTTTAAGGGTTTAGAGGCGGAAATTCTGTGTTTTCAGATTTTTCTGGTTAATTGTGCTACAAACCCGACTTACTTGTGAAATTTTATGATTCTACGACTTTTAGAAGTACCTTAGTTATTTGATGATGCGAAGTGAGTCAGTGACAAAAAAGCGCTTTTTCGGAATTTAATATTTCGAAAACTACTAAATATAGAAACATGAAATCGTGGAACCTTAGTTCAGTTTGATCATACGAACATGTTTATAAAAGATAAATTTCTATATCTCTCCCTAAAACGACGTTATGAGGGGGTGAAAAGTATGCCGAAATGGTTCAGGAAAAGGTAGCTTACGGCTTGTGCGAACTTGGCGGACGCACTGCCGTGCTCCCAGATTCCACTTAATTTTAACTCCTAAATGCCACATTGGCACCAGAATTTTTAAATGAAATCTTGCTTTTAGAATGTATGCGAGGAAAAGCTTTTACTTATTTGGAAAGAAGTGTTTGTTCATAAAACCTGGTGCCATTCAATCATTCTAACATTTTAGCAACAAAAGTACTTTGCCTTGAAAGGGTTAAGGAAATACTCAGAAGATATTTTTCATCAGTCGCCACTTTCAAAATGTCTACCTTGCCTAAGTCCCAAATGCGAACATCAGCCATTTTTGGTTCTAGAGCGGCGTTTCTCAACCTTTTTTACTTCACGGCGCACTTAAACCTAGTATTAATTTTGTGCGACACACTAATTATGATGACTTAACCCTTAAATGCCTGATTTTACAAAAATCATTGTAATAATGTTTTTCGGCTTTCATTGTTTAAATAAATCATGGGATAAATACTTTAAAAAATCATATTTTGTTTTAAATATGGTTTACGGCTAAAAAACAGTTTGTTACTAATCGGCAATACTGGTCTTTAATTGAAAAAATAATTTTCCTTGATAAAATTCTATAATATTAAACACACAAGAATTTTAGGAACTATAATAAGAAATAAATTTTACTTGCTCACTGCAGAACAAAATAGGGTATTTCGCAAGCTTCCAAACAAAACAAACAACAACAACAACAAAAAAAAAACAAGTAGCAACAATTGAAAAAATAAATCTATCTTTATTCCTAAACAGCACAAGTGTTGCCATCTACATGTTGAAAATCGATTTAATTATATTTTCAGAATGTATTTTATTGGCAACATTAGGCATTATAGCTTCAATATTATTCTAATATTATTTTAGAGCCTAAATTGGGTATGTTGCCGAAAAGCAACACCCGGCATTTAAGGGTTAAAAAGGGGAAGGATTATCTATCATTACATAAGAAATGATTACATATAATTTTTATTTTATTTACTATCACAAACAAAATAGTCCGAATAAAGGAAAAGAAAATTATTTTAAATAAAATTCTTATAATATTTTTTTATATACTTCTCTTTAATATGCATTAGCATTTATAAGAATGAAACACCCTTTTAGCACTAGTTTCGATATCATTCAGCATATCGTCATCAGTGCAAAGAATCATGGAATTTTCCCATATTGGAGGAGAAGGGGATTCAAGGTATAGATTTATGGATCAATAGTAGTGCAGTAAGTTACAGGAATTAGCCAAGAGCTAATTAGAAATTGTACAGGGAAAGGGACTGATAGTGTGGAAAAGTATACCTTAATTTGTCAGTAATTTGTCCCATTAGCATTTAAAGAGATATATATCTGAGTTTGACTTTTTAAAGCTAGAATTCTTTCTGCATAAGATAAAATCTCCGGATAGGCATTCTCATAAATCATTTTTCAACGATATTTTCTACTTCATTTCAATTTATAATCTTTTCCTTCAGAAGAAACAATTTTTTTTTTCGGAAACAATTTATCCCAAGAGACGTAAGACTATTTTTAGAGTTTCCTAGTATACTTTTCAAATGAGTAAGAGAAGGAAAAAAATCTCCCAAGTAAAGCAAATTTGTGACACTAAACCTTATTTCAAAGTAAATCGTATATATGAAATGTCGGATATTACAGAAATCACAGAAATACCCACTCGTGGACAGCCAACCTTGCGGTATAGGAGCTAAATGTCCACGAGGGGAAAAGTCGGAATGTCGGGGAAATGTCGGATATTACAGATTCGAATTTTTGAAAACTTGATGCAACTTGACTTAAAAGTTTAGCGGCACACCTGGAGATTTTTTTCGCGGCGCACTAGTGTGCCGCGGTACACATGTTCAGAATCACTGCTCTAGAAATACTCAAAAGTCAGTCATAAAAAAGATTCCTGCCAGAACTGAAGTACAGCATTTCACGTCACGCCACCAGAATTTCAAGGAATTTGCTTCTCTTTCGTTCGACTGTTGAAAATGCTATTTAGAATTCAAATTGTAATGGAAAATGATACCAATATATTGAGCGGATTTTATCACGATGAATCAATTTCATAATGTATTTAACTTTAATTCTTCAAAAAAGAAAAAAACGCCTCTTGGGGGTAATGTCTGTAACATTGAATTTTTTTTTTTTTTTTTTTTTTGCCTGTTTTTCCCCTAGATTAATTAACCCTTTAGTGCGCAGCTTTGCATATATGCAAACAACAGTGTTTTGAATTTAATAGATATTTTATTCGTATATACCTAATTCACACCAGAAAATTAAAATAGCAATATTTACTTTAATTAATAACAGACATTCCGTATTTAAATAAAGCGAAATTAACCATTGAAAATTTCTGGTGTAAAGTCAGATTATCTGAACAAAAAATTTCTAGAACGTATTATATCATGGTAATTAAACATTTAAAGGTTTAAAATAAATTAATATAAAATAAGGTATTTGGAGACATACTTATTGAAACATTTACTAATTTGCAATATTTTAGCATAAAACAGTCAGATGACAGTAGTTTTTACTTATGTTGCAGATGTGCAACAGAAGAAAAGATTGACGTATTATATGAAAAATGTATCTCTGATTTTGGTCATTATTTTTCCTGCGTAATAAACCTTTTACAGAATCATATATAATTTTTTCGAAACAAAATAAAAAATCGCGCATTTAAGGGTTAAAAACATTTAACACGTATTTTTCCATTTTGCAATCCAATGTGTATTTCTTGAGTTATTCGACCGCTTCCAGATCTTTCGGACACCCTGTATATGCAGGGTGTCCGAAAGATATATATATATATATATATATATATATAATACGCATTTAAAGGTTAAGATGCACATTCGAAGTTTCATAACTTTCTAATGAATTTTATGGGCTAGACAGCTTTGAATTTGTGAATTTAATTTATGTATAAAAAATCACATTACCCTGTATGTAAATTTGAATATTGAATGTGCTGTATCTTCTAACAATTTTGCTCAGTAGACGAATGAAAAATTTTAATATAAAAGCGTCAAGATCATGCAAAATATCAAAATGAACTTATCATCAATGAATCATAATCATTCTAAACATATCATAAAAAATAATGATAAGTTAAAACAAATTAATAATAAGAGCATGTATCTACCCTATATATATAACACCAAAAATCCGTATTGATCTGCAGATCGCAAAACTGGTATTAGAATTTTTAAATTCGAATTAGTTTTCGAAATATTATTTTTTTTCTAATTTTATATACTTTTCTCTAATGATGGCAACTCAAATTTTAATCATAACAGATATTTTTTTTTCAGATTTTAGAAAAGGTTACAATTTTAAACTAATTTGGCGAGAAGTGTGGCCTCCCTTAAATGTATGCTAAGAAATGTATCATGTTACTTTTCTTCATAATTCAATTTGTATTTCATTATCATTTTATTTAATAGAAACTGAAACATTTAAAATAAATGGCTTTCACTTCTTTATTTTTTTTTAAACGAAATGAAAAGAAAAATATTACGCACAGATGTCACATACGCACCGGGGTACCTAATTGGCGCCAAAATGGTATTATTTTGGTTGACATGATAACCCGGCTATTGTTGTTTATTTAATAATAAATGTTTATTTACTTTATTTTCTTTTTTTAAATTACATAAATTGTTTTGTTCTATAGTTAATTATTTTTTTGGTTATTTTCCTTTAACAATAATATAAAATAATTAAAAAATACGGTACTACTTAGTTATTCCGTCGACCCATTTCGCCAAATTATATAAATCGCCAAACCACTCGCCAAATTATACAAATTGCCTTAATTTTTTATTTTAAATAACGAAAGAACAAAGAAAATAGTATAACATTAATAAATATACAAATAAAACGTCGAAATAAAAATCACTTGATGACGTAACGACGTGTAACTTGCTTAAAGTCGAATGAATGTGAAATTTACGATCAACCATTATTAGCATTTAATCTTATAGTTTGGTGATAGATTTTTGGTCGACGGGATAACTAAGTAGTACCAAAAATACATATGTAACTGGTATTCGAAAACGAGGTTTTAGCCAAATTTTCGTCAAAAAAATCACGCCAAACCCGGTGCGTATATGACATCTGGCCATATATTAAATGATGTAACAAACGATGGCATTTAATTTCAACTTCAAAGCAATGTTTTAATTTACCATTCGAAAAAAAAAAAAAAAAAATGCTGACTGGAGAGTTGAAAAATAGCTATTGGCGAGATTTGCACCCGGCTAGCGTAACAGTACCAAGAATTCTTTGCGACCATGGAAATTTTTATGTAGTTTTTTCGAAAAAGAAATTTGATTTTTTAATTAAAAGGGAGAATTTTCGACACAGATGTCATATACGGGCCCATATTGGTGCGATTTTTTCTGACGCCAATGTGTATATACGCAACGGGTACTTCACTGGCGCCATAGTATCGTTATTTTGCTTGATTTGGTAAGCCGGATGTTGTTGTTTATGCCGTTGATGTTTTCCGCAAATTAGTGTCGGAAAAAATTCGCTCCAATATGGGGCCGTATATGATATCTGAGCCAAACTTTCATATGAAAAGCGAAGGGATCAGAGCGTATTTATTTATGGCAGTTACATGACTTGGGCTATTATAATATAGATGAAATGATGGCGATAGAATAATATTTGGCGACTTATCACATGTACCTGGCTAACATTAAACTACCAAAATGGCACCAAGAATAGGAAAAGTGAAGTGGTTCGCCCGGAACTGTTGATGATAGTCACATGACTTAGGCTATTGTTATAGAAATTGTTTTAAAATACCGGGAGACAAAGACTCTGTACACTTAATTCATTTTTTTAGCTTCTTTTCAAATGTTTAACTGATCCTCTTTAATCAAACACGAAAACAACCATTGGATGACTTAGCAGCAACTGATTCGGCCTTAAATTTTTGAAATCAAAGGAAATTGAATGGAAACCCGTTTACAGGGCACAGCTTTTTTTCAGTATAATTCAATCTTCTATAATATTTTTAAAACTGGTCAGATTAGCGTGTTTTTAGATTCTACGGTGTCTGAACGGTGATTGGCGAGCGTAGCTTGCAGGGGGCAGAGCACCCTAGTTCTATATAAAAGATAATCACTATTATTTTTGTCGAATATTCCTCATATGTGCCCATTATAGATCATTTTCAAAGTTCTGCAAGATAGGAACATATACTACTCATAAATACAAATATATGTCTAAAAGTATATGAGTAAAAAATTTTGGGATTTAATGCGCAGCTACTTAGTTTCTCAGGAGCTACATCAACATTTTTGTTTAGTTTAGGATGCATCAGAATTGTTTTGTCACTTTCTTCTATCTTCAATAGAAGAAAGTATTGTAATCGAAATTTTTTCGACTTCCGGTTTTCGACGGATTTACACGTTTTGGGGGGTCAGAGATCCCAAAAATCATGTTTATACAAAATGTCTGTCTGTCCGTGTGTCGCCATTGTATCATCGAAAAGTGTATGAAGTTATGCATACAATTGAACCAAATTGTTTGTGTATGTTTTGGGCTATGGCCAGTAGGTTCTCCGTGAATTTGGAAAAATTCTTCCGAAAGGGGGCGCCGTAATTATAATTTTTGTTCCATTTTCGTTATTGTACCATCGACATGCATGAAATTATGCATAAAATTGAACCAAATTTCTTGTGTATGTATTTGGCTGTGTCCAGCAGTTTCTTCTTGAATTTATAAATATTTTGCTGGAGGGGGTTGCTGTAATAGCGATTTTTGTGCCATTTTCTTTATTTTACCATCGAAAAGTGTATGAAGTCATGAACAGAATTGAACCAAATTTTTACCCGACTGCCAAGAATGGTTATGTGTTTCACGCGTATCTGGGTATGTGGATTTCTTTATACCCTCAAAACATCCCAACGGCTGGATGGAATTTAGTGAATGAGGTCTCTATCGATTCGTTTTAACCGTCCGATAGTTATAGGCTACGTTTTGTTTTTATAAATTCAAAATGGCGGAATTTTTTTTTTACGTACCATATTGAGGGCATATCATTGGATAGGTCTTTCAAAATGAAGACGATGTTTCATTGACTGTTTTACAGTCAGAAGCTCTGTTTAAACATTACACAACCTAGAAGTTGTGTACGTTGGATCTCTACCTTTACTGTAACTCTAACCTTCATAGACATCTATAGGCCTCATCAAAACAGTGTTTATAGATAGGAACTAAGAATTAAACACAGCTAAAAAGTCATCAATACAAGTAAATAAAAAAAATAGGTAAGTAATATAAAAAATAGTTTCACATTGATGAGAAATAATTAATTAGTTCGCTTTTTATGCAGTCGGGTTTTTTAATTTTTAAAATTTAATATACTTATTTGTGTATGCGTTTGGCTATGGTCAGCAGACCCTCCTTGAATTTCGATATATTCTGGAAAGGGGCGCTGTGATAGCGATTTTTGCATAATGTTTTCGGCTTTTCGTAGTTCTGTTGTCCATCAGCGGCTCGTGCAGCGACGGGAACTCGCGTGCGGCTACACCGGATATTCGCAAAAAGCTGATGTATAACAGAAAGACGAAAAATTAGTGATTTTAATATATATCATGATCAAGATGAACTAATTTTTACTACGCTTCAATGACTGAAGCAAAAATTTAAGATAAAAATCAAAGTTGGTATAGTATTGAACTAATAATATTGCAGTATTAACATCTGTAACTACTTTTTGAAATATTAAGATGTATGAGATAGAAGAAAGTTTTGGGATTGGCACATCCAACTAGTTTGACAATGTTTACGCCAGATTTTAAAATAATAAATAAGTAAATTAGGAACAATAAACTTAAGAGTCTACGAAAAAAGTAGACTATATTGTATACATACAAGTTTTCGTCACATATTGTTATGGCAGGTTTCTTCATTGTGTTCAGCATGACTACTGTTGGCATTGTTGTACTATATTTCCAGTATAGTTGCAGAAACTGAGTCGTTTGAAAAATAAATCCTGTCAATCCTAAAACTAGAATGAGTAACTTTATCGTTTTTCGGCACCATCCTTTGGAAACTACAATTGGAGATATTCCTATGAAAATAATAAGAAATTATTGTTAACATAGTTGTAAACTGAATGCAGACGTCATAAACTGTTCAAAGAGACATAATATTTTGAATATTTCCTAAAACTCGTGGAAATTACTCTACCTGACTGATAAATGCACTACCATGAAGATTTTATTGTATAATTATGCAATTTGAAAGGAATACGCTGCTGAAAGGTTTACGTAAATGATTTGAAATGCAAGTTTGTCTCAAGATAAGCTAGCCAAATAAAAGAAGCGTTAGACAGGTCCGGAACCAGGATTTCCTTTCTGGGGGGGGGGGGAAGAGGGAGCAATATTGGAATTTTTTATAATCTGACGGTAGTAATTTGCATAATTTAAAGGATAAATAAAAAAAATAAACAAGGCTTAGCCTAAGATATATTCCTGAATAGGTTCAGTGGCGGATCTAAGGGGGGGGGCGAAGGGGCGATCGCCCCCCCCCCTTGGGCTAATAAAGGGTTTGTAAAACGACATTATGCATCCTCACGGGAAATGACTTGGGGCGGAGCTTGAGCCAGGCGCGACCCGACCCGGGTCGCGCCACTTTAAATCCACGAGACTCAGACTGGGTCAGATCTTTTCTCTTTTAGAGTCGGGTCGTGCCCTGATCTTATTTTTTTCTGCAGATTCGGGTCGGACCAGACTTCTTTTTCCCCCAGATTGAGTCTGGCCTGGACGTCATTTTCCCTAAAGGTCTGCAATGGCCAAAAGTTATAGGTTGGGGCTCGGCCCGGAATAAAAGCTAATCATTCGGTCCGTGTCAACCCGTATGATAAGCATTATTGGCCCAACCACGACCTGTGCACTCCTCTAAATTCTTCCTCCCGAGCCCAAGTTGGTCCGACCCGACCCGGGTCGCGCCAGATTAAATCCACGAGACTTGGGCTGGGTCAGGTCTTTTCTCTTTTAGGACCGGGTCGTGCCCTGATCTTAATTTTTTTTGCAGATTCTGGTCGGGGCAGACTTCTTTTCCTCCAGATCGAGCCTGGCCTGGATTTCATTTTTCCTAGAGGTCTGCACTGGCCAAAATTTTCAGGTCGGGGCTCGGCCAGGAATAAGCTAAACATTCGGTCCGTTTCAGCCAGTATGATAAGCATTATTGGCCCGACCACGACCCGTGCACTCCTCTAAATTCTTCCTCCCGAACCCAAGTTGGTCTGCAATCTTATTTATTTGTCATTCGTAAAAATTATATATGTTTTGTACATTTGTTTAGCGAAATCTTTAGAAATTTAATTTGATTTGATAAGTTACAGAGATGCATTTTTTAAAATTTACTTTTTTACTTTGTAGAGCTTTAAAATTATGATTTTCTTTTATCAACCGTTTCTTTCATTCTAAACTGATTATCTTACTGGATTTTTATTTGAATGTAATTGTGTAAGTCATATTTTTACATAGTGTTTACGTACATAATTGCCTAAATATCGGTATAGTCATTAATATTGTTGTTTTTCTGTATTCATGAATTTCGAACATAATCTGAAAATAAAATATAGCATAAGCAAGTGTACTTAATGAATAATTTTAATTGCAATATGCAGGCAGGGCTGGAGTTGCTTTTTTAGCTTTTATACCGGGCGGGGCCAATAGTTTTATTATTTTATGTGGGTTGGACCTGAGCTTGGGCCTGATAATTTCAGCCCAGGTAAACCTCTAACTGACATATCGAAGCCAGCTTAACTTTTTTTTTAAATGCTTAATTTCAGCCATCATTCTATAACTACTGAATATACCGGGTGTCCTAAAATGGACTGACGGATTTTAAAATTCATTAAATTACAAATGGTGACAGATATTTAAAAAAAAATGCTTGCAGGAGGGTTATAGATATCGGTAACAGGGGAGATTATGTTCCAAATTTTCCGAAAATTTAACACTCTCGCTGCGCAACCCGCGATTTCCACGGCCAACGTAAAGTGGCCAAATTTGCGCAACCCGCAATTTCCGCAGCAAATCTTTTTTTTTATGATCTAATTCTATTAAAAAAAACCTGTTTCACAAAGATTTTGAGATATATTTTACTCTAAAATATGTGCAGATTTGAAATGTGTAATAAAAAATATGCGCAATTTTTTAACCTATTTTGATAATAATAATAATAATAATAATAATCTACCCTATATATATAAAATCCTAAGGAATCGAATTGAAACGAATTTATGTAACGATTCTATGAAACGACTGATTAAACAACTGATTACGTTTCACGGCGATTTCTCTTAAAATATGGAATACTTTGCGATGAAATGAACACCAAAAATCCGTATTGATCCACAGATCTCAAAACTGGCATTAGAATTTTAAAATTAGAATTAGTTTTCGAAATATTAATTTTTTTCTAATTTTAAATACTTTTTTTAATGATGGCAACTCAAATTTTAATCATAACAGATATTTTTTTTTCATATTTTAGAAAAGGTTATTTTAAATTATTTTGGCGACGAGTTTGGCCTCCCTTAAATGTATGCTAAGAAATGCATCATGTTACTTTCATTCTGAATTCAATTTGTATTTCATTATCATTTTATTTAATACAAAACTTTCATTTAAAATTGAAACCTTTAAAATAAATGGCTTTTACTTCATTCTTTTTTTTAAACGAAACGAAAAGAAAAATATTAGACACGGATGTCATATACGCAACGGGGTACCTAATTGGCGCCAAAATGGCGTTATTTTGCCTGACATGGTAACCCGGCTATTGTTGCTTATTTATTAATAAATGTTTATTTGAATTTATTTTCTTTTTATTTACAAAAAATATTATAAATTGTTTTGTTCTATAGTTATTAATTAATTTTTTTTTATTTATTGTTATTTCATTTTAAAAATAACAGAAAATAATTTAAAAATACATATGTAACAGGTATTTGAAAACGAGGTTTTCGCCAAATTGTCGTAAAAAAAAAAAAACGCCAAACCCGGTGCGTGTGTGACAATGCAACAAATCATGAGATTTAATTTCCACTTCAAAGCAACGTTTTAATGTTATTACTTCTCCCGTAAACCAATTTCGCCAAATTATATAAATAGCCAAATTATACAAATTGACATATTTTTTTATTTTAAATAACAAAAGAACAAATAAATTAGTACAACATTAATAAAAATACAAATAAAACGTAGAAAATGTGACATTTACGATCAACAATTATTGGCATTTAATCTTATAGTTTGGCGACAGATTTTTGGTCGATGGGATAACCAAGTAGCACCGTTTTAATTTACCACTCGAAAAATAAAAAAAATGCTAACTGGCGAGTTAAAAAAAAGCTATTGGCAAGACTTTCACCCAGCTAACATAAAAGTACCAGGAATTCTTTGTGATCATGGCAGCTTTTATGTAGTTTTATTCGAAAAAATAATTTTGATTCTTTAATCAAAATAGAAACCTTTCTTATGAAAAGCGAAGGAATCAGCCCGTTGTTTATGGCAGTTATATGACTTGGACTATTAAAGTATAAACGAAATAATGGGGATAGAATAATATTCGGCAACATATCACACCTGTGGCGGGCTAACATTAAAGTACCAAAATGGCCGCCTGGAATATAAAAAGCGAAGGGATCCGCCTGGAGCTGTTGATGATAGTCACATGACTTAGACTAATATTATAGAGGTTGTTTTCAATTTTAAAAACAGCGCAAAGAATAATATTTCCTACCGATTAAAAATTTATTTTCACGTGACTATTAAAAACAGAAAAAAAAAAAACTTTAAAATTACTATTAAATGAGTACGTGTTAAAAGCAGGAAAATATTGAAAATTATGTCCTGAAAATTGTATTTACACATGAATATTAAACGGGAAAGGAAACTTTAAAATAATAAATACATTAATATGCATTTAACCCTTTCACGGACAAGGCACTTCTATTCGTAAAATCTTGGAATCAGTGAATGGCACCAGAATTTACAAACAAATTTCGAAATACAAAAATGCTTTTGTTCACTTACTTAATAAAAAGGAAATTTTCATCCCAATATTCTGATGCTAATGTGGCATTTAAGAATTAAAATTAAGTGGTCCAAAAATGAACCACCGCCCTTGAAGGGGATAAAGCAGCAAATTTTAGTAATTGTATTATGTCAATCGTTTTATAACGCTGTTAAAAAATACAGGTCGGCAAAGACTCTGTTTACTTAATTCATTTTATTTTATCTTCTTTTGAAATGTTTAACTGATCTTCTTTAACCAAACACGAAAACAACCAATGGATGTCTTAACAGCAACTGATTCTACCTTAAATTTTTGCAATCAAAAAGAATTGAATGGAAACCCGTTTACAGGGAGATCGCTACAGGTTTTTTCAGTATAATTCAATCTTCTCTAATCTTTTTAAAACCGATCCGATTAGCATGCTTTTAGATTCTACAGTGTCTGAACGGGGGTTGGCGAGCGTAGCTTGCAGGGGGCAGAGCCTTTTAGTAATAATAATAATAATACGCAGCTCTAGAGTTAAGGCATTCGGTTCCAAAAACTTAGAAAATTCACCTATCCGAAAATTCGGACATACAAATAATCGCAAATTTTGATAAATGGTCTCCATAAAAAATCTATTTCGTTAATCGTTCGCAGAAAATAACTGCAATTTCGCCGAATGATCACAGAAAAAACGCGAAATTGGTCAGGGAGCTACGGAAAACATGCGAAATTCTTCAAATGATCACAGAAAACGCGAATTTCTTCAAAAAGCAGCGGAAAAGAACTCGAATTTCGTTAAAGGATCGCAGAGAAAACGTAAATTTTGTCAAATAGCCGCGAAAAAAAAAAAAACCTGAGAATTTCGTCAAAGGATCGTGGAGAAAACACGAATTCCTTCATAGAATCGTGGAAAAAAACGAATTTAGTCAAAGAATCGCTTTAAAAACGCGAATTTAGTCAAAGGATTGCTGAAAAAACGCGAATTTTACCAAATGTTGGCAAAATTACACTAATTTCGTCAAAGGGTTGCAGAAGAAACGCAAATTTCATCAAATGGTCGAAGACGAGCGAATTTCATCAAAGAGTCGTGGGGAAAATGCAGTGGTCTCTTTAGAAAACAGCACACTTACATACTTTTATTATTATAGGTATAATTTTTAACTTGAAATAATATACTGAACTAATTTTTGAAAAAAAAAAAAAAAAAAAACAAGTTAACCCAAACCCAGCTTTCAGGAATCTACACTCAGCCTGAATTCTATCCGAATTCAAAACAGCTAATCCTACCTGCAACAAAAATAATTAGTGCCAAAAGGGAATCTCCCCATCTGCTCTAACCTTTCAGAAAATTTTCTTTGAATTTCAGATTTTTTTTTCTTTTTTACTCTAACCCTGATATTTTTTTTTAACTGCGATTCTTGATTTTAGTTTAAAATAGCAACGAAGATGGTGCTGGAAGCAAGAGGCACTAAATCGGTTCCCGGAGGAGGTAGGCTTAACGACCATTGTTTACAGCGCCATCTATCGCTGCTATTGTACAGTAAAATCAAGAATCACAGTAAAAAATCTCATGACATCTTATATGACCCTCCTGCAAGATTTTTTTAAATAGCTGTCACCATTCGAAAAGTACTAAATTTTAAAATCCATTTAAGGGCACCCGGTATGTTTTTTAACAAGTTTCAAAGCATTCTTTACTGAATTACAACTCACCTTAGATATAAAGAGACAAGCAGTCTTATACCAAATTAGTATTTTTTACATAATTCTGGAGATTGAAAAGTAATCCTAAATAATTATTTGGACGTGTCTGTTATGGAGATTTTACTGCATATAGTTTTTATCTTCAAAAATACTTAGACTTTCTTTTAAAAAAAAGGCTCAACCCGAACCCTTCTCGCAAGTCGCAGTAGTGAAAACCCAGTACGAAACTGACCCAAACCGGATATAATGTATATCAATCTGCCCTAAACCCAACGCGCTAGGCGCAGCTAAAAAGTAAAAGTCAACCCAACCTGTAGCTGAAAAGTAGAAGTCAACCGGGCCCAAACCCAACCCGCATCGAAAAATTAGAAGTTAACCCGGCCCATAGCAAAAAAGTAGAAGTTACCCGACCCACAGCAAAAAATAGAAATCAACCAGACCCAAACGCGACCCACAGCAAAAAATTATATGTTAATCCAACCAGCAGCAAAAAATAGAACTTAACCGGACCCAAACCCGACCCACAGCAAAAAGTAGAAGTAACACGACCCGCAGTGAAAAAATTAGCCCCGACCCGCGCATCAGATTGGAGTTTCCAAATTTCTAAAATCGCCCCCCCCCCCTTGAGGACTCTCCAGATCCGCCCTTGAATAGGTTACTTGATATCCATGTCAAAAACTGTTATTTCGTATTTTTTCGATTTCTGTTACAGTTTTTGGTTTTCAAGAGCACTTCCCGTTTCCAAACCGATTCGGAAACCGGAAGTGTTTTTCGGAAAAAACTACAACGAAAATAAAAAGTCACAAACTAACAATGTTTGAGATGAGCCTAATGTATCCTATAAGAAAAAACATTAAAAAATATTAAAATGCAAACAAATAATTTGAATAGATTTAAAACACAGAATTAATATTAGCGTGCGAGTGTCTCGCATTACGAGTGCGGAGTCGTAAAATGATTAATCCTTAGATGAAATTAAATACACGTATTATGTTTTCCTAAGATACAATAATTGTAAATGTTGTACACTTGTACAATGAATTTACTAGTACTACAGAAGCAATCTTCGTGACTCTCGCCTCAGGCCATGAGGTTGATTACCTTATCAGGATCTACTGTAATGTCCCAAAAAATGGAAATAATTGCAAGGCTACTCAGCCTCTCATTAGCCACAAGACTTCGAGGCAAAGATTTAATCCTTTTCATTATCGAAAAACCTTTCAGCTCTGTCTGTTGTTACCAGGATTATAGCCAAGACTCTCATGAAGTGTTTGATTGTATTGTAATATGCTGCATTACAGCACTCTAAAACTTTCAGGACCTCTATGTTTGTGTCAGCATTAACAATTCTCTCGCACAATAACTCATATTTAGCTTTCACTTGCGACATTGACGCTTTATCGTCAAAGTATTGAGAGAGATTCTGTAATTTGCTTGCTTTTTTCGCAGAAGCAAATTCTGGGAGAAGTACTAAGAAATTTGTTAGAATGTCTTCATTCAAAATGAATCTGTCATTCAAATTTTGAATAAGACTTTCTACACGGGGAACAAAAAGACCGTGACTCTATAATACTCTTCGGGTGATGTAATTTGAGGGTTTTTTCGTGTTGTCTGTATAAATGTTAATCTTGGGATCTTTATTTCAGTTTGGAAGACATCTTTCCCAAGTTTTGCTGCGGAATTAGATACTTCACGAAATATTTTCGTTGCATTTTTCTTATGTTTTTGTAAAATAATTAGGACATCTTTAGCATGAGTTATAGCCGATATCATGTCACGAGAATTTTCTTGAAGAACTGACAATAGCTTTGGCAGACTGAAAAGCTTGTCACAAACAAACAGGTTTATGAGAAAATCACTCTTCTCCATGGCTGCCAAAAAGCTCTAGCTCCGGGGTCGGCAACTGATCTTGGATGTGGGTCACGATCAATCAAAATGTGTATATTAATAAGACATTTCGGGCCAATGGCATTTTCATTTCATTTATCTTTTTTGATGAATAATGAAATAAATTTTATTGAGAAAATAATTACAAAATACTTTTAGGTAGCTTTCATTACAAAAAGCTACCTATTGCAGCCGTTCAGAGGAAAGCGATTTCAAAAAATTTTGGTGTATTTTCATCGATCATGACCCCCAGACCCCGAAACCACCCTCCGTTCAAAAGTTGATATATATATATATATATATGGATATATATATATATATCCATATATATATATATATATATATATATATATATATGATCTTTGTCATACTGTAACTCTCGTATTTATGAACCGATTTGGATGAAACTCGGTGTGTACATAGTAGACACCAATGTCTCGACCGAGTTCGTTGGCCAGCTTCATCGGCCATCTTGTTTCAAAATGGCGGCCATTTAAAATTTAAAAAAAAATTTTAAATTTGAAATGTGGTACCAAAAAATTAAAAATTGAAAAATATTTTTTTCTTATGTATTTGACCTTGATACAAAGATTACGGAGCAGTTTTCGTTTTGTCTGTATCTTAAAAAATGGCTGAGTTATAGCACTTTCAATTTCTAGCGTGGCTGACATTTTGAAACGACCTGATATTTGTCACGCGATAACAGGCGTATTTATGAATCGATTTAGATGAAACTCGGTGTGTACATAGTACATACCAAAGTCTCGACCGAGTTTGTTGGCCAGCTTCATCCGCCATCTTGTTTAAAAATGGCGGCCATTTAAATTTTTTTTTAAATTAAAATTTGAAATGTGATACCAAAAAAATTGAAAATTGAAAAATATTATTTTCTTATGTGTTTGACCTTGATACAAAGATTTCGGAACAGTTTTTGTTTCGTCTATATCTTATAAAATGGCTGAATTATAGCACCTTGAATTTCTAGCGTGGCTGACATTTTGAAACGTCCTGATTTTTGTCACCCGATAACAGGCCTATTCATGAACCGATATGGATGTACCTTGATGTGTACAAAGAACATACCAATGTCTCGACCGAGTTCGTTGGCCAGCTTCATCTGCCATCTTGTTTCAAAATGGCGGCCATTTAAAAAAAATTTAAAATTTAAAATGAGGTATCAAAAAATTTAAAAAGATTTTTTAATTATGTGTTTGACCTTAATATAAAGATTCCGGAACAGTTTTTGTTTCATCTATATCTAGAAAAATGGCTGAGTTATAGCATTTTTAATTTCTATTGTGGCTGACATTTTGAAACGATCTGCTTTTTGTCACGCGATAACAGGCGTATTTATGAACCGATTTGGATGTAACTTGGTGTGTACATAGTGCATACCAATGTCTCGACCGAGTTCGTAGGCAACCTTCATTAGCCATTTTGATTCAAAAGGGAACATTTAAAAAAAATTTATTTAAAATTTAAAATGAGGTATGAAAAAATTGGAAAATGAAAAAGGTTTTTTTTTATGTGTTTGACCTTGATACAAAGATTTCAGGGCAGTTTTTTTTCGTCTACATCTTAAAAAAAGTTTGAGTTATAGCACTTTGAAATTTCTAGCATGGCTGACATTTTGAAACGATCTGATAGTTGTCACGCGATAACACACGTATTTATTAACCTATTTGGATGTAAGAAGGCATTTGAATAGTATATAGCAATGTCTCGACTAAGTTCCCTGGCCAGCTTCATCCGCCATCTTGAAACAAAATGGCGGCCATTAAATTAAAAAAAAATTATATTTAAAGTGAAGTGCAAAAAATTTAGAAATCGAAAAAGGTTTCTTTCTTAAGTATTTGACTTTGATATAAGGATTCCGGAGCATTTTTTGTTTTGTCTTTATCTTAAAAAATGGCTCAGATACAGTAGTTTGAATTTCATTATGTGGGTGACATTTTGAAAAATCTGATTTTTGCTTGCGACAGCACTCATATATATCAACCGATTCCGATGTGAGCGAGCGTGTGCACAGGAATTACTAAGGTCTCGACCAAGTTCACTGGTTAGCCTCATCCACCATGTTCTCTTAAAATGGCTTGCACTTCACATATCGCCGAATTTGGAAACCAAATATAACTTTAAATAAAATCAGCTTGGATAAAGCTGACTAATTTCGCGAAATTCTCATTCATAAGGATTTAGTATTGATAAAAATTAGTATTGAATCTTCTATAATCGGTTTCTACTAAATTGAGCTTCGTGTGTTTGAATAACATCAGCTAGCTTTTTAAAAATAAGGAATTTGAAAGCTACCTCTTCCTACCGGCACTGGCCGGAAGGACTTTTTAAATTTTAAACATACTCATTTTTTATCTTTTATAATCAATTTTTTTTAAAATAATCAATTTAATCAAGTCTTTTTTTCAACTTTTACTCTGTTATTTATTTTGAGTTTTTTCCTATATATTTTTTATTCTATTTTTTAATAAATTTTAAGTTATTTTATATTTTACAATTAAATTTTTAATAAATACAGCAGCCTGCATTTTAAAACTTTTTGTCAGATGATTTCGTATGATCAAGTTTACCTGAATCAATTTTTGATGCTGATTCCGGAAATGAGTTCCATTTTTGTCTATCACGTCAGGATTTTACAAAAAATAAGAATTTATGTTTTCTATGTTTTAATTAATGCAATCAAAAATTTATCACAATTTCATACTAAGTATTTCATTAACACGTAAAAAATACTGCAAAAATTTTCCTTATAAATTCATGGTATTTCTATAATTAAACGAAAAGCAAACGGTGTTCAATTAAACAAACTTTCTTCTTTTTGTCTTTCTTGCAGATCCTCCTTCATCATTTATGTCCCTTTTCAACATCCAACAGTAGTCTGCCATCTTATTTACATTCCATCTTCCCGGTACCTATTTTTCATCTCTTTGATATCCTGGTGAAAGCGCTCACCGTACTCTGCACTGTAATGTCCCAGATTTTCTTGAAAGTAGTTGTTATGGGAATGTAGAAAGTGCATTTTTACACTACAGCCCAACTTCTTCAAAATTTCCATAATTGTTTGAACAATATTCCTGTAATTTGGATCTTTCTTATGTCCTAGAAAGCTTTCGGCACATTTGAAGGCGGTACATGCGTCTTTTTATATCTCATTCGTCGTTTTTTCAAAATCTTTGTGCTTCATCTGTTTTTGTATTCGAGGACCAACGAAAATCCCAGCTTTTAATTTTTCGTGTGTGATGAAGGGAAATTCTATAGTAATGTACTTGAAGCAATACCCATCTTGAGGTAGAGCCTTTAGAAATTGCTTCATTAATCCTAATTTGATGTGAAATGATGGGAGCATTTTTTTTTTTTTGGGGGGGGGGGGTTACGAGTGGTTCAGGTCAATCAGGCTGTATTTTAAAATTCGTTAGATAAGTTGGAAAATATCCAGAAGTACATTTACGTTATGTGTGACTACCACATAATGCTTGTTCTCAGCGATGAATCTTCAAAATCAACTCGGGTCTATTGCAAGCAAACTATACGTGATAGAAGAAAACTAAAAACAGTTCTGTAAGCAGCATAACAAAATGCATTAAGGACAGTTATTGGCTTTTAATCATCTGATATCATGCAGACTAGTGTTATCAATTAGGGTTCATTACTGTATTCTTCAAAATTCTTCTTTAGGTTTCACTCTTCTCTTTAGATGGCAGCACTAAAATTCGCAAAAAATTCTTTTACAGTCTTGTTTTTCATTTTTCCCACCAGAGGTCAGCAGTATATTTTTATTTATTAAATATCTGCTTTTTAGTTGTTAAATAACAGCCTTATATTTTTCAGTATCTCAATCCGCTTCCATCTTCGCACATTTTCCATTAGTGAGTCAAATTTCTTGCATTTTAGGATTTGATCTATCATTGAAGTGTTATATTCTCTTCATTTATTTATCTTTTAATATCTTATGCGTAATTTTTGGTTTATTTTGGAAATGTTTTGATATGTTATAAGGAGATGAATTTTGTCATTTTGGGCCGAATGCCTTCAAAATTGGATGAAATAACATATCTTCACTATGAATTAAACCTGCAAGCTCCTCTTATGATTCTGCAGGTTATTCATAGTTACTTATTATACATTTCTGGTTACCACTGTTCATATATTGTTCATCTTTTTTGTTCATTTTTTTGGTCATGTCATTTAATAATTTGTTGTTCCAAATTTAAAATTCATAGTGTTTGAATCTTGTCTTAAAATTTAATTTATAATTTATATATTTAATATAGATGATAATTTGTAATATTTTATAATGGTTTTATATATATATATATATATATATATATATATATATATAAACATATATTACTGTTAAAGACCGAAATCTGGAGAATGTCGACTTTCACCGGTGAATGTCAACATTCACATAGTTGCTTGGTGTATGTCCGAAATACTTGTTAAATATCCTTATTTCTGACTTACACCGGTGAAAGTCGACATTCACCATACAATAATGGTGAATGTTGAATATGTGGGAAATTTGCATTTACTTCTCCGAGTTTCAGGCTCGATCATTAATTTTTAAATCATAAAAACATTTTAATCGTCTGTAATCCAAAGGTATGCTTCGACACAGGTATCTCGGTATATTTTTCTGGTATGAAATTTTGAATATTCTGAAACATATATACAGACGATTGCTATTTCACACAAGCTTTGAATTATTATTTAACCGGTTGAGTGTGGAGCAGCGCGATAGCGCTCCTCTTGTTATGTGCCAAAATTTCAGTACTCTTGTTATGTGCCACAATTTCGGGAAGTGCAATAGCGCTCATTTTAGTTTATGCTAAAATTGCGGAGAGGGTGATAATGCTCCTATTTGTTGTCTCAGTATGGTGTGCATTTAAGTTGGTTGCACTAGCGAAGCGTGCAATTTCTGTATATATCGTCGGCTTACAAGTAATTTTTTACTATACAACCCATACACATTCGCATTTTTGGCATATATCCACAAGATTTGTTCCGCAGTCAAACGGTTAATCCATTCGGGGCCTAATGTCCTATTAAGGGTCTCAGGACTATTAATCTTTAAAATTTTCGAAATTTTAATTTTTTTATATGTTGAACTCGTATCTTTTCTGAACATTTTGATATAATTGTTTCCTTGAAATTCCCTTTACAACAGAAGTTATGGCTTTTAGAATTATACCTTTCTTAAGAGCTGAAGCGGGGTTTCCAAAACTTTGAAGTCATTTTTCTCGAAATGACGTTTTTGGGCATATAATGCACACGATATCTCAAAAACTCCCGAGTTTTTGCATGACATTTTCAAAACATGTGTTTCTTATTAGTCTGTATAAACTGAACCTAAAATTTCCTTTTTACTGTTCAAAAATATTTTTTAAAGTGATTATACTGTTGAATTTTTCTAAATTTTGCATTAGCTAAATACAACTTTGTATTAAAAATATAAAACTGCTTTAAATACAAACTTATTTAGGTTCAGGGTAATTATTATAATATGAAGTATAGGCACCAAAATTTTCGTTCTAGTTGCAAAATTTATTTTGTAATCGCGCGCGTAATCTGTTATTCCGATTTTCTGCATCTTTCATCTAAATAAAAATTGTGTTTTAAAATCAAATACATTTTAACATATTAAATGTTGGAAATGGTCTTTTATTTCATTTTTTCCAATTTTAAGAGTCCTGAGTCCTGAAATGATCATGACTTTCCACTGAGTATTATTTTGTCTTAACAAGTAGTTTTGTTATTATCTCCATGTAATATTGATAAAATCCTAATTCCAGTAATGTATCCATTATCCATTCAATTCTCTTTTTTTTTTACAATATAGAAATAGTTTACTAAGTTTTATAAATTTTACATATTTAATGGAGTGATTGTGTGTGTGTGTTTTTTTTAAATATATATAACTACTGTTTCCTCCTAATAGTATTTTTGCCATAAGAATTCAGATAACAAATAAGGCAAAGATTGCTATTTGTTAATAAATATTATAAAAATCTAGAAACGTAATTACCCGAAAAAACTGTTTCAGGTGTATTGGCTATATTGGCCAATATTTTTAGTCATCGCTGACAGAGTTGGCAATTTAGCGTAAATTCTGGATTCAAAATATCTACCACTTTTTTTTAAATGGCAATTTTCATTATATTTATCCAATGAAAGTCTGCCATTAAACAAACGAAAATTATTATTAAAAAATTCAGGTATTTTTTTAATAAAAAATTACTCTTAGTTTTCAATACTAATCGATAACATTTGAACTGAAATACCAATATTGATAAAATATTAGGTTTAGTTTGGAAATGTTTGTAGTGAAACGTGAATGCTGCATAAAGGTTGCTGTACATTGTAATAATCTCTAACAGAACGTCAATATTGTAAAAATACTTACTCTATGTTGGAAATATTAATAGTGAAATCGCAAAATATTTTTTGAAAGCACTGCACAAATATGTACAATCTGTAAGTTGAAACATTTGACTCAAAGTAGGTTTTATTTTTATAAGTTTTATTTTATCTCATAAAACAAATAATATATATAAATTTTATTAACTTAAGCGAAAATTTTGCACATTAGGAAAAAAATGAATGTAACGGATAATGAAGTCAAAGGCATGTAATCACATGTTTTAATGTTGACTTCAGCCATACCTTTTCACACTTTCACATGTGTAACATTATTAGAATTAGAATACTATCATTACCACATGGAGATAATAACAAAATTAATGGTTAAGGCAAAATAATACTAAATGAAAAGACGTGTTCTCTTAACCGCTTGAGGAGCGGTGGAATATATTATATCCCACCTAATTTTAATCAAGATTTGCACTAGAAACATGTATTTACACATTTATTTTATAACTTTGATGGGAATAAGTTGTAAAATAGCTTTTCTTTATTTTGAAAAAAAAATTTTTTCATTCCGGTGTGAAATCAACATTAAGGAAACACAATTATTTGTCCCTGAAAGGGTTAATGGGACACTTCACCCCGAACGAGTCAAATAACAATTTCATAATTCCATGAATAGCGATCGGCTTAATATCACAAGTAATTCAGAATATTCAATATTTAATACCAGAAAAATAATCTGAGAAATACATGTGTCCAATCCGAACCGAAGTATTGCGAAATATGCACGCTGCACTTAGTTTTAGAAGAAAACACTTCAGAAAGTATTTTAGAGTAGTGTACTTGAAAAAAAAAATGTTTTCTCGTTTTCTCTCAATTAATGCATTTAATTTTTCAAAAAAAAAAAAAAGATCACGACTCACTGCAGTATTTATTCAATATAAATTAGGATATTGAACAAAAAAATAAAATTTAAGAAAACGTTGCGCGCACCATCAAACCTAGCATAAAACTGACAAAGCTGACTGATTCGCAGTAGAACAAAGAATTTGGCAACAGACTGTAGCCTCTCTGTTAAATACCGCTTCTCTTTTCGACTTTCACCAGAGCATATACGTGATTGTCGACATTCTTCGGTGGTAGCCCGAATGTACAACTATATAATCGAATATTCGGTCTTTCACCGACGTTTTTGGTGTATGTTGACATTCACCGGTGAAAGTCGACATTCTCCAATTTCGATCTTTCACAGTAACATATATATATATATATATTTACATTTGCAACCTTTACTCCCTTAAGAATCGAATATTGAAAAATCTCGAAGCATGTGTTTAATAAATTTAGTAAATTTTACCCCATTTACACTCTTTTTTCCCCGTCTTAAGGGGCTAATTTAGAAAAACCCCGAAACACTTGTTAAGCTTCGTCATACTCTAGGCATGTGAAATTGTAAGAATTTTAATTGCATTTGTTTATGAGGTATGACTTTTTTTATTTGCCCCATTTAACCCTCCCTTCCGCCTAGTAACTAGTGGTGAATTCCGAAAAATCCCGAAACACGTGTTTATTAAGTTCAGTTATGCTGTAGGCATGTGAAGCCTCAAGAATTTATTTGTATTGGCTTACGATATATGGTGGTTTTAATAATTTTTTTATTTGCCCCTTTTCGCCCTATACAGGTTAATTTTTTATAAATAAAGTATCGAATTTATGCATTGCCCTCCAGAATACATATATGACAGATTTTTAACTCCCTAAGTTAACAGAAAGTAGGCAAAAATTGAGTCAGAATATTTGATTATCACCAAATGCCACACTATACAACAGAACTGTAAGTTAATAAAAATTAAAGCGCTTAATAAAAAGAAGAACATTTCTTTGTAATATCGATAACAACAACGACAGTAATAATAATAACAATAATAAAGCCTCGCTTACCAGCTTCGTCACTTCTTTTGAACTTCTTATCTATCTATATACACTGCTCAAAACAATTAAAGGATATTGCAGTTTTAGGTGGATTTTGTATCTGGTAAACTGTTTAGCTGATTGATACATGGTCGACAGACATAGTAGGTTATATGAGAATAAATTACACATGTTTGGCAGGAAAAAATGCATTTTATTGCGCATTTGTGTGCTAAAGGAAAAAAACACAATTTGTGCATATGAGAAAAAAAGAATAAGAAAAGGTGTTTTCTTCAAAGAAAACCATTTTCAGTAGGGGGTATGGTTTCCACGGGCGGCCAGCAACGTTGAACACCTTTGAGGCATGGACTCAATGAGGCTATTAATGACGAGTTGGGGTATTCTGCCCCACTCTTCCAGAAGAGCTCTTTCCAGTTCTTGGAGAGTTTGTGGGGATTGTTGGCGGCCAGAAACTCGTCTTCCTAGAGCGTACCAAACGTGATCGATTGGATTCATGTCTGGAGAACACGCTGGCCATTCCATTCGAACGATTCCTTCCTCGAAAAGGAAATCCTCCACCAGGTTTGCACGATGTGGCCTGCAGTTATCGTCCATTAAAATCAAGTTATCTCCGATTGCTGCAGCGTAAGGGACTACAATAGCTCTGAGGATCTCATCCCTATATCGGCGACCAGTCAGAGCTCCATCTCGAATGATGTAGAGGTCAGTGCGCCCGTCAATGGAGATGCCACCATACACCAACACTCCTCCACCGCCAAATCTGACACTTTCGTGCACGAACGCAGGATTATTCCTACTGCCACGGTCCCTCCAGATGAAAATACGCCTATTATCCGGATGCACAGAAAAACGGGACCCGTCAGAAAACAGAATATTGCTCCATTCATTTCTCCTCCAGTTGACATGCTCGGTTGCCCACTCCCTGCGGTCGCGACGATGCCTTGATGTTAATCTAACACATACCATCGGTCGGCGAGCATACAGACCTACAGCATGGAGCCGGTTTCGGACAGTCTGAGTTGAAATCGTGGTGCCTGTAGCCGAGCGAAGGTGTTGTTGGAGAAGAGTAGCGTTCATGGTTCGGTGTCTTCGAGCTGTTAACGCTAAATACCGATCTTCATTGGGCGTTGTTGCCCGTCTACGACCTTGCCCTGGTCTTCGGCCTGCACATCCACCCTCCAAAAAACGGTTCCAGATCCTGGAAATGACACTTTGTGACACTCCAATGGCTTGCGCTACTTCAGCTTGAGTTTGGCCCCCTTCTAACCTACCAACAATTCTCAAAGCTTCTGAATCTGTCAAATGACTTCGCTAAGACATCGTACTCATCGAAACAAAACAATCACTGAATGCCGATCATCCTTGTCTTCATTCTCTTTTATCCAGTTGAAAGTCAAATTTCATTCGCTGCCACTGAAGTTTTTGACGTCGAACTCAAAATTTGCATACTCCACAGTTTGAAAACCAGAAAAATTTGCATTTGTGATTCTCTTCTTCTATTTTCGGCAAAAAAAAAATTTCGTTTATATCTTTATTTTATATAAAACTTCAAATATCCTTTAATTGTTTTGAGCAGTGTATATAAAAGAAAGTCTGAATTTTGTATTAATCAACGCGCAGCCCAAACTACTGAACCTAAAGTCTTGAAATTTGGGGTAAAAATTCTTCTTATGACATAGAGTGCCGCTAAGAAAGGATATTTTAATATTCCACCCCTAAGGGGGGTAAAAAATCGAACGAACTTTTAAAAAATTCCTTAAAAATCTAATTTTATAACTATTTTTCAACTGATAACATATTTTGGTGTATTTTTGTATGCTGAATCGAATGGTACTAACTAAATTCTTTTAAGCCCAATAGTTCGCGAGATATTTTATATATTTCTACTTTGGCGATGTCTTTGGCGCCAAAACCTCGAAATACCTAACATTATAAGTGATAATTCATCCATATTCATTCATCTTATACATCCGTCACTGTAGCAACGGAAGAAATTCAAATTAAATCTTTCTGTTAAATCTTTTGGTTAAAGGATTGAACCGGCTATATGAGTTTGGAAAAAAAAAAATACAAACGCCTTGAAAAAAAGAAAAAATATATATTGAATTTATTTAAAATATCATACAAGGAAGCGATCCACTTAGAAATTAACATTATAAAACGAAAATATTTAAAAAATGAAAGCAATGTTTGTACGACTTTAAAAATTTTGTGGTACTTACATCCGGGCCATGTCAGATACAACTGCGCCAAGCATAGCAATTACATTAATTACAGCAACCCTTATTTTTTGTCCATTTGATAGTTTATTTAGTATAGTTTTAAATTAATTGTATTATTATAATTTTTATTTATTATAGTTTATAGTATGTAGTTTTATGTTATATATTTTATTTATTTATTTACTTAAAACAATTTGCCATTTTTAACAAGGTTATGTATTTAAGAATGTTAAATTACTTTTTGAACGTAACTGGCAAACGATAAACAAGTTTGACAATTGTCAACCATTTTTGGCGATCTATCTCATAGTCCGAATAATGCGTAAGTATTACTTTTTTTAATGGAAGAAATTGGAATTGAAATAATACATCGCGATTTATCACTTGCTCCTGGATAAGAAGAAAAAATGGGTAATTTTATGTCAGCCGTATCCATATCGCCATTAGCATTTTTTAAATTGCCAATAGCAGCAGTTACATTTCGCGTATGTAAATTAAAAACAATTCTTTGTTTTAAGTTATGGCATTATTTCCTATTGTTTTACTTTTCATCTTTTTCAATGACATTAGTGTAAAGCATGTAATTATAAATGAAATGAGTGAAATGTTTTTATTTTGAATGAAAATAATAAAATAAGAATAAGATATTAAAACAATCTTTGTTTATTTATTACTTGCGCCCGGCTAACATAAAAGTATCACAAAAGCCATATATTAATCTTTCTTTGGGTAGTTGTTCATGGAATTTCCGGTTAATCTTCCGTAATCAGATACTTCTTCAATCGGTGTATTAATTACAATGTTGAAAGCATCGTTTATGTATGAAGTGAAAACTTCATGATGAATTCTATTACAGAAAATCGTATCATCATCATCTACTACATATTTAAAAGGGAAATTTGCATTTTATTCCCATTCTGTATAATATTTTAATAGAATATGCCACCATTAGATAGGTAATGTTTTTCGGACGGTTTTTATGTATACACACAGTGTTCTACGTTGCTTAGTTTTAGTTATAGAGCTATTGGAAAAGCTATACAGAAAAATGAACGCAATTATGAAAGATACATCTACTGTAATTATATAAAATGCAAATTCGCTTTTCCTTCCACCCGTTTATAATTTGAATTTTGCTGGATGTATTTTGATGGGACTTACACTGTCACTTAGATTATTTTTTGTGGATGGTTGGTACTTCTTGCATGTATGGTACTTCTCTGTATCGAAGTTTTCTTCTAGGTTATTGTTTTTCTGAAGCACAAACTTGGCAACAAATCAGATTGCAGAAAATTAGATTACGAGAGAAAGTTCCAAAACTACGTGAATTCAAATGTGAAAGATTACCTTTTATTTAAAGTTTTACTGAACGTATTTTGATTGGAGTTGCACAGTTAGGTGATATTAGGGATTGTTGCAATACTTAACATGTCATTCTACATTTTTAGTTATGGAACTATGAGGAAAGTTCTCAGTGGTGTAGTTGAAAAAAAAGTAGGATAAAATCTATAGGCAGAGAGTATATATTAGAGATTATATATGTTATAGCTTATTTATGTATTATATGTGTAGAGTTTCTAAAAAATTCCAGAAGATCTACGGCGTATAGTCTATGATACATTCCTGAAAATTCTACAGTCACGTTAACTTGATTATGAAAGATATATTTAACTATCAACTTCAAATATAAAATAAAAAGGGCAATTTCGGTCCGACCGCTTATAATTTGAGTTCTTTTCAATGGATTTTGAGAAGATTTGCATTGTTAGATAAATTTTCAAGAAAGTGTTTCATATATAACACATATTATTCTACGTTGCTCAGTTATAGAATTATGTTCGAAAGTTCTTTAATCAGTGAACCCTATTTTGAAATATTTGCCTTTTTAAAAGGTTCTACTGAGTTAATTAGCACCGTTGTTAGATATTTTTTCAGGAAAGATTTTAGTATATAACACATATTGTTCTACATTGCTTTGCTTTAGAATTATAGCTGAATGTTGTATTATCTGGTGAACCCGATTATGAAAAATGAGTCTTATTAGAAGGTTTTAGTGAACGGATTTGATGATATTTGCATTTTTAATTTTCAGGGATGATTTTAATATGCTACATATTGTTCTTCCGTTCTTTTTCATATTGAATTATAAATATCAACTAAAAAGATTTGCTTCATAACAGTCCAAATTTTATCTGAGACATTAGAAGATATAAAACCGTAATGGCGTTCACATTGTTTTCAGCAACGCGGATGATCATTGAAGATAAATGTATTTATTGCTATAAAACACAAGATCATATACATCGATATATTTCGTTTGATTAAAGTTTCGTTTGGAGAAACCGACCAGCGTAGCGGTCGAAGGCGTCTATTACTATATGTAAAGCGTAAATTCCTATTTCATTCCGATTGATTATAACTCATATTCTACTGAACATAATTTTGCAGAATTTACACTATTAGACAGCAAATTTGATTATAAATAGTTTAATGTAAAAACCATCATTCCAAGTTTCTTAGTAATAGTTACAGGAGTTCTAAAATTAGGTGAACTCGATTAGGAAATATTTCAAGTTTTACTGAATGGATTTTAAAGAGAGTTGCACAGTTAGTTCGATAATATTTCAGGGATTTTTTCAATATTTAATATATCTCTCAAAATTGTTTAGTTACGAAGCAATGCGGAAAAGGTTCTCAGTGGTATAGTAAAGAAAATTGGAGGTTAATAATACGCTACAGACAAATGATATATACTAGAATGCTATAGTTATGGAAGTTGTGCAGAATTTCTTTAAAAATCCAGAAATGATGCGACACATACCTACCCCTACATCCCTGAGAGTTCTACAATCAGGTTAACGCGATTATGATAGCTATATTTAACTATCTCAATGTATATAAAATGCAAAAAGAAATTTCATTCCGGCAGCTTTTAAATTTACTTCTACTGAATTGATTTTGATGGGGCTTACATTGTTAGTTAGATAATTTACAGAAAAGATGTTAGTACAAAACATAATGTTCTACGTTGCTTAATTAAATAATTATGGGTAAAGATCTAAATCAGATGAACCCAATTTCGAAAGATTGGCTTTTTTTAAAGGTTCCGCTGAATGAATTTTCACGGGATTTAAACTGTTAATTAGATTATTTTTATGAAATGTTTCGGTACATTTTCCAGTTTAAAAGATCCTGCTAAGTGGATTTCGATGGAACTTGCTCGGTTAGTTAATTTTTCAGTGAATCTTTTAGTATAAAGCACATACCATTCGCTTGGTGTTGCTTGGTCGTCAGGTTGCTTGATTATAGAATTAAGGCTGAATGTTTTAGAATCAGGCGAACCAAATTATGAACGATTAGCCTTTTCAGTATGTCTGATTAACAGATTCTGATGAGACTTGCATTGATAATTTTTCATGAACCCTTTTAGTATATTACATATTGTTCTATCGTTCTTCACCGAATACTACACTAAATGATCAACGAAAGAAGTTGGCCCTTAACAGCCTAAATTTTGTATGGCTCAAAAGATATAATAGCGTAATAGCGTTCATATTGTTTTCACCAATTAGATTGGGCATTCCAGGTAAATGTACATATTTCTTTAAAACACATGATCAAATTCACAGATATATTTCGTTTGATTGAAGGTTTCTTTAGAAAAACTGACCAGCGTAGCGGGCGTTAGGCTGCTAGTCTATCTATATTATAAAGGACAAACATATCTGTGCGTAACGCATACGTCATTTTGCGAATGGCAACATTTTAAAATTATATTATAAAGGACAAACATATCTGTGCGTAACGCATACGTCATTTTGCGAATGGCAACATTTTAAAATTTGAAATAAAATTTTGTCTATATTATAAAGGACAAACATATCTGTGCGTAACGCATACGTCATTTTGCGAATGGCAACATTTTAAAATTATATTATAAAGGACAAACATATCTGTGCGTAACGCATACGTCATTTTGCGAATGGCAACATTTTAAAATTTGAAATAAAATTTTGGTTTTACAATTTTCTCTACTGCAAATTTTTAAACTTCTAAACATCGCACATTTTAAATTTTTACACCGTCGTATAAGGAAAAAAATGCTCTTTTAAATGCAATTTGTTTGAAAGCTGTATCTCAATTTATTTTTGAGGTATTAATTTTTTTGTAGTTTTTAATACCATTTTTCCAATCTTGGCAACAAATGTACCCCATTTCTATTGAAAGTCAATGAAAGTAAACGGAATAAAATAATCTTTTCAAAAAAAAATATTAACCGACTTCAAAAAAGCACGAAAAAGAATTAAATAATTCTTTAAACTTCTCTAATGATGAAACATCATCCATTAACTGCACATCGGACATCATGTATCGGCATAAAAACGTTACATTTAATATATAGAATTTAATATCTGCAAAACATGGATTTTCTAGAGAATATTTTTTACAAAAGATTAATTTATATATTTATGATTTAATTTACGAATATATACATATAAAAAGTAATCAATTACTTTTTGAAGTTGGTGCCAACCTATCTTAAGAACAGTAAAATTGTGAATATATTGTAGCTATTGCCATAAATAAAGTGATGATGGAAAATATTATACAAAATTTTAAAAAATGCTCTATTACTTCAGCAAATTATTTGTTTAATCATTGTCGATTGTGAACGTTTGGCACCAACTTCAAAAAGTAATTGATTACTTTTTATATGTATATATTCGTAAATTAAATCATAAGTATATAAATTAATCTTTTGTAAAAAATATTCTCTAGAAAATCCATGTTTGGCAGATATTAAATTCTATATATTAAATGTAACGTTTTTATGCCGATACATGATGTCCGATGTGCAGTTAATGGATGACGTTTCATCATTAGATAAGTTTAAAGAATTATTTAATTCTTTTTTGTGCTTTTTTGAAGTCGGTTAATATATTTTTTTTTTGAAAAGATTATTTTATTTCCTACTTTTTAGTTATTCATACCGTAACACATAATTATCCGGATTTTAACATCTGCTGAATAAGTAAATTATTTGTCAAATAAATTATAATTTACAAAAATTATTTATAAAACAAATAGTTTTTAATAAATTCTTTTAATTTCATTAGAAGTATTGATTTTATTAGCATTTAATACTTATGATATTTTTTAAAACAAGTACATTGTATTCACAACAGTCTACATTAATTTATTTATTGATCACATACACCTGACTTGTGTGCTTGACATAATGGGCCCGCTTATAAGTCATCGTTAATATACAAGGACAAAATAGCACAAGGAATTTGACCTTTGAAGGCGGGATGGCGTTTCTAGATAGTACAAGAAAATTTACAACACCAGAGAATTACATCTGTGAGCTCCACAAAGAGTGTGCAACGGAGCCAGCGGGAGTTGAACCCGCAGCCCGACTACGCTCTCAAGCGATTAGTGGTGTGGTGCCTTAACCATTCAGCCACAGTCTACATTCAAGAATTATTTTTTGTAAGATTCCGTTGTCAAGAAGCAAAATACAGACTATGTAGCAATATTTGTATTGACTCTTCAAGTATATTGACCAGGACCCAGACATATTTTTCGCTGTTAGCGAAATGAGATTGACCAATCAGAAGCCTGACTTTTTGCGAACTTATAACTTTATAGAGTGTGTGCTTTTAAATTTCAAAAATTATTCTATCCAATAAAACAAAATTTTCTGTACTAAAATACTGGTATCCAAAAAGTTGTAGACTTGTCAGGTTTGAAAATGTGGTCCAGGGCCCATCGTGGCTGATCGGTCAAGGCATCACGCCGCTAATCGCTTGAGAGCTTAGTTGGCTGCGGGTTCGAATCTTGCTGTCTCCGTTGCACACTCTTTGTGGAGCTCGCGGATGTAATTCTATGATGCTGTAAATTTTCTTGTGCTATCTCCTTCCTGTATATTGACGATGACTTATAAGCGGGCTTGACGCCAAGCACACAGGTCTGATATATGTATTCAATAAACCAACCATGTGGTCCATAATTCTACATTATTCTTTTCCGATAATCTCCATCAATTGTTTCCTCATGTAAGGGGCCTCTATTTGAGAGTGGTGACACACAATGCTCAGACTCTGTTTATACATACGTGTTTGGCAAAACACTGCGGCAAAACTAGACATTTTCTATCCCAGAACTTGGCTATACTCGCTTGGACAAGTTTGATTATACGAGTGGCGGACAATTTAACAAGCATTAGTTTGGTAACAATGGCAAGCTCTTCAAGATTCATGGTGATAGCTTTTATCCACAATCTATCAATCAATATTTTTTTTTCCGTATGTCACCATTCTCATACCAATACTCCCCATCCTTAGGCAGTAAAGACATCAGAAATTAGCGTCAATGATTAGGTGTTTAGCCTGAATCTGATAACCGAAGACAGTGCTGCTACGCGTAAGAAGGCACTTTTATGTGTACTGCACTGTTAAAAATCTGCAGCTTTAGCTGCATAGTCACTCCACCGCTTTTATAGAATATTTCTAAACTGTCCAACGAGAATGCCCATAGCATAGTCAAGTAATCGTTTTCTATAAAAGCGGTGGAGCGAGTATGCAGCAAATGCTACAAATGTTTAACAATGTGTATATGGATGCACTTTGCAGTGCACCGACTAATGGAGACACTTTGCTGAACTCTGATGTATAAGGCCACTTTGCTATTGAATGTATTCCATCTACGATTTGATTACGTGGTCAAGATAAAAACTTCTAGCCTAAAGAAGGGAAGGCTCCGTAGACGTAATGAAAAACCCTCGCCAGCCAGTGAAACAGTTCATGAGGAAAGCAGTATTAGCCTCCCTTCTTATCAGTTAGAAGTTCTTTGGGTAAATTACCGGTATCACGTGACTTTTTTCAGCTCTAACTCAGATTTGGAATAAAGTCCATTGTAAGCTTTTTGATACTCACTTCCGATGTCGGTTAGCATCGTTTTAGACATTTGGGTTTTTCGGAATGCGGCATCTTTTCTAGACAAGATCTCGCACTTCGGAAAGTAAAGTTCGCATCCAGTAAACTATAAGTTCCACATCGATACCTACGGACATCGAAATTTGGTGTAGAAAAGCTGACAATCCATCAATAAAGTTTACACATCAGAGCGCGGCAAAGTGCTTTAAGAGAAACTTATGTCCAAACTGTAGCAAACCTACACTGTTAAAAATATCGTGAAAGATTACCTCTGTTTTTAAAGGCTATCTATTTTCTGACCAATGAGAATGCTACATAAACTCCTATGAAGCGTTCTCATTGGTCAGAAAATAGATAGTCTTTAAAAACAGAGGTAAATTTTCACGATATTTTTAACAGTGTAGGTACAGCGTCTAGAATACCTAGTGTGGAAATATGCTATCCAAACAGTGCTAAAAATTTGTATCCCTTAAATGTGCGACGATATTGCTAAAATGCCAAGTGTCGATCGCAGCGACATCTGCAGGATTTTCGTATTACTAGTATTACATTGTATAGACTAGCGATTTCTTGCAGTTGTAAAAAATATCCTGCAGATGTCGCTGCGATCTGCGGCAGTATCATTGCACATTTAAGGGATACAATATTTTAGCTCTGTTTTAAGTATTACAGAGATAGCCAATTTCCACACTATATATTCTGGGCGCTATTGTGTAGGCATTTTCTATTACATAACTACAGCGTCTAGAATATATAATGTGGAAATCGGCTATCCCATGAATACTTAAAAAGTGCTAAAATATTGGATCCCTTAAATGTCAAACGATGCTGAAATCCAATGAGTCGATCACAGTGACATCTGCAGGATATTTTTTAAAACTCCAAGACGATTTAGTTACAGCTTTACAGCGTCTAGAATACCTAGTGTAGAAATATGCTATCCAAACAACGCTAAAAAATTTGTATCCCTTAAATGTGCGACGATGCTGCTAAAATCCCAAGTGTCGATCGCAGCGACATCTGCGGGAATTTCGTATTAATTTGTGTAGACTAGCAATATCTTGCAGTTGTAGAAAATATCCTGCAGATGTCGCTGCGATCTGTATATTTCAGCAGCATCGTTGCACATTTAAGAAATACAATATTTTAGCAGTTTTTTACGTATTACAGGGATAGCCAATTTCTACACTGTATATTCTAGGCGCTATAACAGCGTCTAGAATATATAGTGTGGGAATCGGCTATCCCCGTAATACTTAAAAAAGGGCTGAAATATTGGATCCCTTAAATGTCAAACGATGCTGAAACCAATGAGTCGATGACAGCGACATCTACAAGATATTTTCTAAAACTCCAAGAGGATTTGGTCTAGACACTGTAATAATACGATGTTTACTTTGAAATCTGAAAATATATCGCAGATGTCGCTGCGATCGCCACCTTTGATTTCAGCGTCATTGCACATTTAAGGAATACAACTTTTTAGCTCTGTTGGGAAAGCAGATTTCCACGCTATGTATTCTAGACGCTGTAATTTGGTCCAGCTCTAGGCATGTTCACAATACCTAATGGGTTCCGATCCTGAACCGTTCTCATTGGTTCCCCAGATTCAGATATCCAGAGCATATTGACTGACTATCGCATTAGTACAGCATCTAGAATACATAGTGTGGAAATCTGCTATTCAAACAGCGCTAAAAGTTGTATCCCTTAAATGTGCAACGATGGTGTAATCCAGGGAGCCGATCGCAGCGACATCTGCGATATATTTTCAAATTTCAAAGTAAACATCATCGTATTATTGCAATGTCTAGACCAAATCGTCTTGGAGTTATAGAAAATATCCTGAAGATGTCGCTGTTATCGACTCATTGTATTTTAGCATCGTTTGACATTTAAGGGATCCAATATTTTAGCACTTTTTAAAGTATTACTGGGATAGCCGATTTCCACACTATATATTCTAGACTCTGTAGTAGTAGTACTTAGAAAGTACTAAAATATTGTATCCCTTAAATGTAAAACGATGTTGAAATCCAAAGAGTCGATCGGAGCGACATCTGAGGGTATTTTCTAAAATTCCAAGACCATTTGATCTAGACACTGTTATAATACAATGTTTACACTGAAATTTGAAAATATAACGCAGATGTCTCTGCGATCGGCTCATTAGATTACAGCATCATTGCACATTTAAGGGATATATTTATTTAGTTCTGTTTGGATAGCAGATTTCCACACTATTTATTCTAGGCGTTGTACTGGTGCTCTGATACATGAGAAACTTTAAAGGTTGATTTTCAATTTTTCGACACTGACTTCCAATATCGGTTTGTGTCTTTGTGGGCCTTCCGGTTTGGTGGATAACAGAATGGCCGAGATCCAGATAGAATTTTCGCTCTTAGCGAAACGCGTCGACCAATCAGAAGGCTGCATTTTTGCAAACAGCGAAAAGTTCGCAAAACTGCCGGCTTCAGATTGGTCAATCTCGTTTCACTACCAGCGAAAAATCTATCTGGATCTCGGCCCTTGTCCAGATAAGTTTTCGCACTTTGAAAGATCTCGTATCTCTGTAAGAGTAACAGTATGAAAGATGAATGCTTATAATGGGCGACTGCTTCAAAAAGGATTTGAATTTTAAAGTTTTTATTTTTTTTAAATTTTCTAATGATCAGATTTTTATAAAATTGGAATGGGACCAAATGGGTGACTTACACTTTCAAACAAAAAAAAAATTATCAAAATCGGTTCATATTTAAGAAAGTTATGCGTGAACATGGGCAAAACATACATACAGGTCGAATTGATAACCTCCTTCTTTTTGAAGTCAGTTAAAATAGTCAAAAATAGGAGATTACTCTATCTTTTTGTTGCCATTTTCTCATAAAACCTGAAAAAAAAAATGTTGAAATTAAAATATGGGCTATGTCAAGAATATTATCTGTTATTCCGCGATAATGATGTCATATGCATACTTTTCTATAGACGAACTTTAAGATTGAATTGTAAAAGTGGATTGCTTTAGCGGATGCAAATGATGTCATTTTATAAAACAGCGTGTATTTTAATTCTTAAAACTGAATTATGTTTTGTAGAAGTGCGTCATTTTTACAGCCCAGATGCTTTCAAATTCTTCACAGGTGAAAATGCTTCACTTTTGAAGATAATGTAACCGAAATCGCACACTTACAAAACGCAATAGTTTACAAAAATTTAGAGTGTCTTTATAAAAGAGAGGTGACATGCAAATAATCCTTATAATATTATAAATGTCAGTGTGTGTCCGAAAGTTTGAATGAAGTCAGCATCTAAACGGATGAATTAATGCTATTGTATTTTTGAATATAGATGAATTACAACCAGGAAATGAACACGGGCTATGCTTAATTTATTTTATTCAAATATTTTGCTTAATAATCCAAAATTTCATTATTTTTCATACACAATGAATTGACACTTTTCCTGTAACATTTAACCATATTTCTTTAACGTTGCCAAGAAAATAAAAACCGGGAATAATACTTTTTCCTCGAAAATTAATTTTCTGAACAAATTCCTAGCGAAAAATTTAAATACAAAGTATTCAAAAGAAAGTAAATATCACGTCATATTTGAAAAAAAGGAATATTTTCTATTATACTTGAAGCATGAATATCTATTACGTTAGGAAAGGGTTTTCTGTCAAAAACAGCGTAAAAATTAGACGGAATAATAATGAGAAAGATTTATATTACTTAGAAAATATTTCGCTTGGAAACATATGACGTCATATTTGAAATAAAACAGGCATTTTCAAGTATGCGTTAAAAATACACTGCTCAAAACAATTAAAGGATATTTGAAGTTTTATATAAAATAAAGATATAAACAAAATTTTTTTTTGCCGAAAATAGAAGAAGAGAATCACAAATGCAAATTTTTCTGGTTTTCAAACTGTGGAGTATGCAAATTTTGAGTTCGACATCAAAAACGTCGCTTCAGCGGCAGCGAATGAAATTTGACTTTCAACTGGATAAAAGAGAATGAAGACAAGGATGATCGGCATTCAGTGATCGCTTTGTTTCGATGAGTACGATGTCTCAGCGAAGTCATTTGACAGATTCAGAAGCTTTGAGAATTGTTGGTAGGTTAGAAGGGGGCCAAACTCAAGCCGAAGTAGCGCAAGCCATTGGAGTGTCACAAAGTGTCATTTCCAGGATCTGGAACCGTTTTTTGGAGAGTGGATGTGCAGGCCGAAGACCAGGGCAAGGTCGTAGACGGGCAACAACGCCCAATGAAGATCGGTATTTAGCGTTAACAGCTCGGAGACACCGAACCATGAACGCTACTCTTCTCCAACAACACCTTCGCTCGGCTACAGGCACCACGATTTCAATTGAGACGGTCCGAAACCGGCTCCATGCTGTAGGTCTGTATGCTCGCCGACCGATGGTATGTGTTAGATTAACATCAAGGCATCGTCGCGACCGCAGGGAGTGGGCAACCGAGCATGTCAACTGGAGGAGAAATGAATGGAGCAACATTCTGTTTTCTGACGAGTCCCGTTTTTCTGTGCATCCGGATAATAGGCGTATTTTCATCTGGAGGGACCGTGGCAGTAGGAATAATCCTGCGTTCGTGCACGAAAGTGTCAGATTTGGCGGTGGAGGAGTGTTGGTGTATGGTGGCATCTCCATTGACAGGCGCACTGACCTCTACATCATTCGAGATGGAGCTCTGACTGGTCGCCGATATAGGGATGAGATCCTCAGACCTATTGTAGTCCCTTACGCTGCAGCAATCGGAGATAACTTCATTTTAATGGACAATAACTGCAGGCCACATCGTGCAAACCTGGTGGAGGATTTCCTTTTCGAGGAAGGAATCATTCGAATGGAATGGCCAGCATGTTCTCCAGACATGAATCCAATCGAGCACGTTTGGGACGCTCTAGGAAGACGAGTTTCTGGCCCCCCACAAACTCTCCAAGAACTGGAAAGAGCTCTTCTGGAAGAGTGGGGCAGAATACCCCAACTCGTCATTAATAGCCTCATTGAGTCCATGCCTCAAAGGTGTTCAACGTTGCTGGCCTCCCGTGGAAACCATACCCCCTACTGAAAATGATTTTCTTTGAAGAAAACACCTTTTCTTATTCTTTTTTTCTCATATGCACAAATTGTGTTTTTTTCCTTTAGTACACAAATGCGCAATAAAATGCATTTTTTTCTGCCAAACATGTGTAATTTATTCTCATATAACCTACTATATCTGTCGACCATGTATCAATCAGCTAAACAGTTTACCAGATACAAAATCCACCTAAAACTGCAATATCCTTTAATTGTTTTGAGCACTGTACAAGGGGCATGAATATCAGTAAATAATGAAAATGGATAAATAATGACGTCATATTTAAAATGAACAACAGAAATACTTTTCATTAAAATACTGATTAAAAAGTGTGAATATAATAAGTTGCACACAAATGAAAGTTCCATTCAAAATTCACTTTGTGATTATCAGGAAAAGACAGATTAATATATTTTTTGAGGCTATTTTCTCTTTAAAATTGAAAAAGAAAGTAAATTTTCCAAAAAACTAAAAAATATTTTCACACATTGAAGCTTCATGAATGAATTTATTCCACAGAGACAAAAGCGAAAATCGTCTGTCGACATATTGACATTTACAACCAAGGATGTAAATAACACTTCAGTGCATAGAAGTGGATAGTTGTTGTCCCCTAAGCATTGCGAATGGATAATACTTAAGCAAAAAAGCAGCAAAAAAGACGCCCGTCTGACATTGTTCATACGAATTGAATTTAAAAAAAAGCATATACTATTTTAATAAATTAATTTTAAATGTTGGCAGATTAAACGTTTCACAAAGGCGTTTTTAGTAAAAAAGTTTTATCAGGTAAAAATGATGTAATATTTTTTTATGTAAAAGCATTCATTTTAATCAGAAAATATTAGTATATATTTATTTTAATTTCGTCAAAGTGATGTCATTTTCATTTCACCAGCTTCAAAATTAAAAACGAAATCTCAAAATAACAAATACACTTTTCAGAAATAATGCTTTACATTAACCTCTTCAGTTCCGAAGCTAAAATAATAATATTGATGCTTATTCATTGGTTTTTTCTAAACAAAATGACATAAAAAATATCTTTTCTGAAATTGATCATTTAGGCGCTTAGTAATTTAGGTTAAAAAATATGAATCTAAAACTACAAACCCCCTTAAAACACCAATTTAATAACCATTAACCTAAATGAGCGCAATCACAAATTTAAGAGCTTTACACAAGTAAATAACAAATCCTCAAAATTTTTTATCGAAAAAGATTTAAGTTAAAAACTTATGAAAATTTCTCACTTCCTTGGTCATACTGTCTTTTGGACATATTTAGGCATTTCGCAAACTCAGATGAAAACAACATTTATTTTATGTGGGAATCAGCTTAGAGGCTGCCATTTATTTGTTTGCTTTGAACGCAAAAAACATTCAGCTATTAAAAAGTGATGTGAAAATGTAAAAAAATCGGACATTTTCGTTTTTATAAGGAAATGAACAGAGGTCCCTGATACGGAACACAAGGACCGAAGAGGTTTAAAGTCACAGAACTTCAAAATGCAATTTTAGTTTACATTTTAAATAGAATTTCTTACTTGAAATTTAGTAATAAAATTAATGTTTCAGTGTTTTTTTAAATGTACAATAATATTCAATTTCATTAGTGATTTAATGTTTTAAATAAATTAAAATGCATATTTTTGCCTGATTCATAAAGTGAAAGTTTTTTTTTTTAAATCACGGCAAGTAGTAGAAAATAACTTGATGAAGGCGTCGTCATATTTAAAACCATTAGCCGGTTTTCATATAGAAAATATATTAGTGTTTTATAGCAGTTACACAAAATGGCGTGATTTCCACAAAATTTATCATTCGCAAATGCATAAGTTTACCATACATTTGCCGTACAATCTCCCACAATGCCGGTTTCAGTAAAATTTTAAGAAATAGTATATGAAAGTTGATGTAAAAAATGTTTAGGAAGTAATTTTAATTGGAGATTAGACTTTACATGTGACATCATTTACGTGCAAAGAGCCTATGCCTCGAATTAAGCAATAAATTCGTCTTTCACCTCACCCCCTCTAATTTTTAATGGCACTCTGATTATCAAAAAGCACAAAAGAAAAGCCAATAAAAATTCCTTGTAATAATCAGGTATTGTTTTCTGAAATTTCTATCGATTTTAAAATATCTAAATCTACAATTAAAAATATCTGTGAAAGATAATTTTTGCCCCCAATGGAGCATAATCCTGCAAATTTCGCAGCTTCCATAATCCTAAATTACAACACAACAATCAATATGAAAATGTTTATCCGTAATCGGTGTTTTTCTATAAATTGATTTTTTCCGCGGTTTAAAGCAATAAGCAACTCTATTGCTTAAGCTGACTAAAACAAATTAAATGGTCCTATATATACATAAAAATATGCAAATTGGGATCATCAGAAGTATTTCTACTATAAAATGTGATAAAAGGGTTAATTGTATAGGCTTTAATTTATCGAATTTTTTGCTTAATTGATGCATTTATTCTTCTTTAAATGTTATGTGAACGGAGTCACGGGTAACAGCTAATAGCGATTTATATTACAGAAATTGATGATTCTTTGCTTCGCCGACTTAGACAAGCACACAAATAACTCGAGGTTTAAAATAATATCATGTTCCTGAAGTTATTGTCCAAAATTCTCGCAAATAATAAAACTTTAATGCTATTCTTTAGGACATTCTACTAATCAAAATAACATAATTTGCTTAATTTAATTTTTTACAGTTTTATATAATTTACTAAGGGGCTCTGCCCCCTGCCAGCTATGCTCGACAACCCCCGTTTAGACACCGCAGAATCTAAAAACACGCTAATCTGATTGGTTTTAAAAATATTATAGAAGATTGAATTATACTGAAAAAAGCTGCGCAGATCTCCCTGTAAACGGGTTTCCATTCAATTTCCTTCGGTTTCAAAAATTTAAGGCCGAATCAGCTGCTGTTAAGACGTCCAATGGTTGTTTTCGTGTTTGATTAAAGAGGATCAGTTAATAGGCCAGTAAAAATGGGATTTTTCTAACCGAAAATTCGCGGAAAGCTGGAAATTGTTTTAATCACTTTGTTTTACATCCAAATGAAGGGATTTGAAGTTTGTCCCATTTTTTCTGTTGAGCTTTAGACGTGGCACCACAAAAACCTCAAAATTTTCGGACTTTTTTAAGTGTTTCGCAAATAACTCAAAAACCGTTCACTCTACAGAAACAATTCTAATTTATAAATTGTAGACCATAAAATTCTGCGTAGATTGAGTACCACAGACTAAAGATTCCGCCAAAAATAAGCGAGATATGATAGATCAAAAAAGTACTTTTTTCCAATTTTTTCTAAAAAAATCTCATAAAATTGGTTTTTTGAAGTTCTCATGTATAAAATGTTAGCGAACAATATAATAATAACAGAAGATCAAGAAAATTAATTTATTTAAAAAAAAATTGTATATAAGCAATGGTGATAAAATCAATCCAAGTTACTTGAGGGAAATACAGGGAAATCGAGCTTGGAGCGTTTTTTGCTGGACCTTGATCTGCCCATTCTTCTTCCTCCTGCACATGGAAGGCATCCTTGTCCATATCTACTTTTTCTTCGTATCTGGTTTGTGAGTCTTCTTCTTCTGCGGTATTTGTGCACGACGCACCTTTACAGTGGTAACATATAATTGAGAATTTAACGCCGTTCTTCCTACAAGAACATAAACCGCCTTTGCATCCCTTTGCACATTTGCATGACAGAGTGTTTAGAAGCTCTGATGTTGCAGCTATATTGTTTGTGGTGATTGGAAGTATACCATGTGTGAATGACTTCCAACCCCAATCAGTGGGATTCATCACCATTCCACTCCATATGTTGATCTGAAGAAAAACTCTATATGAATGTTATTTGACTGCATCTTCAGTTGGCGGCAGAGAAGCGAAGTTAAATTGGGTCTTCATAAGATGTTTTGCAAATGTGTTGTATCGCAATTTGTGCAGTGTTATGGATTCGTCATACTGGGGATTGTATAAGGTGGTAATAAATTTCTTCCCCGCATCACTTACTTCTTCAGGCGTAGCATATTGGTTATTAAAGACAGTTGGAACATCCTGTAGGCGAGCATGATTTTCCAAAAGCTTGACGAATTTCAGTTTGCCCTGCCTGAAGAAGGCCGATGTAGAATAAAAGCCACTAAAAGCATGTAAGAATAGGACGTTTTTCTTCACATTCGGTGAGTACTTGAAACTTAATGGTGAATATAAAACATTGCCCGACTGTCCTTTCCCAGGTTTCAAGAAGTATATTGTGGATGAGTTGGGAATAAATGTAGTCAAAAGCACAAGCAGATCAATATCTTCCCCAACTATGATGACACGTTCTGACTGCTGATCAAGTTGGATGGCTTCCATCACGATGCTAGTATCTGCATCCTCGACAGCTTGTTTTACAGTAAAATTGTGTTGCTCCATTTTTTCAATGAGCATTTTTATTAAACGCCGTTTATTCCCTTCATTTGCAAGGAAGTGCTCTTTTTGCATTGTGAGCGTCGCATTTTCGTTAAAGTCAACACTTGCTGCAATGTATTTACTTTTTAGACGGAAATGCTCAGCAGAGTTGGTGCCATGTTCTGACGATTCTTCTGGGTAACCATCAAAAACAATTGTTGCAGTTTTACCATAGTTGTTTTTCAGATATCCAATGTACTTAGAAATAATTAAAGAGAACTTTTCTCTTAGCTCCCAACTCACTCGATGAAGGAGGAATCCACCATCAATCACATGGACAGTTTTTATGGTTTATTCTAAATTATTAAGGGGGTGGACAAATCGTAAAATACCGACTTTCGCGTTTTCCTCATCCCAAAGTTATAAAACAGAGAAGTCGGAAATGGAGCCAATTCATACTCAAAGAACTTTCTAAGTTCTTTCTCTAATTTCTTGTGGAAAGAAATTCGGCGAAAAATAGTTTCTGGATCAAAGGATACCTCCTCATAATTGATTTTAACAGCACACGTGAAACTTTTCATTGCAGTTACTCGATTGGATCTCTTGAATTTCACATGGCCAAAATCACCACCAATGACACTTTTTATACTTGCAACTCCAATCTCTTTGGATAGATGACAATTTATTTTATGGCCACCAATCACTCCTGTGCTCAGACACTATTAGTGTTTGTTTAATGTAACATTAGGATTGAGTTAAGGTTTCAAAATTGTAATCATAAGCGCAAATATACGTGCGAGTACATTTAGTTTGGTTACATGAGCACTTCAAAAACCAATTTTCGGAGATTTTTTTAGAAAAATTGGAAAAATACACTTTTTTGATCTATCATATCTCGCTTATTTTTGATGGAATTTTTAGTCTGCGGTACTCAATCGACGCAAAATTTTATGGCCTACAATTTATCAACTAGAACTGTTTCTTTAGAGTGCACGATTTTTGAGTTATTTGCAAAATACTGAAAAAAGTCCGAATTTTTTTAGGTTTTTGTGGTGCCACGTCTGAAGCTCACTGGGAAAAATGGGACAAACTTCAAATCACTTCATTTGGATGAAAACAAAGTGATTAAAACGATTTCCAGCTTTCCGCGAATTTTTGCATAAAACGGCCCTTTTTTGAGCTAATTTTACTGGACTATAAATATTTGAAAAGAAGCTAAAATAAAATGAATTAAGTGTACAGAGTCTTTGTCTCCCGGTATTTTAAAACAATCTCTATAACAATAGCCTAAGTCATGTGACTATCATCAATAGTTCCGGGCGAACCACTTCGCTTTTTATATTCCTGGTGCCATTTTGGTTCTTTAATGTTAGCCAGGTACAGGTGATAAGTCACCAAATATTATTCTATCGCAATCATTTCACCTATATTATAATAGTCCAAGTCATGTACCTGCCATAAATAAATACCCTCTGATCCCTTCGCTTTTCATATGAAAGTTTGGCCCAGACATCATATACGGCCCCATATTGGCGCGATTTTTTTCCGACGCTAATTTGGGGAAAACATGAACAGCATAAACAACAACATCCGGCTTACCAAATCAAGCAAAATAACGACTAGTATTAAAAAATGCTCTGACGAGCACCAAAAAAGACTAATATGTTTTTAAGTATGAAAAGGGTTTGACAAGTACTTCTAATTGGGCATGAAAAAGGACAAGGGGTCCCTTCTTGTCCCTTCTGCAGCTCACTGTCACTGCCAACTTTGAAAAAATCATATTTGCGCTTTTTCTATATAAAATAAATTCGCGGTACTTTAGTAAAACTTTCCGTCTCGTGCTTTACATGTTAACTGCACTGTTACACTGTTGTACTGCGCATGCGTCTGCAATGCAACTTTGTACAGTGCACTGTGTACCATTAATTCTCTATAAATTATACTACACTGTACATTCCTATTATGCTTTTAATTTTTTAACCTCAGCGCACACTCACACTGTGCTTTTGTACTTCTGTATTAAAGGTGTCTGTGTCTAATGTTCGTTTATAATTTACATGTATTGCTGTACTGCATAGAACATTGTATAGCCGCAACCACTTGCCTATAATTTCAACAATCAATGAATGCATTATACTGTTATACGTGCACATGTGGAATTGTTTCTGTGCAGAGTGCTGCAACAGTCTGCACTTCACTACAAATCAATTTTTTGTACAGTTCTACACTGCGGGTGTGCTTGGTGGCCCTGCATGAGTGTGATACGCTGCAGGAACTAAGGTTTTTGGTGCTATGTCGCCTTACATTCATGTTTAATCAGTCTGCGTCGTTATACTACACATTTTTATCGTAATTGTGGATGATTTTTTTTAATATGAAAAAAGCGCAAATATGATATTTTCAAAGTTGGCATTGACAGTGATCTGCAGCCAAGAAGGGACCCCTTGTCCTTTTTCATGCCCAATTAGAAGCACTTGTCAAACCCTTTTTCATACTTAAAAACATATTAGCCTTTTTTGGTGCTCGTCAGAGCATTTTTTAATACTAGTCATTTAAATGTTTTGATAATTATATATTGAATATAAATAAACCTGAGTTGCTTTTAAATATTCCCAATACTTTTTTTCTTATTTCGCGCAATAATGCACTATTTAACCAAGTAATGCACACTCTTTTAAGAGGTTCAAGGTTTTTAAATCAAATTCACGTTATTTTTATTCATAATTTAATTTACTTGGGCTCCCTTAAATATAATTAATATAATTCCTTAAACTGATATTAGTTTTTGTTGGATTAAAATATCTCAATTTGTTGATTCTCTCTAAACAAGTAAACCCTATTGGTTTACAATGGAAGTCTATATAGGAATTTGGCGACATATTTACAAGTTGATGACAAACTTGGCGGTAATTGGCGACAGAACAGGGTCCTGCCTATGGTAACCCCCCCCTTATAGGTATGAAGATGCATTAAATGTTGTTCTATAACCATTGAGATGCGTTTCATTCGAGCGTTGCCATTAAACAATTAACAACTAATCGCAATTTCTGTGACACATACGATAGCGTAATATATATATATATAGATTATCGAGGAAATCGAAGGTTTAGGCCACATCGTATTGTTTAGCTATACCGGTTGTACTAATATCGTTCTCATGTTTTGCTACAATTCCTTTTATTGAACAGTAATTCGCTTAAGCTTCTTACTACTGCTATCACTAAGCGCTTTTTCATTCTTAGAAGCCACAATGAGAGCAAAAATTAGCGCAAACCTGACTAAAAGTAAAACAAAAAGTTAATTTTTTTACAGTAATAAAGGTACACAAAGCACTCTAATATGCACACCTTACTCCAAACTTGACTAATAACACAAGTTATGTAAGGGTTGCCAACGGAACTATTCGGCAGCCTTGGTCGTGAACCGAGATATTGCTCGCCAACCGAGTCAAATTTTGATCACCGAAGTTGGCCATAAACCGAACTGGTCATAAACAGAAGCGTTCGTGAACCGAGGTTCCACTTATATTTTGACTTATAAGTTTGCAAATATGGCATTATTTATATATTCAATGGCGATGATCATTAAGCATCTTGGCGATTTTGGCAATGAAACTCACCGATTTCAAAGTAACGTTCAGAAGTGTACTTGAAACGCCACAGATGTCATATACGCATCACGTTGACCCGATTTTTTTCTGACGCCAATGTCATATACGAACCGGGGTACTTAACTGGCACCAAAGTTTTGTTATTTTGCTTGATATGGTAACCCGGATGTTGTTGTTGATTTATTAATAAATTGTTTATTTACTTTTATTTTCTTTTTTAAAATTATATAAATTGTTTTGTTCTATTGTTATTAATTAAACTTTTTATAATTTATTGTTAAACCCTTTTTAAAAATACATATGTAACTGGTATTCGAAAACGAGGTTTTCGCCAAATTGGCGTCAGAAAAAATATCGCGCCAACGTGGCGCGTATATGACATCTGTACCATACTTGGTACGACTTGATTATCCTGTCGATCAAAAAATTACCGCCAAACTATAAGATTAAATGACAATAATGGATGATAGTAAATGTTACATTCACTTGACATTAAACACGATACGCGTGTTTGTTACGTCATCAAGTGATTTTTAATTCAAGTTTTGGCACAGATGTCATATACGCCCCACATTGGCGCATTTTTTTTGACGCCAATGTCATATACGCACCGGGTACTTAACTGGAGACAAAGTGTCGTTATTTTGCTTGATATGGTAACCCGGATATAAGTGATATATTAACGAGGTTTTCGCCAAATTGGCGTGAGAAAAAATCGCGCCATTACGGAGCGTATATGACATCTGTGCCCAAGTTTTTATTAGTATTTTTATTAATGTTTTACTAATTTATTTATTCTTCCGTTATTTAAAATAGAAATTATGTCATTTTGTATCATTTGGCGAATAGTTCGGCGAAATTGGTCGACGGGATAATCAAGTAGTACCGTATATTTTTGCTGTACATTTTCGACAATATCTCAAGCAAAAGTACCTAAATTTAAACGAAACCCTAATTATTTAAGGCACAGATGCCGTATACATAACGGGTTTGGCGCGGTTTTTTCTGACGCCAATTTGACGAAAACCGAATAGCAGTTACATATTTTTTTCGAATAGCAGTTACATATATATTTTTAAATTACTTTCTATTATTTAAAAAAGGAAATAACAATAAATAATGAAAAGTTTAATTAATAACTATAGAACAAAACAATTTATATAATTTTAAAAAATAAAATAAAAGTAAATAAAAAATAATTAATAAATAAACAACAATAGCTCAGTTACCGTACCAGGCAAAAAAACGCGATTATCGCGCCAGTTATGTACTCTGGTGCGTATATGACATCTCTTCCTTATTTAAAATAGATGGAATGCTATTTTTTAAGGTACGCTTAGTATGCGAAGTATTTATATTACTGCATACCATTCGCTTGTGTAAGTTAGGATGTTATGATGATAATTAAAAAAAAACTTACATTTAGCTCTTGAACAGAAGCTTGGGATTTACCCTGTTTTTTTTTCCTATCAACTCGTTTGTGCTCCCTTGTGTCTATTACCCCAGTTCAAAATATTAATCAAGAAAGTTCATATATATATTTATGAAAATTATGCATTATCTGCTTAGGTTGACGTCGATTTCAAAATTAAAAAAATCTATCAGTTGAATTTAAATTTTTATTGACTTATAACAACAAAAGTACACGTGTTATCCTTTTTTTTTAATTATTGTATTGCTTTTTAGGGAGTGGCAACACGAAAGAAATTATTGAATTAGAAAATTAAAAAATGAAAAGGAGAGATTGCTATAATTTTATGGAGACATTATAAAAGACAAATTCGATTTTCTCAGCGACCGTCAAACATACAAAGATTAAAAAAAAAACTATTTTAAGTTTGAACAAAAGGATCAAAATAAAACAAAATCGAAGTTAATCCACCCACTGGAACGTTAGCTACACTTTGTTGAATATTGTGTCTTCATTTTTTCGTTTAAGGTTGAATAAAAAACTACTGAAAGCTACAGTAATTTTTTTAATGCTATCAGTTTATTCGTCTCGTCGAGTTCTATCTTTCAAAAGAAAAATCATTGTCGTATGTCAACTGGTTCGCCAGAAATTTAAGAAAGTCGTTTGCATTTTCTATTTCTTAATCATATTATAGCTTAACGCTACCGCGTTTGCTATGATAATTAACGCTACCGCGTTTGCTATGATAATATGGCGCCAGTTAAGTACCCGTTGCGTATATGACTTTGGCGTCAGAAAAAAATCGCGCCAATATGGGTCGTGTATGACATCTGTGCCGAAAGTTTTCGCTTTTGATTAAAAAATCAAATTTCTTTTTCGAATAAAACTACATGAACGTTTCAATGGTCGCAAAGAATTCTTGGTAGTGTTACGCTAGCCGCGTACAAATCTCGCCAATAGCTTTTTTTCAACTCGCCAGATAGCATTTTTTTTATTTTTCGAGTGGTAAATTAAGACATTGCTTTGAAGTTGAAATTAAATGTCATCGTTTGTTACATCATTTAATATTTGGCCAGATGTCATATTCGCACCGGGTTTGGCGTGATTTTTTTAACGAAAATCCAGATTATCCAGATTATCCAGAAATACAAGAGTATTTAAAATGAAAGCTATTTTTAGCCCCCGATAGGCTATTTCTTTCATACAATAATTAAAGTATCGTCACTAAAAAATAATGTTACACCTAACCATAAGCCACCCGTAAAACGAAGCAGTTGTATCATTGTACGGTTACTGAAAATCTACTGCAATTTTTTTAATTTCAAAACATCGCACATTTTCAAATTTTACACCGTCGTATAGGAGAAAAAATACTTTTAAATGCAATTTGTTTGAAAACTGCATCTCAATTTATTTTTGAGATGTTCAGTATTTTTGTATTTTTTAATGCCATTTCTGTAGAAAGTAAAGGGAAAATAGTAGATTAGATGGAGAGGTAGTCTGCCGTAAAAACGGTTTGTAATATGATGCGCGTTATCGCTCAAATTTAAATGCTCTCAATCGGCCCAAACAAAACAAGCACCTGGAACAAGGACCGAATTCTTTATCATCACCCGTACATTTTTTTCTCTAAATGAAAGTGATCTGCTTATTTTTAAGCATTCTAAAGCAGCATTCCATTGTATTATGAATTAAAAAATGTATTACTAAAAGTTTTCTTCTTTTTTTTTAGTGAAAAAATGTGCTTGTGTTTGTGGAATATTTCACAACTCTCTTGTGCGAGCCTCTTTCGACAAGACGGGAGGCGCCAGGTCACGTGACCTACTACATAATTGATATTAAAAACATTTTTTTTCTCTTGTGCTTTAGTTTTTAGTAGTAGAATGTGAAATTCGATACCAGCTTTTTGCTGTAGTTATATCTCTTGATCTTCCAAAAGTCGAAGAAAATATATATGCTTATATAAGCATATTTATGTATGATTATATAAATATGCTTATTATAAAAATATTAGCTTGGGTTCCCAGAGAGGAACAAGTGATTTTCAAGTATTAACCAAATGTTTCGCTGCAAATAATCTGTAAATATTTAAATGTGTAAAAATAGAATTAGCAAAGTTTCTAATTCTTGTGCTCATTTACATTGAATAACACCAGCGTAAAACTCTCAGTGATGACTTTAATATGATTTAAAACAAATCGTGAATTATTCAAAATATGCTCTCCCACTATTTTTTATCAATTGTGATATAACGTGAAAATTCGTGGACTACCTGAATATCTTCCTTATTTTTGGTGCCGAAACCCGGGAAAAGGGTAAGAAATACCTTTATTATTCTGCATGACTATTGACGGTTGATATATTGAAAATAAACATTTTTCATCACAATATTTTTTGAAAATTGAATTAAAATTTAAACATGGATAAGCCATCAGAAAAGCTTAAAAGTAAAAGAGCTACTGTTCGCGCAGCTGTTACGAAATTAATCACAAAATGTGATACATTGTTATCAGTTGATATTGATAAGACTGATTGCGATTCTTTAATGGAATCATTAGGGCTCATAAATGAAAAGGAAGCTCTACTCAAGAATTAGATTCCGAAATAGATGAGTTAATTCAGGGAAAAACTGAATATGAAAAAGAACTAAAATCGGTAGAAGAATATTCTGAAAAAATATCAAGTTTGAAATTTAAAATTAAGATCAGGCTTAAAAAATGTAAAATCGAAACTGAACCAAACATTTTACTAGAAACAAGTAACGGTTCAAAAATCGGTAGTAAACCAGTTTCGGCAGTGATGCTGCCTAAAGAAAAGAAAAATTTTTTGGTGATGCAAGTCAGTTCTTAGAATTTTTCAATTTATTTATCAGTGCGATAGATTCAAATGAATCGTTATCAAAAGTTGAAAAATTCCAATATCTTAAATCTTTGTTGTCTGGACCTGCATATAATATTGTAGCTGATTTTGAACTGACAGATCAAAATTATTCTACATGTTTAAAGTTGTTAGAAGAAAGGTATGGGAAGCGGGAAAATATAATAAACTGCTATATGAATAAAATTCTAAACCTTGAGCCAATAAAATCCATTAACAATGTTACTTCTTTAAGAAAGTTGTATGATAATATTGAAACTTGTATTAGAAATCTTGATGCGTTAGGAGTAACAGGCCATTTATTACAACCCATAGTATTAAGATTATTACCAGAAAATTTGATACTAGATTTCCATCGAAAACGTGAGCCCGATAAGGATTGAGAAGTAACTGATTTAATAAATTTTATTAAAACGGAATTAAGATGCGGTGACGCTACTAATCTATACTAATCTATACTAATCTATACTCATATTCTAAAGAGGTAAAAATTGTTTATTTGTAGGAGGTAAGCTCTGGAACTACCTAACCGATTCCAAAAGTAATGGTATCAAAATGATGGTGTCAGTCCAACTTAGAACATAGGCTATATCTTATGTCCGTGACACGGGCCAAAAGGGGGTGCAGGAGCAAAAAACTTTCTAAAAATGCAATTTTTGTGTTCCTGAAGGCCCTAGAAAGATGAAATTTGGAATGGCAGCTACTTATAAGATACTAATGATGTCTAAGGACATTTCTTAAAAAAATCGAAATTAAAAAAGGGTGAAAATGAGCGAAAAACGTACTATAAAACGTTCTAAATGGCGATTTTTACGCAATTTCAGGAAGTATCAAACCCATTTCAATAATAATGGTGTCAAAAAGATAATGGCAACCCTTACTTCAACATAGGCTACATTTTATGCCGGTGCCATTACCCCTAAACGGGGTGCAGGAGCAAAAAAAACCCGTTCGAAATTGCAATTTTTGTGTTACTGAAGGGCCCAGATACATAGAATTTGGAATGGTAGTTACTTATAAGATATAAATGACCTCTAAGAACATTTCTTTAAAAAATCGAAATTTAAAAGGGGTGAAAATGCGCAAAAAGAGTTCTAAAAAACGTTCTAATGGCGATTTTTACGCAATTTCAGAAATTAAAATCCGATTTCAAAAATAATGGTGTCAAAATGATGGTGACAACCCTTCCTCCAACATAGGTACATTTTATGTCGTTGCCACTACCCCTAAAGCGGGTACAGGAGCAAAAAACGTTCGAAATTGCGATTTTTGTGTTACTGAAGGGCTCAGATACATGGAATTTGGAATGGTAGTTACTTATAAGATAAAAATGATCTCTAGGAACATTTCTTAAAAGATTCGAAATTTAAAAGGTGTGAAAATGCGCAAAAAGTGTTCTAAGAAACGTTCTAAATGGCGATTTCTACGCAATCTCAGAATGTACCCGAAAGTATTTCAAAAGTAATGGTTGGAAATTGATGATGACAGCCCTTGCTCCAACGTAGGCTATATTTCATGCCGGTGTCACTACCATCTAGGGGTAGCAGAAGCAGAAAACGTTCTAAATTGCGATATATGTGTTACTGAAGGGCCTAGAATTCTGAAATTAAGCAGGACAGTTATTTATAAGATACAAGTGATCTCTAAGAACATTTCCTAAAAAATCGAAGTTTAAAAGGGGTGAAAATAAGCGAAAAGCGTTCTAAGAAACTTTCTAAATTGCGATTTCTACGCGATCTCACGAAGTACCGAACCGATTTAAAAAATAATTGTGTGAAAACGATGGTTACAGCTCTCACTCCAACATAGACTGTATTTCATGTCGATGCCACTATCCCAAAAGGGGTGAAGAAGCAAAAAACGATCTAAATTGCATTTTTTGTAATACTGCAGGGGCTAGCAACTTGAAACTAGGCATGGTAGTTACTTATAAGATATAAATGATGTATAACAACATTTCTTAAATAATTCGAAATTTAAAAGGAGTGAAAATGGACAAAAAACGTTCTAAATTGCGATTTCTACGCAATCTCAGAAAATACCCAACCGATTTCAAAAGAAACGCATGGAAATTGATGATGACAGCTCCTGCTCCAATATAGGATCTATTTCATGCGGGCGTCAAAACCACCTTGCGGTTGCATTTTAAAAAACATTCTAAATTATGATTTTTGTGATACTGTAGAAGCTAGCAACTTGAAATTTGGCATGGTAATTACTTATGAGATATAAACACACTCTGAGAAGAGTTACATAAAAATTTGAAACATGAAATTTGGAATGGTAGTTACATATAAGATACTAATGATCTCTAAGGACATTTCTTAAAAAATTCGAAATTTAAAAGGGGTGAAAATGCGCGAAAAGCGTTCTAAAAAACGTTCTAAATGGCGATTTTTATGCAATCTCAAGAAGTACCTAACCGATTTAAAAAATAATGGTGTCAAAATGATGGTGACAACCCTTTCTCCAACATAGGTTACATTTTATGTCGGTGCCACTACACCTAAAGGGGGTGCAGGAGCAAAAACACGTTCGAAATTGCGATATTTGTGTTAATGAAGGGTCCAGATACATGGAATTTGACATGGTGGTTACTTATTAGATATAAATGATCTCAAAGAACATTTCTTAAAAAAATCGAAATTTAAAAAGGGTGAAAATGCGCAAAAGGGATTTCTAAAATACGTTCTAAATAGCGATTTTTATGCAATCTCAAGAAGTACCAAACCGATTACAAAAATAATGGTGTCAAAATTATGGTGACAACCCTTGCTCCAACATAGGCTACATTTTATGTCGGTGCCACTACCCCTAAAGGGGGTGCATGAGCAAAAAAACGTTCGAAATTGCGATTTTTGTGTTAATGAAGGGGCCAGATACATGGAATTTGGTATGGTGGTTACTTATTAGATATAAATGATCTCTAAGAACATTTCTTAAAAAATTCGAAATTTAAAAGGGGTGAAAATGCGAAAAAAGGCTTTCTGAAAAACGTTCTAAATGTCGATTTTTATGCAATCTCAAGAAGTACCAAACCGATTTAAAAAATAATGGTGTTAAAATGATGGTGACAACCCTTTCTCAAGCATAGGCTACATTTTATGTCGGTGCCATTACCCCCGAAGGAGGTGCAGGAGCAAAAAAAAGTTCGAAAATGCGATTTTCGTGTTACTGAAGGGCCTAGAAACATGAAATTTAGAATGGTAGTTACTGATAAGATATAAATGATCTCTAAGAACATTTTTTAAAATATTCGCAATTTAAAAAAGGTGAAAACGTGCGAAGAGAGTTCTAAAAAACGTGCTAAATGGCGATTTCTACGCAATCTGAGGAAATATAAACCTATTTCAGAAGTAATGGTTTCAAATTGATGGTGACAGTCCCCGCTTCAACATAGCCTATATTTTGCATTGATGTCCCTACCGCAGGGGGTTACAGGAGCAAAAAATGTTTTAAATTTCGTTTTTTGTGTTAAAGAGAGGGTAACATTTTAAATTTGGAATGGTAATTACTTCAAAGATGCAAATGCTTTCTAAGAATTGTCGAAAGAAAATTCCAAATTTAAAAGGATGAAGTGAGCGAAAGGTTCTATAAGAGTTCTAAATTACGATTGTTATGCAATCGTATGAAATACGAAACCGATTTCAAACATAATGGTTGTAAATTGATGGTGATAGAACCTGCTCAAACATTTAAGCTATATTTTATGTCGGTGCCACAACCCCTAGAGAGTTGCAGGAGCAAAAAAATTTCTAAATTGCGATTTCTGCGGTAGTGAAGAGGCTAGAAACTTTAAATATAGCACGGTAGTTACTTATAAAATATGAATGTCCTCTAAGAACAGTCGTATATAAATTCTAAATTAAAAAGGTCTGAAGCGAAGGGAAGGGGCGAAAATCATTCTAAAAGAGTCCTAAATTATGATTTCTATGGAATCTCAGGAAATAATAAACCGATTACAGAAGTTATTGGTTGCGAATCAAGAGTGATAGTCCCTGATCCTATACGGGCTATATTTTATGCCGGTGTCAGTACCATCTGGTTGGCAGGAACAACAAGAAAGCCTTTAAAAACATCTAAATTCCGTTTTCTATAGAATATTAGGAAATACCAACCGATGTCAAGGTTAATGTTGGCATATTAATGGTGACAGTCTCTGTTTCAACATTTTTAGAGACATTCTATTTCAACTCTGTTTCGGCATTTTATGTTGGTGCCACTAACACCAGAACGGTGGTAAACTGTTAGACAAGAAACTTGGAATTTGACATGATGGTTAATTTTAAGATGTAAATATGTTACAATGGCTTCTAAAAAATTCAAAACTTCAAATGAATACTGAAATGAGCATAAAAGTATCAAAACACTTACTAAATTATCATTTATTTGGAATTAATTTTAGTTCTTCTTATTAGTAATTAAAATCTCATTTCTGTCTGTTGCACTTTTATAATGAAGTTTAGTCAAACTGTGGCTTAATTTGTAATATTTGAATTATTCCAAAAAGTGTTGTTCTAATAAACAAGTAATATAAAAATTTTGTTTTTAAAGTCAATTCCTACTTAGGTCATCAAAGAAAAATTAATATGATCCCTTAAGCTAATATTAGTTTTTGTTGCATTAAAATATCTCAATTTGTTGATTTTCTATAAGCAAGTAGGTTTACAATGGTAGTCTATGGGAATTTGGCGAAATATTAGAAATATCGCCAAGTTGGCTTCACATTTGGCGACTTATTTTTGTCGCCAAATTTCGCGGTATATCGCCAAGTTGGCGACAAACTTGGTGGTATTTGGCGACAGAATAGGGTCCCCCTATGGGAACCCTCTTTATAGATATGAAGATGCATTAAATGCTTCAATAACCAATGGCCGCCATTTTGTCTCCAATGTAAAACTAATATTAATTAATTAAAATTTAATTAATGAATTAATATTTGAAAAAACTGTATTAACATCAATTGTCATCCAGTACAAGTTTAAAAAAATTTATATCAACTTGATAGGATGAATAATAAGTATTTTATTAACGATTGAAATTTTGAACAAGATATATATATAAATAAATAAATATAGGCAGAGCGTGAACTAATACTAGGAATTGAAAAATAGTTATGCAAATATCACTTGGCATATTTCAACTATTACGCGAGCAAAGCCGCGGGGTTTGCCAGTAATCTATACTCCTATTATAAAGAGGAAAAATTGTTTATTTGTCGGAGATAAGCTCTGGAACTACCGAACTGATTCCAAAATTAATGGTATCAAAATGATGGTGTTAGTCCAACTTAGAACATAGGCTATATCTTATGTCGGTGCCACTACCCCAAAGGGGGTGTAGGAGCAAAAAACGTTCTAAAAATGCGATTTTAGCGTTGCTGAAGGGCCTAGAAATATGAAATTTTGAATATTAGTTACTTATAAGATATAAATGATGTTTAAGAACAGTTCTTAAACAATTCGAAATTTAAAAGGGGTGAAAATGCACAAATAGCGTTCTAAAAAACGTTCTAAATGGTAGTTTCTACACAATCTCAGGAAATACCAAACCGATTTAAAAAATATTGGTGTCAAAATGATAGTGACAACGCTTGCTCCAAGATAGGCTATGTTTTATGTCGGCGACACTACCCCAAAGGGGGTGCAGAATATTATTAAACTTTTAACAAATAAGAACTATATTACATTTTCTAATTGTGGTAAGTTGGCAAAATTATAAAACGAGTTGGCAAATACTGAAATTTGACTTGGCAATTTAATGTTGTCTCCCCCACCAATAAAAAGTCTTAGCGATGGCACTGTACGTTTCGGGCTAGGCAAGAAGTCGTCCTCGCTGTCGACATCGACATTCGAACTTGTAACCTCAGATACAGGCCAATGGGAACAGCCAGGAACAGGAGATCTGGATCGGACGACTGCATTCGGAGACTCACAGTGGACACTACACTTTGCAGATTGCTCTTGTTCTCTCAAGAATGAGTTAAAAATCGCAAATTTCGTTGATCGGGCACGGAAAAATCATGAATTTCGTTAGTCTAGCACGAAAAAATCGCGAATTTTGTCGATGATGCACGGAAAGATCGTGAATTTTGTCGATGAGGCGCTGAAAAAATCGTAAATTTAGCCAATCGCGCTCGAAAAAATCGCGAGTTTTGTCAATCGGGCTCTGAAAAATCGCGAATTTCGTTGGTCGAGTACGGAAAAATCGCTAATTTTGTTGATGCTACGCAGAAAAATTGCAAATGTTGTTGATCGGCTGCAAAAAAGTCGAGATTTTCGTCATTACCCGTGAGACAAAATCGCGAATGTCGTCAATTTGCAGCGGCAAAAAATTGCAGATTTCTTCAGAGTCAGCTAAGAATCACGAATTTCGTTGATCGTGCGCGGAAAAATCGCGAATTTCGTAGATCAGGAGAGGAAAATCCGCACATTTCGTCGATCATGTACAAAAAATCGCAAGTTTTGTCGATCGGGCTCAACAAAAATCGCGTATTTCGTTGTGGGGCACTAAAAAATCGCGAATTTTGTCGATTAGGCGTGGAAAAATCTCAAATTTCGTTGATCGGCTCCTCTTCAGCCCTACCTTCATAAAGTTCATATTTTTTTTCGGCACTAGCATCTTTCACGCCTATGTTTGTTTTTTAGTACTTTTAATAAAACTAAATTTATTTCCCCGAATAAAGTCAAGAAATATTATTACTCCATTAAAATAATCCTTGCTATATCTGTGTTATATATACAAACGTAAACTGTTGATACATCCTTGCCTACTGAATTGGACCTGTTGACTATGTAGAGGAACCCATAGGGGTAAAACTCGCCCCCCCTTCCTGAAACCATATTTTTTATCTCCCTATAGGCTACAGATAATCTTCCCGAAATAAAATTTTCTCCGTGATAGTGACGTGGTCCTCGACAACCCAGACATCTTTGTAAGTGACCCTTCTTTTAAAAAGGTTGTGCACCCCTAGTGTACAAGTTCTGAAAAGACCACCTCAATCGCCGGATTAAAACCCAATAGAACATATTTGGAGAGAACGGGAGATTAGAGTAGGAAGAAACGACATTAAAACGAACAGCAAACTAAAAATAGTAATCATTGACAAATGAATGAACATTGACGCAAAAATTACAAAAAATCAGTCAAATTTATTCACAGACGCTTAAAAGCTGTTGTGAATGCTGAAGGATATCCTACTAAGTACTAATTTAACGAAATATTACAATATTTACTAATATATATAGAATTTTTAAAAAAGTGTACGAAGACTTTTGTGAGGTAACTTTTTTTGTTATTTTTTTATTATTTATTTCTTCAAAATAAAGTTTTACTATGTTTTCAAATTATTTTACGTAGTTCTGTTGAGAATAAGGTAAAGATATCTTATTCTTAAATACCCATTTTGAAATATTAATTTTAATTAATGGATAGAGCACTATTTCATTGAAATTCGTAAATGTACAAACACTTTTGGGAGCCACTGTATATATATATATATATATATATATATATATATATATTCATCGGGGGCGACACTAAATTATGAAAAAGCAGAATTTCTGTTTTCTAGTTATTTTTATATTAACTTAATTTTTATTTTTCTAATTATTTAATAAAAAAAAAAATTCTGGAAGCAATAACGACTAAAAGAAAAAAAAATCAAAACAATAAATGACAATGATTTATTATTATTATTTACGCATTTGTTCTCACATTCGCTGACACTTTATCATTTAGCATGACATTTTCACATTATTTTTAATGCCATAAAACAATAAAACTACCGAAGAAGTCTCTGGAGAAGGCATTACATCTGATAACGTGAGCAGCGACTTATCTATAAAACAAATTTTCAAGTGTAATGAAACTTACATGATCTTGTTACAAAATTCTATTCACTAAGTTGAAACATGAAAATCGTTGGAATAATAATCATTGCGCTTTTCATGAAGGCTGCAGCTAAGGGAGAAAAACTCTTTAAAATACATTCAATCATACGTGAGAGTAATATCCTAGATTTGACCTATTCTTTTGACGCGACAACATTAGGCTATCCCGGCTTAAAGCCGTTTGAATTAGCCATAACCAATTACGGTGTTACTGATGCAGGCTATTGGTAAGTGTAAATTCTAGCTTAATTTATTCAAAGATTTTTTTTTTCTCATTTTCATCTTTCAGTGTCCATTTCGATTTTTAGGTGCATTCGTAATTGTATAAATACGTAACACCTATAGCAGAGACAGAGAACATATGGCACGCGTGCCACTTTTGGCAACGAAACAAATAAACAAACAAAAATATAATTTTGGCACGGCATTGCTTGTGGCTCTAGATCAAAATAAAGTGAGATTACATAAAATTGCGAGTGATCTTTTCTAAATTTGATTAAATGGAAATTGAAAAATTTTAACTGTGACATATTATATTCCAATCTGACTAACTACAGTAGCCTCCCGCTTAACCGTCCTACACGGGACCGAGGGTAAGCCGGTTAAGAGAAAAACCGGTTAAAGCGGAGAAGTAAAAAAAAAAAATTAAATAATATCTGCGTAATTTAATTAATTAAACCCGTAAGGATGCACTTAGTTCTTTAATTCGGGTAGTTTTAAAAAAGAACATATTTTCTATATTTTGTGAAATGAATATTAGTTATAATTAACTGAATTGAAAGAAAAATTATCACTGATAACAAATCCTTCTATATATAAAAAAAAGTTTTGATTTGGAAACGGACCAATGAAAATCTGCGTAGATTATCCGGGTATACTCTTACTAGATCGGCATCCATACTTTTTATGACCGGGGGTCTTTCTTCGTTAATATTAAGAAAACTGCTTCATACAAAAATATGAAAATCGGTGGTATTATAGAGACATGTTTGATAAACACGCTGATGCAGACAGTTTTTAAATCGAATAATTATTTTAAGAGATATTTAATGTTAAAGATGGTCAAAATCGTTCCATTAAAAAAGTTTTATAACAGAAAAACTATACATAGGAATTTAAACATTTTTAGATCATTTTATACACTGGAAGTTCCCGATGTGCAGACTGCAATTATCTTTTTAATTTGACTCATTTTTTGAGCATTTATTTTCATTTTAAATTCAAATTTTCAGTATTTCGAGATATATTTTTTACAAATTTTAGAAAAGGGCAATTATTTTAAACTGTTGCCAATTTTAAAAACAGAGCAAAAAATAATATTTCCTTCAAATAAAAAATTTATTTACACGTGGCTATTATAAACAGAAAAAAACTTTCAAATTAGAATTAAATGATTACGTGTTAAAAATCAGGACAATATTGAAAATTACATCATAAAAACTACAGTTACACGTGAATTTTAAGAGGGAGAGAAAATTTTAAAATACTAAATTCATTATTATGCGTTAAAAGTCACAAATGAAGGAAATTACGTCATATTTAAAAAGGCCAAATAAATAAAAGTTGGCAAAACAATTTAAATTAAAAAATATATTTGCACGAGATATTTATTTCATATTTTGAGATAATCTTTTCAACTATTACCGTGAACTCTAAGACAGCGCAAATAATATTTCCTTTCTAACAACAAAAGTATTTTCATGTGAATATTAAAAAGAGAAAGGAAACTTTGGTGAAAAGTACGTCAGATTTAAAACGACACATTTAAAAGAACTTTCTCATAGCGTTGATAAAAAGTACCGAGAGACAAAGATTATGTGCACTTAATTCATTTTACATTAGCTTACTTTCAAATTTATAAATAATTTTTAACACTTTCCAACAAAGTTAAAAAGTGTTATTGATTTCGGTTTGTCTGTTCGCGCTCTAATTCTCGTAAATATATTCGGATCGCACTGAAATTTTTGGTTATTGATGTTTAGCCTAGCACGAACCCTATTTCAAATGAAGTTTGTAGCATGTTTAGTTCATTTACAGGGACAGTCAAAAGTATTCCGTTGCATTACGGCCAATGGGAAAAAATAATTTCAAAATAATTTTAAAGATGTTACACCCTTTCAAACATAATAAAAAATATATGCATTTACGAAGTGCACTAAAATATGCAGAATATTCTGTAGCATATGCGGTGCCACGAATAGTTACTATTCATTTACAGGGTTACACAAAAGAATTCCATTACAAATGGTATTGGGGGAAATTGTTTGCGGCGTATTTTAATTATACAAATTCATATATAATAAAATTGATATACTTCGGTGAGGCTTACTCAAGTTATTTCATGTATAATACGTAGTGCATAGCATTTGCAGGAACATACAAAACATTTCAGACAAGTATTTTCTATCCGAACTGTATATTATTTGCGATGGCAGGGAAAGCATTTTTAATTATGATACGCGCTTTTAAGTTTCACTATATTTATGCATACTATATGGTGTGTGTAATTGTTATAGTTGATATACAGGGCTACGCAAAAGAATTCGTAAAGGTTACTGAGTATGACCGTAAATTGCTGAAAGGTGGATTTAAAATGTGTTATGCTGAACTGCATGTAGTTTTCTATGAAATGTTTGTAGAATATAGATAAAATGATATACAGGGCCACGCAAAGAATTGGATACATGGCCAATTCTGGAAATGCGATTTCAGTAGTTTTAAGAGTGATTTAGTTTGAATTAAAGTTTAGCTAAATAGTGGCGTGTAATAAAGGTACTAGGTAAACAACAGGGCTGAACAAAAGTATTCAAATATGTTTCCATCTATTAGTATAAATTGCTGAAACAGAAATTTCAACCTGTTATGCGTTTTCTTGCTAAACTAAATTTTCTATTATATAGTATATATATTAGCCTACAGATCAAATACAGGGCTATTCGGAAGAATTGGAATAAATATTTGGCTATGAATGGTAACTGCTGAAATCAGTTTTTAAAATGTTTAGTTAGTTATCTTATTTACCTTATTTCCGTAAATAACGAAGTTTTGTTAAAGCTTTCAGGGAGTATTGGAAAGTGTTTCATAAATCTATGCCGTACGCGTGATTTTTCTTTCTTGTTTTTAATCAAAGACGAAAACAGCCATTGTATCTCTTAGCAGCGGCTGATTTCGTCTTAAAAATTTCCAATCAAAGGAAAATGAATGAAAACCGGTTACAGGGAGACCGTCACTGTTTTTTTAAATTATAATTCAGTCTTTTTAAGGCCGATGAAATTAGCATGTTTTTAGAATCTGCGGTGTCTGAACGGGGGTTGGCGAGCGTAGCTCGTAGGGGGCAGAGCCCCCTAGTAATGAAAAATATTTAACTTACAAATTAAATTATAAATAAAAATAAATACATACATTTATTTTACTTAAATAGGTGTCACAAATAAAAATCAAAATATGTTGACATGTTTCGGTTCAATCGTAAAAACCGTATTCATAACACACACCTTGTATGTTTTTATTTTTATTTATATGATATAAAAAAAGGGTGAAGTAAAATTTGTTTGAGTTTTTATGAAAACTTACAACAGTTTTTGACACAAATTAAATTGTAGAAAATCGTGTCACACACCTTTATAAGAAGTTGAAATTGTTCTACATTATGTATATTTAAGTTAATCAACCATAAAGAAATCAGAGATCTTCTTCTGTTGAAGGCAAGTTGCCCGGCATTTTGCAGCATTATCTCCCCATCTCTTTAACATCATAAGTTTAACCGAGGAAGCTGCTAGCTGCTGTTCAACTTATAGCGTAGCGCCAACTCTATTGCTTTTACCCCTTCCGTATGAGGAATTTTAGCAGTGTCAGCTTTAACTGGATCATCATCAGGATCGTCTTCGTATTGAACAACATCAGTTACTGCCCTAATTATATCCTCGTCAAATAATGTTTCATGCTTGAGATCTTTATCAAACTCAAACAACTGTTATACATCTATAGTGATTGTGGTGTCTGGAGGCGTCTGGATAGTTTTCCTTTGATTTCTCTGGCACCATTGACACGCAAGGGCTAATCTGGAGAGTCTTCAAGGGGGGGGGGGGGCGATTTTAGAAACTTGAAGACTCCAATCTGATGCGCGGGTCGGGGCCAATTTTATCACTGCGGGTCGGGTTTGGGTCCGGTTGACTTCTATTTTTTGCTGCTGTTCGGGTTAATATCTACTTTTTTGTTGCGGGTCGGGTTTGGGTCTGGTTGATTTCTACTTTTCAGCTGCGCTCTAGCGCGTTGGATTTAGGGTAGATTGACATACATTATTCCGGTTTTGGGTCAGTTTCGGATTGGATTTTCACTCTTGCGAGAAGGGTTCGGGCCGGGCCGAATTTTGAAAAGAAAATCTAAATATTTTTAAAGATAAAAACTATATACAATATACAGTAATAGCTGCATAACGGGCACGCCCAAATAATTATTTAATAATAGTTTTTAATCTTGAAGATTATGTAAAAAATATTAATTTGGTATAAGACTGCTATCCATATACTTTATATCCAAGATGAGTTGTAATTCAGTAAAGAATGCTTTGAAACTTAATAAAAATACATACCGGGTGCCCTAAAATGTAGGGAGATTTTTTACTGCGATTCTTAATTTTACTTTACGGTAGCAGCGATATATGTCGCTGCAAACGATAGTCGTTAAATCGAGCGCCGATTTAGCGACTATTGCTTGCAGTCCCATCTGTCGTTCCAAATTTAAACTAAAACTAAAAATCGTAGTAAAAAAAAATCCTGATCAGAGGTGATTCTCAGTAAAAGAACAATTCTGAAATTCAAAGCAAATTTTCTGAAATGTTACAGCAGAGGGGGAGGGGGAGTCCCTCCTGGCACTAATTAGTTTTGTTGCAGGTCGAGTTAGCTGTTTTCGATTCGGTTCGATTTCAGGTTGAGTGTAGATTACTGCAAGTTGGGTTTGGGTTAACCCGTTTTCTCCAAAACTTAGTTCAGTATATTATTTCAGATTAAAAACTATACCTATATAATAATTAATATAGGTGTATGTATGTGTGCTGTTTTCTGTTGGACAGTATAATCCCTGAAAGAAAAAACCCAGAAATCTTTTTTTAACTACTGAACATTAAAAGTTTCCTAGCTTCGAGGAGGACTGCATATTTGTGGTTTGCCTCGCCTCTCTTACACCTACAGTGTACGCGTTGTAATTGTGTTGACGTCACATACTTTGAACTTTGACTGAATTTTTATATATTGTATTAAAACTCTTTCCGTCTCTCATGAAGGTGTGTTGTTTTAGAAGATGCGCCGGGAAGTTAATCTCTCGGTGCCTAAATTATTTTAATCAAGATGTTTCATTAAAGGTATCAATCCAGTATAGGAGTAATAAGTTCCACCATAAAAATGACACAGGATACACATTCATAATAATGCAACATCCTTTTCTCTTTTACACTATAGCTTAATATGTGAAATATGTTGTACGACAGTGCGAAGGAAGATGATAACCAACTTTACGTGTGAAAGGGAACGGGAGTAGCGGCTTTATTGAGCATACCGGTAAGAATTTTTCTTTTCCTGTTATATTTAAATTGATGATATATTTTAAAGGGCACACAAAGGTATGAAATAAATATTAAATAGAAATATTTTTAACAATATTTTCTAAAGAGACAACTTTTTCTTCCACGACTTTGATAAAATTCGCATTTCTTCCACGACTCTTTGACGAAATTCGCGTTTTTTCCCCCAACTCTTTGACGAAATTCGCATGTTTCCGCAGCCTTTTGATAAAATTCGCGTTTCCCGTAGCCGTTTTATGAAATTCGCATTTCTTCCATTACCCTTTGACGAAATTTACGTTTCTTCTGCATTCCTTTGATGAAATTAGTATAGTTTTGCAGCCCTTTGATAAAATTCGCTTTTTTCCGGCGACCCTTTGACAAAATTCGCATTTTTAAGCGATTCTTTGACGAAATTCGCGTTTTCTTCGCGATCCTTTGACGAAATTTGAGGGTTTTTTTCGTGACCCTTTGACGAAATTTGCGTTTCTTTCGCGACCCTTTGATGTAATTCGCGGTTCTTTCGCGATTCTTTGATAAAATTTGCATTTTTTCGCGATCTTTTGACGAAATTCGCTTTTTCTAAGCAATCCTTTGACGAAATTCGCGTTTGGCGTGATCATTTTGAGAATTTCGCATTTTTTCCGTGGTCCTTTGACCAAATTCGTGTTTTTCCCGCGGCTCTTTGACTAAATTCGCCTTTTTTTCCGCGATTCTTTGGCGAAATTGAAGTTATCTTCTGCGAACGATTGACGAAATAGATTTTTTATGGGGACTATTTGTCAAAATTCGCGACTATTTTTATGTTTGAATTTTCGGATTGATGAATTTTTTAAATTTTCGCAACCAAATGCCTTAACCCCCTCGCTGCGCATGTATATGCATATTTATTTATTTTTATGAAAATAGGTTAAAAATTGCGCCTTTATTTTATTATATTTTTCAAATCTGCATATATTTTAGAGTTCAAATATGTCCAAAATCTTTGTGAAAGAGTTTCTTTTTTAAATAGAATTAGATCATAAAAAAAGAAATTGCGGGTTGCGCAAATTTTGCCACTTTTACGTTGGCCGTGGAAATTGCGGGATGCGCAGCGTGAAGGCTAAATTTTCGAAAATTCTGAACAAAATCACCCTTGCTCCTGAGATCTTACACGACCCTCCTTGAAGTAATTTTTTGTAATAGCTGTCGCCATTTGCAAGTTATTGGATTGTATTTGAAATTAGTCAGTCCATTTTAGGATACCCGATACATTCAGTATTTATATGATGATGGCTAAAGGAAGCATTTAAAAAAAAAATTAAAGCTGGCTCGATATGTCAGTTAGAGGTTTATCCGGGCTGAAATTTTCAGGTCAAAGCCCAGGTTCAACCTACACAAAAAAAGATATTGGCCCGGCCCGGTATAAAAGCTAAAAAATCGACTCGAGCCCAGCCTGCATTTTGCAATTAAAATTATTTATAAAGCACACTTACTTATGCTCATATTTTATTTTTGATTATGTTCGAAATTCGTAAATACAGAAAAACAGTAACATTAATAATTATTTAAGCAATTATGTACATAAACACTACGTAAAATATGACTTAGACAATTACATTCAATTGAAAATCCAGTAAGAAAATCAGTTTAGAATGAAAGAAACAGATGATAAAAGTAAATCACAATTTTAAAGCTCTTTGAAGTAAAAAAGTAGATTTTTAAAAATGCATCTCTGTAACTTATCAAATCAAATTAAATTTTTAAAGCTTTCCCTAAACAAATGTACATCATAAATATAACTTTTACGAATAAAAAAATATGTAAGTTGCCAGACCAACTTGGGCTCGGGGTGAAGAATTTAGAGAAGTACACGTGTCGCGATCGGGCCAATACTGCTTTTCATATGGGCTGACACGGACCGATCGTTTAGCTTTTATTCCGGGACGAGCCCCGACCTGGAAATTTTGGCCAGTGCAGGCACCTAGCAAGAATGAAGTCCGGGCTAGGCTCGACCTGGAAGAAAAAGAAGTCTGGCCGGACCCGAATTTGCAGAAAAATTTAAGATCAGGGTACGGCCCGGCTCTAAAAGAGAGAAGACCTTACCCAGGCCAAGTATCGTGGATTTAAACTGGCGCGACCCAGCGGGTCGCGCCGGGCTCGAGCTTTACCCCAAATCATTTTCCGTGAGGATGCATAATGCCGTTTTGCAAACCTTTTATTTGCCCAAGGGGGGGGGGGGCGATCGCCCCCTCACCCCCTCCCTTAGATCGGCCATTGTTGACACGTGACGTGTGGGTGCGCGGAGAGGTAGGGTGGACCCTGTTTATTCAGAGTGTGGAAGGGAGAAGTGTTGTGTAAGCCGGCATGTGAGCGTGAACGGCTATTTTTTATGAGAAACCAAAAGATTGTAATAAAAGCGGAAGTATTATAATTTGAGTTTTTGTGAAATAATTTAGCAATATAGTGAAGTGTTGTTTCGGAGTGAAATGTGAAGGTGGTCTGCAGCTATGTGAAAAATATAATTATTTGTATATAGTGTGACGTTCAAATGTTTTGTCTTCCATGTCTTTATGTATTCTTATAAATGAACTATAATTTAGTGTTGTGAAGAAAACTAGTGATAAATTAACCGAAGGATTACACACCTGGGATGGTTGGCGAATTTCGAGCGTATATCACAGTGATCTTTTCTCATCCCTCAAGCTTTTTAAATGCTCGTACAAAAAATTTTGCAGATAGATCAGACATTATAGAGTTCCGGGTGGGGGTTTGTACTTTTGACCATTTAAAAACACAAAAACTCAAATCTTCCGAGGGGACATATCATTGTTCCTGGGGAGAATGTCCTATCCCCCCCCCCTCCGGGCCACATCCTGAATTCAACACTAGTGAAGGACAACGCGTATCCATTTAGAACAGACGTTCTCCTTTCTGAATTTTGCCTCCTTTCCCTCGAGATTGCACTTCAACTCGAAAGCGTAAGCTGAGTTCTTGAGGCCGTCATCCGTGAATTTTGCCTGATGTAGGGGGAAAAAGTCGGCCGGTTAAAGCGGAGTTCCGGTTAAGAGGAGGCCGGTAAAGAGGGAGACTACTGTATTTCAAACAAAGACGATATTTGAAACTATCGAAAAAATTTGTTTATTAGACATCACTACATCCTAGTGATAAAGTTATTACAACTTTGAATTTATGTCAGAGCTATTCAAAAAACTAGTGTTTGATATTTTAACAGTTTTCTGCATATCTATGCTTTCAAGCCACTGTTTTCACGAATGAATAATATCAAAGCTCATACTGAAAGCACTTATCAGATAAATCCGGCGTTTAGTTTGCATTAAAATTAACCTGATATTAAGACGCAGCAACAGAAATCAAATTACATAGCATTAATTTTTTTAAATTAATTTCTAAAATATACTTGTAGCCATAATTATTACAGTGTAATATCTACATGTATGTTCTTCATATTTTTAAAATCTTAATAGAAAATTTTAAGCAATTTTAATCCATTATTTTTCCAACTACTAATTTTTTTTTTAATTGGCACGTCATGGTCACGTAAAATATTTTTTAACCAAATTTGGCACGCGGCAACAAAAAGGTTCGCCGACCCTGCTATATTCTTCGGCTGGTCCGTCCGTCTGTCTGTTCGTCTGTCTTACCAAGAAAATTATTAATTAATAAAAATAGTTTTGGTTTCATCAGAAGAGGTAAACTTATTTAATTTGAATAGTAATAATAGCGGACAAACTACCAGAATTGTATTTTAGCGGGTCTGGAGAGTGCTCAAGGGGGGGGGGGGGGGGGCGATTTTAGAAAATTGGAGACTCCAATCTGATTCGCGGGTCGGGGCTAATTTTATCACTGCGGGTCGTGTTACTTCTACTTTTTGCTACGGGTCGGTTTTGGATCCGGTTTAATTCTACTTCTTGCTGCGGGTCGGGTTAATATCTACTTTTTTGCTGTGGGTTGTGTTTGGGTCCGGTTGACTTCTACTTTTCTGCTGCGAGTCGGGTTGACTTACTTTTTAGCTGCGCTCTAGCGCATTGGGTTTGGGGCAGATTGACATACATTATTTCGGGTTTGGGTCAGTTTCGGATTGGGTTTTCACTCTTGCGAGAAGGGTTCGGGCCGACCCAAATTTTGAAAAGAAAGTCTAAATATTTTTGAAGATAAAAATTATATACAGTAAAAGCTCCATAACGGGCACGCCCAAACAATTATTTAATAATACTTTTTAATCTTCAGAATTATGTAAAAAATGCTAATTTGGTATAAGACTGCTTGCCTCTTTATATCTAAGGTGAGTTGTAATTCAGTAAAGAATGCTTTGAAACTTATTAAAAAACATATAGGGTGCCCTAAAATGGACTGACTGATTTTAAAATTCAGTAATTTAAAAATGGTGACAGCAATTTAAAAAAAAACTTGCAGGAGGATTATATAAGATGTCAAGAGATTTTTTACTGCGATACTTTATAATAGCAGCGATAGATGGCGCTACAAACAATAGTCTTTAAATCGGGCACTGATTTATCGCCTATTGCTTGCAGCGCCGTCTGTCGTTGCTATTTTAAATTAAAAATAAAAATCGTAGTTAAAAAAAAACTCCTTATCAGAGGTGACTCTCAATTAAAAAAAAATCTGAAATTCAAAGCAAATTTTCTGAAATATTACGGCATAGGAATGGGGGGGGGGGGGGTGGAAGAATTCCCTTCTGGCACTAATTATTTTTGTTGCAGGTCCGATTAGCTATTTTCGATTCGGTTCGATTTCAGTCTGAGTGTAGATTCCTGTAAGCTGGGTTTGGGTTAACCCGTTTTCTTCAAAAGTTAGTTCCGTATATTATTTCAGATTAAAAACTATACTTATAATAATAAACATAGGTGTATGTATACGTGCTATTTTCTAAAGAGACTACTTTTTTCCACGGCTCTTTATAAAATTCGCATTCTTCCACGACTCTTTGACGAAATTCACGTTTTTCCTGCAACTCTTTGACGAAATTCGCATGTTTTCGCAGCCTTTTGATGAAATTCGCGTTTTCCGTAGCCCTTTGATGAAATTCGCATTTCTTCTACTATCCTTTGACAAAATTTGCGTTTTTTCAGCGATCCTTTGACGAAATTCGCGTTTTTTAAGCGATTCTTTGACGAAATTCGCGTTTCTTTTGATGTAAGTCGAGGTTTTTTCGCGATTCTTTGATAAAATTTGCATTTTTTCGCGATCCTTTGACGAAAATCGCGTTTTTTCGTGATTATTTGACAAAATTCGCGTTTTCTCTGAGATCCTTTGACGAAATTCGCACTTACCGTGATCATTTGAAGAATTTCCCGTTTTTTTTCGTGGCCCTTTCACCAAATTCGCGTTTTTTCCGCAATTCTTTGGCGAAATTGAAGTTATTTTCTGCAAACGATTGACGAAAAAGATTATTTATACGGACCATTTGTCAAAATTCGCAATCATTTTTATGTTCGAATTTTCGGATTGATGAATTTTTTTAATTTTCGGAACCAAATGCCTTTACCCTCTCGCTGCGCATATATATATATACACTTTTTTTTTTTTTGTATAATGAAAATACGTTAAAAATTACTCCTTTATTTTATTACATATTTCAAATCTGCATACATTTTAGAGTTCAAATATTTCCAAAAAACTTTGTGAAAGAGTTTCTTTTTTAAATAGAATTAGACCATAAAAATAGATTTGCTGCGGAAATTGCGGGTTGCGCAAATTTTGCCACTTTTAAGTTGGCCGTGGAAATCGCGGGATGCGCAGCGAGAGGGTTAAATTTTCGGAAAATTCGGATCAGAATCACCCTTGCTCCTGACATCTTACATAACACTCCTTGTATTTTTTTTTTTAAATAGCTGGCGCCATTTGCAAGTTATTGGTTTGTATTTCAAATCAGTCAGTTCATTTTAGGACATCTGATATTCAATAGTTATGGGATGATGGCTGAAAGAAGCATTTAAAAAAAATTAAAGCTGTCTTAGATATGTCAGTTAGAGGTTTACCAGGGCTGAAATTTACAGATCCAAGCCCAGGTCCCACCCATACACACACACAAACTAGTTGGATGTGCCAATCCCAAAACTTTCTTCTATCTTATGCATCCTAATATTTCAAAACTTAGTTACACATGTTAATACTTCAATATTATTAGTTCAATACTATACCAACTTTGATTTTCATCTTAAATTTCTGCTCAAGTCAATTAAACGGGCTAAAAACGAGTTAATCTATATCATGATATTTGTTAAAATTATTAATTTTTCCTTATTCTGTCGTTATCAGCTGTTTGCGAATAGCCGGCATAGCAGGAAGCGTGTTCCCGCCGCTGCATGAGCCGCCGATGCACAATAGAACTACGAAAAATCAAGAAAAGTATACAAAAATCGCTAGCACGGAGCCCCTTTACCGCACAATATTTCCAAATTCAAGGAGAACCTGTTGGCCAAAGCCAAAAACAAGCACAAACATTTTGGTTCAATTGTATGCATAATTTTATACGCTGTTCGATGGTACAATAATGAAAATGGCAGAGAGATCGGAATTATAGCGCCCCCTTCTTTCGGAATTTTTTCAAGTTCAGGGAGGACTTGTTTGCCATAGCCAGAAACATGCACAAAAAATTTGGTTCAATTATATGGATAACTTCATACACTTTTCAATGGTACAATAATGAAAATGGTACACACATCGCAATTATAGTGCCCCCTTCCGGCTGAATTTTTCCAAATTCAGGGAGGACCTTCGTGACATGACCAAAAATAAACACATAAAATTTGGTTCAATTCTATGCATAACTTCATATACTTTTCGGCGGTACAATATTCAAAATGGCACAAAAATTGTACAAAAGTCGCTATTACAGCGCCCTCTACGAGCGATTTTTTTACAAATTAAGGGAGGACCTCCTTGCCATAGCCAAGAACTTAAAATTTTTTTTTGGTTCAATTCTATGCATAACTTCATACACTTTTCGATGGTGCAATATTCAAAATCGCACAAAAATCGCTATTACAGCGCCCTCTAACGGCGAATTTTTTGCAAATTCATGGAGGACCTGCTTGCCGTATCCAAAAACTTAAAATAAAAATTTGGTTTAATTCTATGCATAACTTCATACACTTTTGGACGGTACAATATTAAAAATCGCACAAAAATCGCTATTACAGCGCCCCCTACCGGCGAATTTTCTCCAAATTCAGGGAGGACCTGCTTGCCATAGCCAAAAACTTAAAATAAAAATTTGGTTTAATTCTATGCATAACTTCATACACTTTTGGACGGTACAATATTCAAAATCGCACAAAAATCGCTATTACAGCGCCCCATACCGGCGAATTTTTTCCAAATTCAGGGAGGACCTACTTGCCATAGCCAAAAACTTAAAATAAAAATTTGGTTCAATTCTATGCATAACTTCATACACTTTTCGATGGTACAATATTCAAAATCGCACAAAAATTGTTATATCAGCGCCCCCTACCGGCGAATTTTTTCCAAATTCCGGGAGGACCTGCTTGCCATAGCCAAAGACTTATAGTAAAATTTTGGTTTAATTCTATACATAACTTCATACACTTTTTGATGGTACAATGGCGACAGACAGACGGACAGACGGACAGACGGACAGACGGACGGACGGACAGACGGACGGACGGACAGACGGACAGACGGACACACAGACAGACAGACATTTTCTATAAACATGTTTTTTGGAATCTCTGACCCCTAAAACATGCAAATCCGTCGAAAACCGGAAGTCGAAAAAAATTTCGATTACAATACTTTCTTCTATTGAAGATAGAAGAAAGTAAAAATATATATATTTGCCCGGCCCGGTATAAAAGCTAAAAAATCGACTCCAGCCCAGCCTGCATTTTGCAACTAAAATTATTCATAAAGCACACTTACTTATGCCCATATTTTATTTTAGATTATGTTTGAAATTCAATGATTACGGAAAAACATTAAAACATTAATTAGGCAATTATGTACATAAACACTACGGAAAAATCATTACTTAGACAAATGCATTCAAATGAAAATCCAGTAAGAAAATCCCTTTAGAATGAAAGAAACGGGTGATAAAAGAAAATCACAATTTTAAAGCTCTACAAAGAAAAAAAGTAGATTTTTAAAAATGCATCTCTGTAACTTATCAAATCAAATTAAATTTTTAAAGATTTTGCTAAACGTACAACATAAATTAGTTTTTACGAATAACAAATAAGTAAGATGCCACACCAACTTGGGCTCGGAGAGAAGAATTTAGAGAAGTGCACGGGTCGCGGTCGGGCCAATACTGCTTATCATACGGGCTGACATGGACCGAACGTTTAGCTTTTATTACGGGACACGCCAGGCTCGACCTGGAAGAAAAAGAAGTTTGGCCCGACCCAAATTTGCAGAAAAATTTAAGATCAGGGCACGGCCCGGCTCTAAAAGAGAGAAGACCTTACCCAGGCCGAGTCTCGTGGATTTAATCTGGCGCGACCGGGGTCGGGTCAGGCCGGGGGGGGGCGATCGCTCCCTCGCCCCCCCCCCCCCCCTAGATCCGCCATTGAAGACAACATATTAGATATTTCTAGGGATCACAGCTAAGGTCAGACGAACGTCTTTTTGCACGCTTTTTTCTTTCTTCCACTATCCCTACATTACACATGCTAGCGAAAGATTAGGGATGGTGCATCGCCAAATTTGACTGTATTTGGCGAAAAAAATAGTCTTCAGAATGTGAATTAATTTTTTAGAAATTCTTACAATGGAACCACTTTTGGTGTTGCTCGCACCTACCATTGAGACCTGATGCATTTTAAAGCCCTATATTATGAAGTTTGAGAATCGATAACATTTTTCTGTTAAAATAATATTTCTTGATTTTACAGCAGCATAACTTTCTGAAAATGCAACTTTTGAGGCCACTTATCGAACTATTAACATTGAACTTTTTAAAGAAAACCATTTAAAAATAAAAATTAGTTAATAATAAGTATAAAATATTGAAAAAAGTTTGAAAATTCCTTCAAAAACCCTCGAATTTGATTTTGAAAAATTGCAACATTATATTCATATTTTTGGCGGGGAAACAGTTGGCGTTTATTTTCAAAAGTAAGGCTTTCCGGCCACCCTAGTCAAATGTCATAGCTGAATTTGTAATAGCTAGAAATTACAATGTCCGATCTATTTAACCACAGTAATTTTTCTACATTGTGTAAAAATGTTAATTAATTTATGATTACTTTTACCAAAAGACCATTTAATACAGCGACATTTCATTTTAAACATTCGAGACTTTATTCCATTCGATGTTAAAAGAAAGTACTTGGCTTATTTTCTATTTCACTAAAAAATAGTTTTCAATGATCTTCGAAGCTTTTATAGAATTATATTTATTACTTATATATTTATCGTCTGCATAGAAAAAAAAACTAATATTTGTTTCTTATGCTATGAATTATTAAAAAAAAAAAAATCTCAATCTGATATAATTCTAGTAATATGTACTGTATAGTGTATATTTACTCTTTGGATAAAGCGGGCGGAAAAATTATAGCGCCATATTTGGCGAATTAACTCACTTTTGGTGTGAAATAAACAAATAAAAATGTAATAATAAAAAATTAAAAGTATAAAAAAGTATATAAAATATGATTTTAACAGAGAAATTTTACCGGTTCTCTAACTTTTATGTATAGGGCTACAAAACGCACCAGGTGTCAATGCTAGGTGCGAGCAACACCAAAAGTGGTTCCCTTGTTAGTAGAACTCGAGATACATGGTTAAACCAATCAGGGTCGATTTAAAAATGTAATTTGGATTCATGTTCTTTTGTTGTAAATGTGTAAATAATGTAAAATTTAGAAAAACGTACGTAGATAGTTTACATAGTTTTCCTGTTAATTGTTTTTGTAAGTAATACTGTTATAAAATAACATTCTTTATAGCAATAATACAGAGAGTACCATATACATATGGAAGAGTTTTTCTTAAGGGACTGTCAGTCTTAATGAACTGAACATGTTTCACATGTTTACAGAGCAGATTAAGTAAAATTATGCTAGCAAAACAAACTAGTAAATATATATCTATATACTATATATATAAAGCTGTGTATGTGTAGTGTGTACAATACGGTACCGAAATCCCATTACAGCTGGAGCGCATGTTTTGAGAGGAGAGAAGCGGTGAAAAAGTCCTCCCCTGATTTACGCAGTGCATGGTATTTATTCGTCAGAGTGTAGGGATACAAAACCGCAATGCGACATAAACCCGTATTCATAAAAAAGGGGAGCTACCGGCCGATGCATCAAATTTCTGTAATTCGGTTCCCCCTAAAACAAGGTAGAAACGTTGGAAGCGTCCTTCGCATAAACTAAAAATGTTTATAGTGAAAAGGATATTCTGAAATCGAATGAGTTCAGACTGGAAAATATATTACGTCGCAGAATCCAAAGAATTTTGCAAAAGAAATAATATTCAGAAAAGAATTAAACGTGGGTAAGAACAAAAACATTAGAGAATACTGCATGTACACATTTTTGTATCCAAACCTTGTATTGTGTGAGCAATATGGGATTATTCCATTTATCTGCAGTAGCGCCCTCTATTGTCGAAATTATGAACTAATATTTTAATTTGTGTCATACAAAATCCCGTACCCCGCTGATAATTTATCTGCGGACTCAATGTCTCACCGACTCACAGATTTTTTTTTTTATCGTGTTTTACTTTCGCACCGAACGTTTGAAACACCCGATGTATATATATATATACAGTAAAACCTACCTAAAGCGACCGCGTTCCGTTCCAATAAAAACTGGTCGCTACAAGAGGTGGTCTCTTAATGGAGGTCACGTTTAAATCTAGATTTTAATTGTTGAAAAAAAGTACCAATTAACGTTACTAAAATTTATTTTTCACATTAGGAAAAAATATAAAAATTTAAGTATCAAAATAAAAGTTAATTAAGTTAATTACTGCAGATTTTAAAAAATGAATACGTTGATGTTTGCTCTGATTTTACGGGGTTGTCTTTTATAGCTTTTATTTCCAAGTCCTTTCAAAATTCGGTAAATAAACGCATTTTTTTTTTTTTTTTTTTTTGGATGGAAACAAATAATGACGATTTCATTATCCAGGAAACTCCTATACCGTTCCGTGTCCCTGATGCTGATTTTTAAGTTTGGAGCTGTCTGTATAAAATTGTTTCAATAAAAGTAATTCTATGTCATTTTTTCCGAAACTGGGACACTTGTTTTATACAATTGTGTAGCAAAAAATTAACCTGCATACATTTTTATGGTTGATATTATTTTTTTAACTCTGTCCCTGGGTTTTTCATCCTTACCGTCACTCTTGCTAAACTTATACAGAAAATCCCTTCAGATGCAGCCACAGAATTTTTTTCAAGTTTTTTCTCATGCATAAGTATGCTAGAGAAAGAATGTCTAAAATTCTTTGACAGGAAATTTACTGCAGAATTTAAATCAGCATTTAAATTTTAAATATCAATTTCAAGATCGTGGCTTTATTGGTAGTCTTACCGCCCCCAAAGTTTATTTCTGCACTTTTCAAGGTAAATTTAAAAAAAATTATTTTATCCAATGTTAACAACTGCTTCAAAAAATCAATGAACTTTGTGGCTATCACTTAGTCTGTCTTAACATGATTTGCCTAAAAATAGGTGGTGATTTTCCTTACCGTTCCATCCCCCTTACCGTCCCTTTTTTTCTCATTTCGCCCCTTTTTTCCTATACCGTCCCCTTTTTTAACCTTACCGTCCCTTCTTTAACACCCATTTAAGACAATGTTATACAAAAATTCTGTATTAAAAGTACTACATTTTCATTATTTCTTGTTTAAATGTCCTGTGGTACTATTCAAATTCATTATAAGTAAAAATTTAGGAGAAAATAAAAAGTTATAGTGGTAAAATGATAACGAAAATTAAACTCGTGAGTTTAACATAAACCTCAGTTAAATGAAAAAATTTTCGCTGCTGACCATTTTTTCTTTATTTTGAATCATTAATGCATTCGTCTATCAGATTAAAATGTTATTTTAGCAAGTTTAATTTCACCAGATTTTTATTCCCGAAAGTCAAAAGATTGTGAGAATGCCTCATATACATTAATTTAACTATTTATAATGCACAATCGCTGCTGATTTTTTCACTCCTTCTTTTTGTAATGCTTACTATTGAATTCAACATATGAGATTTCGTAATTGTGGCCACTGCTTTACAGATATTCTTTTTTTACGCATCTGCGATTTTCGTTATAATTAGGATGTTTTTATTTCCGATTATTAGATATACAATTTTATAATGTATTATAATTATTGGTTCATTTATCTAAGGTCGATTTTTTATGTGATTTATTGTTAATAATTACAAAAAGTTTTATTATATTACAGGGGGGCAGACTTGAAACACCCCTACTCCGAATTCTCTATATATTGATCTAAGTATATAAGTTTTAAATTTCGTACTCATACGATTCAAGACATCGGGTAACAGGTTACACGAAAACTCTTTTTGTTCCGTAATCACCGATCGATAGAGGTGTACAACTGGATATATTCTGAAACGACACAAAAGCACATTTTATTTGAACATACCAAACATTAATGTGATAAGTAACTTATAGACTCAAGGAATGCTCAACAATGTGGTTCCCTTCTTGAAGGTCTAAAATCTGCAGTCTGTGGACAGCCTATTCAACTGCGGATCGTAAATGGTAGACTGAGATGCTTTTCACGTATAGAATGATGTCTTCTTTTAAGTATGCCAAGGCTACCACATGTCTTTGCTAAACAAGATTTTTTAAGTGCCCCCATTGCCAAAAATCATGCGGGTTAAGATACGGAGAACAAAATGGCCAGGTTGTCGGAAACACAACTAATTACTCTGCCATTAAATTCTTGAAATTTTACGGAAGAAATTGCTGTACACAGAGTCCAGTGTGTGGAGGCGTTCCATCTTGCATCAGTGTGTAGGACATCCTTTTATACCAGTTATGGATATTCGCTGTTCCACTGAGGTGAAAATGTGCCTCATCGCTCCACAGAATCTGCCATGGTCACAATGCATCCACTTCAACTCTAACAAGAAATTTCAATGCAAATGTTACTCATTTCTCCCTGTCGAGCAACTGTTGATTATGACTGGCTTTGTACGGGAAACAATGCTTTTTCGCGTGCTTGATCAGAAGTAACTCCTTATGCTTGTACAGTTTTTTCCTTATGCAGTTAGAACATATAGTCCGCTTCTTTACGCTTTCTCATTCGCCAAAAGTACTTTCCGCATTACAGTATAAAATTATCCGCCTGCAGTATTAATTAGGCTGCATGAATTCCGGAACTAGATTCTTATGCGTTTTTGACTTGTTAACATCTTAGTACGACACGAGAAAAAATGTGCCATTAATAATATGAATTACTCGTTTATTATAGTTTAATTATGTAAAATGTGATGGATTAGTAACGTAAAGTAGAGTATTGGTGAAATGTTGCAGTTAATGATACTGTAGCAGGTAGCACTTTTAGTTGTGAAAAATGTTCTGCTTTTTGTCAACTGCTTCTGAGATAACAAATATATTTCCTACATAGAAATTGAGACCGAGTTCATTTTGGATAAACCCCTTTGGATTATTCGATCTACACTCATGTTTGTAAAAATTGCAACACCATGAAGGAATCATCGGAATTAAAATAAATTTAATACACAAACGACTAGTATTGGCACAAACAAATGATTACATTTTCAAAGCAAAAAAACAATATTAAGTGTCCTAAATCAGTATTTAGTGTAGCCACCTCGCGCTGCAATAAGTACTGCTATACGACGTGGCATGGACTCGAGTAGATTTTGAATGTCTGCCTGGGGAAGAGCCTTCCTTATTGTTTGTATGCGTACCTGTTATGTCGTAACATAGAATGATAATTAAAAGTGTAAAATTACCATATTAATCCTTTTTGGATTACTTAATTGTTATATTTTAACTTATTTCAACGATGTTTTTACTTAAATTTTGTTTTGTTGTCAGTCGCGGTCGGTTTGTTTACAAAGTAACGATCTTTGTTTTGGGTAAATTAAAGTCAGTTAAAAGTAAATAATTAAGTGTTATAATGTATTATTGTTAAAGTATTGGCACAGAATTTTATGGAACTATGGGGATGAATTCACACTGTCCACAAAGCTCATTTAAATTAAATAACTTTGTATGTTTGTTGGGTTGTGAAGGCATATTTGTTGGTGGAAGTCATATTTTTATTGATTGGCAATTGATGAGTTGAAGATTGCGCAACTTCCCCTCGTCAGTATTTAATTTCTAAAATGTGTATTTACAGCTAATTAGATTGTTTATCAACCATCAAATGTGTATTTTGTGATATTAGTAATTTTTCAATATTTTGGAATCTGTTTAAAATATCAACCATGGAGCTACTGGAAACGAGATTATTTTATTTTGGAGCTACTGGTATTTATTTTAATATTTTTGAAGGTTAAAAGTTATTCAAATTAATAGTAGTTTATTATTTTTACTCCTCTGTTCTATCAATCTCAGTTTTCACATTCTTTCAGTTTCTAACTGTAACTGCAGCACTATGAATGACGCGGCACGTATGCTTTCCCGCCTGATGTGACGTCAAAGAAGGCAACCAGCGTCATCACGTGATCAAATTGCGCGCATGGATATTCAACAAAATTTAAATTTTATAACAAATCTACATAATCAGCATTTTTCTCAAGAATTTCCATAGCTTTTGTGGCTGGCTTCTCACATTTATGATGCAAGTAATCAAATGCATTGAATAATTATACAGATCAAGTGTCATTTTTCATTGCACTAATTACCCTGCGCGCATATGTAGCAAAAAGGTAGTAAAATGTGTTTGGCGGGAAGCAAGTGTCTTTTTCAGCGGTTGGAGAGGCAACAGTGATCTGAGGAGGTGCTTTAAGTGGAAGGTGCCTTGAGGTTGTAGAAGATGGCGTGGGGCCCCGGTTAAGTCTTCTTTTCTTTCTAATTATTCTGCTAACTTTATTTCATGTTCAATATACGCGAATTTTATTTTATTTTATTTTAAGTGGACAATCTAATCGTAGAATGTAAGTCTTCCACATTTCTTTTTGTTATCGTTACTGCCAGTAGTTCCATCAATACTGTTAAAGGATTTCGTTAAGATAAAAAGCAAGGAATTGACTAAATGTGAGAATTCAATATGTTAATTTAATTATTGTAACTGAAAATAGTAATTATGCAATCAGCGGAGTTTATCTAGAAAATGTTAGTTTATATGGAAATGCAATTGAGTTTGCTCACATTCAGGTGGGGACCTTTAGGAATAACTTGGCAAAAATAATTTTATTCTTGAAGTTAGTTAAGGTTGTTTTTGGAGGTTTTAAAAGTTAGGTTTAAGTAATGTGATTTTTGATTATTGTTTTTGTTAATTTTTGTAAAGTGTTTAGGTAAATCAATAATTTTGTAGTTTTCATTATTTTCTTGAATTTGATTGTTACTGCTGAGTTCTTGAATTAATTTGAAGTGTATTTGTCTTTTGAAGAAGTCATGTGTAGTACACGATTTGGGTATAATGTTATTAGTCTTAAGGAGTTATGCGAAGTGCATGGCTCGGGAAGATTTAAATGCAATTAATTAATAGTGATCTCTAGACTAGGACCTAGTTATTGCGGATTTCTCAATTATAGAGTTGAATGTTCACAACGCCATTCAACAATCAATATTTGTTAATTATTAAATTTAAATTATTTGTTTATTTAATAAAGGAAGTTTTATATTTAAGATAATTAAGAGAGTAGTAATTATGATTTTAATGAGATTAATGTTGAATGAAATAAGTGTTATATAAGGGATTGTGTTTTAATGGGATAAGTTAATTGTTTAAATGATGTTTTCAGGACGTTAATGAATTTTGTGGTATTGATAATGAATGTACATTTTATGGGAATTAAGTTTCACAGCAGTAAAAGAGTAATAATTTAATTTTTTATTTTGTGCTGTCTTTTATCACAACATTACTCTTTCTCACAATTTTATTTTTCTCGATTTGAATTGTGGGATTCATTTTGTTGTGGTGAGACACAACATACCCAAAGTTCATCTGTAGAAGCTGTAGGACGAGGATCACGAGCAAGAGGTCGATCAACGAAATCCCACACATTTACAATAGGCGACATATCCGGCGAACATACAGGTCACGGAAGAAGCTGTTTCTTTTCTGCTGACAAGAAGTCTTGAACATTCCCTTGCAACATGTGGGCGTGCATTATCCTGTTGAAAGATAGCTCCATGAATGCCTTGAAGAAAAGGAACGATTTCGGGCTCCAGCACTTCACTGATGCACCTGTTGCTGTTCAGAATATCCAAAATTCTTAGCATCTGGGATCGTCCATGATATGCAATCGCACCCCAGACCACAACTATGACAACGTCCTCTATGACCTTCGATAAGGCACAACGGAAGGTGGCGGCGTTCACCGGCTTAGCTTCTAACACGAATGCGGGCATCATGGTATTACAAATTAAATCGGGATTCATCAGAAAAAACCACTTGTTGCCACTCTGCACACCAGTCTCTATGTTCATGAGCCAATTGCAGCCGCAGACATTGTTGGCTTTCAGTGAGGGGGATCCTTTATTAAGGAGTTCTTCCACGCAGTCCACGGTGCAATAAATGTCGACGAATTGACGAAGCAGACACTGATACACCTGTAGCAGTTTACCAATGTGCTGCCAACTGTCTAGATGAAGCTGTACGGTTCGTCAGTGCCATGCGAACCATGTGTCTATCATCGCGCGTTGACGTCACCGTTCGGGGTCCACTCTCATATTTCCGGGTTGTCCGATCCTCGTCGGTCCACTGTCCTCGTCGGCTTGTATGTGGTCTGATCAGTGGTAGTGCATTTCCCTCTACTTGTATTGGCAAGCTTGAATGGCTGATTGGCGACTAACCTTGTCTCCGTTATGGTGATATTGACTGTGACAGTGTCGTTGCATCTTCAGTGGGTCTTGTTTGGAACAATTATGTTGGATATTTAACACATTAGAACTTTTCTGTGCTTGGAATTATCATCTTATAATGCCATGAATATTGGTAATACGTAGCTTGATGTGATGATATTAGAATGCTAGACTTTCATATTTTTGGGTCATTTCTTGAGACTGCATGAACTGCGTCTACCCACCTGTTTGTTTTTCAGTTCATATGGAACTGTTTTCCTTGTTCTGTTACTTCTTAGTTAGTGCATGGCTCCCTGTGTGGGCGATGTACTTTTATTCCTATTTTTAGTTAGTTCGTTTATATATGACTTTAGTTTTTAGTTGTAGTTCATTCTATTTTATTCTAGTTTTTCAGCAGTTGCTGATTTGCTTTGGCGTGTGCCAACACAGCTTGTGTACAGTCAGTGAATGATTTGTTGATTTTTATTGTAATTTATGCAATTGACTCCAGGCCGGTCCCGGCCTGGTATCTCTGGGTGGTAGTAGGGGTTTTTGCTGCCGGGACATTGGTTCCATAAACCTTGCGGTTGGCGTCCCGGCTAGCCGATTTCGGTCCACTGCTTCAAAATTCGGATCACTCTTCTGCTGTTACGGTGCACACGAGCTGGCTATTGCACGATAGGAAAATCCTTCTTAACGAAGGCCAATCATTCTCCCCCGTTCAAACTCCGTTAGTTGATGAAATGTCGCCCTCTTCCGTCGAAGAAGCTTAGTTATGTTTCATCTAACGTTTACCACTAGTAGATAATCATATACGCATTTCAATGTCCCGCTACAGCCCTCTATTTATATGGTTTCACCAGCAGCCCAGAGAGTGCTGCTCAGCCCATATAATCGTGGTGACTCTGAAATCGGAATCATTTGCATAACACACTATACTTTCTATTCTCTGATATTTTCAGCTCAAGCGCATGATTCCTTCATGGTGTTTCAATTTTCACAAACATGGTTGTATTACCATATTTCGACTGCACTTTGGTTAATATTCTGTTGGTGAAACATTCATTCATTAATGATGTTTTAATGTTTGATTGGCTACTGCCTTCTGTATCTCAATATGGAAATGGTACTTAAATTGCTTGGTATAACATGATGAATTGAGTGAGAGTGGGGTCTGTATTATATGGAACAAGGTTAAAAAAAATTTGTGACAGAGAAATAACTCGAGTGTAGTAAAATCATGCCACGACACATTGCACTGATGAAATATGGCATAAATAAAACATATATATATATGTATATATGTGGAGATTGTTGGTAACAGCTACTGTCAAGTCGAACATTTTAGCTGTGCAATCGTGGCATAGGATGCGAATTTATTCGAAACATGGAAGAATACTTCGATGTTGAAAGTATAGCTTCAAGTAAGAAAATATGGTGGTCGTATTATTACTTCATACGGTCGTTTGTTGTCATATTATCAAATCTTACGGTCATGGCGTAAGTGTAAAGAAGGCAACGGATTCAGGAATCCAGGGAATTTCTCCACAAAAAGAAAAACTGAATCAGCTTGTCGTTCGAATACGTTTATTCATCATGCAGAAAAATATTAAACAAAAACATAATCTGCAGAACAAATTAAAAAAGAAAACAATTTATTTACTACATTGTTTAAGCCCGAGAAGGAACAGATATTAAGATGTTTCTTTCAGTTAGCTCTACGTTTAATGTTACATTTTTGTAACCAATAAGTTAAACCAATTGAACATTAAAAAATAAATATAGAATTAAAAAAATATTATACTTAAACACCCTAAAAACTTAGATTCCGTTCAAACGAAATCGAAATAAATCTTAGACTTTTTTCAAATTTAAGTTGCAAATGCATATAATAACTTACTGCATTTAGACGAAATTATTTCAAAATTAACGGAATGTACCATCATCAGGGTTTAATTAATTTACAAGGTATCGCATCACAAGTTATGGTGCAAATCAATATTTAATCCAAAATGTTTCATCAGTGCAGTAATGCAGGTTGTCGTAGTTTGGACAAAAACTTCCAATCTGAGAATAAAAGATTTATAATAAAAAAATAAAAAATAATTTTACTGAAATTTAGTTGTCCCATTTTCCACTCGGGAAAGCCACGAATGCAAAAATAGTGTTAAATCTTGACTGTTGGTGTTTTACAACAGTATAGATGTAATACAGTAAAACGTACAAAAAAAAAAAAAAAAAAACAGTTTTACTTAAATTTTTATACCTTATTTCCTGCAAGAGGAAATTAAGTTTAACTTAGGGTATTTATTTAGCGGCTACACCAATCGCTTCTGTGTCAGACAAAAAAAAAAATAACAAATGACCTTGGTAAATAATTTTAGATAAAAAAATATCCTAGACTTAACGTTAAAAGTCACTATCAGTGGCGTAGCCAGGATTTCGTTTCGGGAGGGGTCCAGATTTTTACTTCACGTTATATACAGTCGGACCTCTATTTAACGAAGTCTCTAAATCCCGAAAAAAAGTTCGTTATGTGAAAAATTCGTTAAATAGAGATGAACCTTTTTTAATACTTTAAACTACACAAAACATATTTTTAATTCATAAAAACTAAACATTATTAAAAACTTAACTAATCACACTTTTTTTTGTAAATCATATTTATTTTTATTATTATTATTCATTTTACCCATCAAAAAGAAATCTGTAAGGACAACAAGAATTTAAAAAAATATTGTCCGGAAATACACGGTATTTTCAGTTTTAAGAAAATATTTTTAGTACATTAAAATTAATGAATTTTAATGACATTATCGTATTTATTATAACAAGTAATTTTAAGCATTGTATTACTGCATGCATTTAATTATTGAAACTTATTTACTACAGAACAGCCCTTTTGAGTATGAAAGGGGGATATTGAAAGTTTGCATTTCCTGGATGAAATGCAAAGAATGACGGGAATTTTACTGTTCTCGTTGAGTTAGGCACCTGGTAAAACTAATTCAAGGTTATTTAGCATTATAAAATGTGTAAAAGAAAGAATAAGTTTGAAGTGTCCGGAAATATTTTGAGAAATAAGGAGAAAAAAAAATTATATCAGAAGAAAAAGTTCGTTAAATAGAGAATACACTTCGCTATTTGGAGGTTATTTTACGAAGAAATTCGCAAAATGTTGTTGGTTCCGAGGAAAAGTTTGCAAAATAGAGAAATTCGCAAAATAGAGGTTCGTTATATAGAGGTCCGACTGCATATAGTAAAACTTGTCAAGATGAAATCGCAAATGTTGTTGAAATATTCCGTTTATACAGGTTTTCGTTTTAGCAGGTGTAATTGTATAGCATTCTTTTCGATAGCACTATGGGACATAGCAGAATTCCGTTATAGGCAGGTTCTATTTTGACCACATGTTATGTATTTATACTTATTTATGTCATGAATAGAATAAAACTTGTCAAAATAGTAATTATCTATAACAGAACCCTGCCTTAAACGGAAGCGTTACATGGTCTTAATATGAATTGTCATACAATTAAAGTTGCTAAAAGCCTGTCTCATTTTTTACCGCTTTTTATTGAAACACAGTGAAACCTGTGAAAGCAAATCTTTCTACCATAGACCGGGATGCGGCAGCGCAGACAATCACCTCATCGAGTTTGAGGCTGTAATTCCAGAATGAGTTAAAACTCGATTCACATATTAAAACGCAGTTGGTCTGTCAAGTCATATCTTGGTGGAAAATACCTGAAAGCCCGATTTTAGCGGTTGACTCGTAGGTTTGCCATTGAGTTTTCCTGCTCCCAGTCCTCCAATTTTCATACCTTTGGGTGTAAATTTGGGTGTACCTTAAATTGAAAATTTTGATGAAAATATAAATAAAAATGCATTTATCAAAAGTTTGGCGCTGTGACTTGTTGATCAACATTGAGAAAGCTAAGCGAACAGGAAATTGTCAGATAGGTCAGATTTAGTGTCAGATGGGGTCCTTCTCCTTTCATTTTTTCTATAGTATTGAAAATCACGGCTTAAATTAATTTAAAACTATAATAAGACGCTATAAAAACATGCTACGTATCACGCTATCGAAATGTAAACAAAACGTTTTCGCCTGTGTCTAAATACAACCTTGGATCAAAAAGCTACGTCACCGTAAAACGGACCAATAGCAATTGTCATTCATGTATTGCTCAAACGTTAAAAGAGAGATCCTGTCTGGATTTTGATTTGCTGAGTGGGTTGGGGCATGTGACCGTAACTACCACTGAGAAACGTCGCTTTGGCTGTTGCCAAATAACAAGCTACAAATACAGCCCTTTTTTAGCGCTACGTAAGAGAAATATATATATAGAAGTTTAGGTTTTATGAACGAAAAAGTAATTTCCTTTAAAAAATAAAATAATTTTTATTCATATTTTCTCAAATGAGCCGGCATTATGAAGTAACACTCGTCAAAAAATATTTTTTCAGGAATCTAGTTAATGTTTGGCTTTTAAGGTGCCTGCCTACGTACGGAGCAATTTTTTCCAAAAAAGCTATTTAATTATTTTTTTTAACTTATTTTTACTAAGATTAGGACTAGAAAATGTGAAAAAAAGTAAAAAATATTTCATTCATTGATAAAATTTTGATAAATGGAGGAATTTAAAGTAAAATTTAGTGAAATTTGGCCCAAAACGCAAAACGCTCTAAAGGAAATTCTACTGTATGTATCTTAATTTCCTTTTTACACTTCATATTTATGACATTGGTGAAGGCAATGAACTAAAATCTAAGAGATTCTTTAAGAATTTCAAAACTTATAGCATATCGCACCTGTTTACATGTTAATTTTCATAAAATTCATCGATGTCATTACACAAAAACATCCATAAAACAAAAATATTTATTCTAAATGTAAATCTTTAGTTCATTGCCTTCACAATAGTATGAATAACATATATTTTAAATTTCATAGTGATATTCCAATAACTTTTTGAGAAATCATGTTTTGCGTATGGAATTTTCACCGAAAATTACATTTTCCAAAAAATGCATTTAAAGTTTAGATTTATGTTTTACTACAAGAATTTACAATAATATACATCTAAATTTCATGGAGCATATTATTTACATTACTTATTATTAAACAAATGCATCCAAAATCGCAAAATTTCTCCAAACATACTACCCTTTAAAACCAACTTAAAAATTCAAAAATTTTAAATTTTAAAGCCCTTTAAACAGCACTTCCGGTTTGAGTGACAGCTGTTGAGTAGTTTTAAAACCACTATAACGCCGGATCTATTTATCGTACAATAAAAACCAATACAATTTTGGAAAGGTAAAAAGTTGGTCTTTAATAAAATAAAATAAAATAAATTTGACAATTTTGGTCGAAAATTGCATTTTCAACGTAGTCAGATACCGAATGAAAATATTTATTTCCCGATAAAATGACGTCATTTTCGACAGAGATAATTTTTCGGTCCATAATTTTGACATTTACTATATAGTATTTGCTTTTCAAAAGTTTTTTTCTTATTGAAATTTTTGATTAAAAATTAAACATTTCTGTTAGTCGTGTGCAGATGATAAACCGTGAGATATTGATAACATTTTTTTTTAATATTAAGAATTAATATCATAACACAAGGCCCTTTTATTTCAACCTCAAAGCATATTCACTTTGTTTTTACTTTCTTCTATCTTTACAAGAAGAAAGTATTGGATTCGTGAAAATTTTCGACTTTCGATTTTCGACGGATTTACACGTTTTAGGGGTCAGAGATTCAGGGGTCAGAGAGAAAAACATGTTTTTAGAAAATGACTGTCTGTGAGTCTGTCTGTATGTGACACAAATTTTGTGGGCGCTCTATCTCAAGAACTAATGCACGGAATTTAATAAAAATTTATATTCAGTTAGTCCCTGATATAAATTGGTGCTGATTAGTTTTTGGTGTAAATCGCTCAACAGGTGGCGCTGCTATGCAGCCTTTTTCACGATTTCCTCAATAGCTCTATCTTAACAACTAATACTTGGATTTTCATCAAACTTCAGATTCAAGTATACTTTGATTTGAATTAGTGCTGTTTGTGTTTTGGTGCAAATCGCTCAACAGGTGGCGCTGTTATGCTGCACTTTTCAGAAGTTCCATTATAGCTGTATCTCAAGAACTAATACAATAAATTTCACCAAACTTCAGAATCAGTTAATCCTTGACATGAATTGACATTTTGTAAATTTTGGTGTAAATCACTCAACAGGTGGCGCTGCTATGTTGTATTTTTTAGAATTTCCACTATAGGTGTATCTCAAGAGCTAATGCACGAATTTTCATCAAACTTTAGAATCAGTTAGTCCTTGACATGAATTGACATTTTATACAGTTTGTTGTAAATCGCTCAATAGGTGGTGCTGCTATGCTGTTTTTGTGATTTCCGCAATAGCTCTATCTCAAGAACTAATGCTTGGATTTTCAACGAACTTCAGATCCATTTCTACCTGGATATCAATTATTGCTGTTTATGTATTGATGTAAATCACTCAACAGGTGGCGCTGCTATGCTACATTTTTCGGAATTTCCGCTATAGCTCAAGAACTAAGGCACGAATTTTTTTATCAAACTTCAAATTCAGATACACTTTGATATGAATTGGTGCTAAATTGATGTAATTTCTTGTGCTATTTAAATGATTTAATTGACGTGATTTATATAGAAGAAAGTTTTGTGATGGCCATAATATACTAGTTTATATATGAAGTCAAACTCACCTTCTTTTCGTATTTTCGTTTTATTTCCAATATGAAGACGTATATTCATGTCTACTGTTTATTTCAAATTTTCCTCTTGCACATGAAAATCTTTCAAATCAAAATTAACTGTTTAGGGTAAAATATTATTCCGGGATCTGATTTTCTTGGCAACGGTAAAAAAATATTCTTAAATTTTACAGAAAAATGTCCATTTATTCCTTATAAAAATAATGAACTTTTTAATTTATAAGAAAAACATTTGAACGAAATAAATAGAAAATAGCCTGTCTTTATTTCTGGGGTAAAATCCATATATATATAAAGACGAAAAGGCATTACTTCATCCCTTTTTGACGTTAATTTGACTTCAAACAATTACACATACTTTCACTTTTACGATATTTTTAGGTGTAGTTCCGTTGCTAGGCAACAGATAAAATTAAATTAAAACAATGAAATGTGTACATTTAAAAGACGTAAATTTATAAAAGAAAATATTTTATATTATTGGAACCCATATATAAAATCCCTCCATAAGTTATACTCGGAATTTAAAAACTCCGACAAATGTATAGAGAAAATTTCAAACTAATATGAATAATGTATGATTCCAATTAGGAAATTTCATTATCCATAATTTACCATTTAAATCCTTCAATCATATGAGCCATTTCCTTTCAACAAATAACAAGTTGGAAATTGCTCGTCAAACGTGGCAAATGAGGTGCGTTCGTACTATAACTAGTTTTATAATTTTTTTTTGCACCCCATATTGTATTGAATGTATACTTTTTTGCACTTCATAAAGCGCATAGTCTGATACATCATTAAAATGCACTTCCAATAATTTTTTCCCATTCCCCGTAATGTAACGGAACACTTTTGACTGTCCCTGTAATTAAACTATACATCCGATTTTCCTAAAATTTGAAATAGCTCAACAAAACTTTGCAACAATTATATCTTTAAAATTTCAGACCATTCGGAAGGCTGTAATATCATTAAAATGCACTTGCAATAATTTTTCCCATTCCCCGTAATGTAACGGAACACTTTCGACTGTCCCTGTAATTAAACTATACATCCGATTTTCCTAAAATTTGAAATAGCTCAACAAAACTTTGCAACAATTATATCTTTAAAATTTCAGACCATTCGGAAGGCTGTTATATCATTAAAATGCACTTGCAATAATTTTTCCCATTGGCCGTAATGTAAAGAAAAACTTTTGACTGTCCCTGTAATTAAACTATACATCCGATTTTCCTAAAATTTGAAATGGCTCGACAAAATTTTGCAACAGTTATATCTTTAAAATTTCAGATCATTCGGAAGGCTCTAATATCATTAAAATGCACTTGCAATAATTTTTCCCATTGGCCGTAATGCAAAGAAAAACTTTTGACTGTCCCTGTAATTAAACTATACATCCGATTTTCATAAAATTTGAAATGGCTCGACAACATTTTGCAACAATCATATATTTGAAATTTCAGACCATTCGGTTGGGTAGTTTTTGCTCTGTTACATGCGGACAGACGGACGGACGGACGGACAGACGGACAGACGGACGGACAGACGGACGGACTGAACGACGACTATAGGTGCTACGTATTTATATAATTACGAACGCACCTAAAAATGGGAAAATCGTCTGAATTGCCATAGAAAAGTATTATTGTGCAAAATAAAATATTCTATATTTTCCGAACGAATGAACCAAATATAACAAAAAACTATACAGCTTAATCCGGGTACCTCACCAACATATCCACTTAATTTCAAGTTAATCGGATGCTTTTTGCGTCAGTTATCGCGGAACAGACAGACTAACAGAAACCAAAACTTTTCGTGTCTCCACAGTAAGCCTTCACTGACGTTTCGGGAATAACATTTGCCTTCAATAAAGTTAGCAAATGGTTAAGTTTAAAACAGCAATTGCCATGTTTAATTTATTGCTATTGCTTGTCCTGTAATAGATATTGGATAATGATTTCACATAAGTGTGAATCGCGCGAGCCGTTAATTCCCCATAGAAGTTTTTGAGATAAGGTTTTAATCTTTAAGAAAGAGATCTTGCAATTTCAGGTACAGAAACTAGTGATGTAAGAAATTCGAATATAGTTCATGCTGTAAAAAATAATTTTGTTACAATTTTCTAAAACAGCCATAATTCTTTTGGGTTTCTATATTTCATCTCTCGCCATTTTTGATACCATATTCGATCTGACAGTTTTTTCCGATATCTGGTCGTCATTAAAGAAGTTAAAATTTTACAATAAATTTCTTTGTGATGGATTAGCACTTTTTTGGAAGTATTAGGATGTGTAAAAAATAATGGTTTCTGTTATTGTACTTCCCAAACAATTTATTTTAGAGGCTTCGAAACAGTTTTAGAGCAGTCTCCAAGTTCAGCAGTAAACTCCGGACTTTGGTACGTGGATTAGCTTCAATTTATGTTTAGGATTTCTCATTGTTAAAGACAAAATATCACCCAAGATATTCTCCATACACAAAACTCTTATTGCTACCATAAAATTTCGTGAAGCAATGTTAAACTGGACGTTCACAAGTAATAATTAGCGTTAAAGATAACATTTAATCCAGACGTTTTTTTTCTGAGTGGGATTGCTACAGCTGTGGAAGAGACACTTTGGAGTTCCGTGGAGGGAAGTAGCACTTCTAGACCATTAATAAGCATAAAATAACCATAAATTCCAAATCTTCCGATTGCACTCTTAAATAACTTGCAGGAGAAACAACAACCTCATCTCTGTATATTTCAGCATTCACAGTTGCACTGGTAAAAATGTGTAGGTCAGTGCGGCCATTTAAAATGATGCTCGCCCATACTGTTATTCCACGACCTTTGTATCGATACCTTTCACGGATGTTTACAGTCTTATTGCGTGTGTTTTTTCCTCCATATGGTAGCACATCTGTAATAACTCTCCAAAACAAATTAGGATCCATCAGTAAAGAGAACTCGGTTCCAGTCCATGGTACTCCAATGACGATGATCTCTGCATCACTTTAACCGGACGCAATTCGCTGCCGGAGTTTGTGAAATACAAATCATGCATGCAGCCTGTCACTCATAGTATATCTGGATAGTCGAGTTCACGTTTCTGCAGCGAACTTCATTGCAATCTCAACTGATGTCGGTTGCCTCTTTCGCTTAGCAATCGTTGCCAAATAACGACTCTGACAGTCTATTGAGCACGGTTTTTACATTGACCTGGTTGTCTGTGCACATTACCAGCGACTTTAAACAGTTTCCAGATTCTTGACATGACGCTTTTGGCTATTTTTAAGTCTTTACAGACCGCTGAGGGTGCCTGTCCCGCCACCATTCTCCCTATCGCACGCCATTTCTCACAATCAGTCAAATGTCTTCTTAAAGACATATTCCACGTACTACAAGCGAAACTTTTACCAAACTACACGTACAATTCTTGAAATTAGACTTCAATTACACATATGAACCAACAGAACGGGGTGAAAATTTTGTATATTTTTCTGTAGCAAAGGTCAATCCCATTGGACTACGTGATAACGCTGACATTTAGCTGCCAACCAATCACATTTCATTGAAATTCCCTTAAAAGAATCCACATAAAGCACCATTTTATGTTCCTTAGGTTCCTTCCACCCCTTGTTCTTTTAATTTTTCTCGCCAGTGTATATTGAAAGTGGTAACAAATAACCAGTTCAAAAATAAAGCTACATTTGTTAATTCCAGGTAGAAGATTTAAAGTAATTCATAATATTGTTCGTTATAAAGTGTACAAAGTCACGAAACTTAACCAATATGCTTTTATTGCGTTCGTGTAAACTCTTCTTTTCCCATAAGTGTCGGCAACAGTTGGTCCCATCGAAGTCCAAGATAAAAAAGTCTTACATTTAATCTAGTTACAGTAAATTTGTGTAAACAGAATAGCAGGTATACTTTTCTTAGGCAGCAGGTATACAAGTTCTATTTCAGATAGGTTTCAAACGTTAGCAAGCATCATTAATATATAGTGTTGCTTTCGTCAAATCTTGAATTTTCTTTATAAAGATAGGTCATCTTCACAAATTTTACTGTACATTATTTTTGCTCTTTAGAGGTGTGTACTATAGAATAAGTATGGTTTACCCGTTTTAACGAATACTGCGAAGTGTTCGTTTATAACGGAAACTTGTCTAAAACGGAAAAGTTCATAGTCACGACGAAAGACATACCTTTGGTTTATACTAGGGATGCACAACCTGTGGCCCGCGGGCCAAAAGTGGCCCGCCATGGGCTAACTTGTGGCCCGCGATCACAATTTATACAATTTCTTCGGGTTTTTTTTACACAATTTCGTCAATTTATAACGGGAAAAATTGTAATTTTTGTCCATATGTCGCAGGAAAAAATCGCGAATTTTGTCAATTTACCTTTGGAAGAAATTGCAAATTTCACATTTGCCAATTAAGAATCGCAAATTTCGTTGATCGAGTTCGGAAAAATCGCGAATTTTATCGATGAGTCGCAGAAAAATCTCAAATTTCGTTGATCGGCTGAGGAAAAATCGTCAGTTTTGTTAGTTTATCGCGAGAAAAAAATAGCTAATTTCGACAATTTGCCACTGAAAAAATTGTAAATTTCTTCAGAGTCAATTAAAAATCGTGAATTTCGTTGATCGTCGCGATACAACTCGCGAATTTTTTCGATTATGTGATCCTTGATCGGTTGCGGAAAAATCGCGAGTTTTGTCAGTTTATCGTAAGAAAAAAATAGGAATTTTGTCAATTTGCCGCGGTAAAAATTACAAATTTCGTCAGAGTCAGTTAGCAATCGCAAATTTCGTTTATCGGGCGCCGAAAATTTTCGAATTTTTTTGATCACGAGAGGAAAAATCGTGCATATTGTCGATTCGGCGCGGAAAAATCTCAAGATTTGTTAATCGGGCACAAAAAAATTGCGAATTTTGTCGATGAGGTACGTAAAAATTGGAAATTTTGTTGATCGGCTGCGGAAAAATCGTGAGTTTCGTCAGTTTATCGCGAGAAAAAAAATCTCGAATTTCATCAATTTGTCGCCTAAAAATTGCAAATTTCTTCAGAGTCAGTTAAGAATCGCGAATTTCGTTGATCGGACGCGGAAAAATCGCAAATTTTGTCGATGAGCTCAGGAAAATTGCAAACTATCTTTATCGGCTGTGGAAAAATCGTCAGTTTCTCCAGCTAATTGCGAGACAAAATCGCAAATTTCGTCAATTCGCCGTGAGAAAAATTACAAATTTCGTCAGAGTCGGTTAACAATCGCGAATTTCGTTAATCGGGCACAGGAAAATCGCGAATTTTGTCGATGAGGTACGAAAAATTGCAAATTTCGTAGATCGGCTGGGGAAAAATCGCGATTTTGTCAATTTATTGCGAGAAAAAAAATCACGAATTTTTTAATATGTCGCGGAAAAAATCACGAATTTCGACAATTGATAGAAAAAATTACAAATTTTGTCAATTGGTCGGAAAAATATTGTGAAATTTGTCAATCTCTCGTAAAAAATATCGTGAATTTCTTGAATATCTCAAGGGAAAAAATTACTAGTTTAGTGTGTCGGTCCCAAAAAGTATCATGAAATAGAAATCCATTTGTCGCAGAAAGAATCGCAAATTTCATCGATTATGCGCGTAACAAAAAATCGCGACGTTCGTCAATTTACTGCGCGAAAAAAATCGCAAATTATATCAATGTATATCAGGACCCGCGGGCCGGGCCGGGCCGGGCCGGCGGAATGGAGGAGAATTTTCAAACGGGCCGGGCCGGCAGAATTAGGACAATTTTTTCAACGGGCCGGGCCGGCAAAAAAATTGAACGGGCCTGAAGGGCCGGGCCCGGCCGATAAAAAAAATTAATCGGACCTATCGGCCCGATATAAGAATTTGAGAGGAGCAGATAAAATTCGAGGTCATTTCCAATGAATATGACTTTTTCGAGAAGTATAAATGTGCGTTACGAGCCGATGCGAGTTTAACAACATCAATACAGAAATGTAACGTGTCCATCGTAGAGATCGGCATCATACAGTTACATGATGCCTGATCCCGGGTTTAATTTTTTTCGGCAGACTTGTGCCGGGACGGAACTGGTCTTAATCGTTCTCAGGATTTGTAGGACAGGCATTATGTTTTGTAAAAGTATTAATAGCGATAATGAACTTCTGTTAACAGTATCTTTGGAAATGTACCTTAAGGTGGTTCTCATATTTACTGCTCAACAATGCGAAACTCTCAGACACATTTTCTGACTCATTTTTAACTATAAAGGCATAAAATTGACAGGCTGAGTATTGAAGGCAATTGGGATCAAATAGCGTTTCCATTTTTCATAAATTACGTACAGAGATAACAGAGACTCTTGTCACGTGACTGTACGTTTTCTCCTTTCCTGTGCTATCGCTTCCGGAAATTCGATTCAAAACGCTAACTTTGGCAGTATTTTCTGAAAGATATATTACTTTTATCTAAAAATAAACGGCATTTACATGGTTTCTGAATAAGAATATCTGCCAATCTCATGCGTTTCCGAAAAGAAATGAATTCATAAATGTATCAAAATGTAGCTCCTTTGGATTTGAGAAAAGCCTTAAAAATGACAGAAATATTTTCACAAATCTACCTTTTATTATAAGCTTCAAAAGTTATCATGTTTTTTAACCCTTTATTCTAAACTACAATAATCTTTTAATGAACCCTTATTTAAATTTTGAAACGTCTGTAGAGACGTTGACTAAAACACTGTAAGTAATCGTTAACGTTTACTATTGTGTGTTTTCTATTTTGCGAACACATAGTAATTTAAAATATACTGTAAAATGTTCCCATAAATATGCATGTAGTATTCATTAAAAGAATCTTAATTGTATGTCAAGAAAAAACGGAATTTTTTGTAGACATTTAGTCGGGCCGGGCCGGGCCTGTTTTCACTGATTTTTGTACGGGCCGGGCCGGGCCGAGAACGGTAAAAATGTAAACGGGCCGGGCCGGGCTCGGGCCGAACTTTCAATTTTTACACCGGGCCGGGCCAAAATAGCTTTCCTTCGGGCCGGGCCGGGCCCGGGCCTGGAAATTCCGGCCCGTGCAGACCTCTAAAGGGGGGGGGACGGTGGGAGCCTCCCCCCTCCAAACGCTCACAAATGCTGTTATACTTGGCAAATTAACAAACTTAGTTCGTGAATTTTTGTAAAATTTTAATTAAAAACTATAATGCATTTTCTATTTCTGACAGATTTGGCAAAATTACAAATCTAATTGGAAAATTATTAAATATTTTCTCAAATAAGAACTATAGTGCATTTTCTCATTGTGGTAACTTGGCAAAATTATAAAACCAGTTAGCAAATTCTGAAATTTGACTTGGCAATTTAAGGTTCTCTCCCCACCAATAAAATGCCTTCGCGATAGCCCTGCACGCATGAAAAATAATCGCGAATTTTGTCAATCGTTCAAGGAAAAAGCTTGCAAATTTCGTAGACAGATCGCAGTACAAAAAAGTCTCAAAATAATTCGATCGGGGGCGGAAAAAATCACAGTTTTCGTTGATCCGTTGTGGAAAAAAATCGCGAATTTTAAAAATTTATCTCTGAAAAAAATCGCGATTTTCGTGAATTTATCGCAGGTATCGAAAATTGGATAGTTGGAAAGATTGCAAATTTTGCCAATCGGCAATGGAAAATTACCGCAAAATCTGTCAAATGGTCGTTGATAAAAAATCGCGAATTTCGTCAATCAGTCGCACTTGATTGACAAAAGAAAAAAAAAAGTTTTGTAAATAGTTCGCAGAAAAAATAGCATAATTAGTCCATCATGCCTTGTTATTTCAAAAATAAGTTTCCTTTTATTTTAAATAAAGTTATTCTTCAATAAAAAAAATTTATAATTTTCAAAAACGTCCAATTATTTAGAAATGTTGTGTAATTTTTCTTCTTCAAGTTACCATTTATCAAGAAGGAACCGTTAATTTTAATAAAGTGTTGTTTGGTTGTTCATAGAGATGCGAAGAAGCCCTGCATTCCTGCATACAATTATTTATTTCCGTTTGTTTATTTTTGTTATGGACAAACACTAATTATTCGTCAAGAATAAAGGCTTATTACCCCCCCCCCCTACCTCCCCGATATAGAAATTTCTCTGTGTTACTGATGTGGCCCTCGACAACCCAAACATTTTTGTAAGTGACCCTGCTCTTAAGAAGGTTGTGCACCCCTAATTTATACCTTCTAAGACGAACACCTGTCTAAAGCGGAATTTTTCATAGTTTTTTTGTGATTCCGTCTTAGCCGTTTTTACTATTGTATCCATGATTCAGTAAATCAGTTCTTCGTTGGGGGGGGGGGGGGTCCGATCCCCTCCCACCCCCTTGGCTACGCCACTGGTCACTATCGTTTAAAAATTTGCAAAAAAAAATTCTTGATGCCACAAAAGAAATTGCATATGAACAATATATATATATATATATATATATATATATACATATATTATTCTGCAAAAACATGTCCGTGTGTAATGCTGACGTCATATTAACGATGCAACCTGTAAAATAAATTTCGGTTAATTGCAAACTTATTAGCTTTTAATCATCGAAAAATTAAAATTTTTATACAGTCTTAAACAAATAAATAGTTCAGTATGTTTTCCGACTAATATTCGTTAACGAAGTTAAAACTTCATCAATAAATAAAATAAAATAAAAACATAAATAAATCACAAAGTTAACACCTTTTTAATCGAACTGCGGGCTCATCTGTAATTGCTATTTATACTTAAAAATCAGTATTGGTGAAATATATTTCAATTCTTTCACGTCATATTCATCTGCTTTTTGTATTTACTCATATTAATGTTTCTTGTACTACTAACAAATGTTTGAAAATGTCATTTTTATTTCTACTATGACGCCATATTCATCTCCTTTTTAATTCTTTAAAAAAATTATTTCAATTTCTTTTTTTCACTTGAAAATTTTTTAACTGAAAATTAATTGCTGTATGTAAATTATTACGGCTTTTGAATTTGTTTGCAACAATAAAGAAAAAAGTCCATTGGTTCTGAGTGAAAATAACGAAATTTGGAATTATTAAGAAATACATTTGAATAAAGTAAATAAAATATAGCCTATGTTGCTCTCTGTGTTATAATATCCACCTATATGCAAAGGCATTTTATCATCCGTTTTGACCCTAACGTCAGGCAAATATTTTTACACTTTGAATTTATAATATTATTAGAATTAGCAAAGAATTAAAAATTTGTGGCATCAGGGACAAAAAGAGGAGAAGAAAACAATCAAAAAGTTATGAGTTCCATAGGTTTTTCTATGTTAAATTAACATTGAGAAGTGACACTGGAAATAAATAAGTATTGTGCTGCCGTGCAATACTTAAATAAAACAAGTCCCACATAACGATGAAACTTCCGTGAAGCCTGCAGGCTTCGGCATGAGTCTCTATATCATGCTGTAGATCTTAAAGAGCAGTTTATTATACTACGAGATTTAAAGGACACCAGATACCATCTACTAGAGCTCTTGGAACAAGACAGAATCTGAGCTCCGAATTCAATGCATGCGCTTTTTGTTAAACTTGCGGACGAAAACAAATGCCGACGTAGCACGCAACGAACGAATCAGTGAAAAGCGCACGCCTTCAGATGAGCAGCTAAGCTAATATGATGCGAGAGGGGAGGTCTAAGGCGAAAAAGTTCTTTACCTTGTAGCGTAATGCTTTTGAAGTAGTCTAGCATCGAGATGCGTGGAAAACTAGATTCGTGGTATAAAGATTGGAAATAAAAATAACAAAATGTCTTTCTAAAACATTCGAAAATAAAAACTAGCTGCTATCAGATTATTATAGATTGGATAGCTGATAAAATTAATGAAGGGATTAAAAGTTTTTGCTTAAGATTTCGAATAAGATAATTATTAGAATAGGCGTTTTAAGTTTATAGGAATTTAACTAGGAATAAATAATAGAGATTATTAAGAAATAAGGAAATAATGAATATGCCGGAAATTTAGAATAATATAAATGAATATTGAAAAGTAAAAGTTTTATGTAACATATATATAGAGAGATAGGTAGATAGATAGATATTAATAAAGGGATTATAATAGGCCAATTTCTAAAGGAATGAGCCTAAAACATAACTACGAAAAATAAAATTATCAGAAGTATGTGATAAAAAGTAAAAATGTGATAAAGAATATCGGGAAATGAATTTTTTTACTTATTTCCTGCGTTGTTCCTCCTTTAAATCCTACATAAACGAATTCACAGCAGGGGTGTAGTGGACAGTATACGAGGGTATACGCCGTATACCTTCTGGATTTTTTAAAGAAGCTCCGTATACCCTCTGATTCTCCAATAAAACTATAGCGCATACTCTAGGCGCGACGATCACGACTTTAGAGTATACCCTCTGTTTTTTTTTACGTCTACAACACTGATTCGCAGGTAACAGCTGGTCAAACAATAAAACTACTGAAAACGTCGTGGGAGGAACGGAATTAAATCTGAATACGAGAGCTATGATACGATGTTTGTTTAAAGATAAAAATACTTTTACAAGAGTGATGAAACTTACATCGTATAGTTACAAAATTCTATTAGCTAAGTTGAAATATGAAAATCGTTGGAACAATCACTGCTCTTTTAGTGATGGCTGGGGCTAAGGGAGATTTCATTAAAATACGCCCTATAAGTGTAAGTTATTTACTGGACCTGACCTACCCTTTTGATGCTACAACTTTAGGATATCCCGGCTTAAAACCGTTTGAATTAGTAATAACCCATCGCGGTTTTACAGATGCAGGCTATTGGTAAGTTAGAAATTCTAGTTCAGTTTATTGAGATACGTTTTTTTTTTTTTTTTAAGCAAATTCATTGTTTGTTGTCCGTTTGTTTTTTTATTCGCAGCTGATATTTATGTGTTATGGAATTTTTTTAAGTTATTGAAACCCAATCTCGTAAAAACAGTCACTTTTGCTTCTGCTAAATTTTGCTCAGTTAAGGGGACAAGGGACTATCAAACACATTTTTTTTATTTTTTTTATTGTCCCTTAAATACATTTAAGGGCACCCTATATGAATTATAGCATATTATTTATTACATAAAAAATTAAAAAATATATTTTTTTGGAGAAAAATAAGAAATTTTCTTGAATATTTTAAGCGTTATCAAGAAATTCCAAAATGTCTCAACCCCACCTCACTCCATATCAATTAAAATCTTCAATATTTTTTATGCTAGTTTGGTTTACATATATGAATAAAACCGTGCATCGAATTTCATGTATTTGAATATAAAGGTAAGAAAAAAATATTTTCTAAATTTTACGAAATTTTTAGCATTTTTGCACCATATTTTTGCACTTAACTACCTTTAATTTTTCCGATTATATTTAGTTCCATTATGGAACTCCAGAAATCGCTGAATACGAAATTACACTAGATTAATTTTAACACAATTATTCTAATTGGTAAATAAATATTTACCAATTAGAATAATTGTGTTAAAATTAATCTAGTATTATTTCGTATCCAGCGATTTCTGGAGTTACATTACCCGAGATTTATTCTGTTGAGCTGAACCAGGTTTCAGACCAGATGCTATAATCATTATGGCTAGCTGGGTAAAAAAGTTCCACCAGATTCGTCCGGGATAGCTCAGATGGCAGAGCACTGGCGGCTTCCGCCAGGAGATCCCTGGTTCGAATCCTGGTCCGGACATTTTTCGCCCAGTTGGAAATTTACATCTAATATGCTTTATTTACCAATTAGAATAATTGTGTTAAAATTAATCTAATATTAATTAAATTAACTAACAATGAAGACAAACAGAAATAAATTCATTTTACCTTTAATTGTTGCTCACTGTTTTGATACAGAAATAATCGGTAATTTTCTGCTGACGTGATGACGATTTCTAAAACATGCTATGGATTTCTTTGTCTAGTACATCAAATGACTCCAACATCATTTCTCCCACTGTTTGCGTAGACAAAAACTTATTAATTACACGCATCGCTGCTGTAGCATCTGAGATTGTGGGGATTTCGTCATTTATGTGCTCCTCTTCACCAACATCAGATGCAGAATCATCGATTTCAGAATGATTTATTTTAATTTTTTCCACAATCTCTTCATCAGTCGGATCTTCACATGTAATGACTTCATCATCACGTGTTTCGAACAATTGCATGTCACAAACTGAGAATGTTGAAACTTTTGTGTTTTTTATCCACATCGCGAAAGGTAAATTTTCATCATCCTCTTCTTCAACATTCTTTGCTTCTTCAATTATCGTTGCATCTCCACTATTCTTTGCTATGCCTGCATATCGAAAATATTTTCTAATTGTAGAATCCGTAACAATCCGCCTAGATTTTTCGTCTCCCGTCTTGACACAGCTGTGATCATGAAAAAGGTGAAATGACTGATGGGTTGACGAATCACACCTGCAGAGTGGCTATCGTAACACAGAAAGAATGCAGTTGTTTCTATCTTTTAATGAAAAGACTTATCGCTGATTTGCACCATGTTTCACTAGCCGGCATACATTTTCTTATTAAATTGGAGTCAAAATCCTTTTTTCGCAACTTCATGGAAAACTAGAAAAAAAAAAAAAATCATGGTCGTCTGGAAAAAAATGTTCGTTATAGCCGATTATTAAGATTTCGAAGGTTCGCTATAAAAGGATAAATTAGCATGAAATACTATAGGAAAACGGCGGGACCAAAATTTTCGTTCGTTATATCCGAGAGTTCGTTGTATACCGGATTCGCTATAACGAGGCTCGACTGTAATAGAAGCCATCAGTCCATCAGAAGAAAATAACTTGGTTAAAGCGGAAACTCGGTTAAGCGGAACTCGGATAATCGGGGCTCTACTGTATATTTCATTTTATAAATGACCTTTAGAATTTTTTTGTTGGTGTTCAGAGGGGGGTCATGACCCCCGTGACCTACCCCTTGGATCCGCCGTTTTAGATTACGCTGTTCAGTATTACATATTTTATGATTATATCTTTTAAATTTTAAAATAAGTCGGCTATTAGAAAAGTAGTAAAATTCTCTTTTAAATATACTACTTTGCGGAAGAAAGGGGGGGCGGGCGCCAAAATCCATGTTTGCCCCGGGAGTAAAAAAGGCTAGTTTCGGCTCTGCAACATTGGGACTAATTCTTTAATGCGGCCACTCCATGGCAAACTAACATATAGTCACTTTAACCACTTGAGGAGCGGTGGGATATATTATACCCCACCTATCAAGATTTGCACCGGAAACTTTTTATAAAATTTTAATTTTATAACTTTGCTGGAAAAAAGTTGAAAAATTACTTTTCCTTATTTTGGAACAAAATTTTTCCTAATTTCCGGTGTGAGTTCAACATATTACTTGACCCTGAAAGGGTTAAACAATATTCTTTGACACGAAAACATAGTCTAAATCCGCATCCATGAATGCACCAAATGTGAAATAGAATAAACACAAATGATAAAATGGAATAAGAAGGAAATAATTTTCCTCAAAACACTTAGTCTTACAGAAAGAACTTAGAAATACTATTATACAGATTGTACCTAAATGAATGTCCCAGTTTCAATGGTATATTAAAACAGTTTAATTTCGGCTATGTATAACAAATCATACATCAAATTGAAATAAACTAACCTAGTTTTTCTTGCAAACGTTCAATAGGTGCACATTTAGTTATACAGTACACATCCAACCTAAAGTCCAATTCTTCGCACAAGTATGTACGAACTGCAACCGGTATGGACGCATGTATTGTGTAAACGCGTTCTTAAAACCTTCCACATTGTCGCCTTTGGCAACTGAAGTTCAAGACTTGCTTTCCGAATATTTTTCTTGGGACTACGCAGGTAAGATGCTCTGACACGGTCAAAATCCTTTACAGACACTTTTGGTCGTATCGTGCTTTTCCCTTTACAGGACAGCCACTGGCGACTAATTTTATATTCTGTTGGCACCAGTATTTTTCTAATATAAATTTTGAAGTATATTTCTTTTGCAAATATTGTCAAAGTGTGTGTTAAATTTCTGTTTTGAGGAAGTGGTGCCAGTTAGAATTAAAAAATAGTCGCCTGTGGCAGCTCTGTCTTTACAAACAAATCCGGTCGTTTCGAATTCCTTATACCATCGGCGGATGTTTTTGCCACATGGGAGAATCACAATTAAACTTTAAACGAAACGCACGATGAACTGAAATTACATATTCACTTTTAGCAAATTGCAGAACACAAAACGCTTTACGCTCAGGGGTCACCATTTTGCGTATGTCGCACTACAAGCGAGTCAATAACAAAGCAGAACTCGCGTATGCGCTTATCTAAAACTGTTTGAGTTACTCTTTATTTTTGACCTTGAACCAAAACGCCACAATCCTTACAGTTAATACTATTAAAATCTATAACTGGGACACTCTTTTATCGACAGCCTGTATATAAGCAAATTCCTCAAGATCAGTCGGAGGAGTAGGTTGATTTTTTATTTCTTTTTCTCCTTTTCTATTTTAGGACTGTTTTACATCACTAGGACTATTTTACATCAGATTTAATTCATATTAAACGAATTCGTCTTACTCCTTCTAAGTTCGCTATTTTGGCGAGGCAGGAAATATACAGGGAACTTTTTAATTTGTCTTATCCAATGGAATGGAATGGATATGAGGCAATTACATAAAAAAATGTAAATATTTTTTGAAGTCATAAAAGTTTAAATCAGTTTAAAAATCGCCCATAGGCTGTGATATATTTCCGAAGTTCAAACGCGGTTCAAACTCAAACAATTCTATGAATGACATCTAAAACTTTTGTTTGTTTCTGCAGACGAATAATATGAGCTACACGATTTTCGAATTCCCTCACGAAGTACGCAGTCCCATTCAGGTAAAATTTGAATTAGTTTTTCGAACGTTATCGTGATGACATTTTTTGCATGCATTAGGGGCTATGCATGTATATAGCGTTATTACTTTAGGGGAGAGGTGAGAGGTGGTGGCACTGGATGTCGTAAGATATCTCTAATACTATGTTCACACTGGATACCTTAAGATATCTCAGGCCGCCGAACTCTCTCAGTGAGTTTCGACTTACTTCGGCTAGATACAGGAACGACCACTCACTCTCCTTGGCTATGAAGCTTCCCTTTTACTGATTGGCTGTTGCGGCCGTTTTTATTTTAAGCGCATGCATGCGCATACTTTACTTTTGTTCAGATCGCAGACACAGTGTCGCTGCTGATATACCTTAGGTAAGTTTTTCGATGTGAACAGGCATCCAATTCCGGGAGGGTACCTCTTCAAAACTGGCGATCTGAGATATCTTAAGTTTCTAGTGTGAACAGGGTATAAGGGGAGGAGAATCATTATTATCATTTTTGGTCCAAGCAAACTTTTAGGGCTATGGTAGGCAACAGGCGGGCCGCGATCCGCATCCGGACCGCGGAAGGCCAAATCCTGGACCGCTAAAAATTTTCAATTTGAATAAATAATTTATTAAAAATTATGTAGAAATGTAGTGTTATTTAGAAACGTTTAAGAATGTATTGATGTGACTGCGAAGTTGTTCAGTCTTGAAAAACCTTTACTTAAAATAGGGATAATTGATTTGCAAAACGATATTTCCTTTTAAATGTATAAAACTGAATCCCCTGAAGAATTTTGGGGTAAACATGTCTCAGAAACGTATGAAAATTGCAAATAAACTAGCTGTTAATCTGGCTACCGGGTCATTCCATGTCAGTTCAGGCAGGCATGTAACCCACCATCACAGATTTTGATGAAACTGCGTGTGTTTGTTCCTTTTATTAAGATATGATTCCCAGTATTTTTTTTTTTTTTTTACTCCTTGGTCAAATAGTTTCTGAGAAAAAAATTGACAAAATTTTGAAAAACTGCCGTCAGTTGGCATTCTTGACTGCTCGATTTTCAAATGTAGTATGACATAAATATGATCATATTTCAATATCTATTCTACAAATCATCTTCAAATAATTTATGCATAATATATAGGGTACGCAGTTTATGAAAAAAAAATACTGTTACGCTTATAACATTTTAAGTGTGTCTAAAAAAATGTTTAATCTTTGAAGTCGTGATTTTTTTATGAAAAATAATGCATTAACTAAAATAGCATTATCAACAAAAGACGGTATTTTTATTAAATTTATTTTTTGTGTGGGATATACTTAAAGGTGTCCTTTACCTGATTCTGAAATAAAAATAGTGGGATTTTGGGTGTTTTTAGTAGTATTTCCTATTTAAAAATATTTTGAGGCGTATTTCAAATCAAATCAAGAAGAGTCATTCCATGTCAGTTCGCCTAAGACATTTAATTCACTGTCACAAATTTCAATGAAACTGGGTATGTTTATAGCTCATTTTAAGACAGGATCAAGGAAATTAAAGGTGATTACAAGTAAAATATTTTTTAAGATAAAAAAAAAATCTTAATTTTGAAATTTTTTTAAAAATGTTTTTAATGACAGATCTATATTCAAAGACTGCATAAAAAAAAGGTCATTTCAATATAAAATCACTAAATAAGTTTCAAATAATGTATATGTGACAAATAATGTAGGCAGATTATTATTTATTGTTGTTTGTCATGTTTAAATGCTAAGAGTGTGTGTTAATCAAAAATTTATTATTAACCGAAGCCAGGCTGTTATTACTTTTTTTAATTGTACGTAAAAATATCTTTTCAATAGTTATAAAATAAAAATAGTGAAAATATGAGCAATTTTAACAAAATTTTCATAAAATGTTTAATGATAAATATTGAAGCTTTTCATGCTAAGATGTACTATAATGACTACGATATCATGTATTGCTACTCTTGCTTAAATATAATACATACAATAATAAAATAACAAATATTATTTACAGCAATAAAAATTAAAATAAATAGTACCAGTAACTTTACCAACACTACATTGCTCAACAGCCGACTTAAAATCAACAGCCCATTCTTATTGAAAAATACTTTCAACTGTTCAAAAAATAAATAAACTGCATTTAAAAATCTTAATATCAACTTATTATCTTAAGACGATAATAATAACTAAACAACATAATGAATTTATAAATCAGCTTTTAATAGAAAATTCATGAAATGGTCCTGTTGTGTGTTTGTAATATCTTCCTCTCAACAGATGGCGCCTCTACTGAGCGTTTGTTGCGATCGGAGATCGCAGTTGTGCGCTAGTCGCTATGTAGTGAGGTTGTTCTTATTCCAATAAAGCTATGTTAGTTTATCCTAGAATCACGGTGTCTGTTCCACAACTTTAGTAAGCCCTAAAGTTATATCATTGGCGACGAGGATGCGATTCGATGTTAAAAGAAGAGAATTTTTTTTTTCTTCTCTCTTCCTTGATTGGAATGACGCCGCCGATCTTGCCGCGCCGTGTTAACCCTAACACGCGGTCGCCGGTAGCAGCGCACGCCGCCGTACGAAGCCTAACGCATTGGTGCGTATTTTTTGCATAAGATGGGCTCTTTTGGGCAGATTAAAGAGTACGATTCATCAGCAGAATCGTGGACTTTGTACACGGAAAGACTGGAACAGTTTTTTATAGCTAATGGGATCGATCAAGCAGATCGAAAAAGGGCTATTTTTCTAACTGTCGTCGGCCCAACTACCTATGCCTTAATACGTAATCTCCTTTCGCCTGCGGCACCAAATACGAAGACTCTGGAGGAAATAATTCGAGTTCTGAATTCGCACTTTGATCCAGCGCCGTCCGAGATCGTTGAGAGATATAAATTCAATAGCAGAGTGCGACGCGCCGGCGAATCAGTCGCCAATTTCATCGCGGAGTTACGCAGCTTGGCTAAGCATTGTAATTACGGCGCATCTCTCGATGAAATGCTGCGAGATCGGATCGTTTGCGGGATCCAAGATGAAAGTATCCAGAGAAAACTCCTATCTGAAAGCCAGTTAACCCTAACGAGGGCTACAGAAATCGCGGTAACTATGGAGACTGCGGCCAGGGACGCTAGCAACCTACGGATGGCATCCGGATCCGGCTCGGAAGTAAATAAAATTCATTTAGAGAAGAATATTGTACCCAAAAGTCAGAATTCTCGTGTTTCAACGCAAAATACCGAAAAATGCAATCGATGTGGAGGTAATCACGTGTCCAGCGAATGCCGTTTCAAAAATTCAACTTGCCATGCGTGTAAGAAAATTGGCCATATCGCTAAAGTTTGCCGATCTAAGAAGAAAGATTCTGGAGTTCGGGTGCATAATGTGCAAGTGGAGGAGGCTGAAAATAAAGTACCTGTAACTTACACACTATTCAACATCTCAGGGATGGAAGAAACCTTGCCACCTGCTAGAGTTGAGTGTCTAGTCCAAGGTAAGCCGTTCGTTTTTGAAGTGGATTCAGGTGCCCCCTTTTCTCTAATGCCTTTAAATGAATTTAATAAAGTAAAAGAGTATTTTCCTCCTTTGGAGCAAACCTCAATTAAGCTAAATTCTTATACTAAGCATCCTATCGAAGTGATTGGTATGACTCAAGTTGAAGTGTCCTATGAAGCAAAGTCTCACTCATTACCTTTGATGGTTGTTGGACAAGGAAGTATTAATTTAGCAGGCCGTAACTGGATTTATCCATTGCAATTAATGAATGTTTTTAAAAATGCAAACCATCCTTATGCCATAAACAATCTGCCAACTTCTGAATTGTTGTTCCAGAACCTTTTAGAAAGATTTAAAGATCTATTTTCACCAGAATTAGGTCTTGTGAAAGATGTCAAGGTGCATTTAATTAAGAAAGTTTCTGCAACTCCAAAATTTTTTAAGGCACGTCCAATACCGTATGCTCTGGTAGACAAAGTTGACCAAGAGATAGTTCGGCTGGTTCAAGCAGGCATTCTTGAACCAGTGAAGACCGCTGATTCTGCAGCGCCAATTGTACCTGTGTTGAAGCGTGACGGCCGCATCAGGATATGCGGAGATTTCAAATTAACGACGAACAAGATGACTGAATTAGAGCAGTATCCACTTCCTAACATCGAAGACTTATTTGCCCAGCTGTCAGGCGGAGTCGTTTTCTCTAAATTGGACCTCCGTGATGCCTACTGCCAGTTACAACTGGATGAAGAGTCAAAAGATCTAGTCATCATTAACACACATAAAGGACTGTTCCGGTATACCAGAATACCTTTCGGAGTAGCCTCTGCTCCAGCTGTGTTCCAGAGAGAAATTGATAAAATTCTGTATGGTCTGAAGGCTGCTTGCTATCTTGATGATGTTTTAGTGTTCGGAAAAGATGAAGCTGAACATTTACAGAACTTGACGGCTGTTCTAACGCGGTTACAGGAAGCTGGTATGAAACTCAACCCTGACAAATGCGAATTTTTGAAGACTTCAGTTGAATATCTTGGTCATCGGATTGATAGTAAAGGACTTCATCCGCTAGAGTCTAAAGTCGAAGCAGTTGTCAATACACCAGATCCGAAGAATAAGGATGAACTACGTTCCTTCATCGGATTGATTACTTACTATGCTAAGTTCCTGCCAAACATGGCCACTTTGTTAGCGCCATTATATGAGCTCTTAAAAGATAAAACCAAATGGAAATGGGATAAATTACAGAAAGAAGCTTTCTCTAAAGTGAAAGAAACCTTACGAAATTCATCACTGCTGATACATTTTGACAATAAGAAGGAAGTTGTGTTGGCTTGTGACGCCAGTCCCTATGGTCTTGGAGCTGTATTATCTCATGTAACCGAAGATGGTGATCGCCCAATAGCTTTTGCGTCACGTTCCTTAATTGACGCTGAAAAGAATTACAGCCATATAGAAAAGGAAGCTCTATCTCTGGTCTTTGGCGTAACAAAATTTCGTAAATACCTGTTAGGACGAACATTCACATTACTTACTGATCATCGTCCCTTAGTTAATCTCCTTTCTGCAGACAAGCCTGTTCCAGTTGTGGCTGCTGCGCGAATTCAACGTTGGGCTCTGACCCTTGCAGCATATTCATACACTATCAAATACAGAAAAGGTAGTTTGCATGCTAATGCAGATGCTTGCAGTCGGCTGCCCTTAAATACGAAGCATCCTGATCTGCCAGCTCCGACAGAGCCAGTGTTGTTGTTGACACAGTTAGACGACACTCCAGTGACGAGGCATCTGATTGCAACAGAAATTAACAAATGTCCGGATCTACGCAAGCTAAAATCTTACATCTTAAACGGCTTTCCGAAGAAAATTGAGCAAAATCTGCACCCTTTTCTAAGAGTAAAAGATGAATTATCTTTTGAAGGAGACATCATTTTCAGGGGCTCACGTGTATTTATTCCACCAAAATTTAGGAAATTCATACTAGATGAGTTTCATTCATCTCACCAAGGCATAACGGCTATAAAGGCCCATGCTCGTTCCAGTGTTTGGTGGCCAGGATTAGATAATGATCTTGAAGCAAGAGTGAAGGGTTGTGTTGTTTGCCAGCAAAATGCTTCAGCACCTCCAGCAAAGTACTCTTCTTGGCCTGTGCCAGAACAAGCATGGGAGTGGATCCACATTGACCATGCGGGTCCAGTGGAAGGCCACATGTTGCTAGTAATCGTGGATGCCAAAACAAAGTGGTTAGAAGTGGCACAAGTCTCAAGTACAGCATCTTGTGTAACCATAATGGGGTTACGTAGCCTGTTTTCTCGTTTCGGCATTCCCAAAAGTCTGGTCAGCGACAATGGCCCTGGTTTCAGCAGTGCAGAATTTGGTGAATTTTTAGCTAACAATGGCATTTCCGAGGTTAAAACACCACCATACCATCCACGTTCGAATGGTTTAGCTGAACGAGCGGTCCGTACAGTCAAATCAGCCCTGAAGAAAATGACTGGAGGGACTTTCGCAGAGAGGCTGTGTCGATTCCTTTTCAACTACCGCAATACACCATCGGCAGTGACGGGAATATCTCCAGCCATGGCAATGTTCGGTCGGCCTCTTCGAACACGGCTGGACCTAATTCGAGATCCTGTGACCCAGACATGTGAGATGAAAGAGACAGGGTCAAAGAAAATTTCAGAGGGCACCCCAGTTTGGGTGCGTGCATTTGGTCGTGGCCCACCATGGGTTGCTGGCAATATTTTACGTCCATTGGGAAAAGTTATGTGTGAGGTTTCAACCCCCATGGGAAACTGGACTCGGCACATCGACCAGTTAAGGCTCAGGCAGGAAGAGCTGACTAGTGAAATTCCTACTTCACTTAAGTTACCAGCTACTGCTGCACCACAATCAGAATGTGCTGACTTGCAGACTGAGGTACCCACTTGTGCTCCCAAACCTCCTGTGCTCTCCTCAGAGGTAAGTTCTACAGGCGGAGTGAGCAAGTCGCCTGCAGAACCCCCAGTGCTATCACCACAAGTGCTCACTCGTGATGAAAATAGTACTCCATATAGACGTTCAAAACGTGTAAGAGTAAAACCAGTACGTCTCCAGTTATAAACTGGCAAACTGTTTGTTAGTTTTTGAACTGTTCTCTGTGAAATACTGTTACATCTAAAATTATAGACTGACAGACTGTTCGTTGGTTTTTGAACTGTTTTCTTTAAAAGACTTTTGTTTTGAACTGTCTATATGTAATGACATTTACATCTTGTACTTTCTTTAAGGAGGGAGGGAATGTTGTGTGTTTGTAATATCTTCCTCTCAACAGATGGCGCCTCTACTGAGCGTTTGTTGCGATCGGAGATCGCAGTTGTGCGCTAGTCGCTATGTAGTGAGGTTGTTCTTATTCCAATAAAGCTATGTTAGTTTATCCTAGAATCACGGTGTCTGTTCCACAACTTTAGTAAGCCCTAAAGACCAGTAACTTTACCAACACTACATTGCTCAACAGCCGACTTAAAATCAACAGCCCATTCTTATTGAAAAATACTTTCAACTGTTCAAAAAATAAATAAACTGCATTTAAAAATCTTAATATCAACTTATTATCTTAAGACGATAATAATAACTAAACAACATAATGAATTTATAAATCAGCTTTTAATTGAAAATTCATGAAATGGTCCCTTTAAATGTTGTTGTTCATCGACTCAATCAAAACAAATTATAAAAAAAAAAATAGTGAACCTAATATGCTGACTGCAATGACACTTCTAACAAAACTAGTTAATTCATTACCATCTGAAATCAAACCGGAAAGATCAAAAAGAAAAAAAAATCATCTGTAGTGTGAATGTGACATACTCAGTGGTTGTTGAGATAGGAATGTCTTTGTGACATTTTCACCTGTACTTCAATAAAATATAAACATGTAAGCTTTTTTCATTCATCCAAATTAAGTAAAACAATTATAAAATTTTGTTGTCATTACACCAGATGTTAAATTTTTCGTTACATACTATTAGATAAGTTCTTTACTTTTAGACATTATTGACATAATATCATAAAATTTACTATATGTATTTTCTATAAGTGTATAAACAATATATATATGCTTTATTAAACATAAATGAATAATTTTTAAATAATTTGTTTGAGAACAGGGATATATATACACATATATATGTTGAAAATCCATCTTTCAGCAATATTGTGATGAAATAAATCAAATTACCGTAATTTCCGGTGTATAGCCCGCGGATCAAACAATCGTGTTTCAACCCAGAAATTTTTAAAAATAAAATGTAACTTTTTAGATCATAGTAAATATTGGTCTTCAAATACTGAATAAAATTTCTGGGTCCAAACTGAATTGTTTTATCTGCCAGCTATACACCCGAAATTACGGTACATATCATTAGAAACTGAATAAAGTTACAAAAGTGCAACTCATTAAGTTTTAAATAATTTTTTAGATATAGTTATTTGAAAGATATAAATATAATGGATTAAGCATTTTTTGCATATATTTAAAGCACAATACGTCAAAATTTTCTTCAAAAGAGTGAAATTTGGTATTTTTTTAAAATATTAGCAGCTCAATGCTAAATTTTCAATATTAACAGCCAAATATGAGTTTAAAGATTAGGACTGTCATTTTGAAAATTTCTATTGTGCGGTGAGGAGCTAGTGATTTTTCTCTTTTTTGGAAAGGGATAATTGCTCTTCGTCCTAGAAGTTTTACTAAAAAACAATATTGTTTATGTTTTTCCTTAAAAAACGAACATAAAAGATAATTTGAAAAATAAAATAAATGTATAAATAAAAATATTTCCAGGGATGATACATTGGATAGATTTTACATCTGAAAATATTGATAATTTTAAATATGATTTAAATACTACTAAAACCAACCAAAATCCCATTATTTTTATTTCAGATCCAGTTATAATGTAGTATTATGTACAATTTAAAATTAAAAAATTAGTCATAGAAACTCCGCCTCTGATTGATAAAGATTTTTTAATAATTTCATTATTTTTTGTAAAATATTTTGATTTCAAAGATTGTATAATTTTTTAGACACATTTAAATATTTTTTAACATTACAGCAATATTTTTTTCATAATCTACATACTTTATTTACCTTGCTTAAATTATTCGAAGAAGATTTCTTTATTAGTTATTGAAATATGATTTTATATATAAAATGAGGCCTTTGAAAATTGAACAATCATTAATGGCAACTCGTGGCATTTTTCCAAAACTTTGATAATTTTTTCTCATATTTTCACTATTTTTATTTTATAACCATTTAAAAGATATTTGTACGTACAATTAAAAAAAGCAATAACACGCTGCCTTCGGTTAATAATAAATTTTTGATTAACACATTATTTTTGACAAAATTCTTGATTTTAAAAATTCACAAGATTAAAGACACTCTTAGTGTTTAAACATGATAAAAAACAAGAAATAATAATCTGCCTACATTATTTGTCATATGTACATTATTTGAAAACTATTTAGTGATTTTATATTGAAATGACTTTGTTTTTTTATAATTGCAGTCTTCGAATATCGAACTGTCATTAAAAAAATTTGAAACAATTTTTCAAAATTTTTATATTTTTTATCTTAAAAAATATTTCACTTAGGATCAAGAAAATTAAAGGTGATTACGTCTTAAAATAAGCTATAAACAAACCCAATTTCATTGAAATTTGTGACAGCGATTAAAGGGCTTAGGGGAACTGACATGGAATGACTCTGCTTGATTTCATTTGAAATGCACCTCAAAATATTTTTAAATAGGAAATACTACCAAAAACACCCAAAATCCCACTTTTTTAATTTCAGAATCAGGTAAAGGACACCTTTAAATATATCTCCCACAAAAAATAAATTTAATAAAAATACCGCCTTTTGTTGATAATTCTTTTTTTGTTAATGCATTATTTTTCATAAAAAATTCACGACTTCAAAGTTTAAATATTTTTTTAGACACACTTAAAATGTTATAAGCGTAACAATATATTTTTTTCATAAGCTGCGTACCCTAAATATTATGCATAAATTATTTGAAGATGATTTGTAGAGTAGATATTGAAATATTATTATATATATGACATGCTACATTTGAAAACCGAGCTGTCAAGAATGGCAACTGACGGCAGTTTTTCAAAATTTTGACAATTTTTTTTTTAGAAACTATTTCACCAAGGAGCAAAACAAATTACTGGTGATCATATCTTAATAGTAAGAACAAACACATGCAGTTTCATTAAAATCTGTGATGGTGGGTTACATATTGATATTTTACTGCCTGATTTGATGTGGAATGCCCCTACCATGTTCGACTCCACATATGTATCTGAAACAACTTTCTCAAAACGTGATTTTTTGAAGAACAAATATCGTTCGCGATTAACAGACGCCTACCTTGAAGACATTCTTCGCATTAGCTGTTCACCACGTGAACCAACACTGTAAAAAAAACGGACTAAAACGGAAAATTTTCTGTAACTTATGGGTAAAAATTCCCGTAAAAAAACGGAAATAGTACTGGCGTCGAGATTGCCAGTAGTATTTCCGTTTTTTAGTCCTTTTTTTTTTTTTTTTTTTTTTTTTTTTTTACAATGAACTATAAAAACATACTCAAGACCGTAATAGTAATTTTTCGCATTAATTTTTCAACGAATACCTGCCTTTTCTGTTTTATTATGTGTATGTAAAAGTTTTCAGAACGTATACCTGTGTATGTAGTATTTTTTCAGAACGAATAGCTGAGTTTTTTTATTTTCTATTATATGTATGTGTACGTTAAAATAAAAATTTTAAAGTAATAAGTACTTATTTATGTGTTTCTTTCTCTAGTCCTCGATAAATTTTTTCAAAAGTACAGTAGAACCTCGATTATCCGAAGTAATTGGGACCAACCCTCTTTCGGAAAATCGAAATTTTCGGATAGTCGAGAATGCTTCCATTTTAAGATTAAGGAGAAATATATGCAATATTTCTTATTATAGTAACAAGTCCTTAGCATAAATAAAGGAAAGTAAAATAGAAACAAGAATAAATTATCTGAATTTTAATTTTGAAATTTAGTACCTTTTACATATATCACAAGGGTTTGAAAAAATGTTTTGTTTGTCGCAATTTCGATTGCCTTTGCTTTGAAGCTCTATCACGGAGTTTTTTTAATATTACTAGTTCACCAGTATCACAGTCTTCTTCCTGCTCCAGCCATGCCAAACATTTTGCAAAACATTCAAAAGCTTCAGAATTGCTAATCTGTTCGTTTTCTTCGTTCCACTTTGCAGCATACGGGAGCGCTAAGAAAGGGGATCGGAAATATTTATATGTACTCATAGTTCGGAAAGGACAGCTTGCACACAAGGAATATGATAGTTAAAAAAAAAAAGCTTTCAAAATGGATTTTGCACACAAGAAATGTGATAGTAAAAAAAAAAAAAGCTTCAAAAATGAATTTCGGTTAACCGAGAGTTTCAGTTAAAAGACTTTCCGATAAAAGAGGTTCTACTGTATTCGGACACCTCTTAAAATTACCTGCTGACTCTTGTTTTAGGGTTTCGTTTAGCTGACGAAACCCTATTCGCCTCTCTGCCCTGCCTGTCTGTCTGTCACAGAGTTCGTAGGAAACTGTATAAGTTTGAGACTTGAAATTTTGTGAACTAACAGCTGAATATCTCCTGTCACACAACGAATAATAAAATTTTGAAAAAGTCGTATAATATTTTAATTAAATGAATCCGAGGATTTCTTCAACTTTTTTAGATTTCAAAACAGAATCTTAATTTCAGCATTTATTAAAAAGAATGTATAGCTTATTCGATAGCGTGTCCGTTTCATTTGTCACCGACGAAAGTTGAAAAATTTCAAATAAACTTATCATCATTTTGGCGGAATTCCTTTTTAATACTTTCCAACAAAGTTGAAAAGTGTTTATGACTTGGGTTTATCTGTCCGCGCTCTAACTCCCGTAAATGTACTCGAATCGCCCTGAAATTTTTGGATGTTATTGACGTTTACCATAGTACGTTCCCTATTTCAAATGACGTTTGTAGCATGTTTAATTCATTTACAGGGACAGTCAAAAGTTTCCCGTTACATTACGGCCTATGGGAAAAAATCGTTTAAAATGATTTTTAATGGTGTTACACGCTTTCAAACATAATAAAATTGATATGCATTAATGAAGTAAACTAAAATATGCATTCTGCAGAATATGCGATCTAAAGAATAGTTATTATTCATTGACAGGGACATACAAAAGAATTCCGTTTCATAATGATATAGGGATGGAGGGAATTGTTTGCGGCGTATTTTAATTATGTTAAATTATTTCATGTATAATGAAATTGTTATACGTCGCTGAGGTTTACTATAACTTATTTCATGTATAATATGATAGCATTCACAGGGACACACAAAAGATTTCAGATGCTATATTGTATCCGAAGTACTGCACATTAGCGATGATTGTTGGAAATGCATTTTTAGGTGCGTTCGTAATTATATAAATACGTAGCACCTATAGTCGTCGTTCAGTCCGTCCGTCTGTCCGTCTGTCTGTCCGCATGTAACAGAGCAAAAACTACCCAACCGAATGGTCTGAAATTTCAAATATATGATTGTTGCAAAATTTTGTCGAGCCATTTCAAATTTTATGAAAATCGTATGTATAGTTTAATTACAGGGACAGTCAAAAGTTTTTCTTTACATTACGGCCAATGGGAAAAATTATTGCAAGTGCATTTTAATGATATTAGAGCCTTCCGAATGATCTGAAATTTTAAAGATATAATTGTTGCAAAATTTTGTCGAGCCATTTCAAATTTTAGGAAAATCGGATGATAGTTTAATTACAGGGACAGTCAAAAGTTTTTCTTTACATAACGGCCAATGGGAAAAATTATTGCAAGTGCATTTTAATGATATTAGAGCCTTCCGAATGATCTGAAATTTTAAAGATATAATTGTTGCAAAATTTTGTCGAGCCATTTCAAATTTTAGGAAAATCGGATGTATAGTTTATTTACAGGGACAGTCAAAAGTTTTTCTTTACATTACGGCCAATGGGAAAAATTATTGCAAGTGCATTTTAATGATATTACAGCCTTCCGAATGGTCTGAAATTTTAAAGATATAGTTGTTGCAAAATTTTGTTGAGCTATTTCAAATTTTAGGAAAATCGGATGTATAGTTTAATTACAGGGACAGTCAAAAGTGTTCCGTTACATTACGGGAATGGGAAAAAATTATTGGAAGTGCATTTTAATGATGTATCAGACTATGCACTTTATGAAGTGCAAAAAATTATACGTTCAGTACAATATGGGGTGCAAAAAATAATTATAAAACTAGTTATAGTACGAACGCACCTCATTTGCCACGTTTGACGAGCAATTTCCAACTTGTTAATTATGATATGCGCATTAATGACTATATTTATGAATACTATGTTATCTATTCAACCGTTTTTACTTGTCACTTATGGCTAATATGGGTTCAAAACTTTACGTAAACTTATATTGATTTAGTAGCTTTCCTTTTTACATTTTATTGCTTATAGAACTTCTTTATTTTAAAAGCAATACCTTCATCACCTGGAATATAATGTTAATTGTTTCCTATAACGTAAATTAATTTAAAAGAACTGACATTAAATTTAAAGTGTTTCATAGATGGCGTTAGCCGTTCCGTAGTTGACTATTCTCGGATCTACCCTTTTTGTAAAATGGAATTGTCCAGTTCAAAGGTATAAATTGCGTTTCCCTAATCAATTGCCGCGCTCTCTCTTTTCTGTTCATTTCTTTAAAGTTATCATTATGATTTTAATATGTTTAAGTTACAGTAAGATATTTAGTTTGAGTTTTACGATGTTTTTAGAAAACGGTTTTAGCTATGATTTAAATTTAAGCTGTTTTGAAAAGCTCCAGGTGTATTGAAGTTAATCCGGTTTTAACCAAAGTTATTTTTAATGATTCACTTAGCTATTTTAAACAAAGTTGGCTCTGAATATTTTTCAACTTAAATCTGTATTTTTATAAAGTAATTGAATGAAATAGAATTCAAATAAAGAACTGTCGTCAACAATATCTGACTTTTCTATGGATTCAACATACAGTTTTGTAACAGGTATCTTCCACAGCACATTTACAGTTCCTCTGCTGATAGCAGTATAAGTGTATATCAGACCTGTATTGATACAGGCTAAGAGAAGAGGTTATGGGCAACCAATGCCATACCTGGATAATAGAAGCGTGTTGAATTTAAATAAGAAGAGTCATAAATTTTAGCCCCATTTCAAAGACAAATGTGTTTGTTAAGAAGGGGGGCTGATATTTTTTGAAGATGGCGAGTATGCAAGTACAGATCGATAAGCTTGGAGCTTTAAACTACTCAACTTGGCAAATGGATATGAAATACCTTCTGTTGGAGAAGAACGCATGGGATATTGTCGCTGGAATTGAGAAGGAACCTGAAATTGATGCCGATAAGGGAATTACAGCAAAGGATGTGAAAGATTTTCATACTAGGAAAAGGATTGCTTTATCCACAATCTATTTAAATATGGGAAAGGACTTTAGAAAAATCATAGGGAACAAAGATAATCCCAAAGATGTATGGGATGTATTAAAGAAACATTTCGAGCCTGATAATAGATCACGGCATATGTTCCTGTTTTCCGAGTTCATGTCCTGTAAAGTAAAGCCAGATGAAAAGATAGATTTATTTGCTGCCAGGTTAAATAGAATTGCCGATCAACTGAACGACCTTGGTCATCCTGTTGAAGAGGTGTATAAATCATTTCAACTCCTGCGTCATCTCCCAAGCCATTTCGACAGCATAGTGCAAGTTATATTATGTTGGATGGAGGAAAAGTTTATTTTTAACGATATTCTAATGGAATTAATCGCCGAAGAATCAAGATTAGCCCTGCGAGATTTAGACAAACGTAAAGAACTTTTCGTTGAGACTCAACATATACAGAAAAGTAGACTTCGATGCTTTCGATGTGGGAGCACAAACCATCTACAGAGGGATTGTCGACAACGCCGAAGAGATTCTAGAAGTTATAATCGACGTGTTCCATCTGTTTCTAGTGTGTCTGATGCCTCCGAATCCAGTTCCGAACGTGCCCAGTCTCCAGTTAAGAGAAACAGGAATCGCAGAGACAAAGCGAAGGAATCATCATCAAACTCTAACAGCGTTAAACGAAAAGGTAAAAACAATCCTTTCTTGTTTTATATTCAGGCAAATTTGAGTGGTAGTGAAAGCGAAAATAGCTGGTTATTTGATATCGCAGCTTCACACCATTTTTTCCGTGATAAGAGTTTGTTTTATAAATTTAATCCTTTAAAAGATGAAAAAATGTTTGTTGCTGTAAATGGTGTTACTTTTCCGATAGAAGGAAAGGGAAATGTAAAGTTAAAGTTTGGCCAAAGGCTGTTTTTCTTTTCTGATGTAATGTATTCCCCTAAACTAAGGAAAAATCTTATTTCAGGTCCAAAATTGGATGTAAAAGGTGTAAAATTTACTGGTGAAGGCGGTAAGGTGGAGGTGTCCAAAGATGGTCAATATTTATTTACTGCTTTTCTTAGGGATGGTACTTATCATTTGTATCCTAAAATTCCAAGTTTAGTTCCTAAAAAGGTTAAATTTGAAACGTCCCATCTATCTAAAGATGATTTCAGAATTTGGCATCGCAGATTCGCGCATGTAAGTCCAGATTTGATAGAAAATACGGCCAAAAATGAAAGTGTTAGAGGTCTTCCCCGGGTTAAATCAGGAAAATTTTTTTGCGAAATATGTGAACTTAGTAAACATAGACGTACGTCATTTAAATCAATTAATAGGATTAGATCTAAACGTCCCCTCGAGTTGTTGTTTATGGATGTCTGGGGGCCTGTAAGAGAGAAAGGAAGAAACGGAGAGAGATATTTTCTCTCAATTATTGACGATTTTTCGCGTAAGGCCACAGTTTTTCCCATAAAGGAAAAATCCGAAGTGTTTGGAATTGTTCGTAATCATGTGATCCGGGCGGAGAGATTTCTCGAACGTAAAGTAAAGTACATCCGATCAGATAATGGCGGGGAGTTTAAAAATGATAATTTTAGGATTTTCTGTGAAGGGAGAGGCATTAAACACGAATTTACGGACGTGTACTCCCCTGAACAGAATGGGACTATTGAGAGATACAATCAAACGATTGCTAACGGCATCAGATCAATTTTAAGTGAAAGTGGTTTAAAACGAAGTTTCTGGCCGGAGGCAGCGTTGTATTTTACGTATACTTGGAATCGCATTTGTCACAAATCTCAGTCGAAGACTCCTTTCGAACTTTATAGTGGCTCTAAACCATCCGTTAGACACTTAAAACCCTTTGGAGCTATAGCATATATAGGTGTTCCCAAGCAACTTAGGTCGAAACTTGATGCAAAAGCAAAAAGGGGGGTAATGATTGGTTACGCCTTCAGTACTAAAGGTTACCGGGTTTGGTTACCTGAAGAAAACAAAATTATTGAAACCATTAATGTTTCTTTCAATGAGGAACTCCCAGATAGTGTCCGGCGCAGTGGAGTCGTGATGGGTTCAAAAGAAATAGGATCTCCTATTTTTGATAAGGAATCTGATGAAGAGTTTGAAGGTGAGGTTGAAAATAATGATACCCCAAATATAATTTATTTCCCTTCGTATAAACCTCCAGATTTATCCTCTTCAGAGGAGGAGAATTCCACAGAGGAAAGAAAATCAAGTAAAGATGTTTTGAGGGGGGTTCCACTCTCTGATACTGTTTGGTTAAGAAAAGTTGCCCGAGTGCTTATGGTAATCGTAACTACATTTACTATTACGAACAGGGAAAATCTGAAAGGTTGAGATCCTTAAACGATGTAGAAAAGTATTGTAAAAAGCACCTTAAATTTGAACCTCATATTTTCTGTTTTAAAGGATCAAATAAATTTAAAGGAGTGGTTTCAGGTCAAGAGGATAGTTCTTGTTCAAATACGGAGACTTCTGATATTAATAAAGATATATGACATCAAAATACCAACTACCTATAAACAAGTTTTAAAATCCCCACAAAGGAAATTTTGGGAACAGGCCATGAGAGAAGAATTGAAAACTATGAGAGAAAGGGGAGTCTGGAAACTAGTTAAGTTACCAAGCGATGCTAAACCCTTAGGTTGTAGGTGGGTTTTCACATTAAAAAAGAGGATGACAAGGGCAAAATTGTAAGGTATAAGGCCCGCCTAGTGGCACAAGGTTTCAAACAAATAAAGGGGGAAACCTATGATGAAACTTTTTCACCGGTTGTTAATTTTGCCATTATTAGATTTTTCTTTTCCCTTTTAGTCTCCTGTAAAAAATGGACACACCTACAATGCGACGTAAAATGTGCTTATTTATATGCACCTTTGGCCGAAACAATATATATGTCCCAACCTCCAGGATTTGTGGAAAACGAAAATTTAGTATGTAAATATAGAAAAAGCTTTATATGGTTTACATCAGTCTGGTAGAATGTGGTATTTTGAAATAAATAAAATTTTGCATGATATAGGGTTTGTCAAGTTTGAATGGTGCAATTGTGTGTATAGTTTTGATGATAACATTATCGTGCTTCTTTATGTAGACGACATAGTAATTTTCGGTAAAAATGAAAGAATGGTGGAAAAGGTTGTCAAACTTTTGACTGGTTATTTTGATCTTAAGATACTAGGTAAAACCAGAAAGCTATTGGGTGTAGAATTCGAGGAGGGTAATGACTATCTAGCAATACATCAAATTCCATATATTGATGAGATTTGTCAAAAATTTAAAAAGTTTAAGTTCCCTATCACTTCACTCCCAATAAGCAAAGGTGTAGTTTATTCAAAAACCCAATCCCCTCAATCCGATAACGAAATATTTGAAATGTCTAAAATTCCATACAGAAGTGTTTTAGGATGTTTGTCGTTCCTATCTAATAGAACCAGGCCCGATATTGCTTATGCAGTAAATATATTTAACCAATTTCAAAATAACCCTGGATTAGTACATTGGCATGGATTATTAAAGCTTTTGGGATATGTTTGTTTTACTAAATCTTTAAAATTGAATTTGAATTGTAAAAATGTACATGTAATTGCATATTCAGACGCCGATTTTGCCACAAACAGGGATGACAGAACTTCAATGGGAGGTCAGTTATTACTTTTAGATAAATCACCAATAATGTGGAGGTCCTTTAAGGAAAAATGTATAAGTTTATCGACCATGGAATCGGAATTTATTGCGATGACAGAAGCTGCAAGAGAGCTCTTATGGTTCGATAGAATAATGGACGAATGCATTGGTCGAAGGATAATTTGTGATAGAAAGGAAAAATCTTTATTATTGGTTGATAATCAGGCCACCATTAGTTTTGTCAAATACCCCATTGAAAACCACAGAACGAAGCACATAGATGTAAAGTTATTTTTTATTAGAGATTTGGTATATAAAAATATTTTTGAAGTAAAATATGTTAAAAGTAAAGAAAATTACGCGGACATCTTCACCAAGCCCCTTAGTAAATTTGAATTATCAGGGTTTAAATTAAACGTTTTCTTGGATTGTTAAATTTTGTTAAATACCCCTCATTGCATTAAAGTGTATTTATATAATATTTATTGTACTAGATAGTCCAGCTTCTGTATAAAAGATGTATTTTAAAGTTTTGACTATATAAGGTTATGTATAAGATCAATTTTTTTTTGTGTAAAAATTGAATTTAGTTTAGCCTTGTGAACCAATTTAAAATCCCGCCGGAATGCAATAAGTACCCTTGGCCCTTCCATTCTCCGGGGCTCGAGCGGCCTTTCGTAACGTCTCGTGAAAGGTGAAAATGTAATCCGGCCAGAGTCTACAGGGGATAGTGTCGGACGAAGGTGTAACTGTTGCAGGAAGGCCCATTTGCGGGCATGTTAAAGTTTAATTCAGTAAGTCCTTCATTTTAATATTGGAAATGCCACTTTAGTATCCCGGTTCACTTGATGAAACTTAAATATAAGAGTTTAATTATACATGAAGTCGATTTCATTACGTTAACATTGTTGTAAGTTTATTGAGATTGACCATGAACTTTATTGGTTTAAGATTTTTTGAGCTGGATTTGAAATGAAGGTTTGGTCTTGTTTCAGTTGTTGAAGTGGAAATCTGAATGCGTAATTTGAATTATTGATATGTAAAAAATCTGCGTTTATTATATACAGTGGAGATATGAAGTTATAAGTTAAACATTTATAGAGTATATTATGTGTTATGAAAGAGAATGGAATCATGGGCCCATGTATGATGAAGGATGAAAGATGATGGATGAATGTGATAATTAATAAAGTTTTGAATATGTATAATTTTTCAGAAATTTATATTGAAATATATTGATTGAAAATGTATTGAAACTATATTGAAATTGTTTTAAAATGAAGTCACGTTAGATGTTGTATTAAAACGATTTGCTTTTCAGAAAGATTTGACTTTATCTAGTAATGTATTAGGAATATTAATTGAAGCTGATGGACTGTTGAAGTTTAAACCAGAGTTAAATTTTAGATACTGTGGTTGGAAATATTGCATTTTAGATGCATGAGGGTAATTTGTTTCTTGTTATATAGTGTTATAAATCTTGTCAATGTTTAGTAATTGTATGTTACTGTTTAAAAGGCGACAAGTTATATTTGGATAAAAATGTTGGATTTTATGAGAAGATTGAAGATGTAATGGTAAAAGTTCAGATTGAATTTTTGTTTGACCTTTGTAAATTCAGAGCGAATTTTGGAATTTCTAGGGATTTGTTAACTGTTTAAATTTTTCTTTCCCATGAGTGACAAGTGGGGGGCTTTGTTATCTATTCAACCGTTTTTACTTGTCACTTATGGCTAATATGGGTTCAAAACTTTACGTAAACTTATATTGATTTAATAGCTTTCCTTTTTACATTTTAATGCTTATAGAACTTCTTTATTTTAAAAGCAATACCTTCATCACCTGGAATATAATGTTAATTGTTTCCTATAACGTAAATTAATTTAAAAGAACTGACATTAAATTTAAAGTGTTTCATAGATGGCGTTAGCCGTTCCGTAGTTGACTATTCTCGGATCTACCCTTTTTAGGTGCGTTCGTAATTATATAAATACGTAGCACCTATAGTCGTCGTTCAGTCCGTCTGTCCGTCTGTCCGTCTGTCCGTCCGTCCGCATATAACAGAGCAAAAACTACCCAACCGAATAGTCTGAAATTTTAACTATATGATTGTTGCAAAAATTTGTCGAGCCATTTCAAATTTTATGAAAATCGGATGTATAGTTTAGTTACAGGGACATTCAAAAGTTTTTCTTTACATTACGGCCAATGGGAAAAAATTATTGCAAGTGCATTTTAATGATGTTACAGTCTTCCGAATGGTCTGAAATTTTAAATATATAATTGTTGTGCAAAATTTTGTAGAGCCGTTTCAAATTTTATTAAAATTGGGTGTATAGTTTAATTACAGGGACAGTCAAAAGTTTTCCATTACATTACGGGCAATGGGAAAAAATTATTGCAAGTGCATTTTAATGATGTTACAGACTGTGCACTTATGAAGTGCAAAAAAATATACATTCAGTACAATATGGGGTGCAAAAAATAGTTATAAAACTAGTTATACTGCGAACGCACCTCATTTGCCATGTTTGACGAGCAATTTCCTACTTGTTGTAAAATGGAATCGTCCAGTTCAAAGGTATAAATTGCATTTTCCTAATCAATTGCTGCGCTCTCTCTTTTCTGTTCATTTCTTTAAAGTTATCATTATGATTTTAATATGTTTGAGTTTAAGTTACAGTAAGATATTTAGTTTGAGTTTTACGATGTTTTTAGAAAACGGTTTTAGCTATGATTTAAATTTAAGCTGTTTTGAAAAGCTCCAGGCGTATTGAAGTTAATCCGGTTTTAACCAAAGTTATTTTTAATGATTCACTTAGCTATTTTAAACAAAGTTGGCTCTGAATATTTTTCAACTTAAATCTGTATTTTTATAAAGTAATTGAATGAAATAGAATTCAAATAAAGAACTGTCGTCAACAATATCTGACTTTTCTATGGATTCAACATACAGTTTTGTAACAGGTATCTTCCACAGCACATTTACAGTTCCTCTGCTGATAGCAGTATAAGTGTATATCAGACCTGTATTGATACAGGCTAAGATACTACATTGTTTGTATAAATGATATAATTCCTATACAGGACTACACAAAAGAATTCGTAAGGGGTTCATGAGCGAAAATTGTTTAAAGATCAGTGATGGAACAGCTGCGCCAATTGCTCTAATTGCGCCAAACCGATAATGCTGCGCATTTCTGCGCCAAAACGATCATTTTTCAACAAAATTGCGCCCAACTGCGCCAATTCGATAATAATTCTTGAGCCAAATCGATCATTTTCAACCCGAATTTCGCCAAAAGATTGCGAAAAACATGCGAATTTGGTCAAAAGATCGACAAAAACACGCGATGTTTGTCAAATGACCGCAAATAAAACGTAAATTTTAACAAAGGATCGCGAAAAAAACGTGGATTTTGTCAAAGGATCGCTAATTTTGTCAAAAAATGAACAAAACACGGTCAAAAGATCGTGAAAAAACGCTACTTTCGTTAAAATATCGCGAAAAAATCCGCGAATTTCGTCAAAAGATCGCAAAAACACTTGAATTTCGTCAAAAGGTCCCGAAAAACACGCGAATTTTGTCAAAGGATCGCGAAAAAAACGTGAATTTTTTCAAAGGATCGCTAATTTCTTCAAAAAACGAAAAAACGGGGTCAAGAGATCGTGAAAAAATGCTACTATATTTAAAAGATACAGAAAAAACCGCAAACTTCATCAAAACACCCGCAAATTTCATCAAAAGAACGCAAAAAACACGCGAATTTCGTCAAAAGATCGCGAAAAACATGCGAAGTTTGTCAAAGGATCACGAAAAAAAAACGTGAAGTTTTTCAAAGGATCGCTAATTTCTTCAAAAAACGAACAAAACGGGGTCAAAAGATCGTAAAAAAAAACGCTAATTTATTTAAAAGATACAGAAAAACCCCGCAAATTTCATCAAAAGGTCTGTAACGACTTGGACTGTCTTACAATATTTCCTGCAGAAAACCCTCAGTGGCACAGATTCAACATACAGGAAAAACTAATGTGTTTCCAAAGCAGAGCAAAAATATAGCTAAGTTCACTAATCTGAACGGGAAGATAAAACGAACCAGTCGATGACCATCGATCTACTACGTTTGACAGTCTACGACAGTTCGCTAATGCAAAGGACCACCAGAGGTGTCTTTGATACACCTCTAGGTTTCTTGGGCAACCGACCTGGGTGGAATAACAGCCGAGGTGGCTAAGAGACGGCATCTAGGCCGGTAACAGATAAAAGGTATACTGCGATGTTGGTACAGGGTGCCATAGCAGTACAGAGATCTTTATCTCTATTAAGAACAATCATCTACTGATTATTAATAAACCTAAAAGGACATTGATCAGCAAATCTCTTAATTGCAGTGAAGCAATATTCAGTATTTTTCTCAAACGGACTTGTGCAACAAGCTGCCACTTTCTCATAAACTTTGTTTTGACTTTGCATCTAATCTTTTCAACATTATAAATTGCTGTGTTGTATATAAGTACCAAATTATTTAGCCAAGAGATAAAATGTTTGTCTTAGCAAATAAAACCTTTTTGTCTTCAATCTAAATGAATATTGGTTTTTATGCCTTTGAAGTAATACCGCTCATCGCTACCGCCTTCTTAGGATTCCGCACAGGTTTCAAATTTCGTTAAAAGATCGTGAAAAACACGAGATTTCCGTTAAAAGATCGCGAAATTTCGTCAAAAGATCGCGATTAACACGCGAATTTCATCAAAAGATCGCGAAAAAAACGTGAATTTTTGTCAAAGGAGCGCTAATTTCGTCAAAAAGCGAACAAAACACGGTCAAAAGATCGTGAAAAAACGCGATTTCGTTAAAAGATTGCGACCCCCCCCCCCCCAATTTCATCAAAAGATCGCAAAAAACACTCGAAATTCGTCAAAAGATCGCGAAAAAAACGTGAATTTTGTCAAAGGATCGCTAATTTCATCAAAATATGAACAAAACACGGTCAAAAGATCGTGAAAAAACACTACTTTCGTTAAAATATCGCAAAAAACCCCGTAAATTTCATCAAAATATCGCAAAAAACACGCGAATTTCATCAAAGGATCGCGAAAAAAAACGAAAGATCGGAAGATCGCGAACAAACGTCAAAGGATCGCTAATTTTTTCAAAAACCGAACAAAACGGGGTCAAAAGATTATGAAAAAACGCGAATTTCGTTAAAAGATCGAGGGAAAAAAACCCTCAAATTTCATCAAAAAATCGCAAATTTTGTCAAAATATCGCAAGAAACCGCAAATTTCGTCAAAATATTTCGAAAAACATGCTAATTTCATCAAAAGATAGCGAAAAACACGCTGATTTCAACAAAGGATCTGAATAACATGCTAAAAATACGCAAATTTTGTCAAAAGATTGCAAAAAACATGCAAATTTCATCAAAGGATTGCGAGATAACGCAAATTTTGTAATTTTGTGAAAGAATCGCAGAAAAAAACTCTAATTTCATCAAAGAATTGCAGAAAACTCAAATTTCGTCAAAGAATTGCAGAAAAAAAACGAAAATTTCGTCAAATTGCCAAAAAAATAAAATAAAATGCAAATTTCGCCAAAGAATACCAAAATGACTTTTTGCTGCTCCAAAATAGTTATACTTTCTGCTCCAAAGTGGCTTTTTGCTGCTCCAAAATAGTTATTTTCTACTCCAAAATGAGCGTTTTTGCTGCTCCAAAATGGCTTTTTGCTGCTCCAAAGTGAGGTCCATGCTGTTCCATCACTGAAAGGTGGTTTTTAACCCTTTCAAGTGCGGTGGTTCATTTTTGTACCACTTAATTTTAATTCCTAAATGCCACATTGGCACCAGAATATTAAAATGAAATTTTTTCTTGTATTAAGTACGTGAACAAAAGCTTTTGCTTATTTTAAAATAAATTAGTTAATAAATTCTGGTGTCATTCACTCATTTTAGAATTTTAAGAATAGAAGTACCTTGCCCCTGAAAGGGTTAAATGAGTTATGCATTTTCACGCTGAACTCCATTTAGTTTACTAAGAAATGTTTATAGAATATCGATAAAATGATATACAGGGTCACGCAAAGAATTGGATACATGGCCGTCTATACATGATAATTTCTGCAAATGTTATTTCAGTAGTTTTAAGTGTGTTTAAGTTTAAATTAAATTTTAGCTAAATAGTGGCGTGTAATAAGGGTTGTACAAAAGTATTCAAGTATGTTTCCATCTATTAGTATAAATTGTTGAAACAGAAATTTCAACCCGTTATGTGTTTTCTTGCTAAACTAAATTTTTCGATTATATAGTATATATATCAACGTACTGATGAAATACAGGGCAGTTAAAAAAACTGGAATACATACTTGGCTATGGACAGTAACTGCAGAAATTAGTTTTTCAAATGTTTTGTGCGTTTTCTAACAGCCGTAATGCTGTTCTCAAAACGGTTGGTAGTTTCACTCGACCAAACCTCGGATTTGAATCGGGAAAGAAATTTATTTCTGTTATTGAAAAATTAGATTGTTGGATGTGAACCAGGTTTGGGGTTGAATCTAAATAGAATTTTCAGCTTGTACCCGATCCGCGTAGGACTTTGAAAGGAATTTATGAGGGAGAAACCTCCACACATTTTAAATTTTAATTAAAGGCCGGATGATGTTGATGGCAGTACATCGCTTCGCTTCGCAGAACCCTTTTTGTGGGCTCTTACCCCAACAATTGACTGCAAACACTTCAAAAGCTTACGATGTTATTTATTGAAAACTTCGTGTAAACATATTTTGATGAGGTGGTCCGCTAAACAGGCGTGGCTTTACCATAGAAGAGTGTCAAGCCGAGAGTACCACTTGCACATAATTCAATGTCATCATCCTATGGAATCAAAGCCAATTTTGAGAATCAAAACACTCCACAAAATTAGCCGTTACATAGAAATGCAATGGTAGAGAATTTAAATTATCGGTGAATAAAATGATAAAACAATATCCCGAAAACTACAGCCAGTAACCCCATTGAAACATCTACGAAACGTTAGAATCTATTTACATTACTGGTAACATACCGGGTGTCCCAAAAAGGACTGACTGATTTTAAAATTCAATAACTTGCAAACGGTGACAGATATTAAAAAAATTCTTGCAGGAGGGTTATGCATAAGGTCAAAAGATTTATTACAGTGATTTTCAATTTTAGTTCGAATTACAAACAATAGATGGCGCTGTAAGCAATAGTCGCTAAATACAGGCTCGATTTTTGGTCCTTTATCTTGTTCCATGCAGAAAAAGGGGATGGAAATGTATTATCCGGGCCACGAAGTACCAAAAATCGAGCCTGAATTTAGCGACTATTGCTTACAGCGCCATCTATTGTTTGTAATTCGAACTAAAATTGAAAATCACTGTAATAAAACTTTTGACCTTATGCATAACCCTCCTGCAAGAATTTTTTTAATATCTGTCACCGTTTGCACGTTATTGAATTTTAAAATCAGTCAGTCCTTTTTGGGATACCCGGTATATACATTTGCCTTAAATTTATTGTCTGAATACAATGGTATAAGTAGGTGATAACTCTTGTTAACAAAAATATTAGCTTTAAATTTTATAAAATGAGGTGGAAATGAGACACATAAAAATCCTAAATAAACAGATTAGTTTTAAATTTTATTGAACATGATAGGAAAATAACTATCATAAATCTTGATATATAATTTAAGATGTTGAATTAAAGAAGTAGACAAGCAAAACTGAAAGTGATAATGATTCAATAAGTTTAATATTTTTTATAATTTACTTCCGTATTAAAGCAAAGAGAAATAAACATGAAAATGTATTTCTCCATGAGATTACCTTTTAAAGAATACTGTTATACTTTTTGAATAAAAGGTACGAAAGGGTAAAATTTAATTTAAAAATTGGATTAAAAGAACAATATATGATGCTTCATCGTAGAATTAAAGATATTTTTCATAACAGAATAAATGTCAATGACTTTTTTTTATATGTTTTACTAGGTTACAAACTGAAGATTACAGCGGAGCTATACATGTTGGAACACATATAGATGCCCCTTGTCATATTGTGCAGGGACAATGGACGCTCGAACAAATACCTTTAGAACGTTTCATGGCTCCGGCAGCTGTAGTAGACATCAGCAATAGGAGTAAAAACGACAAAGACGCAAATTTGGAAGTGGAAGACTTGATCGACTGGGAAAATAAGACGAATAAGAGCCTTGATGGTACTGTTGTACTAGTTAATAGCGGATGGGGTAAAAAGTGGGGCAACGAGAAAGATTTCCTTGGAAGCGACACACCGACGGACACCAGTACTCTTCATTTCCCAGGTAATACATTATTTTATGTATTTTAGGTACCTTTTATATAATAATTCTCAGGTTTCTGTATAGTAATCTTTAATTTATATATAGTACTAGCTAGTGATAATAACCTTAAATGAGCATCAAACTTGTAGGAATTTATATCTTTAACCCGATTTTGTCTGAATTTATATTTTGAAATTTAAAAAATCGCGAAAAATATTTATTTTTATTGATAAAAGCGTTCATAAGAAGATATTTTCTTGTTTTCTCCGCGTAGGGTCGTTTCATGGCTAAAAAGGAAAATAGTAGTTTTTGTTGTCCAAGTTCTTTAAAATGTTTATCCGTTATAAATAAAACGGTTAATAATTCGCAGGTTTCTGTATAGTAATCTTTATATATAGTACTAACTAGTGATAATAACCTTAAATGAATATCAAATTTGTAGGAATTTATATCTTTAACCCGATTTTGTCTGCATTTATATTTTGAAATTTAAAAAATCGCGAAAAATATTTATTTTTATTGATAAAAGCGTTCATAAGAAGATATTTTCTTGTTTTTTCCGCGTAGGGTCGTTTCATAGCTAAAAAAGGAAAATAGTAGTTTTTGTTGTCCAAGTTCTTTAAAATGTTTATCGGTTATAAATAAAACGGTTAATAATTCACAGGTTTCTGTATAGTAATCTTTATATATAGTACTAGCTAGTGATAATAACCTTAAATGAATATTAAATTTGTTGGAATTTATATCTTTAACCCGATTTTGTCTGAATTTAAATTTTGAAATTGGAAAAATCACGAAAAATATTGATTTTTGGTGATACGCTCATAAGAAGATATTTTCTTGTTTTTTGCGGGTAGGGTCGTTTCATAGTTAAAAAAGGAAAATGGTAGTTTCTGTTGTCCAAGTTCTTTAAAAAGTTTATCGGTTATAATTAAAACGGTTTTGCAGCCTGCATAAAAAGTTTTTGAAAAATTGCTGAAAACTTTAGCAGAAGGACTTAAAAAAGTTATTATTAATAAATGCTTGGTTTGAATTTGCGTAACAGGATTTCACCTTTCGTTACAATTATGTTATTTTGCACAAAACATATAATAAATTTTGCAAAAATATAATAAATTTCACAAGCTATATAGTTGTCCAAATGCTTAAACATTTTTATATGCTACGTAATATATGTGTCCACTGCGTGAAAAATCGGTTTAAATAAATAAATAAATAAATAAAAAATTGTTATTTAGCGGTAAATGGGCTCGAAATCACTGCAACTGGGGAGAAGTGGGTGCGGTTTCAACCGTTTAAAAGAAAAATACAGTTCTTTTTCTCCAAAGCCTGTGTTATAATTTTCTTGCTAAGATAATGGTATTTAGTTGTAAAAAGCAGTGTTTTTCTTCTGTTATTTTTCTTTCTTTCTTTCTTTGTTTATTTTGCAGCTAGATAAATTATATGGAATTTTTTTGAAATTCGAACTGAATATTTTCCCCGTACATATTATAATTTCTGAGTCAAATTTATGTGTTATAAATATAATGTTTCCGACGACTGTGTTTCATTTTCGTGCTAAAATATTTCTATTCAGTTGCAAAAATCAGGGTTTTACGTATAACTACTTTATATATATATATATATATATATATATACTTCACATTGAAAGCCTAAGTGAAATTTTTTTATTTTCAAACTAATTATTTCACCCCTAAATCCAATTATACGCGAACAAATCGATACTCAATATTGCATTAATTGAGTGTATTTTTTTATTCGAAACGTGCGCAATGTTAATTCTACTGAAAAATGCGCGGGAAAAAGAAAAATGACTTTGGGGTATGAATATTTCTGAAAGGGTTATTTTTTAACCATTCGGAAAAATGGTTATTGTTCTCTGTCAGGGTAGGAAATCAAAAGCATATCTGAAGGTTTTTATTGGTTTAATCCGCATTTTATTCGTTTTCTGATTGGTCTATACAGTAATCTGTATTTCCCTTTACTTTCAACAGAGATGGATACCTTCTGTTGCCACTATGACAAAAAAGTAATAAAAACTACAAAAAAAAAATTTAATAACTCAGAAACAAATTGAGATACAGCTTTCAAACAAATTGCATTTAAAAGTACATTTTTTTTCTCTATACGACGGTGTAAAAAGTAATATTGTGGGATGTTTAGAAGTTTAAGAATGAAATTTCATTTAAAATGTGTCGTCAGATTTCTTGGAAATCTGACGATGGAAAAGCCTTTTCCCGAACAGCCAATGGAATGCTTGGATAACACCTAAGTTTCAGGTGGATAATACGTACGAGTCGCAGGCGATTTTTGTCACTTGGAATTTGTACGTGTAATAACACTGTTAATGTTTAATTCATGGGGTACGTAATGTATGATCTCCGTGCGATTTTTTATGTCTTAAATTTTAGTCTTTGAAAAAATCATTTTCCAAATGGTCGTTGTAATTTGTTAAATTGCTTTTTTTTTTTTAATAGTTTTGGATCACTACAGTATTAAATAATATTAATAATTTTGCTATTGTTACATATAAATGTAAATTTTTGCTCACTTTATGCGTTTTTCGTAATCATTTGACAACTAATTCTTTTCGATTACCTCTGACATAAAAAGTCAGCGTCAAAGTCACTCGAGCGCCACCTATAGCAAAGAGTTGGAATCAGCTCGGGTTTTGGAAATATCGGGTTACCCGACCGCAAATGCACAAACACTCAACGTGGCAGCGCTTTTGACGCCAAGTACTTTAGCCAAGGGCTTTGGCGAGTAAATGAACTTTGAAGCGCATCTTCGACGCGCATGCAAGTCTGAAGATAATTTCGATCTTCGATATTTCGTACATTTGACCACGTATTTTTTGTTTATGGAATACTTGCAAGAATGCGAGGCGAAATAATAAATGCTTATTTCATCGTCTGAATAATTATACATGCATTATAAACAAGGGACGTATTTAATCTTATAGATATATGTTCTATAAGTACGTTACTTTTCCTAAACTATTTATTTATTTAGTTTTATAAGTGCCATGTGCTGCCATCTAGTGCCAGCATACTAAATACAAAACAATCATCTCCTGAATAAAAATATCCTGTTAAAGAAATCCAAACATGCTCACACATCCCTCAAAGTTTTTAGTTCATAAAAAAATAGGACCTACCCTCTTTCCTTCGACCTTGATTTGTTGAGCCCTGATAATACAGGTATCAGAAATAGTTATTAAATTCTTTAAAACAGAAAAAGTCAATAAAAAAATCACAAGCGGCTATAGTTTTTAACATTTAGGTGGGCCCACTATTTTTCAATTTTCCTACCCCCCCCCCCCTCCCCCTCCTTCCTTTTTCTACCAGATTCATGATTTTTCATTTTAAGAACAGTTAGGAGGGGGTACACCCTACTTTTAGAATATGACTTTCATACTTTAATGAATTTATAAAATATTTGTTTAACCAACTGACAGAAAAAAAGTAATTTTGTCTACCAGTTATTCATTGAGATTTAGAAAAACTCTATATTATCTTATTAAGAAAAATGTCTATACTTAGCTTAAGCCTTCTCAGCTGCTCTGCTCCACAAGTGCAAAACGTTTTGACACATTTACAAATTCATTTTTTAACGGAAAGATATAAAATTGGAAGGCCTGACTATGGCAGCGATTTGGAATCGAACTGTGTTTTCCATTTTTTGAAAAATAAATTACCCATTGAATCATAAGCGATTTTGATCACGTGACAAAGACATTTTTCTCCCTTTGCTGACTGGTTTTTCTGCTTTCTTCGCGAACTTTGGTTCAAAACGTCAACTTTGACAATATTTTCTGAAAGATCTATCGTGTTTGCGAAAAAAAAGTTCGATTACATAGTTTCTGAACAACAGTTATATTTTTTGACACCTGCTAGTTTCAGGCATTTCCGAACAAAAATAAATTAAAACTTATGTCATAAAGTTGCCCTTTTGGATTTGAGAACAGCCTTAAAGCTCTTCTTAAATTCCCTGCTCAACAAAAACAAAACTTCCTGACATCCTTTTAACCTAAAAAATATAACTGGTAGGCCTAATTACTATTTACTTGCTACCTATTAAAGCAAGGTATCAGAAATAGTAATTAAATTCTTTAAAACAGAAAAAGTCGATAAAAAATAGATTCACAAATAAATGTAAAAATAGAAATTTAGAATCGAATAGCATTTTTCATTTGTTAACTAAATTACTTAAAAGTCGATAAAAAATAGATTCACAAATAAATCTAAAAATAGAAATTTAGAATCGAATAGCATTTTTCATTTGTTAACTAAATTACTTGATTTACAAGAGATTTTTGTCATGGAATGACAGTTTTTTTTTCCTTTCCTACGCTGTCGCATCCAGAAATTCATTTAAAATGCAGACTTTAACAGTATTTTCTGCCAATTTCATGTGTTTCTGAACAAAAGAGAATTATAAAATGTGTCAGAAATTAGTTCCATTGGATTTGAGAATGGACTTAAAAGTTATTAATCCATATCTGCCAACCTTCCAGTTTTTAAATGTCAACCACATTTTATACGACAATTTTTTCCGAAGAAATTAAATCAAATAAGTACAACATGAAGAGAGGCGGGGGGGGGGGGGGCAATGATATATTATTAAATAATAACAAAGCCATATCATTAAACAATTTTATTAAATTTTTGGTGCCATGTATGGTATGTTTTTTTATTCAAAAAAAATTGTAAGGTTGGCAGCTGTCTTAATTCTCAATACCTTAATTCTCAATACAAGATTTTCTGTAAATTTAGAAACTATTTTGTAAACAACATTTGTATTCTCAGGCTATGCAAATAACTAAATCAAAATTCAACAGTGGTTTTTTAAGGATAACCAATATATATATATATATATATATGTATATTTATTTATTTATTTATTTATTATTGTTACTACAACTGTAGCATGAAAATGGAAAAGAAATATGACAAACAATAATTTTGACTTGAAAATTCAAAAAATTATTTTCATTTTGATACAATATAAAATTGTATGAAATAGATATTTATATACTATGTATAAAAAAATGTAAAAATCATGAACATTTTTATAATTTTTTTATGTTTTAAGAATCTACCCTGGTAACATTATGACATTCGCAAGCTAATGTTAAGTCAAAGAAGCTTTCTTTACAGAATGTAACTACAACAAAAATATAAAATGTTCAAAACTGTCACATTAGACATAGACCTCAGATATTCCATGCAAAATAGATCACTTGAAAATATCGAAATTCAAACATTAAATTTGTAAAGGATGCGACTGATTTAATATTAGCTTATGAATGTCGTCATGTGAATAGAATTGACTTTGCTAATTTGCACAGCATTTGCCAATAGAAACATAATTGAAATAAAGGCTACTTAATTTACTTTTATTTTTTAAGTATGATTTTTTTTGTAATATATTTATATACTATGAATTACATTTCTTTTATCTCTACAGAGCAAAAATTCGTGATCGATACGACTGTGTGACAGATTGACTAATTATATGATTTTTTTCCTTACAACCGATTGACAAAAATTGAGATGTTTACCAATCACGAAATTTCACAATTTTTTTTGCTGCGATACGGTAAAAAAATGTGCGATTTTTTGACACAAATGATTAACAAAATTTTTAATTTTTTTTTCTTTAAGAACGAATAGGCAAAATTTGCGTTTTTATTTCAATGACCGATTGATGTTCTGAGATACGTTGATGAAATTCACAATTTTTTTTTCTGTATCATTTTCTTTCTTTTCTTTTTCTTTTTTTTTTTTAACCGACTGATGTCGAATTTTTTTAAGTGACAAATTCACATGGTTGCTATCGCGATAGACAATCCATTCCATCTTCATAACGTTACAAAGATGTAGCTTGAATTTTTCCACTTCATCCTTATTTTGTAGCGGTAACCTTATTATAACGGAATCAAAATTCGAGTTAGCATTATCAATAATACTATTTGGATACGTTGACTTAATATGGGGGGAAAAACCTCCTTAAATTCTATAAGGGTATCCATAATATAAAAACATCCGACAAAACATAAACAACAACCGCGAAACTGACGATAACAGAATGCTGCATACGCGCATGCGCGCAATTCGTTTTCTGGCCAAAACGCTTGGCTAAAGTACTTGGCGTCAAAAGCGCTGGAACGTTGAGTGTTTGTGAATTTGCTACCCGCCCACTGATGCAGCACTCTATACGTTAGGTTCTTTTTTTTTTTAAAGGGGTTGAGAGTGGGATCCGAAGTGAAAGTATTCACAACTCAACAATTTCAATTCCATGCTACAAACATTGATGCGTATATGCCATATATGTGCACGTAAAATCTGTAATATTTACAACCCTATTATCGGGATATTGGTGGGTGGGAAAAAAATAGAGGCGGAGATTCTCCCTTTCAATAACTATAAAGATTGTGAGGAACTTTTTTCATACGTGAATTTGCTCGTTATAAAGGTAAAGCGACCAATGAGGTGTTTTAGCATTGTCTTTGTAAAGAGCTATTTTTTTCACATAATTTATCAACATTATTTTTTGACAAGCTATGAAATTTTTACTTCAAGTAAAAGTCGATTGCCTACGAAAATCGGGTGAGTATGTATCAGTTAGAGATCTACACGGGCAGCAATTTTCAAGCCCAGTCCCGGTCCGGTAGAACAGCAAAAAGTTTGACCTGGACCGTATAAAAACTGTTATTGGCGCGTTCTGGCTTTTTTCAGAGCCTAAGAGGGACTGGTGAGATGAAAATACGTAGTCTGTAGAGCATAGATGTCCTTCTATGAATCTTTTATTAAGGTTTGAAAAAATGCAATTTTCAACTGCCTTTGATCTCGCCTCAGAGTGTAAGATTTACAAACCTAACAGGAAAAAAGTCCAAAAATTGACTTGGAGTCGTTTCGCTTTTAGACATTTCAAATAATAGATTGGAGAGAAAAGAGGTAAAGTGAAAGCAGCCTAACTCCACAACAACACCAGCAAAAGTCAGTTCAAAAACCAATTATTTGAGCTGCTGTAGAATGGCGATTGTAGTTAGATGTAATTGTGATTGATATTCATGGCTGAAAACACTTTTATCTCGTAAATATTTTTTTTATGAAAGTATGAAATCTTTACAAGAATGTAGATAACTTTGCATTTTAAAGTTACGATAGTTATTTAGAAGTGTTATATTTTAAAAATAAATTTGTAAGTAAATATACAAATTATCTTAAAATTTTGTAGCATTATCCTGAACTATGAACGATAGTGTTAAGTCAGAATTCTGCATTTAACCTTTAGAAACTTTTAACCGGTTGTTAACTGTAACTGTAGTTGTGATGTATGTAGTTGTGATGATAGTCTGTGTCAACTTCAGATTGGTTATCTGCAAACAACATCAAAACTTTTGACTCTAGACATTCCATCTAAAAGTTCTGACATAAATTCTATAGAAAACATGTGGGGAATCTTGGTTCGTCAAATTTATGCCAGCAGAAAGCAGTTTAATTCGATTGTTGAATTGAAAGCAGCCATTTTGGAAATATGGAAACAAATACACATTTCCACATGTAAAAACCTGAACAAATACTTCTCAAAGCGTCTTTTGGAAGTCATCAGTGTTAAGAGGAAACAAAAAAAAAGTACTTTCAAATTAATGTACAAATCATTTGCATGTGTAATTTAAATTTTAAATATACTGGTCCTAAACATTTTTCCACCCAATTGTGTTATCTAAAATTGAATTTTTGCTTATTTTTTTTAAAACGTATTATTGTAACATAAAATAAATAACAAAACTTGTATAACTTTATATGTATAATTGTGCAATGGTATTGTTTTTTTTCATTAAAGTAAGAGTTTTATTGCTTTTGTTGGTGGTCCTAAACTGTACATAGTATGCTAAAAGTAAGTTCAGTTAAACGAATAGCACAACTAAAAATTTACATTCAGCAATTTCCGTGAATAAACGGAAATGTACTTGAGAACTTTTGTGCAGCTGTATATTTCATCTATAGAATTTATATGCATCAAGTAATATTTAAAAAAATAATTCAATTTAAAAATGCGTACAACTGAAAACGCACTTCCAGTTATTATTGTTCATAGACTTCAATAGTTCAATTAGAGTTCAATTTCTCCTGCAGCCGAATTCTTTTGTGTGTTCCAGTAAGTAAGTGAACGATAAATTCTACGTACATTTTTCCAACTTTGTTGGAGAGTGTTTATGAATTGGAAAATATTTATGACAATCTGGATGAAAGGGTATGTTAAAAAATATCTGAAAGCTCTAAAAGAGCAACGAAATATAATTTTGAAGTGCTGAAAAAGCTGAATGCCTATCATATAAAAATACATCATATAAAAGGGATCATACAAAAATCACCCTGAAATTTTAAAATTTGTAGAGTCATCAAATATATAAACAATAAAAGCAAAGCAAAAGACGAAAAACGAGAGTGATTAAATTGTAACGAGTATAAAATATTTTTTCATGTTACAGAAAAATTTCATCTGTAGTAAGTACTCCTTTATTACATTCATATCGATATTTTTCATAAATTGAATTTTGACACGCTAGATTCAGATAAATTTACACTTTGCGCCGGTAAGCGCGACAGGAATCAATGTGGAAAATGCTATGTTGTTGGGCAAGAATTACCAGGAATTAACAGAACAAAATCCTTGCTGCCTGAGGACAGATCTCCCTCGTGACAGAGGACAGCGAGGTTACTAGATATGCGCAAATTACTTTGTACATGCTATGCTAAGTCCATAAAGATATTGACCGAGCTGTTGACACTGAATAATGCGAGTTTTATCGCCTGAAAGGATTTCTATACGACAAGGGGCGATGCTTACGAAGATGGAGGAAGGATGATACCTCGACTAACTGGTCAGGTGTGAGATGTGGAGTAACTGCTGATGGATGTTTTTGAGGTTGCGTAGGAGCAATAGTTTTGATAAAATGGTATGCAGCTATTCCTTAGGGGGATTGTTTGAGAGTTTCATATTCCATCGCTTAGTGAGAGTGCAGTGGAAGTAGGAGTGGGTGGACGTTGCTACCTCGCCACACTCGTATCTGTTTGAGTCCGCGCACTTGAATTTATGTAAGCAGAATATGAAAGGCCTGTGTCCTGTAAGAAAGCTTGTGGTATGGAAGTTAGGAGGTTTAAGTCTAAAGTAAGCTTGGATATTAGTTCCTATGAATAATACCTGCCCTTGTCTGTGTAGTCCCAGTACCCCTGCCATTTGGAAATGATAATTGATTTCAAAACTTTCTTTATGGATGACGGGTCACTGGGAGATAGATCATGATCAATGTTTGTGTGTGTTGTGGTTTGTTTCGCTAGTTTATCTGCGTTCACAGTACGAAGTATGCCCTTATGTGCCGAGACATGGCTTAGTTCAGTTGTATAGAGAAGAGATTTTAGTTTGTGTTTGATCTTGAGGATAAGCGGGTGTGTAGTTCTAAGTAAGTGGATGGTCTGCTGTCCTGACAGATTGCCGCTGAAAATGTGGACCACGGTCCCGTGTGGTTTTCTGTCCGCTCAAGGGTGGAGGACAGGATTACGAACAGTTCTGTCTGGAAGATTGAGTTATAATTACCAAGTCTGCAGGCTCACTGGTGGGACACATCATTTCCTTCCGTGAGGTAGAAAGCTCCCACCACGACGGGTTCAGTCAGTACCGTCTCGAAGGGATATGTATATATCGGTGTTGCAACTCCCTAGTTTATGAGGACATTTCTTTGCGAGAGGTACGAGTTAATGAGTCCAGCTACGCTCCCAGGACAGTTTAATGTGCGGCGCTGTCTAAAAGTCCGCCCCGGCCTGTTTACTTTTTCACATTGTATGGCTCGACCCATGCTATAGTTACACACATCCATGCCCATCACACACGGACATACTTTCCAAATTATAGTCAAACAAAAGTTATTTAAAAAAAGATAATTTCCTCGTTAAATGGTAAGTTCGGCGAAGTTCTCACTGTAATGTATGTAAAGTGACATTTGTGCGATTTATCCCTAAAGCTTGGTGAGTGCATTGTCTTCTGGTTCTCTTAACATTGAAAAATGTTTTTTAATCTGTAAGCGATGCATGATTACTGCTTCTTATTAAGATATATATATATATATATACGAGGGTTTTTCGAAAAGTAAAGATAAAATGAGGCATGCTCGTTCAAAAAAATTTTAATTGATAAAATGTCCACTACAAATTACTTATAGGTATATGCCTCATTTTTAGACATAGATGGCGTCATTGTCAAAGCATTTGTTAAGCTTTTGTATCCCACAGTCATAGAAGTTTACCGCCGTTTTCGAAACCATGTTTAACTTCGATTTTGATCTCATCATCGTCGTGGAAGTTTTGCCCTTTGTTCTTTCGGGATGTAAAAGAGAAACCACAACTACTCAACAAGATCATACAATGCATGAGGTTTGTAGAAACAAACGAGTACATCTTTTCAAATCCAGAGCCATTCTAGTCCAACTCCATCACTAGGGTGTAGCATGGAGGGAGAAACGGGTTATTAGCGGGTGCCAGAAACTTCTATCACTTTTGAATTTTTATCTTGTGCATCTCTTCAAACTCTTGTATGCGCAAATTGTAAATAGTAGGTGTGTTGTAATGTGTTTCTAATTGTGACGTTCAATATAGTGTGTTTAATGTACTGTGAGATCCCTGTAAATCCATGAAAAATGTAAATAATTATGCAATCACATTCAAATGATCCTCATGTAATCACTACACACAGTCATGTAAATAGTAGGTGTTTGATATTGTGTTGTAATGTGTTTCTAATTGTCATGTTAAATATTGTGTGTTAAATGTACTCTGACGTATATATATCCAAGAAAATTGAAAACAATTATGCAATCACATTAGGTGAAATGATCCTCATGTAATCACTACATACAGTCATATATCTCGATGTGAAATCTTCGGTTCGCCCAGAAAAATTGGGTAACCAATTGTGATTGTAATTGTAAATCTCACAGTAACCGAAAAAATCTCAGCAGCTTGATCAGGGACCCGACGCTCCCTCTCAGACTCTAGTTGAGAGTCGGGAGGAGTGGATGTGGCTACCCCTCGGGATTGCACTAACACTCTAAAGCGAAAGCTGAGTTCCCGAGGTGGTCATCGCTGTCTCGCTGTCAATGTAAGACGGCTATTTGCTCGAATCTCTTTCGCTGTTCTTTGAAGAAGGGCATTAGAGTCACAGATGGCCTACCTGTTCTAAGTTTTTCATGAACATTGATCCTACCTTCAGAGAAAGCACGACACTATTTCGTTACATTTTGTCGATTCATAATGTTCCCACAATCGGAAACAATTTCTTTGTGAATATCCGCTGGATGCTCATCTCTTGCATGGTAAAAACGTATGACGGAACATACTTCAGATTTGGCGGGATTCTGAATTAACGCAGCCATTATAAACACATGTTACACGAAACAGTCTCACCATACAAATAACGAAGGACCGCGAGGGAAAGGTGAGAGGGTCAGATGTTCAAGGTTACAATATATGTTGTCAATACGCTCATTAAAACTTTTTTTTTCCTTGCTGTCTGAGGCGTGCCTTTACTTTTCGAAAACACCTCGTATATTTATTGTATAACAAGAATATTTTGAACCTTTGTCAGCCCCTGATATGCTATTTCTTTCTCCTAGCTTATTTTGTGTCGTCTCCAAAAAATAACGTTACGTTGTTGTTGTATATAAGCCAGCCGTAAAACAAAACAGATGTATCATTGTACTATTAAATACTCCATAGCAATTTTTTTAACTTCTAAGCATCACACAGTTTCAATTTTTAGACCGCCGTATTGGGAAAAAGAGCTCTTTTAAATGCAATTTGTTTGAAAACTGCATCTCAATTTATTTTTGAAATATTAATTTTTTTTGTAGTTTTTAGAGCCATTTGCTTAATACTGACAACGGAAGTACTCCACTTGTATAGAAAGTAAAGGAAAAATAGTTGTAAAATAGTAATTATATATTTTTGTTGCCATTTTCTCATAACAACCGAAAGAAAATGTAATTAAAATACGTGCTATTTTGAAGAAATATAAACGAATGATTTCTGTTAAAACATGGAGCTATTATAAACTATATTTAATTTTAAGTATCTATATTAATGTTACAAACAAATGAAGGCCTATGAATCATTAGATATCCGTTTTTTTTACGAGTTTCTTTAATAACGGCATCTTTTTGCTGCATTTGTGTATTGTTTCGCGATAGTGACGTCCTATGCATGCTTTACTTTAGATATTTAAGTGTGGAGCGTAAATGTGGAATTCTTAAGCGGATGCGAATAACGTCATTTTACATAAAATAAAAGCGTGTGCTTTAATCCTTAATTGAAGTATGTTTTGTACTATTTATATATACATATATATATATATATATATATATATATATATATATATATATATATATATACATATATATATATATATTTTTTTTTTTTTTTTTTTTTTTTTATTAGGGGCGACATTAAATTTTGAAAAAGCAGAATTCCTGTTTTCTAGTATTTCATTTTCTTTTGCTGCAATTCTTCTTAAAGATAAAAATTTCAAAATTTGCTATAACTATGGTTGCATTTCTAACAGGTGTATCACCAGAAGCCGCTGAATGGGTATCTAGAAATAGAAGGATTTATGGTCTTGGAATAGACACCACATCTTTGGACAACGGTCAAGCTGTACATCGCAAAGCTCATCAAGCATTGTTCCGTGCTAACATATATGGACTGGAAAATGTGGCAAATCTACACATGCTGCCAGCATCCGGGGCCTTTCTCTATGTATTTCCTATGAGAATTAAAGAAGCTTGTGGATCACCTGCTAGAATTATTGCCCTGATTCCTAACTCAAATTGAAACTGATTTTCTCAGTATCATTGGCGCCGCCTAGGGAGTAGGGTGGCATGAAAAAAGTAATTCTTCAAGAAAAGTGATTATTCACAAGTGACTTAAAATAATTAAAAACTAAAAGAGGAGCTGAGAATCTTATCGTCAGCGTGACCTCCTGTCCTGAACCTCACGTAGAAGTTAATTCTTTCCGCTGTTTCTCTTTTTAAGTTCACGTTTTTGAAAATTATCTCAAATGGGGAGATGTCCTCATGATGAATAAAGAATTTATTGTTTTAATTCTCTTTTTCGAAACACAATTTTGCATCAAATGACGCTTGTTAAGTTACAGCAACAATATAGTTTTAACTATATAGTTACAAAAATCGTTAAAAGACGAAAATGAACTAATAAAAGTTGTTACTTAAGCTGTTATTTAAAATTTTAAAGTTACATTTTCTGTTTATATTAATATGTTTCAATAAACATATAGGTAAAAATACATTTTTTTTTAAATACGCTTTTATACGCATTCAAGGTTTATCTTGAAAATCATGCCTAATTTCAAAGTAGTAATTCATTATTCTTTCCAAAAATTTCCGCTAATATACGGAAAATGTGGTAGGCACCAAAGCTGAAAGTTCACTGCTTCGTCTTTCGTTTGATAGAAAGCGCGAGATCGTGAATTAATTCTTTTAAAGTATGATTTATTCTCTTTTTTTAAGATATGGCTAACAGGAAAGTAAAGCAAACATTATTTAAATTATCTTTGTATGATATTTAACTGATTTTTCAACTTATAATCGTAATTTAATTCACGGAAAATTATTAATTGAAACAAGCGTATTTTTTAAAATTATTACATGCTATTTTTTTATTTTTATTTTATTTTATCCATTTTAGTGTTTAAAATTGAATCGTTGCAATTCCACAGCCATTTAGTCTATTTTGGCGAGCATGTTTTGCCGCATCATTAAATCCATTGTTGTTCTAACTCGTATACAATCGTAACCTTCATGTATATTAGGCAATTTATCACTTGTGGCGTGTAAAAGGAAAAATATCTTAAAATTAATTAATTTATTATAATTAAGTTATAAAAATATTAAAATGTTGCATTGGCATCGAAAATACACCTGTTAACACAATTTTTATAATTCTTAGCGTATCAAGAAGTGAGTGAAAAATCGATCACAGAATTCCATCTTTACATACAAAACCAAAGCGAGTAAAATAAAAGAGTGTAAAAATTGTCTTGCTCGGGAATTTTTGACAAGAAATTTTAAATTTAGCTTATTTTTTGCTTATATTCTCCATTAACCCTCTGACTGCCTAATTTTTTTTCAAAATCCTTTCGACCAATATGTAATGGACGAATATCTCCTCTATTATTACATATTTCAAATCATCATGCATTTGAAATATGTAGTATATTTATCATTCGCATTCTTAACCTTTGACTACAGAATTTTTAAAACAAAATTGCTTATAAATTATATATTGTATAAATTTTTCTAGAAATGTCTTGCCCGTGGAAATCGCGGGATAATCAGTCAGAGGGTTAAGAAAAAAAAAAAAAAAAAAAAAAAGCCAAGGCTGTGGAACACAAGCATTATCTGTTTCAAAATCTTTCCCGTTCCTGGATTTAATTCTCTGGCGCCCATGGTGAGAATTGTATTATTATTTTTCTTGTTAACTCTTAAAATTTAGTAAGTTATATATATAAATAACTATTTTTAAAAATATGGAAATTTGTACTAGTTACTTCATTTCGTATATAAAATAAAAATAAAATGAGTATAAAAATTCACCATACTGGCAGATTTTATTTATGAGACAGAGTGTCTAAGGAACTGTATATAACGTGATCAACATTTTAGCAATTTTGGATCACCCCCTCCCCATACGTTATCGTACGTTATCATTCCGTGAACCCCCCCCCCCCGCCTAATGTTATAGTTATCAAATCAATGTCTAAAAATTACTTTTATTTTTACAATTTTTTACTTTGTATACGTTTGCAATAGTATACAGGTATGGTTATACAGTAGAGCGCCGATTATCCGAACAAGTCGGAACCGACCCTAGTTCGGATAAGCAAAAGTTCGGATAAATGGACAGACAATTTAAGGGATATTCCTGAATATTCTAAAACCTTCACACTTTATCCAGGCTTAAGACTGGCAATACCAGTTAGTGATAGCGTGTTTAAAGATTGTTTTTTTTTTTTTTTTTTTTACTTTTTTATCATTTAATTTTTTTTTTTCTCTTTTAATCATTTTTTGAACTCCAGAGATTTATCTCCAGAGATTTTTGAACTCCAGAGATTATAATTTAAGCAAAAAAGCATTCGATTGTGGCTTGCTTCAAAGAAGACGTTCTTTCCAATGCTGTCATATCTGGAATACGTTAGTTGAATAGGATCAGAGTTCTTCTGCTGTTCGAGCCATTTCCAAACATTCAAAGCTTCGTTATGTGATGGACCTGTGTCATTTTCAGAGTATTCGTTTTCCTTTCTTCAATTTCTTTTTCATCTTAAAACTCATCCACAATCTCATCATCATGAAAAAAAAATTTTGAGAGAGATACGCTGTTCGGATAAATGGAAGTTCGGTTAATTTTTTTTTTTTTTTTTTTTTTTTTTTTTTTTTTAGGTGAGAAATAGGCTGTTTGGATAATTGGAAGTTCGGTTAATTGCAGTTCCGATAATCGGCGCTGTACTGTATATTTATTATTCACAAACTTTACTGATTTAAATGACGAGAAGAAGTTAGTACAATATCACTATTATATATGAAACAACTTTATATCATATAAGACTTTAAAGAAATACTATTTAAAAGTATTTAATAACAGCTTTTTGTTACATAATGCATACAACAGTAATATTGTCTTCTGGCACCTGCACGGGTATAAGCAGAATTTCTTATCAACAAAACAGGTGGACAACATTCTTTCTCATTTTTTACTCGTTAACATAACGAGCATTATTTCGAACCTGGTTTCTCTAACAGCGAATTATATGCGCATATAGCAGAGCAATAAGAATTGCGAACGTTGGGATATTCCATATTTTGGAATGAAATGATCTTATAATCATTTAATGTTTTTAATAATAACTTTGTATTTTCCTAAAAACAGATAACAGACTATAAAAAAAAGCTATGACTATATTGATGTAAATAAAAAGTTACCAAAAAGAGAAATTTTTGGTTAGATAAAAAATGATAACGATATCAAAAGATAAACCCCCTTCACATAGAGATATGTTACGATCCCCATAGCAGCACGGCAGCAGTGCTGCAGATTTATTTCAGACCTTGCAGATTAATCTACTGGCTCAAACAAGTTGGAAATTGCTCGTCAAACGTGGCAAATGAGGTGCGTTCGTACTATAACTAGTTTTATAATTATTTTTTGCACCCCATATTGTACTGAATGTGTATTTATTTGCAATTCATAAGTGCATAGTCTGTAACATCATTAAAATGCACTTGCAATAAATTTTTCCCATTTCCCTTAATGTAACGGAAAACTTTTGACTGTCCCTGTAATTAAGCTATACATCCGATTTTCATAAAATTTGAAATGGCTCGACAAAATGTCGCAATAATTATATGTTTAAAATTTGAGACCATTCGGAAAGCTTTAACATCATTAAAATGCACGTGCAATAATTTTTCCCATTGGCCGTAATGTAAAGAAAAACTTTTGACTGTCCCTGTAATTTCGAATCCCTGTAATCCCCGATTTTCATAAAATTTGAAATGGCTCGACAAAATTTTACAACAATCATATATTCAAAATTTCAGACCATTCGGTTGGGTAGTTTTTGCTCTATTATATGCGGACGGACGGACAGACAGACGGACTGAACGACGACTATAGGTGCTACGTATTTATATAATTACGAACGCACCTAAAAAATACTGGACTTACAAAAATCACTGAAAATGTACTTTGTTTTAAGAGTTATTATGTTTCTTATTACATTTTTTTATTATTGTAAACTGCAATTTTTGCTTATTTTATGAGTTACTATAAGTATTTATGACAGTAGCTTGGTTCAGCATTTTTGGGTCGCAGATAAATTTTGGTTTGCTGCAGCTGGACACCGAAAATTCTGCTACTGGGATTACGATATCAAGTATCAGGCCCTCCTTTCCCTCTAAAGTGATAACGTTATACCTAACATTGATAAATACTTTTTAATTATTAAATTACTTTTGAATAATTCATTACAGAGAGAGTTCACGCATGCTAACAATTGTGAACAAGAAATACATAAACAAAGACAAGAATTTTATTTTCTAGTTGTTCAATCTAATAGCCCCTTTGTTTTGAACTATCACACTACATCTTAATTTCCAGGAGCTTTTCTTAAAGTATCAAGGGCGATTTTGTTTCACTCCTCAATCGCAAATCAGGGCCAAAACTAGCCTTTTTTGCACCTGGGGCAAACATGAATTTTGGCGCCCCCCTTCCCTCTTCCGCAAAGTATATTTAAAAAGAGAATTTTACTAATTTTCTAATAGCCGACTTATTTTAAAATTTAAAACATATAATCATAAAATATGTAATACTGAACAACGTAATCTATAATGGCGGATCCAAGGGGGAGGCCACGGGGTTCATGACCCCCGTCTGAACACCAACAAAAATATTCTAAAAATTATTTAAAAAATGAAATATACAGTAGAGCCCCGATTATCCGAGTCCGCTTAACCGCGTTTCCGCTTTAACCGAGCTATTTTCTTCTGATGGACTGATGGTTTCCATTATTATGAAACAGCCATTATAAATGAAATGTTAGGTGAAGATGAAAGAGCAGTCGTAAAAAGTTAGAACTCTAATTTTCCGGTCGAATGGGGGGAAAAATGGCCATATTTTTTTTTTTTTGGTCTAACTTTTTACGACTGGTCTTTCCTCTTCACCTAATATTTCATTTATAATGGCTGTTTCATAATAATGGAAGCCATCAGTCCATCGGAAGAAAATTATCCATTCCAAAGGTATAATCCTTGATTTGGCGCCCGGGGCACATGCCCCCTGGATGTATTTAAATGGAATAAATAGCCTCAATTCCGGTTTCACTTCTATTTTTTTCTAAAAATATTAAGGGCAGTAGATTTAGAGGTACGGCTGGTAATCTAATCCTGATGGAACTTAACACAATGAAGATTGTTTGGATAAAGTGATAGAATGTCTTCTTTGAAAACAAGTATTACAACATATTTCTGATAGTAATCCGAGTTATTTTTGACATCTCTCCCCCCCCCCCCTTCCTTACTTTGCTTTCCTCTATAAGATAAATCAGCAATAACCCTAAAAACTTTATAAAAATTTTCCTTGCTTTTTTCTGTACCAACATTTTAGCTATTTTTCTCCACTGAACTTACATTAGTTGAATATGAATCTTTTACCTTTTCCCAGTCAAACGTAAACTTTGATGTTTCTTTCCTTTTTTCCTTAATTGTGTCATTATATGCGTAGAAATATTAAAATCATGCTTTTCATAACTTTTTTATTTATTTTTATTTTTTAATAATCGATTAAGAGAATTTCTCTTCATAAACTGCAAATACATAGCCTTTGGATCCATTGCTTATTTTCCAGCAACATTTTAAAGCAAAGACTATTTTTAATGAGGTGACGATAATTAAGCCTTATATTTAGAATTGATTGCATATATATTTTTTCCCCTTTAACTTTAAGTCACAGAGAAAGTCAATGTGGGAACACCTGTATCTTCCCCTCAAACATCTCAGCTATGTCATCGCTCATCACTATTTCCCCTAAAACATTAATCAGGAGCAAATTATTTCAATGGCAGAATTATCTAGCAATTGCAGTCACTACGTTCAAATTTCCTGCCGGATAATCACTAAACTTTGCTATTGCTGTTTTAGCTTCTCGATGAAACAATAGATTGCAGAATACCTCACTTGTAGAATTTGGGAACAAATCGATGGCTATCTCGATTGTTATTTCCTACTATGGCGATTTTTCTCGATTGTAGAATAATCGACAATCGCCCATCACTAATCAAGATATTACTATCTTCAAAATAATATTGTTTTACTTATTTCAGTAGAAAAATATGTGATGGTTGAGTTTTAAAAAGGTAAAGTATATTGAATAAAAGAATGAAGCTAGAGTTTTCACTAATTTGGAAAATTTTGTACTGGGAAAAAAAAAAAAAAAAACGCTTTTAAAGTTTTTGTTATTGTAATCGAAAAGTCTAAATTTTAAAGAAGTAGAGAACTATCAATAATTGCTCCGTAAAATCGCTTTGAGTACGTAGCATCCAGTGTGAAGCTTTCCAAATAAACTAATTCATATAGAGTGAAGTCTTTCGACGATTATACAGAAGGTCACGAAGAAAAAGTATCATTATAGGAAGTTTGGTGAAGGTCAATTCACTTATTCACAATGTTAAGTCAAATGTGTAAGAATAACACCACTTTGGCAGGTTCAAATTTTCGAAATATTTTTTGTGGCTTTAAAAATTCTTTTTACATAAAAAATCAAATTTTATTAAATCGATATCGAAAGTGAAAGGGCAATTTTACAGCTATAGAAGTTGACCATGCCACAACGACTAAACAATAACAAAATATTTGCTGAACTTTGCTATTAAATCTTGGTTTTTAAGATAAAGAGCCTTTCTTGAAATATTAAGGTTGATTTTGTTTCACTCCTCAACCACGATCTTCTAGAGATCGTCTAGGTTTTTGAGATGCCACTTATAAAGCTTGTTTTAAAAGTCCTAATGCGCAATATCCATGGGAGATACGTCGAGGGATCTGGATGGGATGCAATTAAATGGAAAAGCCTCAATTCCGATTTCATTTCTAATTTTTTTTTCTAAAAATATAGCAGCATATTTAGAGGTATGACTAGTAGCCTTGCCCTGATGAAACTTATATATTGAAAATTGTTTGTCTATAGTGATGGCATGTCTTCTTTGAAAACAAGTATTACACCATATTTCTGATAGTAATCCGAGCTGTTTTTGCCATTTCCCCCCTTTCCTTACTTTGTTTTCCGGTATAAGCGAATCCAGAAATAACAATAAAAGATTTAGCAAAAATTCCCTGTTTTCTCTGTACCAACATTTTAGGTATTTTTCTCCTCTGAATGTAGCTTGGTTGAGTTTGCATTTTTTACCTTTTTTCCAATCAAACGTAAACTTTCATGTTTCTTTTTTTTCTCTTTAATTATGTCACTTATTACACGCGTAGAAATATTAAAATCATGCTTTTCACACCTTTTTTTTTTATAATCGAATAAGAATATTTCTCTTCGTAAAGCACAAATACATTGGCTTTAATCCATTGTGTATTTTCTAGCGACATTTTAAAACAAAGACTATAATTTAGAGGCAGACGATAATTAAGCCCTATTCCGACTTGATGCAATACAAGCTTTATTTTTATCCCATTAAATTTAAGTCATAGAAAAAGTGAATATGTGATCACCTGTATTTTCCCCTCAAACATCTATCAAGCTATGCCATCGATCATCACTATTTGCTCTAAAGCATCAATCAGGAGCAAATCTATATTATAAAGGACAAACATATCTGTGCGTAACGCATACGTCATTCTGCGAATGGCAACACTTTGAAATTTGAAATAAAATTTTGGTTTTGCAATTTTCGCTACTGCAAATTTTTAAACTTCTAAACATACCACGTTTTAAATGTTTACACCTTCGTATGCAGAAAAAAATGCACTTTTAAATGCAATTTGTTTGAAAGCTGTACCTCAATTTATTTTTGAGATATTAATTTTTTTTATAGTTTTTAATACTAATTTCCTAATCGTGGCAACTGAAGTACTTCATTTCTATTAAAAGTGGCTTAGTTATGTTTATTGATTATATTCTTACTGATGCCATTTTCTCATTACAATTAAAAATATATTTTTAAAAAATTTGAACAGAAATTCACGTTATGCTTTAAAAAAGACACAATTTTCCTGATGATGTTGTTATATTTCACTATTTTTTCATTTCCCTGACATTGAGTTTGAGGCAATAGGCAAAATATTTCAGCGACTGAAAATGACGTCATATTTAAAAGAAACCGATAATTTTATTTGATAAATCGAGATATTTCCCCATGAATACGTCTAAAAGTTATAAATTTCAGGAATTTTTACGCGCAGGTACAGAGATTATTCTAAGACCTCAAATCACGAGTGGGAATTTTAACATGGGAAGTTGTAATAGTTGATAAACTGACTTAAAGCTTGAAAATATATTTATCAATAACTTATTGCGCGTTAAAATGTTTTTAAATGATTAATATTGATGTGAAACATTGAAAATGACTTGATTTGTATAGATTTAAAGGGGGAAAAATTCTATGATTATGTCAAGGTGAAATCATTTTTGCTGATTTTTTCATTCCGTAATACCAAGCATCAATTGATAACTTAATCAAAATTACTTATCTTGATTATATGTTACTGATTACGTATATGAATAAAGTTTAATTTTTCAATAATTTTAACAGTTGAAGTTTATGAAAAAAGTATTTTGTTAAACTTAGGTTAAAATATGTCTTTGGAGAGTTAAATTAACAAGTGTAAGATGGATTTTTTATTGTAATTATTGTTGTCGATGTATTATAAATTTGATGCAACAGTTCCTTTGTAAACATTTTCTTTCGTCGAAATTCGACGGGTTCCACCTCGTTATTTTAATGGCAGAATTACCTAGCAATCCCCATTCACTACGTTAAAATTTCTTGCCGATATAGTCGCTAAGCTTTGCCATTGCCTGTTTTAGCTTCTCTGTGAAATAATCGATCCTAGAATATTTCAAGTGTAGTATTTGGGAAAAATCGATGGCTGTCTCAGTTGTTATTTTCTACGATGGCGATTGTTCTCGATTGTAGAATTACCGACAATCGCCCATCACGAATCGAGATATGAATATTTTGAAAATAATATTGTTTTACGTATTTCAGTAGAAAAACATGTGATGATTAATTTTAAAAAGATCAAGTTGATTGATTGAAAATTGACGGAGCTGTACTTCCACCAATTTTGAGAAAACTGTTCTAAAAAAAAAAATAATAATAATAGTAAAAAATAACGCGTTTAAAAATTTTGTTATTGTTTAGTTGTTGTGGCACGCCCAACTTCTATAGCTTCAAAATTGCCTTTCCAATTTCGATACCGATTTCTAACTAATTAAATATGATTTTTATTTTGTGTAGAAAGGATGGTTAAAGCCGAAAAAAAAATTCGAAAATTTGAACCTGCTAAAGTGATTCCTTAATATTTTACTTAGCAACGCTAATAAAAGAATTGACTTTCACCAACCTGTCTATAATAATACTTTTTCTTCGCCCCTTGTGTATAACTGTCGAAACACTTCACTGTATATGAATTAGTTTATCTGCGAAGCTTCACACTGGATGCTAAGTACTCAAAACAATTTTGCGGAACAAGTGTTGATAATTCGCTACTTTTTTAAAATTTAGATTTTTCAATTGCCACTACAATTTTAAAATGGTAATTTTCGCCTTATTTTCGACGCATTTAGTCTATCATTAAATAAGGGGAATATTGTTATTTCAAAAACCTGTTAGCAATCAAGCAATCTGAATTTAAAATAATCAGTCAAGTGCGAGCTTTACTCGCGCATAAAGGATTCCGAAAAAAAAAAGACATTGTTCAAAGTTTAAACTTGTAATAACAAGTCGCGCTTCGAAAGGAGGTCATAATGCTTCAACGCCGCCCTGGTAGACGCAGCTGTTTTCTAGATAGGCTTTTAATTAATATATCGGCTAATTAGCGACAATTTTTTCCGAAAATCATTATCAACAATCCTTGGACGATTCTGAATCGATAGGTGAATCGAGCGACCCCTCGAGTGTCTGCAAAGTAAAGTTTGTGTGCAACTAAAAAATGCGAATTTCTCAAAAACTAGGTGAACTAGAATAATCACTATAATTTTCCTGCAAGGTTTAAATAAACTCCTACTACCGCTAATTTTTTTGGTAATTTTAGTTACAGTGGATTCGGAAATAAGGGGGGGGGGGGGGAAGGGGACGTATTTTTGCAGTACATTTTCAACGATATCTCTAAAAATATAATACCTAAAATGAAAAGAAAAAAATATTTTTTTATTCCGTTCGATGTTACGAGAACTTTCGAACGATACTCCACACAATATATACCGGGTGTCCTAAAAAGGACTGACTGATTTTAAAATTCAATAACTTGCAAACGGTGACAGATATTTAAAAAATTCTTGCAGGAGGCTTATGCATAAGGTCAAAAGTTTTTTTTACAGTGATTTTCGATTTTAGATCGAATTACAAACAATAGATGGCGCTGCGATCAATAGACGCTAAATTCAGGCTCGATTTTTGGTACATTGGGACCCACTCAATACATTTTAATCTCCCTTTTCCGCATGGAAGAAGAGAAAGTCTAAAAAATCGAGCCTGTATATAGCGCCTATTGCTTACATCGCCATCTACTGTTTGAAATTCGAACTAAAATCGAAAATCACTGTAAAAAACTTTTGACCTTATGCATAACCCTCCTGCAAGAATTTTTTAAATATCTGTCACCGTTTGCAAGTTATTGAATTTTAAAATCAGTCAGTCCTTTTTAAGACACCCGGTATATATATATATGTAAATTTGCAAGTAACTCCATTAGCCACCTAATTTTTTTAAAATATATTTGTGAATGGCCAATAATCTATAAATATGTGGGGCAAAAGCTTTTATAACTCTGGCAAGTTTGAACTTTCTATGTTCCATAGCTTTCGAGAAAAACGGCTGTAACAGACGGACAGTGAGACACGCGAGTAAACTTGTATAATTGGTGCCATTTTTACTTTTAAGTACGCTAAAAAAGTAGCTAAAGTACACTAAAACGAGTACTACTACTTAAAAAAGTACTACTATAACTAGTGTACTTTTTTAAGTACACTAAAAAAGTAGCGGACTCACAACACTGTATATGGAGCCACAGCTAGATTCGATTGGCTCATATACACGCTTGAATAGATATCCGTATGAAGCAAAATCTGCTTTTCTGCGAGTTTTCTTATATTACATTAATTCCGTTTTATCACTTTCTTAAGTTATAATTTAGGAAAAAACTCAATTTTCTGTTATATTAATGCTTACCAGTAACAGATGATTCCTTCAGAATTTCGCAAGCATAGCTGGTAAATGTTTGGTCCTTCCGTCTCTTTCTTGTCTGACCTAAACGCGTGAACAAACAAAGAAAAAATGTTACAGAAATAAATCAAAATCATATGCTGTAAAATAGAAATTATAAAGAAGAACTTGTTTTATTGTCAATTTTACTTACTCTACAGAGCTAATTTTAATTTCTTTATCTTGAAAAACACGTTAAAAGTATGAGTTAAGACATGATGTCAACACAAAGCATTCTTACACAAATGCTTACAGACGTTCTGCGAATTATTTTGGCCGTATAGTGCATTAAAATGGAGACTAATTTTTAAAAATTCAACAGCAACATCTAATTTTTACAAAATATTTTTAGTCTTCGTTTAAAATTATGTCCATATACCAAAAGTGTACATAAGTCAAAAGTTTTTTTTACAGTGATTTTCGATTTTAGTTCGAATTACAAACAATAGGTGGCGCTGCGATAAATAGACGCTAAATTCAGGCCCGATTTTTAGTACTTCGGGACCCTCTCAATAGATCAGTTTCAACCACGTGATCACCAGCCCACCAAGTTTCATCGAACCAATCATAATCAACAATTTGTAGCCTGTATTATGAGCCAACCAATCACAATCGGCCAAATTTGGGGGGCAAACAAAAAACACGTCTGGCTGCTAAGGTCGTTGCAAGGGTGTGACGTCAGTTGAAACTGATCTATACATTTTAACCTGCCTTTTCCGCATGAAAGAAGAGAAAGGTAGAAAAATCGAGCCTGTATTTAGCGCCTTTTGCTTACAGCGCCATCTATTGTTTGTAATTCGAACTAAAATCGAAAATCACTGCAAAAAAAAAAACTTTTGACCTTATGCATAACCCTCCTGCAAGAATTTTTTAAATATCTGTCACCATTTTCAAGCTATTGAATTTTAAAATCAGTCAGTCCTTTTTAGGACACCAGGTATATTGGAAAGTGTTAAAAATTACTATAAAGAAGAAAACATTTAATAATACAATTTTTAGTTCATATCAAATGTTTTCAGTATTTTATTTTATTTTGATATTTTACTATTGCTAATTTTCAGATTCCAATTATTTTAAAAGCAAACATTTATTTTAATAAATAACAATTTAATAAACAACAAAGACCTTTTGAAAAATGTATCATTTTTTTCTTAAAATATACTTCAGCTGTAATTCATCTCTTTGAATTTGTCTTATTAATACAAAATCCCTTCCATGTGCTTGTTTTGTTTCGGCCTTCTTGGATGTTTAAATTTGAGCGATAAATGATTTCATATTGCAAACCTTTTTTACGGCATACTGCATCTCCATCTATCTCTTCCTCCCATGACTATTTTCCCTTTACTTTCAATAGAAATGGAGTACTTCAGTTGCCACGATTACAAAAAAAGTATTAAACACTACAAAAAAATTAATATCTCATAAATAAATTGAGATACAGCATTCAAACAAATTGCATTTAAAAGAAATTCTTTCCCCTATACGATGGTGTAAAAATTGAAAATGTGCGATGTTTAGAAGTTTAAAAATTTGCAGAGGCGAAAATTGAAAACCCGAATTATTTTAAATTTGAAAGTGTTTCCATTCGCAAAAGGACGTATGCGTTACGCACAGATATATTTGTCCTTTATAATATAGATAGATAGATAGATACACTCCAAATGATTTTCCCCCATAGACCATAATGTAACGAAACTCTTTTGAATGACCCTGTAAATTAATTATGAATGCTACACACTTCATTTTCAATACCGAACATGCCATGACAAACTTGAATAACGTATATCAATTACATGTCAACCCAAGTATATTTACGTGACTTAGAGTACAGACAGACGGCAGACAAATAAAAAGAAGTCATAAACACTTTTCAACTATGTTTTGGAAAGCGTTAAAAAGAGTACTTACCACTTTACAGCATCAAATACAGTAATCCCTTAAAATTCGGAATAAAAATCGGTACTTTTCGGTTAGCCGGGCGCCAGTATTTTGTATACATAAATATTATGTATATATACATGTATGTATATATACATATTTATATACATATATATGTGTGTGTATATACACTGGTGAAAACAATTAAAGGGACAAACGGTTTAAAAAAGAAAAAAAAAAAGTTATCCCCATTAGAGGTCTGCACGGGCCCGGGCTTGGCCCGTACCCGGCCCGGCAAGGCGAATTTTCAAACGGGCCGGGCTGGGCCGGCAGAATTAGGACAAAATTAACGGGCCGGGCCGGGCCGATAAAAAAATTAATCTGGCCTATCGGCCCGATATAAGAATTCAAGCGAAGGAGATAAAATACGAGCTATTTTCAATGAATATGATTTTCTCGAGAAGTATAAATGTGTGTCACAAGCCGATGCGAGTTTAACAACATCAATACAGAAATATAACATGTCCATCGTAGAGATCGGCATCGGACAGTTACTAGATTGCTGAAAAAATTAAACCCGGAGTCAGACGACTCGTACCGGGACGGAACTGGTCTTAATCGTTCGCAGGATGTGTAGGACAGGCATTACGTTTTGTAAAACAAAGTATTAATAGTGATAATGAACTTATGTTAACAGTATCTTTGTAAATATACCTTAAAGTGGTTCTCATATTCACTGCTCAACAATGTGAAACTTTCAGACACATTTTCTGACTCATTTTTAACTATAAAAGCATAAAAGCAGGCCTGACTATTGAAGGCATTTGGAAACGAATATCTTTCTCCATAATTGATAAATTACTTACAGAGATAACAGAGATTCTTGTCACGTGACTACGTTTTTCTCCTTTCCTGTGCTATCGCTTCCGGAAATTCGATTGAAAACGCTAACTTTGGCAGTATTTTCAGAAAGATATATTGCTTTTATCTATGAAAAAACGGCATTTACATAGTTTCTGAATAAGAATACCTGCCAATCTTACGCGTTTCCGAAAAGAAATGAATTCATAAATGTGTCGAAATGTAGCTCCTTTGGACTTGAGAAAATGAGAGAAATATTTTCACAAATCTACTTTTTATTGTATAGCTTCAAAAGTTATCATGTTTTTAATCCTTTATTCTCTACTGCATTAATCTTTTAATGAATCCTTATTTGAATTTTGAAATATCTGTAGAGACGATGACTAAAACATTGTAAGTAATCGTTAATGTTTACTATTGTGTGTTTTCTGTTCTGCGAACACATAGTAATCTAAAATATACTGTAAAGTGTTCCCATAAATATGTATGTAGTATTCATTAAAAGAATCTTAATTGTATGTCAAGAAAAAACGGATTTATTTTGTAGAAATTGAGTCGGGCTGGGCCGGGCCTGTTTTCACTGATTTTTGTACGGGCCGGGCCGGGCCGGGCCGAGAACTGTAAAAATGCAAACGGGCCGGGCCGGGCTCGGGCCGAACTTTCAATTTTTACACCGGGCCGGGCCAAGATAGCTTTTGTTCGGGCCGGGCCGGGCCCGGGCCTGGAAATTCCGGCCCGTGCAGACCTCTAATTCCCATATGCAAATAAGGTATCAGATGATAGTTAAGCTCCTCGCGGACACACCTGCCATGCAGTGGTCTGTGTCGTCATAAGGCAGTGGCGCTGTGATCGCGTTTGTGCAGAGGTACCTCATTTGGCCGCCGAAGCTTGTAGCGTAAAGACGTTTTGAAACATCATAGCATAACCCAATCCTTGTTTTTTTAATTTCTTTGTTTACCCATTGTTAGTATGGCTAATTGCCATCGTCTAGATGATGCCACAAGATGGCGAATTGTTGGAAGACTCGAGGACGGCCAATCACAGGCTACCTGTTGTAATGACCTCGGTGTTTCGAGAAATGTGGTGTCCACTCTGTGGAAACAGTTCAGTGAGACAGGAACAGTGGTCCGCCGACCTGGTCAAGGCCACAAAAGGGCAACAACGCTGGCTGAAGATCGTTATTTGAGACTTCTAGCGAAAAGGGATAGGTCCTTGACAGCGACACAACTGTCTCGTCACCTGTATAATGCAACAGGAACTTCCATTTCACGAATAACAGTCACCCAGAAACTAAATGCAGGTGGCCTGTATGCCAGGTGTCCTGTAGTCTGCATCCCTTTGACTGTGAACCACAAAAAACGCCGACATGGTGCCGAGAATACCTGTCCTGGACAGAGGATACTTGGGGGCGGGTTCTCTTCAGTGATGAGTCGCTATTCAGTCTGGACAGTGACTCGAGACGTGTTCTCATCTGGAGAGAACCCGGGAGTCGATATCGGTCCTCTAAGAATGTCGAAAAGGATCACTATGGTACAGGTGGCCTGGTGGTCCGGGTAAGTATCATTGCAGACGGGCATACCGACCTTCATGGGTTTGATAGAGGTACTCTGACAGGTCAGTGGTACAGGGACGAGATCCTTGCACCCTACGTGAGACTTTTCCACGGGGCATATGAACCAAATTTCGTCATTATGGACGATAACGCCCGTCCATATAGGGCTCAGTTGGGGAGCGAATATCTCTAATCGGAGGATGTTCAACGAATGGAGTGGCCTGCGATGTCCAATGACCTTAATCCTATCGAACACGTATGGGATGCCCTTGGACGATCAATTGCAGCTCGAACACCAGCTCAAAAGGCCATCGATGAGCTCTATGGTGCCTTGGTGCAAGAGTGAGTGCAGTTGCAACAGGGATTGATAAGGACCCTGGTAAACAGTATGAAACGCCGATGCGAGAGTTGTGTAGCTGTTACAGGCGATCATACACCCTATTAGACATGTTTTTCTCTGACTGACAGGGTGTCGGTCAGCTGCTGTGCTGGACACGTGACCAGTTTCCTTATTTAGGGTGCAGGTTGTGCCCATTTTTCTATTCCCATATATTGATCTTATATCGAATGATATTTTGGCCAAGTTTGGTTTTATTTGCTTTGTTAGTTTTTTTTTAATTGCAAAAAGAACATTTGTCCCTTTAATTGTTTTCACCAGTGTATAACACATATGCATACATATATAATGTATATATACATACATGTATATATACATATTTATGTATACAAAATACTGGCGCCCGGCTAACCGAAAAGTACCTAAAAATCTTTGCTCCAGCTAAGAAATGTATTGATTAACAAATAAATAAACTAGAGAACATGAATTCTGCTTTTTCAGAATTTAGTGTCGCCCCCCGGCATTTCCATTACTTCATTTTCTTCTGGTGGACTGGTGGCTTCTATTATTATGAAACAGCCATTATAAATGAAGCGTTAGGTGAAGATGAAAAGTTAGAACTCTGATTTTCTGGCCAGATTGGAAGAAAAAAATGGCCATAATTTTTTTTGAAAACAAAAATTTATGGCCATTTTTTTATAATGGCTGTTTCTTAATAATAGAAGCCACAAGTCCCTCAGAAGAAAATAACTCGGTTAAGCGGGACTAGGATAATCAGGACTCTACTGCAAAACATGTTTCAATTTTAAGACTTAAAGCACACGATTTTATTTTATGTAAAATGGCGTCATTTGCATTAATATAGATACTTAAAATTAAATATAGTTCATAATAGCTCCATGTTTTATCACAAATCATTCATTTATATTTTTCTCAAAATAGCACGTATTTTAATTTTTTTTTTTTTTTCAATTTTTATGAGAAAATGGCAACAAATAGAAATAATTGCTATTTTCCAACTGTTTTTTTCTTTACTTTCTACAGAAATGGAGTACTTGAGTTGCCAAAATGAAACAAATGTCGCTAAAAACTAGAAAATAATTAATATTTCAGAAATAAATGGAGATGAAGTTTTCAAACAAATTGCATTATAAAGTACTTTTTTCTTCAATACGACGGTATAAACATTGAAAATGTGCGATGCTTAGAAGTTTTAAAAAATGCTGTAGAGTATTTAATCGTACAATGAAACATCGGCTTTTGTTTTACGGTTGGCGTATACAAGGTAACGTTATTTATTGGAGACTAAATAAGCTGGGAGAAAAAAATAGCATTCCGGGGGGCTAATAAATAAAATAAAATATTATATAAGTAAAACTAATATTCAACATATTAAAAAAAAAACTTCAAGAAATGATTAAAAAATACAAAAAAATATTTTAACATAAAAATAGTTTACCATGTCGTCCAAAAGACGATGCTGAAAATCGTCTTCGCATGCTTTAGCACTACTCCATCTCAACTATGCTATAGAATGTTGATGGACGTTCCTATTAAGATAAGTTTTGAATTATATATGAAAAAAAGAAAGTTCAAATCCAAATCTATAGCGCGACAGAATGAATATTGAATACCAATAGATTGCGCAAAGATTCAAGACGTCAAAAACATTCTAATCAATTTCTACACGCTAATATCTGGAATTTTAAGTACTTTGTCATGTTAGTTTAATTACAGCAGGCGTGGTGTACCAATATTTGCTCATTTTAATTCTATTACTTCAAAGTCATGCAACATATATTTTAACATATCGAATATAATAAAGATGGGAAACGAAAACAGTTTTTTGATACGCTTCTCTATGTTAATTTCTATTCTAATAAGAATATTTTTTAAATTTCAATTCATCATGGTTGATGAATTTCGTTTGATCACAATATCAATATTTATTATACGCCTGCGTGTGTGAGAAGTGATACTTAATGAAAGGTTGTTGCAGTATGGTAGTTTGTTCGGTGGTTGTAACTGACTTGGAGTCGATTAGAGAAGACTGTAATCGATTGCAATTACGATTACTTTCAATTTTTTTGGAAAGTATTAGAACATGTGCCTCTTGTATACCTAGAAATAGATATTTTTATAATTAGAAAGACAATAATGGGGTTTAAAAGAAAGACCTAATACGTAGTAGTTGCACACAGTGTAATCTCATTTCTCATTGCATGATATTTTTCCTATTCTTCTAAATTGTTGAATTATAAGGTTGAATACAAGACATTCGTTCTCACATTTAACCCTTTATTTCCCGAATTATAAATCAGAAATTTGCTTCTCTTCAATGTTTATCTTCGTTAATGTCTGAAGATATCCAAATTAAAAAAAAAAAATGCAATTTAACAAATTACAACGACCATTTGGAAAATGATTTTTTCAAAGACTAAAATTTAGGAAATAAAAAATCGCACGGAGTTGATCCTACATTACGTACGCCATGAATTAAACATTAATAGTGTTATTACACGTAAAAATTACAAGCGACAGAAATCGCCTGCGACTCGTACGTATTATCCACCTGAAACTTATGTATTATCCAAGCATTTCATTGGCTGTTCGGGAAAAGGCTTTTCCATCGTCAGATTTAATAGAAATCTGACGACCCAATTTAAATGAAATTTCATTCTTAAACTTCTAAACATCCCACAATATTACTTTTTACACCGTCGTATAGAGAAAAAAAAATGTACTTTTAAATGCAATTTGTTTGTAAGCTGTATCTCAATTTGTTTCTGAGTTATTAATTTTTTTTTGTAGTTTTTATTACTTTTTTGTCATAGTGGCAACAGAAGTATCCATCTCTGTTGAAAGTAAAGGGAAATACAGATTACTGTATAGACCAATCAGAAAATGAATAAAATGCGGATTCAACCAATAAAATGCCTCAGGTATGTTTCTGATTTCCTACCCTGACGAGGACAATAACCATTTTTCCAAATGGTTAATAACAATTTGATTGATTTTTAGATAGATTTTTAAATAAAACTGATTTAATAAATCGTAGTGAAAAGTTTTTCTTTTTTGTAAAATATGTACAAGAATAATGAGATTAATTAACAAAAAATACTGTTATGGAAACCTCACAATTCTTGCAAGAACAATGTAAATAAATGTATCGTGATCCTATCTGCAACTGAGAAGCGTTTTGTAGTTGCAAATTTTTCGTAAAATATTTTTTAATAGGAGAAAAGCTAAATCCATATAAATGGTTGAGAAAATAACCGCATTAAAAGATATTCAGCTTCGACTGTTTCGCTGTGCTTACTGAAGGTGATCCAGCAAAGTACTTTGTATGAAAAGAACCATATACGTACTTTTTATTTGTAGACGAATTAATTAAATTTTATATTGCATATTCTTTAATGGGGCTTACGAATTAATTAAATTTTATATTGCATTTTCTTTAATGGGACTTAAAAGTCCCATTAAAGTATATGCAATATAAAATTTAATTAATTCGTCTACAAATAAAAAGTACGTATATGGTTCTTTTCATACAAAATACTTTGCTGGATCACCTTCAGTAAGCACAGCGAAACAGTCAAAGCTGAATATCTTTTAATGTGGTTATTTAATGTAAGTTGGTGGGGACTTAAAAGTCCCATTAAAGAATATGCAATATAAAATTTATTCGAATGTATAGTAGAACCTTGATTATCCGAAGTAATTGGGACCGACCCTCCTTCGGAAAATCGAAATTTTCGGATAATCGAGAATGCTTTAATTTTAAGATTAAGGAGAAATATATGTGCTATTTCTTATTATGGTAACAAATGCTTAATAAAAATAAATCAATAACAAAATAGAAACAAGTATAAATTACCTGAATTTTAATTTTGAAATTAAGTAACCTTTTACATATTTCACAAGGGTTCGAAACAATGTTTTGCTTGTCGCAGTTTCGATTGCCCTTGCTTTGAAACTCTGTCACGAAGTTTTTTAATATTAGTAGTTTACCAGTATCACACCTGATGCTCCAGCCATGCCAAACCTTTTGCAAAACATTCAAAAGCTTCCGAATTGCTAATTTGTTCGCTTTCTTCGTTCCACTCCGCAGCTTACGGGAGCTCAAGTTAAATTCAAAGGAACTCTAAGAAAGGGTATCTAAAATATGTATATGTACTGGTAGTTCTGAATGGACCGCTTGCACACAAGGAATATGATAGTTAAAAAAAAAGAAAAAAAAAAGGCTTTGAAAATGGATTTTGAACACAAGGAATATGATATATAACAAAAAAAAGTTTTAAAAATGGATTTCGGTTAACCGAGAGTTTCGGATAAAAGAGGTTCTGCTGTATCTTACTTCTAGTGCTGTCAGGCGTCCCGAATTATGTGAGACGTTCCGGTTTTCTGGTGAAGACCGCGTAACCACTGTGCGGGACGCCAAAAGTTTCCATTTTTCGTGATGCACAAATTCCTTTTGCATTTCTTTTAGTACTGTGCTATTCGGTAGTCTGGATCGAGTGTTGCCTAATACAACAAGTCGGAAATTGTACGTCAAATGTGGCAAATGAAGTACGTTCGTAGTATAACTTGTTTTATAAGTATTCAGATCTCGGTGCAATAGCTGTTGCACTCTTATGCAAAAATGAATGAATGCAAAATTTAAAATACGATTATTGTATAGATTAAATTCAGTAATACGTAAATAATGGGACTCCATCTGAAATAGGACGCCTTCACCATGGCAACCTAGAACCATCATTACCTATCATGGGATACCATTGAATTAATGAGGTAGGATATAGGATTTAATAGAATGAAGAGAACTTTTATTAATAACTTTTTAAGTTTGGTTTCGATTTTCATAAAATTTGAAATGACTCGACACAATTCTGCAATGATTCTATACATTAAATTTCAAACCATTTGGTTGGGTAGTTTTTGCGCTGTTATATGCTGAAAGACAGACAGACAACAACTATAGGTGTTACGTATTTATATAATTACCAATGCACCTAAAAAACTTATGAAGACAGATCCCATGTAATATAATCTATAAATTTTTATAATCCTTTCCAAAGGAATACCTTACAATCTACCTGCATAGACAGAAACCTGTTTAAAATGCAATTCTTATGCGTTTCCTAGCGATTATGTTTTCACAAGTATTACTGTACTTTGTTCAGTAAACTCTGCGCAAACGGAACCTGTTTATAACGGAATTCTGTTTTAATAGTAAAAATATCATTGTCCCTACTATAGAAATGATACACAATTATAACTACTGAATTAGAATTTTACTTTAGTCCCTAGCGATTCTGCTTTCACCGGTTTAAGTGCGTAAGTTTGTTACGTTTATTTACCGTAATAAAACCTCGTAAGACGGCATTGAGTAGACAATATAGGTGCAGATTCCCAAAATTTTTAAGGAGCCAGCGGCTCCTAAACCCCAAAAATCCAGTCGTCACTTTGGCTCCTAATCAAAATCTAGTGGCCACATTGTGAAACCAGCTCATAAAACAATAGTGTTTATATGGAAAAAACTAAGGAATTCAAAATGAAAAATAGTTTAATTAATAAATACACATGTACAACAAAACACAGACTAATTATAACAAATGTTTATATTTAATTTAATCCTAAAATTCTTGAAACTTTGATATTAAAACAGTTAATGGGAAATGTAAGGAAAACTCTATTTCTTATTTTGATTTTGTCATATAAAAGTATACATATAAAAAAATTTAAGAATGTGTAAGATTATTTTGCACTATAAAAATCTCGCATTTGCAGAAAACATTTACAGAGCAAGAATATACCTCACGTTAAGTATTTTTTTGTGCGAGTTTCTTCTTTTTGTTATTTTTTCTTCAGAATTCGGAATCCCCTATCTTCGGGACTCCATGATCCAAAACCCTTAAATAATCACTGAGATCGCAAAAATTTCCCGACTTTTTATCAAAGTTATACTTGATCTCGGCCAGTGAAAAGAGCAGGTGCTTTTCTGTTTGCAAAAGAAAAAAAAAATATCAAAATTCCACGACGGGGATTGGGAACACTGGAAATTGATCTCTGGCGACTAGCACTGAAAGTTAGTCGCCATAGCAAAAAATTTAGTCGCCACGTGACGACTGGCGACCGTAAATTTGCACTTATAGTGGACAAGAGAAAAATTCCATTCTAAACAGACTTTCGTCTTAGCGGGTATAATTGTACGGCATTCCTCCCTTTAGGGACAATAAAATTTTTACGTTTAAGGGGACAATAAACGTCCAAAACCACTCTTTTTAGGTGCGTTCGTAATTATATAAATACGTAGCACCTATAGTCGTCGTTCAGTCCGCCTGTCCGTCCGTCCGCATATAACAGAGCCAAAACTACCCAACCGAATGGTCTGAAATTTTAAATATATGATTGCTGCAAAATTTTATCGAGCCATTTCAAATTTTATGAAAATCGGATGCATAGTTTAATTACAGGGACAGTCAAAAGTTTTTCTTTACATTACGGCCAATGGGAAAAATTATTGCAAGTGCATTTTAATGATGTTACAGCCTTCCAAATGGTCTGAAATTTTAAATATATCACTGTTGCGAAATTTTGTCGAGCCATTTCAAATTTTATGAAAATCGGATGTATAGTTTAATTACAGGGACAATCAAAAGTTTTTCTTTACATTACGGCCAATGGGGAAAATTATTGCAAGTGCATTTTAATGATGTTACAGCCTTCCGAATGGTCTGAAATTTTAAATATATAATTGTTGCAAAATTTTGTGGAATCATTTCAAATTTTATGAAAATCGGATATATAGTTTAATTACACGGACAGTCAAAATTTTTCCGTTTCATTACGGGGAATGGGGAAAAATTACTGCAGTGCATTTTAATGATGTTACAGACTATGCACTTATGAAGTGCAAAAAAAAAATGCATTCAGTACAATTTGGGGTGCAAAAAATAATTATAAAACTAGCTATAGTACGAACGCCCCTCATTTGCGACGTTTGACGAGCAATTTCCAACTTGTTTTCACTCAGTTGTGCTGAAATTTTGCACACATAATAAATCATACGTTTTCTAAGTAAATTAATAACTTTTTTTCAAAGATTTTTGTAATTAATTAAGTTAGTAATTAAAATATATTAATTAATTGATCTATTAAAAATGCTCCACGCGCATTCAATTTGGTTTTAGGAACCTGGTGTTTAGTTGAATTGTATATTTATAATATTGCAACAAAAGTTGGTATGTTAAAGGTATATATAAATATTATACAGACATACAATAAATCCAAATGGGGTGAAAAATTAGCCAGAGCTAGGAACCGAACCCGGGACCACAATATACAAGACTCCTGCTCTAACCACTGAGCTACACCGGCCTATACCTGGGTCTGCAATTTCTCACTAATGAACCATGTTAGAGAAGTCACCAGCCATCATACTACAGCCTTGGATGACCGGACAAAGATGAATAGATTTTACTATTACATCGATCTACGATAAATATAATAAAACACACATACTACAATGCATATTAAAAAACACATACACACATAAATAACGCCTGCACTCAACAGTTAAAGGTATATATAAATATTATACTAGTATTTATATATTATACTATATTATTATATATTATACTATATATATAAATATTATACTATACTTATAATAGTAGCTCAGTGGTTAGAGCAGCAGTCTTGTATACTGTGGTTCCGGGTTCGATTCCTGGCTCTGACTAATTTTTCACTCCAGTTGGGTTTATTGTATTTATTGTATGTATGTCTGTATAATATTTATATGTACAGTCGTGGGAAAAAAAAAGTAAACACCCCCTACTAACTCCACAACAAATTATCGTAGAAGAAAGTTACTGGTACCGAACGATTTTAAATAAAGTCTACTTTTAAATGATGTATATAAAATTTGCTTAGGGGGGCATCAACATATCAAAACGAACCATAACTTCATTTTTTTCAATAGCAATACCCAATTCTGATAGCATAAATGAACTCTACACCCTTCAATTAGCCTAAAATCAAATTTTTATGCAATTCGTACCATAAGTTTCCGAGAAATTAATTATTTTAAAACGAGCGTATTTTAAGGGCTGTATCCAAATTGAAGTTGGGTTCTCGATTGCTAACCGAGAGAGCCGCCTTCTTGATCAAGGCACCTTAAGCAGTCAATGCAGTCTGTTAGATAACAAGGCAGCAGAAGAAATTTCAAAATATCTACTCACTTCAATCATAGACAGCCCCTTAAACCATCATTTTGCCGTTTTTTAAGCATAATTTGAAAACTACTTGGAAGAAAAATGTGAAATTTGGGATTTTCATAAAGCAGGACTTAATAAATCTAAATCCATCAAAAAAATTGTAGGTTGCAATTCATAATTTTTTCGAATATTAATTTCATAATTCATATCATAAAATTATAAAAATTGCAAATTCAGCGTATTTATGTTTGGGCACATTAGTTTTATTTCTAAACAGAAAATTAGCACATTAGGAGCATAATTTCAGAAGATATAAATAAAAATATGAAAATGTAATTTAACATTAGAAGCACTAAATTTTGAATGTTTATAATTCAAAAACTTATCATTCAAATGACTTGAAATTGGGTGTCTAGGCATATTTTGAACCGAAGATTTGAAATATGTCGTTAAAATTGGGTATTGTTATTGAAAAAAATGAGGTTTGGGTTCGTTTTAATATGTAGATGACCCCCTAAGCAATTTTTGTATACGTCATTTAAAAGTAGACTTTATTTCAAATCGTTCGGTACCAGTAACTTCTGTCTACAATAATTTGTTGAAGATTTAGTAGGGGGTGTTTACTTTTTTTTTTCCACGACTATACCTTTAATTGTTGAATGCCGGCGTTATTTATGTGTGTATGCGTGTTTTAATATGTGTTGTAGTATGTGTGTTTTATTATAAAGTTGGTATGTATTTTAAATTTTTGCAAATACATTGAGAAAAAATAGTAAAAAACTTCCAATATTTACACTTTTACTTGAAGTTTCACGAAAAAAGTTATATAACTATCAAATTTTCCTTTTTATGTACGCTAATGCATGCATATTAATATTAAGTTTTAAAATATAGCATATTACAAACAATAATACTTAATATTATGAAAATTGGATAAAGAATAAGACGCCGGAACATTTTGAATATACAAACTCGACAAAAATTCTCAGTTTGAAAAAACACGATTTAAAGCCAAAAAAAAAAAAAAAAAAAAAAAAAAAGGAAACGGGTAAGACCACGAAAGAACTGGATGGATGATATTTCAAAGGCAATGAGGGATAGGGGTCTGGAAGAGGAATGGACCCTTGACCGGAAGAAATGGAAAAAGAATCTTGTAGATTTTTCGGATGGCGGCATCTGACGCCATAAACCGAGTTTATATATATATCTAAAGCAAAAATTTTTAGGGCTAACTCAATTACGGTTAAAAATTTGAAATGCTTGTAACTTCGCTTAGGAATCGTTGCAATTGCTTGGGGTTTTTTGCAAATGATGCCCTTAAGATGGAAGAATATTAATAAACGAAAAAAGAAAAAATGATTTTTTAGTCGTTTTTTGTCAAACTGAAGGTCCACGGTACCCTTAAAAAAGGATTTCGTTATATAAACACACTTCGTTTTCATACGGTTTACTATATTTTTTTGTCCCAATTTAGAAGCCTCTGTCCCGCTTTTTTTACCCAACTGCCAAGAAGGGTTATGTGTTTGATGCGTATCTGGGTATGTATGTGGATTTCTTTATACCCTCGAACCATCCCAACGGCTGGATGGATTTTAATGAATGAGGTCTCTATCGATTCGTCTTAACATTCGTCTTTTCATAAACTCACAATGGCGGCCGTAAAATACAAAATGGCGGTAGAGACAAAAAAAAAATTACGCACCATATTGAGCAGCATATTATTGGATAGGTCTTTCAAAATGAAGACGATGTTTCTCAGACTATTTACGGTCAGAAGCTCCGTTTAAATATTACACTACCTGAAAGTTGTGTAGGTAGGATCTCTAGCTTAACTGTAACTCTAACCTTCAAAGACCTCTATAGGCTTCATCAAAATAGTGTTTATAGATAGGAACTAACAATTAAACACAACTGAAAAGTCATCAATACAAGTAAATAAAAAGAAAATAGGTAAGTAATATAAAAAAAAAAAAAAAAAAAAAAAAAAAAAAAAAATCCAACATCGTAAAAAGCGAACTAAAAAGAGGAAAAAAGATGACGTAGGAAAATAGTAGTGTAATGCAAATCCTTTTTTTTTTTTACTTAAGTAATTGCAGTCGGAGGCAAGCATGTAGGTAGAAGGAGCCGCAGCCCCGCAGTATATAGCTAAACATAAACCTGAAGCCTCCGACTGCAATTACTTAAGTAAAAAAAAAAGGATTTTCATTACACACTCTAGTACTATTTTCCTACATCCTCTTGTTTCCCTCTTTTTAGTTAGCTTTTTTGCAGTCGGGTTTTTTTTTATTATTTTTTTTTTAATTTGATTTTTCTATTTGAGCGTGTTCAGAAGTGCACTTCGCGCCGCGCGCGCGCTCAGAAGTTTATGCAATGGAGTAGGTCTTATCGAAGAAAGGAATTTTAACATAATTCAATTATTTCATTATTTTTATGGTTCAAAAAAGGTAAAACCAACGACTACATTTCTTCATCCTTCCAAAACATGATTTTCGTAACAGGAATACATGCCTATGTTCACTCAGATAAAATCTAAAATAGTCGGGGAAAACATCACGTGACCTTCTTTATCTACTTTAGCCCATTTAGCATTTAAAATTAGTTAACCAACCGCACACAAACTCCGCGCGAGCTGCTCAAAAAAATTGTGTTGGCGATTTGATCACGTGATTGTGCGTTTTCTGCTTATGTGTTATAGGTTGTGCTTTGTTTGGTAGGTTGATTGATACAATTTAAGAATTCAACTGGTGATCTAAAAATTTTAACTTTTTAACAATTTTCTTTTTATTTATTTAAAAATGATTTATCAGTTGATTTATATCTTCTGTGATAAATAGAATGCTGTTAGTAAACCAAGATTGTGATATCAACATATGAGATTTGTTTGTAATCTACTATACTGGATGGATTTCAATGGAATTTGCACTGTTAGTTAGACAGTTTTTCAGAGTAGGTTTTAATATATATATTTCTTATTTTATGATTGCATATTTTAATACCGTGTGGATAACAGACCAAAATACATCATAAAACATGAGAAATAAATGGCATTCAAAATTCTGTTAGTATAAGCAAAATACTTACTTATACTTTCAGTAAAAAATTTATAAACATTCTAATCATACTTTATTCATTACAAACTAGACAGCAGACCTATATATTTTATCTCTTTAAAAAATATATGTACAGATATTTTTAGTTAAAATAATTTACAACTATTACATTTTATTTTTATAATGTTCAAAGTAAAATATAATTTCTAGCCTAGTCTCGATAAAAATTCACTCGTAAAGTACTCAAAAAAGAAAAAAAAAAGAAAAAAAAAAAAAAAAAAAAAAAAAAAAAAACAAAAACAAGGAATTATTCTACGTGCAAAAGGATATTTTCGCACAATATATATTATTTTTTCATTTGGATTTGCTTAATGTTTATATAATTATACATATACATACTACATATATAATCACTTAGAAACAAAACTTTGAATATTTAAAAGGCGTTCAGATCTAAAACTTTCATCTCGAAATACCTCATTTTCTCACATTTAAATGAGTATTTTATTATTATAATAAAAATACACGTGCCTCTGTATAACAAAAATAAAAAATATATCTTCATCAAAAATATCTTATTCATTATGAAAAATATAAAACAACCAATAAACAAAACAAAACAAAAAAAAAAAATTGCGACACAATGTGGGACTAGAAGGATTCGAACCCACAATCCCTAGTCTCGAGTTCACTGCGTTATCCATTCAGCCATCCAGCACACGTTCATTTTGCAACAAAATATCTTTATAATTAGCACCTTAATTAATCAAATCCATGATCTGTTCCTGAACATACTATGTGTTATTCCATATATGATATGGACCCACTCCATGTTCCTGTCTCCTGAGCTCGCGCGCGTAGCGCGCGTGCTTCTTGAACACACTCTTTGTCTCCCTGTCCCACTTTTTGTAACACTGAACGTGGCAACACTATTCTCTCCTCGCTTTCGCTCCCAGGGGTAACTCCTCTCCATTCAAATGAAAACAATTTTTTTAAGTCAAATGAGCTGACCCGAAGACTATATAATACATATCATCAATGTTGGATCATTTGCCTACGTACTCTATGCTCGAAGCAAGGATGCGGAGTCAGGCTAATTTTGGGATAAAAGGAATCGGAGTTGCTAAAAATATGCCGACTCAGGGACGTAGCTTTAGGGGGGGGGAGCCTCCCCCCCAATATGTTCAAATTGTAGGGCGCCACAGAAGGTTTATGGGCGCCGTCAGGCGCCCGTAAAAAAGGGTTTATCAGTAGTAAAAAATAATTATAAAATAATTTTATTTTAAATGTAAAATTACAAAGTGAGTTACTTTTTAAATACAAAACTTGTATAAGGCATTTAATTTTAGACCTGTTACTTCCACTACAACCCCTCCCCCTCCCCCTTATCCCGAAGAAAATTTTTACATCCGGAATGAAAAAATTGAACGCAGGAATTGTAATCAATTGCAGGATAGAAGTACAATTATTTCCTTCTTATCTCGATAGATGTTGGTCACCCTTGGCAGTAAAAAGAAAGTGGAAAGAAGTAGCTGGAGGGATTAGAAAAGTTCGCAAATATGTTCTATAGTAGGGGGCCATGAAGCCTAGTGGCATAGTGGCCAGAGCATCTGTCAGCGGTGCTGCAGGTCGAGAGTTCGACTCCCGACTGGATGGGGTTGGTTCACTCAGCCTTTCATCCCTTCAGGGTCGATAAAAAGCGTACCAAGCTTGCTTGGGAATTAAACACCGAGGGTACCGCGTTTGGCTGACCACCTGATCTGGACGTAGTATACTGCATAGCACATCGGGGCCCAGGATCAAGAAAACAGGGATGGGCAGTGGTGTCGGCCCAGATCCTTCATGGATTGTATAACCACTGAGATTAGTTTAGTTTAGTAGGGTGCCGCAGAAGGTTTAAGGGCGCTGTCAGACACCCACAAAACAGGGATTTAGATTACTACACATCTATTTCCTAATAAAACAATTTATATATATGCGGAAGAAAAAAATCCGAAGACAGGAATTGTATCAACTGCTGGACAGTGAATGTAATTTGATCGTTAAAAAAAGCTAAACCTGTGTCTGTGCAATCCATGAAGGATCAGAACCTACAGTGCCTAACTCTGCTTACTTGACTCTGGGCCTCGAGGTGCTAGAATTTGATCCTTAGAAATACAATTATTTCCTTCTCATCTAGATTGGTCACCTTTATAAAAATATTTTCGGAGCAAAATTTTGCAAGATATTTATATAACGAATTTAACGATTAATTTTATTTGTTTACAATTCTTTTGTTGCCACTTGACAAAAAAAAATCATAATATAATTTTTTTTTTAATGCGTAAATATCGTCTGCGTAAATGATTTACCGTAATGAGAATAAATTGTGTATTTGAATTCTTAATACTTAAAAATACTTTTATAATTGAATGTAAATAATAGAATTTTCACAAATTTCAATTCATTAAAAATATGCTATAATTTTCATACAAAAGGTATTTTAAAAGTTTCATAAAAGAAATCGTAACTCCATGATTTATTTTTTCTTCTGAAAATATACGTGTTTCATTTTTTTATTTGCAAAAATGCGTTCGTAATAGAAAAACCTGTAAAATAAATGAATTAAAATATTAAATTTTTTAACGTTCTTATGTAAAAAAAAATATATATATATAATAATAATATTGTGCAAATCTACAGATCATAACTTATTTTTATGTTTAATTTCCAGTCAAAATACTGAACAGTTTTTGTGTAAAGTGTACGACAAAATGTAATCTGTGTAGTCTAGTAGAGGATTCGCTTCGCTCATCCTAATAACTCATTCGAAAAATATACTCTTGTCCATGAATCTAGGATAGATATAACATATAAGATACCAGATATTTGATTAACGAATAACAGGATTCGTACGCATCAAGGGATTTTACATGTTTTCGTACCAGAAATTTCGTAAAGTGCTGCTTGGTATATCTGAAGATAGAATTATTTTTCATTAAATACGGCGAATATCACTTTACAAAAATTCTCGTAAAAGGTCCTTAAAGCGTACGAACTCTGAATACTAGTGTTACTGAAGTATAGATAGCACTGTTTATATGTTTGTATCATCTTTTCGTTTTGAACTTATGTTCCATTTCACGATGAAATATATCGTTTATATGATTGAAGAAATGCATGATTTCACTTATACTATATGTTTTATCCTATTTGTTTATGAATCCTATATTTGTAAAAAAGAGCTTATTGAAAATTTGATTTATAGATCTAAAAAAAATTCTTTTAAAAATTCGATCACCTGAGTCCCATCCTACAAATACTTTGAAAATTTTAATTTCCCTATGAAAATAGATGAATTTTTTTTATACTTTTTAATATTTCTTTTTTTAATCTCATAATTATAGAATACTATTTCACAATATTTCATATCTGTTGAGTAATTAATACATTTACGTTAGCTTTGCGTTTACGGTTTTATCTTTCATAACTTTTAGTCCTTTCAAAGTCCAGTAAATAAATGCGATTTTTTTTAGACGGAAACAAATAATGACGATTTCATTGATTTAACTATTTCTTTGAGAGTTTCCTGACAGAATAGGGTGGGGGAGTTTATTGACCGTCACTCTTCATTTGTCATCAGGGTTAAATTCATTGCCTAAAAAGGCACAAAGTAGTTTAAACACTTAAAAGTTACCGGAATAAAAAAAATTCTAAACTTAGTTTAGAAGTTTGATGAATAATGCGCTTCCGGGAATTATTTTACTAATAAAACCTTCTTCAAGCGACCAGGAAAAAAAGGAACTTGTTTCATTTTCTTCAAAGAAATTGGTCGCTCATGGAGGGAGTGAAACTGGGATGATCTCTGAATGGAGGTAAAATTATTATCGAGCCTATGGGAATAAATTTCGTTCCATGAAAAAATGGTCGTTCAGGGAGGTGGTCGCTAAGGGATGTTTTACTGTAAATGAGATTGACTTTCTTTTTCGATAAAGTTGAAAAGCGTTCTACAGAAAAAAAGAAAAAACTGTCATATTTAAGAGATTAACATCAAGTAATTAAGTAGGTGTATGATCTTTTCTGGTCATTTACTCCTTTAATATAGTTTATAATTGTGTTATATATTTTATTATTTTATTTTGAGTTAAGGGAGTTAATTGTTTGAGTTTTCTAATTTGTTCTTAAAATGTTTAAAGACGCACGAAAAGTTTATTTGCAGCTTGCTGTACAGAGTTAGGTGAAGTAGTAACCGATAAAGTTACGAAACCAAATTTAATTAATATTATAAAAAATACTGATAAATTTTTCACTTTCATTTTGTATAATATTATTTTGTAGTAAGGTCAAGTCTGAAAGGTATGTAACTAATCGGGTTGCGAGATCGTTTAAAGATCCCTCATTATCAATACAAAGTAGATTGCACACTGTAATCAGATCATTTAATGAAAAATCAGTTTGAACTTTAGTTATTTTATTTTTTAATTCGGTGCTGTCGGTTTGAAAACCGAAACCAGTAAAATCACGTATTCTCTTTCTATTAGATCGATCACCGTCAGCATCAAATAGGAATTTATGCAGCAATTTGATTTTATGCGTTCGTTCGTTTTTAAATGCAACTTCCAGTTCAGGTATCGCAACTAACTTCATAATAAAATAATAATAATGAACTCACCGTTAGAATAATATCCGGCTTGAATATGATGAATAATTGTAATTAGTAACACTGGTGGGTTAACTGTCACTCTGACACCAATTTATGGGGTGAGACTCCATACATAACTCACAACTCACTTTTAGGACGAACATTGACATTTATTGAGACGAACACACAAACAAAAAATACAGATATAAACACTTTTCTCGTTCTTTAATTAGCTTAAAGTCTATAATTCAGGACGTCGTTGAATATTTCTGAGATTTTCTTACGTCGTGTAAATATTCAATCTTATTTCACCGAAATATGTTCTGTTCTTTTTTAACAAAACCTTGCGTCGTAAAACTCATTTCGTTCTCTTTTCTTCTTCTGCATTTCCACTTCACACAGCTTCGTTAAGGCTCGTTTCCTTTTTAATCTCGAAGCGGAAAATACGGGGACACTCAGCCTGATGCAGGAGTTGCTTGCGAAATTCTCCACACACACACACACACATATATATATATAAACTTTTTAGGTGGTGGTGGTTTTGGGTTCCTGGGGTCATATAATGAAAAGTTATGAAGGAATATTTCAAAAGTCGCACCATGGTAACGACTGCAATAGGTAGTATTTCTTACGAAATCTACCTAAAAAAGAGAAAACCAATTTGACAGTTTCCGGTATCGGAGATACATTCACGAAAATTAAATCTGTTGTTACCGCGACGGTTCCAATTTTGAGGGAAATTTTGAAAAATAATTATATTTTTTGATTGTAATTAAAATTACCGATTTCATGCCGTCAGAAATGTTTAGCATTAATGTGCCAGAATTAAAGTATGTAAAACTAGCAGATGAAAACTTTAATAAGCCAAGTCGTATAGATTTGCTTTTAAGCGCTGAAAGTTTTTACAATTTGTTACGGCGAGGTCAAATTTGTCCGGTTAATAGTAATTTGATTTTTCAAAATACGGTTTTTGGATACGTAGCAAGTGGAAGTACTCCCGTTTCAAGCCAGGGAAGGATTCATTGTGGTTTTATTCAGGATAATACTCTTTTAAACGAAACTATGGAAAAATTTTGAGAAATAGAAGATGTTCAGATTGAGGTACCTCAAAATAAAGAAGCAATAATTTGAGAAGAGCACTTTGAGAAAAACGTGAAAAGAGATGGTACGTGGAGATATATTGTTAAAATGCAATTAAATCCAATGTGTTTAGGGAAATCCCGAGATATTGCACTTAAAAAATTAAATTCGCTATGGAATCGCTTTTTAAAAGAGCTTGAGTATTTGCCGAAACGTCAGTGAAGGCTTACTGCGGAGACCCGAAAAGTTTTAGTTTCCGTCTGTCTGTTTGTTAGTCTGTCTGTCCCGCGATAACTGCCGTAAAAAGCGTCCGATTAGCTTGAAATTAAGGATGCATGTTGGTGAGGCCACCGGATTTAGCTGTATAGTTTTTGGTTAAATTTGGTTCATTCGTTCGGAATATATAGAACATTTTATTTTCCGCCTTAATGCTTTCCTATAGCAATTCAGACGATTTTTCCATTTTTATTTGTTGAAAACAAATGGCTCATATGATTGAAAGATTTAAATGATAAATTATGGATGATGGAATTTCCTAATTAGAACCATACATTATTCATGTTAGTTTGAAATTTTGTGTATACATTTGTCAGAGTTTTTAAATTCGGTGTATGGAGGGATTTTATACATGAGTTCCAATAATATAAAATACTTTCTTTTTTTTATTTACTTTTTTTCAATGACATATTTCATTGTCTTAATTTTATTTTAACTGTTTCCTAGCAACGGAAAGGTGAATTTGATCTCATATATCAAAAATAAAACAAATACGCTTTGAGGTTGAAATAAAAGGGGCTTGTGTTATGATATTAATTCTTATTATTAAAAAAAAACGTTACTAATATCTCACGGTTTATCGTCTGGACGCAGCTAACAGAAATATTTAATTTTTAATCGAAAATTTCAATGAGAAAAAAAAAAAAACTTTTGAAAAGCAAATTGATAGTAAATGTCAAAATTATGCATCGCAAAATTATCGCTGTCGAAAAGGACGTCATTGTATCGGGAAATAAATATTTTCATTCTTAAAAACAAACATTAACTAGATTGCCTGAAAAAATATTTTTTGACGAGTGTTAGTTCTTAATGCCGCCTCATTTCAGAAAATATGAATGAAAATTTTTTTTATCTTTAAAAGGAAATTACATTTTCGTTCGTAAAACCTAAACTTTTAATATAATTGCGTCAATGTAAATCCTTTTCTGCCCGTAAAAAAGGGTTTATCAGTAGTAAAAAGTAATTATAAAATAATTTTTTTTAAATGTAAAATTGCAAAGTGAGTTACTTTTTGCACACAAAACTTGTATAAGGCATTTAATTTTAGACCTGTTACTTCCACTACAATCCCTCCCCCTCCCCCTTATCCCGAAGAAAATTTTTACATCCGGAATGAAAAAATTGAACGCAGGAATTGTAATCAATTGCAGGATAGAAGTACAATTATTTCCTTCTTATCTTGATAGATGTTGGTCACCCTTGGCAGTAAAAAGAAAGTGGAAAGAAGTAGCTGGAGGGATTAGAAAAGTTCGCAAATATGTTCTATAGTAGGGGGCCATGAAGCCTAGTGGCATAGTGGCCAGAGCATCTGTCAGCGGTGCTGCAGGTCGAGAGTTCGACTCCCGACTGGATGGGGTTCACTCAGCCTTTCATCCCTTCGGGGTCGATAAAAAGTGTACCAAGCTTGCTTGGGAATTAAACACCGAGGGTCCCGCGTTTGGCTGACCACCTGATCTGGACGTAGTATACTGCATAGCACATCGGGGCCCAGGGTAAAAAAAACAGGGATGGGCAGTGGTGTCGGCCCAGATCCGTCATGGATTGTATAGCCACAGAGATTAGTTTAGTTTAGTAGGGTGCCGCAGAAGGTTTAAGGGCGCTGTCAGACACCCACAAAACAGGGATTTAGATTACTACACATCTATTTCCTAATAAAACAATTTATATATATGCGGAAGAAAAAATTCCGAAGACAGGAATTGTAATCATCTGCTGGACAGTGAATGTAATTTGATCGTTAAAAAAAGCTAAACCTGTGTCTGTGCAATCCATGAAGGATCAGAACCTACAGTGCCTAACTCTGCTTACTTGACCCTGGGCCTCGAGGTGCTAGAATTTGATCCTTAGAAATACAATTATTTCCTTCTCATCTAGATTGGTCACCCTTAGCAGTAGAAAGAAAGTGTGGAAACAACTGAAAGTGACCGTAGAGGATGAGCACAGGTTTCCAATATATTCAAGTAGTAGAGCGCCATAGGTTTAAGGGCACTGCCAGGCGCCCTCAGAAGAAAGGGTTTAAATTACTACCTCTATTTCCCAACAAAAACAATTTATACACGCAGAAGAGAAAATTCTGAAAACAGTAATTGTAATGAATTGCGGGACAGTAAGTGTAATTCGACTCTGATAAGTATAATTATTTGCTTCTTATCTCAGTAGTTATTTGTCACCGTTAGTAGTAAAAAGAAAGTGAAAAGATGTGGAAGTGACTGGAGGGGATTAGAACGGTTCACAATTATGGTCAAGTAAAAGGGCGCCACACAAGGTTTAATGGCGCCGTCAGGCACCCCTAAAGAAATGATTTAAATAGTAGTTTAGTTACAATTATTTGTACAAGCACTTTACTTTAAATGTTAAATTATAAAGTAAGTTACTTTTAACATACCATATTTGTATAAGAAATTTAATTTTAGAATTGTTACTACCTCTATTCCATATCAAAAGCAATTTATATATACGGTAGAGATAATTCTGAAAACAGGAATTGTAGTCAATTGTCAGAGAGTAAGTGTAATTCGATCCTTAGAAGTTCATTTTATCCTTATCTCAATAGTTGTTGGTCACTCTTGTAGTAGAAAGAGGGTGGAAAGAAGTTGAAATGACTAGAAGGGGTTAGAACAGCTCAGAGAGGGTGGAGGATGTCTAGAGGACTGCATGGGCCGAAATTTCTGAGGCCGGATACGCCCCAATACAAAATAAAGCTATCTTGGTTGGTTTTAAAAACTAAAAGCCTAAACCTGGGGCCTTTAAAAAAATAAAAACCCAGAACGGCTCAATTTCTACAAAAAATCCAATTTGCTTAACGTATAATTAATATTTTCTTTTAAAGAATGCTGCATACATATTTATGCGAAATTTTTGTAGTAAGGTTAGGTAGCGCAAGAGTGCGCGATGTGCAAAAGTACGCAGAGCGATTATCTAATCCCAAAGCAGTGTTTTGCATTTACCTACAGGCTGTCATTACATCGTTTACAACTGTAGCTAAATGCAAAACTCTGTTTTGGGATTAGATAATTGCTCTGCGTGCTTTTGTACACCGCGCACTCTTGCACCACCTTACCCTATATTTCAGACTATAAGTACGCAATCCATAGAATACAGAATAGCAGCATTAAGGAACACTTAAACTCTTAGACTTTTACATTTAAATAAAGACTCATTAAAAAAATTTAGTTTAGAATAAATATAGCAAATGGTTAAAAAAAAAACATACATTTTGAAGCTGTATTGTAAAAAAATAGATTTTTGAAAATATTTCTTCGTAATTCATTAAAGTATATTTCCAAAGATTCCATTATCACTATTCTTTTTACAAAAAATAAATAAATAAAATAGAAAAAAATGTCCTGCCCGACACGTCCTAGTAACAATTAAGTCAAAGTCCAGCCCGGAACAAGTATGTAAAAAAAATATACGCTTAAGTCTGGCCTGAGTCGACAGGAAAAAATAGGCTCGGGCTAAGACATAATGCAACTGCCCAATGCCGATCTCTACGTTGGGCATGTTAAATTTCTGTATTGTGCTGTCAAACTAGCATCGGTTCGTGCAACACATTTACAACCTATTTTTGGTCCAACCAAGTCCATTGAAAATTGTTCATATTTCGTCGCCTTAGTCCGATCCTTTTAAATTTGGTATAAAATAAACATGCTTACGCAAGTCACCTCGCCAGTCTAAGCTCTAAGGAGTTCTTATGTGCATCGCGTCAAGCGGAATTGGCGTAAGCCAGTGATGCCACCATGACACATTCTACTGGCCAAAGAAGAGCACCGCCGAACGCACGTCACTTTCCCTGCTCCCAAAACACCATTGGACGACATGGTCACAACGACAGTAAAATCTAAGTACTCGAGGATTAAGCGGCGTAGTTCGGGGATCAAACCTCAGAGTCCACCGAGAGCTTTGAGTGAACCAGACACTTATAGGATTGCCGGGCCCTCGGTCATAAACCCAGGTTTCGAAGATATGCTATTGCTTTACCAATAGCTTCTAGACGTGAAAGTCTACAGAGATAGGCACAAGCACATTTCTTTAAAACTTGGTACACCGAGGTCCTCTTAATTTTTTTTTTTTAATCTGCCCGGCCCGTTTGAAAGTTGGACTTTATTTCGTCCTGTACCGGACTCCGGCCGTGCAGATGCAGACCTTTAAGGTTGTCATATAGCAATTCTCCTGACAGAATCCTCTGAATAAAAATTTCCTCCACCTAAAGTTTGAATTCTTTGAATTCTCCTCTTGTGCAAAATGTGACAACAGTGAATTCCGGTCATTTGTAGGATTGGAGATATGTGTTTCTTGAAGTGAATGTATATATATAAACTGGTGTCTCAGGCACGAATGCCTCAAGAGTAAATAAACGGAAGAAATAAACTAGGTTCCTTTTTTACAAAAATGAAAACAATAAAAAAATTTACGAAGGAAGCAGATTATGTAACTTAATTTATGAAAGAATTGTTTTAAATTGTTGATGATTGAGCAGAATGTAAGAGCATTTACAGTTGTTTATTTTAGTTAAAGCTCAAATTCCTCCAAAGTATTACTTTTGACACATTCGTAAAATCATCATTATCTGTTCGCATATAAAATTTCACGTATTTTTAACCAGTTCTCTAAGAATCAAACAGCACTGGAATTTTTCTGTAAATTTAAAACTGATATTTTAAACAGGCTTTCGAGACGTGATAGTGAGAGAAGTGATCACCAGGTAACAATCAAGCTACAATTCAGTGCGTGTTTCACATATGTGTTAAAAAAGAAAAGAAAGCTTTCTCGGTTCGTCGGTATTTGAATATAAAAATCTGAAAGTTTGTTGCATGTAGACATGAAATCAACATTCTAACTGTGTTGCATGAAATATTTTTGCATTTTCGAGAGGAGAAAAAAATCTAAAAAAATCCTTCTTAGAACAAAACTTTTTTAGAACAAAACTCATTTAATACTTTTTAACTTTATTGAAATGTTTTTGTCTTTGTTGCATAGATGTATTCAAACGGATTAATACCTGCCAAATGTGGCGGATGGCAAACTTTCCAATATTTACGGTATATCATAGCAGCTATACCCTTATTTAGATTATTTACAATACTGCTTTGAGTTAATGAGGAATGTCTAAATATACTACCAAACTAGTTGGATGTGCCTATTCCAAAACTTTCTTCTATCTCATACAGCTTAAATTTCAAAAAGTAGCTACATATGTTAATACTTCCATATTATTAGTTCAATACTTTACCAACTTATATTTTCATCTTAAATTTGTACTTCATTCATCGGAGTAAAAACGAGTTAATCTCGATCATGATATTTATTAAAATCAATATTTTTTTGTTATTCTTTTGTACATAAGCTGTTTGCGAATAGCCGGCTTAGCAGGACGCGAGTTCCCGTCGCTGCACGAGCCGCCAATGGACAATAAAACTACAAAAAAAAAAAAAAAAAAAAAAAAAAAAAAAACCAAACAAACAAACAAAAAAAAAACGAGAAAATTATATAACAATCGCTACCACAAAACCTCTTTTCGGCGGAATATTTTTTAATTCAGGGAGGACCTATTTTAAAATCAGGGGGGACGAAAAATTTGGTTCAATTCTATAGATAACTTTATACACTTTCCGATTATACAATAAGGAAATTGGCAAAAATCGCGATTGCAGCGCCCCATACAAGCAGAATTTTTTCAAATTCAGGGAGGACCTGCTTGCCATAGCTAATACATTACACAATAAATTAGGTTCAATTCTATGCATAACTTCATAACCTTTTCGATGGCACAATGAAAATGGCACAAAAATCGCTATTACAGTGCCCCTTTCTGTCAGAATATTTCCATATTGAAAGAGGACCTGCTTGCCGTAGCCAAAAACATACACAAAAAATTGGCTCAATTCTATGCATAACTTCATAACTTTTGGATGGTACAATGGTGACACACGGAGAGGCAGACATTTTGTATAAACATGTTTTTTGGGATATCTGACCCCTAAAACGTGTAAATCCGCCGAAAATCAGGCGTCAAAAAAATTTAGATTACAATACTTTCTTCTATTGAAGATAGAAAAAAGTAAAAATCGCCTGTGAACCTACTTTCTGAGCTCTTTTCTTCCGGATTTTTGAATATTTAACTAATAATACAGATACAAAATATAATCAATTATGAACAATCTTACCGCTTGGAGTCTTTACATCCCCGCACGGTATATATCTACATTAGGTAGATTTAGATATACATTGTGATACGCTGATATATTTACATATATCAATCAACAGTGCAAAATGTGTTTTGAAAAGGTGAAAATATTAATAAAGATAATTGTTGAGTAAAGTATCACAGAAGATTAATTATACATAAAAGACATGATGATAGCACGGATTAGGGCTACTATAATACGAATTGCAGGAACCTTAGCACGGATAGAAATGACGTTGCGGAGGAGGGGGAGGGGGGGATGTGAATAATGAAAATTATAAAAGGGCGCCAAAGTTAGGTCCTCCCCCCCCCCCCCCAATAAAATTTTCAAGCTACGCCTTTGTAAGCCGACTCCGACACCAACCTTTTGTTGAACAGTTTGAAGTAAAATCAAACTAAGTATACTTAATTTTAAATTCATAAATGGAATTATTATTTTTATTTTTGAACATATACATTAATAAATATTTAGTTATTTTTCAGTTTATTGTCATGTTAATACTTATAATATAGGGCAAGAGAGCAGGTATGATATTTGCCATACGTGTATCATTTAATTAAGTTCATTTAGTTACTTTCTTGAGTTCGTGGATTACAAACACTATTGTAGAAAAATTTAGTGAGCTTTCAAAGTTTTTTTTTTTTTAAATTAGCACCAACTGAACCCGAACCGCGGTTCGGTCTGGGTCTGGTTACCCGACCCAATGCACAAATCTACCTCAAACAACAATGGATGTTTCATTTTAGCCTTTGTTCACTGGGGTTCACGATTCAGGTAGAGTGTGAGTTAAAATATTTCTGGCTCGGGTTGCCGAAAATTATTTTGGCGGGTTCGTGTAGGATTGCGGGTCGTGGATTTTTTTTTTTTTGTCGTATTTGGAGCTTTCTGGCCCTAAACACGAACAGCATTTTTTAGTGCTCCATACCTATGAAATTTCATAAAATTTAATGTATCATAACTCAGTTAGTTTTGGTTGTAAAAGAATAGAAATTTTTCTGTTTTAGTTTTCAGAGCATGATTTTTTTTTCCTTTAATAATTTATGGAATAATGCTGTATAAGCAAATTATAAAATAGCTTTTTGAAAATTCGTGACAGGTATAATATAAACTTAATATAATTCAATATAATCCTTTAATCAATATAATATTAATTCCTACCTTATTTTGAACACTTTTCAATTTACAAAGTCTACGTATCTCCGAAAGGTAAAAAATTAAATTGCGTTTCAATCTTTTATGAACACCCTGTATGTCAGAGTCGGAATCGATCTTTTTTTAAATCTAGGAGTTAAAGTCGGAGTCAGTCGTTTTTCCTGCCAGATCTGCAACCCTGGAAGAAACACTACCGATTACATTTCTAACTACTATCTTTGCAGATCAGAGGCTTCAACCTCAACTCTGCAGTACAAATTTTTATTTTGAATTTATTTTATTTAATATTTGGAACTCTCAATCTGCATTTTTATTAATTTCATACAAGGTGTCCCCCATCCAAACAAAAATCAAAGAAAAAAGAAAATGAAAAAGGTTAGTGAATTAAATATATATGTATAAGCAAATTCCAAGAAAGTATATATTTGATTCTGAACTATAATAAATTCTCAAAATGTTTCACCACTTCTTTTTTTCCAGGCGTAACGACAGGTTTCCGTATGCCACTTCGAATTTTGGTTATTGTGTGAGCATTACGAAAGAGCTGACTATTAAAAATTGCTTCAAGCCTGTATCGGGAAGAAAATGTAGCTTCCCTATTTCTTGTTTATAAAAATTCAGCTAATTTTACTCAAACACACGAATCTAAAATGCGTGGAACTCGATTATAGAAGATTCTCAGTTTTCTTTGAGTTTGATTGGAATTAAAAAAAAAAAAAAAAAAAAAAAAAAACCTCAGCCTCAACCAAAAACCATATTTCCAAATGGACTCCATTTATGGCGACCTTTTTTCTCGCCAAATTTGGCGATATTTTAGCCAGTATTGCCAGACTTGGCGCGAATTTGATGCTTGCGGATATTATTATGTAGTTTTAAGCTTAAGAGAGTTGGAACAATGGTGGAAGGAAATTTGAGAGAAACCAAGTTCAATAAAATTCATAAATTAAAGCAGTTTATGGATGAATCCTTATTACCCGACTGAAAAGAAGGGTTATGTGTTTCACGCGTATCTGTGTATGTGGATTTCTTTATACCCTCGAAACATTCCAACGGGTGGATGGATTTTAATGAATGAGGTCTCTATCAATTTGTCTTAACGGCCCTATGGTTATAGGCTAGGTTTTGTTTTTATAAATTCAAAATGGCGGTAAAGAGGAAAAAAATTACGCACCCTATTGAATGGCATATCATTGGATAGGTCTTTCAAAATGAAGACAATGTTTCATTGACTATTTTACAGTCAAAAGCTCCGTTAAAATATTATAAAACCTAGAAGTTGTTTATGTAGGATCTCTATCTTTACTGCAACTCTAACCATCATAGACATCTATAGACCTCATCAAAACGGTGTTTATAGATAGGAACTAACAATTAAACACAACTTAAAAATCATCAATACAAGTAAATAAATAAATAGGTAAGTAATATAAACAAGTAATATAAAAAAGTATTTTAAGCCAATTCCTACTTAGCTCAATAAGAGAAATTTTTTTCTCCCATTCTTCTTCCCTCTTGAGTGGCGCTTAAAATGCCTTGATCAAGAAGAAGGCTGTCTCGGTCTTAATATACCTTGATCAAGAAGAGGGCTCTCTCAATTATTGAAAACTAATTAATTTAATTTAATTAATGAATTAATATTTAAAAAAAACTGGATTAACATCAAGTGCCATCCACTACAAGATTAAAAAAAATTATTTGAGCTTGATTGGATGAATAATAAATATTTTATTAACGATTGAAAAATTGAATAAGATATATATAGCGAGAGTGTGAGCTAATAGTAGGAATTGAAAAAAAAAATAGTTTCACATTGATGAGAAATAATTAATTAGTTTGCTTTTTACGCAGTCGGGTTTTTTGATTTTTTAAATTTAATTGTTTATTTTTAATCTGCTGTCTTGTGTCAAAATATCAGCCACCCTAAAAATTCAAACTGCTATATCTCAGACATTTTTTAGGGTAGAGGTGAAACAAAAAAACACATGCTTCAAATCCTTGTATAAAGGCCGAACACGTAAAGGATAACACTTTTTAGATTTTTGATTTTTTGCGTATCATTTTAATTTGAAATTTTCAAGTGGACGGCATTTTTCAACCAAGATGGCTGATGAAGCTGGCAAACGAACTCGATTGAGACCGTGGTAAGTCCTATACACGTGCTTAATCATAATCTAAATCGGTTCATAAATACAAAGGCCGCTTTATTTTAGTACATATTCTTGGGGAAGGGGGGGTATGTCTTATGTTGGAAAACATTCCATTGCATGACTATATAACAATATCAACGAGATAAATAAGTTCTGGACGATGTTGGGGTAGAGGTCTGCACGGGCTGGAATTTCCAGGCCAGAACGTAAGCTATCTTTCCCGGCCCGGTGTAAAAATTAAAAGTTCGGTCCGAGTCCGGCACGGCCCGTACAAAAATCAGTAAAAACAGGTCCGGCCCGACTCTATTTCTACATAAAATTCCGTTTTTTCTCGACATTTAATTAAGATCCTTTTAACATACATTCTTTCTACATACTTATTCATGAGAACATTTTACAGTATATTTTAGATTGCTAAGTGTTCGTAAAACAAGAAACACATAATAGACGACATTAACGATTACTTACAGTGTTTTAGTCATCGTCTCTACAGACGTTTCAAAACTCAGGATTCATTAAGGTTTCATTAAAAAATTAGTGTTGTTTAGAATAAAGGGTTAAAAAAATAATAACTTTTGAAGCTGTATAATAAAAAGTAGATTTGTGAAAATATTTCTCTCATTTTTAAGGCTTTTCTCAAATCCAAAGGAGCTACATTTCGACACATTTAAGAATTCATTTCTTTTCGGAAGCGCGTAAGATTGGCAGGTATTCTTATTCAGAAACTATGTAATTTTTTTTTCTTAGATAAAAGCAATATATCTTTCAGAAAATACTGTCAAAGTTAGCGTTTAGTTGTCAAAGTTAGCGTTGTCAAAGTTAGCACAGGAAAGGAGAAAAACGTACAGTCACGTGACAAGAATCTCTGTTATCTCTGTAAGTCATTTATCAAAAATGGAAAAAGCTATTCGATTCCAAATATCTTCAATAATCAAGCCTGTCAATTTTATGCCTTTATAGTTAAAAATGAGTCAGAAAATGTGCCTGAAAGTTTTGCATTGTTGAGCAGTGAATATGAGAACCACCTTAAGGTATATTTCCAAAGATACTGATAGATAACAGAAGTTCATTATCGCTATTAATACTTTTACAAAACATAATGCCTGCCTGAGAACATTCCTGAGAACGATTGAGACCAATTCCGTCCCGGCACGAGTGTGCTGAAAAAATTAAACCCGGGGATCAGACATCATGTAACTGTACGAAGCCGATCTCTATGATGGACATGTTACATTTCTGTATTAATGTTGTTAACCCGTAACTGGAGACATGAATTTTCTTACGCGTTCAAAGATATGTTATTTTCCTTTTTTGTCTTTTGTAAACAGCATTGGAATTTTTTGTAGAAACGCAATATATTCTGGAAATCATGTAATGATAAAAGAACTACTTGTCGGTACTGAGGAATGATTTTATTCAAGGCAAAAACACACCTAATAATCAGAGCCAAAGAACAACGCGGTGTCATTCTGATTCCCGTCTCCAGTTACGGGTTAAACTCGCATCGGCTTGTGACGCACATTTATACTTCTCGAGAAAGTCATATTCTTTGAAAATGGCTCACATTTTACCTGCTCCTCTTAAATTCTTATATCGGGCCAATAGGCCTGATTCATTTTTTTATAGGTCCGGCCCGCCCCGTTGAAAAAATTATCCTAATTCTGCCGGCCCGTTTGAAAATTCGGCTTCATTTCGCCGGGCCGGGTACGTGCCCGCGAAGACCTCTATGTTGGGGGCCCAAATATGCAACGAAATTCATTACCGTCCCGTGCCTCTGATGCTGAATTTTTAAGTTTCGAGCTGTCGGTATAAATTTGTTTCAATAAAAGTAATTAGATGTAATTTTTTGCCGAAACGGGGACTATTATTTTATATAAATATGTAGCAAAAAATTAACCTGCACGCATTTTTACGGTTATTATTATTTTTTTTAACTCTGACCTTGGATTCCTTACCGTCTCTATTGCTAAAATTATACAAAAAATCACATTAGATGCTTTTCGAAATACGAAAATGCTTTTGTTCACTTACTTAATAAAAGGAAAATTTTCATCCCAATATTCTGCCGCCAATGTGGCATTTAAGAATTAATATTAAGTAGTCCAAAAATGAACCACTGCCCTTGAAGGGGTTAAAGCAGTAAATTGTAGTAATTATAGTAAATTGTATTACGTCAATCGTTTTATAACGCTGTTAAAAAATACCGGGAGGCAAAAACTCTGTTTACTTAATTCATTTTATTTTAGTTTCTTTTCAAATGTTTAATTGATCTTCTTTAATCAAACACGAAAACAACCTTTGGATGTCTTAACAGCAACTGATTCGGACTTAAATTTTCGCAATGAAAGGGAAATGAATGGAAACCCATTTACAGGGAGATCGCTATAGGTTTTTTCATTATAATTTAATCTTCTCTAATCTTTTTAAAACCGATCAAATTAGCGTGCTTTTAGATTCTGCGGTGTCTGAACAGAAGTTGGCGATCATAGCTTGCAGGGGGCAGAACCCACTAGTATATATATAAATAAAGTATATGGCTCTGGGGTCTTTTCTTTTCCCCCTTACCCTTGCTTGCTTCAACCATCCCAATGCTGAGGAATTTGCATTCTTACTAATTCCACTGTATGCTTAACATCTCTACGCTTCAAGAAAAATCGATTGATCGCTGTCGATCGAAGGTGAACAAGAGCAGTGGGTCTCCTGTTAGGCACTTCAAAAACGTCTGCGTTAGTTCATTGATTCCGTGTGATAGACCGCGATCGGAACGACCAACTGTTCCTGAGGATACTGTTACGGAAGTGCATCACATAGTAACTTCAGGACACATGCAAACTGCAAGAGGTACAGCTCGTGTATTGGATATGCTGAAAACAATGGTCCTACTGCGCTGTGTAATCCGCATGTTTCCATACCGGTATCAGCGCGTCCAAATGTTGGGGACTTTCAACAACATATGGACTTTTCAAATGAATTTCTTATCCGATATGTTAGCGATAACAGCTGACCACTTCGCATATTATGGACGGACGAGGCACATTTCACCTTAACTGGCAACGTCAAAACCAAAAATTGTGGGCACTGGACAGACACGAATCCGCACGCTGGGGCACCAGTACCTTTATACCACGACAAAGTTATTGTGTGGTGCGGCATTGCAGGTACAATTGTTCTCGGCCCGTACTTCTTTGAGGAAACGACACCAACGAGTTTGTAATGTGCTCTGTGACAGGCTCTCGCTATACAGGCATGCTGCAAAATTATGTCATACCAGAAATGCTGCTGCAAAATGCACTGAGTGACATCGTTTGAATGCAAGATGGCACACCTCTACATAAAGCGAAGTCTGTTTGCAGGGTCCCCGAACAGCAGTTTGGCGACTGCGTCATCTCACGCTATTTTTCATTTCTGTGGCATTCTTTTCTCCGATCTTTGTTGTAATCAGTGATTGGTGTCTTGCCTCTGTCGTATCCAAATTTCCTCCGTGCGATCCGATCGTGTTTTTTTTTCTATTTTGCCGTTTGCAGAGCTATTTTTTGTGTGTCCATAAAGCATAAGGTGTCCGTTTTGTGTGATGCACGTACCGTTCTAACGCTGTTTAGGGTTTTCGCATGCGCTAAACATTTTGCGAAGGGGAAAAAAAAGCGTTGCCATTCGAAAATTTCCAGTTTCTATACCTATAACCGTAAACATGACCACCACTTTGTTGCTGTTTTCAGAATCCGGAGCTTATACCTCTGATTAACTATATCTGAAATCTCATCTCGGTCGGTTGAATGGACCGGCCGCTAGAGGTCCATATATCGGCATAGTTTTTTTTTTTTATGACCAACCCTGTATATAAAAAGCTTTTTGTAATTATTAACTATAAATCACATGAAAAATTGACAATAGATAAATTAACTAATAATATTACAGTATAAGATTATATATTCAATAATCTGAAATTCATAAACTGAAAAAACAACAATATACACCCCCAAATGAATAGTTATGAGGAAAAATCCACTAACAGAATGTAAAAAAAAAATGACAAGAAGAAAGTGGAAACTTATATTGCGAAACACGTTATCAAGTGTAATTCCACAATATAAATAAATCGCAATTGATGTATGTTTGAGCAAAGCCTGCTAAGAAGCATAAATTGCGTAACGGAATTCTTTTGAGTGTCCCGGTAAACGAACTGTAAATGATACACACTTCATTGCAATACTGAGCATGCCATAGTAGATTTCAATAAGATATAAAAAATTCATGGTAATCCGAGTATATTTACGACAGTTAGAGCACGGATAGACAGACAGACAAATCGAATTCATAAATATTCAACTATGTTGGAAAGTTAAAAATTACGCAAATAATGGACAAGCAAGTGTGACAAAGAATTATTTTCATTTTTCTATTTTTAATTATGCCTTGTCATGCATGACCTTATGGCAATACAATTAAGTAGAATAAATAAGGATTCAACATGCATAATTAAGTTGAGCTAATATTAAAGCGGCACGAAATTCTGAATATAAGCGTGTCACTGATCCTCCCGTATTATTTTAACTAGAATAATTTAATATTCTTCCACGTTATAGATTATGGATTTTTCCCTTTTTCCTTTACTGTAGATTGGAAAACTAGACTTTTCCGTGAACTCTCTATTGGTTTGTTCAGATGACATGAAATAGTACTACAGAATCCATTTCATGTAATATCGGAAGAGTACTACACCGTGCTTAATGCCGGATAATTCAAAATAGACTCGTAATGTCAATTATTTATTAACCTTCGAACAGTCGAGCTGTCAAGGCTGAGTGAAGGCTGTCTCGGAAATTGCTTAGTGATTTATTTGGTTTGAGATTAATAAATAAGGTTTTTTGTGAACTAAATTTCAAATATTCTCTCTTTCTACTTCCTAATGATGGTCGCTAATCACTTTAAGAGCCTTAGAATAAAGTTAATTAGATGCTAATGATGATTTTAGAGCAGGTGCCTGCTAGGCGCACTGCGCCCGAACCCTGGGGTCTAGAGGTGCGCCTTATGCAGAGTTAAAATTTAAACTGACCTTTTAATGTTTATTGATTGCTTTTTATTAAATTAGCATGAAATGTAAATTCATGAGAATTGTATAAACTTTCTTTTTAACACTTTCCGACAAAGTTGGAAAGTCTGTTGGCTTCTGTTTGTTTGGCCGCCTGGCCGCGGTCTAATTCCCGTAAATATACTGGGATTGCCCTGAAATTTTTGGATGTTATTGACGTTTACCGTAGCACGTTCCCTATTTCAAATGAAGTTTGTACCATGTTTAGTTCATTTACAGGGACAGTCAAAAGTCTTCCGTTACATTAGGGCCTATGAGAAGAAATCGTTTAAAATGATTTTTAATGATGTTACACGCTTTCAAACATAAGAAAATTGATATGCATTTATGAAGTGCACTAAAATATGCATTCTATAGAATATGCGGCGCAAAGAATAGTTATTATTCATTAACAGGGCCATACAAAAGAATTCCGTTGCACAATGATATAGGGGTGGAGGGAATTGTTTGCGGCGTATTTTAGTATTTTAAATTATTTCATGTACAATGAAATTTATATACGTCGCTGATGTTTACTATAACTTATTTCATGTATAATACGAAGTGCATAGCATTTACAGGGGCACACAAAAGATTTCAGATACTATATTACTATATTGTATCCGAAGTACTGTACAGTGGGGATGATTGCTGAAAATGCATTTTTAATTATGTTATACACTTTTATGTTTCACTGTATTTATGCCTAGTATATGGTATGTATAAATGCTAAGATTCATATACAGGACTACTCAAAAGAATTCGTAATGGTTACTGGGTGTGAGTGAAAATTGCTTAAAAGTGATTTTTAAATGAGTTATGCATTTTTACGCTGAACTGCATTTAGTTTACTAAGAAATTTTTGTAGAATATAGATAAAATGATATGCAGGGTTACGCAAAGTATTGGATACATGGCCGTCTATAAATGATAATTTCTGGAAATGCGATTTCAGTAGTTTTAAGAGTATTTTAGTTTGAATAAAATTTTAACTTAATAGTGGCTTGTAATAAAAGTACTAGATTAACTACAGGGTTGTACAAAAGTATACAAGTATGTTTCCATATAATAGTATAAATTGCTGAAAGAGAAATTTCAATCTGTTATGCGTTTTCCTGCTAAACTGAATTTCTCCGTTATATAGTATATATATCAACCTACAGATTAAATACGGGGCTGTTTAAAAGAATTGGAATACATTTTTGCCATGGACGGTAACTGCTGAAATCAGTTTTTCAAATGTTTATGCGTTTTCTAAAATGTTCACTTAGTTATTTTATATAACTTAGTTATCTTTAGTTATCTTATATACCTTATTTCCCTAAATAACGAAGTTTTATTAAAGCATTCGGGAAATGTTGGAAAGTGTTTCATAATCTATGCTTAACTCATGATTTTTATTTCTTGTTAAATTTGAAATTAAACTGTAAAATGGAGTTTCAAACAATCTACTCTCTATACTAATGATATATAAAAAACTGTTGGAACCAGAGAGAAAAGTAAATCTCGATCTAAAAATGTTACAGGAAAAAATTGGCAAATAGTTTCAGTCTAAAATAGTAAGTAGTGCGTAGAAAAGTAATGGAACCAGATTATCTGTAAAGCTCATGAAATTACCCAAATTTTTATTGATAACTTACTGTAATTTTTTTAGATCGAGTTTTACTTTTTACTCTGGTTCTACCAGTTTTTTACATATCATTTCCCAACTTTTTCAGATCCTTTCAGGATCAGTCAACCAACTTCAACTAACCAAGCAATCGCCCCTACTAATCAACTAATGACCTCAATCAAACGGCCCAACCAATTGCCCCAATAAAACACTATCAGAAACATTGGTTCACCAGTGAATTTCAAGAGCTCTGATGACCCCATACTTACTGCTATCCCCCATATTGGGATATTGACCAATACTTTACTCAGAACCGGCCGCCAGACTAGTCCTTAGAATAAATTTTATACATAGTGTGATCTCTTGAATTTTTCTGCTACGTACCTACGCTTCTCTGGTTCAAGGGACTATGCAGTATTCTAGGTCAACCCTTCAAACACACAAAAATCTAGCGTAAGAAACAGTCATAAGAAATGGAATAAAACTGCGAAAAAACTATAAAAAGGGGAAAATTCTGTTTTTGAGACTTAATGGGAATTTAAAATTAAAAAAAGTCTGAAAACGACTGAACGCAAAAAAATGATCAAAAGTGATTGAAAATGTAAATAACACCTGATAATATCAGAAATATTGCTAATATTGGATATTTATAATTATATTTCGTAGGTCAAACTAAAATACTGCGATGGTGACTAACATATTTACATCTAACTGTAACCATTGATCAAAAAATCAGGAAAATTGGAAAATAGGTGTCATTTGTAAAGAATGCATTAATTAAGGAGATACATTACGTAATAGAGTCTACAGGCAATTGGCGTATTTGGTACGGATAAATTATATAATTGAACCTACAGACAATTGGCGCGTGTTAACGGGCGTCGTTTAGCGCATAATTAACTTGACCGTAAGCACACGCACCTATTTTTGAAACGTTACCGCACACGCGGGGTAAATCTTACCTCATTTTGTCTCCCATTACATTTTTGGCTAAATGCGTTTTAAAAGCAAGTCTACTACTCTATATTGAAAAATTTGTATGAAGAACCAGAAGAACTGTCCGAGGTCAGAAACAAACACTTTAGACAGTACCGTTCAAATTACTCAAGAAAGTGCAATAGTGAAGTTCGCAATAGAGAAGTTTGCAATAGAGATGTTCCAAATTGACTTCTTTTAATCAGTGATCCTTTTATAAACTGCTCTAGACTAATAATAAGCTAGAAGTAGCTAAGAGTCGTTCGGTAGCTTCATCGCCCCGAGCCCTACCTTCCCGGTTTTCGGTGTCTTTAATTTGTGTAAATTCCCTTTTAAATTTGTCCGGTTTCAATTTTTGATTTTTTTTTTTCAATCTGGCTTTTGCTAGAGAGTCTCTTACTTGGGACGTGGCTGGGGACCTAAGAATCTTGCTTCCGCAAAAGAGTCGGAGTAGAGTAGAAGAAAAAAGGGCTGCGGACGAAAATGGGCCGCTCGCCGCAACGGTCTAGCTTATTCTAGCCCAAGGCAGGCCCGAATGCACTTGAAACTCAGAATTTTAAATTTTTGATAATTAGCCGAGTTATTACTTAAAAACTCATCAAAAACCCCATTAAAGGAAAGATAATTTGTGACCTTTCGCAGAACCTTCCAAAATCACAAAACAAACGCATCAACAGCTGCATAGATCATTCACAGAGGAAGGGGGGTTACCGCAATTTCGGGTTGCCAGAAAGATATGAAAGTGAGACATTATAAGGCACTAGGGAGCTCTGCCCCCTGAGAGCTACGCCCGCCAACCCCTGTTCAGGCTTCAGAGACTCCAAAAGCATAGTGATATGCCCTACTTAAAAATATTACCAGGTTACTGAAGACTGAATGATATTAATATAGCGGTGGCTATCTTCTGTATTCGAGTTGCCATTCTTTTCCGTTTGAATGGGGTATTCAGGATTGAAGTTTTCAGGATTGATAAGTAAGATCAATTACACATTTGAAAATCAGCTTGTATAAAATGGTTAGGTTAAAAATGTCGTTATTTTTCTGCCTTTTATATGGAGAACATCCTTCTTTTAGTTTCGAAGTTAAAAAAAACTCCGTCTTCTTGGGAGTATCTTTCAGAACAAAAAGCGTTGTATTTTTAAATTTTTAACCTCATAATTTAAGTTTTGATCGAATCTTAGATATTTTCATCACTGTAAAAAAAATCAGACCCGTTAGAGTCAATAGCGTAAACATTTCCAAAAATGTAGTGTAAACTATTAATTCTTTTCAGTTACTGAATAAGTCAGAATCGTTACTTTCATTTCTGTGTAAAATATTTGAAACGAGTGCATTGTAAAAGAAATCATAAACGTTACAGTCCATAGCGGAAATGTTTCCGAAAATGTAGTGTAAACTATGAATTATCTGGAGTAACTTATTAAATCGGAAATGTTACTCACAATTAGTATTTGATGCGAATATTCGGATTTTCTGCACATGTCCAATACGTTCTACAAACGTCATGATCACGTGACTTTTATTGTTCTGTGGTTGAAAGTAATGAAGAGACGGATATTTTGAAGAAAGTAAGCATTTATGTTTTATATTTTTTTTATTTAAGAAAGTAATACGCTTTTTTAAAAGAATTAATGTTATTCGATTGAATTTTATTGAATAATAATATTAGAGTTACTGTTTATAGTTTGTTGCAGATACAAAGTTAAACTAGCAAAAGCCATGCTTTGTTTGGATTCGCGAAGCATTATTTAATAAGATAAATATTTGAAAGTAACAATATCTTTAAATATTATTCCTGCACCTTTAATAAGCAAAAACGTTATTTTATGTTTTGGCGCATTTTAATTTTAGAAATGTAAATTCAGCCAAATACCTAAGAATTTCCTCGGAATTTTTTATTTATGATTTAAGACTGGTATAAATAAAAATATTTTCGGAGCAAAATTTTACAAGATATTTATATAACGAATTTAACGATTAATTTTATTTGTTTATAATTCTTTTGTTGCCACTTTACAAAAAAAAATCATAATATATTTTTTTTTAATGCGTAAATATCGTCTGCGTAAATGATTTACCATAATGAGAATAAATTGTGTATTTGAATTCTTAATACTTAAAAATACTTTTATAATTGAATGTAAATAATAGAATTTTCAAAAATTTCAATTCATTAAAAATATGCTATATTTTCATACAAAAGGTATTTTAAAAGTTTCATGAAAGAAATCGTAACTCCATGATTTATTTTTTCTTCTGAAAATATACGTGTTTCATTTTTTTATTTGCAAAAATGCGTTCGTAATAGAAAAACCTGTAAAATAAATGAATTAAAATAATAAATTTTTTAACGTTCTTATGTAAAATATATATATATATATATATATTGTGCAAATCTACAGATCATAATTTATTTTTATGTTTAATTTCAAGTCAAAATACTGAATAGTTTTTGTGTAAAGTGTACGACAAAATGTAATTTGTGTAGTCTAGTAGAGGATTCGCTTCGCTCATCCTAATAACTCGTTCGAAATATATACTCTTGTCCATGAATCTAGGATAGATATAACATATAAGATACTAGATATTTGATTAACGAATAACAGGATTCGTACGCATCAAGGGATTTTAGATGTTTTCGTACCAGAAATTTCGTAAAGTGCTGCTTGGCATATCTGAAGATAGAATTATTTTTCATTAAATACGGCGAATATTACTTTACAAAAATTCTGATAAAAGGTCCTTAAAGAGTACGAACTCTGAATACTAGTGTTAGTGAAGTATAGATAGCACTGTTTATATGTTTGTATCATCTTTTCGTTTTAAACTTATGTTCCATTTCACGATGAAGTATATCGTTTATATGATTGAAGAAATGCATGATTTCACTTATTCTATATGTTTTATCCTATTTGTTTATGAATCATATATTTGTAAAAAAGAACTTATTGAAAATTTGATTTATAGATCTATAAAAAATTCTTTTTAAAAATTCGATCACGTGAGTCCCATCCAACAAATACTTTGAAAATTGTAATTTCCCTATGAAAATAGATGAATTTTTTTTATACTTTTTAATATTTCTTTTTTTAATCTCATAATTATACAATACTACTTCACAATATTTCATATCTGTTGAACAATTAATTTATTTTCGTGATTTTAATACTTATAAATAGATACATTTTTGAAAAAGCTTTGGTCTATTAGTAAGTACATTTTTAATATATTATTTTACAATTATCATGGTTTTAAATATATATTCCTTTAAAAGTATTTATTTTATTTGTATAACTTGAGAAGTCCCGAGATAACCTGAGAAAAAGTATCTACTTATAAGTATACAATTCATGAAAATAAAGTAATTAATCGCGGATATTAATTATTTTTAAATTGTGTATCTTTTTATATGAAAAAAAAGTAATTATTTAAAGATATAAAAGACTCCATCTATTAATATGTAGTGAAATTAAACGTTTTCATAAAGTATTTATTTACAGGATAGAGCTCACGAGTCCGCATTTTAAAAGAGAATTATTTATAGATATACAAATCAAATTTTCAATATATTTAATTTATAAACGAGGATAAAACGCTTTAGTACAAGTGAAATTATCAATTTCTTCGGTCATATAAACAATGCATTTTATCATTTCAAAAGTTGTGAATCAGAACATGTATGAAGCTTGGATTCATTGACGAAGAGACTTCTTGAGATGAAACATTATTTATTATTAACATGAGTTTAAATTTAGTAGCATATTATCTGGAATAATATCACGGCATGCATCGTGATTACAAGAGAGAAGCGAGCGTACTGACAGCTCCCAGCACAAAGCATCATAATAATACATTCGTGTTGCCATTCAGCTATATAAAATATAGTGTTGCCATTACATACCAAAAACTTTAATATTAAATGGGTGTTGCCACAAATATACATATATCACACCCTTCCTTTTAATTTTAATGAGACATGGATTATACAATACATTATAATTATAAATAACTTAATACAATCATTACACTACACAAATACGATTATTACAATATACAAATACAATTATTACTATATACAAATACAATTATTACTGCAGATACTTAATTAGCAAACATAATCATTTAAATGTTTCGGACGTCTTATCACTCGACCACATGAAGTTATAAATGGAGCATTATTTGCAATACTTTGTGGTGGAATGTGATGCGGTGGGGCTGAATTTGAAACATTCATTTGTTCAGTCTTGACATCTGGTAAAGTGTAGAGCATATCATCACTATAGCCAGAATGTGATGTTTTGGATGTTCTTAGGAATTTTCTATTCCTTATAAATATTCTGCCACTTGCAGTTCTAATTTTATATGATCTTGGATTTCTGGTTTTAGAAATAACCGTTGTTGGCTCCCACACTTTAGTTTTAAAATTTTGAACAGTGATTTTGTCACCTGGCCCTAACTCATTTAACGTTTTTGATGACCTATCATAATAGTGCTTTTGAATTTGTTGACGAATTAACAACTTAGTGTTTACATTGTCAAATATCTCTGGATTAAGCATTTTATTGCTTATAGGTAATTTAGTTCGTAGTCGTCTACCGAACATCATTTGGGCTGGAGATAAACCTAAGCCCGCAATAGGAGTGTTCCTATATTCAAGTAACCCTATTGCAGGTCTTCGGTTGTCCTCAAAGGCTTTTTTGAAAATGGCTTTAGTAATGCCAACTGCCTTTTCTACCATCCCATTACTTTGTGGAAAATTTGGACCAGTGAAGGAAATTTCTATGTCCCATTCCTTCCTAAAGTTTTTAAATTTGTAACTATTGAACGGATTGTTGTCACAAATTATTGTTTCAGGGATACCAAATCTTGAGAAAATAACCTCTAGTTTAAATATAATTTCCTCGCTGGTCTTATTATCAACTTTTACTACCTCTATCCACTTGGAAAAATAGTCAACTACTACTAGGTAATCTGTGTTATGTAAATACATGAGATCAATACCTATTTTTTCGAAAGGCCTATTTGGAATATCATGAGGCTCTAGCGGTTCTTTAGTCTGCGTTTTTTGAAATTTTTCACATACACTACATTTACTGATTAATTCTTCAATATCTCTGGTGATGCCTGGCCAGTACATTATTTCTCGAGCTCTGCTTTTACATTTTGTTATGCCTAAGTGTGATTCATGAATAAGAAATAACATGTCCTGCCTGAGTGCATTTGGGACCACAATTTTATCTTCTAAAAATACTAGTCCATCAGCAACATATATACTGTTTTTAACTTTATAATAGCAAAGAAGATTTTTAGGAATTAATTTTTTACTTTTAGGCCAACCCTCCTTAAAAAATTTGGAAATTAATTTAAGTTCCTCATCTTCAGCAGTTAACTTTTGGAACTGTTTGAATTTGTTTTCACTCATCGGCAAGAGTTTTGCAACAGAGTGTACCACATTTAGCATTTCGGGGTCTTCTTCACCCACATCTTTTAAACTTGCTCTTGACAAAGTGTCAGCAAGGTACATTTTACTACCTGGGACATATTTTATAGTAAAATCATACTTAAGCAATTTAAGCAACATACGTTGCAAGCGAGTGGTAATTTTGCCAATGGGCTTGTGCACAATTGACGTTAGAGGTTTATGATCACTTTCAACTAATACTTTGTGGCCATACAAGAAATTATGATATTTTCCGAATGCAAATACAATTGCGAGCAATTCCTTCTCAATTTGAGCATAATTTGTTTCACACTCGCTCAAACTTCTAGATGCAAATGACACTGGGTGTCCCTCTTGTAAGAGACAGGCACCTAGCCCACCTTGTGAACTGTCACACTGAACAGTTATAGGTAATGAGGGATTAAAGACTTTTAAAACAGGAGCTGAACTTATTAATTTTTTGATATTTTCAAAACTAGTCTCTTGTTCATGGTTCCACTGGAACTCTACATTATTTTTTAACAATTCTCTCATTGGGGCGGTTACAGCTGATACATTGGGTAAAAATTTACTCGAGAAATTAACCATGCCCAATAGCCTTTTGATATCACGTTTACACGATGGCTTCTCAAGCTCATTAATTGCCTTAACATGGCTAGGATCAGCTTTAATCCCATCCTTAGAAATAATTAAACCCATATATTTAACTTCATTTACTCTGAACTGAAATTTGTCAGGATTAAACTTTATGTTATTTGATTGTGCTCTCTCTAAAACTTTCAAAAGAATTTGGTCATGTTCCTCTCTAGTTCTACCTCCTATAATTAAATCATCGAAATATATTTCAACACCCTGTATATCACCAAACAATTTAGAATTAGTTTTTTGGAACACCTCTGGTGCAGAGCAGATTCCGAAAGGTAATCTATGAAAGCGGTAACGCCCAAAAGGAGAATTAAAAGTACACAATTTTGAGCTAGCTTCATCTAACACAATTTGCCAGAATCCCTCCTTTAAGTCGAGCACTGAAAAATGCTGTTTTCCTTCAAGTTTACTAATGATTTCATCAGCAGAAGGAATAACATAGTGCTCCCTTTTAATGGCTTTATTTAAGTTTCTAGGGTCAAGACAAATTCTCAACTTGCCGTTTGGCTTTTCAACCACTACCAGGCTACTGACCCAATCTGTTGGTTCATTTACAGGAGATATAATGCCTAACTTTGTCAATTCATCAAGAGTTTTGCCTAGCTCTTTATGAAGGGACTGAGGTACCCTTCGCGGTGGATTTATAATGGGTTTCACATCATTTTTCACTTCAATGTGATGTGGCTTGCCAGGAAATTTACCTAAACCCTCAAAGACATTTTGATACTTACTAATTACATTTAATTTAGAATCTAAATTAATTTCATCTATCAATTGTATCAGCTGTAACTCTTGGCATGCCTGTAAACCCAATAAAGGCTTAGCCTTAACATCCACAACAACAAAATTTAACTTTACATTACAATATTTATCAGTATTACATGTTAGCGTAATGCACCCTTCAGGTTTCAGCTTATGATTACCATATGATAATAAAACAATATCAGTAGGGATCAAATTATTTTTAAACTTTAAATCAAAAGATTGAAAAACTGACGCAGGAAGAATATTAACTTGAGCACCTGTGTCTAGTTTAAAATTTACTTGCTGATCTCCAACTGTTACTGTTTTATACCATTCTTTCTCAGTTGAATTTACAGTATCAACATCAATTAAAACATTATCAATATACAAACAATTAATATCAGAGCTATTTACCTCATTGACTTTTTGAAAATTACTTCGATGGTGGCTTACCTTATTTGAATTCTTGCAAACAGCTGCAAAATGATGCTTTTTCTTACAAAGATTACACAGTTTGTTGTATGCTGGACATTGTCCTTTCACGTATTTTCTTCCACATGATTTACAGTCAATAAAGTTTTTAAAGTTCATGGCTTTTTTCTTTTGATTAACTACGTTAATTTCACTGCATTTAGGGTCATTAATGGTCTTCATCTGTTCTCTACTAACTTCACAGGCTCGAATGCTGTCCACAGCTTTCTTCAGCGTCAGATCCGATTCCCGAAGTAGTCTTTCCTGTAAGCTCTTGTCCCGGATTCCAAGTACGATTCGATCTCGCAGAAGACTCGATTCTTGTTCGCCAAACCCACATGATGAGGCTAATGTCTTTAATTCCGTCAGATATACATCTACGGCTTGTCCGTCTTTCTGAGAGCAGGAAAAGAATTTGAAGCGTTCAAATACCTCGTTACTTTGCGGCAGGCAGTGGTTTTCAAATTTCTTAATGACGTCGTCAAATTTTTCTTTGCTTTCTCCACCTTCAAAGCGAAAAGTGTTGAACACGCTGACTCCTTCATCACCAATAACGTTCAGTAGAATGGCTATTTTGATTTTATCATCTTTTCCATTCTTTTCAGAAGCCAACATGAAGTTGTCAAACTTTTGTTTCCACTTCAACCAGTTGTCGGACAAATTTGGCGCACTGAACGTCAATTCACCAGGGGGCTTGAAACTATCCATAATTATTTAGAACACGAGAGTTCACTGTTATTTACAACGTGATTATAGAACACAAAAGTTCCATTTAAAGCAGTTTCAACCTCCTTCGCACAACAGCATGATCGCTCAACGTCTTAGAAATCTGTTTCCATCCAAGTCAAAAACGAACTGACACCATGTATGAAGCTTGGATTCATTGACGAAGAGACTTCTTGAGATGAAACATTATCTAGACACACGGCAGTGTGTCAGCCAAGTTCGCCTGACATAGCCGTGTGTTATTTACACGAACCATTTCAAGCTGTTTTCGTCAAATTTCAATGCTCTACTACTGAAAATCTATGAGACCTACATACTTGTTATACGAAATGTGTAGTAAGGCCACCCTAATTACCTAAAATCCAAAATTTTATAAATAACGCATAATTAGTTTCCGAGATAATGACATTTGAAAATGTCTGATAATCGATAATTTTACCACTGACTGACTGACTGACTGACTCACTCATCAAAAAGATCTCGTATATCTACTGCAGCGACATACTTCAAATTTGGTGCGAAGTTCGTTTACACTATAAAACTAAGGAAAAAAATAAAAAAATTGTAAAAATCGATGAATTACCCACATGGGGGTGCCCATTTTTACTTTAACATTACGTCTATTAGGCGAAATTTTAATTTGCCGTAGGAGGGGATGCTGTTCTGTCGCCAAATACCGTCAAGTTTCTCGCCAACATGGCGATATATCGCCAAATTTGGCGACCAAAATTAGTCGCCAAAAGTGACGCCACCTTGGCGATATCTCTAATATTTCGCCAAATTCCCATAGACTTCCATTGTAAACCTATCTACTTACTGGGGGTTTATCTAGGTTTACTTGCTTACAGAAAATCAACAAATTGAGATATTCTGTCTGTCACAGAGCCTGTTCTCAGAAACTATACTCGTTGGAGACTTGAAATTTTGCATACTTATAGCTGAACACCACACATCATACGACAAATTATAAAATTTTGAAAAAGTCGTACATTTAACCCTTTGGACTCCCACATGTGTATTTTAAACAATTCTTTCTGTGTGAGCCTCTAACTAGGTTGGAGGCGTGAAATTTGGCATACATATAGACCTCATGAGGCATACTGAACACCTCACATCAAATGACAGTCTATAAAATTTTGAAAAAGTCGTACATTTAATCCTTTGCGCTCCCACATGTGTATTTTAAACAATTCTTTCTAAGTGAGCCCTAATTAGGTTGGAGGGGTGAAATTTTGCATTCTTATAGCTGAACACCTCACAACAAACGAGAAATCATAAAATTTTGAAAAAGTCGAGCATTTAACCCTTTGGGCTCTCCATGTGCATTTTAAACAATTCTTTCAAAGTGAGCCTCTAATTAGGTTGGAGACGTGAAATTTTGTATACTTATAGCTGAACACCTCACATCAAACGACAAATCATAAAATTTTCAAAAAGTCGTACATTTAACCCTTTGGGATCCCACATGTGTATTTTAAACAATTCTTTCTAAGTGAGCCCCTATTTAGGTTGGAGGCGTGAAATTTTGCATACTTATAGCTGAACACTTCACATGAAATGACAAACCATAAAATTTTGAAAAAGTCGTACATTTAGCCCTTCGGGCTCTCACATGTGTATTTTAAACAATATTTTCTAAGTGAGCCCCTAATTAGGTTGGAGGCGTGAAAATTTGCATACTTATAGCTGAACACCATCATGCGACAAATCATAAAATTTTGAAAAAGTCGTACATTTAACCCTTTGGACTTCCACATGCGTATTTTAAGCAATTCTTTCTAACTGAGCCCCTTATTTAACTGCAGACTTGAAATTTTGCATACTTTTAGCAGAACACTTGAGGCCAGGCGACAAATTATAAAATCTTGAAAAAGTCTTATGCTTAACCCTTTGAGCTACCACATATGTATTTTAAGCAATTCTATCTAAGGAAGCACCTAATTAAGTTGGAGACATGACTTTTTGCATACGTATAGCTGAATAACTCGGACCACACGACAAATCATAAAAATTTCAAAAAGTCTTACATTATTTACTCCTCCGGGCTCTAACTTGTGTATTTTAAGCAATTTTTCTAACCCCCACCCTTTTCACCCGGGGAGCACTTTTCTAACTTTTGCCGACACCCCTTTGACCATTCTTTCATATTATGCACCAAGCTTTACATATTTTAGTTCCACTTTTTACCGCCAGGTGCGCCTACTTATCTCGGTGCTATGGGCTCAATCCCCTCGACTAATATATCTACGGATAGTATGTAAAACAGAGTTTCGTTCGGATAAAGGTTTGTTTAGAATAGAGTGCGCCCCTGGTTGCGAAACGTGGAACTAAGATGTTTCAAAAGGATAAAGTGTTTTGAAAGGAATATTAAACGAAACCCTCTGTGCGATCTGCGATCACACTTACCCACTTGTTATTTTCAAAATCATCAGAGAAAAGGATATTTAGTTAATTAAATTTGAAAATCGAGGGAGGGGCAATATCCTTCCTCTGCACTGCCTCTTTGCCGGCACCCATGGATGAATGATACATAGTGTGGCATAAGTACATAACTTTATTTTTCACTTTCAGTACAAAAAAGCAGGCCCAGGTATAGGATATTTAATTGGAAAATTTAATAGGAAAATTTAATATAGGAATTTAATAGGAATTGTTGTTTCAGAAACAATAAAAGTTTCGAATCAATACATTTCGTCTCAAAACATGCATTCAATGTAGCAGTATTAAAATATAGATTTCTGCCGCAAACTGACAGCTAAATAGTTTGTTGCAGGAAATTTAATTTATAATTGGATGTTGCTTGGTGAATAAAATAGTCACATGTAAACACATTAAAAAGCATTAAGTAAAGTGTCTAAATATATTGTAACTTTACAAAAAGTAATGATATCGAACAAAAACATAGCTGTGAAAAAAGGGAGCCAAGTTCTGTAAAGACAATGGCAAGAAAAGAAGTGATATCTAAGTGGGTGCCAAGTTCAAATAAAATTCACTCAAACTTACCTACTGAAGTATTATAGCATTTTTTAAATTGTTTAGAAATTAAAATTATTGATAGCATATTAATAATAAATCTAGAACTTGGCAAGTTTTTGATAAATGTTATGCCTATCAATTTCATGTCTTAATAAAATGGTGATGTTAATATTAATTTCAATGACATTACAAAAAAAAAATTAATATAGATATTATTATAATAAAATGACTCATGTTAAAGATTTGATAAACCAATAAATACACATATACACTCCCGCTCGTCTTTGATTATCACTCTAGCACCCACCTGCAGAAACCTCAATGCAAACAGACTAAGATGCCTGACAAAGAGACAGATATGCTTACGCTTGTTCTTGGTCATCCCTCTAGAGACTGCACCCCTTTAACCCTTTCAGGGGCAAATAACTTTTATTCGTGAAATGCTGAAAGGATTGAATCACACCAGAATTTACAAAATAAATTTATTTCAAAATGGGTAAAAGCTTCTTTTCACGTATTTAATAAAATTAAACTTTTTAGTCCTGAATTCTAGTATCAATGTGGAATTTTGCAGTTAAATTAGGTGGGATATATTTTATCCCACCGCCCTTCAAGGTGAAGGAGCTCACTCAAATTAAGGCTTCCAATCATGAAATAACAAGATTTGATATGATAATGTCATTATTAAAAATAAATGACTCGTATGTAAAAACTTGCCAAGTTCTAGATTTATTATTAATATGCTATCAATAATTTTTATTTCTAAACAATTTAAAAAATGCTATAATACTTCAGTAGGTAAGTTTGAGTGAATTTTATTTGAACTTGGCACCCACTTAGATATCACTTCTTTTCTTGCCATTGTCTTTACAGAACTTGGCTCCCTTTTTTCACAGCTATGTTTTTGTTCGATTTATTATTAACATGAGTTTAAATTTAGTAGCATATTATCTGGAATAATATCACGGCATGCATCGTGATTACAAGAGAGAAGAGAGCGTACTGACAGCTCCCAGCACATAGCATCATAATAATACATTCGTGTTGCCATTCAGCTATATAAAATATAGTGTTGCCATTACATACCAAAAACTTTAATATTAAATGGGTGTTGCCACAAATATACATATATCACAGAACATAAGTTCAAAACGAAAAGATAAAAAAAGTTAAACAGTTGCTATTTGTAGTTTACTAATACTAAAACTACATTATTATTCATTAATCTAATATATAATATATAATATCTGTTATAGATTCATGGACAAGAGTATACATTTCGAAAGAGTTATTTAACTTTGTATGTGCAACAAATGATTAACAGTAAATCTAAAATTATTATGCAATAAAATTCATTCGGATGATATTAATTCTTTTTAAAAATCGTATTACTTTCTTAAATAAAAAAAAATATACGACATATTCAGGAAAGTTTCCTAAATGTACAAAAACATTTACGAAATATACACAAACATATTCGAAATATACACAATCATATCAGAAATATACACAAACATATTCGAAATATACACAATCATATCAGAAATATACACAAACATATTCGAAATGTACACAATCATATCAGAAATATACACAAACATATCCCAAATATACGCTAACATTTTCGAAATATCCAGAAACAGTTCAGAAGCACGCAGAAACGTTTCTGAATATTCTACGGAAATACGCGGATACGTTTCCGAATATCTGATACTGAATATACGATGTATGCGGAAACATTTTGCGAATATCTGACCAAAATGTGCGGAAACATTACGAAAATCTGACCGAAATATGCGGAAACATAACAGAACCATTGGGCCACATTGCTGCCTCACCAGGTAGAGAAACGTTTCCGAGTTTTTTGTTACAGTGCAGGAACAGATATTGTTCCCTACCTAATGGCAAGCGCTGGAACAGCGCCATCTGTAAAAAAAAAGACTTTAAGGTCGAGAGTGTTCTGTTCGTCGAGTGTGTTGGTGTTGTGAAATTGTGATTTGTTTTCGCAAGTTTTTTTAGTTGTTTATATGAGTGAAATAATAAATTCATGGTTATACAGTCCTAGAGAATGAAGTGTGGTGTGAGCTTATTCTGTGTTGCGACATCTGGTCCAGTAGAGCCGGTGAAATTATATTATTAGTATTACGCAACATAGAAGTACAGTATAAAACCTCCCTAAAGCGACAACGTTCCGTTCCAATAAAAATTGGTCGTTCCGAGAGGTGGTCTCTTAATGGAGGTCATGTTTAAATCTAGATCCTTTAATTGTTGAAAAAAAGGTAACAATTGATGTTACTAAAATTTATTTTTCACATTAGGAAAAAATATGAAAATTTAAGTATCAAAACAAAAGTTAATTACTACAGAATTAAAAAAATTAATACATTTACGTTTGCTTTGCGTTTACGGTTTTATCTTTTATAACTTTTAGTCCTTTCGAAGTCCAGTAAATAAATGCGATTTTTTTTTAGACCGGAACAAATAATGGCGATTTCATTGATTTAACTATTTCTTTGAGAGTTTCCTGGCAGAATAGAGTGGGGGAGTTTATTGATCGTCACTCTTCATTTGTCATCGGAGTTAAATTCATTGCCTAAAAAGGCACAAAGGGGTTTAAACACTTAAAAGTTACCGGAATAAAAAAAATTCTAAACATAGTTTAGAAGTTTGATGGATAATGTGCTCCCGGGAATTATTTTTCTAATAAAACCTTCTTCAAGCGACCAGGAAAAGACGGAATTTGTTTAATTTTCTTCAAAGAAATTGGTCGCTCATGGAGGGGATAAAACTGGGATGGTCTCTGAATGGAGGTAAAATTATTATCGAGCCTATGGGAATAAATTTCGTTCCATGAAAAAATGGTCGTTCAGGGAGGTGGTCGCTCAGGGAGGTTTTACTGTAAATGAGATTGACTTTCTTTTTCCATAAAGTGGAAAAGCGTTCTACAGAATAAAAGAAAAAACTGTCATATTTAAGAGATTAACATCAAGTAATTAAGTAGGTGTATGATCTTTTCTGGTCATTTACTCCTTTAATATAGTTTATAATTGTGTTATATATTTTATTATTTTATTTTGAGTTAAGGGAGTTAATTGTTTGAGTTTTCTAATTTGTTCTTAAAATGTTTAAAGACGCGCGAAAAGTTTATTTGCAGCTTGCTGTACAGAGTTAGGTGAAGTAGTAACCGATAAAGTTACGAAACCAAATTTAATTAATATTATAAAAAATACTGATAAATTCAAAAGTGACCCTGAATATGTAACTAATCTAATAGACGGTATACTTTAACGATTAAAATTCTGAGCCGACCAGAAGGGTGTGGTTTGTTCTTTGCTTCTTTGGAAAGATCATTTATAACGAAAAATGTACCCGATAAATTTAAAGCAGAGATTCTTTTGAATTTACTAGGTGGGAAAGCTTCAAATGTAATTTCTTACATAAACGATAATAAGCTGAGTGATTATGATAAAGTAAAGAAAATTATACTTAGAGAATTTGAACCAACTTCTTAATGTTGTCTGGAGCAATTCAGAAAAACTACTAGGCAATCGAATAAAACTCATGTGCAATTTACGTCACGTTTGACAACTAGCTTTAGTTACTATTTAAAATTACTTTTTACTCGAGTAATAAATCAAGAAAATACTGTTTTGTTGAGCACTGCAAAATGTTTATTGAGAAACGATACAGGAAATTATTACGAAGTGCGAGTGGCGCTAGATCAAGGGTCCATGAATAATTATGTGACTTCAGATTATGCGAATAGCCTCAAATTAAAAAAATCCCTGCCGGCTCGGGCCTACATGCGGAGGTAGATTTCGAAGTTAAGTACTAAATTCACCAACAAAACTTAAATCAAGATTAGAGATAAACCCAGTTTCTTCACTAAGAATGAGCTCTAAAGGAGCTAAACATTTTGTGAAAATTCTAATGTACACGAATACACACACGCATGTATATGGAATAGGTTTAAAAATGGCTAAAGCAAATTCAGAGAACCTCAAAGTGTTAAAATATGTTAATATTTCCATAGTCGGGTTTTTATTATGTTTTAATAAGTTTCTTAAACTCACATGGCATTACATATTCACCTGCTGAGGTCCATTATATTTCCAATATGACGCAATATATATATATTTTTAATTCCTCAAACTATTATTTCATTTTGAGTTTTCATGCGGAAATCTTGCTCTAGAAAACTTATGACGTAATATTCAATTTGTTTTCAATTTGTCAAATTGTTTATTTAATTAAATTTTTCACGTGAAATCTTGCAATAGAAAATCAATTGTTGTGGTGAGAATTTTATTGTTTTTTTTTTTAATTGTTGGTAACTGCTATAACGAAAAATATTTATTTTTTCTTGTCATTGTTGTGTAAGAACTCGTTTTATCAGAATCATGTTAAGACGGTATTCAAAATTTAGAGCCCTCCCCATTTCCTTTCCCTTAGGCCGATTTTGCCCACATTCAATCCCCGCCGAGATATTAACCATATCAAAGTTGTTGGCGAGTTATAAGAAGATCCGTGCATAATTGCGACTTTTATCGTGCGGACAAAATTTAGTACATACATACATACATACATACATACATATATATATATATATATATATATATATAAACTTTTTAGGTGGGGGTGGTTTTGGGTTCCTGGGGTCATATATTGAAAAGTTATGAAGGAATATTTCAAAAGTCGCACCATGGTAACGACTGCAATAGGTAGTATTTCTTACGAAATCTACCTAAAAAAATCCCTGCCGGCTTGGGCCTACAGGCGGAGGTAGATTTCGAAGTTAAGTACTAAATTCACCAACAAAACTTAAATCAAGATTAAAGATAAACCCAGTTCCTTCGCTAAGAATGAGCTCTAAGGAGCTAAACATTTTGTGAAAATTCTAATATACACGCACGCATGTATATGGAATAGGTTTAAAAATGGCTAAATCAAATTCAGAGAACCCAAAGTGTTAAAATATGTTAATATTTCCATACTCGGGTTTTTATCATGTTTTAATACATTTCTTCAAACTCAATGACGTTACATATTCACTTGCTGTGGTCCATTACATTTTCAATATGACGCAATATTTTGTTGTTTTTTTTAATACGTCAAACTATTTCATTTTGAATTTTCATGCAGAAATCTTGCTCTAGAAAACTTATGACGTAATATTCAATTTGTTTTCAATTCGTCAAACTGTTTATCTAATTTAATTTTTCACGTGAAAACTTTGCATTAGAAAAACAATTGTTGTGGTGAGAATTTTATTGCTTTTTTTTAATTGTTGGCAACAGCTATAACGAAAAATATTTTTTTTTTCCTGCCATTGTTGTGTAAAAGCTGGTTTTATCGGAATCATGTTAAGGCGGTATTCAAAATTTTAAACCTTCCCCATTCCCATTCCCTTGGACCGATTTTGCTCATTTTCAATCCCCGCCGAGAAATTAGCCATCTTAAAGTTGTTGGCGAGTTTGAAGACGTTCCGTGCATAATTGCGACTTTTATCCTGCGGACAAAATTTAGTACATACATACATACATACATATATATATATATATATATATATATATATAAACTTTTTAGGTGGGGGTGGTTTTAGGTTCCTGGGGTCATGTAATGAAAAGTTATGAAGGAATTTTTCAAAAGTCGCACCATGGTAACGACAGCAATAGGTAGTATTTCTTACGAAATCTACCTAAAAGAGAAAACCAATTTGACAGTTTGCGGTATCGGAGATACATTCACGAAAATTAAATCTGTTGTTACCGCGACGGTTCCAATTTTGAGGGAAATTTTGAAAAATAACTATATTTTTTGATTGTAATTAAAATTACAGATTTCATGTCGTCAGAAATGTTTAACATTAATGTGCCAGAATTAAAGTATGTAAAACTAGCAGATGAAAACTTTAATAAGCCAAGGCGTATAGATTTGCTTTTAAGCGCTGAAAGTTTTTACAAGTTGTTACGGCGAGGTCAAATTTGTCCGGTTAATAGTAATTTGATTTTTCAAAATACGGTTTTTGGATACGTAGCAAGTGGAAGTACTCCCGTTTCAAGCCAGGGAAGGATTCATTGTGGTTTTATCCAGGATAATACTCTTTTAAACGAAACTATGGAAAAATTTTGCGAAATAGAAGATGTTCAGATTGAGGTACCCAAAAATAAAGAAGCAATAATTTGAGAAGAGCACTTTGAGAAAAACGTGAAAAGAGATGGTACGTGGAGATATATTGTTAAAATGCAATTAAATCCAGTGTGTTTAGGGAAATCCCGAGATATTGCCCTTAAAAAATTAAATTCGCTATGGAATCGCTTTTTAAAAGAACTTGAGTATTTGCCGAAACGTCAGTGAAGGCTTACTGCGGAGACCCGAAAAGTTTTGGTTTCCGTCTGTCTGTTTGTTAGTCTGTCTGTCCCGTGATAACTGCCGAAAAAAGCGTCCGATTAGCTTGAAATTAAGGATGCATGTTGGTGAGGCCACCGGATTTAGCTGTATAGTTTTTGGTTAAATTTGGTTCTTTCGTTCGGAATATATAGAACATTTTATTTTCCGCCTTAATGCTTTCCTATAGCAATTCAGACGATTTTTCCATTTTTATTTGTTGTAAGGAAATGGCTCATATGATTGAAAGATTTAAATGATAAATTATGGATGATGGAATTTCCTAATTAGAACCATACATTATTCATATTAGTTTGAAATTTTGTGTATACATTTGTCAGAGTTTTTAAATTCGGTGTATATCTTATGGAGGGATTTTATATATGTGTTCCAATAATATAAAATATTTTCTTTTTTCAATTTACTTTTTTTTAATCACATATTTCATTGTCTTAATTTTCTTTTAACTGTTTCCTAGCAACGGAAAGGTGAATTTGATCTCATATATCAAAAATAAAACAAATACGCTTTGAGATTGAAATAAAAAAGGTTTGTGTTATGATATTAATTCTTATTATTTAAAAAAAAGTTACTAATATCTCACGGTTTATCGTCTGGACGCAGCTAACAGAAATATTTAATTTTTAATCGAAAATTTCACTGAGAAAAAAAAACTTTTGAAAAGCAAATTGATAGTAAATGTCAAAATTGTGCACCGCAAAATTATCGCTGTCGAAAAGGACGTCATTGTATCGGGAAATAAATATTTTCCTTCTTAAAAACAAACATTAACTAGATTGCCTGAAAAAATATTTTTTGACGAGTGTTAGTTCTTAATGCCGCCTCATTTCAGAAAATATGAATGAAATTTTTTTTAATCTTTAAAAGGAAATTGCATTTTCGTTCGTAAAACCTAAACTTTTAATATAATTGCGTCAATGTAAATCCTTTTCTGCCCACCAGTATTGAAGAACAAGGCTCGGAAGTGTAAAAAGATTTACCATAATCATTAGCGCAATCAATAAAAAGTTACATATGTAAATTAATGAGACCACGGAGGGTTCAGGGGGGCGAAGCCCCCCTGAATACTTTATTATTTACAAAAATGCCAGAATTAGTAGCTCATGAAAATTCAAAATATCCTTCCATAACAACGTTTTTAATTTAACACTTCTAATGTCTGAAAACTTCGTATTTTTTATTCTTATAAATAATTACGTAATTTGAAAACTTTAAATTGCGGTTTGCAGGAAATTGAATATTACTAGAGTGTGTCTAAAAACAATGAATTGCAGATCTGACGTTGAGGCTCCTGATCTGCAGATTTACTAGTTAGAATTACATAGAGAATGTTTACGCGAATGTGAAAAATTGGGTCAAATGACAGAGATTTCGGAGTGTGAGGAAGAAGTAGGAACCTATTATATACCGCATTTAGGGGTCTACCGCCCTGATAAAAGCACAACAAAACTTCGTGTATTTTTAATGCGTCTTCACAAACAGCCTTAGGGAACTTTCTTAACTCCTTACTGTACGGTATATAACGGTAGGGTTATTCAGAAAGTTTTTTTTAAAATAATGACAAGATTTCGTAAACATATTTATGCGTTCGTAGCTGACATTAGACAAATGTATAGGATGATTTTAATTGATCCGAGCCAAACTAAACTTCTAAGAATTCATTGGAGGGAGGGGGTGAATGAACCAGTTAAGACTTATGAGCTCAAAACTGTAACCTATGGAACAGTAAGTGCACCTTATCTGGCAACAAGAGTCTTACTTTAATTATCAGGAGATTAGCATGAGAACCACCCTTTAGCGTCCCAAGTTTTAGAAAGAGATTATTATGTGGACGATGTGTTAAGCGGCGCAGCCACTGTAATCAAAGCGAAAGAGTTTGAATCAGAGTTAGTGGATGCTCTCAAGAATGCAGGAATGTCTTTGCACAAGTGGCATAGCAATAACATAGAATTAAAAGCAGGGCCTGATAGTGATTATAATTTTCAAGAAGAGACAAAAGCGCTAGGTGTTACGTGGAAACCACTATTGACAGCTTTACTTTCCAAATTGAGATTGAAACAGTGATTCAGCCTACGAAGGGAACGGTGCTTTCAACAGTCGCAAGGATCTTTGATCCCCTTGGACTATTGGGTCGTGTGATAGCAAAAGCTAAAATCTTTATGCAAAAACTATAGTGCTTGAATTTAGGCTAGAGCGATCCACTTCCTGAAATGGAAGCCCAACAATGGCAAAACTTCATCCAGTCCCTGTAGCAATAAACACTGTGAGTGTTAAAAAGTGCATATTAATCGACAAATGTGTGCATATTGAGTTTAATGGATTTGCAGATGCTTCCGAGTCTGCCTATCGATGAGTCATTTATTGCAAATCAACATCAGGTAATGGAGCCTTCGAAGTGAACTTGGTATGCAGCAAATCCCGAATATCACCCCTTAAGCGTGTTACAAGACCTAGGTTGGAGCTTTCGGCAGCCGTCCTTTTAGCAAATCTGGTGACAAAAGTGAGAAGTGCCTTTCAATTTCAGGCGATTGATATTTATTTATGGAGTGATTCAATGATCGTACTTTCCTGGTTATGAAAAGAGCCTATCTTCTTAAAACGTTTGTGGCAAACCGTGTAGCGACATTACAGGACTTGACAAAAGTTCAACAGTGGCGTCACGTATCTTCTGAGAACAATCTCGCAGATCTTATTTCAAGAGAAATGGAGCCTGAGAAACTGGTTAAAAATAAACTGTGATTCGAAGGTCCTACGTTTCTGACTGAGCGAGAATATCCCAATCGCGAAGTTCCTACGTCTGTCAATAGAGACGAGTTTTCGTGTGAACTCAAAAATTTACAACAAAGTGACTTACCTGTTCTTGTTGTAACTGCTAAACCTTATTGAAGAGTTATTTGGCATTACTAACTGTTATGCTAAAATATTGCCTGTTGTTAGTTATTTTTTCAGATTTATTCACAATTTGAAGAATCCAAGTCAAAGGAGGTTGGGTCCTTTGGAAACAGAGGAGATAAACGAGAGTGAAATTTTTATTATAAAAGAGACTCAAAATAGTGAGTTTCCAGAGGAAATTAAGTGCTTAATTCGTGAAAAGAATGTTCCTGATAAAAGTAAGATAAAATCTTTAAGGGAACCTTTAGAATCAATTTTTTTATTTTTTGTAAATTTCACTTTAAATATCATTCAAGTGTACATTATATGCATTATGGCATACATTTATCACGAAAAAAATATATTTTTTTTTAATTTCTTGAGGAAAAAATGAATTTTCCGTAATATTTCGGAACTTTTAGAAATGCTCCATGCAAACTCAATATCAATGAAAGTCCCCAATATTTTTTATATAAGTTTGATTTATATATATAAACAAAACTGTGCATAGAATTTTATATATTCAAATATAAAGGTAAGGAAAAAATATTTTCTAAATTTTTTAAATATTTCTTTTTCTTACCTTTATATTTGAATATATAAAATTCGATACACAGTTTTGCTTATATATATAAACCAAACTTTTGTAAAACATATTGGGATTTTCATTGATATTGAGTTCGCATGGAGCATTTTTAAAAGTTCTAAAATATTGCGGAAAATTCCTTTTTTTTTCTTAAAAAAAATTTTTTAAATTCTTTTTTTGTGATAAATGTATGCTATAATGCATATAATGTACCCTTGAAAGATATTTAAAGTGAAATTTACAAAAAATTAAAAATTGATTTTAAAGGTCCCTCATCCCCTTAAATCCATTTTTAGACAGGGATGGAATAATAAGGTTGAACGGTAGAATACAAAATTCTAATTTAAGCTTCAAGAGTAAATTCTCAATTATTCTGCCTAAGGCACATAAGTTAACTAAGTTAATTTTAGTGGCATATCATGAGAGATATTTTCATTTAGGCTCTACTGCCTTATTACATTATGTTAGTCAAAAGTTTTGGCCCGTTCAGGGTAAGGCAACGTGTAGGAAAGTCGTGCACGATTGCGTTAAGTGTTTTAGAGTTAAACCCGTAGGAGTTGAGCAATTAATGGGCGATTTACCAAAAGAGAGGGTAACTCTTGACTTCCCATTTAACTATCCTGGAGCTGATTTTTGTGGCCCATTCCTTATTAAGTATAGAAATCAAAGGAAGGGAATTTACCACAAAATATATATGTGAATTTTTGTATGCTTAGTCACAAAAGACATTCACCTCGAAATTGTGACTGATTTGACTTCGGAGGCCTTTGCGGCATGTTTAAAGAGATTTGTGGCTCGCAGAGGTTTGTGTTCGAAATTGTATTCGGACAACGCCACAAATTTTATAGGAGCAAATAAAGAGCTTTCTAAGTTATATAAATTAGTTTTAAAACCAGATGAGGGGCTTGAAAATTATATGTCAGCTGAGGGAATTGACTGGAACTTTCTTCCGCCAAGAGCACCTAATTTCGGTGGCCTCTGGGAGAGTGACATGAAAGCATTCAAATATCATTTTAAAAGAGTTTTAGGCAATTCCAGGTTGACATATGAAGAATTCCTAACGATCATTACTCAAATAGAGGGTATTCTAAATTCAAGACCGCTTGTACCTCTGTCGTCAGATACTGATGTGTATGATGTGTTAACCCTTGTCCATTTCCTAATTGGCAGACCTTTAAATGCTATAATTGAGCCAAATTTAATTGAGGTTAAAGACAATCGGTTGTCTAACTGGAAAAAACTCACAAAAATAATTCAAATTTTTTGGAAGAAATGGCACATTCAGTATCTTAATAATTTGCAACAGAGGTCCAAGTGGATGATAGAAAAAGATAATGTTAAAGTTAATGAGTTAGTGCTTCTTAAAGATGAAAATCTACTGCCCCAAAAATGGGCATTGGGTAGAATAAAAGAGATTTATTTTGATGACTATAAACGGGTCAGAGTGGTTAAAATAAAAACTCAATCTGGAGTTTACAAACGACGCATTTCTAAAATCTGTATTCTGTCTCTTAATGTGTAATCTTGTATATATATATATATATATTTATGTGTGATTTAACATTATCAATATTATGCTTATTTTGTATTTACATTGAAATGACTATGTAATTTAATGGTTGGATGTAACCATTGCAAGGTGGGGCGGAATGTTCCGTACCTAATGGCAAGCACTGGAGCAGCGCTATCTGTGAAAAAATGACCTTGAGGTCGAGAGTGTTCTGTTCGACGAGTGAGTATGTGTTCTGAAAAGGCTATTTGTTTTCTAAAGTTTTTTTAGTTGTTTATATAAGTGAAAAAATAAATTCATGGTTTTACAGTCCTAGAGAATGAAGTGTGGTGTGAGCTTATTTTGTGTTACGACAGATATAGCTTATTCATAAATTCTTTCTTTATTTTAATACACCATCATGTATATTGTACAATGTATATTGTTTATATTAGTTAATATGAATATCCGGATTTTCTAAAATGTATTTATCGGTAGTAATTCGAACAAAATAACACAAAAGTACTTTGCGCATGCATTTACCTGTATTTCCGCTTCATCAAATTATGTAATATATAAACAAATTTGCTACTTGCGCTTCATTTATACCATTTGACGTCACATTGAAATTCTTCGGAATGAAAATCGTTTTAAATGTATCGTTTTAATATATGACGCAATTCCCACTGTTAAATACATTACTCATGTAATAATTTACTAGCAGGAATGACCGAGCTTAGCTCGGTCAAAATTACTTGGCATCTATCTCGATATACCACTGAATCATTATTGTTGTTTAGTTACAATTAGCTTGACCCTGAGCCATAGAGACCCAAAATGACCCACTAATCGATTTTTTTCGAACATGCGACCTAACCCAATGCTCTTCTCGAGCCTGAAAAGGATGGAATACAAAATGTAGTGTAAATCGTTAGTCATTTTCTAGATAAAATTAGCTTGACCCACATTGATCCAAAAATGACCCACCAATCGAAATTTATCGAACCTGTGGGCTATTCCAATGGTCTTCACGTACTGGGAAATGGTATGATGCAGTTAGCTTGACCCTGACCCATTATGACCCAAAATGACCCATTAATAGAATTTTTTTGAGCATGCGACCTTACCAATGATTTTCACCTATCCACATACGATATAATACAAAGATTTGTCACAATCGTTGGAGCCGTTTTTTAGATACAGCTAGCTTGATTCTGATCCATTAGGACCCAAAATGACCCACTAATCGAATTTTCTTTAACATGCGACCTAGCTCAACGGTATTCTCTTGCCCGAAAACGATAGATTAAAAAATTTCATCAAAATCGTTAGAGCCTTTTTCTAGATAAACTTAGCTTGACCCACAGTGACCCAAAAATGACCCACTAAACGATTTTTCTCGGACATGTGAATTAGCCAACGGTCTTCTCGTAATCAAAAACTGTAGAATATAGAGTTTAGTAAAAATTGCTAGAGCCGTTTTTTGGATAAAAATAGCTTGACCCGCAGTGACCGAAAAGTGACCCACTAATCAAAATTTCTCGAACATGTGACATAGCCCAATAGTCTTCTCGTGCCCGAAAACGATAGATTACAAAATTTCGTCAAAATCGTTAGAGCCGTTTTCTAGATAAACTTAGCTTGACCCACAGTGACCCCAAAATGACCCAGTAATCGAATTTTCTCGAACACGTGAATTAGCCCAATGGTTTTCTCGTAATCAAAAACTGTAGAATACAGAGTTTAGTGAGAATCGTTAAAGCCGTTTTTCAGATAAAAATAGCTTGATCCGCAGTGACCCACTAATCGAAATTTATCGAACATATGACGTAGCCCAATAGTCTTCTCGTACCCGAAAACGGTTGGATACAAAATTTAGTCAAAATCGATTGAGCCGTTTTTTAGATATAATTACCTTGACCCTGACCCATAATGACCCATAGTGACCCATAATGACCCACTAATCGAATTTTCTTGAACATGCGACCTAGCTCAACGGTATTCTCTTGCCCGAAAACGATAGATTAAAAAATTTCGTCAAAATCGTTAGAGCCCTTTTCTAGATAAACTTAGCTTGACCCACAGTGACCCAAAAATGACCCACTAATCGATTTTTCTCGAACATGTGAATTAGCCAACGGTCTTCTCGTAATCAAAAACTGTAGAATATAGAGTTTAGTAAAAATTGCTAGAGCCGTTTTTTGGATAAAAATAGCTTGACCCGCAGTGACCGAAAAATGACCCACTAATCAAAATTTCTCGAACATGTGACATATCCCAATAGTCTTCTCGTGCCCGAAAATGATAGATTACAAAATTTTGTCAAAATCGTTAGAGCCGTTTTCTAGATAAACTTAGCTTGACCCACAGTGACCCAAAAATGACCCAGTAATCGAATTTTCTCGAACACGTGAATTAGCCCAATGGTTTTCTCGTAATCAAAAATTGTAGAATACAGAGTTTAGTGAGAATCGTTAAAGCCGTTTTTCAGATAAAAATAACTTGACCCGCAGTGACCCACTAATCGAAATTTATCGAACATATGACGTAGCCCAATAGTCTTCTCGTACCCGAAAACGGTTGGATACAAAATTTAGTCAAAATCGATTGAGCGAGCCGTTTTTTAGATATAATTACCTTGACCCTGACCCATAATGACCCATAGTGACCCATAATGACCCACTAATCGAATTTTCTCGAACATGTGACCTAGCCCAATAGTCTTCTCGTGCCCGAAAACGATAGAATACAAAATTTCGTCAAAATCGTTAGAGCCGTTTTCTAGATAAACTTAGCTTGACCCACAGTGATCCCAAAATGACCCAGTAATCGAATTTTCTCGAACGTGAATTAACCCAATGGTCTTCTCGTAATCAAAAACTGTAGAATATAGAGTTTAGTGAAAATCATTAGAGCCGTTTTTTAGATAAAAATAGCTTCATCCGTAGTGACCAAAAAGTGATCCACTAATCGAAATTTCTCGAACATGTGACCTAGCCCAATAGTCTTCTCGTACCCGAAAACAGTTGGATACAAAATTTAGCCGAAATCAATTGAGCCGTTTTTTAGATATAATTACCTTGACCCTGACCCATAATGACCCATAATGACCCACTAATCGAATTTTTTCGAACGTGTGACCTAGCCCAATAGTCTTCTCGTGCCCGAAAATTGTAAAATACAAAATTTTGTTGAAATCGTTACGGTCGTTTTTAAGATAAAATTTACACACACACACACACACACACACACAATTTTTGCTCGCATTATAATATAAGATTTCTTTTAAACTTTTTTTCTCTTTTACGATTCACGGGCACATACATTATTTAATTTAAAAGTGTTTGGAAATATGATTACTTGAGCTTTTTAAATATAATCTAATATTCAACATTAAAAGTTTTACACGCGTTATAATGGACAGTATTCCTCCGACGTCACAATTGGTAAAATGGTGATTTTTATAGCCTCGAATCGAATGGAAGTATACGGTCCATTCATTTTAGTTATGAAGATATTTAATATTTGGGAATTTTGACGTAATTATCTCCTTTGAATGCGTTTCGTGTGAAATAATTTTGTTTTCTTAAAGTTTTCGTACTTTTTTAATACTTACGTGTAAATATTTTGACGTAATTTTCCTTATTTTCTGCTTTTGATACGTTTTAAAATTTCTTTTTTATTTTAATAATTTCACTTTTCACGACAAAAAACAAATATGGTTTTTATTTTTTCAAATTTATCTGAAAAACATAATGTAATCATAATATTGTTCCACTGTCGGTTGAAATAAAAGATAATTTCAATTATCAATTTGAAATTGACGAAAAAGAAAAAAATCTAATAATCCCTATAGTTTTCTTCTTGTACCCTTTTTTCAAAAAATGGAGTAATTTTGTTGCCCTTACAGATTTTCATTGCAGAAATGTAATTAAAATTAGAATAAAAATTAATATTTCGAAAACTAATTCAAATTTTTAAATTCTATTACCAGTTTTGAGATCTGCGGATCAATACTGATTTTTGGTGTTAATTTTACCGCATCGATGTTTTAGGAGAAATCGCCGTGAAACATAATCGGTCGTTTCATAAAATTGTTTCGTAAATTCTTTTCATTCAGTCGTTTCATAAAATCGTTTCATAAATTCCATCAAAAGTTTCATTAAGATTTTATATGGGTAGATATGGAAATTTTTGAAACTATTTCAAGTAGGGATTTGAAAAGTGGCATATACATAAAATAATATTCTATTTCAGAAAATTGAAAAATGATAAAAATCCACAGGTAACTTTTTATTTTATCAAAAATAGTGGGGAAAATCCACCGGTAATTTTTTATTTTATAAAAACTGATTTTTATACGGAAAAAAAAATATTCTCGAATAAAACCGCAATCGAATTTTTTAAAACTATTTCAGGTAGGGATTTGAAAATTGGTACATATACGCAAAATAATATTCTATTTCAGAAATTCGAAAAAAAAAATCCGCATGTAACTTTTCATTTGATCAAAAAACCGATTTTTACAAGAAAAAAGAAATGTATTCTGCATTTAATCCTATCGTAAATTATTTAAACCGTAGCGCGTTTTCTTTCCTAAATATCATTATTTTAAGTTAGATTTTTTTTATGGAGGCTTTGGATACATAAATTTTATAACATATAAAAATTTTAAAGAGGAGGGTGTCTTCCGGCTGCAGGATGTTCAGATACAGGGTAATTCAAAATTTTTAATCTTGACGAAACGCTTTACTCACTTGGCACTTAATTACCTGACACTTCTTATATCACAATTCTTGAAAATTTGACCAAAGGGGTAACTCAGCACGGAGCGACCGTTTCTGCCCTCGGTTCCCCTCCCCACCCCCGACCATCAGGAGCTTAGTTGACCCCGAGGGAACATTTTTACCTTTTTCCGACCCGCTCTTGTGATATATCATTGGATAGCCCATTGACCACTCTTTCATATTATGTACACACAGCTAAGCTACAATTTTTAAACACTATTTCAGAAAACACATTATAATATATACAGCTCATATTCAAAATATTAGAATAATTGAGAAAAAGTAATAAGAAAAAAATATTTTTTTTTAATTTATTTTTGGTACTAAGTAAATGCAATTAAATTTCTTATAAATTAAATCTGGAGTATTTATATAAGATTTTAACATTTACAAAATATAAAATACAATACAATAAATTAGGTATACAGCTTTCTGAAACACATCAAAATATTAGAATAAAATTTAGATTAGTTCAAAATATTAGAATATTTTATTTTACCCAACAATATTACCTTATGAATATGAAGTAAATGGTAGTAAACATTTTGTAACATCCCCTTTAACTTTCATAACAGCGTACAATTGATCGTGCATAGTATATACAAGGTGTTTACAAACATTTCTTATCAATATTAGCCCAAATAGACTTTATACGTGCAAATAACGCAGTTTTACTTGAAGGAGGATTTTCTTGGAGTTTTTTCTTCATTATACACCACTAGCAAACCCCGCGGCTTTGCTTGCGTAATAGTTGAAATATGCCAAGTGATATTTGCATAACTTTTTTTTATTAGAACACTTTTTGAAATAATTCAAAAATTAAAATTAAGCCACAATTTGTCTAAACTTCATTATAAAAGTGTAATAGACAGAAATGAGATTTTAATTAATAAGTAGAACTAAAACTAATTCCAATTAAATGATAATTTAGAAAGTATTTTCAGATTTTTATGCTCATTTCATACGCTCATTTCAGTATTCATTTGAAGTTTTGATTTTTTTAGAAACCATCTTAACACATTTACATCTGAAAATTAACCATCATGTCAAATTCCAAGCTTCATGTCTAACAGTCTACCACCTATCTGTTGTTAGTGGCACCAACATAAAATGCCGAAACAGAGTTGAAATAAAACGTCTCGAAAAATGTTGAAACAGAGACTGCCATCATTAATTTGCCAACATTAAACTTAAAATCGTTTGGTATTTGCTAATATTCTATAGAAAACGGAATTTGGATGTTTTTAAAGGCTTTCTTGTTGCTCCTGCTAACCAGGTGGTAGTGACACCGACGTGAAATATAGCCCGTATAGGATCAGGGACTATCGCTCTTGATTCGCAACCAATAACTTCTGTAATCGGTTTATTATTTCCTGAGATTCCATAGAAATCGTAATTTAGGATTATTTTAGAATGCTTTTCGCATCTCCCCTTCGCTACACCCCTTTTTAATTTCGAATTTATTTTCGACTGTTCTTAGAGGACATTTATATTTTATAAGGAATTACCGTGCTATATTTAAAGTTTCTAGCCTCTTCAGTACCGTAGAAATCGCAATTTAGAAAGTTTTTTGCTCCTGCAACCCTCGACATAAAATATAGCTTATGTTTGAGCAGGTTCTATCACCATCAATTTTTAACCCTTATGTTTGAAATCGGTTTCGTATTTCATACGATTGCATAAAAATCGTAATTTAGAACGCCTATAGAACACTTTTCGCTCACTTTATCATTTTAAATTTGGAATTTTCTTTCGACAATTCTTAGAAAGCATTTGCATCTTTGAAGTAATTACCATTTCGAATTTAAAATGTTAGAGACCCTCAGTAACACAAAAAACGCAATTTAGAACATTTTTTGCTCATGTAACCCCCAGGTGGTAGTGACAACAACGTACAACATAGGCTATGTTGGAGCGGGGACTGTCGCCATCAGTTTGAAACCATTACTTCTGAAATCAGGTTATATTTCCTAAGATTGTGTAGAAACCGCTATTTAGAACGTTTTTAGAACGCTTTTTGTTCATTTTCATCCCTTTTAAATTTCAAATTTTTAAGGAACTCTTCTCAGAGAGTATTTAGATCTCATAAGTAATTACCATGCCAAATTTCTAGTTGCTAGGCCCTTCAGTATCACAAAAATAAATTTAGAACGTCTTTTAAAATGCAACCCCAAGGTGGTAGTGACGCCGACATGAAATAGATTTGACATTGGAGCAAGGGCTGTCATCAGCAATTTCCAACCATTACTTTTGAAATCGGTTGAGTACTTTCTGAGATTGCATAGAAATCGCAATTTACAACGTTTTTTAGAACGTTTTTCGTCCAATTTCACCCCTTTTTAATTTCGAATTATTTAGGAAATGGGAAATGTTCTTAGCGATCATTTACATCTTATAAGTAACTACCATGCCTAGTTTCAAGTTGCTAGCCCCTGCAATATTACAAAAAACGCAATTTAGATCGTTTTTTGCTCCTTCACCCCCATTGGAGTAGTGGCACCGACTTGAAATACAGCCTATGTTGGAGCGAGGGCTGTCACCATCGCTTTAACACCACTTTTTTTTTTTTTAATCTGTTCGATACTTCCTGAGATTGCGTAGAAATCACAATTTAGAAAGTTTTTTAGAAAGCTTTTTGCTCATTTTCCCCTTTTTTAAATTTCGATTTTTTAGGAAATGTTCTCAGAGATCTTTTGTATCTTATAAATAACTGCCCTGCCTAATTTCATGATTCTAGCCCTTCAGTAACACAAAAATCGAATTTATAACTTTTTTGCTCCTGCACCCCCTTAGAGGTTGTGGCAACGACATAAAATGTACACTCTTAAATCAAAAGAACGAATTATTAACTCAACAAAGAACGAAAAGTTTTACTCGTGTTTTTGTTCTTTCTGAGTATCTGTTTTATCAAAAAGAGACATTTTCCACAAAAACTGGTTTGCCAAATCATCCTTTTAGGAGTAGCATCCCGGGGCAGCTCATTTCAGATTGGAACAGAAAAATATCTCTAAAAGAGCGGTTTAAGAAGCTTCCCTATTGGTTGAAATCCTGTAACGCGATATATAGTTTGGCAGAGGAAGAACCGTTTTGAAAAGGGAGTCGCTTGTTTATTTCAAGAGTCAAAGCTTAGCGTTACCTTCATGATTAAAACAACAATATTACAATTATAATTTGATTGATTTAAAAATGGCATAGAATAAGATAGATGGATTATGCCCACGAAAGCAGGGGGAGGGGGGCAATCATCAGAAAGAACTGCATAAATTTCGTTTTTGTTTCCCAGCTAAAACCAAGATGGCTACCGGCGATTCTAGGATTTTACTGATTTTGAAAATTCTAAGGTAAAGTACGTTGTTTTACTTCATCTTTCTTGTAATTCCTTCGCCATTCCTTGTTGTATTTTCATATTGTATATATGATTTTTTGCGTTATTTAACGTTATTACTTTTAAACCGGAAACATGAACTTCTTAAATTACTTTTTTTTTTCTTTTTTTTTTAATGCGTCTGTTCCATAATTTTTATAATCAATAAAATGCACTTAGATATGTAGTTTTCTCGTATTCAAATTGTGTAAAATTTCGGTATTTGGTATTTACATTATTAAACATACATCATTTTGTGCTTATATTATTGATTATTAATATACTACTTTGCTCATGACACTCAGAAATATTTGCGGAACACAACCCATGATTATAAAAATTATTAAATTATTATTAACTTATGATATATGTTCTATTTTTTTTTATGTTTCAACAAGTACAAGTATTTAATAAATTGTGTTCATTTAGATAGTTGTACACATCTACACTTTATTTATTATTTTTTTAATTGCCACAGTATTATGTAAATAGTACGAAATGTAAACGATAATTTAAAAAAGTATCAGAAAATAATAGATTAGTAAAAAATATTATCAATTTATTTTATTTTTATGACACAACTAGCTTGACCTTTTTTTAAATTATGATTTTGTGAATTTTTATTTTTGTGTTATATTTCGCTCTGTTCATATTCAAAAGTTTAACTAAAAAAAAGTCTGCAGTTATGTAACACATGAATTCTATATTCCATAATTATTTATCTGTGTCATAAGCAAAATATATTATTAAGATATAATAATATCAGATATAATTAAAGAAATCGACATTTCCGGATTAAAACTAATAACGTTAAAATTATATATACAATGTGAAAATATTAAAAAGAAAAAAAATTATAATAAGAAAGATAAAGTAAACGCAGCGCACTTCAGGATATTGACAAGGTAGAAAATCTTGTCTTGTTATGGCGCGAACTATCTTTTATTATTATTATTATTTAATTTATCTATCGGAAATGAAAAACAAAATTTCTTCTGCATCTAGATTAAAATAAAACAAAATGGAGTTTTAAAAATAATACATTTTGCAAACTAGGGAGTTATATATGTTAAAAAACAAAATAAAAAAAAATTCTGAAAATAAGAGGGAAATAATTTATTTTGCCTATTAAATTTGACAAAAAAAGGGGTTTAAAAATGACTTGTCAATAATGAGTGCAGTCACTCGTTTTGCCTATTAATTTAGTCGAAAAAAAGAGCGAAAACAGCTTATCAAAAAGGAATGAAAAAAAAAACGCACTCCGCAAGATGGATGAAATTCACTCTTGTAGGATAAGTGCATTTTCAATACTGAAAAGGAGTGAAAATACACTCAGTCGGAGTTAAAATCGCTGAATTTTTTTAAGAGAGTAGCCTATTAATTTAGCAAGGGCTGTCATCATCAATTTCCAACCATTACCTTTGAAATAGGTTGGGTACTTTCTGAGATTGCGTAGAAATCTCCATTTAGAACGTTTTTTAGAACTCTTTTCGCGCATTTTCACCCCTTTTAAATTTCGTGTTTTTTAAGAGATGTTCTTAGTGATCATTTAAATCTACAAGTAACTACCATGCCAATTTCCACGTATCTGGACTGGACCCTTCAGTAATACAAAAATCGCAATTTCGAACGTTTTTTGCTCCTGCACCCCCTTTAGGGGTAGTGGCACCGACATAAAATGTAGCCTATGCTGGAGCAAGGGTTGTCACCATCATTTTGACCCCATTATTTTTGAAATCGGTTTGGTACTTCCTGAAATTGCTTAAAAATCGCCATTTAGAAAGTTTTTTATAACGCTTTTCGCGATTTTCACCCCTTTTTAATTTCGATTTTTTAAAGAAATGTCCTTAGAGATCATTAGTATCTTATAAGTAGCTACCATTCCAAATTTCATGTTCCTAGGCCCTTCATTAACAAAAAAATCGCATTTTTAGAACGTTGTTTGCTCCTGAACCCCCTTTTGGCCAGTGGCATGGACATAAGATATAGCCTATGTTCTAAGTTGGACTAACACCATCATTTTGATACCATTTCTTTTGGAATCGTTTCGGTAGTTCCAGAGCTTATCTCCTACAAATAAACAATTTTTACCTCTTTATAATATTAAGTATAGATAAGTTTTCGATGGAATTAAGGTCTGGTAAGTTTTGTGGCCAAGGAAGTAGTACCTCAATGTTGCGTTGGCGGAACCAATTCTTAGTTGACACCGAGGTATACGGTGACGCGAAATCTTGTTGAAAGATGAAATCATCTTCAAATAAATCTTCTCATGATGGAATCATGTAATATTAAAACAATTCTTGATATATCTGAGAGTTAACCTTTTCGTAAACGATGCATAACTTTCCAGGTCCTTCTGCACTTATGCAACCCCAAACCATGACACCAGCAGCACATTTTACGGAATGTTTAAGGCGTTCTTTATCAAATGCTTCTTGCTTCATTGTCCAAACTCGAATACCTTGATTACCACATGAAACAAATACATACATCACTAAATAACATATTTTTCCAATCTTCTTCGCTTCATCAACGTCTTGATTTACACCAGTTCAATCTTATACGCTTTTGTTTTTTGCAGTCATGAGAGGTTTTGTTTTCGATACACGAGATTCAAACTTAAATTTAATTTCTTAATGTTGTCGATATAGAAACTTCAACACCTTCTTCTTTCCATTTTCGGTGCAAGAATCGCACACATTTAAAACAGTTTTTCTTAACTATACGCTTCAGTTTCCTGTCATCTCTAGCAAATATTTTTGGTTTTCGGCCGCCATTTCAGCGATTATTTGGAAATTTTCCATTTTTTGAATGTATTAGTATTTTACTAACGCTTGATTGCGAATAATGTAAATAATTCGCTATATGACATTCATTTTTACCGTGCCGATACAAATCAACCATACGAAGTTTAATAGATTCAGGAATATCACTCACGCGACCCATTTAAAGACAAAAAAGCAAACAAATTGCAAAAAAAAAAAAAAAATACTTATTTTAAATAAAATCGTCTGAATTCAATCAATGATGTCACCAGTTATGAATTGGTGATAATTAAAGGAGAATTAATGTGAAATATTCTAATATTTTGAACCACTTGAATAAATAAATATTCTAATATTTTGACTTTTCAAAAAAAAATTTTTTTTTCAATTAATCTTTTCAAAAATGATATTAATTTTAAGATAATAAATAAGTTTAATCAACAATAAGTTCTTAATAAAAATATCGCTTGCATATTTGCATTAAAAGATATTAAATTACCAAACGATATTTTTAATTTGTAAAAAAAAAAAAAAAAAAAAAAAAAAAAAAAAAAAAAAAAAAAATGTGATTATTCTAATATTTTGAATACGAGCTGTATTATTCAGGCATTTTTAATTATTTATTGCATAGTTCTTATAAATCGTTATATGTCCTCCGTAGTCCGAGGAAAAAAAAAACTTCAAAGAATATTTATGGAGACCGTTTCGCTGAAAATCTGTTAAAATCAATATTAATGTAAATTTAGTGAGGCGAATACCTATGAAGATACAGCCAGACACATAAAAACAAAATCTGAATGAACGGAATTAATTAGCTTTCATTATTTGTGGATTACATAAACATAAAGATAAAAAAAGTTTTTCTTTTTAATACTCTCTTATCAGAATCTAATGTTTATTTTCATTTTTATGATAGGGCAACAGGAACAAAAAGCATTATTTACGATTTACACCATCCTTTTAGGATTTCTAAATTGATTTATCAAATTATGATCATGAATTGATTAACATGAAACCATAAATTAACCCTGTGCACTCGAAGTTTTTTTTTTCATTCGTATTACCAGCAACTCGAAGCGATTTTAGTTATATCTTATTATTTTTTAAATTCTTTATGAGTACAAATGTTATGATACATACATATATATATATATATATATATAATTATTACATTTTGTAATCTTCCAAAGTGTGATACCGCTCGAAGCAATTGCCAATATGTAATCTCGGCTTTTTTATTTTAATTGAAAATCAAATTTCAAATTAATTGCTTAATAGGCGCAAAGGTCAACCTAGTGAAAAAGTTTCCATGCCGGGACTCGAACCCGGGCCATCAGTATAGCGCACTGACGTTCTACCGACTAAGCCACATGGAACGATTACCCATCATGGAACTTCTCACTATTACAGGTTGGCAAGGCAGTACAAGATGGAATATATTTCCATGAGCCACAGACATGGGGCAAACATAGAACACAATTAAATCCAGCATCGATTGAAAGCTATATAAATTCATGGAAATTTTTCCAGAGAGAAACATTCGCCTTGTTTCAAATGTTCGCCAAACAAGGGGAATGTTTCTCTCTGGAAAAATTTCCATGAATTAATATCGGCTTTTTTAGACAGGTATCAGAAAATTATTTGCATTGTCTCCGTAGCGGAGCCCTCAAGTTTGAAGACAAATTTTAAATGGCTCCGCTCCGGAGCCCCCGAGTGCAAAGGGTTAATTAAAGCGTATTTTAAAAAATATATCTGTTTCATTCTTTTTAGGTGCATTCGTAATTATATAAATACGTAGCATCTATATTTGTCGTTCGGTCCGTCTGTCCATCCAAATATAACAGAGGAAAAACTGCCCAACTGAATGGTCTGAAATTTTAAATATATAACTGTTGCAATATTTTATCAAGTCATTTGAAATTTTATGAAAATCGGATGTATAGTTTAATTACAGGGATAGTCAAAAGTTTTCCGTTACATTACGGCCAATGGGAAAAAATTATATCAAGTGCATTTTAATGATGTTACAGCCTTTCGAACACAATGAAACTGATCTGCACTTATTGAAGTGCGCTAAAATATACATTCAGTACAATATGCGGTGCAAAAAATATTTATAAAACTAGCTATAGTACGATCGAACTCATTTGCCATGTTTGATGTACAATTTCCAACTTGTTTTTATTAGTTGACCCGCTCGGAGTTCTCTGAGGCTATAAACAAATACCTCGAACTGAAAAAAAACTCTAAAAATCTCGGGGAAAAATTATTATTCTAGGTTTTTATTTTTTGACAACGAGAATAAAAAAATGGTTACATTTTATTTGAAAAATGTCTAAGATTCTCTAAGAAAGTAATTGAGTTTTGAATTATTAAACAAAATATTTGAATAAAACAAAAACAAGAAAAAAACACAATCTACGTTCATTTCCGAATTATAATCCATTTATGTGCAAAGATACAAAGGCATAATCAGTTTATTCATCCGTTTTGACGTTGATTTGACTCGAACTACGCACATTCACATTTATAATATTATTAGGATTAGTTTCATTCTTGGCTCGGATAACAAACCCCTGGAAATAAAACTGTCATAGTTAATAAAGCCACCAATTTGATGTTATATGCATTTAATACATGTACACTACTTAATATTTTATATTTATTTTAATTTCCTTTTTTATTACTAGGGAACTCTGCCCCCTACGAGCTACGCTTGCCAACCCTCGTTCAGACACCTCAGATTCTAAAAGCATGCGTTGATTGGCTTTAAAAAGATTGAATTATAATTTTAAAAAACAGTGGCGATCTCTCTGTAAACGGGTTTCCATTCGTTTTCCTTTCAGTGGGCATTTTTAAGACCAAATGTGCTGCTGTTAAGAGATAAAATGGATGTTTTCGTCTTTGATAAAAAATAAAAATAGTTCAGAATTTGAATATAAGCTAATGTAAAATGAATTAAGTAAACAGTGTCATTGTCTCCCGGTATTTTTAAACAACATTATAAGAAAGTTATCTTAAATAAGCCATTTTAAATGTATTGAATTAAATCTGACGTAAGTTTTCTTTCTCTTATTAATATTCACGTGAAAATACTTTTGTTATTAGGAATGAAATATTATTTGCGCTGTCTTAGAATTCACAGCAGTAGTAGAAATGATTATCTCATAATATGAAGTAAATGTCTGACGTAAACATATTTTTAAATTTAAACTGTTTTGAATTATTATTTGGCCATTTTAAATAGGATGTAATTTCCTCCATTTACGACTTTTAACACATAGTGATGAATTTTTATTTTAACATTTTCTTTCTCTTTTAAAATTCAAGTGTAAATATAGTTCTCATGACGTAATTTTCCATATTTCTCTGCTTTTACCATGCAATCATTTAATTCTAATTTGAAAGTTTTTCTGCTTAATAGCCAAGTGTAAATCATTTGAAAGAAATATTATCCTTTACACTGTTTCAAGAATTGGCAACAATTTAAAATAATACCTTTTTCTAAAATATGTAAAAAATATCTCTCGAAATGCTGAAAATTTGAATTTAAAAGGGAAATAAATCCTCAAAAAATGAATCAAATTAAAAAAATAAATACTGTCTGCACACCGGAACTTCTAATGTATAAAATTATTGTATAAAAATGTAATAATTAAAATAATGTAAATAATAATAAATGTAATAAATGTAAATTAATGTATAAAAATTATTAAATTCCTATGCATAGTTTTTTCTCCTATAAAACTTTTTTAACGGAACGATTTTGACCAACTTTAAAATTAAATATCTTTTAAAATAATTATTAGATTTGAAAACTGTCTGCATCAGTGTGTTTATCAAACATTTCTCTAGAATACCACCGATTTTCATATTTTTGTATGCAACAGTTTTTTAGGTGCGCTCCTAATTATATAAATACGTAGCGCCTATACTCGTCGTTCGGTCCGCCTGTCCGTCCGCATATAACAGAGCAAAAACTACCCAACCGAATGGTCTGAAATTTTAAATATATAATTGTTGTAAAATTTTGTCGAGTCATTTCAAATTTTATGAAAATCGGATGTATAGTTTAAAGACAGGGACAGTCAAAAGTTTTCCGTTACATTACAGCCAATGCGAAAATTTATTTCAAGTGCAATTTAATGATTTTACAGCCTTTCGAACAGAATAAAATTGACATGCACTTATGAAGTGCACAAAAATATGCATCCAGTACAATATGCGGTGCAAAAAATATTTATAAAACTAGTTATAGTACGAATGCACCTCATTTGTCACGTTTGACGTGCAATTTACAACTTGTTAATATTATTAACGAAGAAAGACCATGGTTAAGCATTCAAAATGGATGCCGATCTACCGGGAAGTTCTACTCATATTTTCAGTGGTCCATTGCCAAATCGTTACCTTTATATATATATATATATATATAGAAGGATTTATAATTTTTAACGATGTCATGTATTTATTAAATGTACATTCAATTACAATTTTGAACTCCATTGGCAGCAATAAACACATTTTGTAATCGACAACCAATTTTGGTGATCTATCTATCGTGCCGGATAATATAGGTAAGTAGCTTCTTTTCCTGATAAAACAAAAGATTTCATCATTACGACAGTTTTGGATCGGAATCTAGCCTCAAAGCGAAAAGATGATGAAGACGTATAAACCGTGCTATCTGTATTTCATTAATACCAGCACTACGTTATTATTCAATGATCAAATATCTAATATCTATCATCATAGATTCAAAGAGCAAAAGAATAAAGAACTATATGTTTCGAACGAGTTATTTAATTTTGTATATGAGCAACAAAAAATTAACAGCAATAATATAACTGTGCAATAAAACTAAATGAGATGATAGTAATTCTTAAAAAAAGGGTGCATCGTTTCTTAAATTAAAAAATATATAAAACTTAAATTCTTTATTCCCATCAAAAGATGTCCATCTGTTCATTGTTCCGACCCGAGAACAGTGAAAAATCACGTGGTGATGGCGTTTCTGAACGTAATGGGCGTGTGCAGAAGGTCCGAGATGATGAGCAAGCGCAAATCATACTTCATTTCTTTTTCCATTCTCCATTTTAAATATTTTTACTTGGAAATAAGTGTTACATTTCCAAATTAACCAGAAAGTGAGGAAGACACACAGTTTACACTAAATTTTTGGGGGGACAGTGTTGTCCGCTTTGAATAGTTTTCATGAAAATACGTGTAACCTTTCCGAATTAACCAAAAACTGGAGCGAACACATAGTTTACGCTAAATTTGCGGAAACGTTTCTACTTTGGGCTGTAACGTTTCGGGTTTTTTTCGGCAGTGTTGCCCACTTTGAGTAGTTTTCATAAAAATACGTGTTACCTTTCCGAATTAACCAAGAACTGAAGAGAACCCACAGTTTACGCTAAATTTTCGGAAACGTTTTTGCTTTGTAATGTAACGTTTCTGTTTTTTTTTTTCGGCAGTGTTGCCTGCTTTGATTAGTTTTGACGAAAATCCGTGTTACATTTAAAATTAATCATGAGCGGAAGTGAATCCATAGTTTACTCTAAATTATCGGAAACGTTTAAGCTTTAGAATGTAACTTTTCTGTTTTTTTCGGTAGTGTTGCCCGCTTTGAATAGTTTTCACAAAAATACATGCTACATTTCCGATTTAACCTGGAACTGAAGAGAATTCATAGTTTACGCTAATTTTTCGGAAACGTTTCAGCTTTGTAATGTAACGTTTCTGGTTTCTTCGACAGTGATGTTACCAGCTCTGAATAGTTTTCACGAAAATACATGTTACATTTCCGAATTAACCAGGAACTGAAGAAAATCCACAGTTTACTCTAAATTTTCGGAAACCTTTATACTATAAAATGGAACAATTCTGATTTTTTTTTTTAAATATACGGTATATGAAACGCATAACACCAGTTGAAAGTTTCTCTTCAGAGATTTCCGTGATTAAGCGGAAAAGTGCAGTCATTCATATGCAGCTCTTTACATGATCTATAGAATTTCAACACGTCAAGTAATAGATAAAAAATTGGTTACATTAACAAGGCATTTCGCGCAATAATCGCTTATAGAAAGTACTGTAACCAAATTCTTTTCTATGTATTTGTACATGAAGAATAAACGCTATGCACGCCGTATTCTACAGTAAGCCTCACTACAGTAATGCACCTCAGTGATGTATATTAATTTCAATACATTTCAAACAGTGTAACGTCATTAAATGCATTCCAGACAATATTTCCCCGTAGACTATAATATAACGGAATTATTTTGAATGACCCTATAAACGAACTATAAATGCTACACACTTCAAATTCAATACCGAACAGGCCATGCTACGCCTCAATAACATATATCAATTGCACGTCGATCCGATTATATCTACACGAGTTAGAGCACAGAAACACAGGTGGCCAGACAAATCGAATTCTTAAACACTTTCCAACTATGCTGGAAAGTATTAAAAACAACCACTTTTAATTCCAATTTTTGAAAATACATTAAAATTATATTATTCAGGAGTTTTTGTTTAATGTTTCATGTTTTTTAAACAATTTTTAATTTGTCCATGTAGTTCTAAGAGCATATATACACATCAAAGAATCTTCAAAGGATGTCTTTTTATATGGAGATTGTCTTGCAAAACATCTATTAAAATCAATATCAATCTAAGTTCAGCGAAGAAAATTCATTAATACAAAGTTACAGCTAGACACAAAACAACAAAATTCGAAGGAACGAAATAAATTAGCTTTCCAAATCATTTATCGATAAAAACGAAATGCACACACACACACACACATATATATATATATATATATATATATATACAGTAAAATCTCGTTAAAACGAACCTCTTGGGAGCACTGATTAAATTCGCTTTGCTGAATAATTCGTTAAACTGAATATTTTTCTAATGAAACATGAAAATAGGATTTTTTTAACTGTCCGCTTTAATAAAAAGCTATGCGTTGCTGGCGACTGGCTTTTTCGCTAATCGTTGCCACAGATTAATCTCGGAAAAATAAACATTTGAAGTTACTGAAAAAATTAATAGCTCGAAAAATATTTATTAGAAAATTGTTAGTCAAACTGCGTTAGAAAGGTAAATATTTTTTTTTCTTGATATAAATTTCGAATGATTATGCCATTTTTCAAACATTGAATTTCAAAAATTACCAAATTTCACAATAGACTACCATAGCGAGATAATGGCAATATGTCCTGGCATGTATACTGGCTATAGCACGGGTCCCAAATCAATAATCGGTGCCACAGATTAATCTCGGAAAAGGAAACATTTGAAGTTACTGAAAAAATTAATAGCTCGAAAAATATTTATTAGAAAATTGTTAGTCAAACTGCGTTAGAAAGGTTAATATTTTTTTTCTTGATATAAATTTCGAATGATTATGCCATTTTTCAAATATTGAATTTCAAAAATTACCAAATTTCACAATAGAGTACCATAGCGAGATAATGGCAATATGTCCTGACATGTATACTGGCTATAGCACGGGTCCCAAATCAATAATCGGTGCCACAGATTAATTTCGGAAAAGGAAACATTTGAAGTTACTGAAAAAATTAATAGCTCGAAAAATATTTATTAGAAAATTGTTAGTCAAACTGCGTTAGAAAGGTTAATATTTTTTTTCTTGATATAAATTTCGAATGATTATGCCATTTTTCAAATATTGAATTTCAAAAATTACCAAATTTCACAATAGAGTACCATAGCGAGATAATGGGAATATGTCCTGACATGTATACTGGCTATAGCACGGGTCCCAAATCAATAATCGGTGCCACAGATTAATCTCGGAAAAGGAAACATTTGAAGTTACTGAAAAAATTAATACCTCGAAAAATATTTATTAGAAAATTGTTAGTCAAACTGCGTTAGAAAGGTTAATATTTTTTTCCTTGATATAAATTTCGAATGATTATGCCATTTTTCAAATATTGAATTTCAAAAATTACCAAATTTCACAATAGACTACCATAGCGAGATAATGGCAATATGTCCTGACATGTATACTGGCTATAGCACGGGTCCCAAATCAATAATCGGTGCCACAGATTAATCTCGGAAAAGGAAACATTTGAAGTTACTGAAAAAATTAATACCTCGAAAAATATTTATTAGAAAATTGTTAGTCAAACTGCGTTAGAAAGGTTAATATTTTTTTTCTTGATATAAATTTCGAATGATTATGCCATTTTTCAAATATTGAATTTCAAAAATTACCAAATTTCACAATAGAGTACCATAGCGAGATAATGGCAATATGTCCTGACATGTATACTGGCTATAGCACGGGTCCCAAATCAATAATCGGTGCCACAGATTAATCTCGGAAAAGGAAACATTTGAAGTTACTGAAAAAATTAATACCTCGAAAAATATTTATTAGAAAATTGTTAGTCAAACTGCGTTAGAAAGGTTAATATTTTTTTTTCTTGATATAAATTTCGAATGATTATGCCATTTTTCAAATATTGAATTTCAAAAATTACCAAATTTCACAATAGAGTACCATAGCGAGATAATGGGAATATGTCCTGACATGTATACTGGCTATAGCACGGGTCCCAAATCAATAATCGGTGCCACAGATTAATCTCGGAAAAGGAAACATTTGAAGTTACTGAAAAAATTAATACCTCGAAAAATATTTATTAGAAAATTGTTAGTCAAACTGCGTTAGAAAGGTTAATATTTATTTTCTTGATATAAATTTCGAATGATTATGCCATTTTTCAAATATTGAATTTCAAAAGTGGCCTTTTATTAATCTGTTAAAAGTGAAATATGGTGTCACTAGTGCATATTTTTATTTAATTCTCGACAAATGCTTGATGCTCCATTTCTTTTTAGTTGTGAATAATATAGGTTAATTCACGTATGACCTCATATTTAAAACGAATATATGGTTAATGCATGGCTTTTACAAGAGAAAGTGATATCATGAAGGGCTTTTCATGAATTGACATTTCTTTTTCATTTCTTTTTCAATAATCATGACTATATTTCTTTAGGCTTGGGAAGCATTTTTTTTAAAAAATATTGGTATAAAAGCAAAATTTCTCAAGGCTTTGACTATATTAAAAAGGAGAGCATAATTGCGCGAGATTCAATGTCCGTATGGTGTTTAATTTTAAAATTAATTTTTCTAAACAAACATGTTTAAAACTCCGGGCAATGCCAGGTATTTCAGCTAGTACAAATAATAATCGTTAAACTGAAAAATTCGTTAAAGTGCTATTCTTTGTAACGAGATTTTACTGTATACATGAGCCGTTAATTTTGAAACTGGGCAAGTCCATTTCCCATTTTGGGAAAAATAATTGGATAAAGCTAAATCTAATTACATATTATCATAAAATTTATGTTATTAATTGATTCGCAATAAATATTTTTAACGCTTTCCAACATTGAAAAATGTTTATGACTTCGGTTTGGTCTGGTCGTCTCTCCGCGCTCTAACTCTCGTAAATATACTGGGATTGCCCTGAAATTTTTATTTGTTATTGAAGTTTTCTATAGCACGCTCCCTATTAAAAATGAAGTTTGTTGCATGGATAGTCCATTTACAGGAACAGTAAAAAATATTCCGTAACATACGGCCAATGGGAAAAAAAATCGTTTCCAGTGCGCTTTAATGATTTTACACCCTTTGAAACATAATGAACTTGATATGCACTTATGAAGTGCACTAAAATATGTATTCTGTAGAATATGTGGCGCAAAGAATATTTATTATTCATTTAGAGGGCCACACAAAAGAATTTCGTTACATAATGGTATAGCCGGAAAATTGTTTGTAGCGTATTTTAACTATGTTAAACTATTTCTTATATAATGAAATTAGTGTACGTTGCTGAGGTTTACTACAAGTTACATCCTGTATAATATGAAGTGCACAGCATTTACAGGGACACACAAAAGATTTCAGATACTATACTGTATCTGTATATTAGCGATGTTTGCTGGAAGTACATTTTTAGATGTGTTCCTAATTATATAAATATACGTAGCACCTATAGTCGTCGTCTGGTACGTCCGTCCGTCTATCTGTCTGTCCACCTGGCCGCATTTAACAGCGCAAAAACTACCCAACCGAATTATATTAAATTTTAAATCTTTGCAGAATTTTGTCGAGTCATTTCAAATTTTATGAAAATCGGACATGTAGTACAATTACCGGGACAGTCAAAAGTATTCCGTTACATTGCGGCCAATCGTAAAAAAAATAGTTTCAGTTGAATTTTGATGATGTTATAACCTTTCGAACATAATGAAATGGATAAGCATTTATGAAGTGCACTAAAATATACATTCTGTAGAATATGCGGTGCAAAGAATATTTATTATTCATTTACAGGGTCACACAAAAGAATTCCGTTACATAATGGTATAGGGGGAGACATTGTTTGCGGCGTATTTTAATTATGTTAAACTATTTCACATATAATGAAATTAATGTACGTTGTTGAAGTTTATTACAAGTTACTTCCTGTATAATAGAAAGTGCATACAGTATTTTCAGGGACACACAAAAGATTTCGGATACTATGCTTTATCCAATGTAACTGTTATCAGCGATGACTGCTGGAAATGCATTTTTAGTTGTGATATGAGTTTTAAAGTTTAACTAAATTTTCGCATTTTACGGCATGTATGTGTATAAATCATATACAAGGCTACACAAAAGAATTCGTGAGGGCTACCGAGTATGAACGAAAATAGCTTAAAGGTGGTTTTTAAATGCGTTATGCATTTTTACGCTGAACTGCATTGGGTATACTGAGATATGTTTGTAGAATATTCATAAAATGATATAGAGGGTCACGCAAAGAATTGGATACATGCCGTCTATGGATGATAATTTATGGAAATGTAATTTCAGTAGTTTTAAGAGTGTAGTTTGAATTAAATTTTAGCTAAATAGTGGCGTGTAATAAAGGCACTAGGTAAATTACAGGGCTGTACAAAAGCATTCGAGTATGTTTCCATCTATTAGTATAAATTGCTGAAAGAGAAATTTCAACCTGTTATGCGTTTTCTTGCTGAACTAAATTTTCCCCTTATATAGTATATATATCAACATACAGATCAAATGCAGGGCTGTTCAAAAGAATTGAAATACATATTTGGCTCTGGATGGTAACTGCTGAAATCAATTTTTTAAATGTTTACTTAGTTATCTTATTTACCTTATTTCCCTAAATAACGAAATTTTGCTAAAGATTTCAGGTAGTGTTGGAAAGTGTTTCATAATCTATGCCGTACGCATGATTTTTCTTTCTCGTTTTTACATAAAGTTAAAATCATTTGGCTTTTTGAAAATTAATAATGATGTAAAAAGTTATTGTAGCTATACTCAACGCTGGATACGGTTTATTTCGTGCGGTGTCATATAATTTTTTTAATACACTAGATAAATGCCGTGATTTAAGAGTAGAAACGTAAATTTATCCTTATAATATTATAAATGTCAATGTGTGTCCAAAAGTTTGAATGAATTCAACTTCTAAACGGATGAATTAATGTTTTTGTATCTTTGCATATAGGTATATTATAAAACGGAAATTAACATAGGCTATAATTTATTTAATTTATTCAAATAATTTTCTTAATAATTCAAAATTTCATTATTTTTCATACAGAATCAATTGACATTTTCCCGAAAAAATTTAACGATTTTTCTTTCCTGTTGCCAAGAAAATCTAAATCTGGAATAATAATTTCTCCTCTACAATTAATTAAAAATTAAAATAAAAATAATTCAAAAGAAATTAAATATGACTTCATACTTGAAACGAAAAATGGGGTATTTTTTATTATACATGAAGGATGAATATCTGTTTAAGGGGTTTTCTGCCAAAAATGGAGTCATAATTAGAAGGAAAAAGAATCATATTATTAATAAAGTTATTCGCTTGGAAAAATATGACGTCAAATTTGAAATAAAAAACAGGTATTTCCAAGTATTCGTTAAAAAATACAAGGGGCATGAATATCAGTAACTAATGAAAATAGATAAATAATGATGTCATGTTAAAACGAATAACAGAAATATTTTTTACAAATGGACCCTATTCTGGCTTTCGGTTCGAGGCTATAAAAACCGCCATTTTACCAATTGTGACGTCACAGGAATACAGTCCATACTGCATAAAAAGTTTGAATATAAGTTACATACAAATGACAGTTTTCTTTCAAAATTCACGTTATGGTTATCAGGAGAAGATATTTTTGGTGGAAAAAGGGGGAATTAAAACGGTTTAATATATTTTTTGACGCTATTTCCTCATTAAAATTAAAAAGAATTGAATTTCAATTAGTATAAATGGTACAAAAACATGATTAAAGTAAATTTTCAAAAATTGAAAACATATTTACACACATCGAAGCTTCATGAATGAATTTATTCCACAGAAGCGAAAATCGTCTGTCGACATATTGACACAACCAACGATGTAATATAAATTCTGTACATTTAAATGGATAGTTATTGCCCACTATTCATACCAATTAAAATTTAAAAAACAAACATATACTATTTTAATTAATTAATTTTAAAATATGGCAGGTAAAACATGTCACAAAGGCGTTTTTAGTAAAAGTTTTTATCGGTTATAAAGGATGTAATATTTTTCCATCGAAAACAGTCATTTTAATACGAAAACATTAACATATATTTATCTTAATTTCGTCAAAGCGATGTAGTTTTCATTAAACTAGCTTCGAAAGTTAAAACGAAATCTCAAAATAACAATATACTTTTCAGAAATAAAATTTTGCATCAAAAGTCGCATTCTTTCAAAATGAAATTTTAGCTTACATTTTAAACACGTCTAACTTGAAATTTGGTATATTTAATAAAAATAATGTTTCAATGTTTTTCTAAATGTACAGTAATATTGGATTTCATTAATCGATTTCATGTTTTAAATAAATTAAAATGGATAGTTTTAAATGATTCATGAAGTGAAATAATATATATATAGTTATTTCGACAAGTATCATTCCGTAGGAAAAATCTAACCTAGTGAAAGCGTCGTCATATTTTAAATCATTAGCTGCTTTTCTTTCAGAAAATATTAGCATTTTATAGCAGTTATACAAAACGGCGTGATTTGCACTGAATTTAACAATCGCAAATACATAAGTTTAACATTCTTTTACCGTACAATCTCCCAGAACACTGGTTTCAATAAAATTTAATAAATGGCATAGAAAGTCGACTTAAAAAAGTTTAGCAAGTAATTTCAATTTGAGATTAGGCTTTACATGTGACATCATTTACGTGTAAGCAAGAGTCAAAACCACTAATTAAGCAATAAATTTGCCTTTGACCTCAAATCCCTCTAATTTTTAAAGGCACCGTGTTTATCGAAAAGCACAAAGAAAGAAGGGAAATTTTCTTTCGATTTTAAATTATCGAAAACTATAGTGTAAAATCTCTGTGAAACACAATCTCTGTTCCCCATTGGAGCATATTCCTGCAAATTTCAAAGCTTTCATAAGCCAAAATTACAGCACAACAGTAGATATGAAAATGTTTATTCATAATTGGGGTGTTTTTCCGTAAATAGATTTATTCCGCGAAAGCAATAAGCAACACTATTGCTTTAATAATAAGTACTTAGGTTCAAGAATCTTCGGAGCGTGATAAACATTTTGATATTATTGGTAGATCTAGAGCTGATAAAAGTGTGGTACCGTGAAATTAAGATGTAATAAATATTTGAAAGTTAAAAATATTTGTGGTACTCTTATTATTTATTTTTGAACTTTGATGCTTCACCAAGTTTGATTATTATTTTTTTAATACCATTTATCTTTTTTTCTTTCCAAAATGTGATTTTTTGGAATATAAACATAATGTTGAATGTTGAGTTTTTGATTAACTTAATATTTTCAAAGTCACGTCTGAAGTGACCTACTAATAACCACATTCCTTTAAAAATATTTATTAATATATTTCTTTAAATAATATTCTTTGTCTCGAAAACATAAATTAAATCATCCTTGAAAGGAATAAATGTAAAATCGACAAAATATTAATAATAAAATAGAATAACAGAGAAGTAAATTTATTCCTCATTTAATCTTAAAAAAGGTGTATGAAACTTCATGCTCACGAAAGAAATTTAAATGATCCTATATATATAAACAAAAATAAGCAAATTGGGATCATCGTTTCTACTATAAAATGTGATAAAAGGTTAATTATATATGCTTTTAATTATCGACATTTTTTGCTTAATTGATGAATTTCTTCTTCTTTAAATGTTGCGTGAACGCAGTCACGGGTAATAGCTAGTTTATAAATAAATTAAACAAATACCTTATCTTTTTCAAAGCAGCAGCTACAATGTACTTTTCACTTACCAAACATAATCCTTAGAGCGTTTCTCCATTAACCGACACAATAACAAAAACTGTACGTAATTGTCATTATATGTCATTGATTTTAAACAAAATAAACATCAAAATTGGTGGAATAGCTAGTTGTACATATGAATGCATTTTGCATGCAACTATGTCGGATAGTGATAATTGTGTATGATATATCAGTGTTGTGCCAATTAATGAAAAGGCACTTTTAAGGAAGTATAACAGATATATACCAGACAAACTGCCTACATGAAATATATATATATATATATATATATATATGTTACCGGCCAAACCAGATTTTAGGCCAAACTAGATTGGCCTAGGCCAAACTAGTTTATCCTAACGCACATCGGATAAACTAGTTTTCCCTAGGCCAAACTAGTTTATCCTAACGCCCAAAGGATAAACTAGTTTTTCCTAGGTCAAACTAGTTTATCCTAACGCCCGTAGGATAAACTAGATTTTCCTAGGCCAAACTAGTTTGGCCTAACGGTCATAGGATAAACTAGTTTAGCCTGCTGTTCATTGGTCCGAACTAGTTTATCCTAGGCCGATCTAGTATATCCTAGGCCATTTCAATTTGGCATGTTTTTATTGATCCCAATGACCGCTTCAGCGCCAACGTTCTAATTTATCCTAGGCCAATTAAATTTGACGTGCTTTAATTGATCCCAACGCTCACAAAAAAAGAAAAAAAAAGTACTAATTCAAATTCAAATTCAATTTCTAACAAATGAGTTAAGTTCAAGCTCAAATTCAAAATTTTTCAAACGAATCGCTCAACTCAAACACTTCTATGGAATTGAGAAAAGTTAACTAAAAACTCGTTTTTTTATTTCATTTTTTTTTTTTTAAATATAATAGAAGTTGAACGTTCAAATTTACAAAATTTTGTAAGCGAGTCTTTTGGTTATTCGATGTAAGAGTCTTTACGGGCCCACCCAGTTTTCCTTCCCCATACTCGGTCCGGAATTGGTTTGGGGGATTACTTTTTTCCAGAGGTTCGGATCGAGATGGACCGTAACTCAATTTTTTTATGTCGGGACAGGACTGCGTTCTTCTTGAGGTCTACACAGACAGAAATTTTCAGTCCAATTTCCCACCCAGCTCTTATGAAAATCATTTAGATCGGCAGGATCTCTGGTCTGTTCAGTAAAAATATCAGTAACATTTGACTCGGCCCAACTTTTTTTTAATGGACGTATTTTTTGAACGTATTTTTCCGTTTGCCAAAAACAATTTTAATGTACTGTAGACAAAGCTATTTTTAACAGAATTGTACTTCAAGATATGTATCAAATAAAGAGGCATGAAGTGTATTTTTAGAAACAAACAGGGAAAGGAAATTTTAAGTAAGATTATATTTATAAGTATTTTTATGGAAATGCAGGAAAGCTCTCAAGATGCTCGAAGGGTATCGCTATTATTCTACAATTAAAATTTATATATTTATTATTTTTTAAATTTTTACTTTCTTCTATCTTTACAAGAAGAAAGTAATGGATTCGAGAAAATTTTCAATTTCCGGTTTTCGACGGATTTACATATTTTAGGGGTCAAAGATCCCCAAGGACATGTTTTTGTAAAATGTCTGTTTTTGGGACTGTCTGTCTGTCTCTCTGTATGTATGTATGTGACAAAAAATTTGTGGGTGTTTTATCTCAGGAACGGAATTTATTAAAATTTATATTCAGGTAGTACCTGATATAAATTGGTGCTCCTAAGTTTTTGGTGTAAATCGCCGAACAGGTACAACATCGCTGCTTATGCTGCATTTTTCACGATTTCCGCTATAGCTCTACCCAAGAACTAATGCACGGATTTTCATGGAACTTCAAATTCAGTTAGTCCTTTATATGGATTGGTGCTTTTTACTTTTTGGTGTCAATCGCCCAAAAGGTGGCGCTGCTACATTGCATTTTGAAGGATTTACACGATTTCCGAAATAGCTATATCTCAAGAACTAATGCGTAGATTTTCAACAAACTTCAGATTCCGTTAGTCTTTGATATGAATTGATGCTGATTAGGTGTTGGTGTAAATGGCCTAATAAATGGAGCTGTTGCGCTGCATTTTGCCCGATTTCCTCAATAGCTCTATCTCAAGAACTAATGCACGAATTTTCATAAAACTTTTGATTCAAGTATACCTTTATTAATATTGCTGCTGATTATGTTTTGGTGCAAATCGCTCCACAGGTAATGCTGCTTTCCTGGATCTTTTCACGATTTTTGCAGTAGCTGTTTCTCAAAAACTAATGCACGGATTTTCACCAAACATCAGATTCAGTTAAACGTTGACATAAGTTGTTTCTAGTTAGGTTTTGGTGTAAATTACTCTACGGACAGCGGATTTAGACAATTTCAGCGATAGTCATATCTCAAGAACGAATGCACGAAATTTCATGTCTTTAGGAATCCTCATGATGAGCATAGACTGCCTTTTAATTTTTCACTGAGATAGCGAATTGTGAAGTATTAACATATTTGAGATAGAAGAAAGTTTTGGGATTGGTATATCCGACTAGTTTTAAGATGAGTAGATACATTTTTAGGTAATAAAATTAATGTAGGTAAAACCTGAGGAAAATAAGCTGCCTATGACGAAATGTTTAAAAAAAAAATGTTGGCCTAAGTAAAATGAGGATATTAGTACTTTAAAAAAGAATATAATGCATTTACAACAGGCGTAGAACCTTCTGATAAGTGAACCTGCTATAACGGATTTTGCTTCCTTCCTAAGCAATTCCGTCTTAGAAGATTTTATTGTATAGATTTTTTTTTAATTTTATCTACAAGTCATAGAATGTGGATTATCGATATTAATCATTCTATTGTAAACTATATTGATGTTTAATGAATGTATAATTGTATGTAAACATCTGCATAATTACTAATACCAAGGCTTCTAGACTTGAAAATCTGAAAAAAATTATATAGAAACCTTCTAAGACGGAATCACATAGGAGAGAAAAAAAACTTCGTTATAAATAAGTTCCCTTTTTAGCCGCTCCGTCATCTATAGCAAATGTATTATGTTTTCTTCAAAGGATTATTATATCCAATTTGCACCGATTAAAAAAAATAATTCCGTTTAAAACAGGATTTCGTCATACACAGATTCTTCTAACAGGTTTTACAGTAGTGTATCCCCATCCGTATAAATTTATATGTACTATTCTTTAAAGATAATTTTAATTGTGGAATAATGGTAGTTTAAAAATATATGTATTTTTGGCTAAACTGGGACCTGGACTTCGCCGGATTTTTTAAAGTTCTAGATATCTGAAGGAATATCAAATGTACTTCTGATATTCTTAATGGTGCATTTATTCAAAAATGATTCAAAGATAAGTGATATTTATGTGAGGGAAAAAAAATAAATATGTCTAAATTCTTCCTCTCCTAAATTTTATGATAACCTCTCATCCCATTTTTTGGTCCTCCAGCACACAATTTGTCATATGGAACATATCTTGTAACTATCAGTAGCGGTGAAATGGGGAAGATAAGGGGACAGTATCCCACTCTCCATCGAATAAAATATATTAAACAGGGTTATATTAAACTAATTTTGCCTTAAGGTTGGCGCCGGAGCGGTAGTTGGGATCAATAAAGGCACGTCAAATTGCATTGGCTACGACAAACTAGAAAGTTGCCGCCGGGCGGTCTTGGGATCAATAAAATCACGCCAAATTGAGCTGGCCTAGGATAAACTAGATCAGCCTAGGATAAACTAGTTCGGACCAATGAATAGCAGGCTAAACTAGTTTATCCTATGACCGTTAGGCCAAACTAGTTTGGCCTAGGAAAAACTAGTTTATCCTATGGACGTTAGGATAAACTCGTTTGGCCTAGGAAAAACTAGTTTATCCTACGCGCGTTAGGATAAACTAGTTTGGCCTAGGCCAATCTAGTTTGGCCTGAAATTCGGTTTGGCCGGTAACATATATATTAAAATTTATTATCGCACAACATAAACTAAATGTATTTATATAAACAACCCGGATTTAAAAGGAGGGGTTTTAGTTATTTAAATGTAGTATAAAAGAAGGTAATTTTAGTATGTGCATTCATACATATAGGCTGGCTTGCCTGATGCATATCTGCATTTTCTTCAATTCAAAGAAATTTAAATCACTATTAGCCGCACTTGTCGACCAGTTTGGTCTCCCTTAAAATTTATGTTTGGGAAAGCATGCTAAGCATTGCATCATGTTACTTTTATTTTAGACTCCCTTAAATATAATTAATGTAATCCCTTAAGCTCATATTAGATTTGTTGCATTAAAATTTCCCAATTTTTTGATTTTCTGTAAGAAAGTAAACCCTATTGGTTTACAATGGTAGTCTACGGGAATTTGGCGAAATATTAGAGATATCGCCAAGCTGGCGTCACTTTTGGCCACAAACTTGGCGGCATTTAGCGACAGAACGGGGTTCCCCTATGGTAACCCCTCATATGTATGGACCACCTTATAGGTTGCCACCTACCGAACTGATCATGATTTTAGCAAATTTATATTTTTAAGATCCTATTTAGAACAATTCTTACTTATTTGATTTTTTCTTAAGAATTAATCTCTAAATATTTCTAACATTTTAAAGTTGTCATGAAGTTTTTTTGATACTACTTAGTTATCCTGTCGGCCAATTTCGTCAAATTATATAAATCGCCCAGACACTCGCCAAATTATACAAATTGACATAATTTTTATTTTAAATAACGAAAGAACAAATAAATTAGTATGAAATTAATAAAAATACCAATAAAACGACGAAATAAAAATCACTTAATGACGTAAACACATGTAACTTGCTTAAAGTCAAGTGAATGTGACATTTATGATCAACCATTATTGGCATTTAATCTTATAGTTTGGCGATAGATTTTTGGTTTACGGGATAACCAAGTACAGTAAAACCTCCATAACGGAGACTCCCGAATAGTAGACACCTCTATTTAACGGTCAGTTTTCCAATGCCCACTCCCCAAACCTGGATTTTTGTATGTTTAACCTCTGAATAACGGACATTCCGAATAGCGGACTGTAATTTTGGCGACAAAGGATGAAAAATTATTTTTTAACGAGGAAAAAAAAATGGAAAAAAAAGTAAAGGCCTCTATTTTTCGATTGAAACAATATTTCGGATAATCTTATACAGTGTCAGGAAACAAAGAAAAAAAAAACATTTTAGTATGGCTTCTTCGTAAAATTCAAAAAGTAATTAACTGGATTGCATTATTGCATAACATAGAAGAGAGGAATCAGAAACGTCCTATGGCGTCATATAGTCTGAGCAAAAGAAATATAGTCACTGAAAACCTAACGTACGATTTATGTATGTATTAATCATTTTGAAAAATGGTTATTGTTCTCTGTCAGGGTAGGAAATCAAAAACATGTCTGGGGCGTTTTATTGGTTGAATCCGCATTTTATTCGTTTTCTGATTGGTCTATACAGTAATCTGTATTTCCCTTTACTTTCAACAGAGATGGATACTTCTGTTGCCACTATGACAAAAAAGTAATAAAAACTACAAAAAAATTAATAACTCAGAAACAAATTGAGGTACAGCTTTCAAACAAATTGCATTTAAAAATACATTTTTTTCATTATACGACGGTGTAAAAAATAATATTGTGGGATGTTTAGAAGTTTAAGAATGAAATTTCATTTAAAATTGGTCGTCAGATTTCTACGATGGAAAAGCCTTTTCCCGAACAGCCAATGAAATGTTTGTATAATACGTAAGTTTCAGGTGGATAATACGTAAGTCTCAGGAAATCTGACGAGTCGCAGGCAATTTTTATCGCTTGCGATTTTTACGTTTAATAACACTATTAATGTTTAATTCATGGCGTAAGTAATGTATGATCAACTCCGTGCGATTTTTTATGTCTTAAATTTTAGTCTTTGAGAAAATCATTTTCCAAATGGTCGTTGTAATTTGTTAAATTGCTTTTTTTATTTTTTAGTCTTTTATAAAACAAAGAAAAGATTTACGCTATTTTATTTATTTTTTATTGGGAAACTGCGTACTGATTTTTTAGGAGCGAGAAATAAAGACGCCAAGAAGGCAATAAGAGCAAGGAAAAAAACTATTTTGCAAAGTCGATTACTGTTTGATTCTTGTTTGTAATTATTTTGAGAATGTCCTCAAAAAGAAAACGATTAACTTTAAAAGAAAAATTTGAAATTGTAAGTGTATCTGAGAAAGAGAAATTGAGTTTACGAATAATTGCTGAACGTTTTAAAATATGTAAAACACAGGTGGCAGAGATTTTACGGAATAAAGAAGAAATAAGAAATTTGTGGATTCCTAACTCTAACGAGAATACCAAACATGTGAAATTGAGGAAGACTAATTCCATTGAAATTGATTCTATAATTCTGAATTGGTTTACTTCAGTTCGTTCAAAAAACATTCCTGCTAGTAGGCCTTTGATTCAGGAAAAGTCTTTAGAAGTCGCTAAAGAACAAAGATTACACGATTTTAAGGCTTCCAGTCGGTGGCTGGAAATGTTCCGATCTCGGCACAAGGTCAATCCATTTCAAGTGGTCCAGAAAATCATTAATTCGTTGCTCGATCATTTTTAAAAAATCTGAAATTGTTTGTACAACAACCCTAACATGATGGAAGTTCAAAATGACTATTATTTTAATTTTATTAATTTTTCTTTGTTTATGGCGGCCATCTTTGTTCCATCGTCTGCAGCAATTTTCTCAGAAAAAGGGTTTACGGAATTGTAAATAATTCATCGTTTATTTATCCAATTCAAGTGCGGATTGAAGCAATATGTACGGAATACATTGGGCTAAAAATTTGGTGATGGAGTAGTTTCTGAAAATAAATCCTTATTGGTGAAATGTAAGCATAAATTTTCAGTTTTTTTCAAAAATTTGTCCGTTTACAAAAGGAAATTTTTCTAGCAAGGTAAACTGTGAACATGACATATTTTTTTTACAAATAGGCCGAAAGTACTTGTACTCACACGCCAAGTTCCAGACCCGGGACTTCGTTTCTCTTCGCTAAAAAAAAAATCCCAAATTTTTCAAAAATGTCAAAAATCGCACTTTTTAGGCTTTGATATCTCTGGTGGGGCACGAGATAAAAATCTGAAGTTCTGGTTTCTGAGAGTATTATATAGTAGTGCTATGCACAAGAAATTTCAAGATGGAGATTTGACTACAAGCTGAGATATGGCAAGGGCAACATGTCAGAAGAATACTGCCAAACTATTGTTTTCTTGCAGTCACAGCTAAGTATTTATCTCAGAGTGTCACTTAAATTTATGTTATGTTATTTACCATGTTATTGTTTTGTTAAATTATATAAAAACCAATCCAAGTTCACAAATAACTAATTTAATTTTAATTTATTTTATGTTTGCAATATTTCATTATGCATCATGTCTCGTGACATTATTTACTATGCTTATTATTTTAAATCATGTGAAAATATTTTCTATCGTGTATGATTTTGAAAATGTCGCCGTTGGTGCGATGAAACGATCGTCAATCTTAATAAATGATATTTTATCTCTTTAGAGCATTATTGTACTTAATCTGTTTATAAGTGATCATTATACATTTTTTTATTAAATTTATGTTTTTGATTATCTTTAAATAATAGTAACAGAAAATAAAGCCCTTTGCAAAGCTTAGCAATTAATTTAAAAAATAATTATGCCTAAGGCCATACATTTTGTACGGTTTCAGTAATTTTTGTTGTAAGTAATTTTAGTAACTAAAAGAAACCTCAGCACTTTTACATAAAGAAAGAAAAATATTTTTATAGAAGACCTGAAACAAAAACAGAACAGGGAAAGAGAAAAGCTTTTAATGTTGTCATACTTGTTGAGACATGATCAAACGTGTCAAAACACATTCTTATTTGTTGGTTTAAAAACCACAATTTTGATCTTTCTCAAAATTTTATTTGTAGGAACCCAGTCTTGTCATTTCTTAATAACTTGATTGAAGATCTTGGCCCTGCTGGCTCATAAAAATAAACATTGAAATCACTATGTGCAAGTCTCAGTTCATTAATAATTCCTAACTTACTTCTTATGCAAAAATGTCATTTTCTGCAGTATAAATTTTGAAAGGTCTTTGGATATCTTTACTTTCTAAAAATTACTTGAGGCTAATGCATGGTAACATCGTACAATGTTTCATTTACAGGAATATACTTATGGTAGGAACAAGTTTCAGGGATTGGCAAGCAGCATTAAAATTGTGGTTTTTAAACCAACAAGCAGGAATGTGTTTTGACACATTTTATCATGTTTCAACAAGTATGCCAACATTAACAGCTTTTCTCTTTCCCTATTCTTTTTTTGTCTCAGGTCTTGTATAAAAATATTTTTCTTTCTTTATATAAAAGTGCTGAAGTTTCTTTTGGTTACTAAAATTACAAAAAAAAAAATTACTGAAACCATACAAAATGTAGGCCTTAGGCATAATTATTTATTAAATTAATTGCTAAGCTTTGCAAAAGGCTTTATTTTCTGTGACTATCATTTAAAGATAATCAAAAAAATAAATTTAAATGACACTCTAAGGTAAATACTTAGCTGTGACTACAGCAAAACAATAGTTGGCAGTATTCTTTTGACATGTTGCCTTTGCCATATCTCAGCTTCTAGTCAAATCTCCATCCTGAAATTTCTTGTGCATAGCACTACCATACAATACTCTCAGAAACCAGAACTGCAGATTTTTATCTCGTGCCCCACCAGAGATATCTAAGCCTAAAAAGTGTGATTTTTGACATTTTTGAAAAATTTGGGTTTTTTTTGGCGAAGAGAAACCAAGTCCAGGTCTGGAATTTTGCGTGTGAGTACTTTCGGCCTATTTATAAAAAAAAAAATATGTCATTTTCATAGTTTACCTTGCTAGAAAAATTTCCTTTTGTAAACGGACAAATTTTTGAAAAAAACTGAAACTTTATGTTTACATTTCACCAATAAGGATTTATTTTCGGAAACTACTCTATCGCCAAATTTTTAGCCCAATGTATTCTGTACAAATTGCTTCAATCCGCACTTGAATTGGAGAAATAAACGATGAATTATTTACAATTCTGTAAACCCTTCACGTGAGAAAATTGCTCCAGACGATGAAACAAAGATGGCCGCCATGCACAAACAAAAAATAATAAAATTAAAATAATAGTCATTTTAAAATTCCATCATGTTAGGGATGTTGTACAAAAAATTTCAGATTTTTAAAAAATGGTCGAGCAACCAGTGCTGGACCACTTGAAATGGATTGACCCCACAACATTTCTTTCAAAACAATATGTGGAGAATCTTTAGATCGTAATGAAGTGGAGGATTGGCATAAACGGCTGCAATCAATTTGTGAAGGTTATGAGGAGAGAAACATTTTTAATGCCGATGAAACCGGACTCTTTTTCGGAATTTTTCCTAATAAAACTTTGTGTTTTAAAAAGAAGGACTGTATCGGCGGGAAAATGTCAAAAGAGCGACTCACTATTTTATTATGTTGCAATGCTTTAGGAGAATTTGAAATTCCTCTTATTATTGGAAAATCTCTTAAACCCACGTGTTTCCCGAAAAACATTCAATTTAATAAATTTGGTATTGTGTGGAGAGCGAATAAGAAAGCGTGGATGACCAGTCCTTTAATGATCGAATGGTTAACTTCCTTCGATAATAGGATGAAACTAGTCGGATGTACCAATCCCAAAACTTTCTTCTATCTCATACATGCCAATACTTCAAAATTCGTTATCACTTTGCCAAAATTAAATGGTAATCTATGCTCGTTATAAGGATTCTAAAAAGATGAAATTCCGTGCATTAGTTCTTGCGATAAGATTATCGCAGAAATCGTGTAAATCTAACAAAATGCAGCCTAGCAGCGCCACTTATAAGGTGATTTACACCAGAACCCAATCATCATCAGCTTATGTCAATGTCTAACTGAATATGAAATTTGGGGAAAATTCGTGAATTAGTTCTTGAGATAGAGCTATTGCGCAAATCATGACAAAAGCAGCATAGCAGCGCCACCTGTTGAGCGATTTGCATCAACACATAATCAGCAGCAATATTAATCAAGGTATACTTGAATATGAAGTTTGATGAAAATTCGTGCATTAGTTCTTCAGATAGAGCTATTGAGGAAATCGTTCTAAATGCAGCACAGCAGTGCCACCTATTGGGCGATTTACATCAACACGTAGCCAGCATAATTTCATATAAAGGACTAAGTAAATCCGGAGTTTGATGAAAATGTGTGTATTAGTTCTTGAGATAGAGCTACTGCGAAAATAGTGTAAATCCTGCAAAATGCAGCATAGCAGCGCCACCTGTTGGGAGATTTACACCAAAACATAAACAGCACCAACTCATATCAAGGAGTAACTGAATCTGAATTTTTTTAAAATCCATGCAGTAGTTCTTGAGATAGAGCTATTGCGGAAATGCTGCAAAATGCAGCATAGCAGAGCCACCTGCTGGGCGATTTTTACCAAAAACTAATCAGCACCAATCTATATCAGGGACTACCTGAATATAAATTTTTATTAAATTCCATGCAGTAGTTCTTGATATAGAGCGCCCACAAAATCTGTGTCACATACATGACAGACAGACAGACAGACATTTTGTAAAAACATGTTTTTTGGAATCTCTGACCCCTAAAACGTGTATATCCGTCAAAAACGGAAAGTCGAAAATTTTCATGAATCCAATACTTTCTTCTTGTAAAGATAGAAGAAAGTAAAAACAACAAACAAAAGTTCTCTTGTTTCTGGACAATGCAAGTTCTCAATCAAAACATTTGAAATTCGACAATGCTAAAATTGTGTTTTTTCCCCCAAACACAACTTCAGTGTGCCAGCCACTTGATCAAGGCGTAATACACAATTTTAAAGCCTGGTACAGAAAGCTTTTATTACGCTACATTCTTTCAAAGTTAGATTCTATGAATGCACTTGAGAACTGCCTAAAATTAGTTAATGCTCTCGAGGCTATAATTTGGATTTCCTCAGCTGTAAAAAACATAAAACCGGAAAGCGTATGACAATGTTTCAGAAAAGCAGGCTTTATATTAAAAGAAAATGAAACACACATTTCCGACACAAATGAAGAACTAAGCGAAATAAGTGAATTAATGAAATTTATCAGGAGTGAAAAAGCTGCCGAAAATTTCATTAATATTGATGATGAGTTACCTACTGAAGGAGAATCAGTTGATGCGTGCGATTATATTCCTTCAGAAATTTCGACAAAAGCTGACTCTATTAGTGATGATGAAACAGATACTAAAAATGTAGATGCTTCCTACAATATCGAAAATTTCCAAGAAGCTGCAAAATACAGTAAGCAGTTACATAATTTTTTTTATAAAAAAGGATGACTCAGAAGGATTAAAACTACTGACAGACTTAAAACTTCACATTGAAAAACAAATTACATGTAATCGGAAGCAAAAGCAAACTTTTGTAACAGATTTTTTTTTTTTTTTCGTAAGACTGTAACAAACAGTGGATAAAGGTATGCACAATTTTATTTCAGTTTTATTGTTTAAAAAATAATTTATATTTCTGATTAATCATATAATAAAGGTTTTAGGATCTATAAAAGTAAATTAATGAAACATTAAGCATTTCTTAGCAATTTTTGAATCTCTGAGGTTTTCCCAATAGCGGACAGTTTCCGTACTCCCGAGGTGTCCGTTATTTAGAGGTTTTACTGAAAGTACTGTTTTACTGTTTAGAGGTTTTACTGCAGGAAAACCTCAGAAGAAAGTATTGGATTCATGAAAATTTTCGACTTCCGGTTTTTGACGGATATACACGTTTTAAGGGTCAGAGATTCCAAAAAACATGTTTTTACAAAATCTCTGTCTGTCAAAATTTTGTGGGCGCTCTATCTCAAGAACTAATGCATGGAATTTAATAAAAATTTATATTCAGGTAGTCCCTGATATAGATTGGTGCTGATTAGTGTTTGGTATAAAACGGTGTAATCTAACAGCATTTTAAAATATGTACCATTTTTGTAAAGAATTGAGGCTGTTGTTTTTCGTACTTTTATTTAACAAAAATTCTGTTATTTTTATCCTCTTATATGTTCAGTACAAATTGTATATTTTGCAGTAATATGTCAGAATGATTAAAGATTTCAAATTTATATTGCAATGCTAATTTTACTCTCAACCATTTATTTAATATATCTGACGAAATTATATTTCTACTAAATTTGTGAATGACCCCTAATTTGCAGCAAAAAATATGCTCCAACTTTAAACAGCTATTACTCGGTTAATTTTAATCGTAGAATAACGTGACTTTTTTTGCCTTACTTGTCAGTGTAACAGGAAAATTTTACTAAATATAACTTATAGGACCGGGGGACCGTATAAAAATTTAGATTCTGTAATTCTTCGCTAAATTGTTTTTTCGCTTCAAACTTTTTTTTATCTTAATTCTGCACCTAATTTTGACCACTTTTGTAATTGGAAGTATGCATCTAGGACCAACGGTTGCGAAAATAAAGGTTGGTCAGGTTATACGTGGACACACTGTATAAACGTATTGTACGTATAAGCGTATATAAACGTATTTATGACGTATATGTGTATTATAAAATCAATATCAGTCTGAAAGCATAGACAACAAACACCTTTATAATAAAAAATACACATCCAGACGCATAGCAACAGAACTTGAAAGAACGAATTTAACTAGCTTTCAAATCTAGTTAATTTTTAAAATTGAAAAAGAAAGAATTTCTTTCCTCTTCAATATTTCCAAGTTGAAAGAGGGGAAAAAACGTTAAGATGTTTTAATTTATTTGAGAAAATGTATCTTCAGAAGCAAAGATTTATTTTGGAAGATAAAACATAGTGAAAACCATTTTATGAAGAATTGTTTTTATTATTTGACATAGTTTTTTAAAATACTTTATAACATAGTTGAAACGTGTTTATGAATTCGGTTTGTCTGTTTTCCTGCTGTCTGCCACCTGTACTCTAACTCTCGTAAAAAACGGATTGCCATGATAATTTGATATGTTATTCCTGTTTGCAGGAAAATGTGGAAAACAACAAACCAGGTGGAAAACAATATGTTTTCTCAGGAGAATGTTCGGTATGGAAAATGAAGTGTGTGGCATTTAAAGCCAATTTACAGGGACACACAAAAGAATTCTGTTACAGTGTGGTCCATGGGGGGGAAATCGTTTTTGATGCATTATGATGACGTTACAATTCTTCAAACACAACGAAACTGATATGCATCGCTGAAGTGGAAAACAACACGCTTTCTCAGGAATAATGAATTAGTAGTATTTATAGTTAATTTACAGGGACGTACAATATCCCATTACACTATGATCTATCGGAAAAAAAAATCGTTGCGATGCATTCTAATGATGTTATGATACTTCAAACACAAATAAATTTAAAAGGACACTGAGGTGCACTACAACATGTTTTGTACAGATTAAAGAGTGCATAGCATTTATCTTCCTTTACGGTGACAGGTAAAAGAATTCAGTTACAGGAAAGTCTATGATCGATTTCATTGTATGAAAAAATTAAAATTTTAATAACATTCCTTTAGTGTTGGAAAGTGTTTTATAATACAGGGAGAGTACAAAGGATAGATCCGATTTCAAAAAATAATATTTTCGAAACAACTGCTCATATTACAATATGTGATTACATGAATTTAAAGAGAAATATACCAAGTTTTTTTCAATTACAAATGTTCGATGTGTGACCCTCTTGTTATACGGCATACGTCCAATCTGTAAAATTCAGTTCGTTCGAAACATTTTGTAGCATCAATCTGTTAATGGTTCTGAATGCTGCAGAAAAGTGTTCTTTAAGGGGTCTCAGGACTCTTAAAGCTCTAAAAATTTCGAAATTTTGATTTTTTTAGATGTTAAACTTTTATGTTTTCTGAACATTTTGATAGAATTGGTATCTTGAAATTCCCATTACAACAGAAGTTATGGTATTTAGAATTTTATTCGAGCAATAGCTGAAGCCGTGTTTCCAAAACTGTGAAGTCATTTTTCTCCAAATGACGTTTTTCTCCATAACGCGCACGATATCTCAAAAATTTCTGAATATTTTTTCATAAAATTTTCAAAACATATATTTCATGTTAGTCTGCATAAACTGAACCTAAAATTTCCTTTTTTATTGTAAAAAGAAACTATTTTTAGGGGTTTATATTGATGAAATTTTCTAAATTTTGCATTAGCTGAGTACAACTTTGTATTAAAAATATAAAAATGATTTAAATACAAATTTATTTAGGTTCAGTGTAATTATTATAATCTGAGGTATAAGTAGGCACAAACATTTTCATTCTAGGTGCAAAATTTATTTTGTAATCGTGCGCATAAGCTGTTATGTAGATTTTCTGCTCTTGAAATGTCTGACAGTTTTGAGCCCCCTGTAAATGCTAATTCTGCATCTTGAATTTTTTCAAATATTTGAAATGAAATAACATACTTGTATCTTTCATTCCCATTTAAAATTGTGTCTTAATATCAAATACATTTCAAGATATTAAATGTTGAAAATGGTCCTTTCTTTTTCCTTTTTTCCAATTTTAAGAGTCCTGAGACCCCTTAAGTTCTGGCAGTGTTTTCTGCATTGGTGGTATATAAACAATGTCTTTAGAACTTAAAGAACGCATTTGTTCAGCGTTCAGAACCATTGGCAGAGTGATGCTACAAAATTTTTGGAACGGAGTGGATTACAGATTGGACGTATGCCGTGTAACAAAAGGGTCACACTTCAAACATTTGTAACTGAAAGAAACTTGGTATATTTCTCTTTAATTTCATATATCACTTATTGTAATATGTGCAGTAGTTTCGAAAATATGATTTTTTAAAATCGAGTCCATCATTTGTTCTCACACTATATATACCTGATGCATGATTTTCCGTTCTAGGTTCTAGTTTTCAATCGTTATGCATATTATTAATTTATTCCAACATAACTGAAAAATGACCACACTGTCCTAAATATGCTTGAATTTCCACGCCAAAGTTTACTATGGAACGTTTCCTATTGAATATGGAGAATAAAACTTATAGTTCGTTTAATAAAGATAGTAACAGTTATAGTAACATCTCTTTAACTCTAGTATCAGTATTTTCTTTAAATATTTTTCGCCTTTTCTAATCGCAATAACAATAAGGTAAAAAATACTTTTACAAAATATCGGTATTCAAATTCAAAGGAGCATAGAAACAAACCTGGAAAAATTCCACTTACGATAATTGCATTTTTTGTGTCAGCCCGTAAGACCTGGTATCCAATGGATTTCATAGCTTTTATCGTTTACGAGTTGGAACCCGTCAAAATTCGACGAACTAAAATGTTAGAAGGTAACTGTCAGATCGAATTTATAATAAACCTACAAAAATAATTACAATAAAAAATTCATCTAACATTGGTTGTCTCACTCTTAAAACAAATAATATTTTTAACCTAAAATTACTAAAATATTATTTCCACAAACTTCAACTGCTTAAATTATTGAAAAATTAAACTCTATTAGAATACGTAATGAAGATGAGTAATTATGATGAATTTACCGATTGAGACTTTTAGGTTTGTTATTATGAGATGAAAGATCAGTAAAAAGAATTTCGCTTTGTCAAATCATAAAATTTTCCTGCATGAAATCTAAATTGAACGTTATTTTCAATTCCCATAAATTACATACGCACCATTCAAATTCACAATTTGAAAGTATTTTAACGCGCAATACATTATTAATCAATGTATTTCTAAACTTAAAGTCACGTTTGTCCGATACAACTTTTCATGTGAACATTAGCACAAACTTTAAGTTCTAATCTCAATACCCGCGATAAAAATTTCAGAAATTTGCCTTTAGCTGTCATAGTATTGGCCATTTAGTATTGGTCAAATATTTAGTTTTATCAAAATAAATGATCGTTTTATTTTAAATATAACATAATTTTTACTCACTGAATCATATTGCTTAGCGTCTCAAACTCAGTATCAGCGTAATGTAAAACTATTGAAATGTAACTGATTTATGAAGAAGAATGCGTGTTTTTTTTATGTCTGACATCATTTTCTGTTCAAAAATTATAAAAAAGTTACTTTTATTTGAATTGTGAAAATGGCATCAATAAGGATATAATCAATAAAAATAATAAACCACGACTATTTTCCCTTTACTTTCAATATAAATGGAGTACTTCAGTTGCCACAATTACAAAATTTGTATTAAAAACTACAAAAAAATTAATATCTCAAAAGTAAATTGAGATACAGCTATCAAACAAATTGCATTTAAAAGAGCATTTTTTCCTTATACGATGGTGTTAAAATTTAAAATGTGCGATGTTTAGAAGTTTAAAAATTTTCCGTAGATATAATTGCGAAACAGAAATTTTAATTCAAATTTCAAAGTGTTGCCATTCACAAAATGACGTATGCGTTACGCACAGATATGTTTGTCCTTTATAATATAGATTGACAGGAACACACAAAATAGTTCGTTTATAGTACTGCGTATGAGCGGTAATTCCCGATTGCGCATTTTCAGTTGTGGTATGTATTTTTAAGCTGAATTTTACTGTATATAGTGCGTAGAAATTTTATAGGTCAATATACAGGGCTGCACAAATAGATTACATGGGCGTAAACGGCTTAAAGTGTGTTTTTAATTCTGTTCCGCTTTTATCCACCCACCATTTTAGTACACTAAAAGTTATTTGTAGAATTTAAATAAATTCATATGTAGAGCTACACAAATAGATTACATGGGCGTAATCGGCTTAAACTGTGTTTTTAATTCTATTCCGCTTTTATCCACCATTTTAGTACACTAAAAATTATTTGTAGGATTTAAATAAATTCATATGCAGAGCTGCACAAATAGATTACATGGGCGTAAAGGGCTTAAAGTGTGTTTTTAATTTTGTTCTGCTTTTATCCACCATTTTAGTACACTAAAAGTTATTTGTAGAATTTAAATAAATTCATATGCAGAGCTGCTCAAAAGAAATTGAATATACTGCGGCCTACGAATGGTGATATCTGGAAGTGTGTTTTTAGTCATGTTATTTAGTAGAATTACACTTCAGTATACGGTGTGGTGTGTATTGAAATTTGTAGGTCGTGTACAGAAGGTTACGCAAATAATTCGAATAATATCTTACCGATTGTGGGCTACAATTGTTGAAACTAGTTTTCAAATGTGCTATGCATCTTCTAAATTGTCTATTTAGGTACATTCTCAGAAATACTTTCTTCAATTCACTGAAATTATACTGGCAGCACTGCTGCCAGGATTTTTCCGTTAAAAGGCTACTTCAGTTAAACGAAAAGACCCGTTCGCTAATGCTAATCCTATGGGGAAAATTTATAAAGATATCTCGTTTGAATTTAAATATTTTTAAATGATTCTTTTTGCACTGAATAGTTGAGATCGATCTGTACAAAGGCCGTTGCTTACTTTTTTGATTTTGTTGACAGGTATTTTTTAATGAGGATACTTTCCTTTCCGGAACCGGTTTTGAAAGTAAAAGCATCCTCACAAAAAAATCTTTAATCAAAATCTAAATAGTAAAAAACGGCCTGCATACAGATTGATCTCAGTTATCCAATGAAAAAAATCATTTAAAAATATTTAAATTCAAACGAGATATCTTTATAAATTTCTTCCATAGGATTAGCATTAGGGAACGCGTCTTTTCATTTGACTGAAGTAGCCTCTTAAAGCTCTTAAGGCTCAAGTGCTCTACTCAACAAGCGCAAAACGTTTTGACACATTTACAGGTTCATTTTTTAACACAAAGATATCAAATTGGAAGGCCTGACTCTGAAAGCGATTTAGAATCGAACTGTTTTTCCATTTTTGGATCAATCAATTACCTATTGAGTTAGAAGCGATTTGGATCACGTGACAAAGATGTTTTTCAACCTTCGGTGACCGGTTTTTCTGCCCTTTTCAGGAACTTTGGTTCAAAACGTCAACTTTGACACTATTTTCTGAAAGATCTATTCGTTTTCAAAAAAAAAACGAAAACAACAGTTCGATGACATAGTTTCTGAACAACAACACTGGCTTAGTTTCATGCATTTCCGACCAAAAATAAATTTAAACTTATGTCAGAAAGTTCCCTTGTTGATTTGAGAACAGCCTTAATTGACGAATATCCGTTAATTTTTTCTCCGTTACAGGAGGTAAAATAACCGTCAATTGAAAAAAGTCTGGAAAAAAATAAATGTGCCGACTTTGGAATCAAACCAGCCATCGCAGCGTTATGAGACGTGTATGCTAACGACCGCGTTACAGTTGGACAGAAGTGAAACGCTTTAAAGTAAATATGTTTGCTTCAATTCAAATGGTTTTTTTAATGATGTTTTTTGGACGTGCACGTGTGGGTGAGCTCTGCGCTTTCAAGTGGGGGGCGTAAACCTACGTGGCGGCCGGTGTACTATTCTTGTGTGTTTTCCTTTTATAATTTCTGCAGTGGTGTGATACCGCTGGTGTATTTTAGTTATTATATTTGTGTCTGCAACTGGGGTAAGCGTATTTAGTTATATTTTTGTTTTGAATTTAGGGCTGTAATTGGAGTTCTTCCCCGGTTTTGTTTGTGTTGTGTAGTGTAGCAGGTCTACCTACGGTTATGAGTAATACTATTGTTAAAGTGGTTCCTGACTCAAGGCCAGAATTTATTAATGCAGTAATAAATGATGTTGCTATGTCGAGCTCTGAAATGCAGAATTTTATATTAAATAATGTTTCTGAGCCAGGTTCCGGAAATGAGGGTGTGAATATGGATATGACTGAAGCGGTAGATGGTGGTGCTCAATTTGTTGAAATTAACCCTTTATTCGCCCGTTCCTCTGCTGCTGTTGAAGAATTGTTGATAAAGGCTGCTGATAATGGAGGCAGGAACTTTAACATATTTTTAACTAGCACAGAGTCAGCTGCAATTCCTAAACGTAACCCTCGGGATGTTCAAATCGAAATACGGTCAAAAGTCCAGAACTCTGAGAAAATTGATAATGTGAAATTCACTCGAGCTGGATGTCTGATTTTCTCTACCAAAGACGTTTTGTGTGCTTGAAATATTTGTAAAATATCTTCATTTCTTGGTGTTCAGGTTTCTTCCAGAGTGTTATGGGAAAATATCTCAAACAGATTCTTACTGTTTAATATCCCAGTCGATATTCCACTTGCAGATATTGTTCGGGAGATAGAGGAGTCAAACAGTTTACACATCTTAGAAGTGCGTCGTTTTATGAAGAAGGACAGCAAAAATGAAACGTCACCGGTGCTTTTTACAACTTTGGGTATTTCCCTCCCACCTGAAATTAAAACATGGTTTTCCGTCCACCGCATACGGCAATTTATTGACCGGCCACGCCAATACTCAAAATGCTTTAAGTTTAACCATAATACTACTCGTTGCAATTCAGAACAACTGTGTGCTACATGTGGTATTCACCATGATGGTCCATGCACTTCCCCTCTTTCGTGTGCCAACTGCGGTGCGAAGCACAGATCGGATTTTAATCAGTGTCCGGTTCGACTCAAAGAAGTTGAGCTTTTACGATTCAAATGCCAGAATTTCTTGTCTTTCATAGATGCTCGCCGACAATTCTCTCCTAAATCTGAAGTGAAGTCCTATGCCAAAATAGCTAGTGTCCAGAAAACTGAGGTGGATGAATTTCAAAAAATCATTGAAGTGCGCACTAACACCATGCTGAAAATTATAGTTGAACTTTTCACCAAACAATCAGGAAAAGTGATTGAAGCTATCACAGATATGAGCAACATGCTCGTAAATTGTATGGCTAAGTGGAACGATTTCTCACCTGAGAGACGAAAAAAAACACAATCATAGCAGTGGCTCCCAAATAAGGTAGTTTTTGCCTTTTGGACTGTTTCTTTTATTTTTTGTTGCTGGCGATTGCAAGTAGCAATTTGCGGGATTAAAAAAAAAAATGTTTGTGGGGTTTTTTTAGTCTTTTTCTGTTAGTCATTGCTAGGGGCAGTCGCCTTATTTGGGTTTGGTGTTCGTACTTTATAGTACAGCTGTTTTTCTTTTTGTGGCCCTATGGGTATTAAGATTATTCAGTGGAATTGCCGCAGTATCTTGAATAAAGACCCCTGGCTCAAGTGTCCTCTGTTCGCCTCTGCGGATATTTTGGTTCTACAAGAGACTTTTTTATCTTCAGACAAGTCCCTGGTTATCCCGGGTAAAGTTGTGTATCGTGTGGATAGGGTGGACCGCCCGGGTGGTGGTCTTGCCATTGCGGTGAACTCCGCGTGGTCTTCTCAGCAGCTGTACCTCGCAAACTACAATTGGTCCAATGAAGTGATGGGTATTCATGTCTTCTTGAACTCGGGGCAGCTCAATATTGTTAATATTTATTCCTCGTCGGGTCTGGTGGTGATGGTGGTGATGGTGATGGGCGACAGATTTCATCGGGTCTGGACCTTGATGAAATCTGTCGCTCTTTGTCTCGTAGTTCTTTTATTTTGGGCGACTTTAATCTTCACCATTCGATGTGGGGTTCCCCGGTGTCGTCCCGGGCCAGTGAGCACTTTGTTGACTGGATCTCGGACAATCCTTTTTGTTTAATGAATACTACTGAGCACACGCACATGGCCCCCAATGGTTCCTCGTCTCTTATAGATTTGTCGATCTGTTCTCCGGACCTTTATGCTTGCTCCACGCTGTCTGTGGATGAGAATTTGTATGATAGTGATCATTTCCCGATTGCTATCTCGGTTGACCTTCGGTCGCCACCTCTTCCTAGTTACACTCTTTATAACTGGTCGCTGATCTGCCAGGAAGTCAATAACAACCTTCACTCTCTTCCTGAATTTGACTATGATGCATTCCAGTCGATGGTCCATAGTGCTATGTCTAAGTTCAGTTTTGTTCGTCCTGGTCCGTCGAAGTGCCTCCCGGTCTGGTGGACTACCAGGTGCAGTAACCTTAGCAAGCAGAAGAAGTTTTTGTTGAAGAGGGCCCGTCTACTGGTCTCAAGCGATTATTGGATTAAGTACAAGAGGACTTCAGCTAAGCTTCGTCAGGTGGTCAAAGAGTCTAAGCGGCGGTTCTGGGATAAGATATGCTGCGATGCAAGGGGCCCTCGTCTCCTGTATAAAGTCTTTCAAAAAATTAAGAATCGCTCAAGTTCCCCCGCTAGCTCCCATTTTCTCCTACAGGGTGCTGACTCGTCTGGTGCAGATGCGGTATCTCAGGCTGAAATCTTGGCCGACCACTTCAGTGCGGATTGTGATCATGAGGCAATTCCTCTCACATATGGGGAAGAAGGCAGCTCCTCTCTCAACGGCCTTTTCACGTTACCGGAATTGAAAGATGCCATCCATCGCACAAAAACCTCCACTCCTGGGGAAGACAAGATTAGTGCTGCGCTTTTTAAAGGCTTAGATGACCTCGCGCTCGAACGTCTGCTGCAGCTCTTCAACGAAAGTTGGACCTCCGGTGACATTCCGTCGAGTTGGACTTCTGCTGTGATTCTGCCGATACTTAAACCTGGGAAACCAAAAATACATGCCTCCTTGTATCGCCCTATTGCCTTGGCTTCGGTCATGTGCAAGATCTGCGAGAGGATGATCTCAAAGCGGATTACTCGCCTCCTCCTCCAAAATAAGATCCTTCATAGTAGACATCTGGGTTTCCAACCAATTCGTGATAGCCATACGGCGCTGACGATGCTGCATCTCAATATTCAACAGGCTAGGAGGGAGAAGAAGTATATCTTGGGGGTTGCTCTTGACCTGCAGGCAGCATACGATTCGGTCTATATCGACGGGTTAATTTACAAGTGTGCTCAAATCGGCATATCTGGCCGGATGCTTCGCTGGCTCCACCGCTTTTTAACCGACAGATCCATTAAAGTAGCTTGAAGAGGTGTCACTTCGTCTACCCGGATCATTCGCAGAGGGGTTCCTCAAGGGGCGGTGTTAAGCCCTACTCTGTTTATAATCTTTATGCAGGGGCGTAGCTACAGATATTTTTTCGGGGGCGGGAGAGTTCGAAATTTTCCCAACTTGAAACAAATTCCTCCAACATTCAACTAAAGTAATATGCACAAAGTGTGCAACAATGATAATGAAGCTTATGCATAAAAAATTCCTTTCCAAAGAAAAATTTTGAAACTGGAAACATAAAAATTCTAATTATTAGTTTGTTTCATAAAAAAACAAACACGCGATTTACATTCTTCTGTCTTTACAAGACGAAAGTATTGAATTCATAAAAAGATTCTACAACTGGTTTTCGACGGTTTGATACGTTTTAGAAGGTCCTGAACATGATTTGGCTGTTTTTAGAAAATGTCTGTCTGTGTGAATGTGACACAAATTTTGTGGGTGCTCTATCTCAAGAACTAATTCGCGGAATTTTATAAAATTTTAGATTCAGTTATACCTTGATAAAAAGTAATGCTGATTAGTTTTTGGTGTAAATTACCCAAAAGGTGGCGCTGCTATGCTGTATTTTTCACGATTTACATGATTTTAGCGATAGTTATATCTCAAAAACTGTTGCACAGAATTTGATCAAATTTCATATTCTGTTAAACATTGACATAATTTAGTGCTTATTAGGTTTTTGTATATATCTGTGGCACTGCTGTGCAGCATTTTTCACGATTTTCGCGTTAGCTATATCTGAAAAACTAATGGCGGAAATTTAGTCAACTTCATATTCGGTTACACTTCCTTATTGGGCTTGGGTGTATACTGTCCAAAGGTATCGCTTTTGAGCTCTTTGGGTTTGGAATTTTGGTTGCAGACATCTAAGAGCATGGGTGTCGAAATTCAATGATTTGTTTGAAAAATGCGATGCTTCTATCTCCTTTTTAAATGCACACAATTAAATGAATTATAAATTAATTATAAACACAATTAAACCTTTAGAATTCATTATTATGGGCATAGAATTGTTATTTAATTTTAACATTGTGATTGCAAATTTTGAAGTATTAAAATGTATATGGGATAGAATAAGGTTTTGGGATTGGCACATCCAAATAGTTTCCATTTAACATCAATTCTTTTGGTCTTCAAAGAAGCTAACCCTCATGAAGCTAACCTAACATCGTCTAGTTTAATAAAATCCACTATTTCACTTTCACATTTTAAAAGCATTAGGCTGTCAAGTCTGTCAGGCCTCATTGTAGCTTTCAATATATATTTTTTAAATTTTTATTTGACTAAAGATTCTTTCATTAGATGCAACGCCAAAAAGATAAGCTGCTGTGAATGTTAAGGTACGAGTATATAGTTTGACAGTGTGACCCAAATAGTCTTTGAATTTCATGGCATGAGTAACAGGTTTGTTAAGTGAGTTGAGATTTGGTTTATTTCTATTTGACTCTGCAAGTCATGTACATCCGGTTTCTCATATCCAGATGGAAACATTATTAACTTTTCTAAGTTAGTGATACTCAAATTTGCCTTGCACAATTGTAATTTAAATATGGAATGTATTGGTGCAATATTCTCCTGATATAGGGAACATTGTCATTTAAGCCCATTACTAAATTGCCGAAATTTTCTTGTATTTCTTATAACTCTTCCCTGTAAAACTTATGTGTATCAATGTCCATTGCTATGCTATTATTTTTATCTATTCCATTTGGTGAAATCGTTTTCCTACGGTGCTTTCAGAAGTCAGCTTCCTCAATCACATCCTAATATTCATAATTGTTTATGAACTTGTTTATAAGGAAATCTTTATTTCTTCAAAATTTTATTCAAGTGCAACCTGTCAGTGTGTATGTCAATCTGTGAATCAATTTTTTTCTTCAGTTGATGGACTGCTTTCTGGTCATATTTCTGTTCCAAATTCAAATCATCCACTTTTTTACCTTTTTCATCCTCGAATGGATTTTTAGATGCTCCAAAATGTTGCACGAAAACTCTTTTCCTATTATGTAGGGTTATTTCGTGCTAAGATTTATAGTCATTTTTTAGAACAGCTTTAAACACACAACACTGGACTTTTGGTTTAAAATTTCATAAACACCTATAAATATAAATGAACAGGACATATATATATTTCCGCACACAAATAAAGGTAAAATGTGGCAAATTTATTTAAACTAACGACTTCTTATATTCCCATTTGCTCATATAATGCTTTTGTCTTGACAGCGAATGGTTAACTAATTTTCGGAGCAAAAAAATCACGAGAATGAGTAAAATATTGTCCAAAAATCGCAAAATTAGTGCAATTTGTGAAAACTCATCAAATCTTCTTGCCCAGCTGTGTTTCAAGTAGGTGACTACATTCCTTTTTGTTGTGCTACAAGTGATTTCCAATTTTCAAAAGAAGCTGCAATCCCTTTGGATTAAAATAGCTGGATTCTGTTTTGGGAGGTGAAAGGGAGGAAGGGTGAAATTTTTGAGAAAGGAACAAAGTTTTGAAGGAAATAAAGGAACTGGATAGTCAGCTATTGGTGGATAGGAGTACAGAAATTTAGGTCTGGTAGATGTATAATATTTTTGTAGAACTGAAAAATACAATGATAGGTTGAGTGTGGCTGATTTCTTTTTGTATTTCTTTTGATAATTTAACTTGCTTACTGTTACAGTACTCAGTCAGAAACATAATCACCAAAAAAATAAAAATTTCATAATGTCTCAAAAATCCAGAATTTCCCAACTCTAAGCTCAAATTTCCCAACTTCACAAGTATTGGGGGGGGAGGCTACCCCCCCATGGCGACGCCCCTGTCTTTATGGCTTACTTTTTTGAAGTTTTGGAGGGCCTCGGCATCAAATTTTTAATCTATGCAGATGACATCTTTGTTTACTGTGATTGTACTTCTTTGGAGTCCTGCTGGACTAAATTGCAAGAAGCCTTAAAGCTGATCATGGAGTGGTGTAACTACTGGAAGTTATCTATAAGACCGGATAAGTGTCAGGCTATCAACCTATCGAGAAGATTAAGGGATTGCGATTCTCATTTCAGTGTCAATGGAGGAATCATCGAGTGGTGCTCAGAAATTAAGTTTCTTGGGTTCTATGTGGCTCAACGGGGTGGCTTCCGTAAACATGCTGAATACCTCAGGAAGAAACTGTTCTCAAGAATAAACATTTTAAAGTCTTTGACTCAGAAAAGGTATGGTGCAAGATCATTCCACCTGCTCACCTTGGTTTCCGCATCCATCCGTAGTATCATGAAGTATGGTGCTGCTATCCTTAATTTAGCCTGTCCTTCCTTTTTCCAAAAACTGGAGGTTCTTCAGACGAGCGCCCTTAGGGTGGCGTTGGGCCTGCCAAAGTGGACCCCTAACCTAGTTTTAAGAAAACACGCTGATACTTTCCCTATTATCGACAGGATTGGTATTTTGGCTTTTGGATTCTGGATCAAGCACCTGGCCTTGGGTAGTTGGTCTCCTCTGTGCGAGGCACGGGATGCGAGTCTGGCATCGATCTCTGTTAATATCTCTTGTGTTTCTGATACTTTTAATGAGTTGAATTGCCGTCCAGATCACCTTCTGTGCTTTCAAATCCCTCTGCCTATGAATGCGAATGAGACTCATATTGTTACTTCGGGTCTTTCTTTTCAGAGTAAAAATATGGCTGCTCCCAATTGTTTTCGGGATTTATCGAGAATTTCTCTGGCTCTTGGGAAATCATTGCCACTGATGCATCTAAGACAACTTCGATCACTGGGATAGCAGGCTGTTCGGCTATTGGTCAATTTGGGTACCGGGTTTCCCAGGTGAATTCGATTTTCACTGCGGAGGCTCTTGCTGTTGGCGTGGCTATCGATGAGTTAGTCTCTTTGTCTCGTCCGGTCTTGATTCTCTCGGACAGCTTATCTGTTCTCTCTGCTCTTCAGTCGATCTCTTTTAAGTCTCCAAAGGTCATCATCTGGTTGCATAATAAAATCATTAGGGTTTCGTCTCTCTCTCCTTCTATTCATCTGTACTGGGTTCCGGGTCACCGGGGGATCCCTCTTAATGAAAAGGCTGACTTTCTTGCAAGGAGGGTAAGTGATTCTGACATTTTGATTGATTGGATTGCTCCGGAGGATTTAATCTATGCCTATAAGATGAAGGTCAAGCTGCGCTTTGGTCAGCTGTATGAGTCTGGTAAATATTTCTTGTCGCACGGGGACATTCCTAATGTTAAGCGTACTCATGGTTGGGCCGGCAATAGGAGGGATGATGTTTTGATTACTCGGCTCCTCTGTAGAATGTTGATAACTCCTGCGATGTTAGCTCGTTTCAAGCTTCTTACTGACGGTAGCTGCCGTACGTGTGGTGTGTCTGACTCCTTGGAGCACGTTTTATTTCTTTGCCCTAGGTATCGGTCTCAGCGCAGCCGATGCTGGGATAATGCTGTATTGAATAGCGAGTGTTTTAAATCTTTTGTGTGTTTCATAAAAAAATTTTGTGCATGTCATGGGTTCCGTGCTTCTACTCTGAACTTTCTTCATAGTATTGATCGGTTCTAGTGGTGTGCTGTTCTGCTTTCTCTTGACTCATGTGCTTATTCTCTTCACTGCTCGAGTTATAGTTTTCGTCTGTGGTTGGATTTTTGGATCATTCGGGATAAAAGCCTTGTCGCTATAGATCCCAAAGCTCACCCAACTCAAACAAACAAACATCAATTCAAATGGGCATGTTTTGATTAGTATCTTTAGAAAGTTTTGAATTTTGAAGTTGATTTCGGGAAGATTTTGTCTTTAATGAGATTGTGGCTGGGGTTTTAATAATTTAGTATTAAAATAGGATAAAAATATGAATTATAAATATTTTTGAGTAGATTGCTAAATGTAAAATATGAATATTATATTTTTATTCGGTAAGATTCTTTTTTTGGGGGTGGGGGCAAAATCGATTTTTTCACTTTTAATTCTTATTTTAAATGTATTCATTTAAAATATATTTTAAATGCGAATATTTTTTTATGAGCAACTTTATAAATTCATTTTTTAATTTTTTTTTCACCTTATTCAACTTTTAAAAAATAAATTGCGATTACTTTTGAATGAATGAGAAAGGTAATTGTTATTTACTTTTAAATTTGATAACATTTTCTCTTTTTTTTATTATATTATAAATCTTAATTTATATAATTTTTGGTTTTTCCTTTTAAAATAAATTCGGATTTTAGTATTAATAAAGCGCATGCGTGAAAGGAATGAACGGAATTTACCCCTTTTTTAGATTTTTTGGAAGCATTCATGGATAAAACATGTTTTCTAGGAGTATGGAAATTATTTGTTAAAAAATCAGGAATAATTTAGTGTATTTGACGAGTTTTTATCACAGTCTATCTTCTTTCATCGTATCAAGATAAAAATTCGTTGCAACATTCTGGAAGTGTTGGAAAATATTTTATAATTTATGGGAGACGCATGATTTTTCTTTATTGTTATTTTAGGGATTCCGAAGCAATGAGTTAATGCAATATTTAAAAAATCCTATAGTATATTGTTAAACATAGTATGATTTAACACAAAGTAATGTGAAAAATATTAAAATAAATTCGAACTCCAAATTTTCGATTTGAATAGGGTAGAACAAAATTGAAAAATCATGCGTTTATGAAACATTAGATTATGAAACATTTTCTAACGCATTTAGAATACTTTAACAAATTAACTTCGCAGTTTAATAAGATGAAAGATGATGTCTCGGCAAAGTATATGGAAAACAAAACACGTAACCCATTTGAAATCCCAATTTCAGAATTTTCCATTAAATCTCGGAAAAATATCCGAATTCTTGTATATGATCTATATAGATTTGTATATAACTACAGTAGCGCCCACTTCGGAAAAATATTGGGTGGAATCAAAGCTTTTGAATAAAATAACACAATCTTTTAATTCCTTCTATCTTTACAAGAAGAAAGTATTGGATTCTTAAACATTTTCAAATTCCGGTTTTCGACGGATTTACACGTTTTAGGAGTCGGGAATCCCGAAAAACACGTTTTTACAAAATGTCTGTCTGTGAGTATGTCTATCGGTGTGTGACACAAATTTTGTGGCCGCTCTAAATGTCAAGAAATAATGATTAGAATTTAATAAAATTTTAGATTCAGTTAGTCACTGATATAAAGTGGTGCGAATTACTTTTTAGTGTAAATTGTCCAGCAGATGGTGCTGCTAGGCTGCATTATTCGTGATTTCCACAATAGCTATATCTCAAGAACTAAAACACGGATTTTCAGAAAACTTCAGATTCAATTAGTCCTTGATATAATTTGGTGCTGATAACTTTTTGGTGTAAATCGCCTAATAGGTGGCGCTGCTATGCTGCAGTATTCATGATTATAGCAATAACTCAAGAACTAATCTCAAGAACTAATGCATGAATTTTCACCAAACTTTAGATTCAGTTAGTCCCTGATATACATTAGTGTTGTTTAGTTTTTGGTGTAAATCGCCTAACAGGTGGTGCTACTATGCGGCATTTTTCACGATTTTCGCAATAGCTGTATCTCAAAAACTAATGCATGAATTTTCATAAAACTTTAGATTCAGTTAGTGCCTGATATACATTAGTGTTGTTTAGTTTTTGGTGTAAATCGCCTAACAGGTGGTGCTACTATGCGGCATTTTTCACGAATTTCGCAATAGCTGTATCTCAAAAACTAATGCATGAATTTTCATAAAACTTTAGATTCAGTTAGTCCCTGATATACATTAGTGTTGTTTAGTTTTTGATGTAAATTGACCGACAGGTGGCGCTGCTATGCAGAACTTTTCACGATTTCCGCAATAGCTCTATCCCAAAAAGTAATACACAGATTTTCATCAAACTTCAAATTTAATTAGAAGTTGACATAGGTTGTTGCTGATTAGATTTTGGTGTAAATCACCTAACCGGTGGCGCTGCTATGCTGCATTTTTCAGAAAGTATCAACGTGTATGAGACAGAAGAAAGTTTTGGGATTGCCACACCCGCCTAGTTTCCCTTGGAGAGAGGGGTGGGGGAGGAATGAATGATTAAAGATGATAATTGAAGTTAAATTATGTTTTTTCAAAGCAAAATACCAAAATTATTATAATTTAAAAAATAATTTTATTAAATTATATTCTCTGAAGATCTTCCTTATAAATATAAGTATTACTTATATTTATTATAAGTTATAATAAATATTAAGTTAATATTTATATTAAGTATTAATTAATATTTATTTTAAATAACTTAGAAATTGTTAACTATTCAAATCGAAAAAAAACTAAATGTCAAGAAAAACATACGTTTTAGTCACCTAAATGCTTTATCAATTCGAAATTAGAGCAGACGGCAAAATATGCAGGAAATTTGTTTTTGTGAGAAATTTAACTATAATTATCCGCTGAAGGGACTTTCGGTGCTCCTGTAATTAGAGGGCGATTCAAAAAAAGTTTACAAAATGACACGAAAATCAGACACACAGCAGGGATAAAAAATTACATAATAACATAGGGTCGCAAAACACTTATTTAGTCGCAAATACAGGTGTTCCATCCTAACTCAACCCTGGTTGACGGTAATAATTTCGATGGAAAAAAAAAAAACATTGTAATGAAAATGCAACGATATGTATCTTATTTTATGTGAAATATGATACCATCACGATATGATCATGATAAAACACATTGCTCAAGCAATCGATGATACCTTATGAATTGATAATCAAAGTCCAAAATGTGGGGCGTCAAGTGCATACTGCTGGCAAGTATAATGCAAACTTCTACCACTTTTGTTTGGTTTTATCACATTTACAACAAAGGTGAGAATGTCTGTTAAATGTTTTATTTTAATATACTTCAGTTTTCTGTAAGTTATGACCGTCAACACAATTTGAGTTAGGATGAAACACCCTGTATTTTTGACTAAATAAGAGGTTTGCGATCCTATGTTCCTATGTGATTTTTCCTCCTTGTATGCCTGATTTGCCATGTCATTTTATAAACTTTTTTTAATCACTGCATAATTGATGACTTTATTGTTTTTCGAACAAAATTATTTTGAGAACGTCAATAAATAAATAACGAAATAAAAAAAATGGGGCGAATAGATAAAATTATTAATTGGGCTCGCGCCCCATGGGCCCATATAAGTCGGGCCGGACCTAAGTTATTTTTTCTGTACAGAGCCGGGACTGGTTCCATTCTTAGTCTTTACGGCCCAAAATTTTCTGTCGTAATTTCGACTCAAACCGTATGAAAATCGTTGTGTCGGTATGGCCTGGTCAGTAAAATTAGGCCTGATCCAAAAGTTTTTTGCAAAAAATGCATACATTTTAAATTTTCCATTATTTTACAATTAAACATTAAAATTTATTCTATTTAAAGAATAGTAGATTTCTACGCTTATTAAAATATCGCTAAATTAAAATGTAGTAAAATGTGTGATAAAGTACGTTTTAAACTGTAAAACGTCTTGATTCATGCAAAATTAATATACAAATACGTAAGAAAAGAATATATAATACACTAGCTGTACCCGGCCACGCGTTGCTGTGGCTCAGTTTGGCTGAATGGGAACGAAAGAAAACAGAAAGTGTACGTTTCTAATATGTTTAATTTCACAATGCGGAGATTAGCGATTTTGTACAAACGAACATTTACAGTTTTATTTATATAGACTAGGGGACTCTGCCCCTTGCAAGCTACGCTCGCCAACCCCCGTTATGACACCGCAGAATCTAAAAACACGCTAATCTGATCGGTTTTAAAAATATTATAGAAGATTGAATTATACTGAAAAAAGCTGTGCAGATCTCCCTGTAAACGGGTTTCCATTCAATTTCCTTTGATTTCAAAAATTTTGAGGACGAATCAGTTGCTGTTAAGACATCCAATGGTTGTTTTCGTGTTTGATTAAAGAGGATCAGTTAAACGTGTGAAAAGGAGCTAAAAAGTAAAAGGAATTAAGTGTACAGAGTCTTTGTCTCCCGGTACTTTAAAACAATTTCTATAACAATAGCCTAAGTCATGTGACTATCATCAAGAGTTCCGGGTTAACCACTTCGCTTTTTATATTCCTGGTGCCATTTTGGTATTTTAATATTAGCCAGGTACAGGTGATAAGTCGCCAAATATTATTCTATCGCCATCATTTCATCTATATTATAATAGTCCAAGTCATGTAACTGCCATAAATAAATACGCTCTAATCCCTTTGCTTTTCATATGAAAGTTTGGCCCAGATATCATATACGGCCCCATATTGGCGCGATTTTTTTCCGACGCTAATTTGGGGAAAAGATCAACAGCATAAACAACAACATCCGGCTTATCAAATCAAGCAAAATAACGATACTATGGCGCCAGTTAAGTACCCGTTGCGTATATGACATTGGCGGCAGAAAAAAATAGCGCCAATATGGGACCGTATGTTGGCATCTGTGCCGAAAGTTTTCCATTTTGATTTTAAAAAAATCAATTTTTTTTTCCGAATAATTCTACATAAAAGCATTTTAGCAAAGAATTCTTGGTACTGTTACGCTAGCCGGGTGCAAATCTTGCCAATAACTATTTTTCAACTCGCCATTTAGCATTTTTTTTTTTTCGAGTGGTAAATTAAAACATTGCTTTGAAGTGGAAATTAAATGTCATCGCTTGTTACATGATTTAATATTTGGCAGTTGCCATATACGCACCCGGTTTGGCGTGATTTTTTTTTACGAAAATTTGGCGAAATCCTCGTTTTCGAATACCAGTTACATATGTATTTTTGGTACTACTTAGTTATCCCGTCGACCAAAAATCTATCACCAAACTATAAGATTAAATGCCAATAATGGTTGATAAATGTCACATTCACTTGACTTTAAGCAAGTTACACGTCTTTACGTCATCAAGTGATTTTTATTTCGACGTTTTATTTGTATATTTATTAATGTTATACCATTTTCTTTGTTCTTTCGTTATTTAAAATAAAAATTATGTCAATTTGTATAATTTGGCGAGTAGTTTGGCGATTTATATAATTTGGCGAAATGAGTTGATGGAATAACTAAGTAGTACCGTATTTTTTAATTATTTTCTATTATTTTTTATTTTTAAAGGAAAATAACCAAAAAATAATTAACTATAGAACAAAACAATTTATGTAATTAAAAAAATGAAAATAAAGTAAATAAACACTTATTATTAAATAAATAACAATATCCGGGTTACCATATCAACCAAAATAATGCCATTTTGGCGCCATTTAGGTACCCCGGTGCGTATATGACATCTGTGCCTAATATTTTTCTTTTCATTTCGTTTAAAAAAAATAAAGAAGTGAAAGCCATTTATTTTAAATGTTTCTGTTTGTATTAAGTAAAATGATAATGAAATACAAATTCAATTATGAATAAAAGTAATATGATACATTTCTTAGCATACATTTAAGGGAGGCCAAAGTTCTCGCCAAATTAGTTTAAAATATTAACCTTTTCAAAAATCTAAAAAAAAAATATATCTGATTAAAATTTGAGTTGCCATCATTAGAAAAATGTAAATAAAATTAGAAAAAAATTAATATTTCGAAAACTAATTCGAATTTAAAAATTCTAATACCAGTTTTGAAATCTGCGAATCAATATTGATTTTTGCTGTTAATTTCATCACAAAGTACTTCTTTTTTTGGGAGAAATCACCGCGAAACATAATCAGTTGTTTAATCAGTCGATTCAAAGAATCGTTACATTTCAGGCGTTTCATATATTCGTTTCATAAATTCGTTTCATTAGGATTTTATATATATAGGGTAGATAGATATATTATATACAAATATGCTCCCACAGGGGTATAGTGGGGGAGGGTGATGGGAGAGTGATGTGAGGTGCATAATATGAAGGAGTAATCCAAGGGCTTTCTAACGATATCTCACATGATGGGTGTCAGAAAAAATTTAAAAAGCGCCCCTGGAGGCGGTGAGGAAAATTGGAGAAGGGGGTAAGCGAGGTTTATAATAGGTACATAACAGCACGGTCGTATTTGAATGCAATTCAATCCGGGAATTTCAAAGCAATCGGTTAATAACTTTCAGAGATTAGCGATTTTGTACAAACGTATAGTTACATTTTTATTTATATAGATTATTATTTGGTAGGAAAGGAACTTGTCTATAACGCATTTTTTTTTCTTTTCTCTTCAATTCCGTCTTAGAAGATGTTCCTGTATAGCATTTTTCAGATTTTTAACAATTCAATACATGGAATATGGATTAACAATATTAATGATAACTGAAACATTTACATAGAAGAAATGGAGATTCATTACAAAAATAAATATCTCAGCATGCGGCACACTTCTATAAAAATGAAGATTATAAACTTAAAAATAAAGTTAAGATAAATATTTTTGACCAGAACGCCTCGTACGAGACAAACTTTTAACCAAATCGACGTAAAAATCAATGTTTTGTAGAAATTCACTCGGGACGTGCCGAATATTTTTTCTATGAGTCGGGCCTAGGCGGGCCTGTAAAACTAGCCCATACAGACCTCTACAACAGAGCGCATACAGGCCTTTCTTTGCTAATATTAAGAAAATTAACGCACACAAAAATATGAAAATTAGTAGTATTATACAGAAAAGTTTGACAAACACGCTGAAGCAGAGAGTTTTTAAATCTAAGAATTATTTAAAAAGATATTTAATGTTAAAAATGGTTAAAATCGTTCCATTAAAAAAGTTTTATAGGACCAAAAACTATACATAGGAGTTTAATGATTTTTCTAAGGATATACATTGCAAACTTATCGTGTGCTGACTGCATTTCTTTTTTTAATTTGACTCATTTTTTGAGGGTTTTTTTCCAATTTTTTATTCAAATTTTTATCATTTCAAGATATTTTTTTTCATGTTTCAGAAAAAGTTATTAATTTAAATTGTTGTCAATTTTAAAAACAGCACAAAGAATACACTTTCCTTTCAGCTAAAAAATTATTTACTCGTGACTGTTAAAAACAGAAAAAACAAGTGGGTAAGTGTGATCACAGATCGCACAGAGGGTTTCGTTTAATATTCCTTTCAAAACACTTTATCCTTTTGAAAAATATGTTAGTTCCATATTTCGCAACCAGGGGCGCACTCTATTCTAAACAAACCTCTATCCGAACGAAACTCCGCTTTACATACTATCCGTATATATATTAGTCGAAGGGATTGGGCCCATACAAAGCCGCCTCAAGACTACAAGCCAAACACAAGGTTTCATGACGTCACGACGCGGGGCTTAGATCAGCCGTGGAGAGCACATGCGTTATTTAAAACATTAATTCTTTCCTCCATATTTCAACTTATTATCACAGCATATGGGAAAAAAAATAAAAACTTATAGTTTAGAGACGCTAATTAAGTGCTTTTTAATCAATTTCGATCACTCGAAACAATAATAACGATAACACAAACACAATATTTATGAAACAATATCACTGTGTCAATGAAAATGTGCATCAGAATTAAAGATACATTAAAGAAAATTCGTTCGTTAATGAAAAATAAAATCCCAAGTATTAAATTTATTTTAGTAGACAGTTTTTATTATTTATTCTACTTTGAAATTTAGAAACAATATCAATTATCTATTTGGTATATATTCAAAAACAAGACATTATACATTATTACATATATGTATACATACATATATATATATATATATATATATATATATATATATATATATATATATATATATATATATATATATATATATATATATATATATATATATATATAAATTTGCAATTTAAACACATAAATTGAATTATTTTGCTTTCAATTATTTCAAAATAAATAAATAACAATAAGTGTGCCAATCAAAACCCACATTTAAAAATTAAATTAAAGTGGAAGAAAAGTGAATGTTAAATGAAAACAAATTCAAGTTGTGTTCTATTTTTATTTTTAATTGGGCTTGAAATTATACAGTAAATATCCTATTAAATATTAAGTGATTTGAAACCTGCATATAATAAATAGTAAAATTAAAGTATACATGAAATTAAGTATTCTTATAAATAAATTTTCGTACTGTAAACTTTACTTATCAGAAATGGGTAATTTTCACATAAAATCCATTAAATTAAAAAACATAAAACTGTCATAATACTAAAACAACACAAGTTCATGAAACAGAAAATTATTATTTAGTTTTGTATTCGTTTGATATATTATGCAAGGTACAAGCAATAGATTTTTTTTTAAATGTATTGACATATGAAGAGAAAAATAAAAGAAAGAAAGAAAAGACTTTCATCAATTGGAATTAAAATATTCCTAATTTATGTTCATTTTCCTCGAATGTTTAGGTAATAGCTGATAAAAAAAAAAAACATCGAAAAACACAAAAACCTTCCACGAAAATATTTCATTTCCAAAATAATGTTGTTTGGGTTCTTAAATGTTTGTTCACATCTTTTAAGCTTAAAATAATCAATTTTTATGAGATGAAAAGTATTTCCTGACTAGATCTAAAAGTAAATTTATAATTATAGAATAATAATTTTATTTATTGTTATTTTTAATTAAACATTAAAATGTATATGAAAACACATAGGATTTTTGCGAAGAAGGTCTTTGTGTGTGTGGGGGGGGGGGGGGGGGGAACTACTGTTTTGCATAAGGGTACTAACAACCCTTCCTCTAGTCTTGTAAATAAATTGTTTACAGTTGTGGCAAAAATAGAGAGATTCAAAAACATTATGCCCATAGCTCTATTTACACAGTACATAAGCATTTATAATTTAACAAAAAATTATAAAAAGAATTTTTATTAAAATAGCAAACGTTTAAGATTAAAAAACAACAATAAATTGATACAAGTATATCGATCGGGGTTTGCTTTAAAAGAAGTAAACAGGATAAAAATGCTATGTATTCACAGCGACTTTTATGAAAATTTCTAGAATATTTAATTTTTTAAGTATGAATAGATATATATATATAAATACATAAATTTGTTGTCAAATTAAAGTCCAACTAATTCTGCATACAAAATAATCCGAGTTACTATTCACACGACAAGTGTCTTTTAATAAATGGGCGTTAATTAAAGGTCACTCTAATGAATTAGAGAAAACAGAACAAATTATAAAGAGAGAATGGTGTGACAAGATACAAATTAAATGATATAAGTCTTGACACGATTTAGGGATGTTTGCCATTTTAAATTATTGCTCTATGTGGAAAGAAACAGAACTACAATAATATCGTTTCGTTTTGAGATACGGTATTATTGATAGAATCGTACTAGGATTTGCTAGTTAATTTATTTCAAAGAAATTAAAAATAAAAGATTTTGAACACAAGAAATAAAACTTGTGCTGATAGCATATAAATATGATTTGAAAATAAAACTTACCTTGAAAAAAATATGTTATTAGGCTAAGTAAAACGCACGTGCACATAAAATAGTAAGATACAAAATTCAAATGTTCGGGGCTGGCGCGTTGGCAGTTAGCCAGCCCCAGGCTGTGACGTCACATGTGGGGGGATGAAGGGCGTGTCTGGCTTGTAGTCTTGAGGCGGCTTTGGCCCATAGCACCCGAGATAAGTAGGCGCCCCTGCCGGTAAAAAGTAGAACTAAAATATGTAAGGCTATGGTGCATAATATGAAAGAATGGTCAAAGGAGTGTCGGCAAAAGTTGGAAAAGTGCCCCCCTGGTGAAAAGGGCGGAGGTTAGAAAAATTGCTTAAAATATACAAGTTAGAGCCCGGAGGAGTAAATAATATAAGACTTTTTGAAAATTTTATGATTTGTCGTGTGGTCTGAGGTATTCAGCTATACGTATGCAAAAATTCATGTCTCCAACTTAATTAGGAGCTCTCTCAGAAAGAATTGCATAAAATACGTTCATCTCAAAGGGTTAAACGTGAGACTTTTTCAAGATTTTATGGTTTGTTGCCTGGCCTCAGGTGTTCTGCTATAAGTATGCAAAATTTTAAATCTCCGATTTAATAAGCGTCTCAGTTAGAAAGAATTGCTTTATATACGCATGTGGGAGCCGAAAGGGTTAAATGTACGACTTTTTAAAATTTTTATGATTTGTCGCATGATGGTGTTCAGCTATAAGTTAGCAAAATTTCACGCCTCCAACCTAAATAGGGTGTCAGTTAGAAAGAATTGTTTAAAATACACATGTGGGAGCCCAAAAGGTTAAATGTACGACTTTTTCAAAATTTTATGTTTTGTTGTTTGATGTGAAGTGCTCAGCTATAAGTATGCAAAATTTCACGCCTCCAACCTAATTAGGGGCTCACTTAGAAAGAATTGTTTAAAATGCACATGTGGGAGCCCAAAGGGTTAAATGTACGACTTTTTCAAAATTTTCTGGTTTGTCATTTGATGTGAGGTGCTCAGCTATAAGTATTCAAAATTTCACACCTCCAAAGTAAATAGGGTGTCACTTAGAAAGAATTGTTTAAAATACACATATGGGAGCCCAAAAGGTAAATGTACGACTTTTTCAAAATTTTATGATTTGTCGTTTAATGTGAGTTGCTTAGCTATAAGTATGCAAAATTTCACGCCTCCAACCTAATTAGGGGCTCACTTAGAAAGAATTGTTTCAAATACACATGTGGGAACCCAAAGGGTTAAATTTACGGCTTTTTCAAAATTTTATGGTATGTCATTTGATGTGGGGTGTTCAGCTATAAGTATGTAAAATTTCACGCCTCCAACCTAATTAGAGGCTCACATAGAAAGAATTGTTTAAAATACACATGTGGGAACCCAAAGGGTTAAATGTACGACTTTTTCAAAATTTTATGATTTGCCCTTTGATATGAGGTATTCAGCTATAAGTATGCAAAATTTCACGCCTCCAACCTAATTAGAGGTTGGCATAGAAAGAATTGTTTAAAATACACATGTGCGAGCCCAAAGGGTCAAATGTACGACTTTTTCAAAATTTTATGATTTGTCGTTTAATGTGAGGTGCTCAGCTATAAGTATGCAAAATTTCACGCCTCCAACCTAATTAGGAGCTCACTTAGAAAGAATTGTTTAAGATACATATGTGGGAACCCAAAGGGTTAAATTTACGACTTTTTCAAAATTTTATGATTTGTCGTATGATGTGTGGTGTTCATCTATAAGTATACAAAATTTCAAGTCTCCAACATGTATAGTTTCTGAGAACGGGCTCTGTGACGGACAGAGTGACAGACAGAGGAGCGAGACGAATAGGGTTTCGTCAGATGAATGAAACCCTAAAAACTGAAACGGATTAAATAATTACGTGTTAAAAGCGAGAAAATAGTGAAAATTACGTCTTAAACATTGTATTTACACATAAATACTAAAAGACGAAGAAATCTTTAAAATGTAAATTATTAAATATACGTTAAAAGGAGTAAATGGGGGGAAATTACGTCTTATATAAAATGGCCAAATAATTGCCAAACAGTTTAAATTAAAAAATATATCTACACGAGATATATATTTCATATATCTAGATGATCTTTTAAACTATTGTTGCCAATGCCAAAGTATCGAAAATAATAATATTTCCTTTCTAACAACAAAAGTATTTTAACGTGAATATTAAAAAGAGAAAGAAAACTTTATGAAAATTACGTCAGATTTTAAACGACACATTTAAAATGTATTATTTAAAACATTTTTCTTATAGCGCTTTAAAAAAATACCAAATGGCAAAGACTCTGTTGACTTAGTTCATTTCATATTAACTTATTTCTAAAAGTTTAAGTGATCTTATTTAATCAAACACGAAAAGAGACATTAGATGACTTAGCAGCAGCTAATTATGCCTTAAAATTCCTCGATCAAAGGGAAATGAATGGAAATTCATTGATCGCCACTGTTTTTTTAATTATAATTCAATCTTCCGTAATTTTTTTTATGCCGATCAAATAGCGAGTTTTTGGAGTCTACGCGGTATCTGCTATAGTGAACAGGGGTTGGCGAGTTTAGCTCATAGGTGGCAAAAGCCCCCTAGTATTTCTATATTAAAAAACTGTAGCATGATATATTAGTAAGTATTGTAATGCAATTAAATGTTTATATTTGAGGAAACTTATAAAATTTTAATTTCAGAAATCTATTTGTAAAAATTTTAAGGAAAACAAAACTTGGAGTAACTTTTTGACACTTTCCAACAAAGTTGAAAAGGGTTTGTGAATTCGATTTGTCTGTCTGTCTGCCGACTATCCGTTCTCAAACTCGCATAAATATAGTCCGATTGTCATGCAATTCATAGATGTTATTGGGTGTCACTACGGTATGTTCAGTATGGAAAATAAAGAGTGTATGTAGCATTTACGGTTCATTTACAGAGATACTCGAAAGAATTCCGTTACTTTACGGCCTATGGGGAAAAATCGTGTCCGGTGTACTTTAATGATATTACGCTATTTTAAACATACAAAAATTTACATGTATCACAGAGGTGTACTACGCAGCGCTTACTGTAGAATACGATGTACACAGAATTCATCGTTCATTTACAGGGACACACAATGGAATTTGGCTACAGAAGAATATGAAGAATGATTGAACTATTGAAGCCTATGAACAATAATTGCTGGAAGTTCGTTTTAAGTTGCGGTACGTGTTTTTAGATTGAACTATTTTTTTTTTTTAAATATTATTTGTTGTGTATAAATTCTGTAGATCATACACAGGGCTGCACAAAAGGTTTTCAGTACATTTCCGTTTATTCACGGAAATTGTTGAATGGAAATGTTCAACTGCGCTATTCGTTTAAATGAACTAACTTTTAGCATACTATATGTAGTATACACACAAAGCTATAAATGGTGGGCTTCAAAAAAAGAGGATATTTTTCTGACTATTGATGAGGTAATAGCAGACATTGGGTTTTCAAATGCTTTATTTGTTTTTAAACTGTACTTTTTAGCCCCCGGTACGGTATGCTATTTCTTTCTCCCAGTTTATTTTGTGTCGTCTTCAAAAAATAACGTTACCGTACAGAAGCCAGGAATAAACAAAGCAGATGTATCATTGTACAATTAAATACTCTATAGCATTTTTTAAAATTTCTAAGCATAGCACATTTTAAATTTTTATACCGTCGTATTGGGGAAAAAAGTACTTTTAAATGCAATTTGTTTGAAACTGTATCTCCATTGATTTTTGAAATATTAATTTTTTTGTAGTTTTTAGCACCATTTGTTTAATTTTGGCAACTCAAGTACTCCATTTATGTAGAAAGTAAAGGGAAAATAGTTGAAAAATAGCAATTATATTTTTTTGTTGTCATTTTCTCGCAACAACCGAAAGAAAATGTAATTAAAATATGTGCTATTTTGAAAAAATGTAAACGAATAATTTCTGTTAAAACAGGGAGCTATTATAAACTATATTTAATTTTAAGTTATCTATATTAATGTTACAAACAAATGAAGGCCTATGAATCATTAGATAGCCGTTTTTTTTTTGTTGAGTTTCTTTAATAACGGCATATTTTTGCTGCATTTGTGTATTATTTTGCGATAGTGACATCCTATGCATGTTTTACTGTAGATGTTTAAGAGTGGATCGTAAATGAGGAATTCTTAAGCGGATGCGAATGACGTCATTTTACATAAAATAAAAATTTGTGTTTTAAGTCTTAAATTTGAAATAAGTTTTGTACTATTTATATATACATATATTTTTTTTTCTTCGGCGGCGACATTAAATTCTGAAAAAGCAGGATTCCTCTTTTCTAGTTTTACTTACCTATCATACGTAGTATAGGGTAAGTCTTGTAATCGTTTTGAAAATCGAAAAAAAATTTTTTTTTCACGGATTTACACGTTTCAGACACTGGTGATTCCAAAAAACATATTTTTAGAAAAAAAATTTGTCCGTCCGTCTGTATGTCTGTGTGTCTGTAATCGCTCTATCTCCCGAACAAATTGAGATAGAGACTTGAAATTCGGTGTGTACTTAGGAAGTAATAATGGGAAGAAGACTATTGAATATCAGTAACCTCGATTAACCGGAACAATTTTCTCGGACTCTTGAAATATTCGTTCTGATAAAAGGTAGACAAAAATTTCCGAAGTTGTTTATTTGAAGGAGTGAATATAAAAGACAATAAAAAACCATAAATTTTGCATCATGAATGAACTCTATCGGATAATTAGTTGCCGAGATATTTGTAATTCTATTTTTCACACTCTTCGATTTTTCATGACACTGTATTTCATTCAAATTTCAATTCAAAGATATATTTTAATTGGAAATGAGGCGCTTAATCCGACGCAGTAAACTGTTAGTTAATAGGATTATAATTTTTCGAGTTATAATTAGAAAAATAAATTGCCCGTCCTTCTGTATGTCTGTGTGTCTGTAATCGCTCTATCTCCCGAACAAATTGAGATAGAGACTTGAAATTCTGTGTGTAGTTAGGGAGTAATAATGGGAAGAAGCCTATTAAATATCAGCAACCTCAATTAACCGGAACTATTTTTTTCGGACTCTTGAAATATTCGTTCTGATAAAAGGTATTCAAAAATTTTCGAAATTGTTTATTTGAAGGACTGAATATAAAAGACAATAAAAAAACCTAAATTTTGCATCAAGAAAGAACTCGATCGGATAATTAGTTGCCGAGATATTTGTAATTCTATTTTTCACACTCTTCGATTTTTCATGACCCTGTATTTCATTCAAATTTCAATTCAAAGATATATTTTAATTGGAAATGAGGCGCTTAATCCGACGCAGTAAACTGTTAGTTAATAGGATTATAATTTTTCGAGTTATAAGGATGTTTCTTTTACGCAATTCGGTACTACTCGACTATCCCGCCGACCAAAAAACTATCGCCAAACTATAAGATTAAATGCCAATAATAGCTTATCGTAAATGTCAAGTATTTAATGCATCTTCATACCTATAAGGGGTGTTAGCATAGGAGGGACCCTGTTCTGTCGCCAAATACCGCCATGTTTGTCGCCAACTTGGCGGCCAAAATGAGTCGCCAAAAAAGACGCCAAATTGGCGGTATCTCTAATATTTAGCCAAATTCCCACAGACTTCCATTGTAAACCAATAGCGTTTACTTGCTTACAGAAAATCAACAAATTGAGATATTTTAATGCAACAAAAAGTAATATTAGCTTAAGGGGTTATATTAATTATATTTAAGGAAGTCCAAATAAATTAAATTATGAATAAAAGTAACATGGTACAATGCTTAACAAATATCACATGTTTTATTTTCATATTTTATATTATCTATATCCATGATGGGTAAGTATTACGGTGACCCCCAACGACTAGTTTTAATATGACTTGGTCCGTGTAAATTCTAGGGATCATCATATACGGGGCTCCACAAAAGTTTTCCAGTACATTTCCGTTTATTCATGGAAATTGCTGAATAGAAATGTTCAGCTCAGCTATTCGTCTAAATTAGCTAACTTTTAGCATAATATGTAGTAAACATACAAACCTATAGATCATATACAGGGCTGCACAAAAGATATCGGATATTTTCCCGACTATTGATAGTAATAGCAGAAATTAGGTTTTCAAATGCGCTATGTGTTTTTCAAATTGTTTATTTAGACATCATCATTCATTTTAATACTGTCTGGCTCGGATAAGGAAGACTCTAGAACCGGTCTCGCCTCGGTCCTTGGTCAATTGACTTTATTTTAGGGAAGTCCCACATTTTCTTTTCTCCCATTCAATGGATCATTCTGAGAATTAGCGGTCTTTTTTTTTTGTCCTATGGATGAAGTCCCCTCCCTACAAGTTTTGGAACCTTCGAAAGCACGAAACCAACTCAGGATTTTTCTTATCTCTGTCACACAATAAACTGTTAAGTTTTTTACTGTTTTCTGAAGGTGTTGGAAAGCGTTACATAATCTACGCATGATTTTTTGTTCTTGTTTGGATCTGAAAACTGGATTCTCTGGAAAAGGCTCTGTTGTCGGTATCCGTACAAAGAATCGATATGCAGCCAGTAGGGTCACCCTGGTTATATAAAATGGGAGGTTTCTATTTCTTTTAACTATTGCCAATATATATTACGTAGACATTTCTGATAGTTTAATGATGTTATGAACCTTTGATCTGTGAATCCTCTATGTACTTTACCGTCAAGTTTTGATGGGTACTACGTTGAAAATCTCAAAGCAACCTCCTTTGTATTATTAACTGGAATTTCTAAAGTCGTTTGAAAAGATTTCGTTAATATTTGAGTTTAACATATATTTAATTTTTCTAAAATTATTTCCTGTTTAACTTGTATATGCTAATCAAGACCTAAATGTCCAATAGAGTTGTTTCAACACCTCAGCTAATGTTAATATTTATACACTCGCTAATGTAAATAATACTGAATAAAATATTGCATGTATGTGAACTATACTGCAATAGTTATATGGTTAAATCACTATTTAATCTTTTACAGGCCGAAGTCAGATCTAAGGTATATTTTAAATTTCGTTTTTGGTATATTTTCCCGTCTAATGTTTTAGTTTAAAGATGTTAGTCATTTAAATTTGGGATTTTTTATACAGGTTTACTTCGCTTTGTGGTGTTTCAGTTAGTGCAGTAAACTTTTTTTTGGATGTTTCCTCGATCAGTGAAGTGAAAATTTCGATTTGTGCGCAAATCACGAAATGACTAATCCCTTTTTTTCCCTGCCAGGCGGCGTCGAGAGGGGCGCCATTTCAGAACTTATTTGAGGGCGGTAACGTTTACTTGAGGGAAGTGGTATAGCTAAGTGTGGGATTCGAGATCTACTCCCCCCCCCCCCCCCCCCGAATGAGAAACGTTTATTGAATCATGGATACAAAAACAGTAAAAACTTCGAATATGGAAACTCAAGAAACAATGAAATATTTCGTTTTAAACAGGTTTTCATCTCAGCAGGTAAAATTTCAAGATATTGAATATGGAGTTTTTCGTTTAAAACAGGATTCTGTTATAGACAGGTTCTGTTTTTATAAACATCCACTATACAGTATAGCTCTGAAAAGCACAGACGTATTGCAGTAAAATTTATGAAAATGAAACGTGTCTATAAGGGAATTTTTTCTTAAACGAAAAAAAAAAATCAAATTTCGACGAAAAAACGCCGCACGATTATACTTGCTAAGACGGAAAACTGTCTAAAATGGAACTTTCTTCTTGCCCCTTACGACTGTTTCTTTGCAGGTTTTACTCACGGGGCGCCATTTCAAGAGTTTCCTGGCGAAGGACGGGCAAATTTTTCTTTGAGGAACAAGAATTGAAATAGCGTGCAGAATTGCACAAATCACACAAAAAATGGGAAAATCCTGCAGAATAAAAATGCTCTGCGGGATTTTGTCTGCTTAACTTCTTTCCCAGGCATGTGATTCTTCAGCAATTATTATTATTATTATTATTATTATTATTATTTTAATTTTTTTTAATTTTTTAATTTAATTTAATTTTTTTTTTGCGAATTTTGCAAAATTTATTCGTCAATCGACTGCGGAAAAAAATCGCGCATTTTGCAAATTGGTCTTTAAAAAATGTCTCCAGCTGGTCACGGAAAATATCGCCAATTTCTTCAAATGACCATGGAAAAATACCGCTAATTCCGTCAAAGATCGAGGGGGGAAATGTAGATTTCGTCAAATGATTCCACAAAAAAATCCCGAATTTCGTCAAAAGATTAAGCAAAAAATCACGAAAATTTAGTCAAACAATCACGCAGTAAAATGGATTATTTCGTCAACGGAACGCGAAAAAAAATAGGGGATTTCGTCAAACGATCTCGCAAACAAATCGAGAATTTCGCCAAACGATCGCGCAAAAGGATCCAAAATTTCGTCAAATAATCGTCCAAAAAGATCAAAAATTTCGTCAAACGATCGCGCAAAAAAATTACAAATTTTATCAGTCAGTGACAGAAAAAAAAATCACGAATTTGAACAAACAATCGTGGAAAAGAGTCGCGAATTTTGTCAAAAGATCGCGGAAACAAATATTGAATTTCGTCAGTTAGTCGCGCTTGCGGGAAAATATTTGGTAGTTCGAGAAATGGTCGCGAGAAAAAAAAATCCATTTCTTATGATCCAGGAAAAGGTCGTGAATTCCGTGAACCGATAGCGGAAAAAATCGCAAATTTCATGAGATGATCGAAGGAAAAATATCATGAAATTCAATCAGTCATGAGATAATCAGCCCACGAAGGTCATCAATAGGTCACAAAATTTGCAAATTTTGTTATCTATAGGGATGAGAAAATTTGCATCAATGATTTTCTGCCAGTAAAGGTAAGGTAAAGCGTTGATTGTTTCGGGTAGAGTTTTTACTATTTTGAGATAGGTTTTCTTGCTGACCTGATTTTTCAAAGAAATCCGGAATATTTTTTCGATAAAAAAACTATATATCTGAACATTAATGAATATATATATATATGTAGGATTTGAATTTAAACATACTTTATTTTCTTTATGACGTGCATGATCAGCAAAGTAACTGACGCTCTGGTATTTTTTTTTTTTTTTTTTTTTTTATCATCCATGATTTGAAAACACGAGTAATGAAAATTCACGATCACGAGATCAAGGTTCGGACATATTCAAAATTAGAAAAGAGTCAGTCTATAAAATAATATTGCTCATGAAGCATCGGCGGAACAGATGTCATATTCGCCCCATATTGGCGCGATTTTTTTCTGTCGCCAATATCATATAGGCAACAGGTACATAGCTTGCGTCAAAGTGTCGTTATTTTGTTTGATGTGGTAACCCGGATTATGTTGTTTATGCTGTTGATGTTTTCGCCAAATTGGCAACCGAAAAAAATCGCGCCAATATGGGGCGAATATGACATCTGTACCGCATCGGCATACGAGATGCCAAGGAAGGCACTATTAGGCCTAATTAAATTATTCGAAAGAAGTAAATTTTAAGTTTTTAGTGAGAAATGAACTGTATTTAAATAAGGTATCAACGAAGTGGTGTAAAATTATCTTTATAGAATTGTATTAAAGTGTATGTGTTGTTATTCCAACGTCTAGTTATTCAAGTCATCTATATATTAACATTTTACATATAATCTTGCTACACACACACACACACACACACACACACACATATATATATAATATATATATATATATATATATATAGAGAGAGAGAGAGAGAGATAAGGCCTTTTTAATAATATCATTCTGAAAGACTTACATTCTACTATCAATGCATTATTTATAGAATATTTCCCTTTATTAAATTTACCTGCTAGTATTGATACTGACTATTTCAAATCTTTGACTAATTTTCTACTATTTCATAATTTTATCTTCCAAGACAATGCTTTTTTTATTCAAATACAGGGCATACTTCAAGGAGCTGCTTCATCAAGCATGTTATCCGATTTATAACTTTTTTTTATGAAAAAAAAAATTTATTACCAATAATATATTGCTCTACAGATACATAGGTGATATAATTATTCTTTCTGTTAATGATAAGAATTCTATATCTATTACTGTAAATTTCCCTTCTAATCTAGAACTTAACATTTCTTATTCAAATAATTCTTGTATAAATTTTATGGATGTTAAAATTAATATTCACCCTAATAACACCCTAACATTCAATATTTATGATAAACGTAATGACTTTTCATTTAATGTAATTAATTTTACTAACTTCAATTCCTGCTTACATATTTCAGTATATAGAAATATTCTACTTAATCATAGACTTCGTATCAAAAGTTTATGTTCCTCCCAATTCTTACAGCCTAACATTTTTAAATTAAAGCAATTAGCATTGTCTTATAATTATCCCGTCTCTTTTATTTCTGCATGTCTCAAATTTTAATATTCATTTTTTCTACTTTTTACCAGTATAGGCATAATATGTTTAAAATTTTTTTTAAAAAATCGAAAACATTATTATGGAGGGTGGGAGTGGATTGCCGAAAAAATTATAAAACATACACAAAAACTTAACAAAAAAAAGGGAAAAAAATTGGTGTGTGTATGTTTTAAATACGTTATACACTATTATAAAAATAAATAAATAAATAAATAAAAATACCATTATGGAGGGTTGTGGTTGGGAGTGCTAATAAAAGTTTTAAAACATTATATGTTTATATGTGTGTGAGCATGTATATGTGTATGTATGTGTACTTATATATTGTATGGATATATTTAAAAAAAACATAGGGTATCATGCATTTAACATCTTATTTTTCGCTAATTTTCACATGTTGGTACATAATACAAGGCCATATTTTACTATCTCAAATAAATCCTCATTGTTTTTTTAATGTTATTTATATACTCATTTTTATTTTATAATATTCGTTTTTTAATTAGTTAATTTAATCAATGCCCTTCTATTTACCCATTTTTATATACTTATTTATTTTATTTTATATTTACTCAGTTCTTATTAAGTTTATTCCTATTTTTTCATTCTACTTTAAATAAATGTTAATCTTAATCATTTCTTAATTTCTTCAATTAATTTCATTTCTGTTTTATGGGTATAGATGGCAGCACTAAACATTAAAAAAAACCTAATTACAATATAGTTTTCATTTTTCACACTAACTGGCAGCAATGTTCTGGTTCTCAGCAACTTCTGCCCACATGTTCTAATAGGCCTAATTCTGTTTGCATCCTCACATGCTTTAACATTGTGCGACTACTTTATGACGTTTTGGATCCTTGTATGTAATTGAGGTATTGCGCTCTTATAATTTTTAATATCCTGTGTGAGGTGTATCTTTCTTTAGATCTCTTGGTATTTTATTTTATTTTCTTTTATGATGCGCTATTAGGTGCTAAATTTTGTCATTTTAGACTTAAGGCCGACAAAATTTGATGAAATAACGCATCCACTATGAATTAACCAACAAGCACCTCTGATGATTCTGTGGGTTATTCATAGTTTCTTATTTTACATACTGGTTTCCTATGTTCATATCTTCTTCATCTTTAGAGTTTTACCATTTGTCCATATATCTGTGATTTCATCTTTATTATACATATATATCTTTATTTTTCTACATAAAAGGTAAAATTAATATTAAATATATAATTGTAGGCCTTCTTTAACAATAATTGCATTAAAATATGGATTCATTTTCTTTCACTTCTGTTTGGGTTACCAGTTAATGGAAATCTTTTTGGCGGTTTTAGGATTTACATGAAATTAAAGTTCTACATCGGGTCAGATTGACGCTATTTTTTTTCATTGCGGGTGGTAGACTTTAAGCTTTTCGGATTGTGCTTCGCCTCTTTCGGTCGGAATCAGGATGACCCGATTTTTCAAAAAGAAGTTCTGAATATTTTTCAAATAAAAAAAACTATATATTTAACTATTAATGATGTATATGTGTTCATATTTGTAAATAAGTGATAAAATTACAGACCGCCTTGGTATAGATGTATTAAAATACGGATTCATTTTCTTTTACTTCGGATTTTGGTGAAAGACTGTCGGGTTTCGGGTGGATAAAAATTGTTTTATCGTGTGCACACAGAACTCCAGCCCTAGACATTTAAGATTTTTGAGAGTATACCGTATATAATATGATTTAAAAAAGCAAATAATTTGATAACATTGCAATGATTACAGTAAATATAATATAACACAAATAATGCAAAAAATAATAATAATCAGATAATTAAGAACTTGAATTATATTCGCCTACTCTTCCCGAATAAAACTAATTGAAAAAAACTGTGTTAAATTTTGGACTAAAGGGGAAAATTCCCTCCTAAATTTCTAGCCGTGAGGAGGACGAGTTGTCCTATGATCAAGTTGTACACTTCTGAGAAGCGGATGTCTTACTTTGAGAAAGTTAGAATATTGATACTTCAGGAATTTGTTTTGATAATTACTAATTTCTATGGATAAAGCGTTTATTTAATGCATATGTTTTTATTGCAATCGAACCTGATAAGTTACTTTAGCGTTTGAACATTTTTTTTTTTTTCAGTCTCACATTTCTTGACTGATAATTTTTTACAAAATATCAAATTCCTTGGGGGAAGGGGGGGGGGCTATTGCCCCCCCCCCCTAGCCTTCCCCAAATAGCGCTCCTCCATCGAATTTTTTAAAATGAAATTTGGAGAAAATGCTGAAAACAGAAATAACATTAAAAGAATTCAAAGAAGGTTTTCAAAAATTACAAACAGCATTTTGTAGATTAGATCCAGGCATCAGTTGTAAGTGTGCCAGCGCACCGTGGTTTAGAATATTGGATTTTGTGTATCGTAAAATGTATTCCAAACCGAAGAAGAAAATCTGTATAGTTAGAAATTGTTAAGTTTCCTTTAAATAAGTTAAATTTGTCTAAGTTCGAAATAATGGGAAATGTATTACAATACAATTTAAATCGAATTATATAAATGTTTAAAAAAATGACATAATGGTAAGTAACCCAGATAGCATGAACATTAGCTTCAAGTTGGATTTTTTTCTGATATTATCTTGCCGTGACAAAGTTGAATTGAGAAATTTTCAGAAAATCTTTCGCAAAGTAAAGTACACCATCACCCACTTGCATGAGTAGTTTGTTGTGAAACTGATGGCAAGACTGTCTTTAATTCACAAAACTGACGAAAGCAAAAAACCCCTCTGTTGAGAGAATAGACAATCAGTCGATACGCACAAATTGTAGAAATTGTATTCGGTTGGCACCGCTTTTTTTAAACGCTACACTTCTCAAATACCAAAAAAGGCTCGACTTGAGAAGCACAAATATTACCCTAACTTGTTTATGGTCGTAAAAACGATGCATGCACCTTAACGGTGCATATGAATCAATACACCTGATCAGGTCTATTCCCTTCAAAGGGGTTAAACTTATAGTGTAACAGTTGTAAATAGTTAATGTGGTATGGAAAGATTACTACTTTGCAGTACGTTTGCAGTAATTTTGATATTTGTTTGCCGTTAATTTACAATAAATGTGATACAACATGAATTTAACTTGCAAGACAAGTTAACTGCAAGTTCAAAGTGTGATGACTTCGGTGTTTGCGTTATCTTGCTGCAGTTGTGTTATGAACTGTCAGTCTTGTCATGCTGAGCTTGCTGCAACTTTGCAGGTTTTCAAAGCAAGGCTTCTGCAAATTTTCTGCAAACTAAAAATGCTATGTGGGAAGCTAACATGAATAACGCAAAGAATTGTAGTCATGCAAAATTAACCCTCGGTCGAGCGCGGGCGACATGACAGGTCAACTGTTAAGGAGGTTTCCTCGGAAATTGTTTCTTGTTTGATAGTAATAAGGAAAGTTTTTTTTTAATCCTATTTCAAATACTCTCTCTTCGTACTTGATAGTGAAGGTCACTAATCATTTCTAAAGCCTTAGAATTGAGTTAATTAACCCCTTAATCGTCGCGCCCGTGACTGTTGTTTTATTCCCACCAGTTTTTTTTAAATAATGCAATTGGCTTTATTCTCTTGACATTTATCTGCCATTAAATGAAGAAAATATTTGAACTTGAAAAAAGTGGTGGCAATCAAACAATCTGAATTTTTAAAAAGTGTTCGACATTTATCAGGCGCGACGATTAAGGGGTTAAGTGCTAATGATGATTTTGAAACAGGTGGCTGTCAGGCGCACTGCGCCCGAACAAAAGGGTCCAGAGGTGCGCCTGGCGGATGGTTTCAAAATTAAAACTGACTTTTTAATGTTTCTTGATTTTTATTTCTTAAACTATAAATATAAATTCATGATAATTAGATAAACTCTCTTTTTAAATTTCAAATTAAACTGTAATATGCAGTTTCAAACAATAATGCATGAAAAATGTAGTCCATTATTACAATGACTATTTACGTATATTGGGTTTTTAAGGAAAGTTGGTTGTGGATTTATTGCAGTTTTTCCCATTTAATGTATGCTTTGATTAGTGCTATAATATCGCTTGATTAATTAACCGCACTAATCGAGAGAAACATGTATGTATAATGGTAATCGTTTTCTCTATTTGGCCACTTCTGACTATACTTTTACAATGGATTCAAAAAGTGAATAGAGTGATGAGTAGATTAACCCTTTATCTACTGACGATACTTATAAGTAACATTAAAATAACTTGTTATAAAATTCATTTAATACATCGATCAGTTGTAATACAGTTTAGAATGAGTTATAGATGCATTACTTTATCTTGTTTCAAAAGCATTATTGATTACACAAAACGAAAATATTTTTAAAAGGATAATTTCTTTTGCCTTTGCTTCTTTTCAGCTTTCTTGGCGCGTGGAAAAGGGGAGGGAATTTTTCAATTCCGAAATACACTGCTCAAAACAATTAAAGGATATTGCAGTTTTAGGTGGATTTTGTATCTGGTAAACTGTTTAGCTGATTGATACATGGTCGACAGACATAGTAGGTTATATGAGAATAAATTACACATGTTTGGCAGAAAAAAATGCATTTTATTGCGCATTTGTGTACTAAAGGAAAAAAACACAATTTGTGCATATGAGAAAAAAAGAATAAGAAAAGGTGTTTTCTTCAAAGAAAATCATTTTCAGTAGGGGGTATGGTTTCCACGGGCGGCCAGCAACGTTGAACACCTTTGAGGCATGGACTCAATGAGGCTATTAATGACGAGTTGGGGTATTCTGCCCCACTCTTCCAGAAGAGCTCTTTCCAGTTCTTGGAGAGTTTGTGGGGGTTGTTGGCGGCCAGAAACTCGTCTTCCTAGAGCGTCCCAAACGTGCTCGATTGGATTCATGTCTGGAGAACACGCTGCCCATTCCATTCGAACGATTCCTTCCTCGAAAAGGAAATCATCCACCAGGTTTGCACGATGTGGCCTGCAGTTATCGTCCATTAAAATGAAGTTATCTCCGATTGCTGCAGTGTAAGGGACTACAATAGGTCTGAGGATCTCATCCCTATATCGGCGACCAGTCAGAGCTCCATCTCGAATGATGTAGAGGTCAGTGCGCCCGTCAATGGAGATGCCACCATACACCAACACTCCTCCACCGCCAAATCTGACACTTTCGTGCACGAACGCAGGATTATTCCTACTGCCACGGTCCCTCCAGATGAAAATACGCCTATTATCCGGATGCACAGAAAAACGGGACTCGTCAGAAAACAGAATATTGCTCCATTCATTTCTCCTCCAGTTGACATGCTCGGTTGCCCACTCCCTGCGGTCGCGACGATGCCTTGATGTATCTAACACATACCATCGGTCGGCGAGCATACAGACCTACAGCATGGAGCCGGTTTCGGACAGTCTGAGTTGAAATCGTGGTGCCTGTAGCCGAGCGAAGGTGTTGTTGGAGAAGAGTAGCGTTCATGGTTCGGTGTCTCCGAGCTGTTAACGCTAAATACCGATCTTCATTGGGCGTTGTTGCCCGTCTACGACCTTGCCCTGGTCTTCGGCCTGCACATCCACTCTCCAAGAAACGGTTCCAGATCCTGGAAATGACACTTTGTGACACTCCAATGGTTTGCGCTACTTCGGCTTGAGTTTGGCCCCCTTCTAACCTACCAACAATTCTCAAAACTTCTGAATCTGTCAAATGACTTCGCTGAGACATCGTACTCATCGAAACAAAGCAATCACTGAATGCCGATCATCCTTGTCTTCATTCTCTTTTATCCAGTTGAAAGTCAAATTTCATTCGCTGCCGCTGAAGCGACGTTTTTGACGTCGAATTCAAAATTTGCATACTCCACAGTTTGAAAACCAGAAAAATTTGCATTTGTGATTATCTTCTTCTATTTTCGGCAAAAAAAATTTCGTTTATATCTTTATTTTATATAAAACTTCAAATATCCTTTAATTGTTTTGAGCAGTGTATTTCTATATTTCTATTGTAAGAACATTATATTTGCACATTTCCTAAGTCTACAAAATACTAAGAAAAAAATTTAAAATAAAAAGATTGAGTGGAGTTATAAATATTGCACAAAATCCCTATAAATTCAAATTTAATTAATCCTACTAAATCTTTCAATCCTTTTAAAATACACTGACTGGCCTCCAAAAGTTAAGGTGCAGGGACTGGATGCTTTCGATTGCACACGTTTTGTCGAATATCTGCAAACATTATTGGCGAATTGTTCTTGAACTTCTGGGATGAAAAGAACATGTTTGATTTCATATTACTTGGTGAAGATTTAGTCGGGCCGACAATTAGGGGGCTAATAATAAATTTAATAATAAAATAATATTTGCGATCAGCTATACAACAGAAAATGCTGGAAATGGTTTGTCACTGCATTAAATGACTAATTGGGTCCTGTTCAACGTTTGTGTGCATTTGTGTAAGCATAGCACTCATATTCGTGAAGATGTTATTGTGTCTGTGAAAAATTCAAAAGTTTTTTGCTTATAGCATACAGAGTTTTCAACCAAATTTAACACAATTTTCCGAAAACTTGCCAAAGAATAATAGCAACAGTATACTGCAATTAAAACATGAATATATTGAATATTTGATGAGATATGGGCATTTTTATGAGATAATTTTTAACTGCGCATGCGCGGAAGATTTCAAAATTTTTATTTCATAATTTGGTAGTCAATATTTTGGGGCAACTTATATAAAAAGTCCAGTCAAAATATCGCGAAAATTCGCAAAGATAGGGTCGATATAGTGAGTTTTTTTCCTAAAAATAGCTTTATTATAAGGGATTTTCCACAACTTTTCAATCAGCTCACTATATCTTTCTAAGTTTTCACAACATTTGACTGGACTTTTTATAGAAGTTATCCCAAAATACTGACTACCAAATTACGCAAAAATGTTTTATGAAATTTTAGTGGTAGCAAAAATCCGTACAAGTTGGCAGCTATGATATTGTTAAATAGAATGATATAAATAATAGTTTCAAATAATTGTGCAGTTGTAAAGTTGTAATTTTTTTAATGCTTAAAATTTTTGTAGTTTCTTTAAATATTTTCATTTTTAGCAAATTAGAATAATAATGAACAAAGAAAACTGATAAAAAAATACGTAATGTACAATTACAGTGAAACCTGATTATAATTATACGATTATTTTCGACTTAAAGCCTCAATGCACACTGTGTTTGAAAAAAGGGAACAAAACTTAACAAGTGTTAGAACACATCACAAAAAACAATTTTGTAATGAAAACCAGTGACGAAATTCATTTATTTAGTCAAAAATAGAGCGCAGCCGTCGAAAGACACAAGCGGTGATAATTCCACATCTCTTCACTATCATGTGACAAAGGTAGGCTGGTTTCCACCGATTCTCGAACATGTGATCAACGTAGGCAGAAAAGAAACCGAAATCGGTAGAGTGTTGCGGCTTGTCTCTTTCCCTGGTTGCGAATAGACCATCTCGTTCCCATTCGAACCAAGATTTTTGTTCATAAAATTACATATAGCGAAAATTTTTAATGATTTTTGAAACATACATATTATGCTTCGTGTTGAATCTAACGATGTCAAGTGGAAGGAGTGGCCACCATTTACATCCAAACAACGCTAAATGAGACGTTCAATATTTTGGAATGAAGTTAACATTACATACGGTGTCACATACCGAATTAGAGCTAATATAATATAAGCTGACGCATCAGCCATCCCGTCGTCCAATGGGGCGGCAATGCTGTACAGGAGGCGGTGGCGAAGGTAACGATGACAGCAATCCAAAACTAGATCGAGTTACCTGTTTGGCGCCATTAATATTATTGCTGATTATTTATTGTAAGTAAACAAACTCGACTATCGGACGAGTGCGTAGTTGAATAAAACTTATGCTAATGACACAAAACAGAACGCAGATTTTTTTATTACTATATACTAGAAATATGAAAAAATCAAAACTGTTGATAGTTACCCTAAATTTTCAGCTAATTTCTATATGCAAAAGCTTGTGATTTGCAGGTATAACTATTAAAGGACCTTGAAATCGAATAGCATTTTCAATTTTCCAATAATTGTATTACATCTTGCAGTGATGCAGCCAGGATCTTCATACCTGGAACAGGTTTTGAAATTCTATTATGCATAAAATTAATAACTTCGATATTTCATCTTATCTCTTCTCTATTTTATATTAACAACATTTTATCAAGCATAAAATCACATGTTTAAAGCTTCCAAAATATTATTTTTTGTCCGCATTTTTTTAAATGTCATAATCATTAACCCTTTCAAGGGCGGTGGCTAGACGGTCTAGCCACCTAATTTCAATTCCAAAACTGGAAATTGAAACGGGTGTGGGGACCCGATTTTCACGTCACTCCGCTTATCACGTCAGTTTTTCAAAGTCCCAATTTTCTATATCAGATTTCAATGTAAATAAACTCCGGATTTTACGTCGTTGATTGATTTTCAACTCCGGATATCCCGACGGTTTAGGAAAATTGTTCAATTTTCATAATCCATCTTATAAGCACGGAAATTAAGTGGTAAGAAATGTCTTAGCCAAACTTTTCGCAAAAGCGCCTAAAATACCCATTGAGATAAATGAGAAATTTTGCTTTAATCCTTTATCTGAATAAATAAAACTACACACTATGAACGACCCACTTAAGCTCCAGATAGACGTATCAGTCTACTCGCGGTCTTTTTGCTCTGGTCACGCGGCGCTTTCGTGTGGTTACATGGCATTTTCCATCTGACTAAAACCGAAGCATTGCATTGCATTGAAACGATCAAAAATTATCTAACATTCATTTCTGAAACAACGAATATTGATTACAATTCATTGTATAATATTGAAAAAAGAATTGTAGAAAGCTCATATAGGGATAAGCAAATCTTAATTCATCAATATTTCACGTAAAGTCAACATAAATCTGATTTTCATTCTTTTCAATTTTGTTTTTGTGTATATTTTGTTTAATAATAATGTTTTATTGCTTAAAACTGCAAGAACAGTTATGAACTTAAAATTGTCTTAAATTAATTAAAAATACAGCTTTTTATAAATGTATTTATCTCCAACTCCGGTTATCGCGACACTCCGCTTATGACGACACTTTTTTCTGCTCATTAGAGTGTCGGGATAACGAGGTTCGACTGTATTTTTAAATTGACTTGTTTCTTTTTTTCTTTCTTTTGCTTTTATGGTTTAACTTTATGGTACATTACATAAAATTAAGGATCGGATTTCCAGTAATATAAGTTATTTATTTATTTTTATGTTAAGTAAACTGTTATTTTAACTGTATTTTTACATCCATCCATCGCATTTTATTTTAATTTTTTTCTTAAACTAAATAACTTCTGATCCATACAGTAATTAGGACAATGTCATTTCTTTCTCGAACGCAATTACTCAAAATTTTAGTCAACGTGGATGGTGTCTCCTCCGCTGTGTTCCCAACGGAAGCAGGCTTTCTTTCGGGTTGGAGCGCTGCTATTTCTTGTTGATTAGTACACGAATTGTCGGACGCCGCTGTCTTGACGTGTGTCGAACGAGGTGACCTCACAGGATTCTTTTCTTGTGTGTTTCACGCCTTTTTTCTTTTTTAACGCAGTCACTCAATATGTGGCACGCCGTGGAGAGCCCATTCTTCTGTGTGTTCTCAACCTGTGGCCACTGTGTGGAAGGACTTTATGGAAAGGAGCACAGGTCCTCTGGGGACGAGCTGCTTCTGCATCTTGCATGCCTCGGACATGGAGGCCGCAGAGTTCTTCCTTGTGTGTAAATAAGATTTGAGTGATTTTTTAATTGAGAGTTAATTTTGATTTCTGTGAAGGCAGTCAGCTTTCAGAAGTGTGGTAATTAGTTTTCGACCCCATTCCTACACCACTACCTACTACTACTCCTACGCCTTTCGACCACATGCGTTTCTGTTGTGGTGAGGCGGAGCTTTTCATTTTTAATTGCACTTCAAGTATTGCACTCCAAGTATCATTCTGTGGGACGAAATGTACTGATCTAGCCCATCCCATTGTTGAATCTCTCGAACCTTTTGTTATCAACCGCAAACTGTTGACGAAGAAAGAGGATAATCGTACTTCAACATGAAGGAAAGTAAAAAATCTTGTAAACTCTGCCATAGTCTACCGTTGAGACCTGCAATTGAAAACGGATCTTGTAATGGTTCTCATTTTTCCTGGACTTAGTATGGAAAAGTTTAAGTTAGGAATCTTTGACGGTCCACAAATTCATAGTCTTATAAATGATAAAAACTTTGCATGTCACATATCTCAAATAGAATAGAATGGTTGGACAAGCTTTGTATCAGTGATAGAAATTGTTTGGGGGAACCATAAACCAGAGGAATATCGGGAAATTGTTGTACACTTATTGCAAAATAATGAAAGATATGGAGTTAATATGAGCGTTAAGGTGCATTTTTTACACAGTCATTTAGACAGATTTCCTAAAAACTTGCGTGATTATAGTGAAGAGAGCGGTGGACGGTTGCACCAAGATGTAATAATAATGAAGGAAAGGTACCAAGGCCGTTGGGATCGCCACATGATGGCTGGCTACTGTTGTACTCGTATCTTACAAAGAGTTTATCCTGAACAGAAACATTCTAAACAATCTTACAGAAAACATTTTTAATAGTAATGTTATATCTATATTTCCGTTTTGCAATACTGATCTCACTCAAAATACATTGTTACGAAATAGGAAAAAAAAGGTCTTAACATATAGTTCTAATTAAACTTCTCCTATAAACAGCGCCGTACAGCGCAAAAGGGTGAACGGAATGCAACGAAATTTGGTATATAGACTCTACACGAGATGTGCTCACGGAATTTCGAAAAAAAAAAAAAAAAGTTTTAAAATGTCCACCAGAGGGCGCCTTTTCCGGAAAAACATTAAATTTAACGCAATAAACGGCCAAAACAGAATCCAGAAACAATGTTAACATTTATTTACTATTTTCTGATAACTTTGTCATCGACGCACATTAAGTAAAGGTTAGGAAAAAAACACAGTACGCTGTTCGAAAAAATAAAAGTCCAGTTTGCAGAAACACGAACAGATTAGGACGAAATTGCACAAGAGGAGCAATTGTTAATCATGTCCAGGACGATATAGGGAAAGATGCTCCATATGACTACCCTCATTCACCAGCAAAATTTCATGTTATCATTATCAAATGTTATCATTAATATTGTTAATCCATATTCCATGCATTGAATTATTAAAAATCTGAAAAATGCTATACAGTAAAATCTTCTAAGTCTCAATTACATAGAAAAGAAAAAAACAAAATGCGTTATAGACAAGTTCCTTTCTTAGCAAATGTAAATGTATTATATATTTTTTTCTTACGTATTAGTATATTAACTTTGAATGTATCAACACGTTTTTCAGTTTAAAAAAGAATAGGCAGGTTCCTTTTCACGCGTTTTACTATATTTTAACTTAGCTATATTTTAATTGGCGTAAAAATTTACTATTCTTTAAAAAGAATAAATGTTAATGTTTAATTGTAGAATAATGGCGATTCGAAAATGTACGAATATTTTGCAAAAATCTTGGGGCCAGGCTTAATTTTACTGACCTTTGAACGGACAGGTTACGCCGAGACAATGATTTTCATACGGGCTGGCTCAAAACTAGGACTAAAAATTTTGGGCTGTGAAAACTAGAAAAGAAACCAGTCCTGGCTCTGTACAGAAAAAATAAGTTAGGCGCGGCCCGATTCTTCCGCAAAAAAGTAAGGCCCGAACCCGGCCCGGCCCGAGTGCTGCAAATGAAAATAGGCATCAAGACTTGGGCCGGTCCGTGCAGATCTCTAGAGTGCCGTACTTCTGCGCGTTTGCTGGTTATAACGTCACAAAATGTGCGCTGCCATTGAAAATCCCGCCAAATGCAAGGTACTAGGAGTGATGAAATTTCTTTGGTCAAAACAGTCAGTGGCAGACATTCATTGTAAATTGTATGTTGTATACGGCGCAAACATTATGAGTGAAGGTGTAGTACTCGGCGAGCACAAGACCTTTTGCGTCAATCTAAAGGGACGCGTTTAATCACCCCCCTTACAGCCCGGTCTTGGCTCCTTCTGAGTATCATTTGTTCACGGAAATGAAGAACTGGCTTAGTGCAGAGCACTTCGCTGACAATAAGGAACTTCAAACCGCTGTGACAATTTGCTTGAATTCGCAGGCGGCTGAGTTTTATGCAGAAGGGATTGGTAAGTTGGTAAAACGCTATGAAAAGTGCTTTAATTTACCTAGTAACTATGTTAAAAAATAGAGAACAGCTGTACCTTTCAGATGTAAATTAAAAATTTGTCGAATTTATGCAGGGTTTTTTATTTACAGCGAAACGGAGGTTAGTTTCCCAATTGCCCTCGTAATTAATTAATTGTTAATTTCATTTAAAATGATAATAAAAAATTATTAATGGAAGTTATATAATTTAAAAAGTTGTTATAAAGATGCAAAACGATTAAAAAACAAATTAATTAAAAAATAACGAATTTAAACACTATTATTAATGCCTTCTAGATTTACCTCCGTATTATATGAATTTGTTTGCGCGGATCTTTGGAAACAGGGGTAATTAATTCATCAGTAAAAAAAAAATGATTTCCTAACTATGCGAATTTAATGTAATTAAAGCATATTTTACTTATGCACATCTCGTTTCGACTTTTGTAAATGAACATCAGCTGTTTTATTCTGCACTTTTATTCTACACCTTTCTTACATTAGAGTGCATTTGACACACCTCTGCGGTATGTAAACTAAAACTTTTCTATCACTACAATAGGCGCTCGATTTTACGAACCTCTTTTTTACGAATTCTTCGTTTTTACGAACTGATGTACTGGTCCCAACCAGTATTCCATTGAATTAATGTTACTCCCATTTACGAACTTTCGATTTAACGAACACGTTATATCAGTCCCCTCGAGTTCGTAAATTCGAGCGTCTACTGTATTAAGTTTGTAGATTTTAATGAGCACGTGGAAGACGTTTTCAAAGTTTAGTTATATATGCATTGTTTATAATTTGCACTCACATCTTGAGCCAGTGATAACTGATTATAAACAGAGAATTTCATAGCAATAAATAAACAAGGTCTCATCTGAGCCGATAGAGTTCAAATCGATGGCGATGTGTAATGTTGAAAATTCACGAAAAACGAAACAAGATTTTAAGAGCTTCGGTATAGTTTCGCGTCCCGGCCGAATTTTCGCTGAAAATGAATGTTCGCTGAATTTAAGATTTTGGGTCGAAATGAAAACGAAGCCAAATATTCGGCCAAACTCTAATTTTTTTTTTTTTTTTTTTATCATTTTCCTGATAAAATAATTTATCAAAAAATGTATTATAAAATATTTAAATTAAAAAAAAGTTCAAAGTAAACCAAATCTCTCCAAGACAGATAATTTAAATAATCTTATGAACATTTCCAGTCATTCCGTACAGCTACAGAATTTTTCATGTTCTGAATGCGTTTCTAACAAACTAAACATAACAGCAAAATATTGTTGTGCATTCATAAAAGTTTTTACTGCTCTAAAATATTTCATTTAAAAATTATAAACATAACTCTTTATTAACCTCCGGTATGCTATCCCCGAAATTAGTGTCGTCTCCAAAAAAATAACGTTCCGTGTGTACCAGGCAATAGGGGATTTTACCTGGCAAAATTAATGGTAGTTCTGGAAATCGGCTTATTTTATGTTTCTTGGGTCGCTGAATCCAAATTTGTAACTTCCCACCAAAATTTCCCCCAGAACCCCCCCCCCCCCAAATTTTGGTAAAATGCCCCCAAAAAAGGTTTTTATTAAAAAATCAATTTTTTTATTGCTTTAGGGGAAAAGTATCTAGAAATTCAGAAAGTAGACAAAATTTCCAACATATAAGATATATGACAATATGACATGGGGTGAATGGGGAGGGGGGATCTGACTCTGAACATGCGCCGCAGTGCTGCGTGGACTAAGTTGCGCAATTCCACTTAACCACTCACATCGTTTACATTCGCGCTCCCGTCTCCCCTCTGAACTTTCCCTATAAGGTTTACTTTAAGTTTTTTGGGTCGCTGAATCCGAATTTTTAACTTCCCCCCAAAATTCCCCCTCCCCCGAAACCCCCCCCCCAAACTGTTTTTAACTTAAATTTCTTATTGTTTTAGGGGAAAAGCATTACGAAATTCAGAAACTAGACAAAATTTGACAATGACGTAGCATAAACGAGGAGAGAGGGGTCTTCCTCAGAACATTCCCCACGCGCTTTTCTCAAAAACCAAATTTTTTCAAAAAATCAATTTTTTGGGGGGTTGCCGGGTGAAATTTTGGTGGGAAGTTACAAATTTGAATTCAGCGACCCAAAAAACATAAAGTGAGTCGAAATGCAGAACTAGTATTAATTTTGCCAGGTAAAATCCCCTATTGCCTGGACTTCATAACTTAGTGCACGTAGCGCCGCAGTGCATGTTCAGAGGCAGCCCTCCCCCCTCCCCGTTCATCCTACGTCATAATGTCATATATCCTATTTGTTGCAAATTTTGTCTAGTTTCTGAATTTCGTAATGCTTTTCCTCTAAAACAATAAGAAATTTAAGTTAAAAACAACTATTTTTGGGGGTTTCGCGGGGGAAAATTTTGGGGGAAGTTAAAAATTCGGATTCAGCGACCCAAAAAACTTAAAGTAAACATTATAGGGAAAGTTCGGAGGGGAGACGGGAGTGCGAATGTAAACGATGTGAGTGGTTAAGTGGAATTGTGCAACTTAGTCCACGCAGCACCGCGGCGCATTTTCCGAGGCCCCCCTCCCCATTCATCCCACGTCATAATGTCATGTATCTTACTTGTTGGAAATTTTGTCTACTTTCTGAATTTCTAGATACTTTTTCCCTAAAACAATAAAAAAAAAATAGATTTTTTTAATAAAAACCTTTTTGGGGGGCTTTTTACCAAAATTTGGGGGGGGGCGTTGCCGGGGGAAATTTTGGTGGGAAGTTAAAAATTCGGATTCAGTGACCCAAAAAACATCTAGTAAGCCTTTATCCAGAACTACCATGAATTTTGCTAGGTAGAGCCATTATACGGTCTCTATTGCCTGGACTAGTTGTATAAGCCAGCCGTAAAACAAAGCAGATGTATCATTGTACGGAATAATAACTACTGTAATTTTTTAAACCTTTAAGCATCGCACATTTTCAATTTTTACTCCGTCGTATTGGGAAAGAAGAAGTACTTTTTAATGCAATCTGTTTGAAAACTGCATCTCAATTTATTTTTGAGATATTAATTTTTTTGTAGTTTTTAACAAAATTTGTTTAATTTTGGCAACTCAAGTACGCCATTTCTGTAGAAAGTAAAGGAAAAATAGTTAAAAAATAACAATTATATCTTTTTGTTGCCATTTTCCCATAAAAACAGAAAAAAAAATGTAATTAAAATACGTGCTATTTTGAAAAAATACAAATGAATGATTTCTGATAAAACATGGAGTTATTATAAACTAAATTTAATTTTAAGTATCTATATTAGTACTACAAACACATGAAGGCATATGAATCATTAGATAGCCGATTTTTTTTGTCGAGTTTCTTGCTGATTTCTTTTTGCTGGATTTGTGTATTATTCTGAGATAGTGAGGTCCTATGCATACATTATTGTAAATGTTGTTTATGATTGGATCGTAAATGAGAAATTCTTCAGCGGATTCGAATGACGTCGTTTTATATAAAATAAAATCTTGTGGTTTAAGTCTTAAAACTGAACTACAGTAGAGTCCCAATTATCCGAGTCCCGCTTAACCGAGTTTCCGCTTTAACCGAGTTATTTTCTTCTGATGGATTGATGGCTTCTATTATTATGAAACAGCCATTATAAATGAACCGTTAGGTGAAGATGAAAGAGCAGTCGTAAAAAGTTAGAACTCTAATTTTCTGGTCAGAATAGGGAGAGGGGGGGGGGGAGGCCATAATTTTTTCTGAAAAAAAAATTTTTTTTCTCCCATTCTGACCAGAAAATCGGAGTTCTAATATTTTACGGCTGCTCTTTCATCTTCACCTAACGCTTCATTTATAACGGTTGTTTCATAATAATGGAAGCCATCAGTCCATCAGAAGAAAATGATCCTTTCCAAAGGTATAAGTTCGATTGAAAAAAGCTATTTAATACTTTGAGCAGAAAGAAGAGGCTACACCTACAGTTTTCATAACACTAATAGAATCGCATAGCTGCCAATTTGTACGGTTTTGTTACCTTTAAAATTTAATACAAATTTATATACATACTAGGGGGCTCTGCCCCCTGCAAGCTACGCTCGCCAACCCCCGTTCAGATACCGCAGAATCTAAAAACACGCTAATCTGATGGGTTTTAAAAATATTAGAGAAGATTCAATTATACTGAAAAAAGCTGTGCAGATCTCCCTGTAAACGGGTTTCTATTCAATTCCCTTTGATTGCAAAAATTTAAGGGCGAATCAGTTGCTGTTAAGACACCCAATGGTTGTTTTCGTTTTTGATTAAAGAGGATCAGTTAAACATTTGAAAAGAAGCTAAAATAAAATAAATTAAGTATAAGAGCCTTTGTCTCCCGGTATTTTAAAACAATCTCTATAACAATAGCGTAAGTCATGTGACTATCATCAACAGTTCCAGGCGGACCACTTTGCTTTTTATACTCTAGGTGACATTTTGGTACTGTAATGTTAGCCAGGCACAGGTGATAAGTCGTCAAATATTATTCTATCACCATCATTTCATCTATATTATAATAGTTCAAGTCGTCAACTGCCATAAACAAATACGGTCTTATCCCTTCGACATTCATATGAAAGTTTGGCAAAGATGTCATATACGTCCCATATTCGCGTGATTTTTTAACGACGCCAATTTGGGGAACGCATCAACAGCATAAACAACAACATCCGGCTTACCATATCAAGCAAAATAATGATACTTTGGCACCAGCTATGTGCCCGTTCCGTATATGACATTGGCGTCAGAAAAAAATCGCGCCAATATGGTACCGTAAGTTTTCCATTTTGATTAAAAAATCAAAATTTTTTTTTCGAATAACACTACATAAAAGGTGCCATGGTCGCAAAGAATTCTAGGTACTGTTACGCTAGCAGGATGCAAATCTCGCCAATAGCTTTTTTTCAACTCGCCAGTTAGCATTTTTTTTTGTTTTTCGAGTGGTAATATTTGGTCAGATACGCACCGCAGGTTTGGCGTGATTTTTATTTTTTTACGAAAATTTGGTGAAAACCTCGTTTTCAAATACCAGTTGCATATGCATTTTTGGTATTCCTTAGATATCCCGACGACCAAAAATCTATCGCCAAACTATAAGTTTAAATTCCAATAATGGTTGATCGTAAATGTCACATCCAATTGACTTTAAGCAAGTTACACGTGTTTACGTCATCAAGTGATTTTTATTTCGACGTTTTATTCGTATATTTATTAATGTTGTACTAATCTACTTGTTCTTTCGTTATTTAAAATAAAAATTATGTCAATTTGTATAATTTGGCGAGTGTTTTGGCGATTTATATAATTTGGCGAAATTGGTCGACGGAATAACTAAGTAGTACTGTATTTCTTAATTATTTTCTATTATTTTCTAAAGGAAATATCGAAAAAATAATTAATAATCATAGAACAAAATAATTTATATAATTTGTAAAAAGAAATAAAAGTAAATAAACATTTATAATCAAATAAACAACAATAGCCGGGTTACCATGTCAACCTTTTCTGAAATATATATATAAAAAAAAAATATCTGTTTGATTAAAATTTGAGTTGCCATCATTAGAAAAATGTATATAAAATTAGAAAAAAAACTAATATTTCGAAAACTAATTCGAATTTTAAAATTCTAATACCAGTTTTGAAATCTGCGGATCAATATTGATTTTTGGTGTTAATTTCATCGCAAAGTATTCCATATTTTAGGAGAAATCGCCGTGAAACATAATCAGTTGTTTAATCAGTCGATTCATACTTCCGTTTCATACTTCCGTTTCATAAATTCGTTTCATTAGGATTTTATATATATAGGGCAGATATCTATTTTTTTTTTCATCGGGGTGACACTAAATTCTGAAAAAAAAAAAAAAAGAATTCATGCTCTGTAATTATCTATTCAAAAGTCCAAAGTTGTTTCTATCTTCTGCTTTTCCATTCTTCATCGAAACAAAGAAAACAATGCAAATTTATGATAAGTTTTTATCCGAAGGCATTTAATCTAGATTTTAAACGTAGTAATTCGTTTGTTATCTTCAAAAACATTATGTAATTAACCGTTACAAGTAGATAACTGTAATGGATCTTGGTAGAAGATGTCCAAGGTAAGTCTTCAGAAAACCTCTTTATTTTCACAAAGTTCAAAATTTTAGAAGAAATAAAGCGAAAAGAAAATTGATACGGGATGTTTTTTGTTACAAATAATTTTGAAAAAATTTATATGTTAATTTGTTTTCAAGCCATTTTAGTACTTTTCTCGATATATGCGAAGAAACACGATTTATGTTAAAATATTTCTGTAAAAAATACTGCTAATGCAGAATTATAAAAGTGGATGTATTCCAAATGAAATACGTGATATTATACAATAAAGCAAAAATTTATTTAAGAAAATAGTTATGAAAATACAATTTCAGTTTTGAATATTAGCATTGTGAAAACATATTAAAAATGTTAAATGTATCTTCCATCGCGAATTACGTTCTATACAGATATGGCTTGATTTTTAGGACATCTTCGAAATTTATTTATTTATTTATTTATTTATTATAATTTTTTCAATAATGCACATAGAAAAGAAAAGCTTTTTGCATTGAGTTTGTTGCACTTTCGTCCAAATGTGTGAGTATTTATAAAAATGTAGAAAATGTTTAAAAAAAGTGAGTATTTTTTAAAATGTAGTTTTATAAAAAATGTTGGTATTTTAATCGATCTAAACTCCACCAATGTTCACTGTGCAAGGCATGAGCAGTAGATAGGTGTAGGTACTTATTCTAATAATCATTTGAAAAAAAAAAAAAAAAAAAAAAAAAGAAGCCACATGAATTATTATAGTATATTAAATTAGTTCACTATAAAAAAAAGGGACTATAGTTACGCTTAATTTGAGTTTATGAAATGCCAAATGAGGATTAAATATACTCTATGTTTGGTGTAAACACCGAATAAAGTGTCATGATACACTCAAAACGGTTTAATTTTAATCTTTTAAAGAAATTGTGGAAACCGAACACCAGTTCGGGTGTAAAGTTTTTAAACGACACATAGTCCGCCATTTTGAATGTCTTCTTTGGCTAATTTCTTCGGAATAGGGTAAGAACTTAAAACTTATGTTTAACTTCATATTTTTGAAAAATTTCCAATCATTTTCCAACATTTTAATACCTTCTATCTTCTATGTATATCTAGCTGCTATATTTATAATTTTATGAGTGTATGAAGTTACGTTTACAGTGTATTGGTGGCATTTTTGTCACGTTTGAGACGCTCAGTATACAATGAATTCCGCTTGTTAACTTTAAAATAATGTTCGATTCAACTATATTAAAGATCGTAGATTATTTTTTAACCAATAATTTTAAGTTTTCAATAAGTTTTAACTATTTGCGAGCCATTTTAAAAAGTATCGTTTTTAGGATTACGACTTTCGTTTTCCCACAGGAAATACATTATGTAAACAACGATATACTTAAGCTTTTTTAACTACAAAAACTAACTTTTTCTGAAAAACTAATGTGATATTCAGCTCATTTAAAACTTCAGCTTCAAGATTCTATCTAGTTTTAAAAGTTTTGAACATTTTTTAAGTATGTTATGAGCGTTTCAAAAGTTGACATTTTTCGATTTTTCAGTTAGCTCCACCCATTAGAAATACATGGGATATTTACTGTTGTTGACATATTTTAACATAGCTTGTTTTCAACTTTTTATTAATTATTTTGAAAAACTAATACTTGTTTAAAGTTCTATAAAGTACGGGTTTTGCTCCACCACCCACCGTGTATTCCTGGGTTGAGTTTAGATATGTTTAAAAAAATCATGAAATTTGGTATAAAAATTTTTGAAGTGAAAACTTCTTTAGGCTCGTTGAGCTTTTTTTGAGATGGGGTAAAACCACTGATTTCGAGACACTGTAACGTAACCGACATGCTAGCATTTTGACACATAGCGCGCCGTAGCGCGCCAAGCGGTGAATGACAGGAACTTTTCCCTCTTCAGCTCAATCCGCAAAAGAAGAAGGAAGCTAAAACTCACTTTTTCTCCCGGCGTATTGCTAAAACAAATTATTATTTTGTTTTTCGTCAGTTAAAATGAATTATACCGTATTCGTGACCTACCTATTTCGTGTAACTAAAAACCGATAGCGCTGTATTTTATCGTGTTGATGGTCTGGTCAATGACCAACAGTATTGGCGGGAATTTCGATTACGGAAGATAAAATACGGGGTACAGATGTCAGATACGCACTTGCGTACCTAATTGACAGCAAAAGGGCGTTACTTTATTTTACAAGGTAACCCGGCTACTGTTGCTTATTTATTAATAAATTGTTCATTTACTTTTATTTTATTTTTTTAAATTGTACAATTGTTTTGTTCTATAGTTATTAATGAAATTACCGTTTATTTATTGTTGTTTACTTTTTAAAACAATAGAAAATAATTTAAAAATATATATTGAAACTGGTATTGGAAAACGGGCTTTCGCCAAATTGACGTTTAAAAATCGCGCCAAACCTGGTTCGTATATCACATCTCTGCCAAATTCTCGGTTTTTTGATTTTTCGACTTTTTATCCAAATTTTCCGGATTTTTTAAATTTTCCCTTTCATTGTATCCCAAACACTACCTTCATACCAAATTTCAAGATTCTAGGGATACAGGACGTACCTCTGAGTTTTGATGATCGGTGAATCAGTGTCGAAAAGGCGAAAGTTTAAGTTCATATATCTTCTGAAATAAAAAAGATAGAAACGTGAAATTTCCGCATTTGGTTCCATTTCCACATTAATTTAGATTTACGAAGTTTCAAGTTTCTGGGAATCACCAACACAAAGATATTGGGGGGTCAAAAGTACCCTGAGTTGCTTCCAGAAAAAGATGCTTACGGCTGTGCTTTTAAGACTTGGCAGGAGCACTGCCGTATCCCCAGATGCTTTCATTAGTGCTGCTACACAATTCAACGCATAAAACATTTCCTGACGATTAAAAAAACACACACGTAATTGTTGAAGTTTTCACTTCTATTGGCACTCCCGGAGTGCCACTGTTTTTTTTTTTTTTTTTTTGTCTCAGACCGCTTTCCCATAGCGTTACGGGTTTTGTTTACTTTTTTTTGCACCTTTTTTAACTATTTAAACCTTATCATTTTGCTTAACTATTAGTATCTTTTAAAAGCTTAAAGTTCAAGCTTTCTAGCGGTGTAGTGTTTATTAATTAATTATGCTGTTAAGTATTTTTAATTTTCATTTTAAAAGTGATAAAATTTGTTCTTTAGCGCGTGAGAGATTGGTGTTTTTTAGCTCTCTGTATCTGATTTTTGTACAATTTGCAATGTTTAGTTGTATTTATGATATGTTTATTTTAATTTGCTTAGACTATTTATTTGAAAACCCGCCAGGCCTACGCTGAGTTTTTTTTTTAAAAAGAGTCAAGTACACGTGACGCAAATCCCGATGTAACGAACGAATGATTTGTGAGGAAATTTCGTTGTTTACCAAAACTAAAATGTTTAAAATAAATGTTTAATTGAGATAATAAATTATTGCAGTTAAAATAATGTTTAGCAGCCTCTTTGTGTTAAAATATTTTTTGTAAATTATGGTTGCATTAGACTTAAAATGTAATTTTTAAATTGTTTTTTATTTTACTGTTAAGGTGCAAACCAAATAAGCAGTAGTGTAAATTTACACCAGCGTGAATTTACACCAAAAATGGTGGCAACTAAGTTGCCACTAAAAGTGGTGTTTGTTTACACCATTTGATAGCTGGTGGCTCATTACACCAGTTTACAAATGGAATTTCATTACACCACTTGGGGTGGCAACTTAGTTGCCGCCCTTTTTGGTGTAAAGTAAGGGGAATTTTTTTTACAGTGTTGAAGCCAAAACTAAAATTGAACATTATAAATCAAAATATCACAGAATGGCGGATGTTTGATTTTTAGATTAATTCTTGGTATTCATTTTCCATTTTTCAAAACGTCGCGTCGATAGCTGTAAAGGAACTAACACCGGTTCAAAAAAGCTTGCTTCAAGAAAAAGACAAATTTCAGTTACCCTTTTGTCAAACGTGACACCGGTCCTCTTGGTAAAAAGCAAGGCTAATGGGAGAATCATCTGCCTTTTTCCAAACAGCCTGATATTTTTTAGGCTTTTTCCAAAGGGCCGATGCAACGTTAGGTTAATCGGAAAATAACTAACGTAGGTGAGCCAAAGGAGGCCATATTGAAGCTTTGAGAATTTTTCTTAATTTTCTGGCTAAGTATATGTGGCTGAAATTTTTTTAAATAAAATCTTACGCTTATCTCTAACACATATCAAGCATTTATCTTTGTAAAATAAAATTTATTAATGTTTATAATAAAATTTCAAAATTGCAACTTGTGGGCAACCTTTAGCGCATAATGTTTCAAACTAGGCCCATATATTGAAATAATTTTTAAAATGTGAAAAAATATTCGGCAAACTATTTTTTACTTTTAGTAGAGTAATACAGTGGGTGATCGGTTAACGAACTTAATCTGCTCCAAAATAGTGTTCGCTAACCGCATTGTTCGTTAACCGATCATAGCTTTTGTATTGATTTGTATGAGAACTCAATTAATTCGTTCTTAAAAGCTAAATAATGTATAAAATAATACAAATCTTCCCATTATATGAGGGTTAATATGCGTCCTTATTTAATATGGACAGATCACATTTTGATGACTTTGTCCGTGTCGTGGCGTATAATAAAAAAAATTAAACAAAAACCTAATTTGCAGAACAAATTAAAAAAACAAAATTTATTTCCCAAATTGTTTAAGCCCGAGAAGGGGCAGATATTAAGATATTTCATCCAATTCGTTCTACATTTAATATTAAATTTTTGTAACAAATAAGTTAAAGCAATTGAACATTAAAAAATAAAAATGAAATCCATACAATATAATACTTTAAACCCCTATATATTTAGATTCCGTTCAAATGAAATCGAAATAAGTCTTAGACTTTTTTTTAAGTTTTGTATTTTGCATGTATCTTATCATATTATGTATACAATCGTCATAAACATAATGCAAAATCTGCAGTACAAATATTTACAACTTAAAAATGGAAAAAGTCTAAGATTTATTTTGATTTCATTTGAACGGAATCTAAGTATATAGGTGTTTAAAGTATTATATTGTATGAATTTCATTTTTATTTTTTAATGTTCAATTGGTTTAATTTATTTGTTACAAAAATTTAACATTAAAGGTAGAACGAATTGAATGAAATATCTTAATATCTGCCCCTTCTCGGGCTTAAACAATTTGGGAAATAAATTTTGTTTTTTTAATTTGTTCTGAAAATTAGGTTTTTGTTTAACATGTCAAGTTTTTTAATAACTACTGCATTCAGACGAACACATTTCAAAATTAATGGAGGGTATCATCATCAGGCCTAATTTGTGCGATATCGCGTCGCAATTTGTGATGCAATTTAGCTATGTATAATTCAAAATGTTTCACCAGTGTAGTAATGCAGGTTGCTGTAGTTTGGTCAAAAAATTACAATCTGAACTTAAAAAATCTGCTTGAAAATGTCATTTTTATTTCCACTATGACGTCATATTCATCTTCTTTTTAATTCGTAAAAAAAAACTATTTCAGTTTCTTCAGTTTCATGTTTCACGTGAAAATCATTCAACTAAAAATAGGCAAATTATTATTACGGCTTTTGAATTATTTACAAGAATGAAGGAAAAATGTTAAATTTTATTAGAAAATGTCCGTTGATTCTCAATGAAAAAAGTGAAATTTGGAATTATTAAGAAAAATATTCGATTAATGTAAATAAAAATTAGCCCATGTTACTCTCTAGATTATAATCCACCTATATGCAAAGGCATTTTATGATCCGTTTTGACCCTGACGTCTGGCAAATATTTTTACACTTTGAATTTATAATATCATTAAAATTAGTAAAGAATTAAAAATGAGTGGCATCAGGGACAAAAAGGTGGGAAGAAAAAATGAAAAAGTTATGATATCCATAGGCTTTTCTGTGTTAAATTAACATTGAGAAGTGACACTGGAAATAAATAAGTATGCCGCTCAATATTTAAATAAATGACATGCCCTTTGTAAAAACTTTTAGGATTACGTTCATTAACTACGGCATTAAATCATATCAGTTTATCACATTGACCTTTCAAAAACTCCTTAGTTCTCCAAAAGTTCATGTTTACTGTAGGGCCCGATAAGGCTCAAGTTGAGCCTGGTGCCTGTTAATAATTTTTAAACTAAATTTCAATTAAAATAATTAATTTGAATTAAAAATATTTTTTTTAAAAGGGATAAAAAATATAAAAATTAATGTTTCAAATCTGTTCATTCTAAATATGGGGGCCCTAAAATGTAGGGCCCGCCGGTAGCCCATGAATTAATTAGGCCATACGTATACAACTGTTAAAATGGTCTCTAAGTCGATAATAGATGCAATTAAATACAAATCGACAAATCTGAAACGCACCATTGCTTCTGGCTTTGTTTTGTGAGGTGTTCGTTATCCGAAAATAAAAATCTCTCTCGAAAGTGTTCGTTAACCGATCTGTTCGTAAACCCATCACCCACTGTATAATGTTCAATTAATAGTAAGTACAGTAGAACCTCTTTTATACGAAACTCTTTTAACCGAAACCCATGTTTAAATCTCTTTAGCTCTTTTTTTTTTTTTTTTTTTTGCTATTACATCCCATGTGTGCAAAATCCATTTTGAAAGTTTTTTTTTTTTTTTTTTTTTTTTTTTTTTTTTTTTTTAACTACCACTTTACTTGTGTGCAAGCGGTCTTTTCCAAACTACGAGTACATATAAATATTTTCGATCCCCTTTCATAGAGTTCCTTTGAATTTAATTTGAGCTCCCGTAAGCTGTGTAGTGGAAAGAAAAAAACGAACAAATTAGCAATTCTGAAGCTTTTGAATGTTTTGGTAAAGGTTTGATATGGCTGGAGCAGCAGAAAGACTGTGATACTGGTGAACTAATAATATTAAAAAACTCCGTGATAAAACTTCAAAGCAAAGACAATCAAAACTGCGATAAACAAAACATTTTTTCAAACCCTTGTGATAAAAGGGACTTAATTTCAAAATTAAAATTCAGGTAATTTATTATTGTTTCTATTTTGCTATTGCATTATTTTTATTAAGCACTTGTTACCATAATACGAAATATTGCATGTATTTCTCCTTAATCTTAAAATTGAAGCATTCTCGATAATCCGAAAATTTCGATTTTCCGAAAGATGTTCGGTCCCAATTACTTCGGATAATCGAGGTTCTACTGTATTTAATTACAAGGAAAAAATTACAATAAACATTTTTCGAAATACGCCTTTGTAACCGGAGTCCATGCAGAAAGTGCAGATGAAATTTTCGATTTTGTCTTGTTTATACTAAGTCCCTGACAAACTTCATGCATATATTACGGGCATTGATTGCACAATCGTATGTCCATTATTTTGTCTTTCTTGCATAAATGGAAAAATCAGCTCACTTTTGGCTGGCAACCACTTGTGCCAGGTATGGTTTAACCCTTTAAGACCCAACCCGCACGATCGTGCGGGTTAAACATTCATTAAAAAAATTGTTCTGAGTCGTATCTCTCTATTCTAAAAAAAAGTAACTACCGCTGTCACCGCCGCCGGTTTTGAATTTTTTGTGACCGGAGGTCTTTCTTCGTTAATATTGAGAAAAATAATGCATACAAAAATATGAAAATCAGTGGTTTTATACAGAAATGTTTGATAAACACGCTGATGCAGACAGTTTTCAAATCGAAGAATTATTTTAAGAGATATTTAATACTAAAGTTGGACAAAATCGTTCCACTAAAAAAGTTTTATAGCAGCAAAAACTATACATGGCAGTGTAATCATTTTTAGATCATTTTATGCGTTAGAATTTGCCGGAGTGCAGATTGCATTAATTTTTTTATTTTGACTCATTTTTTTAGGTTTTATTTCTATTTTAAATTCAAATTTTCAGCATTTCTAGAGATATTTTTTACAGATTTCAGAAAATTGTACTAATTTAAACTGTTGCCAACTGTATAAAAAGCGCAAGCAATAATGTTTGCTACAAATTAAAAATTTATTTACACGTGACTATTATAAACAGGAAAAAAACTTTCAAATTAGAATTAAATAATTACGTATAAAAAGCAGGAACTTATTAAAAATTACGTCATAAAAAGTATACACGGGAATTTTAAAAGAGAAAGGATATTGTAAAATAATAAATTCATTAAATGCGTTAGAAGTCTTAGGAGAAATTACGTCATATTTACGTCACATTACAGTTATTACATAAAGTGAACACAAAATAATATTGCAAAAAAGTTTAAATTTAGAAATTGCGCTAGACATTTATTTAATATTTTGAGAAAATATTTTCAACTATTTTTGTTAGGAAAGCGCAAATAATATTTCATTGCTAACAAAAGTACTTTCACGCGATTATTTAAAAGAGAAAGAATAGCTTGGTAAAAATTACGTCAGATTAAAAACGATTAATTTAAAATGTCTCATTTAAAAGAACTTTCTTTTCGCTTTGTTAAAAAATACCAGGAGACAAAGACTCTGTTTACTTAATTCCTTTTATATTAGCTGATTTTGAAATGTTGTTACACGTGTCTACGTCATCAAGTTATTTTTATTTCGACGTTTTATTTGTATTTTTATTAATGTTGTACGAATTTATTTGTTCTTTCGTTATTTAAAATAAAAATTATGTCAATTTGTATAATTTGGCGAGTGGTTTGGCGATTTATGTAATTTGGCGAAATGGATCGACGGGATAATCAAGTAGTACCGCAGCGGATTTGGCGTTAAAATTCCCCCAATCAAAGAGAAATGAATAGAAATTCGTTTATAGGGAGATCGCCACTGTTTTTTAAATTATAATTCAATCTTTCGAAATATTTTTAAAGCCGATCAAATTAGCGTGCATTTAGAGCCTGCGGTGTCTGGACGGTGGTTGGCGAGCGTAGCTCGTAGGGGACCGAGCCCCCTAGTGTAATAAAAACTCGAATTGAACGATAGTTCTGGTTTGCAGATAGAGTAAAGCATCATTTTTTATCAACAGGTAGAGATTGCAGCCAATGTTTTACTTTCTACGGGCATGGCTAGCTTTGTTTACAAATACGTCGGGTCTTAAAGGAACAGTAGAGTCTCGATTATCTGAGTTAATATGGACCAAGCTCACCTTGGATAAACCGATATACACAAATCGTCAGCAACTACGGAGATGAAATATAAATGTTCATTTAATTCATACATTTTTTATGGTACTAGCAATATTTCTTTAATGTACATTTCTGTTACTTTTAAGAAAAACGGGGAATGAAATTGTTTATTTGAAAAAGCCCGTGATAATTTTTTGTTTGTTGAATGTCAATTTTACTGCTTTTTTTTTTTTTTTTTTTTTTTTGCTACAGTATTACGCTACTGCATAGCTACCAGTTTCCAAGATTTCTTTCTTACCACTAAAACTTACTAGTGAATTTGCCTAATTCAGTCTCAGAAATCTAACAATTGTCAACAATGAAATATGGCAAAAATTTGTAGTAAATTTTAGAGGTGACAAAACCGTACAAACTGGCAGGTATGTGATTCTATTAGTGACATGAAAATTGCAGGTGTAGCCTCTTCTTTCTGTTCAAAGTATTAAAAAGTATTTTTTTTTCCAATCGAACTTATACCTTTGGAATGGATCATTTTCTTCCGATGAACTGATGGCTTATATTATTATGAAGCAGCCATTATAAATGAAGTGTTAGGTGGAGATGAAGGAGCAGCCGTAAAAAGTTAGAACTCTGATTTTCCGGTCAGAATGGGGAAAAAAATGGCCACAATTTTTTTTAGGTCTAAAACTCGGTTAAAGTCAAACTCGGTTAAGCGGGACTCGGATAATCGGGATTCTACTGTAATATCAGTTTCTTTGAGAGTCTCTTTTGACAGTGTACCGGATTGGTTTCTGAATTATTTAGAATGTTTTTGAGCAATTGAGTTAATCTTTTTTAATGGGGTTGCATGTATATTTAAAAAAAATTCGTGCTTGAAAATTACTGTAAAATCCATAAAAAATCTGTAATTGAGATAAAATTTTCAAACAATTATTACTGAAAGTACTTTTTGTTTTCTATATGACGTTTAAACAATCGAATATGCTATGGTTACAGGTTAAATTACAGTAAAAGTGAAAGTTATGGTTGGGATAGTTGGCTGCCACAAATAATATGATGGCAGCGTTACTCATAGACATATCTTTTCATTATAATATTGCATTAAAAGCAAATGGGTTCATCTTTCGTAATGAGGTTGCACGCACATTTAAAAATATCCATGTTTGAAAATTAGTTTAAAATCCATTAAAATCAGAAAATTGCCATGCATAGGTCTCAAATAAATTTCATTTGAAAGTCATTTAATTTGAAAGAACTTTTTTTCTATTCGATAGTGTAGAAGATGAAATTGTGTGATATTTAGGAGTTAAGGAAAAATTGCAGTAAAGGCACAATTTATGGGCTAGGTTGTTACCATCATCAGTATGATTGTCATATATGCCGTACAAAAGAGTATTGCACTAAATGTTACGCCATTCGGTGGATTTTTTTCTTTTCGTATTGTCAGGAAAATCCTATATTTTTCTGTTACACAACGTCAAATGAAACGCGCATTGTGATATTAAAGCTCAGGGATTTAACTTTGGTTGCTAGACAATAATGTCGATGTTTTCTGATTGTCTTTTTAACGATTTGTGAACGGTAATGCATAAATCTCAGTTATTGTGATTACCGTATTATTTCATTTTAATTTATTTTACCCGGAAGGCCCCTTTTAATTGGTATGGTCAAAGCCGAGTAGTTCTGCCAATAGAAATATATAAAAGTACAGACAATGTTAATAAGTTGTACACCTCAAATAAATGGAGTTGTTTTTTAGTTTAACAATATGTAAGATTTAAATTTCCACATTCACACACACTATATTAAGTTGTTTGTTTATAAACCCTTTGTACGCCGAACTCCCTTTGTACCGGACTTTGTACTCCGGTATAAAGGGTCGCTTTGTACCAGCGACCCTTTGTACTCCGTAACCCTTTGTAGTCCGTACTTTAAAGTACCACTAAAATTTTTTTTATAAAATTTATTTAATACATCGATTAGCAGTAATACAATTTACAATGAGTTATAAATACTTTACTTTATCGTCTTCCAAAAGCTTTATTTGTTAAACAACACAAAAATGTTTTTAAAAGGATAATTTCTCTTTCATTTTCATCGGTTTAGCATTTTTGATGCCAGAAGCTTGGGGGTGGAAAGTTTCAGTTCTTCAATGTTTCTATATTTCTCTTGCAAGGGAATTATATTTGTACATTTCCTAATTCTATAAATTACTTTTTAAAATATTTCATGTAACAAAATTGAGTGAAGTTGTAAATTTTCTATGAAATCCATATAAATTAATAATTCTTTCATTATTTTTTATTGGCAATATCCTTCTAAAATTTATTAATTGATTGTGTAAATCTTCTGATGAATTTTTAAATACTCGGGAAAATTACTTTAGAAGATGAAATTTTCATGATTTCATAATTTGGAACATAATAGGATAAAAGACAAATAGTAGTTATCAATTTTCGCTGATAATAATATTACTCTCTTGTTTTGCATGATTTAAAAAAAAATTTCATCATCAGATAATAGATTTTAAACAAATAATAAGTTATCAATCAAAGATGTCACATGTTTTCATTTTCGATGGTTTACATTATAATGTATATATTTTAATATTTATACAATTGTAATTGTATTCAAAGTATTGTATTCAATTTTAATTGTATTGCAATTTTAATTGTATTCAAAGCATAATTACTGTAGAAATGAAAATGTATTTGAAAATATACATGAAAATTGAAGAAAAAGGCAAAAGTTAGATTATTTTGATTATAATATACGTAATTTTGACATGTAAATTACTTTAATTTATTTCAGCATCTGTCATTAACTATTTCAGGCATTTAGCATTATTTTTTAATATTATTAGATTATTATTTTTAAACAGATATATACTTTTGAGAATAAATATTTAGTATGACTCTAATTATATTTATATTTTTGTTTTTCAGAACCAGTTGACAACTGTTATTAAAAGAATGTGATTCGTTTTGAAAAAAATTACACTTCTTGTTGTGATACTTTAAGCCCTTCGAATCTTCCTAACAAAAATAAAATGGCTTCAAAAGAAAATGTCATAGAGGAGAAAGAATTGGAAAATGTTGAACTTCACAGGACGGAAAGTATGGTAAATGAAAGCGTGATATTAGAAAAAATCGTCAATGATGAAGAAGAAAGTATAAATCCAGTGCATGAATACACCAGAGTGCAAGTTCGTTTTGCACGTGCGATACTTACACAAATATCTGCTGAATTAATAATGTTTATATGCATGTTCTCATATACTTTACGAAGCACTACTTCGGCAATTATGATCATGGATAAAATCTGTCAAGTCCATCTTGGCTATTCAGAAGATATTTGCAAAAATCTTTGGAATTATCCAACAATAAACAACGAAGTAGATAAAAAGACAAACATTTATCACCTTGGTCAGATTCTTTTGCAAATGGTTCCATCAGCTCTTCTGGTCTTTTTTATAGGATCTTGGAGTGATAAATGCGGTAGAAAACCCCCACTAATGCTGGCTTTAACCGGGATCATAATAGATGGTTTTGGGACAATAGGTTGTGCTTATTTCTTTCGCATCAGAGTTGAATTTTACTTGATTTCGGCTCTGTTTACTGGACTTTCAGGCGGAATTATTAGCGTTCTAATGGTTCTGTATAGTTATGCTTCGGATATAACAAGTCCCGGTAAAAGGACTCTGAAATATGCTTTTATGGAAGTTGCTTTCGGCATTTCCATGTCTCTAGGACAATTTGCTGGCAGCCAGCTGTTTAAGATTTCAAATTATAATTACGTGTTCACGGCATCCTTGTGTGGGAACATTTTAGGACTGTTGTGCATTATTTTCTTGTTAGAAGAGACCAAAGGTTTAAATAACACAGACAGTTTGTTGAAAAAGTTCACAGATTTTTGGACACTGAATTCGATAGTTAAAGCAATTGTACAGAAGCGCCCCAACCAAGGAAGAGAACAAATATTGCTGTTGATGTTTAGCATGATTATAACGGTGATCGGTTTTGCAGGTAAGTATTTATCCCCCTTACATTTTAGATCAGCATTTTAAAAATAATACTGAAGTTATCCAATGCTAAACAGCAGAAGTTTTTAGTTTGAAAAATTATGTCTTTTGCACATGTTTGCCGAGAGTGACTCGAAGTGGTTTTTATCAAACAAATTATCATGTCAAATACCACTCTTTTCGAATGGTAATAATTTTATTCGATAATAAATTTTTCGTTAAATAAAGAAAATATTTCTATTCTGAAATACTGGTACTAAAAATACGGAAGACTTGGCAGGTATGTACTTCCCTGTGCTAGCAGAATATTGTGTATTTGGTTTATTTTATCTTTATTCGTCTTTTTTTTTTCATTACAATTAAATAGAAAAAATATTTTTGTTTATATATACTGTGGTTAAGCATAAAATTACGTATATAAAGTATGTTTGAAAGTTTGCGCCCTTGAAGTTATCCTTAGCTTGAAATGTATTTTTTTACATTATTAAAACTAAGGAGAAAAAATAATATCATTGTGTCAACATGACGTAATTTTCACTGGGTAAAAAAATATTGAGTAAAAAAATATCCTCATCATTTGTATTTGTAGATCATTTGTCATTTTAAAAATGTTCTTTTCTACAATAGAAACCTTTCAATAATAAAATATCCATGCTGTTTGTTTGTATGAAGTTTTATGAATATGAAACGCAGATCAACATTATGTCATTTTTGACGGGGGTTATATAATAGTCTCTATATAAATAAAAAGAAAATTGCCCAGTTAAACTGATGGCATTGAGCTCACAGGCTATTCACACTAATTGTATATTATACTCTTATTTCAAAGTAAATAATTTCAAAGCCCCTTTTTATTTCAAAGCCCCTCGAAAAATAAATGAAGGGATTAGCCCCCGTTTCCCCCCTTTATACTTAACCAAAGAACCTCCAAATCTAATCAGGGAAGCTCCTTAAGATAATAAACTGGCATAGCCAATTTGAAGCGAATCAGATAATTCTGCATGAAAAAACAATTTCACTAAATTAAGGGGGGGGGGGTATTAGCTCCCCCATTTCTCCCTTTATGCTGAACCAATGAACCTTCAAATCTAATCAGAAAAGCTCCTTATCAGAATGAACCTAGAAAAAAAAATTAAACTAAATTAGATAATTCTGCATGAAAACCCATTTATCTAAATTAAGGGGAGGGGACACTTGTCCCCCTTTCCCCCTTTTATACTTAACCAATCAACCTCCAAATCAAATGAAGGAAGACATATCGTAATAAACTGGTATATCAAATTTGAAGCAAATCGAATAATTCTGTATGAGAAACCTATTTATCTAAATTAAGGGGAGACTAGCTTCCCTCCTTTATACTTAACCAATAAATCTCCAAATCTAATCAAGGCAGTTCCTTAACATAATAAACCGGTATACGAAATTTGGAGCAAATCGAATAACTCTGCCTGAAAAACCCATTTATCTAAATTAAGGGGGAGAATGGACTAGCCCCCCTTTCCTGCCTTTATACTTAACTAATGAACCTTCAAATCTAATCAGAGAAGCTCCTTAACATAATAAACCGGTATACCAATTTTGGAGCAAATCAAATAATTCTGCATGAAAAAACCCTTTATCTAAATTAAGGGGGGGGGGGCTAGCCCCCCTTTCCTCCCTTTATACTTAACTAATGAACCGCCAAATATAATCAAGGCATCTCCTTAACATAATAAACCGGTATACCAAATTTGGAGCAAATCAAATAATTCTACATGAAAAACGCATTTATCTTAATTAAGGGGGTACCCCCCCCCTTTCCCCACTTTATACATAATAATGATCTTCAAATCTAATCAGGGAAGCTGCTAACAAAATTAGCCTGTATACAAGGGCGTAGGAGCTGGGGGAGCTGTGGCTTCCCCCTGTAATATTTCAGGCGGGCTCAGCTCCCCCGGAAGAAATTCTCGCACCACATCTGTTTACGATACATTGCTGAATTAAAAAATAAAGTATACTCTTTCTAGGAAATTCAAGCAATAAACAACAAAGAGAAGAGAGAGAGGGGGTGGTGAGTACATTTGTTTGTGCCTTCACCCTTTTTCTCATTGTTTACAACCCTCCCGATTTCCAGAAACAAGGGGATCTTATATAGGTCTACTACAAAGTACCTGCACCGATAACATATATAAAAAGAGGAGGCCTTTAAAATTGAATTGGAAGAGATTTGTAAAGAATTTATAAGTAAAACAACAGATAGCACTTTAATTTTTGGTAAATTGAAGTGGGAGAAGACTTATAGTTGAATATTGTATTCGGGATCGCACATAAATTAAATTTCTATGCATCAAGTATATCTATTAAAAATTACTTTAACTGGATTAAAGAGTTGGTGATCTTTTGATATGCTTTTATTTTATACTCCTGTTTGTGAAACGTGCAACACTATGAAGGAACCCCCCAAAATGAACGAAATGATCCGCGCGACTAGCTTTCCGCAATATGCCCCGGCTCCGCCTGTTTGTACAAAGCTCCTACGCCACTGCCTGTATACCAAATTTGGAGCAAATCACATATTTCTGCATGAAAAACCCATTTATCTAAATTAGGGGGGAGGGGGGTTAGCCCCTTTTCCTCCCTTTATGTGTAACTAATGAACCTCCAAATCTGATCAAGGCAACTCCTTAACATAATAAACAGGTATATCAAATTTGGAGCAAATCGAATAATTTTACATGAAAAACCCATTTATCTAAATTAAGGGGGGGAGACCCCCTTTCCCCCCTTTATACTTAAGTAATGAGCTTCCAAATCTAATCAAGACAGCTCCTTAACATAATAAACCGGTATACCAAATTTGGAGCAAATCGAATAATTCTACAATGAAAATCCCATTCATCTAAATTAAGGGGGTACCCTTTTTCCCCCCTTTATACTTAAGTAATGAGCTTCCAAATCTAATCAGGGAAGATCCTTAACATAATAAACCGGTATAACAAATTTAGAGCAAATCGAATATTTCTGCATGAAAAACCCATTTATCTAAATTAAGGGGGAGGACTAGCCCCCTCCCCCCCCCCCTTTATCCTTTACCAGTGAACCACAAAAACTAATCAGGGAAGCGTCTTATCAGAATGAACCTAGAAAAAAAAATTTGAAGCAAATCGGATAATTCTATCAAGAGTTATCGCATTACGTACATACGTACGTACATACAGAAACGGCGGGCACATAAGCTCTCAGGCTTTGATAGTCTGTGAGCTAAAAAACTGCTCTCTGTGTGTATGTTCCTCCTGCAAATCTTTACTTTTTGACCGATTTGCCCGAAACTTGATATACATACGTTTTAGAACATGAGAAAGGCCACTGTCAACTTAAAAAAATTATCAGATTACACTTTAGCCGCATTTTTTTAATCACCGGTCACAGAGTATCATTATGGAAATCTTTTTTTTTTTTTTTTTTTTTTTTTTTTTTTAATTTTAATCCAATTGTCGTTTCTTGTTGCTACACCGTAAAAAACGCCCGGTAATAATAATTAAAAAAAATGATAACTTTGCGATCTCACTCTTCTAAAAAAAACAAGAACTTTATCCAGGAAGCAAAGTTTTTTTTCTATGTTATAAAGTTTTTCTGCCTATTAATAGATGAATAAAAAGAAATGTGCCCAGTTAAACTGATGGCATTGAGCTCACAGGTTATTCATACTAACTGTATATTATACTCTTATTTCATAGAATAATGCTCCTCAAAAAATAAATGAAGGGGTATTAGACCCCCCTATTCCCCCTTTATACTTAACCAATGAACCTCCAAATCCAATCAGGAAAGCTCCTTAACATAATAAACCGGTATATTAAATTTGAAGCAAATCAGATAATTCTGTATGAAAAAACCATATCACTAAATTAAGAGGGGGTCTAACCCCTTCCCCCCTTTTATACTTAACTAATGAACCTCCAAATCTAATAGGGAAAGCTCCTTATCAGAATGAACATAGAAAAAAAATTAAAGTAAATTGGATAATTCTGCATGAAAATTTATTTATCTAAATTAAGGGAGGAGACTTGCATCCCCTTTCCCCCTTTTATGCTTTACAAATGAACCTCCAAATCTAATGAAGGAAGCGCCATAACGGAATAAACCGGTATATCAAATTTGAAGCAAATCGAATAATTCTGCATGAAAAATCCATTTAACTAAATTAAGGGGGGACTAGCCCCCCTCCTTTTACTTAACCGATAGACCTCCAAATCTAATCAAGGCAGCTTCTTAACATAATAAACCGGTACACTAAATTTGGAGCAAATCGAATAACCCTACATGGAAAACCCATTTATCTAAATTAAGAGGGGGGTGTAGCCTCCCTTTTCCCCTCTTTCTACTTAACTAATGAACCTCCAAATCTAATCAAGGCAGCTTCTTAACATAATAAGCCGGTATACCAAATCTGGAGCAAATCGATTAATTCTACATGAAAAACCCATTTAATTAAATTAAGGGGAAGGGGCTAGCCCCCTTTCACCCCTATATACTTAACTAATGAACCTCCAAATTTAATCAGGGAAGCTCCTTAACATAATAAACTGGTATACCAAATTTGGAGCAAATCGATTAATTCTGCATGAAAAACCCATTTATCTAAATTAAGGGAGGGGACTAGACCCCCTTTCCCCCCTATATACTTAACTAATGAACCTCCAAATTTAATCAGGAAAGCTTCTTAACATAATAAACTGGTATACCAAATTTGGAGCAAATCGATTAATTCTGCATGAAAAACCCATTTATCTAAATTAAGGGGGGGGGCCTAGCCACCCTTCCCCCTCCTTTATATTTAACCAATGAACCCCCAAAACTAATCAGGGAAGCGCCTTATCAGAATGAACCTATAAAAAAAATTTGAAGCAAATCGGATGTTTCTATCAAGAGTTATCGCGTTACGTACATGCGTACATACATACATACATACAGAACCGGCGGGCACATCAGCTCTCAGACTTTGATAGCCTGTGAGCTAAAAACTACACAAATCCCTCCTCTCCTCTAATGTAAGCGTTAGTAAACAGGAGAGGTCATTTTCTTACGGAGAAACTTTTTAAATCGACCCTCTTTAAAAGCTGGTTACTTTGATAGTTGTCTTCGCTTACATTAGTCCGATGAAGATACTCAAAAGACAGAGGTAGTTGGAAATACCTCTTTGATAACAATGAACATTAAAATAAAAAAGAAAAGTGCCCAGCTAAACTGATGGCATTGAGCTCACAGGCTATTCACACTAATTGTATATCATACTCGTATTTTAAAGAATAATGCCCCTCAAAAAAATAAGTGAAGGAGAATTAGCCCCCGTTTCCCCCTTTATACTTAACCAGTGAACCTCCAAATCTAATCAGGGAAGCTCCTTATCATAATAAACCGGTATACCAAATTTGGAGCAAATCGAATAATCCTGCAAAAAACCATTTATCTAAATTAAGGGGGTGGATTAGCCCCCCTTTATCCTTAACCAATGAATCCCCAAAACGAATCAGGGAAGCTCCTTAACATAATAAACAGGTATACCAAATCTGGAGCAAAGCGAATAATTCTGCAGAAAAACCCGTTTATATAAATTAAGGGGGGTGGACTAGCCTCTTCCCCCTTTATCCTTAACCAATGAAACCCCAAAACTAATCAGGGAAGTTCCTTAACATAATAAACCGGTATACAAACTTCGGAGCAAATCGAATCATTCTGCATGAAAAACCCATTTATCTAATTTAAGAGGGGCGAGCTAACCTCCCTTTTCCCCCTTTATCCTTAACCAATAACCCCCAAAACTAATCAGGGAAGTTCCTTAACATAATAAACCGGTATATCAAATTCGGAGCAAATCAAATCATTCTGCAGGAAAAACCCATTTATCTGAATTAAAAGGGGTGGACTAACCCCCTTTTCCCCCTTTATCCTTAACCAATGAACCCCGAAAACTAATCAGGGAAGTTCCTTAACATAATAAACCGGTATACCAAATACGGAGCAAATCGAATGATTCTGCATGAAAAACCCATTTATCTGAATTAAGGGGGTGGACTAACCCCGTTTTTCCCCCTTTATCCTTAACCAATGAACCCCCAAAACTAATCAGGGAAGTTCCTTAACATAATAAATCGGTATACCAAATACGGAGCAAATCGAATGATTCTGCATGAAAAACCCATTTATCTGAATTAATGGGGGTGGACTAACCCCGTTTTCCCCCTTTATCCTTAACCAATGAACTCCCAAAACTAATCAGGGAAGTTCCTTAACATAATAAATCGGTATACCAAATTCGGGGCAAATCGAATGATTCTGCATGAAAAACCCATTTATATGAATTAAGGGGGTGGACTAACCCCGTTTTTCCCCCTTTATCCTTAACCAATGAACTCCCAAAACTAATCAGGGAAGCGCCTTATCACAATGAACCTAGAAAAAATTTTTGAAGCAAATCGGATGTTTCTATCAAGAGTTATCGCGTTACGTACATTCATACATACATACGTACATACATACAGAACGGGCGTGCACATTAGCTCTCAGGCTTTGATAGCCTGTGAGCTAATAAAAGGAACATTTTTCTTATTATAGAAAAGCAAAACATCTCTTATCTTATCAGGGTTAGTACGGGTGCTTGAATTTCCAGACTAAGAAATTCTTCGGTACCATTATTTTCTTATAAAAAACCTCCTCTTAAATAAGGCGACATTTTGCGCGTTTAAACTAGATTTATTTTTCTATTTAAAAAATATATATATATACTGATATTTGGCCTTGAAAATAACGGTACCCGTACGAACCCTGTCTTATGAGGCGTTTATAACCTAAAAAATATTTACAGTATGTACAGTCGTGGAAAAAAAAAAAAGTAAACACCCCCTACTAACTCCTCAACAAATTATCGTAGAAGAAAGTTACTGGTACCGAACGATTGGAAATAAAGTCTACTTTTAAATGATGTATATAAAATTTGCTTAGGGGGCCATCTACATATTAAAACGAACCATAACTTTGTTTTTTTCAATAGCAGTATCCAATTCTGACAGCATAAATGAACTCTACACCCTTCAATTAGCCTAAAAACGAATTTTTATGCAATTCGTACAATAAGTGTCCGGGAAATTAATTATTTTAAAACGAGCGTATTTTAAGGACTGTATCCAAATTGAAGTTCCGTACTGGATTGTTAACCGAGAGAGCCCCTTCCTTGATCAAGGCACCTGAAGCGCCACTCAAGGAGTCAATGAAGCGTGTTAGATTACGGTACAGCAGAATAAATTTCAAAATGTCTACTCACTTCCATCAAAGACGGCCCCTTAAACCATCATTTTGCCGTTTTTTAAGCATAATTTGAAAACTACTTGGAAGAAAAATGTGAAATTTTTGAATTTCCATAAAGCAGGACTTAATAAATCTAAATCCATCAAAAAAATTGTAGGTTGCAATTCATAATTTTTTCGAATATTAATTTCATCATTCATAATTCATATCATAAAATTATAAAAATTGCAAATTCAGCTTATTTATGTTTGGGTATATTAGTATTATTACTACAAAAAAAAATTAGCACATTAGGAGCATAATTTCGGGAGATATAAATAAAAATATGAAAATGTAATTTAACATTAGAAGCACTAAATTTTGAATGTTTATAATTCAAAAACTTATCATTCAACTGACTTGAAATTTGGTGTCTAGACATAGTTTGAACCGAAAATTTGAAATATCACGTTAAAATTGGGTATTGCTATTGAAAAAAAAGAAGTTTGGATTCGTTTTAATATGTAGATGACCACCTAAGAAAATTTTATATACATCATTTAAAAGTAGACTTTATTTCCAATCGTTCGGTACCAGTAACTTTCTTGTACGATGATTTGTTGAGGAGTTAGTAGGGGTGTTTACTTTTTTTTTCCACGACTGTACAATAGGAAGGCCTGTCGCAATCTGAATATTTCACAGCAATAGTACAATCACTTTTTCTTCAATGTTACACGCGGTGTGCAATGTGCTTTCATTTGTATTTCCATTGTGCACTCAATTTATTCGGAAATCAACAAATTTTAAAAATATATTAAAATCTTAATATTTTAAGGAAATTTTTTAAACTCTGTCGGCCCACGGCTTTGACAGCCCAATTAATACACATACAAGATTCTACGTAAATGGCAATTCATAAATATTTTGCAGAAAAATATATTAAATTTAAGTTCATTAAGAATATTGAGGTGTTTTTCTATTATGTTACAGATATTTAATTTTTTTTTTTTTTTTAAATCACGAATTGGCCTGTAGAATCTTGTAAGTGGCTGGTAAAAAAAATATGCCCTGCCTGCCATAGCCACTGGTAGAAAATTTTCAATTCCTCAATATTTTATATCGCTCACCCGCAAGAAATGTGACACATATCGACAAAATTAAATTTCACAGGAGAGTTAAGGGGTCTCAGGACTCTTAAAATTGGAAAAAATGAAAAAAAAGGACCATTTTCAACATTTAGTATCTTAAAATGTATTTGATATTAAGACACAATTTTAAATGGGAATGAAAGATACAAGTATCTTCTTTCATTTCAAATATTTGAAAAATTGCAAGATGCAGAATTAGCATTTACAGGCGACTTCAAACTGTCAGACATTTGACGAGCAGAAAATCGGCATAAAAGTTTATGCGCCCGATTACAAAATAAATTTTGCAACTAGAATGAAAATTTTGGTGCCTACTTATACCTCAGATTGTAATAATGACACTGAACCTAAATAAATTTTTATTTAAAGCATTTTTAGATTTTTAATACAAAATTGTATTTAGCTAATGCAAAATTTAGAAAATTTCAACACTATAAACCCCTAAAAAAATATTTTCTTTTTACAATAAAAAGGAAATTTTAGGTTCCGTTTATACAGACTAACATGAAACATATGTTTTGAAAATTTTATGAAAAAATATTCAGAAGTTTTTGAGATATCGTGCGCGTTATGCCCAAAAACGTCATTTGGAGAAAAATGACTTCAAAGTTTTGGAAAAACCGCTTCAGCTATTGAGCGAGTATAATTCTAAATGCCATAACTTCTGTTCTAATGGGAATTTCAAAGAAACAATTATATCAAAATGTTCAGAAAACATAGAATTTTAACATCTAAAAAAAATTAAAATTTCGAAAATTTTAGACCTTTAAGAGTCCTGAGACCCCTTAAAAGAAAATTTGGATAATTTTACTAGATGAAATTGCAGCACAGCTCTACATGCAGGAATAAAAACACGCACAAAAGCATTAAACCGCAAAATTAAAAAGCATTAAGAATGAAAACGCAGGATGAGGTTTGGAGAGTTGGGTAATTTTACCTCCCCACACAATCCATCCCTCTTCTGTGGTCGCAAATGGATTTACAGCGTAATAAACGAAATTTTCGTAGAACTGCACTTATGAAACTGTTTGCGTAGCAAGACATGCCTATGACACACACTTATTAGTGGAATAAAACGCAAAAGGAAATTTGGCGAGATGTGTCACTTTTCTTGCATGTGATTATTTTCAACATTTTTATCAACCAAACTAATTTTGAATTTTCTTTTCAGCTACGGTCGACATCATGTACCTCTATGTCTTTCATCTATTTGGGTTGAGTATCGCGGTGTATGAGACAGTCTCTGCGGTGTACTCAGCGGTCGGACTCGGTCTAATGGTGGTAATTGTACTGATAAGTACGACGAAAAGTATCGGAGATCCTGTCCTAGGAATTGCCGGATCAGTGGCATTAGTACTTAAAAACATTTGTTTGGGACTAGCAAATAAACTACCGATTTACCATTTAGGTAAGAATGAATTTTTACTTAACATTGTTTTATTTTGCTTCAGCGTTCAATTGATAACAGTTTTATATAGTTCAAAATTGACTGCTTCTATTTACAGGGCGTCATGGTGTGGATTTTCGGTTTTAAAATTTAATGAGATTGAATGCGAGTCTTTCGCAATCCCCCAGGGATGCATTGCGGGCCCCTTGGGGTCGTTCCACGAAACACAGTTTAAGAACCGCTGTTCTGAAATATATCGAAGGGAAAGCGCTTCCTTACGGAGAGATTAATTACTTAAGATGAATGATGATTGGTTACTTTATACTAAAGTGCAGGCAAAACTGAAATACCCCTAAATTTATTACGAAAACAATGCAGTGTTGAACTGATGTGCACAACATTAGATATAAAACTTATCTGTAATAATCGTCTGGAAAGTTTTGTATCTTATAGTTATTTATAATACACATGAAATATCTACAATAGGCTGTGCGGTTTTAAAATTTAATAACATTTGACAGCTCTTGAAGTTATTCTTGCAATCAGCACCGTGCGAAAGGGGGGGCGAAGGGGGCGGTCGCCCCGGGCGCAGAAATTTAGGGGCGCCAAATTTGCACTACCAATTTCCGTTTTTTTCTTTTTTTTAATTGTCGTCAATCATTTTCACTGGAATTTTTTTTTTCACTCTTCGATATTCTATATTTTTGTAAAACTAAATGTATATATTTACATATCGGGAATATTTTTCCCAGTGGAAGTATGTACATTTTTCATTTCAAAATTATTGCGTTGTTCACATTTACTTTTCATTGAGCTCTTTAGATCTGATGATTTTATAATATGCTTTTGTGATATTTTATTGCAGTGTTTCTTAAACTTTTGCACTCTGCGGGCCCTTTACATCGTATACGAAGGTTTCTGCTACCTGCCACACTCAGTGAATATGAATTGCTAACCTATTCTGATTCTACTATGGGATCATTCTTATAGTCATTCGGTCATTACTTTGCTGTTAAAAAAAGGTCCAGCACAGGATGAAAATGCTGATTACATGAAATCTGCGATTGCATAAGGACTGCAATTTTCCAAACTAACATTCAAGAAAATTATACCTAGTGGAGAAATTATTAACGGTGATTGCTGCTTGTTTGATAACTTAATTAAGGGAATCACTATATTTTGTTTTCTCTTTTTATTATTCACCAATTATCATGATCGCCCTCCAAAGTTAGCCAATCCATATTGTGGTTTTTTTCATGTGGAAGAAATTAAATCCTAAAATTCCTGAGCATAAAATGGTCTAGAACACAGGAATGCATGCATTCGCTAAAAGAAACTTGAGAGACGTTTAAAATCAAATCATATAATCGACAGCAAATTTGAAAAGAGCTAAAGTGAAAATTACTGAAAGTGAAAAAGATAAATGGCAAAATATATTCAGGATGAAATTATGAACTTTCTTGTCAATGAAGTAAGAAAAACGATTGTAGAAGAAATTAATAGAGCAAGGTATTTTTCAATTTCGTTCGATCGCACTCCATATACCGAGTGTCCTAAAATGGACTGACTGTTTTTAAAATTCAATAATCTGTAAATGGTGACAGCTATTTAAAAAAAAAAAAATTGCGGGAAGGTAATGTAAAATGTCAGTATTTTTTTACCTCGATTTCCGTCTTTAGTTCCAAATAGCAACTATAGATGGCGCTGCAAGCAGCGATGACCACCTCGGGAACTCAGCTTACGCTTTAGAGTGATAGTGCAATGCCGAGGGGCAGACCAAATCCACAAGCTGCTCGCGTTACAAATGACTTTTTCAATTCTTATACTGCAGTTTTACAATTTCACATTACAACATAAATATCGATGATTTGTTGAAGAATTAAACAGCTTTATAGTTAATTCAGGTTACAGCAGTATACTTTATTAAACCATATTCGTGAAAATCAATCAAGTTTATACTGAATTGACAATTATGCCAGCAATGTATAACCACACAAGCACTATAAAGACTACATCTAGCGCCATAGGTGCTCAATCAAGGCCAAAACCGAAATCGCCCAACACTGATGCGAAAAGAGGAGGCTAAATGTATAGAGTGGGTCTCATTCTCCAATACAATCTTATTTTTTAGAGGCCTATTCTATATATTTAACCTTCTTCCTTCGCATGATGCTAAGGGATTTCAGTTTAGACCTCCATTGAGTGCTTATTCCTTGCCATCTATCTCTGCTATTTGGAACTAAAACCGAGAACAGCAGTAAAAATACTTCCAATATCTTACATAACTCTCCTGCAAGAATTTCTTTTAATAATTGTAACCATTTGCAAGTTACTGAATTTTAAACACAGTCCAGTTTAGGAATCCAGTACACCTCACAAAGAACAAATGACGCAAATTATACGATACCGAAAATTGAAATTTTTCATTCGTGGAAAGGTTTCTTGACTACATAAAGTTAAAAAAAAAGAAAAAAAAAAGGAAAAAAATTAGCATAAGAAATTTAAGATAAGCTAATGTCCGACAATCTCGACATTCACAGCTGCACGAGAGGTTCTGTTCTCAAAGACGGCAGACGGGAGGTGCTGAGTGCGACCCAATCGCGCACGTCAGCCTAATCGTTCGAAATTGTCCGTAGTTTTCTTCGAAACTTGCGTTAATACGGGTTAGGTTCCCTTAGAAAGACCTTACAGAGGACACTCCCATCCTACTCCGGCCTACTATATCCAACTTGTAGATAATCGGCCGTCATAAACAATACCAATATCAACCCTTCAGAGCTCAATGTTGTAATATGGTGCAAATATGGCTTCCCAATATAATGTTGTGTAAGCTCGAATCGTCGAAGTAAATAAATTCGTCTATTTTTTACCATGTTCTGCACATTCTCTAAACTTTGAGTTCGTGCTGCTGGTGTATGTCCAAAAATGTCCGGAACTGCATAAAATGTGTTTGTTTTTTCTTCTCTTCTACTGAAAGATGGGATATACTTATGTCCCACTTATCAGTTTATTTAAAGAAACATTGCGATACTCTATGGTCATGAGAAAATAAAGCTATATCTGCAGTTTACAAACAATTGCCACAGATTTTAAAAGCTCTGGAAGACCTTATAGAAATGAAGTAAAATCTGTAAACTTACTCAGGAGCAAAAAGCTTAATAAAGCAAATAAAGAAATTTCCCTTTATTTACGGCCTACTAGTTTGACACAACATTTTAAATGAAATAGAAAAAGTTAATATTATTCTCACGAAAAAAAAAGAAGAAAAAAAAACTGTCAATCTTTCGATCTCCAGCAAACTGATTGAAACACTAAAAAACACATTTCAAAAAATAAGAGAGGAAATTTTTGAATAAGAAAGCGAAGATTTGGTTATGTCTGTAAATGTAGAGTCCTTATTTGAACAAAACAGAAAACGTAAAATTCGCAGAACAATTTGACTACGAAGCTTCTGATGAAAGTGGAAATTTATATGAATGTGAAGGATTTCGTGTTACGTAGAGACACTATAACCGTGCAACTGAACTGGAGGTTTGAGAAACCGAGAAATGTAAAACAAGAATTTGAGTTTCTGGCTGGTTGCGAATCTAAAATCAGTTATCGAAAATCTGTTAATATTGCCTGGATCTTGCCCTTAATTGATGACTTGAATGGACTTGAATTGTTAAGCGAGGTTTTAAACGCGAAAACTTTATTTCCACCATTAGATAAGAACTTTTATAAAATGGATCATTTAGAAATCCTTTAGTTGCTCCATAATTTTAACTTTGGGAAATCAGCGAATTATAAAAAGATGGAGACAGCGTACATAATTTATAAGTATTCAAGTAACAATAAAATAGTAAAAAACTATTTAAGATCTACTATGAGTCGAGAGATTAAGCAACCTGAATTTACTTTCTATAAAATTCAGTGTGTCACAATCTTTACACATAAAATAATAAACGATTTTGTTACCCTAAATGCAAGAAAAATAAAATGGAAGTAAATGTATTTGCCTGATATTATATTTTATATTAATTAAAACATTGCTTCAGTTATCTTTCTTAATTAATGTACTGAAATTATAATTTATTTTTATCTTTTACATTATGTTCTGCAGGTTTTTTGTTTCTTTTGCTTTTTTAGTATACTTATTGGTTGAAGGGACCGCTTGTTTCCAATCTGGTTGTTAGCGATTTTTACCCATTTTCTGCAGCTTAAAGACTAACAAGAACTAAAAATGGCTAGAAAAATATGTGAGAAAGGTTAAAAAAAATCTGTCGCAAAGCATCATGATCTCATTAACAAATAAGTGCAATTTTCTTTTCTGTTATTTAGTTGCTTGGAATTTCTGAATTAAAATTAAATCTTTTAAAGTTCTAAAATAAGTGCAAAATATTTATTCAATATAATTTATTTCTATTTATGCCCTTTATCAATTTTGAAGGAGGGGGGGGGGGGGGGCAAATTGACACGCTGCCCCGGGCGCAGTTTTCTCTTCGCACGGCCCTGCTTGCAATGTTTAAGACAGGAATTTCTTTATTAATCTTCCTTATTTTAGTTCCATATATCACCAATAGGAATTGATATGTTGTCTCAAACTTTTGGAACACTCAAACTAACCTATAAACATAAACTACTCGCTTTAGTTACCCTTCATTCTATTTATTTGTTGAAACATAAAAAAAGGAAAAATCATGTGTTAAGTATAGATTATGAAACACTTTCCAACATATTCAGAATACTGTAACAAAACCGTTTAGTTATGTGAAATATTACGCCTAAGTAAACAATTTAGAGAACACATAACGCATTTAAAAACAATTTCAGCAGTTACCATCTACAGAAGGAACTAGTCGGATGTGGCAATCCCAAAACTTTCTTCTATCTCATACATGTTAATACTTCCTGAAAAATGCAGCATAGCAGCGCCACCGGTTAGGCGATTTACACCAAAATCTAATCAGAAACAACTATGTCAACTTCTAACTGAATCTGAAGTTTCGAGAAAATTCGGGCATTAGTTTTTGAATAGAGATGTGGCGGATATCGTAAAAAAATCTGCATAGCAGCGCCACCTGTTGGGAAATATATACCAAAACCTAATAAGCAACAACTTAAGTCAACTTGGTACCTGAATCTGAAGTTTGATTAAAATCCGTGTATTACTTCTTCAGATAAAACTATTTCGGGAATGAGAAAAAAATGCAGCATAGCAGCACCACCTGTTGGGCGATTTACACCAAAACATAGTCAGCGCCAACCCATATTAACGACTAACTGATTCTGAAGTTTGTTTAAAATCCACGCATTAGTTCTTGAGATAGATCTCTTGCGGAAATCGCGAAAATTGCTGTATGGCAGCGCCACCTGTCGGGCGATTTACAGCAAATCATAGTAAACACCAACTCATATCAAGGACTAACTAAATCTTAACTTTCATAAAAATCCGTGCATAAGTTCTTGAGATGGAGCCATTTCGGAAATCGTGAAAAATACAGCATAGCAGCGCCACCTGTTGAGCGATTTGCACCAAAAACTAATCAGCACCAATTTGTATCAGGGACTAATTGAATATAAATTTTTATTAAATTCCGTGCGTTCGTTCTTGAGATAGAGCGCCCACAAAATTTGTGTCACACACAGACACATAGACATTTTGTAAAAACATGTTTTTCGGGATCTCTGACCCCTAAAACGTGTAAATTCGTCGAAAACCGGAATTCGAAAATTTTCATGAATCCAATACTTTCTTCTTGTTAAGATAGAAGAAAGTAAAAATATTCGAATTATTTTTATAACACAGTTGAAAGTTCTCCTTCAGCAATTTCCGTCAATAAACGAAAACGCACTCGAATTGTTTTGTACTGCCCTGTATATGATCCATAGAAATTGTACACACCAAGTAACATGTAAAATAGTTGTTAGCTTAAAAACGCATACCACAATTAAAAACGCACTTTCGCTCATGAACGGCACTGTAACCGAATTAGATTATGTGTCGCTGTAAATGAACGATAAATACGATGCACACCCTATTCTACAGTAAGCATCTTGTTAGCGCATCTCAGTGATGTATGTCCATTTCAATATGTTTGAAATAGTGTAACATCATTAAAATACACCGCAGACTATTTTCCCCCGTAGACCATAATGTAATGTAATTCCTTTCAGTGCCCCTGTAAATGAACTATTAATCACTTCATTTTCAAGACCGAATCAGCCATGGTAAACCTCAATAACATATACCAAATACATGGTAACCCGAGTATATTTACGCGACTTAGAGCACAGACAGATGGCCAAACAAACCGAATTCATTAAACTTTTTAACTATGTTGGAAAGTGTTAAACAACTTGGTTAGAAAGTGTTAAAAATGGTTTGTATTTGAAAAGTACTAGGTTTTTTTTTAGCACTATACTAAAGTTTAAAACAGCTCAGTATTAGTGAAATTTGTAACAAAAAAAAATTGAAGTATAGGATTGAATTTTAAAATCGTTCAATCCATTCCAGGGCATCTTGTGTGATATTAGATGACAAAATAAAGTTATTCAAAAGACTTGTAAAATACTTTGTTAAATTTCAAGATTGCCTATTTCAATGACGAAATAAATATCTTTTTATTATCCATCGATTACACATTTAATCAAATTTTGTTAATTAACAACTTTCAATTGTATCGTAACCTTTTAAGTTCCGATGGGATTTAGACGGGGAAGTCCATTAAAGAAAATGCAATATAAAATTTATTTAATTTGTCGACTAATAAAAGTATAAGGTATTTTTCATGCAAAATACTTTGTTGTGTCACATTCAGTAAGCATAGCAAAACAGTCGAAGCTAAATATTTTTTAATGTGGTTATTTTCTCAACCATTTACATGAATTTAGCTTTTCTCCTATTAAAAAATGTTTTACAAAGAATTTGCAACTACAAAATACTTCTCAGTTACAGATAAAATCACAACAATAAGTTTTACATTGCTATTGTAAGAATTGTGAGGTTTCCACAACAGTATTTTTTGTTAATTAAGGGGACGAGGGACCTTAAAAAACCTTAAAAATCAATTCTTTATTTTTTGAAATTTTGACTTTAAATATCATTCAGGGGTACATTATATGCATTATGACAAGCATTTATCAAAAAAAAAAAAAATTTTTAATTTTTTTTTTTTGAGAAAAAAATGGAGTCTTAGAAATCTTCGAAATGCCCCATGCGCATTCCAAATCAATGAAAATCCCCAATATTTTTTATAAAAGTTTGGTTTATATATATAAATAAAACTGTGCATCGAATTTTATATATTTGAATATAAAGGTAAAAAAAAAATAAAATAAAAATTTCAAAATTTTTTCGAAAAAATTTCAAAAATTTTGATTTTTTTTTTTTTTACACTTTCATATTCAAATATATAAAATTCGATGCACAGAATTATTTATATATATAATCCAAACTTTTATAAAAAATATTAAGGATTTTCATTCATATGGAATGCGCAGGGGGCATTTCGAAGATTTCTACGACGACGCGTAAAATGCCATTTTTTTCTCAAAAATAATTTTTTTTTAATTTTTTTTGTGATAAATGCATGCCACAATGCATATAATGTACCCTTGAGTATTATTTAAATTAAAATTTATAAAAAAAAAAGAAAAAAATTAAAAAATTTTTCAATTTTTCAATTTTTCAATTTTTTTTTTTTTACCTTTATATTCAAACATATAAAATTCGATGCACAGTTTTAATTATATATATAAACCAAACGTTTATAAAAAATATTGGTGATTTTTATTGATATGGAATGCGCAGGGGGCATTTCGAAGATTTCTACAACGACACGTAAAATGCCATTTTTTTCTCAAAAATAAATTTTTTTTTAATTTTTTTTGTGATAAATGCATGCCGTAATGCATATAATGTACCCTTTAGGAATATTTAAAGTTAAATTTGCAAAAAAAATGAAAAATTCTGAAATTTTGAAATTTTTTCGAAACATTTCAAAATTTTTCAAAAAAAAAAAATTTTTTTTTAACCTTTATATTCAAATATATAAAATTCGATGCACAGATTTTTTATATATATAAACCAAACTTTTATAAAAAATATTGGGGATTTTCATTGATATGGAACGCGCATGGGGCATTTCGGAGATTTCTAAAACAACGCGTAAAATTCCACTTTTTTCTCAAAAATGACTTAATTTTTTTTTTTTTTTTTTTTTTTGTAATAAATGAATGCCATAATGCATATAATGTACCTTTGAGTAATATTTAAGGTGAAATTTACAAAAAATAAAAAAATTATTTTTAAGGTCCCTCGTCCCCTTAATCTAAGTATTCTTGTAAATATTTTACAAAAAAAAAAAAAAAAAAAAAAAAAAAAAAAAAAAAAAAAACTCTAACTACCGATTTATTAAATCAATTTTATTTAAAAATTTATCTAAAAATGAAATTGTTATTATATAAGTTGTTTTGGATATCTTCGGACTTTAAGAAATATAATTATTTAAGAGGAATAAATTTCTGATTTATAATTCGGGACATACAGGGTTAAGAGGAAAACTTTCATGTCATTTATCATTTTTTTCTTCCCATTTAGCATGCTGTTTTGGGCTATTAAGCAGCTTAGGAACTGTTGCTATAAGAGCCAGAATGTCTAAAGTGCTTTGTAAAGACGATTTTGGTTAGTATTTTTTCAATTCCCACTATTAGTTCACACTCTCCCTATATATATATATATATATCTTGTTCAAATTTTCAATCGTTAATAAAATACTTATTATTCATCCTATCAAGTTGAAATTTTTTTTAAAACTTGTACTGGATGACAATTGATGTTAATACAGTTTTTTCAAATATTAATTCATTAATTCATTAATTCAATTTTAATTAATTAATTTTAGTTTTACAGGGAGACAAAATGGCGGCCATTGGTTATTGAACAGCATTTAATGCATCGTCATATCTATAATGGGAGTTACCATAGGGGGACCCTGTTCTGTTGCCAAATACCGCCAAGTTTGTCGCCAACTTGGCGATATCTCTAATATTTTGCCAAATTCCCATAGACTTCCATTGTAAACCAATAGGGTTTACTTGCTTACAGAAAACCAACAAATTGAGATATTTTAATGCAACAAAAACTAATATAAGCTTAAGGGATTATATTAAATTTTTCTTTGATGTCCTAAGTAGGAATTGATTTTAAAAACAAAATTTTTATATTATTGTTTATATAAATATAGTATAGGACAACGATAGTTAAAAATGTTAGGATGTGAACATATTACACGCTTTTCGTAAATAAGGTGATCATAGTTAAAAAATCGCTATAAAATCAAAACTACCGGACAAAATGTATCCAACCCTGGAAGTGATATAATGGAGGGTATAGGATTCAGTATCATTTAATTTACTTTTTTTTTTTTTTTTTTTTTTTTTTTTCAAATTAACAATTTTTAGTTCTAAAAGCTACCACCATGGAAAATAGACACTATTATCTGAATTTTTCGTGATTATATTTGTTTGCAAAGCAATTTGCACACCATAAGCTATTAAAACAATTTTAAAGAAGTTTTAATTAGTTCCTTCGCAAATACACTATATGAGCATTAATGACTGGACACTTTCAATTGTTGACATTTTATCGAATATTTAAAGATATATTTGTCGAAATTTTGAGGAACTTCAGGATTATGAAGAATATGTTTGGCTTCATATTTATCAATGGCGGTTTGATCAGAAGGACAGTTAGGGGCCCAGCAAAAAATTAAAGAAAAAGAATAACGTTTGGAATCACCCTGTAAAATAAAATGCACGAAATCATCTATCGCTATAGCTTACGAATAAATGGATATTGTACAATATATGTATTCATTTGTGGGAGAATAGAACGTATATTCATGGAGATATATAGATTTTTTTTTTTTTTAAGTTCAAAACATTTTTGCATGCTTTTTGTTTATATCATGTAGGGTTTTTTACCAAATTTAACGAAAGTTTCAGAGAACTTAACAAAATGTAGTAGAAATAATATGGTGCAATTGGAATGTAAATGTGTTAAATATTTGATGAAATATGAGTAGTTGAATGAAATATTTTTTATCTGCATATGCGCGCACGATAAAAAATATCTTTTTTCATCATTTGGTAGTCGACTCTATGAAGCAACTCATAAAAAAAACAGTCGAATATCGTGAAAATTCAGAAAAAGATCGGCAATAGACTGAGGTGATTTTTAGTTGTTCTCTAAAAACAACTAAAGGATAAGGGGGTTTCCATAAATTGTCGTTTTTAAATTTTACTTTTTTTACTTTTCAGTTTTTATTAATGCTTTAGTTCTTCTTGGAAAATCCCCAGAACGAGTCTATTCCAAGAAAAAAAGAAGTATCAAAATCTAAGCATTTCTTCTAAATCTGTTCGTTGACATTTATTAAGTACAAACTCCTTTCTTGAAAGCCAGATAATAAAAAATGACAATTTGTGGAAAATCCCTCAGCAGCTTTTAGAGAGCAACTAAAAATTTGCTCACTGTATTGCCGATATCTTTCTGAAATTTCACGATATTTTATTGTTTTTTTATGAGTTGCTCCATAACGTTGACTATCGAATCATGAAAAAAAATATTGTGTCCGCATGCGCAGATAAAAAATATTTCATCCAACTGCTCAGATTTCACCAAATATTTAATATATTTACATTTCAATTACACCATATTATTTCTACTACATTTTGTCAAATTTTCTGAAACTAGTGTTAAATTCGCTAAAAAACCACTGCGTGATATCACAAAAAACCATGCAAAAAAATTTTGAGCTTTTAAAAAACTTCAATATATCTCCATGAATATACGTTCTATTCTTCCACAAATGAATGCATATATTGTACAATATCCTTATAGCCGTAAGCTACAGCGTTAGATCTTAGTGCATTTTATTTTACAGGGTGATCCCAAACATTATTATTTTTCTTTGATTTTTTGTTGACCCCCTAATTGTCCTTCTGATCAAATCGCCGTAGGTAAATAGGAAGTCGAACATATTCTTCATAATCCTGAAGTTCCAGAAAAATCCGACAAATATACCATTAAATATTCGACAAAATGTCTAAAATTGAAAGTGCCCGGTGATTAATGGTCATATAGTGCATATCTATGGATTTTCAAAGATTTTAAAAACCATTCTTTAGTCGGCAGGAATTGCATCATGTGTTGTAGAAGGAAAATATTGTTCGCATTACTCGAAATGTTAAAATCTTAGCAGCTCTCCACCATGGTCAGTCATCAGTTGCTAACTCCATAAATAAAAAATAAATAAACATGTTTAACCGATAGATATGAAGGAAACTGGAAAACTGCTAATTTTGTTCTCATTCAGATCAGAAATAATCATCATTTTATTCATTCGTGCTGACTGTTGGAAATCATGATGTGGGAAAAAAATTACCGAAATTGAAGAACCGGATTAAGAAGCTTTGAGGTCCTTAGCACAACATTCTTTAGCCCCCCCCCCCCTCTCTGCCACACTATAATTAAGCTGTGGAAGCTCAACAGATTTTATGTAATCCTTGTCTACTAAAGGTAATGTTTGCGCGTACACAGTAGAATATTGCCAGTTAATATGTGAAGATGTTGAAGGGCCAGATGCCGATTATTTATACGAGATTGCGAAACAGTTTTGGATAATGCTTTACTACTGCCAGAACCCTGTTATTCTACATCCTTCGAAGGCAATTAAAAAGTCCAAGAGTCTAGAATTGATGTAACTGGTTTTTATTTGTGTAAATCAGAAAAATATTCTAAACGTATAAAAAACATTGAGATGGGATAGCCTCTATTACAAACACGTCGTATTATCACGATAGACAGAGAAAAATGGACATAAAATCGCCAACAGAACTTTACAATATCAAGCCATGATGTCAAAATGACGCCAGCAGAATTTGACAGTTAGACTTTTATATTAAACATATATATTTTTACGTTATACACATATAAAATTTTGAAAAGTAACATCTCCAAGTCGAGTACCGCAATTGGCGAACACATAAGTTGATGAGAGTGGCATAACTTTAACATAAATGTTTGAAGATGGACGCCCATAAGATAAGACGCACATGGCCAGCTGAAAACGAATTTTATCATTGCTATGTTTATAAAACTACGTTAGCCCTATCAGGGGCGATGGCATGTTTATGAAACCACTTAATTTTAATTCCCAAACGCCACAATGGCACTAGAAGTTTGGGAAAATATGTTACATTTAATATGTATTTGAAATATAGCATTTTTCCTTATTTTGAAAGAAATTTGTTAGCAAATTCCGGTGTCACTTATTTATTTCAACACTTTAACTCTGAAAGTACTTTACCCCTAAAAGGGTTAAAAGGGGAAACAGAGAAAGTATACCAAAATGTTAAAATGAATATATTTTCTTTATTTATTTAAAACCGCAGGAGTGAACGAAATTAATAATGATAGAAGTGAAATTAAAAAAGTTAAATTACGTGTGTTTCAATAAAAGCTTTTTAGTGGGATAAAAGTTGAAATATTGAATTTAGCTTAAAAATATAATATAAATAAATTTTCGATTTTACATCTGCTTATAAAAGTTAAAGGAATTAATCTAGGGGAAGAATTAATTTTAAATATTTTATATTACAAATTTATGATCTTATCATCTACTTCTCTCTGAGACGAGAGCATTAAAAAATAATTAGCAAACCATGACTTCTTGATACACATATACATCACATATAAAATACACAATAAAAATTCACATATAAGATGGCATAAAAAAATAATAATGGCATTGCAACATATTGAAGAGCTCAATCATCAATTGACTAGTCAGAGAATTATTATTTTTAGGTAGCTTTCTTTACAAAAAGCTACCTATTGCAGCCGTTCGGAGGATAGCGATTTCAAAAAATTTTGGTATATTTTCATCGATCATGACCCCCAGACCCCGAAACCACCCTCCGTTCAAAATTGATATATATATATATATATATCTGACCTATGTCACACTGTAACTCTCGTATTTATGAACCGATTTGGATGTAATTCGGTGTGTACATAGTACATACCAATGTCTCGACCGAGTTCGTTGGCCAGCTTCATCCGCCATTTTGTTTCAAAATGGCGGCCATTTAAAAATTTTTAAAAAATTTGAAATTTGAAATGTGGTACCAAAAAATTGAAAATGGAAAAATATTTTTTTCTTATGTATTTGACCTTTATACAAAGAATCCGTAGCAGGTTTTGTTTCGTCTATATCTTAAAAAATGGCTGAGTTATAGCATTTTGAATTTCTAGCGAAGCTGACATTTTGAAACGTCCTGAATTTTGTCACGCTATAAAAGGCGTATTTATGAACCGATTTGGATGTAACTTCGTTTATACATAGTACAGACCAATGTCTCGAACGAGTTCGTTGGCCAGCTTCATCCGCCATCTTGTTTAAAAATGGCGGCCATTTAAAATTTTAAGAAAAATTTAAATTTGAAATGTGGTAGCAAAAAATTGAAAATTGAAAAAATATTTTTTTCTTATGTGTTTGACCTTGATAAAAAGATTCGGGAGCAATTTTTGTTTCGTCTATATCTTAAAAAATGGCTGAGTTATAGCATTTTGAATTTCTAGCGTGGCTGACATTTTGAAACGTCCTGATTTTTGCCACGTGATAACAGACGTATTTATGAACCGATTTGAATGTACCTTGGTGTGTACATAGTACACATACAAATAACTCAACCGAGTTCGTTGACCAGCTTCATTCGCCATCTTGTTTCAAAATGGTGGCCATTTAAAAAATTAAAAAAAGATATTAAATTTAAAATGAGATACCAAAATTTGGAAAATGAAAAAGATTTTTTTTGTATGTGTTTGACCTTAATACAAAGATTCCGGAATAGATTTTGTTTCGTCTACGTCTAAAAAAATGGCTGAATTATAACATTTTGAATTTCTATTGTGGTTGACATTTTAAAACGACCTGATTTTTGTCATGCGATAACAGGCGTATTTATGAACCGATTTGAATGTAACTTGGTCTGTACATAGTACATACCAATGTCTCGACCGAGTTCGTTGGCCAGCTTCATTCGCCATCTTGTTTCAAAAGGGTTGCCATTTTTAAAAAAAATGTAATTTAAAATTTAAAATGAGGTATTAAAAAATTGGAAAATGAAAAAGATTTTTTTATGTGTTTGGCCTTGATACAAAGATTCTGGAGCAGTTTTTGTTTCTGAAAATTTGTTCTTTTGTTTATATCTTAAAAAGTGGTTGAATTATAGCACTTTGAATTTCTATCATGGCTAACACTTTGAAACGATCTTGTATTTGTCAAGCGATACCACACGTATTCGCCTATTTCGATGGAAGAAGGCATGTGGATAGTATACATCAATATCTCGACCAAGTTCGCTGGCCAGCTTCATCAGCCATCTTGTTTCAAAATGGCGGCCATTAAATTAAAAAAAAATTATATTTAAAGTGAGGTGCAAAAAAATTAGAAATTGAAAAAGGTTTCTTTCTTAAGTATTTGACCTTGATATAAGGATTCAGGAGCATTTTTTGTTTGTCTTTATCTTAAAAAATGGCTCAGATATAGCAGTTTCAATTTCTAAAGTGGGTGACATTTTGAAAAATCTGATTTTTTGCCTGCGACAGCACTCGTATATATCAACCGATTCCGATATGAGTGAGCATGTGCACAGCAATTACTAAGGTCTCGACCAAGTTCACTGGTTAGCCTCATCTACCATGTTGTCTTAAAATGGCAGGCACTTTAAGAAATCGCCGAATTTGGCAGCCAAATATAAGTGACTTTAAATAAAAGCAGCTTGGATAAAGCTGGCTAATTCTCATTCATAATGATTTAGTATTGATAAAAATTAGTATTGAATCTCCTACATTCTGTTTCCACTTAATTGATCTTCGTGTGTTTGAATAATATAAGTTGGCTTTTTAAAAATAAGGAATATGAAAGCTACCTCTTCCTCCCAGCACTGGCCGGAAGGACTTTTTTAAAAACAGCATACCAATCCTGTGGCATAAAGTTTAAGAGTATATCCAAATTCAAGTGCGCATTTCAATAATAGCTCATCTTGAATAAGAATAGGTCGATAAAAAGTTTTTTAAGTTGTTCTGGAGATCTCCACTTTTCACACTAATATTCAATATGTGCAGATATACGTATGTGCAATGTCCAATATGTGCAATGCATATCAGAATATTTTTTAAACTTGAAGCACTACCCACACAATTAATTAAGTAATGTGTTTGGCCTTTTTTTAGACTGTTGAACAGGCTCCTACCTGCCGGGCTTTTGCCTAGCTGAACGGGTTGATGCCTTGCAATAAGAACAAGATTCGCATGATCTCCGCATGCTGTAGATCTATTTGACAAGCCGCTGTGCTGTCGTGGCTGCATTTCTCTTACCTTTGTTGCTTTTTCTAAGTTGCCCGTTTTTAACTGATGTTTAGATGAGTCGAGTCGGCACTGCACAGCGCAGCGAAGTCATGTTGAGCAGATGTGAGATACTGGAGTAATTACTGACCTTCTTTTTCTGACTGTTATTTGTTTGTTTGTCCTAGTTGAGTTTATAATTTACACTTATCCTGTGTTTTTCAGTGCTTGACTTTAATCTTGTTGTTGGTTCTCTTTTGTCAGGATGAGTTATCTCTGATTGTGTTTATGTTAATTACTCCTTTTAGGTAGATTTCGTATGAAATACTACCTATTGGGATCGTTCCTATGTTGGAATTTCTAAAAAAAATTTGCAGATCTACACCGATCATGACCCCTAGAACCCAAAACCACCCTCAGTAAAAAACTTTATCTATCTATCTATCTATCTATCTATCTCTATATATATATCACTTTCTTCTGGACACGATAACTTTCGTAATTCTGCACCAATCTCTTCCAAACTGATACATAAAATTAATGGTCATAAAATCTCGGTCAAGTTCGTTAATGGGTAAAATCGGACCAAGGGGAGGGAAATAGGGAGGGGTTTTGTGAAAACAGAACCCCCCCCCCCCATAACTTCTTAATTTTTGTACATATCAAATCAGTTTAAAGTTTTTATTACTTCTAAAAATAGGGCCAAAAATTTATCTATCACAGATTTTTGATAAAGTTAAAAATGGGCTCAAGGGGCGCAAAAAATAGGGTTTTTGGGAGAAAAAAATTCATAACTTCGTCAATTCTCAAGATATCAAATTCAGTTAATTTTATTATAAATCTCCTTAACATTATCTAAAACTTTTATATTCACAAGTTTTTGATAGGAGCAATTCGTACCGCAAAAAAAAAACGAAAAACGAAAACAAAAAGGGCGTTTGAAGAAGAAAAAAATCCATAACTTCGTCAATTCTCAAGATATAAAATCCAATTAATTTTATCATGAATCTCCTTAACATTATCTACAACTTTTATATTCACAAGTTTTTGATAGGACCAATTCGTACTGCAAAAAAAAAATTAAAAACGAAAACAAAAAGGGGGTTTGAAGAAGTAAAAAATCCGTAACTCCGTCAATTCAAAAGATATAAAATCCCCATGAATTTATCATATATCTTCTTAATATTGTCTACAACATCTATATAGACAAGTTTTGGATAGGACCAATTCTTAGAGCAAAAACAAATTAAAAATACATACCGGTTGAAGAAAAAAAATGATCTTAGTAAGGGTGTATTCAAATCCAAACTGCTTGTTTTCTGACTCATTTTACAATTCATTTTTGCTCTCAAAGGCTTCCAATTGGTACGTTTTCTTACTCAGAAACTGTATAATGTACCGTAATGGTCAATTTTCTGATAGGGGCAGAATATATTTTTTTAAATGCTGTTAAAAAGGGCATTTTGAACCGAATTTACCGAAGCGGATTGTGTTGGAAAAATCATTGTATTAAGGATGCGCTTAAATCCAAACTGCTTATTTTCGGACTGGTTTTTAAATTCATTTTTGCTCTCAAACCCATTTAATTGGTAGATTCGCTTATTCAGAAACTATATAATGTACCGTAATAATCGATTTTTAGATAGAGGCAGAATATATTTCAAAAAATGATGTCAAAGTGGGCATTTTGAACGGAATTTCCCGAAGCGATTGTGTTAGAAACGAAAAATATTGTCCTTCTGAGAAAATAGTTGTTTATGTATCAAGTTTTAATTAATTGAACAAAACATAAAAACACCGGCCGCTTATAAATCTCTTCAAAAATCACGTCAGCATGTTTCATATTTTTTTTTATTAAAAATGAATCTGGAATTATGGCAGAAAATTTCGAGTTGTTGAGCATGGAAAAGTATTTTTTTTTAATGCCGCCGTAACATGATTCTGATAAACCAGCTATTATATGAAAATGAAATAAAAACTCGTCAAGAGCGGCCAGATAAAATTGTTAAAGTGGATTTATCTCTAATCATGATTTAGTTTTTGTTTGTGAAATTAGTATATTTGACTTCGAAATCTACCTCTGCCTGTAGGTCGGGCCGGCAGGGATTTTCACTTTCTTCTGGACACGATAACTTCCCCAATTCTGCACAAATCTCTTTCAAACTGATACATAAAATCAAGGGACATAAAATCTCGCTCAAGTTCGTTAATGGGCAAAAGCGGACCAAGGGGATGGAAATAGGGAGGGGTTTTGTGAAAATCGAAAAAACCCCATAACTTCTTAATTTTTGTACATATCAAATCAGTTTAAAGTTTTTATTACTTCTAAAAATAGCGCCAAAATTCATGCATCACAGATTTTTGATAAAATTTAAAATAGGCTCAAGGAGCGCAAAAAATAGGGTTTTTGGGAGAAAAAAAATTCCTTACTTCGTCAATTCTCAAGATATCAAATCCAATAATTTTATTATACATCTCCTTAATATTATCTACAACTTTTATATTCACAAGTTTTTAATAGGACCAATTCGTACCGAAAAAAAAATTAAAACCAAAAACATAAAAGGTGGGTTGAAGAAGAAAAATTTTAATAACTCCGTCAATTCACAAGATATAAAATCTCCATGAATTTATCATATATGTTCTTAATATTGTCTTCAATATTTATATAGAGAAGTTTTTGATAGGGCCAATTCTTACAGCAAAAACAAATTAAAAATACATAGCGATTGAAGAAAAAAATCATCTTATTAAGGGTGCATTCAAATCCAAACTGTCTATTTTCTTACTCATTTTTAAATTCATTTTCGCTCTCAAACGCATCCAATTGCTAGATTCTCTTATTCAGAAACTATATAATGTACAGTAATGATCGATTTTTTGATAGAGGCAGAATATATTTCAAAAAAGGATGTCAAAGTGGGCATTTTGAACAGAATTTCCCGAAGCGATTGTTAGAAACGAAAAATATTGCCCTACTGAGAAAATAATTGTTTATTAATCAAGTTTTAATTAATTGAAAGAAAAATAAAAACACAGGTCTCTTATAAATCTTTTAAAAAATCACGTCAGCATGTTTCATATTTTTTTTTAAATTAAAAATGAATCTGAAAATGTGCCAGAAAATTTCGAGTTGTTGAGTATGGAAAAATATTTTTTTTAATATCGCCTTAACATGATTCTGATAAAACCAGCTATTTTATAAAAAGGAAATAACAACTCGTCAAAAGCAGACAGACGTTAAAGTGGATTTATATCTAATAATGATTTTGTTTTTGTTGGTGAAATTAGTATACTTAACTTCGAAATCTACCTCTGCCTGTAGGCCGGGCCGGCAGGGATTTTTTGTGTTTAGCTATCTCTGTCATGGGTAGTTGTCATTTTGATATCTTTGTTTCACTCTTGTCGCTTAATACTTGGAGTTGTCATTTGATCGTGATTGTTCCTATCATTCAAAGTGATGCTTGTAATCATTATCAGTGTTTGATATTCTTTGGTGTTTTATTACTGTCATTTGACGTCGTTTCTTGGTGGTTTGACTCGTGGGATGGTATCGCTGGTGTTGGTAATAGTTGACTATTTCATTGGCTGATACTATTTCATGAGTGCGATAGCCGGCCATTAGTTTATTTTATTCGATTTCCACCACCAGAATGCAAACTGTGAATTTTCACTTTCATTTCCTTTGTTATCTCTGTGCCATTGTAGTCCTGCTAGTATGCTAACTCATTAATTTCACTAATTATTAACAGCTAATTAAAAATTTATAACTCATCTCTCTTATTTTAATTATTTAGCCAGGGCATTGGAGGGGAATTTCGTATTAAATTCCTTATCTCTTAGTATTAACCTTTAATTAACAAAATCTATTATTATCTCCATTCCTTATTATAAAAATTATTAATTGTTAATTAACCTATAATTATATAAAAATAGTGGTATGCTGCAATTTAACTTTTATCTTAAATATTTACTTTTAATATACTGTTCTCTTGGGCTCGCCCTGACATTTTCTCATATTGTTTATTAGTCATTCTGTTTGTTTTGACATTTTAATAATTTTCATTGAACAGGGTCTTCCAGCCTGCTGGGACTTCCGGGCTCGTTGGTGGGTACTGGGGTTTCAGCGGGAAGGGGGATATGTGTTTTCCCCTCGTGGACTAATCAGCTCCTATACCGAAAGGTTGGCTGTCCACGAGTTGGTGATTAGTGATTAGTAAGCTTGATTGCTTGTTACGCTATAGAGGTGGAACCAGTTGTAGCAATTAGTTATACACATATTAGTTTATATGTGTAATATAGCGTCTATATTATGAGATGTCTGTTGTCACTTGCTTGGATCTCTATTTATTTTATCATGGTTTTTTGGTTGAATTACATGAAAAAAAAAGGGGGGGGGGGCAGCCGGGCTGAAAAAAAAATTGGGCCTATTGGCTCGATATAACAAAGTTAAGAGAACCAAACTAAGCTGATAAAATATGAACAGTTTTCAATGTACGTGAAAGGCATTGGCATGAGAATAAGTATAAATTCGCTGCACGAGCCAATGCTTGACAATATCAGTATAGAAATATAAGATGTCCAGCGTAGAGATCGGTATCGGACAGTTGCATCGTTTAATTTTTTTTCAACAGACTCGGACCAGGCCATGCTCCGACTTACATTTGATACTATATACTCAGGCCTGGCGGAAACTAGACTTAATTGTTCCCAGGACGCGTCAAGCAAGCAATTTGTTTTGTAAAAATAGTAATAAACATAATAAGCTTCTGTTAACTGAATCTCTTTGGAAATATACTTTAATATTGTTATAGAGAAATATTTTTAAAAATCTACTTTTTTTTATTATAGAGTTTAAAAAGTTTTGATGCTTTTAACTATCTTTTTGTTCTTTTATTCTAAACTTTTATTCTAAAATTTTTAATGTCTTTTTTTTTTTTTTTTTTTTTAATGTAACAGTCAAAAAGTCTAAGTGAAAAGTTAATGTTGCTTTTTTGCATTCTATTGCTTGTGAATATAAGTACTCTAAAATTTACTATAGAATTTCCCCAAAAATATGTAAGCAGTATCCATTAAAAAATCTTAATTGTATTTAAAGAAAATTTTGAATTTTTTGTTGAAATTGAGTCGGATCGAGCAGGGCTATTGATTTCATTGATTTTTGCACGGGGTGGGTCTAATTTTACTGATTTTTGAACGAGCTGGACCGGACCGTGAGCTGCAAAAGTCTAAACGGGCCGGTCCCGTGCAGACCACTTACCCACACTGCGCCTTTCCTGACTTAATATAAATCCATCTTCACATACAATTGCTGCCATGACCAGGATGACAATCATTTATGCGAAATAGCTGAACAGTTCTGTATTATTACTAACAGTTCTTTACTATTGCAAGAACTGGGTCGTTCTATATCCCTCGAAACTAATTTTAAAATCCAGGAGTCTAGAATTGATCTAGCTTGTTTTATTTGGGAAAATCAGAAGAATATTGTAAGCATACAAAGTATTTCAAATGAAAATCAAATTTCAAACTAATTGCTTAAAAGGCGCAAAGGCCAACCTAACCTAGTGAAAAAGATTCCATGCCGGGACTCGAACCCGGGCCATCAGTATAGCGCACTGACGTTCTACCGACTGAACCACATGGAACGATATTCAGCCTGGAACTTCTCACAATCACAGGTTGGCAAGCCTACAAACGCAGCACAAGAAGGAATATTTTTCCGTGAGCCACCGACAGGGGCAAACACAGACTCAAATTACATGAAAAAAAAGGTGGACCAGCCTGGCTGAAAACACATAATTGGGCCTATCGGCTCGATATAACAAAGTTAAGAGAACCAAACTAAGCTCATAAAATATGAACAGTTTTCAATGTACGTGAATGGCATGAGAATAAGTATAAATTCGCTGCACGAACCAATGATTGACAATATCAATATAGAAATATAACATGTCTAGCTTAAAGATCGGTATCGGACATTGAATTTAATTAGGAGTCTGCGTTTGCGCCATGTCGGTGGCTCACGGAAAAATATTCCATCTTGTGCTGCGTTTGTAGCCTTGCCAACCTGTGATAGTGAGAAGTTCCAGGTTGGGTATCGTTCCATGTGGTTTAATCGGTAGAACGTCAGTGCACGATACTGATGGCCCGGGTTCGAGTCCCGGCATGGAATCTTTTTCATTAGATTGGCCTTTGCGCCTTTTAAGCAATTAGTTTGAAATTTGATTTTCATTTGAAATTGCAAGGCGAATGTTTCTCCCTAGAAAAATTTCCAAATGTTAGCATACAAAGTACTATGAGATGGGATTGTCCCCATTACTAACACGCATCTTATTTTTACGATCAATGTAAAAAAAAAAAAGAGTAAAATACAGAAATTGTACTGTCAATCGAGACGCCAGTACTATTTCCGCATCTTTACGGAAATTTTTTCCCGTAAATTGCAGAAAATTTTCCGTTTTTCTGGAATTTATGGCGGAAATTTTCCGTTAAAATACGAACTATTACTGGCGTCTCGATTGCCAGTACAATTTCCGTATTTTAGTCAGTTTTTTTTTTCTTTTCTTTTTTTTACAGTGATAGACAGAGAAGAAGTGACCAATTAAAATCGCCAACAGCACTTTACAATCTCAAGCCATGGTTATGGTTAGACTTTTGCACATATGAAATTTCGAAAAGTAACTCGCCAAGCCAACTATTACATTTGGAGAACATATAAATTGGTTAAAAGGAAGCGATAAGCCTAATATAAGCATTTGAAGATAGGCGCCAATAAGACGTACACGGCCAGTTGAAAACGAATTTTATCATTATGTTTAAAGAATTGCGTTAAAATGAGAAACAGCGATATATCGAAATGTTAAAATGTTTATGTTTTCTTTCTGTATTTAAAACCGCAGAATTATGAACAAAATTCATAATGATAGACATGAAAGGGAAAAAATAACTTTTGTTTAAATAAAAGCTTTTAACGGGGATTAAAAAAAAAAAAGAAGAAATATTGAATTTAGCCTAAAAATGTTAGATTTTATATTTTTACATCTGCCTATAAAAGGTAAAGGAATTAATTTAGGGGAACAATTAATTATAAATATTTTATATTATAAACATATGATTTTATCATACTATAATTGCTAATATTTCAAAAAAAAAAAAATCTTTAATTTTTACCATTAGGCATTTGTCTTTATTAAGCATTGTCATTATAATACAAAATATCGTTAATGAGATTTTGTACGTGATATGTTGCTTGGATTGAGTAAATATAGCACATAAGAAGATGCTTATGCAAATGAATTTAGGTTTCTCACATCACAGTAATTTTAAGGGAATGGTTGAACAAATAATTTTATTTAAAATATTCTTAAAACACTTTTGGTTATTATATCTTTCATGTGTAGTAAAATTTAGGTTTTTAGATTAAAACTCCCATATTTCTGTACGTTATGCTCGGGTTCTGTTTATATCGCAAGAAATTATCCAACTGATTTAAACCGTGATAACCATCAGTTGATGGCAGAAATAAACATTATATCTAATTAGGAATAGTTTCACAACTCAATCGAGCTTTGTTCTGGAGAATGATGGGTACTTTTCTGTTTTCTAATGCTACACTGTTAATAATTTCTGTAATAATAATAATAATAATAATAATAATAATAATAATAATAATAAAAACAACAAAAAAAAAACCACGAGACTCTCTGTAAATTTGCACCGGTTAAATGCATTCAATTGGGTTTCTGGCTCATCATTTTACAAACATTTCCCTTTTCTTTTCCCTGTAGGGATTCCCTTGCCTTTATTTAAAGATATTTTTACCCGACTGAAAAGAAGGGTTATGTGTTTCACGTGTATCTGTGTATGTGGATTTCTTTATACCCTGAAACATCCCAACGGCTGGATGGATTTTTATGAATGAGGTCTCTATCGATTTGTCTTAATCTTCCGATGGTTATATGATAGGTTTTGTTTTTATAAATTTAAAATGGCGGCCGTAAAATACAAAATGGCGGTAGAGACGAAAAAAAAATTACGCACCATATTGAGTGGCATATCATTGGAGAGATCTTTCAAAATGAATACGATATTTCATTGACTATTTTACAGTCAGAATTTCCGTTTAAATATTACAGCCTGAAAGTTGTGTATGTAGGATTTCTAGCTTTACTGCAACTCTAACCTTCAAGGACATCTATAGGCCTCATCAAAACAGTTTTTATAGATAGGAACCAATAATTAAACACAACTTAAAAGTCATCAATACAAGTAAATAAAAAATAGGTAAGAAATATAAAAAATAGTTTCACATTGATGAGAAATAATTAATTAGTTGGCTTTTATTCAGTCGGGTTTAATTTAATTACTTGTTATTTTTGCTGTGACATGTAATTCAAAATACACATTTTAAAAATTCTTTTACAATTTGAATAGATAGTATTTAAGAAGAAAATTTAGTTTTAAAATTATTTTACAGTAGACTCCCGATTATCCGAGTTAATAGGGACCAAGCTCACCTCGGATAAGCAAAAAACTCGAATAAATCGGATTTACACAAATCGTCACCAACTACGGAGATGAAATATAAATTTTCACTTCATTCATTCATTTTTATGGCACTAGCAATATTTCTTTGGTATACATTTCCGTTACTTTTAAGAAAAACGGGGAATGAAATTGTTTATTTGAAAAAGGCCTTGATAGTTTTTTGTTTGTTAAATGTCAATTTTGCTGAAGTTTTTTTTTTTTTTTTTTTTTTTTTTTGACTGCAGTATTACGCTACTGCATAGCTATCAATTTCTAAGATTTTTCCTTACCACTAAAAGTTACAAGTAAATTTTGCACAATTCAATCGCCGATATCTATCAATTGTTAACGTTTAAATAATGGCAAATATTTGTATTCAATTTTAGAGGTAACAAAACCGTACAAATTGGCAGCTGTGTGATTCTCTTAGTGTCATGAAAATTACAGGTGTAGCCTCTTCTTTCTGCTCAAAGTATTAAATAGTTTTTTTTTTTTAATCGAACTTATACTTTTGGAAAGGATCATTTTCTTCTGATGGACTGATTGCTTCCATTATTATGAAACAGCCATTATTGAAGTGTTAGGTGAAGATGAAAGAGCAGCCTTCATTTATAATGTCTGTTTCATAATAATGGAAGCCTTCAGTCCATCAGAAGAAAATAACTCGGATAAGCGGGACTCGGATAATCGGGACTCTACTGCATTAAAAATTAGAATATTTCAGATAGGGAAAATTCATCTCTGCGGAGTCGTAGCGGGGATTTTTATCGACAATCAGTTTGCAATTGTTTTATTCACCGTGCGCATGAAGCTTGGTACTGTTAAAAGTAAATTAAAAGTACAGTCTGACCTCTATTTAACGAAGTCGCTAAATCCCGAAAAGAAGTTCGTTATATGGAAAATTCGTTAAATAGAGAGTCACCTTTTAAAATACTTTAAACTACATAAAACATATTTTAAACCCATAAACACTAAATATAATTTTTAAAAAGTAATTAATCACACTTTTTTTTATAAATTATATCTATTTGTTTTATATATTTTACCCTTCAAAAAGAAACATGGAAGGGAAATAAGAATGAAACAAAACATTGTTTGAAAATGCATTGTATTTTCAGTTAAAAAAAATAATTTTACATTACAATCACGATTTTTTATCCTGGTCGATAAGCTGTTTGGAGGAATACCAAATTTTAAAGCAATGTTCTTTTTCTTCACGCTTTTATCCACCACATCAAGATTTTTTTTTCATTTTATCCCAAGCACTTTCTCTTTGACATTTTCGAGCTAAAAGAACCGAAATACCAGCACGACTGAATGATCTAGAAAACGACAGACTCTAGCTAAAGCACACGAGGCAGACACTTCTTGGATGAAAAGCAAATAATCACAGCGATTTTACTGCTCTCGGTGAGTAAGGTGCTGGTAAGACCTGTTCACGGTCATTGGTCATCATAAAATGTGTTAAAAGAAAGAATAAGTTTGAAATGTACAGTAATATTTTGACAAATAGGGAGAAAAAACTTTTAGATTCCAAGAAAAAGTTCGTTAAATAGAGAATGTACTTCGCTATTTAGAGGTTATTTTACGAAGAAATTCGCGAAATGTTCTTGGTCCAAAGGAAAAGTTCGTAAAATAGAGAAATTTGCAAAATAGAGGTTCGTTAAATAGAGGTTCAACTGTATTTCCCTACGGAATTATAAAATACATCCTTCGCATGCAGTAAGAACAGCTCCAATAGCACGGTCAGTAAGGTATTCGTTCGTAATCCAGAGGACTCTGAATCTAATTCCGGGACGGCTGGAAATAAATATTATAAAAATAAAATGATACAGCAGTTCAAACTTATTCGAGTAAATATAATTCTTCGTTCAAAAATTCGATAATTTTGGAAAATAAACTAATTAAGTTTACAGTGTGTTAGGTGTTTTTATCGATGTAAATTTATAGTCTACTGTAAATTTACCGAATAATTTCTCTGTTATTTAACAGAATCTAATCTCTGTAATTTTACATAAGACTTAAGATAATGGATTATTAGTAGATTCTCTGTAATTTCTAATCTCTGTAATTTTACATAAGACTTAAGATAATGGATTACCAGAAATTCTCTGTAATTTTTCATAAGGCTTAAGATAATGGATTACCAGTAGATTCTCTGTAATTTTATATAAGACTTAATATAATGGATTACCTGTAGATTCTCTGTAATTTCTAATTTCTGTAATTTTACAAAAGGCTTAAGATAATGGATTACCAGTAGATTCCCTGTAATTTTACATAATACTTAATATAATGGATTACCAGCAGATTCTCTGTAATTTTACATAAGACTTAATATAATGGATTACCAGTAAATTCTCTGTTATTTTACAGAACTTTTTTTAATAGTGAGGCGGTAATGTTCCAGTTCGCTCGCATTGCATGTCTTCTATTTCTCTGCAGTAAAATCTTTCCCCGAGATTAAAAAAAGTCGCACTAAATTAAACTGACTTGGAATGGTATAACCAGTCACCATTGCGTTCTGTCGGTACATACTGGGTATAATAGCCAAAGCGTCTGCGCGATCCAAACATCGAGCTGCCGGCGTCGTCCGACGATTGTCGAATATAATTAATCAATTCGCCAACGATTACCACATTTTCACAACCTTGATCTGGGAAAAAGTTTCCAGAATCAAGATAAGGCTGAAAATAAATTTTGCGAATTCATTTGACACCAACAAATCAACTCTGTCTCTTTGGAAAAAAAGTCTTACTGATCATGTTTTTTACATGAAGTCCGAAAGCATACCGAAAGTTTTAAATATTCAATAGCAATTAAATGACAACTAATAAAGTTATTCTTGCAAGACACGATTTACTAAAGTTCCTTTACCAGGCTTCTTTGTTTCAATTCCAAATATTATCGATAAATGGCATTTCACTATCTCAAGCTATTAACACCCACAAAACCAACGTATAAAAGTGAATCAAAGTTCATAACTTTTAACGTTTATTTTTTTTTTTAGTTGTTGAAACGCCAAAAAATGGTTTGCGTTTCGAAATAACAAGATTATTTTAATCAATACTATCGTGTGAAACAACGTAGTGCCCTCAATCGGAAATATTTTCACACATGTTCGCACATTCCTCTCCTGCAAGAGAAATTTCAATAACTGTCCCCGTTAATTTGTTATTGAATTTATAAAGCGTTCAGTCCATTTTAGGAACACTCTCTAATTTGATTGAAACTGATTGAATTAAAAGTTACAGATTTAATTAAAAGTTACCTCGGCAGTTGGTCTTAAAATTTCTAAAATTTTCGCATGAGCCTAACATTCAACTTTTTTAATTACAGGAAAAATGTTTGCTTTCACGACCGCTGCTGAATTCTTATTACCAATAGCATCAACGGCCGTGGTAATCCAAGTTTACAATGCTACAATAGATATTTTCCCAGGCTTGATATTTGTATTATTGGGGATTTTGTCATGTACTCCTATTGGAATATTTTTGTAAGTATTTAAGAAATTTCTTACATTGTTTCCAAAACATGAATCCTTTCAATTAAAAAATATATATATAAAATATATTCAATCACGTCAAAATTTTTAAAACGCTCTTTCAAAAGCGTATTTAAAATATAAAGAAAACTGAAGCTTGGCTTAATTTCCAGTTCATTTGTCATTGATATTAGAAATTGGTTACTAATTCATTAAATATACGTCGATCAGCCCTTAACCGATGCACCATTCCTATATAAAGTATTCAGACACGCTCATTCCTAATATAAAACAATGAATATACCCGAAAATCAAACGATAGAATACAGGCAGTTTCTTTTTCAAAATATAAGTAATTTGAAAAGTATCTTTTAACTATCTGATACCTAATGCACCCTTCAAAGTGCATCTCTTTTTATACTGCGTATTTCTAAAAACAAATCGCAACAAGCAAGCAACAAGTTGAGAGAATATATGTTAGTAAGCAGTTTACACTCACAAGGGAACCACTTTTAGTGTTGCTCGCACCTAGCATTGAGACCTGGTGCATTTTAAAGCCATATACTATGAAGTTTGAGAATCGATAAAATTTTTCTGTTAAAATAATATTTCTTGATTTTACAGCAGCATAACTTTCTGAAAATGTAATTTTCGAGACCACTTATTGCACTATTAACATTGAAGTTTTTTAAAGAAAAGATTTAAAAATAAAAATTAGTTAATAATAAGTATAAAATATTGAAAAAAGTTTAAAAATTCCTTCAAGAACCCACGAATTTGATTTTGAAAAATTGCAACATTATATTCACATTTTTGGCGGGGAAACAGTTGGCGCTTTTTTTCAAAAGTGGAGCTTTTCGGCAACCCTAGCCAAATGTCATAACTGTTGTCTTGTGTGAGGAGTGGTTTGGACTTCAGTAGAAATTGTAATGTCCGTTGTTACCTAATTAGCCACAATAATTTTTCTAAATTGTGTAAAAATATTAATTTACTTTTAATACACCATTTAATACACCAACATTTCATTTTAAACATTCGAAACTTTTTTATTCCATTCAATTTCAAAAGAAAATAGTTTGCTTATTCAGTATTTCACTAAAAAATAGTTTTCAATGATTTTGGAATCTTTTATAGAATTATATTTACTATTTAGTATTGATCGTCTGCATAGAAAAAAAAAAAAAGAAAAACCTAATATTTGTTTCTTATGATATCAATTATTGAAAAAAATCGCAATCTGATATAATTATGGTAATATGTACTGTACATTTACTCATCAGATAAATCGGGCGGAAAAATTGTACCGCCATATTTGGCGACTTAACTCACTTTTGGTGTGAAATAAACAAATAAAAATGTAATAATAAAAAATTAAAAGTATAAAAAAGTATATAAAATATTATTTTAACAGAGAAATTTTATCGGTTCTCTAACTTTCATGTATAGGACTACAAATGCACCAGGTCTCATTGCTAGGTGCGAGCAACACCAAAAGTGGTTCCCTTGTCGGTACATTTTAAAATCGAATTTAAGCAATTACCACGCGGAAATGCAAAATCAGTCGAATTATTTTGTGAATCATTTTCTCCATTTTATTTTCCTTTCAGTTTAAAATTTAAAATAATGTTTTTCACCAGGACATTCCCTAAATTTTTATTGCGCACTGTAATCAATTGTATGTGACATATTTTATGTTATTGTTATAAGTATTTTTTTTCTCTTTTGTTTTATATGAATCATTTTACATGTAACTATGAATCAACTTTGCTTTAGGTGGCTCTATCGTTTACCCTCTGTAAATTACGAAGAAACGGAGACAAGAAGAAGCTAACCTGAAAAGACTAAAGCAACGAAATATTGACTGTTTAATTTTTAAAATAAAACTATATAATAAGCAAAGGGACTTAAAAACCTTTTAATAAGCTGACCTACTGGTTTCATACGCACAAACATTCTTAAGATCAGTGATGATAGGATAAACTACTTTCGCAAAAAAACTTGAAATATGAACTTGATAAAACAAACATCGCGAGATTCCAGGTATCCTGAAAAATGTCCTCTAACAAAAACGATCATTTATAAACTTCTAAATGCAACATAAAATGTCTAAATGCAGAAACTTTGTAGGAAAAAGGAGCTTTAGCATTTTCTGGGATAGCGGATTCATTGCCTATTGGTTTTCTATGAAGAGTACGTTCCATGGTGATTTTGATTAATAGTACAACCAAATAAGGGGAAGGGATGCTCAATTATGTTTAAGTTCTGAAGTAAACTTAATTTTAGAATCAAGGTTAGTAATTTGACCTCAGAAGTTAAGGTATATTTATGTTGCCATATCGCATCCTTGCTTTAAAAGTGACATAACTCAAAAATCTCCGTTTTTCAGAAAATGCGAAAAACTGTTTCCGGGCTGTGTAAGTGTCAGTGGCCACCTTGCAAACACAACTGCTATCTGGTGGCTGGGTTTTCAGTGCATTATCTGGTAACTCAAGTGATTGGTAGAGGCGTAAAAACCAAGTAGAATGGCAGCCATAACTCAAAAAACCCAATTTTTGAGTTGTTACACTTTTGAAGCAAGGGTGGGATATGATGAAAATATCGTACAAACATCCGAGATGTAAGGGGAGGGATATAATAAATTTATTATTCTGCTTCAATATAGGGAAACCCATAGAGCCCCATTTGAATCTATATTCAAAATAATGCGATACCGATGGGTTCGCCTATATCAGGATTATTATCCTAATTTATAATACGTCCTCTTGAAGCAGATGTTTATAATAAATTTGGTTATATTGAACGATATTTGCATTATATGGCAACACAAAGATGCCTTACTTAATAACTTCTAAGCTCAATTTAATAACCTTGATTCTGAAATTGAGCCCACTTTGGAAGTTGAACAATAATGGAACACTCCACTATTTGGATGTACTATTAATCAAAATCCATCATGGCAAGGAACGTACTATTTATCGAAAACCAATAGCCAATCAATCCACTATCCCATAACATACTGAAGCACTTTTTTCCTACAAAGTTTCTGCATTTGGACATTTTATTAAGAGAATCTTCACAATATGTACTTATGATCAGTTAACCGAAGAACTAAATAAAATACGTGATATCGCAAGAAATAACGGCTTTAAAGAAAGCACTATAAATAGATTAGTTCTGAGCATGAATAATAAAAAGAAAAGTAACTTCAATGATAAAAAATTCCACGATAGCTGCTTTACAAGATTTTCTTGAGTTCTTTGAAAGATTGAAATATGCACTTTACAAATTTAATATTCGTCTCATTGCAAAATCGACCATGAAATTAAGCAAGTCAGAAACTGTTCGTCAAACGTGGCAAATGAGGTGCATCCGTACTATAACTATTTTTATAAGTATTCAGATCTTGGTGCAATAGCTGTTGCACTCTTATGCAAAAATGCATGAATTAATAAATTTATTACAATTATGTATATTAAATTCAGTAATACGGAAATAATAAGACTCCATCTTACGAGGCTAACGAAAAAGAAAGGCTACCGCGGTGCTTTACGCGCATCTTTTTTTACAGACCGCTGGAGTCACGTGATGCTCAAATGCACCAATGCAGGTGTACGAAAAGAGCATAACCTCACTCTAGCGGTCTGTAAAAAAAAGATACGAGGAGTGCACCGTGGTAGCCTGTCTTTTTCGTTAGCCTCGCTATCTTAAATGTGACGTCATCACCATGGCAATCTAGATTCATTACCTATCATGGGATATCACTGAAATAATTACGTATGATAGGATTTAATGGAATGAAGAATTATTTTATTAATATCTTTTCAAGTTTTGATTCGATTTTCATAAAATTTGAAATGACTCCACAAACTTCTGCAACGATTCCATATATTTAATTTCAAACCATTCGGTTGGGTTGTTTTTGCTCTGTTATAGCGGACAGACGAACGGATGAACCAGACAACGACTATAGGTGCTAGATATTTACATACAGTAAAACCTCCCTAAAGCGACCACGTTCCGTTCCAATAAAAATTGGTCGCTCCGAGAGGTGGTCTCTTAACGGAGATCATGTTTAAATCTAGATTTTAATTTTTGAAAAAGGGTAACAATTACTGTTACTAAAAATTATTTTTCCCATTAGGAAAAATATTTAAATTTAAGTATCAAAACAAAAATTAATTACATAAGTTAATTACTGCAGAGTTTAAAAAATGAACACATTGACGTTTGCCTTTATTTTACGGTTTTATCTTCTATGACTTTTATTTCCAAGTCCTTTCAAAGTTCAGTAAATAAATGCATTTTTTTTTTCTTTGTGTGTGTGTGTGTGTGTGTTTTTTGGACGGGAACAAATTATGACGATTTCATTAACTTATCTATTTTTATGAGAGTTTCCTGACAGAATAGGGCAGGGGAGTTTATTGACCGCCATCCTTAATTTGCCATCAGCGTTAAATTCATTGACTAAAAAGGCACAAACGGTGTTACACACTTAAAAGTTACCGGAATAAATAAAAATTCTAAACTTAGTTTAGAAGTTTGATGTTAATGCGTTCTTCGGAATTATTATTCTAATAAAACCTTCTTCAAGCGACCAGGAAAAAACGGAATTTGTTTTATTTTCTTCAAAGAAATGGGTCGCTCATGGAGTGAGTTCAACTGGGGAATAGAATTAAATTAGTATTGAGTCTAGGGAATAAATTTCGTTCCATGAAAAAAATGGTCGTTCAGGGAGGTGGTCGCTTAATGGAGGTGGTCGCACAGGTAGGTTTCACTGTAATTAGGAACGCACCTAAAAACATAGTCTGTAGAAAAACAGACCAAAAAGAACCTGATCAACTATTGGGTGTATATGAAATTCCGTTCACCAAAGCTGATGGAACAATGATATATGACGAACAATGATATATGACGAATAGTAAGTCTAAAACAAGGATAAAAAGAACATATAGCAGATATCATATATAATTAAAAAAAACTACAGCTTTAGCCTGACTCAGCGGCGTAGCTACCGTGGAGCAGTTGGAGCAGACTGCTCCAGGCGCACGAATCCTAAGGGCGCAAAATTAGAAAAAGAGAAATAAAGATTTCTTAAAATATTTGCATATTTTTTTCATTATTAATCAGACATTATAGATGAACCTTGTTACAATCAGCGTATTCCTATGATATTTTACCTTGTTCTTAACCTCAACTATTTCGATTTAAAACATGTTTTCATACACAGTTGAAAGAAATGACTTCTATTCAGGAAGTTTTAATTCATATTGTAGCCTCAAGTAACTTCTGCAGCACCGTTTCAGCATGCCTGATTTTTTTCTGTAATTTTTCTGGAGACGCCTGTTGAAGATTTTCAGATCTTAAAGTAATCAAAACTTATTTAACAGGGTTCTCATCGGTCACTTTACTGGCTACCACTATTTCCAAAAAATAATCTTTCTGGTACATTTCTACTAAAAATGTTTTAGAAATTTATCATGATGTGGAAATAATGGTAGCCAAAGAATTCACCGCTGAGAAACCTATATGTACGATGTAACAATAGTAATTTTCGATAATTTACGATTTGGAAAAAAACAGCCTGACAAGTTGAAGAAAATTATTGACCATTTTACAGACGAAATCCATGAAAACGAAAATTTTGAAGGGTTTTTTTTTCGTTTGTTTTGTGGAAACTAAATATGCATGAATATAGATTACAAAACAATAATAAGAGTTGAATTTAAACATATTCTACATAAGACAACGGCGACAAAATTTAGACGGGAGGGGGGTGAGGGGAAGTAACAACTTAAATTTTGTGAGTATTGTTTTTGAGATTTTGAAAATATTGCAAATGTCAAATGCAGAATCGATAAGCTTCAAAAAGAGAGAAAAAGTTAAGTACCAAATTCAGTGTTCCTTAGAGCCTGATTATAGCCTATGCAAAATTACAGCACTTTTTTGTAACAGTATTTTTCCGCATTAAACCTTATTCAATCTCAGAATTTTAGGATTAAATAAGGCAGACTGGCCCGCTGGGTAACCGACCTGCGGATCGGTGCGCTGTAAACCAGGTAAAGCTGTTCCCTCCCTTCAGGTGAAGCTAATAGTTTTAAAATTTGCTATAAGCATCAGATCTGAAAAATCTTAAATCATTTAATAATTTTTTTTTTAAATCACTTTTTGAAGCATTTTTTATTAATGATTTTTATTTCTCTTTGCAAGGCAGACGAATTGATTTTTTTTTTCTTGAAAGTTTCTTTGCTTCAGAGGACAATTTAAATCTTTTAAAACCTAACGTATATATTCTGTAATTTTCTCTGTGACCAATAGCGACATGGTCTGCCCAAGAATTTTCAGCCTGTCTGGTACCAAAGAACGCGGCCTCTCTTTAAATATATATATATATGAATTTTATTTAGTTTTTTGTCAAATCATTTATCAAGTATTTGTTTGAAATGTGTAGGCTTCGTGTATTCGTACAATGCTGTGATTGTAATTTCCCCTATATAAATGTGTATTATATTGATTTTTGCGCTTGATGTGCAAAAGTATTGATACAGAATATTTTCGCAAAGAAAATGTAATTTAAACATTCTTTTTTGTTAAAAATTACATTTTAATATGAAAACGGGACTGTTTCAGTATTGTCTGTAAATGTGATAATCAAAACGGCGGTCAGGTATTTTTTATATACGTTAGAACAGGACTGTTTTTTTTTTTTTTAAACCGATTTTTCACGGAGTCATCGAGTTCGTATTTCAGACAAAATCGTGTTAAAGATATATGACAAGGCTTTTTTTTTTCCCTTCGTTGGCTGGCTTTTCTGCTTTCGTCGGTAAATTCCGTTTAAAACGTCAACTTTGACAATGTTTTCTGTAAGATCTATTGTGTTTACAAAAAATCCGGAAAACGCCTTTCGATTACAAAGTTTCTTAATAACAACACATGCCAGTTCTTGAGCGAAAATTATTAAAACGTGTATCATAAAATGGCCCCCCTGGATTTAAGAACAGCCTTAAGAAATAAAATCATACAAAATTCAGGTTCATTTAAGAGTATTATCACGGGCTCGGGCAACACCGGGTGGGTCAGCTAGTCTATACTAATAAAAGAAAGTTTCGCTCTATGTGTGGTGGCTAGTGAAATATATTGCACGTAGAAATCTGAAAATTTGGGTGAGGGTAGTCCAAGACAGGTGCTTATACACCTGGAGCTCAGATTTTTTATTTTTTATGACTGGCGCCCCTATAGCACCTTTCAGTTTGTATGCCCTGAATTGCTCAGAACTTGCCCCCTTTTTATCCGATCTTTTTCGTTTTGGGGGGCCTTTTCCCATTTAATTATTCTCCCTTTCTACATTCCAGTTAAAACACTGGATCCCTTGAAATTTTTGGGCGCCATGCATTTTTCACACCCTAATATTGTCAACCTCTCAATGCATAACTTTAAAATTGAGACTTGGACTCCTCTACCTGGTCCAGCAGCCTCATATTTTTATTGGGCACCTAGTGTCCTTTTTAAGAATTTCCCCCATTTTTTTTTTTCGCGCTTCTTTAAGATCTATTCGAATGATTAACCCTTTGGACTCCGGAGTCTCTTACACAAATTTTATTCGGTCGGCACCACTTTTTAAAAAGAAGTTTCCTTCAAGTACACAATTTCAAAAATGCTCTGATTAAATAAGGCAAATTTTATTTTCCTTTGTTACTGGTGCCATAAAACAAGTTTTGCAAAGAAAGATAATGTCGCCGCAGCGGCGACAACGGAGTGCAAAGTGTTAATACATATCCTATGCTTAATTTCGACTTATTGAGATCTAAAGCGCTAAGTACTAGAATCTTTTAACATGGTTTCATCTTAGGGTCCTGCTCTCAACTATCACTTGGCCCCTTTTGGACCTATCTCCCTTAAAAATGGTCTGATTCACTAACTTTTTTTTTGTAACAATATCTTAGAAAATCCAGCTACTACACGAACAACATAAAAAATTTTTAGACTTCAGCTACCACCAAATTTGAATATTAATCGTCTTCTTGGAGCCCTTGCCCAGCTACATTCCAGTTGAGACCTTGGGCTTGGTACAAGGCCACTTGAGTTTTTGTGCCCTAAATTGTTAATAAATTGCCCCCTTTTAATCCGATCCTCGCTTTTGGGGCTCTTTTTCCATTGAGTTTTTTTTTTCATTTTTACATTTCGGTTCAGACACTGGGTCCCCTAGGGTAACTTTTTGTGCACCATGCATTTTTCACCCACTAATTGTGTCACATTCTCATTGCATAACTTCAAAATTGAGTCTTGGACTTCTCTCCCCGAGCCAACACCTTCATATTTTTATTGGGATTCTAGGGCTCTTTTTTTAAGCATTTCTTTGAAAAAAATTTCTAATGATTAATACTTATACCCTATACTTAATTTTGACTAATTGAAAATCTAAAGCGCTAAGTACTAGGACCTTTTATCATCTTTTCATCTTAGGCCTTGCTCTCAATTATCAGTAGGCTCCTTTTGGTCCCCCTATAGAAATAGTCCGATTCACTAGGATTTTTTCTCTAACAATTTCTTAGGTCCTCCAGCTACTACATGAATTACAAAAAAATTACTCACACTTCAGCTACCACCAATTTTGAATATTAATCGGCTTCTTTGGGTCCTTGGTGCAGTTTCTTTAAAAATTATCCGATAGTCTTGCAATTTCCTTTAGTATAGTTATAGGGTCCTCCAGCTACTTTATAAACCATAAAAAATTTCTTTTACGCCATCTACCACCTTTTTCGAATATTAATCTTCTTTTACGACATCGACTTATGTTTACTCACTACAGCCGTGAATTAAAATTCGCGCTATTGTTAAAGGTAAGTGGTTAACTTTAAAGGGGATGGGATTTCATTCGTAAATTAAATATCACGTTAATATTAAAGGCAATTCGTTAAATTTACAGGAGGTGGGGGTAAGAAGCACCTTCCACTGCTTCGGGGTACATTCTTTCCTCGGATTATAGGGGGCCGATTTCAACAGGAATTGGTTCATTCAACCTAGATTACGATTCAGCTACTTTCTGTATTATGAAAGTTTGTCTTAGACTTCAGTTACCAATTTTCGAACATTAATGGTGCATTCTTTTCTCGGGTTCAATGTGCCCGATTTCAACGGTAATTGGATAATTAAACTCAGCTTACTATTCAGCTACTTTCTACATTGTTAAAGTTTATCTTAGACTTCTGTTACCACCATTTTCGAACATTAACGGCGCATTCTTTTCTGGGTTTTTATGGACTCCATTTCACTGGAAATTGTTATATTAAACTTAGCTTACGATTGTTTTAAAGATTATAGTTCCACCGCCAGGATTAGCATTCTTATCTCGGGTTCTATGGGCTCGATTACTACGGTGTTTACTCATTTAACTTAGTTTTCGATTGTCTCCGGCGCGTACGAAACACTCCTGGCATACACTGCCTTTGGTAACGGGGACCCAGGCCACAGGTTCGTTCAGAAAGTGGTTTGTCAGGAACACACTAGACGCTGCCAAAGGCAATGGACCACTCCTAAAACCAGGTTCATTTGAACTATATTATGAATATATAAAATCATACAAACTTGAGTTTTGTTTACATTATTATAACGGGCCCGGGCAACGCCGGGCGGGTCAGTTAGTTACATATATATATATATATATATGTGTGTGTGTGTGTGTGTGTAACTTCAAAACAAAATTACTCAGAACTTTTTTGAGAGACAAGAGGGCGCACAAAATTTACTTGCTCCAGGTCGCTGAATATGTAGCTACGCCACTGGCCTGACTACCTAACATTAAGCTTTTACAGATTAATTTTTTAAATAATAAAGTAACTTATTCATCAAGAGTTTTCTCCCCATCCATTATCCGCATATCAATAGAAATCTATACGCCCAGAGAGAACCTATGCCTTAATCAGCCTCCTTTGAGTTATCCAGAATTACCTAGTGTGAAATGTTTTATAAATTTAAAAAAAAAAAGCTAAAATTAATCACGTTTACATACAGTCCTCAGCAAAAGTTTAGACCAGTGTTTCTCAACCTGTGTGCCGCAGCACACCAATGTGCCACGAGATATTATCAAATGTGCCGCCAGGTTTCTTGATAAATAATTAAAATTATATTGTATCGTAACAACGATACGACATTTTCTATTTAGCATGTGCTTAACACTTAAAAATTACTTTCCTTCGCTTTCAGTTGACGACTATGAATGGTTAACGAACCCGTTTGTAATTTGCAAGACATCAAATTTGACAGCAACAGAAAAAGAGCAGCTCATTGATTTGAGAAACGATATGTTTGACAGTACAACAATCTCCGAGAAAAATTTAGATGAGTTTCGGCTTTCTGTCAAAAATGTGGAAGCTATTAAAATTCTTCTGCCTTTTTTCAACTTTATGGTTCTGTGAATTTGGATTTCAACATTGACAGAAATCAAGTCCAAGAAGCGCATCTTTTAAAATTTGACGATGATACACTGGTGGAAATTGATTTATGAAAACACGTTTTTTTTAACAAAAACTTCTATAATATTCATTAAAAATGAATGAAATTCCATACATTATACATGCTGCGTACAACAAACAATTTAGAAAAATAAAATTTCATGCATATTAATAAACTAAAATATAAGGTCAAAAATTAGATTTTAGTAACATAAAAACATGGAAATTGATTTATGAAATATCTTATTTAACTGAAATCAATAAGTAAAGCCGCTTTTATTCATCAGAATTGCTTTTATTGTAGATAGCATTAATAAAACAAGAGTTTGGATGCATTTCTGATCAATTAATTTCCAGCTTTGGCAGATTGAAGTTTTCAATTCTACAAATGATGTGTACTGCATTCCATTTGCATAAACCTTTGAAACAAGTTGTCCCCAAACGTTTTCGATGGGGTTCAGGTCAGGATTATTATGTGGATGATTTAAAAGAAAAATATTCTGTTCCACAAACGAATCTTTCATTGCATTTGAAATGTGAATACTTGCATTGTCTTGGATGAAGATTTAATCTAAGCCATAATATTGTCATTCAAATGGACGAAGCGACTTTTCTAAAACTAAACTGTAATCAAAAGAATTCTGGCGACCGTTTAAAATACAATTTCACTTTTGCCATCGCTGCCCAAATCATCAAACTTCCGCCACCAAAAGTTCTACTGAATGCAGATTTAGCTTCTTTTCGAAAATCCCTCCAACAATACTTTAAACCAACCGAGCCATCCATATTAATTTTTTTTTTCGTCGGAGAAAATGACTGTCTTCCAAGTATCACCCATTGCCATGTACTTCTCGCAATACTGCTACTGCAAACGCATCTGTTTTTGACGCAGAAGTAACTTTTGACCAGACTTCATTTCGACCATCTCAAGCTCCGTGAAGAATGTAAAATTTGCCTAACTCTTCAAGAACTTACCCGAAAGGATAAATCTGCACAAATCTGCTTTGAACCGTGAACGGCTTTCGATGCAAGTTGATGAATCCCTCTTTTCTTTTTAGGGTTTCGTTCATCTGACGAAACCCTTTTCGTCTCACTCCTTTGTCTGTCTGTCTGTCCGTCTGTCCGTCACAGAGCCCGTTCTCAGAAACTATACATGTTAGAGATTTGAAATTTTGGGTACTTATAGCTGAACACCTCACATCAAACAACAAATCATAAAATTTTGAAAAAGTTGGTAATTAACTGAATTACGGGCGAATTAACTTCTAAAATTAACCAATCCACCTTTTTAACGCAGATTCAAATGAACTTTCTCCAAATCATTTGTGTTTCTCCTAAGGTTTGCCAGTAAAATCAGCCGATGCATGGTTACCACGGAGGAAATTAAGCCGAAAAATGAAGTGGGCACTTTAAATCAAAATCGCATATCAGAAAATATTGGTCCGAGAAATTTGTAAATGGAATAGACAGACGCAGAAAAAAATCTACTTTCATTTGGTATAAAGTTCACATTTCTGCGATGTGTGTAAGTTAAAATATCCACTAAAAATCGATCTATAAAAATTTATTTTCTTTAATTGGAAAGACAAGGAAAAAAGATTTCAATTCAAAAGATTTCAAAGCAGGTAGACATGACGACGCTGCGGTTTTTCTTAATAGCAAATTTTAATACGGAATTTTAACTTTTTAAATATTAAATTTTTTGATTAAATTTTATGGCATCCCGATGTCAAATTTCTCGCTGATTTTATTGATACCTATTTCTAAGTCCTATCTTAATTACAAGCTGAAATATTAATTATTATTTAATTAATCGGTTTAACTCGCAGAAGAATAAATGTCGGTAACTCCCACATGTGTATTTTAAACAATTCTTTCTAAGTGAGCCCCTAATTATGTTGGAGACATGAAATTTCGGGTACTTATAGCTGGACACTTCACATCAAACAACAAGTGATAAAATTTTGAAAAAAGTCGTACATTTAACCCTTTGGGCTCCCACATGTGTATTTTAAACAATTCTTTCTAAGTGAGCCCCTAATTATGCTGGAGTCATGAAATTTTCGGTACTTATAGCTGAACACCTCACATCATACGACAAATCATAAAATTTTGAAAAAGTCGTACATTTAACCCTTTGGGCTCCCACATGTGTATTTTAAACAATTCTTTCTAAGTGAGCCCCTAATTATGTTGGAGACATGAAAATTTCGGTACTTATAGCTGAACACCTCACATCATACGACAAATCATAAAATTTTGAAAAAGTCGTACATTTAACCCTTTGGACTCCCACATGTGTATTTTAAACAATTCTTTCTAAGTGAGCCTCTAATTATGTTGCAGGCGTGAAATTTTGCATACTTATAGCTGGACACCTCACATCAAACAACAAGTGATAAAATTTTGAAAAAGTCGTACATTTAACCCTTTGGGGCCCCGCATGTGTATTTTAAACAATTCTTTCTAAGGTGAGCTCCTAATTAGTTTGGAGCCGTGAAATTCTGCATACTTATAGCTGAACACCACACATCATGCGACAAATGATAAAATTTTGAAAAAGTCGTACATTTAACCCTTTGGGCTCCTGCATGTGTATTTTAAACAATTATTTCTAAGTGAGCCTCTAATTAAGTTGGAAGCGTGAACATACATTTAACCCTTTGGGCTCCTGCATGTGTATTTTAAACAATTATTTCTAAGTGAGCCTCTAATTAAGTTGGAAGCGTGAAATTTTGCATTCTTATAGCTGAATACCACACATCATGCGACAAATCATAAAATTTTGAAACTGTCGTACGTTTAACCCTTTGGGCTCCCACATGTGTATTTTAAACAATTCTTTCTAAGTGAGCCCCTATTTAGGTTGGAGGCGTGAAATTTTGCATACTTATAGCTCAACATCCCAGATTACACGTCAAATAATAAATTTTGAAAAAGTTTTATGTTTAACCCCTTCAACTCCAGCTCCTGTATTTTAAGCAATTCTTTCTAACTGAGCCCCTAATTAAATTGGAGATTTTAAATTTTGCATACTTATAGCAGAACACCTGAGGCCAAGCGACAAATCATAAAATCTTGAAAATGTCTTACCTTTAACCCTTTGAGCTACGACATATGTATTTGAAGCAATTCTTTCTAAGAGAGCCCCTAATTAAGTTGGAGACATGGAATTTTGCATACGTATAGCTGAAAACCTCAGACCAAACGACAAATCATAAAATCTTCAAAAAGTCTTATATTATTTACCTCTCCGGGCTCTAGCTTGTGTATTTTAAGTAATTTTTCTAACATCCGCCCTTTTAACCAGGGGAGAAATTTTCCAACTTTTGCCGACACACCTTTGACCCTTCTTTCATATTGTGCACCATAGCCTTACATATTTTAGTTCCATTTTTTACCGCCAGGTGCGCTTACTGATCTCAGGTGCTATGGGCCCAATCCCCTCGACTAATATACCTGCGGATAGTATGTACAACGGGATTTCGTTCGGATAAATGTTTGTTTAGAATCGAGTGCGCCCCCTGGTTGCGAAATGTGGAAGTAACAGATTTTTCAAAAAGATAAAGTGTTTTGAAAGGAATATTAAACAAAACCCTTTGTGCGATCTATGATCACACTTACCCACTTGTTTTTACTTAAATGTGGATTACTTTTTTTTTTTTAATTTTTGCCATAATTTTCTGGATCTTTTCTATATTTATATATCACACCAATTGATCTTTTAATTAATTTACTAATTTCCGGAACAGACTTTCCATATTCTAGGTATGCATCGATTTTAGTTCTTTCTTCCTCAGACAACATCCTTCGTTTACCCATCGTGAAAAGTATGACAGAAACGTATTGCTTCCATATATAACGCTTTTTATGGCTACTGTGCACGTCACGTTTCCTTCTTTTATGCGGGTCAATCCATTTCAAGTGGCCCAGCACTGGTTGCTCGATCATTTTTAAAAAATCTGAATTTTTTTGTACAACAACCCTAACATGATGGAAGTTGAAAATGACTATTATTTTAATTTTATTAGTTTTTGTTTGTGCATGGCGGCCATCTTTGTTTCATCGTCTGCAGCAATTTTCTCACATGAAGGGTTTACGGAATTGTAAATAATTCATCGTTTTTTTTCTTCAATTCAAGTGCGGATTAAAGCAATTTGTACAGAATACATTGGGCTAAAAATTTGGTAATGGAGTAGTTTCCGAAACTAACTGCTTATTGATAAAATTTAAGCATAAAGTTTCAGTTTTTTTTCCAAAATTTGTCCGTTTACAAGAGGAAATTTTTCTAGCAAGGAATACTGTCAACATGACATAATTTTTTTTTACAAATAGGCCGAAAATACTTGTACTCACACGCCGAGTTCCAGATCTGGGATTTGTTTTTACTTCGTTAAAAAAAATCCCAAATTTTTCAAAAATGACAAAAATCGCACTTTTCAGGCTTTGATATTTCTGGTGGGGCACGAGATAAAAATCTGAAATTTTTTTTATAAGAGTATTGTATGGTAGTGTTATGCACATGAAATTTCAAGATGGAGATTTGACTACAAGCTGAGATATGGCAAGGGCAACATGTCAAAACAATACTGCCAAACTATTGTTTTGTTCTAGTCACAGCTAAGTATTCATCTCAGAGTATCATTTAAATTTATTTTTTAGATTATCTTTAAATAATAGTAACAGGAAATAAAGCCTTTTGCAATTAATTTAAAAAATAATTATGCCTAAGGCCTACATTTTGTATGATTTCAGCAATTTTTGTTGTAATTTTAGTAACTAAAAGAAACCTCAGCACTTTTACATATATACAGGGCTTAATTTGCGCCGGAGCCCACCGGAGCTCAGCTCCGGTACTTCTCTGTTTTTAGTAAATATTTAAACATTGGACGGAATTCACCGGAGCGCATAAATACAGGGCTCCGGAGCCAAGTGTAATAGCGATTCCGAAAAACCGATGCCTAAATTACCCTTTCCTTTCCCTCCCATCTCCAAGTTTCTATATTATTTTCTATCAAAACACTTATATGTAAAGTAGAGTGCCGCACACGTAGCAGATGGACATGAAACGACGCGTATGATTTTCTGAAAATTTTTCTTGTAAATGTTTTTGCTAGTTATTCATTCATTATATATTATGTGTATGCATGCTGCGAGCAATTCCTGCTTGGTATTAACCCTGTTTCCTAATCATAATCCTTACCTTTTTTTAATTGCAGAATTCTGCAACTAATTAACATTAAAATTAGGTAAAGATTTCTATTCGGAAGGCGTGATAAACTAAAAAGTGGAATAGTTGACAGTTAAGCACATATGCAGCTAGATATATTTAAAACTTTAATTTTAATAAAGAAAAAAAGTCGCTTCAAATTTTGCAAACAATGCATGAAATATAAATATATGCATTGAAGTGACGTCGGTGGAAGGTGGGGGGAAGCTATACGGTTTTATAACTGCAGAATATTAGGGCTCCGGTACTTTTTTCGTTAGAAATTAAGCCCTGCATATATATATATATATATATATATACAAGACCTGAGAAAAAACAGAATAGGGAAAGAGAAAAGCTGTTAATGTTGGCATACATGTTGAGACATGATCAAACGGGTCAAAACACATTCCTGCTTGTTGGTTTAAAAACCACAATTTTAATGCTGCTTGTCAGTCCCTGAAATTTGTTCCTACCATAAGTATGTTCCTGTAAATGAAACATTATGCGATGTTACCATGCATCAGCCTCAAGTAATTTTCAGAAAGTAAAGATACCCAAAGCCTTTTCAAAATTTATACTGCAGAAAAATCACATTTTTGCATAAGAAGTAAACTAGGAATTATTAATGAATTGAAACTTACACATAGTGATTTCAAAGTATATTTCTATGAGCCAGCAGGGCCAAGATCTTCAATCAAGTTATCAAGAGATGACACGACTTGGTTCCTACAAATAAAATTTTGAGAAAGATCAAAATTGTGGTTTTTGAACCAACAAGCAAGAATGTGTTTTGACACGTTTGATCATGTCTCAACAAGTATGACAACATTAACAGCTTTTCTTTTTCCATGTGTTGTTTTTGTCTCAGGTCTTGTATGAAAATATTTTTTTTTCTTTATGTAAAAGTGCTGAGGTTTCTTTTAGTTACTAAAATTACTTACAACAAAAATTACTGAAACCATACAAAATGTATGGCCTTAGGCATAATTATTTTTTTAATTAATTGCTAAGCTTTGCAAAGGGCTTTACCTTCTGTTACTATTATTTAAAGGTAATCAAAAACATAAATTTAAATGACACTCTGAGATAAATACTTAGCTGTGATTACAACAAAACAATAGTTTGGCAGTATTGTTTTGACATGTTGCTCTTACCATATCTCAGCTTGTAGTCAAATCTCCATCCTGAAATTTCTTGTGCATAACACTACCATACAATATTCTTATAAATAAAAATTCAGATTTTTATCTCGTGCCCCACCAGAGATATCAAAGCCTGAAAAGTGCGATTTTTGATATTTTTGAAAAAATTGGGATTTTTTTAGCGAAGAGAAAGCAAGTCCCAGATCTGGAACTCGGCGTGTGAGTACAAATACTTTCGGCCTATTTGTAAAAAAAAATTATGTCATGTTGACAGTATTCCTTGCTAGAAAAATTTCCTCTTGTAAACGGACAAATTTTGGAAAAAAACTGAAACTTTATGCTTAAATTTTACCAATAAGCAGTTAGTTTCGGAAACTACTCCATTACCAAATTTTTAGCCAATTTTTAGAATGTATTCTGTACAAATTGCTTTACTCCGCAGTTGAATTGGATAAATAAACGATGAATTATTTACAATTCCGTAAACCCTTCTTGTGAGAAAATTGCTGCAGACGATGAAACAAAGATGGCCGCCATGCACAAACAAAAATTAATAAAATTAAAATAATAGTAATTTTGAACTTCCATCATGTTAGGGTTGTTGCACAAAAAATTTCAGATTTTTTAAAAATGGTCAAGCAACGAATTGATGATTTTCTAGACCACTTGAAATGGATTGACCCATGCAAATGTTTGTCACATTACTTCGGAATAGCCAATGAAATGTGATATTTCATAAATCAATTTCCATGTCTGCATATTACGAAAATCTCAGTTTTGACATTTTGTTTATGTTTAATATTTTGTATGAAATTTTATTTCTGCAATTCATTTGTTATACATACTATGTCTATCCCATGAAATTTCATTCATTTTTAACGAATATTATTGAAGTTTTTTTTAAAAAACTGTGTTTTCATAAATCAATTTCTACCAGTGTATATGAACTTGTCTGACGTTTTTCGAACCTCGTTTTGATTTAATTTGTTCAAGAAAACACGCTGAGCCCTCTCATTAAATAATTTTTGTAAATAAATCTATAATTTTTTTTTTTTATCATACAACTTTTACATTTTTTATATTCAGGTATCCGCAAATAATTCCTGATATTTTTAGTGTACCGTCAACCAAAACATATTGAGAAACACTGGTTTAGGCACTGATGATATTTAACCTTTAAATAAAAAATACGAACTCTTGAGTTAAACAAATGACTGTACTTACTTTTAAATATATTTTAAAACATTTTAAGACGGAAATAGTGGTTTTAATGTAAGATAATATTTAATTTAACTGAAAAAAGTGAAATTTGCATATTGCAAAAGTTTAGACACTTTCTTGATTTTTAGCAACTGTTCACGGAAAAATGTAAATTTCAAACTTATGACGTCACTTGCATGAAGTATTTAAGTGAAATTCACGATAGCATCGGTTAGTGAAGATGCTGCAAGCTAGAGAGATTCAGTCACATGAAGTAATTGAAATACGGAAGCTGAAATTGAAAGGGAATACTGTTGCAGAAATTAGAGTTACTTTGAATCTTTCAAAGAAAGTCTGCCTATCGAGTATTTTCTAAGAGCGACTCCTTCAAAACAAAATATAGATCTGGATGGCCTCGTGTGACCAGAAAACGAGATGAATCCATAGACTGGCATCTACACAAATGATGAGTGAAGTGCTAGTCACATTAAAAGTGAGTCAGGATTTTCTGTGTCAACGGATACGATTCATAGATGAATTAAGGAAAGAGGTAAATTAGTTTGCATGAAAACGAAAAAACAGCACAACCAGCTTTTCAATCTCACTAGAAATTAAAGAAAATGCAGTGGGCTCGCAAGTGTCATATGGACCGCAGTGGTGTACTGTGATATTCAGTGACAAAAAAAGTGGAATTTGGGTTGTCCCGATGGGTGGGCATACTAATGGCATGTCTTGAGTAAGGATCCTCGGATTTTCTTTAGTCCTCAACAAGTCCTCACCTCTTTAATGATTTGGGCCTCCTTTTACTTTAAGGCTCAAGTATCTCTGGAGTTCCTCAATGCTCGCCAAACAGCGCATGAATACAGACATTGAAGAACAATTTACAGCCATTTGGAGAACTTTTAGCTGGTCTAAAGTATGTATTTCAAAAGGATAATGCGTCCAATCATGTTGCTCACAAAACAAAAACTTGGTTTAATTCTCAGAATATTACTATTCTCGACTGGCCGGCCTGTAGCCCTGATCTGAACCCAATCGAAAACATTTGTGACATCATGTTTTGTAAGGTTTACGCAAATTTTTGATAATACTCTTTTGTTAATGAACTTCGAGCTGCTCTTGAATGTGTTTTGTGTACGAAATAGACCCCCAAGTGATGCAAGATTCAGTTTCTTCCATGGAAAGTCACATTTTTGCACCAATTGCAGGCAATGTGGGTGCAGTTTAATTCAATGGTTATTTTTCTGTAAATATACAGCTTGTCTATACTTTTGCCACAATGTTTTTTTTTTTTTTTTTTTTTTTTTTTTTTTTTTTTTTGTCATTACATATCGTTTAAAGTGTATAATTTAGAAATTTTTGTTTGTGAATAAACGATAAGTCACAAATAATAGATGACAGTTGAGTTATAACAATTCGTTGCATACTTCTCGGTACAGAAGCATAATCGATCATTGTCTAAGCTTTTGCTGCGCACTGTATGATCGTTTTTGCTAAAGCACCTACTTTCATGATACCTGGTATCTCGTGATGTTTGTCCGGGAGGCGAGATTCTCATTTTTATCAAGTTCATATATATATATATATATATATATATATATCGTAAAAAAAGCTTATTTTTTCATTAATGTTCTTGAGAATGTCACCCTTTGTGAGCATGAAACTAGTAGGTAAAAAGTTTTTTAAGCCTTTTTGTTTACTGTAGTCATTTTTACCATATATATTTTGATTTTGATTATAATAAAGGATTTTTTTCTTATATAATTGTTATATTTATATTTATTATTACACTTGTATATAAATAAATTATTGTGATTTGATAAAAAAGACGGAGATTTATTTAGTAGGCATTTATTATTGATAAAGATCACTGATCACACGTCAAGTTTTTTTTTCCCAATACAGGGTTCTGCCCCCCCCCCCCCCCCTTCGAGATACCCTCGCTCAGACTTCGTAGACTCTAAAAATATGGTAATGTGCTCTATTTAAAAAAAATTAGATGATTGAATGATTTTATCAAGAGCTGTGGCTATCTTCTTTAATCAGATTGCCATGCTTTTCCGTTTGAATGGGGCATTTTCCGGTTACCATATAGCCTTATCCACCGCTGTCGTGACAACTAACAGCTGTTTATGGGATTGATAAGTAAGATCAATTACACATTTGAAAATCAGTTTGTATATAAAATCGTCAAGTTAAGAAGGTCGCTGGCTCTCGGACTTTTAACGACGTTATGGACAATAGTCTTCCTTTGGATTTGAGGCCACAAAAATTCATTTGCTTTGGAATGACATTCAGAACCGCCGCATTGAAAAGCACTGTATTTTGTAAATTATTCTTATAGTCCAGTTATTTTAGGAAAAGTAGCGGAAAAATTTAGAACAAAGCTGGATTTTGTACAGGTGCTAGTTAGGGTATGTAGTTTAACATACTAAAAGTCCCCATTAATCCGATATGAGCTTTCGCTTACAAGGGACGCTAATGAGCTTGAAAATCGATTTTCAGTGTTTATCTCATGAACGATGGCATCTAGAAAAAATAGAACAAAGCTGGATTTTTGCGCAGGTGCTAGTTAGGGTATGTAGACATAGTAAAAGTCCCCATTAATCGGAAGTGAGCTTTCGCTTACAAGGGGCGCTAATGAGCTTGAAAATCGGTTTTCAGTGTTTATCTCATGAATGATGGCATTTAGAAAAATTAGAACAAAGCTGGATTTTTGCACAGGTGCTAGTTAGGGTATGTAGTTTAACATACTAAAAATCCCCATTAATCTGATATGAGCTTTCGCTTACAAGGAACGCTAATGAGCTTGAAAATCGGTTTTCAGTGTTTATCTCATGAACAATGGCATCTAGAAAAATTAGAACAAAGCTGTATTTTTGCACAGATGCTAGTTAGGGTATGTAGTTTAACATACTAAAAGTCCCCATTAATCCGATGTGAGCTTTCGCTTACAAGGGGCGCTAATGAGCTTGAAAATCGGTTTTCAGTGTTTATCTCATGAATGATGGCATCTAGAAAAATTAGAACAAAGCTGGATTTTTGCACAGGTGCTAGTTAGGGTATGTAGTTTAACATACTAAAAGTCCCCATTAATCCGATGTGAGCTTTCGCTTACAAGGGGCGCTAATGAGCTTGAAAATCGGTTTTCAGTGTTTATCTCATGAACGATGGCATCTAGAAAAAAAGTTCAATTACAAAGATGTAGATAATTTAATTTCCTACAAAAAGTGTCATTAATACTTGTTTGTCACACCAACCCTTCCCTGTCAAAAATTTTTATATGCCATAGAACATATTTGGAAGAAAAATTATAAAAATACGAAAAATCTGCTGCTACTTTGAAATAATTTATATTAACCGGTTTAAAATTCTTACTTTTGAATTGAAGAATGTGAATATATAATATTTCTACTTATAGTGACTGGCTTAATCCTATCTCAATCGCTTGGCTGCTTTAGTAGTTGTTTGCACATCTTCAGCCGATTTAGTTTCGTCATTATCTGCATTTCTTTCTTTCATTCATGTATTTTCCCTTCAGCATTTCCTGGTTGGCTTTCGATATCATCACTAAATACAGGAGTAGCGATTCCCTCCTCCCTTGCAGTGAGCAGGATGGTGTCAATATCCTCCTTGCCTTCAAATTCAACTTTACATGCATTGTGACATTAAACTCCGCAACAATTTATACAAATAACACATCATTCAATCCGATTTTTTGGCATCCACATGCTTTTCCACATCCTTTGGAACAAGTACAAAAAATGGATTCAATAACATTTTTTGGTGCGGGCGATAAGGTAGCTGGAATTTAAGTCAAATTTGGTTCATTTTGCCAGCCCCAGTTTTCAGGATGTAGTTTATTGCTCAACCAGTATTGTATTTGATGAGAAACTCGTAAACTGAGCAATCTAGTTGCATCCTCGGTAGGCGGCAACGATGAAAGGCTTTTTTTACCAACAGCAACTCCTTTCTTGAAGCATACATAACGATGCTTATTCAGAGAAATTTCTGCTTTACCACCGTATAAAGGAAACAAAATTGATTTTCTGGCTCGGTTAGTTCAAATTGGGATACTTGATCACTTTTAAAAGTGCTGGCAGTTTGTATGTTACTCTCTATTTCCTTTTTCAAAATTTTTGCTAACGATATTTTGCCTTTCACAAACAATGCTGATGTAGAGTACCAACCTGAAAAAGCGTGAAGGAACAATAGATGGTCTCTCAGAACTGCATCATTGTTGAGACTGTGCGACGAATACAAGGTAGTTGCAATTCTTCCTCTTCCAGGCTTAGTAAAAAATATCTCTGTCTCTGAAAGTGCTAAAGCAGTCCACAGTACGAGCAAGTCAACATCATCGCCAACAAGAGCACCAGACGTTGCTACTTCAATATCTGTGTTAACAATTAGTCTGTCAGTTTTATCCTCTGCCTATTTCGCTTCGAAACCTTTCTCCATGAATTTCTCCCTGAGCATAGGTATGAGATGTGTCTTATTTTGATGATTAGATATAAAAATTTCTTGAATAATTGACACATTCATTTCTTCGTTAAAATTAATATCGGGAGTTACAATTTTCGAATACCGACGCGTTCTTTCGGCCGTTTTTGTGTTATAAACTTCGTCAGAGTAACCATCGAAAGCAATTATATATTTACCAATATAGCTTCTTAGAACATAAGAAATATAACTTTCTATGACACTCTTTATGTTCCACTGAAGGGCAAACAAACACAATACAAAAGCCATCGTCCATCGATAATATACATAGACACACATTCACTTGAATTCTGCTTGTACGGTTTTCTTTTTCTTTTTCTTTTTTTTTTTTTTTCAAAGACTGAATATAATAATGCTTTGGTGGTTTTTCTCATACCATTTTCATCAAATAATGTTAAAAAATATCTAGATAGTTCATATTGAAAGTAGGTTTCCAAATCTTCTTGTTGTTTCATACAAACGGAAAAACGTTGAAAGAACAACAATGGATCGCAGGTCACAGTATCTCTTTAAATTTGAAAGAATTATTCATAGTCGCTAATGATAGTACTCTATCTTTATGTGAAAGTTTTAAGTCACCAATTTTTTCCCCGAAATCTTTTCAATGACTTTGCATCAGACGCTATATGCATCATGACAGTTTATTCTGTGATCTCCGACAATTCCGCTATAGATGGAGATGCTCTTACTAATAGTGGGGAAAAAAAGGATTTTTTTCAAGCCACGCATCCAGTTTCTTGATGTCTGCATTATCGCGTAGTGCACTAGAATCTAGATAGTCAAAGTTTTGATCGGGCGATTGTGCATGTACACCACACAACCCTTCTAGGGTTTTAGATAATCCATTTTTCCAATACGCTGTCTGTTATATCCCTTCCGCGTGTTACTCCACCTGATGATTTAATAATTCTCATCAATGTCAATTCAATCGTTATGTCTGTCAAAATACTAGGCCAAAATTTTCCACTTCTTCGAACAGTAAAATAGCCCGCTTTTACGAACCGTGAGTATTCTGTTTCAAGCAGAGTCATATCTCGTAAGTATATTTGACAAGCCTTTGCATACGGGGAATTACCACTAGCATGAAAATAAGGTAGCCGAATAGTTTCAACATTTAACTGTCAATTTCCACTGCGTCCTGCCGTTATTGTCTGAGCGAAGCGAAGGCTAATACTCAGCGAAATATTACTGTCCGGACACATTACAGCTACGATAGATATTAACGCCAGGTCCTACTGAAAAAAAAAAGCCTAATAAAACCTTTCGTCAAGCATAACTCAAAAAATATTTGTCGGATTTCGATTCTGATTGCACCAGAAGGTACCTATGAGGGTCGCCTACTGAATGCACCTACTATGAAAAATAAGTTCCAAACCGTTTAAAAATTATGTAAAAAAAACTAATAAAAAAGCACAATTTATCTCCATACGTCACAGAAATTTGGTGTGCGTCACTTTCTCCGGTGGATGTTTTCGTAGACAACTGGTTTGAACACATGGAGTAATTAAAAAAAATACCCAGGCAGTAATATTGAATTGCCATAAAACATATTTAAATTTAATCAAACAGGAAAAGAAATCTGTTCGTTTTTTTCATTCAAAAGAAAAAAGGCATAAAAACTTTGATTTAAGGTTTTGCGATAATTTCTCAATAGCATTTTTTAATCACCAAAAGCATATTTTATATGTCGCGTGTGAAAATTAGAAACAATTATATGATGTTTAATAAAATATTTTGCTTTATAGCATCACTTCTTCTTATTTTCTTTCTTTCTTTATTTCTTAACCATTTGGAAAAATGGTTATTGTTCTCGTCAGGGTAGGAAATTAAAAGCATATCTGAAGGTTTTTACTGGTTTAATACGCATTTTATTCGTTTTCTGATTGATTTATATAGTAATCTGTATTTCCCTTTACTTTCAACAGAGATGGATACCTTCTATTGCCACTATGACAAAAAAGTAATAAAAACTACAAAAAAAAAATTAATAACTCAGAAACAAATTGAGATACAGCTTTCAAACAAATTGCATTTAAAACTGCATTTTTTTCTCTATCCGACGGTGTAAAAAGTAATATTGTCGGATGTTTAGAAGTTTAAGAATGAAATTTCATTTAAAATTGAACGTCAGATTTCTTGGAAATCTGACGATGGAAAAGCCTTTTCTCGAACAGCCAATGAAATGCTTTGATAATACGTAAGTTTCAGGTGGATAATACGTACGAGTCGCAGGCGATTTTTGTCGCTTGGAATTTTTACGTGTAATAACACTATGATTGTTTAATTCATGGCGTACGTAATGTATGATCAACTCCGTGCGATTTTTTATGTCTTAAATTTTAGTCTTTTAAAAAATCATTTTCCAAATGGTCGTTGTAATTTGTTAAATTGCTTTTTTTTTTACATGCTTTCTTTTAACTTACAATTATATTTGTCTGTGGCACTCAAATGTTGTGATTCATTTTTTACCCACTTCCTGTTGACATAGAGTTTTGAAATTCGGAATATATATGTATTCCTGCGGGCAATATATGAATTGGACATTGATTTTTTTAAATTCGATCCCTAAGGGGGGCAACGGTGGGGGGGAGGGATGAATTACTTAATGGTTACGTTTGAATTTCTATAGAGAAATTAGCATTAGCTTCAACAATGAGTATTTGTAGAAAAGTACTAATCACAGGGTTACCACGATATCGCCAAACTTTGGCCAACGTGGCGAAATATCGCCAAATTTGGCGATAAAAAAGTTTCTATATATGAAGCCAACTTGGAGATACCTGGCTAACTTGGCAAAATTCCCATTTAAATCCATTTATCTTCCATAATTGAACTTACCGAATTAAATTTAAACTCCGTGCATTTAAGGTTTTTTTCAAGACTTTTCTACTATTTAGTGCATTTAAAAAGCATATATATTTTCTAAATTTTTGTGAATTTTAATGAAAGCATGATTTAAAAAAAAACAATTTCCATTTATATTAATTATTTTTAGTCTTTAAAAATGAAATTGGTACTTTTCCTGTATAAGGGCCTTGGCGAGGTAGAGAAAATAGGTTTGGCGAGACGAGTAAGCTTTTTATGCGTATTTTCGTGCAATTTATTCATTGTCTCATATACTCAAGCAATTTTTTAAAGATTTATACAATTTATTTTGTGTTAACAAGCCACTTACCAATTTTTATATACAAACAAAAGTAAATTGTATATAAAAAGCAATGATATTACATATAAAAATAAAATGTTTATATTTATGGCACAGATGCCATAAAGGCACCGGGTTTGGCGTGATTTTTTTATGCCAATTTGGCGAAAACGTAGTTTTCGAATACCAGTTATATATAGCGTGCTATAATAGCAGGTTATTTTTTATTTCAATATGAAAACAAAATAAAATGATGAACAAAAGATTTTCTATTATTTTTAAAAGGAAATAACAATCAATAAATGATACATAGAACAAAACAATTCATAATAGCGTTATATATGGTTACATCAGTGGTGGCTCGTGACTGGCATTTTGGGAGGAACTAAAACCATAGCTGCCAAATTTATTCTTCTCTTACCACTATTGCTTTAAAATAAATCTTTGCCATATTTGTTGGCAGAATATTCGACCATTAAACAAGGCAATCTTTTTCTTCCAAAACATAATGGTAAGAAAAGAATAATTCTGTCCGCCACACATTTAGTGCCCCAAAATATGACAGTCACGAGCCGCCACTGATTACCATGTCATGCAAAGTAACGCCACTTTGGCGCCAATCAGGTACCTCGGTGCGTATATGACATCTGTGCCATATTTACTTGTAAAAATAAGCATAAACGTTTATCAGGTTTGTTTTCATAGCTATTTATACTTTTTGCAACAAATCTCACTTTTTGAGGCCGAAACTGCACAAAGATTGAAAAAAACTAGAAAACGGGAAGAAGAATAAAAAAGCTTTGATACAGAAAAGTTTCTAATATAAACGAGAAAACAGGAACTCTCCTTTTTCAGAATTTAGTGTCACTCTCGAGGGAAAAAATATATAAATATGGATAGAACAAAACCTATTTCAGTTTTAAGACTTAAAACACACGCTTTTATTTTGTACAGAATGACGTCATCCGCATCAACTAAAGAATTCTTCATTTACGACCCAGTCTTAAACATCTTCTACAGTAAAGTACGCATAGGACGTCACTATCGCTGAATAATACACAAATCCAAAAAAAAAAAAAAAAAGAGATGTCGTCATTCAAGAAACTCTACGAAAAAAATCGCCTATCTCATGATTCATATGCCCTCATTTGTTTGTAATATTAATATAGATACTTAAAATTAAATTTTGAAAAAGAAATCATTAATTTATATTTTTTCAAAATAGCACGTATTTTAATTACATTTTTTTAAGTTGTTAAGGGAAAAAGGCAACAAAAAGGTGTAATTACTATTTTCCAACTATTTCCCCCTTACTTTCTACAGAAATTGAGTACTTGAGTTGCCAAAATTAAACAAATGGCGCTAAAAACTACAAAAAAATTAATATTTCAAAAATAAATTGAGATGCAGTTTTCAAATAAATTGCATTTAAAAGTACTTTTTCTCCCCAATACGACGGTATAAAAATTGAAAATGTGCGATGTTTAGAAGTTAAAAATCTTAAAATAGTAGAATAGAGAAGATTAAGTTAAATTGAAGTTAAATTGCAGTACAGTATTTGGTACTACTTAGTTATCCCGTCGACCAAAAACTATCGCCAAACTATAAGATTGATTGCCAATAATGGTTGATCATAAATGTCGCATTCTAAGTACCTTATTACCATGCACCTAATGCTTTTCATGGTATTTCGCTGTTATATGGACTTTGGCGCTTTTGTAAAAAACACGCAATTCGGGGTTGAGAAAGTGAGATTTTTTGACAAATAATATAAATGACTATGAAAATAAAACAGAATAAGTATCATACTGGTTTATATATATATATTGCTAACACGTGTTAGATAAGTTATTTAAGCTAGTACATAATCTAATATATAAAAATGAAAACTTGTCTATCTATCTGTTTGTAATTCGATACAAATCCACAATTTGGAAGCCAAAATTGTGAAAAGATACGCACATGTGTATTAGAACGCGGCCGAGGCAACTAAAGTAATCCGGAATCAAAATAATTTATAGTTAATTTTTAATTAATAAAAAATCCACCAATTTAACAGCAATTTCTTATCAAATTTAAACATTTTTCGTTATAGCAGTTGCCAACATTTAAAATACAAAATAAAATTCTTACTACAACAATGAATTCTCTACTGCAAGATTTCCACGTGAAAAATGAAAATGAAATAAATAGTTTGCTGAATTTAAAAAAAAAAAAAAAAAGTGAATATTACATCATAACTTTTCTATTTTAAGATATTCACGTGAAAAATGAAAATGAAATAAATAGTCTGACGAATTAAATGAAAGTGAATATAACTTCATAACTTTTCTATTTCAAGGTTTCCACGTGAAAGGGGAAAATATTACGTCATATTGGAAATACAAAGGACGTGGAACGTGGTTATAACGTCATATGAGTGTAAAAAATGTATTGAAGCATGATAAAAACCCGATTAGGGAAAAATTGGCGTAATTTAACATTATTGCTCCAATTATAAATTGAAATAAGTTCATTTATAGCTGTATTCTTTTGCGTCTGTTATATACATTTATACATTTTTATATAGTGTTTTCATACGATTCATGCGTACAACATTTCGACTGCTTTTTTTAATGTTTGTTTTGTGTTGTATGTTAAATTTTGAAATTGATTTTTCAGAACAAACATCCTTCAAATTCTGGGCAACGCCGGGCACTTTAGTTTGTAACAGATAAATGGCTTTTGTATCTGTACATCTAATGCTAATATTATAAAGCGTTATAATATTATAATGTGTATAATATTATTAATGCTTGTACGTTTGTGAGGTGTTATCTCTGAAACTACATAGCCAACTTAAAAAAATGTTGGTGGCCATCTCTCCTCCGAAAAAAAGACTCTATTTTATGTCAGTGCAACAACCTACATCGCTGCAGGAGCAAAAAAGTTCTGAAATTGCGATTTCTGTTATATTAATTGGGTTAAAAACTTTAAATTCGGTGTGGTGGTTACTTTTAAAATGTAAATACTCGTTATGAACGCTCTCTAAAAGATTCGAAAATTCAATTTGACAGATAAACGTAAAAATTTCTAGTAAGGTTCTAAATTATGATTTATTTGGAATACTGAAATTTCTGGGACACTGTTGGGGTTAGAAACTAGAACTTTGGCATGGCAGTAATTTATAAGATGTAAATGCTCGTTGTAGAACGAATTCTAAAAAATCGAAAGACTAAACAAAGCGGAAAAAGATCTAAAGATGATCTAAGTAACGAAGTACATGGAATTGTTAGGAATATAAACATGAAAATTGACATGGCTGTATTTATCATGACGTAAATTCTCGCAATAGAACAATTTCTAAAAATGTCGCTATATAAATCACTGCAGAAACAAAAAACTTTCGAAATTTTTTTATTTCTGTGTTACCTCTGAGCCCAAAAACTTGAAATTTTCCTTCGGGTTAGTTTTAAAATATAAAATTGTCTCTATGAATGGTTTCTAAAAAAATTAAAATTTAAAAGGATGAAATGAACGGAAAGCGTTCTCAATTACCATTAATTTGGAATTATTAGGTATAGAAACTTTAAATATTTCATAATGCTGCATTTCAACCATAAAACATGCAATTTAAATGCAACAAAACAGATAGATACCCACCTAGCATTAAATAAATTGTGTAAACATTGAATAAAGACCTGTATGAAACAGTGAGTAGGTTGCCCGAAAGTACTTGTTAAAGTCTTCCTTCTCTAGGCTTTTCTCTCTCGCCAAGACCACTAATAGAGGAAAGTGCCGTTTTAAATTGGATATGATTATTTTTCCGATTTATTTTTCTAAACATTTTATCATAATTTCATATTCTCAATTGTCATTAGTAGATTTTTTATATATTAACTTATTCTGGTGAAATTTCATAATCGGGTTCATACTGGCGTATTTTAGATCGCATGATTTGCTGAAAAAATATGTATGGATTTGTAAATTACTTCAAATGACACTTTGACAGCTCAAAGGTTATGCAGACGATATATTCAGATCTTGTGCCATACTTTATGCTGCAATCATTGCCTATTTATTTTATTTAATACATGCTAAATACAGCTCAACTTGTGCAGAATATGTTTGAAAACAAAACAATACAGCGTATGTAGTGTCCAGCATACACTCATCATTCAAATCCGATCAAGCATATCTAAAACACACTCTAACGACGCATTGCATGCCACTGTTGATGTGTTCAGTACTTTGATACTATATCAGATTTTGAAGAGAGGATTCCTTAACTCTTATCGACAACCTCATTGCATCCGTGGAAAACAGATATTGTACAATATTAACTATTCCGGGGAGCACACACCATATAAAGTAGTCCATTCTTTTCAAACGTCATATATTTGTCATTTAAAGTTATTCAAATTGGTGCGGAGCGTCTGATTATGCTCTTGACATCATTTTATACAGTTAAAATTAGGATATAAGATAATTTAGTGTTTCATTTTCTATTTTACTTTTAATATATTGCGTACTTTCAATTTTATATCCATGCATGGCTGTCTTGCATGGTTTGCTTTCCCATTTTTTTAACAGTGTATACAAATTTATATATACGATTTTGTAATTCTACGATTCGTTTATTTTCATCATTTCAATTTATCGCAGTATAGTATATAGACACTTAAAGATAACATCTCATTTTCTTTGCTTCCACATGTTATTATTAAATCTGTGTTCTCAGCAATATCGCTCAGACTAATCCCTCTGAGGGAAGTCCTAGTAAATTTATGCATGAGTATAACCATTCGAAAATATTGACACCAAAGTTACTCAATAAAGTCAAAACACTGCGTTAAAAACTAGCGTCGTGAAGGAATTTTCACCTTGTTATTAATATAAATTTTAAAACGTCATCTTTTCCCTTTGAAAATGAATGTGTGTGCATTTGAAAGATCTTAGGGATGTATTAAATAATATCTTTATATGTTTGTGGCACCTTTTAAGTAATTATAAGTATGTTTTAAAAAATTTATACCAAAGTTTCTAGTTGAAAATAAAAATATTCACTTTCTAAAAACTCATAAAGAATACTTCGTTCAGTAAATTAGGGTGATTTAATATTAGCGAAATACTCATCAATTGAAAATAAAACACTACAAAGAGTTTACACTACAAAAAGGATAGTACACTACAAAATACTACAAAAAGGTATATTTCGACATAAGCAAGGTGTAATAGGATATTGGGCAATGACTATTTCACAAGCGTGCGAAAATAGCATTACAGACAATGGAGGAGTCCAGTCAGGAGAGGTGGGAGAGGGATCGAAAGTAGATAAGTATTTGCTATGCTTCTTGGGCGCGTTCAATATGATTGTGTTTCGGCATTTTTTCCAGTAATGTTTACTCTATTTTAATTTTTGACAGTTAAGGGCTGGTGTGATAAAAAAAAAACGTTAATTAAATTTTTTATAGAAAATTAAATTATCTACATCTTTGTAATTGAACTTTTTTTTCTAGACGCTATCGTTCAAGATATATTTACAGAAAACCGATTTCCAAACTCATTAGTGCTTCCAGGAAGCGAAAACTCACATCGGATCGGTGGGGGCATGTTAAATTATATACTCTAACTAGCAGCTGCGCAAAAATCCAGCTTTGTTCTATTTTTTTCCGCTATTTGTAAAAAAAGTTGCTAAAATAACTGTACTACAGTAAAGTGCCGATTATCCGAACATGTTGGGACCGATCCTAGTTCGGATAAGCAAAATTTTGGTTAAATGGACAGACAATTTAAGCGATGTTCCTGACTATACTAAAACCTTCATATTTTATCCAGACTTAGGACTGGCAGCACCAGTTAGTGCTGGCGTGTTTAAAAATTGGTTTACATTTTTTTTTTTTTTTTGTTTACTTTTCTATCATTTAAAATTTTCACTTTCTCTTTTTATCATTTTCTGAACTCCAGAGATTATAATTTAAGCAAAAAAACTGTCAATTGTTGCTTGCTTCAGAATGCAATCAAAATATAATGTGCATAATGTGTTAGCTAAATGTATAGAGCAACTTTTGTAAAAGTCACAAACACATAATTTGAAAAGTCTGATAATAATCATTTATAGAATAAGCTCAAAATCCGTTGTTCCCAAAATGAAGAAAAAAGATGAGGGATTGTATCCAAATACAGTATTACGTGCAATATTGTGTATGCTAAATTGGCTCTAATTCATGGATATATGGATATGTTTATGTTTTTGCTTCATTTTGGGAACAACGGATTTTGAGCTTATTCTATAAACGATTATTATCAGACTTTTCAAACTATCTTTTTGAGACTTTTACAAAAGTTGCTATATACACTTAGCTAACACATTATGTACATTACATTATATTTTGATTGCATTCGCGCATGTGCAGTGAAAAAATTTTAGTAAATCTGCTCGATTTTCATTTAATTTCTATTATTTTTTCATTCTGATTGCGGGGTATTGGGTACAATGTCGTTCGTTATATTTTTTGAAAATAATTTTTTTTTATATATTAAGAACTCTGCAAATTATAAGCAAAGAACTTGGCGAAATTTGGGACTGTTTTTTTTTTTAAACCTTAATTTCTCTACGAGTATACATGCTATCCTCATAAAAATGAACACAGTATATTACAATAAGCCACTTATTAATAATCTCGAGTTTAAACGCTTTTGCTCCATTAGTTTTTACAGGGTTATCCAAAAGATATTCGTTCTTTTTCAATTTTTTGACGGTTCCCTATGGGGTTTCGGGAAAAAAGCTTCGCGGAAATATATGACCTGTACAATACTGTTTACACGCCTGCAATTTCAGGTTAATTCCTCATTTATTTTTCTAGATATTTAACAAAACGTCAAAAATCGCAAGTGACCGGTCACCTTTGGCCATATAGTGTATATAACTGCTGAAAAAGTAGTTTTTTGGAAATGTATAGCGAGTATATTATAAAGATTTCGAAAATAATTTTAAATGCATGATGATTTTTTGTTCTTGTTTAAATGAATTCAGGGGAAATTATTCATAAGCTTGAATAATATGAAAATAATTTAAATTACATTCAACAGAAATGTATGGTTACTTTAAAAAAAAATCATAATATGTTGTAAAATATTACATCTAAATAAAATATTCAATAGAAAAATGTATTTATATACATATCATAAGATATACAAGAGTTTAAAATCCTGAGAAAGGAAAACTTAAAAAACTTATTATAATTTATTTTTATGCATTAATGATTGTTTAAAGATGTTTTGGGATCAATTTTACTAAATTCAAATTTCAACTGTTGCTTTTAAGACTGTTTTTATTTAAGATTCAACACTGTATAGTTTCATTTTTTTTATTTGTTTCCGGAGCCAAATTAATGCATGGGCACAAAACACACTATTCTAGTGCCAACTAAGTTTGAGAGGTGGACGCAATTTGTAGACAAGGTTTGAAAAAGTTACAATTGAGCTTCATAATATACACAGTTTTATATATAGCAAAACATTAAACTGTTGTGAGTCATAATAAATTCCTAAACGAAGACAACCGTTCTCAATTTCGTTTTATATTTAAATTCAAAATATAGGTTCAAAATATGAAATTTGAAACCTTTTTCTAAAATATCATCTGCTTTATGGAAATACGTGGTTCGATATTTCATTGCATCTCAATAAGAATGCTTGCAAATATCATGCACTTATGAATAAGACTTCGTGAATATGCTAAAAATGAACAAGATTAAATTGTTACAGCTGTAAGAGATACTTCCATAAAAATTCTTTAAGCATACTACATAGCATAGGTATAACGGTCCCATGTCAGGTTTGCGCTCAGTGGCTTCCAAAATATCCTTATAATAAGATTATTTCCTATACTGCTCTGAGTTGAAGAATGTTAATGTCTAATCTCTCTATTCTAAAAAAAAAGTAACTACCGCTGTCACCGCCGCCGCCGGTTTTGAATTTTTTGTGACCGGAGGTCTTTCTTCGTTAATATTAAGAAAAATAATGCATACAAAAATATGAAAATGATTAATATTATACAGAAATGTTTGATAAAACGCTGATGCAGACAGTTTTCAAATCGAAGAATTATTTTAAGAGATATTTAATGCTAAAGTTGGACAAAATCGTTCCACTAAAAAAGTTTCATAGGAGCAAAAACTATTCATGGGGATTTAATCATTTTTAGATCATTTTATACGTTTGAAGTTCCCGGTGTGCAGACTGTATTTCTTTTTTTTAATTTGACTCATTTTTTGAGGTTTTATTTCTATTTCAAATTCAAATTTTCAGCATATCTAGAGATATTTTTTAGATACTAGGGGGCTCTGCCACCTACGAGCTACGCACGTCAACCCCCGTTCAGAAACCGCAGACTCTAAAAGTACGCTAATTTGATCGGCTTTAAAAAGATTTCGGAAGATTGAATTATAATTTAAAAAACAGTGGCGATCTCCCTATAAACGGATGTCTATTCATTTCTCTTTAATTGGGGAATTTTAAGGCCAAATACTCAGCGGTAATACTTGATTATCCCGTCGACCAATTTCGCCAAATTATATAAATCGCCAAACCACTCGCCAAATTATACAAATTGACATAATTTTTACTTTAAATAACGAAAGAACAAATAAATTAGTGCAATATTAATAAAAATACAAATAAAACGTCGAAATAAAAAAAGAGCTTGATGACGTAGACACGTGTAACTTGCTTAAAGTCAAGTTAATGTGACATTTACGATCAACCATTATTGGCATATCTTATAGTATGGCGAATGATAGATTTTTGGTCGATGGGATAATTAAGTAGTACCAAAGATACAATCGCTGTTTTCGTCTTTGATTAAGTAAAATAAGTTCAAAATTTCAATATAAGCTAATATAAAAGGAATTAAGTAAACAGAGTATTTGTCTCCCGGTATTTTTTAACAAAGCGAAAAGAAAGTTCTTTTAAATAAGACATTTTAAATTAATTGTTTTTAATCTGACGTAATTTTTACCTAACTACTCTTTCTCTTTTTAATATTCACGTGAAAATACTTTTTTTAGAAATTAAATATTATTTGCGCTTTCATAACGAAAATAGTTGAAAAGCATCCTCTCAAAATATCAAATAAATGTCTAGCGCAATTTCTAAATTTAAATTGTTTTGCAATATTATTTTGTGTTCATTTTATGTAATAACTGTAATGTGACGTAAATATGACGTAATTTCTCCTATTTAAGACTTCTAACGCATGTTAATGAATTTATTATTTTACAATTTCCTTTCTCTCTTAAAATTCACGTGTAAATATAGTTTTTATAACGTAATTTTTAATAAGTTACTTCTTTTTGTACATAATTATTTAATTCGAACTCCAAATGTTTTTTTCTGTTTTAATAGTCACGTGTAAATAAATTTTTAATTTATTTACACGTATAAATATATTTTTTTTATTTGAAGCAAACATTATTGTTTGCGCCGCTCATACAGTTGTCAACAGTTTAAATAAATATCACTTTCTAAAATACGTAAAAATATCTCTAGAAATGCTGAAAATTTGAATTTAAAATAGAAATAAAACCTCAAAAAATGAGTCAAATTAAAAAAAAAGAAATACAGCCTGCACACCGGGAACTTCAAACGTATAAAATGATCTAAAAATGATTAAATTCCCATGAATAGTTTTTGCTCCTATAAAACTTTTTTAGTGGAGCGATTTTGCCCAATTTTAGCATTAAATATCTCTTAAAATAATTCTTCGATTTGAAAACTGTCTACATTAGCGTGTTTATCAAACATTTCTGTATAATACTACCGATTTTCATATTTTTGTATGCATTATTTTTCTTAATATTAACGAAGAAAGACCCCCCGGTCACAAAAAAATTCAAAACCGTCGGCGAAGATAGCGGTAGTTTTTTTTTTTTTTTAGAATAGAAAGATAGAGAGATTTTTAGAAAGTTATATTAATTTAAACTGTTGCCAACTGTATAAGCAGCGCAAACAATAATGTTTGCTTAAACAAAAAAAAATATATATATATTTATACGTGTAAATAAATAATAAATTAATTTACACGTGACTATTAAAACAGAAAAAAACATTTGGAATTAGAATTAAATAATTATGTACAAAAAGTAGGAACTTATTAAAAATTACTTCATAAAAACTATATTTACACGTGAATTTTAAGAGAGAAAGGAAATTGTAAAATAATAAATTCATTAACATGCGTTAGAAGTCTTAAATAGGAGAAATTACGTCATATTTAAGTCACATTACAGTTATTACATAAAATGAACACAAAATAATATTGCAAAACAATTTAAATTTAGAAATTGCGCTAGACATTTATTTGACATTTTGAGAGGATACTTTTCAACTATTTTCGTTAGGAAAACGCAAATAATATTTAATTTCTAAAAAAAAATATTTTCATGTGAATATTAAAAAGAGAAAGAGTAGTTAGGTAAAAATTACGTCAGATTAAAAACGATTAATTTAAAATGTCCTATTTAAAAGAACTTTCTTTTCGCTTTGTTAAAAAATACCGGAAGACAAATACTCTGTTTGCTTAATTCCTTTTATATTAGCTTATATTGAAATTTTGAACTTATTTTACTTAATCAAAGACGAAAACAGCGATTGTATCTTTGGTACTACTTAGTTATCCCGTCAACCAAAAATCTATCATTCGCCAAACTATAAGATTAAATGCCAATAATGGTTGATCGTAAATGTCACATTTGATAGCAATATTTAAACTTTGCTATCAGTACTTGCGTAATGTTCGGTTTTATCCTCAAAAATAAGCTATTTATTTCTCAATATTAAACAAAACATAGGTAAGATAAATTGGGATTACCTTGTATTTATGTATATCCGTTTATCATCTGGTAATCTGCGTCCGGAAGGGTAATTATGTCTTCATCTTCTCATATCTCTGATTTAATCCACATTTAATGAACGTGTGATCATCCAGGTCATTTAAAAGACACATGTTTTTGTGTGACTTGTAAAACTTAAATTTGTGCGGAAACTTATAAATAGAAAGAAAAATTAATATTTAATAAAGCTTTAGAAGTTACATCTCTCCTTTGGAGAGTCAAGATTACAAGTGAAAATAGAGAAAAACATGTATAAATATTATCAGCAATAAAGAACAGGAAATTAGAGACGTAATTCTTAATAACAAATTATTTTTATCAATATTTATATTAATAGTAATTTAAAATAAGAGTTTATCAATGTCCATAGTTCTTAAGTATCGTGAAATGTTTATAATAAAATGTTTGTTTGTGATTGTGCAATCATTTTTCACTTTCACTTCCTTCCTTTAGGTTTAGATCATAATCACTTTTGATAATTGCTTTTATAAATCACATTTGACATATGAAAAAAACAATTTATTTAGCTTGATTGTTTTAATGTCCTTGTTTGGAGATTATATTTCACAATATCTGTCAACAATTCCCCCCTTAATCTCCTAACGAGGATTGTTCTGCAATTTCAGTTTGTTTCTATTATTTAGAAAATCAGCTATGGGCTCTGGTTTCGTAAGTATGTCCGCCGTCATTGACTTGCTTGGGCAATAACGCATTTCAATAATTTTATCTTGTTTCAGCTGTTTAATCACATTATATTTGATATCAATATGTTTCCTTTTATTGGAAAACTTTTCGGATTCTATTATTTTTATGCAGGATTTATTGTCTTCATAAATTACTATAGGCAATTTTTGCGGTATATCAAGATCTTCTAATAGTTTTAGCAGCCATATTAATTCTTGTGTAGCGCCCGCCGCTGCAACGAACTCTGCCTCTGCAGATGATTGTGCGACACACGTTTGTCGTTTCGTTATCCACTGTATTGGATTCTTTCCTAAAAGGAATAAATTGCCTGTTGTCGATCTTCTTGTTTTTAGATCTCCACCCCAATCTGCATCAGTATATACTTCCAGGATGGGTGGTTCTTTCGTGCTAATTACTAAATTTAAGTCTTTTGTTGAATAGAGATATCTTATTAATCTTTTAACACCTTTCCAATCTCTTTCAGACGGCGTTTCGTTTTACTACTCAAAATGTTTACACCTACTAAAATATCTGGCCTACTTATTGTAGCAACATATAACAGCGCACCTACTGCTTGTCGGTACTTAGTGTTGTTTGGCATTTGTGTTTCCTCGTTGTCTAATCGTTGAAAGCCTGTTTCCACTGGAGTGCCATATGGCTTAGAATCTTCTAAATTAAATTTTTTTGCAATTTCTATTATTTTTCCTGTTTGATTTAGTTTAAAGCCGTTGTGAGTCTTTTGTATTTTTAACCCGAGGTAATTGGAAATTTGACCTAAATCTTCAAGTGCGTACTTAGATTTTAGTTTATCTATTATGTCATTTATATTTTCATCTTTTCCTGCGATTAGTATATCGTCCACGTATGCTGCTATATAAACCGTGTTTTCCCCTTCTTTTCTTATAAATAAGCAGTTATGAGCATTGCTCTGTTTAAATTTTAATTATTTTAGTGTTTCACTAATATTTGAATACCATGCTCTTGCAGCTTGTTTTAGTCCATATAGGGCCTTTTTTAACTTACAAACCTTATTGGGTTCTCTAGTGTTTATATACCCTTTAGGTTGTGATACATAAACATTTTCTTCCAATTCACCATGCAAGAATGCCGTTTTGATGTCAATCTGCCTAATATTGAAATTGTGGTATGCTGCGGCAGTTATGAAGACTCTTAAACTTGTATGGGAAACTACTGGCGCATAAGTTTAATCGAAATCTACTCCATATTTTTGTCTAAATCCTTGTGCGACCAATCTCGCTTTGTAACGCTTGATTTTTCCGAATTCGTCATATTTCGCTTTAAAAGTCCATTTCGACCCAATTACTCTTGCTCCTTGTGGGGGATCAACTAAACACACCAGGTTTCATTTTCATTAAGGGAATTCATTTCCTCTTCTGTCGCTTTTATCCAGTTCTGTTTTTCTATAGGATTTTCTATACTTATATCTTCCCAACTGTTAGGTACATATACTGGATCGTGCCGGACTGCATAAGCAAACCTGTCCGGCGGCACACCTCTATTGGTTCTTTCTGATCTTCTCACTTGTGGAATTTGTTGTTGTGACGCGGGTGGTGGACTTAGTTCATTTTGTGTTGGTATCAGATCTATTTCCATTTCATTCGTGTCTTTCTGTTGTGTTTGTTTGTTTCCGCGATTAATTCTCTTCTATCTAGATTTTCGTTAGTATCTGGATTATTTTTATTTTCTATAAATTTTACGCTTCTGGCCAATATTACTCTTCCGTCACTTGTATAGATTCTGTACGCCTTAGAGCGACTGTCGTATCCGACAAAAGTGCCCTTTTCCGCTCTATTGTCTAATTTTCCTCTCTTTGATTTGTGTATGTAGGCGTATGCAGTACAGCCAAAAACTTTGAGATATTTCAAATTTGGTCTCCTATTCATCCATAATTCATAGGGTGTGGTGCTTACCGATTTTGAAGGTAGCCGGTTGATGGCGCCGAAATTCATCTGACAAATAAATTTTCAAAATCCAAGTGAGATGGGAGAGCAATTAGATTAAATAGTTTATTAAATAAAACTGAAATAGTATGTAAATTCTATTCATCATTAGAAGTTAATAATTGTTCCATAATAGTATTTAACAGAGCCAATACAAAAAAAAATGTTCTCTGCTTGGTTGCAGAGTCAGGACTTCCATTATACACTCTGTATTAAGCAGAGCCATGATTTAACAATTGGCATCTCTGATTACAGAGTCAGGACATGTTACATGTTCTCTGCTTGGTTACAGAGTCAAGACTGACCATTTTAAAAATGATACATATTATATAAAATAAACATCAAAATAAAAATTACAATATGCAGTTATAAATCTTCTAAATAACTATAATATTCATTTAAATGACATCCAAGTAATTATAAAACTAATAAATCACCATCATTTCAAAATTATTATAAAGTAAATAAATCTATATTACATGATCTTGAAATCATAATGTTACTCATAAATATTGATTCAGGGTTATAAACAATTTAGATAAACAGATTAGATTTTTTCTGTCAAAAGAAATCAGTTTTATAATTATGTTTCACAATATAAAGATAAACAGAGTTAAATTATAAACAAATAAATTTGAGGGCACTTACGCCGAAACATCCTCCGCCTCCATGAACGAAGTTCATCAAACAATTATAACTTACCAAATTTCCACTATCACATACTAAATAATCAAATATTAAATACAAAATTAAAATATTACCTTAAATGTCAAGTATAACTAAAATGAAATGCAATTAAATCCTACTACTTCTAAAAAAAAAACAGTTTCTGCATCTGGAACAACTAAAAATAGAAAAAGACATTAATATACAAAATAGTTCAGAAAGTTTCAAAAATTAGACATAGAAAATAATAATAATAATAAAGTTAGTTAAAATAAAGTAAAATTCTATTATATTAAACGTCCATCGGTAGAGGAGACAATTTTGTGATAGGGCGTTTCAGTTCACCAGTAGAAGTCTTTAATTTGACAACACGAACAATATTATCATCACCAGGAAATAGTTCAATTATTCTGCCCAATTTCCACCTTAATGGGGGCTGGTTTTCTTCCTTTATCAACACCAAGTCATTGATTTTTAAGTTCGGGTTGCTTCTAAACCCCTTTGTACGTTGCTGCAATTGTGAGAGATAGTGTGACGACCACCTTTTCCAAAAACTTTGGAAAATCTTTTGTAGCAATTTCCAACGTTCCAAAGGAGTTACATAGGTAGAGGAGATATCAGGCTCAGGTAAGGAGGTCAAGGGTGCTCCTATAATAAAATGTCCTGGCGTCAGAGCCGTAAAGTCATTTGGATCAGAAGACTCAGCGACAAGCGGTCTTGAATTTAAGCATGACTCAATTTGTGCAATTAAGGTCAAAAATTCTTCATAAGTTAAAATCTGATCACCAATTGTTCTCTTCAAATGATTTTTTATTTGTTTTATTCCCGCTTTCCAAAGGCCTCCAAAGTGAGGGGCGGAAGGTGGGTTGAATTTCCATACTATCATTTCGTCAGTAAGATGCTTGTGCAATTTTTCATCAGAAGCAATTTGAGACATCATTCTCTTTATTTCGCGGTCTGCCCCTACAAAATTTGTACCTCTGTCGGAAAATATTTCTAGAGGTTTTCCACGTCGAGCCACGAATCTTTTCAATGAGGCTAGAAAGGTTTCAGTTGTAAGATCAGTGACTAATTCAAGATGGATAGCTTTTGTTACGAAACAAACATACAGACAAACATAATGTTTAAAGGGTTTCACACCACGTCCCTTACGAGGTTTGATCAAAAAGGGGCCGGCTAAGTCGACTCCTACTCTTGAAAATACTCGAGCTTGTGTCACGCGTGCTGATGGCAGATTTCCCATCAACTGAGATGAAAGGTGTGATGAATTTCGGAAACATTTCATACATTTCCTTATTTCTCTTTTCACAGCTTCTTTAGCATTAATTATCCAAAATTTTTGTCGAATTGCTGAAATTGTCAATTGAGTCCCGCTATGAAGATGTTTCTCATGAAAATACTTTATTATCAAGTCTGTAACATGATGCCTTTTAGGGAGAATGATTTGATGTTTTTGATATTCAGACAAGTTTGCATTTTTTAGCCTACCTCCAACACGAAGAATATCATTTTCGTCAAGAAATGGATGTAAAGGAAGGAGTTTGCTTTTAGAATTTAGGATCTTTCTGGATTTTAGAATTTTCAGTTCGTCTCCGAATTCATGGTTTTTAATTAATTTCACAATAGCATTTGTTGCCCTTTCAAGTTCTGGAACAGTCAAAAAACCATAGACTCGTTCAGATGGGCATGTACTATTTTTGATGAATCTGAGGCACCAAGCCGTAATTCGTTTTAATTTAGACCAGGATGAAAATTTAAATAAAAGCTCAAATTCTGGAATATTTTGGGATATGGAGCAAACAAGCGTTTTACGTTGTTCTTGCAAGACCTCTTCATCAGGTAGATTAGGTTGAGTTTCAGGGGGAAATACTGGTAACGATTCTTCCTTCAGCCAGCTAGGACCATGTAACCATACCTCGTTATTAATCAATTCAGATGCAGAGCAACCACGAGAGAGAACATCTGCAGGATTTTCCTTTCCTTTACAAAATTTCCATTGTACAGGAGCAACAAGTTCCTGAATTTCGCGTACGCGGTTTGCCACAAAGGGCTTCCAGTTGTTAGCACTTCCTTTAATCCAGTGCAAGGTAATTTGGGAGTCACTTAGACAAAATATATTTTCATTCACAATTTTAAATATTTCCTTTAAATAATTCGCTAATCTTGCAGCCGTAAGTGCTCCAAGAAGTTCGAGGCGCGGCAATGTAATTTTCTTGAGAGGCGCTACTCTAGACTTTGCTATTACAAATGAAGTTTCACAAGAAGAAGAATCACGTAGATAAGCCACTGACCCATACCCCTTTAAACTAGCATCAGAAAATATGAAAAGTTGAGCGGTTTCAGGATTTAATTTTGGGATAGTTACAAAATATTTTCTAAGAATTTCAAAATTTACCAAGTCTTTTATTTCATTATGCCATTTTCTGAATTTTCCACTTAAAGAATCTGGTAATGTAGAATCCCAGTCAATTCCATGTTCCCAGAGTTCTTGCATTAAAAATTTAATTCTTATCACGAAAGGGGAAATGAGTCCAATAGGATCATAAATTTTTGCCACAGTTTGTAAAACAATACGTTTGGTAATAATTTTATGGTCAAATTCTACCAAAAGTGGTTGTATGTCTATTTTCAAGGTGTCACTTTCTGTTATCCATATAATTCCCAATACCTTCGAAAGATTTTGTTCAAGAGTGTCTTCCTCAAAGTTTATTCCATGTTCCTTCCATAAAAATTTTAAATCGGAAGAATTGGTTTTAAATTTTCTGAGTTTCATATTGGCCTCACTCAATATCTTCTCTGCACCGTTTGATAAAACAAAAGCTTCGTTTACTGAATCAGCTCCATGAAACAGGTCATCAACGTATAAGGAAGTATCCAGCATATTAACTATTTTTCCAAACAAATCTTTATACCCCTCAATGTGATGTTTGATGGTTGCAGAAAGGAAAAAGGGTGAAGTTGTTACACCAAAAGTTACACGGGTCATGCGAAAAACCTTCAAAATGGGATTATTACTAGTGATATTGTCAAACCACAGGAACCTCAAAAAATTTCTATCTTCTTCTTGTATCTGGATTTCCAAGAATGCTTTTTCTATATCTGCCGAGAAAGCAATTTTGTGGAGACGGAATTTTAAAATAATGTCCAATATGTTAGGATTTAGATTGGGCCCAGGAAATAAGCACTCGTTTAACGATTTTGTCCCCTTATCTTTGGATGACGCATCAAAAACAATTCTTACTTTAGTTGTCGATTTATCTTCCCTTATTACTGGTCTGTGAGGCATGTAATACGTGTATATTTCATCTTTATTAAACTCACATTCTTCAATTATACCGAAACCACATTGTTCATTTAATATTTTCTCATATTCCTTAAGTAATCATTCATTTTTGCACAATTTTGATTTTAATCCCCAAAGTCTATGTTTAGCTAGTCTTTATTTGAGTGGTTTTTCATTTTACAGTGTGAGCAGTACTTATTGCTGCCTCTTTTCTGTTCTGAATGATTAAATTTACCTTGTGTTTTATAGACTTTATTGCTGTTTTCGGAATTTTCACTATTATCTACTCTGCGAGTATATTCATCCGTAAGCTTGCTTTTTATAAATTGTACGGTTAACTCAGCTTCATCTCTGGCCTCCAGGGCAGTAACTAGAGTATCGTAGGATGGTGGCAACGAGCACAACAGCAGTGCTGAAATGTGCGAGTCGGTTATATTTTCACCTATGGCTGACAGTTTATCCACTATCTCTAAAATTTTTGTTGTGTGGGCTGTCATATTGCCACCTTCAGTTAATTTTGTACTGTACAATTTTCGAAGCAAGTACCGCTTACTAGAGAGATTAGATCTCTCATGGATTTGTTTAAGTGCGTCCCATGTTTGCCTAGCTGTATTTAAATTTTTGACATGCACTATTTGACTGTCGTCAATGGACAAATTTATTAAAGCCCTTGCTTTTCTGTCTTTCTTGGTCCAAGCATCGTTCAATGGAGTGGGGGCCTCTTCCGTAAAAACTTCAATAAGTTCATCTCGAATCAATAGCATTTCGACCTTGAACCGCCAATTTGTATAATTGTTGGCGTTCAATTTTGCAATGGTCGTGCTATCTTTTGTAGAAGCCATAATGTTGCTAAGATTCGTTTTATTTTTTTTTTCTAATAAATTACCCCATCGGATTACCAGATTTTTATTTTTATCAATTAGTGACGACGTTTTTTATTGAGAACTTTTTTTTCGTTCTCATAATCAATTTGATAGCAATATTTAAACTTTGCTATGAGTACTTGCATGATGTTCGGTTTTATCCTCAAAAAAAAAGGTAAATCACATTTGACACATGAAAAAAACAATTTACTTAGCTTGATTGTTTTAATGCCCTTGTTTGGAGATTATATTTCACAATATCTGTCAACAACATTAACTTGACTTTAAGCAAGTTACACGTGTCTACGTCATCAAGTTCTTTTTATTTCGACGTTTTATTTGTATTTTTATTAATGTTGCACTAATTTATTTGTTCTTTCGTTATTTAAAATAAAAATTATGTCAATTTGTATAATTTGGCGAGTGGTTTAGCGATTTATATAATTTGGCGAAATTGGTCGGCGGGATATTTAAGTAGTACCGCCGGGATAATTAAGTAGTTTGGCCTTAAAATTCCCCAATCAAAGAGAAATGAATAGAAATCCGTTTATAGGGAGATCGCCACTGTTTTTTAAATTATAATTTAATCTTCCGAAATCTTTTTAAAGCCTATCAAATTAGCGTACTTTTAGAGTCTGCGGTGTCTGAACGGGGGTTGACGAGCGTAGCTCGTAGGGGGCAGAGCCCCCTAGTTACTATTAAAAAAATTACAGGTGAACCTAGTTTCTAAGTTCTTTGTTCCGAATTTGATTTTGAATATTTAACTAATAATACTGATTCAAAATATCATCAATTATGGACAATCTTACCGCTTGGAGACTATTTCCATCATTGAGGTAACATTGATTATTGGTTGCATTTCCCTGTTCTAAAACATGTTCATTTGATGTTTTGCTTTTATCATCAGTTTGATGTTTATGGAATTTGTCATGAATAAACTGGAAATTCTTACAGAAATTATAGAATTTCCTCTACTAAATGCAGCTGACAGTAAATTTATAACTGAAAGTGAATTAATATTGTTGAAAATATATATTAATATATAGCTACATTAGATAAAGAAATCAACAGTGCAAAATGTTTTTTGAAAAGTTGAAAAGTTTGATCAGGAAAATTGTTGTATAAAGCATTACAGAAGACAAATTATACATAAGAGACATGATGATAGCACGAGTGGTGAAGATTTTTGGGGGAGGGGGGGGGGGGGGGGGCGAAAAATGAAAATTATAAAAGGGCGCCAATGACGGGTCCCCCCCCCCCTAATCAAATTTTCAAGCTACGCCCCTGGTTTTGCAAACACATTGTAATTTTAAAATGCACTGTAAAATTATCCCATAAATGTGTATTCTTCAAATGAATCTTAATTATATGTTAGGAAATATCTGTATTTTTTGTAAAAATTGAGTCGGGCTAGATCGGGTCGGGCTCGGAAATTCCGGCCCGTACTGACCTCTAAGCGGCATTTTTAACCCAGGTAGAGGGGAAAATTCAAAAATTTTTAAGCAGGCCAAGTGAAGTATCGTTTCTTATATATTTTTTAATTCTCAGTCGAATGACACCATCCGCAAGTCGACACATTTTCTTACAAAGTGACGGCAGGTTTTATGAATACGAAGTCAAAAATTATACTTTATGCAGGTAAAATAGGTTTTTGCAATAACAAACGATGGCCATTCACGAAAATTTGGCAAGAACATCGTTTTGGCAGGGCCTGATCAACTCTAACTACAACCCGGGGCACACAGACTGCGTCGGGGCCCCTCTTTCTCAAGAAAGTTGCATTATAAACGTGACTAGCAGCTTTATGTGCAGTTCAAAATTTAAACCATAGTTTAATGATAATAATAAAAAAATACATTACAGACACATGTAAAAATGCATTAAAAAATTATGGGAAAGTAAAATCTTCTGCACTACATGCTATTTAGAGTGAGTAAAACTGTAGATCCAAGGGAGAGGATGAAACATTTTTGATCTAATATCCGTTCTACTCTGGTTTTCGAAATTTACATTGGATTTTATTGTCGCTAGTGAAGACACGGCGACAGTTTTGTTTGTGTGAATGGTAAAAAATATTTTTTTCTGTGAGCTATAAATGGAATATTTAATACGTGAATTATCACATTGCTATCCACGCATATAACCAACAGAGTGAAAAATATCCAACCCGAGAATCAAGCCCAGAACCCTTGGAATAGCGCTCCAAGTGCTCTACCAATTAAGCTACGAGGACGATACCCAGCTTAGCATCTCTCACTCGCTTAGGTTATACGCTTAGTTAGCAATGTGATATTCACGTATTAAATATTCAATAATTTCAAGCGTAATTTCACTGCTGAAAATTAAATGAAAAATTAATTAAAACTATAAATGGAAATTTGCATTAATTTGCATCTTAAAAGAGTGGAAAAAATGTATTCTGGGGCCCCTTGAAAATGTGGGCGCGGCGGCACAAGCCCCATGTGCCCCTGTGATAACGATGCCCTGCGTTTTGGCACTAGAAATGGTGATCCGGTGAATCCCAAAAAAATAAAGTTGTTTTACCGTTTTTTTTTTTTTTTTTTTTTTTTTTTTTTTTTTTTAGGGTATTTTAACTCGGAAGGGGGGGGGGGGGTGGAATTCAATTTTTTAATTAGGTCAAGTACAGTATCGTTTTTATGCATTTTTAATTCTGAATCGAATGACATCTTCCGATTCAAGCCGATAAAATCATGCATTACAAAGTTTATGGTAGGCTTTATGAATACAAAGTTGAAAATTATAGTTTTCTTTTTTCAGCACAGCCTGTGTCACATTTATTTTATGTTCTAAACATGTTCTTTATGTCATATCAAATAATCTCAAACTTATTAAATATTCTCAAAATAGCAATAATCAAAATCAGGATCATTTGAGTCTTCTTCAAGGTCATTAAAATCGTCAAAATCCGTTAAATAATTTGAATTGTAATTTCGTGTAATCGTTCATAATTGTGTATTCATAAAACCATTCATGACTTTGTATTCATAAAACCAGCCTAACTTTGTAACGAATGATGGTAATAACTTACGAATAGTGTCATTCGATTCAGAATTTAAAAATACATGATAAACAATACCTCACTTGACACAATTTTAAAAAGTCTTTTCGGCCAGTGCCGGGAGGAAAATGTAGCTTTCATATTTCTTGGTTTTAAAAATTTCCAAGTTTTACTAGAAGCTAATTTTACTCACATTTTAAGAAGCTAAAATGAGACGAACTCGATAAGAGAATATTCGCCAATACTGAATTTGAATGAGAAATGCGCCAAATTAGTAAGCTAGTAGCCGCCCTTGGCGACCAGTTTGGTCTCCCTTAAAATTTATGTTTAGGAAAGCATGCTAAACATTGTACCATGTTACTTTTATTCATAATTTAATTTACTTGGACTCCCTTAAATATAATTAATGTAATCCCTTAAGCTAATATTAGTTTTTGTTGCATTTAAATTCGTAAATTTTCTGTAAGCAAGTAAACCCTATTGGTTTACAATAGAAGTCTATGGGAATTTGGCGAAATATTAGAGATATCACCAAGTTGGCGACAAACTTGGCGGCATTTGGCAACAGAACAGGGTCCCCCTATGGTAAGTTCCCTTTTAGGTATGGAGATTCATTAAAGTTTAGCTATTTCAGTAGTAAAAAAGAAAAAAAGAAAAAAAGAAAAAAAAGAAAGAAAGAAAAGAAAAAAAATAGATTTTTTTGTCCGAACTGTTTGAGATTTTCAACGGTTTATAATTATGACAGTTATGCACCTCGTGAAAAAATATCGATATCCTGGTGAAAAAGAAAAGAAATACATTTTCTTCTCGTTTTTTGCTGTTTTCGCCTCGGTTCCGTTAGCATAACAACAAAAAGAAATAGTTCTTACAATCCGAATTCTCTGAAATTTTAATATCCGAACCTTCCTTAAAATTTCGCGAAAAAATATGCATATTTAGTAGTGAAAACGAGAGCCGAAAGCGCTCCGAAAGACGCCGGTTTTTAGTGTTTTCGTCGAATACTTAGTTTTAATTAATATCTCGGCTAATTATGAAATGAGCCTCAGGTGAATTTGGACCTGCTTTGGTCTATCCTCATCGAAATTTTTTCAGATTTCTAGGTGCGCTAGACTTCGGTAGCGGACACACACACATACACACACATACACACGCGCGCGCGCACTCAGAGCGAAACTTTCTTTTATTAATATAGATACTGGGTCGTGTAAATATAATTTAAATAAAATTATTTACAATGCTAGACAAAAAGATTTAATACATTTCTGTGTATGGATGGTATTTGCAGGAAAAGCGCTTTCAGTTGTTTGTCGAATTATTCAACAAAATGAATTTTTAGTATACTAAACATTTTAGAATATAGATGTGCAAATATTTATAACTAGACGCCCTTAGCGACCAGTTTGGTCTCCTTTAAATTTATACTAAGCATTGTATCATGTTACTTTAACTCATAATTTAATTTACTCGCTCAATTCTTCGCCAAATCGGAACATTCTGATACAGAAATCATGAACTCGGTATTTTTACGTTAGCCGAGTGCAGGTGATAGATCGCCAAACATTGTACCAGTGGTATTTTTTCCTATTTCATTAATTTCATTTGAAATATAATACTTTCACTCATTTTATTTAAAATAAATAACTTTAATTTAAAACTGAAATACTTAAAATTTATGACTCTCAATTTTCTCTTATTTCTTAAAAGAAAAGAGAAAAGAAAAAGAAAAGAATGAAAAGGAAAGAGAAAAAAAGTAATAAATAATACTCTAAACTATGACATTTACTTTCAACATCAAAGCTTTGTTTTAATTTACCTCGCGAAAAATTGTTTATAAAATTGTTATTGTCGCATGATTGCATCTATTATAATACTGATGATATGATGGCGATGGAACAATATTTGGCGATTTATCACTTGCGCCCGGCTAACATTAAATTACCAAATTGGCTGCTTAGCATATAAAAAGTGAAGCGGTCAACGCGGAACTGTTGATGGCAGTCACATGACTTAGGCTATTATTATTGAGAATTGGGCTGCACAGGATTGCAAAAAAGAGTTTGAATAATTACCGTCTATGGGTTGTGATTGATGAAAATGGATTGTAAACTGTGTTATGCTTTTCTAAATTGTTTATATAGATATATCCTTTGGTCGTATCAAAAGATGAAATTTCGATAACAATATTCTGTACTGTAAAAGGAAGGAAGATGTTTCCCAATCTACGAAAATTTAATATATCCACTGGCGAAAATATATTAGAACCTCATTTCGAGTTACTCACAATTCCGAAGTAGCAATGTTCTTTACCTAAAGAAACCTCGGAAACCAATATGCTTTCGAGATTTAACCCTTTATGTACTGAATTATGAATTCATGGAAATTTTATCTTCTAAAGCATTTTTCGGGAATTTTTGAAATTACATTAGAAGATTTGCACAATCATTTAATAAATTTTAGAAGGACTGAAGGATTTAGAAGGATTATTTAAATGTGAATTTATAGGGATTTTGTGCAATATTTATAACCCCACTCAAATCTTTCATTTTAAATATTTTTCTTACAAGGGAACCACTTTTGGTGTTGCTCGCACCTAGCATTGAGACCTGGTGCATTTTAAAGCCCTATATTATGAAGTTTGAGAATCGATAAACATTTTCTGTTAAAATAATATTTCGTGATTATACAGCAGCATAACTTTCTGAAAATGCAATTTTCGAGACCACTTATCGGACTATTAACATTGATTTTTTTTTGTTGTTGTTTGTTTAAGAAAAGCATTTAAAAATAAAAATTAGTTAATAATAAGTATAAAACATTGAAAAAAGTTTGAAAATTCCTTCAAAAACCTACGAATTTGATTTTGAAAAATTGCGACTTTATCTTCATATTTTTGGTGGGGAAACAGTTGGCGTTTATTTTCAAAAGTAGAGCTTTCCGGCAACCCTAGACAAATGTCATAGCTGAATTTGTAATAGCTAGAAATTGCAATGTCCGACCTATTTTACCACATTAGTTTTTCAAAATTGTGTAAAAATATTAATTTACTTCATGATTACTTTTACCGAAGGACCATTTAATACAGCAACATTTCATTTTAAACATTCGAAACTTTATTTCATTCAATTTCAAAAGAAAATGTTTTGCTTATTTTGTATTTCACTAAAAAATAGTTTTCAATGATCTTCGAAGGTTTTATAGAATTATGAATATTTATTACTTATAATATTTATCGTCTGCATAGAAAAAAAAATAATAGCCTAATATTTGTTTCTTATGCTATCAATTATTTAAAAAAAATAGCAATCTGATATAATTCTAGTAATATGTTCTGTACATTTCCTCTTTGGATAAAGCGGGCGGAAAAATTGTAGCGCCATATTTGGCGACTTAACTTACTTTTGGCGTGAAATGAACAAATAAATATGTAATAATAAAAAATTAAAAGTATAAAAAAGTAAGTAAAATATTATTTTAACAGGGAAATTTTTTTCGGTTCTCTAACTTTTATGTTTAGGGCTACAAAACTCACCAGGTCTCGGTGCTAGGTACGACCAACACCAAAAGTGGTTCCCTTGTTAGTAGTGATGGGCGATAACGAGATGTTTTTCTCGATTCTCTCGATTGTATGGACATCTCGATAGTTTTCGATTGTGTAAATATTTTCTCGATGACTCCAGTTTGCCAACTGCTTTTATACTTCATAAATTTATCAAGAATCGTCTGCAAGTAAACTGGAATGAGTCGGCGTTAATAAGGACTAAGTGTTTTCGCGGTCTCTAATTTATACGTAATCTTGTAATATGACACCTCGAACTGACTTCCCGCTATATAACGCACTGTATAGCAGGCGTGGTGTGCACGGACTATAAAATGTTGTAAAAAAATAATCTCGAACTGGATCCCTGGGGGGGGGAGGGTCAAGGTGAGGGGAGGAGCACAGCAGCAGCATAATAGGAATAAGTCGTCGTGGGGCATTAGGCCTTTCCAACTATATGTCACATGGCACATGAGGGATCTCGATTTGAATTTATAAAAATGCCCTCCCAGTGGGGGCAAAGTGGGGGAAGGGGCGCGGGAGGTACATAACGTGGGTAAGTGGTCGCAGACCTTTCCGACAATATATCACAAGGGGTCTCTGGTAAATTTAGAAAAGTCACATGAAAGTTCCCGGCTAAATTTATAAAAATGGCCCCCGTGGGACAAAGTTGGGGGGGAGAGGACCGCGGGAGGTGCATAAAATGAGTAAGTTGTCACAGATCTTTCCAACAATATGTCACATGAGGGGTCTCGGCTAAATTTAGAAAAATATCCCCATGGAGGCAAAGTGTGGGGGGGGGGGCGGTTACCGGAGGTGCATAACATCAATAAGTAGTCTCAGACCTTTTCAACGATATGTCACATGAGGGGTCTTGGCTAAATATAGAAAAGTACACCCGTGGGGGCAAAATGGGGAGGGTGGACACCGGAGGTGCATAATATCAATAAGTAGTCACAGACCTTTCCAACGATATGTCACATCAGGGGTCTTGGATAAATTTAAAAAAGTTCCCCGTGGGAGGCAAAGTGTGTGTGTGGGGGGGGGGGGGGTGCATAACATGAATAAGTGGTCACAGGCCTTTCCAATATGTAACATGAGAAGTGTCAGCAAAATTTAGAACAAGTGGGTAAGTGTGATCACAGATCGCACAAAGGGTTTCGTTTAATATTCCTTTCAAAACACTTTTTCTTTTTGAAAAATCTGTTAGTTCCACATTTCGCAACCAGGGGGCACACTCGACTCTAAACAAACATCTATCCGAACTAAAACCCGTTTTACATATCCGTAGATATATTAGTCGAGGGGATTGGGCCCATAGCACCCGAGATCAGTAGGCGCACCTGGCAGTAAAAAATGGAACTAAAATATGTAAGGCTATGGTGCATAATATGAAAGAAGGTTCAAGTGTCGGCAAAAGTTGGAAAATTTCTCCCCGGGTTAAAAGGGCGGAGGTTAGAAAAATTACTTAAAATACACAAGTTAGAGCCCGGAGGGGTTAATTATTATATAAAACTTTTTAAAGATTTTATGATTTGTCGTGTGGTCTGAGGTATTCAACTATATGTATGTAAAATTTCATGTCTCCAACTTAATTAGGAGCTCTCTTAGAAAGAATTGCTTCAAATACATGTGTGGTAGCTCAAAGGGTTAAACGTAAGACTTTTTCAAGATTTTATGATTTGTCGCTTGGCTTCAGGTGTTCTGCTATAAGTATGCAAAATTTAAAATCTCCAATTTAATTGGGGGCTCAGTTAGAAAGAATTGCTTAAAATACACGAGCTGGAGTTGAAAGGGTTAAACATAAAACTTTTCAAAATTTATTATTTGACGCGTAATCTGGGATGTTGAGCTATAAGTATGCAAAATTTGACGCCTCCAATCTAAATAGGGGCTCACTTAGAAAGAATTGTTTAAAATACACATGTGGGAGCCCAAAAGGTTAAATGTACGACTTTTTCAAAATTTTATGATTTGTCGTTTGATGTGAGGTATTCAGCTATATGCAAAATTTCACGCCTCCAATCTAATTAGAGGCTTACATAGAAAGAACTGTTTAAAATATACATGTGGGAGCCCAAAGGGTTAAATGTACGACTTTTTCAAAATTTTACGATTTGTCGTATGATGTGTGGTGTTCATCTATAAGTATGCAAAATTTCAAGTCTCCAACATGTATAGTTTCTGAGAACGGGCTCTGTGACAGACAGACAGACGGACGGACGGACGGACAGACAGACAGACCGACAGAGGAGCGAGACGAATAGGGTTTCGTCAGATGAACGAAACCCTAAAAATGCCCCGGTGGCAAAGTGGGGACAGGGGCAGGTAGGTGCATAATATGAATAAGTGGATTTTCTAATGATGTATCACATGAAGAGTGTCGACAAAAGTTAGGAAAGTGCTCCTCCCCCACCCCAAGGGGCCAACTACCGCACTCCCCGGAATACAACCCAACTTTTTGAAATTTCATGTATTATAAATAATACCGAGTGGCTCCGTAAAAAAATCCGATCTAAAATGATGAGAATGCAAAAAAGTTTGAAAACGACCCCCCCCCCCCCCCCTCACAGTGAGAGCAAAATTGGGGAGGGGGAGACGAAAGTCTCATAATATGAAAGAGTTATCCAAGAGCTTTCCTATGATATGTCGCATAACGGGTTCAAAAAATGTCTGAAAATTGCTTCCCCGACCCCTCTCCCCAGTGGGTCCACTCTTTCGCCCCGGAATTGATGCAGCCCCTACTTTCAAAATTTTTATGTTTAATAAATAATAAATACCGGAAGACACCATAAAAAAAATTCACATCTAAAATGCTATTTATCATAGAAATCGCTACGGTTTTAAAAATTTGTTCGCCCCTCCCCACCCCCAAAATTCAATTTTGGGGGAAGAAAGGTTCATAATATGAAAGAGTAGTCAGAAAGATTTCCGAAGATATATCACATGAGTGGTTTCATAAAAGTTTGAAAATTGCACCCCTGTGGGTCCACTCTCACGCCCCTTGAATACTCCCGGAATTCCTCCAACTCTTAATATTTTTATATTTAATAAGTGTTATTTTTCTGAAGGCTCCGACAAAAAACCCATTTAAATGATAATTATTCTAGATATCGCTACAGTTTTAAAGATTTGTCCGCGCACACCCTCACCCCCCGCATCCTGAAATTCAACTGTGAATGGGAGAAAGGTTCATAATATGAAAGGGTTGTCAAATTCCGATGATGTATCACATGACGTGTTCGGTAAAAATTTGAAAATCCCCCACCCCCACCGTGTGTCCACTCTTGCGCCCCCCGAAACTCACCAATCTCTGTCTTTGAATTTTTTTTATTTAATACATAATATTTATCGGAAGGCTCCATCATTTCACCGCTCATTGTCATACCTATCTCTCTTTCCAGCTCTCCCCTCGATATCTCTTTTCGGCCCTTCTTGACCGAGAACGAGAAATCAGTTTTCTTGACAATCATCGAGAGTAACATGTCGAGAATGGAAGAAAAGTGATTTCCCATTCTCGGCCTTAGTTAGAACCGAGGAGACATATCTCGAGGTAAGCGAGAGGTTTTCATCGAGGAGAGGTATCTCTCGAGGTAAGCGAGAGGTTTTCATGGAGGAGACTTTAGTTGAGGTGCGAAGAGAGATAGAGCGAGAGAGAAATGAATGAGCATATTCCATCTACGTCATGATTACGTAGGCTGGGTTGGCTAGCGTAAAGGAGGGAAGTCACCGAAATGAATGTGATGTAAATCCCAGCTTAGAAAAACAGTAATGGAGCCCTTTCTTATGAGTTAGAAGTTCTTTGGGTATTTATTTAGCTTTCACAGTCAGATTGACACTTGGTGCGTTTTTGGTTTAAGTCATAGTTTCTCAAAGAAGGATACAGATTAGGAGGCGTGTGATTTTGTTACATATACTTAAGTTGAAAAGGGTTTAATTCAGTTTGTGTGGGGCATTTTTCCATTTTTACGTTCATCTATCTTTACAAGAAGAAAGTATTGGGTTCGTGATAAATTGGTCAGTTTTTAGAAAATATCTGTCTTTTATGGGACAAAAATTTTGATAACGCTCTATCTCAAGAAGTAATACGCAAAATTTAATAATACTTCATATTCAGTTAGACCTAGATGTAAAATGGTGTTGATTTGTTTGTTGTGCAAATAGCCCAACAGGTAACGCTGCTATATTTCAAAAACTAATGCACGGAATTTAATCAAACTTCATTAGCTATTGCTAGAGATTGGAACCAATTCCTTGTTAGACAGGTTCACTCTTAGCAAATATATTTGTCTGGTTCCCTTTCCGATAAAGCTCTTTTGTTTTCGATCAACTTTGAAATTCTACAGCATTAGACATTTAGGGTAACTTTCATCTGTATTAAATCGTTTGCCTTTACCGAAAAAAGGAAAATGCTGTTCGATTCTAATGAGTTCGTGAATGTCTCACAAAGATACTACTTTGGATTTAGGTACAGATGGGCAACAGTCATGTTAGGGGCCCATTTAGAACCTGGAAATCAATTCCGTTTTAGACAGATTCCGTCTTAGCTGGTTTGTCTAGTTATCCTCCCATTTTTTGATAAAGCTCTTTTTCTTTTGATCAACCAGAAAATTCCACAGAATTAGACACGCATTCAACATTTAGGAACTTTTCCTCAATCAAACCTTTTACTTTTATCGAAAATGTGAAAATGCAAATCGATTCTAGCTAATGCACCTAAGAATAAAAATGAGTTAGAAAGGCGCTACTTTAGATTTGGGTACAGACAACGAAGAGTTATGTTTCAATCGCTAGGGACCAAAGACCAATTCCGATTTAGACAGTTTCCCTCTTAGCTGGTATCTTTATGCGGTTATCCTTCCATTTTTGGATACAATGCACCTGAGAATAAAATTGAGTTTTTAAATGAATCAAAAAGTAACTACTTTGGATTTAAGTACAAGTGCAAACAGAAAAGAATATTTTGGAATCATTAGGGAATGGAAACCGGTTTCCGTCTTAGGTAGGTTCCCACTTAGCTGGTATATGAGTCCGGTTATCCTTCAGTTTTTCGGTAAAGTTCTTTTGTTTTCGATTAATGGTGAAATTCTCCAATATTAGGCTCGCATTTACGAAAATTTGAAACATTTGCCTTTAGCGAAAAAGGAAAAAATTCGATCCTAGCTAATACGCTTGAGAATAAAAATAAGTTCGTTAATGTGTCAGAAAGTAACTATTTTTAATTGGAATGCAAATTTAAAGAATCATTTTGGCATCGATAGGGAGTGGTAAGCAGTTTCCGGTTTACACAGGTTCCCTTTTTAGCAAGTATATTTGTCTGGTTTTTCTTCCCCTTTTTCGATAAAGCTCTTTTTTTTTTTATCAACGGGAAATCTTACAGCATTAGATATTTAGGGTAACTTTAACTTGTATCAAATTTTTGCCTTTATCGAAAATGTGAAAAAGCTATTCAATTCTATCGAATGCGCCATAATTAAGCGATTTAGACATCGCACTTTCATTAAAAATAAAAGGGAACTTATAACAAAACAAAATTAGCAAAAAGATATTACAATCCTTGAATAATTTAAATAATATTTTTAAAAGTAGGTAAATGAACTGAAAGTATTTTCTTAAGTTATTTAGCGTTCCAAAATAGCGTTGTTCTTGCCATTAAAACTTTGAACATATTTCTTGATAACATATTGATCTTATATTTGAAAAACTTGTTTGAAAAGAGTGTTTTGAAAAATTCTGAGGGGTTGGGATTAACGTGTTCAACTCATTTTGCTGGCATCTGGTTCATCTGTAGTACTCTCAATTTACTAGACTTGCATACATAATACACATTGCCATACATAAAATAAAATTTGATATGAAAATCCATGATACTTATTATTAATATGCTCAAACATTACAAACTTAAAATGTTTTACAGTGTTTTATCGAAACATTAGTATGCACACTTTATTAAAGAAATTTATACGGAACATATCTTAAAGATATTAATCATTTAGAGTTTATTGGCCTGTATTAAAATATAGGATGTCACATAATATTCGAAAGATAAATACTATAGCGGAGATGTTGTAACATTAAAGTTAATTTCTTAAACTGCATTTAAAGCATTTCTAACAATTTGTTAATTGTCATAAACCATTAGTACAGAAAATGGGGTAGGTTTAGGGATTAATATTTCTTTCAGAAGGCTTAAAAACTGATAAGATGTATTACATAACAAGTTGTATTAAGATTATTAACAAATGTTAGAATACAGCTTTCTAAAGGCTTCATATCAGGTGCCCCTCCATCAATTGAAGTTGAATGAAAGAGTTAATGAAAACGATAGCAGCAAACTACATTACTGCTTCTGTTTTTTCACAGCCTTTCATTTAGCTTCAAAGGAAGATCTTTTTTCAGAGCATCTCAGTGTTAAATTTACATCGATTTCTTGGTATGTTGTTTTACTCCATCTATCTTTAGTTGCCACGTATTTACTAAAAACTTAAAAATTACTCTATAAGCCTGTAAAATAATAATCAATAATCGATTGTAAAAACATCTCGATTGTCTCGATTGTAGATTCCGGGAAGTAATCGATGACTGCATCGATTGTATTTTTTTACGATGACGATTTTTCTCGATTGGTAAAACCTCGAGAATCGCCCATCACTACTTGTTAGTACTTTGTAGAATTAGGAAATGTACAAATACAATGTTCTTACAATAGAAATATAGCAATATTTCTGAATTGAAAAATCCCCCCCCCCCCCACCAAAAAAAAAAAACCGCTAAGAAAGCTGAAAAGATGCAAATGCAAAAGAAATCATCCTTTTAAAATTATTTTTGTTTTGTGTAACCAGTAATGTTTTTGGAACAAGATAAAGTAATGCATCTGTAACTCATTCTAAACTGTATTACAACTAATCGATGTATTAAATGAATTTTATAACAAGTTATTTTAATGGTACTGATAAGTACCGTCAGCAGATAAAGAGTTAAAGAAGCATTTATAAGAACAAGGTTTTTTTTTTTTTTTTTTTTTTTTTTTGCTGCCACTGATTTTCGGAAACGTTTCCGAGTCGTTTTTATAATGCGTATTAGTCAGTTTTCTCAAACTGGAATGTCAGTTTTTCGGATGCTAGGTCCATTCTGAAGTAAACATTTTCACGTTGAACAAGCATGCTAAATTAACAGCATTAACACAGAAATTAATATTATTTTGTTACTCTTGGATGCATAAGTTCAATTAGGCAGCTGAAAATATTTAATTGAGAATAGATAATATCCTAAAAACCAATATTCCGGTTTGAAAAAACTGATAATGCATGATAAAAACTGCTTGGGAACGTTTCCGAAAATCAATGGCAGCAAAATAAGCTTATATATATATATATATATATATATATATATAAATGTGTCTTTAAATTTCGAAAATATATTCGTTTCTGATGTTTCTATTGATAAAGAACGCTTGGTACTACTTGCGGATTCGCCCGGAGTCCGCCATCTTGTTTCTTTGTTGATCATTTCATTGCCGATTTTAAATTTCTTTATTTATTTTTGTTGTTGTTTATGTTGTTAAATTAAGTATAAAGTGGTTATATTATTTATGTTTGTTGTTGTTTATGTTGTTAAATTAAGCATAGAGTGGTTATAAATGACCAACAAAGAAACAAGATGGCGGACTCCGGGCGAATTCGCAAGTTGTTCCGGCGCAATGTGTATAACGCTTCCGGAGTGAACTCATCCGGATCTTGATAATCTTTCGTTAAAATCAGCCATTTTATTTCGACCATGTTAGGCTTAAGCATTCCGATGCGATATTATAAGTCGAACAACGGCCTTATTTAATCTACGTTGTATAACATATATGCTTCTTCAGTTTTTTAAAACCTTCAAAAACTATAAAATCGTCATATATATTAAAACGCAAAGGTAAAACTAAGTAGACCCATTTCGGAACATCTTCACTTGCATCAACCCTGTTCAATTTAGAGGGATTGGGAACGAGTTCTCGGTGGCTAAGCGGTCTAAAGCAGCAGTTTAAAGCGCCGATATTTTGCAGTGGATAGCAGGTTTGAACCCAAAGCCCGGCAAAATGAATTCTGTAATATTTTTCGCGATAAGTTATTTCAATAATGACATATTTTATTAGGAGGAGAAGTTATATGATTTTTATTTTATTATTATTATTATTTGAATACTTTATAATTAAATAAAATTTAACGCTGAACAATATTTAAAATAATAATAATAATAATTTTATATTTAAAATATTTAAGCTAAAATATTTTTAATGTAATTATCAATTAAATAAATTGAGTTGATCTACAATTTTTGTTATATCTTCTGACCATTATCAAGAATATATGAGTGTGTGTGTCAGAAAGAAAAGTTTGCCTTTCTTTTCCTTAAAAAAAGAAAACGAAAAGAAAGAAAGATATTCATATAAGAACTATTAAAAAATTATCTTGATATCCATTGCTTAATATTTAAAAAAAGTATAAAAATGTAAAATAAAATTCAAATAATAAAAATTATATGCTGCACCAAGTTTCAAATTTGGGCTTTTAGAGAATGAGACTGATGAAAATATAATTCATGGCAGCTTTTAGTGGTCATGTAGTTAAAAAATCATAATAAATAAATAAAAATAAATACTGCTATCTTTTCGAAAAAATGAGACCATAGTAAATAAAAATAAATGCTCTACCCACTATTTTTAGTTAAATTTATGGTAAAAAGAAGCATAATTGGTTGTAAATTATAAAGTTAAAATTCTGTGACTGCATTGGCTGACTGTACCCTCTATCGCTTTAAAAAAATAGGAATCACATATGCAATATAGAAATTTGTCACAATTTCAATAATTAATTTAAAAGCAATTTATTAAAAATTCAAGAATTTTTCTAATGAAACATTCAAGTTATTTACCGTCAAATCTTGACGGGTACCATCTAGTTCGATATATATTTTCGAAACATTTGTCTTTTTCTAGAGTGTGATATTATTGGAAAGTACTTTATAATCCATGCATGAAGTATGACTTTTTTTCCTCCGTTAATTTATAAACTAATAGTAAGTATAGCTAAGTAACAAAACTACATCAATCTAGAAATATACAAGAAGTGTGAAATAATAATGAAAACGCATGAAATTTCCTAGAAGAAACAAGTTGAAAATTGCTCGTCAAACGTGGCAAATGAGGTGTGTTCGTACTATAACTAGTTTTATAAATATTGTTTGCACCGCATATTTTACTGAATGTATATTTTAGTGCACTTCATAAGTGCATATCAATTTCATTCTGTTCGAAAGGCTGTAACATCATTAAAATGCATTTGAAATAATTTTTTCCCATTGGCCGTAACGTAACGAAAAATTTTGACTGCCCCTGTAATTAAACTATACATTCGATTTTCATAAAATTTGAAATGACTCGACAAAATTATGTAACAATTATATATTTCAAAATTTAAGACCACTCGGTTGGGTAGTATTTGCTCTGTAATAGGTGGACGGACGGACAGACAGACAGACCGACAGACGGATCGAACGACGACTATATGTGCTATGTATTTATATAATTAAGAACGCATCTAAAAATGGCTTGTGTTATAAAACACGGTGGATTACCCTATAGCATAGTCTATACATATATACACTATATGCAGGGGCGTAAACCACCCTGGTCGCGTATAGGGGTGTAGACTCATAAATTTCCGACTCCAAGAAGAAAAATTTCCGAGTACTATTACCAACAAAATGCCGACTAATTAATATATATATATATATATATATATCCAAAAACCAAACCAGAAATTCGAAACTACGGAACTGATCCAACAATAAATAAACTAAACCAAATGACAACTACAAAATAACTAAAAACAACTAACTTTAAAAACAACATACTTTAAAAACAACATACTTTAAAAACGGCAAACTTTAAAAACATTCAAACTAAAACCAGAAGAAATTGAAACCATGGAGACAGGCCGGCATGCACTTGCAACATGCAACTGCGGGGTTAAAACCAGTTTTTACGTGCACAACGCAAAAAAGTCTTCTATATATATATATATATATATACACTCCTGTCCAAAAGTTTAGCATATATGATAAAAACGAAGAAAGGATATCGTAAATATCTTACTAAATTATTTAACTTTATAGATGATAGATGAAAGTCTCAAGATAATTATGACTGAGCGTATCGAGATAGTCGAATATGTTTTAAAGCGCTGATGTTGATTCCTTTTGAATTATTAATGTATGTCTCTAAAAATTAGTGGTGAAGTACTATGATTAATATGTGTAGAAAATTGTGGTTTGGAACTCCAAACTGCTTTGTTTGATAGCGATATATCTTGTTTCTAAATGTACAAAATTTGGTGAAACTGGATGATTGAAGAGCTGGGGATTCGATGCCCGTTTTTTGCACTTTGGCTTAAGGCATTACTTTAGGCATTTTTTGGCTGCACTTTGGCAATTGGGCTTAATGCATTTTATTTTTTCTGTGTATGGCATATTTATTCACATAGACTCCACTCCGGACAAAAATTCAAATTCTGAACTAAGCATAAGGAATCTTGTTACCAGTGTACTATGTACGTCTACAACATAAAAAAAAGTCAAAATTTAAAAGATTGAAAATTTTCGAATAAACAAAACTTATATCCATTTCTTAGTATACTTCAATAAAAGTTAATCAAATTTTGTACGTTTAGTAACAAGATATATCGCTATGTAACAAAGCAGTTTTTGATTCCAATCCGCATTTTCCTATACATATTAATCATAGACTTTCTCCCCTAATTTTTAGATAAATTTATTAATAATTCGAAAAGAATCAACATCAGCGCTTTAAAATTATTTGACTATCTCAATGCGATACGCGAAGTCATAATTATCTTGTGAATTTCATCTATAAAATTTAATAATTTCGTAAGATGTTTAGCACTCCCTTTCTACTTTGAATTTTCATCGGATATCACCTAAATTCCGTGATACACGTTTCTAACTAAATTTAAAATTAGATTAAAAAAAAAAAATAAATAAAAGTTTCTTCACTTCAATCAGTATGTCTTAAAATTTCCAGACTAAACTAAAAACTTTCCGACTATAAATAAATATAGCTGGATCTCGATATCTCGAAGTCAAAGGGAACAAAAAAAAAGTTCGGAATATCAAAGTTTTCTATCAAAATATCAAGGTTACAAATAATATTAACATTGCTGGAATATGTATATAACTATTTTGTTTCTTCATATCGAGGTTTTCGAGTTCACAATATTTGACAAGTCAAAGTTTTTGTGAATAGTTTTAATCACAAAAATAAAATCCGTAATATTTCCGGCTAAGTATAAATTTATATAGGTTTTCTTCATTCTAAATTGTTTTTTTCTAATTTTCTAATTAAAAACTACAAGGGAAAAAAATCTGACTAAGAATAAAATTTTATAGGCTTTCTTCTCTCTAACTTGTTTTTCTTATTTACTAATTAAAAACTACAAAAACATTTCTCCAATTCATAAGTTTTTATACGTTAATGTCATTTTTTTTCGACTAAGCTTACTTTTTTCCGATCGAACGAGAATTTTTTCGACTGATTTTTTTCATTTTTCCAATTTATAAGTTTTTATAGGTTAATACCATTTTTTCCGACTAAACGTACTTTTTCTGATCGAACGGGAAATTTCCCGACTGATTTTTTCGTAGGGGGGGGGGTTGCACACCCCTCCCCCAGGATTTACGCCCCTGACTACATGGCCAAAGGTGACCGGTCACTTGCGATTTTTGACATTTTGTTAAATATATAGAAAAATATATGAGGAATGAACCTGAAACTGCAGGTGTGTAAACAGTATAGTATAGGTCATATAATTCCGCGAATATTTTTTCCTGAAACCCCATAGGGGACCGTCAAAAAATTGAAAAAACGAATATCTTTTGGATAACCCTGTCGAACTAATGGAGCAAAAGCGTTTAAACTCGAGATTATTAATAAGTGACTTATTGCAATATACTGTGTTCATTTTTATGTGGATAGCATGTATACTCGTAGAGAAATTAAGGTTTTTATAAAAACAGTCCCGAATTTCGCCAAGTTTTTTGCTTATAATTTGGAGAGTTCTCAATATAAAAAAAAGTTCTTTTCAGAAAATATGACAAAGAGCATTGTACACAATTACCCCGCAATCAGAATAAAAAAAAAATAAAAATTGGATGAAAAATGAGCAGGTTTACTAAACAATGTCTCACTGCGCATGCACAAATGCAATCAAAATATAATGTGCATAATGTGTTAGCTAAATGTATAGAGCAACTTTTGTAAAAGTCTCAAAAACATAGTTTGAAAAGTCTGATAATAATCGTTTATAGAATAAGCTCAAAATCCGTTGTTCCCAAAATGAAGCAAAAACATGAGGGGTTGTATCCATATATCCATTGATTAATGCCAATTTAGCATACACTATATTGCACGTACTACTGTATTTGGATACAACCCCTCATCGTTTTGTTTCATTTTGGGAACAATGGATTTTGAGCTAATTCTGTAAACGATTATTATCAGACTTTTCAAACTATGTTTTTGAGACTTTTACAAAAGTTGCTCTATACATTTAGCTAGCACATTATGCACATTATATTTTGATTCCATTCGCGAATGCGCAATGAAACATTCTTTAGTAAACCTGCTCATTTTTCATCCAATTTTTATTATTTTTTAATTCTGACTGCAGAACAATGCGTACAATGTTCTTTGTCATATTTTCTGAAAATAACTTTTTTTTATATTAAGAACTCTGCAAATTATAAGCAAAAAACTTGGCTAAATTTGGGACTGTTTTTTTTTAAACCTTAATTTCTCTACGAGTATACATGCTATCCACATAAAAATGAACACAGTATATTACAATAAGCCACTTATAATAATCTCGAGTTTAAACGCTTTTGCTCCATTAGTTTTTACAGGGTTATCCAAAAGATATTCGTTCTTTTTCAATTTTTTGACGGCCCCCTATGGGGTTTCGGGAAGAAGTATTCGCGGAATTATATGACCTATACTATACCGTTTACACACCTGCAGTTTCAAGTTAATTCCTCATGTATTTTTCTAGATATTTAACAAAACGTCAAAAATCGCAAGTGACCGGTCACCTTTGGCCATATAGTGTTTATATAACTGGAAAATTTTAATAAAAAAAAAAAATAACTGAGTATGTGTGTTATTTTACAAAAAAATATATCACTTTTTCTACTATTTTTGCAGCAGCAAATTTCTGTTTAAGTCAACGAACAACAAACCGAGGACAACTAGAAATTGTTTATCTAAAGTTGAAAAGCCAGAATTAAAGGGTAGAAATATCTCCCATCATTAATTTTTAAATAATCAAACAGTCTTCGTTATTTTTTGTTTAAAGCTCTGTGTAGGTATAATAGTGTGTTGGATACATAGAATTACTTATTTTAATATAAGTTATCCCGCATACAAGTTTTGATAATTTAAAGGAATTATTGGTTAAAATGTTTTATAAATGTATGAAATTTATTTTCTTTGAATGATATTAGGGTATTGGCAGTGAACCGTGACTTCGTTCATGGGAATTCGAAGAAGGATCAAAGGAACAACAGACGTGCATTATTCTAGGAATAGTTTACAGGACTGAACCAGATTTTCAGAACCTGGGCAAAACTTTGCTTCGTCCATTCTCCATTCCCCCCGTTTGTGCCCTCCACATCTGCTTGAACACCCGTTGAATGAAAAATATCAAATTCTCCCTATAAATCAAGGTCTTCCAAAGTATGGTGCGCGTACCAGATCTGGTACGAGAGCCCTCTAATATTGGTACGTGAAGTTTACGAAAGGAGGAGTGAAATTAAAAGAGAACTTTAAGGGTCTCCCAATAATACCATGGCAACACTATGACAATGTGAAATCTTTTCGGGAAATAAATGTTGCTTGTGAACTTCATGCACAGAGGAACAATTTCATTAATACTTCTCTTTAAGACTGAAACCGAAACCGAATCTCGGCAATCTTCGTATTTTCGGCCGAAAACGAAAACGAAAATGTCTAATTTTTTTAAAATAATTAATACACACACAAATATACATAATTATTAATTTATTATACGTGTGGCCCAATTTGGCTCTCTCTCTCTCTGTGTCTCTGACCAAACCTTTTTATCTATTATATATATATAAAATCCAAACGGAAATTTCGTTCCGAACATCTATATTTCGAGTTCTACTGCATGGATTTTGACGGAACTTACACTGTTAGATAGATATCGTTTCAGGGAAGGTTTTAAGCTATGACACATTGTTCTACATAGATTAGTTATAGAATTATGATGGAAAGTTCTGTTATTTTGGACGAAAAGGTTGCCATTGGCATATGATTTTCATCTTGGCATATTAAGCAATCTTTTTGTTAAAGAATTGAAACGTCTATGTCATTTAAAAATTAAAATATACAAACAGCCCGAAAAAAACTATTACTGATTTTATTAAAAATACAAAGAAATACAGTTTTAATGAGAAATAATAGTATAAAAAGAAAATATTTAATTTAAATATGAAAGAAGTGTGTTTGTACGGCTTAAAATAAGATTCATTTTCAAAGTCGATCCATGGAAACAATACTTGGCGATTTATCATCTTTGTGGTTTATATTTGGCTTCTGGATAAGAAAATATTTTTATTTAAATAAAATAAGGTTTTTTTTCTGTTTTTTAAGTTTGTCAGGGTTGATTTCAAAAGTACAGGATGAATTTTGTTTATCATTTACACCATTGAGTAAGTTTTCGAAATCATTTGCATGCATGATTTACTTATATAACTATTATTATTATTATTATTATTATTATTCAATTAAAATTTGGTGTTTCTCTTTTTTTTTTTTTTTTTTTTTTTTCAGGCGCAAAGGTTGTTGTTGGTCATTGTTTCTCAACTTGGCGGCGATATATTATGCTATTATTGAGGAATTAAAACGGCTATATTATTTAGCAAAAAATACGAACAGCATGGGAAAACTGTTTGTAATTTTATTTGAAATATAATTAAAAAAAAAAAAAACGAAAGTAAGGGAACTTAGAATTATTCTTACGGAGATTTGTGCAATTACGCATTATTTAAAAAAATTTCATGGTGAAATATACATATATATATATTACTTCATTACTTTTTAGTATAACTGCGTATACACACTCATTTTTCTGATAGGTGATTACACACTGTAAAAAAAAATGGTAATGTTCCATGTAAAATCCAGGAACGTTACGCCTTTTCTCAGGTTTTCAGAATAATTTAGCTCTTTCCTGTGAAATTCTGGTTTTCATATCTGAAACGTTCCTGAACAAAAGTTGGAAACAGGAAAACGCTGCGGCCGCCATTTTATTATTTTGTTGCTGTATCCGTTGCTCGCGCGCGAGTGTCGAAAACAAATTCTTTATATGAATGTCAAAAAATCAATATGGAATGGGAATAAATGAATAGACGACATAAACCTTTACGTCTCTATTGTCAAGACCATTCAGATGAAAATGCAATATCTCTGTGACACCGCTAAGAAATTATCCCTCGTACCTGTCTGTAGAATGTTTAACGAGCAGCACATGTAAAAAAAATACACCTGTCATTTGGATTTTCATTAACCAGGGAACCACCAAACATGATGCTCGCAGATTTTGATTAATTTAAGATATGTTTTAGAGTTCTTATCCCTAATTATTCTTGTGAAAGGATTTCTTCAAATTGGCCTTAGATTTTCAGAAATTGGGCGCCGAAGTTTAGCATACGTTTCAAATACCCATTAGTTTGCAGTTTTCAACGTTTTTTCGTGGTGTGGACGCAGAAGGCTCGCACGCCACCCGTACGGCCCGAGTTCGATGCTACCTCTTGACTTTTTTTTTCTTTTTTAATTAATTTTATATTTTGACACTTTACAACTTTTAAGTACGACTATGAATTGCTGCAAATTTGATTTTTTTTTATATTTTCGTAAAAAATATCAATTACATTTATGATTTTTTTTTCATGAAAATTTATATGTATTTTATCTTACTTGTATACTAACATCTTTACTGATGAAAATCCAAAATGTTTTATGCCTAGATTTTTTTAAAAATTGTTATTTACATTTATATATTTTTATATTTTAAGCAAAGTTCTGAGACAATATATCATATATATTTATTGAATTTTAACTGAAAATTTATTTTTTCGTGTAAATTATAAATAATAATTTTGATGTCAAATGTCCAGATGTGTTTATCTTTAAATGAATAAAAATAGACAAATTATATTTCAAAATATTTTTTTCATTCTAACAAATAATGATAATAAAAGAAAAATTGTCAACTGGAAATGTAACAAGTGGGTAAGTGTGATCACAGATCGCACAGAGGGTTTCTTTTAATATTCCTTTCAAAACACTTTATCCTCTTGAAAAATCTGTTAGTTCCACATTTCACAACCAGGGGTCGCACTTGATTATAAACAAACCTGTATCCGAACGAAAATCCATTTTACATACTATCAGTAGATATATTAGTCGAGAGGATTGGGCCCATAGCACCCGAGATAAGTAGGCGCACCTGGCGGAAAAAAATGGAACTAAAATATGTAAGGCTATGGTGCATAATATGAAAGCATGATCAAAGGAGTGTCGGCAAAAGTTGGAAAATCTCTCTCCGGGTTAAAGGGGCGGAGGTTCCTTAAAGGGGCGGAGGGTAAATTCCTTAAAATACACAAGTTAGAGCCCAGAGGGGTAAATAATAAAAGACTTTTTGAAAATTTTATGATTTGTCATGTGGTCTGAGGCATTCAGCTATACGTATGCAAAATTTCATGTCACCAACTTAATTAGGGGCTCTCTTAGAAAGAATTGCTTCAAATACATATGTGGTAGCTAAAAGGGTTAAACGTAAGACTTTTTCAAGATTTTATGATTTGTCGCCTGGCCTCAGGTGTTCTGCAAAAAGTATGCAAAATTTCAAATCTCCAATTTAATTAGGGTCTCAGTTAGGAAGAATGGCATAAAATACACAAGCTGGAGTTGAAAGGGTTAAATATAAAACTTTTTCAAAATTTATTATTTGACGTGAGATCTGAGGTGTTGAGCTATAAGTATGCAAAATTTCACGCCTCCAACCTAATTAGGGGCTCACTTAGAAAGAATTGTTTAAAATGCACATGTGGGAGAACAAAGGGTTAAATGTATGACTTTTTCAAAATTTTATGATTTGTCGTTTGATGTGAGGTGTTCAGCTATAAGTATGCAAAATTTCGCGCCTCCAACCTAATTAGGGGCTCACTTAGAAAGAATTGTTTAAAATACACATGCGGGACTCCAAAGGATTAAATGTACGAATTTTCCAAAATTTTAACATTTGTCGTATGATGTGAGGTGTTCAGCTATAAGTACCCAAAATTTCATGTCTCCAACATAATTAGGGGCTCACTTAGAAAGAATTGTTTAAAATACACATGTGTGGACCCCCAAAGGGTTAAATGTACGACTTTTTCAAAATTTTATGATTTATCGTTTGATGTGAGTTGTTCAGCTATAAGTATGCAAAATTTCACGTCTCCAAACTAATTAGGAGCTCACTTAGAAATAATTGTTTAAAATACACATGTGGGACACCAAAGGGTTAAATGTACGACATTTTCACAATTTTATCATTTGTCGTATGATGTGAGGTGTTCAGCTATAAGTATGCAAAATTTCACGCCTCCAACCTAATTAGGGGCTCACTTAGAAAGAATTGTTTAAAGTACACATGCGGGAGCCCAAAGGGTTAAATGTACGACTTTTCCAAAATTTTAACATTTGTCGTATGATGTGAGGTGTTCAGCTATAAGTACCCAAAATTTCATGTCTCCAACATAATTAGGGGTTCACTTAGAAAGAATTGTTTAAAATACACGTGTGGGACCCCAAAGGGTTAAATGCACGACTTTTTCAAAATTTTATGATTTGTCGTTGGATGTGAGGTGTTCAGCTATAAGTATGCAAAATTTCACGTCTCCAAACTAATTAGGAGCTCACTTAGAAATAATTGTTTAAAATACACATGCGGGAGCCCAAAGTGTTAAATGTACGACTTTTTCAAAATTTTATCATTTGTCGTATGATGTGAGGTGTTCAGCTATAAGTACCCAAAATTTCATGTCTCCAACATAATTAGGGGCTCACTTAGAAAGAATTGTTTAAAATGTACATGTGGGACCCCAAAGGGTTAAACTTACGACAATTTCAAAATTTTATGATTTGTCGTTTGATGTGAGGTGTTCAGCTTTAAGTATGCAAAATTTCACGCCTCCAACCTAATTAGGGGATCACTTAGAAAGAATTGTTTAAAATGCACATGTGGGACCCCAAAGGGTTAAACGTACGACATTTTCAAAATTTTATGATTTGTCATTTGATGTGAGGTGTTCAGCTGTAAGTATGCAAAATTTCACGACTCCAAATTAATTAGGAGCTTACTTAGAAAGAATCGTTTAAAAATACACATGCGGGAGCCCAAAGGGTTAAATCTACGACTTTTTCAAAATTTTATCATTTGTCGTATGATGTGAGGTGTTCAGCTATAAGTACCCAAAATTTCATGTCTCCAACATAATTAGGAGCTCACTTAGAATGAATTGTTTAAAATACACATGCGGGAGCCCAAAGGGTTAAATGTACGACTTTTTCAAAATTTTATGATTTGTCGTATGATGTGAGGTGTTCAGCTATAAGTACCCAAAATTTCATGTCTCCAACATGTATAGTTTCTGAGAACGGGCTCTGTGACGGACAGACAGACGGACAGACAGACAGACAGAGGAGCGAGACGAATAGGGTTTCGTCAGATGAACGAAACCCTAAAAATCGTCTGCGGATCCCTCATGAAATATAATTTATGATATATATTTTTTAAGAAATCGTTTGATAGCATTTTATAATAATATCAGAATAAATTAAAAAATATATATTGATATATTTCATGTTTTTTTTTTTTTTTAATACAAGTACTAGGTAAGAAGTTAAGCTCTATTAACCTCCTGACTATTCAAGGCACTTTTTTCTAACTTTTACCGTGATTCTTTGATATGTTGTAATTTAAGCTCTAAACATATGGTAAAAAATACAGAAAAAAAACCTTAGCTGGAAAATCTAGTTTTCCACTACGTCATTTATATAGGACAATAGCAGAGTATGAGGTTGTACTTTGGATAGGACATAATATAATTTTAAACAGAATTAATATAATATTGTGCAGTTATGTTATAGTTAAACAATAAAAATACGTTAGATATAAGCAAAAGTAAGTATTTATTACAAATTGAAATAATAGAGTTTCTAAATTGTTTATAATTAGCCTAATTCTTGGCAAACACTTATTTAGGCATAAAATGAGATCAAAATCAAATACACTACACAATATTAACGCACATTATTAAACTCTTGTTCACAATTTTAATGTTATTAGATAATAAACTTCTAAACATACAACAGTTTTATAATATTTGAGCAACAATCTAAACTTTAAACTTAATTCTATGATCAGACTATGAAAATCACTTTTATCTAAAATGGTCTCCATTTTAGATGGCAAACAAAATTAATATCAAAATTTACTATTCTAATTAACTTCACGCTCATGAAAATTACTGAAACAATTCCTATTTGGGACGAAACAAAGATAAATATTGCATTTTTTACAGAGAACTGTAGTTTTTTTTATCACAGCCAGAGTTACGGCAACGGGCTTGTTTTGGTCCGTAGTCAGGAAGGTGGGCTGCTTTTTGCTGTCGTCTCTGTAATGAAGGTAAAGGCACTATAGTGATCCTGCGTTTTTTATGTTGTGACAGCAGTTCATCAAGTTCATTTGGGTCACTCTCTCCGTCACTACTTTCATCGTTATCTTCTATCCATTTGCAGCCTAAGTTGAGCTTAAATTCTCTCAATTGCTCGATTTCGGATAGTTTTATTCCACTGAATAATTTTTGTTGCCGGTACTGTAACCAAGAATTCACGACAGCTAAATCAAAAAAATGTGAAATGACTCTAATAGTCCACTTTTTGGTGCGATTTCTAGACGGGCAAATAGAAAGCATTCGATCGGCCAAATCAACCCCGCCCATATTCTTATTATACACTTGGACAACTTCTGGTCTTTGGACGCGTTCATAAGTTTTTCGTTGTTTCGACCATCGCTGACATTCATCTGTATTTTCGTTGCAGTACCGAGATGACAACATTAACACGGGTTTATTATCAAGCCACATTGTAGCTGCCAGTGTTTCATCAATGCGAATACGTATTTCAGTCGTTCCTCGGGGCTGTTTCTTAAAATTTTTCTCATCACTGAAGACACAATCTCTTGGGATCCTATTTCTCATAATGGTTCCAGTACCATGAAAACCGAGTCGCATAAGCTCATCACACAATTTTATAGTTGTGAAATACCTATCAAAGAATATTTTATGCCCAGGTACTAAAGAACGTGTCAGGTACAAAACCATAGATTCTCCTAAGCCAAATCCTTGATTTATCAAGTCTGGGCAGGTTGTATCCCCTTGATATATAATCATGTCACATACAATTCCATCGGGAGTTGCGAGTACAAACACTTTCAGACCAACAGGGTTAGGCTTATTGGGACAATATTGTCGCATTTTGCATTGGCCAGAAAAAGGTATTATCATCTCATCGACACATACATTTTCTGGACGATCTTGAGATAAGCAACCCTTCAATATTCGGTCAAAGAAAGGGCGAATCTTCCAAATTTTATCATTTCGTCTATTTTCATCAGACACATTCAGATCAAATACACATTTTAGTCGTGTTCTAATGGCATAAAAGCGAATCCGGGTCATAGCACTGGCAATCGTAGGTACTCTCCATTTTTGCATCCAATACATATCTATTTTTGGATATTGTAGTGCTGACATGACCATCGTTATACCAAAATACACCATTAATTCTTTTTTTTTGTAAGACCCAATGTTTTTCCTTTTAGTAGAACTTCTGTTCTATTTGTACATTCTACTATGATATCTAGAAAATCGTCATCAATATATTGCAGAATATATTCGTAATATTCCCAATTAGATGTGTCTTTTGGAAGGTTGGTTGGTTGTATTTATGTCGGCCAATTATCTGCACGTGGGATATAGGCCCTAAGGGGGGAGTGCCTTCCGTGGAGGTCTTTCTAAGGGAACCTAACCCGTATTAACGCTTTGAGAACCAAGGTTCGAAGAAAACCACGAAAACTCCGAACGATTAGGCCGACGGGCGCGATTGGGATCGAACCCAGCACCTCCCGTCTACCAGCTTCGAGAGCAGAACCTCTCGGCCACTGGTGGGTCGTCTTTTGGAAGGTAAGCTGGCTGTTGGAGATGTCTGTTGTTTGGCTCCAATTTTTCTCCAATCCAACAGTTTTGCCTGTCTGCATTTCCAACTGTTGGCGAACGTATTATCCTCGATCTAGACAGCAATCCACGCCTACCACCCCGTCTTCCACGTGTACGAGTACGACCTGGCCTTTCTGAATTTACTGACAATACTGGCGACGCTGGTGCTGATTCAATTGGATCGTCATCGGATGAACTGTATGAAGAAGATTCTGAATTTGCTTCGCGATCATTTGTTTGCGGAATAAAACTGGAATCATCGTCAGATGCTTCGGAACCATCATCAAAATCAGACTGATTTAAAATATCGGCGATATTATCTGAAACAAATAAAAAAAAAGAAAATTAGGCTATGTACTATACCTAGGACATCGGAAGTTAATAGAATCAAAACATAATAGTCTGACATCGTACTACATAAAGAACATCTAAAAACCACATGTTGTGGGATGTCGAATATATGTCCATTCCGAAAAATTATTCAAAACTTGTTACGTTAGTCAATCAGCCAAAGTTTTAGAAATTATTTATCAATGAAATTTATAGTAATTACCATGATTAAACCAGATTTTACTTACCGGTCCTTTGGCGTGAGCGCACCTCTCCACTGGTCGACTCCATTTTGCTAAAAATGACAGGTGTCATAGACTCGAGTGAGTTTTAATTAGTTCGGTAAACAAAGGATAGATGTCGTTACGTGGTAATTTCGCCGCGAGAACGACAATTATTCGCCAAATATATTTTTTTTTTATTATGATATTCTATGAGTAGTACGAGGGCGGTCAGGAGGTTATAGAAAAAAATTCGTATAAATATTCCGTTTTGAATATTTCTACGACATATGTCACTCGATTAATTGTATATTTACTAAACTTAAATGTCAAAGTCAGTAATAGCAAACAATTTTGTATTTCAGCATTTGTCATATTTTAATATATTGAACAAACCAAACATTAAAAAGATATTAATTTTGTTATTTTTTTTTCTAATAAAATATTGTGCATTATTTGAGACTTGTATTTAAAATACAAAAAGGTAAATAATAATAATATTATGGAAACAAACTTTCTGCACATATTAATATCTATTTCCGTCAATAAAAGGTTAGTTTAAAAATTACAGAAAAAATAGAAGTTTTCGTGAAAAATCAAAAATATAAATCGATTTTGAAAATATCAAAATTTCGAAGCTGTAAAAATTCACAACTTTGATTAAAATTTGTAAAGTGTCAAAAATGTGAAATTAAAATAAAAAAATAAACAGTTAGGAGGGAGCATCGAACTCGGTTTCTCTGGCTGCCAGGTGAACACTCTGAGATCACTCCACGTAATACTCGGTGAAAGTTGCAAACTAATCAGTATTTGAAACGTATACTGAACTTCGCCCCCCCCCCCCCCCAATTTCTGGAAATCTAAGACCCATTTGAAGAAATACTTTCACTAGAATAATTAGGAATAAGAGTGTGAGTAATTGGTGAGCATCATGTTTGGTGGTACCCTTGAAAGAGTGCATATTAACAGAAACCTTTTGAACACTTCTGAAACGTTCCATAGAAAACAAGGTACACTTTCTGTGACATGTCAGTAATGTTTTGCTGTCAACAGAAACATTCCTGGTATTTCGCAGGAAGCTTACTGGCATTTCTGTGGAAAGATTTTAAGGTATACAGTAAAGTTTCAGTCATTTTCAAGAAATGTTTCTTGGATATAATGGGCAACTCAGCTGCCCATTTTTTCCCAGGAAGGTTGAGGAATTTTTTTTACAGTGCAGGATTTTTGAAAAATCTTCCGCAATTGAGCACCTCACCCAATTGGTGTATAAATTATGTTATTGGAAGCATCTTTCATGTTTGAAGAGAATTCTTCAGGATGAATCCTATTACAAAAGATGAACCGATTTCACAATTAGGGATTATTTAGAAATTTGTGTTTATTACTTAATCAGTTTTCACATTGGCACACTCAATGCAACAATGGCAAAAACGAATTTCTTTCATCTTGGCAACAACATAGATCAATGCCCTTGGTTAAAAATTTTAAACTTCTGAACCAGTTTGATAAATATAGGGAACAGTTCCAAATCATGTTCCCGGTTTTATGGCGAGTATTTTTGGCGATGAATTTTTCGATGTGGTTGTTGCGATCTCTAGCATTTTTGATTGCTTTTTTATTACTTGAATGCTACTGGTGGATAGGATAAGTAACAATTTTGAATACATTTTTATAAGTAATTTTTTTAATATATATATATTTTAATTTATAATTTTCCGGAGATTTTTTAAACGATATTTTTCTGTATATGCAATATTATGTAAATATACATAAAACTAATACATATATATATACTATTTTCAATTTAAAAATAAATATTTATAAATATTTAAAAAAACATGTTTTTTCGCCATCGTGAAAATTTTGGCCAAAGATGCCGAATCGGCCTATTGGTGCCATTTTGGATTCCTTCGCCAATCGCGCCAACCGGGACAAAAAACGGAACTCTTCTCAAAATATACAATATCTCCTGCCCTTTTTCTTTTCTTTAAAATTTTTTAGTTTTATGTTAGTATTAACATCTCAGGAATTTGGAATTAAAGATTATTCTTACGATTTGCATAAATATTGCTATTTTGAAAAAAAAAATATGTTTCCTAAAACAAAGTTTAGATAGTCTGTTTATTAGGTACTACTTGATTATCCCGCCAACCAATTTCGCCAAATTATACAAATCGCCAAACTATTTAGCCAAATTATACAAATGGAAGAATGCTGCCATTCTAAAATTTTAAGATGGGAAAATTAAAGAATTCAAATTAAAAAAAAAAAAAAATACTAAAGAATAATGTTACTTTAATAATGATGTTCACATATAACATAGCAACATACCAAATATAAAATTTGATTTATTTAGATGATTTCTGTTAAAAGAATGCTAATAGTTTACGTATTTAAATGATTAATTATTGAATTAAACTATAAACAATAAAGCGATAATATTAAGATATTGTATTTTTGAATAAAATTCAAATAACTTAAATGTAACAATCAAATTTATTAAAAACCACAATAAATATCAATGATAACGGAAAAGTGTAACGATCCTAATGCTCTTTATTTAGTCAATGTTGACGGATATAGCTAAAAAATGCATGTAAACATTAGATATAGAATTGAAGAAAAAATGTCAAAATTTGCAGTAATTTTAAATACGAAAGAACAAATAAATTGGTAAAACATTAATAGCAAGTAAGGAAAAATCACGCGTCAAGCATAGATTATGAAACACTTTTCAACACATTCAGAATAATGTAACAAAACTGCACTGTTTTAAAAATTAAAATATTACGTCTAATTCAACCATATGGAAACGCATAATACATTTCAAAACCCAATTTCAGATGTTCCCATCCACCATCGGAAAATTATGCGAATTTTTTCAGCAGCCCTGTATATGATTTATAGATTTGAATGTATTAGCTATATGCAAGCCAAAATTTAGTTCACTTAAGAGGTACTTAGTTGAAAATTTACCTTCAGCAATTTCCTCTAATAAGGAGAACGGTACGTAAGTACTTTCGTGCAACCCTGAATTTGAGGTATGAACTTTATATGTAACGAGTAATATGCAAAAAATTAATTAAATTTAAAAGCGCATACCGAATTTTAAACCGTGCCCTCCAGCAATTATTACTCAAAGACAGTAGTGTACTGTGTCAGATTTCTTTTATGTGCCCCTGTAAATGAATAAAAAATGCTATGAATATCCTGTTCTAACGTGATCGTAATGAAATTTAGTGATTTATATCAGTTTCAATACATTTGAAATAGCATAATGTCATCAAAATATTCTACAAACGATTTTTCCCCATATACCATAATGTAATGGAATACTTTTGAGTGTGCCCCTGTAAATGAACGATTAATCCTACATACTTCATATGGAATACCCAATATGCTTTGATGACCCTAAATAACCTTTATCAATTTCATCAAAATCCGAGTATATTTACGGGAGTTATGCCCCATATACCATAATGTAATGAAATACTTTTGAGTTCCTCTGTGAATGAACGATTAATCCTACATACTTCATATACAATACTAAACATGCTTTGGTGACCCTAAATAACTTATATCAATTTTACGAAATTCCGAGTATATTTACGGGAGTTATTCCCCATATACCATAGTGTAATGGAATACTTTTGAATGCCCTGTAAATAAACAATTAATCCTACATACTTCATATACAATACCAAACATGCTTTGGTGACTCTAAATAATATTTATCAATTTTATGAAATTCCGAGTATATTTATGGGAGTTAGAGCGTGGACAGACGGCCAGGCAAACCGAATGCATAAACACTTTTCAACTTTGTTGGAAAGTATTAAAAATGCATATAAAACGTCGAATTAAAAAGACTTGATGACGTTACAAACATGTGTATCGTGCTTAATGTCAAGTGAATGTGGCATTTACGATTATCCATTATTGGCATTTAATCTTACAGTTTGGCGACAGGTTTTGGTCTACGGGATAATCAAGTACTACCGTTCATAGCATTTCGGTCTAATATTTCGTAGCTGGATATCTCGAAAATTGGCGCATTAAATATGATTTTGAAAGCATCGTTTTTGTTTGAAGCAGCACCTTCATGATGTATTCCATTACAGAAAATTATATCATCTTTTACCATATTCATTTGCATTTCAACTGAACAGTTCATATTATGTTGATAGAAATTACAATGCGAGTTTTGGGGTTAGGTATACAATACATTGTTCTACAGCGCTTAGTTATAGAATTACTTGGAAATTTCTTAATTCTTTGAACCCGATTATTAAAGGTTACCTTTTTTAAGAATTTCATGAATTAAAAGGTTTTTTTTTTCTTTTTTGAGAGAGTTTTCGTATTAAAAAGAGTGTTGCATTTTAACTGATGATGGAAGCTACAGTATATTATTTACTGCTATTACAGTTTTAACTGCATTTTTTTCTGCTAAAATGGAAATATGAAAAACTGTGGCAGAATTGCGTTTAATGAAATATAACAGAACATACAATGATATAGCATTTAAACTACCAGAATCACACATGCCGCAAAACCGAGAAGCTCGGAATTTAAAAGATAACAAATGAGAATGAATCACTTGAACATTATTTCGATGCGACGGACAATCTCTGCAATCATTTTGTAATGAACTTCATTTCAGTAGTGTAGCCATTGCTATAACGGCTTCATTTTCCTGCTAAATCAAACTGTAATTGATCAACTAAAATAGTAGTTGATGCTTAATAACACAAATTTTGTCCCAACACATTAGTAAACATAATACTGCAATGATACATCGTTTACATCGCTTCTCTAAATCAGGATATACATTATCACAGATATATTTCTTTGATTCCAGATGGAAAAATATGACCAGCGTAGCGGGCACAGCCTGCTAGTTTTCATATAAAATAAAATGTAATTAATTCATCGACGACACGAAACGATTTTCTAATTACACGAATTTCATCTAATTAAAAATGGTTTGAGATATACATACCTCGATTTATCTTTTATAAGGATTTTTGTAAATTATCATCTGTTATAGTACTAGAATATACTGTTATACTACTCTTATACCTGTTATACTATACTCAAAGAGTATTCGAAACACGTCTGCGGTTTTAAACAAAATTTTTTATATTACTGTTAAGTCTGCAGCTTTTAATGAGCACGTGAAAAGCGTCTTCAAAATTTAGTCCTATAGGCATTTCTTGCTTTATAATTCGCACTCACGTCTTGAGACAGTCATGACTGATAATTATAAATAGTGAAGTTCATAACAATCGATAAAGAGTGTCTCATTTGAACCGATACAGCTCAAATCAATGAGTCATGTTGAAAATTTCCGAAGGGAGGAATGAGATAGTTGGAGGAATACAAACAGTTTCGGTCCGACTGAATTTTTGGCAGCATTTTCGCCGAAACTCAGATTTTGGGCCGAAAACGAAAACGAAACCTAATTTTCGGTGGAACTCTACTTCTCTTGTATAATTTTATTGGTGAAAAGGAACCCTTAAAAGTGCATCATGAATTCATATGTGATATAAATGATTATTGTGAAAGCTATATAGCAGATTTCACTGTTTATTTAACTATCTACATTATAAAGGACAAACATGTCCGTCCGTAACGCTGGCGTCATTTTGAGGATGGCAAAGCAGATGTTTAAATTTCGCTCTTACAGCAATCGTTTAAACTTCAAAATATCGCACATATTCAATTTACTGAATTTTTATTGTTTTTAAAATAATTTTCAAGCATAACATTTTCTAAAAATCTATAAAAATCGCGTGCAGACGATTAGGAAAGATATATCAGCTTGCACTTAAAATAATATAAAAAGCTCAGCATTTCTTTCCAACTTACATTCCAAACAAAAATAAACGTTCATCAATCAATAAATACAACATAAATTTAAGACATGTAAACAAACTACGTTGCTGAAAACACTGAAATGAACAGAATCAAAAAGGCTGATTGTAAATAGTGTTCTTTGGCGATTTATTCAGCTGTTAACCCCTGGCGCGAGGCCAATACAAAAGTATCGTAATTAATAAATTTCAAAATTTTACTTGAACGCATCATTGTTATTTTTCATATAAATATGATTTTTGGCATTGTTAGTGGACATTCTAAGGAAATATATTAAATGTAAAATATCAATTTAAGTTATCAGTTAAAAAAAAAATAGTTTTCATCTATATTCTGTAACCCGGGAAGCCCGAATTTATTTCCTTGTTATTTTAATGGCAGAGAATTTAACACTAGATTTTTTAACACTTTCCAACATAGTGAAAAGTGTTTATGACTTCGGTTTGTCTGTCTGTCCGCGCTCTAACTCTCATAAATATGCTCGGATTGCCCTGAAATTTTTGTATGTTATTAGCGTTTATTATATTATGATCCCTATTGAAAATGAAGTTTGTAGCATGTATAGTTTATTTAAAGCAGTGGTTCCCAACCTTCTATTGGCTACGGCCCCACCAAAGCATCCGTAAAGTCACTATGTCTCCCCTACCCTAATAGTTAAATTATGTCTCATTATTTAAAAAGGAACTCTATTCACACAGTGGAAATGTAATAGAGCCTTAATAAAATCTATTTATTTCATATTTTTTAACTTATCAAAGGGTGAATCTTCTACCACAAATGTGTTTTTAACATATTTTTATAAATGCAATGAGATTATACATCATTGCCTACTTGACAAAACGAGTTATGTTGTACTTTTCCAATTTAACTCAATGTTAAAGAAAAGTGTTATACGGTGTCTATTTTATCTTCCCAAATAACTTAAATAAGTACTTACATTTAACGTTAAAACTGATAAATTCATACAATTTATAATGCATTCTTGTAACTTATTAAGAGTTGGCGGAAAAGCTTTGGACACTGACTTTTCTTTATATTGATAACACAATACACAAGAAGTATTTTAATATTCGCATCTTTATCAAATTAAGTAGCCATTATTTCGCATAACACATTCTGTCTGTTTTCTCTTTCCCAATATCGATAATTGTATTAGCGAATAGAAGTAGAAAACTCATTTAATAAATAATCGAAAACGTTACGAAAAATTTTAAAATTCACCACCAAAAAAATTATAGTGTGTTTTAATACTTTACAAGATATCAAAATATTTTCAAAAATTATTTGCATAATTATTCTGGTGTTAAATCTATTTTAAAATTTCGATACAGAACATTTTAAAAATTCAATAAAAAACTGATTTATTAAATTTTGCTTGTATTCCATTTATTTTTAGCTACAACACTACTTATCCCAAAAAAGACAAAAGAAACTTATAGTGAATGAGTAAGTAAGAAATTGGGAATTGTCCCCCTTAGAAGGTCAAATTGCCCCCCGGTTGCGGCGCCCCACGTTGGGAACCATTGATTTAAAGGGACAATCAAAAGTATTCCGTTAGATTACGGGCAATGGAAAAAAATAGTTTCAAGTGCATTTTAATGATTTTACTCCCTTTCAAACATAATGAAATTGATATGCATTTATGAAGTGCACTAAAATATTCATTCTATAGAATGTACGGTGCAAGGGATATTTATTATTAATTTACAGGGCCACACAAAAGAATTCCGTTACATAATGGTATAGGGGGGAGGAGGTGGGAATTGTTTGCGACGTGTTTCAATTATGTTAAACTATTTCATATACAGGGTGATTCAAAAAAAGTTTACAAAATAACATTTTGTACTATGGTTATCAGTTCATGCGGTATCATCGATTGCTTGAGAAACATGTTTTTCCAGATCTTTTCGTGATGTTATCACATTTCACACAAAACAAGATACATATCGTTGCATTTTCATTACAATGTTTTTATTTTTCTCGAAATTATTACCGCCAAACCCGGTTCAGTTAGGATGAAACACCTTGTATTTGTGACTAAATAAGTGGTTTGCGATCCTATGTTCTTGTGTGATTTTTTAATCCTTGTTGAATGCCTGATTTGCCATGTCATTTTGTAAACGTTTTTTTTTAATCACCCCGTATAATTAAATTGATATACATTGCTGAGGTTTACTACAAGTTACTTCATGTATAGTATGAAGTGCATAGCATTTACAGGGACACACAAAAGATTTCGCATACTATACTGTATGTATACGTATATTAGCGATGATTGCTGGAAGTGCATTTTTAGTTATGAATATACGTTTTTAAATTTAACTAAATTTTTGCACTATGTGCTGTGCATAAATGTTATAGATCATATACAGAGCTACACAAAATAATTCGTAAAGGTTACTGAATATGAGTGTAAATTGCTTAAAGGTGGTTTTTAAATGAGTTATGCATTTTTACGCTGAACTACATTTAGTAGGCTAAAAGATGTTTGTAGAATATAGATAAAATGATATACAAGGCCACGCAAAAAACTGGATACATGGATGTCTATGGCTGATAATTTCTGGCAGTGTGATTTCAGTAGTTTTAAGCGTGTTGTAATCTGAATTAAACTTTAGTTAAATAGTAGCATGTATATATAAAGGTAATAGGTAAAATACAATACTGTACAAAACTATTTAAGTATGTTTCACGTTTCAACCTATTGGTATAAATTGCTGAAAGTGAAATTTCAACTTATTATCCACTTTCTTTCTAAACTAAATTTTAGCATTATATAGTATATATGGAAACGTTAGTTTTAAAACTCGCCTTATCCAAAATTTAAAAAATCGGGTTTTCTGTACCAATCTATTCTATTGGTAAACCTGCATAGAAAAAATACTATAATCTGTAAAAAAAAATATTTTTATCCTGTATTTTTGGGTTCTTAAAATATTGGTTTGATTTCAAAACTCTCCTTATCCACTAGGGAGTTGGCAACAAAACTAGCTTTATCCCTGCGCGTGCGTAGACCAACGGAAGACTAGCTTATCAGCTACTATCACAGTAATTTTCCTTCATTTCTCTGCGACCTGTTGCTATTTTCGTTTAAAGCTTTTACTTGTTGTATTCATACAAACTAATTAAATAATTTTTACAGCATGTCTTATGTATAACGGACAGTGAATAAACTCATGCATTTTGTGGGGGAAGAAGAGGAAACTGAATACGAACACATGGGCAGGAGAATCACTTTCTATATAGAGCAAGAGCCCGTGAATGCCAGACCTTCCTTATTTTATAAAAGCTGAAAGTTTCTCAGCGGAAGCTTCCAACACAGGTAGGAACGATGGGCTAGTATGAAATTTGGGTCATCGTGGTTTTGGCAGGTAACAGGTAGCAAAGCTATATAAAATACCAACTTAATTTCGTCAAATAATAAAGCGTAATTTTTTTATATTTTCTTCGGAATAATATTAGAAATCACGTCCTTCATTGCCAGACACCCTTAAACTTTAATAAATTGTAACTGTACTTACGTAATAGTATAAAAGCTGAATTTCATACATGTTACTTGGTTAACTATTACAAGATGTTTCCCCAGTAGCCAGACAGTTTCGATAGTTCTAACCCCTGGCCAGATAAACATACAAGGGGGAACTAGCTTCTCAATACACTAGAGTCTCAATAGAACTAGGCGCCCAACGGAGATTTTTCCCCATTCCTCTTGGCTCTGAAATTGGTGCCAGTTATTTGAGGTTGCTGCATTTAAGAGGAAGTACAAGCGCTGGCACGTGACCAACTTCACTGCGCATCTTTCGTTTACTCAGTACATGTATTATACTGACAGTCCACATTTTACTATTTGTTGGTGCAGTTTATAAAATAATTGTGATTCAGTTTTAACAAAGTATCACCATGGGAGACATATTAATTTGTGTTATTTGTAAAAAAAAAAGTAATGACAAAATAATATTGTTTTCTGAAGAGACATTGGGAAAATGTCAATCAATTTTGAGACTGCGAAAAATACATAACCTCAAATAGACATTTTTAGACTTAGTGAATATATGGACAATGGTTATCACAGGGAGTGTTATAAAGCATTTACAGAACTGATGAAAAATATTTCACCTCTGAATCTAAAAGTTCTAAAGAAACCGTTGAAACGGAGAAAGGAAAAGAAACAGAAAAAGAAGCAAGTATAGCTATAGACTATCCATCTTCACCTACACCGTTTTTACCAAAGTTGACCGTAGAACCATCTCATTCACAGCCTTCACTTACACAATATTTAGCAGCATCAAAACCACCTTTAGCTCCCCAGTCAATAGAACCTCCACCTTCAACTTCTCAGGAACATGTATATATTTCTGAAATTGAAGAAGGCTGTGAAAATAATGATTTAATTTCAGAATTAAATAGTTCGATCCAAAGTGACACTAGCGTTGATACATGTAAAAATGTTTGTGTATTTTGTAATAGAAAAAAGAAACAAGTACGATCAAAAATGCTTCCATTTCATGAAAATGATAAAGACCAATTTAAATCGCGTATAAAATCTGACATAGAAGGTAAAGAAGAGTATAACGAGTTGTTAATTATATTGGAAAATTTTGTCGGCCCGAAAATATATTATCATACTGAATGTAGAGTTCAAAGTTCCGAGAGAAGAACTTTCGACGCCTTATCTTCAGAGGAAATTCCATATCCAAAAAAACCAAAAATGACTAGTGATCTGCAACCAACGGCTGATGAAATTGAAAATATAGTCCCAAGAAATTTACAACTGTACACAAAAATAGATATCATCTGGAAGATTAGTCATGCGGTAGAATTATCTGATGTTCCTATGTGGGTTGGTTTTAATAGCCGTATTTATAGTGATACTCCGCAACAACATATTTCTTATTTAAATCCCATCAATGCCTCACCAATTAGCAACTCTGTAGTTTTGGAAACCATTCATCCAAGTAAAAAAATAACCGATGAATTAAATCAACCATCCATACAAGTAATAGCGAAAGTAGCCCTACAAATTTAAGCAACAGAAAAACCTACTTTTGATAATTTATTTATGCATTTAGGACCGTTTCACATTACGATGGCTTAATTTAAGGCAGTTGGTGAGGTTAAAAGTGGCTGTGGCTTAACAAACGTAATGGTGGAAAGTAGTTTGCTAGCAAATGGTTCTGTGAGTGGATTTCTTGATGGAAAACATTTCAACCGCTGCAAAATGTTGCAACCTTCGGTGGCATTAGGATTGGAAATACTACATTTCAAATCTTTTTTTGCAAATTAATAGCACGTGATTAACAGATGATATGATAATGGAACTTCAAAGACAACAAAACTGTAAAATATCATTCCACATAGAAAATTAAGAGCTGAAGGAATTGATGATTGATTACTGTATTTAAAAACAACAAAGTATCAATGGCGAGTTTGGCAAAATTCAACAATTTTATTTGATTTACATTAATCTTATTGATCACAAATTACATCTACCACGAAGCATTTGTACTAAATATTTCGAACTTTTCAAGTCACTATTGTCCAAAATTACAAATTTATTATTTAACTGTAATCAACAGAGCTATGCTAGATGGACTGTGAAATATTGTGATAACTTGTGAAAGTAGCAGAAAGCCATCCACATTTATATGAAGGATTTAAACAAGTTTGCTTTGATATTAAAGGGACAACCAAGCCGTTTTCAAGACAACCTATTTATCTGGAGAACACACTATAAATGCAGATGCTGCAAGAAGGTTTACGAGTGTTATACACTTCATCAATTCAATTTCCGTACGTCAACGGTGGGCTCGAAACCACGATATAAGATCTACGATAATTATTTAAGTTTATCAAGAATTAGGACTACAATCTCACCAAGATATTTCAGCGGATTTGAATCAGCACAATATTCAGAAAAATATCAAACAATTACGGAAATTTATTGCGACCTTTGATAATTTTATTAATCTCTTTTTAGAAGTACCTAAAGATCAATTGATTAACATTTCATCTGGTAAATCTGTATCAGAACTGGTAGAAGCATTTCTTCTTAATATTGAGAAGAATGGTGAATGTGTACGGAAAACGTTTATTTTTGAATGTCTTACAGATATTAGAAGATTTGAAAAATCTATTAAAAACCCGTCTGTTAATAATTTTTCAAAAGATAAAAAATTATTAACAGGTGAGAAAAAGAAGAAAATTCGAGTAGTTGGTACAATTCAAGAGGTTAGAATTCAACGAGATCTGTTTGGACGTATGCTAGGAATATCCATGGACTATAACTTGGATATTTCGAAAATTTTATCGTACCCAATTATCACAGTCCTTTGTCCTTGTGCCATTTGGATGGCACTATTTGTAAGGCGGATAAATCTGCCTTAATGAAGAGTTTGGAAAAAGAACTCCAGCACGAGCCACCACCTTAAGTAGATGTCCTAATAATTGATGACCTCTTTCTGTTGCACGCTATGAAAAAAGTTCCAAAAAATGTGGAAGCATTTCTAAAAAAATGTTGCAAATGGTTACTCAATTGCAAGCGTCAAGAGTTGACGTTATATTTGATCAGAACTTCCATCGATCAAAGATTACGAATATTCCCAGCGATTCGAATCTGCACGATTGGAGTACACCGTAACTGGGTCTGATCAAATTCGGTCGAGTGATTTTGCGAAAGAATTAAAAAATTCCAATTTTAAACAAGCTCTTGTTGATTGCTTCATCTTGCATTGGGCCACTGATGAAATGGTGCCTTTTATTGGTAACAAAATCGCTCACATAAATTTTAAACAGTGTCATTCATTCGTAGTTAATAACTTCAACAACATGGTATCAAAAGTTGTGGAAGAATTATCATGTCCAGAATATGAAGAGACAGACTAAATTTATAATTCCATTTTTCCTTTTATTTTTATATAATGGCTATGAATACAATTAATCTATTTTTTTCATTGAGATTTTTTAACACTATATATGGATAAACCGTCAAATTTTAATGAAATATCGAATTTTGTATGAAACTGAATATTAAACATAAAGTTCATAAAATTCCAAAACATTTACTAATTTATTTGGTTTATTTTCTTTAACAATTATCAAAATGAAAATTATAATCAATAACATTATAAACATAGATTTTCAATTCATAAATAAGTATATAATAAAATTATTCGATCGATCCATTGACAATCTCACTGCCACCTACACGGACGCAAATGGCCTCGCGCTCGCACTTACATCCACCTTGTATGTTTGTCTGGCCAGGGGTTAGAACTATCGAAACTGTCTGGCTACTGGGGAAACATCTTGTAATAGTTAACCAAGTAACATGTATGAAATTCAGCTTTTATACTATTACGTAAGTACAGTTACAATTTATTAAAGTTTAAGGGTGTCTGGCAATGGGTTGCCACGATAGTAAGTGTCTGGCAATGAAGGACGTGATTTCTAATATTATTCCGAAGAAAATATAAAAAAATTACGCTTTATTATTTGACGAAATTAAGTTGGTATTTTATATAGCTTTGCTACCTGTTACCTGCCAAAACCACGATGACCCAAATTTCATACTAGCCCATCGTTCCTACCTGTGTTGGAAGCTTCCGCTGAGAAACTTTCAGCTTTTATAAAATAAGGAAGGTCTGGCATTCACGGGCTCTTAGACTAATATTTCTTACTGTCAGAAGGTGTTAAAAGGTTTAATTTTTATTCTCAGGCATAAACCCAAGGCATTTTCTGTCGTCTCAAAGTGCACTCACCAGAGTATTTAACTTTCTCAACTAAACTAACCTCGAGTATTTAACTTTCTCAATGCAAGATGTATGACGCTTCCACCAAGCTTTTTTTTTTTTTCAAGCAAAGACAAAACTGCATAAGATAACTTTATTTTGAAGTTCACATCTCAAACATCTCCTTCAGGAAACCGTTCAGGTTTCTTTCCTTTCATAAAACATCCAGAAAAGTAAAATTTTTACATTGAAATTATAAAGACTAAGAACCATATCCATCTTCAGATTTGTGGAAGTGTATTTCGGAAGATTCTTGGAATATCAAAATTCAGACTGTAAAAGTTGTGCTAGAGGCATCTAAAAACTGGACTTTCTTTTTAAAAAGAAGGGGGAGGGAGTCCCTGTGAAGTAAGGGAAACTTAAATATGTCCACGCATTGTTAAAAAAACATTTTGATGAAAACTGGTCAGAAATGGAGGTACTTACTTTCTATAAAAATATTGTTTCTAAGGAACCAGAACAGAAGGAGAGGGTCGAGTAGGATTACGATGATATTCTAGAAGAAAAACTCAATGAGTTAATTATTTAATTTATTTTTGGATATTCTGTAAGTACATTATATTATTATATATATATGTGTGTGTGTGACATTCCGACGACACTCTTATATATCGACGAAAATGTAGTATAGTAATCAATGCCAAAAGCTCACCCAACCCTCCATTATCATGAGACAACTGGGCGCAGTCGTGGTGGCGAATAGAGGGCAGACTCAAGAAAACATTGGAAGAATTTCCCATTCAATAAATAGAGGCATCGTAACTTAAACGTCGTTTATTTGGCATAAAAACATTATACCAATTCCAGTAGTCTAGCCATCTGCTCTCGAAATATAGCTGCATTACTTCATAATAAACTATATGATGTTAAATAGTATTAGAATCTACACAAATCAAAAATACCACCAAGTGACGGGATTTTATTAAACAAACGAAAAGCGTATAAAATCTGGGCTCCTAGCCGATGCAACACTATAAATACTCAAAGAAACAGAGCGCGATCGGATACATTACAAGTGAAAAAAACCAACCCCGTTAAAAGAGCCAGAAAGACGGGACGGGAGGCAGGCTACGATACGACAAGCTCCGAGAGAAGGAGGAGAATGCGTGACTTAGATGAATGAACTTAATTTTCACGTCGTCAGATTTATAACGTAAACAAAATGTTACGGGAGCTGGCAAGGAATTATGGGCTATAGAACATCATAGAACAAAAATATTAAAAGTATTGAAAGAAAAAGAATTGTCTCAGAATAAAATGAAAGAAAGTAATTTAGTGGTTTTATAAGAAGTAAGTTACGAACGGATTAAGGTTTTTAGAATAATAATTAAAGAATACGCAGGTTTAAAGGCATGAAATAAAAGACAAAAAACATTTAAGATATTATTAAAGATAGGTAAAAAAGGGGTAGATATTAAGAATTTAGAATAGTTTTACTAAGATAAAAGGGCGCAAAATTTTTATTATTACACACACGCACACACACACACACACACACACACACATATATATATATATATAACATTATATGTCATATAGATTATATTATATCACATTTAAAAAAAAAATATTTTAATCATAAGCTAGCTATGATAAGTTTTGTTTGATTGTTGATAAGTTTGCTTTTTTTTTATAATAAAACATAATACTAAATTTTAATCATGCGTAGTGCTGTAATAAGGATTATTTTTGAATACAAAATATTACTATCCGAGGACCAAAAATAGAAACTATTAATTTCTTTCAGCAAGTATGATAAACGATTTTTTTTTTTTTTTTTTAAGAAATTGATATCAATATCTTCATAGGTTGCAACAAAACTCACTTTCTCCAATTAATTAATTAAATGAATTAAAGTAGATTTTCCAACTTAACACAATGATATCACAGAGTCTACCTATAAATATACAAAAAAATGGAGGTATTCGATGCACGGGGTCGCAGTTGCAGGTTTTTCGCGATTTCCCGAAATTTGATTTTTTGGATAGGGCGAGTTTTGAAACTGAAGTCCTCATATATACCAACCTATAGATAAAATACAGGGCTGTACAAAAGATTCGGAATACATATTTGGCTGTAGGCGGTAATTGCTCAAATCAGTTATCAAATGTTTTATGCGTGTTCTAAAATGTTTACTTGGCAATCTTATTATTTCTCTAAATAATGAAGTTTTATTAAAGTATTCTGGAAGTGTTGGAAAGTGTTTCATAATCTATGCTTAACGCAGGATTTTTCTTTCTTGTTTAAATCAGAAATACCTTTTTCATTGAATCTACTCTGTCATCGTCACTGACAAGAGAAAGGAAAAATAACTTATTCTGTTATCCTGTCACGGAGGTCTTGAAAATCTTTTTAAGGAGAAATTAACAAAGTTCTGTTTAATGAGAGGAATGGGATACAGTATAACCTCGAAAATCCGGCTTCACCGGGATCGAGACTATTCCGAATTTTCGAAAATTCCTGATTTCTGAAAGAATATCAAAAGTACTTCCGATATTCTTAGCCAAGTGATATTTACGTGAGAAAAAGAGAAAACTAACTACTTAAATGAAAACTTATTTTAATTCATATTTTCTATGTTATATATATAAAAAAATAATAAACAGTTAAGTCACTTCTTTTCGTGTAATTTACGAAACACGGATGTTAATTTTATTTGCTTCAATTTTTTTTTTTTTTTTTTATAGATATATATATATACTTGGATATAGGGTTTTCCTTGGACGGGTGAAAGACCATCGATTTCGGAAATAAAGTCCTGTTTCTTTACAGCAGATGTAAATTTTCCGGTCAAATTTGTACATTTTTCCAGTGACACGACGCCTTTTCTTCTGCCGGCTCCTCGTTCTGGTCCCTCTGAGCTGCTGCCAGCGTTACCCGCAGTTTTATTTAGCACAGCGTCAGCGATCTCGCTGCCCGCTAATTCATGACTTTCGATCTCGAAGTTTCTAATTAGTAAAGAATTTCTATTTTTTCCCCTCAAATCATCATAGACTGCTGTGTTCAAAAAAGCACAAAATTTCTTAAGGGGTCGGGCACCTTTGAAACTAAAAAAATACATGTAAAAAGAACCCTAATATCGATTGCAATAACTCCACATCTGATTAACATTTGGATATGGAATTTCAAACACACATTAAAGGAGATATGGGTCAATATCTGAAAACCGGACAATTTCATTCAAAAATTTTTATTTTTTAAAATTAATTTACCAACTACAACATACAATAATATACTATGACATATGTTTTGTCATTCAAATGCTGTAGTGTTTTGGGATCAAGGATGTATATTTTACGCATAGAATAAACCTTTATGGAAGAAAGTGTCTGTTAACTTCATAATCTGTGTCTAATAATTGGGACTGAGATAATGGGGACTGAGGTGATGTTTTTGTCTTAACAGCTGCACAGCCATTTTGTTGAATCATTTTGGACACATGTAATATGCCATGTGACATTTATATGTTACATAAAGTTTCAATAAGCTTTTTTTTATATAAATAAAAAGTTAAATATGGGGACATGAATGATGCTATAAAAAAATACTCATCCCTATTCAGAACAAAAACTAAATGTCTTTAAATATGAAACAAAGAGAAAACAAATTACCTTCATCCATGGTGGCTAGTTGAACTTTAGTTGATGTTGCAATTGAAATAATTCTGCCAGCGCCCCCTAGTATCTGTTAACCTAAATGTGTGTTTAGGGGGACTGAGATGATGGTCAACCTCAGCGACAAATATATTTACTACAATATTTTACTATACAATCTATACTAATAAAGGAGAATTATATTTTCCCATTCTGTATATATATAGGTATAAATGTATAATAGCAAAAATTAATGATATTTTTAGAAATGGTTGCATCATACATTTAATATTGGATATTTGTACCTGGGGAGAGGGACTGAAATGATGATTTACTTTGTTTAAAGCTTAAAATTAATTATTTATGCAACATTATATGTCCATTTATCATTGGTAATTGTTATAACAAATGTTACACTATATTACATTTTTCAGTTTTAGGTTTTAGTATAATTAAGGAAATATTATTGTCATTTTTTGTCCAATTTTCAGATACTGACCCATATATGCTAACAGTTATGTTCTAAAAAAAAGAGTCTTGCTAAGGGAACATCCCCAACAGTCAATTCTGGATTTTGACGAGAGTGGTATCGTTCGAAAGCTCTTGTCACGAGGATCAAGAAATGTATGGGAACTATATTCCCGAATTCAATAGTTCACGAGATATGGACTCTTTTTTGTTTCGGAAGAAGAGATAATAAAGAAGGGAAAAACAGCATGAGATTCCTTCAAAAGCTATCGAAGGCAGGAATTTTGCCTTATAATTGATCATGATAGAGGTTTTCGCGATAGAGTTTCATGATAGAGTGGTAATAAGAATGCCATCCTGATACTGGACAGATGGAGTGGTCAAACAGATGAAAATTTAGCAGTTACATTTAGGCAGTTAAAAACTAGGTTCTGCTATACAGCCAGTATTCTTCCCAGTTGGATCGACAAAATACCTTCAGCCACTAAATATTTACTTCTTCCAAGACTACTAGCACTGGGTAAAGAAAATAGGAGGATATTTTCCAGTAGGCGGAGGGGTCAGTGAAATGGTACCCTAACTTAAAAATTGAATAACTCAGTACAGGAGCCGGTGCAAACGAAAAGCTGTCGGTACTTACCGGTCCTAAAGTAGTTCAAAAGCTTGGTGTATGCGAAATTTTCAGGTACGGTGGGTGGATGGACCAGTGAAATGGTCTCCTAACTTAAAAATTGAATAACTCGGTACCGGAGCCGGTACAAACGAAAAACTGTCGGTATTTAGCGGTAATAACGTAGTTCAAACGATTGGTGTATGCGAATTTTTCAGGTACGATGGGTGGATGAGCCAATGAAATAGTCCCTTAAAAATTGAATAACTCGGTACCGAAGCCGGTACAACGAAAATCTCTCGGTACTTACCGGTACTAACGAAGTACAAACGACTGACAATTTCTTTCTTCAAAATCAGAAAAACTTCATTTTTTTACTAAGGAAAATCCCCGTTTCGCTGGCCCCTCCACCTTGAATTTTGAATAACTCGGTACCGGAGCCGGACAAACGAAAATCTCTCTGTACTTACTAGTATTAACGCCGAAGTACAAACGATTTCCAGTTCCGGTGGTGGAGGGACCAGTGAAATGTACCTAGAAAAAGGTTCCATATCTAGTGAATTATCGCATTCCTGTACCTTTCTTGATCCTTGTGACAAGACCTTTCGAACGATACCACTCTCGTCAAAATCCAGAACTGACAGTTGGGGATGTTCCCTAGTTAGATGTATATAAAGTTTTCAAACTTAAACTTAATTATTTTTTAATAAATAAATTCACCTTCTGTGCTTTGCACGCGGGATTTCTCCCAATAATTGAATTGTCGCCACAGCGTACTAATTTTTTTTTTATTGATTAGAGATATAATATGTGTTTAAAATTGTAAACACTGGAAACTGTTAATGATTATGTCTCGCGAAAAAAAAATATAATACATAAATTCTCAACATTTTGTATCAAAAAATATATATAAACAGTCATAATTTCTAAATTTCTAACTTGACTAACATAATAGTAGGTCATTTTGTGTATGTATAATATTTATATCTTTAGTCAAAATTTCATGAAATTCTATCCAGCCATTTCTTAGAAACAGTGTTGAATTCAAGGGGTGGTTCAGGGGGGACATTCCCCCCCCCCCCTCCCGGAGCAATGGGATATCCACCCCGGAAGATTTGAGATTTTGTGTTTTTAAAGGTCAAAAAGTGCACCCCCCCCTCCCCGGAACTCTATAATGTCCCCCCGTAACCACAGAAATCCGTCCCGGAAAAAAGTGTCTGAATTCAACACTGCTTAGAAATCTTGCGCGTAATGACCAAAATCACAATTTTGAAAAAATGGATTTTAAAAATACAATTACTCTTCGATCATATAAAAAGAGCTCAAACTGTTTTGGACATAACTTTCTTTCTAAAGTGAATTTTTGCATGGGATCGCTTTAAACATGTTACCAAAGAATCAAATTTAAATATAAGCTATTTAAAAAAATTGATTTTTTGACACTTTAAAAAGTGACCGCTTAAAGTGGTTTCTCAAAAGAAAAAGAAAAAATCCCCATTGTACAACGCGAAGCTTTCTGAGATATTTTCTGACTCATTTTTAAAAGCAAAAGTTTGATACTTGCAGGCATGATTATTGAAGAGACTTGTCATCGAACAGTTTTTTTTTTCGGTTTTTCCTTCATGAATTATATATTAGGTTATAAGCGGTTATTCTACCACATCATAATTTTATTTTCCATTACCGCGATGCCGCGTCCTGAAATTCGGTTCAAAATGCTATCTTTGACAGTATTTTCTAAAGGATCGCCTGTCTTTACCGAAAAATGGAAAAACAATTCGATTACAAATTTTCTGAATAAGAGCACCAGCCAATTTCACGCGTTAGCGAATAAAAATGTATCAAAAATGTGCTAGAAAGTAGCCAGTTTGAATTTGAGAACAGCTTTGCCAGTGTTGTAGTCGTAAAAAAAGCAGAGAGTATGCGGTATAAGCAGAAAATACACGCTGACGTCATGAACGTTCATAAATAGGGATATGGGGCATTCTCACAATCTTTTGGCTTTCATGTCCCTGAATAATAATATTTATTTTAATGCACTTTTTTGTGTTTTTTTTAAATTTCATATACTGGGAAACATCTCATTGCATTCTTGCACAACAATATTAACGAGATAAATAAGTTTTGGACGATATTGGGGGTCCAAACACCTGGAAAACTCCCATACCGTCCCGTGTCACTGATGCTGATTTTTAAGTTTGGAGCTCTCTGGATAAAATTGTTTCAATAAAAATAATTCGATGTAATTTTTTTCTGAAACTGAAACTATTGTTTTATATAAATATGCAGCTAAAAATTAACCTGCATACATTTTTAGGGTTGTTATTCTTTTTTAAACTCTGTCCCTGGGTTTTAGATTCCTTACCAACCCTCTTCTAAAATTATACAGAAAATCATTTCAGATGCAGTCACAGAATTTTTTTCAAGTTTTTTCTCGTGCAGAAGTATGCTAGAGAAATAATGTTTAAAATTCTTTGGCAGGAAATTTACTGTCGAATTTAAATCAGCATTTAAATATCAATTTCAAGCATCGTGGCTTTATTGGTAGTCTCACCGTCCCCAAGGTTTATTCCTGCACTTTTCGAGGTAAATAATAAAAGAATATTAATTTAATCCAATGCTAATAACTGTTTCTAAAAATCGATGAACATTGTGGCTATCACTCAGTCTTAACACGATTTTCCTAAAAATAGGTGGTAATTTTCCTTACCGTTCCATCCTTACCGTCCCCTTTTTTACCATTTCGTCCCTTTTTTCCAATACCACCCCCCCCCTTTTTTTTTTATCTTACCGTCCCTTCTTTAACACCCCTTTAAGACAATGTTATATAAAAATTCTGTATTAAAAGTACTACATTGTTATTATTTCTTATTTGAATGTCCTGTGAATACTATGCAAATTCATTATAAGTAAAAATTTAGAAGAAAATAAAAAGTTATAGTGGTAAAATGGTAAGGAAAATTAAACTCGCAAGTTTAACTTAAACCTCAGATAAATAAAAAAATTTTCGCTGCTGACCATTTTTTCTTTATTTTGAATCATTAAGGCATTCGTCTATCAGATTAAAATGTTATTTTAGCAAGTTTAATTTTGTCAGATTTTTTTCCCCAAAAGTCAAAAGATTGTGAGAATGCCCCATATACGCTAATGCTTTATTTGAGAAACAGAGATATGGATCCTCTTTAAAAAAATCCAGAAGATACACGGCGTATACCTCCCCCAATACCCTCAACTTACACCCCTGAGCTTTACACCGTTTTTGAAACCCCTCCTCCCACTTTTTTTTCTCTCTGTGAGTAGGAAGAGAGGATCGGGTATTAAAGATCTTAAAGTTATGAATTTTTTTATTCGCCTGCACGTGTTGTGCTATAGTTTTAGGATTTTTTTTAGCGCGCCGCGTGAATGAGAACGCAAGCCACTTTCCTTTAAAAAGTCCCTTCTTGAAGGCATTCTTTCTAAAGCAGTATGGTCGAAAGTTCCGGGTATCAAATTTATACATTCCCTTTTCTGCCCTTAAAGTTTTGTCTTTAAATTACTTTTTCTTTTAAAATTTTTAACATTGAAAGATGCGAGAGAATTTTTTCGAGCCTCTATATCACGTGGTTCTAGATGATGCCCCCTCCTTATTACTGAAAAAAAAAAACATAGTTACAGGACTTAGGAATATAATTATAAATTAAAACTTCTAAGAATGTTAAAAGTTAACAAGTTTTTTTTAAAGTTTTACTTCCATAAATATTACTATTGGCAATACAGTTAGTTCATCGACCTTACTTTATCGATTAAGGCGTCCGAGACAGCGCAGACGAAAATATATTTTGTTACATTTTGATGCAAAATGTAAAAAAATATATATATCTAAACGCGTGGTGATTTTATTTAAGTCAAATAAAGGTGTTAAATTTAAAAATTACATGAATTGTACATTTTATACAAATTATCATAGTTAAGTAATTAAGAAATTTAAATACTTTAGCTTCATAAAAAATAATGACGATTAAAAAAAAAAAAATGTATTATTACTGAAGGGAAAAGAAACCATTTTTAAGAAATTATTGAAAGAGTTTTTTTTTTTTTTCAACTAAGAAGATATAAATACAATTTTATATATGACAGATACTTTAAATAAATATTATTTATTTCTGAAAATATATGAACGAATCTTCATTCATCGCATAATTATTCTTAAATATAACCTTTACCAATATCAAATATTGAATAGTTTTCAAATAACGGATGCTTTCTCTATTGTTTTTTCTTTTAATAATCACTTAAAAAATCGTCTGCATTTTTTAAGAGAATATTTTAAATAAATGTTACTCATTTCTCAAAAAGTATGAACGAATCTTCATTCTCACAAGATTATTTCCAAGATATGCCCTTTACCAATGTCTCACCGAATAATTTTTAAATAACTAAGATTTTCTCTGTGGTTTTATAAAATAATCGCTTAAAAATTCTCCTGCATTTATCGAGGAGAAACCGGAAGTAAAACTCCTTATATAAATCTGTAGTTTTCCCAGACGACACCAGATGGTAGCATATGAGCTGGCTCTCGAACTATTATTTATCGTGCATGTTCATTGTGAACGCATGTCGTCGTAGCTTCCTTGGTTTCGAGGCAAACCAGTTATCTGCGCCCGTTCTCAAGGACACTTAAAAGAATTTTATTGAATATTATAATGTTTCTGGTTTTATGCAAAGTTTAAAATTGAAAAAAAAAAATCACATGTGACAACCCAAGAAGTTCAGACCAACCATAGACATGTTGATATTTACATTGCGTATTCCTCCTGCCAATGGAGTTGCCTTATTACATAATCAAGAGCGCCAGAAGCAGAGACGGCGGTTTTTTTGCTTGTCTGGGTTAGTTTTTTCGCAGCTGTTCAACGGATGCGTCGAGACGTAGACTATGACGCTATTTTCACGCCGTATGGAACTCCTGCAGATTTTAAATGACGATTACTCCTTTATTACCTGTGATCTGGAGTGCTGCTTTTAACTAGTGAAATAAACATCGATATCTTATTATATTAAAAGTTATAACAAACGGAGAACTTGGATAATTGGGCGCTGTGGGGCAATAAATCGGCGGAGAGTGTCACAGACGGAGAAGTACCCCTGTCTGGGTCGGGCTGAGGCTGTGCAAGCAAGCCATCATGTCTAGAAGAGGTAAAGTTAACCCTGTCTGGCAGATATTTGTCGCTCGCCAACGGATACAGTGTATTTAAATATGCCGTCTATTTGTTTTACGCAGCGGTATTATTGCAATTTTCGAATGGCGTTGCGACATTATGATCGTTTCGCAGAATAAATAACTAAATGCTCCTTCTTCTCTATTGTTATTTTATTATAGCTTTTTATTAAGATTGATGAACATGTGATTTTCTTATGAGATGTCACCAGACAGTGGTTATTTTTTTTTTCTCCTCATTTATTTTTTTCTCGCTTATCGGAGATTTTTTTTTTCTGCTTTGTTTATATGATTCCGGTGTCATGTGATTTTTTAAATCAATATTAATAATGAGATAGATTTCAGAAGTTGTTGAGGGAAATCCTTTTTTTATTTTCAAGGATATTTTCAAAATGATTAATTCCACTGTCAGCGTAGATACATATTTTATAACACAGAGATTTAAATTTTTGTAAAAAAAAGTTTTACGTAATTTACTTTACTTCTTAAAGTAGTATTCTGCTAGTATAGTTAGTTAATAAAATGTGTTAAATATAGTATATGTTATGATATATAGTTATATATAGTTATGATAGTTTATTTTTAAAATATGAATGACGCAATTTTTACTTTTTGTGTTATTTATTTATTTATTTATTTTAAATATATATGAGATGAAAAAAATATTTTATATGTATTTAAAAATATTTTCTATTTAAGTATTTTTAATTGTTAAGGAAAATTCTTTTTCTTTTTAGATTTCTTTTAAAATGATTCATTGCATTGGCAGCTTAAATATTTATTTTCAAATCGAAAGTTTTAGGTTTTGTGTAAATTCCTTTTTTTTTTCTTTTCATTAAAAAAAAAAAAATATTCTGTTACTATCGTTAATTAAAATAATATATTAAATATACTTAAATAATTATAGTGCTTTACTTTAAAATTTTGAGCGATATAGCTTTCATTTTCTTTTTTATTATTTTTATAAATTCTTATTAATAATGTGATTGATTTCTATGGTTGATAAGAGAAATTCTTTTTTCTTTAAAGAATACTTTAAAATGATTGATTGCATTGTGAGTGTGTATATACATATATTTCTAATTCAGGTCAAGTTTGTGAAATAAGAGTTTGCGTATTTTTTTATTATTATCATTATTATTATTCTATTCTGTTGAATAATTAGTTCATATAATGTAATAAATATAGTTACATTTTTATAATGCTTTAATTTATAAATTTAAAATTGCAGTTTTTAAATATTTTTCAAAAATACACAATGTAAAATAAATAAATAAAACATTTGTTTGCAATAAAAAAAAATATTTTTTGGTTGGCAAAAAAAAATTCCTTTTTAAGGATGTTTTTAAGATAACCAACTGCATTGATAGTATATTTATTTCCCAATTTAGCGATTTAAAGTTTTATAAAATAAAATTTTTGCGCAGTTTTCTTTAATATTTACATCCTGTTCTGTTAATACTGTTAGTTAATAAAATTTATTAAACTTGGTTAAATGATTATACTGTTTTATTAAAAAAAAAATTAAATTATGAAAGAAGCGATTTTCATTTATTGTACTTTTAATTATTTTTCCAAAATATATAAAATGAAGAAAAATATATCACACTTGTTTATATTTAAAGTGTTTTTTGGTTGTTAAGATAAATTAATTTTTTGAGGATGTTTTTAAAATGATTAATTTCGCTGATATTTTAGACATTTATTTACAAATATAGAGATTTAAATTTTTCGAAAATAAAAATTATTGCGCAATTTACTTTTTAATTTCTATGCTGTTGCTGTAGTTATTTAATGTATATAGAGCTTAATTTTGTAACATTGTGAATCACGTAGTCTTAAATTATTGTATTTAAATTATTATCATTATTATTATTGTTTCAATAATACATATTAATAGTAAGATAGGTGTTGGTGGATGTTAAGTGAAATTCCCTTTTAAAGGATATTTTAAAAATAATTGTGATGACCGTTTATATATTTATTTTCTATTCCAGGGATACAAATGTTTCTTTAAATAAGATTTTGCGTAATTTTTTGCACTTTTTAAATCCCATTCTGTTGCTATAGTTAATATAATGTATTAATATATAATTAAATAATTATGCTGCTTAAATTTATAATTTTCAAAATAAAAAAGAGTTGTTTGAATTAAAAATATATATTTAGTTGTTAAAAGAAATTCTTTTTTAAGACTGTTTTTAAAATGGGGATGTACCTATGACGGATGACAGTGTAAATAGTTATTTTCAAACCCAGAGACTTAAATTTACAGAAAATGAAAACTATTGCATGAATTACTTTAATTTTTAAATTATATTCTGTTGGGCTATGGTTAGTTAATATGATACTTTAAAAAAAGTTAAATGATTATATTGGGAATGACGTAATTTTCGTTTATTGTATTGTTTAATTATTTCTCAATAATTTCATACATATGTATGTATGTGTATGTATAAACTTGTATTTAAAAAATACTTTTATTGTTAAAAAAAATATTTTTTATTAATTGCACAGACCGTTTATATATTTATTTTCTAATACAAAGATACACATTTTTGGAAAATAAAACTTTTTGCTCAATTTTCTCTATTTTTTAAACCTTATTCCGTTTCTATAGTTAGTTTATATGCTGTATTTGTATGTAGTTAAATAATTATCTACTTAAAATTATATATATATATATATATATATATAAACATAAGTTAGAAGAATACAAGAGATTTTTGCATTAAAAATATACCTTTAGTTTAAAGAAATTCTTTTTTAAGACTGTATTTAAAATGGTATGTAGATACGACGACTGACAGTGTAGATATTTATTTTCAAACACAGAGACTTAAATTTTCAGAAAATGAAAATTATTGCGTAAATTGCTTTAATTTTTAAATTATATTCTGTTGGGCTATTGTTAGTTAATATGATGCTTTAAAAATAGTTAAATGATTATATTGGGAATGGCGTAATTTTCGTTTATTGTACTGCTTAATTATTTCTCATTAATTTCATACATATGTATGTATGTGTGCGTGTGTATAAACTTGCTTGTATTTAAAAAATACTTTTTGTTGTTAAGATTTTTTTTTCATTAATTGCACAGACCGTTTAGATGTTTATTTTCTAATCCAAAGATACACATTTTTGTAAAATAAAATTTTTGCTCAATTTTCTCTATTTTTTAAACCCGATAACGTTTCTATAGTTAGTTTATATAATGTATGTAGTTAAATAATTATCTGCTTAAATTTATAAATTTTAAAAATACGTAAGTTGGAAGAATATAAAAGAGTTATTTGAATTAAAAATATATCTTTAGTTGTTTAAAGAAATTATCTTTTAAGGCTGTATTTAAAATTGTATGTAGATAGAACGACTGACCGTGTAGATATCTATTTTCAAATCCAGGGACTTAAATTTTCAGATAATAAAAATTATTGCGTAAATTACTTTAATTTTTAAATTATATTCTGTTGGGGTATAGTTAGTTAATATAATACTTTAAAATAATTAAATAATTATATTAGGAATGACGTAATTTTCGTTTATTGTATTGTTTAATTATTTTTCAATAATTATATGTATATGTGTATGTATATATAAACTTATTTTCATTTAAAAAATACTTTTGTTGTTAAGAAAAAAAAAAATATGATTAATTGCACAGACCGTTTAGATATTTATTTTCAAATCCAGGAATACACATTTTTGTAAAATAAAAGTTATTACGTAAATTAATTATTTTTTAATAGTTAAATAATTATTTAATAAAATTTTATAAGTTTAAAATTGTGAATGACATAACTTTCAGTTGTTGTAATTTTTAATTATTTTCGAAAATACTTATTAATGATAAGACAGAAATCGCTCTGACAGTTTTTTAGATATTTAATATAGAGCAGAGAGGGGTTTACATTTTTGTAAAATAAAAGTTTTTACGTAAATTTCTTTGCCTATTAAATACTATTTTATTAATTGATGCAATTTTATATGAAATGTTAGTTAAAATATTATAGTTTTAATTTTATAAATATTCAAATTCTGAATGATGCATTTTCATTTATTTATTATTATTAATAATCATACATAAGATGAAAAAAAAATATGAAGCTAGTTAGAAAAATTATTATAATAATAAAGGGGGGGGGGGGATCTTGTTTGGAATTCAAAGATAGTTTGTTTGCATATATATATATATATATATATTGCGCATATTAATATCTATTTTATTGGAAAGTCAAAGTTTTTCTTATTTTGTGGTGAATTATTTTTTTAATAAGTATTTTTTAAAGTTTAAAACTAATTTAAATAATATTCAAAAATACAAGTTTTGTTTGTATTTAAAAAATATTTTTGGTTTTAATATATATATTAATTGCACAGACAGTTTCGATATTTATTTGCAAATCCAGGTAGTTAAATTTTATGGAAATAAAAGATATTAATTAAATTAATTTTTTTAATATAGTTAAATGAAGAAATTAGAATGTAATTTTATAAGTATAAAATTGTGAATTTGCAATTGTTATGATTATGGTGCTTAATTTTAAATTGTGAATTACGTAATTTTTATTTCTTGTATTACTTACTTACTTTTCAAAATACGTAAGATGAAAAAATATATATAAATTATTGTTTATTAATTGATCGTAGAAATTTAAAATAATTTTGTCTTCACACCTATATTTATATAAGCTTATGAATGTATATTAATAAAAAGGTAGATTTGTGCGATTGTTCTTTTCTGTAAAGGATGTTTTTAAAGGGATTAATTATACTGTCAGTTTAATATTTAATTTCAAGTCTAGGAAAGTCAGTGAAGGGGGGGGGGGGGAAGATTTTGTAAAATATAATTCTTTGGATAATGATTTTAATTTGTTAAAAACTGTTCAATTAATTGATAAAGATTTTTATAGCACTTTCAGTAATTTAATTGTACAACTTAAAAAAAAAAAAAAAGATTCATCACGGAATGAAAATATCGTATTCGTATTTAAAATTAAGTGCTAAAAAAAGTACCATTAGCAACTTATTTCAACGTGTTCAATTATGTGAAAAAAAAAAAAAAAAACCCAACTATTTATCATATGCGTTGTCGTTAGACTCTTGAAATTCTGGGCCCTGGAATACAGACGCTTCTAAAAAAATGGATCTTTTTTTTTTTTTTTTTTTTTTTTTTTTTGCAAAAGTGTATGTATCTTTTCTTTTAGAAATAAGACATATTCAATGTATTTAATATGAAATATGTCTCCTTTGAATTCTTTCAAGGTAAAAATTACGTATCCTTAAGGACCCATTGCAATTTTTTTTTATCCATCTCTTCTCCAATTTTTTGCTTATATGATGCGTTATATAGGGCACCCCCCGGCATCACTGCTATTTAATTAGCCCCTTGTACGGTATGCTATATCTTTCTCCCAGCTTATTTTGTGTAGTCTCCAAAAAATGACGTTACCTTACAGAAGCCAGCCGTAAAACAAAGCAGTACGATTAAATACTCTATAGCAATTTTCTAAACTTCTAAGCATCGCACATTTTCGATTTTTATACCGTCGTATTCGAAAAAAAATTACTTCTTAATGCAATTTGTTTGAAAACTACATCTCCATTTATTTTTGAGATATTAATTTTTTTTGTAGTTTTTAGAGCCATTTGTTTAATATTGACAACGGAAGAACTCCATTTCTGTAGAAAGTGAAAAAAAAAAAATAGCAATTATATCTTTTTGTTGCCATTTTCCCATAAAAACTGAAAAAAAAAATTAATTAAAATACGTGCTATTTTGAAAAAATATAAATGAAGGATTTCTGATAAAACATGGAGCTATGGAACTAAATTTAATTTTAAATATCTATATACAAACAAATGAAGGCCTGTGAATTTTTAGATAGCCGATTTTTTTGAATGACGAAATCGGTTTATTTGGATTTGTGTATTATTCAGCGATACTGATGTTCAGTGGCGTAGCTAGAGCATTTCGTTTGGGGGGGTGTGGCGATCGAATTTACCGAATGTTCATAGTAAATTTTGTATTTTTTTTATTTTGTATTTTTTCGCATTATTTTCTTTTGGGCGAGGGGGGTGGGGGGATTAGACATTTATTTATTATTTCAGCAATATATAAATAAACAGACCAAAAAATTAAATAATTTCAAACCATTTAAAATTTTACAAACTGTGTCGAGCGAGGGTAGTAGAAATTATGAATGGAGGGAGTGAAGTAGATAATACAGTGATGGAACAGCATGAACCTCATTTTGCAGCAGCAAAAAGCCATTTTGGAGCAGCAAAAACGCTCATTTTGGAGCAGAAAATAACTATTTTGGAGCAGCAAAAATCCACTTTGGTGCATATAATAACTATTTTAGAGCAGCAAAAATGCTCATTTTGGAGCAGAAAATAACTGTTTTGGAGCATCAACATGTAATTTTGGTATTCTTTGACGAAATTCACGTTTTTTCTGCAATTCATTGACGAAAGTCGCGTTTTTTCTGCGATTCTTTGATTAAATTCGCGTTTTTCCCGCGACTCTTTCACAAAATTCACATTTTTTTCGCAATCATTTGACGAAATTCGCGCTTCTTTTGCGTGTTATTCAGACCCTTTGTTGAAATCAGCGTGTTTTTCGCTATCTTTTGACGAAATTAGCGTGTTTTTCGAATTTTTTTGACGAAATTTGCGGTTTTTCGCGATCTTTTGACAAAATTTGCGGTTTTTTGCGACCTTTTGAAGAAATTTGTGATTTTTTCCGCGATCTTTTCATAAAATTCATGTCTTTTTCGATATCTTTTGACAAAATTCGCGTTTTTTGCGACCTTTTGATGAAATTTTAACGCAAGTGGTGTTTTTTCACGATCTTTTGACTGTGTTTTGTTCGTTTTTTGACGAAGTTAGCAGTCTTTTGGGAAAATTCACGTTTTTTTTCGTGATCCTTTGACGAAATTCGCGTGTTTTTCGCGATCTTTTGACGAAATTTACGTTTTATTCGCGATCTTTTGATGAAATTTGCGGTTTTTTTTCGCGATATTTTAACGAAAAGGCGTTTTTTCACGATCTTTTGACCCCGTTTTGTTCGTTTTTTGACGAAATTAGCGATCGTTTGACAAAATTTACGTTTTTTCTCGCGATCCCTTGACAAAATTCGCGTGTTTTTCGCGATCTTTTGACGAAATTCGCGTGTTTTTTGCAACCTTTTGATGAAATTTGCGGGTTTCTTCGCGATATTTTAACGAAAGTAGCGTTTTTTCACGATCTTTTGACCGTGTTTTGTTCGTTTTTTGACGAAGTTAGCTATCGTTTGGCAAAATTTACGTTCATTTTTCGTGATCCATTGACGAAATTCGTGTGTTTGTCGCGATCTTTTGATGAAATTTGCGGTTTTCTTCGCGATATTTTAAAGAAAGTAGCGTTTCTTTCACGATCTTTTGTCCCCGTTTTGTTCGTTTTTTGACGAAATTAGCGATCGTTTGACAAAATTCACGTTTTTTTCTCGCGAACCTTTGACAAAATTGGCGTGTTTTTCGCGATCTTTTGACGAAATTCGCGTGTTTTTTGCGACCTTTTGATGAAATTTGAGCGGATTTTTGCAATATCTTAACGAAAGTAGCGTTTTTTCACGATCTTTTGACCGTGTTTTGTTCGTTTTTTGACGTAGTTTTACGGAAAATTTATGTTTTTTTTTTCGTGATCCATTGACGATATTCGTGTGTTTTTCGTGATCTTTTGATGAAATTTTCGGGTTTTTTCGAGATACTTTAACGAAAGTAGCGTTTTTTCACGATCTTACACCGTTTTGTTCTTTTTTTAACGAGCGATCTTTTGATAAAATTCACTTATTTCGCTATCCTTTGACGAAATTCGCGTGTTTTTTGCGACTTTTTGATGAAATTTGCGTGTTTTCGCGATTTTACGAAAGCAGCATTTTTTCGCGATCTTTTGATTGTGGTTTTTTTTTGATGAAATTAGCGCTCCTTTGACAAAATTCACGTTTTTATCGCGACTCTTTGACAAAATTCTCGTGTTATTCGTGATCTTTTGACGAAATTCGCCTGTTTTTCGCGATCTTTTGACGAAAATCTCGTGTTTTTCGCGATCTTTTGTTGAAATTTGAGACCTTTTGACGAAATTTCCAGGTTTTTTTCTCTATTTTTTAAATAAATTAGCATTTTTTCACGTTCTTTTGACCGTGTTTTGTTCATTTTTTGACGACATTAACGATCTTTCGACAAAATTCATGTTTTTCTTGGGATTTTTTGACGAAATTCGCGTGTTTTTCGCGATCTTTTGACAAAATTCGCGTGTTTTTTTGCGATCTTTCGACAAAATTTGCGTGTTTTCGCGAACTTCAGACGAAATTTGCGTTTAATCCGCGATCTTTTAACGAAATTTCGTGTTTTCATGGTCTTTTGACCACATTTTGTTCGTTTTTTGACGAAATTAATGATCCTTTGTTAAAATTCACTTTTCTTCGCGATCATTTGAGAAACTTCGCGCGCTTTTGACCAAATTCGCATGTTTTTCGCAATCTTTTTGCGAAATTCGGGTGGAAAATGATGGATTTGGCTCAAGAATTATTATTGAATTGGCGCAGTTGGGTGCAATTTTTTTGAAAAATGATCGTTTTGGCGCAGAAATGCGCAGCATTATCGATTTGGCGCAATTGGAGCAATTGGCGCAGCTGTTCCATCACTGAGATAACTGCTGATTTATTTATCGTATTGCACAGTTACGAATAAAGCAGAGGTAAAAAGTAATTTTAAAGACTTTAACCCTTAACTGATTAGATGAGGTGTTTTCCACCCCAGAGAAATTTCAATTATGAAGAATTTTTTTTTGTGGTATTTAGATACATGTATTTATATGTATATGTATGTACACTTACAGTGCTTTTTCAGTTGTTTTTATTCAAGTAAATAATGCAAAATTCACAGCAGACTTTCTTATTTTAATTCGCTACATTTAAAATGTAAAGTGTAAGAAATCAAATTTTGGGGTTGCATACACACCACCTCAAAAAAAAATCACCACATCACTTAAGGTTTAAGCTTATACTCCAGTGAGGGGGGAGGATTCAAAGGTAAAATCAATAATTTGGGGTGAGGTGTAAAAAGACAGATTTAGATTGATTATTTACTATTACAAAAAAAATAAATTCAATAGAAAATATTTAAAAAATAATTCTTTTTTTCTTTGATTTATAATTCAAAGTTTGAAATATGTAATAATTTTTAAATTTTAAGTTAGAAATCTGTACGGGTAGAAATTTTCAGACCTGGGCCAGGCCGACCCATAGAATAAAATTCGACCCGGCCCATTATAAAAGATAGGCCTGAACTCGGCCAGGCTTGTCGAAAAATATTATTGGCCTGGACCGGATAGCAGCAAAAAGTTCAGCCTAAGACCATCTTGGCCCGAAAAAAAAAATGAAAATCTCGACCCGAGTCTGGCACGGCCCGAGTGAATTTTTACAAAACATTGATTTTTACGTCGATTTGGTTAAAAATTTGTCTGTACGAGGAATTCTGATCAAAAATACTTAATAAGAAAGAAAGAAAGAAAAAAGCTAAGATTATTATTATTATTATTTTTTTTTTTTTGTAATCTTCATTTTTATAGAAATGCCGTAGGCTGCGATATTTATTTAATTTTTTAAATAAATCTCTATTTGTTATTGCAAATGTTTCGATTATCATTAATTTTGTTAATCCATATTCCATGTATTGGAGACGTCTGTCTGTCCGCATGTAACAGAGCAAAAACTACCCAACCGAATGGTCTGAAATTTTAAACATATGATTGTTGCAAAAATTTGTCGAGCCATTTCAAATTTTATGAAAATCGGACGTATAGTTTAATTACAGGGACAGTCAAAAGTTTTTCTTTACATTACGGCCAATGGGAAAAATTATTGCAAGTGCATTTTAATGATGTTACAGCCTTCCGAATGATCTGAAACTTTAAATATATAACTGTTGCAAAATTTTGTCGAGCCATTTCAAATTTTATGAAAATCGGATGCATAGTTTAATTACAGGGACAGTCAAAAGTGTTCCGTTACATTACGGGGAATGGGAAAAATATTATTGGAAGTGCATTTTAATGATGTTACAGACTATGCACCTTATGAAGTGCAAAAAATTATACATTCAGTACAATATGGGGTGCAAAAAATAATTATAAAACTAGTTATAATACGAACGCACCTCATTTGCCACGTTTGACGTGCAATTTCCAACTTGTTATTAGGTGTAAATGTGTTATATATTCTTTTCTCACATATTATTATAGGAATTTTGTATGGATCAACACATTTTTCAGTTAAAAACAGGATTCCGTCATAGGCAGGTTCTTTTTCACACGTATTACTATATTTCAATTTAGCTGTATTTTGCTACCAGGCCACGCTGAGACAATGACTTTCATTCGGGTTGGGTGAAAACCGGGACTGAAAATTTTGGCCCGTGAAGACTTGGAAGAATGAAACCAGTCCCGGCTCGGTACAGAAAACATTAATTAGGCCTGGTCAGGCCTAATTTATATTTTGCCAAAATTATTTATTACTAACTCATTTAAGTAGACATTTTTTTTTTTTTAATCCAGAAGCATATAATCAGCAGGTATTAGGCATGAAGTGCTTTGAAATCAAATAGCACTTTTAAATTTTCTGATAAATGTGTTACATATTGAGTTATAACCAATTGCTACCTCATAATGATATTTTGCCGATTGTCACGTTTAAAAAAAAATTGTTCCAAACGTCAACTTTGGCACCATCTGCAAATTTCGTGCATTTAAAAATGAAAATTTCTTTACGAAAGTGTAAAAAAAGATGCAAGTTACGATATCAGAACAGCTTTAAATAGTTTTTAAAAACCACAAAATGTGGCTAATCAAAGCTGATCTTTATTTGTAGGATATTTTTTCTGTTGAATTTTCAAGCTGGAACTCGTAATATAGAAAGTTATCAGAATTGAAATAGTCAAATATCATGTGGAGCAACTGAGCATAAGTATAAAAAAATTAAATATTGTTATTTTAATTTGCAATAATAAAAAAAAAAAGAGCGTTGAACACAAAAAGATTTTTTTAAGGAAAGAGGGTAGACAGTGTGGAAAATTATTTTATTTTCTGCAAAATTACTTTGCTTGCATTTTTTTGTGAGCTGTAGCGTTGATTCTGTTACATGAATGAACCTGATTCAAAACAAAGGATTTTTTAAATTAATTTAAATTAACTTTGAGATCTCTTCATTTCAGAAAACAAAGAAAAAAATTGCTTTCAGTTTTTGCAGCAGAAAGTAAATGTATGTCTCAAAACGCCAATTAGAAGAAAGATTAATGCTTATCATCAATGCACTTGTCTTTCTATATCAATACAACTGATGATTTTAAAACAAGTTCAAAAACATAAATAAAAAATATCTTTTCGAACTGAATGACAAGAATCAGTGTTGCAGTCGTAAAAAAACAAAGAGTATACTCTAAAATCATGAACATTCATGGATACAGTATACGCTAATGCTTTATTTGAGAAGCAGAGGGTATGCGGAGCTTCTTTAAAAAATCCAGAGAGAGGGTATACGGCGTATATCTCCGTATACCCTCCACTCACTATCCCGTGACAAGAACAGATCCAGATCTTAAAACATATCGTCGGTTTTTATTAGGTTACAAAGGAAAAAATCCAATGTTTTGTAGTTCTCTATCTTATTATTATTTTTCTTTAAAGCGGTTCTCGAGCTTCCTACTGAACAACGCAAAATTTTCTGACACATTATCTGTCTCATTTTTAAGCATATTGGCAGGCCTGACTGTTGAAGCGGAATACAATGGAAACTAGTTTTACACTTTTTGATAAAATTACTTATCGCGTTATAAGCGATTGTGGTCACATGATGACAAGTTTTTTGCCTTTCTCGAGTTGCCGTGTCTGGAATTCGGTTCAAAACGCCAACTTTGACAATATTTTCTGGAAAATCTTTTGCGTTTACCAAAAAATGGAAAACGTCTTTCGTCTATATAATTTCTGAATAACAACACCTGCCAATTTCCGAACAAAAAGGAATTCAGAAATGTCTCAGAAAGTAGCTCTTTTGATTTGAACGCACTCTTAAGGATTTTTTTCCCGCATTTTTTTTTAAATAATTTTTTTCAAGAAACTTTTAATTTTTCGAATATACAATATACCATTATATATAGTAGCTAATAGGGATGTACCGAATATTCGGAATCTATTCTGTATTCGGCCTTTTCGGTCATGTTACCGAATATTCGGTTAGGCCGAATATCAAGATATTCGGCCAAACCGAATACTTAAAAAAACATTTTTAAAAATCTTACACAATTTCTACTTTTAACTGTCAACTTATAAAGATTTTCATAATAATTAGAAACAGAATCATATTTAAGTAAAAGAGAATGTTTTTACGTTATTTGCTTTTTGTAAAGTATTACTTAAGAAAATTAACCATTAATGGGGATTTTCACAGGAATTAACAATGTAAAAAGGCAAAAGAGTTCTAACACTTCTAATCAAAACAGAAAAACTTTCAGCGTTGATAATAGACATGAAGAAAGCCAATTTTTGCTCAGAAAACCATAATCATAATCCACTTATTCAGTTATAAATAAAGTGCATTTCATCTCATTCGAGGTCAAACTTGGATTATCATTTGTTAACCCTAACGAAGATATCATAGCTATATTTTTAACAAACTTGCTTTGATTTCTGTGAAATATAATATGATGAGAAGTGCTGGAAATTGCCACTTTTCATGTTTAAACAACTATGAGGTAGACATTCCTTTATTCAGAATGCAATTTATAGTATTTATACTGTGTCACTGGCCAAAATTCAGTCATTTTCAATGATATCGTCACATTTAATGCAAACTAAATTAATATGAAACAAATCTTGCAAAAATATCTTCATTTACTGATAAAGTTGTGAACGAAAATTCAGTTTCGGCTTATAGTTGCACACCCAGAATTTTTGACTGAATATATTGTAATTTTGATGGAATAAATGGAGTGAGGTGTTGTTTCTTGTTCAAAATTTTTTTGACTTGACCACATTATCTCTGTTGAAAGTTTGTTACAATTTTTTTAGTAACATTGTGTATGTTTACAATCTCTAAAAATAATCGCCCATTCGAAACATTGATCTAAGATGCATTTAAAAAATTCCTTGCTAAATCAAAGACAGTAGAAAAGTTATTTTTGCTGAGTTGTCTGTTTAAGAATGAAAAAAAAAATTATTCACTTGGTTTAATTCATCAGAAGAAGCTATGATATATCAAACTTTTTTAATTAATAAAATTTTAAAATTCTCTTCTTAAATACCTCAAAGCAGATTTTTTTCATGTATAAAGTTTACTTGTAAAAAGTTCTTGTTTATCAATATGTAAGTTTCTGCATTAAATATTATGCAAAATTATTTTAAAATTTAACATTTTAATGCCTTTAATCTTTGAAATATAAAAGTATTCAATCAGCGGAATATTTGGTATTTAGCCGAATAGTTACTACTCGGCTGGACTAATATTCGGAATTCGGCCTAACAGTTAATTTGGCTATCCAAATATTCGGTATACGGTTCACCTGTAGGCCGAATATTTGGTAGAAAAGTTATTTTTGCGAAGTTTGTTTCAGAATTAAAAAAAAAAAAAAAATATTCACTTGGTTAAATTTACCAGAAGAAGCTATGAAACACGAAACTTTTTTAATTAATAGAATTTTAAAATATTCGACCAGCCGGATATTTGGTATTTGGCCGAATAGTTACTACTCGGCTAGCCGAATATTCGGTATTCGGTTCGCTTGTAAGCCGAATATTTGGTATTCGATCAAAATCACTATTCGGTACATCTGATGTAATTTTATTACACCGTTTTAATTTTCTTTGATAAGAAATAATTCCCGGTTCTCTCTTATTTTTTGAGACAATACAACAGTAAACTTCTGGCGACATCCTGTCCCCCGAAAAAACAGCGAAATATACACACCCCGTAGCTTTCAGAATCCAGCAAAATGAATTTTAACGAAAAAGAAATATGGATTAAATATTATATAAAGAAATATATAATATTTAATCTTCTAAGGGATACTGTATCATGGCCCCCCTCTCCCCCTCCCACCCCTTCTTACACCCATGGAATAGCTAAAAAGTGAAATTGCAATCGACTCCGAGCGAAAAAAAAAAATGACATAATGCAAAGAGAAAGGAAGTTTCTAATTAGTAAATATTTAATAATTTTAAATATGCTTTGAAATTGTTTTCTGTTTTGTAATAAATTTTGTAATATGTTTTTAAAAATTCTTAAAAAAAAAAAGAAAAAAATCGGAGCCAAATGATGCAGCTTTTGAAGGAAAGTGAAATTACCGAATGTATATGAGTTTACCGAAGTGGGGGGGTGTCGCACCCCCCCACACCCCCCCCTGTAGCTACGTCCCTGCTGATGTTCTAAGCAGGGCCGTGCGAAGCAGGGGACGGTCGCCCCGGACGCCGAAATAAAGGGGGCGCCAAATTTATACTACCAATTTCGTTTGTTTCTTCTTTTTTTGTAAAAAAAATTATATATAGACATATTGGGAATTTTTTTTTTTTTTGTAACAAATCTTGGAATCCAAAATGCGTTGAAAACTCTTATACTGCACTGTTCGATACATTTTTCCCACCCATGTTATCCAGATACCCATTGCCAAAATACAAGTGCAATTTCCTCTTATATTATTCAGTTGTTAAAATTAAGCCTTTTAAAGTTCCAAAATGAACGCGAAATATGTATTCAATAGAATTTATTTGCGTTTCTACACTTTTCAATTTTGTGACACCTGTTACAAAGAGAAAGAAGGGGCTGGGGGGGGGGGAGGCGCCAAATTAAAGCTTTGCCCCGGGCGCAGTTCTCTTCGCACGGTGCTGGTTCTAAGCGTACTTTACTGTAGATATTTAAGAGTTGATCGTAAATGTGGAATTCTTCAGCGGATGTGGATGACGTCACTTTATGTAAAATAAAATCGCCTCTTAAAACTGAACTACAGTAGAGTCCTGATTATCGCAGTTTCCGCTTTCACCGAGCTATTTTCTTCTGATGAACTGATGGCTTCTATTATTATGAAACAGTCATTATAAAGGAAGTGTTAGATGAAGATGAAAAAGCAGTCGTAAAAAGTTAGAACTCTGATTTTCTGGTCAGAAAGGGGGAAAAATGCCCATAATTTTTTTTTTTTTTTGAAAAAAAATTATGGCCATTTTTTTTCATTTTCACCTGGCTCTTTCATCTTTATCTAACACTTCATTTATAATGACTTTTTCATAATAATGGAAGCCATCAGTCCATCAGAAGAAAATGATCCATTCCAAAAGTATAAGTTCGATTAACTCGGATAATAAGGACTCTACTGTATCTATATTTATATACATATATTTTTTTGTCATCGGGGGCGATACTAAATTCTGAAAAAGCAGAATTCCTATTTTCTAGTTTATTATTATTATTTTTTCCCATTAAAGGGCTGTTATCTTTTTTCTTTCTTTAAGAGATCGAAAACATTTTCATAAGCTTGAAATGAATTTTATTTATTCAAAACCTTTTTTTAGTTTGTAAAGTTAGTTTTTCTGTGTAGCTAGATGTGCAATATTGTATTATTAATTTTAAATATCCTGAACTAACGAAAAATGACTTTTAAAAAGTATTTTCTGGCATTGTGCGATAAATTCAGATAAAATATTTTAGATTCATGTTAATTTTTTAGACAACGAATATTAGAAAAGCACAATTTTTTATAAAATAACGCGGAGTGGAAAATTTTGTTTTGTGAAACAGTTAAGACATTGTAATGATTGCGGTATGTTGAAACACCACGCTTTGTAGTAACATAAAAACACAGGCGGCGTGCTGTATGTGCATACAAAGCATAAATAACAAATTTTAATAATATCATTGTTTAATGTAATGTCAAGTAGTAGTATAAAACAAATAAAACTTAAATTTAAAAAATAAAAAAACCCCGAACTAATGAATTATTTCTCATCAATGTGAAACTATTTTTTTATATTTCTTACCTATTTTTTTTATTTACTTGTATTGATGACTTTAAAGTTGTGTTTAATTGTTAGTTCCTATATATAAACTCTGTTTTGATGAGATCTATAGATGTCTTTGATGGTTAGAGTTGCAGCAAGGCTAGAGATCCTACCTACACAACTCCCAGGTTTGTGCAATATTTAAACGGAGCTTCTGACTGTAAAATAGTCAATGAGACATCGTCTTCAGTTTGAAAGACCTATCCAATGACATGCCACTTAATATGCTGCGTAATTTTTTTTTTCGTCTCTACCGTCATTTTGTATTTTACGGCCGGCATTTTGAATTTATAAAAGCAAAACCTAACCTGTAACCATAGGGCGATTAAGACTAATTGATAGAGACCTCATTCATGAAAATCCATCCAGCCGTTGAGATGTTTCGAGGGTATAAAGAAATGCACATACCCGATACGCGTGAAACACATAACCGTTCTTGGCAGTCGAGTGACTAGTAAGCAAACACCAAATTGAAAAAATAAAAAAGGAGACTAATTTAACTAAATATAATATAATACGGAGGGTTCGTCTTTGTAAAAGTAACATAAAAACGCGTTATATTCCATATGCCAACTCCATTTAAAACCTAAATATCAACTTCTGCTGATACTTTTCTTTAACCTTGTTTAACGAATACATTCTTTAACGTAACTTTCTAGTATTAATATAAAAGTACTAAACATCAAATTTATTAAATAATAATAATAATAATAATAATGATTTAATCAAGACAAAAGTAGAATAAATTACACGAGGGCACGGAAGGCATATTCACTACGCCAGTGTTCACTTACCAAAAAAAGAATGAATGGACGCAGAAAAAATCGCAAGCTTCAAACGTAAACATCGGTTGAACACGGGAGGCTCTTTGGGAAGAGATATAATGATACGCAGGTGTTAATCAGGTGATTTGTATGGAAATCCCAATTGTGTTTTCCACGGCAAAGGTTACTTGAAAATGATTTAATCTTACGATTTTAGTTCCACGCGAATCCTTCTAATATAGATTGGAAATTTTAAACATACAGATTTTTACATAATATGTCAATACAGTCGTGGGAAAAAAAAGTAAACATCCCCTACCTACTAACTCTGCGACTAATGATCGTAGATGAAAGTTACTGGTACCAAAACCAAACGATTGGAAATAAAGTCTACTTTTAAATGATGTATATAAAATTTGCTTAGGGGATCATCTATATAAAAATCTATATAGAAATATGATAGATTTTTGTAGTTGGTAAAAAGATTTTTTTAAAGGGATTATTTTGAATGATTAATTGCACTGGCAGTTTCGATGTCTCATTTCAAGTTTTGAGGAGAGAGGGATTTTAAATTTTGTAAAATAAAATTTTCTCGTAATTTCTTTACTTTTTAAAGCCATTTATAGTATTTAATTTATAAGCTTAAATTTGTGAATTATGTAACTTTTTTATTGTACTTTTTTAATTATTAAAAAAGAGAGAGTGAGAGAAATATATAAATGACTTCTTTCGATCGGAAATATGTTAAATAAAAAAGGAAACTTTTGAAACTGTTCTGAACAATTCTTTTTTCATTTATTCTTTTTTTAAATGATTAATTGCACTGACAGTGTAGATATTTAATTTCAACTTTAGAGGAGAGATAGGTTTTAAATTTTTGAAAAATAATAAATTTCTCTACATTTTAAACCCTACTCTGTTAATGTAATGTTACATTAAATGTAGCTAAATATTTATAGTTTTTTATTTTATAAATTTAAAATTGTAAATAATGTAATTTTTTATTTACTGTTTTTTTTAAATTATTTAAATAAGAAAAAGATAAATAAATAAATAAATATATAAATGCCTTTTCTCAATTTGAAATATGTTAAATAATAAGATAAACCTTTGCAAAAGTTGTGAGAAATTATTATTTTTTTAAAGGATTTTTTTCGTTCTTAGAGGAGTAATTTAACGGGCAGTTGAGATATTTATTATTTATTTTATAGGGTGAGAGAGAGTTATAAAATAAAAGCTTTTACGTAAATTTCTTTACCTTTTAAATCCTATTCTAGTAATTATTGTAATGTTATATTAAATGCAGCTAAATAATTATAATTTTTATTTTATTAATTTAAAATTGTGAATAATATAAATTTTTATTTATTGATCTTTTTACCTGTCGAAAAAGAAAGTAAAAAAATAAAAATATATAAATGACTTGTTTCGATTTGAAATATGTTAAATGATAAGACAAACTTTTACAACTAAGGCAAACTTTTACAACTATTGTGAGAAATTCTTCTGTAATGGATTTTTTTTAGAGGATTAATTTCGTGGACAGTTGAAATATTTATATTTTATTGAGGAAAGAGAGGGAGTCAGGGACCCGGAGCTGGAGCTGGAGCCCGGAGCCGGAGCGCTCCGGAGCTGTGTTTTCCCTGGAGCTGGAGCCGGAGCTGGAGCTCTAAATTTTCCCCAGCTCCAGGGCTCCTTTAGTTTTTAATATTCTTTTAAATCTTTTTTTTTTTCAGTCTTTTAAATTTCTAGGCTCAAAATATTTTAATTACAGTAGAAGATCTTTATAGCGCGATTCTATATAATGCAATTCTCCATATAACGCACAACTTCTCAGATGTAAACAATGAATTTTGCAAGTAAGAAGCACCTGAAATCCCACATCGTAAAAATTGCTACTCTCTACAAAACTACATTTGATACATTAATTCAACTTTATCTCCTTAATTCAAAACTTTTTAATGAAAAAAAAATTGCTATTATTACAATAAATATTATATTTTTGGAAATGAGTAATATAATGAATGATTGGGTCCAGGTATAGTTGGGACCATGTTTATAAAATAAACAATATAAAATGATCATATAATGCAAAAATTTATAATTTGGATAATTCCTGGTGACAAGAAGTGCAGTATAAAGATACTCTAATGTATTTTGGTATGTTTCAGATTTATATGGTCGTATTTATAAGGTAAATTTAATGATGTGTGAAATGTGATCCATATAATGCAAAATTCTATATAACGCACAACCTTGCGTTTTTAGGTTTGCGTTATAAAGATCTTCTACTGTACATCATTATTCAGTATTTTAATTATATCATGTTTTAGGTTTTTATTATTATTATTAGAGAAGGAAACCTTCTCAAAACATGGTAACACTACTTTACTTCTACTTTCTACTTGAACTAAGTGACAACACTATTCGAAAACAAATATGGCCGCCTGTTGTTTACATGTGTAGTTGTACAATTTTGGCTGTTTGAAAAGTGTAGAAGAAATTTAAGATTTTTGTGTTTAAAATTCCACCAAACTTTCTATTTTAAAAGCAAAAGCTAAAAGATGTCATACTTTCTGAACAAGCATTTGAAGTTTGATGAGAAGAAAAATGCATTTTGTCAGATCTTTAATGAGGTAGAAAGTATTTGTGAGCAAAAAATTAAACGTGTAAATTAAAATCTGTAACTCAAAAGCGCGAAGTCGGAGCCGAGTTGGAGCCGGAGCCGGAGCTGGAGCCACAGTATTTTCTCTAGGAGCGGAGCTGGAGCTGGAGCATCAAAAATTGTTCGACTCCGGGTCACTGGAGGGAGTTGTAGAATAAAAGTTTTTACGTACATTTCTTTACCTTTTAAATCCTATTGTATTAATGTAATGTAATGTTATATTAAATCTATCTAAATAATTATAGTTTTTATTTTATAAATTTAAAATTGGTGAATAATGTAAGTTTTTATTACCCGACTGAAAAGAAGGGTTATATGGTTCATGCGTATATGTGTATGTGGATTTCTTTATACCCTCGAAACATCCAAACGGCTGGATAGATTTTAATGAATGAGGTCTCTATCGATTCGTCTTAACCGTCCGATGGACAGGTTTTGTTTTTATAAATTGAAAATGGCGGCCGTAAACTACAAAATGGCGGTAGAGACAAAAAAAAAAAAAATTACGTACCCTATTGAGTGACATATCATTGGATAGGTCTTTCAAATTGAAGACGATGTTTCATTGACCATTTTGCAGTCAGAAGCTCCGTTCAAATATTACACAACCTGGAAGTTGTGTACTTTGGATCTCGACCTTAAGGCTGCGTACGCACCATCCTTCTAACTATTATCAGTGTCGGCATCGATTGTTGTGGCCAAGCGGTGTTTTTGATTTTTAATGACTTTAGTAGGAAAGGGACTGATGTCCAGCAAAAGAGGAATCTTTCCTTCAAGTAGAGTCGAGCTCCTTATCTCCTGACCCATTGTTCATTCCCCTCATTCTTTTGTGAATAAACCGCAGATGGGTTCAGAAGAAAATATTTCCACGAAAACAGGAGAAGTCTAGCAAAACACACGTCTGTGTGCTGCTTTACTGTAACTCTAACCTTTATAATAGACATCTATAGACCTCATCAAAACAGTGTTTGTAGATAGGAACTAATAATCAAACACAATTTAAAAGTCATCAATACAAGTAAATAATAATAAAAAAAAGATAAGTAATATAAAAAATAGTTTCATATTGATGAGAAATAATTAATTAGTTCGCTTTTTATGCAGTCGGGTTTTTTGATTTTTTAAATTTAATATATTTATTTATTGATCTTTTTTAATTATCAAAAAGGAAAGTAAAAAAAAATATATATATATATATATATATATATATATATATATAAATGACTTGTTTCGATTTGAAATATGTTACTTGATAAGACAAACTTTACAATGTTGTGAGAAATTATTTTTTGATTAAAGGATTTTTTTTTTTTTTTTTTTTTTTTTGAGGATTAATTTCGCGGACAGTTGAAATATTTATATTTTATTCTGAAGGAGAGAGAGGAAGTTCTAAAACAAAAGTTTTTACGTAAATTTCTTTACCTTTTAAATCATATTCTATTAATTAATGCAATGTTACATTAAATGTAGCTAAATAATTATAGTATTTATTTTATAAATTTAAAATTGCGAATAATGTCATTTGTTATTTATTGTTCTTTTTAATTATCAAAAAAGAACATAAAGAATAAAAAAATATAAAGAATTTGTTTCGATATGAAATATGTTAAATGATAAGACAAACTTTTGCAACTGTTGTAAGAAATTCTTTTTTTATTTAAAATATATTTTTAGAGGATTAATTTCGCGGACTGTTGAGATATTTATATTTTATTCTGGAGGAGGGAGAGGAAGTTGTAAAATAAAAGTTTTACGTAAATTCCTTTACCTTTTAAATCCTATTTTATTAATTAACATAATGTTATATTAAATATGTCTAAATAATTATAGTTTTTGTTTTCTAAATTTAAAATTGTGAATAATAATAATAAAAAGAGATGCAAAGAGACATAATATATAAATGACTTGTTTCGATTGGAAATATGTTAAATATAAAGTAATAAACTTTTGCATCTGTTCTGAGTAGTTTTTTTTTTCATTGAATTCTTTTTTTAAATGATTAATTGCACTGACAGTTTAGATATTTAATTTCTAGTTTAGAGGAGAAAGAGATTTAAAATTTTTGCAAAATAAAAGCAATTTGCGTAAATTTCTTTACATTTTAAATTATATTCTGTTAATGTAATATTATATTAAATGTAGCTAAATGTTTACAGTTTTTATTTTATACATTTAAAATTAGGAATAATGTAACTTTTTTACTTATTGTTCTTTTTAATAATTTAAAGAAGGATTTAAATAACAAAAATACAAAAAATATGCAAATGACTTGTTTCAATTTGAAATATGTTAAATAATAAGATAAACTTTTGCAACTGTTATGAAACATTTTTTTTTTCTTTAAAGGATTTTTTTTAGAAGATTAATTTAACAGATAGTTGATATATTTATTTCTTATTCTAGAGGAGAGAGAGAATTGTAAAATAAAAGTTTTTACGTAAATTTCTTTACCGTTTAAATCTTATTGTATTAATTTATGAAATGTTATATTAAATGTAGATCTAAATAATTATAGTTTTTATTTTGCAAATTTAAAATTCTGCAAATTTAAAAATAATTTAATTTTTATTTATTTATTTATTGTTCTTTTTAGTTATCAAAAAAGAAAGTAAAATATTAAAATATATAAATGACTTGTTTCGATTTGAAATATGTTAAATGAAAAGACAAACTTTTGCAAATGTTTTGAGAAATTCTGTTTCCTTTAAATGATTTTTTTTCTTTTTTAGATAATAAATTTCGCGGACAGTTGAGATTTATTTTATTATTATTATTCTGAAGGAGAGAGAAGAAGTTAAATAAAAGTTTTTACGTAAATTTCTTTACCTTTTAAATTCTATTCCATTAATTAATGTAATGTTACATTAAATATAGCTAAATAATTACAGTTTTTATTTTATAAATTTAAATTTTTGAATAATGTAGCTTTTTTGAAAGAACTTCTTAACTATCGAAACGAGAGAGAAATATATAAATAATTATAGTTTTTATATTATAAATTTAAATTTGTGAATAATGTAACTTTTTTATAGAACTTTTTAATTGTCAAAACAAGAGAGAGAAATATATAAATGACTTGTTTCGATTTTAAATATGTTAAATAAAAAAATAAACTTTTGCAACTGTTCTGAGCAAATCTTTTTTCATTAAATTCTTTTTTTAAATGATTAATTCCACTGACAGTTTAGATATTTGATTCCAAGTGTAGAGGAGAGAAAGAGATTTTAAGTTTTTGCAACATGAAAGTAATTTGCGTACGTTTCTTTACATTTTAAATCACATTCTGTTAATGTAATGCTATATTAAATATAGCTAAATATTTATAGTTTTCATTTTTTACATTTAAAATTCTCAATGATGTAATTTTTTATTTGTTGTCCTCTTAATTATTTAAAAAAGAATTTAAATAAGAAAAAGATAAAAAATATATACATGACTTGTTAATAAGATGAACTTTAACTAATAATAACTAATATAAATAACGATTTTAAATAAGATAAACTTTTACGACTGCTTTGAAAAATTCTCTTTTAATACTTTAAAGGATTTTTATTTAGATGATTAATTTAACGAATAGTTGAGATATTTATTTTTTTATTCTAGAGGAGAGAGAGAGGGGGGGTTATAAAATAAAAGTTTTTGCGTAAATTTCTTTGCTTTTTAAATCCTATTCTATTAATTAATGTAATGTTATTAATTCTATTAATAGCATTATTAATGTTATTAATTCTATTAATAGCATTATTGATTCTATTAATTCTATTATTCTATTAATTAATGTAACTCTTTTTTTTTCTTCAAAGGATTTTTTGTTTAGAGGATTAATTTAACGGACAACTGAGATAATTATTTTTTATCCTAGAGGAGAGAGAGGGAGCTGTAAAATAAAAGTTTTTTAACGTAAATTTCTTTATTTTTTAAATCCTATTCTATTAATTTATGTAATGTTATATTAAATGTAGCTAATTAATTTTACTTTTACAAACTTAAAATTGTGAATAATGTTGACTCTAGAAAAAAAGGACCGCTGGGCGGAAATTTTTCAAAAAGGGAACACTATTCTAAAAAAAGGACGCACCTGTACCTTGTTCACAAAAAATATTTTGAATTGGTTTTTTAGAGTTCCTAGAATTTGCGATATTTTCCCGGGATCAATTGAATTGTCACGGGGCGCATAGGAAGCGTTAAAAAGGGCAGCCGGGCGCATCGGAAGGGCTTAAAAGAGCCGCCGAGCGCAAAGAAGAAATAAAAAGGGCCGCCGAGCGCCCTGCTAAAGCTGCTTAGAATCAACACTAGTGAATAATGTAATTTCTTTTATTTGTCGTTCTTTTTAATTATTAAAAAATAAAGAAAAAGATAAAATATATAAATTAAATGATAAGATAACCTTTTGCATTTGTTGTGAGAAATTTTTCTTTGAAGGATTTTTTTAAATGATTTAACTGATGTTTTAGATATTTATTTTTCACTCTACTGTAGATTTAGATTTTTGTAAAGGAAAAGCTTTTACGTAAATTTCTCTACTTTTTAAAAACCTTTTCAGTACGCATAGTTAATGAACATATAGCATTAAATATACTTAAACGATTATATTGTTTAATTTTATAAATTTAAAATTGCGAACGACGTATTTTTGAAAAATTACTTTTTAATATTTATGTTTCAAAAATATATAATGCGAATATATAGATGTTTGCAGTTGTACTAGGACAGTCTCTTTTCTTTAAAGGTTTTATTTAAGATGAATCATTTGCAATTGCAATTTAGATATTTATTTTCATATCTACAAAAGAAAGGGAGGATTTAAACTTTCGTAAAACAACAGTTTTTGCACAGATTTCTTTTACTTTTTGAAACCCATTCTGTTTATATGATTAAATAAGGTAGTGTATCAAATATAATTAAATAGTTATTATCTATTTTTTAAATTTTAAAATTATCGTTAACGTAATATTAATTTATTGTACTTTTTTTATTATTTTTACAAAAATATACCGGACGAATAAAATATAAATGACTAAGGATAGTTAACTATATAACATTTACACATATATTTGTCCTGTTTTATTCTTCCTTATAAGTATTCAACTATAAATTTCAATCATTATTTTTACTATTTTAATTGAATTTGAATCTTTTATATATAGACCGAAAATTTTAAGTGTAAACATATTTTCATAGGATCAAAACATATAAACTGTGAATAACGCTTTTTTTTTTTTTTTTTTTTTTTTTTTTTTGGAACTCTGATGTAAATGCATCGTAACAGAGAACGAATTTTATTTCAGCATTGAATTAAAAAATAACATTCGTATACTAAGTAAAATTAGTACAGAAAAATTAAAAAGCAGAAAAACCGTTTAAAGATTAAGAAATAGTAGAATTTTACTCTTATACAGTGTCATTACATGTTGTCTTCGGCATAGTTTGTGTTATTTCTGTCTCAAGAACTCATGTTTTTGCTATTGATTTATTAATAAATTTAAAAAAAAAATTCTTTTCAGTTATGCTAAGTGTCAATTATGTTTAGTTTAGTTATGTTTTTATTTAGTTCTCTCTCTTTTAAAAGAAAAAGTAAAAAAAGGTATCGAAATTCATCGATTTTCATTTATATTATAAAATTATTATTATTTAAAGTATAGCATACTCCTAATAATTTATTTATACTTTGACAAGCATCTCGTTTTCACTTTATATATGTAACACTCAACTTTATTCAAGTTATGAAAAAAAAAAAATATATTTGCTTATTTGTTATTCATCATTATAATGTAAATAATGCAATAATAACAAATAGAAAAGTTTGGTTTTTAAATGTGGTTCTCGAATTCCCTGCTCAACAACGTGAAACTTCCTGACACATTCTTAAACGTAAAGGCATAAAATTGGCAGATCTGATTATATCGCACCGATTTGGAGACGAATAACGTTTTCCATTTTTTTGATAAATATAAATTACTTATCCAGTTATAAGTGATTCTTGTCACGTGACGTCAAATTTTCCCCATTTCTCGTACTGCCTCATCGAAAATTCGGTTCAAAACGCCCACTTTGACAGTATTTTCTGAAAGATCTTCTGGCATTAAAATGGAAAACGCCATTCGATTGCATAGTTTCTTAATAGGAACACCTGCCCATTTCATGCGTTTTCGAACAAAAATAAATTCTGAAATGTGTCAGAAAGTAGTTATTTCGGATTTGTGAATAGTCTTAATAAATTTTTAAGAATCAGTATTTTTATAAAGTTAAGAATTTTGATTATATTCAAATAAAAATAAATAAAAAAGAGCCGCAATTGGAGATTTTTAACTGTATTATAAAACTGATATTTTTTATATTTAATGTATGACATTTCTAATGATTCACTTCATTAAATTTTAACAAGCATTTTTCGTTTTCTCGTTAAATATAGTCATTGAATTTTCTTGGAGTTATGATTTTAAAAAGAAAGTTTTACATGCTTCTTATTTACCGCTACTATATGAATAAATAAATAGTAACTTTAATTTACGAGTGCATTTTTAAGTACCAATATTTTTTTTATGTGGTAATAACTTTGGTTTTCTTTAAATAAAAACAAAATAAATAGCCACAGTTGAGATTTTTAACTTATTACAAAATTGTTAGATAAAATATTGCATTTCTAGTGATTAATTTCAACTTCATTAAGGTTTAACAAACTTTTTTTTTTCATATTATGAAAATATTGAATTTTTGTCCAGTTTTGATTAAAAAAAGGAAAGAAATGTATCTGAGTTTTTTTTTCTATGTATCATCATTATTATATGAAATTATTAATAATGAGCAGTTATATAAAATTTATATTTTTTTATGTTCGATTTACTTGTAATGTAGTAAGTGTAATGTACGAGTTAAATAGGCAAATAATAAGAAAGACATATAAAAAAGTCCCTGCCCGCTCGACCTACAGGCGGAGGTAGATTTTGAAGTTAAGTACTAATTTCACCAACAAAAACTAAATCAAGGTTAGAGATAAATACAATTTAGCAATTTTATCTGACCGTTTTTGACGAGTTTTTAATTCCATTTTTCTAATATACACACATACACACACGTGTATATATGGAATATATTTAAAAATAGGGAAAGCAAATTCAGAGAACCTCAAAATGTTAAAATATGTCAATATTTCCAAAAACGTGTTTTTATCCTGTTTCAATACTTTTTTTCAAACTCACATGGCGTTACATATTCACTGCTGACTTCCATTATATTTCCAATATGACGTGATATTCACTTTTTGTTTTAATTCGTCAAACTATTTATTTCATTTTCATTTTTCACGTGGAAATCTTGCTATAGAAAAGTTATGACGTAATATTCACCTTTTTTTAAATTCGTCAAACTATTTATTTCATTTTCATTTTTCACGTGGAAATATTTCAATAGAAAGTAATTGTTGTGGTAAGAATTTTATTGTGTTTGTTTTTTATTGTTGGCAACTGCTACAATGAAAAATGTTTAAATTTTCCTGTCAGAGCTGGTTTCATCAGAATCATATTAAGGCGGTATTCAAAATTTTTAACCCTCCCCATTTCCACCCCCTTGAGACGATTTTGCCCATTTGCAATCCCCGCCGAGATATTAGTCATCTCAATGTGTTTGGCAAGTTTGAAGACGATCCGTGCATAAATGCAACTTTTATCGTTTAGTACACACACACACACACATATATAATTACATACTGGTTTCATATATTCATTTCTAAATCATCTTTGGAGCTTTATCAGTTTCTTCATATATTTATGATTTCAAATTTATTGTATATATATATGTGTGTGTGTGTGTGTGTAAACGTTTTAGGTGGTAGTAGTTTTGGATTTCTGGAATCATATAACGAAAAGTCATGAAAGAATTTTTCAAAAGTCGCACCATGGTAACGACTGCAATAGGTAGTACTTCTTATGAAATGTACCTAAAAGGAATAGCTTTCAAAATAAATGACAATTAAAAGAAAAAGTAAATGTAACGCCACCTAAGAATCATCAAATATAATAAAACAGTACTTGTATATTAAACAAGATCTTTAATTTTAAGGTTTTCTTTTCAAAGTTTAAACCATAATTTTATATTAAATAAATCTAAAATTGTAATAAATATTACCGAATATTGATTTTCTTTTCCAAAAATATCAAAAACTCGGCCGAACCGAAATTACATCGTCTCTGCCAAATCAGCAGTATTCCGAATAATAGATGAATGTAATGATTATTAGCTGAAACTGTAAATATATATACAGTAGACTCCCTCAAATCCGCAATCCTAAAATTCGCAAACGCCTAAAATCTGCAATTCGTTGCAGATGTAAACAGTAGTATGGTAGTAGGGGAGATTACAGTAGGGGAGAAATTCAAGATTTGTTTTTATATAGATCATTTGGTACACATTTTAATATGTAATTGTGGTTAATATGATTGAACTCATGCTTTTTCATGAAGGAACTATAAATTTAATTAGAGATTTGCACGGGCCGGCCAGTGACCCGAAGCCCGAGCCCGGCCCTTTCATTCACGGCATTTGGGCCGGGCCGGGCCTAACTTATTTTTTCTGCACAGAGTCGGAACTGGTTTCTTTCCTAGTCTTCACGGCCCAAAATTTTCAGTTCTAGTTTTCAGCCAGCCCATATGAAAATCATTGTCTCGTCGTGGCCTGTCCGTTCAAAGGTCAGTAAAATTAAGCCTGGACCAAAGATTTTTGCAAAAAATGTGTACATTTTTAAATCGCCATTATTCTACAATTAAACATTAACATTTAGTCTTTTTAAAGAATAGCAAATTTCTACCCTTATTAAAATGTAGCTAAATTAAAATATAGTAAAACGTGTAAAAAAGAACCTGCCTATGATGGAATCCTGTTTTAAACTGAAAAACATGTTGATCCATGCAAAATGAATATACTAATAGGTAAGAAAAGAATATATGATACATTTACACTTGCTAAGAAGGTAACTTGTCTATAATGCATTTTTCTTTTTCTATGTAATTGAGTCTTAGAAGATTTTGCTGTATAGCATTTTTCAGATTTTTAACACTTCAATACATGGAATATGGATTAACAATATTAATGATAACTGAAACATTTATATACAAGAAATAGCAATTTATTAAAAAAATAAATATCGCAGCCTGCGTACTTCTATAAAAATGAAGATTATAAACATGAAAGAAAAGATAAATATTTTTGGTCTGAACTCCTCTTATGAGACAAATTTTTAACCAAATCGACGTAAAAATCCATGTTTTCTAGAAATTCACTCGGGCCGGGCTCGGGCCGAGATTTTAACTTTTTTCCGGGCCGGGTTCGGGCCGAACTTTTAGCTGTTATTTAGGGCCGGGCCAATAATTTTTTTCTACGGGCCGGGCTCGGGCTGAACTTTTAACTTTTTTACGGGGCCGGGCCGGACCAATATTTTTTTTGCACGGGCCGGGCCTAATTTTTTTTTCTACGAGTCGGCCCGAGACCGGGCCTGGAAATTGAGGCCCGTGCAGACCTTTAAATTTAATTCCTAAAAAATTCAAATTATCAATGGTGATTGTGAACTTTTTACCAAATATACATTTATGTATTAATCAAGCTTCTTTGGTTAATAAGACTGGCTAAACGTGAAATAAAACGTCATTATTTTACGATTTTGATGTAAATCATTAGTGTACCTTTTATGAGGGGAAGTTTTGTTGAATAATTAAGGAAAAAATTATCTCTTTATTATTATGTATGTTTAGTTATGCGTTATTTTTTACCTCAACTTTACTTTTAATATTTTAACAATTTTTTAAATTTTCTTAATTTTTATTATTTTACTTTATTACTTAATTATTTTAATGTTCCACTTTATTGTAAGAATTCATTATGATTTCAAGTGCATTATTACATTCAAGTTACTGTTCAAAAACGTAAATAAAACAGTGACCAGAAATCCGCAAACTTCTAAAATCTGCACAACACCTGGTCGCAAGCTATGCAGATTTGAGGAAGCCTACTCTATAGTACACTGCTCAAAACAGTTAAAGGATATTGCAGTTTTAGGTGGATTTTGTATCTGGTAAACTGTTTAGCTGATTGATACATGGTCGACAAACATAGTAGGTTATATGAGAATAAATTACACATGTTTGGCAGAAAAAAATGCCTTTTATTGCGCATTTGTGTACTAAAGGAAAAAAAACACAATTTGTGCATATGAGAAAAAAAGAATAAGAAAAGGTGTTTTCTTCAAAGAAAATCATTTTCAGTAGGGGGTATGGTTTCCACGGGCGGCCAGCAACGTTGACCACCTTTGAGGCATGGATTCAATGAGGCTATTAATGACGAGTTGGGGTATTCTGCCCCACTCTTCCAGAAGAGCTCTTTCCAGTTCTTGGAGAGTTTGTGGGGGTTGTTGGCGGCCAGAAACTCGTCTTCCTAGAGCGTCCCAAACGTGCTCGATTGGATTCATGTCTGGAGAACACGCTGGCCATTCCATTCGAACGATTCCTTCCTCGAAAAGGAAATCCTCCACCAGGTTTGCACGATGTGACCTGCAGTTATCGTCCATTAAAATGAAGTTATCTCCGATTGCTGAAGCGTAAGGGACTACAATAGGTCTGAGGATCTCATCCCTATATCGGCGACCAGTCAGAGCTCCATCTCGAATGATGTAGAGGTCAGTGCGCCCGTCAATGGAGATGCCACCATACACCAACACTCCTCCACCGCCAAATCTGACACTTTCGTGCACGAACGCAGGATTATTCCTACTGCCACGGTCCCTCCAGATGAAAATACGCCTATTATCCGGATGCACAGAAAAACGGGACTCGTCAGAAAACAGAATATTGCTCCATTCATTTCTCCTCCAGTTGACATGCTCGGTTGCCCACTCCCTGCGGTCGCGACGATGCCTTGATGTTAATCTAACACATACCATCGGTCGGCGAGCATACAGACCTACAGCATGGAGCCGGTTTCGGACAGTCTGAGTTGAAATCGTGGTGCCTGTAGCCGAGCGAAGGTGTTGTTGGATAAGAGTAGCGTTCATGGTTCGGTGTCTCCGAGCTGTTAACGCTAAATACCGATCTTCATTGGGCGTTGTTGCCCGTCTACGACCTTGCCCTGGTCTTCGGCCTGCACATCCACTCTCCAAAAAACGGTTCCAGATCCTGGAAATGACACTTTGTGACACTCCAATGGCTTGCGCTACTTCGGCTTGAGTTTGGCCCCTTCTAACCTACCAACAATTCTCAAAGCTTCTGAATCTGTCCAATGACTTCGCTGAGACATCGTACTCATCGAAACAAAGCAATCACTGAATGCCGATCATCCTTGTCTTCATTCTCTTTTATCCAGTTGAAAGTCAAATTTCATTCGCTGCCGCTGAAGCGACGTTTTTGACGTCGAACTCAAAATTTGCATACTCCACAGTTTGAAAACCAGAAAAATTTGCATTTGTGATTCTCTTCTTCTATTTTCGGCAAAAAAAATTTTCGTTTATATCTTTATTTTATATAAAACTTCAAATATCCTTTAATTGTTTTGAGCAGTGTATATAAGCATAAATTATTATTGAGTCCGTTCTTTTGATTGGGCTTGTGAATTAAGATGGCGTTGTTTATTCTAATACCTTACTAATTTGCATGTTTCGCAGTTTCTTTAATTTCAGTATGCATAGTGTGTTTGATTTAGAGTTTAGCATGTCTTATAGCAAAAAGTTAAAGGCCTGAAGTATATAATGTCAGTGTATTGGATTTGAATGCATATTTTAAATGTTTCAAATTCTGTAAACTGAATTTTTAAAAATAAGAATGTTTTTATGTGGTTCAGATCAGAATTCTAATATTGTCCTATCTATATAATCTTTATTGCCTGCAAGAATTAGAGTTCTTCACGGGTAAGAAGAAAAAAAAAAGTTGTAGTTCAACAGCTGTTTGCAACGTGATTTGGAAAAACCTTCCATAAGCAGTAAACTTCCAAATAAAATACGGATACTCTCAGTTTGTCTGCGAAATCTTTTGCTGAAGTTGATTTATCACAGGACTTTTTGAGTTTCTTCGGGGCGTAGATCTAGAAGTCTGCACTGAGCCGGGCAAATTTTCATTCTCGTGACTGGGGCCGGGTCGTGTCTGGTCTCCATTCTTCGCGGGCTGGGCCCGAGACTTACTATTTTTCCAGACTGAGCCGGACCTTCATTTGTTAAACCTCATTCTTCCTAGAGGTGTGGACGCATCGAAATTTCCAGGCCTGGTACAGTAGCTAAAACTTCGGCCGGGTCACACCCAGCCGGTATAAAAATCATTACTGGCCCGGCCCGCGCAGAGTTCTAAATTCCCCCCCCCCCCCTCCTTCTTCCCCAACCTTCCTTAACCAAATGTTGGACTGTTATTTAATACATTTATTTTTGTAAAAATTATAGTGGTGATGTACATTTGTTTAGCGAAATTTTTAGAAATTTAATCTATTTTAATAAATTACAGAGATATATTTTAAGAAATCTACTTTGTTTTTTAGAGGTTTAAAATTATGATTTTCAGTTATCGTCTTTTTATTTCATTTGAATGTAGTCAATTTTCTTAATCAGTGTTTATGTATGTAATTGTCTAAGTAGTCATAAATATTGTTACAGTCCAGTATTCCATGAATTTCAAACATAATCTGAAAAATAATTTTAGTTTGTAGGTTAGCGTTGCTTTAGATATGGGGGATTCTCACAATCTTTTGACTTTCGAGAATAAAAATCTGGTGAAATTAAACTTGCTAAAATAACATTTTAATCGAGATAGACGAATGCTTTTATGACTCAAAATAAAGAAAAGATGGTCAACAGCGAAAATTTTTTTATTTAACTGAGGTTCAAGTTAAACTTACGAGTTTAATTTTCCTTACTATTTTACCACTATAACTTTCTATTTTCTTCTAAATTTTTACTTATAATGGATTTGCATAGCACTCACAGAACATTCAAATAAAAAATAATAACAATGTAGTATTTTTAGTACAAAATTTTGGTATAACACTGTCTTAAAGGAGTGTTAAAGAAGGGACGGAAGGGGGAAAAAAGGGATGGTATAGGAAAAAAGGGACGGTAATGGGGGAAAAAAAGGATGGTAAGAATGAGACTGTAAGGAAAATTACCACTATTTTTAGGCAAATCATGTTAAGACTAAGTGATAGCCACAATGTTCATTGATTTTTAGAAACAGTTATTTACATTGGATTAAATTTTTTTTAAAAAATTTAATTTACCTCGAAAAGTGCAGGAATAAACCTTGGGGACGGTAAGACTGCCAATAAAGCCACGATGCTTGAAATTGATATTTAAATGCTGATTTAAATTCTGCAGTAAATTTCCTGTCAAAGAATTTTAGACATTATTTCTCTACCATACTTCTGCATGAGAAAAAACGTGAAAAAAATTATGTGGCTGCATCTGAAGTGATTTTCTGTATAAGTTTAGCAAGAGGGATGGTAAGGAATCTAAAACCCAGGGACAGAGGTAAAAAAATAATATCAATCGTAAATACGTGTGCAGGTTAATTTTTTGCTACATATTTATATAAAACAATTGTACCAGTTTCGGAAAAAAATTACATCGAATTACTTTTATTGAAACAATTTATACAGACAGCTCCAAATTTAAAAATCAGCATCAGGGGCACGGGACGGTAGATGAGTTTTCCTGGTATTTGGACTCCCAACATCATACAAAATTTATTTATCTCATTAATATTGTTATACAATCATGCAATGGGATGTTCCCCAGTACATGAAATAAAAAAAAAAAAAAAAAACCACAAGAATATGTACTAAAATAAAAAATATTATTCAGGGACTTAAAAGTCAAAAGATTGTGAGAATGCCCGAAATAACAGCTTGTTTTGTAGAACATCCGTCGGGCTGACCGGGCCGAACCGATTAAGTTTTTGTACAGGCCGAATCGGGATCGGGTCGAACTTTTAGTTTTTATACCGGGCCAGGCCAGTATATATATATATATATATATTGTATGGCCCGGGCCGAACTTTTAGTTTTATATCGAGCCGGGCCAATAATTTTTTTGTACGGGCCAGGCCGGGCTCAGGTCAAAGGTTTAGCTTTTACGCTGGGTCGGACCAATAAATATTTTGCCCACGGTCGACTGGTCCCGAGCCTGGATATTTCGGCCTGTACAGACCTCTACTAGGGTCCCCTGTACGACTTTTATTTTTAAGCACCACCATTCCTGAATAGCAGAAAAACTTTCGTCTTATTCAATCGCAGATATTCTGCCTGTTTGATAATACGAAGACTACTATTCGGAAAAAGCAGTGCTTAAAAATAAAAATCGTGTCTGCTTTGTACGACACGATTACGTGACACTAGTCAGTTAAATGTGATGAAAATCGACTTAGCCCTTGTTGTATCTTCTAGTAATAATAATAATAAATATATTTTTTCGTCATTTCAAAAATTCCTGGTTTCTTTAACTAGCCAACCAGTTGGCATGTTTCTCTTTTTCACAATATTTAAGTGAGAGTAGTCAAATAAAGCTCCACTCAACTGTTTTACATACAGTTTTAAAAATAGTCTACATTTTGATGTTCAATGGCAATGACTTTCTCAGATTTCGTCTTTCTGTTGCTCTCAGACACAGCTTGTCTCACCATTGATTTTTATATTCTTAGCCTGCATTAGAAAATAGATTTTAGAAACGTGTTTGTTCCTTTTTACCGTACCTTTTTAAAATATTTTTTTTATACTCCAATTAGAGATGAGTTCGAGATCTTTTTTATTTTCGGAGCCCTACCATTTCAAACCCAAGCCCGAAAAAGTTTGTGTCATCAGAGCCCAACCCTGATACCGAAAGTAATGTGCATAGTTAAAAAATATATATTAATAGCGTTTTAAAATTGTTTCAAGATTAATTTTCCCATTTGAAAATCTCTTCTTAGAGAGAAGTAAGTGTTAATTTTAAATACTGCCTCATAACAACGTTTCGTGATTCTTCGTGTCCCTGAATATCTGTTAAAAATAACAAATTTGTTATTTATACCGAACCACTGGCAGAAATCTACCTAAAGTCCCAATTCTTATATGGAAATATCATTGTACAACTATGGCAGAAAGACACGAGTTCTGTTTTCCAGTCATTCAGGAAAACGACCTTAAGAGGCTACTTCAGTCAAGTGAAAAGACCCGTTCGCTAATGCTAATCCTATGGCAGAAATTTATAAAGATATTTCGATTGCATTTCAATATTTTTAAATGATTTTTTTTGCATTGGATAACTGAGATCGATCTGTACAAAGGCCGTTTTTTACTTTTTTGATTTTGTTTACAGATATTTTTAATGAGAACACTATCGTTTTTGGAACCGGTTTCGAAATAGAAAGCATCCTCATAAAAAAAATCTGCGATCGAAATCGAAAAAGTAAAAAACGGCCTTCGTACAGATCAATCTCAGCTATCCAATGCAAAAAAAGTCATTTTAAAATATTGAAATGCAACCGAGATATCTTTATAAATTTCTTCCATAGGATTAGCATTCGCGAACAGGTCTTTTCACTTGACTGAAGTAGCCTCTTAAACCGAAAGCGAGGATAGACGTATCCCTCGCCTTCTGTACGAATCTGTTACTAACGCTGACCGTGCCAAAGCTTCAGAATAAAATAGAATACAGTCGAATCCGGTTAACCCTTCACTGCAGAAAAAAGTTATTTGAAATCTATATATCGGTCCAATAATGGGAAAATTAGTAAAAAAAATTAAATTTCAAATTTTCAGCTGAAATTTGATATTTTATGGCGTGTACCCCATGTACACACTTCGTGTTTTAAAATATTGTATTGCTATATTTTACAACTAAATGAGCTTAAATTGATTAATTTTATCTGCTTAACACTCTGCAACTATTTTTATTTTAATATTTTTAAGTATTCAGTAAAAATAATGAAAGTAAATTTTAGCTTAATAGCTTGATGGATTTTTTTTGTTTGTTTGTTTCCGAAGAACAAATTCTATTTTTTTGTCAAATGCAGCCATTTGACATGGACAAAATAAGTGTCATTCCATTCTTTGGAATGTTCTTGATCAGGGATAGAGATCATATTGGCCAAATTCATGGCACATAATAAGAAAAAGTCCTTCCGGCCAGTGCCGGGAGGAAGAGGTAGCTTATATTCCTTATTTTAAAAAAGCCAACTTATATTATTCAAACACACGAAGCTCAAGTAAGTGGAAACCGAATGTAGGAGATTCAATACTAATTTTTATCAATACTAAATCATTATCAATGAGAATTTCGCAAAATTAGTCAGCTTTATCCAAGCTGCTTTTATTTAAAGTAACTTATATTTCGCTGCCAAATTCGGCGATTTCTTAAAGTGCCTGCCATTTTAAGACAACATGGTGGATGAGGCTAACCAGTGAACTTGGTCGAGACCTTAGTAATTGCTGTGCACATGCTCACTCACATCGGAATCGGTTGATACATACCAGTGCTGTCGCATGCAAAAAATCAGATTTTTCAAAATGTCACCCACGTTAGAAATTGAAACTGCCATATCTGAGCCATTTTTTAAGATAAAGACAAACAAAAAATGCTCCTGAATCCTTATATCAAGGTCAAATACTTAAGAAAGAAACTTTTTTCAATTTCTAATTTTTTTGCACCTCACTTTAAATATATATATTTTTTAATTTAATGGCCGCCATTTTGAAACAAGATGGCTGATGAAGCTGGCCAGCGAACTTGGTCGAGATATTTATGTATACTATCCACATGCCTTCTTCCATCGAAATAGGCGAATACGTGTGGTATCGCGAGACAAATACAAGATCGCTTCAAAGTGTTAGCCATGATAGAAATTCAAAGTGCTATAATTCAACCACTTTTTAAGATATAAACAAAAGAACAAATTTTCAGAAACAAAAACTGCTCCAGAATCTTTGTATCAAGGCCAAACACATAAAAAAAATCTTTTTCATTTTCCAATTTTTTAATACCTCATTTTAAATTTTAAATTACATTTTTTTAAAAATGGGAACCCTTTTGAAACAAGATGGCGAATGAAGCAGGCCAACAAACTCGGTCGAAACATTGGTATGTACTATGTACAGACCAAGTTACATTCAAATCGGTTCATAAATACGCCTGTTATCGCGTGACAAAAATCAGGGCGTTTCAAAATGTCAGCCACGCTAGAAATTCAAAATGCTATAACTCAGCCATTTTTTAAGATATAGACAAAACAAAAACTGCTCCCGAATCTTTTTATTGAGGTCAAACACATAAGAAAAAAATATTTTTTCATTTTTCAATTTTTTGGTACCACATTTCAAATTTAAATTTTTCTTAAAATTTTAAATGGCCACCATTTTTAAACAAAATGGCGGATGAAGCTGGCAAACGAACTCGGTCGAGACATTGGTCTGTACTATGTATAAACGAAGTTACATCCAAATCGGTTCATAAATACGCCTTTTATCGCGTGACAAAATTCAGGACGTTTCAAAATGTCAGCTTCGCTAGAAATTCAAAATGCTATAACTCAGCCATTTTTTAAGATATAGACGAAACAAAAACTGCTACGGAGTCTTTGTATAAAGGTCAAATACATAAGAAAAAAATATTTTTCCATTTTCAATTTTTTGGTACCACATTTTAAATTTTAAATTTTTTTAAAATTTTTAAATGGCCGCCATTTTGAAACAAAATGGCGGATGAAGCTGGCCAACGAACTCGGTCGAGACATTGGTATGTACTATGTACACACCGAATTACATCCAAATCGGTTCATAAATACGAGAGTTACAGTGTGACATAGGTCAGATATATATATATATATATATATATATATTGATATATATATATATATATATATATATATATATCAATTTTGAACGGAGGGTGGTTTCGGGGTCTGGGGGTCATGATCGATGAAAATATACCAAAATTTTTTGAAATAGCTTTCCTCCGAACGGCTGCAATAGGTAGCTTTTTCTAAAGAAAGCTACCTAATACAGTGGTTTTAGGCATGTGCCAGATGTGGCACTTTGTGCAGTGAAGGGCTAAGACGCGTTTCAAGGAAGTGGGCAAAAGTCGCGTATTAAGCGGTATCGCGTATTAAACGTGATTTCGTGATTTGCATAATTTTGCAGGAACTGAACATATTTACACATCTACTCGTCTGAACGAACTTTAAAGCTTTCATTTAAATGTTTGCGGTTGAAAATCGTGTCTTATACCTATATTTAGATTAAAATTTAATTGTATTCTCAGTTTTGTTTACTTTTTATAGGACCGACTGGAATGAAATGAAATTAAATATGGATTCAGACATGGCTTTATTGTCGATTAATACGTTATAAACTCAAAGTAAAACAACAAAAATAATTTTGCTGCTAATCTCATTTTTTTAACAGAAAGAAAAATATATTAAAACTTTGAAGCACTATTCCGTTGTTAAAATCATATTTAGTATTTGTGACAACGAATATCATTATAATCTGTCCTTTTTTATAATAGAAGAAAAAACTATCCTGATTAATTTTTGTGTAAAAAATATTGTTAGCACAGCGCAAAAAGTCACGAAAGCACAGAATTATACAACCGCAGTCTTATTTGTTCAATCTTTGCAAGTTCCTTTTTTATTGTCGATTAATACGTTATAACTCAAAGTAAAACAACAAAAATAATTTTGCCGCTAATCTCATTTTTTAACAGAAAGAAAAACATATTAAAACTTTGAAGCACTATTCAGTTGTTAAAATCACATTTAGTATTTGTGATAACGAATATCATTATAATCTGTCCTTTTTTATAATAGAAGGAAAAACTATCCTGATTAATTTTTGTGTAAAAAATATTGTTAGCACAGCGCAAAAAGTCACGAAAGCATAGAAAATGTAACAGAATTATACAACCGCAGTATTATTTGTTCAATCTTTGCAAGTTCCTTTTTTTTTTTTTTTTTTTTTTTTTTTGTCTATAATATGCATTATAAAACATAGTAGTGATATAAAGAACACATTAAGCCCCATTAACAACAGGTATAATCCTCTGTAATCATAATAATTTTTATGACATATCTAAATATCCTGAATTCGTCTGTCTCTGTCTAATACAATAAAAACATACACGAAGCGAGAGACAAAGATTTGTTAGGACGCGGGATCAAAGAAGAATTGCAGTGTTGCTAATTTAGAGGGCTTTTTTAAATTCAAATATGACACTATTTCCGATTAATAATGTTCCTTTTAATTAATCTGTTATTAAATAAAATAATTACTATTCGGAAAGTTTTTTTTTTCGGCAATAAAAAAATCCGCTAAATTGGTAACTATGGACAAGAAAGAAGGAAAAGTTCGCATCTTCATCAATGAATTCGCGTCTTAAACTTTTTTTTTGCCTCAAAGACCGAACATCTATCGCGTATTAAGCGGAATCGCGTCATAACCGTTCGCGTATTAAACGTGATATTTTTGCATTAGCTTTATGAACGATGTTCAAGGGATCGGAAAAAATCCGCGTATTAAGCGGGATTGCGTATTAACCGTGAGCGTCTTAACCGGGTTCCACTGTATATCCCCTCACACCCTATCGATAACAATTCGATTCCCTTTCAAACTGATTTTTAAACAATTGTAGAACACTTTAAGAAATTTGCTATTTAAAAAAGAATTATGTATTCCAAGTTTTTTTTTTTTTTTTTTTTTTTTTTTTTTTTTACCCTGTTTTCAATTTTAGAATGTACAAAATTTTCATTTTGAACCTGACCCTAATCCTGGTAAAAATATCGATCGCAAGCCCGGGCTCTGGCTGAGCCTGTCTCATCTGTAGTAAATATACTGTATATGGAGTCTGTATTAAAGCCATAGAAAATTTGCTATTTAACAGTATCTATATGTGATGCCCATTTGAGCATACATTACATTTATAAAGTTAGTACCGCTTCTGACCGTGCAAAGCCTGCAGAATGAATATTTTCCTCCATCGATAACAATTCGATTCCCCTTCCAACTGATTTTTAAAGGACCGTGAAACACTTTAAGAGACTTAGACTAAATTCTTGTTTCTCAAACAACAAGTGCTTTTTCCTATTTTTAGGTGCATTTGTAATTATATAAATATGGGAGACCGGGGGAATGGCGACACCTTAAGGGAATTTAATTTTTTTTTTCACCTAAAAAAATGTTTATTTTTTAATATGAAAAATTCTAAAGCTGAATTATTATCTTTAGTATCTGTATAAATTTAACCGTAATCATAACTGTAAAATAAGCACACATAAAAAAATTTCTTACAACCTCTGTACAGTGGCGGGATTACCCAGGATACTGGAGTAATTCCGCCACTGTATCGGGGTAATGACGCCACTCTATAATGACTTATTAAATGCATAAAATGGATACTAGGAAACACATAACCTACTAAAAATGTTTAGAAAGCAATAATTTATCAAAATAATGAATAATTACAATGTTCCTTAAGCTAGACTTATTAATGTGCTAAGCTTACAATTTAACTCAAATTGGAAAAGTCACCCTTTGCCATGGTGGTGACATTACCCCGAGAGGACAATATAATGGAAAACCCCCAGCAAAGCCGAAAAAAGAACCGAACTTGTTCAACAAATTGCATCAAAATGTCGGCGAATGCATGTAGATTACGGGTAATATTATCTTAAGTAACTAATGTTTCAATAAAAGGTGTTACCTCTACTCATTTGAAGCTCCAAAATAAGAATCAACTAGATGAAAACTAAATTTTTCACTAGAACAAGCGAACGACGTACAACAAAACCATTCTCACTCTAGGCACTGTTTCTATTGTTGGCCGCTACAGTGCAGGCGCAATCACTATCTCAAACTGCCATTAGTTTTTAAACTAGACGGGGTAGCGGCATAACCCCGAGTGGCGCCATTCCCCCGGTCTCCCCTACGTAGCACCTATAGGGGAGACCGGGGGAATGGCGACACCTTAAGGGAATTTAAATTTTTTCACCTCGAAAAAATGTTTATTTTTTATTAGTAAAAATTCTAAAGCTGAATCATGAACTTTAGTATCTGTATAAATTTAACCGTAATCATAACTGTAAAGTAAGCATATATAAAAAAATATTTTTTAAACCTCTGCACAGTGGGGGGATTACCCAGGACACTGGGGTAATTCCGCCACTGTACCAGGGTAATGCCGCCACTCTTTAATGACCTAGTACATGCATCAAATGGATACTAGGAAACACACAACCTATTGAAAATAGTTAGAAAGTAATGTAATTGAGCAGAATAACGGTTAAGCTTACAATTTACTTCATATTGCAAAAGTCACTCTGCTGAATCGGCTCCACTACATTAAAATGAGGCCATTTCTCACCCGATTTGCATGGCGGCGGCATTACCCCGAGAGGACAATATGGCGGAAATCCCCAAGCAAAGCCGAAAGAAGAACCGAACTTGTTCAACACATTGCATCAAAATGTCGGCGAATGCATGTAGATTACGGGTTATATTATCTTAAATACCTAATGTTACAATAAAAGGTGCTTATCTCTACTCATTTGAAGCTCCAAAATAATAAGCAACTAGATGAAAACTACATTTTTCACTAGAACAGACGAACGACGTACAGCAAAGTCACTCCCACTTTAGGCACTGTTTATATTGTTGGCCGCTATAGTGCAGGCACATTTACTATCTCAAACTGCCCTTAGTTTTTAAACTAGGTGGGGTGGCGGCATAACCCGGGTTGGCGGCATTCCCCCGGTCTCCCCTAGCTATAGTCGATATAGAATCTGGTCCGTCCGTCTTCTGTCTATCTACATATAACAGCGCAAAAACTACCCAAACGAACGGTTTGAAATTGAATATACTATATTGTATCGTTGCAGAATTTTGTCGAGTCATTTCAAATTTTATGAAAATCGAATCAAAACTTAAAAGTTATTAATAAAAGTTTTCTTCATTCTATTAAAATCCTACCATACGTAATTAATACAATGATATCCCATGATATCATGATTCTAGGTTGCCATGGTACACTATATGGCCAAAGGTGACCGATCACTTGCGATTTTTGACGTTTTGTTAAATATCTAGAAAAATACACGAGGAATTAACCTGAAACTGCAGGTGTGTAAACAGGCAACTCATCTTTTTGCTTCATTTTGGGAACAACGGATTTTGAGCTTATTCTATAAACGATTATTATCAGACTTTTCAAACTATGTTTTTTGAGACTTTTACAAAAGTTACTCTATACATTTAGCTAACACATTATGCACATCAGAGTTTCCCCCAGACAGTTTCAGGAGGGTACTGCACCCTGCCTGCCCTTAGGTTTACAAAATAGCACCCCTCTTGCCCCTCATTTAAAAAATTTGTTCCCTTGTTGCCCCCATCTAAAAAAAATGCCTTTATTCCTTTGTTTATTAAAAAAATTACTTGCATAGTAAAAATTGACTCATTGCTGTCTTTAAAATTGTGTTCTGTCTATTAAATATTAAAAAGTAGTTTTAAAAATCAAAAGAATGCCTTTAAAAATTTCAAGAAATGCCCTTAAGAATCCAAAACATGTCCTTCGGAATCCAAAAGTGCCCTTTTCCCACAAGCAGCACCCTGCCCTTTTTTAAACCTGGGGGAAACTCTGTGCACATTATATTTTGATTGCATTCGCGCATGCGCAGTGAAACATTTTTTAGTAAACCGGCTCATTTTTTATCCAATTTTTATTATTTTTTAATTCCGACTGCAGAGTATCGTGTACAATGTTGTTCGTCATATTTTCTGAAAAGAACTTTTTTAATATTAAGAACTCTACAAATTATAGGCAAAAAACTTGGCGAAATTTCGGTCTGTTTTTATAAAAACCTTAATTTCTCTACGAGTATACATGCTATCCTCATAAAAATGTGCACAGTATATTACAATAAGCCACTTATTAATAATCTCGAGTTTGAACACTTTTGCTACATTAGTTTTTACAGGGTTATCCAAAAGATATTCGTTCTTTTTCAATTTTTTGACAGTCCCCTCTGAGGTTTCGGGAAAAAAATCTTCGCGTAAATATATGACCTATACTATACTGTTTACACACCTGCAGTTTCAGGTTAATTCCTCATGTATTTTTCTAGATATTTAACAAAACGTCTAAAATCGCAAGTGACCGGTCACCTTTGGCCATATAGTGTATGAACGTTATTTTATAATAACGATATGATGATGAATTTATAATGACGTCCTATTTATGATGGAGTCCTATTATTTCCGTATTGCTGAATTCAATATATAAAATCATAATAAATTTTGTTTTCATGCATTTTTGCATGAGAGTGCAACAGCTATTGCACCAAGATCTGAATATTTATAAAACTAATTATAGTACGAATGCACTTCATTTGCCACGTTTGACGAACAATTTCAGACTTGTTGAATTTGTGAATGAATAAAAATTTCACTTTGAGCCCGAGCCCGCGTCGGGTCGGCCTGAGACTCCGGCTCGGACTGAGCCCGCCTCATCTCTAGTTCCAAATTACTCCTTCAATATTGCATGTGAGGCAAGTGTAACCACAATAACTGTGCTAATTGTAACCAGCTAGTTAAACTTGCTCCATCACTTTTAATAACTTTTTATTAATATCGATAAAAAGCAGTAATTGGATGCTTCAAATATTAAATTTTGTTTAGCAGAGCCTCTTTTATAGGGGTCGGCAACCTTTTATAACTGCGGGTCACAATCAGGTAATGCGTATTAAGAAAACGTTTCGGGTCAGTGGTATTTTAATTTTAAAATTTCTTTTTTGGGGAATAATAAAATAAATATTATTGAGAAAATAATTATAAAAAGAAACATATAACTGAATGAACTTTGCTTTTCTGTTCGATATCAATGGCTCCTAAAATGCTGAACTTGCGACGTCAATTCAGTCAAGCCTTGCTTATAGTTAGTCATCTTAAGACGAATACAAGCTTCTCAATTTTCGGTAGTTAAGCTGCTCCTGTTCATACTTAACCTTTAACCGATGTTACCGGTCTCATAGACCGCGGCTTTTTTCAATTTTTATAGTTTAACTTGCAATTTTCAGTTTAACTACTAACACTACCGAAATTTTGTTCCGTTTGAAATTTTCGTACTATCACCAGAAAATTTTGAATAGGTGAATTTTAATTATAACTGTCCTGTACAAAAAGTTTAGTATAAAAACACCATCCTATGAGTTAATCGTGCCTTTTATTCATCTTTCGATGGAGCGGTCTCACAGACCGCTTCACACTAGTTATGTGACAATTTCTGGACATCAGTTAAAGGTTAAAATAAATTTCATGTGTGAAAGTATTTGCTCACATTTTTGTCAGTGCGTATCTACAATTGCGCCACTGTTCTTGTGCTACTGAACAAGTGCTGCAACTGAGAGAACTAAGGCTCCTAACCACCACATTGTAGCAGTAGCTCAAGCTGACTTTTAATTGGACAAAAAACGAAGGCAGCGACTGGCCACTTCCTTCCGCCACACTTTTGTTCGTCAAATCACTACATTCGTTATGCATGTTCTTTACTGGAACTTTGTAATGAAACAAAAATGTTATTGTTATTATTTATTTTTAGTTTATTTTTTTATGTATTTTTCAAGTGCTCATTTCGTATTTAAATATTTTTATAAATTTTTTTTATATATTATACTTTTTTGGAAGTATTGATACTTGAAATTATGAAATGGGTTACTCGGTGACCAGCGGGTCATAGGTTACAGACCCCTGCTCCATTAGGTAAGAGAGGAGGGATACTGTTCACCATTTCTTTCTCTTCAAGTAAATTGCAGTAGAAATCCCAAAATGTTTCTTCTTAACTTTTAATTACTGTTAGTGGTCTCACAGACCACTAAATTCACTTTTATGAATCGTCAACTTGTAACTTTCAGTTTAATTAAACAGTGAGCAAAAAAAAAAGTACTTGCACGCAGACGATTTTTTGCATAAGTAACCATAGAAAGCAAATTTGATACTATTCTCTTAATTATTCATTTATTTAAATAAGAAGAAAATAAAAATAACTACCCATTTTCCTTAAACAGTAATATTACACATTTTAAAAAATAAATTAATATTTTCTCATACCTAAAAAGTATTTGCACAAGAAGCATTGACTGTTAAAAAAGGCATTAAATGTGAACAGTATGCAAATGTTTAGCATATCAGTCCCGCAGTACATTAGCCCCGCACTTTAAAGTCACGTAATATATTAACTGGAGCAGGGATTCTGGGGAGTTTTTGTACTCATGGCGCCGAAAACGTGTGAACTGTCTGTTGCTACCCGTGAGAAGATTATATTTCTTCACAATTCTGGATTAAGTTACCGAGGAATAGGTAAAATATTAAATCTAAACTTTTCTAGTGTTCGTTATGTAATTAAGAAGAAAAAAGGAACTGGTACGACAATAAATAAGCCGCGAACTGGGCGTCCAGGAAAGCTAAACACCAGGCAAAGGAGAGCCATCATAAAAGAATCTTCAAAAAACCCTTTTCTAAGTGTTCGAGAATTGGCTGTTGATGTCGCTTTAACGTCGGGAACAATAGTTACACCACAATCAATTAGAAATATTCTTCATGATGCAAATATTCGAGGAAGAGCCCCTCGAAAAAAACCATTTATTAGGGAAACAAATAGGGTGAAAAGACTTGAATTTGCAAAAGCTTATGTCAGCAAACCACTAGAGTTTTGGAAAACTTATTTTTTCCGATGAAAGCAAGTTCAATATTTTTGGCTCAGATGGTAAGAAAACTGTATGGCGAAAGACAAATACTTCTCTTCAAATTAAAATCTTGAAACCAACTGTAAAACATGGCGGTGGTCATGTAATGATTTGAGGATGCATGTCTTTTAACGGAGTTGGCGAAATTATCTTTATTGAAGGCAATATGAATGCTAAACAATATATTAATATATTGCGAGATCATTTATCTAATAGTGCTCTGAAATTAGGAATTCCTAATTCATATTATTTCCAACAGGATAACGATCCGAAACACACTGCATATATTACGAGGTTATGGTTGCTTTATAATTGCCGAAACGTCAGTGAAGGCTTAGTGTGGAGACACGAAAAGTTTTGGTTTCTGTTAGTCTGTCTGTCTGTCTGTTCCGCGATAACTGCCACAAAAAGCATCCGATCGGCTTGAAATTCACTGGGCATGTTGATGAGGTATCCGGACTTAGCTGTATAGTTTTTGGTTAAATTTGGTTCATTCGTTCGGGAAATATGGAACATTTTATTTTGCTCTATAATGCTTTTCTATGGCAAGTCAGACGATTTTCAGATTTTCATTTGTTGAAAGAAATGGTTCCTATGAAAAATGGATTTAAATGGTAAATTTTTTATGCTGAAATTTTTAAATAAGATTATTAGATTATTCCAATTAGTTGGAAATTTTGTCAATATATTTGCGAGATTTTTTTAATTAGGTTTATAATATTGGGGGGAATTTTATGCATGTTTTCCAATAATATAAAGGATTTTGTTTTGCCAATTTGAGATAATGCATATTTCATTTTTTTCCTTTTCTTTCATCTGTTGCAACGTATTTGGTCCTAATAATATTAGTATAATTGCGTGTATAATGTTTGAGTAAAGCCAACGTCAAAATGGATGAATTAAATTTTGATATTTTGATAAAGATAATTTGTATCTTTGCATATAGATGGATTTTAGCCCAGAAATAAAAATAGGCAATATTTCAGTTATTTTATTTATTTTATTCAAATATTTTGCTTAAAAATACAAAAGTTCATTATTTTCATATAGAATAACGTAACATTTTCCCATAACATTTACCAATATTTCTTTAATTGTTGCCAAGAAAATCAAAATAATATTTATTTTTAAACAATTTTCAATTGAAATGTTTTGTCGTGAAATAGGAAAATAAAAAATAAAATTAAGAATAGAAAAATTAATATGGCGGCATATTGGAAATAAAAAGAAAACTCTCGAGTATTTCTTAATAGATTAAAAGTTTTGAGTAAGTATGCATAGCAGGTGAATTAGATGTCATTTATCGAAAACAAAGATGCTGGAAAAAAAAAGATCTTGGGTAAAATAGAATTAACTATTATTCACGGAGGAAAGAGCTAGATGGAGATGCAGTATGCCGTAAAAACAGTTTGCAATACGATGTGCGTTATCGCTCAGATTTAAATGCCCTCATTCGGCCCAAACAAAACAAGCACGTGGAACAGGGACCGAATTCTTTGACTTCATAAGTGCATTTTTTCTGTAAAATGAAAATGATCTGCTTATATTTAAGCAATAAGCATTCTAAGGTAGCATTTCATTGTATTATAAATTTAAAACTGTATTACTAATTTTTTTTTTTTTTAAGCACGTCGTTGTGCTGTGCCGAATGTAGCGGATTTTAGGGTTACATTTTTGGCGTCACTTTAAGATTTATTGTCTGTGTACGGTTAACATGACTATTTTATTTTAAATTTAAATTTTATTAATTTATATAAAAAAAAAAAACTTATGCTTATCCTTTTAAATCACAGCGTAAAAAAAATCTAAGATATACTATAACCATCCGCACAATCAATAAAAAATTACGAATGTAAATTTAAATTGACTACGGGGGTTCAGGGGGGCAGAGCCCCGCTGAAGTTTTGATTTAAACAGTTACCAGAATAAGTAGCTCATCAGAATTTCAGAACATCAATGTATAACCACTTGTTTAACACTTTTAATTTCTGAACTTTACGAAGTATCTTGTATGCTTATAAATATTTATGTAATTTGAAAACTTTAAAAAGCGATTTCTAGGAAGTTGAATATTACGCAATGAGTGTTAAAAAACAATGACTTGTAAAGATGACGTTGAGGCTCCTGATCTGCAGATTTATTAGTGTAAAAAATCAATTCAAAACGCCACCACAATCACCAGACCTCAATCCGATTGAAAATGTATGGCATATTTTGGATGTGAAAATAAGGAAAAAGAAAATTTCTAACAAATCAGAACTTAAGCAAGCTCTTAGGAAAGAATGGCTACAAATCAGCAGTGAAACATGTCACAAATTAATAGAATCAATGCCTAGACGATTACAAGCTGTAATTGAAGCAAAGGGCATGCATACTAAATATTAACACTGTTTTTAACTTATAAATAATTCCTCTAGTTCTGTTGTTATTGCTAGTGTGCAAATATTTTTTTGGCAATACAAATGCTACTTTTTTATGTTTTCATATTTTAAATATAATTATTAAGTCAGATATTAAATATGTTTATTTGTTTTGTAAAAGTGTTGGTATTTTTAATTCTTAGTTGTTTTTTATTTATTTATACATATGCTACAACAAATTTACCTGGTGTGCAAATACTTTTTTTGCTCACTGTAGATACTAGTGCAGTTCTGTTTCGTTTGGAGCTCTGGCACTATCATTAGAGACTCCTGAATAATAAATTTTAAATATAGTAGTACTGTACATAAAATATAGTACAGAAACAGTATCAGAAACAGAGGATTTAATCGAGCATTTTATTCACCTTTCGAGCAAGTGGTGTCATAGAACGCTCACAGTAACTACCAAAAAAATTTCTGTCAGAGTACTTGAGGGTTAAGATATGTATATGTTTGTATATTAAATAAGCTCAAAGCTGAGCCAATATTTGTTTAGAACATACTATTTTTTTTTTTTTTTTTGTAATTCTAGATACAAAGAATACAATTAGAAATTGATTTTCTTTTCTAATGCAACATTCTTTTTAATGATAAAGTGGAAGAGTGCTTATAATGCAATGGATATTACAATTTTTTAGATGTTATCTTTGATTTAAAAGCCATTTTTTGAATTGGTAAAAACCTTGTTCAGGGTGCTCTCAAATCCAAAAGAGCAACTTTCTGACATAAGTTTTAATTTATTTTTGTTCGGAAATGCATGAAACTAACAGGAGTTATTGTTCAGAAACTATGTAATCGAGCTATTTTTTCCGTTTTTTTGCAAACGCAATAGATCTTTCAGAAAATCGTGACAAAATTGTCGTTTTGAACCGAAGTTCCCGAAGAAAGCAGAAAACCAGTCCGTGGAGGGCGAAAATCGTGTTTGTCACGTGATCAAAAACGTTTATAACTCAATAGGTAATTTATTGATCAAAAAATGGAAAAAACAGTTCAATTCCAAATCACTTCCATGGCCAGGCTTTCAAATTTTATATCTTTCCGCTAAAAAATGAATTTGTAAATGTGTCAAAACGTTTTGCGCTTGTTGAGCAGAGCAGTTAAGAACAGCTTTAACACTAGCGAGAGGAATTGGGGTATTGACTAGGCTTATGCCTCTCCCATAATCTTTGGATTGCTACGTCTAGAGTTGCAAAAAGGGAGATGAGTCGGAACAATTTACTGAGAGGTCTATTTTTTAAGGTGCTTGTTTCGGGTCATTAAAAAAAAAGAAGCACAGACTGGAGAATTTTTTTTTTTACATAACATTTTCAAATTAAAATAAGTAGCATGTAGAAAAATTAAAAAACAGATCTTGAGTCTTACAAGTTGTAAATGTAATATTTATTACACGGCGTTAAGGGATAAGCAATTAAAATTAAAAATGTCATATATATATATATATATTAGAGTTTTAATTAATTTTTCAACTACATTTCAGCAGTGAAATTACGCTTGAAATTATTGAATATTAATGTTGTGAATTATCACATTGCTAACAAAGCGTAAACCAACTTAGTGAAAAATGTCCAAGCCGGGAATCGAACCCGGGTCTCTGGAATTCTCCAGTGCTCTACCACTAAACCACAAGGACGATGTCCAGCCTGGCATTTCTCACTTATATAAGTCGGTAAGGCTGCAACCGCAGCACAAGATGGAGAAGTCTTCATGAGCACACATTCCTAGCGGCGTAACATGAGACGCAAACAAACCCAGCATCGGTGAATATACAATTTTAATTAATTTTTCAACTACATTTCAGCAGTGAAATTACGCTTGAAATTATTGAATATTAATGTTGTGAATTATCACATTGCTAACAAAGCGTAAACCAACTTAGTGAAAAATGTCCAAGCCGGGAATCGAACCCGGGTCTCTGGACATCGTCCTTGTGGTTTAGTGGTAGAGCAATGGAGAATTCCAGAGACCCGGGTTCGATTCCCCGCTTGGACATTTTTCACTAAGTTGGTTTACGCTTTGTTAGCAATGTGATAATTCACAACATTAATATTCAATAATTTCAAGCGTAATTTCACTGCTGAAATGTAGTTGAAAAATTAATTAAAATTGTATATTCACCGATGCTGGGTTTGTTTGCGTCTCATGTTACGCCGCTAGGAATGTGTGCTCATGAAGACTTCTCCATCTTGTGCTGCGGTTGCAGCCTTACCGACTTATATAAGTGAGAAATGCCAGGCTGGACATCGTCCTTGTGGTTTAGTGTAGGGATTGACCGAAGCAGCAATTTTGCCGAATACCGAATACCGAAGCTTCGGTCTAAGTGTATACCGAATATTCGGTATTCGGCGACCGAATACTTAAAAATTTTTTAATACACATTTTTGCGTATACTAGCTTCTTTAATAAACTTTAATTAAAATTAAATTCTTAATAATTTATTTCAATTACATTTTTATTCTTAAATCTAATTACACAAGAAAATTTAATGGCTTCTTTCCACTCAAAAATTCATTGACCCATCACTTATTTTTTATTATTTTATCACTACTCAATACCCAAATTAACCTATGAAAGTATTAAACTATACAGGCTATTATTAAAGATAAGGATTGTCAGAAAAACAAAAGTTCACTCAAATAAAAAGAAACAATGTTGCCATAAAGCTGACTTACTGATTGTCTAATTATAAACACATTGAATTGGAATGTTCTCAAATACAATAGGTATATCGATTTGTACATTTAACTCTTTTCTGTCAAATTATTGATAGATATTTATATTTTGATTAATATTTTAACATTGTGTTGATGAAGATAACAAATTTGAGTGATTTTAATTTAATAATTATAAAAGTTATGGGATAGACATAGGGGGTATACTTATTTGATGTGTGTATTTTATTTAATATACACCTTAGATATACAGAGATGAACTCTGATATACTTATTTGATGTGTATATTAAAGAAAATACACATTAAATAAATTTAAATTAAAAAAAAAACTCATGTAGAAATAATTAAAATTAAATGATAAGGGAAAGATGCCCATCTTCCTTACTATTTTTTTTCTCTATTGTAGGCAGTTTTTTGATTTTACCCCTATGTAGACTATTTTAGGAAGACATTTTTTTAAAAATTAAAAATGGGCTTTGACTTGTTTTTTGTTGTGCAGCTGAACTCTGAACTCATGCACATAATATTGAAACTCATCGTTTAGCCTATTCTACTTCTAAGTAAAACATAATTCTTCCTCTTCTAAGAAAATACTTAACCACAATTATTCGGCCGAAGCCGAATATTCGGTTTACATGCCGAATCACCGAATACCGAATCGACTATTCGGTATTCGGTCAATCCCTAGTTTAGTGGTAGAGCACTGGAGATCTATTCCAGAGACCCGGGTTCGATTCCCGGCTTGGACATTTTTCACTAAGTTGGTTTACGCTTTGTTAGCAATGTGATAATTCACAACATTAATATATATTAGAGGTCTGCACGAGCCGGAATTTCCAGGCCCGGTCCCGGGCCGGCCCGAACGAAAGCTATCATGGCCCAGTTCAGCCCGATTTCGTGCCCGGCCCGCCTCAATTTCTACAAAAAAAATAATTTTATTCTCGACATACAATTAAAATTCTTTTAATGATTGAATACTACATACATATTTATGGGAACATTTTACAGTATATTTTAGATTACTATGTGTTCGCAAAACAGAAAACACACAATAGTAAACATTCACGATTACTTACAGTGTTTTAGTCAACGTCTCTACGGATATTTTAAAATTCAAATAAGGATTCATTAAAAGATTAATGTAGTTCAGAATAAAGTTTTAAAAACATGATAACATTTGAAGCTGTATAATAAAAAGTAGATTTGTGAAAATATTTCTCTCATTTTTAAGGCTTTTCTCAAATCCGAAGGAGCTACATTTCGACGCATTTATGAATTCCTGTCTTTTCGGAAACGCGTAAGATTGGCAGATATTCTTATTCAGAAACTATGTAAATGCCGTTTTTTTCATAGATAAAAGCAATATATCTTTCCGAAAATACTGCCAAAGTTAGCGTTTTGAATCGAATTTCCGGAAGTGATGGCACAGGAAAGGAGAAAAAAGTACACGTGACAAGAATCTCTGTTATCTCTGTCAGTAATTTATCAAATATGGAGAAAGCTATTCGTTTCCAAATGTCTTCAATACTACCTGCCAATTTTATACCTTTATTGTTAAAAATAGTCAGAAAATGTGTCTGAAAGTTTCGCATTGTTGAGGAGTGAATCTGAGAATCACCTTAAGGTATATTTCCAAAGATACTGTTGACAGACGTCCATTATCACTATTAATACTTTTGCAAAACATAATGCCTGTCCTACACATCCTGAGATCGATTAAGAGCAGTTCCGTCCCGTCACGAGTCTGCTGAAAAAAAATTAAACCCAGAGTCAGACATCTAGTAACTGTACGATGCCGATCTCTATTATAGGCATCTTACATTTCTGTATTGATGTTGTGAAACTCGCATCGGCTCTTGTCGCACATTTATACTTCTCGAGAAAATCATATTAATTGAAAATGGCTCGTATTTTATCTGGTTTGCTTGAATTCTTATATCGGGCCGATAGGCCCGATTAATTTTTTTATCGGCCCGGCCCTGCAAGCCCGTTCAATTTTTTGCCGGCCCGGCCTGGCCCGTTTATTTTGTCTGTCGGCCCGGCCTGTTGAAAAACTGTCCTAATTGTGCTGGCCCGGCCCGCCCCTTTGAAAATTCGCCTTAATTCCGCCGGGCCGGGTATGGGCCTCGGGCCAAGCCCGGTCCCGTGCAGACCTGTAATATATATATAAATTTGGAATTTTTTGTAAAAATCAAGTAAGCTGAATAAATTTCAAATTAATAAAAATGTCAATCTACTAATAAATCACCAGCAGTGATGCAAATGTAGAGTTTCTAAGCTGGCCAAACATCAGGGACCCATGACTTCAAAGGCTCCCACTGTAAACTGAGCATTAGGTAACGGATTTCATTCTGATATTTTAATAACACAGTGATGCTTAAATTCGTACAAATGTATATTACTTTTATTGAAATAAATATCCAACAAATTTATTTTATAGTATATACGGACCCACGTTCAATTTGCGGTACTAGATACGTCAGGGTTAAATTACCTAATAACTTGCACACGTGTAAGGAAAAATCTCCTTTGTTAATCCCTGTTTGCAGTTTTCTCTTGTTTATCATTGTTTGTTTCACAAAGCTCTCAAAACGATAAATCTCGGTATCAGCCAGCTATTGTAAGAAATCCAGCATAAAATTACACTGTTTTGAAAATGGATTTCCGATCCGATTGATCACAATTAACCTTCCCCACTCTTGTTGTTTGTTTAACCTTTTGGTCACGAGTCCCAAAATGGGTACAAGGAATTTTTAAACTATTTTTCCATATGATCTTCGCATTGCAATTATTAAGCACTAATAATTAGTAGTGTTTAAAAATTGGGTAGTTGTGCCTTCGATTAATTATTAGTGCTTAAAAATTGTAAAAATTGAGCACCTCATATGGCAAAATCATACAAAATTTCGCTGCCCCCGTTTGAGAACTCATGGTCATAACCCTAAAGGGTAACATATTGAATTGCTAATCTCTCGGATTTGTAAGGTTCAACCCGAAACTGATTCGAATCGGAAACATTTAACCCAGAATCAAAAATATTTCTAATTTTAGTGCAAATATGTAAAAATAGTCTACAATTACGAGTATATCTCTTGTGAATTTTATATTTTCATGTAGAAAAGGAAATATATACCAACCCGACAGGATCCGAACAGTGGGTCGGGTCGATGGCGGGTGAAATCGGGTAACTCGACCCAATGCTCATAATTGCTGCATAGTCTCTGGATAATTTACCTTTACCTTTCTCACGTGTAAGTGAAAAAGCTCATTTATTAATCCGCATTTGTTGTTTATTGTTTTGTCTCACAAAACCCTCTAGAAACGACGAATCTCGATTTCAGCTGATGTACGATCTTCAGTGTAAAATTACACTGTTTTGAAAATGGATCTCCGATTGATCGCAATTAACCTTGAAATTTCCCACTCTCTTGTTTGTTTAAATGCTGAATTGCTCTTCTCTGGGATTTGTTAATGTTATTAAGAGGTGACTGTATGTGTATATAAAAATTGAAATATAGATGAGATGATTGAATTCGGTGTCACTAATCGCCCGTTTACGTAACACGTAAGTCTAACTTTAATCGCTTTCTTTAGATGTGTTCCTTGAAGTACCTTATCTTTTCTTCTCTCGATATTTGTAGGGATTCACTTAATGGAAGGAACGAAAAGATAGCTCTACACAGGATTTGTTCTAAATCTGTTCTTAAACCTAAAACACGGTATTTTGATCGGCATCACGAAATAATTCTCATCCGTACTCGCATTAACCTTTAACTGATGTTACCGGTCTCTCAGACCGCGGCTTTTTTCAATTTTTATAGTTTAACTTGCAATTTTCAGTTTAACTACAAATACTACCGAAATTTTGTGCCTTTTGGAACTTTAGTACTATCACCAGAGACTTTTGAATAGTTGAATTTTAATTATAACAGTACATATGTTGTAGAATTAAATAATTTTATAATTTAGTAATTTTTATAATAATTTTGTATTTTCATAAAAATAGATAACAGGCTAAAAAAAAAAAAAATAACATGCTATTTTCATGTAAAGGCCATGTTACAAATAAAAAGAGAAAATTTTGGTTGGATCAAAAATGATATCGATATCAAGAGAAAAACACCCTCTCCCCCTAGAGATCAAGGTTGTAAAATACCCGGGTTTTTTTTATAAAAAACCCAGCCCGGGTTGGTAGCTGGGTGGGTACCCAGGCAGCTACCGACTATAACCCTTATGGTACTAAAAACCCGTTTTTTATAAAAAACCCAGCCTGGGTGGGTAGCTGGGCGGGCACACGGGCAGCTACCCACTACAACCCTGCGAGAGATATCCTACGATATTATGTGCCAGATTCCTCCCCCCTCCCCCCTAAAATGATAACGTTATATATACACAGCCCCTATAGTATATCTTCCAGGTTTCGTTTACAAGGTAAAATGCTAAATGTTACATTGTAAATAAAAAAGTTTTTAAAGTATGGGCGAATTTAGATATCAGTTTTATTTAATTTTTTTTTACATCTTTATAGCGCTAACATTGACATGTATCAAAGCCGAAATAGTGCTTTACTCCCGCTGCACGGAGGGTGATTTACCGATTCTAGCTGGCCAAAAGTCTATTTTTAAAAGTTTATCCTAGCGTAATTTATTTTTTGCCTCTTATAGCTCAATAGTTAGGGCATTGTACCCTGCTATTGGTTTTGATATAAATATAATTGTATGGTCCATTGACTAGTGCAAAGTTGACGCTTCTTAATTGGGAATAAATCAATCAATTTGAGTATAGTATCAATTTGAGTATATATCTTTAATCTGTTACTTGAAGTGGAATAAAATATACTGCTCGATTATGGACGCTTCCAAACAAAATATGGACTTTATTTTATCGGATTTATGCGCAAAAAGTTTGCACATATGGGGCATTCTCACAATCTTTTGACTTTCATGTCCCTGAACAATAATTTTTATTTTAATACACTTTTTTTTTTTTTTTTTTTTTTTATTTCATATACTGGGGAACATCCCATTGCATGATTGCACAACAATATTAACGAGATAAATAAGCTTCGGACGATATTGGTGGTCCAAACCAGAGATCTGCACGGGCCGGCCCGTGGCCCGAAGCCCAAATTCAGATTTGATACAATGCAAAACATAATGTAGGCATTTTCTCATGATATCTTATGATTCTCATTCTTTACATTAGGTTCCTCTGTACAGAGATAAATATATACAACAGAATATACAACACGGCAGTTTTCATCAAAGCTGTCGAATGTTTGCCCAGTATCTTAAATTTTAGAAACAGGAATTTTAGAATTTGTTATAATAATACAAAAATAGTTTTATCACTTTAGCTTCCATACCGTTAAGAAAGTATCATTAAAATTATCAAGAAGAGCGTAAAATCATGCATCAAGCAGATTATGAAACATTTTTTCAACGCATTCGGACTAGTATAATAAAATATGATAGCTTAACCCTTTGCACTCAAAGTTTTTTTTCATTCGTATTACCAGCAACTCGAAGCGATTTTAGTTATATCTTGTTATTTTTTAAATTCTTTATGAATACAAATGTTATGATATATATAAAAAACAAAAAATTATAAAAATTATTACATTTTGTAACCGTCCAAAGTGTGATACTTCTCGAAGCAATTGCCAATATGTAATCTTGACTTTTCTAGACAGGTATCACAAAATTATTTGCATTGTCTCCGTAGCGGAGCCCTCGAGTTTGAAGACAAATTTTAAATGGCTCCGCTACGGAGCCCTCGAGTGCAAAGGGTTAATAACGTGAAAAACGATGTCTAAGTAATAATTTGTAAAACATACCTTCGGCCAAAGTAAAAAAAAAATAGCTGAAAATTTTGTATATCCCTGTATATAAAATACAGATTTATCATATAATTCACAATATGCTAAAATTTAGAACAGTTAGTGAACGCATAGCACAATTGAAAATTTCTAGTTACGATTTCCGTCAATAAACGGAAATGTACTTCAGATGTTGTGTGCAGCCCTGTATGTGATTTATAGAATTTATACACACTAAATAGTATATGCAATTTTTATAATTTAAAAAAGTGTTCTACAACTGAAAACGCACTTCCATCAATTATTGTTCATACAGAGAAAACTATAACTGATTTGTTTTGTACGCGCTGTATATGAAAGATGAATGGCACATCATATTCAATAGTAAGCATCTTATAGAGCACCTCGGAGATATATATCCATTTAAATACTTTCGAAATAGTGTCACATGAACAAAATACATCACAAACAATTTTTTTCCATAGACCGTAATGTGACATAATTCTTTTTAGTGTCCCTGTAAATGATCGATAAATGCTATCCATACTATATTCAATACCAATCATCTTGTAGTACATTTCATAGATATGTATATAAATTTCAAAATGTTTGAAATTATGAAACATCATTAAAAATCACCGCAAACGATTTCCCCCCATAGGCCGTAATGTAATGAAATACTTTTGAATGTCCCTGTAACGAAATTATGACTACTACATGCTACATTTTGCAATACCTAACATTCAATAGTGAATATCAATAACATTTTTCAATTTCATGGCAATGCGACTATACTGACGCCAAAAATAATTTTGGCCAGCTAGAATCGCTATAAGCGAATAGTTATAAGCGATTTTGATCAATTGACACGGCATTTTTCTCCCCTTATTGACTGGATTTTCTTCTTTAGTTCGGAAGTTCAGTTCAAAATGCCAACTTTGAGAGTATTTTCTGAAAGATCTATTGCACTTACAAGAAAACGGAAAAAACAGATCGATGACATAGTTTCTGAATAACAACACCTTCTAGTTTCATGCGTTTCCGAACAAAAATGAATTGAAACTCATCTCAGAAAGTTGACCCTTTGGATTTGAGGATTTTTAAACAAATATTTTCTCAGTATGACCAATTTTTTTCATCCCCAGATCTTCCGCTTCGGAAAATTCGGTTCAAAACACCAACTTTGACAGCATTTTTTACAATATTTTCTGCATTTAGCAAAAAATTGACAAGCACGGCACATTATGTAGTTTCTAAATAAGAGAATTTGCCAGTTTGATGCGTTTGAGAGCAAAAATGAATTTTAAAATAAATTAGAAAATAAGCAATTTGGATTAGAATACACCTTTAGGACAGTGCACATTAAAAACTAAATCCATCTACTTTCAATGGATTCATTTGAAAATTGGCAGGCTTGTTAATGGCAAGCTCAAATAGTTATAGTCAAAAATTGGTGATAAAATAAAAAAAGTTTTTAAATTATTCAATTATTAAATTTTTAAAGTAACGGATAATTGTCATTTTTTAAAATGTCCCACGCGCATTTCTTTTTCATAAAATACGACAATATTCACTCACGAGATACTTTTTATATATTACAATGAGAGTTGGCATGAATTGTAACAGTTCGCTGAATGTATAAGTAGAAAAAAATATTTTGACAATTATCCTTTCTTTTTCCGAAAAAGTAGCTCTATATTTTCATATTCACATAAATTTCAACATTAAAATATTCCTGAAAAGCAACTTTTTTGCTAACATTTATTTAGTATTGTACAGAGGATATAAAGTGTAAATTTTAAAAGAATCTGATAACTAGGAATGCGCATGGAACGTTTCACAGTTTAGAAATGTGCGAAATTTTTATTTTTTGAGAAAACAGCATATTAAGTAAAACAAACTGCAAAAATATATGCAGTTTTTTACAAATATAAAAGCGTATACCTTTGCGAAGAAGCCTCAGAATTTAAAAATTCTTTTTGCATTAGATAAATTTGAACATCTAGTTTCATAACTCTCGAAAAAAGAAAAATCTATTTAAAAAATAAAAAGTATATTACAACTCATCAGACATACAAGTAAAAATTACATAAATACATTTAATACAATTAAAAAGCAAACGTTTCGAGCTAAATTTTAGCCCCAGTGCAATAAATAACATACAAATGACAGAAAACTATATATCATAATTAAATTATAATATAACACAATTAAATGTATTTATGTAGTTTTTACTTGTATGTCTGATGAGTTGTAATATATTTTTTATTTTTTAAATCGTATATCAGACGTTAAACAATGATTATTTATTTTAATATTAAAAATCTATTTCTTTGTCAAATTTCGTGATTTTGAATGTTCGCTGTCGCCTTAAGTTCACATAAATATAGCAAGATTTTTACAAGAATAAATGAAGTATTAAACTTAGAACTCTGGCCATTTAATATTTTAACACAGGAAAAGGCATCACAAAATTCCGAATACAGTAAATTCTGTCTAAGGCGGACTCTGTGTAAGCCGGAAATCTCTCTAACGCGGAAGATTTTCCTAGTCCCGGCGAACCCGTAGCAAATAACATTAATTGCTGCTGCGTAAGCCGGAATCTGCCTAACGCGGAAACGGAAAGGTTTATAAAGTCCCACCGAACCCAAAATTTTGCATAAGGCGGAAAAAAATTATCTTTTAAAAATGAAACGCATTTAATTTATGAAACTTTAACACTGATATATGTACATAAAATACTTTCGAACATTTTGATAAATTTCGTAATAGAGTAAAGTTAATTCAAGAACCTTATATAACTTTATGATTAAATATTTTTAAATAATAATTTTTAACTATAAAAATCAGTAACACAATGTGACTTGCAATGTGTTATTGAAGAATGCTTGGTAAACCGAATGCAAAAAAAAAAAAAAAAAAAAAAAAAAAAAGAATTTATTTTCCGAGTCTCTAAACTACTTCGTTAAAATTGAGGTTTGTAATTGTTAATGTTTTTCATTAAATTCTAGACTTGAAGTAATTTCATTTAATAAAAAGTATAATTTCATTAAAATCTTAATTTTAAAGATTGATACTAAAGGCCGCGATCATTAAAAATATGTATACAATTTATTTGTGCATTTTTTTATTTATTTTTTTCCGGTGGGGAGTATTTTGCATAAGGCGGAATATTGTCTACGGCGGAAAATTTCTTCGGTCCCGATCGATTCCGCCTTAGACGGAGTTTACTGTATTTTCATTTACTTACTTACTTGATTAATTATTATTATTATTATTATTATTATTTAAATCAGGATGCCACAGTTTTTAATTATTGCACAATTATAATCGTAGCACAGTTAAAAAAAAAAAAAAAAGTGTTAAAATATAAAATTGTTTTAAATCTCTTAATCGATTTATTGGGAATTTTTAAAGTGATTTTTCAAATGTAAAATTTAATTTTCAAATCAATTCACAAATTGTAATTAAGAGAGGGAGTGGGAGGCGTGGAGTGGTTTGACCTACTGCCTTTATTTTATTTTTTAAATCTTTCTTTGCTGATAAGCACAAGCTGGACATAGAATAACCTTTTTCTATTAGTTAAAGTTGTTTTTCATATAGTTACATTGATAATTAACCTTTTACCCGCCGCACCATGAACTGCTTGTCAAATTAATTTGAAATTTTTTTTTAGACGATTTAGATTGATTCTAAGGTTGCATGCCGAATTTTGGGATGTTATGTAAAATAGAAGTGGAGTTACAGGTATGTTCCACTTGTGGAACGTTGGCGGTACGAATAACATTTGTACATTTTGGCGAATTTTTCTTTCGAAATCATACCAGCACTGCACACATAACAAAACAAAGAAAACAAGGTAAAGTAAAAAATGTTTCGATTTTAGGAACATGTTAACTAGTCACTAACAGCAAAATGTTTATGAAAGGCCTGAAAACATTTTTCATGCATACGCTTTCCATAATATTCACACCATTTTTTCATGTTTTTCTGTCGATTTGAGAATCTTCTTGAGTAGTAAGCGAAAAACAATAGCTACAGAATGAGGTGATAATGTCCACACTTACTGGGGCAGTAGGGCTTTCTATTCCCTTTCTCAAACATCAAATCCAATTTTTATGGCAACAGTTGCAATTTCACGCCGAAACTCCAAATGGCTTAGGGTTTCCTTTGAGCCTAATGCATAACAATAACAACAGCCATATTTAGTTCATTTGAAGACAAATTTCATCACCATTTTTATCATCGAAGTACTGGACGATATGTTCCAAGCAAATAATCCAAAAACTCTACACTACCCATATTCTAATTATACAATCTAATCAATCGAGGATATTTGCTTGAAACTTCTCGCTTCAATTTTCGAGAATATCACGTTCCACTTTGAGTTAGCGATGTGTTATCTTCCCAATTTGATATAACAGTAATGACACTGTTGTCATTCTTACACAAACAACTTTGCCATAACTATAATAATCAAAATCTGCTCCTTCTTGTTTTTGCAATTCTTTTGTACATTTTATTGGTATTTATTGGTTTATTTATTGGTATTTATTGGTTATTTCACAGACACTTTGGCAACAGGTACAAAAGACATATATTTATATCATAAAATTTATTCTTAAATAATACTTGTAAAAAAATAATAAAAAAATAATCGCCCGAGGGAGCCCAGTAAAAATGATCAAGATCATAAAAAAAGTAACAATAAGATAATTTTGTGCTCTGAACCGCCAACGTTCCACATGTGGAACATTGGCATTCAAATAATCGTAAAACAAAAACGAAATAAGATAAAACATTCATTTATGCATAAAAAGTAATAAACAACACTAAGCAATGCAATAATAATCATCACAGCACTCACATTTGAATTCTAAAGTTATGGATAGAGTAAAAAGCACAGCCTACTACATTTACATTTTTTGTTACATTTCAACAAGCTCCAAAATAAAAACCACAAATAAATTATACAAAAATAATTTTTAATCCATTAAAATACATCTTTAAAAAGATATATTAAAAATTTCAAACAGATTAAAAAAAATATTTAAAATGATACAGCACCACATAGTTTATGTTCCACTTGTGGAACGTTTGCGGGTAAAAGGTTAAAAAAGGAACGTGGAATTTAGCAATTTCCTCCTCAAAAATCAAGTTTTCTATTTTCGAATCATAACGTCCTATGCTAGTTATGATTAAAATGCCTCCTATGCTAGTTGTAATTTAAAAAAATAATAACTGGATTTAAATTTAACAAAAAAGTAATAATAAATTTATTTATTTAATCGTGTAATTCAAGTCAGTATTTTTAATGTATAAACTATAATACAATAGTTAGATAACCGAAGGCAAAAATGAAAGTTGATAAATGATGTGAAGTTTAAATTCAAACAAAGGTGTTTCATAACTTCAAATAATGCTAACAAATAATAGTAATAACAAATAACATTAATAATATCAAATTCTCCAGAATACAGAATGATGAATATATAATTTCGTGTTCGGATTCGGTACAACCCGACCCGTGTGTGACTTTACGCCAAAGTTATCTTACCGAATTATAATATGTATATATATATATATAATCATCATCATTAACCGTTTTCAATCCACTGCTGGATGTAGGTCTCCCCCAGATTTTTCCAATGTTTCCTGTCTAGTGCTTTAGCCATCCAATTTACACCGGCTACTTTTCTAATTTCATCACTCCATCTTACTTGAGGTCGTCTTCTTGGCCGTTTTACCTCTCTGGGATACCACTGAAGGGTGTTTGTGCTCCATCTATTGTCTTGTCTTCTTGCAATGTGCCCAGCCCATTTCCATTTTAGCCGTTTAATTCTTTCAATGATGTGAAAAACTTTCGTCTGACTTCATATCCAGGTTATTCTTTTTCTGCCTCTTCTAGTTATACCTAGCATACATCTTTCCATAATTTTCTGTGTTGTTTGTAATCTTTGTACCATCCGTTTTGTTAGCGTCCATGTTTCTGCTCCATAAGTTAGCACAGGCAAAACACATTGGTTAAATACCTTTCTTTTCAAACAAACAGGCATGTTACTCTTCAGAATAATATTGCTCTTCCCAAAAGCATTCCATCCATTTCTTATTCTTCTATTGATTTCATTCGTGATACTATTATCCGATGATATTTCCTGCCCAAGGTACACATAACTTTGCACTTCTTTAATTTCAGTGTTGTTGCGGACGATTTTCTTCTTTGATGCAAATGAATTGAACATCACCTTAGTCTTTTCCAAGTTTATACTTAATCCCACATTAATGCTAGCTTCTGCCAAATCTTTTTGCATATTTTCCAATTCTTCAGGACTGTTACAGAAAATTAGAATGTCGTCAGCGAATCGGAGATGACTTAAATATTCCCCATTTATTCTAATCCCTTTGTTTTCCCAATCCAGCTTCTTGAAAATATTTTCTAAGACAGCAGTAAAATGCTTAGGCGAAATGGTGTCTCCTTATCTTATTCCTCTTCCAAGCTTGATCTTTGCTTTTCCTTTGTCCAAGCGGATGGTTGCTGTTGCTTTCTTGTAAATCTTCTTTATGATATTAATGTAAGGTTTGTCTATACCAATGTCCTCCAGAGATTCTACTACTGCTGATGTGTAGACCGAATCAAATGCTTTTTCATAATCAATAAAGGCAAGGCAGAGAGGTAAATTATATTCCTTACGTTTTTCTATGAGTTCCCTTACCGTTTGAATATAATCCATTGTGCTGAATCCACTTCGGAATCCTGCTTGTTCTCTTCAGTGTTGATTTCAGGGGGTGACCCGGGGGGGATATCCCCCCTCCCCCGGAGCAATGAAATGTCCCTCCCGGAAGATTTCAGATTTTGTGTTCTCGATAGTCAAAAAGTTCAATTTCCCCCCGAAACTATATAATGTACCCCCCCCCCCCCGGAAGCCACAGAAATCCCTTCCGGACAAAAGTGTCTGAATTCAACACTGCTCTAAGCTGAGCAGAGTCCAGAACTGATTCGTCTTGTCGTTCAAACTTTAGTGAAAATTTTATAAATCACTGATAGTAAGCTGATCGGACGGTAGTTTTTAATGTTTTCCTTATATATATATATATATATATATATATATATATATATATATAAATAAAAAAATTACAAAAAACTAAAAATAAACAAAAAAATTTAAAAATTTAAAAATACAAAATATATATATATAAAAAATTAAATAGGATGGCTGGGTGGGTAGGTGTTAAATTAAGGGTAATGATTCAGTAATGATACATTAATTTTATTAAGTGATTAATCTAAACAAACTTTTATATTATTAATAAAGTTACTGATTTGAAATTATTATTAATTTACTTAATTTTAAATGTAAATATTAAAAAATAAAAATAATTATAACCAATTATAGCACATTATATTAAAATGTTAATTGACTATTATCAATATTCTGATGCAATGTTTTAGAATTGATATATTTGTGCAGCCTCAGTGATATTATAGGTTAAATTATTTGCAATTAAAAAAAATGCATTTTTTCTACTGTTATATTCGGTATACTGTAATAGATGGCAGCACTAAACACTATTACTTCTGTTTTTAGTCCTGAACTTAATCATATATTGCTTAGCTTAAATTTAATTTCTTGTAGTTCCACTAGACGGCAGCATTAAATAATTATTTATTTTGTTCCAATATTATAAGGTTGCCATGGACTCTTAAATTACTCATATATTAGATATTATCTTTCAATTATTAATTGTTTAATTTTAAACAATTTCTTGTTTATGTACTTTTAGTATTAATTTAATCCAGGATATTATAATAGCATGCAATAATAATTAGTATATGGACTACATGTTAATTATAATTGTTATATTTTATGCTTGTGATTATTTACTGCGGCAACCGTGGCATATGCTTTTAACTGTGCAAGTTATTTAAGCGGGATTTTTATACTGAATTTTTATACAATGCCAAATTCCATTATATGTTTGTGTCATGGTGAATATGTCTTGGCTGTTCTCTCGCTGGGTTTGTCTATGATTTAATTTGTTTCATTTTTTAAAAATTTTCATTGTTGCGGATATCACTTTGTTTAATATTTTACATGGTGGTTTAATAATTTCTGGCGATTAGTCGATCGGGTACGTAACGGAATTCAATTTTTGCTTATTGCTGAATTCCGTTACAGAAATCGACTGTTTTTTCCTTATAAATGTATTTTATGTACCCGTGAACAAGTGAAATACTTTATAAGCTTCCAACATCATAGTGCGGCTTTTTCTGGTTCAACGTTATTTAGTTGGATATTGTATCTTTTGTCTTTAATAGGATTTTATCAAAATTTGGTGGTTTTTCATATGTTTTATATAGATTTATCGCCCGCAATATGCTAGTGAATTAGTGGAATTTAGCATGATTCTGCATTACTAGTTACATGTTCCATCTTTATTCTGTATAATGTCAGTGTTATGAATACTAGCTAATTTATAAATTTAATTTTAGTAATTGGAAATCGATGACGATTTGTTATATATAATGGTTATATATATATATATATAACCAATAAAAATTGGCGTACCAGTAGCGCCAATTTTTATGGGCCATGGGGCGCGAGCCCACCCAACACTTTGATCTCTTCGTTCACCCAATTTCCATTGATTTATTTCGTTATTTATTTGCTTATTTAATCGCTGACATAAAATTTGGTTTTATTGAAAGTCTCAAAATAATTTTGTTTGAAAAATAATGACATCAATTAGATTTACAGGAACACTGAATGCCCCTTTCAGCGGATATGAAAATAAATTTCCCTCAAAACAAATTCCTGCATATTTTGCCATCAGTTTTAATGACATTTCGTTTTTCTTGATATTTAGTTTTTTACAATTTCAATAGTTACAAATTTTTACGTTATTTATAAAAAATATTAGTGTACTTGTAAGGAAGAACTTGTAAAAATATAATTTAATACAAAAAAAAAAAAAAAGAAAATTCGAAAAATAAATTATGGTCATTTTTTCCCCCCATTCTGACCAGAAAATCAGAGTTCTAACTTTTTACGTCTGCTCTTTCATCTTCACCTAACACTTCATTTATAATGGCTGTTTCAAAATAATAGAAGCCATCAGCTCATCAGAAGAAAATGATCCATTCCAAAGGTATAAGGGCGATTGAAAAAAACTGTTTAATACTTTGAGCAGAAAGAAGAGGCTGTACCTGCAATTTTCTGATACTAATAGAGTCACATAGCTGCCAATTTGTACGGTTTTGTTACCTCTAAAATTGAATGCAAATTTTTACATATTTAATCGTTGACAATAGTCAGATTTCGCCGATTGAATTAGGCAAAATTTACTAGTAAGTTTTAGTGATAAGAAAAAATCTTAGAAATTGATAACTATGCAGCAACGTAATACTGCAGAAAAAAAAAAAAAAAAAAAAAAAAAAATCCTGCAGTAAAATTGACATTTAACAAACAAAAAACTATCAAGGGCTTTTTCAAATAAACAATTTCTTTCCCCGTTTTGCTTAAAGGTAACGGAAATGCACATAAAAAAATGTTACTAGCACTATAAAAATGAATGAATTAAGTGAAAATGTATATTTCATCTCCTTAGTTGGTGAAATTCGCTTTATCCGAGTTTTTTGCTTACCTGAGGTGAGCTTGGTCCATATTAACTCGGATAATCGAGATTCTACTATACTAACAAAAAAAAAAAAAAAAAAAAAAAAAAAAAAAAAAGTCAGAAAAAATTTATTTGGCAAAATTAAAAAGATGGTAGATTAGTATTATTTTTATCATTTTAATTTCCATAACATAATACAACATCTGCTCTCTTTTATTTCTCTAAATAACTTTTATTTTACGCACCAAGAAAAGTTTTAGAGGAAATAGATAACGGCTTTTAACTTAAATATTTTCTTTTTATATAACTTCCATTTTTAAGTATCTTATATTTTTGTTCATATATTAGTTGTAATATTGCGTAACTGACAATTACAAAATAAATAAATAAATAAACGTTGTACGCATATGTATGCAGAGCCGCTATAACAAAGATTCTGTTGAGAGAAAACTAATTTTTATCTGCATTAAAGTTTCATTTCCTGTGGCTTGCAAGCACCATTATTTAATTCTTACTTTAGATATCAGGTTCAAAGTCGGTCTCTTGAAAGTATTATATAAAAGAAGTACCGGTAGTTGGAATTATTAGGGCTTCGAATGAGGAAAATTTGATTTTATTTTATTTATTTATTTCTTTTTTTTTTAAGTATAAGAATTAAAAAAGAGAGAGAAAAAAGGGAAAAAATCTCTGCATTTTTCCAAGAAATTTTGACCTTTTTAAAAAGCTATCTACATTTGAAGCATAATTTTGAATGTATGAGTTCGGCAGAATGTATTATTAACGTGTACTTGAATTCAAATATGAAATAATTAAAATTGTAGAGATTTTATCTGTGTCTTATTCCTATTTTAAGAAATTTATAATTTTGAATAGAAGGTAGACAAGTAAATTTTAAAATAAAAACGCACCGCAAAAGCAATCTTTTTTTTTTTTTTTTTTTTTTTTTAAATACTTTTCTAACATAGTTTAAACGTGTTAATGAATTCGGTTTGTCTAGCCGTTTCGCAGAGATCTGCACGGGCCTATTTTCATTCATGACACTCGGGCCGGGACCGTGCAATACTTTTTCCTAAAGACTCGGCCCGGGCCTAGTCACTACTCTTTTCCGGCCGGCCCAAGCTCAGGCCTTATTTCCTGAAGGATCGGGGCCGGACCTAACTTATTTTATCCATACCGAGCCGGGACTGGTTTCATTCTTCCTAGTCTTCACGGGCCAAAATTTTCAGTCCTGGCTTTGACCCAGCCCGTATGAAAATCATTGTCTCGGCGTGGCCTGGTCCGTTCAAAGATCAGTAAAATTTGGCCTGGCCCAAAAAGATTTTGCAAAAAATGCATACATTTTAAAATCACCATTATTCTACAATAAACATTAAAATTTATTCTTTTTAAAGATTAGTAGATTTCTAGGCTTATTAAAATGCAGTAAAATTAAAATATAGTAAAATGTGTGAATAAGAACCTGCCTATGACAGAATCCTGTCTTAAACTGAAAAATATGTTGATCCATGCAAGATGAATATACATACTAATACGAAATAAAAGAATGCATAATACATTTACACCTGCTAAGAAGGGAACTTGTCTGTAATGCATTTTTTTTTCTTTCCTATGCAATTCCGTCTTAGAAGATTTTACTGTATAGCATTTTTTCGTACTTTTAAGTCTCCAATGCATGGAATATCGATTAACAATATTAATGATAGCTGAATATAGAGTTCCGGGGGGATTGCACTCTTTGACCACTGAAAACACAAAATCTCAAATCTTCCCAAAGGAATGTCCCCCCGGACACCTCCTGAATTAAATACTGGAAACACATCCGCAATAAATCTAATCGGGGATTTCAGCACTATTCGCAGCCATCAATCTATCTGCAGGGGTGCAGAAAATGGTTCTACTCCCAACAATTCCCCTAATCCATATGAAAATTTCCCCAAAGTTTTACGATATGTTATAGGCTTACATAAATTTTGTATTACCGTAGGTATGGAATTTTTTTCTCCAAAATTTCCCACCTTATGCACGAGTAGATATATACGGTATATATTACTCTGCGATGTATTTTGTGAAGATCGCCATACAGATCTTTCTATTTGTAGTGAAAATTTTGAGGAATTATGTCTGGCATGTAATTCATTGTTAAAATCGAAATCAAATTTATATTTTTCTGAAAAAAATTTCCTAGATGGCTAAAATTTCCCCAGATAGATCGCTGGATCGGACGTATTCTGCACCCCTGTCTATCTGTAAACTTATAATCTATACTCCTATTATAAAGAGGAAAAAATTGTTTATTTGTCGGAGATAAGCTCTGGAACTACCCAACCGATTCCAAAAGTAATGGTATCAAAATGATGGTGTTAGTCCAACTTAGAACATAGGCTATATCTTATGACGGTGCCACTACCCCAAAGGGGATGTAGGAGCAAAAAACGTTCTAAAAATGCGATTTTAGCGTTACAAAAGGGCTTAGAAATATGAAATTTTGAATATTAGTTACTTATAAGATATAAATGATGTCTAAGAACAGTTCTTAAACAATTCGAAATTCAAAAGGGTTGAAAATACACAAAAAGTGTTCTAAAAAACGTTCTAAATGGTAGTTTCTACACAATCTCAGGAAATACCAAACCGATTTAAAAAGTATTGGTGTCAAAATGACGGTGACAAAGCTTGCTCCAAGCTAGGCTATGTTTTATGCCGGTGCCACTACCCCAAAGGGGATGTAGGAGAAAAAAACGTTCTAAAAATGGGATTTTAGCGTTACTGAAGGGCCTAGAAATATGAAATTTTGAATATTACTTACTTATGAGATATAAATGATATCTAAGAACAGTTCTTAAACAATTCGAAATTAAAAAGGGGTGAAAATGCACAAAAAGCGTACTAAAAAACGTTCTAAATGGTAGTTTCTACACAATCTCAGGAAATATAAACCGATTTAAAAAATATTGATGTCAAAATGATGGTGACAACGCTTGCTCCAAGATAGGCTATGTTTTATGTCCGTGTCACTACCCCAAAGGGGGTGCAGGAGCAAAAAACTTTCTAAAAATCCAATTTTTGCGTTACCGAAGGGCCTAGAAATATGAAATTTGAAATATTAGCTACTTATTAGATATAAAGGATTTCTAAGAGCAGTTCTTAAACAATTCGAAATTTAAAACGAGTGAAAATGCGCGAAAAGCGTTCTAAAAAGCGTTCTAATGGTGGTTTCTACACAATCTCAGGAAATATTAAACCGATCTAAAAAATAATGGCGTCAAAATTATGGTGAAAACCCTTGCTCAAACATAGGCGATGTTTTATGTCGGTGCCACTATCCCAAAGGGGGTGCAGGAGCAAAAAACGTTCTAAATTGCGGCTTTTGCGTTACGGAAGGGCCTAGAATCGTGAAATTTGGAATGGTAGTTAGTTATAAGATATCAATGATCTTTAAGGACATTTCCTAAAAAAAATCGAAATTTAAAAGGGGGTCAAAATGCGCAAAAAGCGCTATAAAAAACTTTCTAAATATCGATTCCTATGCAATCTCAGGAAGTACTGAATCGATTTCAAATATAATGGTGTAAAAATGATGGTGACAGATCTTGCTCCAAGATAGGCTATATTTTATATCTGTTTCCACTACCCCAGAGGAGATGCAGGAGCAAAATGCGAGAAAAGCGTTCTAAAAACGTTCTAGATGTCGATTTGTCGGCAATATGTCAGGAAGAATGAATCTGATTTCAAACGTAATGGTAGGAAATTAATGCTGACAGCCTCTGCTCTAACATAGACGCTATTTTATGTCGGTATCACTATCACCAAGACGTTGCAGGAGCAAAAAAGCGTTCTAAATTTCAATTTTTGTGATCGGTAGGGGCTAGCAACTTAAAATTAGGCAAGGTACATATTTATTAGCTATAAATGATCTTTAAGAACAGTTTCGAAAAAATTGGAAATTTAAATAGCGGTGAAAATGCGCGAAAAGCGTCCTAAAAACGTTCTAAATTGCGATTTCTACTCAATCTAAGGAAATACCAAAGCTATTTCAAAAGTAATGGTTGCAAATCAATGGTGACAGTCCCTGCTATAACATAGGTTATATTTTATGTTGCTGTCACTACCATCTGAGGGTTGCAAAAGCAAAACGTGTTCTAATTTGCATTTTTTGCACAACTGAGGGGTCTAACACTTTGAAGTATGGCATGGTATTTACTTACAAGATGCAACAGCTTTCTAAGAACAGTCGAAAGAAAATTCCAAATTTTAAAAAAATGAAGTGAGTGAAAAGCGTTATAAATTACGATTTTTAAGCAAACTTATAAATTACCAAACCGATTAAAAAAATAATGATGACAAATTTTGGTGATAGAACCTGCTCAAACATAAGCTATATTTTATGTCTTTTCCACTACCACCAGAGGGTTGCAGGAGCTAAAAACTTTCTAAATTGCGATTTCTGTGATACTGAAAAGGTTAGAAACTTTAAATGTGACATGGTAGTTACTTATAAAATATAAATGCCCTCGAAGGAACGTCGAAAATAAATTCGAATTAAAAAGGGGTGAAGCGAAGGAGAGGTACGAAAAGCATTCTAAAAAAGTTCTAAATTACGATTCTATGCAATTTCAGGGAATATAAACCGATTATAAAAGTAATAGTTGCGAATCAGTGGTAACAGTCTCTGATCCAACACAGGCTATATTTTATGCCGGTGATTCTCCTGGAGTTCACAGGAACAACAAACATTCTAAAAAAGGGCTTTAAAAGCTTTTTAAATTACGTTTCTGTGGAATATTAGGAAATAACAAACCGATTTCAAAATTAATGTTGGCAAATTAATGGTGACAGTTCCTGTTTCCTAGCCCTTTATGTTGAGAGAGGTGGTAGGACTTGGAATTCGACATGATGGTTAATTTTAAGATGTAAGAAGATGATTTCTAAAAAATTCAAAACTTCAAATGAATACTGAAATGAGCGTATTAATTGAGCATAAAAGTTTCAAAATATTTTCTAAATTATCATTTATTTAGTTTTATTTCATTTTATTAATTTGTCTCATTTCTGCCTAATACAGTGTAATAATGATGTTTAGTCAAACTGTGTTTTAAATAGTAATTTTTGAATTATTCCTAAAAGTAATAAGTACCTTTTAATCAAATAAAATATTACCTTTTAATAAAATAAAATAATACCTTTTAATAAAATAAAAATTTAGTTAGTACCTTTTGATAAAAATTAGACATATAAATATCACTTGGCATATTTCAAATATTACGCGAGCAAAGCCGCGGGGTTTGCTAGTACAGTATATATACAATACAATACAATAATCTATAACACTGAACTGTTACCTTACAATTAATATTTTGCAAATTATTCAGATGCTAATTTGTGTCCAACTTGTATTTGTAATATAGAAGGTAACTTCAACAATTTGAGATTTAAGAATGGCGATTTATAGGGGAAAGAATGAGAAGTGTCCATTATCCTACCATCATGTGATTTTACTAAATTGAGATTCATAAACCTGAATGTCTCTTTACCTGAAGTGGATCAAAGCACTGTAAAAGAGTAGTATATGAAGAAATACATACCAGAATTAAATGATGGGTTTGTTACATTAATTTTTCAAATGTGTAATTACAGCTATTCGATTTTTCACAGTAAATTAATATCTTAAATCTAATTAATGATGTTATAGAAAACTCTCGTTTATCCTGAAATTTTCATGTCCGGAGCATAAGCTCCATGAGTTAGTGCGATAGTCGGGCCTGGCCTTAGTTATAACGGAAATTGCTTTGCTTCTTAACCCGGGAGAACTCGCTGCATGAGATTTTCTCTCAGCGTCGTACTTTTTTTAAGACTCTTATTTAAACCATTTTTCATTTTAATTAAAATTTTAAAATGTTATTTCAATTATTTTACCTATTTGTGAGTAAAAGTACTAAGCCAAGCAAAAAAAGTTGATTAAGCGAATGTAAAGTAAAAGAAAAGCAATTGGGCACCGTGAGAAAAATTCTCACTTGCGAGTTCTCCCGGGTTAAAGAAATGTTGATTTTTTATTTGATAGAACGTGGGAACGTCCATTCGTTACTTTTGTAAAAATTAGAGCAATTTTTCAATTCCTACTATTAGCTCACACTCTCCCTATATTTATTTATATATTTATATTATTTATATTATTATTATTTATCTTGTACAAATTTTCAATCGTTAATAAAATACTCATTATTCATCTTAGTTGATTCATCCTATCAGGTTGAAATAAATTTTTTAAAACTTGTACTGGATGACAATTGACGTTAATAAAGTTTTTTCAAATATTAATTAATTAATTAAGTTTTAATTAATTAATTTTAGTTTTGCATGGGAAACAAAATGGCCGCCATTGGTTATTGAATTTCAATGAAAGTATTTTCAATAATGGTTACCGTAGGGGGGGGGGGGACCTGTTCTGTCGCCAAATACCGCCAAGTTTGTCGCCAACTTGACGATATATCGCCAAATTTGGCGGCCAAAATGAGTCGCCAAAAGTGACGCCATCTTGGCGATATCTGTAATATTTCGCCAAATTCCCATAGAGTTCCCTTGTAAACCTACTTGCTTATAGAAAATCAACAAATTGAGATATTTTAATGCAACAAAAACTCATATTAACTTGATTATATTAAATTTTTCTTTGATGGCCTAAGTAGGAATTGACTTTAAAAACAAAATTTTTATATTACTTGTTTAAAAATACTTGCAATTATTTCATTATAAAATATATTTAATATAAAAATTGATATAACCAATTAAATATCACCGTGTTCCTCTCTCGTAATATAATCTAATTGGCTACAAAAAGAATTTTATTTGTTTATATATTAAATCAAAATTTTGTTACTCTTGTGACACTCTGGTCACAAGAGTAACAAAATTTTGATTTATTAGATAGACAAGCAAAATGCTTTTTATTTCAAATTAGATATATATTAAATGAGTGGAGCACAGTAGTATTTCACTGGCTATATCACTTTTTATCTTAATTATATTTTACAATAAAATAATTGGAAGTATTTGTAAAAAACCGCTCGAATGGTCACAAGAGTAACAGTGGGCGTTCCCATGTACTTTTCAGATGCATCTTTTGCACCGGAGAAGTATATTCCTTACCTTAGAAGTAAACACCTGAACTTCAAAACCTCCTTTCATGTAAAATTTGTAACATTCTGCTTAAAATCTCTGTATATGTTAACCTTTAACTGGTGTCACAAAAATTGTCACACAACTTGTGTGAAGCGGTCTGTGAGACCGCTCCATCGAAAGATGAATAAAAAGCATGATTAACTCACAGGATGGTGTCTTTGTACTAAACTTTTTGCACAGGACTGTTATAATTAAAATTCAACTATTCAAAAGTCTCTGGTGATAGTACTAAAGTTCCAAAAGGCACAAAATTTCGATAGCATTTGTAGTTAAACTGAAAATTGCAAGCTAAACTATAAAAATTGAAAAAAGCCGCGATCTGAGAGACCGGTAACCTTAAACTAAGAAACTTCTTAATTGTGAAAAATATAACATAACTAGTGTATACAGGGTGATTCTAAATTCATTTTACAAACTTTAACCCTTTCAGGGGCAAGGTACTTCTATTTGTAAAATGCTGAAAGTAGTGAACGACACCAGAATTTAAAAACAATTTTGTTCCACAGTAAGCAAAAGCTTTTGTTCCCGCAATTAATAAAAAGAAATTTTTCATTGTAATATTCTAGTGCCAATGTAGCATTTAGGAATTAAAATTAGGTGGTCCAAAAATGAACCACCGCCCTTGAAGAGGTTAAGGGTTGGTACAGGACACTGTAACAATCATTTATACTATACATCATGTATGGGCGCAAGTGACGCGTTGAGGTAAAAACACCAGGGGGCCAATTTGGCTCTTTTTTTTTTTTCAGAATTTCTCATTCATACCAGAAAATTCCTATACTATTCTTTTCTTTATTTAAGATAGACATTTCGTGATTACATATCTTTGAAAATTTCCGGTATAAATCAAAATTTTTGAATAAAAAAAAAAAAAAAAAAAAAAAAAAAAAAAAAAAACGCAAAATTGGCAAATCTGTCAAACACAGGAAATACATGAAAAGAAATAGAAATTGCCAGTTTTGCATTTTCTTTTTTATTCAAAAATTTCGATTTCATACCGGAAATTTTCAAAAAAGAAATTTTTCTTTATGTAATCATGAAATGTCTATCTTAAATAAAGAAAATAATAGTATAGGAATTTTCTGGTATGAATGAGAAATTGTGAAATAAAACAAGATGGAAATTGCACGTCAAATGTGGCAAACGAGTTGCGTACGTACTGTAACTAGTTTTAAAATATTTTTTGCACGGCATATTGTACTGAATGTCTATTTTCGTGCACTTCATAAGTGCCTATCAATTTTATTCTGTTCGAAAGGCTGTAACATCATTAAAATGCACTTGAAATAATTTTTTTCTCATTGGCCGTAATGTAACGGAAAACTTTTGACTGTCCCTGTACTTAAACTATACATCCGATCTTCATAGAATTTTAAATGACTCGACAAATTTTTGCAACAATTGTAACTATATTTAAAATTTCAGACCATTTAGTTGGGTAGTTTTTGCTTTGTTACATGTGGACGGACGGACAGACAGACAGACCGAACGACGGCTATAGAGGCTACGTATTCATATAATTACGAATGCACCTAAAAAAGGGCCAAATTGGCCCCCTGCTGTTTTTACCTCAACCCGTCACTTGCGCCCATACATTCCTATACAATAAATGATTGTTACAGTGTCCTGTACCAACCCTTAAAGTTTGAAAAATTAATTTAGAATCACCCTGTATGTATAATCGATAAGTATCGATGTAGTTAATCGTTTTTGCTTCATTCAGGGCCAAAACTTAAGGGGGGGGGGGGTAGAGGGAGCATGTGCCCCGGGCACCAGAACGAAGGGGAGCCAAATGAAGGATTATACCTATGGAATGGATAATTTTCTTCTGATGGACTGGTGGCTTCCATTATTATGAAACAGCCATTATAAATGAAGTGTTAGGTGAAGATGAAAGAGCAGTCGTAAAAAGTTAGAACTCTGATTTTCTCGTCAGAATGAGGGGGAAAGAATGGATATAATTTCTTTTTTTTTTCATCTTCACCTAACACTTCATTTATAATGGCTGTTTCATAATAATGGATGCCATCAGTTCATCAGAAGAAAATAACTCAGTTAAAGCGGAAACTCGGTTAAGCGGTACTCGAATAATCGGGACTTTACTGTATATTTCATTTTAAAAATTATCTTTAGAATATTTTTTTAGTGTTCAGAGGGGGGATTATGACCCCCGTAACCTCCCCTTGGATCCGCCATTGTAGATTACGTAGTTCAGTATTACATATTTTATGATTAGATATTTTAAAATTTAAAATAAGTCGGCTATTAGAAAATTATTAAAATTCTCTTTGTAAATATACTTTGCGGGGCGCCCAGCTTAGGGGGTGCGCGCCAAAATCCATGGTTGCCCCGGGTTCAAAAAAGGCTAGTTTCGACCATGGTTGATTATTTGTCTAAATGTATATAATTATCAAATATTCTATGTGATTTTTATCAAGATATACTAATGAAACTCGATGAAGGTATGATAGTATGTTATCTTACGACCATAACATGCATTACACCCATTCTTTTTGTACAGGTTACCGTATCGTACGTTAACCTGTACGTTAACCTAACGTACGCAAAGCTACAGCGACCAGCTTTGATAGTTAAAACCAGTTCGAGTTAGTTTAAACCAGTTTCAGGCATCGGTCTCTTCAAAACCCGACACTTTTTTTTTAAAACCAGTGAAACGTATTTTTTTTCTTTAGTTCAGTTCTCTTTCAATTGAAGCGTCACTACCGAAACCATTGGACTATGTTTTAATGACTGTCAAACTTTAGCCTTTTCACCATCTCTTTTTTAATTACCCTACAACTATGTATCTGTCACACATCCCATTTACATGCAGATCATCTTAATAGTACGTGTTGTGTAAAAACCCACATAACTAAAATCACAAATTGTGAGAGATAACGATTGGAAAATGGCTATTTCAAAATTGCATAAAAGAGTCATTCCATGGTTACGGACGTAACAAACAGAGACTTTAAAGCTTCATAAATAATGTAAAAAAAAAAATACTTATTACAAGGATTATTTTATATTTAAGGTCGGTCCAAGGATTGTAAATAAAATATTAAATTTTGAAATCTGAAAATTGTTCCCATAATTTTTGAAAAAATAGAATCTAGGTGCTACGGACGTAATTCACAAAACAGTCAAAATTGCATATAGTTGCAGCTATCTATCGTCATAATCCTGTGAATTTTAAGGAAGAACATTTAACTTTTTCTTCAATAATTCATTATTAGGGTATTAGCTGTTTGAAACTGCAATTTTGAAAACATTAAAATAATTATTAATTAATACATGGGATAATTAAATTGTTACAGACGTAACATTTGCCTGTTACGGACGTAACAATTCAGTGCATCAAAATTAATTTATGAATTCTAATTCATTTATAATATATTCCCTAATTTCTTTTATAAATTTAAAAAATAGAATATTTAAATACAAAAACTAGCCTAATTACAACTTTTACAAATAATTTTTGAAATGACAATAACTTGTTAAACTTTACCATAATTTAAGTGAAATGTTCTCAATCTCATCACTCTCACCTTTTTAGTGCTAATAATTTTATTTAATTTACTTTTTATACGTAAACTGCATGTTTTCAGAAAATTCACACTCTAAGCTATAATAAATGTATACATGACTTTATAAATTAAATATTATTTGTTTTATAAATAAAAAAAAATAGTACTTTGGTTTCACTTTTCATGGAATGACCCAAAAGTGCTTCTTCTTCCAAATCTGAAAGAACCTAATGCTACTGTGATTTTAGTTTTGAGATCAACTTTCAGCGAAATTTTAACCATTTATGCCTCAACGGTACTTTAAAGTACCAGTAAAATAACTTGTTATAAAATTCACTTAATACCTCGATTAGTAGTAATACAGTTTAGAATGAGTTATAGACACTTTATTTTGTTCCAAAAGCATAAAACAAAAATATTTTAAAAAGAATAATTTCTTTAGCCTTTGCATTTTTTCAGCTTTCTTGACGTTGAAAGATTTGGGGGGGGGGGGGGGTTCAGTTCGGAACTATTTCTATATTTCTGTTTAAGAATATTATATTTGTACATTTCCTAATTCTACAAAATATTTAAAAAAATATTTTAAATAAAAGATTTCAGTGGAGTTATAAATATTGCACAAAATCCCTATAAATTCAATTTTAATTAACCTTTAACTGATGTGACAGAAATTGTCACATAACTGCTGTGAAGCGGTCTCACAGACAGCACCATCGAAAGATGAATAAAACACGCGATTAACCCTTAACTGCTGTTAGCGGTCTCACAGACCGCTGCTTTACTCAGTTTTCATGCTTTAACTTGCAATTTTCAGTTTAACTATAGATACTGGTTAAATTTTGTTTCTTTTAGATTCTAGTACTATCTCTCGAGACTTTTGAATATTTGAATTTTAAGTATAATTCTCCTGTACATAAAGTTTACAGCAGAAATGGTATTTTGTGAGTTCATGTAACCTTTTATTCATCTTTAGATTAAGTGGTCTCACCGACCGCTCACAGCAGTTATGCGACAATTTTTGTCACAGCAGTTAAGGGTTAACTCAGGATGGTGTTTCTGTACTAAACATTTTGTACAGGACTATTATAATTAAAATTCACCTATTCAAAACTCTCTGGTGATAGTACTAAAGTTCGAAACGAAACAAAATTTCGGTAGTGAGTTAAACAGAAAGTTACAAGGTAAGCTATAAAAATTGAAAAAAGCAGCGTCTGTGAGACCGGTAACATTAGTTAAAGGTTAATTAATATTGGCAGAATCCTTCTAAAATTTATTAGGGGAAAGTAGGGGAATGGCGCTCACTTAAGGGAAAACATGAATAGCTAGTAAAATTTAGACCAAAAAATCAATATTTTATTAACGAAGTTTAACTCTAAAGCATAATAACAGTTTGCAATTAACTAATTTGCATAAAAGCTTAAGAATTTTTTTTTTATCGTTTTATTTAAATAACCATCGATTGAGCGATAATGCCCGACATGGTAGGGTAATTGCGCTCAGAGTTTGAATATAACATTTAAGAAAGACAAAAATCACATATGTAGTGTTGTGGGCTGTTCACACCACTGCAGACTTTTTGCGACCACTTTACACATATCGTGCACACATATTGTGTTACACATATAGTGGGCTACTTTTTTTTTAAATTTAGGTTTTTTGATTTTCACCACTTTTTTGAAATCGTAACATTCTCCTTGTTTAATGACACATTAATTAAGGTGAAAACAGGGGAATTTTACCATTTAAAAAAAGTAGTGTTAATCAATAAATTTTAATTTAAAAAATGTTGCCCGCTGGCAACACTTCTTCTGGAATTCCACGCGAGCGCCATTACCCGTTATCGTCATGTTGGGTTTTAATGCATTATAATTGGCGTATCAACGCACTACAAAAAAAAAAAAAAAAGCATGAAAGTACAGCTAAATGTATTTATTTTGTAGACATAATGAGCAAATTAATATTTGAAAATAAAAGTGTACACTTACCTTCAAGTTAGATGTTGTAGAATTTTATAATAAAACAACTGCAAACTAATAACGTGAGGACACAAAAATACTTTCCTTCCGACGGTCTCTATATCCTTACTGGGAACCGTGGTTCTCGCTGCCGCTCGCCATTGCGCCAAATCGCGACAAAATTCTTCATTTGGCGAGTGAACAAACAATCAGACTCGCCAAATTGCGAGTGCTCAGTTTCTGCTTTGTTTGTGTGCGTGCCAATACAGTAGAAATTCTTATCCGCGTTTCTGAATGATTGATGTCGATTTGCATGTTCAATACCCACCATGTCATTTACAGTGCACTATTTATAGAGATACTGATGAGTCAATACCAATCCAGTTTAGCAACAGCCAAAGACACCATATGATTATGCGATAGCTATTTCTCTATTGTCAGTTAATCTTCTATCTATGCGCCGGCGCGGGCGCTCCGAGTTTGTAAAAACACAAACAAAATTACTCGCATCAAGTGCCAAATAGAGAAAACATTTGCTATAAGACGGTGTTGAAATTAGCCATTTACCATATTTTTAGTTGTATGCAAAGTATCATTGGCCGATGAATTGTTTCTATCGCTTAGAGTCGAAATCTCATAGCAATTTTTACTGTATATTTTCACAACGGTAAGTCAAAACCAGGTGTTTTGAATTTTTATTTAGGGAGCTAAAAGAATGCTTGAAACATTTACACATTTCGGAAACATTTAGAATGTACTCACTTTTAATAGTTTTTTGTAGCGGATAGTCGAATTTCTATACTACCTAAGTAATTATAAAAAATTAGGTTATATTAGAACGTATTCAAAAAAAGGGAGACAATAAGTGGATAAGGACAGATTTTTCAGTGTTTCACGCTGAACCTATTTTGCTAACATTTATTTTCATTTGGCTACTGTTTTTTATTTCTTCTTCGCCAAATCGTTAATGTTGGCCAAAAGCCAGCGGGAACCCTGCTGGGAACTTACGATGAAGTTCGTTAGGTGCCGGTACCGATCACACGTTTTCAATTCTATTCTGTTCAGAGATATTGGGTGAGCGGGATAACCCTTCTGAGCGTCATTACCCTACTTTCCTTTAAATGATTGTGTAAATCTTCTAATGTACTTGTACTACTTTCAAAAACTCACGAAAAATGCTTTAGAAGATGAAATTTTCACGAATTCATAATTTGGGACATAAAAGGTTAAACAATAAAACTGTAATGAATACTGAACTTTTTCACTAACTTGAATACTGAACGAATAATTTATTCGGACTAGGCAATGTGCGGATGTAATGTCATCTTCTATATGCCGCTTTATCCCTCATATCGTCGCTACCATGTCAAACTATCCAATGTGAAAAAATGCATTTTTCATATTTTGTGCCATTTCGATGTACTCTGCATGATACTTACTAATCAAAATCGTCACGTCTCTAACTTGCTTAGAAACTGAGATAATTACTGTTTCAAAGTATCCAATGTGCACTTTTTTCTAAAATTTACAATGTCAAACTGTCCAATATGGCATATTCGTTCCTTTGCGGCAATTGTTTGGATTTTTTTTTTTTTATTTCTAAGCGTCCATACCATGTCAAACTATCCAATATGAAAATAGTCATTTTATCAGGAATACAAAAACAGTTCCATTTATGGATTGAAATTTAACAAAATTGACATATGTTTTCTATTGTTAATATAATGGAATGTGAGAAGTTTTAGTTTATTTACAGGGACACTCAAAAGAGCCTCGTTGCATTACACTCAATAGGGAAAAAGAGCGGTGTCTTTTAATAGTGTTACGATATTTAAAACATAATGAAATTAATATGGATTTATCAAGTTTATTAAAGCATGTTTCATGCAGACTATGGTGTTCAAGTCATTTATTATTATTTACATGTTCATAAAAAGAATTTTGTCGTGTAATGGTTTATAGTAAAAAAAGAAAAAAATGTTTGAAGCATATTTTGATAACGTTAAAATTTTCCAAACAAAGTGAGATTGACATCCGTAATGGATTTACATTACAAGTTACTTACTGTAGAATATGACATGTATGATAGTTATCGTTAATTTACAGGGACACACAAAAAATGCAGTTGCACTGCTGTTTATTAGCGATAGTTGATTGGAGTGCGTTTACAATTATATATGAGTTTTTAATTATTTGATTATTACGTGGTGCGTATAAATTCTATAGATCATATACATAGCTATTGCCGGCTATGACTGGTAATTTCTAGAGGTGTGCTTGTAATAATTTTTCGCCTGAATTAAATTTTATCATATTACGTAACATGTATAAAAATCTGTAGATAATATACAGGACTATACAAGAAGTTTAAGTATATTTCCCTTTATGGGCGTATATTGCTAAAGGTCTAATTAATTTCTAATTAAACTAAATTGTCGCATACTATCTAGATTATATATACAAATCTATAGATCTTTTACAGGGCTTCACAAACTGATTCGAGTACTTTTTCTGTCTATGGGCGGTAATTGTTTTCAGTCAATTCTTTTGTGCAGCCCTGTACACGAGGTACAGAATTTTTATACAACATGCAAAAAAAAAAAAAAAAAAAAATAGTTAAATTTAAAAGCGCATATCGAAATTCAAAAACGCACTTTTAGCAATTATTGCTCAAAGACTTACTCTGTAGCCCATTTCTTTTGTATGTCCATGTAAATGAACGACAAATGCTATGAATGCATTCCCTATTCTGTCGTAATCTTCTTGTAATGAAATTCACAGATTTATATCAGTTTTAATATATTTGAAATAGTTTAATGTCATTAAAATACTCTCAAAACGATTTTTCTCCATATACCATAATGTAACGGAAATCTTTTGAGTGCCCCTGTAAATAAACTATTAAAGTTACACACTTCATATGCAATACCGAACATGCCATTGTAAGCGCCATTAACATTTTTCAATTTCATGAAAATCCGAGTGTATTTACATGAGTTAGAGCTTGGACCGACAACCCGAATTCATAAACACTTTCCAACAAGATTGAAAAGTGTTAAAAAGGATAATAGGTTGAAATTCACATTGAGTAATTTCTACCAAGAGACGAGCATAACTGAATTCTTTTGTACAGCCCTGTATATTACCCACAGATTTTTATACATGCCACATAATAAGCTAAAAATTTAATGCAAGCTAAAAGAGGCTTAAAACTACTAAAATGATACTTCCAAAAATTATCATCCATAATTGTCCATGTTTCTAGTTTCTTGCGTGGATATGATTTGACTTATATTCCATAAACATTTCATATACTAACTATAATTCAGCTTTTAAATGCATAACACAATTAAAAACTACGATTATGCAATTCAGAATCATACTCAGTAATAGGTAGTCCTGTATACAATCTATAGAATTTATACATACCACGTAATATGCACATAGTTTAAAACGCATACCATAATATAAAATAACTGAAATCTTTTGTATGTCCCTGTAAATGAACGATAACTGTTGTACACACGATATTCTAATGTAGGCATATTGGTGTGCACCTCAGTAATGTGCATAAATTTCCTTATGTTTGAAATAGTGTTACATAATTAAACGAAACCACAAACGTTTCTTTCCCCATTAAGCGTAAGGTAACGGGATTATTTTGGGTGTTCCTGTAAAGGACCTATAAATGCTACACGCTCCGTTTTCAGTACCGGACATGCCGCAGTAAATGCCAAAAACATAAATAAGTTATTTTGCAATCTGGGTATATTTGTGAGAATTAGAGCACGGTCAGACGGCAGAAAAGTAAACCAAAAGTCATAAAAACTTTTTAACGATCAAGAAAATCTTGAAAAAAGGGATTGCCTCTTTATCATACCCCACATTCGGGAGAACATTTGCAATTATTGTATTAAAAGAGCCTATTATGAATTTCTTCTAAATTTTCTTCAAAGTCATTTGTTCCAACTTTTTTTTAATGGGGGATTAAATAAATCAAAGATTTTCTATTTGAAAATAGTTGTAGAAAGCGGCCCATGAGTTTCTTAGAATAAATAGCGCGAAGATTACTATTTATAATTACGGGTATGAATTGCCTGTTGTTGCCCACCCCATTATTTGAGATATTTTTATTTTCTTATATTTTATAAAATTAACATAATGTTTAAAAATAAGCTTTTTTCTTTCTTAATTTACTGTATATTCGTTATTCAAACTATTAAAGAAAATTCTTAAGCGTTTTATAATGAATATGTAAATACCAAAATTTTTACAAATTAAACTATTGAATACGACAATTTGCTACTATGAAACGGCGAATCTGGGATAAGCACAAAATTTTTACAAGTCAAACTATCCAAAATGGCATATTCGCTACTATGGGATGGCGAACCTGGGAAAAGCACAAATTTTTACAAGTCAAACTATCCGATGTGGCAGATTGGATAGTTTGAAGCTGAAAAAGTTCAACGAAGCTGAAAACGTACAAATAAGCATACCATATCAAACTATCCAATCTAATTTTTTGACGAGTAAAATTATTCAAATGATTTATCTCAATAGCATGCTTAAATGGGATATAAAACAGCACCCGAAAAATATAATAACTGTTTACTCCTGCTTTGCGCTGATTTTGAATCCCCAATTAAAACAGTATTTTTGCCTTCCTGAAAAGTGCCTATCTTCACATTGGATAGTTTGACATGGTACCGACTATATGTTGCTTCATTTAATCAAACAGTCAACACACATATAAATAAAAGCGGAAAAAAAAGTGGGGTGCCCGAAAAGACGTTTAATAAAATTCAAATGCGTTGTTAGTACACAGTTTAACCCCTTATGTCTCGACGATACTTTAAAGTACCATTAAAATAACTTGTTCTAAAATTCATTTAATACATCGATTAGTACTAATACAGTTTAGAATGAGTTATAGATACTTTACTTTATCTTGTCCCAAAAGCATTATGGATTGCAAAAACAAAAGTGTTTTTAAAAGGAGGATTTCTGTTGCCTTATAGCATTTCTTCAGCTTTCTTGACGTGGGAAAATTGGGGGGAAAGTTTCATTTCGGAAATATGTCTATATATTTATTGTAAGAACATTGTATTTTGTACATTTCCTAACTCTACAAAATACTAAAAAAAATATTTTAAATGAAAGATTTAAGTGGGGTTATACATATTGCACAAAATCCCTATACATTCAAATTTAATTAATTAATTTTAATTGGCAAAATCCATCTCAAATTTATTAAATGATTGTGTAAATCTTCTAATGTAGTTTCAAAAATTCACGAAAAATGCTTTAAAAGATAAAATTTTCACGAATTCATAATTTGGGACATAAAGGGTTAACGAACTCCGATCCATGCTTCTTTTTGAATATATAGTTTTCTAGAATATACAACATGAAATTTAAAAACCTCGCTGTTTTACTTAAAAGGCAGAAGAAAACATTTAATTGCCGTATCATAAACTTTAATACGTCACTTTGTTCAAGTTTCAGAATTTATTTTCAGGATATTTAACCATATATTGGGGATATTATACAATAGGGTGTCGTCATTACATACTTGATTGTTTTTACGCAGGATTTCTATTCTACGCAAATTTAATCTGAATCACTGCTACTTCAACTGTCCAGCTTACTGTTAAAAATTTCTGTAAAAACACACACAAAAAAAAAAGCGAGACTCTCTGTAAATTTACACTAGTTCTCGGTTAAATGCTTTCGATTGAATTTCTCGATCACCATTTTACAGACATTTCCCTTATTTTATATCTGATTCCCTGTTAAAAATTATAACTCAAAATGCACACTTTTAACATTCTTTTATAATTTTATTAGAAATTTTAAAGAAGAAAATTTAGTTTAAAAATTGTTTTTTTTAAACTTAAAATAATTTAAAAAGGGAAAAATCATCTTCTTGGAGTTAGTGAGGATTTTTAATCGACAATCACTTTGCAGTTGTTCCCTTCACCATATATCAGAAGCTTGGCAATATTAAAAGTAAATTGCGTAGTACTATTTCAAAGCTATTATTATTATTACAATGCTATTATTATTATTATTATTATTTCATTGGTAAATGCTTCATTAAAATATACGAGTCTTCTAGAAACATATTACACAAAATGAATAAAATAATGAAAACATAAAAAATCACTTTAAAATAATAAATTACATTTATTCTGCTCTTATTTCTTACTAAAAAATTCTGTTAAAAATATTAGCGCATTAAAAAATAAATAGTGTGCGACAATTTTGAAAAAAATTCTAAAACATTATTGTTGTAAAAAATGAATTAGATTCAAACTTTTTTTTTATATATTACTTAAACTAGTTTAAAAAATAATATTGATAAAAAAAAAATAATATGTATTATGTATCGGTATAAAATAAGTTGAAAAAAGCCGTTTACGAATTTTCTGACGAATATATTTGAAGCGAAATCTTTAAAAAGCACAAGTACAATAGATTTTTCCCCCGCTGAATCATAAAATATATACTTTGTACGCAAAACAACAGCTCCTATAGGTCAGTCAATAAAGTGTTCTTCTTCTACCTGGAAAGCGCGGGTTCAAACCCCAGGACGGCTAGAAACAAATGCTGTAAATATTAAATTAAAGTAAGTAATAAAGAATACGGCAGTTCAGATTTACTTGAAAAAGCCAGCTCCTTTGAAGCTCACTAAATATTGAATGATTCGCTAATTTTGAAAAATAAATTTACAGAGTCTTGTGTATTTTTAACGATGTTAATTTGCAGAGTCTATTGTAAATTTACCGTATAACTTCTCTGTTATTTAACAGAATCTCTGTTTTTCTAATCTCTGTAATTTTACACTAGACTTAAGATAATTGATTACCCGTAGATTCTCTGTAATTTCACAGAAAATTTTTTAACAGTCTACGCATTTAAAATGAAAGTGACGTATGAGAACATAGTGATGTAATAAAATAAATGGAACTGCAGTTAATATTTATTTTCTCTACATAAGTTTAATCCAAGGGACTACTACTTCTACTTTCAATATAGAATACGTGAATTATCACATTGCTAACGAAGCATAGAACCAACAATGTGAAAAATGTCCAAGCCGCGAATCGAACCTGGGAACCCTTGGAATAGCGCTCAAAGTGCTCTACTATTTATTCTGCGGTTACTACTGTTACTGCGAGGACAATACCCAACCTAGCATTTCCCAGGTAAGGCTGCAACTGTAGCATGAAAATTAATTAAACTTCTACTTTCAACTCTAATATTATTGGCTCTCTCATTTTAAAACGAAGTGACGTATTTATATAAATAAACAGCAATTAGTTATTAAAATATTCTCTGATGATGGGCTTGGGAAATACAGCCCGAAAGTAGTAACAAGGGAACCACTTTTGGTGTTGCTCGCACCTAGCATCGAGACCTGGTGCGTGTTGTAGCCCTATACGTAAAAGTTAGAGAACCGAAAAAATTTCTCTGTTAAAATAATATTTTATAAACTTTTTTATACTTTTAATTTTTTATTATTACATATTTATTTCTTTATTTCACGCCAAAAGTGAGTTAAGTCGCCAAATATGGCGCTACAATTTTTCCGCCCGCTTTATCCAAAGAGTAAATGTACAGAACATATTTCTAGAATTATATCAAACTGCTATTTTTTTTTTTTTTTTTTTTTTTTTTTTTTTTTTTTTTTAATTGATAGCATAAGAAACAAATATTAAGTTTTTATTTTTTTTTTTCTATGCAGACGATAAATATATCAGTAATAAATATAATTCTATAAAAGCTTCGAAGATCATCGAAAACTATTTTTTAGTGAAATACAAAATAAGCAAACTATTTTCTTTTGAAATCGAATGAAATAAAGTTTCGAATGTTTAAAATGAAATGTTGCTGTATTAAATGGTCCTTCGGTAAAAGTAATCATAAAGTAAATTAATATTTTTACACAATTTAGAAAAATTACTGTGGCGAAATAGGCGGACATTGCAATTTCTAGCTATTACAAATTCAGCTATGACATTTGGCTAGGGTTGCCGGAAAGCTCTAATTTTGAAAATAAACGCGAACTGTTTCCCCGCCAAAAATATGAATATAAAGTTGCAATTTTCCAATCAAATTCGTGGGTTTTTTAAGGTATTTTCAAACTTTTTTCAATATTTTATACTTATTATTAACTAATTTTTATTTTTAAATGCTTTTCTTAAAAAAAAAAAAAAATCAGTGTTAATAGTCCGATAAGTGGTCTCGAAAATTGCATTTTCAGAAAGTTATGCTGCTGTATAATCAAGAAATATTATTTTAACAGAAAAATGTTATCGATTCTCAAATTTTATAATATAGGGCTTTAAAATGCACCAGGTCTCAATGCTAGGTTGCGAGCAACACCAAAAGAGGTTCCCTTGTAAGAAGATTTAAATAAATGTATATTTTAAACTTGTAACATCATTTTTATTATTTTAGTCGCCTTTTGAGTAAAACAGTGAGCTTTTTAAAGTTCATATTGTATATTTTATGTTTCAATCAAGGTGAAATATTGCGATTCTGCTTATGATTTTATCCAGTTTTTTTTTTCTTTTCCTCATTTAACTCAACTTGATTAAATTCAAAATCGATTTTTAATTCACTTCCTGATATGCTAGAATTATAAAAATTACAGTAAAACCTCCCTAAAGCGACCACGTTTCGTTCCAATAAAATTTGGTCGCTCTGAGAGGTGATCTTTTAACGGAGGTCATGTTTAAATCTAGATTTTAATTGTTGAAAAAGGGTAACAATGAATGTTACTAATTTTTTCTTCACATTAGGAAAAAATATGAAAATTTAAGTATTAAAGCAAAAGTTAATTACATAAGCAAATTAGTGCAGAGTTTAAAAAGTGAATACCTTGGCGTTTGCTTTGATTTTACGGTTTTATCTTCCATAACTTTTATTTCCAAGTCCTTTCGAAGTTCAGTAAATAAATGCATTTTATTTTATTTTTATTATTGTTTTTTTTTTTGTGATTAATGACGAATGAATTAATGACGATTTCATAATTTATCTACTATTTCTTTGAGAGTTTCCTGACAGAATAGGGCAGGGGAGTTTATTGACCGTCATCCACTTTGACATCAGAGTTATTCATTGCCTAAAATGGTACAAAGGGATTTAAATATTCAAAAGTTACCGGAATGAATAAAAATTCTAAACTTAGTTTAGAAGTTTGAGGAATAATGCGCTCTCCGGAATTATTATTCTAATAAAACCTCCTTCAAACGACCAGGAAAAAACGGAATTTGTTTCATTTTCTTCAAAGAGTGCAATGGGTCGCTCCTGGAGGGAGTTCAACTGGGGTGGCCTCTGAATAGAGGTAAAACTAGTATTGAGCCTATGGGAATAAATTTTGTTCCATGAAAAAATAGTCGTTCAGGGAGGTGGTCGCACAGGGAGGTTTCGCTGTGTATTCAAAAAGTGTGTTTCCGATGGCAATGCATTTTAATAATTTTAGGACTTAATTCCAAATTAATAACTTTATTTTAAGGCATTTTTCCGTTGTTGAGTGATAAATCTCCCATTATTCTTTATGGTTACAATTGTATGCGAGCTACAAGAACATTGGATTTAAGGAGGCTCCGAACCATGCTCGCCAAAAAAAAAACAATTGTGTTTGAAACTGCAACTATGCAATATTTTAACCCATTAAAGACTGACGTTGCATTTTCGCAACATTATGTTTATGATTTTTTTTTAATTATTATTATAAATATATGGATGAAATAGTACGGAATGTTTTGAAAATTTTTATTGATAAATTTCGGATTTTGTTCATAGATGCACTAGAAAGAATGAAATAAAATTCGGCAATTCAAGGTGCAAATAGGAGGGTGTATCAATAAGCTTTTGCCCTCACATAGAAATAATTGAGTGAAATTTATGAAATTGCTACATAGTCCTTTTCTATATAGTCACCGTGCACAGTAACACATTTCTACAAACGGTATTTCAAAGAGAGGGGGGAGGATGTATTCCATGAGGCGCGATTGTGGACCCAAAGGGGGTTATTTTTCTAACTTTTGCCGACCCATACATGTGACATAGTGTTGGAAAGGTCTGTGAATACATATTCATGTTATACGCTCCCGAGCCCGTCCCCGCGAATTTGCCCCCCGGGGGCATGAATGATGTCCGCAAAATTTAGAGAAGTGCCCCCCGGAGGGCAAATTTGGGGGAAGGGGCTCGGGAGGTGCATAGCATAGATAAATGGTCACAGACTTTTCCAACTATATGTCACATGCGGCAGGCGGCAAAAAGTTTGTTAGAAAAATGCCCCCTTTTGAGTCTACTATCGCGCCTACTGGTGCGCCCTCCCCTCTCTTTGAAATACCGGTTGCACTAATGTGTTACTGTGCACACTGACTATAAGAAAAGGACTCATAAAATGCAGCAATTTCATAAATTTCACTCAATTATTTCTATGTGAGGGGGGAAATTTACTGATACACCATCGTATTGTACAGTCAAAATTATGATTTATGTGTAGTAAATGTGATGTACCGCTTGATAGTAGTAAATGCTTCAATGATTTTCATATGGTAAAAATGTAGTTGATTTGTGTTGACATTGCATCTTTTCAGCATATCATATCTCACATAAAAATAAAAATAAAATTGTGATATAACTTTTTTTTTCTCTTAATTAGTCATTAATATGTATAAAATAAAATTTTATTTCATTTGTTTCAAGTATAAGAAGGTGCGGTCCTTAATAAGTTAAACACTAAAAAGTAGAAAAAATAAATTAATAAAGAATGTAATAATTAAGTAATCCGTTAACAAGTTAATATTATAAAAACATGTATAATGATCACTTATAAACAGATTAAGTAAAATAATGCTATAAAGTGATAAAATATCATTTATTAAGATTGACGATCGTTTCGTCGCACCAACGGCGACATTTTCAAAATCATTCAAGATAGAAAATATTTTCACATAATTTAAAAATAATAAACATAGTAATAGTAAACAATGTCACGAGACATGATGCATAATGAAAAACATTGCAAACATAAAATAAATTAAAATTAAATTAGTTATTTGTGAGCGTGGATTAATTTTACAAATAATTTAACAAAACAATAACATGTAAATAATGTCACGAGACAACATGCATAATGAAAAATATTGCAAAACATAAAACAAAAATTAAAATGTCGCCGTTGGCGCGACGAAACGATCGACAATCTTAATAAATAATATTTTATCACTTTATAGCATTATTTTACTTAAGTTAATATTAATTATGATTATACGCTTCGAAAACACTTTACATATCCCGAATTGGTAGTTTAAATGATTCTTTTTGTTTCTTTCCTGTTGCCATATCTAAAAAAAAAAAAATTGCATACAATATGAAAACATTGATAAAAATGATTCATTAAAATGTATTACTAAAATAGGTGTCTTGATGGAAAATATACAAAAAGGTTTTCAAAAGTTAAAAACCCTAAGTGTTAAAAACATATATATATATATATATATTTTTTACACATACAGTTCTATATTGTTGGTTTATGGCGGTAGTCAATCATTCACAATATTGCAGTTTTTGATGATGGTCGGTAATGTTTAATTAATGGTTATATATATATATATATATATATATATATATATATATATATATACATAACGGGAATAGTAATGTGGATATGGCATTAGATTTGTTGAGATTTAGAGTTAAAGAGCAGAACTTAAAAAGATTATTGTATTCAAAATTTAATAATATAGATAATAAAATCTATTTTGTAATAGACTATATGAGAGCTCATTTCAGAGGTGTGAATTTTAAAAACATTTTAAATAGATTTAATAAACATCTTCCAGATAAAAATATTTTGATTAAAAGAGCCTTTAAATATGATCAACCTTTGGGTAGGGATGGTTTTTAATTACAATAGCTTTGCAAAGGAGTTGCAAAATGGTATTGAGAACGGCATACATAATTGTAATGAAGAAAAATTTAACAAATTCTTGAATTCAGACAATGGACATTTTATCAAGGGTGATTTACATATTATTTCTGATGTTAAGGGAAAGTAGGGTAATGACGCTCAGAAGGGCAATCCCGCTCACCCAATATCTCTAAACAGAATAGAATTGAAATCGTGCGATCGGTACCGGCACCTAGCGAACTTCATCGTAAGTTCCCAGTAAGGATATAGTGACCGTCGGAAGGAAAGTATTTTTGTGTCCTCACGTTATTAGTTTGAAGTTGTTTTATGATAAAATTCTACAACCTCTAACATGAAGGTAAGTGTACACTCTTATTTTCAAATATTAATTTACTCATTATGTCTACAAAATATATACATTTAGCTGTACTTTCACGCTTTTATTTATTTTTGTAGTGCGTTGTTACGTCAATTAAAATGCATTAAAACCCACCATGGCGATGACGGGTAATGGCGCTCGCGTGGAATTCCAGAAGAAGTGTTGCCAGTGGGCAACTTTTTTCAAATTCAAATTTATTGATTAACACCCCTTTTTTGAAATGATGAAATTCCCTTGTTTTCGCCTTAATTAATGTGTCATTAAACAAGGAGAATTTTACGATTTCAAAAAAGTGGTGAAAATCAAAAAAACTAAATTTAAAAAAAGTAGCCCACTATATGTGTAACACAATATGTGTAAAGTGGTTGCAAAAAGTCTGAAGTGGTGTGAACAGCCCGCACAACTACATAGTTTTGTCTTACTTAAATGTTGTATTCAAATTCTGAGCGCAGTTACCCTACCATGTCGGGCATTACCACTCAATCGATGGTTATTTAAATAAAACGATAAAAAAAATTCCTTAAACTTTTATGAAAATTAGTTGATTGGAAACTGTTCCTTATGCTTTGGAGTTATACTTCGTTAATAAAATATTGATTTTTTTTGTCTAAATTTGACTAGCTATTCATGTTTTCCCTTAAGTGAGCGCCATTCCCTACTTTCCCCTATATGATACAGACATTGATCATTTTACCACTCTATTTAATTTTGTCGTTTGTGAAAACTACCTTTTTGTGAGAAAAAAAGTTTATAAACAAATTAGAGGAAGACCCATGAGAGGTAGTTGTAGTTCTACATTGACGGATATTTATTTGTTTATGCATGAAGATGGATTACAGTTAAATAAAGATTTATATATCTACAGATATATAGATGATATCTTATATGTTAAAAGAAATAATATTCAAAACGAATGTATTTTTGATTTTTATCCTAATTCATTGATTTAAAAATATACTTCTATCTATTCTAATAGTCATCAAAAAGTGAATTATTTATATATCTTTTTGGAAATTAATAGGGATGGGTCTAGTTACAGGTGTATATGATAAAAGAAATACTTTCGATACTTTAAAAATTTGGAATTTTCAAAGTAATGTCCACATATGTATTTTTAGGAAAATCTTTGTAAATAGTTTAAATCGTATAGAGAGATTGACTTCAAGTTCGGATGAATTGGTTGGTGAAATGTTCGAATATTATAGCATCGCCCGTTCGCAGGATTATCCTCCGAGATTTATTAATGGTTTAATTTATGATTTTAGCAAAAGTAAAAGCTATCGCTTTGAGTTATATTCACTGTTTGATTCTAGAGGTGGTCGATTGGGCACACTGGGAATTAATTGTTTGGTTTGCAATTCATCTTTTTTCTGTTTTGAAGTTAGTTTTTTCAGGTTGATTTTGGTTTTGGCAGATGAGGGGGAACGTCGTGCACGTAAATCTAGATCAACCCCGCAGTGCTTGTCGTAAGCCAAACCGCCTGTCTTTAATGAATTTTAATGAATCATTTTCATGAATGTTTCATATTTTATATAGTAAAACAAAGGTGAATTTATCGTTTCGAGTAGACTACACATATACTTTATAAAGTCAGCTTGTAAGAACTAAATTTATACACTATCTCGCGCGTTCTACCAGGCATAAAAAAAGCGGTGAGCTTTCCATCATCGCGTTCGGTGACCAAGACAAATTAATGTATTGTATAGAGGAAAATCTTCTGTAAAATCATGAATTGCAGCCGTGAATTGAGGCGTGATTTTCAAGATAGACATTGAATACTAATAAAAGGGTGGGTTTTTTTTTTTGTTTGTTTGTTGGTTTCCTACTAGGGGCTTCTTTCCCCTACGAACTAAGCCCGTCAACCACCGTTCAGACACCGCAGACTCTAAAAATACGCTAATGTGATCGGCTTAAAGATTACGGAAGATTGAATTATAATTAAAAAAAAACAGTGGCGATCTTCCCGTAAACGAGTTTCCATTCATTTCCCTTTTACTATTGGAATTTTAAGGCCGAATCAGCTGCTGTAAGTCAGCTAATGGCTGTTTTCGCGTTTTATTAAATAAGATCAGTTAAACATTTGAAAATCAGCTAATATAGTAGGAACTAAGTCAACAGTCTTTGCCTCCCGGCATTTTCTAGCAACGCTGTAAGAAAATTGTTTTAAATAGGATATTTTAAATGTATCCTTTTATAAATCTGATGTAATCTTCACCAAAGTTTTCTGTCTCTTTTTAATATTCACGTGAAAATATTTTTATTGTTAGAAAGGAAATATTATTATTTGCGCTGCCTTAGAATTGGCAACAAGAGTTAGTTCATCTCGAAATATGAAATAAATGTCTTGTGTAAATATATTTTTTAATATAAACTGTTTGGCAATGCTAATATTTGGCTATGTTAAGAAGGACGTAATTTTCCCCATTTACTACATTTACTACATATTAATGAGTTCTTTATTTTAACGTTTTCTTTCTTTTTAATATTCACGTGTAAATACAATTTTTCTGACGTAATTTTCAATATTTCCCTGCTTTTAACACCTAATCATCTAATTCTAATTTGAAAGGGTTTTTTCTGGGGTTTAGGGTTTTATAATAGTCACCTGTAAATAAATTTTTAATTTAAAGGAAATAGTTTTTTTTTTTTTTTTTTTTTGCTGTTTTTTTTTTTTTTTTTTTTTGCTGTTTTTACGACTGGCAACAATTTAAAATAATAACTTTTTCTAAAATGTGAAAAAAATATCTTTTGAAATGCTGAAAATTTGAATAAAAAAGTGAAAAAACCTTCAAAAAATGTGTCAAATTAAAAAAAAATAAATGCAGCCAGCACACCGCGAGCTTGTAATGCCCTTAGAAAAAATGATTAAATTCCTATGCATAGTTTTTGCTCCTATGAAACTTTTTTAATGGAGCGATTTCGATCAACTTTATTATTAAATAGCCCTTAAAGTAATTATTTTATTTAAAAACTGTCTGCTTCAGAGTGTTTCCAAACATTTCTGTATAATATTATCATATTATCCATTTTCATATTTTTGTATGCAGTAGTTTTCTTAATATTAGCAAAAAAAGACATCCGGTGACAAAAAAAAAAAAAAAAAAAAAGGCAGCGGCGGTGACAGGCATTTTTTACTTTTTTTTTTAGGATAGAGAGACTTTTACTTTTACACTTATTTTCTAAAATCTTTTTTGGACCCCCTAGGTTGTTTCATTGGGTAAGGCAAAAAATAAAATGTAAATTTTTTGCGGACTTTGCTTACGCCCCGAGTCTAAGTGATATAAAAGATATATATGCCAAATTTCATTAAGATCGGATAATATTTAGGGGTTGCACACTTTGATCAGTTTTGTAAAAGTAGGCAAAAAATACGATTTTTTAATGTTAATTACTTTTATTGTAAAAACTAGAAATCACAAACTTCAAATAATACTAAAACTAGACACTAAGATTAATAGATAGCATAAAACGCAAAACATGTGTTACATAGTAATCAACTTTGAATGATGCAATCTCATCTTTCTTATCTTAGTGACGACTTTTCTGTAATGCTCGATTACCCTCAACAAGAATTGTTTTTGTTGTTTGTCCCTATGACCAATTCGTTTAATCAGATCAATTCCTCTTTCTGCTGTTTCATGGACCACAATAAGAGCGTTCGCATGTCTTCTTAGAGAGTCGCTGCAGTATTCTGTCACATCGTGGATCCCACGAAATGATTCAGGTCCTTTCCTTCAAAAACTAGTTTTTTACCTCGAATACTTTCATTTCCTTATATCTTTACAGTTTTGGTTTCTAAATTTAGAGTCATATTTCTAGCCAGAGTAATACTTACGTCAAAAAAAGCCAATCCTACGTTTGTTTCTAAAAGATACCAAATGTATCTGTATCAATTTAGTAACTGTGAGAGCACTTGTTTTGAGATCTGCATCTGGGTAAGTGTTCAGAAGCTGTAGCATATCCAAATCATTATTTGGAGCCCATCGACTTACAATTTTCTTAAGCCAAAAGTGAACACAAATGTTGCAGACACAATGTGCAACTCTTTTCATTCCTTTGAATTCTCGTTGAGGAATATTCAACTGTTTAGAGAATAGTACAATTTTAAGTGCATACACTGCCTTTGCCATCCACCTTGTTTGAATCTGAAATCCTGAATCTGAATCCTGAAACTGAAGTCGTTTTTAGACCAACCTTCTACGTACAAGAGTAAAAATTGTAATAACTCTTTGTAATCTTCTCTTAGATTACTTCTGTCTTTTAGGACATTGTGGAGGTAGTTAACCCGTTTGTACTCTTAGTTCTTTTTCTTTTTGAGGCGAAAACCTATCAACTCCACTACTTGACGAACTCATATCATCTTCTCCTCTTTGTAACCTAAGATATTCTTTATCTTCTTGTGATATGCTAGTCATGCCCATCACATTTTTACCTAGAAATGTCAAATAACTTGATGTGATCATCTTTCGAAATATGCTGTTTCACATTTGCTTTATCCGTGTTTATCGATTTCTCTATACTCAGGTTTTATTATTCTTTGTACATCTTTTGTAAACCAGCAATGATATTCTCCTCCGTCTTAACAGGAATATTTGCTTTCTTATACACTTTCTGTAGTTTAGGACTGGTAGATTTAGCAGAATCCAAAAGTCTTTCATTTCCTTGTGATGGTAAATAAAACTAAGAGTACTTGCTTCTTTTCAGGGACAAAATACTAATAAAAACTCATCACTAGGCAAGGATTAATAAAAACTCATCACTAGGCCCTTTCCTAGCCGCCACATTCCTCTTAAGGTTCCCATTTTAAAGTTCAATTACCTTCAAAAGATGAAAGAAACACACGAGAAGCCCATTAGTACAAAGTACTTCAATATTAGATATTTCACTAATTTGAGATAAAAGTGATCAAAGTGCGTCCTCTAAATATTATCCAATCTTCTTGAAATTTGGCATATATCATGGAAGACGGTAGTATTCCGAGTGACGCAGCCTTAAGCCTAAAATCGTATCGTATCGTATCGTTAAAATCGTATCGTATCGTATCATATAATTCGTAGATGGCGGAACTCATATATACAGCTAACTCGACATCAAAGAAAACGCGAAAAGCCGCCTTTTAATAACTCAGCAGATATAGGTCTTATTGTTCTGAATTTTCCAGAACAGTCTTATACCTGCAGTCTAATCGTATACTGAAATTTTTACATTTCTACGTGCAGTATATTTTGAGATCTAAATAGCCATTTTTAAAGTGAAAACGTTGGTTATGATATCGAGGAAGTTCCTAATTTGAAAATCTCGAAAATGGTTCTAACGATTATCTTTAAATTGATACATAATATAAATGTGATTAAGGCGAGGTGAATAACACTTTTCTTTTTTCTGGGAAAACTCTCGTTCGTTAAATAATTCGATTTTTTTTTCTCTCGAAAATGACACGGGCGATTTTTTAAAAATCAAATAAATATGTTTCAGATGAACCAAATAACAATTTACTTGTTTCCAGCAAGACTCTTGTTCATTTTATAATGCGCATGAAAAATCGGACTATATTTCTTCGCCATTCTATGGAAATTTCACCGAAAATGCATGACATTGTATTCATACACATGCTTTCTTTTTAACCACTTTTGGGGAGAAAAATTTTGTCTTCCCAGTGGCTGAGTGGTTAAGGGCCATCGTCTACTGATCTTAAGATAGGCAGTTCGATACTTTCTGGTACTTGCACTGTTAAAAAATTTTTTGTAAAACAACAGAAACTTTCTGGCAGCAAAAAGTTGCCAGAAACTATTTGTTTTCAGAAAATATCTGTTAACGAAAGAATGCGTTATCAGACGACAGAAATACGTAGTCATACAGGCACTTCGTGTTGACAATCGACGCCTTTCCCAACAGTCAAAATCTGTAGGTCGATTCCTGTTGGCGAGGGGGGGGGGGAGGTTCTATTTAACAGAAGAATCGCATATTATAGGTTAGGTACACGGGAAATTTTTAATTACCGATCGATTTGTTTATATTAATAATAATAAATATTTATAGGAATTTCTCCTCCAAACTTTTATAAAATTAATTTAAATAGCTTATTCGCAATAAAATATTTAAACAGTTGAATTTATATAGATTTGTAAATTAAGTATATTAAAGACTGGAATAAGTGAAAGAAGGTATCTTAAACTCCCCCCCCCCCCCAGAATAATAAAAAAAAATATATACGATATAAGGTAACTCCCCCCTCCCCCATAAAAATATTTCTTAATAAAATAAATATATGTATTGAATGTGATTTGTAATTAAAAGAACTTTAATATTTATTAATGCAATATTGATTAGGTTAAATTAGTGACTTTGGTTAATTATGTAAATAATATCCTGCCATTTTTTATAATTTTTTCGAATAGAAAGCTTTGTATATATAAATGTGTAAAAGTTGACAGCTATGAGCAAAGATGAGAAATGAAAAAGAAGAGCCACTAAAATCTATATAAACATCACCATAAAAAAAAGTATTTCATTCCAGCTAAAGTGATAAAATGAGTTTTCATCCTTCTTAACAATTTACAATGTTTTTCCGTTTAAAGTAAATGATCATCAACTAAATAAGAAAAAATATTACAATATAATTTAAATTAAAATGTTAAACAAAATTAAACTTGCTGATTCTATAAAATGAATGGTTAAAGCTTAAATAGGAATTATTTTCAAAATAATTCACACAGTTGTAGCTCAAAATTTATTTCATTAAATAGAGTGAATAAAATTTACAAATTTTAACTTAACCACTACAAGTAACTCTAAGATTGTACTAAAAAAAAAAAAAAGCATTTCTTCAGAATCAACATATGGAACGATTAAACAAAATATCAACCAATGTGATAAATTTAAACAATAAAAATATACCGGGTGTCCCAAAAAGGACTGACTGATTTTAAAATTCAATAACTTGCAAACGGTGACAGATATTAAAAAAATTCTTGCAGGAGGGTTATGCATAAGGTCAAAAGTTTTATTACAGTGATTTTCAATTTTAGTTCGATTTACAAACAATAGATGGCGCTGTAAGCAATAGTCGCTAAATACAGGCTCGATTTTTGGTCCTTTATCTTGTTCCATGCAGAAAAAGGAGATGGAAACGTATTATCCGGGCCACGAAGTACCAAAAATCGAGCCTGAATTTAGCGACTATTGCTTACAGCGCCATCTATTGTTTGTAAATCGAACTAAAATTGAAAATCACTGTAATAAAACTTTTGACCTTATGCATAACCCTCCTGCAAGAATTTTTTTAATATCTGTCACCGTTTGCAAGTTATTGAATTTTAAAATCAGTCAGTCCTTTTTGGGACACCCGGTATGAACAGCGTCATATCTAATAAATATTATTCTGGTTAATGTTAAACGAAAATATCAGTAACTATAACTATAACTATCTATAACTATCTATAACTATAATAATTAATGCAGCTACTCCGTGTTTATTATTAAAACTATCACTCCAAAACTAATCACGTATGTCAATTGATGACAAAATAAATTTAAAATCTCAATCAAAATTTCTGGAACTAATACATATGAAGTAAAATTAGACTCTTAGTCATAAAAAAGTTAAATATAATGAGTAATCATTCTACAGCTAAGTAAAGATTCAAGATTTGTAAACTAATCATAAACTTAAGATTATTTATTTAACTTAAAATAAACAACCGATCAAAAAATAATCTCCAGCTATTAACACAATTAGATCAACTAAGTTACTAATGTGCATAAATAAATTAAGTATAAAATAATACTAATAATTTAAGTAAATCATACATTATGAAATAATAATAATAATAATAAATAGTATTGCTTAATTAAGATTTTTAGCAAATAGGAAGTATTTTTCATACATAATGTTACGTTTCGGAAAAACATTGTTACATATTTAAAAGAAGGATGAAAACATACCTTTTGCTATGTTTGTTTTCTAGTATTCCAACTGTAAATCCTAATCATTGAAGAAAGCGGTTCTGATGTCAAAGGTGTGTGTCGCGGGTTCGAATTGTGAAAATGATTCTTAATTTTCTGTTAAAATTTCTTTATGTATTATTCTTTTTCAATTAGATGAACTGCTTTATTAAACGAACTGCCATTTTCAACAGTACACAGACAAGACACTCAAATATTTCAAGTTAGAAGATACGTCTTAGCGTGGGGTGGGATAACCAATGCTTATTGGTCATTCTGAATGACCTTCTAGACGTCATAGGGGATGACCTCCCGTTTTTCTGTTATCCAACATATTATCCTGTCGCAGTGGAAACTGATGGCAAAGAAAACAGAATTTTTTGTTGTTTAACATGAAAATAAGCGATATGAGGATGGAATGACATAAGAAGACTGTTAACGTAATTTTTACTGTCGGAATTCGAAGATTTTTTTCTGTTGTTTTAAGATTTTTTTTTACAGTGTGTTTTCGCATGTGAATGGTTTTTTTTTCTTTTAAAGTCTGTTAGTTGACCATTATTCTCAGTTCCTTTGTAATTTTTTAATTGCTATTAAGTTAAATAAAATTACAATTGTAATGACGCCAATTTGATGATGATTATTTCTTGGCAAATTTTATAAATATATTTAATTTCAATCACTTTCCAAAAAATATACATTAATAATTATTATTTGAATATAAATCACACGATCAGAAACGTAAAAAAATAATTCATTTCAGCTCTTCTTTTTATAATATCATTTTTTTATTATTATGACGGTCAATCAATATATAATCACTGACATCGATAATATTATTATTATTATAATTATTATTTTCCTTGCATAAAAACTATTGTGATGTAATAATTCTTTTATAATAAATAATTTAGTTGAAATGTTTTATTTATAAATAACAATGAAGTTTGATAACCCCGAGACAATTGTTTTTATTTAACTTTGCAATATTTACAGTTTACATAATAAGCATATCAGAATTCTGGTGTCGCCATCTTTTGACGCAATTGCGTACTACATTTTGTCTCTTATTCGGAAAAAAAAAAAACTAACGCTCTTCGCCGCTTTGAAAGAATCTCTTGTGACTAGAGGTCTATTTCGCAAATATTAAGAAAATTACTGCATACAAAAAGATTAAAATGGGTAGTATTATAGAGAAATGTTTGATAAAAACGTTGAAGTAGACAGTTTTTAAATCGAAGAATTATTTTAAGAGATATTTAATGTTAAATCTGGATAAAATTGTCTCATTAAAAAAGTCTCATAGGAAAAAAAATATACATGGGAATTTAATCATTTTCATTCAATTTAATCATTCAATAGAAACTCGAAGTTTGCAGAGTGCATTTATTATTTTTAACTTGCCTAATTTTTTGACGGTTTATTTCAATTTTAAATTAAAATTTTCAGAATTTCCAGAGATATTTTTTACATATTTTAGAAAAGGTTATTTTAAATTGTTGCCAATTGTTAAAACAGCGCAAAGAATAATATATCCTTTAAATTAAAAATTTATTCACACGTGACTATTATAAACAGAAAAAAAAATCCTTTTAAATTAGAATTAAATGATAACGTGTTAAAAGCAGGAAAATATTAAACATTACATCATAAAAATTGTTTTTACACATGCTTACTTAAAATGAAAGAAAATTATAAAATAATCAATTATTTTCAAATTAGAATTAAATGATTACGCATTAAAAGCAGGAAAACATTGAAAATTACGTCATAAAAATTATATTTACACGTGAATATAAAAAGAAAAACAAAATTTTTAAATAATAAATTCATTGATATGTGTTAAAAGTCGTAAATGGAGGAAATTACGTCATATTGGCCAAAGTGGCCAAATAATAATATTGCAAAACAGTGAGAGATTTATTTCAAATTTCGAGATGATATTTTTAACTATAGTTGCCAATTTTAAGGTAGCGCAAATAATAATATTATCTTTCTAATAATAAAAGTATTTCAGTTGAATGTTACAAAGAGAAAGGAAAGTTTGGTGAAAATTATGTCAGATTTAAAACATTACATTTAAAATCTCTTATTTAAAATCATTTTCTTATAGCGTTGTTAAAAAATACCATAAAGCAAAGACTCTGTTGACTTAGTTCCTTCTATATTTGGTAATTTTCAAATGTTTAACTAATCTTATTTAATCAAGCACGGAAACAGCAACTAACATCAGCTGATTCGGTCTTGAAATCCCTCAGTAAAAGGGAAACCCGTTTACAGTAAGATCGCCATTGATTTTTTAATTATACAGAGCAGCTTCGATTATCCGAGCTAATTGGGACTGTTAGTAAATCGGAATCGGATATCTCGGTTAATAGAAACTGTGTGTAAAAACTCGCCGTGCTTGCGAATTTAACATCTCTTTTAAAAAAATATATAGAACGTTTTTTAAATAATAAAAATAAATATATGTAAAGTTCTGTTTCACAGCTTAACAAATTTAAAAAGAAAATCAACTACCAGTAGTAAATTTTAAAATGCAAATTGAAAAATTTACGAAAGTTCACACAGCCACTGGAAACAAAGCATTGTTCGCTATTGACTTCTCAGGGTCCAATGTTTCTTTGGAGTTGAGTGCTTTTGGGGGCAGAAGGGCCTGTATAGCACGGACAGTGAGCTAAAGAGTGTGGTTATTTTTAAGGCTCATTCAAAAGGAAAAAAAAAAATCAGACTTTGTTATCGGCTCGGTTAACAGAAACCTCGATTAATCGAAGCTCGGTTAATCCAGGTTCTACTATAATTCAATCTTCCGTAATCTTTTTAAAGCAGATCAAATTAATGGACTTTAGCACAAAGTCACATAGCTGATAACTGCCATGCTTGTTGGCCACCTTTTTTTCAAAAAGTTTGCTTCGCCTTATTCAATTAATGAGATATCTCCGATAAAATAAGTCACATTTTCCCGTTCTAAAATACTGGTATCCAAAAATCGTAGCATGTAACTGACACTACAAGTACTCATGGAACTAGACTATTTTAAGTCTGATTTTTATTATAGACTATATAAAATTATTAAAAATATATATTATGATAGGAACTAGCGGGCTTCGTCCGCTATTTACGTTACGGATATAAAAATCATGTTTTTTTTTTAGGGAAAAAGAAATAAAAACCTATTTGACGATAAAGACACATTTTGTATTTGTTATATTTCCGGGAATGAGGAGGGGGGGACTATTTTAATTAAATATCGCAATTAGTCCACATGGCAGATATAATTATGATAGACACTAGCGGGCTTCGCCCCTCTATGGCGCCTTATGGTCCCAGCTTCCATAACTCAGAAACTACCTTTCGGACATCAATGCAACAGATTCCAAACGTTATAATTAACTTAATAATCACCCTATATAGCATTAAAGTAAATTTATGAGTACTGCATACTATTTTTTTATCGTAATTTCTGAAGAGAAAAAAATATTTCGGTTCCATTCTTAGGTACTGGTCTGAAAAATTTTAAAAAAGGGGGGAAGGAGGGGACATGAGACTGCTGTTTGTCAAACAACACAACGGGGTCTGGCTTATTCAACTTGGTTTTTGATGACTTCAATTGGAAGGTGGTTTGTTTAAAAGAGTGCGTTCCCTGCCCCATGAAAATTGGAACTATTGGTGCACCATCTATGTAAGGATTTAATAATTATAAATTAACATTTTGGATTTATTAATTTAAGGATAAAGTGTTTTTAAAGGAATATCAAATGAAACCCTCTGTGCGATCTGCGATTATACTTACCCACTTGTTTTTATATACAAACTGCTATAAGGAAAATTGTAATAAAATAGTAAAAATTAAATCTGCATTAAATACCATAAGTATATTTTTTTTAATCATTTTATCACTAACCTCAAAAAAGTAATGATATCAATGCAAAAACCCTTGACGGGTTAAAAGTTTCTGACGCAGCACTTTATCTTATGCTCTAAGAATTTTAAATATGGAACTTAAAAATACTGATATCAAATTTTGAGTGACGTTATGCTATTTCTTAAAAAATGTATTTGTATTTATTTCATCATTTTATTTTTGTTTTATTTATAATCGCATGTGCAAAAGTTATGTTCAACATGAAAAGCTGCATAAAATCTTATTCGCTGTTGCTTTATCATTTACATCTCTCATAAATTCAAAATATGAGTTTTAAAAGATATGATATAAAATTTAAGTGACGCCTTGATGTGACTTTAAAAGGTTTGTTTTAAAATTCAATTTAAATTATTTTTCACTTCGTTAAAATATTTTTTTACATCTACACAATACTTTTAATTTTCCAATTCACTGTTAAATATATCACTTTCATTGAATCTATACTATGCATTGAAATGTATTTATTTCAATAAATTGATTTATCTTTTGTGTCACGCTATTCAAAATTGTGAGTAAGATTTATGTAAATGGTTTATTTGCGTCAAACTGTCCTTTTTCATACATTTCATGTAGTTTGGGCACAATGATGCAAAGAAACCATTTACATAAATCTTACTCACAATTTTGAATAGCGTGACACAAAAGATAAATCAATTTATTGAAATAAATACATTTCAATGTATAGTATAGATTCAATGAAAGTGATATATTTAACAGTGAATTGGAAAATTAAAAGTATTGTGTAGATGTAAAAAAATATTTTAACCAAGTCAAAAATAATTTAAATTGAATTTTAAAACAAACCTTTTAAAGTCACATCAACGCGTCACTTAAATTTTATATCATATCTTTTAAAACTCATATTTTGAATTTATGAGAGATGTAAATGATAAAGCAACAGCGAATAAAATTTTATGCAGCTTTTCATGTTGAACATAACTTTTGCACATGCGATTATAAATAAAACAAAAATAAAATGATGAAATAAATACAAATACATTTTTTAAGAAATAGCATAACGTCACTCAAAATTTGATATCAGTATTTTTAAGTTCCATATTTAAAATTCTTAGAGCATAAGATAAAGTGCTGCGTCAGAAACTTTTAACCCGACAAGGGTTTTTGCATTGATATTTTTTATATCACTCAGACTCGAGGCGCAAGCGAAGTCGTATGAAAATCACATCTTTGGAAAAATAAAACACCCTAACCCCCTTCCGCCCCCCTCCCACACACACACTAAAAATTTTGAAATTACCAGTAGTTGATTGTTTAGTTCATATAGTATACACATATAACGTTGTTGTTCAAAGAGCAAATACTTTAGATGTTCTGTGAGAATATAATAATCTGCTATTACAAACAATAAAATGTAATAATATAAACCAGGGTCATTATCTTGTCAGGACCATTCTATAAACGTGCTCTTAAAATATTAAAAAATAGCAAAAATAAGACGGAAAAAAATTGTGTTAAAGATATCGTACAAAGTACGTGTCGAATACACTGTTCTTTTTTTTTTTCTTGTTTTGGTGGTGAAACGTGATATCCATCATTAGGTTGACTACAGAATTTGAATGAATGCCAAGCGCGTGTCCAAAACAAAAAAAACTGATGTACACACAGAAACCTGTAATTTTCGGTTGATCAATCATGGTTAAGTATTTGAAACCATCCAGTAGAATGGATTTTTAATTGTTTTAGAAATTCAAAAATGTTATTTCTAGCGAAGCAACGAATTTCATTGTGTATTAAAAGTGTTATTTAACCCTTAACAGTTGTCAGCGGTCTCACAGACTCCTGCTTTTTTCATTGTTTACAGTTTAGCCAATAGTTAATATTGGAATTTTGTTTTGACCCCTTTTACTATCACTAGAGACATCTAAATAGACGGAATATTAATTATAATAATCCTATACTTACATATTGGTACAGAAACGGTATCCGATAAGTCAATCGATCGATTATTTTATTCATTTTTCGATCAAACGCAGTCTCAGAGACCGCTCACAGTAGCTATGCGACAATTTCTGTGACAGTAGTTAAAGTTTAATAATTATTTATTTATAAATTTAAAGCTTTTCCTATTTTATTAGTGCTTAAAAGTTGTGTTGACCATTTGACTTTTGTGCCGTTCATATACTAATAAGGAAATGGGATGCACCGGATATTCGGTATCTATTCGGTATTCGGCCATGTTACCGAATATTCGGCTTCGCCGAATATCGAATTATTCGGTATACTGAATATTCGGCTTGGCCAATTAGCAAATTATTCGGTATGCTGAATATTCGGCTTGGCCGAATAGCAAACTATTCGGTCTGCCGAATATTGAAATATTCGGCTGAACCGAATACTTAAAAAATTTTTTTAAACATATTTTTTAAAACCTTATACAACTTCTACATTTAACCGTCAACTTATAAAGATATTCAGAATAATCAGAAACAGAATCATATTTAAATAAAAGAGAATGTTTTTACATTATTTATTTGCTGTTTGTTAAGCATTATTTAAGAAAATCAACCAATCACGAGGATTTTCATAGGAATTAATTATGTACAAATGCAAGTTCTTGAACATCAATGTTGAATTCAGACTCTTTTATCCGGGAGGGATTGCACTTTTTAACCATTGAAAACACAAAATCCCAAATCTTTCGGGGGGACATCTTATTGCTCCGGGAGGAATGTTTTTCCCTGGGCCACCCCCCTGAATTCGACACTATCGAACATTGCCCAGTAAAAAATATTTTTCTTGCTAAGATTTTAAGAACAACGTTTACAATCTCTGAAAATGATTGCCCAATCCAGAAACCGACCTAGGGTGCATTTAAAAACTTCCTTGCTTAATCAAAGGAAGGAGAACAGTTATTCTTGCTAAGTTGCCACCATATAAAATTTAAATAGCTTGTATTATTTATTTACTTTTATTTTAGTCTCTTTCTGACAAACAAATAATATATGATGCTGTACAATTTTTCTTCCAATTTTTTCATAATTATTTCTTTGATTTTAAAATGTTTGTTTTAGAATTTAAGAAAATTTTATTCATTTGTTTTAATTCTTAGAAGAAGCCATGAAATTAAAAAAATTTTTAATTAAAAATGTTTTATAACTATCCTCTTCTTAAATAAATCAAAGCAAATTTTTTCAGCATAAAGTTTACTTGAAAAAAGCTCTTGTTTATTAGAATAAAAGTTTCTGTTTTAAATGTTATGTAAAATTGTTTTAACATTTAACATTTTAATGCCTTTAAACTTTAAAATCTAAAAGTATTCGACAAACCGAATATTCGACAGGCTGAATATTCGGTATTCGGATTAGCAGTTACTATTCGGCTAGACGAATATTCGGTATTCGGTTCGCCTGTAGGCCGAATATTCGGTATTCGGTATTCGGCCAAAATCACTATTCGGTGCATCCCTAATAAGAGATACTATTTTCGGGAGAAAAAGAGAAAAAAAATCATCTACGGAGATTTTTTATTCAATTATATTTAAACAAGAAAGAAGAATCATGCGTCAAGTATGAATTGTGAAACACTTTCAAACACTTTCAAAATACTTTAACAAAACTTTGTCGTTTAATAATCTAAATAAGATACCAAAGAAAACATTTTAAAAAACACATAGCACATTTGAAAATCAAATTTCAGTAATTACCGTCGGTAGCCAGAAAAGTACTTTAACTCTTTTGTACAGCTCTGTATATGATCTATACATTTGTATATGTTGTACGTAGTATGTTCAAATTTAGTATGTAAGAAAACACATAACACAATTAAAAATTCTCCTCAACAGATTCTACCAGTAAACAGAAACATTCCTGAATTATTTTGCACAGACCTGTATATTACCTATTGGTTTTTATACATGTCACACATTAAGTTGAAATTTTAATTCAGGCAAAAACACGCTTAAAACTGTTGAAATCATACTTCGAAAAATTATCATTCATAGGCGACCTTGTATCCAATTTTTTACATTTACTACTCTGTATATGATTTTATTTATATGCTACAATCATCTGTTAGTTTACTGGATGTAGTTGAGCTTGAAAATGAATATTTCAGATTAAAAAATACCTTTAAGCAATTCACGCTCATTCTCAGTATTGCATACGAATTCTTTGGTGTAGTCCTGTATGGGTCTATAAAATTTATACACACCACGTAGCATGCAAAAGTTTTGTAAAACTTAAAATCGCTTACCATAACTGAAAACGCACTTTCAGAAATCTTCTCTAATCGACAATACTTCGGATACAACATTGTATCCGAAATCTTTTATGTATATCTGTAAATCAACAATAAATGCGCTGCACATCATATTCTACTGCAAGCATCTTTTAGTAAATCGTCAGTAATGTATATCAATTGCACAGTGGAACATAATTAAATGCGAATACTTTTTGCCCGAAGATCAATACGAAAATGAACTCTTTTGTGTGACCCTGTGAATCAGGCATGTCAAACACGTGGTCCGCGGGCCATAATGGAGATTTTTAATTTGGGATTGACCGAAGCAGCAAGTTTGCCGAATACCGAATACCGAACATTCGGTCAAAGTATATACCGAATATTCGGTGTTCGGCAACCGAATACTTAAAAATTTTTAAAACACATTTTTGCATAGCTTTTTTAATAAACTTTTAATTAAAATTAAATTCTTAATAATTTAATTCAGTTACATATTTATTTTTAAATCTAATTACACAAACAAATTAATGACTTCTTTCCACTCACAAATTCATTAACACATCACTTATTTTTATTTTTTTCTATCTTCAATAGAAGAAAGTATTGTAATCGAAATTTTTTTCGACTTCCGGTTTTCGACGGATTTACAAGTTTTAGGGATCAGAGATCACGAAAAACATGTTTATACAAAATGTCTGTCTGTCCGTGAGCCCGTATGTCTGTGTGTCGCCATTGTATCATCAAAAATTATATGAAGTTATGCATAGAATTGAACCATTTTTTCTTTTTTAAGTTTTTGGCTATGGCAATCAGGTCCTCCATTAATTTGGAAAAAATCCGCCGGTAGAGGGCGCTATAATAGCGATTTTTGTGCATTTTAAATATTGTACCATCGAAAAGTGTATGAAGTTGTGCATAGAATTGAACCAAATTTTTTGTGTATGTTTTTGGCCATGGTAAGAAGGTCCTCCCTGAATTTGGAAGAATTCGCCGGTAGGGGACGCTGTAATAATGAATTTTATGCGATTTTTGTGCCTTTTGAATATTGTACCATAGAAAAATGTATGAAGTTATGCATAGACAGTTCTTTTGCAACGATTTGTTTTTATAAAGAAGGACGATATCAAAGTTAACAGAAAAATGCAAAAAATGGAGTAATTCCTCTAATAATACACTTTTTTTAATCATCTTGATTGCGATTTAAAATTTTAAATGTCAGATTTGTGTTTAAACATCTATTTTTATCTGACGCATTTATGATCGTACATAGGGGAGACCGGGAGAATGGCGACACCTTAAGAGAATTTAATTTTTTTTCACGTCAAAAAAATGTTTATTTTTTTATATTAAAAATTCTAAAGCTGAATTATTATCTTTAGTATCTGTATAAATTTAATCGTAATCATAACTGTAAAATAAGCACACATAAAAAAAAAATTCTTTCAACCTCTGTACAGTGGCGGGATTGCCCAGGATACTGGAGTAATTCCGCCACTGTATCGGGGTAATGACGCCGCTTTATAATGACTTATTAAATACATAAAATGGATACTAGGAGACACATAACCTACTAAAAATGTTTAGAAAGCAATAATTTATCAAAATAATGAATAATTACAATGTTCCTTAAGCTAGATTTATTAATGTGCTAAGCTTACAATTTAACTCAAATTGAAAAAGTCGCTGGCATTAACCCGAGAGGACAATATCGTGGAAAACCCCAGCAAAGCCGAAAAAAGAATCGAACTTGTTCAACAAATTGCATCAAAATGTCGGCGAATGGATGTAGATTACGGGTAATATTATCTTAAGTAACTAATGTTTCAATAAAAGGTGTTACCTCTACTCATTTGAAGCTCCAAAATAAGAATCAACTAGATGAAAACAAAATTTTTCACTAGAACAAGCGAACGACGTACAACAAAACCATTCTCACTCTAGGCACTGTTTCTATTGTTGGCCGCTACAGTGCAGGCGCAATCACTATCTCAAACTGCCGTTAGTTTTTAAACTAGACGTTGTGGCGGCATAACCCCGAGTGGCGCCATTTCCCCGGTATCCCCCCCCTCTATCCTAGGAAGCGTACGAAATCCTTTCTATTTTTTATTTTACTACGAACCAATGAACCTGTAGGTGGGTATGCTCGCAGACCAATGGCATGTGTTACGTTAACAGCAAGGCACCGTGGCGCACGCAGGAGTGGGCAACAGAGCATGTGAACTGGAGGAGAAATAAATGGCGCAATATTCTTGTCTCTGACGAGTCCTGTTTTTCTGTTCATCCTGATAATAGGCATATTTTCATTTCGAGGGAACGTGGCATTAGAAACAATTCTGCGTTCGTGCAAAGAAGTGTCAGATTTGGCGGTGGAGTGATGGTTTATACTGGACACCTCCATGTCATTCGAAATGGAACTCTGACCGGTCAGAGATATAGGGATGAGATCCTCAGACCTATTTTAGTCCCTTACGCTGCAGCAATTTGAGATGACTTCGTGTTAATGGACGACAATTGCAGGCCACTTCGTGCTTAGTTGGTGGATGATTTCCTTTTCGAGGAAGGAACCATACGGCTGGAATGGCCAGGGTGGTCTCCGGACATGAATCCAATGGACCATATTCTCCCTTTTGGTTCGAGGCTACAAAAATTCGTCTGCTTAGGAATAACATTCATAACCGCGCCATTGAAAAGCATTGTGGTTAGAAAATTTATGCTAATATTTTATTTTCATATGAAGTTTTAGACTTTTTCAGGGACAGATATGAGTTATACATACGGCTATATGAGAATCATACGGCTGGAATGGCCAGGGTAGTCTGCGGACATGAATCCAATGGACCATATTCTCCCTTTTGGTTCGAGGCTACAAAAATTCGTCTGCTTGGCAATAACATTCATAACCGCGCCATTGAAAAGCATTGTGGTTAGAAAATTTATGCTAATATTTTATTTTCATATGAAGTTTTAGACTTTTTCACGGACAGATATGAGTTATACATGAATTCTTTTCCCTATTTTAAAGCACTTGCATGCACATTTTTCATTTTATTTATAAAATAAAAAATTTTAATTAATAAGTATATATGGATTTTAATTAGTATGTATATAAGTATTTATCGAAAATAATTCGTACAGAATAAATCTGCAGTATTTTACGCATGCATTTATCTGTATTAATGCTGCATCAAATGACGCAATAACGAAACAAACGCGCTAGACACTATTTTTACACCACGTGATTCCCACTGTGACGTCACGAGAATACTGTCCATAGAGCATGCTTAGGACATTCTAGGCAGACGAGTTGCTGACCGCCTACCACCCCAACAAACTCTCCAAGAACTGAAGAGAGCTCTTCTGGAGGAGTGGGACAGAATATCCCAGCTTCTCATTAATAGCCTCATTGACTCCATGCCTCAAAAGTGTGCAACGCTGCTGGCTGTCCGAGGAAACCATACCCCCTATTGAAGGAAACACCTTTTTTTATTCGTTTTTTCTCATATGGACAAATTGTGTTTTTTTTTTTTTTTTTCCTTTTGTACCCAAATGCTTCATACAATGCATTTTTTTCTGTTAAACATGTGTCATTTTTTTCTCATATAGCCTACCACGTCTATCGATCATGTATCAATCATTTAAACAATTTCCCAGCCGCAAGATCATCCACAACCGCAATATCCTTTAATTGTTTTGAGAAGTGGAGATCATTTTTGAGATAAAGTTCACTTTTGAGATAAAGTTCACTTATCAGTCTTAATAAATTTCACATAAATATTGACGATTAATTAATTAATTGTTAATTTGATGTCAAGAAAGATGTCATTAAGAAGTGGGATAAAAAAAATTGTGGTACTGTGTAAAAATGCTGTTGCATTTCATTCTTATGAGTTATTTTGCAAACGTAATTCGTTTTGATATTTTTCATATTGGGATTTATTTTTATAAACACGTAAAGATTTTTACTATTCGTCCCGGCTTATGTACATAAATAACCTTTTTAAAAAATATATATATATAATCAATATGTTTACGGCAGTTACCTGCCTACATTTTCTATTAAGAACAGCATCTCTTACTCATCTCAGTCATGATGTTAAATTAAGATGTCTCATTGTAGATCTCGCAAAGTTACAAGTTATTAACAAATAAATTTAGACATTTTATTCAAACAAAAAAATATTTTTAACTTTAATTTTTTATTTGTCAAAAATAAGTTCATCAAATGCAAATTTTAAAATAATAGTATCAGAATTATTTGATTGACTTCAACAGGAAAATAGGAAAAAAAAATGTTTTCCTGCTTCACTATTTCATTCATTTCCCCTCTCCACCGGTCCTTCATCAAATATAGAATATATGATCAAATACAGTAACACCTCCCTGTACGACCACCTCCGTTAAGCGATCACCTCCTTGAACGAAATTTATTCCCATAGGCCCAATACTAATTTTACCTCCATTCAGAGACTATCCCAGTTGAACTCCCTCCATGAGCGACCCATTTCTTTGAAGAAAATGAAACAAATTCCGTTTTTTCCTGGTCGTTTGAAGAAGGTTTTATTAGAAAAATAATTCCGGAGGGCGCACTATTCATCAAACTTCTCAGCTAAGTATTATATATTAAAAAAAAAAAAAAAAAAAAAAAAAAAAAAAAAAAAAAAAAAAACGGTAATTTTAAGTGTTTAAACCCCTTTGTGGCTTTTTAAACAATAATGGTTGTATTTATGACGCTAATTATCAACACCAGGGATATAGGCCCTAAGGGGGGGCTGATGCCCTTCGTGTGGGCCTTTCTAAGGGAACCTAGCCCGTATTGACGCTTGGAAATCCAAGGTTCGAAGAAAACCACGAAACCTTCGAACGATTAGGCCGAAGGGCGCGATTGGGTTCGAACCCAGCATCTCCCGTCTACCAGCTTCGAGAGCAGAACCTCTCGGCCACTGGCGGGGCTTTATACAATGAATTTAACGCTGATGACGAATTAAGACTGACGGTCAATGAACTATCCTGCTATATTCTGTTAGGAAACTCTAAAATAAATAGATAAATTAATGAAATCGTCATTATTCCTGTCAAAAAAAAAAAAAAAAAAAAAAAAAAAAAATTGCATTTATTTACTGAACTTCGAAAGGGCTTGGAAATAAAAGTTATAAAAGATAAAACCATAAAATCATAGCAAACACCAATATATTCATTTTTTTAACTCTGCAGTAATTAACTTATGTAATTAACTTTTGTTTTGGCACTTAAATTTTTATATTTTTTTTCTAATGTGAAAAATAAATTTTAGTAACATTAATTGTTACCCTTTTTCAACAATTAAAATATAGATTTAAACATGACCTATATTAAGAGACCAGCTATTGAAGCGACCATTTTTTATTGGAACGGAACGTGGTCGCTTTATGGAGGTTTTACTGTATATCATTTGAAGCATTTCTCGAACATGTAATTCCGCCTTTACAGAATTTTTTTTTTCTTTCTTTCCAAGAGACATGTAATTTTGATAAGTTTCATTACAGTGCTTGGTTTATATTATCTTTCTAAATTATGTAGAGGAAAGTAGGGGAATGGCGCTCACGGGACAACATGAATAGCTAGTCAAATTTAGACAAAAAAAAAAATCAATATTTTATTAACGAAGTATAACTCCAAATTCTATTTTACTACTGTATGGTGCCTGAAATGGGCCTTTTGTTTTATAATGGGGAGCTGGATGGCTTGCTACTTCTGATCCTGATATTTCTGTGCTTTTATGTTTCTGTTTGTTATTTTTCTACTGTAGGTAAGGGGCCTTCGGCCCCAGGCACTGCGAAAATTGTTCTTCCAAGATCCAAGATATAACTCCAAAGCATAAGGAACAGTTTGCAATCAACTAATTTGCATAAAAGTTTAAGGAATTTTTTTTATCATTTTATTTAAATAACCATCGATTGAGTGGTAATGCCCGACATGGTAGGGTAATTGCGCTCAGAGTTTGAATACAACATTTAAGTAAGACAAAAGTCACATATGTAGTTGTGTGGGCTGTTTATACCACTGCAGACTTTTTGTGACCACTTTACACATATTGTGCACACATATTGTGTTACACATATAGTGAGGTACTTTTTTAAAATTTAGGTTTTTTGATTTCCGCTATTTTTTTTGAAATCGTAAAATTCTCCTTATTTAATGACATATTAATTAAGGTGAAAACAGGGGAATTTTACTATTTCAAAAAAGTGGTGTTAATCCATAAATTTGAATTTTAAAAAAGTTGCCCACTGGCAACACTTCTTCTGGAATTCCACGCGAGCGCCATTACCCGTTATCGCCATGTTGGGTTTTAATGCATTATAATTGGCGTAACAACGCACTACAAAAATAAATAAAAGCATGAAAGTACAGCTAAATGTATATATTTTGTAGACATAATGAGTAAATTGATGTTTGAAAATAAGAGTGTACACTTACTTTCAAGTTAGATGTTGTAGAATTTTATAATAAAACAACTGCAAACTAATAACGTGAGGACACAAAAATACTTTCCTTCCAACGGTCACTATATCCTTACTGGGAACTTACGATGAAGTTCGCTAGGTGCCGGTACCGATCGCACGTTTACAATTCTATTCTGTTTAGATATATTGGGTGAGCGGGATTACCCTTCCGAGCGTCATTACTTTCCCCTACTATACAAAACTATGTAACTAATCATTCTAAACTAAGATTGTTATTATTTTTTCTCAATTAGTTCATTAAAAAAAACTTTTGTTCTTTTTGAAAATCAATAACGCGGGAGAATATTTTTTACAAGCGACTTAGAATTTTTTGCTGTCTACCAGATTTTATCAAATTTGTAAAGCCCTGAACCATTGAAAAAAAAGGGTTTTGAAAAGATTCTCTTTGCAAAAGTAACTTCTTCTGTTTAGCAGCTTTTGTATAAGAAGGGATTTAGATAGAATTTGTGGAGGATTTCTTCTTGGTCAATTCAGGTGAAAAGCTTTGTTTACTGGATAAAGTCGTTGCTATTTGAAGGAGTGGCGTTACAGAATTTTTTTTTTATATATATATAGCAATTTGAATTGCTATAGAGATGGTAGAGGTATTGTGGATAGCGGAATGTAAATTTCGCTACTCACTGACAGTTCTTTAAACTTACTTTGGATTACAGTTTAACACACCCAATGCGCCGTAAACACGAGAGTTTCTTATTTTTTTCATACAATTTCAATGGACGGTTTCTGTCATGACGTCAATCATGACGTTTTGGTTGGAAACTGACTCCAAACAAATGGTTGCTATGTTGTATTTTCTATTTTATTTTTATATTATAAGTAGGGTAGGTGGGGCTAAAGACAGCTCACGGGGTAAACACACGCACTGACAAATTTAAAATAAACGGAACGTTCTTTGTTTAATTTTTACTGGTAAACGGCAGTTAGGTTACAATGCTACCAGTTGTGTGCTGATAACTTGCGACGAAAGTAGCGGTCCGGGCAGAGAAAATGAGGTAAATTACAAATTTTCATTTTTGATGTAATATTTGTAAAAAATTAAGTGATCGTTGAGCTGATATTACTGCAAATAATTACAAATCGTAATATTCAGTGGAGAACGGAAACTCTTTATCTTCTAAATGCCGTGAAGTTTACCTCGATTGCATTTGTTTCAACTTGAAGTTTGCAATGGGGAAAAAACCCGCATACGTCTTTAGGCAAAGATACGCACGAGTTCTAGATGCGGAGTTTTGTCCATCGTTTTACATAGGTGCAAATCTGTCTCAAATTATGTTATGAGAAACTTGTATGAAGTATAGATAAATATCTGATTAACGTAACTTTTTTTCTTTTCAAGTTAAGTTTTTTTAAATAATGGAACTTAGGTATCTATCTACCCACTTTTTAAAAGCATTCTATTTGTTCCATAAAACGCTTTTGTTTTAACTCTTCTAACGAGCAGGGCATAAACAGTCCTCCAATTATCTGAAGCGGATAGTTTTGATGTTGCTTTCGGCTCTACGTAGTCAAAATTATTTTGGGTACTTTTGGGTTATAGCGGCCTCCACAATTACGATTTGCCAAGATCATCGCAAAGCTTATATATCCATCATATATACGCATATACTATATACTCTACATTTTCATATATGATCTATATACGTCATATACATATTATTTACGTCTTATATGCCATATATATACATCTTATACCCATGCCATAAATATACGTCATAAAAGCGCCATATATGACTATAAATGGGCCATATGTGTCACTAAATGTCATATACATCACATATTATTATATTGTCATATATGCTTTATAATGTGGCTATAAATTTTGGTTGCTTGGTGATTCGTCCTCGGGGGCCGCTATAACCCAAAAGTACCTTATTTCGTTTCACGATAATGGTGACCATGGACGATTTCATAAGATACAGCCCAATAGTTACAGATTTTGTGAAACGATTGGCAATGCTTTAATATGCATTGCATGATGTTCAACTTCTTTTATTTAAGTCGATCGAAAATAGTTCTGCTAAATACCAATTTAGCATTAGTTTCGGAGATAACTTGACAAAGTTTAACATCAAGTAATCGTTTTATACATTTTTAAACATTTTATACATTCAATAAAGCTTTCACTTAACTCATTCGTTTTAGTGGAAATGGGATAAAAAAAAATGGATATATACGTATATCCATTTTTTAAAAAATGTGTCTGATTTAACCCTTTATGTCGCAAATTATGAATTCATGAAAATTTCATCTTCTAAAGCATTTTTCGTGAATTTTTGAAACTACATTAGAAGATTTACACTATCATTTAATAAATTTTAGAAGAATTTTGCGAATTAAAATTAGTTAATTAAATTTGAATTTATAGGAATTTTGTGCAATATTTATAACTCCACTCAAAGCTTTTATTTAAAATATTTTTTTCAGTATTTTGTAGAATTAGGAAATGTACAAATATAATGTTCTTACAATAGAAATATTTCCGAATTGAAACTCTCCCCCCAATCTAGTCAATAAAGCTGAAAAGATGTAAAGGAAAAAGAAATCATCCTTTTAATAATATTTTTGTTTTGTGCAACCCATAATGCTTTTGGAACATGATAAAGTAATGCATCTATAACTCATTCTGAACTGTATTACTACTGATAGATGTATTAAATTAATTTTGTAACAAGTTATTTTAATGATACCTTCGGGACATAAAGGTTTAAATCTCTTTTTCTATATTCACGGATATTTTAAAACTGTTCGCTAATCTCAAAAATATCATTTGTAAAATCTCTTTTATGTTAAAACTTTTCTCTTGTTTTGTTGAGCACTTAAAAAAATATGTACATATAGTATTTCTAAAACTCATAACAAATATTTTGAAATGAAAGCACTGACTGTGTATTTCTCATATGTGGAAGACGGTAATGTAGAAATTTAAACATATATTTCCCATATTTCATGATGAAGTCATCTCTTAAACGAATGAACGGAATCAAAGAATTATTTTTGTAGTGTTTGACTTTTTATCGATTCTTTTAACTATTTGTCGAAATAGGCGAATTTTGAAGCCATAAAAATTACTTAAAAAATACTTACGCATTTAAGCTGGTTATAGCTTATTTCAAAATTTTTAATCAAGATTAATGTAAAGATTAATCATGCAAAGGTCACGTTTTATACGGGATCATTCACACAAAAGTCCTCCCGGCCAGTGCCGGGAGGAAGAGGTAGCTTTCATATTCCTTAATTTTAAAAATCAAGCTTATATTATTCAAACACACGAAACTCAATCTAGTGGAAACCGATTATAGGAGATTCAATACTAATTTTTATTAATACTAAATCATTATGAATGAGAATTTCGCGAAATTAGAGCAGCTTTATCCAAGCTGCTTTTATTTAAAGTAACTTATATTTGGTTGCCGAATTCGGCGATATCTAGAAGTTCCTGTCATTTTAAGACAACATGGTGGATGAGGCTAACAAGTGAACTTGGTCGAGACCTTAGTAATTCCTGTGCACATGCTCACTCACATCGGAATCGGTTGATATATACAAGTGCTGTCGCAGGTAAAAAATCAGATTTTTCAAAATGTCACCCACATTAGAAATTGAAACTGCTATATCTGAGCCATTTTTTAAGATAAAGACAAAACAAAAAATGCTCCGGAATCCTTGGTCAAATACTTAAGAAAGAAACCTTTTTCAATTTCTAATTTTTTTGTACCTAACTTTAAATATAATTTTTTATTTAATTTAATGGCCTCCATTTTGAAACAAGATGGCTGATGAAGCTGGCCAGCGAACTTGGTCGAGACATTACGATATACTATCCACATGCCTTCTTACATCGAAATAGGTTAATAAATACGCGTGTTATGACGTGACAAATATCAGATCGTTTCAATATGTCAGCCATGCTAGAAATTCAAAGTGCTATAATTGAACCATTTTTTAAGATATATACGAAACAAAAACTGCTCCGGAATCTTTGTATCAAGGTCAAACACATAAAAAAAATCTTTTTCATTTTTCAATTTTTTGATAACTCATTTTATATTTAAAATTAATTTTTTTTTTAAGTGGCATCCCTTTTGAAATAAGATGGCGAATGAAGCTGGCCAACTAACTCGGTCGAGACATTGGAATGTTCTATGTACAAGTTACATCCAAATCGGTTCATAAATACGCCTGTTATCGCGTGACAAAAATCAGGTCGTTTCAAAATGTCAGCCACAATAGAAATTCAAAATGCTATAACTAAGCCATTTTTTTAGATACAGACGAAACAAAAACTGTTCCGGAATCTTTGTATTAAGATCAAACACATACAAAAAAATTTCATTTTGCAATTTTTCGGTACCTTATTTTAAATTTTAAAATTAAAAAAAATTTAAATGACCGCCATTTTGAAACAAGATGGCGGATGAAGCTGGCGAAAGAATTCGTTCGAGACATTGGTACGTATTATGTATACACCAAGGTACATCCAAATCAGTTCATAAATACGCCTGTTATCGCCTGACAAATATCAGGTCGTTTCAAAATGTCAGCCACGCTAGAAATTCAAAGTGCTATAACTCAGCCATTTTGTAAGATATAGATGGAACAAAAACTGCTCCGGAATCTTTGTATCAAGGTCAAACACATAAGAAAAAAAATATTTTTCAATTTTCAATTTTTTGGTACCACATTTGAAATTTTAAATAAAAAAAAATTTAAATGGCCGCCATTTTGAAACAAGATGGCGGATGAAGCTGGCCAACGAACTCGGTCGAGGCATTGGTATGCACGCAGTTACATCCAAATCGGTTCATAAATACGAGAGTTACAGTGTGACAAAGATCAGATATATATATATATATATATATATATATATCAACTTTTAAACGGAGGGTGGTTTCGGGGTCTGGGGGTCATGATCGATGAAAATATACCAAAATTTTTTGAAATCGCTTATCTCCGAACGGCTGTAATAGGTAGCTTATTGTAATGAAAGTTACCTAAAAAGGTACAAAATAGCAAGAAAAAAATCTATTTTATAAAGGTATGTAAAAATTCATAAAAAATGCAAGGATATTTTCATTTATGCTTAATAAATAACTTTATATATTAGTGATGAAGTATTCTATTTTCTTTTTCCCTTAATTCTCACATGGGTACGGAGACCAACGGGAAAGGACATTTACATTTCAAAAATTTAAATGAAGACATAACTGAGTAATTATTGGACGTAGTTGGTACATATTTATTTTTTATTATTAAACTGTCAAGTGTCATTCTCACAGAAAAGGCAAAATTGGCCAATAAAAATTGTTTTAAACTATTGTTTCTGAAAAACATTTCGCATCAGGATTTCATTACTTTACAAACTTTTCTTCTTATTTCACACCCCTCTTACACTGCACATGATATCTGATAAATGTCAGATAAACTAGACAATGACAAAATCAGTAGTTAGAGTAGCCGCCAGTGTTGTCTATAACCGCGGCCACACGCCTCGGCATCAAAGAGGCATTGGATGTCTCCTTGGGGTACAGCAGTCCATGCGGCTTCCACATATTGCCAAAGTTGATCTGGTGTAGCAGCGGGTGTTGTATCCCGGGCCAGTCGTTGTGCAAGCATGGACCACACGTTTTCGATTGGCGATAGATCGGGAGAACAAGCAGGCCAAGGAAGCAATTCAATCTGATGGGTAAAGAAAAACTCTTGAACATTGCGTGCCACGTGTGGTCGTGCATTATCCTGTTGAAATATCGCTGATGGCAAGCGCTGAATGTACGGGGGGACCACGGGCTCCAACACCTCAGAGATGTAACGCTGGCAGTTCAGTGTACCGGCAATGCATACTAGAGGGGTGCGGCAGTGAAATTCGATACCACCCCAAACCTTGATACCGGGTGCAGGACCAGTGTGGCGATGCATAACGCAACAGTTTAGCAGCCTCTCACCACGGTGCCTCCAAACTCGAATCCGACCATCTGATGTTGCAGACAGAAGCGAGATTCGTCAGTAAACACAATGTCGTTCCCTTCCGTTGTCCATGTCCGCCGTTCCTCGCACAATTCGCGGCGCAAACGCCTGTGGTTTCCAGTTGGGTAAATGAAGCAATGGACGCCTTGCGGACATTCCACTCTGCTGCAAACGGCGTCGAATGGTACGAGCGGACACCGAATGATGCGTAGCAGACTGAATCTGTTGTGCTATGGTTCGTGATGTGGCTGCGCGATCCATCACTGCCATGCGCACAATTCGCCTGTCATCACGGGCAGTGGTGCAAGGAGATGGGTGCGATTGGTCCCGTCGGTCCGTCGTTCCCTCCTGCAACCAGCGATTACAGATCCGCTTCACAGATCCAGCGATTACAGATCCGCAGTTGCTTTGTTTCGTCCAACACGTTGACCGATTTCTCTGAAGGATAATCCTCAATCCCTATAGGCTTCCTGCTTCCTCGGTCGAATTCCGAAACTTGGTCAAAAGACGCTCGATGTCTTCAACGAGGCATAGGTAAATAGTACCGTACTTGAAATCGCCAATCTGTTCGCCATTCTGTGCGAGTGGCGCTACGGTCGCCCGTGATGTGCGTCTGCGCTGCAATGCTAATGATTTGCATATTTCATCGCCGCAAACGTATGATGTAAATTTCACATGAGTTGCATGCTTCCTTCAGGGTGTTGCATTTTGTGTGGCCAGCAGTGTACTTTGCTTTTCGAATTGCTAAAACAGTGCATTTCTTTTTATTAAATGCTATGTTAACGCTGTCTAAAATTTGTATCATAACTGTAAATTAGCTTTTTCTTACCTTATTTGTGATGATCACGGAGTATACATTCACAAGGGAAACACTTTTGGTGTTGCTCGCATCTAGCATCTGACCTGGTGCGTTTTGTAGCATACATAAAAGTTAGAGAACCGATAAAATTTCTCTGTTAAAATCATATTTTATATACTTTTTATACTTTTAATTTTTTATTATTACATTTTTATTTGTTTATTTCACGCCAAAAGTGAGTTACGTCGCCAAATATGGCGCTACAATTTTTCCGACCGCTTTATCCAAAGAGTAAATATACAGTACATATTACTAGTATACAGATTGCGATTTTTTTTTTTTTTTTTTTTTTTTTTTTTTTTTTTTTTTTTTTTTATAATTGATAGCATAAGAAACAAATATTAGGTTTTTATTTCTTTTTCTATGCAGACGATAAATATATAAGTAATAAATATTAATTCTATAAAAGCTTCGAATTACACAATTTAGAAAAATTACTGTTGCTAAATATATCGGACATTGCAATTTCTAGCCATTACAAATTCAGCTATGACATTTGGCTAGGGTTGCCGTAAAGCTCTACTTTTGAAAATAAACGCCAACTGTTTCCCCGCCAAAAATATGAATATAATGTTACAATTTTTCAAAATCAAATTCCTGAGTTTTTGAAGGAATTTTCGAACTTTTTTAAATATTTTATACTTATTATTAACTAATTTTTATTTTTAAATGCTTTTCTTTAAAAAAAAATTCAATGTTAATAGTCCGATAAGTGGTCTCGAAAATTGCATTTTCCGAAAGTTATGCTGCTGTAAAATCAAGAAATATTATTTTAACAGAAAAATTTTATCGATTCTCAAACTTCATAATACAGGTTTTTAAAATGCACCAGGTCTCAATGCTAGGTGCGAGCAACACCAAAAGTGGTTCCCTTGTCAGAACTTTGCCAAACTCCAAATGTGACTAATGAATTGGGAAAGATTCCATAATTTCACAACAGAACAAAGAATAATATCGAAAAAAAGAAAAAGATATCTTTCTACCAAACTATTTAATAGTGATTTGGCATGTAGAGCACTATGGCATCTATGTCATCTATTGTCATCTATGGCACTTTAAAAAAAGAATATATATATATATATATATATATTTATTTTCAGTGTACACGGTGGGAGACTATATTTATATCACTTTCCATTTTTAAATTGCAAATGATGTTATTCCAGATTTTGTATAATGTTTGTACAAAATGATAAGGTACAAGCAAAATACCAAAAAAAAAAAAAAAAAAAAAAAATGTCTATTTCGATTTTATTTGAATGGAATCTAAGATTTTCGGGTAGTTTAAGTATCATATTGTTTGAATTCTTTTTTATTTAAGTTCAATCAGTTTAACCATGTATTAACGTTAAATGTAGAAGCAACTGAATGAAATATCTTAATATCAGTCCCTTCTCGGGCCTACAGGATAAAATATAAAGTATTTTTTTAAATTTGTTCAAATTGTTAAAAAATAAAATTATGTTTTTGCTTAATTATATTATACCTTAGTTCATTATATATATATATATACATATATATATTTTTTAAATGTCGTGCATCTGCAAGGGAAATTTTTTAAAACTTATTTTTAAGTTGTTTTTATATTCTCATCGTACTTAGGATCATCATCGGGATCTCTGGCCCCTAAAACGTGTAAATGCGTCGAAAATCGGAAGTCGAAAATTTTCACGAATCCAGTACTTTTTTCTTGTAAAGATAGAAGAAAGTAACAAGGTGCAATTGTTTTTAACTTGTAATAAAATTTGCTCAACATAAATACCGACATTCATAAAGTGGATGGAGAAAGATTGAAAATGTGAACCTCGGAGCACATAATTGCTGAAATTGCTCATTTTTTCACGACCGTTGGCACCCTGTAAGATTAATAATAAAATACGTCTATTTTTAATGATCAGAAAACGTAAAAAAAAAAAAAAAAAAAAAAAAAAAAAGCAGAAAATCGCTGATCTGCGGAAAAATCTAATTAGTACAAGAAAGTTTCGTCTACTTTTTCTTTTAATATTTATATTTTTTTTTTCAGCAATGTTGTTTGCTTCAGTATGAGTACCTATGCTAATATAGTGCAGAAATTTTACCATGAGGATGTGTCTGGATTCATAATATAGTATAAATAAAGGAAAATAGTTGTGAATAAAAATAGTAACGGTTTAAAATACCTTTAAACTTTACTTGCGTATTGTTATAAACCGAAATCAATTAATTTTCGTATAAAAAAGCACAAATAAATGTACAAAAATTACTTTCAGGTGCGTACATATAGTATAAAATTATTTAAAATGCATTAAAAATATCTTAAAATACATTAGAAAAACCGAGAACATTTTCAGCCTTTACAAGGCCGTCATCAGTGGGATTTAAATGTTGTTATTATTTTCTTTGCGATTATTCGAGAATTGTCTTGAAGAAATCATTGTAATTTATAGGTTATAGGTACGTCAGGTGAGATGCCAAATAAAGTTATTCAAATTTACAACAAAACGAACTTTCATCTATTATGCAGCAAATATCTCCAGCGTACTCCATGTATATTTTGTATGATAGTGCATCGTTACAAGCTGTATCTTTATTAGCAATTATTTCAATTGATTCTCTGATAACTCTCTCTTATAATCTTTGTACCTTTATTTACTCTTTTTTGTATGAATTTTAATTATTTAACTCAAGGGGAATTTAGCACTAATAGAATTTATAAAATTTTAACTTTCATTTATTCAATTAATTTTCGTGGATAATATTTATTTCTTACATGTTCATGTGCATTTATATTTCAATAACTGTGTTACATACAAAGCATAGTTCAGCTTTTTTGGTGAATTTCAACTTTCACGCCTGACTTTAGTAGTAAAAGCAGAGATGCATTTACTATAGAATTAACATACTATAAAACATTTGATTGTAAGACCAATGTCAGACGGGCGTCTTTTTTGCTGCTTTTTTTCTTAAGTATTATCCATTCGCAATGCTGGTCTAATAATGAAAACAAAGCTGTATTTATTATCGCATTACTTGATAAACTGTATGATTTTAGTAGCACATATAGCAAAGCTGTATAAACACTGCATATTACAAAATAAGTCCTTTGATTTTAATAATGAAAACAAAGCTGTATTTAAGCATAAACTATTTGCTTCTAGCAAAAAAAGAAAAAAAAAAGTTGCATTTAGTGTAACATTATTGTAAAATAAGGCATTTGACTTTTACTTTTTAGAACTCTTTAGGGCCTCAGCACTCTTAAAATTTATATATATATATATATATATATATATATATATATATATATATATATATATATAAGACCATTTTTAACATTTAATATCTTGAAATGTATGATTTTAAAATACAGTTTTTGGAGGGATAAAGGAAGTATGTTCTTTCATTTCATATATTTAAAAAATTACTAGATGCAGAATTAATATTTATAGGGTGCTTCAAGCTGTCAGACATTTGTCGAGCAGAATATTGGCATGATAGCTTACGTGCAGGATTACAAAATAAATTTTGCACCTAGAATAAAAATTTTGGTGCCTTCAAAAATGGCGTCATATCAAATTTCCAAGTTCTCTCTCCCCCAACCCTCAACGAAAACCCTGACCAACACCCTAATTTTTTTTACTGGGAGCCTAGGGCCCTGTTTTAAAGTATACTTCAGATTGTAATAATTACCCTGAACCTAAATAAATTTGTATTTAAAGCAATGTTATATTTTAATACAAAGTTGTATTTAGATAATACAAAATTTTGAAAATTTCAACAGTATAACCACCTAAAGAAAAATATTTTTTTTAGCAGTAAAAAGAAAATTTTAGGTTCAGCTTATGCAGACTAACATATTAAACATATCTTTTGAAAATTTAATGATAAAATATTTAGAAGTTTTTGAGATATCCTGCGCGTTATGCTCTAAAACGTCATTTTGAGAAAAATGACTTTCTCAAAGTTTCGGAAACGTCATTTTCGCTCTGAGTTAGTATAATTCTAAAAGCCGTAACTGCTGTTCTAATGGGAATTTCAAGGAAACAATTACATCAAAATGTTCAGAAAAGATAGGAGTTTAACATATGAAAAAGTGAAGTTTTGAAAATTTAAGAGTTTTGAGACTCCTTAAATGCAATGTTCCTTTTTTCTTGTATGATGTATTTTACAATATCAAAATGATTCGCAATTTAGTTGTAATATAGCAATTACATGTAAAATAATGATATATTAATTATAAGTAAAAGAAAAATAGAAAAATGATTATATAGACATATTAAAAATGGGTTTGTAAATAGATATTTCGGTTACGTGTGGTGAATTTAGATATTCTGAGTCGTGATATTTATGCCTAAGCAACAGTTAGTTACTTTCGGATATAAAAAAAAGGAACGGAAAAGAAAATCTGCCAAGTCATATCAGATTTTATTCCACGTGCCAGATTACTATCACACTACTGTGAGCGGTGGGAAAAAAAAGTCTTTTTCTATTAGATTTTTTTTTTTTAAATGATGATAATCGGTTTATAAACTTTTTCTTTTCTGTGAAAATCTATGTGCAATGTTTTTCAACCTTTTTCATTTCACCGCACACTTAACCCCTCTGCCACAGTGTCCTTTACAGAATTTTTAATCTTTTATCACCGCTATTCCATTGAAGATTTTTGCCAACTTTAATCGCAGAAATTTAGTGATTACATAAGGGAAATTTTGACAATAAATTTTTCTCGTAGGAATAATTAAAGATTCTAAGCCCCCTAAACATCAAGTATACCCGATGCTAGTTGTAAAAGGGTTAATTAAACTTTCGCGGCACATTTAAATATCAATAACAAGTAATAAGAACGAAAAATCATACAGCAGTTAGAGATTATGAAACACTTCCCAACACTAACAGAATATTATAAAGAACTTTCATTTTTTTACACAATTAAATGAAATATCTATGCAAACAATTAAAAAAGAAAAAGAAAAATGCCCAGTTAAACTGATGGCATCGAGCTCACAGGCTATTCACATTAATTGTGTATTATACTCTTATTTCAAAGAATGAAGCCCCTAGAAAAATAATTAAGAGGGTATTAGCTTCCCCGTTTCCCCCCCCCCCCCTTTATACTTTACCAATAAACCTCCAAATCTAATCAGGGAAACGATAATCCTGTATACCAAATTCGAAGCAAATCAGATAATTCTGCATAAAAAACCCATTTAGCTAAATTAAGGGAGGATTAACTCCCCCATTTCCCCCCTCTATACCTAACAAATGAACTTCCAAATCTAATCAGGGAAGCGCCTTATCAGAATAAACCGGTATACCAAATTTTAAGCAAATCTGATAATTCTGCATGAAAAACCCATTTGTCTAAATTAAGGGGAATTAACCCACCTTCTCCCTCCCTGTATACTTATCCAATGAACCCCAAAAACTAATCATCGAAGCGCCTTCCCAGAATGAACCTAGAAAAAAAATTTGAAGCAAATCGGATATTTCTATCAAGAGTTATCGCGTTACGTACATACATACATACGTACAGAGAGAACCTTGTGCTAATTCTTTCGTGCAGTCCTGTATATGATCTATAGAATTTAGACATAACACGTAATACACTAAAAAATTTAAAAATGCATGCCATAGCGGAAAATACACTTCCAGCAATTACACTGTACAACAATGAAATTGCCTTTAAATTAAAAGTGTGCACTTCTGTATTAATTAACTCACTGAATAATATCACTATAAAAAACCGTCAGCGGCTCTTGTTTTGGAAATACAGATGGGCAAAGTTAAGTTTTTTGGCTTCAAAAATACGTATTTTTACCCGACTGCCAAGAAGGGTTATGTGTTTCACGCAGGGTTGTAGTGGGTAGATGCCCGGATACCCGCCCAGCTAACCACCCGGGCTGGGTTTTTTATACCCAGCCCGGGCGGGTAGCTGGGTGGGTACCCGGGCAGCAACCCACTACAACCCTTAAGGTTGTTAAAAACCCGGGTTTCTTTTTATAGAAAAACCGAGTTTTTTACAACCCTGGTTTCACGCGTATCTGGGTATGTGGATTTCTTTATACCCTCGAAACTTCCCGACGGTTGGATGTATTTTAATGAATGAGGTCTCTATCGATTCGTCTTAACCGTCCGAGGGTTATAGGCTAGGTTTTGTTTTTATAAATTCAAAATGGCGGTAGAGACGGGAAAAAAATTACGCACCCTATTGGGGGACATATCATTGGATACGTCTTTCAAATGAAGACGATGTTTCATTGGCTATTTTACAGTCAAAAGGTCCTTTTAAATATTACACAACCTGGAAGTTGTGTAGGTAGGATCTCTAACCTTCATAGACATCTCTATAGGCCTCATCAAAACAGTGTTTATAGATAGGAATTAACAATTAAACACAATTTAAAAGTCATCAATACAAGTAAATAAAAAACATAGGTAAGTAATATAAAAAATAGTTTCACATTGATGAGAAATAATTAGTTAGTTTGCTTTTTACGCCGTCGGGTTTTCTAATTCTTTTAATTTAATTTTTACTTGTTAAATTAGTATTTAAAAAATACATGAAACGTAGCCTATAAATTTTTTTACAGAAATCGATTTCTGGAAGCTTCAAATATGTGAATCTACCTCTACCAAAGAATCGACCATTGCGACACATCATATGGTTTTTGAATAAGAGACCCTATCAATTGGATGCGTTTGAAAGCAAAAATGAATTTAAAAATGAGTCAGAAAAAATGCAGTTTGGATTTGAGTACATCCTTAATACGATATCTTTTTCTTCAACCTCTATGTATTTTTAATTTATTTTTGCTGTAAGAAAGGGTCCTCTCCAAAACTTGTAAATATAAAAGTTGTAGATAATATTAAGACAATATATAATAAATTCATGCGGATTTGATATCTTGTGAATTGAGGAAGTTATGGATTTTTTACTTCTTCAAGCCCCCATCCCCCTTTTTGGTTTCGTTTTTAATTTTGTTTTGCGTTAAAAATTGGTCTTATCAAAAACTCGTCAATATAAAAGTTGTAGATAATATTAAGACAATTTATAATAAATTTATTTGGATTTGATATCTTGAGAATTGACGAAGTTATGAATTTTTTCTCCCAAAATCCCTATTTTTTGCGTCCCTTGAGCCCATTTTTAGTTTTATCAAAAATCTGTCATACATATATAAATTTTTGGCCCATTTTTTAGAAGTAATAATAACTTTAAACTGAGTCGATATGTATTATAATTATGAAGTCATGGGGTTTTTTTTCCGTTTTTCACAAAAGCCCTTACTATTTCCACCCTCTTGGTCCGATTTTGCCCGTTAACGAACTGGACCGAAATTTTATGGCCCTTGATTTTATGTATCAGTTTGGAAAAGATTTGTGCAAAATTATGGACGTTATCGTGTGTATAAAAAGGTGATATACTTAAAATAGCACAAAATAATTTTTATTATGTAGGCTATTTAAGTTAATTATAATTATTATATTTATAAGAATGTAAATATTATCTGCAAATTGTGATAATATGAAACCGTAAGGGTCCGCTTTTAAATGTACCATTTAATTAGGCGGGATTTTTGCTGTGCTAAAATGGGATACATGTTTGAGATTATGACATGGTCATAGCAATTCACTTGCTGAGTTTGTCTTAAATTTAAATATTTAAATTTTGTTCATATTGTTCATTATTACGGATCTCTCATTGATTAATTATTTAATTCAATTTACACAGCATGGTAAATTTATGCTTTTTGGTGTATAGTGGATCGGGTACATAATGGAATTCAATTTTTAGCTTATTGCTGGATTCTACAGAAATCGACTATGTTTTTGCTTATATTTGTATTTCATGTACCCCTAAAGAAGTGAAATGCTATATAAGCTTCCTGCTACATCCATCCAATTGTTCTATTATTTGTTTACGATACGTCTTTTAATGGTTCAACAATATTTCGCTGGTTATTTGTATCTTTTGTCTTTAATAGGTTATTATTTCAAAATTTGATGGTTTTTCATATGTTTTATATGGATTAATCGTTCGCAATGTGCTAGTGAATTAGTGGTATTGTGCTTGATTTTGTATTACAAGTTAAAGGTTCCATCTTTATTTTGTATAATGTTAGTGTTGTGTATTGAAGCTAAATTTATTAATTTAATTTTAGTAATTGGATATAGATGATGAATTGCAATTTTTTATATATATATATATATATATAGATAGATAGATAAAGTTTTTTACTGGGGGCTGGTTTTGGGTTCTATGGGCCATGATCGGTGTAGATCTGCAAAAAATTTTCCGAAATTCCAACATTGGAGAGAGATCCCAATAGGTAGTATTTGATACGAAATCTTCCTAAAAATGCCCGCATTGCTGTTCGTTTTGGAACAATATTAACAAGTTGGAAATTGCTCGTCAAACGTGGCAAATGAGGTGCGTTCGTACTATAACTAGTTTTATAATTATTTTTTGCACCCCATATTGTACTGAATGTGTATTTATTTGCAATTCATCAGTGCATAGTCTGTAACATCATTAAAATGCACTTGCAATAATTTTTCCCCATTCCCCTTAATGTAACGGAAAAATTTTGACTATCCCTGTAATTAAGCTATACATCCGATTTTCATGAAATTTGAAATGGCTCGACAAAATTTTGCAGCAATTATATATTTAAAATTTCAGCCCATTCGGAAAGCTGTAACATCATTAAAATGCACTTGCAATAATTTTTCCCATTGGCTTTAATGTAAAGAAAAAATTTGACTGTCCCTGTAATTAAACTATACATCCGATTTTCATAAAATTTGAAATGGCTCGACCAAATGTCGCAATAATTATATGTTTAAAATTTGAGACCATTCGGAAAGCTTTAACATCATTAAAATGCACGTGCAATAATTTTTCCCATTGGCCGTAATGTAAAGAAAAACTTTTGACTGTCCCTGTAATTTAACTATGCATCCGATTTTCATAAAATTTGAAATGGCTCGACAAAATTTTGCAACAATCATATATTTAAAATTTCAGACCATTCGTTTGGGTAGTTTTTGCTCTATTATATGCGGACGGACAGACAGACGGACAGACAGACGGACAGACAGACGGACTGAACGACGACTATAGGTGCTACGTATTTATATAATTACGAACGCACCTAAAAAGGAATTTGACATTAGGAGTTTTAAGGGGTTCCGGGGCTAAAAATTGTGAAAAAAAAATGCAATTTTTTTTATTGGCTTGAAAAATATACTTAGTTTTTAGCGTTAAATATAGCAAACCGCATACTTTTATCTTCATTAGATCCAGAGATATAACACCTTTTGCCTTGGGAAGCGATGCATCAGCTACCCTCTGACGAGAACTTTAACTTCATTATCTCAGAATTAATTTTTTTTACGATTTGTCAACTTTAAAAGAATATATCTAAAGTTCCTTGGATGTATATGATGAAAATATGTATGAAAATTTTAACAGAGATTTTATGCTATATTTCCGACAAATTATTTTCAGGATTTTTAATTTTGAATGATAATTGTGAAAATATGCTATTTAATGCAAAACTGACTCTAAAAATTTTAATTTTTTTTACTTTTTTTTTTTTTTTATATATATATGAAATTCCTAATCAATATGTGAAGAAATCCTGAACACAAATTAAAATGATACATTTTCTGTACACAAAAGTGTAAAAAATTTGTAAATCGAGCAAGTACTTCCAGACTTATATCAAAAATTAAATATGTTTAAAATTTTACAATTTAAATTTAAAAAAAAATATTTAAACTGTTTCAGATTTTTTTTTTTTTTTTTTTTTTTTTTTTTTTTTTTACACGCAATACTCTTATTATATTAAAATATATTTCAGAAAAAAAAATCATAACAAAATCTGTATAAATAAAAAAAAAAATAGAATTTTGAGCCCCGGACCCCCTTAAATGTTACATATGTATACAGGGTGCAATATGTTATCTATTGCCGACCTTTAATTTCTCAACCGTTGGTCATAGACATATAGTTCCAATTACAAAAACGTTTCAAATGAGGTAAATATTCATGTTGTGGCATTATTTAAAGTAAAAAAAATCAATTTTATAAAAATTACGAAATCCAACTTTTTATGCGGTCCCCCAGTCCCTACAGTTATATTTAGTAAAAGTTTACACATATCATAACAGATATAACACAAAAAGTTTGACATTTTTACTACAAAAAATGACACAGTTATTAAATTTCAAAGTTTGAGATTTTTGCACATGATTTTGTCTTTCATTGAGGTATCAATTAAAAGAAAAATTAAAGTAATTCGAGATCAAAATCAGGGTACAATTCCGCTGTCATTTATGTAGTCCTTAGTGAGTATGTTTTATTTTCCGGTTGTCGAGTCTACCGTACTTTGACGTTTGAATGTTGTTCGACCCATAAAAGTTAGTTGAAATTTTTAGATGTCCATTTTTGGTGATTCCCCGATTTGGCGATACCGGCTAAATATTTTTTCGCCATAAAAAAGGTCATTGCACCCTGACTTTGATCTCGAATTACTTTAATTCATCTCTTAACTGATCCCTCAATGAAAGACAAAATCATGTGCAATAATCTCAAACTTTGAAATTTTAATAACTCTGTCAATTTTTGAAGTACAGATGTCAAACTTTTTGTGTTATATCTGTTATGATATGTGTAAACTTTTACTAAATATAACTATAAGGGCTGGGGAACCGTATAAAAAGTTAGATTTCGTAATTTTTATAAAATTGATTTTTTTACTTTTATAATACCACAATATGAATATTTAGCTCATTTGAAACGTTTTTGTAATTGGAACTATATGTCTACGGCCAACGGTTGAGAAATTAAAGGTCGGCGATAGATAACGTATTGCGCCCTGTATATCCAAATTACTTTACTAAATGATTTCCTGTTTGATATCTTAAAATAAAATTTATTGAAAAATCCAAATGTGATGTCAAATTTAGGTCTTAACCCTTTTGCTTTAAAAACACTTTCATCTCTATTTTAAAACAAAATACTTAAAATTTTTTTATACAGGGTATTGCGAATTCGACCTACAAATTCAGAGGGGTGATAGTAAGTGTCGAGGAGGAAACTGAAGATGTTTGACTATACTTAAAAGGGTTGACCGAAGGCCTTTATTTACCTTTTCTTTTCTTTGCTGATAAGCACAAGGTGGAAACAAATTGTAAGACTTTTCTACTAACTAATCTTGTTTTTCAGCCATTTGTGTTGATACAAAAAAAAAAAAAAAAAAAAAAAAAAAAAAAAAAAAAAAGCGGAATTTTGCAATACCCCCCCCCCCCCCTCCCCCGCTCCTCTTTAAAAAGAAAAGCAAGTTTTCCATTTCCCAGTCGTAAGTTTCTATTCTTGGTATAACTAAAGTTTAACCTTTTATGTACTGAATTATGAATTCCTAAAAATTTTATCTTCTGAAGTATTTTTCGTGAATTTTCGAAACTACATTAGAAGATTTACATAATCATTTAATAAATTTTAGAAGGATTGAAGCATTTAGAATAATTAATTAAATTTGAATTTATAGGGATTTTGTGCAATATTTATAACCCCACTCAAATCTTTTATTTTAAATATTTTTCTTAATACTTTGTAAAATTAGGAAATGTACAAACATAATGTTCCTCAAATAGAAATATTTCCTAATTGAACCTCTCCCCCCACCCCCACCCCCCACCCCCCAACGCCAAGAAAGCTGAAAAGATGCAAAGCAAAAGAAATCATCCTTTTATAAATATTTTTGTTTTGTGTAACCAATAATGTTTTTGGAACGAGATAAAGTAATGTATCTATAACTCATCCTAAACTGTATTACTACTAATCGATGTATTAAATGAATTTTATAACAAGTTATTTTAATGGTACTTATAAGTACCGTCAGTAGATAAAGGGTTAGAAAGATTTTTCTTTTGGTTTATAATGTACTTAAACCTTTTAAATACGGATCGGGACAAATACGTCCTAGTGGACTAGTTTTAAATTCTATTCGTAGTACCACTTTTTGAAAAAAAAATCAATGGCATACACTTATACTAGAATATATAAGAAAAATCTACCACGAATAGAAATCTTTGTAAACTGTGGCATTATTGAATGTAAAAATAATCACTAGTCGTGGCCTGTATCAAAGAGCTAATGATTTTAAGGTTATTTAAATCATTATCACTAATTCAGTGGTGGCTGACGCTGAGTGGACAACATTTCTAATTAACAGTATATATAAATATTAAACAGACATACATACAATGAATACAATAATCCCATTATTGTAGTTATTGTATGTATGTCTGTTTAATATTTATATATACTATTAACCGTTGAATGCAGGCTTTATTTATGTGTCTTTTATTATATATTGTAGTGTGTGTGTATATTTCTTGCCGTTGATTAAAGCTAGTGTTGCCATTGCCAATCCCACTTTCACACACACAAAAAAAATGCAACAGGGAGACAAAAGAAAGCAGGTCAGCAGCCCTTCTAACTCGGAGAATAAAAATACAGTAAATCCTTTGAAAACGGAATTTGGCTATAACGGAATCTTGACTTAATCACATAAAAATCACAGTATGGATGAAATATCCTGTAATTACCTGCTAAGACCGAAACCTCTCTAAAAGAAAATCTTTTTCCTGTCATTTGTGATTACCTCTTAGTAGGATTTACTGTACTATATAAACATAATTTATCTTACACGGTAAAATCTGTGAGCGCGGAATCACTAAGAACCAAAGCTAAATTCTGTTTTGGAGAGGTTTCCGGTTCAGCAGTTATAATTTTCAGGTATTTCTTCGGTGGGGACTGTGATTATTTTACGTTTAAAACATGATTCCTTTGTATCCTCTTCGCTACCTGTGTCCCCATATGTGGACCTCTATTCTTTTCCTCATAAAAACTAAACTGCTTGAATTTTTTGCATTGTTACTTCATTATTAATAAATGAATGTTTTTTCTTTAAAAGCAAACCAATAAATGGCAACATTTATGCTATTTTCCTCATAAAATAGATGTTATTTTCATCTGAGTTTGGAAAATGCCTTCAAGTAGTAGTATGGACAAGAAATTGAAAAAATTTCATAATTGTATTTAACTTAAATCCTTTACAATAAAATGTTTTGAGTATTTGTATATCATTGACTTGTTTAAAGGCCTTAAATTTTTGATTGTGTTAATTTAGGTTAGTGATAATTAAATTGATATTTAAAGGGGATTTGTAATTTTAGATTCCTATTTGTGAACCTAAATTACTAGTTACCTGAAGTATCAATTTCTGAAAAGTTCCTTTTTCTGTCATCTGTGATGTCATTTTGTTTGTTTAAAACCAATGAATGAGTATTTGTAGTATTACTTTAGCTTTGGGAACGAAGAGGATAAACAGCTTCCATTATCCCAGGTTTTACTGGACCACATACTTTAAAATGTGTAAAAACAGAAACGTTAGGAACCGGAAATATGCTTTCTTTTTTAACAGGTTTCCGTCTTAGCAGGTAGATTTTTCCGATATTCCTTTCAACATGACCGTGAAATTTTTTCATTATAGACAGGTTCTGTTCACATAGGTTTCACTTTATAGGTTTACATAGGTTACACATAGGTTTTATAGGTAAATCCGGACGTTCCGCGTACGAAAGGATTCCTGGTAATACTATTTGAAGCACATATTGCTGAAATTTGAGCGTCCTGCGCAGTGCTTCTACGGGACGGGTTGTCAAATTCTTGAAAATCCGGACGTTCCGCTTACGAAAGGATTCCTTGTAATACTATTTGAAGCACATATTGCTGAAATTTGAGCGTCCCGCGCAGTGCTTCTGCGGGACGGGTTGTCAAATTCTTGAAAATCCGGACGTTCCGCGTACGAAAGGATTCCTGGTAATACTATTTGAAGCACATATTACTGAAATTTTAGCGTCTCGCGCAGTGCTTCTGCGGGACGGGTTGTCAAATTCTTGAAAATCCGGACGTTCCGCGTACGAAAGGATTCCTGGTAATACTATTTGAAGCACATATTACTATTTGAGCGTCCCGCGCAGTGCTTCTGCGCGACGGGTTATCAAATTCTTGTAAATCCGGACGTTCCGCGTACGAAAGGATTCCTGGTAAATACTATTTGAAGCATATATTACTGAAATTTGAGCGTCCCGCGCAGTGCTTCTGCGCGACGGGTTGTCAAATTCTTGAAAATCCGGACGTTCCGCGTACGAAAGGATTCCTGGTAATACTATTTGAAGCACATATTGCTGAAATTTTAGCGTCCCGCGCAGTGCTTCTGCGGGACGGGTTGTCAAATTCTTGTAAATCCGGACGTTCGCGTACGAAAGGATTCCTGGTAATAATATTTGAAGCACATATTACTGAATTAAAATGTTATGCGCTTATTAAAAAAATAAATATAATATGTTATATATATTTTTATGAACATGCAAAATGTAAAGACATCTGAAAAAAAAAAAAAAAAACAGGGTTGCGGAGTCCTTGGGAAAAATGGCCGACTCCGACTCCGGACTGGCTAATATACTAGTGTGTTCTGTTGGTTAAAATAATGATGGAATATAAAAAAATAAAGCCAAAATCTCATTATTTCGGCATTCATTCTCTTTTTAAGGCTTCAAATATAAAAAACAAAAAAAATCATATTTTCCGAATTTTAAAATTTCGCACCCTCAAACCCGAAAAATCCAACTATTGAAGTCTAAAAAACACAAAATGGAAATTTTACTATTTTGGATCTGCGGACTAAAAAGAAAAAGCGAAATCGTTAGTTACAATTTAGTGGTTTATTTTGCTGTGTATCTTCCAGACTCGAAAAATTTCTATGGAAAGGAGGAAAAATAAAGATGAAAAATTTATTATTTTGGAAATAATTCGGATTCTGTGGATTCTAATGAAATATATACAGTGAAACCTCTCTTTAAGGGCCACCTGACGTTCCATTAAAAATTGGCCCTTATGAGGGGTGGCCCTTGGATAGGGGTGACCAAATTTTTCATTTTTCTTTCTTTTTATCCCACGATTTTTAAAATCTGCATATTCTTTCAGTTAGTTCCCTTTGTTTTTAATAATATTGTTTATTTGATTCTTACTGCAATTAAACCGTGAAACCAATTTTCTTGCAGATGTTCCTTGATCATGACAATTGAGAACTTTGATTTTGTCGTTCAAATCCAAATGTATTGCTTGGCTTGATTTAGGTGCCATAATTGTAAATTTTACATAAGCCTGGTTATAAAATTTCTAGTGTAAAAATTGTGCTTCAATATGCATTCACAGTTTTAGTGAATGTGGAATCAGTTTTTCTAGATAACCTGTTATCCTTTGTGTGCCCACAGCAAAGTGTCAAGTTTAACCCTCCAACTCAACCCCTACTGGTTGAAAGATCAAATAAAGTGGGAGGAGCACCTGTTTGTCTCTCTTGCGGAAAAGTTTGTGGTCCTTAATTGTGTTGCTAAATCCTTCCCCTCTCCCCTGCCTTCTTTGTTGCAAGTACAGTTGTTTGCTGAACCCTTTTGGTTCAGGAATTCAATACGCCTGTTTAGGATTTAAGGCACATGCGAAAAAAAATGGCCTTTATGAGGGGTAGGAGCGGCCCCTAATAGGAGTAAATTTAACATTATGTCTATGGGAAAATTTTTCGTTCCTAAAAATACTGACCCTTAACAGAGGTGGCCCTTGAATAGGGGTGGCCTTTAAAAGAAGTTTCACTGTATATATATATAGAATTATTTTTACCATTTTGGTTTTATTTCGGGTTCTGCAGACCTGAAAAATCCGACATTCAAATAGTAAAAGATAACAAAATTTTCTGTTTTATCGTTATTTTGGGTGCCGCCGATTTAGAAAAAAAGAATTACAATTTCATCTTATTTTGACTCCTGTGTACAAAAATAAGTAAATAAAGGAAGGGTATTTTAGAATTTTGACTTTTGGTCATACAGACCGGAAACATTTCAGGGGAGAAATGCTTTTATTACAATACTATACCGGTTTCTTAGTTCTTTTGCCCCCCCCAAAATAGCACAAATTTATAATTTTCGCATTACCTCCGGTAAGAGATCTGCATGAGCCGAAATTTTAAGGCCCGTCCCCTAAAAAGTTCGGTCTTGCCTTTGTATTTATTGTCACCCCAATCATGCCCATTCTAAATTGTTCCTATTTTATCGAGTAATTTGATTCTTTCAAATTTGTTATAATGGGCTTGTCAGCCTGCTCAGTTTTTTTTATCAGTCTGATCCGGACCATTAATATAAATTGCCTTAATTCTACTTACACGGACTGTTTGGAAAATTGCCTTCATTTTCCGGTTTTTGGGTCCTTGCAGACCTTTGTATCTGGGATTCTATCCGCAAACTCCAGAAATATGAGGGGAAGTATATATACTAAATGTAAAATATCTACTACAGTTATGAATTAAAACAGTTTTCATCTACTCTGTACACGGGTAGTAAGGGGGTCCTGTACTTACTCTGTATCTACCCCTGTATCTACTTTGTACACCGCAGTAAATCTGTCATCTTTAATTTGAGTAGCCTGTATAGTCCATAAATAACAATCATAGCTCATTTTATAGATTTAAAATTATATTTAATTAAATTTCACTTTAAAATGTCAAACAAAAAAATCTGGAGTCAGAGTCGGAATCGACTTCTTTTTTAACGACTTCGACTGCGATTCTTTTGCTCAAAAAATGAGTCCGACTCCACGATTCCGACTCCGTAGCCCTGGAATAAAAGCACCAATTAATATTTATATTATGCTTTTAAATGAAATAGAAAAATGTTTTTCAAAGTGGCCCATCACGATAATAGGAGATAGTAAGACCACTATATATATGCAGGAATTGTAGGAGAGGGCGAGCGGAAATGCACCTGGCTTCGCGCTTATAAGGGGGCCCAACGAGACTGAAGTACTTTTTCCTTAGCCTATTTTATAAAATGTTTTGCTCCTAAAATTTTGGTTTCGATTCCTATACTTATAGGGCTCACAAAGATACAAAAAGTTTCTTTTTAAATTTTTGAAAGTAATTTATTAAGATCCCCAACATTTTTTTTTTTTTTTTTCATTTGGGCTCATTTAAAAAGAAAAGTAGCTGCGCGATTTCAACGAAATCGTCCCCTATCGTTTTTTTTTTTTTTTTTTTTTTTTAATCTAATTTTCTATAGTTTCTAGCCTCCGAGCCTGGTATACGCGCAGTGGTTCTCTCTGCTTCCCCCGCACTCCCGAATTCTTCCACTTTGAAACAACGATCATAGCGGCTAACAAATGTTTACCCCCTGTCTCTGAAAAAAGAAATATGCACGATTCTGTTATTTGTCACGGACTTGTCATAGAAAAATAAGTGATATAATCGTAAAGTGTTCCATACCGTCATTTTAAATTTCATTTTGTAATATTTTATTTTAGTTTTTTTTAAATTTCAAATCAATTTTTCTCTTTTACGTTTTTTATTTCATCTGGGAGATTAAGCCTTCCTTGCCTCCCTCGATCAGCCGCCTCTCCTTTCTTCTTCGGTGGGCTCGGACCTCTAACCTAGCAAGCATCCCTCTTAATTAGGCAGTAATACCTGCTATGACGGAAACCTGCCCGAAACGGAACTTTTATCCTTTGCGCTATCCCAAGTTTATTGTACTTTTTAATGGATAATTGGACTGCACAAGATTTCGCCCTAAAATATTAAAAAGAGTGGAGTATTACAGAATATTTTAATTTTCATTCAATTTCTACTTTCAAATGAAGTACAACGCTCCAAATAAAATGACTTAATATTGTAGTCACGCGATATCACTCCCGACTAATTTTCACTCATTTGCCGAATTGACGGATTATCATACCCACCCAGTAATTGCTATTTTAAACTTCAATGACGCGGGAACCAGCCCCGTAAACGGGTTCTGCGAGAAAATCTATCTCTATACATCACGATTTAGTGGTTCAATTTTATTGTTGGACTGCTTTGTATATCAATTTAATTTCGAGATCTTTTTTATTTTCGTTTACGCTACTGCGGAGAGAAAGTATGAACTGTTCACCTTCTACGGCATTTTGCATTGACCTTTAACTGCTGTTAGCGGTCTCGCAGATCGCTGCTTTTTTTCAATTTTCGCAGTTACGCTTTGTAATTTTCAGTTTAATTACTTTTAGTGGTGTCAAGCGACGAACATAAATTTTTCCACACCAGTAAAATAGGAAAAGTTTTAAATGTATAAACAAATAAGTATTAGCCTTCAACTATACTGGTCTCAGAAATTGTCGCATAGCTACTGTGAGCGAGACTGCTTGATCGAAAGATGAATGAAATCCTGGATTAACTTATGTGAAATAAAGTCCTGCGCGGGTCGGGTACAACCGAACCCGAACCCAAAAATTCCACTTGAAGTCAACTCGCAACCCGACCCGAACCCGACTTAATAAATTTACTCGACTCGCAACCCGACTCGAAGCCGCAAAAATAATTTTCCGCAACCCGACGTATTTCAACCTGCACCCGACCCGAAAACACTATATTTCAATCCGCAATCCGACCCAAACCCGCAATGAAAGGAAAGTAAATCATGTTTTAATGCAATCATGAAAAGTAATCTACCTCTAATACCATTTGTATGTTTTACAAAGAAAAATGAACAAATCTACATTCTTTAATATCCAAATATAGTAAAACCTCTGAATAGCGGAAATGTCGGGATCGATGAATAGAATCAAACATCGAATAAAACTGTCCCGTATTTCCTTTTTTTCGGCTTGCAATGAATCTCTCTTTCTGCGGATTGGGTTCACACATTATAAGAGTTCTTGCGGGTCATATTTAGGTTTGTTGCTAGTCAGGTTGTTAAGATTTTCACAAAAAGTTTGAGCACAACTATGTTTAAGAGGAAAATAAATAAGTCTTTGAATATGAAAGAGTATATATTTAATTTACTGCACGAGAAATAAAAAGTGTATAAGAAATGTGAACATAGATTATTCTTTCTTTAACCCCTTGGGGACGAGCGACACGTATACGTGCCGCATGAAGCGCTCAGAATCCTTGTTTTTTTTCACCAGTAAAATTTTACTGTAAAATTTGCCTTATTTAATCAGCGCATTTTCTCGATTCAAGAAAACACAAATTTCTGTTTTTAAAAAACGGTGACAAAAGATTAAAAATTTCGTAAAAGGCTCCCGTCCCGAAGGGGTTAAGAATCATTTTTTCTTCTTCCGAAATATCAAAATTATTAACATTGTCTTTTTGATATACACAAAAACAAATGTGTCATATTTGTAAAAGATTTTAGCACACATATTATATGTGTGTCGATTTGAGAGATACCCGCTATTCAGAGGTATAAGGCTTCAAATATACAGTAGCTCCCAAAAGTGTTCGTACACTTACGAATTTCAATAAAATAGTGCTCTATCCATTAATTAAACTTAATATTTGAAAATGTGTATTTAATAATAAGATCTATAACTTATTCTTAACAAAATTACATAAAATATTTTTAAAACATAGTAAAACTTTTTTTGAAGAAATAAATAATCAAAAAATAACAAAAAAGTTACCTCACAAAAGTCTTCGCAGACTTTAGCAAAATCTCTATATATTAGTAAATATTGTAATTTTCCTTAAATTAGTACTTCGTAGGATATCCTTTAGCATCCACAACAGCTATTAAACGTCTGGGATAGATTTCACTTTTTTTTTTTTTTTTTTTTTTTGTAATTTCTGCATCAATGTTCATCCATTCGTCGATCATTACTGTTTTTAGTTTGCTTTTCGTTTTAATGTCGTTTCTTCGCACTCTAACACCCAGTTCTCTTCAAATATGTTCTATTGGGTTTAAATCCGGCGATTGAGGTGGTGTTTTCAGAACTTGTGAACAATTATACAGACACCAGAGGCGAATGTTGAGAGCCGTGTGTTGAGGATTGTTATCTTGATAAAAAAACAAAAACAAAGTTGTTTCCAATACCTAAATTTTGGGCTGATAATTTTAAATTGTCTTTTAAAATATTTAAATAACATTCATGAATCATTATGCCATCAATAAATACCAAGTCACCTAGTCCTGATGCTGCCATGCACCCCCCACACACGGACACCTCCACCGCCATGCTTAACTGTTCCAACTAAATTCTTGGAATTAAGTTCTTCATTTTTTCTTCTCCACATTATACGCCCACCAGAGCAAAAAATGTTAAATACCTTTCATCAACAAATAAGGCATTATTCCAATACTATTCGGATTTATTTATCATTGATTTTGCGAAGGAAAGCCTAAGTTTTTCGCACTAACAAGAAAATTTCTATTAGCAGAACACCCATTTAATCTCAGCATTCGTCGAACAGTTTCAGGAGAAATTTAAGTAGAAAATGTTTCACTTAATTCTGTAGCAACTTTTGTAGTACACTTAATCGTGGATTTGTCACAGTTTGTCTAATTGGAAATCTTTGATCACGTTGCGTAAACTTTGATGGACGGCCTCACCTTCTTTCCGATCCGATTTTCTTCTTTAAAGCCAAAACTGCATATATATTAAGCGTACAATGTTAATGCTGCAATCTGGCGTAAATTGTCAGAACAGCGCCCTCTTGTGGACGGGGTTGTAATGCAAGTACGCGAGTTTTTAGTATGACATCATATATGACAGAATATCTACTATCTATGCATCTCTTGCGCATATTTTCTGAATCTTTACTCACTTATGGAAGACGAATCTTGTTTACCAGATTTATTGCAAAATATTTTTGTTACAATTTGTTTTGATAAAATTATGTACATTTAAAAAAATAGTCACAATATCATTTTAATTTCGGAAAAAAGCACTAATGCTACGAAAATATTATTGCCTTTTGTTCTGAAACTAAAATGACATAGCAACTATTTTTTAAATACACATATAGCTGTAACAAAAATATTTTCCAATAAATCTGAAACAAGATTCATCTTCTGTAAGTTAGTTTGAGCAACGATTTGAAATTCGTGATTGAAATTTTAACAGGGATTCTTTAAATGGCTTTGTTTGAAAAAAATATATATAATCTGGCGATTTTAGGAAAATTATTGAAGCTATTGTCTAGAATCGCAAAATATTTAAACAAATAAATGAACAATACTTGATCGTTTAATAGTACAACATTAATGCATGCATTTTAAATTAAAGTGATTCCGAATATAAAATAAAATTAATTTTGAATTAACCCTTTCAGGGGCAAGGTATTTTTATTCGTAAAATGTTAAAATCTGTGAACGGCACCAGAATTTACAAACAAATTTCGAAATACGAAAATGCTTTTGTTCACTTACTTAATAAAAGGAAATTTTTCATTCCAATATTCTGGTGCCAATGTGGCATTTAAAAATTAAAATTAAGTGGTCAAAAAATGAACCACCGCCCTTGAAGGGGTTAAATGAATGAAATATTTGTAAGTTAAATAAGATGAGCGCAATGCAATCAAGAGAATATTGGAAATTTATCGTTTGCGCTCGATAAACGAGCAAAAGGACTTAAAATTGAATATTTTATTTATAATTAAATTCTATACATATTCTAAACATTCATGGGAATACAACCGTATATATCATTTTTTTTATAAGTTTAGTGCATCAAGAATTGAGTAAAAAATAAGACTACAAAATCTATCTTTACACATTAACTATTTACTAATTTTTATGCGTCATTTTTTCATTTCATTAAAAAAAAATAATTAAAATCGAGCGTATTTAAATGAACAACATTTAATAATATATATTAAATAATATTTTGTCCTTTTTTTATATAAATTAAAGTAAAAATACGTAACTAACTTGTTTTACTCTTTGGAAAAGGACAGAGATGAATTCTATAAGAAAAAGAATTTTCTTACAATTTCGAAAACTACAGCTGTTCGATGGCCAATATTTTGCCATTTTAACAAATAATATTAGTTCTAAAAAGAACTGTTTTTTTTTAAAAATAATTCACTATAATAAATAAATAAAAAAAAACCCGAATAAAAATTAATAGAATATTCTATTACTGTCAGAATGTAAATGCTGCAAACAAATGAAAACACGACGTTTGCGCTTGCGCTGTTATTTCATAGATGTGCAATTAATAGATTATCCATAAAGAAGAAGACAGTTAGACATCTTTCTGTAGTTCAACCCCGTCCGCTACGTGACGTGCGACCTTGATTGATGTGACCTTGCCTTTAACCTTTCAGTTACCTCTCCCATTTAAGAAAGGACGCTTATTTTATATGCTGCTTTGCTTTAAAGCATTTTATACTACACCGCATCACATAGTACACCGTAGAATGGAATAAATTAACTAATTTAGAAATATTCCGAACTGATTTATCACTATATGATGAAAGATAATCAATTTTCCAATGCTTTTAGCTATTTCTTTACGACTACCAGCCATTTGTTAAATAACACTGGGGAACAATTTTTAACACAATTTCTGCTGACTTCGATTTTTCAGCTGTTCTTAAGTAAAAAAAAGCATGCTGATTTCAAAACTGCAATTAGTTTTCTTCTATCACGTCATGTTTTTCCTCTACAGCTTATAATAATGTGACCTCTCTACACTGAATCGGGCGTGAGTCATAGGAAGAAAAAAGCTTCAGAACTCTTAGCATGAAGACTGCACGAGAAACATTTGCTTGAAAAGGTAGCTAAGGTATCTTACTTTCGATCAAGAAAAAGTAATTCACTTCTTCAATACTTTCGAAGTGATGGTGGATTTGTTTATTGCCATAACGTACATGATTTAATGGAGGAGTTGGGAAATGCATCCAATACCGCAACTGAATGGCGACTATTCATCGATAGTTCAAAGAGGAGCTTGAAATGCGTGCTCCTTCGCAATGGAAATTTATTTGGAGCAGTCCCAATAGGGCGCAAAGAATATGAGGACATAAAGAGAGGCACTGATTTATTGCAAAATTACGAGCACGAATTGATCATTTGTGTTGGCCTTAAAATGGTCTGCTTCCTTCTTGGCCAGCAACGAGGATATACCAAGCACCACTGTTTTTTGTGTATGTGGGACAGCAGAGCTCCTGAGAAGCATTGGTTCCAGTCGAATTGGCCTCCAAGATCTTACCTCAAACCTGGTGATTCAAACATTTTGCATCAGCCACTTGTGAACAGAAAGAACATCATATTTCCACCTCTGCATATAAAACTGGGTCTAATGAAGCAGTTCGTGAAAGCTTTGTCAACTGAAAGAAACTGTTTCAAGTATCTCATTTCCAAATTTGTCTTTTGAAAAGATAAAGGCAGGTGTATTTGACGATCTACAGATTCGGCAGCTGATTAGAGATAAACATTTCATCGAAACAATGACAGAACTCCAAAAGAATGCTTGGTTGTCAAAAAACTTGTCAAAGGCATTCTTGGAAATACGCGCGCACAAAATTACACCGAAATTATCCAGCAACTTTTAGAGAGCTTCAAAAAACCTTGGTTGCAACATGAGCATCAAACTTCATTTTCTGTTTAGCCATCTTGATATCTTACCGGAAAATCTTGGTGCCGTCAGTGACGAGCAGGGGGAGCGATTCCGCCAAGATTTGAAGCTTATGGATGAACGGTATCAAGGTAGATGAGATAAACATATGGTGGCTGACTTTTGTTGGAACATCAAGTGAGATTGTCCACAAATTGAACACTCAAGGAAAAGCTACAAGCGAAAATTTGTAACATAATATGTACTTTTTTCGTTTCGTAAAAGGATTTTACTACTTGTAGGAACCCACTGTAGCTTATAGTAAGTATATACAGCCGTTGTTTGAATAATATATTTGCTACTATTTTTAAAATTTCCTTTGTATCCACATTAAGTATGATTTTTGGGGCATCCTGTATCTTAAAAAGTTGACGTGATAGAAACAAACTTTAGTCATTTTTTGATTTAGATGCCGATAATTAGCCAAAAACAAGGGCCAGATGTAAGTCAACAAAATGTGTGTTCCCCAGTGTAATAAATTGAATATTACGAAGAAAGCAAACAAAAATTAAAGCCAAACGATTTTTTAAATGTTACTACAATACAAAAATAAAAATATAGCTACAGACGATAATTTTAATTATGAATTTATCCGAAAATGTTTCTGCATACGAAGAGTTTTGTGGCGTGTTCTTTCTATACCTCTTTCCGTTTTCATTTATACATATGAAACAAAATCAGTCAATATTTAAATAAAATGTTGGATATTATTTAGAGTAATACAGAGGTGATGTGAAACATTATTGGACTTCATATTCGAAATTCAATTCTAGGGTACTTGTTTAAGTGTACGAACGTTTTTGGAAGACACAGTATATACGACAGGAATTGGAAAATATTCGCTAAATAAAGGTGTCCACTTTTTGGTTGAAAAGCCATTATGGAGATCTTATTTTATATAGATTTTTAACCTGAAAAAATATTCTGAACATTCTTTTGAAATTTGTGTCAATCCGAACTCAATCCGCAAGAGTCAAAACCCAACCCGAATCCGACCCGAACTCGAACCGCAATGAAAAACATTTAGCGCGTGCGGGTAACCCGACCCACTGCAGCACTCTAAGGCTAATGTCAGACGGACGCCTTTTTGCATGCTTTTTTCCTTACCGGCATTGTGTAGGGATAATACGTAAGTAAAAAAGCGTGCAAAAAGACGTCTAAAAATTAGCCTAATCTGGAAGCTGTTTCTGGACCAATATTTATCATAATTAATATTGTTTACCAATTAGAATAATTGTGTTAAAATAATCTAGTGTAATTAATATTCGTCTATTCAAAAGTCTCTGCCGATATTAACCCTTTAAGCAACATATTCATTTTAGTAATAGTATGCTGAATTCCAAGATATGAGACATTCTCACATAATTTTGACTTTTCAAAGTCCCTGAATAATAATTTTTATTTTAGTAGATATTCTTGTTATTTTTTTTTCTTTCTTATAATGGAAAATATCCCATTGCATGACTGTATAATATTATTAACGAGATAAATAAGTTTTGGACGATGTTGAGGGTCCAAATATACCGCGAAATTCCTATACCGTCCCGTGTCCCTGGTGTTGATTTTTAAGTTTGGAGCTCTCTATATAAAATTATTTCAATAAAAGTAATGCGATGTAATTTTTTACGAAACTGGAACTATTGTTTTATATAAATATGTAGCAAAAAATTAACCTGCACACGTTTTTTACGGTTGTTATTATTTCTTGAACACTCTCCCTGGGTTTTAGATTCCTTACCGCCCCTCTTGGTAAACTTATACAGAAAATCCCTCAGAGTAATCATATATTAGAGGGGGAATTCTCCGATGCTTTCTTCAGCCAGGATAAAATCACGTGACTCGGGGCAAGAAGCTTCCCGGTCCGCGTGCTAATAGCATTGATTTCTACGGAGGATATTAGACAATTTGATGTTTACGATTCAAAAATATCACGTTAGCAAGTTGTTGTGTCTATGGATGTACAGAAAGAGCAAACAAAACAACTTCTGTTACCTTCCATTGCTATGTATTTATTATTTATTTATTTTTATTAATATTTAAAGGGTCTTAAAAAGATATCATTGGAACTATGATATCATTTATTCACGTTGTTACGATGAAAATACAAAATATTTTACTTTTAATAACATAAATGTATGTAATAATAGGATTTACTGTTATCTAGTGTTATCAGTTTAAATATTAAAAGTGTAGGTTTGATTAATTTGAATTTTAAGAACATTTCGTATTACGGTGTTTGGCGATACATTTTTTTCGCCAAAAGAAACTTGTTTTCGTCGCTTTAAAACCTAAATACTTATGTTTTTTTTTTTTTTTTTCAGTAATAAATATCACATCAAAATGCGTGATTCTTAAATAAGCTTCAATTATTTTGTAATATTGAAATTAACGTTAAGGCTCAACTGCTCTGCTCAACAAGCGCAAAACGTTTTTACGCATTTACAAATTCATTTTTTAACGGAAAGATATAAAATTGGAAAGCCTGACCATGGAAGCTATTTGGAATCGAACTTTATTTTCCATTTTTTGATACATAAATTACCTATTGAGTTAGAAGCGATTTTGATCACGTGACAAACACGTTTTTCATCCTTTCTTGAGTGGATATTTTTCTTTCGCGCGGAAAAGCGGTTCAAAACACTCACTTTAACACTATCTTTTGAAAGATCTATTGCGTTTGCAAAAAAAAACGGAAAAAACAGCTCGATTACATAGTTTCTAAACAACAACACCTGCTATTTTCCTGCATTTCCGAACAAAAATGAATTAAAACTTATGTCATAAAGTTGTCCTTTTGGATTTGAGAACAGCCTTAATAATTTTGATACAATTAAACAAACTTTTGAAGCTTTTTGTTATGATTAAATAAGATGGTGATTATTATTAAAAAATAGTGGTATCAATCGCGTAGGCAAGAAAGTGACACTCCTCATTTATAATTTTATTTTATTGAACAGGTATGTTTCATTTTAATAGAATAAACATTCTGTGATAATTATTGTACAAATACATTTTTATTGTTAAAAAATTCTTATTAGTACTCCGTGTGATTTCAAATTTTGAATTTAGTGTTCCGTGAGGTTTAGAAGTTGGCAACCGCTACTATAAATGAATTAAGCATAGCCAAATAACTTTTTTTTATTATTATTCTATTATTTCTGAAACAAACTTTGCATTTTGGACATTTTATATTTCTAACTGCTTTGTGTGTATTTATGCAATTTGTATTGTAAAATAATTCCTGTATGTGTGTTATAGTTGTGTACTAAGTTATTATTTATAAACTTCCATCCATGAAGCAAAATTTGTAAATAAAATTATGTGTGTAAGTTTGAGTTATGATCGTTACTGTATTATTCAGTTAAACTTTCAATTAATTGAATGTGTTGTTATAGATGTATTTTTTTGGAAAGAAAAACAATAAACATTTAATGAATTCAGAAAGTTTAAAGCTGACATTTCTTTTTCCATTAAAATGTCCTTTATGTAATATCAGCGTTTTCCAATTAAAATAACTATTAAATTCTTTAATTTACAAAAAAAAAAAAAAAAAAAAAAAAAAAAAAAAGACCTGTTTGTTAAATTTGTAATTTTGTAGTAATAATAGGTAAATAATTCATCACCTAAATTCACTTCCCCGAAATTTCACATTTATCTCAACCCCCCCTCCCCCTTCCCTTTGGCCTTCTAACACACAAAGTTAAACTTCTTAACTAATTTCTTTATTTTTTTCTGTCCTATTTTTTACTTTGTATTCACAATAATAATAATAATAATAATAATAATAATAATAAAAGTATCTAATGAAATTAAATATAAACAAAACCATGTCAAAGATTGAAAATAGCTAAATTATTAATTAAACATATGCATATTTATCTAAATAAAAGTTTCATAATTTCTGTTATTTATTTATTACTCATGAGCCATTCTTTGAATGATAAAGAAAACATTAGGATAAATATCCGGTGTACATTCAGATTTCTTTTACCTGATTTGTATTTCTGTCAACTCTCAAATTTCTGAATCACAGCATAAAAATACTGCACTCCTGCCAAGAGCTGCGATAAAGTGACAAAAATAGCATTACTTCTAGTAACCTTTTATCGCCAAATGCCAACTGTCACGTGGGTCATCCTGGCCCCACTTTTTACGAGCGAAAGTAACGGGGTTGAGCTCTCTATATGATATTTACTCTGAGGAAAATCCCTTCAGATGCAGCGGCAGAATTTTTTTCAACTTTTTTCTCATGCAGAAGTATGCTAGAGAAAGAATGGCTAAAATTCCTTGACAGGAAATTTACTGCAGAATTTAAATCAGCATTTAAATATCAATTTTAAGAATTGTGGCTTTATTGGTAGTTTTACCGTCTCCAAGGGTTATTCCTGCACTTTTCGAGGTAAATTTTTTTTATTTATTTATTTAATCCAATGTAAATAACTGTTTCTAACACTTAGTCTTAACATGATTTGCCTAAAAAATAGGCCGTGTTTTTCCTTACCGTCCCATCGTTACCATCCCCCCCCCCCCCCCCCTTACCGTCCCTTGTTTAACAAACACCCTTTTAAGACAATGTTATACCAACATTTTGTACTAAAAGTACTGCATTGTTATTTTCTTATTTGAATGTTCTGTGGGTACTATGCAAATTCATTATAAGTAAAAATTTAGAAGAAAATGAAAAGTCAGATATGTAAAACGATAAGGAAAATTAAACTCGCAAGTTTAACTTCTCAGTTAAATAAAAAAAATTTCGCTGCTGACCATTTTTTCTTTATTTTGAATCATTAAGGCATTCGTCTATAAGTTTAAAATGTTATTTTATTAAGTTTAATTTCACCAGATTTTTATTCCTGAAAGTTAAAATTTTGTATGAATGCCTCATATATTTAATTTCGTCAAAAAGTAGTTTATGCTATTATTTTGAATAACATGCGAATTATTTAATTACGCGTTATGTCAGGATAATATAAACAAACCTTTATTTCATCATAAATAAAGGTTTTTTTTATATTATACAACCAGAAATAAGGTTCGAAATAAACAATACATGTAATGTTCGTAAGTTTCTCGAACTATCGTTACATTACACTAAAGCGCAGAAATGTAGAAAATTAAAAAAATATATGTTTATACTATAAAAGACTGTAAACCAATCACAATAGCAATTAGCGGCGAAAAAAAAAAAAGAAAAAAAAAACGTGCATAGAACATTGCAGTCTGGACTTAAAATGAGGACGTATGTACATACTGGTATTGTAATAGATTACTTAACGTACGCAGGTTGCGTCGTGGTGCTTAATGGGTTAAACATGCCAATGTTTTTTACGTCGGATACAAAAAGTTGAGTTGAAAATAGTAAACCATAAAAAAAATATACTTCAAACGATAATAATCCATAGATGGTAATACATTTAAAATTTTTAAGAATGGATTAGAAATGGAAACATTTATAATTTTATTGAAAATAAAATGTTATATGCATAATGTAAAATTACTTTCCAAGTTTACTTTAAATGCTATAGAAATATAATTTAAGTTGTATTGGTATTAAATTTCAAATGCGTCTAATATAAAAGTGTTCATTGGAAATTTCTTTTTAAATTTTTGAAAGTAACTGACTGAGAGCTCCACCGATTTTTTTTTTTTTTTTTTTTTTTTTTTTGGTACTTGTGTTTATTTAAAAAGAAAAGTAAGCTGCGCGATTTAAATGGAATCGTTCTCTATCCTTTCTTTTCTAATTGTCTAAATGCTATAAATCTATGTTATTAGGGGGTGAGATTCGATTCAAAGTTTTAGCTGGGTTAGTCGAAGTTTTTTAATCGATTAATGGAAATTTTAGTTGTTTTATGTTTTGTTTACTGTTTTTATTTATTTTCTAAATGCCAAGATATTTTAAATGTTTAGAACTAACTAGATGATATTCGAGTGGCAATTTGCAAAAAATTTTGTGTTATTAAACGTCTGCAAAGCAACGATTTTATTGAATTTACATGAGGGTGCTTGATTACATAGTATTCCGTGCAGCCGCCACTCGAGTCTTGGTTACTTATATGAATATTACATAAAATTAATTGTGCGCATACGTAACATCAGAATTAAACTCACCTACATATTTATTTTCAGACAGAAGAGGCCACAAAAATGATATATAATACCATTTTAAACAGCCCCGTAAGCAAACGAACACATTTGCATTTTTCGAATCTAAGCTCCATTTAATTTATCTGTAAATAAAGACCGAAGTTTGTGTGTGTATCTCTGTGTGCTGTGTTCTGAATTAACCACAGTATGTATGTACGGCTACGAAATTTAACTGGAAAATACTTCTATATCTGCAGTTATGTGCCACGAAGTCGAATTTTTGTTTTTTCAATTAGATTTTTTTTTTCCAATTTAATTTTTATGCGATTTTTACCGTTTTTTCACGTTTTACGGCGATTTTTCCGCTTTGGTAAAATTAATGCGATTTCAATCTTTTAGCCCAATGCCCAATATAGTAAATTTAGTCTTCTTTTCGATAACGTTTATTCGTAATTCGTACAGTGATTTTTGAATTTATTAAATTATAGAAATTCGGTTTCAAACTTTTAGCCTAATAATAGTACATTTTATCTTCCTCAATTTTTGAATTTTTAGCGATTTTTCGCATTCTTCGGCAATTTTTTGTCATTCTTAAGAACAATTATGGTCACAATAGTTAAGCTTACTATTATAGTAAATTTAATCGTCTGCGATTTTAATGCAATTTTTAGCGGTTTTTTTTTTTTTTTTTTTTTTTTTTTTTTTTTTTTTTCATTCTTCGGCGATTTTTTTTACACTTTATAGAAGAAATCCGGTTACAATGTTTTAATTCACGATAGTAAATTTTGTCCTCTTTTTGTATAAAGTTTTTCGGAATCCGTACATTATTATTTTTACATTTTCTGGAGATTTTTAACGCGATCTTTAGATTAGCGGTGGTTTTTTGACATTGGTTAAAAAAAAAAAAAATCGGTTTTAAACTTTTACATAACATAGCAAATTTTATCCTCCGCGATTTTTGAAATTCTAGAGATTTTTAAACTGATTTTTAGCGTCTTTTCGCGTTCTGAGGCGATTTTTTTGGCATTCTTAAAAGGAATTAGATTTCAAACATTTAGCCTAATGTAGTAAAACTTGTTAGTCGCGATTTCAGAATTTTTAGAGATTTTTAATGTGATTTTTGGCGTTTTTTCGCGTTCCGATGCTATTTTTTTTTTTTTTTTTTTTTGCATCTGTGAAAGGGGTTTGGTTTGAACTTTCAGCCTAAATAGGGAATTTTGTCCTCCGCTATTTTTGAAGTTTTTTGCAATTTTAAAAGCGATTTTCAGCATTTTTGCGTTCCGTGGCAATTTTTTAACATGCGTGAAAAGATTTCTGTTTTAAGCGTTTTAGCCTTATAAATCGATACATTTTGTCTGCCACAATTTTTGAATTTTTAGCGACTTTCAATGCGACTTTTAGCAGTTTTTCGCGTTCCATACCGATTTTTTGACTTATCCCACTGAACAAAATTTTGTCCTGCGATTTTTTAATTTTTAGCAATTTTTTATGCGATTTTTGGCGGGATTTCCCCCCTTTCCCAATTTTCACCGTTTAACACGGATTTTAGACGTTAGTGAAAGAATTCTAGTTACACTGTTTTACCTCTTAGCGATTTTCAATGCGATTTTTATCGGTTTTTTGCGCTCTGCACTGATTTTTTTACATTCGTGAAAGAATTCCTGTTATGATGATTTAGCCCACTGTACAAAATTTTGCCCGCTGTGATTTTTGAATTTTTAGTAATTTTTAGTAATTTTTTATGTTATTTTTGGCGGGATTTTTTGCGCAGTTTTTAAAGTTTTTTCACGTTTCGTGCAGATTTTAGACACAAGTGAAAGAATTCCAGCTACAATATTTAGCTCACTATTATAAATTTTGTCTTCTGCTACTTTAGAATTTTTAGCGATTTTTTATGCGATTTTTATCCGTTTCGCAGTGATTTTTCCACATTAGTAAAAAAATCCGGTTTTAATCTTTTACCGCAATGTACTAAATTTTGGTTCTCTTTTCAATAAACTTTTTATTCGGAATTCGTACTACGGTGATTTTAAAATTTTTCGCGATCTTTTGCGTTTCATGCGATTTTTTGTCGGACCGGGCAGCGCTACCAAATGTCTTTTTTACTTGTGCAGATGTTGGAGTCATTCATACCTCATTACATGACATTCTTTTTGGTAACAATGACAGAACTTGGATCTTTAGTGCTTTGTATTTTTCGCCATCCGAGAGAGTTGTTAGTGAAATCATCAACTAGTTTAGTCATTTATTTATAGGAGCAAGTAGGGGATTGGCGCTCACTTAACGGAAAACATGAATAGCTAGTCAAATTTACACAAAAAAAATCAATATTCTATTAGCGAAGTATAATTCCAAAGCATAAGGAACAGTTTGCAATCAACTAATTTGCATAAAAGTTTAAGGAAGTTTTTTAATCTTTTTATTTAAATAACCATCGATTGAGCGGTAATGCCCGACATGGTAGGGTAATCGCGCTCAGAGTTTAAATACAACATTTAAGTAAGACAAAAGCCACATATGTAGTTGTGTGGGCTGTTCGCACCACTGCAGACTTTTTGTGACCACTTTACACATATTGTGTTTTACACATATAGTGGGCTACTTTTTTTAAAGTTAGGTTTTTTGATTTTCACCACTTTTTTGAAATCGTAAAATTCTCCTTGTTTAATGACAAATTAAGGCGAAAACAGGGGAATTTTACGATTTCAAAAAAGTGGTGTTAATAAATTTGATTTAAAAAAAAGTTGCCCACTGGCAACACTTCTTCTGGAATTCCACGCGAGCGCTATTACCCGTTATCGCCATGTTGGGTTTTAATGCATTATAATTGGCGTAACAACGCACTACAAAAATAAATAAAAGCGTGAAAGTACAGCTAAATATATATATTTTGTAGACATAATGAGTAAATTAATATTTGAAAATAAGTGTGTACATTTACCTTCAAGTTAGATGTTGTAGAATTTTATAATAAAACAACTGCAAACTAATAACGTGAGGACATTAGAATACTTTCCTTCCGACGGTCACTATATCCTTACTGGGAACTTACGATGAAGTTCGCTACGTGCCCGTACCGATCGCAAATTTTAAATTCTATTCTGTTTAGAGATATTGGGTGAGCGGGATTACCCTTCTGAGCGTCATCCTCATTACCCTACTTCCCCCTACAACTTTCGTTCATTGTCGTAGGAGCACGAATTTTGATAAGTTTCTACATACTCTGTTAAAAAATACAAATGTTTCTTAATATTACGAAAATATAATTTGATCATGAACGAAAATATATAGTAATCTCTTCCGAGTTACCCACGATTTCGAAAAGAATTCTCTATCTTTAGCAACCTCAGAAACAGATATGGTTTCAAAATTTAAAGAAGCATTTATATAACAAACGTTTCTTTTGCTAGCACTGATTTTCGAAAACGTTTCCGAGTAGTTTTTATAGCTAATTAATGTGTTCTCTTAACTCGAAATGGATGCTATCCATTCGTAGTTAATTCACTCACGCGAAAACACACGTTTGCTAATGTTAATCCTATGGAAGGAATTTTTTAAGATATCTCGTTTGCGTTTCAATATTTATAAATGTTTTTTTTTCTTTTTTGCATTGGCTAGCTGAGATCGGTCTGTATAAAGGCCTTTTTTTTTTAATTTTTCCATTTTCTTTTCAAGTTTTTAAAAAAAGAGAATGTCTTCCATTTCGAAACCGGTTCCGAAACTAAAAATATCCTAAAAAAAAAAAAAATCTATGAATAAAATCGAAAAAGTAAAAAACGACCTTTGTACAGATGGATCTGAGCTAGCCAATGCTAAAAAATCGTTTAAAAATATTGAAATGCAAACGAGATATCTTAAAAAATTTCCTCCATAGGATTAACATTAGCAAACGGGTGTTTTCACGTGAGTAAAGTAGCCCCTTAAGTAAACATTTCCAGCTGAACAATTTAATTTATGTCTGCAAGAATATCAAAATGATATTAATTTGAATATGAAAATGTTAACTTGGGAATTGATAGCATCCAAAAAACCTATATTCCGGGTTGAGAAATCTGATAACACACTGTAAAATAATACTCGACAAAGGTTTCCAAAACTCAGTGGCATCAAAAGAAATTTTGTTTTATAAAATATTTTTAAATCTCGAAAATACATTGATTTGTGCGGTTTTTAAAGATAAGGTTTGGTTTGGTTGTTTGGAGTTTTATGGCACAAGGTCCCTTCAGGGACATGCTGCGCCAAGAAAAAAGTAAGGTGTAAAACATGGTTAAAATTTAAAAGTTACATTAAAAGACCGTATGAGATATATAAGTTATAAACAAAGTAAACTGAAGAAAGAAATGTGATGATACATGTAATAAAAATAATGTACAATGAAAGTCACAATACACAAGGTTTAAAAATCCAAAATGTAATTAAAAGACAAAGCATATATTTAAATTAAAAATCTCTAAAAGCTCTAAGGTTATGAAAAGTTAAAATTAATCCAAAAAACAAAGCATAACACAGTATAGTAATACTGCCTAAAAAAAAAGTTATAATTCAAAATTTAAAAAACTCAATAAAAAATCATGTAGGATTAAATTTTTCGAAAAACAACATTTTCATCGTCATCAGAGTCATAACTGTAAGATTCCATAGCCTCTTCTGCATAGTTCAGTAACTGTTTGGTATCCTTTACATTTGTGATTGCTGGGCTCAGGCATGATTTCTTGTCTTTTCTCTTCACAGTTTTCCACTGTGAAGAGACTTGCGTTGGAGGTTTCTTCCTTTCTTTTTGCGCACAAGTTTTTTCAATAGTTTTCTGAGTTGGGCGAATTGGTTTCACCAGTTTGCTTTTATCTGGAGCTGGCGTTTGTTTAGTCTTGTGTTCGGTTGATATTTTTGATTGAACTGATGATGTTCGGAGGTAATTAGGTTTCTGTAATGGTATTGGAGATGAAGAAGCCTTAGTTTCAGTCTGATGATTAGATGACTTTTTGGATCCAACTGGAGATTTCTGTGACTGAGTAAGTTGATATTCTATTGTAACTGGTTCTGAGGATGGTAGCCAACGTTCCAATAATGGGGTACCATAGCATTTACTACCAAGAGACACGTCACGGGTTTCTTTAGTTGATTGTATAATACTTGAATTATTTGGTGGAAAAGAGCAGTCGGTCTGGGTACTGATGTGCCTTACGGATTTTGGTTGTTGTTTGAGTATACTGGAGTATGATGCCCCAACAGATGGGGTCCTGATTTCAACACGTTTACGAGCTTCAGGGTAGGAGAGATTTTGGGTTATTTTAACAGCAAGAATTTCCTTTTCACGGATCCAATTAGGACAAGAGCGAGAATATGATGTGTGATCACCCTTACAGTTTGCACAGCGTTCGGGTTTTTCACAAGTTTTACCATCATGTCCGACCTCTGCACAACGTGCACAGGTAACATTGCTACTACAGGTTGTATTAGTATGGCCATATCGTTGGCATTTAAAACAGCGGAGAGGATTAGGTATATAAGGCCTGACTGGACAGTTTAGATAACCGGCTTTAATTCTTGTAGGTAAACTATGGGTATTGAATGTGAGAATAATGTGTTTTGTAGGAAGAATTTGCCCATTTCTACGGATAGTGATACGACGAACATCTATTATATTTTGATCGCTTAAATTAGATAGAAGTTCTTCTTTTGTGGAAAATAAAAGATCTGGTTCAGATATTACACCACGGCATGTATTCAGAGTATGATGTGCTTTAACACAAACAGAAAAAGTACTTATATTATTGGGATTTGACAAAAGTTCAGACTGCCTGGCTGAAGAAACCTCAACCAGTAAATCACCAGATTGTAATTTTTTTAGAGAATGACCATCCCCCAAGACAGACTGGAAAGTTTTTGCTATAAGAAATGGTGAAGTTTTTTTGAAAGAACTATCAGAGAGACTATCAGTGCGTTTAATAACAAAAAAACGAGTAAATAAGGACTGTACATCTTGTTGCTCTCCACATGAGAGAGAAGTAGAAGGAACTTTAGTATGTCCATTCATAATTGAAAAAAATAGAATTCAGACCCCGGCCGCACCACCCACTACCGAGCCCAACAAGGGGATGCACATTCGTGCACCAGTGCTAACCAGGGCCCATACGGTCACAAGACACTCCTATGCCAGTCTCTACCCTTAACGAGATGGCTAGTAAGTACTCGCTCACTTGATCCCCAGCCAGTGACAGAAGTCAGCTGACCAGCCGATTGATGCATACGGGACCAATATGCACCTCCCGTCTACCTGAAGCAGAGGCCAAAGCAGTGTGTTGGTTTCCCTCAACTGCCAGGATCCCCCTTTCCAGGGACACGGGTCGCCACGCACGGCTAACACGTGGGTGGTTTACAATTCTCTCTGAGTCGATATACAGGATGATATCGGCTCATACAGAATTGCCCTCACCTCCGAAGAGGAAACCACAACGAGAGAGAAACAAAGAGGAAAGAAACACGAGAGAAATAAGAGGAAAAGGAAAAGAGACAGATCGCTCAGGAACCCGGGGTTGCGAAGCCCGTGAATACCTAAAGAAGGTATCCCCCTGGGGGTTTTTAAAGATAAAGAACGCTTTTTGGAATTGTAGATAACTCGGAATAGGTCACTGTATGTTTTCGTTTCGTGGTTATACTATACAGTGAAACCTCCCTGTGCGACCACCTCCATTAAGCGATCACCTACCTAAACGACCATTTTTTCATGGAACGAAATTTATTCCCATAGGCTCAATAGTAATTTTACCTCTATTCAGAGGCCACCGCAGTTGAACTCCCTCTATGAGCGACCCGTATGTTTTAGCTTTGCCAATAAGTCTAATTTGTCACCAAACAGACAGTATCTCAGCCGATGATCGAAATATAAACAATTTCCCATGCACGGGGGTATTTGTATGACCTCACATAAAATCTTGATTCTATGTTCAAACTAAATTATTCAACTTTACTCCCCCTCCCCAACAAATGTGTAATACGGAATATATTTTTGGTGATTTGATGAAAAGCTTATTTAATAAAGAAAAACTTAAAACTAAACCTGCGGCGCTACAATCCATGAAAGATCCACAGCGCCCCGCCCTGCTTTCTGGACCACAGGCACTGCAGCATGTTCCGCGTTTACTTCTCAAGCAAGCTTGGTATCATTTCATCGACCCCGAAGGGGTCAAAGGTTGGGTGAACCTTGCCCAGTCCGCAGTCTGGAATCGAACTGTGTACCTGTAGCGTATTAGAGGGACTATCTGACCACTACGCTAATGATATTCTTTTAACAAATATCATCTGTCAAAAGAAATTTGAGTAATAAACTGTACATTCTATGCATGGTACATCCATAATTTGTTTTTTGTAAGTTTTACCCGATATAAAATACAGTTTTTACGTGTTCATATAGAACAAATTTATGATTTGATGGTAAGTTTATACTAATCCTAGTCTCATATTTCAAACATATATTTGAAATAACATTCCTTAAAAACATCAATACCTGTGAATATAAACATTGAAAGAAATGAAGTACTCAAAAATGAGTAAGTCGATGTACTCATGTCGAATTGAGTATGTTTGGATCAAAAATGATCATATGCTTTCTCCATTTTGAAACATCACATGTTATCAAACCCAAACAAAACGATAATTTTGAACCCTGTAATGATTTATTTCATTTATAGTGTCATAAAAGATGTTTATTAATGTAAATATTAAATCATGTACAGTATTTTAAAATAATTAAAAAGTTTCTTGCAAATAATGCTCTTGTCATAAAAATATTCGATTTGGGTATCTTGTTAATAATTTTGCTATTTTTCTTAATAAATAATCAATTAAACGTGTTTTGTTAAGAACGTTAAACGTGAAATAAAAGTCAGTATATTTTTACTTTAATGTATAGGTTCAGGGGACAGTAAATAACGATTAACCCCCTGGGGACGAGCGACCGTTATACGTGCCGCGTAAGGTGCTCAGAATCCGTGATTATTCTCACTAGTAAATTTTTATTGTAAATTTTGCCTTATTTAATCCGAGCATTTTCCTGATTCAATTACGTAAAAATTTCTTTTTGAAAAACCGGTGATAAAAGATTAAAAATTCTGTAAAAGACGCTTTCCCGAAGGAGTTAATATTTGAACACAACAATGGAATCAAAAATGAGTACATGTGTTTCTCAATTTTGAGTACATTTAGATCGGAGCTATTTTGAGTATATGACGTATTTAAAATTGAGTACTTTTTACTCAATTTTGAGTACCCATTTCTTTTCAGTGAAGGATAGAGATCTGCACGGGCCGGCCCGTCCCGTATGTACTACGCCCCCCCCCCCCCCGTATGTGTATGCGGGACGGCCCGTCCCGCGGGCCGGGCCCGGGCCGATTTTCACTCACGGCACTCGGGCCGGGCCGGGCCCGGGCCATACTTTATTTCTAAAGGCTCGGGCCGGAACGGGCCTAACTTATTTTTTCTGTACAGAGTCGGGATTGGTTTCATTCCTAGTCTTCACGGTCCAAACTTTTCAGTCCTAGTTTTGATTCAGTCCATATGAAAAAATTGTCTCAGCTTGGCCAGATCCATTCAAAGATCAGTCAAATTAGGCCTGGCCCAAAAATTTTTGCAAAAAATGCATACATTTTTAAATTGCCATTATTCTACACTTAAACATTAAAATTTATTATTTTTAAAGAATAGTATATTTCTACGCTTATTAAAATATAGCTAAATTAAAATATAGTAACACGTGTGAAAGGAACCTGCCTATGACGAAAACCTATTTTAAACTGAAAAACGTGTTGATCCATGCAAAATTAATATACTAATACGTAAGAAAACAATATATGATACATTTACACTTGCTAAGAATGGAACTTGTCTATAATGCATTTTTTTTTCTTTTCTATGCAATTCCGTCTTAGAAAATTTTACTGTATAGAATTTTTCAGATTTTTTGGCATACATGGAATACATGTATATTAATGCATGGAATGTGGATTATCAATATTAATGATAACCTAAACATTTACATACAAGAAATAGAGATTCGTTAAAAAAATAAATATCGCAGTCTGTGTCACTTCTTTAAAAATGAAGATTATAAACATGAGAAAAAAAAAAGTTAAGATAAATATTTTTGGTCAGAGCTACCTCGTACGAGACAAATTTTTAACCAAATCGACGTAAAAATCAATGTTTTGTAAAAAATTTACTCGGGCCGGGTTTTTTTTTCTCGGGCCGAGATTTTATCTTTTTTCCGGGCCGGGATCGGGCCGATATTTTAACTTTTTTCCGGGCCGGGCTGGGCTCGGCCGAACTTTTAAGATTTTTAGCGGGCCGGGCCAGGCTCGGGCCGAACTTTTAATTTTTTTATCGGACCGGGCCGAATTTTTTTTTCGATCAGTCGGGCCGGACCCGGGCCTGGAAATTTCGGCCCGTGCAGACCTCTAGAAGGAGTGCATTTTTCAAGCTTCTAATAGTTTACTACCTAAGGATTGTTTCAGGCTAAATTCGCATTTTTCAGCATAACGACCGTGAAAAGCTTAAGCTATTATTCCTGGAAATTTTTCTAAAACTTACAGGAAAACCTGAAAATGTCAGGGATTTTCTTTTTCGTTCGGAAATGAACCTGTACTAATCAATTTAGTTTTTTACCTAGATGATCATTATAGTACATCCATTGCGAAGTCTTAGAAGTTGTAGTAAACAGCGCTGCATTATATATATTTATTTCTATATACATTTCTATATACATATTTCTATATACATTGAACATATATTTACCGGGTGTCCCAAAAAGGACTGACTGATTTTAAAATTCAATAACTTGCAAACGGTGACAGATATTTAAAAAATTCTTGCAGGAGAGTTATGCATAAGGTCAAAAGTTTTTTTACAGCGATTTTCAATTTTAGTTCGAATTACAAACAATAGATGGCGCTGCGATCAATAGACGCTGAATTCAGGCTCGACTTTTGGTACTTCGTGGCCCGGATAATACATTTCCATCTCCTTTTTCAGCATGGAACAAGAGAAAGGACCAGAATTCGAGCCTGTATTTAGCGACTATTGCTTACAGCGCCATCTATTGTTTGTAATTCGAACTAATATCGAAAATCACTGTAATAAAACTTTTGACCTTATGCATAACCCTCCTGCAAGAATTTTTTAAATATCTGTCACCGTTTGCAAGTTATTGAATTTTAAAATCAGTCAGTCCTTTTTGGGACACCCGGTATGTTCAGTATTTATTTTTTCACCATTAATTAAACGAAATATTTATTGTCGATTTCAACTAGAACAACATTTTCTAGGAGGAATGTCATTAGCGAGCATCTGCTTAGAATTTGTTTTTTCAGTTTTCAGAAACGGATTTTAAATTCCAGTAATTTGACCAAATAAGTATATCTGGAATTAATTAAGCTTTTAAGTTTTTATTTTTAAGCTGGAGGGGATTATTATTCTGAGATGTTTAGAAGATGAAATATTTTAACTAATTATAATGGACAATAAGGGAAAAAAATATATTATGTTAGACTAATATTTATCATTCCATGAAATTACTCAGACTTTATTTTGGGAATAAAAGATTACAGTTAAAATAATGAAGTTTAAAATTTGAACTAATTGTTTTTTATTTGATCTGGAGAAATAGTCAACATTTTATTTTGTATGTATAGAATTCAGAAACATTATGAGGATGCCGTTAGGAGAATGTCGCTTGAGAAATCTCAAAGCAATTTTCAGAAACGGATTAAAATTACTTGTTTCAAATCATTGTGTATTTAAAAAGTATTTGAGAGTATTGCTATTTATTTCTGTTTAATTTCCTTTCCCGAAATTCAACTTGATGCACGTTTGTTAATACTTTTTAGGGACTGTCGGGATCGGGACTTGCACTGTAAAAAAAATAGTAACATTCCATGTAAAATCCAGGAACGTTTCGCCTTTTCTCAGGTTTTCAGAATAATTTAGCTCTTTCCTGTGAAATTCTGGTTTTCTTATCTGAAACGTTCCTGAACGAAAGTTGGAAACAGCAAAACGCTGCGGCCGCCATTTATTATTTTTTTGCTATAATCCGTTGTTCGCGCGCGAGTGTCGAAAACGAATTCCTTAAATGAATGTAAAAAAATCAATATGGAATGCAAATAAATCAATAGACGACATAATCCTTTACGTCTATATTGTCAAGACAATTCAGATGAAAATACAATACCTCTGTGACATCGCTAAGAGATTATCTCTCGTACTTGTCTGTGGAATGTTTAACGAGCAGACCGTGTAAAAAAAAATACACCTATTATTTGGATCTCCATTAACCAGGGGACCATCAAACATGATTCTCATCGATTTTGATTAATTTAAAGTATGTTTTAGAGTTCTTATCTCTAATTATTCTTGTGAAAGGATTTCTTCAAATGAGCCTTAGATTTTCAGAAATTAGATGCCGAGGTTTAGCATACGTTTCAAATACCCATTAGTTTGCAGCTCTCAACGTGTCTTTCGTGGTGTGGACGCAGAAGGCTCGCACGCCACCCGTACGGTCCGAGTTCGATGCTACCTCTTGACTTTTTTTTTCTTTTTTAATTAATTTTATATTTTAACACTTTATTACAATTTGATTTAAATTTGATATATATTTGACACTTTGAATTGCTGCAAATTTGATTTTTTTTTTCGGAAAAAATATACAATTACGTTTAGGTTTTTTTTTTTTTTTTTTTCATGAAAATTTATACTATGTATTTTATCTAACTTGTAAACTAACATAATTACTGACGAAAATCCAAAATATTTTATGTCTAGATTTTTTTTCTAATTATTATTTACATTTATATATTTTTATATTTTAAGCAAAGTTCAGAAACAATATATCATATATATATTTACTTTATTGAATTTTAACTGAAAATTTATTTTTTCGTGTAAATTATAAATAATAATTTTGATGTCAATTTCAAAATATTTTTTCATTCTAACAAATAATGATAATAAAGCGAAAATTGTCAACTGGAAATGTAAAAATCGTCTGCGGATCCCGCATGCTGTGAAATGTCAGTAATGTTTTGCTGTCAACAGAAATATTCCTGGTATTTCGCAGGAAACTTACTGGCATTTCTGTAGAATATTTTTAACATATACAGTAAAGTTCCAATCATTTTCAAGAAATGTTTCTTGAAAATAATGGGCAACTCAGCTGCCCATTTTTTCCCAGGAACGTTGCGGAATTTTTTTTACAGTGTGAAAACAAAGGTCAATTTAAGCAGTCAATTTTAATAGTACGTGGTGTATATAAATTCTGTTCATTCATATCGCTCACCCGCAAGAAAAATGGCACATCTCGCAAAAATTCATTTTGTATTTTATTCCATAAATAGGTGTGTCATATGTTCGTCTTGCTACAGGCAAATTATTATTCCTGTCGTTATATGAAAAGCCTCTATATTACACTATGTGTGACTTTTCCATTATACCCAACAAAGAGGAAATTGCTGGCCAGCAGCAAGATAGATGCTGGCAATGGTGGAGAAGTGCTGGCTGATGGTCTACCACTGCATGACAGCTTCAGTCAACTTTGTTGTTGGAAATCATCAGATAAAATTCTGGTGGACATCCATTTTATCTCGTGCGCTGACCCACCACTACATGGAAGTGCACGAACTTTTGCAGTATTATTGCTGGGAACCCTTACGCTAGGTGGCGCTGCGAATATCGAAGACATTGAGTATTTGAACACAAATCTGAAATGAATATCTTAACACAATTTAAGCTGTGAAGCTAATTTTGTTTGAAACAGTAAAAAATATAGCACCACTGCCACCAACAAAATTAATAAGTAAATGAGCAAATAAATAAATTCTTTATTTCAACCCACTTTTTTTCTCCTTAAATCTGGTTTTACTAGGTTACAAAGGATTTCGGTTTTCATAATTTACTCAGTTCAGAATCAATAATTAAAAAAAGCGTATAAAATACATAGGATTTCTATACAATAGAATAATTTCTATACCAGTTTAATGATTGGGAACGTAAATCACAAAAGAAACAAACTTGAAATAGTGTAATGAGAGCTTGAAAACTACGAGCAATCGTAGCGTACGCTGAAAGCACTTGTTCATGTCCGATCACGAAAACCAAGCAGCATCGAGCGCGGTCAGTACTTGGAAGGGTGACCACATGCAGTTCAAATATTTCTATAGACATTTCTATTGTAGACACTCCTATAGCTCTTGGTGAAACTAGCTTATAGAAAAAAAAGCCATAATTATATAATACTTTGTTTTTTTATAGAATTCTATAAGAAATTTTTGTAAGGGAAAGTGCTGGGCCAGCAAAGGAATAGCAGTGGGATAGGTGCTAGCACTGCAGGAAAAGTGCCGGATTGAAGTAATGTGATGGCATACCAATGCTGGCCTGCTGTTGGCCATCACTGATGGGCCAGCTGCATTCGGCTTGGACTCTTTTCGACAGGTTTAAGTAATGGCACCCTTGCACTTTACCGCTGATAGCACTGCTGGCTGCTATCTTTCTTCCAGCTGATGGCCCACTGTTTCTTTCTTTACTGGGTAGGAAATGTGCAGTGATGAATCAAGAAAAACGACACATCTTACAAAAAGTTTTCCTTAAGCTCATACTCGAGCAATTTATAAAACTCTTTATCGCCTTAGTAATGAAAATATGAAAATTTCCTTATTTCGCGAAATATCGCTCTGTTGGTGATTAATATATTGTCAATTTATTAATAGTTAGATTAGACCATAGATTAATGATTACAACTTTACAATTTGTCAGGTAGCTAAAGATGTTTTCGAATGTGACTTTTGGAATGAATAGGAGGGTCAATACTTAGCAAATAAAATAGGTACTTGCTTGTGGATGTATTTACAAGACATTGCTTCACGTGTTGACGGTGAAAATTTGGAATTAACTTTTTATTGTAATAACTGCGACGGACACAATTGATATAAATATAAATATATTATTTCATTATTCATGCATGCTGTTAAGACACTAAAGATCCATGAAATAAGAAGAAAATTCTTCATCTGTGGACACGCTTAAAATGAAGGCGATGCTGCCCATTCAGTAATAGAGAAACAAATTAAAAAAACACGCACACACACACACAAAAAAAAAATACATACGGCCAAATTTACATCCCTCAACTGTACGTGGCATTGATAACAACGCCAGAAAGATTTTCATTCTTCCGTGAATGAGTTAGTTCATTCTGATTTTTTAGATTTAAAACGATTGAGTGGCGAATTGGAGTGGGGTGTGCTTAGAAATTATTTGAAAGATAATGAGGGTAACGTTCTTCAGTTTTTCAGAATGAAAATTTTAAGATTTGATAAATCAATACACTTTTCATTCAACGTACAATATTCTTATGACCAAAGCGATTCTTTTGAGTTTGCAATTAAAGCTAGAGGTAAAAGAGACTTTTACCTTACATAAAGCGTATTCGAAACTCTTTCCTTTGAGTAAACGGAAGAACAAGATTGCTTATCTTTAATTGCTTCAAAGCATATTCCTCAAAGTTATGCCCCTTTTTTTCTACATTATAACACTCACAATGAAGATAAAGGACTGTGTAGCATCCATACAGAACTTTTTAAAATAAAGTTCCAGTTTGAGAAAGTTCTGTAAAATGCTGAAATATTTATTTTTTTATAAGAATGACAAATTTAAAAAAGAAAAGATAGAACCACTTATCTAGTTTTTCATTTTAAATTTAGTATTTTTTAAAAATCTGTGATAATTATCTGTTATATTTTTCATTTGAATAATTATTTTTCTTTTCAAAAGTTTGAAGAAGCTACAAAACAAACGTAGTAAATCTGTTCATGGTTTCGGAGCAAATAACTCGGAAAACTGAAAAAACATATATATTTTTTAATTGTTACTAAACAATAACCAAGAATTATTGTATTTTTTGTTCGCCTAAGTAAGGTTATTTTTTATAATAATGTAGTTTATAAATATGTAGAAATGTTTGAATTAATAAGTAGTTATTACTATTGAAGCGTGAAAAATAACTTTATTTCTTTTATTTTTCAATTGTTATAAAAAAAAATATTGTGATGGCGTAATTACATCTATGTGATTTATTAATTTAATAATCAGTAAGTGTATACTTATTTTGTATATTTATTTTGTAGTAACTATAATTTTGTTTCGCTGAAATGCAATCGTAAGATTATAGTTGGTATAATAATTATAAAAAAGTTTTGAAATATGCTTTTTCCTTTAATTTAATTTCCTATAATCCGTGTTATGATTCTGTGGTTGAATCTTATATTGATGCAAACTGATATTTTAGATAATGAATGATAATATGTCAAAGTTAAAACACTGTGATTTAAAAAAAGAAAAAAAAATCATGCGCTTGTTATAATGCTTTAATAATGCTTGTTAAAAAAAAAAAAAAAAACGTATTCCAAAGAAGTCTACAAGCTAAGATTATGACTTATTTATTTGGATCCTTGGTCGAAAAAACTCAAATAAAGTTACTTTTTACATTTCGCCATCTTTAAAAATGAAAAATCTGTAAACTCCGAAGAAAGCCTTCATTTAAGCATATAAATATCCATCTTATGCTGTCATCTTTCTGTAACAGATAAAGACATTTATAGATAATTATTTCTCCCAGTTTTCGTGTTATAAAGAAGAACAAAATTATATAAAATTTATTAAAATTCGAAGTGTCCCAAAAATGGAACGGTAGGCATAAATGGATTAAACTCAACGTTTGGAAATGTTTTTCGTACATTTTCATATTTCAAAATACTTCCTGTTTTCTTTACAGTAATCATAATATCTGTAGAATCACAACTATCTTTATCAATAACTGCCATAAATACCTTCTGTGATACCTGTTTTAAATATAAAAAATACTTTTTATCACAACAGTCTTAAATTAAAAAAATATATATAATAATAATAATATCTTATATGATCCACAGATATATTTTATAAAATAAATTATATTTTTAAATTTGCACGAAAAATAAATCAATCCATATGAAGCAAATATTATTTTTAGTTTTGCAAATAAATTTCTTTCTGGTATAAAATCAAGCAAATTAAATAAAATCGAATAAATAAATAAATAAATAAATAAATGAAATTTGCCTAGAATAATAATTCTTCATTATTTCGGGATTATTCTGTTAAACTTATTGGTAAGTTCTTCATTTCAGAAAGAATCTAAGTAAAAAAAGAATTTTTGCTGTCGGTTTTTTAAGAGATAATTGAAAACGAGTTGTGTTGGAATCATGCTGTTCACATTCAATGCGAGAAAATTATTAACCGTAATCGCAAAAAATTTCGGAATATTAGGATTAACACGATTTCAAAATCAATATTTTTAAAAATTATCATTATTACTAGGGGATCCGATTAAACACGCTTTAAACTACTGAAATCACATTTCAGAAATTAACATCTCTAGGCGGCCATGTATCCAGTTCTTTGAGTTGCCCTATATATGATTTTATTTATATTTAAGTCTTCGCGTAATTAAATAATTAATTAACAGAACTATGCCTGTACCAAGACTTCAAAAGCGGACTGCGTTCCCACGGGCTGAAAACCATTCATCTTTAATGGACAATAAGAGAATATTTCGAGGTATTATAGTTCCAATGTCTCGTGACGTTAGCATTCGCCACGGCCCGTCCCTTATGAATCGCTTTCTCCTTCAGCCGACCTCTCCGCGCAGAGAGTTTCACCATCTCGCAGACTCGGAATGGCAACAGGGGGCCAGCGGAGAACAAAGAGGCTCTAATGAGAACACGGGGACTTGGCCGATTAGAGGATAAACATGTCCCATCGGTTTGGGGGAGGAAACAGAGGATGGAGATGAGGAGATATTTTTTTTTTTTTAAAGAGAAGGGACTCTTGGATTTTTCGCAGATGGCATTGGTCATTGGCCGGCGAAATCCCTAGCTCCTAAAGACTTTGAACCGCTAGAAATTAAGGACGAGACTTTGGGAACGTGTTCTTAAATACTCGCAGACGGTACTGGCCGGCGATATTCCTTTCAGAGACATCAGTCTCAACTGCAATAGGACATTCAATAATAAGACATTCTTCCAGAGACATCAGTCTCAAATGTAAAAAGACATTCTGTGCATCCTAGACTCTGTGGCAAATGTCCTTTCCTGATCATAATTGAGACGGACCCCGATTAATATATGTGTAATCCTCAAAAAACCCTGAATAAATTTATTCGAAGGTTAATCTAGAGAGATTTCCTGTCTTCTGTGCTACCAGATCTTTTTAGGAGGGGGGAAATCTTTACCGTATACTAAATATAATTCAGCTTAAAAAGGCAGAACTCGAATAAGAACCACATTTAGGCAATTCACGCTCATATTCAGTAAGGCTTACGAATTATTTTGTGCTGCCTTGTACATGATCTATAGCATTTATACGTAGCATGCAAAAATCTAGTTAAACTTAAAAACGCATACTGAAATCGCGCTTCTAGCAATTATCGCTAATAGGTTACAGTATACTTAGGTTACTGTATCATTTTCGAAATCTCTTATGTGTCCCTATAAGTGGACGATAAATGCTATGACAACCATTTTCTATGTACAAGTATATGTCGAAAACCTCAGTAATGTGTATCAATTTCATTATATTTGAAATAATGTAACATATTTAAAATACGCTGCAAACAGCTTCCCCCCGTAGACCATTATGTAATGGATTTATTTTTGCGTGGCTCTGTAAATCAATAACAAATGCTTTTCACCCCATATTCTACAGAATACATGCTTTTGTGCGCTTGATAAATCTATATCTCTTTCATTATGTTTGAAATGATGTAACAACATTAAAATGAAACGATTTCTTTCAGTTGACCGTAATTTAACAGATAACATTTGACTGTCACTGTAAACGAAGTATAAATACTGCACACTTCATTTCCAATAGCGATCGTGCTATAGTAAACGGCAATAACATATAAAAATTATAGGGCGAGCCGAGTATATTTACGAGAGTTAGACTCCGGTCAGACAAATCGATGTTATAAACCCTTTTCAACTACAGTCGAACCTCGATTTAACGAATCGTTCGGGACTAGCAACTTTGTTCGTTAAATCGAGATTATGTGTATAATCGGGATAATCAAAGGAATTTTTTATACAACAGCACAAGTTAAAAAATGGATGTAAATAAAAAGGATATTCCTCACTTGCCTTAATAACGATTTTAATACATTGTTTAAAAATTCATTCTTTTTTTATGCACCGCTATAAATCACAATCATTTTAATTAAGAAAAAGTCTCATTCATTCAAATTTTGTCGATAAATTATAAGATATCTTTTACGGATGTTTGTTTGCGCTATTTCAATTTTGTATTCCAAACTTCTTTATTGATTTTTTCATGAAGCTGTGAAAATAGTATTATCAACATTATAAGCCATTAGATTCCGTTTCAAGTTTCAAAAAACCTATACTGCTAACTGCTTCTTTGAATGTTGAATGCTTCATCTCTATTTCATCTTCTTCATCTGATCCATTACTACAGCATGAATAACCTCGGTATAATGTACATTTTCGCATGTAGATATTTCTGCGTCATATGATACATATTCAGAAAATCGACAATCAGGAACACTGAAAATATTTTATAAATATTAGAAAATGTCTTCAATTTTTCACTTTTTTTTTTTGCATAGAAAGTTATTCGTTAAATCGGGATTATAAATTCGTTAAATCGAAATATTTTTGTTCCATTTTCGCCGGGATCATAAAAAAATTCGCTAAATCGAGAAATTCGTTAAATCGCGATTCGTTGAATCGGGGCTCGACTGTATGTTGAAAAGTTTTAAAAATTAGAAATTAGAAAAAAAAAATGGAAGATCGACCGTACTTGATTCAGGTAAAATCGGGTTAAGTAGTTAATCAACCCGATACAGGACTTTACACCAGATTATTGAACGTTGTTACTCTCAAACATTTTTGTACTCTTTTCAACATAGCTTAAAAATTTTTAAGAATTCGGTTTGTATGTCTGGCCGTGTTCTATCTCTCGTAAATATACTCGGATTGTCATACAAATTTTATAGATTATTGAGGTATACTATGTAATGTTCTTTAACGAAAAATGAAGTATGTAGTATTTAGAGTTTGTTTACTAAAGCACACAAAAGAAATCGCGCATTATGATCTTTGGGGAAAGATCGTTTCCGATGCATTTTAATGACATTACTTCAAACATAATGCGATTTCTATTTATCACTGAGGTGGGCAAAAACATGTTTTCTTGGGATATAGAATAAGTAGCGTTCATAGTTCGTTTACAGGAACGCATGAAAAAATTCCATTACATTATGACCTATGGAGAAAAATCGCTTGCGATGCAGTTTATTAATGCTACATGACACTTCAAACAGGATGAAATTAAAAAAGATCACTGAGGTGCACTACAACTTGTTTTCTATAGACCAGAGGTTACCAACTGCGGAAAAACCTGGATATCATTTGCCTTTTTTAAGTTTTATTAATAATAAAATAAAAATATTATTTTAATAATTTCATATCTATCTATATTTATATAAGAGTTTGTCCTGGCTAACTCATAATCAACGCACAACCCAAATTACTGAACCTAGAAGCATAAAGATTGTGGGGGAGAGGATACTTCTTATGACATAACCGTGCACTAAGAAAGAATTTTTGCTAAACCCCCCTAAGGGGCTTAAAGGTGGGGGTCGAAAATTTTAGAACGTCTGGCCATATCTCAGCAGCTGTTTTAGGAAGGAGCGACAAAATTCCAGAAAATAAATCTACTAAAAAAAATAATTAAACATGTTTTTCAACGATTTTAGAAAAGCCCCCCTCCTTCCAACGGAGGTTAAAGGGGTGGTCGAAACTTTTAGGTCACTTCGCTATATCTCAGCAGAAGTAGAAGCGGGAAATTCAAGGTAACAATCCTTCTAAAAAATAGTTAAACACGGGTACTTCAGTGGTTTTAGAGTAGGGATGCACAACATGTGGCCCGCGATCGGTTAACTTGTGACCCGCGAATTTCGCCAATTTATAACTGAAATAAATCGCAATTTTTGTCCATAAGTCGCAGGAAAAATCGTAAATTTCGTCAATTTATGACGGGAAAAGTTTCCAAATTTCGTCAGTGAGGTAAAAATCACGAATTTCTTTAATGGGTCTGCCGATAGCTACCAAGATAGAAAATTCCTAAATTGAGAATTTCGTCAGTCACTAGTCGAAAAATATCTTGAATTTCGTTGATCAGGCATGGGAAAATCGCGAGTTTCATCGATCGGGCACATAAAAATCGCGAGTTTCGTTGATCAAGCTTGGAAAATTCGTCAGTTTCGTCGATCGGACACTGGAAAATCTCAAGTTTTGTTGATCGGACACGGAAAACTCTCAAGTTTCGTTGATCAGACACGGAAAAATTGCGAATTTTGTCGATGAGGAGTGGAAAAATTGCGAGTTTTGTCACTTGATCTCGAGGTAAAATCGCGAATTGCGTCATTTTGGCGCGAGAAAAAAATAAGAATCCCAAATTTTGCTAATCAGACGCGGAAAAATCGCAAGTTTCATCGATCGGACACGGAAAAATTTCGAATTTTTTAGATCAAATGCGCAAAAATCGCAAATACCGTTGATCGGGCATTGAAAAATCACGAATTTTGTCGATGAGGCACGGAAAAATCTCAAATTTTATTGATTGTCAGCAGAAAATGCCAAGTCTTATCAGTTTATCACGAGAAAAAAATCACGAATTTCGTCAATTTGCCGCGGGGAAAAAATTGCAAAATTCATCAGTTAAGAATAACTAATTTCGTTGATAGGGCGCAGAAAAATTGCGAATTTAATTGATCGGTTGCGTGAAAATCGCGAATTTTGTCGATCACGCGCGGAAAAATGTCGAATTTCGTTGATCGGCTGCGGAAAAACTCGAGTTTCATCGATTTATCGCGAAAAAAATTCGCGAGTTTTGTCCATCTGTCGCAGTAAAAAGTCACAAATTTCGACAATTGGTAGAAAAAATTATAAATTTTGTCAATTTTTTGCAAGAAATTTTGCGAAATCTGTCAATCACCCGTGAAAAAAAAAATCGTTAATTTCGTGAAAAGTTCTCGAATTTCGCGAATCACTTATGGAAAAAATTACAAATTTTGTCTGTCTGTCGCGAAAAATTCGCAAATTTCATTGATCGTGCACTGAAAAGAAATCGCGACTTCCTTCAATTTATTGCGGGGGGGGGGGGGGGGGGGTCGCGAATTACGTCAATATATATCAGAGAAAAAAAATCACTAAATCAAATAGTATGCTTTTCCTGCTCTCCTTTGTTCATAAAGTTCACATTTTTTTTTTTTTTTTTTTTTCCAGCACTAGCCGCTCCCATGCCTAAGTTTGTTTTTTAGCACTTTTAATAAAGCAAAATTGATTCCCCCGCATAAAGTCAAGGAATATTTTTACTCCTTGAAAATAATCTTTACTATGTTCGGTTATATATACAAAAATAAATTGTTGATATATCCTTGCCAACTGAATTGGGTATGTTGACTGGGTAGTAGAACCTAGATAGGTAAAACTGGCCGCCTCTGAAACAATGTTTTATATCTGATTATAGCCCACAGATCCCTCTCCTACCTCCCGAAATAGATTTCTCTCTGTGTTACTGATGTGGCCCTCGACAAATGGACATTTTTGTAAGTGGCCCTTCTCTTAAAAAGGTTGTGCACCCCATTTTAGAGCTATTTTGTCTATTTTGTCACCAACATAGGGGTCTGCAAGGGCCCGGGCCTGGTCTGAGGCCCGTACCCGGCCCGGTCCGGCGCATTTTCAAATGGGCCGATAAGAAAATTATCGGGCCTATAAAAATTTAGGCGAAACGGATAAAATATTAGCTATTTTCAATGAACATGACTTTCGAGAGAATAAATATAAATGTACGTCACGAGCTGATATTAGTTTGTCAAGATCGATACAGAAATGTAACATATCCAGTGTAGAGATCGGCATCGGACTGCTACATGGTGTCTGACTTGGCCTTCATTTTTTTTCAGCAGACTCGTGCCGGGCTGAGATCAGGCTTGCATTTTTTTTTTTTTTTTTTTTTTTTTTTTTTTTTACATTGTCGAGCCGGGTCGGAACTGAACTTAATTGTTCTCAGGATGTATAGGGAAAGCGATATGTTTTGTAAAAATATTAATAGCGATAATGAACTTCTGTTAACTTAATCTTTGGAAATATACCTTAAGGTGGTTCTCAAATTCACTGCTCAATAACGTGAAACTTTGACGCATTTTCTGACTCATTTTTAACTGTAAAGGCATAAAATTGACAAGCCTGACTATGGAAGAGATTTGGAATCGAATAGTGTTTTCCATTTTTGATAAATAAATTACTTGTCGAGTTATAAGAGATTCTTGTCATGTGACTGCAGGTTTTTCTCCTTTCTCCGGGAAACTGGATTCGAAACGCTAATTTTGACAGTATGTTCTCAAAGATATAGTGTCTTTATCAAGAAATGGATAACGTCACTCTATTACATAGTTTCTGAATAAGAACTCCTGCCAATTTTATGCATTTCCGAAAAGAAATGAATTTAGAAATGGGTCAGAAAGTAGCTCCTTTGGATTTGAGAAAAGCGGTTAATAAATGACAGAGAAATATTTTCACATCTGCTTTTTACTATACAGCTTCAAAAGTTATGATGCTTTTAACCCTCCTTTTTTTCTTTTATTCTAAACTGCAGTAATCTTTTAATGAATCCTTTTCTGAATGTTGAAACGTCTAAGACTAAGTAATCATTAAAGTTGCTACTGTGTATGTTTTGTCTTGCGCAAACATCGTAATTTTAAAATATACTGTAAAATTATCCCATAAATATGTAAGCTGTATTCTTTAAAGGAGTTTTAATTATATATCGGGCCGGGCCGGGACTGTTTTCACTGATTTATGTACGGGCCCGGACAGGCTCGGGCCGAACTTTTGATTTTTACACCGAGCCGGGCTGTGAATTACGAAAATATAAACGGGCCAGTCCGAACTTTTGATTTTTACATCGGGCCGGACCAAGATACCTTTCGTTCTGCCCGGGACTGGAAATTCTGGCCCGTGCAGACCTGTACACCAACATCGACTTTAACAGGAATATTGTATAATTATATACGAATGGGACAAAAATTATGGATATTTGATTAGATACCAAGAAAAAAAAATATATTTTTTTCATCTTTGCTAGTTATATTCGGCTTGATTCAAGATTCCTTTAACCAGCGTAGCGGGCGAAGGCTGCTACTATTTTATACGAGAGAAATTTGTGTATTTTTTGATAAGTGAAAGATCAATGATTTTTTTTTTTTTTTTTTTACTTTTTCAGATTTGAACAACATATTTGAACGGAAAGACATTTTCGTTTGCCACAGCAATTAAAAATCTGTATTGATCTTGGTTTGAAATAAAAACCACTCTTCGTTTTGCAGTATAATCACATTCGTGCCAAAAATCCATGAATGTATTTCAAAGCAGCATGAATAAATATCCCACTAAAAATGTGGGATGCGTAAATAATGTCAAATTATTTTGTAACATTGAACAAACTTTATAAAGACCTCCGGTCACAAAAAAAAAAAAAAAAAAAAAAAAAAAAAAATCAAAACCGGCGGCGGCGGTGACAGCGTAGGTTACTTTTTTTTAGAATAGAGAGATACTTTCATTTAAATACTTTGTTATTCATTATTACCTTCATGTCTAGAAATCAAACAATCTTTCATGATTTTGTTGTGCTTAAATAAGCATTTTTGATTTTCAATAATACTAAGGGATTATACCCGAATTTCCCGAGTTACAGAATGTAAGGGAAAACCTTTTTTTTTATATTTATATATTTTTTTAGATTGCTCACTAACAAATACCCAAAAGCATTTTTATTTGAAAACTATTAATTTTGCATTCAAATAAAGTTTTTAAATTTATTAAAAGCTATATTTTCGTATGAGTTAATAGCCGAAGAAATCGACAAAGATTTCGTAACTTATACAAGGTCCGTACGGGTACCGTTATTTTCAAAGTCAAATACCAGTATCTTTTTATAAAAAAATAAATCTTGTTCAAACGCGCGAAATTTCGCCTTTTTTAAAGGAGAGAATTTTTATAAGAAAATACTGATACGGAAGAATTTCCTGATCTTGAAATTCAAGGACCAGTACGAACCCTGATATAGCAGTCCATATTAATATTCTGATCATTTCCGTTATTTAAGCGCATAGTTCGATCACATGTTTGTTAAATTTCTGTTTATATTATTTTATTTTATTGATATAACTTCGTAATGGGATACCAGCCGGAACAAAAATGCCAAACTACAGTCGAACCTCGTTATCCCGGCACTCTAATGACCAGAAAAAGTGTCGTCATAAGCGGAGTGTCGCGGTAACCGGAATTGGAGAAAAATATGTTTATAATAAGTTGTATTTTTAATTAATTAATGACTTTTTTTAATTAATTAATGACAATTTTAAATTCACAACTGTTCTTGCAGTTTTAAGCAATTTAACGTTATAATTAAACAGAATAAACACAAAAACAAAATTGAAAAGAATAAATATCAGATTTATGATGACATTTTTTTATTGTTACATGAAATATTGAGGAATTAAGGTTTGCTTGTCCCTAGATGTGCTTCCTAAAATTCTTTTTTCAATATTATACAATGAATTGTAATCAATATTCGTTGTTTCAGAAATGGATGTTAGATAATTCCTGATCGTTTCAATGAAATGCAACGCTTTGGTTTCAGTCTGATGAAAAACGCCGTGTAACCATAAGAAAGCGCCGTCTGACCAGAAAAAAAAGAGCGCGAGTAGATTAAAACGTTTATCTGGAGCTTAAGTGGGTCATTCATAGTGTGTGGATTTATTTATTCAGATAAAAGATTGAAGTAAAATTTCTCATTTATCTCAAGTGGTATTTTAGACACTTTGTGAAAAGTTTGGATAAGACATTTCATACCGCTTAATTTCCGTGTTTATAAGATGGATTATGAAAAATGGACAATTTTCCTAAATTGTCGGGATATCCGGAGTTGAAAATTATTCAACTACGTAAAATCCGGAGTTTATTTACATTGCAATCATATACAGAAAATCGGGACTTTGAAAAACTGACGTGATAAGCGGAGTGACGTGAAAAGCGGATGTCTGGATAACGAGGTCCGACTGTATTTATATTAACTTAATGTAAGCGGATTTAGCTTAATCGTCTGCAGGCAATAGAGATAGAAAAAAAAAATCATGCTTGAAAATTATTTTTAAAACCACAATATATGTGTAAATGGGGATGCAATTTTCAAATAAATTACGATACAGTTTTGAAACAAATTGTTTTCTAAGTATATTTTTTTCACCATTCAACGGCGTAAACATTGAATATATGCGATGTTTAGGATTTTAAAAATTACAGTAAAAGCGAAATTGAGTCGTCTGCCGTTGCCACCGTGAAAATGACGTCAGCGTTACGCACCGTCACCCTTGTCCTTTATAATGTAGGGGGCTGTGCATATATAACGTTAACAACTTTTTCCTAATTTTCACCCCACCCCCAGGTAATGATATCGTTATCAGTATAAAAATTCTTTAGACTTTTGGAATTTTTTACTTTTGTTTGGAGTGATGTACAAAGATGGTTATATTTAATTTTCACATACTTTATTGATTCGAATGAAGAGAAGTCATTGAGATAGCAGTTTATATATCAAATAACAGTTAAAAGAAATAGTCGCCATTTAAAAGTATTTAATAATAGCTTTTTGTTACATAATGCATTCAACTGTAATAATGTCTTCCTGTACTTGTCCTCGCACGGGGCGCGGCAGACAGAACTTCTTATCAACAAAAAAGGTGGACAACATTCTTTCTATTTTATTTACTAGTAAACACAAAAATCATTTCAAACATCTTTCGCATATACTTTGCCGAACAGCGGATTATATATGCATACACGTATGACAGAAAAATAGGAATGCCAAACGTTGGGGTGTTCCATATTTTGGAGTTGAATAACTTTATAATCATTTAACGATTTTAACAATAACTTTGTACTTTCCTAAAAATAGATAACATACTATAAAAAGATAACATACTAGTTTGATGTAAAGACTAAGTTACAAATAAAAATGGGTAAAAAAATATGACAACCTCCCTCCCCCTAGAGATATCTTACGATATCATGTGCCAGACCCCCCCCCCCCCTCCCACCTAAAATGATAACGTTATATATGCATAGCCCCTGGATAGATGATAATTTAGGATTCTCTTTTATTAAATTACTTGATCATCAATATAGAAATGCATTTATCTTCCTAAAAAATGCCTATTATTGGTCCGCGAGATGTGAAATTATGAAGTTAGTGGTCCGTGAGGTCAGAAAGGTTGCTGACCGCTGCTATACACTATGGAGTGCGTAGCATTTGTCTTCATTTACAGGGACGCACAAAAGCATTCGGTTACATCGCGAACTGAGATCGATTACAATGTGTGAAAGAAATTAAATTTCTTAATAATATTCTGCTAATGTTGGAAAGATATTTCATAATCTATGCCTCATGCATGATTGGTTGTTTTTATTTTTTTTTTCTATTCGGAAATCGTCTAGACTGTTAGGTTAGCTTCAAAAGGTTTTTCAAACTAGAAACATTACAAATATCATGCGAGAATTCAGAGACAAATATAGAAATTTTCTCGCGCGCCTCTGAAATCTTAAATTGAAATCGATGGACTGTCTACACTTCTTCAGACTGTCTGGGAACGGGATAACATTTCTCTGCTACAGCAGATTTTCAGAGAGTGCACTCGTGTATATTGCTTTTAGAATGTATGATAACATGATCCTCTTACAATGGAGCTTAGTCAATATTGTTATATGCTTCGCTTTATATTAAGTAGCGACGGAAGACTATTGTAAAATGGATGGATCTGTGAATATATTAGAGATTTTTGTTTCAATTTAGAAACTAGCGTTTTGTTAGTTTATTTTATGAGTAGAGTGTCAACGATTTAAAGTGTATATATTAAAATCAGTAATCAAAATCGAAATTTTAGTAGCTTGATAAATGAGTATAAAAGGAAAAGAAGTTTTTGAAAACAACCTTTTATTAGCATTCAGTGTTGATCTTGAAAATACGAGGGGGTATCAATAAGTTTTTGCCCTCACATAGAAATAATTAAGTAAAATCTATGAAATTGCTACAATGTATTAGTCCTTTTCTATATAATCACTGTGCACAGTAACACATTTCTGCAAACGATATTTCAAAAAGAGGGGTGAGGATGTATTCCAGCAGGCGCGATGGTAGACCCAAAGGGGGTCATTTTTCTAACTTTTGCGGACTCACATGTGACATATTGTTGAAAAGCCCTTTGACTACTTATTCGTGTTATGCACCCCCGAGGGGCATGAATGGTGTCCACAAAATTCAGAAAAGTGGCTCCCGCGGAGGGCAAATTGACGGGAGGGGCTCAGGATGTGCATAACATGAATAAGTGGTTACAGGCCTTTCCAACATTATGTCACATGTTGGGGTCGGTCAAAGTTAGAAAAATATCCCCCTTTGGGTCTTTTATCGCGCCTCCTGGAATAAATCCTCCCCCCCCCCTCTCTTTGAAATACTGTTTGCAGAAATGTGTTACTGTGCACGGTGACTATATAGAAAAAGTCTAATACAATGTAGCAATTTCATAAATTTTACTCAATTATTTCTACGTGAGAGCAAAAATTTATTGATACACCCTCTTAACGCCTAATTTCATGACTTAAGTTTATGTTTTTTCCCAAAAATTTCCATTACTGTACATTCATTTGGCCCGCGGGTACCGAACTCGATTATAAAAATTCACTGCTTTTTTGACACTTGGTAAAAAACGCAAATAAGTGAATTTATTAAAAAATATATAATTTTTGCCTTGTTTCTTTTTAGGTGCGTTCGTAATTATTTAAATACGTAGCACTTATAGTCGTCGTTCAGTCCGTCTGCCTGTCCGTCCGCATATAACAGAGCAAAAATTACCCAACCGAGTGGTCTGAAATTTTAAATATATAATTGTTACAAAATTTTGCGGAGTCATTTCAAATTTTATGAAAATCGGATGTATAGTTTAATTACAGGAACACTCAAAAGTTTTCCGTTACATTATGGCCAATGGGAAAAATTATTGCAAGTGTATTTTAATGATGTTACAGCTTCCCGAATGGTCTGAAATTTTAAATATATAATTTTTGAAAATTTTGCCGAGTCATTTCAAATTTTATGAAAATCGGATGTATAGTTTAATTACAGAGACAGTCAAAAGTTCCCCGTTATATTAAGGGCAATTGGAAAAAAATTATTTCAAGTGCATTTTAATGATGTTACAGCCTTTTGAACAGAAGGAAATTGATATGCACTTATGAAGTGCATTAAATTATACATTCATTACAATATGCGGTGCAAAAAAATATTTATAAAACTAGTTATAGTACGAACGCACCTCATTTGGCACGTTTGACGAGCAATTTCCAACTTGTTTAAGGAAAGGCGACAAGTAAGAAAATAATGAAACGTTATTTAAACTATCTTTATACAATTTCTAAATTAATTTCTCAACGTATAATCGTAAATTAAATCTATTTGTTGATAAAAACGTATTCTTTCTTTATTTTTTATTTAAAATTTATTTTCTACTCTTTAGCTTTTAAAATGATTCATTGTTGCAGTTTCACAGCCATTTGACTTATTTCAGCGAGCGCTTATAGCGTTGACTCTACAAAAAAAGGGCGGCGAGCGGGAATTTTTCAAAAAGGGAACACTATTCTAAAAAAGGGTACATTTTTTCAAAAAGGGAACACTATTCTAAAAAAAGGGAACATTTTTTCAAAAAGGGAACATTATTCTAAAAAAAGGGGAACACTATTCTAAAAAAAGGGGGAACACTATTCTGAAAAAGGGTACATTTTTTCAAAAAGGGAACACTATTCTAAAAAAAAGGGCACACCTGTACCTTGTTCACTAAAAATATTTTAAACCAGTTTGTTTAGAGTCCCTAAAATTTGTGATATTTTCCCGGGATCAATTGAATTGCCACGAGGCACACAGGAAATGTTAAAAAGGGCAGCTGGGCGCATCGGAAGTGTTTAAAAGAGCCGCTGGGCGCAAAAAAGAAATAAAAAGGGTCGCCGGGCGCTGCGCCCTGTTAAAGTGGCTTAGAGTCAACACTAGCTTATGGGCGCATCATTAAAACCCTTGTTGTTCAACTCGTATATAATTGTACGAGTTACAGAGAATATTCGGCGGTTCATCCCCTGCGGCAGGCTAACGGGAAAATGCCTTAAAATTAATTTATAATTAACTTCTAAAACGTTAAAATGTTGTATTGCCATCGGGAGCGCACCTGCGAACTTAATTTTTATAATTCTAGCATATCGGGAAGTGAGTTAAAAATCGATTACAAAAATCCATCTTTTCGTACAACAAGAACGAAAAACCATGCGTCCAGCATAGATTATACACCACTTTCCAACACATTCAGAATACTCTAACATAATTTCACCGTTTAAGAGTCTACTTCAGTCAGGTGAAAAGATCCGTTCGCTAATGCTAATCCTATGGAAGAAATTTATAAAGATATCTCGGTGTCATTTCAATATTTTTAAATGTTTTTTTTTTTTTTTTTTTTTTTTTTAACCATTTGGAAAAATGGTTATTGTTCTCGTCAGGGTAGGAAATCAAAAGCATATCTGAACGTTTTCATTGGTTTAATCCGCAATTTATTCGTTATCTGATTGGTATATACAGTAATCTGTATTTCCCTTTGGTTTCAACAACGAGGGACAACAGAGTGTTGCCACTATGACAAAAAAGTAATAAAAACTACAAAAAAAATTAATAAATCAGAAACAAATTGAGATACAGCTTTCAAACAAATTGCTTTTAAAAGTACATTTTTTTCTCTATCCTACGGTATAAAAAGTAATATTGTCGGATGTTTAGAAGTTTAAGAATGAAATTTTATTTAAAATTGGTTGTGAGATCTTTTGGAAATCTGATGATAGAAAAGCCCTTTCCCGAACAGCCAATGAAATGCTTGGATAATACGCAAGTTTCAGGAAATCTTGCAATTTTTACGTGTAATAACACTATTAATGTTTAATTCATGGCGTACGTAACGTATGACCAGCTCCGTAGAAGTTTAAAAATTTACAGTACCGAAAATTGTAAAACTGAAATTTCTTTTAAAATTTGTTCACGCGATGGTTCCAGGAATGTTATCGTTTAATCCATGGCGTACGTAATGTAGGATCAACTCCGTGCGATTTTTTATGTCTTAAATTTTAGTCTTTGAAAAAATCATTTTCCAAATGGTCGTTGTAATTTGTTAAATTGCTATTTTTTTTTTCTTTTTTTTTTGCATTGGATAGCTGAGATCGATCTGTATGCAGGCCGTTTTTTATTTTTTCAATTTTCATTGCAGATTTTTTTATGAGGATGTTTTCACTTTCGAAACCGGTTCCGAAAATGAAAGTGTCCCCATAAAAAATATCTGTAAACAAAATCGAAAAAGTAAAAAACGATCTTGTACAGATCGATCTCAGTTGTCTAATGCAAAAAAAAAAAAAAAAAAAAAAAAAAAAAAAAAAAAAAAAAATCATTTAAAAATATTGTAATGCAACCGAGACATCTTTATAAATTTCTTCCATAGGATTAGCATTAGCGAACGGGTCTTTTCATTTGACTGAAGTAGCCTCTTAACAATGTGAAAGATGATGTCTAAATACAGTAGAACCTGGATTATTCGAAGTAATTGGGACCGACCCTTTTTCGGGAAATGGAAATTTTCGGATAATCGAGATTGTTTCAATTTTAAGATTAAGGACAAATATATGCTCTATTTCTTATTATGGTAACAAGTGCTTAAAAAAAATAAAGCAATATCAAAATAGAACCGAGAATAAAATACCTGAATTTTAATTTTGAAATTAAGTACCTTTTACATATTTCACAAGGGTTTGAAAAAAAGTTTTGTCGCAGTTTCGATTGCCTTTGCTTTGCAGCTCTATCACGAAGTTTTTTTTTTATATATATACCATTAGTCGACCAGTATCACAGCCTTTCTGCTGCTCCAGCCATGCCAAAACCTTTTGCAAAACATTCAAAAGTTTCAGAATTACTAATTTGCTCGTTTTCTTCGCCCACATCGTTGTCATCTTCTTCGCTTTGATCAATGTGATAGTAAAAAAATAGCTTTAAAAATGGGTTTTGCATACAAGGAATGTATAGTTAAAAAAAAAAAAGAAAAGAAAGAAAAATCATGCGTTAATCATAGATTATGAAACACTTTCCAACATTTCCTGAATGCTTTAACAAAACTTCGTTATTTAGGGAAATAAGGTAACTAAGTAAACATTTTATAAAACGCATAAAACATTTGAAAAACTGATTTCAGCAGTTACCGTCCATAGCCAAATATGTATTCCAATTCTTTTGAACAGTCCTGTATTTCATCTGTAAGTTGATATATATACTATATAATGGGAAAATTTAGCTTAGCAAGAAAACGCATAACAGGTTGAAATTTCCCTTTCAGCAATTTATACTAATAGATGGAAACATACTTGAATACTTTTGTACAGCCCTGTAGTTTACCTAATACCTTTATTACACGCCACTATTTAGCTAAAACTTAATTCAAACTAAAACACTCTTAAAACTACTGAAATCACATTTCCAGAAATTATCATCCAAAGACGGCCATGTATCCAATTCTTTGCGTAGCCCCCCCCCCCCTCCCCCCCGTATATCATTTTATCTATTATGCTATACAAACATTTCTTAGTAAACTAAATTCAGTTCAGCGTAAAAAAAACCATTTACGCTCATACTCAGTAACCCTTACGAATTCTTTTCTGTAATCCTGTCTATGAACTATAGCATTTATACACACTATATAGTATGCATAAATATAGCGAAACTTAAAAGCGCATATCATAATTAAAAATGTATCTCGAGCAATCATTGCTAATATACAGTAATTCGGATACTATATAGTATCTGAAATCTTTTGTGTGTACCTGTAAATGCTATGCACTTCGTATTATACATGAAATAACTTATACTAAAACTCAGCGAAGCGTATATCAATTTCATTATAGTATATGAATTAGTTTAACATAATTCAAATACGCCGCAAATAATTCGCCCCTACACTATGTTTTATGTTTTCTACACCATGATGAATTCTTTTCTGTGTTTCTGTAAATGAATAATAACTATTCTTTGCACCACATTTTCTACAGAATGCATATTTTAGTGAACTTCATAAATGCATATCAATTTTACTATGTTTGAAAGAGTGTAATACCACTACAAATCATTTGAAACGATTTTTTTCCATTGGCCGTAATGTAACGAAAGACTGTCCCTGTAAAGGAACTAAACATGCTACAAACTTCATTTGAAATAGGGATCGTGCTATGGTAGAGGTCACTAACCTTCAAAAATTTCAGAACGATCCGAGCATATTTACGAGAGTTAGAGCGCGGACAGATGGGCAGACAAACCGAGGTCATAAACACTTTTCAACTTTGGAAAGTGTTAAAAAGAGAGGGAGAAAGCAAGCTTTAAAAGTGGGTTTCGGTTAACCGAGAGTTTCGGTTAAAAGACTTTCGGATAAAAGTGGTTCTACTGTATAAACAATTTGGAAAACGCACAACGCGTTTGCTAACCCAATTTCTGCAATTAACATCAATAGTCTGAAAAATATCCTGTTTTTCTCTGCATATCGTCCGTACCTCGAAATTTCTAGATAAATGTTTGCGTTCAAAATGGTCTGTGGTCGGTCAGTAGCGTAGTATATGCGGCTTCCTCGTTCATCTGCAGCTTCTCCTTGCAATTTTTGGACATATTTTTCATATTATTGTTGCTTAAGGAATATTGTAATTGTAAAATCAGTTTAAATATCCAGTATTCAATAATCTAATTAATATCAATAATTTTAGTCTTAAATTCTGGGTGTCAGCGAAGACCGCGGATATATGAAAAAGGGTCCGTGACTGGTAATAGTTTAAGAATCGGATGCTTTAAAACTTTCGATTTTTAACGTTTCAACGGTATTTGACCCCATAAAAAGCGAATGACGGCTTTGCTTAGCATTTCAAAAGTATAAAAACTCAAATAACTGAAAATGAATATTGCATAGGCGTTTTCTGTTTTTGTGATTTCTATTTTGAAACAACTCAACTGGTGAAAAACGTCAAAGGTTTCTTGGGAAAATATAATATAACCACCAACGAAAATATACCAATAACATCTTCCGAGTCACTAACGATTCCGAAAAGAGTTCTTTATCTTTAGAAACTTCAAAATAGAATATTTTCGAGAAAACATTTATGTAACAAAATGACTGCCCCCCCTGATTTTTATAACATATAGATGGCGCTGTTGCTACTTTCGGCAAAATATACCAAACATGAAGTGAAAGGGAATTAACCCTTTCAAGGGCGGTGGCTAGAGGGTCTAGCCACCTAATTTTAATTCCAAAACTGACAAATGGCACCAAGAATATTTTAATAAAATTTTGCTTTTGTAATGGAAGTGCAAATTAGCGGGGTTTTATTATTTAAGAAATTCGTTTGAATATTCTGGTGTCAGTCAATTATTTTATCATTTTACGAACAGAATTCTTCTGCCCCTGAAAGGGTTAAAGTAATTATGATTGCGCAGGTTTGTAGTCTTTCGGTGTGTGTTTGGTATGTAGTTCAGCTAGAGAAGTTTTCATGCGTTATAACTGGATTTATGTATCTTCCATTCCTATTACGCTCTTTAGCGAATTTGTATATACAGTCGAGCCCCGATTTAAAGTATCGAATTTCTCGAATTTCTCGATTTAGCAAATTTTTATACTTCAAATTATTAAATACTTCAATTTAACGAATTTATAATCCCGGTTTAACGAATAATTTTCGATGTCAAAAAAATGAAAAATTGAAGAAATTTTCTAATATTTATAAATTCTCAATGTCCCTAGTTGTTAATTTTCTAAATATGTATCTTGTGATGCAGAAATATTTACACGCGAAAATGTACGTTACACCGAGGTTATTATGTGGATCGGATGAAGAAGATGAAATAGAGATGAAGCATGTAACGTTCAAAAAAGCAGTTAGCAGTTTGGATACTTTCAAATGGTAGTTGATGGCTCTTGATGTTGGTGACACCGTTTTCACAGCTTCAGAAAAAAATCGATAAAGAAGTTTGGAATACAAAATCGAAACAAATCAAAGAAACATCTATAAAAGTCTTATTATTTACCGATAAAATTTGAATAAATGAGATTTTTCTTAATTACAATGCTTTTGATTTACAGTAGTACATAAAAAAAGAATCCATTTTTATACAGAGTATTTACTTAAAGTAACAAATGTTTAACATCATTATTAGGGTAAGTGAGCATTGTTCTTCTTATTTATTGCCATTTTTTAACTTGTTCTGTTGTATAAAAATATTCCTTTGATTATCCCGATTTAACGAATAATCTCGATTTAACGAACAGAGTTGCTAGTCCCAAACGATTCGTTAAATCGAGGTTCGACTGTAATTTGTGAGTCGTCCTTATTAATAATGTGACTGTTTAAGTTGTGTAAAGTGTATAACATAACCAACATCGACACATTTTTAAAAATAAAGTTTCTTTCGCTGCCACTGATTTTTCGGAGACTTTTCCAAGTCGTCTTTATAATGTATTAATCCGTTTCCTCAATCAGGAATATAGGTTTTCCGGATGCTATCCATTCTCAAATAAACATTTTCATGTTCAACAAACATGTTTCACAGACAAACATGATAACTTAACAGCATTAACATTAATATTACAATTTATATTATTTTGTTACTCCCGCATGTATAAATTGAATTATGCAGCTTAAAATGTTTAATTCAGTATCAATAGCATCCTATAATAAAGTGATATTGCGGCTTGAGAAAACGGATTAATGCACTATAAAACAACTCCCAAACGTTTCCAAAAATCAGTCGCAACAAAAGAAATTTTGTTATTAAATAATTCTTCAAATCTCGAAAATGTATTTGTTTCTGAGGTTTCTAATGATAAAGAAACCTTTTCCGAATCATGGGCAACTCGGAAGAGGTTATTGTATATTTTCGCTCCTGGTTATACTATATTTTCGTAGATTAAGAGTAGTCCTTTTTTTTTTTACAGTTTGACGAAATGAAAATGCCCTGTAAATGTTCAAAATCTTGCATACAGGAAGTTTATCGCACGCTAATGTTATCAAAAGAAATAGCAAATATTATATATGTCGTCAAGTTGTAAAACCGGCCATTTCCAAAAAATAAATTTTTGGGGGAAAGCTGATTTTTTTTCCACACTTAGCCAAAATAAGATTGGAACCAAAACTCTTTAGTTTTATAGTCATTAGGACAGTATATTTGACCGGCTTTTGCATGTTTTATTGTTTCCAGATGGCACAAACGTATACTTAGAATTTAAAAAACTGAAAAAAACACATTTTCCAATTTTGAGGAGTTGGCCGGTTTTGCAACTAGACGACACATTTGTTCGAAGTAACAAGCATTGCAATTTATTATTTTTTCCTAAACAGGTATTACTTACTTTTCTAAAGAAGACATCTACTTATATAAAATCCAAGTGTACGAAAGTGTATGTAACCATTCCGTGGCGAACCGTACAATCTATATAATGCATTCTCACAATCTTTTGACTTTTCTATATTTTTTCTGTCCCTGAATAATAATTTTTATTTTAGCACATATTCTTCTTGAGGGTTTTTTTATTTCTTATACTGGAAAACATCCCATTGCATGACTGCCTAACAATATTAACGAGATAAATAAGTTTCGGACGATATTGGGGGTCCAAATATACCACGAAATTCCTATACCGTCCCGTGTCCCTGATATTTTAAAGTTTGGAGCTGTCTGTATAAAATTTTCTCAATAAAAGTAATTCCATGTAATTTTTTTCCAAAACTGGGACTATTGTTTTACATCAATATGTAGCAAAAAATTAAACTGCACACATTTTTAGGGTTGTTATTATTTTTTTTAACTCTGTCCCGGGGTTTTAGATTCCTTACTGTCCCTATTGCTAAAATGATACAGAAAATCACTTCAGATGCAGCCACAGAATTTTTTTCAACTTTTTTCTCGTGCAGAAGTATCCTAGAGAAAGAATAGCTAAAATTTTTTGACAGGAAATTTACTGCTGAATTTAAACCAGCATTTAAATATCAATTTCAAGCATCGTGGCTTTATTGGTAGTCTCACTGTCTTATTCTTGCACTTTTCGAGGTAAATTAATTATTTTATTTAATCGAATGTAAATAACTGTTTCTAAAAATCTGTGAACATTCTGGCTACCACTTAGTCTTAACATGATTTGTCTAAGAATAGGTGGTAATTTTCCTTACTGTCCCATCCGTTTTTTTTTTTTTCCATACCGTCCCTTCTTTAACACCCCTTTACGACAATGTTATACCAAAATTTTGTATTAAAAATACTACATTGTTATTATTTCTTATTTGAATATCCCCTGGGTACTATGCAAATTCATTATAAGTAAATATTTAGAAGAAAATAAAAAGTTATAGCGGTAAATGGTAACTAAAATTAAACTCGCATGTTTAACTTAAACCTCAGTTAAATAAAAAAAAATTTCGCTGCTGACCATTTTACTTTATTTTGAATCATTAAGGCATTATTCGTCTATAAGTTTAAAATGCTATTTTAGTAAGTTTAATTTCACCAGATTTTTATTCCTGAAAAGTCAAAAGATTGTGAGAATGCCCCATACATTGAAAACACAAGGCTGCATTTTTCAGTTATATTTGAACTTTCTGATGAACCGATTTTGCTAAATGTGCCCGCACTAGCTTTTTTTAAAAATATTCCCATTTTTATATTTTCATTTCAATTTTAAAAGTTTTTTTTTATGAAATTTCTTCAAAATGATGGCAATCGGATTATTTCCATTGTTTCAGATAAAAGAGAAGAGAAATAATGAAAAATATTAAGACACGTGGCTTTCTAGCAGTGTTACCAGATTGGGGATTTTCCCCCCATATTAAGAAATTTTGAACTTCAGGGGATTTTTTTGGAGACAAATATTTCATGGGGAATTTTTTGAGATGCAATTTTGGGTGAATATGCAATTTTGGGTGAAAACTTGAGGAATTTTTTCATGTTTCCAGGTTAAAATTTAAGTGATCTGGCAACTCTTGATTTCGATTCGCCGATTTATTCTCTGTATCTTCATGCCTCGTGCTGTTCATTTACAGTTTTACCCGCCAACTGGGATAAATAATAAATTGCCAAATTTTCTTTATGGTTACGATTGTATGCTTGTTAGGCCAACAATGTATTAAATGATGCGCCTAAACATGCTAGCCAAAAAAGGACAAATGGCATTGAAACTCCAACAACGAAATATCTTCAAACACTAAAAAGTAGAAAATGTAAATAAAAAATAAAAGAATACTAATATATTTTTTAAATAATATGTTTTAATCAATTAATAGTTTCATATTCATTATAACCTTCATTATTATCACCTTCGTTATTATGATTATATATCGATATATCAATTTAGAAATCCTAAGAAGATAGTTTAAATATTTTTTTTTATTTTCCTTTCCTATGATCCTATCTTAAAAACGAAACAGAGCAAAAATGATAATTTTTTTAAAATAAATTCATTAGTTTTTTTCACCAAGCGTAAAAAAGCCGTTTATTTTTTATAATCGTGTTCGGTGCCCAGACAAAACTAACGTATTTTAACGAAAAGTTTTAGGAAAAATCATAAAATTAAACAGGATTTTCAATATAAACATTGAATGCGTATAAAAAAGTGTATTTAATAAAAAATATTTTTACTTTTATACTTGTTGAAACAAAAGACACTCGAAACATTTTAAAGTTATTTATTTATTTTTATTATTTATTTATTTATTTATTTATTTTTACAATGTACTCATTTCTGCATGATGTATCAAGTCAACCGATATTAACAAGTGCAATATAACTGTTTGCTTAAATGTCGTTCCTTGCTTGAAAAATTCATGTAACAAGCTTATGAAGAAATTTATCTTTTTCCTCAAAAATAAATTGATAAATAAAAGACAATGTTTAAAAGAATGACAATTTCGCGCAACGATAGTTTAACAAGATGAATTTTTTGTGTTGAAAAACAGCATAATCCTTTGAACACGAATGAGTGATTTCCTAACATTTGTGGACAGGGGGAAAAAGCTGGCTAAATTAGACGTGTGAAAGACGCGGGTCCGATTTTCTTTTATTTGACTCGGGAGTCTTTCAGGGTCGTGTCGGGCAGTGGTGTAGTCGTAAAAAAAAAAAAAAAAAAAAAAAAAAAAAAAAAAGAGAGAGAATATACGCTCTAAGCAGAGGGTATACGCTCAAGACAGAGGGTATACCCTATGTATGTACTATAGCTTTTTTGAGAAACAGAGGGTGTACGGTGTTCCTCAAAAAAATCCCGAAGGTATACGGCGTATACCTCCATATACCCTCCGCTACATCCCTGGTGTCGGGAAGTAGAATCCCGCAACGGGTCGGGTTAATTGTAGGACCGTTCCGGTCGGGTTCAGGTTCACCCGATTTTTCAAAAGAAACTCCTGAATATTTTACAATTAGGGGGGGGGGGGGAACTATATATTTGCATATTAACGATAATTGCACGTATACTTTATTCTGACTGTACAGTCAGTCAAAAAGTACAGACTCGGACAAAAAGACAGACAATAGATCCCTACTCGTTATGGTACAAATGCAAAAATTAATCGGCCTGTGTACTTATCCGCAAAAAAAAAGCATAATTAGAGAATCTCTGGAGATTGAATTGAGAATTAGAGATGTTTATAATGAAGGAGTTTCTTACAATATACATAAGTTATGGTTAAATATTTTGAAACTACATTTAACTCAAGGTTAAAGAAGTCTCACACAGTTATTGGCATTAATATTCTGTTTTTTTCATATTTTTCTCTCTTGAAAATGAATAGTTAAATTACAGCTGTACAGATCGCCCTGTGATGTTGGCGGGTTCAACAGTATGTTTATTTTTTACTTTTTACTATTCAGTGAAACCTCCCTGTGCGACCACCTCCCTGAACGACCATTTTTTCATGGAACGAAATTTATTCCCATAGGCTCAATACTAATTTTATCTCTATTCAGAGACCAACCCAGTTGAACTCCCTTTATGAGCGACCAATCTCTTTGAAAAAAATGAAACATTCCGTTTTTTCCTGGTCGCTTGAAGAAGATATTATTAGAATAATAATTCCAGAGCGTGCTTTATTCATCAAACTTCTAAGTTTAGAATTTTTATTTATTCCGGCAACTTTTAAGCGTTTAAACCCATTTGTGCTTTTTTAGGCAATGAATTTAACTCTCATGATAAAGTAAGAACGACGGTCAATAAACTCCCCTGCCCTATTTTGTCAGGAAACTCTCAAAGAAATAGATAAATTACTGAAATCGTCATAATGTATTATCGTCAAAAGAAAAAAAAAAGTGCATTTATTTACTGAACTTCGAAAGGACTTGGAAATAAAAGTTATAGAAGATAAAACCGTAAAATCAAAGCAAACGTCAATGTATTTATTTTTTAAACTCTGCACTAATTAACTTATGTAATTAACTTTTGTTTTGATACTTAAATTTTCATATTTTTTCCTAAAGTAAAAAATAAATTTTAGTAACATTAATTGTTACCTTTTTTCTACAATTAAAATCTAGATTTAAACATGAGCTCCATTAAGAGACCACCTCTTGGAGCGACCAATTTTTTTTGGAACGGAACATGGTCGCTTTAGGGAGGTTTTACTGTATTTTTGTCTCTCGATACTGAAGTATGACCCTGATGATGACAACAGAGTGGTTGAAACTTGTCGGGTTTTAGAATTTTATTTTTAATGTTTTGAAAGTGTTTACTTTTTGTGTATAGTATGCGTTTTTAAGTAAACCTTATTATCATATGTGTGTTATGATATTATTAGGTGGAGATAAAAACAAATTGAACAAGATCTTCAATTTTCCTTCACATAATAAGTGGAGAACACCTTTCTTTTCTTTTTCTGTTGTTTCTTGACTGTACAGTCAGTCAAAAAATACAGACTCGGCCAAAAGGACAAACAATAGTTCCCTACTCATTATATGAAGGAAAACTAAGATCCTGTTCCGTGTAGTTTATGTATTTTTTCTTAAATCTTCATAGAGTTGCAAATAAATGCTAATGTTAAATGCACGTGAAAAACTTTAATTTATACCTTCTCCAAAAATCACCCGATTGAAACATAACAGTTAGGAGCTATGCATATATAACGTTATCATTTAAGGGGGAAGGGAGTCTGGCACATGACATCGTAAGATAGCTCTAGGGTGCGGGGGGATTTGTATTTTGGTACCGTTATCGTTTTTGATCCAACCAAAATTTTCTTTTATTTGTAACTTGGTCTTTACATCAAAATAGTATGTTATCTATTTTAATCTATTATCTGTTTTTATAAAAATACAAAGTTATTATTAAAATCATTAAATGATTATAAAATTATTTAATTCCAAAATATGGAATACCCCAACGTTTGGCCTTCCTATTCTTCTGTCATATGTGTACGCATATATAATTCGCTGTTCGGCAAAGCATATGCGAAAGATGTTTGAAATGATTTTTGTGTTTACTAGTAAATAAAAGAGAAAGAATGTTGTCCACCTTTTTTGTTGATAAGAAGTTCTGTCTGCTCCGCCCCGTGTGGGGACAAGTGCAAGAAGACATTATTACTGTTGAATGCATTATGTAACAAAAAGCTATTATTAAATAATTTTATATAGTAACAATTTCTGTTAACAGAAATTGTTACTATTTAAAATTATTTAATAATACCTTTTTGATAGATAGTTATTTGATAGATAAAGCGATATTGTATCGACTTCTCTTCATTTGCATCAATAAAGTATGCGAAAAATAAATGTAACCACATTTGTATATCACTCCAAACAAAAGAAAAAAATTAAGCGCTAAGCGCGCTTCGAAAGGGGGTCGAAAAGTTGCAACGCTGCCTTGGACAGTGCTGCGTTTTTCCTGATAGTTTTTTAATTAACTTTTAAAGACACTGGTGGCGTATAGAGAGATCTACTCAATGTAAACTAGTCGCGGATCTTATACTATTTATGTGATTAATTCTAATTAAATTAGTATGTTTTTAACAATCTGACGTTTATTGCTTTTATACTGCTACTGGGCATTGCATTACACAAATATATTAAAATTTGTTATCTAGACTTTAAAATCCGATGGTGTATATAGACTAGGCCATCCCTGTCATTACGTATGTCCAAACCGTCCGCGATATATCGGCTAATTAACGACGATTTTCTTCGAAAATCATTATCAACAATACTTTTGTACTTCTGCTACGATAGGTACCTTCAGCGCTCCTCAACAACTTTGCTGAATGCCCGCAAAGCGAAATTTGTGTGTAACGGAAAAATTCGCTTTTCTCAAAAGCTATGTGATCAAGGGTAATCGCTACAATTTTCCTGCAAGGTTTTAATTAACGTCTACTACGCAATCAACTCTGCAATTTTTTCATAATTTTAGTTTCAGTAGATTCGGAAATAGATTGGGGAGGGGGGGGGACATATTTTTGCCCTACATTGTCGACGATATCTCTGAAAATATAATACCTAAAATTAAAAGAAATATATTTTTGATTTCGGCGTTACGAAAGCTTTCACACGATACCACTCATGATATTCAAAGAGAAAGGGTTTTTTTTTTTTCATGTAACTTAATTAGACCCCTACATTTTTCCAAAATATATTTGGGAATGTTTAACAATCGTTAAATAGGTGGGTCAATAGTCTTTATTACTTCCCCCAATTTGAACTTTGCACGTTCCATAGTTTACGAGTAAAATGCCTGTGATAGACAGACACAAGAGTGATCTTATAATGGTTACGTTTTTATTTTCTAAGTACGGAACCCTAAAAACGGTACAGAGAGCATAGTAAGCTGTATGTATGAAAAACTGTAATAATATTTTTTAATAATTCCACGAACCGAAACACCTTTCCGGTCAGCTCCGGTACATTTCGAGCACTGAATCTACGTCTGTTGTTACCAAAAGATCCACGAAAAAGGATATTTTAGAAAGTTATTGGAGATTTTTTTTTCCATTCTCCTTTCTATAAAGTGAATTTATATTATATTTATAATATCTGTATAAGTTCTCTGATTACTTGAGATTTCTTGTTACTTTTATTTGCAAGATCTTAAGTTTTACTTTCCGAAAATTATGGATAAACCTATAGGTGAAAACTGGGAAATTGAGTTAGTAGCCAGTGGCCGGTAGACTCAGTTTCATTAGTGGCCACTTTTTAAAGTTAGTGGCCACTATGTTTCAAACTTTCTTGACATCTAGATACACTATAATCGTTGTATATATACGCATTTTTCTATAAATCAGAGTTTTATACCAGCCAACTATTCGTGATAAGAATAGGGAAGCAGTCGAAATTCAAGAAAATTACACTTTAAAACCACAAAATCTATTATCAAATTGATTTTTTTTAGAATATACTTTTGATTATTTGTATATGTTCATAAACACTATTATCAATCAAATTACTATTACTTTCTTTATATAAAAAATATCTTAATCAAAATTCCAACAGTTAGGTGTATACAATAAAAAAAAATAATCAAATAAAACACAATAAAATGTTATTTGTATTTTATTTAATAAGTAAATGTGTTATTAACATACTACACACATTAATTACATACAGCTGAAATCTAACCTGTTGAGTGTATTTCGCAGGATTAAACAATATCTCTTGAAGAAAAATAATCTAACTGGTGAGCATGTGGCAGGAGTCGAAATATTGAAAATACTGCAATGTTCTTAAAACATGCTTGCATTCGGTGAAAAAAAAAAAAAGAAAAAAAAAAGGGAATAAATTATTTGAAATGCATGTGGAATCAAAGCTGATGAATATATTTTGCAGAATAAAACTGTATTTCTTGAAAAAATAATCCAACTGAAGGGCAATGGCAAAAAGCCGAAATATTGAAAATACAGCTAAATCATTGTAATCTGCTTGCATCCAGTAGAAAAAAGAATTAACCAGTTTGCTAATTAGATGTAATCAAAGTAGAGACGCATATTTCTATGAAAAAAGCTATATTTCACTTGGCGATCGATAACAGATTTTTTATCGCCACTTGGCGAGTGGCGACTAGGATGGCGATCGATGGCCGATTTTTTAATCGCCACTTATACAACTTTAATCGCCACGTGGCGAGTGGCGAACGCTAATTTTCACCTATAGATAAACCCCTAACATATTTTCTTTTAAAACTATGAAATTTTAAATGATTTTTCAGTACTGATATTTTATCCGAGGAACTCAAATGTGCAGTGACGGCTGTAGTATTCATAGTACCGTGGAACTGTGTGAGACTTCCATCAACACTAACCCATAGATTAAGGACCAAGATGGGACATTTACGGCAAAATCTGTAATGGCAACAGTACTAGCGTCACTATCGGCAAGGGGGAAGAACTAACAAACCTCCGAAATTTACCCATGTTGAAGAAATATGTATATCCTCTATGGTTTGGATATCTATTCGTTCCTAAAACGAAGCAAGTGTCAGACGATATTCTATTCATGCTTGCTTTATTTATTTAGCTGCTTTTTTTTTTTTTTTTACCGTACTTGCATTGTTCATTTTTAATTTACAAAATAATAATTAGACAAATAATATAAAAGAAAGTCGCCAGAAAACTCTGTTAAGAATGCAAATATGTAAGTTTATAAGATTAAATTGTAAAAAATCAAATTCAGGTATTGTGTCAATTTATTCATATCGAATAAAATTTTATTGAGTGTACTGTCAGTACCTCTATTTATTTTTAAGTTTTAGATTTATACAATTCTAAAAATTCGTCGAAAGGAATTTTTCCCTATCTGTAATATTATTATTATTATTTTTTATATGTTAATATTATAAACATTATTGAATTGGTCGTACGTTATTTACATTAAAAAACAATATTTTTATTTTATCTGTAAGGAAGTGAAAATGCATAAATTTAAAAAAATTATTGTAACGATTGTTTAATACGTTAAACTTCATAAATTTATAAAACACGGGTTATAAAAATTTTCCTGCCAAAGGAGAATAATTATGAAATTTTCTGAGACTTGTGAGTTCAACATTTCGTATATTTTTATGTTACACCATTGCTTTTGATATATAGCATTAAAGACGAAATTTTTACCTGGTATTCGTTGCACTTAAAACCGCTCACTAATTATGTAAAACAAAAAAAAAAAAAACATATATCCGTGCATGAACATAGAATAGATATATAAAATAGAATGTCTATTCTATGTTCATGTATCGGTGTAAGATTCTATCGAAAATGTAAACATGCAACATTAAAAAAAGAAAGACCACAATAAGGTAGATACTCAATAATAAGCATACTACAAAGATGGGGAGTTTCTTCCCCATTGTCACTAAGGGCGCTACGATCGCAATCGCATTACCATTACGCTCTATGGGAATGTCCGATCTTGGATGTTAATCTATGCACTAACCTTGCCAGGTGTCCCGCGTAAATTGGTGCTCCAAATGCTCGTATTTTACAGTAATTTTCTTCGCCTTATCAAAGGGCAGAATTATCTGAGATTAAAGATGGCGGAATAAACTGTAAGAAATTAGTGGTGTCCAGAGCATTTGGCACCCTGATTTACGCCGGACACCTGACAACACTATTCAACGCTCCTACGTGTGTTAGCTTTTGAAAATCTCTTACGAACAATAGTCTAAGCCAGGGTCGGCGAACCTATGGCACGCGTGCCAGAAGTGGCACGTAAAAGAACATTTTTGGCACGCCGTTGATTGATGTTTTAAATCAAGATACAGTGACATTCATTACACAAAATCTACCGATACAGATCTGTTGAGATTGTTTACATTCGATATTGAAGAATTTAAATTGCAGCTTATTGAATTCAATCTAGTTGAATGTGGGCTGAAAATTTTATCAAACAAAGACAAGATATGGAAAATATCGGAAAAGATTATTTACCAATATACCGGGTGTCCCAAAAAGGACTGACTGATTTTAAAATTCAATAACTTCCAAACGGTGACAGATATTTAAAAAATTCTTGCAGGAGGGTTATGCAGTTATATATAAAGTCAAAAGTTTTTTTACAGTGATTTTCGATTTTAGTTCGAATTACAAACAATAGATGGCGCTGCGATCAATAGAGGCTAAATTCAGGCTCGATTTTTGGTACTTCGTGGCCCGGATAATACATTTCCATCTCCTTTTTCTGCATGGAACAACAGAAAGGACCAAAAGTCGAGCCTGTATTTAGCGACTATTGCTTACAGCGGAATCTATTGTTTGTAATTCGAACTAAAATCGAAAATCACTGTAAAAAAACTTTTGACTTGATGCATAACCCTCCTGCAAGAATTTTTTTAATATCTGTCACCGTTTGGAAGTTATTGAATTTTAAAATCAGTCAGTCCTTTTTGGGACACCCGGTAAGTAAAAATGCTGATGATAAAATTAGAGCAACTTGGAATTTAATTCTAGAGTTTTTTTTAAAGAAACTTGGTTTGCATTAAAAAAACTTTTCCTGCTATCTACGACTGCGTATAATTATTTTCACAAGTGATAATATTAACCCATTACCTGCTGCTGATGCGTTTTCCTACCATTAAAAATAAATTTAAATTAACTATCAAGATATCACTATTTTTCGATTAAAAAAAATTTGTCTTAATTGCAAAAAGTTTGAACATTAAATAAAGCGAAGATTATCCTTTAATATTTATAGTGGCAAACATAAAAAAGTTGAAGACGTTTATCTTACAGTTTCAGCAGTTGATGGGTTAAAACTCAAATATAAACCACTTGCCAGATAAAAACAGTTCAGCTTGCATTCTGTTAAAAGAACTTAAGTATGAACCTCATATTTTCCCCCTCCAACATGCAACAATTAAAATCGCATTTAATGGCATTAATTTTTTTTATTGTTGTTTTTTAAAATATATTTGTTTCTATAAATATTACAATGCAATACTACATGTATGTTGCCCATATTTTTAAAATCCCAATAAATAATTTGGAATTATTTTAAGTCTTGATTTTCTTTTCCATTAAATTCGTTTGATGGATGGCACGCCATGGCTACGAATTATAATTTTGGGGGGAAAGTTGGCACGCGGATGAAAAAAGGTTCGCCAACCCTGGCCTAAGCTATGTGACTGTCATCAACAGTTCCGGGCTGATCGCTTCACTTTTTATATTCCAGGCGGCCATTTTCGTATTTTAATGTTAGCCGGGTGCAGGTAATAAATCGCCAAATATTGTTCTGTCGCCATCATTTCATCTATATTATAATAGTCATGTGACTGTCATAAACAATTACCGGTTCACTTTTCAAATGCAAGGCGGCCATTTTTTATCAAAATCATTTTTGAGTAAAACTGCGTAAAAGTTGCCATTGATCGCAAAAAAAATCTTGGTACTTTAATGTTTTCTGGCGCAAATCTCGCCAATAACATTTTTTTACTTGCCAGTTAGTTAGCATTTTTAATTTTTCACGTGGTAAATTAAAACAATGCTTAGATATTGAAATTTAATGTCATGATTTCTAGTATTATTATTTTTTTTTCATTTATTTTCTTTTCTTTTTCTTAAAAAAAAGAAAAGAAAGAAGTGGTGGTAATAAATTTTAATGGTTTCATATTTAAATTAAAGTTATGTATTTTAAATAAAATTAGTGAAAGGATTATATTTGAAATGAAATTAAGAAAATACGAAAAAACTCGACGGGAACTATGTTTGGCGATTTATCACCTGCGCCCGGTTAACATAAATATACTGAGATTTTGATTTCTCTATCAGAATCTTCTGATTTGGCAAATGATTGAACAAGTAAATTAAATTATGAATTATACAATTATGCATTAGACAATACTTAGCATACATTTAAAAGAGACCAAACTGGTCGCCAAGGGCGGTTAGTCTCTTAAGAATTAATCAAGTAATTTTGTATATTTTGCGCCCCGGAAGGTCGTCTGGCTCTCCCCCTCCCCCCCCCCCCCCGCCCCGCTTAACGATGGAGCTGCAATTATGGTGCCAAATGTGAGTGTTGCTGTTTAAAAAATCAAAGTTGATGCAATTTTTAATATGTAGGCAATTCCTTTTTCAAAAATAGCATTCATATTCGAATCGAAGATGCAGTTCCCAGTCGAATGGGTACTTCTTCGTATCTCTTTGTGATATGGTGCTAAATAGTATAAAAATTCCGTAAACACAAAATACTGTTTAAATTACTTAAAGGTGTTTTTTATTCACAGTAAAATTAAAATAATCTAAAACCAGAATTAAAAAAAAAAAAAAAACCTTTAAGTAATTTAAATAGTATTTTGTATTTACGAAATTTTTATACAACTTGTAATATAGTCCAAGAGCCGGCAGCACAAAAACCTATGTTATCAAGTACAAGAAAAAAAAAAACCTTTATTTTATAGAAGTGTAGGCGTAGGGGAATCTAATGATCCATGTCTGCCGGAAGTAAAGTGGTGCATAAGCCAAAAATTAATACCACCAGTGGTTGACTCGAAGTTTATCATTGCGTTTTCCTGCTCCCAGTCCTCCCTGTTCCCTGTTTTCATATCTTTGTTTGTAGGACAAACACAATGATAAACCTACCAGTCAACCACTAGTGGTATTCATTTTTGGTTTATGTACCACTTCACTTCCGGCAGACATGGATCATTAGATTCCCCTACTTCTACTCTTCCATAAAATAAAGGTTTTTTTTTCTTGTGCTTGATAACATAGGTTTCTGTGCTGCCAGCTCTTGGACTATAAGATGGATTTAGGAATTTAAAGAGATTGATGTGATTTATATCGTTTTTTAACTAATAAAATAGTATGCAAAGACTTTTTTTTTTTTTTTTAACCCGGCTGTACATCGTATTTAACAGAATTTCCAATGCTCGTTATAAATTTCCTAGCTATCATTTTATAAATAGTTTTTTATAAAGTGCTATTTTTTTTCTGTTTTATTTAGTTTTTGTTAAACTATATATCTCTTATTTATTTTCAGGTAAGTGTTTCTTCTTGATCCTACTCTCATCAAGTTTGTAAGTACTTTATATACATACATATATTTAATAGTTTAGTAAATATTCTAGTTATTCATACTAGGATATCAAGCCTGGTTTCCCGGGTATATTGTACATATTATATTGTTTCCAAATCTTTTTCCAAAAATTTTCCAGTTTTACACACACGAAGACACACAAAAAAGCCTTTTTTCAGATTTTTCAGTATCTATTCTTTTAAAAGAATTAAAATAACATATATATATGTAAGAGATACTTAGTCGATGTCTAGTGAGTAGTAATAAGTCCAGACAGATTTTTAACGAAATCTTACAAATTTTAATATTCTTGGATATATATGGAGGTATTTACAGTTTGAAGGTAATTTTATACAACATAGCCAATCGTCTGTTGGCTTTTCTCGTTTTCATTTGACATCGATGAGATTTTTCGCTTACACTAGGCCGTCTGCCTATAAAACATTATTCAAGCGCAGTTCGTCTAGCTGGCCGGAGATTTCGCAGCATCCCTTAGTCCGTCTAACCAAGTCTGGATCTCGACTGCTTCTGCTCTCGTTCTCACATCTCACAGTAAAAATTACTTACCTGATCAAAATCTATTGTTCGGTAGTTGAGGTTTATCATCCAGAGCCTCACTAAAAGAATCTGCCTAGCTTTGCGGTACAAAGTCCATTTCCTGTCACCACATATATATTTTTTCTGTGTCATCCCGTATCAAGTTGTAATATAAATTAATTCACGAAAATTTTCAACCAAATTATTATTATTATTATTTTACTTTGAGAAAAGAATCTTTCAAAATTTTTTTGTATTCCTCAATTTTCGTTTAGTACTATTTTTACTTATTTATTTGTTTTAATAGAGGCATCAGTGTGTGTCATTGTACAATGCTGCAGTGATTATGTCTTGCTTTAAGTACTTTATTAAAATGCTTTAATAAAATTCATGTTCTATATATATCTAATAAAATTAATTACATGAGAAATTTTGTCTGTTCGTTACCAAAAGATTTAACAAGTTTTTGTTCAAGAGAAAAACATCCAAAATTCTTTCAAAAATTGATTAGCTTTAAACATGTGTAGATTCACACAACCTTCAATATCTGTTCCCTGGTTTACTGTGATTTTAAAGTCTGCGACACAGCCGTGGATAAAACAGTTGCAATGAATAAGTTTTAAAATAAGTTAAACATATTAATTTATCAAGCAAATTATAACAATGTCATCTCAAATAGCATTTAAGTGATGAATATAATGGTAATAATGGTATTAGTAATAAGGTCCTATAATGGTCAAGTGAATTCTGGGCATTAGTAAAAAAGTCCTATAATGTCCAAGTGAATTCTGGGCATTAGTAATAAAGTTCTATAATGGCCAAGTGAATTCTGTGCATTGAATTTTTGATTTTTTTTTCTATTCTGGAAATGCTGTTAAGGATAGCTGTCCTGCAATGAATACTATTTTCTTTTGTTAGTAGTATTGACTCTAAGGTAATTTGGCAGGGCGCAGCCGCCGGTGACCCTTTTTCACTACTTTATGCGTCCGGCGGTCCTTTTCAATCTACTTTATTCGCGCGATGGTACTTACTGCTCTTTTTGAAGCACGCTTTCGGTTAATATCATCGCGAAATACGTCAATCGTCTGTAAGAAAAAAATTGTTAATTTCGTCAATCGGCCGAGGGAAAAAAATAGTGAAATTCGTAGCTTGGACGAAGGGTGGGCGGTGGGGGGGATTTGTCGATTGGTCGCGGAGGGGGAAAAAAATCAAGAAATATGTCGGATCACCACCCGCAAGAAAAAAAAACCCTCTGAAATTCGTTGATCGATTGCAGGGGAAAAAAATATCAAAATCGTATATCAAGCCTCGAAAAAAATTTCAGTTGGGCAGAGGAAAAACATCGTGAATTTTATCAATCAGTCACACGATGAAACGGCAGGATTTGCCAATCGGTCACGAAAAATAACGCGAAATTTTATAATCGGTTATGATCACAAAATTTGTCAGTCAATCTTGGGAAAGAAGAATTGCAAATTTAGTCATTCAATCGTGCGAAAATATCGTGAAATTTATCAATCGGTCGTGTGAAAAGAAAAAGAATTGAAAATTCGTCCAGCGATTGCATGAAAAAAAAAAAAAAAAAAAAAAAAAAAAACTGAGAATTTCGGCAATAAGTTGCGGGGACAAATCCGGAAACTCGCCCTGTTGCCGTTCGGGAAAATATCACAAAATAGTACTGATAGAAGGGGACTCTAAACAAACAAATTCAAAACATGGGTTTTTTGAACAGTACACAAGGAGTACCCTTTTTCAGAACAATGTGCACTTTTTTCATTAAATTCTCGGCGGCCCCTTTTTATCTAGAGTTAATACTAGTTAGTGTTCTAAACAAGAAAAAAAAAAGGAAAAGGGCCCAGTTAAACTGATATCATTGAGCTCACAGGCTATTCACACTAATTGTATATTATACTGTTATTTGTGTCTATTATTCATGAAATAGAACTCACTCTTTTTTAGCAAAACGTAAATAATCACGGAAGCGCCGTATCAGAATAAACCGGTATACCAAATTTGAAGCAAATCGGATAATTCTGCATGAAAAACCCATTTATCTAAATTAAGGGGGAATTACTCCCCCCCCCCTTTATACTTAACCAATGAACCTCCAAATTTAATCGGGGAAGCGCCTTATCAGAATAAACCGGTATACCAAATTTGAAGCAAATCGGATAATACTGCATGAAAAACTCATTTATCTAAATTAATTGCGGGGATTAGCCCCCCGTTTCCGCTTTTATATTTATAACCAATGAACCCCCAAAACTAATCAGGGAAACGCCTTATCAGAATCAACCTATTTAGAAAATTTGAAGAAAATCGGATATTTCTATCAAGAGTTATCGCGTTATGTACGTACATGGAAAAAAAAAGTAAACACCCCCTCCTAACTCCTCAACAAATTGTTGTAGAAGAAAGTTACAGGTACCGAACGATTGAAAATAAAGTCTGCTTTTAAATGATGTATATAAAATTTGCTTAGGGGGTCACCTACATATTAAAACGAACCCAAACTTCATTTTTTTTCAATAGCAATACTCAATTTTAACGAGATATTTCAAATCTTCGGTTCAAACTATACCTATACATCAAATTTCAAGTCATTTGAATGATAAGTTCTTGAATTATAAATATTCAAAATTTAGTGCTTCTAATGTTAAATTACATTTTCATGTTTTCATTAATATCTCCTGAAATTGTACTCCTAATGTACTAATTTTTTGTGTAGCAATAATATTAAAATACCCAAACATAAATACGTTGAATTTGCAATTTTTATAATTTTATGATATGAATTATGAAATTAATATTCGAAAAAATTATGAGTTGCAACCTTACAATGTTTTTGATGAATTTAGATTTATTAAGTCGTGCTTTAAGGAAATCCAAAATTTCACATTTTTCTTCCAAGCAGTATTCAAATTATGCTTAAAAAACGGCAAAATGATGGTTTAACATGATGGTTTAATGATGGTTTAATGATGGTCTATGATAGAAGTGACCAGGTATTGAAATTTCTTTTGCTATCGTGTAATCCAGCAAACTTCAATGACTGCATGAGTGGCGCTTGATGCCTTGATTAAGAAGGGTGCTCTCTCGGTCAACAATCGAGTACCGAGCTTCAATTTGGATACAGTCCCTAAAATACGCTCGTTTTAAAACAATTAATTTCACGGAAACTTATCGTACGAATTGCATAAAAATTTGTTTTTAGGCTAATTGGAGGGTGTAGAGTTCATTTATGCTGTCAGAATTGTGTACTGCTATTGAAAAAAATAAAGTTATGATTCGTTTTAATATGTAGATGGCCCCCTAAGCAAATTTTATTTACATCATTAAAAGTAGACTTCATTACCAATCGTATGGTACCAGTAACTTTCTTCTACGATATTTTTTTCCAGAGTTAGTATGGGGTGTTTACTTTTTTTTCCACGACTGTACATACAAAACCTGTGCTGTACATTAGCTTTCAGGCTTTGATAGCCTGTGAGCTAAAAAAGCAATAGCTATAATTGGGAAATGTGTCATTCCTTGCCTTTTTTTTTTTTTTTTTTCTTATTTTGTCTTATTTGACCTAATTAGCATACGGATTGTTTAAAATTTTATGATATTCTAAATCAAGGCTAAGCTACATTATTCCAAAGGAATAAAATTTCAATATTGGTTTAAATCAATGACTTAAAAAAAATCAGAGTGACTTAATCAACCGGATTTAAATCGGCGTACCCTGTTTAACGTCATTACAAGTATCAAAGAAAAATAACGCAAATACTTTATAACAATTTCTGAAGAACTTCCAGTGAACATACCGTTCTATTTACATGCAGATGAATGGTGTAGTTGCTACGCTTTGAAAAAGAAATAAATAAGTTGCATCGCGTCGGGAGGCAATACTCGAATTCTTATTAATATTAATTAAGAGCTATTAGAAATGTCTAGCAATGTCCACGTCAGTTTATAAGCTGTATTGTCAGTCGCAAGGAAAAAAAAATGGGGGTGGGGGATGAAAGCAAATTCAGGGTTCGTCCGAGTGTTTATTTTTGAATAAGGCTAATTCTGAAAAGTCATTTTCGCCTTATTTAATTAGAAGATCTGGGATTAAGTAAAAATAAGACTTCTCAAACCATTAATATGAACTTTAAAAACTTCACAGTTTATTTAAAATCTATTCTAAAAAAAAATAACTACCGCTGTCACCGCCGCCGGCGCCGGTTTTGAATTTTTTGTGACCGGAGGTCTTTCTTCGTTAATATTAAGAAAAATAATGCATACAAAAATATGAAAATCGGTGGTGTTATACAGAAATGTTTGATAAACACGCTGATGCAGACAGTTTTCAAATCGAAGAATTATTTTAAGAGATATTTAATGCTAAAGTTGGACAAAATCGGTCCACTAAAAAAGTTTTATAGCAGCAAAAACTATACATGGCAGTGTAATCATTTTTAGATCATTTTATGCGTTGGAATTTGCCGGAGTGCAGATTGCATTAATTTTTTTTATTTTGATTCATTTTTTGAGGTTTTATTTCTATTTTAAATTCAAATTTTCAGCATTTCTAGAGATATTTTTTACATTACTAGGGGGCTCGGCCCCCTACGAGCTACGCTCGCCAACCCCCGGTCCAGACACCGCAGACTCTAAATGCACGCGAATTTGATCGGCTTTAAAAAGATTTCGAAATATTGAATTATAATTTAAAAAACAGTGGCGATCTCCCTATAAACGGATTTCTATTCATTTCTCTTTGATTGGGGAATTTTAATGCCAAATCCGCTGCGGTACTACTTCATTATCCAGTCGACCAATTTCGCCAAATTATACAAATTGACATAATTTTTATTTTAAATACCGAAAGAACAAATAAATTAGTACAACATTAATAAAAATACAAATAAAGCGTCTAAATCAAAATAATTTGATGACGTAGACACGTGTAACAACATTTCAAAATAAGCTAATATAAAAGGAATTAAGTAAACAGAGTTGCTGGGCAACATATAACTATGATATGTTCCCGCACCATGTTGGTTAAATCAAAGTAAAATTGCGTAATTTGTTATTTCTGTTTGTATAAATATTTTTTTATAAAATATAATTATGAGTGTAAAATTATAATGTTTATATATTTAAGTAAAATAAGAGTGTAAGTTCATACAAAAATTATTAAGTTGATTTTAAATAGTAAATATATATTTTTAAAAAATTGTTGTATTGTAAAATGAATGTATAATGTTGATTAGAGTTCGGATCTCAGACAACAACAATAGCCAGACGCCATGGTGTCGTTTTATGACAAGCCAATGGAAAGTGGTGTATAATTAGAAATCGTAAAATCATAAAAACGTTGGAATCAATTTATGGCCTCAATAAAAGTGTTGGGATAAATTTATGACTTTTCAGACCACCCAAACTTTAAGGCAGATAATAATATTAAAGTATATGTAAGGGGCCATTTGCAGACTGCTAGCTAATAGGCCTATCGAAGTATAATAAAAAATCTTCTCACATCCAATAACAGTGGACTAGACAAAAATAGTTCCACCCACTGCAGGAGCTGGTGTGCAAGAAGAATAAGGAAAAAAAAGATAGTCTGAAAAAAGATGTAGAGGACGCAGGAGCTCTCCTGAAAGCCCGTGCGATGAATCCTAAAAAACCCTAGTAAAGCCCAGGCAAGATGGACATGCCTAATCGAGCCTAATCAAGCCTAATTGAGGATGTCTTCCTGAGGTACCTATCGGAGTGAGCCTAATCAAGCCAAATTGAGGATGTCTTCCTGATGTACAGATCGGAGTGATCCTAATCAAGCCAAATTGAGGATGCGTTCCTGATGACACATTGCCATGATCCTAAGCAACGCAACAACTCGGAATTTGATGAATAAAGGCCACCATCCCGTATATTAAAAGAAGGTACTATTTTAAACATTTTCTTTTTCCACTTAAGATCATATGAAAAATCTTAAAAAATACTTTTCTGATATTTTACGGTAGAGAGTAATCTGAGATCCGACAAAACCAATAATTAAATAAGATTAAGGTAATTTTAAAAATGAAAGAGAGTTATTCTTTTAGCAAAAAGAAACAATTATAATAATTAGAGTACGTGAAAATATTGTCTTTTTTTTTTTTTTTTAAAGATTAAACATACTTAAAATAATGAGAAGCAAACAAAAGTGTTGCTTTCTATTTTTTGAATTAATATTATGTTTTTCTGTATATAGTTATGTTCAATGTAAATAAAATATTTAATCAAGTTTTAAAAAGTTTCTGTAATTATTTAATTAATAATATTTAAAGTGTGTCAATTTATTTTTTTACAGCTTAAATTTTAGTAAATTTATGAGTCGTACTACGAAGTAGTAGTACAATATTTACAAAAAAAAAAAAAAAAAAAAAAAAAAATAAGATTGTTTTTTCTGTAGAAAAAGACAGATATTTTTCTGTTAAATGAAATTATGTTGTTTTTTATATATACGTGTATTATAAATATTTTAGGGGTATTTATGTGTGTAAAAGAATAATCTACAAAACAACTTCATCTCCTAAGAAATTTTTTTAAATTTTAGTGCTGTTGTTTTTATGTATTTATGCAATTTAGAATATTTTCATACATATGTGGTAATAAAAAAAAAAAAAAAAAGTATGATAAACAGAAACATTCTGTTAAAAGGTTATGCCCAACAATAAGCGAAAATTTAAAAGGAGAAGTGTAGATTTAAATACCTCTGGAGTTAAAAACCAGAGGACAGAAAAATAAAATTATTTCTCTAAATTATTCGCTACAAAAAACTAAAAAGAATACAATGACTCAACCTAGTGTTGATACGCTGTTGAATTGTATCCCCGTCTTTGACGGAAAGAAAGAGTCTAATATTAAATTTTTCGTGAACGAATTCGATAATCTAATTAAACAAACGGAATTAGAGAATGTTTCGAAACTTGCGCTCTTAAAAACTAAATTAGTCGGTAGTGCTAGAGATAAATTAGCTAATGAAGAAAATCTTAATACAGAAAAAGACTACGGTAAATTTAAAGAAAAATTAATCGATACTTTTTCTACTAAAACAAGTTTTTCTGCGGCTCAAAGCAATTTTTTTTCTCTTAGGCAAAAACCTGCGCAGGCTATCGCTGATTTTATCAGTGAATTCAATGCGGCTGCAAAACTTTACCTAGATAAAAGTGGCCAAAATATTGACAACGGTAATGGTAGTTTATTTGAAATGATAAAATTCACAAGATTTTTAGAATCAGTTAGGGCAGATTTAAGTTTGGACATTCGAAGAATGGCGCCGAAAAATTTCAACGACGCATGTAAATTTGCGAAACAAATGGAAGATGCATACAATCAAGTTGCATCAAAGGAAATTAATTCGATTACAAAAACCTCCACTGAGGAAAATTTGGACAAATTGTTAAAATTAAATATGGAAAGCGCGGAGCAAATTAAAATTTTGACTTCCGAAATAAACAATTTGAAAATTAAAACAAAAGATACTGCATCAAGCAGATGGTGCGAATTATGTAAAAAAAATTCGCATACTTTAGAAACGTGCTGGTACAAAAATGATAATAAAAATACATATAAGGATAGCAGAGATTTCGCAGGTCGGCATTTTAATAAAAGGTACTCTTATAATGGACAGTATCAACCGAGAGCGAATTTTAATCCTAGATTTGTTAACCCAAACCAGCAGTGGCATTTTCAATCTTATGCACCCACAGGTGGTTACTATGGATATTCTCCATATCCCCCACCCCCACCAAATTACTTCCCTCAGCATGTGCCATATAGGAGTAGTCAACCTCAGAGTCATGCCAGTTATTATCCAAATGAGGATAAAAATGAGAATTTAAAAGAGAATGCTCAAAAGTATCCCAAAAAGTATAATAAAAAGGGTAAAACTGATGATCAAAGGGACAAGTAAGGGATATGAATTGGTATATAAAAAAAAATAAAACAAAATACATAATTAATCGAATTTCAAAATTTAAAAAATTTTCAAAATTTAAAAATAAATTTTTCTTTTTTAGGTAAAAAAAAATGGAAACAAAATTAATAACTTGCCTTTTTAAAATTCAAAATAATAATAAGAAAGGATAGGAACATGGGAACGCCAATTTGTCTCAGGGTTACAATATTGAGCAAATGTGCAGGGCGCACCCGAAAACATACTTATAAAATTATGTAATGTGCTTCACAAAACTTCACTGGAGCAGTGAAATATTTATCTCCAGGCAAAAGTTATATATATATATATTTTTTCAAATATGAATTAGAAAATATAAAATCTTAACAAAGCCAAATAACATTAAAACTTAATTAATTTCATAGTAAATAATCTTGGAGTAATTTTCAAAAAAAAAAAAAAAGAAAAAAAAGAGAGAATTTTTTCTGTCTTCTATAAGGGTAGCCTTTGCTAATAGCCTTACAATTTAGGTGACAGAATTTCAGAATTACTCTTTAAAATGAGTAGGTGTAAGCTATAGGTTCAGGGTAGTTAGAACAGCTTTATAGCATACTCATATATATATATTTTTTTTATATAAATATATGGTTGACAAGGAATAAATTATTAGTGCACTCTATATTAGGATAGCGGTCAGCTATAAGCCTAAATATAATAAAATATACAAAAAGTGCTAAGATTTATTCCGGTAGTTCAAGTACAACTTATATGCTAAAGTCTAGAATTTAGACAGCAGGGATAAGTTTTATGAACAAAAGTGTTAGAAAAAAATTTAAAAAAAGGATTTTGGTGTAGCACATTGGTTTTTAAAAAAACATATATATGTATAACAATGGACAAGGCAAGTTATTTCAACATGATTGCACACAAAAATTATAGTAAAAAAAAAAAAAAAAAAAAAAAAAAAAAAATACACAAATAAATAATTGAAGTAAAATTAAAATTTTCTCACCAAAGGCTTTCTGTATAGGGTGCAATTTTGGCCTACGGCTGGGTATGCACCAACACCAACAAAATATTTGTAGAAAAATTATTCACAGATACATCAATATATAGTCATCACCTAGGCATAAATTTCAGGATTCTTGGCTGAAAAAGGAATCGAAGAAAAAATTAAGTATGGTATAATTACTAGATGTTATGCTCAGAAACAATAAAATTAGTAATATTATATTGTAAAAAGCAGCATTTTGAGTTTTATTTAGGAAAACTTTTGATTTTTAGGTTTTACACATTTATGGAGTGTCTAGCTCAGTGTATAGTTCCTAGATTTAATAAAAAAAAATAATAAATAAAAATATAAGTTCGTGTTGTTTTCAAAATAAATAACAAAAGGTATAGCAATTAGCATTTACAGTTAAAATTTATGGAATTTTCAGCAAAATTAACATTAGACAAACATAGTTTATATTATATTTAACTTGATAAGCTAATTTACTTTTATTAACGGTATTCAATTAGAATTAAAGTAGGCTTAAATTCAAGTTAAATTAATTAATAACATTGTTGTAGTGTAAAATTTTATGTAAGACTATTATATTTTTATTGTATATATAAAAATATGCAATTTTAATAATTAATAAAATGTATTAGCAAAATTATTTAATATAAATATTAAATGACATCTTGCTGAAATCAGCTAGAAATTAGATTTTTTTTTTTTTTTAAATGAAATATTTTATAAATTTATGTTAGTTTAGAATTTAAGCATTTTTTTTTCTCTTTACTTTCCCTTAGAATTAAATGCACTTCTAAATTTAACACATATAAATATACATAGTATTGATAAATTTGAGTGTGTGAGTTCATAAATTTTTTTTAATATAATTTGGCCAATTTAACATAAGAAAACAAAATAAATAAATAAATATATTTATATATATTGGCCTTAATTTTATTAAAATATGTAGTATGGCTTAATAAATTTATTTACTTAATTTTTTTTATAGTACGTACAGTAATTATTTTAAAAACTTGATCTATAAAAAAAATTGGATGTAGTTGTTTGTGAGTATACAAAGATTTTTTCTGCTGGCAGAAGTTCTTTGGTCCGGCCGGGTACTCATAGATGGCTGCATACGATGTTACGTAGTAATTATCATTTACTTTTGTTTTTTTTTTTAAATTATACAAGCGTATTAAGTACATTTTTTTTTATAATTAAATAATAATTATTAATGTTGGATTAATAATAATAATTTATTATCTTTTATTTTTAAACATATCATTAAATTTTAGACAGTAGAATTCACATACGGAATGTTAATGATAAATAAAATTTTGAATAAATAAATTTTTATTTCATTCAGTAAAAAAATAAATAAATATGAAAATTTAACAATCTTTTAAGATAGAATTGTTGGCTAAATAAATAATAATTTAAGACAAAAAAATTGTTCTCTTCTTCGTCAATGGCATTTTCTGACAACACTATTTAACAGTATTAAATGAAGGTGCATTTTTAAGATCAGCGTAATGCATATTTTGCATTTTTGAGAGGCCGTAGAAGTCATTTTTCCGTGTTGTTTACATTTTAATAGTAAACAATATCATGAATCAAAATTTGTGTTTGTTAGAAAGGTCTAAAAATATACAATGTAATCAGTTAAAGAAAATTATATGCATTTTTTTTTAATCCTGAAAGGAAATTTGGTTTAGATTTAAACCTGAATGCATAAAAAGCCACCCTCGCTTCAGTTCCAGTATGAGGCAGGAGAATTCAGATGCTAGAATCGCCATTTTTCCCCTGCAAAATAATTAAAAAAAAAAGCAGAAGGTTTACATTAGATACGATACAAATACATACACTGTTTATGCATAGATTATGTTTAAAATTACATACAGGCATGCACAGTGAGTTAAGAAGAAAGTATATCAAGAAATTATACTAATTAATACGGTAATTACAAGCATGAAATGGTTTTAAATACATACCTTTGGGAAGTCGTAAAATTTTGTCACAGCACAATTCACCTCGCAGAAAGGAATTAGTAGCTTGACCAACCCACTTTTCGGGAGAATCGGGGACGTTCAATAACTGGTTTTATTCTCCTCTCTCCTTCTTCTTACTTTTTTTTTTCTCGTATCGGGTAAAGTTGGAAAGCATTGCGTAATGATATATTAAAGGAGATGAATTAGCTTGTACATTTTGACAGATCATACATGTTAGAAGTAACAAATAAATAAAATAATGTAACAAGTTTGTATACAATATTTTTCTGATTATAATTTGAATACATCAGATTAATTATGTGAAAATATAACATGTCATATTACAAGCATTGTATTTACTTTTATTCAGTATAAAATGTGTTTTAGATAAAACACTGTGTCATAAGGTTGTATGTGATGAAATAATATGTCAAATGCGTATGCCATTATTTTTCTTATAATGAGGTTTATTTCGGCATATTAGTTTCAGACAAAATTATAGCTTTGAATGTATTTTGGGCACTTAAACTGTAAAGTTACAAAATTATTAAACATGTGTGTGGTAAAGAAAAAAGGCTTCGAGAAAGGCGTCTGATTGTCAGTACAGAGGTCTTCTATAAATGTGAATGTCAACAGACAACTATGCTATCATGTGTTGAACTTTCTGTTATGAAACAATAGAAGAACTTCTTATAAAATATACCAGAACCATTGATAATTGAACTTTACAGTCTTCGCTCAAAAACTGTGTAGATACACAGTCATATGGACACGGACATTCTTTTAAGCTTTACAAAAAAAATAAAACCAGCAATGAGTTTTTATTTTTTTTTTCTGACACAGGGAGAGATGCTGGGCAACATATAACTATGATATGTTCCCGCACCATGTTGGTTAAATCAAAGTAAAATTGCGTAATTTGTTATTTCTGTTTGTATAAATATTTTTTTATAAAATATAATTATGAGTGTAAAATTATAATGTTTATATATTTAAGTAAAATAAGAGTGTAAGTTCATACAAAAATTATTAAGTTGATTTTAAATAGTAAATATATATTTTTAAAAAATTGTTGTATTGTAAAATGAATGTATAATGTTGATTAGAGTTCGGATCTCAGACAACAACAATAGCCAGACGCCATGGTGTCGTTTTATGACAAGCCAATGGAAAGTGGTGTATAATTAGAAATCGTAAATTCATAAAAACGTTGGAATCAATTTATGGTCTCAATAAAAGTGTTGGGATAAATTTATGACTTTTCAGACCACCCAAACATTAAGGCAGATAATAATATTAAAGTATATGTAAGGGGCCATTTGCAGACTGCTAGCTAATAGGCCTATCGAAGTATAATAAAAAATCTTCTCACATCCAATAACAGTGGACTAGACAAAAATAGTTCCACCCACTGCAGAAGCTGGTGTGCAAGAAGAATAAGGAAAAAAAAGATAGTCTGAAAAAAGATGTAGAGGACGCAGGAGCTCTCCTGAAAGCCCGTGCGATGAATCCTAAAAAACCCTAGTAAAGCCCAGGCAAGATGGACATGCCTAATCGAGCCTAATCAAGCCTAATTGAGGATGTCTTCCTGAGGTACCTATCGGAGTGAGCCTAATCAAGCCAAATTGAGGATGTCTTCCTGATGTACAGATCGGAGTGATCCTAATCAAGCCAAATTGAGGATGCGTTCCTGAAGACACATTGCCATGATCCTAAGCAACGCAACAACTCGGAATTTGATGAATAAAGGCCACCATCCCGTATATTAAAAGAAGGTACTATTTTAAACATTTTCTTTTACCACTTAAGATCATATGAAAAATCTTAAAAAATACTTTTCTGATATTTTACGGTAGAGAGTAATCTGAGATCCGACAAAACCAATAATTAAATAAGATTAAGGTAATTTTAAAAATGAAAGAGAGTTATTCTTTTAGCAAAAAGAAACAATTATAATAATTAGAGTACGTGAAAATATTGTCTTTTTTTTTTTTTTAAAGATTAAACATACTTAAAATAATGAGAAGCAAACAAAAGTGTTGCTTTCTATTTTTTGAATTAATATTATGTTTTTCTGTATATAGTTATGTTCAATGTAAATAAAATATTTAATCAAGTTTTAAAAAGTTTCTGTAATTATTTAATTAATAATATTTAAAGTGTGTCAATTTATTTTTTTACAGCTTAAATTTTAGTTTAATTCATAAGTGGAAGAGTTCGTCTAAATAATTCACAACGCAAACTCTTAATTTTATTAGTAATTATTCAAATTTAATAATTACATTTTGACGCGAATTATAATTTAATATTATTAATGCTTCGCGTTGCTCTTCTACTAGAATTTAGGTAAATACGATCACTTATATTATTTGAATTTATCTAAGGTATATAAAATTATATACCAATTTGCTATGAGGTTGCTTGGATGATTTGGACCAATTAACAATTTTGGATATAAATTTGATAGAAAATAAACAGGTGTAATTATCTGTCCAGCATCCCCCCTTCATAGTAAAATGGTGCTATGACTCAGGAACGATCATCTGAGGTCATTAGATAGTAAAATGGTGCTATGACTCAGGAACGTTCATCTGAGGTCATTAGAAATAATAATAATAATAATAATAATAAAGGAAAATAAATTTAAGTATTATTTTAATGTCACAATTTTAAAGATATTGTAGGTATGTAAGTTTAATTGATTAAAATTTTATTAAAATTAATTTTATTATTGTAACAATAATGACACACATATAATAATTTTATATAAATAAAATGAATAATATATGTTAGCAAAAAAAAAAAAAAAAAAGGAAATGAAAAAAATAATTCTGGGATTTATAATAGGTAAATTTAGGAATTACAATTTTTTTTTCTCTCTTTTCTCTTTTGGTTGGATCTCAGTTACCATTGAGAAATAATGGCATGCACATCACAGATGACACATTTGTAAAAATAATTTTTTTTTTATATATACTGTATAAATAATAATAATAAGAAGAATAATAAGTAAAATTTGATAATATGTCTGGTATAAAAATGATTGAAATGTCAATAGATCATGATTTTTAAAATTGTATCACCTTGATACAAAAGAAAATTTATGAGTCGTACTACGAAGTAGTAGTACAATATTTACAAAAAAAAAAAAAAAAAAATAAGATTGTTTTTTCTGTAGAAAAAGACAGATATTTTTCTGTTAAATGAAATTATGTTGTTTTTTATATATACGTGTATTATAAATATTTTAGGGGTATTTATGTGTGTAAAAGAATAATCTACAAAACAACTTCATCTCCTAAGAAATTTTTTTAAATTTTAGTGCTGTTGTTTTTATGTATTTATGCAATTTAGAATATTTTCATACATATGTGGTAATATAAAAAAAAAAAAAAAAAAAGTATGATAAACAGAAACATTCTGTTAAAAGGTTATGCCCAACAATAAGCGAAAATTTAAAAGGAGAAGTGTAGATTTAAATACCTCTGGAGTTAAAACCAGAGGACAGAAAAATAAAATTATTTCTCTAAATTATTCGCTACAAAAAACTAAAAAGAATACAATGACTCAACCTAGTGTTGATACGCTGTTGAATTGTATCCCCGTCTTTGACGGAAAGAAAGAGTCTAATATTAAATTTTTCGTGAACGAATTTGATAATCTAATTAAACAAACGGAATTAGAGAATGTTTCGAAACTTGCGCTCTTAAAAACTAAATTAGTCGGTAGTGCTAGAGATAAATTAGCTAATGAAGAAAATCTTAATACAGAAAAAGACTACGGTAAATTTAAAGAAAAATTAATCGATACTTTTTCTACTAAAACAAGTTTTTCTGCGGCTCAAAGCAATTTTTTTTCTCTTAGGCAAAAACCTGCGCAGGCTATCGCTGATTTTATCAGTGAATTAATTGTTTTAGTATTAATTGTTTGTACATGTTGCCAAATGTATAAACAGCGCAAACAATAATGTTTGCTTCAAATTAAAAATTTATTTACACGTGATTATTATAAACAAAAAAAAAATCATTTGGAATTAGAAAAAAATAATTATGTACAAAAAGCAGGAACTTATTAAAAATTACGTCATAAAAAGTATACACGTGAATTTTAAAAGAGAAAGGATATTGTAAAATAATAAATTCATTAACATTCGTTAGAAGTCTTAAATAGGAGAAATTACGTCATATTTAAGTCACATTATAGTTATTACATAAAATGAACACAAAATAATATTGCAAAACAGTTTAAATTTAGAAATTGCGCTACACATTTATTTGATATTTTGAGAGGATCTTTTCAACTATTTTTGTTAGGAAAGCGCAAATAATATTTCATTTCTAACAAAAGTATTTTCACGTGAATATTTAAAAGAGAAAGACTAGCTTGGTAAAAATTACGTCAGATTAAAAACGATTAATTTAAAATGTCTCATTTAAAAGAACTTTCTTTTCGCTTTGTTAAAAAATACCAGGAGACAAAGACTCTGTTTACTTAATTTCTTTTATATATTAGCTTATTTTGAAATGTTGTTACACGTATCTACGTCATCAAGTTATTTTTATTTCGACGTTTTATTTGTATTTTTATTAATGTTGTACTAATTTATTTCTTCTTTCGTTATTTAAAATAAAAATTATGTCAATTTGTATAATTTGGCGAGTGGTTTTCGCGATTTATGTAATTTGGCGAAATTGGTCGACGGGATAATCAAGTAGTACCGCAGCGGATTTGGCGTAAAAATTCCCCAATCAAAGAGAAATGAATAAAAATTCGTTTATAGGGAGATCGCCACTGTTTTTTAAATTATAATTCAATCTTTCGAAATCTTTTTAAAGCCGATCAAATTAGCGTGCATTTAGAGTCTGCGGCGTCTGGGCGGGGGATGGCGAGCGTAGCTCGTAGGGGGCCGAGCCCCCTAGTGTGACAAATAATAATAATAGAGATGTTACTAGTTTAAAAATACAGTGAAACCTCCCTATGCGACCACCTCCATAAAGTGACCACTTCGCTGAACGACCATTTTTTCATGGAAAGAAATTTATTCCTATAGACTCAATACTAATTTTACCTCCATTCAGAGACCATCCCAGATGAACTCCCTCCATGAGCGACCAATTTCTTTGAAGAAAATTCCGGGTTTTTTTTTTCTGGTCGCTTGAAGAAGGTTTTATTAGAAAAATAATTCCGGAGAGCGCATTATTCATCAAACTTCTAAACTAAGTATAGAATTTTTTTTTTTTAATCCCGGTAACTTTTAAGTGTGCCTTTTTGCCTTTTTACCCGACTGCCAAGAAGTGTTATGTGTTTCACGCGTATCTGGGTATGTGGATTTCTTTATACCCTCGAAACATCCAAACGTCTGGATGGATTTTAATGAATGAGGTCTCTATCGATTCATCTTAACCGTCCGATGGTTATAGGCTAGGTTTTGTTTCTATAAATTCAAAATAGTGGCCGTAAAATACAAAATGACGGTAAAGACGAAAAAAAAAAAGTTTACGCACCCTATGAGTGGCATATCATTGGATAGGTCTTTCAAAATAATGACGATGTTTCATTGACTATTTTACAGTCATAAGTTTCGTTTAAATATTACACAACCTGGAAGTTGTGTAGGTAGGATCTCTAGCTTTACTGCAACTCTAACCTTCATAGACATCTATAGGCCTCATCAAAACAGTGTTTATATAGGAACTAACAATTAAACACAACTTAAAAGTCATGAATACAAGTAAAAAAAAAAAAAAAGGTAAGTAATATAAAAAATAGTTGATAGTGATGAGAAATAATTAGTATGTTCGATTTTTACGCAGTCGGGTTTTTTGATTTTTTAAATTTAATTGTTTTATCAGGCAATGTATTTAATTCTGATGACAAATTAAGAGTGACGGTCAATAAACTCCCCTGCCGTATTCTGTCGAGAAGTCTCAAAGAAACAGATACATTAATGAAATCGTCATTATTTGTTTTCGTCCAAAAAAATTGCATTTATTTACTGAACTTCGAAAGGACTGGAAAATAAAAGTTATAAAAGAGAAAACCTTCAACTCAAAGCAAACGTCAATGTATTCAATTTTAAAACTCTGCAGTAATTAACTTATGTAATTAACTTATGTTTTGATACATAATTTTTTATATTTTTTCCTAATGTGAAAAATAAATAATAGTAACATTAATTGTTACCTTTTTTCAAGAATTATAATCAATATTTAAACATGACCTCCATTAAGAGACCACCTCTCGGAGCGATAAATTTTTATTGCAACGGAACGTGGTCGCTTTAGGGAGGTTTTACTGTATACATTTTATTTAAATTAAGGAGTAGCCTGCAATCCCGCAAATTTAATATTTATATTATATTGTATAAATATATTTCATCCCGCTCCGAAATTTAAATAAAATGTACATTTTTAAAATTGTAACATCTGTATTATTATTATTTGTGACTTTTTAAGTAAATAAACGGTGAACTTTTTAAAGTTCGTGTTATGTAGTTTGAAATAGGATCAAGGTGGAATATTTCACTTCGTCTTATGATTTTATTTAATAAGACTTCTTTTGTGAAACACTAAACACTGATATTCAAAAGTAAACATTCGTACGAATCGTGATAAGAGCGAAAAAGAAGAGAATTTAAAGGATACGAAAGGAAGGCTGAGCTGCAATAATTTAGAAAAAGATGAATCGCATTCACAATAAATAAAAAAGAAAAGTGCCCAGTTAAACTGATGGTATTGAGCTCACAGTCCATTCACACTAATTGTATATTATACTCTTACTTCAAAGAATGATGCCTTTCTAAAAATAAATTAAAGAGAAATTACCCCCCCCCCCCCGTTTCACATCTTTATACTTAACCAATGAGCCTCCAAATCTCATCAGGGAAGCGCCTTATCAGAATAAACCGGTATACCAAATTTGAAGCAAATTGGATAGAAAAACCCATTTATCTAAATTAAAGGGTATTAGCTCCCCCCTCCCTTTTTTATACTTAACCAATGAACGTCAAATCTAATCAGGGAAGCGCTTTATCACAATAAACCGGCATACCAAATTGGAAGCAAATCGGATAAGAAAACACATTTATATAAATTAAGGAGGTTTTACCCTTCGATCCCCCCTGTATACTTAAACAGTGAAGTTCCAAATCTAATCAGGGAAGCGCTTTATCAGAATTAACCGGTGTACCAAAATTGAAGCAAATCTGATTATTTTGTATGAAAAACCCATTTATCTAAGTTAAGGGGGAATTAGACCCCCGTACCCCCCCCCTTTATACTTAATGAATGAACTCTCAAAACTAATCAGGGAAGCGCCTTATCAGAATGAACCTAGAAAAAAAGTGAAGCAAATCGGATATTTCTATCAAGAGTTATCGCGTTAAGTACGTACGTACATACAGAACCTGCGGGCACATTAGCTCTCAGGCTTTGATAGCCTGTGAGCTAATAAAAATGAAGAACAAGAATAAAAATATAAATTTATTAAGAAACTAGCTTTTGCCCACGGCTGTGCTCACGTACAACGTACGTTTTTCAACTCGGAATGCTAATTTTATACGCTGTAAAAAAAGTTCTATATATATACGACTGATTTTATGTGAAACTTCTGTCTTTTATCTGAAAGATTCTGTTTTGAATGAACGTCTCAAATTTTCCGGGATTAAACGAAAATTTTCTTTTTACTTTTTACTCATTGAATGTCAAAAAAGGAAATGTTCCTTTTCAATTGAGATAAAACGGAAAAAAATCCAGTTAAATTTTCGTAATTGAAATTGATGTTTCGGCCTATAACCAAGTCGTTGGATGTGGCCGACTTGTGTTGGGTACAGAGCTTTAAACTTCTAAATGGCGAGTACCGAGGTTCGAATCCGATGGAAGGTAAAGCGATAAAAATTGGTGTGATACAGTGCAAATATCTGATTCGAGTAAATATTCTTTAATATATAACTAGTTATTATTTTCTTATTTTTATTTTCAATATAGCTCACGTTTAAAACATTCTGAAAACAGAAATTTCCCTTTCTGAATAACGGAATATTTACGTCTTGAAAACAGGGGAATACGAAATGTTTTGTGAAAAAAATGTAGAATGGACCGTAACTTTGCTGCCTGTACATTTTCCGTTTTTCACGGTATTTTATTTCTTTCTTATTGGAGCACTATTCCAGGGGTTCTGTGTTCGATTCCCTGGTGGAGCACTTGGAGCGCTATTCCAAGGGTTCCGAGTTCAATTCCCGGCTTGGACATTTTTCGCATTGTTGGTTCTACGCTTCGTTAGCAATGTGATAAATCACGTGTTATATATTCGTACTTGTATTTCATATACAGTAAACTCTCTGTAAGGCGGACTCTGTGTATAACGGAAATCTGTCCAACTCGGAAAGATTTTTAAGTCCCTTCAAATCCATAGACATAGAGTAAAATTCATCAAAGGCTGAATATTGTCTACTACGGAAATTTTTCTCTGTCCCGATCGATTCCGCCTTTGAAACTGTACTTTATAGCAGAAGAAGATGCTACTGAGAAATGAAAAGTAGCCTTACACTTCTTGGGTTGACATGAAAAAAAAATGTTAAAAGAGACTGCAGAATCTAAACATTTATTCCGTCCAACTGTAGCAAAAATTATGTTAGATGCAGTGAAAAAAAAGCCTTTAACATCTCTTCCGACGAGCGGATACGTGCTTTATTGTATGTATGAAATCATCAAGTTTGAACTGAAATTTTTGCCTCAGAGATTCGATAAGGCGAAAAATTGTATTAAGAACACTGGCGCCTAAAAAGTAAAAGAATTGTAAAGAACACTCATCGCGAAAGGGGTTAAGGATATTAACTCTTTATCTACTGACGGTACTTATAAGTACCGCTCACTTTAAACTCTCATCCCATAGTGAATATTACTAATGGTACTTTGCAAAAACCCTCTTTCAACTCCACTTCGCAGCAGTAGTTCTAGGTTCGTTATTTTAGCGAGGAAGGAGGCTACACTGTAAACTAAAATGTCTGAAATTCAGACACTTAAGTGTCTGAAACGGAGTGTTCAATTTTCAGACGTTTTAAAATGTCTTAAAGTTTTCGGACACTTCTTGCATCTGAATTTCAGACATTTCAAATGTCTTAATTGCGGCCATCTTTGTTCCGTTCTTTTTCGCCAATAGGAAGTCATCTTTAACCCCTTTTCTTTCTAAGCCATATACGCAACCATGTTTGACCACATTGAATCATTTTTTTTACAAATGGGAATAATTTGTTACCATAAAACAGAGCTGATTGCAGCGTGGGAAAACTGGGATGTTTCTCTGCCCCCTGATTTTAGGGCACCCCAAATTGGGTATGAAATTTTCATAAGGTTGAAATTTTAATTATGTTTTGACCTTGTGATGATTATAACCAGTATATTCACCTAAATATGTATTTATGTGATATCATATATGGCCTACGGCATCAAAAATGTTAATTACTTTTAGTGACAACTTCAAATTAATTCTAGGCCAGAGGCCCGGTATTCCTTCGCCCCCCTCCCCCCACCGCCTTCATATACTGTTATAAAAAAAAAATAAATAAATAAATAAACCTATTCGATGTCATCAAATACATATTTAGATTAATATATCCTTTTCTTTAACCTAATCATGTTCTAAAAGTATAAAATATTTATTAAAATAAGTATAAGGACAAAACAAATTTAAAATATCAGCTTTATGGAAATTTCATACCAAATTTTGGGAGTCCGTAAAGCAAAAGGCTCATAGAAACAGCCTACTTTCTCCACGCTGCAATCAGCTCTGCTTTATGGTAACAAATTATTCTCATTTATAAAAAACAATTCACCTTTTTCGGAATGAAACCCATCCCTGTTTTGTTGTACAATTTTATTCCCATTTAAATTAGATATTCCCAGTGAATTAATTTCAGCATTTTTTGCATTTTCAAGCCTGTGTTAAATGAAATCTAACACTAGATTCCACAAAATTTGCAGTATATGAGATCCCAACGATAAAAAAAAAAATAATAATAATAATAAATAAATAAATAAATAAATAAATAAGGATGGGACTCTTACTTTTTTTTTTAAATCTCCCTTCGTTTTTATTATTATACTATTTATCATTACTAAGAAATACTGAAACATTTGACAACCGCATATCGGCGGCTGAGACGAACAGTAGTTATAGGATTCTGGATGGACAGCATCCAGACAGTCTGTTTGACACTTTTTAAACGATAAATAATATAGTAAATGTCACTGTAAAAATCTATTTTCGATAGTCTTAAGTTTTTTTAAATTTGACAAAATTTACGAAGTTAATTTTAGTAATATCGATGTGAAACTGCTCAAATGATAAAGAAAAACCTTGATATAAAAAATTAACTCATTATCCCCGTCTGTTAAAATTTTCTGGTCAGTACATATTCTGCTGTATTGGGAAATAGGAACAATAAATAAAATCGTATTTTAAAGCTTACTGTGTAAGTAATATTGACTTTTGGGTATGTTGCAGATGTGCAACGCGATGATACAAAGGGTTAACCTTGTAGCATCTCAATGCAAGTTTATTTATTATTCTATTTATTTTTGGTCATAAAAACATACTAAGTTTAAATGCAACTAAGATAACGTGCGTTGAGATGCTACATTATCAAATACAAAACAAAATAATCCTAACAATCCGATCCCTCCCCCCCCCCCCCCAAAAAAAAGTCATTCTTCTTTTTATGGGTCTCTCTTTCTCCCCCTCCCCCACCCCCCCATATTAGATACATAAATAGTGACTTGAGATTGAAGTCAAAACATTTTCTTTCTGTTAACATGACGTTAAAAATAAGTTACTTCGCTAGAAAAAAAAAATGATGATAATATAAAAATATATGTTTAGATCAAACATAATTATAAGAATATTTATATTTTCAAACCTCATTACCTTCCCAAAATATTAAATATCACCACATTTATATATATATATATATATATACAGAGTGTCCGGTCTCAACGGTGTCCAATAGCTAATTCCTAAACCGTTAGTCATAGACATATACAATAAACTCTGTCTAAGACGGAATCGATCGGGACTCAGAAAATTTTCCGTGGTAGACAATATTCCGGCTTATGCAAAAAAGCTCCCCCCCCTCCCCCCCCCAAAAAAAAGTCCTCGAATTTGATGATTTTTTATTGATTTTCCTGACTCGAAAATCCGTTGAAAACTGAAATTCGGAAAGATCTTTTGTCTTTATAGATAAATGAGAAACGCTATTCAATTTCTTATTACTGCTGTAATACATGCGAATTGGAAGTTTACACACACACACAAAAAAAATTAACACCCCCCCCCCCCTCCCCCTCCCCCAATAAACTTCGAGAATGAGACAGAACGTATAATATATTAAAGTATAATATATTGCACTTTCGAAAATATATATTTTGATAAATGCTGATTCTACTAGAAATATTAAGTTTTAAATATAATTTTGCATATAAAAAATGGCTCCTTAAAATATAAACAGTTCCTGTCCTTTTGAATTAACTTTTTCAAAGTGTTAGGAAATTTAACTAACATGCTCGACATTGAGTGTTTGACTTATCCGTTTTAAAGTTTAATAAACAAAATGCCTTTCATTTTTAAATTATCCCTTTTTCCGCCTTATGCAAAATTTTGGTTTCGGTGGGACCTTAAAATGCTTTCCGTTTCCGCGTTAGGCAGATTCCGCCTTATGCAGCAAGAATTAATGTAATTTTCTATGGGTTCGCCGGGACTTGAAAAATTTTCCGCGGTAGACAGATTTCCGGCTTGCACAGAGTCCGCCTTAGACAGAATTTACTGTAGTTCCAATTACAAAAATGTTTTAAATCAGGTAAAGAAATATTTTAAAAGCGATTTGGGTCAATAAAAACATTTCTTAAAAAATTACGAAATTTAAATTTTTATACGGTCCCCCGGTTCTATAAGTTATATTTAGTGAAATTTTCCTTTTACACTGACAAGTAATACAAATAAAAAAGAAAAGTGCCCAGCTAAACTGATGGCATTGAGCTCAAAAACTATTCACACTAATTGTATATTATACTCTTACTTTAAAGAATAATGCCACTCAAAAAAATAAGTGAAGGGGAATTAGCCCCCGTTTCCCCCTTTATACTTAACCAGTGAACCTCCAAATCTAATCAGGGAAGATCCTTATCATAATAAACCGGTATACCAAATTTGGAGCAAATCGAATAATCTTGCAAAAAAAAAACATTTATCTAAATTAAGGGGGTGGACTAACCCCCCTTTATCCTTAACCAATGAATCGCCAAAACGAATCAGGGAAGCTCCTTAACATAATAAACCGGTATACCAACTTCGGAACAAATCGAATCATTCTGCATGAAAAACCCATTTATCTAAATTAAGAGGGGCGGGCTAACCTCCCTTTTCCCCCTTTAACCTTAACCAATGAACCCCAAAACTAAACAGGGAAGTTCCTTAACATAATAAACCGGTATACGAAATTCGGAGCAAATCGAATCATTCTGCATGAAAAACACATTTATCTGAATTAAGGGGGGTGGACTAACCCCGTTTTTCCTCCTTTATCCTTAACCAATGAACCCCCAAAACTAATCAGGGAAGTTCCTTAACATAATAAACCGGTATACCAAAGACGGAGCAAATCGAATGATTCTGCATGAAAAACCCATTTATCTGAATTAAGGGGGGTGGACTACCCTTTATCCTTAACCAATGAACTCCCAAAACTAATCAGGAAGTTCCTTAACATAATAAACCGATATACCAAATTCGGAGCAAATCGAATAATTCTGCATGAAAAACACATTTATCTGAATTAAGGGGGGTGGACTAACCCCGTTTTCCCCCCTTTAACCTTAACCAATGAACCCCAAAACTAATCAGGGAAGTTCCTTAACATAATAAACCGGTATACCAAATTCGGAGCAAATCGAATCATTCTGCATGAAAAACCCATTTATCTGAATTAAGGGGGTCGGAACTAACCCCGTTTCCCCCCCTTTATCCTTAACAAATGAACTCCCAAAACTAATCAGGGAAGTTCCTTAACATAATAAACTGGTATACCAAATTCGGAGCAAATCGAATGATTCTGCATGAAAAACCCATTTATCTGAATTAAGGGGGGTGGACTAACCCCGTTTTCCCCCCTTTATCCTTAACCAATGATTCTGCATGAAAAACACATTTATCTGAATTAAGGGGGGTGGACTAACCCCGTTTTTCCCCTTTTATCTTTAACCAATGAACCCCCAAAACTAATCAGGGAAGTTCCTTAACATAATAAACCGGTATACCAAATTCGGAGCAAATTGAATAATTCTGCATTAAAAACCCATTTATCTGAATTAAGGGTGGTGGACTAACCCCGTTTTTCCCCCTTTACCATTAACCAATGAACCCCCAAAACTAATCAGGGAAGTTCCTTACCATAATAAACGGCTATACCAAATTCGGAGCAAATCGAATCATTCTGCATGAAAAACACATTTATCTGAATTAAGGGGGGTGGACTAACTCCGTTTTTCCCCCCTTTATCCTTAACCAATGAACTACCAAAACTAATCAGGGAAGTTCCTTAACATAATAAACCGGTATACCAAATTCGGAGCAAATCGAATCATTCTGCATGAAAAACCCATTTATCTGAATTAAGGGGTGGGGGACTAACCCCGTTTTTCCCCCTTTATCCTTAACCAATGAACTCTCAAAACTAATCAGGGAAGCGCCTTATTACAGTGAACCTAGGAAAAAAATTTGAAGCAAATCGGATGTTTCTATCAAGAGTTATCGCGTTACGTACATACATACATACATACATACATACATACATACAGAACGGGCGGGCACATTAGCTCTCAGGCTTTGATAGCCTGTGAGCTAAAAAAGTCCCGTTATTCTACGATTAAAATTGACCGAGTAATAGCTGTTTAAAGTTAGAGCATATTTTTTGCTGCAAATTGGGGGTCATTCTCAAATTTAGTCGAAATTATAATTTCGTCAGATATATTAAAAAAATGGTTGAAAGTAAAATTAACATTGCAATATAAATTTGAAATCTTTAATCATTCTGACATATTAATGCAAAATATACAATTTGTAATAAACGTTTAAGAAGAAAGATAAAACAGAATTTTAGTTAAATAAAATGATGCTAAATTAACAGCCTCAATTCTTTGCAAAATTATACGTATTTTAAAATATTATTAGATTGCACTAGCATGCAAAAGTTGGGTTATGTCATGTTATTTAGCTTTTGATAATTGATTTTTATGTAATCTGTACCGCTGAATCCGAAATTGATCTTCTTTTTTAACCATCACATCAGAATTTTCGCAAATTGCAAATTTCAAAGTTAAAATTGAACCTCCTTCCCCATCTCATCGGACCACTCAGCTGTTTAGCTGTAAGAATCCCAGGGTAAGCAAAAACATTGAATAAATTATTGAATAAAATAAAATAAAATAAAATAAAAAAAGTTTTACGTATGTTTTATAGTATGAGATTTCGCTATATTTTGGCTTACACTTTTACGATTTGCAAAAATATTCTAACGTGATGGTTAAATATGAAGGTCATTTTCAGATTCAGTGCTAAAAATTACGTAAAAATCAATTATCAAAAGTTAAAAAACATAGCCATCTCCTCTACCTTATAGTATCCGATTTTTGTTATTTCTTAACTTTGACAAGTTATGATTTACGAAAAATACTGACATGATGGTTAAAAATTAAGATAATTTTCGGATTCAGTGCTAAAAAATGCATAAAAATTAAAAAAAAAAAAAAAAAACTAATAATCGCAGTCTTGTATTATCTAATATAAAAAAATTTCTTAAACTTCTTGCCGGTAATCTATCCGAAATTTTTTGTGTTATCCTGTAAAATAAGTATCAATGGTAACTACAGAAAATCATAATAATATTAGATTGTTATCGGATTTGTGCCAGTATGTAAAATGCAATCTCGATCGGATATTTGAAAGTGCGTTAAAGTTGAAGTACAAATTTTGAACTGGAAAAACATACATATGATCGTTGCAGTAACATAAAAACTTATAAAAAATAACATAATTTTTGTTAAAAGAAATCATAAAAGAAAGTCTCAAATCCTGACAAAATAAAACATTTTATTTTAGCCAATCTGAAATTTAAAAATGTTAACTTAATTGTAATATTTGTGCAATTTTTTTCAACGCGCAGATACACATGAAATAAGATCTTCGAATACTTTAAGCACTTGTTATGTAACCCCTCAAAGCCAAGGCGAACTCGTTTGTTTGCAGAGCAGAAAAGTGGCATAAGTCATGCATTTTTAAAGTTTCATAACTCGCTCAATTTTAGAGTTATATGAATGGGACTTTTTTTGTATTGCTTGTCTGTGTAAAAGGGAAATTTTACTAAATATAACTTATAGGACCGGGGGACCGTATAAAAATTTAAATTTCGAAATTTTTAAGAAATGTTTTTATTGACCCAAATCGCTTTTAAAATACTTCTTTACCCGATTTAAAACATTTTTGTAATTGGAACTATATGTCTACGACTAACGGTTTAGGAATTAGCCATTGGACACCGTTGAGACCGGACACCCTGTATATATATAGGATTTTATTCAACTTGATTTTTTAAAATAATTTTTAGCATAGCTTAGAATAATTACGATGTGTTTTAGCACAACTTGGATTAATTACAACGATTTCTATTCCTTGTTTAAAGTACATTTTCAAGATGACTTTGTGGCTTGAAAATTAATGTTGTTAAGATGGAACACAGAAAAACAAAGCAGATTTTGTATCTTTTAAGCAAGCTTTCAGTAGGATTATTAAAAAAAAAAATTATGCTATATAGGTAGGATTTATTTTCCATTGGAAAAATTAAAAAATATTTATAAAATATTCAGGTATCCTAAATAACTTCACTCTAGTGCTTTCACGATTTCCTTTCATGTTCTATATCTATCATATAAAGCAATCATAACATTTATCCTATATAAGTTTAAATTTGATTATATCAAAACCTTTACTTCGAAAATATACCCTGTAAGAGAATTAAGTGAAATTATACTCTTGTCATTGTTGCAAAAAATGAAAATTAATATGTAAAATTATATCATAAATATAAAGTACTGAAAATGAAAATTGAAAGAAAAGAATAATGAAATATCATTTGAAATTAGATTCTTTTTATTTATATATGGGCATTTGTTTATATAGATTAAATGATAATTGCAATTTGATCAAGCTATTTAGCAATCATTAATATATGTATATAATAATTTTTGTTGGCAAAATGTTTTGCAACGTTATCAAACTACTTAAAAAAAAAAAAAAAATCTATATATATATATATATATATATATATATATATATATATATATATATATATATATATATATATATATATATATGCGCTAAGTTTATTGCTGCAATTGCGCAAAAACGTAGTGTGTTATCATTTGATTTCTACTTTAGTAGCTACTTGATACCTTCATATAAGAAATTCCATTTTATGCTGCATGTCATCTTACATGGTCTATATTAAACTTCATTTCAACATGATCATTCACTGTTGTACATTATTTATTAATTAATTTATATTAATAAATATTAATAATTTAAGTCTCCCTAATTTTAGGTATGAATAATAATTTACAATAATATAATTTAGCATTATAGCTATTACATTCACTGTATCTCTCTTTAGGATACATGATTTAAATGAAAGTACAATGGATATTATTCGGATAGTATAACATTTTTTATACCTTACCCGTGGCCCTAATTCTTTGCGCACCAGTTTAAAACAAAACAGTCAAATTCTTGAAATGTCAATCGTCTAAATTGAATTGCATTGAATAAAAAAAATAAAAGAATTAAGTAAAGCAAGTAGATTTGTTTATGTAAAACTTTCTCCCTCTTAAAAATAGATAGCCCTAATGTTTTGCGCATGTGCATTTAAAGAATGTTTCTACCATTGTGATTGGCTGGTTGCTTCCAGCTATGCAAATTATAGCATCCTCGACTAATGGCATGTGCTGTTTAAAAGAAAAGCGATTTCAAATCCATTAATAAGAAGAAAATGTGTGGTAAAAGATTGATGGTAGATTTGCGTAAAAAGATAATCGAAAAACGAAATAGTGGATGTCTAATGCGGCAAATAGGCAGGGGATCTGATGATTCCTGAATCAACAGTTTTGAAAACTTTCGTTGCCACTGGAGATATACAGCCAAGAAACAGTACCTGTCGCCCATCAACAGCAACGGCTCGAGAAGATTGAATTCTGCGTCGAGTGGTAATGAACAGCAGGCCAGGAACGATGACAGAAACCGCATCCCTATGGCAAGACAGCATAGGGCGACCAGTGACTCGTAAAATGGCTACAAAAAGATTGAATAAAAAGAGCTTCCAATCTTACAAAAGCAAACGTAAGCCGATGTTAACTGCTGCTGAAAAAAGGAAACGTTTTCTGTGGGCTGTGTACCAATTAAAATGGACAGCTCAGCAATGACAAAGTGTTATAAGTTCGGATCAATCACATTTTCCAATTTTGTATGGAAATATCGATCGTCGGGTCGTACGGAAAATAAATAAAGCTTTAAACCTAAAATGCATCAAACAAGAGTGCAAGTTTCCGTCATATGTTCAAATTTGGGAAGGTTTTGTTTATTGTGGCATCGACCAAATGGTGCTATATGACGGGACTATCAATGCACAACGTTACCGGGACATTTTGCGGAATCAGTTGTTGCCTTTAATTCAAAAACTTTGCTTTCAATCGGGTTATCTTTTTCAACAAGACTTAGACAAACTGCATTCAGCTAGGGCAACAAAAGTCTGTCTTCAACAAAATGGTACCCTGTGCTAGATTGGGTTCCGAATTACCCGGGCATCAATTCTATCGAAGATTTGTGGCAATACTTAAAGAAAGAAGTTCGAAAAAGGCCACAACAAAACAGCTACAGAGACAATCAGCAGTTGAAAAGAATTTTTCTTCAAAAATGGCGAAAAAAAAATCAATTTCTGAGTGGCAACGTTTATTTGAACTATGCCGAGAAGAGTGAGAGATATTTACGCTGCCAAAGGAGGACCGACGAAGTGGTAAGACTTACTAATTTCGTCTCATTTGAACATGCGCAAAACATTAGGAACATAAAAAACTTGGGAGGAAATGGATTTTATTGGCCACAAAGTTTGTGTCATTAATTATATTTTGTTAAATATCACTATGGAATAGTGAAATATATCCCTTTTCATTAAAAATAATTTACATAAAATATTTTGAATTATTTTTTTACTTTTATTGTCAAAAAAGCATCCATAAACTAATGCGCGAAAAATTAGGACCACGGGTAAGGTATTTACATTTTACTCTGCAATTTTGAAATAAATATTTTGTTTTGATCTGAAACACTTTACTGTGATTATTGTGGGATTGTCTTTGCATTGTAGTTTTTGGTGATTATTTTATTATTTTTGATTGGTGGATTTAGCTATCCGTTTGTTTTATTTATCTTATTGTACATATATCTAAATAATCCTTATTAATCGAGATTTTTATTATAAAGCTTTCTTAATAATTATTTCTTTATTTTTTCTGTTATTTTAATGTCAATATATGTCTCATAAAACAAATACAATGGCTGTTCTTAGTAAATTTATCGTTCCTAGCAAAATACACTTAGCATCTTCGCAGTGTAATGCCCGGTACAGGAACATTAATGGGGGTTGTTCCTGGACCGAAATCCAGTCACCTATTTTATTCGCCTCCCTCTATTATTTAGAAAATGCATGGATAAGAGATGCAAGACATGTCCCTTTGCTTCACAATCACAAATAGTTTCAGATCCGTGTTTATCTTCATTTTGTAAAGCATTCAATGTAGTATATAGTTATAAAATGTAATATATGTAATATGCAGTATATTGGACAAACATCTGGTCCTCTACATAAACGTATTAACCAACATTGCTCAGATTCGATTAAAAATAAGTCTAAGAATAAACATTCTACTGCTGAAATTCACCATTTCCACAAACATAAATTTAAAAATACAATGATCTGAATCTTACAAATTCAAAAAACATATCAGAACGTCTATTTTTGGAATCTTCACCCATGCAATATTATAATACAGTTTATCCGTACGGACTTAATACTGAAGTATTCAATAGGAATATTAAGGTTTTTTTTCATTCATTAATAACGTAACTGATTATAATCCAATTTATCCTACGCTAAATCATAATTTAATTCACAGAACAATGCGTAACAAACGAGGTATAGATGCCCTTTTTCAATAATTATCTCTAAAAAAACTATAATTAAACAGTTAAATGACCTTCATAGTAAATATTTAATTGATTATAATTGGTTATTAGTTCGTAAATATATCTTTGCAATAAAAAAGAAAAAGCTTGCATACTATTTAAATATATTTCTTAGTAAAACTTTCTCGATGCATTTCTCAGATATATTTTTTGATCTTATTGTGACCAGAGTCAATCAATTTAACATTAATTTACAAAAAAATTCTTACATTCTTTCAGTAATTAGTTATGGTTGTCATTCGTATTATTAACCCACGGTACGGATGCTATTTCTTTCTCCCAGCTTATTTTGTGTCGTCTCCAAAAAATAAGCGTAACCTTACAGAAGCCAGCAATAAACAAAGCAGATATATCATTGTACGATTAAATGCTCTATAGCAATTTTTTTTTTAAATTTCTAAGTATCGCACATTTTCAATTTTTATACCGTCGTATTGAAATAAAAGTACTTTTAAATGCAATTTGCTTCAAAACTGTATCTTCATTTGTTTTTGAAATATTATTTTTTTTGTCGTTTTTAGCACCATTTGTTTAATTTTGGCAACTCAAATACTCCATTTATGTAGAAAGTAAAAGGAAAATAGTTGAAAAATAGCAATTATATCTTTTTGTTCACATTTTCTCATAACAACCGAAAGAAAATGTAATTAAAATATGTGCTATTTTGAAAAAATATAAACTAATAATATCTGTTAAAACATGGAGCTATTATAAACTATATTTAATTTTAAGTATCTATATTAAGGTTACAAACAAATGAAGGCATATAAATCATTAGAAAGCCTCCCTTCCTTTTTTTTTGTCGAGTTTCTTGAATGACGGCATCTTTTTGCTGCATTTGTGTATTATTTTGCGACAGTGACATCCTATTGCATGCTTTACTGTAGATGTTTAAGAATGGATCGTAAATATGTGGGATTCTTAAGCGGATTCGAATGGCGTCATTTTACATAAAATAAAAGTGTGTGCTTTAAGTCTTAAAATTAAAATATGTTTTGTACTATTAATATATACATACATATATTTTTTTTCATCTTGGGGCGACACTAAATTCTGAAAAAACAGAATTCCTGTTTTCTAGTTTTTTTTTTTTTTTTTTTTTTTTCCCTTTGACATATTGTACCTTGGCAAACATTATTCGCCAACAAAGTTTGGTGTCTTTTTTGACATACCCAGCTGTCTGTAAAGCAGCAATCTACGCGAATATTTTTTAACCAACATTTTCAGTAGATTCTAAATAATGTAGTAACAGCTTTTTCTGCATCTTTCACAGTTTTACAGTTGCGATTCGACTGCTGAATGTAGAAGTTGTTTATGAAAGGAATTCTTTGACATTTTTTCTTACGAATTCGAAAGAAGAGGCCACAATTGCTTATTTATTGCTCTGGCAGAAGAATGATAAACTTGAGATAGCAAGTGTTTGTATAGAAATTTTAACCTTTTCAGATTAGCTATGGAAAAATGTATGGATTATGGAATATTTAATGTTTTGGCATACCGCAATATTGGTGTCGGGTCGAGTATAAATCACTTAAAAACAACCCGAAGTCCATAACAAACACGACAGAATAATTTTAATCGATACGAAACCCCCACAAAATAATTTTTATCGATCTCCATTTCCCCAAAATAATTTTCATCAGTAATCAACCCGAAATACTGAAACCGATTTTAAGGCAGAAACAAAAGAAAATAAGTTCCATATTTTAATGCTCTTCAGTAAAAAAGAATGCATGTATACGTATAGGGCGCTTCAAAAAAGACAGATTTCAAGAATTTATCCCATACAAACTGTGCAACGCAGAAACACATTCCGCATATCACTATGGAAACAGGAAAAGAGGTCCGGCATTACCTGAATGATATAATCCCAGGACAATGGAATTGGAAAAGAGGGACAAGATCATCATACTCGTCGTCTCTACTTTCCGAGGTCTTCAGACCTGAGAAAGTATCTAAAGGGTACATTAAAATATGAGTATATCCACGGTTCACGCTGGAATGTGTTATGATTTCCGCACTCAAGGCCAGACAAGGAATTATTTCGAAGAGGGATTTGGGACCCAGAATTTTATTCTTGTTTTAGGGGCTGTGCATATATAACGCTATCAACTTTTTGGTAATTTTGTACTCCCTCCCCCCCTTTACGATGTCATATGTTATCACCCCTCGAAGCCCCCTCCCACCCCCGTAGTGATATCATTATCATTGTATAAAAATTCTTTAAATTCTTGGGGGTTTTTTTCTTTTGTTTGGAATGATATACAAATATGGTTATACATTTATTTTTCGCATACTTTATTGATTCAGATGAAGAGAAGTCAATAAAATATCAGTTTATATATCAAATAACACTTAAAAGAAATAGTTACTATTTAAAAGTGTTTAATACTAGTTTTTTGTTACATAATGCATTCAACAATTATAATATCTTTTTTACGCTTGTCCCCTGCACGGGGTGGGGCAGACAGAATTTCTTACCATCAAAACAGCTGGACAGTATTTTTTCTCTTTTTTTTACTAGTAAATACAAGTATCATTTCATACATACTTCGCATATGGTTTGTCGAACAGCGGATTATATATGCATACACGTATGACAGAAGAATAAGAATGCCAAACGCTGGGGTGTTCTATATTTTGGAATTGAATAATTTTATAATCATTTAATGATTTTAATAATAACTTTGAAGTTTCATAAAGATAGATAACATACTAAAAGAAGATAACGTACTATTTTGATGTAAAGACCAAGTTACAAATAAAAATGGATCAAAAATGATAACGATATAAAAAGACAACCCCCCCTCCCCCTAGAGATATCTTACAATATCATGTGCCAGACCCTCCCCCCTAAAATGATAACGTTATATAGCATAGCCCCTTATGTTAGATTTTTTATTTATTTAATTTTGTTTACTAACCGAACAAAGGCAAGTGTTAAAGTCATATTAAGCTATAATGTGAATTCAAACAGTTCAATTTAACATAATTGTGTAGTGGATATAAAAGTCTTTTTTATTGCAAATAAAATTGTTTTCTAATTTAAATGCTTCTTTGGTGGCATATTGACGTTAGCGTCAACCAAATGAATGTTTGAGATTTTGTATATAAATTTTCAAATGCTTTATTGCCAAAAATTCCTTCTCAGTAGCATACGTCGGAACCGCTAAATTTATGGATATTTTAAATGATTTTTGTTGCATATTCTTCAATAATTTGGGCTAAACAAGTCTAGAGATCTGTATTAAGCTGTTGTAGACATTTTATTTCGACATTTTGCTTTCACACAGAATTTCAAAAAATTCGCAAAAGATCCCTCAAAAATTGCATTTATTTTTTCGACATCAAACGGAATCCAACGATAGAGATATGCTTGTGTAGAATTTTGAATCTTGCCTATAGATTATTTTTGAATTTTGACCAACTTGACTGATAGTTTACTGATAGTAATGGCATATTTATAGTAATCCCGACAGAAATTTCGGAGCGGGATCAAGCCCTGGTGGATCCCCCATTGGCTACGGCCTTGCCTGCACATATTTCTGAAAATCCCAATCAAAAATGATTAATTTTCGCGGTTTTCTTGCACAAACACACATTTCATACACAGGAAAGTTGATTGGGAACCTAAGACCACCCCTATCATAAAAAGACATGTTCTTAAGTCACTTCAGCTTTTTCATAAACTATTATTTTCTGTCTTCAGTGTTTAATTGTCCGTCTCTGAAGAAAAACTCTGCACATAAAGCAATACGCTAAATATTGATTATATTTTCTAATTTCTAAGTCGACGACACATTCTCTACAAGCCGCATTTTTATTTTGAACTAATATCATTTAATACGTGAAACTTGCAATCCGCAGTTTCATTTCTTTCGTATTGTATTAACTAAGCAATGTCAGAAGATGTAAAAAATTCGAAATATAACACGAAGAACGATTTTATTCACTGATACTCCAGAATTGTTTGTCTCTTTTTTATGTGGAAGATATTCGGTTTGTTCTTTTAGACGGCTAAAATATTTTCGGCTCTAAAGGAAGTCACGTATTCTGTGTCCTGAATCTCCCGTTGTCTCATTAACTGGATGATCTTAACTCTCTGTATCCTAAATCTTCTATCTAAAACTATTAAAATATTGTTTTTGATAATCGCATTAACAATTGGTTTGAACAATTAATTGACAAATAAAATCATAAATATTTGATCAGTTATCGATAATTTTAATTGTCCAATTCATTTGAAAATACTTACTTGAGCCCCACCCAAAATTTTGGAATTGCTATACCACTGATCCAGGTGGTCATTATATCCATTGTACAGGGTTATCCAAAAGTAACTTTACAATATGAAATTTGAATAATTGCGGAAACGTCAGCGAAAAGCTTACTGTGGAGACACGAAAAGTTTTTGGTTTCCGTCTGTTTAATTAGTTAGTCTGCCTGTCTGTTCCGCGATAACTGCCACAAAAAGCATCCGACTATCTGGAAATTATATAGGCATGCTAGTGAGGTACCTGATTTCAGCTGTAAAGTTTTTGGTTAAATTTTGTTCATTTTTTTTTTCGAGAAATATGGAACATTTTGTCTGGCGCCGCTTTTCTATGGCATTTCAGACGATTTTCAAATTTCTATTTGTTGAAAGAAAATGGCGTGAAGTAAATAGTGCTATTTGGATATTTCCTTTTATTATTTCTATTGAAACCTTCCATTCCAAGAATTTTATATGCTTATAAATAGTTATGTAATTAAAAAATAATAAAATGTGGATTGTAGGATGTTGAATACTATGCAAAACGAGATTAAAAGACAACGATTTGCAGATCTGATGCTGATCTGCAGATTTACTAGTTTAAAATTTTAGAATTTCTTAGTGCTTCTGATTTTGATTATTAGTACGTTCGATGGCAATTTAAAATGAAATGTAATATTTAAATGACCATTGGAACTACGTTTGAATGCGTGGATTCTGGTGTCAATTTTCAACTGCATTTTCACAAATAAATCTATTGAAATCTTAGTAGAAATGTTTGATTTCAATTCATCAGGTGTTTTTGGTTTATTTGCATGAACTTTAGGCTTCATATAGACCCGGAGGAAAATGTCTAATTGTGTGCGAAATATAGTTTTCATCGAACGCTGTTTCTCGTAGGTTTCATTATTTTTAATGTGACGTTCTGTGTGTGCTACGTATCTGTGATTATATTTGCCAAATACTCTATGAGTCAAACGGACAAAAAAAAAAAAAAAAGATAAAGAAATGTCAAGGTTTGGCAAAAGATCAAATGTCAAAATCATAAATGTAATTCTGGATAATCCTTTATATAGTATGTGTAATAAACTGAAAATAATAAAGTTAGTATTGTAATATGGACATTTTTGGCTATAATGGGATTAGATTATATTTCATTTATTTTTTAAAGTTAAAAAGTTTTAATAGTTTCGTTATAGAACTTTTCCAGTACTTTTCCACTTTTTTGGTTTATATGTATATGTATGCGTAGGTTGCCAGCAAATAAAATTTTCAGCTTCGGTGTAAATTACATCTGAAAAGTGCAATTTTTATCTCTCCCCCCCCCCCCCCCCATGATGATTAAGTATAGATCGATACTTTCAAGCGAGTGTCAGATCATTACGAACAAAACTAGGCCAAAAATGGGATGATTTAAACAGGGTTGCAATAAATCCGGCTAAAATTTGAAAAAGGCACGCCAGTGGCTTTTATTGTTTTTAACCGGCTTTTTTTAGCCATAATTTGCTTTTATACAGCGAATCATTTTGATTATAAAATAATTTTTAAAGTACATTTTTAATTGTATTTTGATTAGTTTTATTGACACTCAATTGACTTAGAATTAATAAATAACATAATTTATGAATAATGAAGACATTAATACTGTAATAAGACATAGATGGAGCTGCTAGTGATTTTTAATCAGAACTGCAAATAATGTCAGCTAAATTTTAAAAGGGCCATACCATTTGCTTTATCTAGTTTACACTGACCTTTAACACCCGCCCCCCACCACGCTTTTTTTTTTAAATTTTTACTGCTTTATATAATTAAAGAAGGCAATGGTGGCTTAGTTACATGTTTTATTAACTAATTTTAAGAGCTATTAATATACAAGTCTTAATTTATTTCTCCTGAACATTTAAAATCATGCATAAAGTCATATAATAAAAACCCCATTTCTCACTATTAAAAACAGTATTCTGAAATATATATATATGAGTTTATGCATGAATATGCGGTCTTTTAAATAGCAACAAGCTTTTCAAAACTTTAATTGATCAATTTTTTTTTCTTTTTTTTTTTTTAACCTTTTGGAAATGGTTGTTGTTTTCGGTCGAAGATGGGGGCCAAATGATGCTTGCATTTTATTTTATTTTTAACGAAATTCAACGATGTTCATTAATTTTAGAAGAATTTTTATTTGAATAGGTAATAGAAAGGCATAAAATCGTTAAAAATTGTTTGAATAGGTAATCGAAAGGCATAAAATCGTTAAAAATTGAAAAAGTTACAAAATGGGTATGCGCAAATTATCAGATATGGAAAAATACAAAGCCAAAGAGCGACGTCGAAATGAAAATCGTCTTGCAAAGCAAAAATCGAGGTCTTCAACTCATTATGTAGGCCACGAAAATCGAGGTCTTCAACTGATTATGTAGAACATGAAAATCGATTACAGAATAAAAGACGAACGCGAAAAATGAAACAATCTAATGTTTAATCGATTGATAGTAAAAGGCCATGTCTCGAGGGGCTCCAATCCACTAGCCACGGCGTTTTACAATAGGTCGATTCCAACCGGAAAAAATTGAGCTCAACGTAGGTAATTTGTCGCAATCTGTGGATGATTCGGTGGTACTGCTTTCGATTTGTAAACTGTTTTTCTTCTCGAAGTGTCGAAGTCTTGGAGAGTTTATCGATGAAGGTTTTGGTCGTCTGAAGTTTTACCTTTGCGATTTATTGTTGAAGAGGATGCGACGGAATTTGGTGGACGAAATAAATTCCAAATGGTCATTGTAATCTATTAAATTACAATTATTATTATTTTTTTAATTGCTCTCTTTATTTTATAGACTTATGCACTTATGTACTAAACTCTCCTCAAAGTATTACATCCTGCCTAATTTCTCTTTCAACATTGTTCATTCTATGACTCAAACACTTCATATGGACATGTAAGAATGTTTCCATTTTCATGTGTTACATTTCGTTATTGTTTAATTAAATATAATCATTAAAATGCGTGTTATGTGTGGAGCTATGTAATATAGAATTTCAAAACACCACTCTTTCAACCAGTGACCCGGAGCCGAACAATTTTTGATGCTCCAGCTCCAGCTCCGGCTCCGGCTCCAACTCGGCTCCGACTTCGCGCTTTTGAGTTGCAGATTTTAATTTACACGTTTAATTTTTTGCTCACAAATACTTTCTACCTCATTAAAGATCTGACAAAATGCATTTTTCTTCTCATCAAACTTCAAATGCTTGTTCAGAAAGTATGACACCTTTTAGCTTTTGCTTTTAAAATAGAAAGTTTGGTGGAATTTTAAACACAAAAATCTTAAATTTCTTCTACACTTTTCAAACAGCCAAAATTGTACAACTACACATGTAAACAACAGGCGGCCATATTTGTTTTCGAATAGTGTTGTCACTTAGTTCAAGTAGAAAGTAGAAGTAAAGTAGTGTTACCATGTTTTGAGAAGGTTTCCTTCTCTAATAATAATAATAAAAACCTAAAAAATGATATAATTAAAATACTGAATAATGATGTACAGTAGAAGATCTTTATAACGCAAACCTAAAAACGCAAGTTTGTGCGTTATATAGAATTTTGCATTATATGGATCACATTTCACACATCATTAAATTTACCTTATAAACATGACCATATAAATCTGAAACATACCAAAATACATTAGAGTATCTTTATACTGCACTTCTTGTCACCAGGAATTATCCAAATTATAAATTTTTGCATTATATGATCATTTTATATTGTTTATTTTATAAACATGGTCCAACTATACCTGGACCCAATCATTCATTATACACTGGCCTCCAAAAGTTAAGGTACAGGGACTGGATGCTTTTGGTTGCACACGTTTTGTCGAATATCTACAAAAATTATTGGTGAATTGTCCTTGAACTTCTGGGATGAAAAGAACATGTTTGATTTTATATTTCCCGGTGAAGATTTAGTCGGGGGTACAATTAGGGGGTTAATAATAAATTTAATAATAAAATAATATTTACGATCCCCTATGTAACAGGAAAGGTTTGAAATGGTTTGTCACTGTGGTAAATGACTATTTGGGTCCTGTTCAACGTTTGTATGCATTTGTGTAAGCATAGCACTCATATTCGTGAAGATGTTAACGTTTTTGTGAAAAATTCAAAAGATTTTTGTTTATAGCATACAGAGTTTTCAACCAAATTTAACGCAACTTTCCAAAAACCTGACAAAGAGTAGTAGAAACATTATACTGCAATTAAAACATGAATATATTGAATATTTGATGAGATATGGGCATTTTTATGCAATAATTTTTAACTGCGCATGCGCGGAAGATTTCAAAATTTTTATTTCATAATTTGGTAGTCAGTATTTTGGGGCAACTTCAAAAAAAAGTTCAATCGAATATTGTGAAAACTTAGAAAGATATAGCGAGCTGATTGAAAAGTTGTGGAAAATCCCTTATAATAAAGCTATTTTTAGGAAGCAACTCACTATATCGACCCTATCTTTGTGAATTTTCGCGATATTTGACTGGACTTTTCATATAAGTTGACCTAAATAGCTTACTACCAAATTATGAAATAAAAATTTTGAAATCTTCCGCGCATGCGCAGTTAAAAATTATCTCATAAAAATGCCCATATCTCATCAAATATTCAATATATTCATGTTTTAATTGCAGTATAATGTTTCTACTACTCTTTGTCAGGTTTTTGGAAAGTTGCGTTAAATTTGGTTGAAAACTCTGTATGCTATAAACAAAAAACCTTTTGAATTTTTCACAAAAACGTTAACATCTTCACGAATATGAGTGCTATGCTTACACAAATGCATACAAACATTGAACAGGGCCCAATTAGTCATTTACCACAGTGACAAACCATTTCCAGTCTTTCCTGTTACATAGGTGATCGCAAATATTATTTTATTATTAAATTTATTATTAGCCCCCTAATTGTACTCCCGACTAAATCTTCACCGATAACTATAAAATCAAACATGTTCTTTTCATCCCAGAAGTTCAAGAACAATTCGCCAATAATTTTTGTAGATATTCGACAAAACGTGTGCAATCGAAAGCATCCAGTCCCTGTACCTTAACTTTTGAAGGCCAGTGTATTACTCATTTCCAAAAATATAATATTTATTGTAATAATAGCAATTTTTTTTCATTAAAAAGTTTTGAATTAAGGAGATAAAGTTGAATTAATGTATCAAACGTAGTTTTCTAGAGAGTAGCAATTTTTACGATGTGGGATTTCAGGTGCTTCTTACCTGCAAAATTCATTGTTTACATCTGGGAAGTTGTGCGTTATATGGAGAATTGCATTATATAGAATCATGCTATAAAGATCTTCTACTGTAATTAAAATATTTTGAGCCTAGAAATTTAAAAGACTGAAAAAAAAAAAAGATTTAAAAGAATATTAAAAACTAAAGGAGCCCTGGAGCTGGGGAAAATTTAGAGCTCCAGCTCCGGCTCCAGCTCCAGGAAAAACACAGCTCCGGAGCGCTCCGGCTCCGGGCTCCAGCTCCAGCTCCGGGTCCCTGCTTTCAACATTGTTCATTCTCTGACTTAATCACTTCATATGGACATGTAAGAATGTTTCCATTTTCATGTGTTACATTTCGTTATTGTTTAATTAAATATAATCAGTAAAATGCGTGTTATGTGTGGAGCTATGTAATATAGAATTTCAAAACACCACTTTGGTGTCTTAATTTATATTCTTTTCAATAGCTATAATTTTTTTTCAGACACAATGCCTTACACATTTGTCTTCTAGCGGTTATAAAAACTTATTTATTAGACAAATTTAATTTAAAATTACATTTTTATTTGAAGAAAATATTTATAAGTGATTAAAAACAAATTAATCTAAATTTAGTATGTATTAGCTGTAAACCAACTTTTAAAAAATAAAAACTTTCTTTTTTCAGTTAAAACTAACTTTTTTTAAGTGGTTAAAAACAAAAAAAGCCAGTCGGCTTTTTTGTCCAAGCTTAAAAGCCGGCAACTCTGGATTTTAACCCAACACTTTTTGACTAATGACTACATGACTTCGAACATTAGATAAAATGAACTTGAATCTCTTTAAAAAATGTTCTATAGTGAAAGAAGGCAGTGTTTTTCAAAATCAGAAATATATTATAGAGAGCATGGGTCTTTTGTAAAAGGAGATAATGAGACCGAATTTCTCTAAGAAACATATATTGCAGTGAAACATGTTTTACAGATTACGAAATATAACCGGAATTCCGAGGGTTTTTTTTTTTTTTTTTTTTTTTTTTTTTTTTTTTTTTTTATTATTAAGGAGGTAATTATCTTGGAAACATTCACGAATACCCTTTCCTAGTCTCAACAGATTGACGAATTAAGAACGCTTTTTTACGAATACAAGGTTATGTACTGGAAAACGAAAATCAATTTGTGGGTTGCCTGCAAATAAAAATTTCAACTTCGATTGGAATTACACGGGAAACGTGCAATTTGTATCTCCCGATGATGGTTAAGTACAGATCGAGACTTTCAAGATAGTTTCAGATCACTGTAAACAAAACTAGGTCAAAAATGGGATTTGAACCTAGCCCTTTTTGACTAATGACAATATGACCTCGAACATTAGACAACATGAACTTGAATCTCTTTAAAAAATGTTCTATAGTGAAAGAAAGCAGTGTTTTTCAAAATCAGAAATATATTATAGAGAGCATGGGTCTTTTGTAAAAGGAGATAATGAGACCGAATTTCTCTAAGAAACATATATTGCAGTGAAACATGTTTTACAGATTACGAAATATATGACTGGGATTCCGAGTTTTTTTTTTTTTTTTTTTTTTTTTTTTTTTTTTTTTTTTAATTAAGGAGGTAATTGGAAATCTTGGAAAGATTCACGTATATCCTTTCCTAGTCTCAACAGATTGACGAATTAAGAACGTTTTTTTAGGAATACAAGGTTATGTACCGGAAAACGAAAATCAATTTGTAGGTTGCTTGCAAATAAAATTTTCAACTTCGATTGGAATTACACGGGAAACGTGCAATTTGTATCTCCGGATGATGGTTAAGTACAGATCGAGACTTTCAAGCTAGTTTCAGATCACTGTAAACAAAACTAGGCCAAAAATGGGATTTGGACCTAGCACTTTTTGACTAATGACTATATGACCTTCATCATTAGATAAATGAACTTGAATCTGTATAAAAAATGTTCTATAGTGATAGTGAAAGAAGGCAGTGTTTTACAAAATCAGAAATGTATTATAGAGAGCATGGGTCTTTTGTAATAGGAGATAATGAAACCGAATTTTTCTAAGAAACACATATTGCAGTGAAACATGTTTTACAGATTACGAAATATATGACTGGGATTAGGGTTTTTTTTTTTTTGTTTTTTTTTTTGTTTTTTTTTGTTTTTTTTTATATATATATATATATATATAAGGTGGTAATTATCTTGGAAAGATTCACGTATATCCTTTCCCAGTCTCAACAGCTTGACAAATTGGGAAAGCTTTTTTAGGAATACAAGGTTACATACTGGAAAACGAAAATCAATTTGTAGGTTGCCTGCAAATAAAATTTTCAGCTTTGGTTGAAATTATACGCGAAACGTTGAATTTTTATCTCTCCGTGATGGTTAAGTATAGATCGGGACTTTCAAGCGAGTTTCAGATCACTACAAACAAAACTAGGCCAAAAATGGGATTTGAACCAGGCACTTTTTGACTAATGACTATATAACCTTGAACATTAGATAAAATGAACTTGAATCTTTTTTAAAAAAATCTTCTATAGTGGAAGAACGCAGTGTTTTACAAAATCAGAAATATATTATAGAGACCAAGGGTCTTACGTAACAGGAGATGATGAAACTGAATCTCCCTAAAATACGAGTACAGATATTGCAGTGAAACATGTGTTACAGATTCCGAAATATATGACTGGGATTGCGAGGTTGTTTTTTTTTTTTTTTTTTTTTTTTTTTAAGGAGGTAATTATCTTGGAAATATTCGCGTATATCCTGTTCCCAGTCTCAACAGCTTGACGAATTAGGAACGCTTTTTTATGAATATACTAGATAGCGTATCATCCCGATGTGTTTCATTTGCATTGCGTGAGATCTTTAGATTTTTTTTGAAAAAGAGAAATGGAATTTAATCCTGCATTTAGAAAAGATTATAATATTAATTTTATTAAATTCCTTTTACAAGCAAAAGATCATGTTTACAATGTAAATGAAATGAAAGTTACGAAAATTACATTTTGCAATTTACGTGAGTTTGATGCAAATATAGTATCTTTTTGAGATAATAACGGGATACAGGCTGTAAAATTCCATTCGTCGAGAGGATTTTGGATAAAAATTTGAAGAGTTTACCATTACTGGCAAGCTAATGTTTGTTTGCTCGCCTAACTCGTCCATGCGAGTATCGTCAAATTTTGTTGTGTGGGATTTAACAACTCTTAATCTGATCATATGCCCTGTACGTATGTAAATGAATGGACTGTAGTCCATTCATTTACATTTTTAAAAACTTAGGAAAATATTATTTGATATGGATCAATAATATTAAAATTATTCAGATTTTTGACAATAAATTTCGTAAATATGAAAGTAAGTCATATAAATATTCTTCACATTATAAATTTAAAAAAAAAGTAAGCTGTAAATTATTAAATCGATTTATTCAAACAAAACAAAAATAAAGATACTTTATTTCCCATTTCGGTTAGCAGACGATATCTCACTATTTACCTCTTTTTCTTTCCTTTTTTTTAACACTTTCCAACGTAGTAGAAAAGTCTTTATGAATTTGGTTTGTCTGTCTAACTTTCTGCGCTCTAACTCACGTAATTATATCCGGATTGCCATGCAATTTATATATACTATTAGGGTTTACTATGGCATGTTCGGTATTGGCACTAAAGTATGTAGAATTTATAGTTCATTTACTGGGATACTTGAAATACTTCCGTTACATTAAGGTCTATTGACAAAAATCGTTTGCTGTGTACTTTAGTGATGTTACGCTATTTCAAAAATATTGAAATTGATATATATCACTGATCTGCAGTACAAGTGGCTGACTATAAAATATGGTGTGCATAGAATCCGTCGCTCATTTACAGGGACACTCGAAAGAATTCGGTAATAGTACTGGCTATTAACAAAAATTGCTAGAAGTGCATTTTCAATTGTGGTACGCTTTTTAAAATTTAACTAATTTTTTGCCTTACTTGGTACGTATAAATTATAGAATAGATGAGTAGTAGGGCAGAACAAAAAATCTCGAGTAGATCTCCGTTTATAGGCGGAAATAGCTGAAGAGGAATTTTCAACTGTGCTATGCGTTTCCTAATTGAACTAAATTTAGCATACTATGTAGCAGAGATCTGCACGGGCCAGGCGTGGGCCTATTTTCATTCACGGCATTCGGGCCGGGCCCGGGTCATACTTTTTTCTGAAGGCTCGGGCCGGGCGTAGTCACTTCTCTTTCCGGGCCTGCCCGGGTTCGGACCTTTTTTCTTGAAGGATTGGGCCGGTCCGGGCCTAAATTATTTTTTCCGTACCAAGCCGGGACTGGTTTCATTCTTCGTAGTCCTCATGGGCCAAAATTTTCAGTCCCGGATTTGACCCAGCCCGTATGAAAATCATTGTCTCGACGTGGCCTGGTCCGTTCAAGGATCAGTAAAGTTTGGCCTGGCCCAAAAATTTGTGCAAAAAATGCATACATTTTTAAATCGCCATTATTCTACAACTAAACAGTAAAATTTATTCTTTTTAAAGAATAGTAGATTTCTAGGCCTATTGAAATATAGTAAAACGTGTGAAAAAGAACCTGCCTAAGACGGAATCCTGTCTTAAGCTAAAAAATATGTTAATCCATGCAAAATAAATATACTAATACGTAGAAGAAGAACATATAGTACATTTACCCTGCTAAGAAGGGAACTTGTCTGTAACGCATTTTTTTTTCTTTTCTGTGTAATTCCGTCTTTGATTTTACTGCATAGCATTTATCAGATTTTTAAGTCTCCAATACATGGAATATGGATTAACAATATTAATGATTCATTAAAAAAATAAATAAATATATGCTATAAAAATGAAGATTATAAACATGAAAAAAAAAAAAAAAAGCTAAGATAAGTATGTTTGGTCAGAACTCCTAGTATGAGGCAGATTTTTAACCAAATCGACGTAAAAATCAATGTTTTGTAGAAACTCACTCGAACCGAGATTTTAACTTTTTTTCGAGCCGAGCCGGTCTCGGGTCGAACTTTTAGATGCTATACCGGGCTGGGTCGGGCCAATAATTTTTTCTACCGGAAGGGCCGGTCTCAGGCCGAACTTTTAACTTTTATACCGGGACGGACGAAATTTTTTTTCTAGGGGTCGGGTCGGGTCGGGTCCGGACCTGGCAATTTCGGCTTGGGCAGACCTCTACTATGAAATATATACGTGAATCATATATACTACAATCCATAAATCATATACAGAGCTTCACGAAAGATATTTTTCTGACTGTTAATGAGAATTCCTGAAGCTGAATTTTCAAATGTGTTATTATTTTCTTAAATGGTTTACTTATTAACCATCTTTCACCTTATTAAACGGGGAAGTTAAGTTTTGTTAATATATACTGGATATGTTGGAGGGTGTTTCATAGTCTATCGTTGATGCATGTGTTTTCGTTCTTGTTTTTTACAAAAATGGAGTAATTTAATTGTCGTTTTTAGACAAGTTCTGAAAAGTTACAAAATAATAGCTCAGAAACTAGTTAAACTTTTCTGAGAGCCTTACATGGGATCCTCAGGTCCATGCTTATTACTGGTATTAATTTTATCGCCCTGTAGCCTTGTAAATTCGGGCTTGTAATATTTTCCAGCAGAGGGCGAATAGTTTAATTTAACTGGATGATTAGCTTTTGATTGATATGTGATCAAGACCCGCGCGATTCCCCGAGTCTGTGACAACAAAGGGAAATTGCCCTAACGTCAGCACTGTTTGTCTTAAAGTTTCTCTCTGATATTAATGCAGAACGTAATAAATGCTATGCTAAAAAACAAACTTAAAAGGGGGGGGGGGGGAGGTTTTGAAGATTAGATTTAAAGGTAGAAAAAGAAGACTGGAAATTTTATGTTTTAATATTAAAACGATTTTATTTTTTATCCTTTCCGATATGTATGTACGTATGTGTCCCTGTATGTATATATATATATATATATATATATATATATATATATATATATATATATATACAGTACAGCCGCGATTATCCGCGGGATTGGGTGGCAAGGGCACCGCGGATAACCCGAAAAAGACTGAAAATGGAGTGCAAACACGAAAAAAAAAAAAAAAGAAAATTCAACATAAAAACTATGTTTTAGTGTACAAAAAACATAAAACGTTTAAAATAGATACATATGCACAATAAGTCAGAAACCTTTTGCTTTACCTCTAAATCACTAAAATAAAGAACAGTAAACAAGAAACGTCGTACATACTGTACAAAAAGAGGTGAGTTACACCTTTTTTTAAAAATCAGTCACTTGTTTTTGCTTCTTGTTTTGGAAACACATTTTCTTTATTCTAAATTGTAAACTATTATTTTTCTTTTTGTATAGAATAATTTTTATCTCAAAAATGAAGTTATTCTTGATTATGCTCTCCTGGAATTTATCATAATAGTGTTATTTAATTGTAAAATATTTTAATTGCTGTTCTTACGTTTGGTTAATAAAATCAAGAAAGACATCAGTAGTTTATATCTGATATTTCAAACATGGCAACCGAATCTAGAAATATTCTTCTATGACTTTCGAATACTTTGATTTTTCTGTTTATGTTTAATACTAGGGCTTATTGTATTTTCCTTGCTGTTGACTTGAATTAAAAATTGCTTCGCGGATAAACCACACAGCGGATAATCCGCTCGCGGATAATCGGGGCTTTACTGTATATATACCGGGTGTCCCAAAAAGGACTGACTGATTTTAAAATTCAATAATTTGCAAACGGTGACAGATATTTAAAAAATTTTTGCAGGAGGGTTATGCATAAGGTCAAAAGTTTTATTACAGTGATTTTCAATTTTAGTTCGATTTACAAACAATAGATGGCGCTGTAAGCAATAGCCGCTAAATTCAGGCTCGATTTTTGGTACTTCGTGGCCCGGATAATACATTTCCATCTCCTTTTTAGCTCACAGGCTATCAAAGCCTGAGAGCTAATGTGCCCGCCCGCTCTGTATGTATGTATGTATGTATGTATGTATGTACGTACGTATGTACGTAACGCGATAACTCTTGATAGAAACATCCGATTTGCTTCAAAAATTTTTCCTAGGTTCATTGTGATAAGGCGCTTCCCTGATTAGTTTTGGGAGTTCATTGGTTAAGGATAAAGGGGGAAAAACTGGGTTAGTCCACCCCCTTAATTCAGATAATAGGGTTTTTCATGCAGAATCATTCGATTTGCTCCGAATTTGGTATACCGGTTAATTAGGTTAAGGAATTTCCCTGATTAGTTTTGGGGGTTCATTTGTTAAGAATAAAGGGGGGAAAAGGGGGCTAGTCCACCCCCTTAATTCAGATAAATGGGTTTTTCCTGCAGAATGATTCGATTTGCTCCGAATTTGGTATGCCGGTTTATTAGGTTAAGGAACTTCCCTGATTAGTTTTGGGGGTTCATTGGTTAAGGATAAAGGGGGAAAAGGGAGGTTAGCCCGCACCTCTTGAATTAGGTAAATGGGTTTTTCGTGCAGAATGATTCGATTTGCTCCGAAGTTGGTATACCGGTTTATTAGGTTAATGAACTTCCCTGATTAGTTTTGTGGGTTCATTGTTTAAGGATAAAGGGGGAAGGGTGGCTAGTCCCTCCCCTTAATTTATATAAACGGTTTTTTCATGCAGAATTATTCGCTTTGCTCCAAATTTGGTATACCTGTTTATTATGTTAAGGAGCTTCCCTGATTCGTTTTGGAGATTCATTGGTTAAGCATAAAGGGGGGGGGGGCTAGTCCACCTCTTAATTTAGATAAATGGTTTTTTTTTTTGCAGGATTATTCGATTTGCCCCAAATTTGGTATACCGGTTTATTATGAAAAGGAGCTTCCCTGATTAGATTTGGAGGTTCACTGGTTAAGTATAAAGGGTGAAACGGGGGGTAATTCCCCTTCACTTATTTCTTTGAGGGGCATTATTCTTTAAAATAAGAGTATGATATACAATTAGTGTGAATAGCCTGTGAGCTCAATGCCATCAGTTTAGCTGGGCATTTTTCTTTTTTATTCTGCATGGAACAAGATAAAGGAACAAAAATCTAGCCTGTATTTAGCGACTATTGCTTACAGCGCCATCTATTGTTTGTAAATCGAACTAAAATTGAAAATCACTGTAATAAAACTTTTGACCTTATGCATAACCCTCCTGCAAGAATTTTTTTAATATCTGTCACCGTTTGCAAGTTATTGAATTTTAAAATCAGTCAGTCCTTTTTGGGACACCCGGTATATATTATTCAAGTTTAATCAATAGAAATGTGGCTTTAAAAGGTAATATCATTTTTCAATTACGTAAATAACGATGATTGTACTTGTGTCGAGAAATTACCTTGAAACTGTGAAGTCATAGAATGCCACTTTTATTCAATTCAAAATGTGATGAAAAATATGTTAATGCACTTTAACAGTACAGCTAGAATCTGTACGTAATTTTAAAGGAATGAAATTTACAAGACATTTAAATTAGAATTAGTTTTCGAATTATACTCGTTTCATATATTTAACTCATACACTTTAAATTGTATCAGAATTCAAACTTCAAAATGGATTTTTAAAAGTTTGCAAGCTGTTTTACACTTCGATCTTTAAATCCGAGTCCTCTGACTATGAATCCACAATTCCGATTATTCGGCCTCTGAGAAACCAAATTCTTTGAATTGAGAATGCAAATATCGATTTAAACTGAGGAACAGGAAGTTTAAAGTTTTACTTGTGAAATATTATTACTGCTGTAATTGCCAGTTTGGATTACTTTTGTTCGACTGGGGATTTTAATTATGGTGCAGGCTCGTGATAATTTTCGACCGAATTTTGAAAGAATTTCATTTCTCGTTGCAAAGTAATAGATTTCGTAAGCTTTGAAACGCTCCCTCTTGCATTTGGGCATAAATCTTGCGTATGCAGTAGAGATGAGTTCGGGCTCTTTTTTCGGAGCTCAAACCCGAAGATTTAAAATCCGAACTCACCAGAGCCCGAAAAATTTTGCTTCATCAGATAGCGAACCCGAGTCCGATACCGAAAGCAGAAAATTCTTAATTGTATTTTAAATTGTTTCAAGATTTATTTTGTCATTTAAAAATCTTTTTTACATAGAAGTACTAAGGGCGTCAAAAAGTAAGTTACACTCGAACAATGTAGGGAAAAAACAAAACAAAACTTTATTGTTAAGTGCGGTACAATACAATGTGACACACATACATCACACAATTTTCATACATAATCTCCCAGTCTCTACAGACATTTGTCGGAACGTTGCACTAATCGTTCGATGCCTGACGATAGAAAATCATTCCTTTGTCCTGGAATCAAAGGAAGAACAGCTGTCTGAACCTGGTCATCGTTAGACATTTGTCTTCCACCCAAATATTCTTTGAGTTTTCCGAGCGCGCGAAAGTCGCAGGGCGTCAGATCTGGACTGTACGGTGGATGCTGCCAGACCGACTGTGTATCGTCTTCAAACTGCTGGCGCTGGCACCATTTCACATTTGTTGGACATGACATTGCATGCTGGATGTGGCCCATACACTGCTGATATTTCACGATGAATCTCCGTACTCCTTAAACGCTTTGCCCACAAAAAACGTACTATTCCGCGTAGTTCAACGTTGGAGTAAGTTTCCAGCTGAGACACCATTTTCTTTTCTCGTACTACGCAGCAACGATTTCCACTATACGACTGAAATTGCTACTGTCGGAAGCCGTGGAGCTCAGTTATCGTCTGCGCAAACTTCGGTATTGGTTCGTAATGCTGCCATCTGTGGGGGGACATGCGTAGCTTACTTTTTGAACGCCCGTTGTAAGTATTAATCCTGAGTGTTCCTACATGACAACGTTTCATGATTTTCATGTCCCTGAAATTCTGTTTAAAATTGTAAATTTGTTATTTATCCGCACTGGCAGAAATCTGCATAAGTCACAACTCTCAGTCTTTTAAGATATCATTGCACAACTATAACCGAATGACTTGAGCTGTTTTTCAGTAAAACAAACCAAAGTGCTAATTCACCAAAATAAATAAATAAATTTTCTTGTTAGCAGCACTTCGTCTGCTAACGCATTTAGCCCAGGCAATAGAGACCGTATAGGGACTCTACCTAGCAAAATTCATGACAGTTCTAGAAAAAGGCTTACTATATGTTTTTTGGGTCGCTGAATGCGAATTTTTAACTTCCCACCAAAATTTCCCACGGCAATCCCCCGAAATTTTGGTAAAATGCCTCCCAAAATAGGTTTTTATTTTAAAAATCACATTATGACGTAGGATGAACGGGGAGGCGAAGGCCTGCCTCGGAACATGCGCCTCGGTGCTGCGTCCACTAGGTTTCGCAATTCCGCTTAACAACTCACATCGTTTATGTTCGCTGCCCCATCTCACCTGCAAACTTTTCCTATAAGGCTTATTTAATGTTTCTTAGGTCGCTGAATCCGAATTTTTAACTTCCCACCAAAATTTCCCCTCGCAACCCCCTCCCCCAAATTTTGGTAAAGTGCCTTCCCTCCCCCCCAAAAGAATTAAATAATGCCATGTATCTTATTTGTTACAAATTTCGTCTACTTTCTGAATTTCGAGATACTTTTTCACTAAAACAATAAAAAGTTTGAATTTTTTAATAAAAACCCATTTCCGGGGGCATTTTACCAAAATTTGTGTGTGTGTGTGTGTGGGGGGGGGGTTGCTGGTGGAAATTTTGGTGTGAAGTTACAAATTCGGATTCAGCGATCCAAAAAACATAATAAGTCGATTTCCAGGGCTACCATTAATTTTGCCAGGTAAAATCCCCTATTGCCTGGACTAATTATTAGATCTTATGGTCTAATGTCTGGTTTAATCTTCCAGAATTGAAATTATGACAGAGAAAAAAAAATTGGAACTTCCTGGTCAGCATATATAGCGAGTATTTTAAAATTATCAAACAAATCGGTAGTATTTACGTCAATTTCATAATCATTCGCTTTGTACACGAAGCTGCACGCACATAAAAATAAGCTAGCAATTTTTTTTTTTTTTTTTTTTTTTTTTTTTTTTTTTTTTTTTTAAATGAATAACAATTACTGAATCGCATCTCGCCCTGAATATCTAAAGCACATAATCATAAAAAGAGTATTTTCAAATTAAGATTTTGAGTTAAGAAAATATTCTCATGAAATTTGTGCATGGATTCTGCAAGAAAAATCCATTTAGCCAAATTAAGGAGCGGGATTAACTTCCCTATTTCTCCCTTTATAATGAACCAATCTACCTCCAAATCTAATCACGCAAGCGCCTTATCAGAATAAACTGGTATACCAAATTTGAACCAAATCGAATTCGAATGATTCTGATATTCGAATATTGTTTATTATCGTAAACATTTTCCAAATTAACACGTCTTTTGATACTCGTGAAATGTTTGTTCAATGCATGTATAAAAATTAATTGAATGCATATTCCCTCCCTCGAAATTCCAGTAGATAAAAAAATAAAGATAAAAATGCCCAGTTAAACTGATGGCATTGAGCTCAGAGGCTATTCGCACTAATTGTATATTATACTCTTATTTTAAAAAATAATGCGCCTCGAAAAATAAATTAAGGGGGTATTAGCCTCCCCTCTTGTCCCCCTTTATACTTAACCAATGAATCCCCAAATCTAATTAGGAAAGCGCCTTATCAGAATAAACCTGTCTACCAAATTTGAAGCAAATTGGATAATTCTGCATGAAAAATCCCTTTAGCCAAATTATGGAACGGGATTAGCTACCCCATTTCCCCCTTTTATACTGAACCAATCAACCCCTAAATCTAATCAGGGAAGCGCCTTATCAGAATAAACCAGTATACCAAATTTGAAACAAATTGAATTCGAATAATTGTGCTTGAAAAAACCATTTATCTAAATTAAGAAAGGAATTAGACCCGCGTCCCCCCCCCCTTTATACTTAACCAATGAACCCACAAAATTACTCAGGGATGCGCCTTATCAGAATGAACCTATTAGCAAAATTTGAAGCAAATTGGATATTTCTATCAAGAGATACCGCGTTACGTACGTACATACAGAATCTGCGGGCACTTTAACTCTCAGGCTTTGATAACCTGTGAGATAAAAAGTGCTTGGAAATAAAAGGCCAAAGAAATAGCTACATTTTTTATTGTTTTTTTATTCTCATTTTATAACAGCACAAGTTCTTTATCATCACTAAAGAGATTGATTCGAAATGTTTTATATTTGATTTGATATCTATCTAAACACAAACTTGGTTTTCCCATGCGAACACTTACTTTTGATAACAGAATACGAATCTAGACCATCAAATTACCCTAGTTATAATGTTTTATGAAGTTTCTATTACTAGTTCTCGATATATTCAATATTAAAGATTGGGCTAATTTTAGAGGTCTTCTCTGAAGTTTTGATCTTTTTCTGTAAGGTTTAAAATCATTAGAAAAATTTGTAGTTACTTTTCAACAGAAAATATCATTAGTATTAAAAAACTCGAAATACATCAATTAAAAAATCCATAAAATACATTATAATTAACACTTTTATTACATCTATTAACAGTTTTCAAGATATTAGTCACTTTTTTCATGAATGCGTGATCTCTCAATCCGTAGTTCAGCTGTTTTTAGGTAGATTTCGTATGAAATCTTGGGATCGTTCCTATGTTGGAATTTCTGAAAATTTTTTGCAGATCTACACCGATCATGACTCCTAGAACCCAAAACCACCCTCGGTAAAAAATTTTATCTATCTATCTATCTATCTATCTATCTATCTATCTCTCTCTCTATATATATATATCACTTTCTTCTGGACACGATAGCTTTCGTAATTCTGCACCAATCTCTTCCAAACTGATACATAAAATCAAAGGGCATAAAATCTCGCTCAAGTTCGTTAATGTGCAAAATCGGACCAAGGGGATGGAAATAGGGAGGAGTTTTGTGAAAACCGAAAACCCCCCATAACTTCTTAATTTTTGTACATATCAAATCAGTTTAAAGTTTTTATTACTTCTAAAAATAGGTCCAAAATTTTATGTATCACATATTTTTGATAAAGTTAAAAATGGGCTCAAGGGGCGCAAAAAATAGGGTTTTTGGGAGAAAAAAATTCATAACTTCGTCAATTCTCCAGATATCAATTCCAATTAATTTATTATAAATTTTCTTAATATTATCTACAACTTTTATATTCACAAGTTTTTGATAGGACCAATTCGTACCGCAAAAAAAATTTAAAAACGAAAACAAAAAGAGGGTTTGAAGAAATAAAAAATCCATAACTCCGTCAATTCAAAAGATAAAAAATCCCCATGAATTTATCATATATCTTCTTAATATTGTCTACAACATCTATATAGACAAGTTTTGGATAGGACCAATTCTTACAGCAAAAGCAAATTAAAAATACATAGCGATTGAAGAAAAAAATCATCTAAGTAAGGGTGTATTCAAATCCAAACTGCGTATTTTCTGACTCATTTTACAATTCATGTTTTGCTCTCAAAGGATTCCAATTGGTACGTTTTCTTACTCAGAAACTATATAATGTACCGCAATGATCGATTTTTTGATAGAGGCAGAATATATTTCTAAAAATGATGTCAAAGTGTGCATTTTGAACGGAATTTCCCGAAGCAATTGTGTTATCCCTTTCTTCTGAACACGATAACTTCCGCAATTCTGCACAAATCTCTTTCAAACTGATACATAAAATCAAGAGACATAAAATCTCGGTCAAGTTCGTTAATGGGCAAAAGCGGACAAAGGGGATGGAAATAGGGAGGGGTTTTGTGAAAACCGAAAAACCCCCATAACTTCTTAATTTTTGTACATATCAAATCAGTTTAAAGTTTTTATTACTTCTAAAAATAGCGCCAAAAATTCATGCATCACAGATTTTTGATAAAATTTAAAATAGGCTCCAAGGGGCGCAAAAAATAGGGTTTTTGGGAGAGAAAAATTCCTTACTTCGTCAATTCTCAATTGTCAAATCCAATAATTTTATTATACATCTCCTTAATATTATCTACAACTTTTATAGTCACAAGTTTTTGATAGGACCAATTCGTACAAAAAAAAAAAAAATATATAAATAAATAAAAACGAAAACAAAAAAGGGGGGTTGAAGAAGAAAAATTTTCATAACTCCGTCAATTCACAAGATATAAAATCTCCATCTTCTTAATATTGTCTTCAACATTTATATAGACATGTTTTTGATAGAGCCAATTCTTACAGCAAAAACAAATTAAAAATACATAGCGGTTGAAAAAAAAAATCATCTTATTAAGGATGCATTCAAATCCAAACTGTCTATTTTCTTACTCATTTTTAAATTCATTTTTGCTCTCAAATGCATCAAATTGCTAGATTCTCTTATTCAGAAACTATATAATGTAGAGTAACGATCGATTTTTTGATACAGGCAGAATATGTTTCAAAAAATGATGTCAAAGTGGGCATTTTGAACAGAATTTCCCGAAGCGATTGTGTTAGAAGCGAAAAATATCGCCCTACTGAGAAAATAATTGTTTATTAATCAAGTTTTAATTAATTGAAAGAAAAATAAAAACACAGGTCGCTTATAAATCTTTTCAAAAATCACGTCAGCATGTTTTATTTTTATTTTTTTTTTTATTAAAAATGAATCTAAAAATGTTCCAGAAAATTTCGAGTTGTTGAGTATGGAAAAATATTTTTTTTAATATCACCTTAACATGATTCTGATAAAACCAGCTATTTTATAAGAAGGAAATAAAAACTCGTCAAAAGCAGACAGATAAAACTGTTAAAGTGGATTTATATCTAATAATGATTTAGTTTTTGTTGGTGAAATTAGTATACTTAACTTCGAAATCTACCTCTGCCTGTAGGCCGGGCCGGCAGGGATTTTTTTTTTTTTTTTTTTTTTTTTTTTAATAATTTAAAAGAGTTTTGGCAGAAAAAGCTGAAAATTTGTATATACGTATTAGAAATTTCCAGGAATCGATTTCTCGAAAATATTTATACAATTAAATATTTTACAATTATTTCGAATCATACAATTATGGAAATTCGATACATGAGACTCCAAAACTTTCCATCCAAGTTACTTGAAATTTGGTATGTGGCATAAATTTCAAATGCAGATTAACCTTTAACTGATGTCACGCGGTCTCCCAGACCCCGCGACCCCCAGCTGTAAACACTTTTACAGCTTTTTACTCTTCTGTACTGAAGTTAAATAATATGAATAAAATACTTTTTTCATGCAATTTAATTCACATGCTCCTAAGAAAAGTACAACGATGTTGTTAGGACAAAATTTAAGTAAATTCAACCATTTGAGTTATTTTTTTTTTTATTCATTTTATTCGAGGGGTCTGAGAGACCGGATCACATCAGTTGTGTGGCAAATTTTAGTCACATCAATTAAAGGTTAAAAACTAGTCGTTGAGGACGACCGTAATACTTACCCGTCATGGAAATGCATAATATAAAATATGAAAATAAAACATGTGTAAACTATTTATAAAATGCATTGCAATTCCAAAATAAAATTTAAATGTATATTTAAATATTTTTAACTAGCGAACTTGCCCGGCCTTGCCCGGGTACGTCAAAAGACAGCAGGAATTACGAAAAAGCTCTTAAAATCACAATAAGATATCGCGAAAAAATTTTAAATCGCTTCTCAAATTTTGAAAAGAGAAAAAATATATATTGTGTTCGAAGATTGCAAGTTGATTCCTTTCACTAATGTGGAAAAATAGTAGCAAATCGCTAAAATACACTAAAAATCACATACAAAATTCCCGAAAAATTCGAAAATTGCTATATGAAATCCGAATAAACTTTATTGAAATGAGGGCAGAATGTACTTTAGGTCAAATATGGAAAGTCAAAAATTTGCAGCAGATCACGAAGAAACGTAAAAATCGCATTAAAATTCCCATAAAGTTCAAAAATCACGAAAGTCAAAATTTACTATAATTGGATATAAGTTTCAAATCTAATTCCTTTGACCTGTGGGCCCTCTTAAAATTTATATTTTGGAAATCATGCTAAGCATTAGATCATGTTACTTTTATTCGTAATTAATTTACTTGGACTCCCTTAAATATAATTAATATAATCCCTTAAGTTAATATTAGTTTTTGTTGCATTAAAATATCTCAATTTGTTGATTTTCTGTAAGCAAGTAAACCCTATTGTTTTACAGTGGATGTCTATCGGAATTTGGCAAAATATTAGAGATATCGCCAAGTTGGCGAAAAACTTGGCGTTATTTGGCGACAGAACTGGATCCCGTCATACGGTAAACCCCCCCCCCCCCTTATAGGTATGGACATGCATTACATGCTGTTCAATAATCGCATAAAAAATTCGCTAAAAATTCCAAAATCGCTGCACGAATTCCGAATAAACTTTTTTGAAAAGAGAACAAAATTTACTATATTGGGTTAAAAGAAAGAAACCATATTCTTCTCACTTATATGGAAAAATCGCCTCAAAACATAAAAAAGGCGCTAAAAATCGCATAAAAAATTAAATTAAAAAAAATCTATTCAAAAAATCGAAAATCGGGCTTCGAGGTGCAAAACTTCATATATAGACGTATCTTTTCCCCAAATTTTGTAGCTCTATATGCAGTGGTCTCTTCAGAACACAGTTGACACATTCACTCACTCACACACAAACTTCTTTCTTTATTATTACTAGGGATCGTACCCGGGCTACCCGGGTTAAAGAATATAGGTGAAAGCATTTTTTTTATTTGAAAACAAATATTTTATTTATACGCAGTAAATTTTTTAGGTTGCCCACTTACATTAAAAAAGCATTTTTCATATGGAAAAAACGAATTATACAATCAAATAAATTTTTGAAATTTATCAAAAGCGATATTTTCTTATTAGCCGCCTGCTAAGAGTTATTTTACCAAGATTTTGCTACTTAATAGGGAAGTTTTTTTTAAACGGATATTAGCCGTAAGAAAATGACAAACTCTTTATTTCACTGTAAAAAAAAAAGGAAAAAAAAACGGACTAAAATACGGAAATACTACTGGCAATCTAGACGTCAGTACTATTTCCGTATTTTAACGGAACTTTTTCCCGTTAAATTATAGAAAAATTTCCGTTAAATTCCAAAAAAACGGAAATTTTTCTGTAATTTACAGGGAAAACTTTTACTGGCATTTGCTTGCGTCTAGATTGCCAGTAGTATTTCCGTATTTTAGTCCGTTTTTTTACAGTGTTTGTTTTAAGGGCAAACGGATTAATCTTTCGCAATCGAGCTCAGCGCGATATAGATAAATTAAAAAATATTTAATGCTTTAAAATAGTTTTTAAAACCATAGACAATCAGTAAACTGAGATGAACTTTGCAAACAAATTCCATTTGAAAAAAAAAAAAAAATCCGATTTGGTTATCTAAAAATTTAAATTGTACGATTACAAATATGTTAGATTTGTGTTTTTACAATATTATTCTTTTATTTGTTTATAAGAGAAGTATTAATTCCGTCAATTTGTCTTTCACAAATATGTTAGATTGGTGGTTCCTTTAATATTATTCTTTTATTTGTTTATAAAGGAAGTATCAATTTCGTTATGCAAAAATAGTCAGAAACAAATGCTGAACAATGCTTGTTGCTTTATGTGCAAAATGCTTATTATTATTATGTATTGAATGAGATAAACTTTATAAACCACGTGATAAGATAAACTTTAAAAGTCATGCTTAAAAATTATTTTCGAAAATATAATACATCAGTCAATTAAGATACAGTTTTTAAATAAATTGCATTTGAAAGTAAATTTTTCCCTATGCAACGAAAATTGAAAATGTACGATCGTCAGAAGATTAAAAAATTGTAGTAGCAAAAATTTCAAGACCGAAATTTGGTCGTGAAGTGTTGCCATTCGCAAAATGACGTCAGCGTTACGCCCAGATACGTTTGTTCTTTATAATATAGATACTTAATCGGTAAAATATAATAAAGATCAATTATTAGGATGTGGTTATCATTTGAGGTTCTTATGCTTAGTATTCCGGAATGAAAAACAGCAATTTTCACCTTCTCAAAATTTGCATACGCACTTCTCATATCCATATTCATCATTTAAAAAAATATATATATTTTGTTTGGTCATTTAAAAATCATTTTAACTGAAAACTTCAAGTCACGATTGTCAGCAACATCTTTTATGTGAACAGACGCACCTTTTACTTGAGATTCTGATCTCAATTCCGGAGAGTAAAAATTTCCGTAATTTATGTTTTTTAGACGCATTTGTGTTAAAATGTTTAGTTTTATCTAAGACAATGATCGTTTTCTTTTAAATATGACTTCATTTTCACTTAAATAAGTATTTCGCCTAGTGTCTGAAACTTAGTATCAGAAAACATGCAGAAGGAAAAACAATATAGAAAATTTATGAGGAAAAACGCGTGTTTTCAAAAGCAGTATGTCATTTTCCGTTATTATGTCCCTAATATAATATTCTGCTCCTAATGGGATTTTGCGATACTAAACCCTTTACAACAATTTTTATCAACAATTTTGAATTTTTATCAGAAAATTGCATGAATAAAGATAAAAATACCTCATTATTTCTCTCTTGTCTGCAATAATGAAAGCTATCTAATTTTCACCATTTTGAAGAAATTTCATAAAATGCTTTTAAAATTAAAATATAAAAGTGGGGATATTTAAAAAAAAAAACATATAGTACGATCACATCTACAAATGAAGGACTTTCAGTTAAAAAAAATAAATATATTAGTAAAATTGGTTCAGCAGAAAGATCTGAGCAGATTACTAAAAAGCACACTTGTGTTTTAAATACATAGATTATATAAAATTAGAAAAAGTAAATTAAGCAAATTATAGTATTTTCATAAAATTATAGTAGAATGTCCTAAAGAATAGCATTAAAATTTTATTATTCGAGAGAATTTTGGACAAAAACTTTAGGAGCATGATATTATTTTAAACCACGAATTATTTGTTTGCTTGTCTAATTCGGCAAAGAAAATCCATCTAGGCGAGAATCATCAATTTCTGTAATATAAATCGCTAGTATTTGCATGTCACCTCTCTTCTATACAGGCACTTTAATTTTTTGTAAATCATTGCGTTTTATCAGTGTGTGATTTCGATTACATTATTTGCAAAAGTGATGCATTTTCACCTGTGAAGAATTTCAAAGCAACTTGGCTGTGAAAATGACGCACTTCTACAAAACATAATTCAGGTTTAATAATTAAAATACACGCTTTTTTATAAAATGATGTCATTTGCATCCGCTAAAGCAATCCACTTTTACAATCCTGTCTTATACTTCGTCTATAGTAAAGTATGCATATGACGTCATTATCACGGAATAACAGACAATATTCTTGACATAGCCCATATTTTAATTTTCACTTTTTTTCAGGTTTTATGAGAAAATGGCAACAAATAGATCCAGTATCTCCTATTTTCGACTATTTTCCGTTTACTTTTAATGACTTTCAATAGAAATGGGGTACTTTTATTGCCACAATAAGAAAAATGGTATCAAAAACTACAAAAAAATTAATATCTCAAAAATAAATTGAGATACAGCTTTCAAACAAATTGCATTTAAAAGAGCATTTTTTTTTCTTTATACGACGGTGTAAAAATTTAAATTGTGCGATGTTTAGAAGTTTAAAAATTTGCAGTAGAAGAAATTGCATAACCTAAATTTTATTTCAAATTTCAAAATGTTGCCATTCGCAAAATGACGAATGCGTTACGCACAGATACGTTTGTCCTTTATAATATAGATAGATACATGGTAACGCTCTATTACTGAATTGCGGATACTACTTGATTATCCCGTCGACCCATTTCGACAAATTATATAAATCGCCAAACTACTCGCAAAATTATACAAATTGGCATAATTTTTACGTGCGTTCGTAATTATATAAATACGTAGCACCTATAGTGGTCGTTCAGTCCGTCTGTCCTCATATAACAGAGCAAAAACTACCCAACCGAATGGTCTGAAATTTTAAATATATGATTGTTGCAATATTTTGTCGAGCCATTTCAAATTTTATGAAAATCGGATGTATAGTTTAATTACAGGGACAGTCAAAAGTTTTCCGTTACATTACGGCCAAAGGGAAAAAATTATTGCAAGTGCATTTTAATGATGTTAAAGCCTTCCGAATGGTCTGAAATTTTAAATATATAATTGTTGCAAAATTTTGTCGAGCCATTTCAAATTTTATGAAAATCGGATGTATAGTTTAATTACAGGGACAGTCAAAAGTGTTCTGTTACATTACGGGGAATGGGGAAAAAATTATTGCAAGTGCATTTTAATGATGTTACAGACTATGCACTTATGAAGTGCAAAAAATATACATTCAGTACAATATGGGGTGCAAAAAATAATTATAAAACTAGTTATAGTACGAACATATAGAACGTCATTTGTCACGTTTGACGAGCAATTTCCAACTTGTTATTTTAAATAACGAAAAAACAAATAAATTAGTAAAAGATTACTAATACAAATACAAATAAAACATCGAATTAAAAATCTCTTGATGACGTAACAAACACGTGTAACGTGCGTAATGTCAAGTGAATGTGACATTTACAATAAGCCATTATCGGCATTTAATCTTTTAGTTTGACGACAATTTTTTAGTCGACGGGATAATCAAATAGTACAGTATAGGATCTGTTATCCAGAATGCTTGGGACCTGAGATATTCTGGATAAGGGGTTTTTCCATAATTCGGAACACTTTACTATAAATGTTAAGAATAGTATAAAATATGAATAATATATGAAAATAGATAATTATAAATTAGTTAATTTAATAACTTATTTACATAAAATAAAAAACCCTTCTAAATTAGAATTCAAATTATCATATAAGAAGAGAGCAGAATCCTTTGATTTAATTTTTTAGAACATTTTTATTAAGATTGGTTGCTTATGTGTGTCTTTTGCACTAACTGCTTCTGTATACTACCATGATTTGCTGTTTGTGGGAGTAGCTTATTTGTTGCATTCCACAAATCAGTTGTTCAATTGAAAAACATTAATAGCTCATTTGAAATCTTTTTTCTACATCATTCTGCTTGCCATCATCTTCACTTCCATTAGAAATATTCCTTGGCATTATGTCACAAATCTCACTGCCAGCCATCTGGTCACTTACAGGAGTATCATCATAAGCAATTAGACAATCTTCTACTGGTTTTAGATCCAACAACTGAGTTTCTGAACATGAAAGTTCTGTGCTTAGTCCAGCAGATCTGTAATAATTTCTTTCTCTTTTTAAATTTTAAAGTCTTCAACTTCATGCTCATTCACACCCTTAAAAAAATATTGCAGGTTTTTACATTTTTGAAAGGAAAAATTATTTTTCAGTTATCATTTTGCATTCTGGATTTCGGAGCATTCTGGATACGAGGTTTCCGGATAACGGATCTCATACTGTACCGAATTGCGTAAAATAAACATCCTTATAATTCCAAAAATGATATTCGTTTTAACAGTTTACTGCGTCGGATTAAGCGTCTCATTTTCAATTAAAACATATCTTTGAATTAAAATTTTAATGAAATAAGGGTCATGAAAAATCGAAGAATCTGGAAAATGTGATTACAAATATCTCGGAAATTAATTATCTGATTGACTTCATTCTTTAAAAAATTTATGTTTTTTTATTTTCTTTTATATTCACTCATTAAAATAAACAATTTCGAAAATTTGTATATAACTTTTATCAGAACGAATATTTCGAGACTCCGAAAAAATTAGTTCCGGATAATCGAGGTCACTGATATTCAATAGGCTTCTTTCTATTATTACATACTAAGTACACACCAAATTTCAAGTTTCTATCTCAGTTTGTTCCGGAGCTACAGCGTTTACAGGCACAGACAGACGGCAATTTTTTTTCCCTAAAAATATGTTTTTCAGAATTTCCGTGTCTGAAACGTGTAAATCCGTCAAAAAAAATTTTCGATTTTTAAAACGATTACAAGACTTTCTTGAAAATAGTGTGATGCAATTGAACCGGCATTTAAAAAAAAAAAAAAAAGTGGTGAATATTCTTTTAGTTGAAAAAAAACTATATATTTGAATATTAATGATCAATAATATTAATAACATTATTTGTGATCTTTTTTTTTTTTTTTTTTTTTTTTTTTTTTTTTTAAATACAAACAAGAAAGAAAAATCATGCTTTAAACATAGATTATGAAACACTTTCCAACTCTTCCTGAATGCTTCAATAAAACTTCGTTATTTAGGAAAATAAGGTAAATAAGATATCTAAGTAAATATTTTATGAAATGCGTAAAACATTTGAAAAACTGATTTCAGTAGTTACCGTCCATAGTAAAATTGCATTCCAATTCTTTTGAACAGCCCTGTATTTAATCTGTAGGTTGATATATATACTATATAATGGGAAAATTTAGTTTAGCAAGAAAATGCATAACAGGCTGAAATTCATCTTTCAGCAATTTATACTATACTAATACACTGCTCAAAAAAATTAGAAGAGCAAGCAAAAAAGTGAAGAGAACAGTGTATGGGCATAAAATTTATTGTACACGTGTATCAATGCGCAATACAGAAAAAAAGATTCAAAAACATTTGTAAGGGAGCTTTTATTCTTCGAAAAGATGAAAAGAACATGAAAAGATGGTTTAGGGCAACAATTTGTTTTCATGTAAATGATAAAAAAAAAAGTATTGTTTAGAAATGATGCAAGATTTTTAATATGGCGTGTGGTCTCCTTGAACAGCTAAGACTGCTGCACACCTGTTTTCCATGGACTTTGTTATCGAGGTTATCTTGAGGTTATCGATAAGACTTTGGGTAGTATGTTCCACTACTCAAGAATTGCAATCTCCACGTCCCGGACAGTAAAAGGAGGCCTCGGTCCCGCAGCAATGCGTCGTCTGAGTATGTCCCAAACATGCTCGATCGGATTTAGGTCAGGAGAGCATGCTGGTTATTCCATACGCTGTATTGTTTTAGCTTCAAGCATGTTTTCCACAAGACGAACTGTATGAAGTCTGGCATTATCATGCATGGAAAAAAAGAAATCACTAATTTCTGCAACATAAAATACGACTTGAGGTCTCAGTATCTCGTCTGTATAACTTCGGATCGTCAAAGTGCCATTCCGAATGATATGCAGGTCCGTATGTCCACCTATGCTGATTCCAGCCAATAGCATCAACCCACCTCGTCTGTAATGTGACCTTTCACGAACGAATGTGGGATTATTTTGAGTGCCTCTTTCTCTCCATGCCAAAATACATCAGATGTCACATCCAGATCGAATCGGGACTCGTCTGTAAACAGAATTTGACTCCAACAACGTTGCCTCCAAACTCGATGTTCAGTTCCCCAACTTCTTTGAGCCGTACAGTGGCTTGAGCAGGGATGTAGTGGAGGGTATACGGGGGTATACGCCGTATACCCTCTGGATTTTTTTAAGAAACACCGTATACCCTCTGTTTTTCAAGAAAGCTATAGTATATACACTCTAGGGTATACGCTCTGCCTTGAGCGTATACCCTCTGTTTTTATTACGACTACACCACTGGGCTTGAGGTCAACGGAATACAGACCACTGACTTACGTGCATAGAGACCACCCTGATGAAGCCTATTTCAGACTGTTTGACTGGACACCCTTCGTCCTGTGGCCAAGAACAACCGCGTTTGCAGCTGAGTAGCATAGTCCGTTCCGTCTCGACGAGCTGTTAACAGGATATATCGGTCATCAGTTTCTGTGTTAGCACATTTTCGACCTTGCACTTGTCGATGACTACCATTCCATGCGTTTTGGAATCGATTCCACAGCCTTTCATGGACACTTCTTGTGACTCCAACAGCGTCCACTACACTTCGTTGTGTTTCCCCAAATTCAAGTGTCCCGATAACACGCCAAGTCATGGATTGCAGTAAATCATGTTGTTGTGACATTTTCAAGCCACCTTTTCTCAAAACACAATGTGAGCAATTGAATTTTGCAACTGGGGCAGTGAAACAGACGTTTCTGCAAAATCCCGATTTCTGCACTTATCTCCTTTTCCTAGATTTTGACGTCATAAACTTTAATTTACATGTGAAGTTTTCTTTATCCGTTTTCTACAACACTTTAAATTATGTATGTTTTATTTTACGTTACTTATCGGTGTAAATATTTGCGTAATTTCGTTAAAACTATGCGCTCTCCTAATTGTTTTGAGCAGTGTAGATGGAAACATACTTGAATACTTTTGTACAGCCCTGTAGTTTACCTTGTACCTTTATCACATGCCACTATTTAGCTAAAATTTAATTCAAACTAAAACACTCTTAAAACTACTGAAATTACATTTCCAGAAATTATCACCCATAAACGGCCATGTATTCAACTCTTTGCGTGACCCTGTATATAATTTTATCTATATTCTAATATATTTCTTTGTAAACTAAATTCAGTTCAGCGTAAAAAGGCATAACTCATTTAAAACCCACCTTTAAGCAATTTATGCTCATACTCAGTAACCTTTACGAATTCATTTCTGTAGCCCTGTATATGAACTAAAGCATTTATACGCCCTTTACATTACGCATAAATATAGTGAAAAAAACGCATATCTTAATTAAAAATGCATTTCGAGCAATCATACTAATATACAATAATTCGGATACAAAATATTATCTGAAATCTTTTTAAATACACCGCAAACAATTCCCCCTATACCATTATGAACGGAATTCTTTTGTGTGGCCCTGTAAATGAACAATAACTATTCGTTGTACCTCATATTCAACAGAATGCATAATTTAGTGTACTTCATAAATGAATATCAATTTTATTATGTCTGAAAGTGTGTAACACCATTAAAAATCATTTGAAACGATTTTTCCCATTGGCCGTAATGTAACGGAAAACTTTTGGCTGTCCCTGTAAATGAACTAAACATGCTACAAACTTCATTTGAAATAGGGAACGTGGTATGGTAGAGGTCACTAACATCCAAAAATTTCTGAACGATCCAAGCATATTTACGAGAGTTAGAGCGTGGACAGACGGATAGACAAACCGAAGTCATAAACACTTTTGAACTTAGTTGGAAAGTGTTAAAAAGATAAAATGTATGTATGAGATATAATCCTAGACTACTTTTCTACAATTGCATTAGAATATGAATTGTTTTTCTTTCATTTCGGTTCGGATTCTGGTTTCAATATTTTGGTTTTCGGGTCGATTTTGGATTGACGTTTCTTTTTTTTTTTTCTTTCTTTTTCAGGTTTGGGTTAACTTAAAGAGCATTTTCAAGTTTGGGTAGAGTACAACCCAACCCGTGCTGCATAACTTTAATTCCGTACCCTCAATTTCGAGTGTACTTTGATTTTGACAAAATCTAAAAGTAGTTAAGTAGTGACTACTTTTGAAAAGTAGTTTGTAGTCGCTATTTTTTAAAACAACTATAATTGTAGCTATAGTTAACTGCATTTTTGATAAAGTAGTTGTAGTTGTAGTTCGCTTCTAAAAAAAAAGTAGTTTTTCCGACTCCCGTTGATGACTAATATAAAAACAAGCATGAAGCAGGAATTCTGCTTTTTCAGTATTTAGTATTGCTTCGATGAAAAATAGTATATAAATATAGATAGTACAAAACACATTTCAGTTTTACGACTTAAAATACACGCTTTTATTTTATATGAAATGACGTCATTTTCATCAGCTGAAGAATTCCATATTTACTATCCAGTCTTAAAGAACTTCTGTAGAAAAGTATGCATATGACGGCATTATCACGGAATAATACACAAATCCAGCAAAAAGCAATGTCGTCATTCAAGAAACTCGACCAAAAATAAATAAATAAATAAATAATCGGGTATCTAATGCTTCCTATGCCTTTATTTGTTTGTAACATTAATGTGGATACTGATAATTAAATATAGTTTATAATAGTTTCGTGTTTTATCAGAAATCCTTAATTTATATTTTTTTTCAAAATTCGGAAAATAGGACGTATTTTAATTACAATTATTTTTGAGTTATTATGAGAAAATGGCAACAAAAAGATAGCCTACTATTTTCTCTTTACTTTCTACAGAAATGGAGTACACTTCATTTGTCACCGTTAAGAAATGGCATTAACAACTACAAAAATAATTAATATCTCAAAAATTAATATAGATGTCCTTTCAAACAAATTCCAGTTAAAACTCCTTTTTTACCTATATACGACGGTGTAAAAATTGAAAATGTGCGATGCTTCGAAGTTTAAAAATTGCAGTAAAGATTATCAGTATTTATCCGTACAATGATACATCTGCTTCGATTTACGGCTGACTTGTGTAGTGTAACGTTATTTTTTAGGGACGGCACTTTAATTGTTGCCTGAAAGAAATAGCATGTCGGGACTAAAAAAGGCCCGCATCGTAATATTTATGGTCAAAATTTTATCTTGATAAAATAATTTAACTTTTTAAGCTCGATTAATTGAGTCATGATTAATTTAAACATGATATCAATAAATTAGCTAAAACTAAATTTAAACTATTACTTGAGTTATTTATTTTAATAAAAATACCATAGTTGACAGGTGAATGGACATACAAAGGTATATTAGAAAATACCTGTTTATTTCCTAAACAGTTCAAATTAAAAAGCACATCATGATTTTATTTTTAATCATTAATCACGACTAACGAAATTGATTAATGATTTATTTAATCGTCAATCAATGTAATACGATTGAAATTTTAATCGTTAATCAAAGGATGCGCGATTGAAATTTTAATCGCTAATCAAATAGCATATTGAAATTTTTGTCATTAATCAAAACTGTGATTGAAACTAACTTAATCTTTTAGAACGAAAAATTAATCATTAATTTTTTAATTGTTAACCAGATTCAATTTTGCCCAACCTTCCGATCAGATCCTGATTTAGTAAAAGCCTTTTAGTCCAGTCCGCACTCGCGTACTTACACGAATAATAAATAGTTTACAATTTAATATTTTTTTTCTGCAAAAACACGACTTGGCATTTAATTTTGATAAGTTGGCATCTCTAAATCTGCAGATTATTACACGATACCGCGGACGATTGTCCTCGCGGATTTCATCAAATGTTCTCAAACGGTCCAAATTTAGTTATGCCACTCATTCATTATCGTACAAAGAAGTCAAGTATTAAAAGCAGATTGTCTCTGTCATTTATACCGATTCTGCTGTCTTCTTTTTTGCCTTTCTATCATCATTTTATTAACTCACTTAAAAGTTGGAGCGATATTCATTTTCTTTCGGTATAGTATGAAACTCTCTTTTCGATTTTGGGAGCAAAAGCTCAAAAAGATTCTCATCAATTTTAATTGGATTCCTTCAAACTTCAACGATTCTCAGTTTGCGTGGACTCTGATCTTGAAACTGGTCGTGTTCATAGTATAGTTATGAAAATATTTTCACGTTTTTAGGCATGCATGGTACACAACCAAAAAAAAAAAAAAAAAAAAAAAAAAAAAATTATATATATATATATAGTCGTTGGGGGACACCGTAATACTTACCCATCATGGATATGGATATGTTTAATATAAAATAATGTGGACATTATCGCAAGTATCAAGGCAACTGATTGTCCGATGGACTTCATTCTTTATGTAAAACTTGTATCACATTCTTCTTTAAAAGAAATAATTCCAAAAATTTTTATAACGCTTCATCGGAACGAATATTTTAAAAGTCCGAAAAAATAGTTCCGGATATTTAAAGTACCTGAAATTTAATAGGCTTTGTGGCACTATTACATGCTAAGTACATACCAAATTTCAAGCCTCTATCTCAATTTATTCCGTAGATAGAGTGTTTAAAATCGTGGCTTGATGACGTTATAAACATTAAATGCTCTATTACTGAACTGCGTAAAAGAAACATCCTTATAACTCCAAAAATGATAATCATATTAACTAACAGTTTACTGCGTCGGATTAAGCGTCTCATTTCCAATTAAAATATATCTTTGAATTGAAATCTTTTAATGAAATACAGTGTCATGAAAAATCGAAGAGTGTGGAAAATAGGATTACAAATAACTCGGAAGCTAATTGTCCAAACGACTTCATTCCTTATGCAAAATTTATGTTTTTTTATTGTCTTTTATATTCACTCATTAAAATAAACAATTTTGAAATTTTTTATGTACCCTTTTATCAGAAAGAGTATTTTGAGAGTGCCTACACTGCAAATAGAAGCGTCTTAAATTTAGACACATATGTGACTGAAAAAGAATTTTAGACACTTAAGTGTCTTAATCTGAAAATTAAGACACTATAGATGTCTTAATTTAAGATACATAAGCGTCTTACTATGACCATGGTGTAAACGAACTGAGAATAATGTCTAAATTATCCGCAAACGTCTTATTTTAAGACACTTCATTGCTTTAAACGTGTCTTAATTTTTGATTCTTCCGACGCAATAACCACCAGGGGGCACTAGCACTCCCAGTTGCGCATGCGTTTTAGATGTCTTCGTTCGAAGTGGTATACGTTGTAATTCAAACAAAGTTTGTTTTTATGTACGCGTGTATTTTAATTCGTTTTTTGCGAAATGTGAAGTACTGTGATTTTAATTCGTATTAACTTGGATTATGTATTTATTGAATACATACATCTGACGTGTGTGCTCGGCATCAAATGTCTCTTAGAAGCTGTCGTCGATACAAGGGCGGGATAGACACAGAACCGAAGTAGACGACGGTTGAAGATTACACCCGGAAATTCTACAAAGCGTGTGCAATGGGCTTAGTGTTAACTCGTATCAATTTATATCAATAATATTGTGTTATTCATCTTCGTCCTGTCGAAGCTGGCAAAAAAAAAAGAAACTTTTGTCTGGCGGGTCCTGTTTTTAGGATGAAACATCTCATCCTTTAAATATGGCTAGTCGGATGTATTATGGATTACCTTTTAAACTGATGAAAGTCTTTCTCCCTCACTGTGGTTGTGGTAGTTTTTAAAATTTCAAATCGAGGAATATTTCTTACCTCTTGCAGCAACTCAAGTAAGTTTCTTTATAGTAGTAAAATTAGTGTATTTTATGATTTTATTTATTGTACTAAACAAAATCCTGCATGAAATTTAATTAGTTTTGAATCTGTTCGCAAAAAACCCCACTAATTCTAGAAGTATATATTTTTAAACTTATGACGTTCTTTTTTATTACGAATTATATATTCAATGTCAGTTCTTAGTTTCAATGAATAATTTTTATCTCGCAGTAAATGACGGCCACAAGGAAGTAAAGATAAAAAAAAACTTTGAAAGATGACCTAATGCTTTCTTACTTCCTGGCATAAAACCGCAGATTAAAAAAAGATAAATAAAGTAAATGAGACTCGTCTATTATATGAAGCTGCCTGTAAAAATATATACATATGTATTTGATTTGCAATCAACTCTAATACTGATTTTTTTATTATTTTTAATAAAAAAGTAATTTGAAATTTATAATGGGAAAAAGTAAAAACCTCTAACTAGATTTCGTATTTAAAATTGTGGTAACTTTATTTATATGCACTTATACGAAAAATACAAAAATGACAGATGTTACTGTATATATTTAAGACGAAAGAAGTTTGGAAATCATAAGTTATTTTTTCCTCATGTTTTTAATATAGAATATGTACTTATTTGTTTTTATTGATAGTTGAATAGCTTTTGTGAGTACCCTCTGATCTACATAAAAACTTGCCCATGTGGAAATATAAATTTTTTAAAAACATAATTTTTAAATAAGTAAGTTTTTCATTTTTGGGGGGGGAGGGGGGGGATTTTGCATGAATTTTTGTAAAGCTGATATCTTAAATCTTGCACTGATTATAATGAAAGTTTTGAACTTTTAGAGTAGGACAAGTTTAAAAACGCAAATATATTTAACAAAATACCAAAGTCATTTTTTCCCCAATGTTATTAAAGTAGAATATTTATTTATTTATTTTCATTATTCATAGTTAAATGGCTGTTGTGATTATCAAGTGATGTATATGTAAAATTGCCTATGTGGCAATATATTTTTTTATATTTTCATTTTTTTTTTTGGGGGGGGGGGGATTTTTGCAATTTTCGTACATCTGATATTTTAAATCTTTTTCCACATTCAACCGAGTATAATAAATATTTTGAACTTTTAGAGTAGGACAAGATTATAAAATATATATATATATATTTATCTATGTACCTTAAAAGCCCTTAATAGCGAACACTTCGGGAACGCGGAATTTGTCCGATAATTGGAGATGTCTACTTTTTTGAGGTAAAAATATACAAATATGTATGTCTGCTGATTTAAAAAGTATTCGTTAAATAGAGGTGTTCGCTATTCGAGAATGTTCATTAACCTCCACAACGGATACTCCCGAATATCGGACATCTCAATTTAGACAACTATAATGCAGGGTTGCGTTTTTTGCAAAAGTACTTCTTGATTAAAGGAAGGGCAAACTGGGAAGTGCCCCGTCCCCCTACGACTGTAGTGCCCCCAAATTTGATGTGCAATATTTGTAAAGCTTATATTTTAAATCTGTTTCGAAATTGTACTGATTATAATCAATATTTTGAACTTTTAAAGTAAAATAAGGTTAAAAACAAAATAAATTTAAAAAAATCTAATATTTAGATAAATATTTTTTGTTTTTTAATCTTGTTCTACTCCTGAAGTTCAAGATATTGATTATAATCAGTACAATGTCGTAAAAGATTTAAATTATCAACGTAACGAAAATTGTATACCAAAACTGAGAGCACCAAAAAAATCAGGCTGTATTGGGGGGGGGGGGGAGGGGCAGGACCACAGCCAAATATTTTTCCAGGATTCAACGTGGTCAAACATGGCTACGTATGATGCTTAGAAAAAAAAATGGATGCGATTCAGACGTTTGAAGTGTCTGAAATTCAGACGCAAAAAGTGTCTGAAAAAATTCAGACATTTTAAAATGTCTGAAAATTGAACACTCCATTTCAGACACTTAAGTGTCTGAATTTCAGACATTTTAATTTAGAGTGTAAAAATTAGTTCTGGATAATCGAGGTTACTGAAATTCAATAGGCTTCTACCCATTATTACATATTAAGTACATACCAAATTTCAAGTCTCTATGTCAATTTGTTCGGGAGATAGAGCGTTTACAAATACACACACACAGACAGACGGACATCAAATGTGTTTTTCTAAAAATATGTTTTTCGGAGTCTCCAGTGTCTGAAACTTGTAAATCCGCTAAAAAATTTTTTTTCGATTTTCAAAACGATTACAAGACTTACCCTTATACTGCGTATGATGGGTAAGTAAAATACATATTTCTTAATCTACGAAAATGTAGTGTAACCGCTAACGAAAATATTCAAAAACACCTCTTCTACACCTCCCACGATTCCAAAAAGCGTTCTTTTTCTTTGGAAATGTCAGAAATCAAAATGTTTTCGAGTTTAAGGCTGTTCTCAACTGTTCTGCTCAACAAGCGCAAAACGTTTTGACACATTTACAAATTCATTTTTTAACGGAAAGATATAAAATTGGAAAGCCTGACCATGGAAACGATTTGGAATCGAACTGTTTTTTCCATTTTTTGATCCATCAATTACCTATTGAGTTATAACCGACTTTGATCACGTGACACGGCATTTTTCTCCCCTTATTGACTGGATTTTCTTCTTTCGTTCGGAAGTTCAGTTCAAAACGCCAACTTTGAAAGTATTTTCTGAAAGATCTATTGCATTTAAAAGAAAACGGAAAAAACAGTTCGATGGCATGGTTTCTGAATAACAACACCTTCTAGTTTCATGCTTTTCCGAACAAAAATGAATTAAAACTTATGTCAGAAAGTTGACCCTTTGGATTTGAGAACAGCCTTAAAGAATCATTTATAAAAACGAAGTTTTCTTTTGCTTTCGCTGGTTTTCGGGAACATTTCTGAGTAGCTTTTAGAGCGTATTAATCGGTTTTCTCAAACCGGAACAGGGCCATTCCATGAGAAACGGACAAAATGTCCTGCACGTGACACTCACAAAAATACTTATATCTATTGACGTATAAGTTGTTAGGATATAAACTATGCATTAAAATTAGGGATGCACCGAATAGTGATTTTGGCCGAATACCGAATATTCGGCCAACAGGCGAATCGAATGCCGAATATTCGGCTTGTCGAATATTTTTATATTTCAAAGTTTAAAGGCATTAAAATGTTACAACTTTAAAACAATTTTACATATATTTAAAACAGAATCCTTCATTTTGATAATCAAAAGCTTTTTTCAAGATAACTTTATGCTGAAAAAAAATCTGCTTTGAGTTATTTAAGAAAAGGATAGTTATACAACTTCTTTAATTAGTAAAATTATACATTTCATGGCTTCTTCTGTGAATTAAAACAAATGAATAAAATTTTCATAAATTCTAAAACAAAGATTTTAAAATCAAAGAGAAATTGTGAAAAAATTGAAAGAAAAATTATAGAGGATGATCATATATTATTTGTTTGTCAGGAAGAGACTAAAGTAAAAGTCAAATAATACAATCTAGTCAAATTTTATATGATGGCAACTCAGCAAGAATAACTTTTTTACTCCCTTTGATATAGCAAGGAATTTTTTAAATGCATCCTAGATCGGTGTCTGGAGAGGGCGATCATTTTCAAAGATTGTAAACGTTGTTCTTAAAATCTTAGCAAGAAACAGATTATTTACTGGACAATATTCAGGAACTTGCATTTGTACATAATTAATTCCTATGAAAATCCGCGTGATTGGTTAATTTTCTTAAATAATACTTAAGAAACAGCAAATAGGTAATGTAAAAACATTCTCTTTTATTTAAAGATATGATTCTGTTTTTAATTATTTTGAATATCTTTATAAGTTGACTGTTAAACATAGAAATGGTATCAGGTTTTCAAAAATATGTTTTAAAAGTTTTTTTTAACTGTTGGGTTGGCCGAATATTTCGATATTCGGCCAGACCAAATATTCGGCAGGTCGAATAGTTTGATATTCGGCCAAGCCGAATATTCGGTATACCAAATAGTTTGATATTCGGCCAAACCGAATATTCGGTAACATGGCCGAATAGGCCGAATACTGAATAGATACCGAATATTCGGTGCACCCCTAATTAATATGAACAAAAAACCCTAGATTTTCATATTAGCATAGTTGTTTTAATTTGACGATAGAAAAGCATTGTTAAAACAGCAGTGATACGTAGAAAAGCTGTCCTACACGTGATACGGAATGGCCAGGTTTAAAAATCTCCACATTTTACACACTAGACCTAAGTAAGGTAACCGTTTTTAGTAGGGTTTAAAAATCTCCACATTATAAATCCTAGACCTTTCGTGATTACTTAAAGTAAAAAAAAAAAAAAAATCTTTGGTTAGTTTCGGTGTGAAGTCGGAATTTTTAAATAAAAATGGAGGCCAAACTCGCAACCGGGGTGTGTCATTCATTTTGATTTAAAGTGTTGAGAAATGGCTACTTTTTACCCGACTGCTAAGAAGAGTTATGTGTTTCAAGCGTATCTGGGTATGGGTCATTTCATGGTAACTTACGTTACATTTACAGACTTGCCAACAGCTACGAAAAAATCGTAGTTGCTACGATTTGGACCTATAAACTACGATGCTACGAAAATCGGCCTTAAACTACGATTTTTTGCAAAAAACACAAACGAATTTTTTGTTTCTAGTTGCGATTTTTATCCCGCATAGCATATTTTTCCGGAGTGATTCTGTTGCGAAATTTCCAAAATTTCAAAGTATTCATTTCCGAAAGTTTTAAAAAAGTGGCCATTAGTCCAAAAATTCGGACATTAAAAAATGCTCGTGGGAAAAAAAAAAAAAAAATCTGAGCTGCAAAACAAACTTCTTAACAGAAAACATTCTCTTTATGTATATTAACCAGGAATGAATCGTACTTCTGTAAATATTTATACAGGTATTCGCTTCCTTAGAAACAAGGTGCCATTTTAAAAATTTCTGGAAAGGAGGGGGGTAGAGGGGGTTCTTTGAGGGGCAAGGTTTGAAATAGTGTGCAAAATCGCACGATTTGCGATAAACTATCGCGAATTTTGACAAATGACCGTATAAAAAAAATCAATTTCGTCAACTGGTCGCAGAAGGATCGTGGTAAAAACACAGTGTTGATTTCAGGGGGTGGCCCGGGTGGGGGGGAAGTCCCCCCAGAAGATTTAAGATTTTGTATTTTCAATGGTGTGAATTTTGTCAAAATATCGCAGAAAGAAAACGCGAATTTCGTCAAAAGATCAGTAAGAAAATACAAATTTCATCAAAAGAGCAGTAAGAAAACACTAATTTTCACCGAAAGATCGCAGAAAGAAAACACTAATTTCGTCAAAAGGATCGCGAAAAAAAAAACGCAAAATTCGACAAAGGATCGTGGTAAAAAATGCGAATTTCGTCAAAAGTTCATGGTAAAAAGTGCAGACTTCAACGGAGAATCGTGATAGAAAAATGTGATTTACGATTGTGGAAAAATTGTGCATATCCTGAAATGATCGCAGGAAAAAAATCCCGAATTTTAAATTAAAAAATAAGTCAGAATTTACTGCACTGGGCTAAAAAATTGGAACCAGGCTCCTTTTACAAATGTTAAAAAAAAAAAAAAAGAAAAAAAAAAAGAAAAAAAAAAACGCAAAACGAAAAGAAAATCTAAAAATCGTAAAAAAATTTTCAAAGGAAAAAATTTACTATATTGAGTTGAAAGACTTGAATTGAAACTGTGAGTTGAAACTTTGAGTTGAAACTTTATTCCTTTTTCGAATGTCAAAAGATGGCTGTGTAACACGAAAAACCAACCAACCAACCTCCAGATTAATTTAAATTTTGTGTGCTACGATTTCTCATTTTGAAAGGTTGGCAGGTCTGCATTTAGGACAATTTACTGCAGTAATTTTTGTAATATGACACCAAAAAATATTCAAATGTAAATTTGACTTGATTTGCTATTTAAACCTATCCAAAGGTCAGTTTGAATAAAAATTACCCAAAAAATTAGAATGAAAATTATATTTTTTATGGTAATTTACGTTTCTTTTTCAGTAATTTCAGTTACCACAATAAATATAACTGCCAGATTTCAAGAAATTACACTAAAATTAAATAATTTCCATCTCAATTGAGCTTTGAATAGGTTTAATTAACAAACAATGTCAACTTTTCATTTTTAATATTTTGTTTGTTGTTATATTACTAAAATTACTGAAGTAAATTGTTCTAAATGTAACGTAAGTTACCGTGGAATGAACCGTATGTGGATTTCTTTATACAGTCGAAACATCCCAACGGCTTGATGGATTTAATGAGGTCTCTATCGATTCGCCTTAACCGTTCGATGGTTATTGGCTAGCTTTTGTTTTTGTAAATTCAAAATGGCGGTAGAGACGAAAAAATTTTTTTACGCACGCTATTGAGTGGCATATCATTGGATAGGTCTTTCGAAATGAAGACGATGTTTCATTAACTATTTTACAGTCAGAAGCTCCATTTAAATATTATACAACTTGGAAGTTGTGTAGGTAGGATCTGTATCTTTACTGCCAGACCTGCCAACCTTTGAAAATGAAAAATCGTAGCACACAAAATTAAAATTAATCTGGAAGTTGGTTGGTTGGTTTTTCGGATTTCGCAGCCATCTTTTGACATTCGTGAAAAGAATAAATAAGGTTTCAGTCTTTGAACTCAATACAGTAAATTTTTTCCTCTGAAAATTTATATATGATTTTTAGAATTTTGAATTTCTTCTCGTTTCGAAGCGTTTTTTTTTTTGTTTTTTTTTTTTCGGAGCCTGGTTCCAGTTTTTTAGACCAGTGCAGTAAATTTTGACGAAATTAGCAATTTTTTTCCCGCAATCATTTCAGGATATTCAATTCCCCCCCCCCCCCCCCCCACAATCGTAATTCACATTTTTCTATCACTATTCTTTGTTGAAATCCGAAGTTTTTACCACGAACTTTTGACGAAATTCGCATTTTTTTACCGTGATCCTTTGAAAAAGTTTTGCGTTTTTTACCACGATTTTTGATGAAATTAATATTTTCTTTCCGCTATTTTTCGGTAAAATTTGCGTTTTCTTACTAATCTTTTGACGAAATTCGCGTTTTTTTTTCAGCGATATTTTGACAAAATTCACGTTTTTACCACGATCCTTTGACGAAATTTATTTTCTTCTGCGACCAACTGACGAAATTGATTTTTTTTACATGCTCATTTGTCAAAATTCGCGATAGTTTATCGCAACCGATCGGCAAAATTTTTTATATCTTTTCGCGACCAACTAACAAAATTCACCACTCGTTTCCGTGACCTTTTGAAGAAATTTGCAATATTTTCCGTCGATAGTTTATCGAAATTAGTGATTTTTTTGCGATATCTTTTGACGAAATTCGCAATTTCTTTCTGAACGCTTAACGAAATTAGTGATTTTATCCAGCGACCAATTGAAGATAATCACTATTTGTTTCTGAGATCTTTGACGAAATACCCGATATTTTAATCCGATCATTTGAAGAAAATCTCATTTTTTTTTCGCGATCGATTCACGAATTAATTTGGGGAAATTCCATAAAATAAAAAAAAAATTGTGGTCTTCCAAGAAATTTCAAAATATATTCGCAAAAGAGTCATAGGTCTGTGAAAAAATTTGCAGTGGGAAATACTGGACAGCATTTTTCATTATGCAGGACTTTCCTTTTCCGTGTGCATATCGTGCGATTTTGCACACTATTTCAAACCTTGCCTCTCAAAGAACCACCTCCACCCCCCCCCCACCCTCTCCAGGAATTCTTAAAATGGCACCTTTGTTTCTGAGAAAGGGAATTCCTGTATAAATATTTACAGAAACACGATTCACTGGTGGTTAAGATACATAAAGAGGATTTTATGTTAAAAAGTTTGTTTTGCAGCTCAGATTCCCCCCCCCCCCTCCCCCCATGAGCATTTTTTAATGTCCGAATTTTTGGACTAATGACTAATTTTTTAAAACTTTCAGAAATGAATACTTTGAAATTTAGAAAATTTCTGAACAGAATCACTCCTGAAAAATATGCTGCGCGGGATAAAAATCGCTACTAGAAACAAAAAATGCGTTTGTATTTTTTGCAAAAAAAAAATCGTAGTTTAAGGCCGATTTTCGTAGCATCGTAGTTTACAGGTTCGAATCGTAGCAACTACGATTTTTTCGTAGCAGTTGGCAGGTATGAGACAGAAATCTGCTGTTTTTGCGAAGAATTCGGGAGAGATAACGAAACGCGGTTTCGCTGCACAATATGTGGAAAGTGGTCGCATAAAGTCTGCTGTGGTGTGAATAGTCCACACATCTACATAAGTGACTTTTCTCGTGCTTAAATGTTGTATTCAAATTTTGAGCGGCATTACCCTATTATGTCGGGCATTACCGCTCAATGCATTGTTAATTATATGAAACGATAAAAAAAAAATTCCTCAAACTTTTATGCAAATTATAGTTGATTGCAAATTGTTTCTTATGCTTTGGACTTGTACTGCGTTATAAAATATTGATTTTTTGTATAAATTTGACTAGCTATTATGTTTTCCCTTAAGAGAAGCGGCGTTACCCTACTTTCCCCTAGAAGATTCATATTTCATCCAGCTACTTTATAAATGATTTTGAATTGAGTGCAAATTATTCAGAATTGGATTCATTTTTTGAATCATTTACACTATGCGTAACGAGATTGGCTAAACTGGTATTCCAACATTGAAAATAAAGTACAATTAATTGTTTTTAAACAACCATTGTGCACTTTCCACTGTGTTCTTTCCGTTCCCCTTGAAAACTACTGGTCAGGGATTAGTTGTAATCCGTTACTAGTCAACTGTTGCTCTTGGGAACGCAGTGGTGGCGGTGAAACTGGTTGTGTAACGGCTGCCAGCCTTGGAAACGACGGTAGTCATCTTGAAATCGATGTCACATCCTTGCTGCCATTTTCATTTTTCTTATTTCTCTCTATGCGTTGTCTTTTCTAGACAGTTCAAAAAGATGAACATACTGATAAAAAAGTAAACTGGTTGATTACCCTTGAAATTATCGATTTAAAGTCTAATTTAAATTTTGTTACCTTTTTTCTTTCTCTTTTCTGGTGAAGGGTAATATTCTTTTAATTGCACTTTCTTTGACTTTGATTACAAAATTACTTTTGATGTATTTTAGAATCTCTTTTCTGGCAATGTTGAGTGGAAACCAGATGTATTGCATTCGTACTGCATGAAATCTTTTGATTTTGTCAGAAGTGGGAGGGCAAGGGTGAAGGGATAGAAAATAAGAAATCAAATGTTATTCCATATTTAGAAAATACTTACAATATTAATTTCATTAAGGCTGATCTCAAATCCAAAGGAGCTACTTTCTGACAGATATTTGAATTCAATTTTGTTCGGAAACCCATGAAATTGGCAGGTGTTCTTATTCAAAAACTATGGAATCGAAAGACTTTTTCTATTTTTACTTTCTTCTATCTTTACAAGAAAAATATTGGATTCGTGAAAATTTTCAACTTCCGGTTTTCGACACGTTACACGTTTTAGGGGGGTCAGAGATTCCGAAAAACATGTTTTTACAAAATGTCTGTATGTGACACAAATTTAGTGGGCGCTCTATCTCAAGACTTAATCCACGGAATTTAATAAAAATTTATATTCAGTTAATCGCTGATATAAATTGATGCTGATTAGTTTTTGGTGCAAATCGCCCAACAGGTGGCGCTGCTGTGCTGCATTATTCATAATTTCCACAATAGCTATATCTCAAGAAGTAAAGCACGGATTTTCAGAAAACTTCAGATTCAGTTAGTCCTTGATATAATTTGATGCTGATAACATTTTGGTATAAATCGCCCAATAGGTGGCGTTGCTATACTGTAGTTTGCAGGATTTACACGATTTCCGCAATAGCTCTATCTCAAGAAGTAATGCACGAATTCTCATCAAACTTCAGATTCAATTAATCCTTGATATGAATTGGTGCTGATTGCGTGTTGGTGTTGTAAATCTCCCAACAGGTGGCGCTGCTGTGCTTCCTTTTTCTCGATTGCCGAAACTAACTAAACTCAAGAGCTAACGCACGAATTTTCACCAAACTTTAGATTTAGTTAGACGTTGACACAAGTTGTTGCTGATTAGGTTTCGGTGTAATCGTCCAATAGGTGGCGCTGCAATGCTGTAATTTTCTCGATTTTCACAATAGCTCTATCTCAAAAACTAATGCACGGATTTTCTTCAAACGTGAGATTCAGTCAGACGTTTACAGAAGATATTGCTGATTAGGTTTTGGTATAAATCACCCAATAGGTGGCGCTGTTAGGCTGCATTTTGCTGGGTTTACATGATTTCAGCTATAGTCATATCTCAAGAACTAATACACAGAATTCCATATCTTTAGAATCCTCATGAGGGACATAGATTGCCATTTAATTTTGGCAGTGCGCTAGCGAATTTTGAAGTATTAACGTGTATCAGTTAGAAGAATGTTTTGGGATTGGTACATCCGATTAGTTTAGTAAAGGCAGAAGATCTTTCAGAAAATACGCTCAAAGTATACGTTTTGAACCAAATTCCCGGACGTGATACTGCCAGAAAGGAGAAAATCCGACCGCCACATGACCACGATTGCTTATAACTCGATAAGTAATTTATTGATCAAAAAATGAAAAACTCATTTCGATTGCAAATAGGGTGTCAACGATTTAAATCAGTTGATTTAAATCAGCGATTTAAATCATGATTTTAATCAAGTGATTTTTTTTTTTTAAATCATTGATTAAAATAAAAAAATTTGCTAAATGTTTGAAATGGCATAAAAAAGTATTCAAATCTAAGATTAACATAATTTGGAAAGTTTTTACAGGTATTGTGACTTATGAATACACAAAACAAAGCTTTAAATAACTGTTTCTAAGCGTAATTTCTGAGTACTGTGAAAAATTTAAGTACAGTAAGTTTTTAAAAAGCATGGTTTTTATCTAACAAACATAAAAAGCATTTAATTTAAAAATGATATTTAAATCTAATATAACTTACACTGTCATAATTTCTTTTTAATAATCAAGTTATTCATTCTTTTATATACAATAAACATAGCATATAGCAATACAGTGTCAATGATTTTAATCAACTGATTTAAATCAGATGATAAAATCACATATTTTCTGATTTTTTGAAATAGTGTGAAAAATTATAATGCATAATCAGTAATGAAAATTATCACTAAATCACTTGTAAAAAAATGTAATATTTGTTATTGTTAATTATAACAATATTAAACTGTATAAAAAGAAGTATTATACATTTAAAAAACATCTAACTAAATGTTAAATATATAAAAATAGCAAATAAAGCCTTTGTGCAACAATAATAAAAAGCAGAAAAATCAACGTTTAAAAATGCATAAATAATACATGAAAAGTAGCAAAAAGCTGTTTCGAATCTACTAGCGAGATTCTTCTTCAGTGCAAGATAGGGAAAAGGAACAGCGTGCTAGTCTGAGCAAAGCTTTTCATGTTATTATTTGTGCATTTTTAAACGTTGGTTTTTCTGCATTTTAATAAATGTTAAATAACTTCAAAACATTATAATATTTAGTAGCTATTCAAATATTTTAATGTTGTGGGGAAACAATCTGATTTAATTTCCCAAAATACAACTTTTGTAATCTATTTATAAATTATGTGTGAGTTTGCTGTATACATTGCTACAATTTTTGATCAATTTGATATACATACGCTTTAGAACCTGTGTAAAATTACTGGTTGCTTTATGAATTTATCAAACTATTATTTATCACCTTTTTTCAACCACTTTTCAAAAATGCAGATTGTGTTCTTAATTAAACAGTTAATTGTTTAATAATTACAAAATTTAATCTGTATCATCAATTTAAAATTAAATGCAATTTATCAACAACTTTAAAATATAAGCAGTATTTAATATTGGTTTACATAATTATTACAAAATATTAGTGCAAATAATGTTGTATGTTAATAAAGAATTTTTTTAATTTGCAATTTTTTTAATTTTTATAATTACATAATTAAAATTTTATTAATTAAAGCAAAAAAAACATGGATTATGTTAGTAATTGGAGGGTTATTCATTTTTTAAATGCTCAATTCTTGGTAGATGTTTAATATTTTAACACATGGAAAAAAATAAAAAAAAATCCGATTTAAATAAAAAAAATCCGATTTTTTTTTATTTAAAAAAAAAAAAAAATCATGATTTTTTTACACCCTAATTGCAAATCGCTTCAATAGTCAGGCCTGTCAATTTTATGCCTTTGCATTTAAAAATGAGTCAGAAAATGTGTCAGAAAGCTTTGCGTTGTTGAGCAGAGGATTTGAGAACCGCCTTAAATGTGTAAAATTAAGCAAGTACTCCTTTTTTTTTTTTTTTTTTTTTTTTTTGTAGTAAGTTAAATGAAAGTTAAGTTTTTAAAATAGCGTGATTTTGATGCTGTCACAGTAAAATTTTGCATTTTTCTCTAATAGAAACGTATATGTTGAATGACGGGATTCTGAAACGTGGGGTCCTTTGTCAAAAGCAGTTCTTCCAGAAATATTTCAGTTTTATGAATTAAAATACAGGAACAATAATAAAATTTATATTATTTTTAGTCTCATTGACTAAATGGTATCAATAAAGTAAAGAAATTATAATCCTTCCTTCGAAACGAAGATTGCCATCTTGAAATCGATATCTTTACTGCCATTTTTATTTTTCCTATTTCTTCCGGTACTTTTTATTTATTTATTTATTTATTTATTTATTTATTTATTTATTATTTATTTATTTATTCATTTATTTTGAAAAGTTGAAACGATGGATTTGCTGATAAAAGAATAAACTGGTTGATTGCCTTTGAAAAGGGATTTTATCTATTGAAAGGCTAATTTTTTTTTTCTTTTCTCCTTTTTGATAATACACAAATATTCCTTAAATTGCACTTTCATTGATTTTAGCAACAAAATTATTTTGGTTACTGTGACAATTAAGCACCAGCAAAAGTTCTGGTGCTGAAAGCGTTGTTTTATCTGCTTATATTTTGGTTTCCTTTGAAATTATAGTTTTAAAATCTTAATTTAAATTTTGCTAGATTTACCCCCTTTTTAGATAATAGACAATATTCCTTCAATTGCACTTTCATTGATTTTAGCAACATTTTAAGATTTTTTTTAGAATTTTTTGTTGTAGAATATTTCTGTTCCGTGATATTTATAAAAAAAAATTAAAAATTAAAAATAACCGTAGTTTTTCTGTTTGCAATTGCAATATAAATTTAAAAGGTTCAGACATACCATGTTCAATATTTAGAACACATCTTGAGATTGTTATAATATTTACTGAGATAGCGAGGAATATGCTGACAATAAATAAATAATAATAATAATAATAAGCGCGGTATAACAGCGCAAAAACTACCCAAACGAAAGGTATGAAATTTTTAATATATAATTGTGGCAGAATTTTGTCGAGTCATTTCAAATTTTATGAAAATCGGATGTATAGTTCAATTACAGGGACAGTCAAAACTATTCCGTTACATTACGCCCTATGGGAAAAAATAGTTTCAAGTGCATTTTATTGATGTTACACCCTTTCGAACATAATGAAATGGATATACATTTATGAAGTGCACTAAAATATACATTCTTTAGAATATACGGTGCAAAGAATATTTATTATTCATTTACAGGGGGGCGCAAAAGAATTCCATTACATAATGGTATAGGAGGAAACATTGTTTGAGGCGTATTTTCATTTTGTTAAATTATTTCTCAATTAATGAAAGTGATATGCGTTGCTGGGGTTTACTTACAAGTTACTTCCTGAATAGGCAGTAGTATATTCACAGGGACACACAAAACATTTCGGATTCTATACTGTACCCGAAATGCTGTATATTAGCGATGATTGCTGGAAGTCATTTTTAGTTGTGATATGAGTTTTTAAGTTTAACGAAATTTTCGCATTACACGTTGTGTGTATAAATGCTATCGATCATATACAGGCAGGGTTGCAAAAAAGCCGGCTAAAATTTAAAAAAGCCACGCCGGTGGCTTTTATTGGTTTTAACCGGCTTTTTTTTGGCCGAAATTGGCCTTTTTTGGCCAAAATTGGCTGTGAAGCATTTTAATTATAAACGACACATTTTTATGTGTTTTTTAATTAGTTTTAAAGACATTTAATTGAGGTAGAAATCAATATAACTCAATTTTTCAATAATGAGGACATTAATATTGGAATAAAATGTCATACCAATTGCTTTGTCTGGTTTACACTGACCTTAACAATCTTTTTTTTTTTACTGCTTTATAATTAAAAAGGACAATGATTGCTTAGTTATGTATTTTATTAACTAATTTTAAGGGATATTAATAATACAAGTCTTATTTTATTTCTCATAAACATTTATTTAAAATCATGCATAAAGTCATTTAATAAAAACATAATTTCTCTCTATTAAAACAGTATTATGAATAACATATGCATTAATTTATGCATGAATATGCACTATTTTAAATAGCAACTAGCTTTTCAAAATTCTAATTCAAGTTTTATTTGGAGAATTTTTTTTTTAATTGTTCTCTTTATTTTATGCACTTACATGTACTAAAATTTCCTCGAATGTTATATCCTTCCTAATTTCTCTTTCAACATCGTTCATTCTACGATTTTAATCTGTCCGTATGGACATATCTGGAATAAGTTACATAACAGCTTAGTAGCAGAAAAACTTTTTACATGTATCATTTTTTTAAGTATTTTTTATATATTGATTGCTTATTATTGCTCGAGTATTATATAAGATAATTTCAGTTATTATATACATATAAGGTATTTAGTTTTAATAAATTTTAAAAGTAAATATCAGTATATGTAAGAATGTTTCTATTTTAATGTGTGACATTTTCTTATTCTTTCATATAATCTTTAAAATGTGTGGTATGTGTAGAGTCATGATAAAGTATTCCAAACCAATATTCTAGAGTCTAGAGTCTAATTTAATGTATTCTTCTGAATATTCACAATTTTTTTTCAGACATTATACCTTCACAGTTGCATTCTAGCAGTTATAAGGTCTTATTTATTTGACAAAATTTAATAGAAGTTTATATTTTTTTAGTAGAAAATATTTATAAGTGTATTAAAAATAAATTAATTCCAATAAATTAATCCAAATTTTATATGAATTATCTATAAACCACCTTTTTGAAAAATAAAAGCCGGGTTTTTTCAATTAAAGCCGGCTTTTTTTAAGCAGTTAAAACCAAAAAAAGTCGGCCGGCTTTTTTTGGCCTGGTTAAAAGCCGGCAACCCTGTATACAGGGCTACACAAAAGAATTCGTAAGGGTTACTGAGTATGAACGAAAATAGCTTAAAGGTAGTTTTTATATGAGTTGTGCATTTTTACGCTGAACTACATTTGGTATACTAAGATATGTTTGTAGAATAGTGATAAAATTGGCCACGCAAAGAATTAGATACATGGCCGTCTATCGATGAGAATTTCTGGAAGTGTGATTTCATTAGTTTTAAGCGTGTTTTAGTCTTAATTAAATTTTTGCTAAATAGTGGCATGTATATGAAGATCGTAGCTAAAATGCAGGGCTGTATAAATGTATTCAAGTATGCTTCCGTCTATTGGTATAAATTTCTGAAAGTCAAATTTCAACCGATAATGCTTTTTTAACACTTTCCAAGATAGTTAAAAGTGTTTATGAATTCGGTTTGTCTGTCCGTCTGTCATTTCGAACTCTAACTTGCGTTAACATAGTTGAATTGCTCTGTAATTGATATATGTTATTCAGAATTACTATGCCATGCTCGGTATTGAAACTGAAGTATGTAGCGTTCATATTTTATTTACGGACACACTCAAAAGTATTCCATTACATTATAGTCTGTGAGGAAATGTCGTAATTATATAAATACATAGCACCTATAGTCGTTGTCTGGTTCGTCCATCTGTCTGTCCGCCTATAACAGCGCAAAAACTACCCAACCGAATATGGTTTGAAAATCAATATATATAATCTTGCAGAATTTGGTCGGGTTATTTCAAATTTTATAAAAATCTAATCGAAAAAAGGTATTGATAAACGTTTTCTTCATTCTATTAAATCCTATCATACGTAATTAATTCAGTCATATCCCATGATAGGTATTCATTCTAGGTTGCCGTGGTGATGATGTCCTATTTAAGATGGAGTCACATTATTTGCATATTATTGAATTTAATATATAGAATCCTAATAAATTTTGTATTCATGCATTTTTTAATAAGAGTACAACATCTATTGCACCAAGATCTGAATATTTATAAAACTAGTTAGAGTACCAACGCACCTCATTTGCCACGTTTGACGTACGATTTCCAACTTTTCTTTTCTTTGCACGCTTTTATGTATTATTTTAGAATTGGTGCAAAGTTAAAATTATTATCTTTAGTATTTTCACATTGCAACTAACTTTACATTGCTTTTAACTTGAGGAATTGCCATTTAACAACGGAGAGAAAATTATGCTTGACTTTCTAAATATTTATTTTTCTTAGCCTATTTCAGTAAAGAGATATTCTTAGTGAGGCAGATGTGTATGATTTTCGATGTATGGTCCTATATAAATATAGCCTCAATGCGCCGATTTGATATTTTAGTTTGGAAAGGTAAACTTTCCAGACAGTCTAATGTAAATTTTATTAATCTGGGATGATAATAATATGCATCTACTACTCACCTCCCACGTCGTTACTTTGTAAAACTGCTTAGATCCCAGCGAAAATATAATTGAAATGGTGAACTATACATGTTTACTATAACCAACATAACTTGCATTTTTTTAAAAATATGTTAATGCTTTATCGCCTACGAGTGGGCAGTGTTTGAATATCGTAAAAGTATTCCCAGTTGCCTTTATTTTTCACTCACATGAAAATGAAAGCTTAGTGGTGCATTTGGGAGCACATTCTTGTAAAAAAAAAAGTAAACACCCCCTACTAACTCTGCAATTAATTATAGTGGAAGAAAGTTATTGGTACCAATCGATTGGAAATAAAGTCTACTTTTAAATGATGTATATAAAATTTGCTTAGGGAGCCATTTACAAATCAAAACCGGGCCAAACTTTGTTTTTTTTCATTGGCAACACCCCATTTTCACAATATATTTTAAATCTTCGGTTCAAACTATGCCTAGAAATGAAATTTTTACTAATTTGGACGATAAGTTTTTGAATTTTTATAATTAAAAACATAAATAACATTCAAAATTAGAGCTTTTAATGTTAAATTACATTTTCACATTTTTATTAATATCTCCTGAATACAATACTAATTCGATAATGTTGTGTGTGGTTATAATATTAATAAAACCAAAACATAAATACATTGAATTTGAAATTAAAAAAATTTTATATGAATTATGAAATTAATATTCGAAAAAAATATGAATTCAACCTACAAATTTTTTGATTGATTTATATTTAGTAATTCCTACTTTATGCGAATTCTCAATTTCAAATTTTTCTTTCAAGTAGTTTTCGAATTATCATTAAAAAACGTCAAAATGATGGTTTAAGGGTCTATGATGTGAAGAAAAGCATAATTTGAAAAAATGTATTTTACTCATTTTATTGAAATATTTGCTGAATATTGAAATAGCTGAAATATATTAAGCGAGTGAAATGGTCATATTGGCAAGAAATAATACATTAATAGAAATGACATAATCATTCCGTAGCATTTAAACAATCGAGTACCGAACTTCAATTTGGATACAGCCCCTAAAATAGGCTCCTTTTAAAGTAATTAATTTCCCGGAAACTAATCGAACGAATTTTATGAACATTTGGATTTAGGATGATTGAAGGGTATAGAATTTATTTATGGTGTCAAACTAGAGTATTGCCATTGGAAAAAACGCAGTTGGGTTCGTTTTGACATGTAGATGGTCCCTAAGCAGATTTTATATGCATCATTTAAAAGTAGACTTTATTTCCAATCGTTTTGTACCTGTAACATTCCTCTACGATAATTTGTTGCAGAGTTAGCAAGGGGTGTTTACTTTTTTTTTCCACATAAGGGCCAAAGGAGAATTTTACACGGGGCATTAGAAAACCGATCAAATCCGATTTCGATATTTTTAGATGCAGTAAACACATAGTGGGATGAAAGGTGTGTTTTCGTACATGGATGTACAGCTCGTAAAAGGCGTTGAAATGATATTTGGTAACTTTAAATGTTGTTAAAAGTAAGGGATGCTAATCTGAAGCCAGTATCGGGAAATATCTGTGGCACAATGGAGAAAATAAAAGAACTTATGCTAAAACCTGGTATTTTCAAAATTCGGCTAACGAAACAAACATCGAACGTGTTAAGGAGTTTCAATTAATTTCGTTGGCCTGCTGAATCCGAGTGGATTGCGACGTGTGTGATTATTATGAATTTCTCTCACCCAATACCCAAGGAAAAAGAGAACAAAGTCCGTTTTCCGGAACAATTCGGCACTTTTTTCCAACCTCTGCCTTTGTAAAAATTAAATTTAGAAACGTCTATTTTTATAAACAAAAGATAAAAAACGCTTTTACATAACGTGTTTTAGAACTAAATTATATTCGAGTGAATGAATTCGCTCACCCAATACCCAAGTAAAATAGAACAAAATCCGTTTTGCAGAACAATTAGGATCTTTTTCTGAATAGGTGCCTTTGTAAAAATTGCATTTAAGAACACGTATTTTTATAAACAAAAGATAAAAAACTAGTATAAATAACAGGTTTTAGAACTAAATTATATTCGATTGAATGAATTTCCCGCGCCCAATACCCAAGTAAAACAGAACAAAGTCTGTTTTACGGAACAATTCGGAGCTTTTTTTGAATAGGTGCCTTTGTAAAAATTGCATTTAAGAACGCGTATTTTTATAAACAAAAGATAAAAAACTACTATAAATAACAGGTTTTAGAACTAAATTATATTCGATTGAATGATTTTTCCTCGCCCAATACCCAAGTAAAACAGAACAAAGTCTGTTTTACGGAACAATTCGAAACTTTTTTTGAATACGTGCCTTTGTAAAAATTGCATTTAAGAACGCGTATTTTTATAAACGAAAGATAAAAAACTACTATAAATAACAGGTTTTAGAACTAAATTATATTCGATTGAATGAATTTCCCTCGCCCAATACCCAAGTAAAACAGAACAAAGTCTGTTTTCCGGAACAATTCGGAACTTTATTATTATTATTATTATTTTTTTTTGAATAGGTGCCTTTGTAAAAATTACATTTAAAAACACGTATTTTTATAAACAAAAGATAAAAAACGCTATAAATGACAAAATTTAGAAGTAAATTATATTCGACTGATTAAATTTCGCTCACCCAATACCCAAGGAAAAAGAGAACACGGCATAGGTTTCCGGAACAATTCGGAACTTCTTTTTTTAATAGCTGCCTTTGTAAAAATTACATTTAAAAACACGTAGTTTTATGAACAAAAGATAAAAAGCGCTAGAAATAATATGTTTTGGAACTAAATTGTATTTGATTGAATGACGTAGAACGACAAAAACAAAACTTGATAATTTTTGAAAGGGGAAATAGGAACAGATAACTCCGACTAATCAATTTGGCAAAACCTCAAAATTGTACAAAATTCCATGAAATGGACAGGTTTATTGAAGGTAAATGCTGTATTTTTTGTCCCCATTCACCTGATTTCTCAAACTACGTGAATGTGAATATAACGCACGTGAATATAAAATAACTTCTGAATTACCCAAGAGTCCGAAAAGCGCTCTCCCCATCCAGATTGTTCTTCTAATTTTACTTGCATTGCTTCTGTCTCACTTTCTGGTGTTTTTTATCTTTATTTTGGCGCAGCATGTCCCTTAAGGGATTTTGCGCCATGAAACCTCATACAACCAACCAGCCAACCGAAAAGCACTCTCTTTATTCATCTAGTTTTTTGAATCATACTTTTGCCAATATCGCTGATTTCGATCACTACACCTCACTGTGAAACGACGGACTCTATGTAAGACGCAAATCGGTCTAATGCGGTGAATCCATACATTGTAAAATAAAACAAATATTTCTTAATCTACGAAAATATGATATAACCACAAACGAAAATATAAAATAACTTCTGAATTACCCAAGAGTCCGAAAAGCGCTCTCCCCATCCAGATTGTTCTTCTAATTTTACTTGCATTGCTTCTGTCTCACTTTCTGGTGTTTTTTATCTTTATTTTGGCGCAGCATGTCCCTTAAGGGATTTTGCGCCATGAAATCTCATACAACCAACCAACCAACCGAAAAGCTCTCTCTTTATTTTTAAATACACCAGAAACCTATGTGTTTTCGAGATTTAAAAAAAAATCTAGAAAAACACTTTTATTATTTTATTATATTACCAGTAGCAGGGGAAAACCCCTGCTACTGGTTTTTGAAAACGTTTCCGAGTAGTTTTTTTAGGGCATTAATCAGTTTTGCCAAACTGAAACATCGTTTTTAGCATACTATTTATTCTCAATTAAACATGCCAACACAAACCAGTGTCAGTGACCAAGCCCCGTGATCCACTTGGCACTGGCATCTTAACATCCAAGTTACGTTGGGCCATCTGTTAAACTACATCTATCATTCTAAAAGTTTCAAAATTAATAAAATCCATCATACACTCAATAGATGACATGACTTTTGACACTTCAAACTCATTTTTGTGATTCCGTACTTAAAAAGTAAAAACGGAACCATTATAAAATCACTCCTGTGTCTATCTGTCTGTCACATAGCCATCTTACTCGTAAACTATAGAGGGTGGAAAGTTCATAAAGACTATTGACCCACATATTTATAGATTATTAACCATTCACAAATACATTTAGGAAAAATGTAGAGGGGCTAATTAAGTTACTTGAAAAAAAAATCTCTTTTCTTTGCCATCATTTCATTTAAAATGTAAACCTATCACTCATTTCATTTAAAACACATAAATTTAAAATACATTTATCAGATACATTTATCAGATACATTTAAAATACACGTCTTCCATTCATCTGGTTTAAAATACAATAAATAAATTTAGAAATAAAGGTATTTTTCCACTATGGCGAAATAGAGAAAAAGTCCTTGGCGAGAAAAGAAATTTTGCAACGTATTTTCTGGCAACCTATTTACTGTTTCATATACACAAGCAATTTCTTCCAGCTTGAAAATATATGCTAAATATTTAAAATTAGTTTTAGTTCTTCTCCTTAATTTAAGTATCATTTTCGTCTTATTCATTGTAACAATGAAGTTTAGTCAAACTGCGGCTTAATTAGTAATTTTTGAATTACTAGGGGCTCTGCCCCTTACAAGCTACGCTCGCCAACCCCCGTTCAGACACCGCAGATTCTAAAAGTACGCTAATTTGATCGGCTTTAAAAAGATCTAATTATAATTTTAGGGCTCCCAAATTGTCCCCTTTTTGCCCCCAAAGTCTCCTTTTTTAAAAAAGGTCCCCTTTAGTCCCCTTTTATGCATTTTGGTCACACTAGTCCCCTTTTCAGTGACTAAAAAAAAATCACAGAAAAAAAAAAAGAAAAAAATTCTTCAACCTCCTTGTGCAATATTGCGCTGTCCCTGCTAACAGCTTATTACCTCATAAAAAGAAAAATCCTTTTTTATGTTCTTGGAAACAATATGAAATTGTCAGAATTCTCCTATTTATCCTCCATAAAACAAAAAGTAAGGGAGACTTTTCTATTATTACCCACTTTCCCTTTATCAAGGATAGACTTGTCTTAGACAGACCTGTTACTCACATGACCAGTTTTTGAAACCGAATGTTAAAGAATTATCGCAAAATGAAAAAAAAAAAAAAAAAAAACTCAAACTGCATAAAAAAAAAATAAATAAAAGATGCTGTACCAATTCTGGATAAATTACTTTCAAAATATGACAAAATTTATTAAACGGGGCTAAAATATTGAAACTGGATTCCTTTTAAGAATTAAAAAATTGCATAAAAATTCAAAAATTGCTTTACAAATTCTGAATAAACTTCATTAAAAGGAGGGCAACATTTACTATATTGGGCTAAAACATTGAAACCGGATTCTAATGTGGAAAAAATCGCTACATAACACACATATATACGTACAAAAAAAACGGGGGGGGGGGCTAAAATTAGTTACAAATTGAAATCTGACGACACAATCATATTAGGACAAAATTTATTACATTAGGGCTAAAAGTTTGAAACTGAATTTCTTTTATGAATGTCAAAAAATTGCCGCAGAATGCAAAAGAAGGCTGAAATTCACATTAAAAATTTGTGAAAGATTTTTAAAATGTTGTACAAATTTCGAATAAACTTTATTGAAAAGAGGAAAAAAAAATATTACATTAGGCTTAAAAATAAAAATCTCATAAAAGAATGTAATTAAAAAAAAATCCAAAAACTAATTTAGATATACAGGTGGTATCTTCCTGCCAAATCTTGTAGCTCTATGTGCAACAATCTCTTTAGTACACAAACTTTTACCTTTATTATTATAGATGTAGTTTTGTTTTCAATTTTGATGGAGAAGTATATCCAATCTATTAAAGGAACTCTTAATTACAATGTCTTCTTGTTCTTTCCCCCCCTTAGGCTCTCTTCAATATATATTTCTATATTCTTAAAAAAAAAAAAAAAATGTAACTAACTCTGTCACCGCCACTGCAGTTATATGAGCATTGGTAGTACTCATATTATACAGAAATGATTGATAAACACGCTGGTGCAGACAGTTTTTAAATCGAAGAAGAGAGAGAAGACCTTTTTAAGAGCTATTCAATGTTAAAGTTGGTCAAAATCATTCCATTAAAAAAGTTTTACAGCTGAACAAAAGGATAGGAATTTAATCCTGTTTTCTAAGGATATACATTACAAGCCTGTGGTACGCAGACTGCATTTATTTTATTTTATTTTTTGACTAATATTTTTATTTCAATTTTTTATTTGAATTTTCATCATTTTAATAGATATTTTTATTCACATTTAGATAAAGTTATTATTTTAAATTGTTGCCAATTGTAATAACAGCGCAAAAAGTACTATTACCTTTTAATTAAAAATGTATTCGCATGTGACTATTAAAAATAGAAATAAAACTTTACAATAAGAATTCAATGATCACGTTTTAAAAGCAAGAAAATATTTAAAATTTCGTCACAAAAATTGTATCTACACGGGAATATTAAAAAAGAAAGAAAAGTTTTAAAAATTAACATTGATATAAGCTAGTTAAAAGCAATAAATAGAAGAAATTACATAACATTTAAAATGCACAAATAATAATATTGCCAAACAGTTTAAATTAAAAAATATATTCACACGAGAGATTTATTTCGTATTTTGTGGTGATCTTTTTAACCATTGTTGTCAATCCTAAGACAGCGCAAATAATAATTCTCCCTTTCAAACAACAAATGTATTTTCACGTGAAAGTTAAAGAGAGAAATAAATTTTTGGTGAAAATTACGCCAGATTTAAAACGATATATTTAAAATGTGTTATTTAAGACAATTTTAACGTTGTTTAAAAAATTCCAAAAGTCAACGAATCTGTTTGATTTGTTCATTTTATATAGGCTGATTTTCAAATGCTGTTTACTGATCTTATTTAATCAATCACGAAAACAGCCATTAAATGTCTGAACAGCAGCTGATTATATCTTAAAATCCCTCAGTGAAGTTGAAATGAATGGAAATCTGTTTACAGTGAAATCATCACTGGTTGTTTAATTATTATTCAAATCTTTCATAATCTTTTTAAAGTGGATCAAATTACCGTGTTTTTAGAGTCTACAGTGTCTGAACGGAATTTGTCGAGCATAGCTCGTAGGGGGCAGAGCCCCCTATTTTATTAAAAGAAGGATTTTTTGATGGATTTACATGTTTTAGATTGACCTTCAATACGATTTGACTATTTTTTTAAAATCTCTCTCTGTTTATGATACAAAATTTGTAGCTACTCTATCTCAAAACTAAAGCATGGAATTTCATCAAATGCCATATTTAATTAGACTTTAGCACACATAGGTGCTGATTAGGTTTTGGTGTATATGGCCCAACAGGTGGCATTGCTATGTTACATTTTTCACAATTTACATGATAATTATACGTTAGCATCGTTAGGGTGAAATTCAGATTCATTTAATCGTTGACATAAATTGGCACTGATTAGATTTTGGTGTATTTCGTGACAGGTGGCAGGCACTACTAGTTTGCAATTTTAATTATTTCTGTGAAAGCCAGATCATGGCATGTTTGGGATTAAAATTCACCAGATTTTATATGTAAGATGATTATGAATAACTGATGATTCCATATTGGTTTTGATCACTCCCCACGGAGCTTTGCCATACTACACTTTTTCCTATGAACATTATCTTATCCTAGCTTCTATTGTGTAGAAAGAAACTAAATTTTATGTTTGAGGATAATAATTAATAATATATAGTATCTTAATCTAATTTTAATGTTCAACAGGAATCGTTATTATGCTGTGCTCTTTTTATTCACTGATCATTATTTTTTACCTTTAAAGAGAATTATCAAGGTGAATGCCGAAATATTGAATACTTTCTATATTCTTGCAGTAGGATATTTAAATGTGTTTCTATAAAACTGTGTACATTGTTTAATGACATCTTAAGATAGCCTTCTAATATATTTTCTGGGGTAATTTTAAAAATTTACTTGCATATTTAGGAAAATTAGTGCAATGTTTTTACTCATGATTCTTTTTTAGTCTCCTTTTTTAATAAAAATGGTCCCCCGAAGTCCTCTTTTTAAATAAAAATGGTCCCCCAAAGTCCCCTTTTTAAATAAAAATGGTTCCCCAAAGTCCCCTTTTTAAATAAAAATGGTTCCCTTTCTCCCTTTTTGAGGACTAAAATGTGTTGGGAGCCCTGTAATTTTAAAAACAGTGGCGATCTCCCTGTAAACGAGTTTTCATTCATTTTCCTTTGATTGGGGATTTTTAAGGACAAAGCAGCTGCTGTATTTTGCAGCTAATAGATGGATAGTAACACCATCTGATGTCTTTAAAAATGCGGTCATCATTATTTCGAACATCCTTAAGAGATACAATGAGTAATGTTTTTGTCTTTGATTTAAAAAAAAAAAAATTAAATTTGAAAAATAAGTTAATGTAAAATAAATTAAGTAAACAGAGTCTTTGTCTCCTGGTATTTTTTTAACAACGCTAATAAGAAAGTTCTTTTAAATAAGACATTTTAAATGTATCGTTTTAAATCTGACGTAATTTTCACCAAAGTTTTATTTTTCTTTTTAACATTCACGTGAAAATACTTTTGTTTTTAGAAAGAAAATATTCTTTGCACTGTCTTAGAATTCACAACACTAGTTGAAAAGATTATCTCAAAATATGAAATAAATGTCTCGCGCAAATATATTTTTTAATTTAAACTGTTTTGCATTATTATTATTTGGTCATTTCCAATAAGACGTAATTTCCCCTATTTACTGTTTTTAACGCATATTAATGAATTTATTATTTAAAAATTTTATTTCTATTTTAAATATTCACGGGAAAATACTTTTGTTACTAGAAAAAAAATATTTTTATTTGCGTCGCTTTAGGATTGGCAACAATAGTTTAAAACATCATCTAGAAATATGAAAGTCTCGTGTAAATATATTTTTAAATTTGAACTGTTGTATCGTTTTAAATCTGTCATAATTTTCACCAACGTTTTCTTTCTGTTTTTAATATTCACGTGAAAATACTTTTGTTAAAAAGGAAATATTATTTGCGCTGATTTAGAATGCACAACAGTAGTTGACAAGATTATCTCAAAATATGAAATAAATGTCTCGCGTAAATACATTTTTAAATTTAAACTGTTTGGCATTATTATAATTTGGCAATTTTAAATATGACGTAATTACCTCCATTTGCGACTTTTAATTCATAATACTAAATTTATTATTTAATTTTCTTTTATTATTTTTTTTAATTCACGTGTAAATATAGTTTTTATGACGTAATTTTCAATATTTTCCTGCTTTTAACACATAATTATTTAATTGTAATTTGAAAGGGTTTTTTTCGTTTATAATAGCCCGTCTAAATAATTTTTTTATTTCAAAGAAATATTGTCCTTTGCACTGTTTTTAAAATTGGCAACAATTTAAAATAACACCCTTTACTAAAATATGTAAAACATATTCCTCAAAATGCAAAAAAAATTAATTTAAAATGGAAATAAATCCTCAAAAAATGAGTCAAATTAAAAAATAATAATAAAGGCAGTCTGCACACCGGGAACTTCTAATGTATAAAATGATCTAAAAATGATTGAATTCCTATGCATAGTTTTTGCTCCTATAAAACTTTTTTAATGGAACGACTTGACGAACTTTAACGTTAAATATCTCTTAAAATATTGCTTTGATTTAAAAACTGTCTGCTTCAGCCTGTTTGTCAAACATTTCTCTATAACACTACCCATTTTCATATTTTTGTGTGAAGTCGTTTTCTTAATATTAGCGAAGAAAGACCCTAGGTCATAAAAAGTTTGCGGCGATGACAGCTTTAGTTACTTTTTTTTAGAATAAAGAGATTCGTCGCAGTATAATTTCTTCCAATAAAAATAGGCACACAAATACCACTTGGAATATTTCAACTATTACGCGAGCAAAGCCGCGGGTTTTGCTAGTGAAAATAATAGTGAGTCTTCCATAATTCTATAATCTTCAGCGTAACGATTGCTACTACAAATTTTTCTCCACGACTAGGTCGCTTTCCGGCGATTGAAAGCAGTAAGCAAATTTGCTATTTACGAAAACTCTTGAAACAACTACATTTCACAATTCGTTGCGTAATCATGGAATAATTCATTGAAATTCATGACAGTGAAAATAATCCGCCAAGAATTACTATTATCTTTATGTTCTTATTCCAATCCTTTAAAGGTACGAATAGCTTTATTCAACGCCTGTATTTTTCCCCATTTATACTGCACCCTAAAAACTGCATAAGAGTGCTTGAAATCCTAATTTATTGTGTAATAGCATAACTGATAAAAGATTCTCAAATCATAATACAATATACAAATCGAAGAATGTCGAGTTTTCGAGAAATTCTATGTAAAACGCGGTCTAAACCTTGGAGTCTCTTGTGCATGTTCTTGTGTAAATTAGTACTTACTAGCCATTATCATGTGAAATTTGAACAAAAAAGAAAGATACTATGCAAATTTTCACATATTTCTCAACCGTTTCATTTTAGCCGAAAAAAAAATCTTCAAACTGATATTAATTTTAAACATATCTGAGCTGAACGTGCAAACTGCCATTTCGTAGGCTTTTTTTTTTTTTTTTTTGGTTTTGTTTAACCCTTTATGTCCCAAATTATGAATTTATGAAATTTCATCTTATAAAGCATTTTTCGTGAATTTTTGAAAATATAGTAGAAGATTTACAAAATCATTTAATATATGTTAGAAGGATTTTGCCAATTAAAATTAATTAATTAAATTTGAATGTATAGGGATTTTGTGCAATATTTATAACGCCACTCACATCTTTTATTAAAAAAAATTTTTTTTTAGTATTTTGTAGAATTAGGAAATGTACAAATATGATGTCCTTACAATAGAAATATAGAAATATTTCTGAATTGAAACTTTCCTCCGCCCACCAATCTTTCATCGTCGCGAGAAAGCTGAAAAGGTGCAAAGGCAAAAGAAATCATCCTTTTAAAAATATTTTTTTGTTTTGTGCAACCCATAATGCTTTTGGAACAAGATAAAGTAAAGTATCCACAACTCATTCCAAACTGCATTACTACTAATCGACGTATTAAATGAATTTTATAACAAGTTATTTTAATGGTATTTTAAAGTACCGTCGGGGCATAAAGGGTTAATGTGTTTATTTATTTTCTGTCTATTTTATCTTCTCCTTTTCCCTCCTTTTTTTTTTTTTTTTTTTTTTTTTTTTTTTTGTCCTTTATGATAGATTTTTGCATTGATGCACATTCATAGTTATGCGATTTCCCAGGGCACTGCGGTGTCCTGACCTCTACCCTCGCCAACCCAAGTCCAGACCCCGCAGATTCTAAAAACTCTCTATTTTGTTCTTGTTCTGTTTTAAAAGACTGCCCGATATGGAAGACTGAATGGTGTTATTACGTAAATGACGATCTTCTCTAATCGGGTTGCTATTCATTTCTCTTTGACTGGAGGATTTTTAAATTCCCAAGGCTGCTTCCGTGATTGATTAAGTAATATCAATTATACATTTAAAACCCATTTTATATAATGGTTAAATAAAAAAGGTCGCTGTCTCGCGGGCTTTTATATTGACGCTATATTTTTTTTATTTTATTTTATTTATTTATTTATTTATTTATTTATTTTGTAAATGTAACGTAATTTTCACCATTAAATGCCTTTCACGCATAATTAGTATATATATATATATATATATATATATATATATATATATATATATATAATATATTTTCTTTCTTTTTTTAATATTAATGTTATTTCCCATTTAATTCTTTTCGCACTTCAAAATTTAATTATTTTAAAGTTTTATTTCTCTTTTAATATTCACGTGTAAATATATTTTTCGATTGTAATATGTTTGAAAATATTATTGTTTGCGCTTCTATAACGTAGTTTTTCCTCATTTAATTCTTTTCGCACTTAATAATTTAATTATTTTAAAGTTTTATTTCTCTTTTAATATTCACGTGTAAATATATTTTACAATTGTAAAATGTTTTACAATATCATTATTAGGGTTTTTATGACGCAATTTTCCCCCCATTTAAATTTTTCGCACTTAATAATTTAATTATTCTAAAATTTTATTTCTCTTTTAATATTCACGTGTAAATATATTTTTCAATTGTAAAATGTTTGGAAATATCATTATTTGGTTTTTATGACGTAATTTCCCCCCCCCCCCTCCATTTAATTTTTTTCGCACTTAATAATTTAATTATTCTAAAATTTTATTTCTCTTTTAATATTCACGTGTAAATATATTTTTCAATTGTAAAAGGTTTGAAAATATCATTATTTGGGTTTTTATGACGTAATTTTCTCCCCATTTAATTTTTTTCGCACTTAATAATTTAATTATTTTAAAATTTTATTTCTTTTTTAATATTCACGTGTAAATATATTTTTCAATTGTAAAATGTCTGAAAATATCATTATTTGGGTTTTTATGATGTAATTTTCTCCCCATTTAATTTTTTTCGCACTTAATAATTTAATTTTTCTAAAATTTTATTTCTCTTTTAATATTCACGTATAAATATATTTTTCAATTGTAAAATGTTTGAAAATATCATTATTTGGGTTTTTATGACGTAATTCATTTCCCTCCATTTAATTTTTTTCGCACTTAATAATTTAATTATTCCAAAATTTTATTTATCTTTTAATAATCACGTGTAAATATATTTTTCAATTGTAAAATGTTTGGAAATATTATTACTTGCGCTTTTTTTTTTTTTTTAATTTGGCAACAATAGGTTAAAAAAAAAAATGACTTTTTCGAAGTATGATGAAATAAATCGCCATTGAGATACTGAAATTTTGAATAAAAAAAGAAAAGCTAAAAAATTTTTTAAAAATTCAAAAAATGGTTGAACTTTGCAGACATCAATCTAGTCCAATATATGCTTGCAAAAGATGGTTAAACTGTTATGCGTAGTTTTGATACTATAAAACTTTTTAAACTGAACTACCAAGACCAATTTCAACTTTAAATTGCGCTTAAAATAATTCTTCGATTTAAAAACGGCCCGGTTCAGAGTTTTTATTATACATTTTTCTATAAAACTGACAGTTTTGGGCAGTTTTCATGTTTTTATATGCCATAGTCTTTTTATTATAATCTGAAAAAATCACAGGCTCACAATAAATTTCATTACGGCAGTAGTAGCGGCAACAGCGTTAGTTACTTTTGTTTTAGCATTGAGATAAACAACTGCATGGTGAAATATGAAATTGATTAGAAGTGCGTAATTGGAAAAACCAGTATAAACCCGATTTAACGATTTCTTAAATTGAACTACAGATTTTAATGGTCCGGATTTATTTTTTTTCTTTTAATGTTCAATTATCCTTGTTTTAAAGATTGTTTTTTCCATTTCAATGATAATTTTGATGAATTTTAATATTTTAAACTTTCTTTTTTTTTTTTTTTTTTTTTTTTTTGTTACATGAATTGTCAGCATTTTATCTATGTTATTTGAAGAACTCAGATGATAAAGGTGTTTTTTTTTTTTTTTTTTTTTTTCAAATACTAATTTAATTTTAACAGATGGTAAAGGACCATTGAGTTATCTTCAATCATAAGATTAACTTTTTTTTTTTTTTTTCCACATACCACCTTTATCATTAGAGGCTCTTCATTTATCTATTCACCGATGTATGATGAGGAAGAAGTTGATACAGAGGAATTGAAATCACCTTGTTATGGTTTTTCTAGCCAGAATTTTTTATTTAAAAGTTAGCTGAATTATTTTTCTCACGTTCCCCTTTGTGAACTACAGAATTCTAGAATTCAGACCAAGGTTTTCAGATTTACTGCCCGGGTAGGTACCCATTTTCCCCACCGGGCTGGGTTTTTTTACCTTAAAAAACTCGGGGTTTGTAGGGGGGGGGGGGGTTATCAAATAAAACAACATTTTGGAATATTAAGTACTTCTTGAACGAAAAAATACAACAGTGAAATGTTTCTTTACATATAAACATACATGCACAAAATCTTGGCTATCAACTATCGTACAATATTTATTAGATTTATTATTTTCATATACAGTGAGTATTCTTTAACTTGAAATTGACGGACCAAGAAAAAAATTAGTCATATAACTGATAAAAGAAAATAACTGTACAAAGTATTAAAGAAAAGTATATTTTAATATCAGAACAGCTGCTGTGTAATAGCCCGGAGTCCGCCTCTTGTTTCTTTGTTGGTCATTTATAACCACTTTATGCTTAATTTTTGAAAATTTAGAGATTAAATATAAACAACAACAACAACAAAAGTTTTAAAGAGAAAATCAGCACTCCAAACATTATTTGTAAAAAAGAAAAAACAATAGGAGAGGGGGAGAGGAAATTTGTAATTAGCAAACGGTAAATACATAAATTTTAAAACAGTAAAGTAAATATTAATTTTTTTAAATATATATTTCGAAATTACAGCCAAAAAAAGAATCTGAGATTAAACATTTTTAAAAACAACAACAAAAATAAATAAATAAATCCAGATGAACAAATTTAAAATCGGCAACAAAGAAACAAGATGGCGGACTATGGCGGATACGGTAGCTGTTCCTTAACCTTTACGAAAGGATATTTCTTGAAATTAAATATGAAAAAATATGATACTTTTATAATTAAATAAAGCAGATTCCCAAAAGAATCACTCTAGTTTAGAGTTTAGAAGCTTAGAATCCAAACCAAAACTTTTTAGATAAGTATAGTTTTGGTTTAGATTTGAAGAAGTTATAGTTACATTATATCTTACTTCTGTTGTTATGGAAAGTTTCGGTTTAGAAGTTTAAAACCAAACCAATACTAATATTTTTGTAGTATGTTTTGAGAGTACCTATTTAATTTGTCTGTCAGTATCATTCTTTTTTATATCTAAATAAACAAGTATATTGTAAAAATAGTTAACAGAATAAATTCCTCAAAGTAAAAATAAAAGTTTAATTTTATTAATACAAGAAAGCAGTGGCACCAACTTTTGTGAAATATTGGGTAGACACAAAACAATTTTAGAGGGTCGTTTGCCCAAACGAACCTCAAACCAAAAGAAATATTTCGGTGAATTTGTCCTTGTGTTTTAAAGCAATATCGACCCTTAGCTGTAATGTCCTTCCGCATTTCGAAAAACCAGGAACGTGCGAAGAGAAAACTGCGCCCGGGGCAAAGTTTCAATTTGCCGCCCCCACCCCCAAATTTTCTTTGTCACAGGTGTTAAAAAATTAAAAAGTGCAGAAACAGAAACAAATTTTACTGAATACATATTTCGCGTTTATTTTGAAACTTTAGGTTTAATTTTAATTCGAAAATTGAAAAAAAATAAATAACACAAGAGAAAATTGCAGTTATATTTTGGCAAGCGGAATCCGGAAAATGAGTGTAGAAAAAATGTATCTAACAGCACAGTATAACAGTTTGGAACCATGGAACCCTTTTATATTCCAAGAAAGAAACCCCATGCTTTTTTGAGAGTATATGTTTTTGTCACAAGCACAGACTCGGGAAAGAGAAGGTTAACAAAGGAGATTAAGACAAAGACCCAAAACAAGTTTTGAAAAGAAAGAAGGCCTTATTCATAAATTTTGTATTTCGGTGTGTGTTTGTGGGGGGGGGGGGGGTAAAGGACAATGCAATAACTTTGAAACGAAAAATGTACGTACTTCCATTGGGGAAAAAATTCCCAATATGTAAATATACATTTTTTTTTGTTTTTGTTTTTGTTTTATAAAAAAGAAGAAAAAAAGAAATTTGATAAATTTGGCGCCCCCTCAATTTCCGCTTCGCCCTTCACTTCCCACGGCCCTGCTGAAAATGATACGAATGTCATTGCGGTATTATATTGTCTAATGCAGCCATACTCAACCTGCGCCTGGCGATCTTTTACGTATGGCCCCACACATATAATCGTTAATCCATATTTTAAAAATTGAGATGTTCATAAAAAGTATTTAAGATCTTAACCCCTTCAAGGGCGGTGGTTCGTTTTTGGGCCACTTATTTTTAATCCCTAAATGCCACATTGGCCCAGAGTAATGAAATGAAAAACTTCCTTTTATTAAGTACGTGAACAAACGCTTTTGCCTATTTTGAAATAAATTTGTTTAAAGATTCTGGTGTCATTCACTCATTTCAGCATTTTGCAAATAGAAGTACCTTGCCCCTGAAAGGGTTAAATGTTGTTTTATATATTTTTATAGGAAGACCAAATCTGCCCTGTTACTCATAATTAATTTTAAATTACGGGAAAATTTCCGAAATGTCGTTTGCTTAGTCAAAAGCTCTTTTGAAATGTAGTTGTGTTTGTGCTACACTGGTGTTTATGTATTTTTTATTAATCTTCAACACTAATCAAACGTCATTTCAAATTAATTAATGCACTATATGTTTCTATTGCACTATGTGTTTCTATATTAAGAAAAAAAACAAGTTTTTGCATTGGGCAAAAGATTGATTTATTAGAGAAAATCTCCTGTTTTTTTTTTTTTGTTGTTGTTGTTGTTGTTGTTGTTTTTCTTCTTTAGAACCTGGAAATTCTGCATTGTTATATTATTACATTTTATACTTATTATATAGCTAATACAGTTTTAATTTTGTGGTGAATTTAACAGATAATATAGCTAACGATTATGATGACAAATTAATAACAGGATTAAAAGCATGTCAAAGGATACGTTTTCCTTGTGTTTATATGTGCCTCACGTGTGTTCACAACTACTATACTAGTGGGGCACATGTGAACACTTTTTTGAATTTATAAAACTATTAAAAAATGTAAGAAGTACTAAAATGGTGGTTAAAAAAATTACCATGTGTAAGAAAAAGTTTTCATTACTATATTGAGTAATTTTTGCACAGATAGAAATTAACCCAATTATGAGAAAAAGCTATATTTATGTGAACTGTTCACATATGCCCTCCTTTCCCCTATCTCTTTTAATGTGTGTTTAAAATTTCATATCCGAAAGTTAATCGTATGTGGAGTTATAGCAATCGATATCAGGGTCTCATTTTCATGCAATTTGTCAACAAAATGTACCTGAGCCCTTTTTCCAATACGTTTATTAATAAACGTATTTTTTTTTCTATGCTGGAATCCTGGTCCGGACATTTTTCGTCCAGTTGAAAATTTACATCTAATATGATTTATTTACCAATTACAATAATTGTGTTAAAATTAATCTAGTGTAATGACGCATCCAGCGATTTCTGGAGTTCCATTACCTGTGATTTATTCTGTTGAGCTGAACCAGGTTTCAGACCAGATGCTATAATCATTAAGGTTAGCTGGGTGAAAAAGTTCCACCTGATTCGTCCGGGATAGCTCAGATGGTAGAGCACTGGCGACTTCAGCCAGGAGATCCCTGGTTCGAATCCTGGTCCGAACATTTTTCGCCGAGTTGAAAATTTACATCTAATATGATTTATTTACCAATTAAAATAATTGTGTTAAAATTAATCTAATGAATGAATGACACCGGAATTTACAAACAAATTTATTTGGAAATAAGAAAAAAGTATATTTCACATACATAATAAACCTAAAATTTGTTTACCAAAATTTTGATGCCATTGTGGCATTTAGGAATTAAAATTAAGTGGTTTCATAAACATACCTCCGCCCCTCAAAGGATTAATTAGGGCAGATTATACAAAAGGCTCTAACTTAAGTGAGTCGCGTAGCAATAAAGTTTGAGAACAGCTGAGACAATTTGACCAGGGAAATGCCCAACGACTTACAATTAACCCTCCGCCTTACCAGATGAGTCCAATGGACACGATCGGTACATTCAAAATATTTATTCAAACCAGAAATTTCTTTAAAATAAATTAAATATATAAATCAGACAATAATAAGTTAAATAAATAAGTTAAACAATTTTAAATAAAATTTCTGGTGTAGAATATTTTTATAAAACTTGAGTAAATTTTCCGGTAGTTCTAGGGTTAAGTTTGAAGAGTTGAAACGAGAGAGAAAATTTCCTAATAGTTTCATTTAAATCTGACTGAAGTTGGATTGTGATTATTTTTAATTTCTTATTAGTATTTAGTCGGCTAAAATATTTTTAAAACAAGAAAGGAAAATCATACGTGAAGAATAGATCGTGAAACAGTTTTCGACACATCCAAAATATTGCAACGAATCGATCGTCACCGTTTAAAAATACGAAATCAGATTTAAGGAATTACCGTTTATACCGCCGGAACGCTACTCGAATTCTTTTCTGCATCCTTGTATATGATCTATAGATCTGTATATGCACCATATAGTGTACTAAAATTTAACTTAGTTATAAAGCGCATAACACAGTCAAAAATTAACTTACAGTTATTTCCACCAATAGGCAGAAATGCACTCGACCGAATATAAACAAATATATTAAAACAACTAAATTATTTTATGTGGCCCTGTAAATGAATGATAAATATTCTTTGCACATAATATTCTACAGAAAACATGTTTTAGTGCACTTCGTAAATGCATGTCAATTTCATTATGGTTGAAATAGTGTAACACCATTAAAATACACCGCGAACGATTTTTCTTCATTGACCATAATGTAACGGCATTCTTTTGAGTGTCCCTGTGAACGAACTATATATGCTACACACCCCATTTTCAACAGTTAACATGGCATAGTAAACTTTAATAACATATATCAACTGCATGGCAACTCAGTAAATTTACGACAGACAGACATTGCGAAGCACTTTTCAACTATTAGTGAAAATGTCAACAAGGAATGGAAGAACAAATGTTTCACCAACACGTTCCAATCATTTGCAATTTAAAACGGCTTTTAATAAATGAGTTTTTAATCATTACTAGTAAAGAACATCACAGCGGAGAAAATATGCCTCAAGAAATATTAAAATTACGTGGTAAACAGCTTTTCTATTACAACACATACCACGAATTTGCGTAAAGGATTTGCATAATTGACATGCGGTGTAAGAGAGATACATCTCTACAACATTGTTGATCTACAGCCGTTGGACAAGAACCGGCTACAGACACAAGGAACTTGCTACCTTGCTACCTCTGCAGCTTCAAATCGAAATGGCTGAGACAAATCAGTTCAGAAATGAATTCCGAATCGGCTAATGACTACCTTCAGCAGGATCATTAGAAGGTTACCCACGTGTACAGGTCTGTCTCCGCCAGAATCGCTTTCGTATCACGATTAATACGAAATTAGATACGGAACTTGAACTAGTAATGCTTAAAGAAAAAGACGTAGTTACAACGATGCGGTTGGGAATCAGGAAAAAGGATTGTATTGGTTAACCTTCTGGAACTACAGTAGACTTGACTTAATTAATGATACCATTTATTAGTATCTTGAATAAGGGGCTGTACACAGGGATGTAGTGGGGTGGGTGGGGGTATACGCCGTATACTCTCTGTTTCTCAAGAAAGCTATAGTATATATACACTATGGTATACCCTCTGCCTTGAGCGTATACCCTCTGCTTAGAACGTATACCCTCTGTTTTTTTACGACTACACCACTGGCTGTACATATATAACGTTATCAACTTTTTGGCAATTTTGGACCAACCTCTCCTCACGATATCAGACCTTATCATCCCTCGACCCCCCCCCCCCCCCCCCCCACCGAATGATATCATTATCAGTGTCCAAAAATTCTTTTTATTGTTACAATTTTTTCTTTGTTTTTCTTTTTATATATTTGCAATGATATACAAATGCAATTATATATTTATCATTCGCATATCTTATTGATTTAAATGAAGATAAGAAATTAATAAAATATCCTTATTATATATGAAACAACGTTATATCAAATAACACTAAGAAATACTTACTGCTTAAAAGTATTTAATAATAGCTTTTTGTTACATCATGTATACAACAGTAATATTGTCTTATTGCACTTGTCCCCTGCACGAGGGTAAGCTTCAGAACTTCTTATAAACAAAACATGTGGACGCCATCCTTTTCCATTTTTTTACTAGTACACATAACAAGTGTCATTTCGAGCCTGCTTTCTCTAATTTACAAATTATATATGTGGCAGAAGAACAGGAATGGCGAACGTTGGAATGAAAATAATTTTAAAATCACTTAAGAGTTTTAATAATAACTTTGTATTTTCATAAAAATAGATAACAGACTAAAAAAAAATAAAAGAACAGATTATATTGATGTAAAGAAAAAATAACCAAAAACGAAAATTTTGTTGCATCAAAAATGATAACGATATCAAAAGACAAATCCCCCCTCTCCCTAGAGATATCTTACGATATCAAGTGCCATACCCCCACCCTCCGCCCTAAGGTGATTGATAACTTTATATATGTACAGCCCCTAATAAGACATTCTTTCTGTGAAATCGTCTGCCGTATAGAATACTTATCTACCACAGTTCTTTAATAGAGACGAGATGGGCTCAGGCCGACACCGAAATGGGCTCGATTTTTATACCAGACTTCGGGCTCGGAATTTTTATTCATTCACACATTGAAAAAGATTTAAAAGAAAAAAAAAGTTGGCTATTTCAGAAATAAGAATGTAGTCTAAGGTCCGTAAATTGTTTTGCAATCCTTTAAAAATCAGTATGAAAGGCAATTGAATTGTTATTGATGTGATACAAGGAGAAATATTCTATCTGATTCTAAAGACTGCACGATCAGTGTTAATAACAAAAGAAGCCGTGGGATATCCTTTGTCTATCCTCGCTTTCGGTTTGTAGTCCTTTTCCTGAATGACTGAAAAACAGAACTCATGTGTTTCTGCCATAGTTGTGCAATCACATTTTAAAAGAATAAGAATATAAAAAAGAATACGAATTGTGACTTCTGCAGATTTCTTAAAATGTTTGGGTATAACTAACAAATTGGCTATTTTAACTCTTTGAGGTCTGAGCTATTTCAACCGTCTATCTCCCTCTGAACTGAGGATACTTGGACTTGGTACTTTTCATGATTTTTTAAAAAATACTTGGAAGATATGTATTTTAATATATTTTTTATGATAAACTTCAAACTCAGGCCGTTTCAAACGCAAACTGTTCTTATTCATAATCAAGGAATTACCTAAATGTAGTAAAAAGTAATATTTAATAAGAAATTATTGAAAAAACATGTTTTATATATTTTTAAAAAGTTCCGCATTTTTTAACATAAAATTTTAAATAGATTTGAATAAAAACTTACCCAAATGTTGTACAAATATCTAAAAATAGGTTTTATTTGTATTTAAACATTATTTAGTAAAATTTGCTTTTGTATGATACATTTCAAAGCACAAAGAGCAACATCACAAGGTTCACAATAAGTTCGAATTAAGCTCTGATTCTAGATATTTTCATATACTTACTTCTGTTTAGTGTTGCTATCTATTTTTTTTTTTTTTTCAAAATTAAAGGCTTGTAGATATTATCTGAAAAGACCGCGAACGTATATAGTAGGTACTTTTATAGCTAAGAGAGTTAAAAGTTGATTCAAGAGACTCTCAGGCTTAGTCCGCTTCACTGAAAATCGCAACCCGAATGACACTCGGCCTTAGACCTCAAAGCGTTAAAGAGATTTTCAGGGACATGAAAATCTCGAAATGTTGTCGTGAGGAGGTATTTAGCATTAATACTTATTTCTATGTAGGAAGATATTTTTAACCTTTAACTGATGTTACCGGTCTCTCAGACCGCGGCTTTTCTCAATTTTTATAGTTTAACTTGCAATTTTCAGTTTAACTACAAACACTACCGAAATTTTGTTCCATTTGGAACTTTAGTACTATCACCCGGAGACTTTTGAATAGGTGCATTTTAATTATAACAGTCCTGTGCAAAAAGTTTAATACAAAAACACCATCCTATGAGTTAATCGTACCTTTTATTCATCTTTCGTTACAGCGGTCTCACAGACCGCTTCACACTAGTTATGTGACAATTTCTGTGACATCAGTTAGAGCTTAAATTAGAAAATTAATCTTGAAACAGTTTTAAAAAATGTTCTTAGCAACTCTCTACTGCGTACTTTTGGTATGGGGCCGGGGCTCTGATGATACAGAATGTTTCGATGTCGGGCGGGCTCGGATTTCAAATAGTCTTTACTATCGTTAAATGGAGGTTCGACCGTGGTTTATGTACAAATTGAAATTTAGTTATTGTACCGCGATAAATTTCGTAAACAAATTCTGAGGGTTTTTTTTTTAATTTATTATTTAATATTTAAAGAATTCGAGGGCTCATTTTTTGAAGCTCTTGAAAATTATCGTTAAATAGAGGAACACATTAGATAAATTAAAACTAAATAAAAGTTCATTGTTAAATTTTTAAAAAAATAATTACCACTTCGAATATTTAATTAGATTTTGCTTTTGATAGCATGGACTTTTAGTTATTCTGAAAGTATTGCATAAATCTTAATCCATATAAAACTTTATTAAGTTCTTTTTTACCCTCTTTAGTGATTCCCCGATTTGCCGATACAGGCTAAAGTTGGTTTCGCCGTAAAAAGGACAATGCACTCCGATTTTGATCTCGAATTATTTTAATTCATCTTTTAACTGATCCCTCAATGAAAGACAAAATCATCTGCAAAAATCTCAAACTTTGAAATTTAATAACTGTGTCAATTTTTGTAGTACAGATGTCAAACTTTCTGTGTACACTTTTACTAAATATAACTATGGGGACTGGGGGACCGTACAAAAAGTTAGATTTCGTAATTTTTATAAAATTGATTTTTTACTTTAAATAATGCCACTACATGAATATTTACCTCATTTGAAACGTTTTTGTAATTGAAACTATAGGTCTATACGACCAACGGTTGAGAAATTAAAGGTCGGCGATAGGTAACACATTGCACACTGTATATATGTATATATATGTTATGTTTAATTATTGGTTATAAATATATATATATATATGTGTGTGTATATATATATATAATATATATTTCTCTTGTTTCTGAATGATTTGTTTAAGAAAAGATTATACAATGTAAATGCAAAGCTGTTCTAACTCCATACCCAAAAATCATATTAGTTATCAATTTAAAAATTTGACTTTTTAAAAATGTTATTATCATTCAAAACATTATATACATAGCTGTTGTTTTAGAAATGGAAGTAAACCATCATTGCAAGTTTGGAACAAATGAAATAGAAAAAAATTGCAAAGTTGTTTAACATAATACTTGTTGCATGAACAATGCGTAAGAAATATTGTTGTACACCATTTACTGAACTAATATACATTTATTGTTTTTTAGAAATCATTAAATTTATTTAAATTACAATTGAACGTAAACGAGCTTGTTTCTCTTTTGTGTACTTCCTGACAGATGTGGTTGTGGAAATTTCAATACAAACTTCGCTTTTTGTACGACGGAAATGTCGTCTGTTTCAGGAAAATTGTAGGTATTGGAGCTGAATTCTTTCTCATGAATTTATCTGAAAGAAACAGAATCGCAGAATGATTATTGGGGCACTTATGTACTGCTCATATCTGCCCCAACTAGTCTGTTCACAAGTATCCCACATGTCTGCTACAGTTGGATTGATAAATCATTAACATGTCTCAATTTTAAAAGAACAGCACTAAAATGGCTTTCGTTTAACATTAAAATTAAAAATCCAATTTTTTGACCTGTTGAAGGTGTCTGTCTCCTTTAAAGCACTTTGAAATTTCTTTATATACATAAAAATTGGGAACAATAGCATGTACGACCAGGTTTCGATTATATGTATCATGATATATACCCGATATTTATTTTTAAAACATCATGATATTTGATATTATCTGTATTTTCATATATTTGATATTTATTTTCAAAATTTTATTTCGTATGGTATTTTTTACATTATCAGTCCAAACAAGTCTATTGCATTTATAAATTTCTGAAAATTTCAGATCATTTCATGATCATTAGTTGTGAAATTATCCTACCTGGATAAGTACTATAATTTGTATCGCGAAATGAAATTGCATTTTGCAAGCTCTGCATATATATAAAAATTAGGGATGTAACGAATATTCGGCCACTATTCGGTATTCGGCCTATTCGGCCCTTTTGCCGAATATTCGGCCGGCCGAATATTGAACAGATATTCGGCCGAATACCTGTGGCCGAATAGTAAGACATTTGACCGAATACCTGTAGCCGAATAGTGGCATATTTGGCCGAATATTTTAAGATATTTGGCTAGATATGTTCCAGAAAATCAAAACAAAATATGATTTTAAATATTTTCGACAAATAATATTAAAAAATTATGCCTAAATTACATTAATTATTATAAGAAAAAGATCTCATTCTGAAATATGGGGTGGAGGAAGTATTATGAGGGGCTTGTCAATTTTGAGAGAAAGAAAAGAGAAAAGTATATCTTGGTAGCAGAAAAGAACATATAATATTTTAATGGAATGAATAAGTATATTTTAAGACAGTAACTTTTTTTTTTTTTTACATACAGAGTGTAAATTTACTAAGTTTATGTTGCATGAAAAAGGATATAAAAAGACAGAGGACACATGCAAGTTCTTATTTTTAGGGGGTGAAAGGATTTTACTAAAATAAAAAAAAGTTTCATTTTTACAGAGGTAATGAGTTCTATTTTAGATAGTATATATATATATAAATTACTAGAACTATCTATGGATTAAATAAAAAATTATGAATTAAATTATTATTTACATTTTTAAAAGTCATATGTTATCTTTAAAGTATTTTTTAAGACATTTAAAGTATTACAAAAAATACATTCAGCTGTTATGATTTTTGAAAACTCAAACAAAAAATTAATTTCAATTAGTCCTTAATTTAATTTTTTATTTTAAAATTGAAAAAAAAATTAAACAATTAAAATAAAAGTCATTTATATTAAAGTCAGTATTCGGCCGCCGAATATTCGGTATTCGGCCTAAAACTTGGCCGAATATTCGGTATTCGGCTATTCGGCCAAATCACTATTCGTTACATCACTAATAAAAATTAGGAACAATAGCATGTATGACCATGGTTCGGTGATATGTATTAAAATATGTATATAGAGAGAGATTGATAGATATTGATATATATCGTGATATATGTACGAGATTTATTTACGAGATTTATTTTCAAAACATCTTTCCGATCTTTTCACATATTTGATATTTATTTTCAAAATTTCATTGTGTATGGCATTTTTCATATTTTCAGTCCAAACAAGTGTAAATAAATTTTCTTCTAATATTATTGACTGTGTTGTTCCATGGATAACGAGATTTTGCTATGGCAGTGATCTTTTTTACAGGGGAAAAAAATCCTTTCCAATGACTTACGTTTGTAGCAAAATTTTTAAATGTAGAAATGTAGAATTAATAATAATGTGGAACAGTATTTACTTAGAACAGTCACTGAAAGATAAACTGTCAAGATTTAAAAATAATCTTTTCTGATTTTGTTTTTGTTGAGTTTAAATTGCATTACAGATTAGGAATGAAAAAGCGGGCAAGATTACATTTATGTTTACATTTTTCAATAAAAACAAATTATTTTATATTTAAAATTTTGTTCTATAAAATATAAATTTTCTGGATACTTGACACTAAATCCTATAGTTTTGTTGTTGCTGTTGTTGTTGTTTTTCAGTGAGTGTAAAAAGGAAATTGTGTCTGTTGTTAAGTAATTGATCCTCAGTTTAGGCAAGTGACAAAAAGAAAAATATACTTAGAATATTTTTTTTTATTAAGTTATCGTGGAGTTAAGTACAATATGTTTTAGTTTCTAATTTATATTAATCCTGAAAATATTTATAATCATCAATAAGCTTACTATTTTTAAAATATTGGATAACCAGGTGTCCCAAAAAGGAGTGACTGATTTTAAAATTCAATAACTTCCAAACGGTGACAGATATTAAAAAAATTCTTGCAGGAGGGTTATGCATAAAGTCAAAAGTTTTATTACAGTGATTTTCGATTTTAGTTCGAATTACAAACAATAGATGGCGCTGTAAGCAATAGTCGCTAAAAACAGGCTCGATTTTTGGCCCTTTCTGTTGTTCCATGCAGAAAAAGGAGATGGAAATGTATTATCCGGGCCACGAAGTACCAAAAATCGAGCCTGAATTTAGCCTCTATTGATCGCAGCGCCATCTATTGTTTGTAATTCGAACTAAAATCGAAAATCACTGTAATAAAACTTTTGACTTTATGCATAACCCTCCTGCAAGAATTTTTTTAATATCTGTCACAGGGTTGTCTTGGTTTTAACCATGGCGGTTTTAACCAGTGGTTTAAACCGGTTTTAACCGTCCTGGTCAAAATCAATTTTGACCATTTTGACCACTGAAATTGACTATTCAATTTATTTACTTCTAATCAAATATGTTTTACTAGCATATGTTACAAACTAAGTTAACATTTGTTTAAAATGTCATAATATAAGTAACATAACACCAAGATACAACACAAATGTTTTAATTATTTTTTATACACAAGCTCTTTTATTTTTTTTATGCAAGTTGTGTTGAATTTAAAAAATGATTACAAGTAACAAGTTTTGCAGTTGTCTCTAAACTTAGATGGTTTCGTAATTTATTTTGGATTATTCCAAATTTAGAAAACAATCTTTCAATTGGTGATGAGCTGGCACAACAGTTCATTAGATGTAATGTGAATTCAACAAATTTTATATCAATGCCTTTAACCTTCTTTATTGCTGCGCACCAGGCATCAGGCCCAATTGTTTCTCTTACACTTTCAGAAAAATAGGATTTTGGTTATGGTGAGGATTCTGCTTGAAATACAATCACAAGAGGCAAAAAGGTAGGATCAATATTATCGTGTAACCACTGCCTTGCTATTTTTTGCTTCTCTTCATCAATACTTTTACTCATGTAGACAGGATTCAGCATATGAGCCAGAAAATGGACTGGGGTAACATTTTCCTTAATTCGAGACTATCATTTCAGAATAAGTTTCAAGATCTTTTTCTTTTAGCAATCTTAACCATTCGTCGCATGCATCGGATATAGTAGCATCTTCTTTTTTAAGTTTATCTAAAGCAAGGGAAATAGGCTTAAGTTGATTTTATAAATGTCTTACCTCTTTGTATACATTGTTAATGATTTTAACAATGCTATCATCAATATTATCTTCATGCTCATCTGCAATTTTTCATTTCAATAACATGCTTCATTATTGAATTAATTTTGTTTGTGTTTGTTTTGTAATATCTTGTCCTACAAGATTCAAGTAATGTGCAGCACATCCATAAGAAATAAACAGTTCGTCTCTATATGCATTTTGAAAATCGTCTCTCATGCATTTCATCTTGTTTTCATTGTCACTTAACTTACACAAATTCTTACTTTACAAGCAAACTTGTTTTCTACCTCTTCTTTAGCATCAGCTGCTAGTTTTAAACAATACTGGGCACTTTTTTTTTAGATGTCCCTGTATCAACAGCTGAAAGGAAGAATGATTTTTTTTCCCTGTTGATACACTATTAACAATGATAGGACAATTATGGATCTAGCTTTCTTATTGTATTGCATAAGCATATTTTACTGATGAGCCTCCTTAACTTATCAGTGTATTATTTTTTTAACTGCCTGTTACTTTTATTACTTATTAAGTTACTTTTAATTGCAAAGAAAAAATAATTATTAAAATTAAGAACATTTTTAACCGTTTTGACCATTTCTGACCACTTTTGACCAATTTTGGACGGTTAAAACCACTTTTATCCAGTGTCCTGGTCAAAATCAATTTTGACCGGTTAAAATTACAACCCTGTCTGTCACCGTTTGGAAGTTATTGAATTTTAAAATCAGTCAGTCCTTTTTGGGACACCCGGTATATAAAAAATATCAAGATATGTACTAACCAGAGTAATCTTAAGATACACATACATTAAAACACATACATACACATACATATCAGACTTAAAGAACATGTTGGCGCCTTTAAAAATGGAAGATTGAACTCTGAATTGGTACAACATGCATTTGAAACGGACCACACCCCAGCCATCGAAAATTCTTTAATTTTGAAGAGAAATTGCAACACTTATCATTATAGATTATTCATGGAGTGCTGGTTTACAAAATTATACCCTTATACACTCAACGAATCCGGTGCATCACGATGGAATATTTTTTGTTTTTAAATGATTAACTTTAACTTTGATTTTGACTGAGTCCAGGACATGTTTCGATATTCTGCTATAGTTGATATGTGTACTGATGAGGCTGTGCGTTTGCACAGCGAAACGTCTTTTGTATATATTTTTAGTTTTTAATTAAATGTTTTTATATATGTTTATATATTTTAATTTAATTGTAGTCAAGCCTGTCTAATGTATGTAAATTAATTCAGAGTAATCGTATCTATCTAAAAATACAGAGTTAAAATTCATATGAATAGACAGATACTAACAAGTCTTCCGAACTATTTTCTATTTATTTTTAATTTATATAGAATATTATATTTACACACGCTTAACATTTGAGAACTTTTCGCTAATTACAGCATATCTAATACGCTCAAATTCCTGAGAATATTAGTTTTTTTACATTATTTTTTTTATCACAAAAGAATTAGAATAGAACAATAATTTTTCAAAGTATTTTAACGGTTTCTTTATGGAGTGTTATTTTTTCTATTTCAGTTTCTTAAAATTTACTATCCCCGAATAAGTTTAGTTAAAAATTTCCAAAGACTAAAAAAACAACATTAAAATAGGAATATAGGAACATAGGAACAATTTTAAAATAGTAACACTATTTTAAGAATTATTTATTTTCAGAATAATAACAATAATAAACAGGATTGCATTAGTTTTTCATAATGGAATAGGAAGCTGAGAAAACAAGAAATACTGGTCTAAAATAACAAAGATTTTAATAAAAACTAATTACAATTTTGATTGCTATTAAAGAATAGTAAAACAAAACAAATGATACTGCAAAATAAAATTTAATAATTCAATGTAGAACTTTTTTTTTTTTTTTTTTTTGGTCATTGTAATATTTTTTAGGAATTTCTTATTAACCTTTGAAAATGTTGTTCTGTAAAATGTTTAATGCTATACACGCAATAAATTTTGTATATGACGTAACGTAAATTCATTTCAATGAATTCCTGTCCCTTTTAACTTTTGAACATTAGACAGAACAGGGGAAAATTGGGAGGTTGTTTACAAATTTCGATATAGCGGGTATTTCAAAAGTTCAGTGTGAAAGTAAAACAGGATAAAAAAATATCTATCCGTAGAGAGACATGTGGAGACATGTGGTTTGCAGATAAGTGTTAAGCATGGTATGGGTTTTTGCATGACGCCCACAATAAAATTAGTTCAAAATCTCGACAGTGGAGGGCGCTATTGCAGTTAATTCCATGAAGTAATTCCATATTGCTCCCACAACGCAAGATTTGGATACAAAAAAGTGTATATGCAGTATTTATGTTGTTGTATCGAAATCTTACGTTGTGTGAGCAGTATGGAATTATTTCATGGAGTTAACTGCAGTAGCGCCCTCTATTGTCGAGATTTTGAACTAATTTTGTTGTTGGTGTTATACAAAATGCCATTCCACGCTGAATGCTTATCTGCAAACCGTATGTCTCTCCGACTAATAGATCTTTTTTTTTTATCGCGTTTTACTTTCGCACCGAACTTTTGAAACACCCGGTATATCAATCCTGTTTATTAAAAATGACAACGTTTAAGTATACTACTGCGATAAAAAAGTACCCGGAATGGTGGCATAAAACAAAAGGTACCAATTTATTGGTCAAAATTTATTGCATCTCTTGCAAAGATATCTCCTCCGACTGCAATGCACTTCTGCCAATTTCTTTTCCAATCATCAAAACATGCCTTAAAATCATTTTTGTGAAACCCCTTCAGAGTTCGTAGAGAATTTTCTTTTATCGAATTAATGCACTCAAAATGGTGACCACGAAGAGGCAATTCCAACTGTGGAAATAAGAAAAAGTCACACGATGCCGTATCAGGTGAATAAGGAGCTTGTCGAGCTGTAATTATTGAACGTTTAGTTAAGGCTGTGCTTAACTGCTCTGCTCAACAAGCGAAAAACGTTTTGACATATTTACAAATTCATTTTTTAACGGATAGATATAAAATTGGAAAGCCTGGCCATGAAAACGATTTGGAATGGAGCTGTTTTTTCCATTTTTTGATCAATCAATTACCTATTGAGTTATAAGCGAATTCAATCACGTGACAAACCCGTTTTTCGCCCGCTCTTGAGTGCTCTTTCTCCCTTCGCGCGGAAATTCGGTTCAAAACGCCCACTTTCACATTATTTTCTGAAAGATATATTGCGTTTGCAAAAAAAAAAAAAAAAAAAAAAAAAATGGAAAAAACAGCTCAATTACTTAGTTTCTGAACAACAACACCAGCTAGTTTCATTCATTTTCGAACAAAAATAAATTAAATCTTATGTCAGAAAGTTGTCCTTTTCGATTTGAGAACACCCTTAAGAACTCACGAATTTCTTAAAATTTACTATCCCCGAATAAGTTTAGTTAAAAATTTCCAAAGATTAAAAAAACAACCTTAAAATAGGAATATAGGAACATAGGAACAATTTTAAAATAGTAACACTATTTTAAGAATTATTTATTTTCAGAATAATAACAATAATAAACTGATTGCATTAGTTTTTCATAATGCAATTGGATTGCATTAGTTTTTCATAAATTGCACTGTGAGAAGGCGCATTATCGTGGTGCAAAACCCGTGAGCTTTCTCGCCACATTTCAGGCCGTTTTCGAGGAAGTGCATCACGCAAACGGCGCTAAACGCTCCAATTCATAAGGCACAACCCCACGACAATCAAATAAAACAGACAACATTACCTTGATTTTTGAGCGACTTTGCCGTGGTCTCTTCGGCCTTACTTCGCCTTTCAAGCTTAATTGTTGAGCTGTTTCTGTATCAAAATCATGTATCCAAGTTTCATCACCAGTAATAATGTGTTTTAAAAAGGGATCGGCTTGAGAATGCATCTTTCCGGCCACTTGGGCACGTTGTTATTTTTGAACCAAATTCAAGTTCTTGGAACAACTCGACAAGCGACGCATCCCAACAATAAACGATCTTTTAAAAAATTTCTTGACAGGAACTAAGTAAGTAATATAGGAACTTGTTCAATAATGTATCTTATTGTTAAACAATGATCACCAAGCACCAATTCTCTGACCTTACCGACATCTTGATCATTAATCGAAGTGGATGGTCCACGAGATCGCGAATCATCTACGACGGATTCTCTACCATCTTTAAACGTTTTACCGGGTGTCCCAAAAATGACCGATGATTTTAAAATTCAATAACTTGCAAACGGTGACAGATATTAAAAAGATTCTTGCGGGAGGGTTATGTATGATGTCAGGAGTTTTTTAACTGTGATTCTTGATTTTAGTTCGAATTTCAAAAAATAGATGGCGCTGCGAAAAATAGGTGCTAATTCCAGACCCAATTTTTGGTACTTCGGGATCCATTCAAAACATTTTAATCTCCTTTTTTTCGCATGAGAGAAGAAAAAAGGCCGAAAAATCGAGACTGGATATAGCGCCTATTGCTTGGAGCGCCATCTATCGCTGCTATTTGTAACTAAAACTGGGAATTTCAGCATAAAAGCACCTGACATCTTACATAACGCTCCTGAAAAGATTTTTTTAATATCTGTCACCGTTTGCAAGTTATTGAATTTTAAAATCAGCGGTCATTTTTGGGACACCTGGTATAAACAATCAAATATTGTTGTTTGTGATAAACAGTTAGTCGTCTTTAAAAGCTTTTTGCAACATTTCAAATGCTTTTGTAGGAGAAATTTCATTGCGAAAAGAAAATTTAATGCATGTTCTTTGCTCAATAACATTCGCCATTTCGGAAAATCAACAGAGCGAAAATTCTTATATCATTAAAAACAAATTTATTTTCAGACGATTAAGTGAAATAAATTCCTGACTATTACCAAATGTTTATAGAAGTCGTAAAAATGTTTGATAAAAATTTGCAGACAATATCTACTACAGATATATTTTAAATGAAGCATTCCGCATACTTTTTGATCACGGTAGTACATCAGATTTTTTATTCAGATTTGTCATCTAAACACCATATCCCTTTTGTTTATTTACAACCTAAACTAGTTGGATGTGCCAATCCCAAAACTTTCTTCTATCTTATACATAATATTTCAAAAACTAGTTACACATGTTAATACTTCAATATTTTCAGTTAAATACTATAACCACTTTGATTTTCATCTTAAATTTCTGCTTCAGTCAATTAAACGGACTAAAAACGAGTTAATCAATATCATGATATTTGTTAAAATTAATAGTTTTTCTTTATTCTGTTGTTATCAGATGTTTGCGAATAGCCAGCTTAGCACATAGCGAGTTCCTGTCTCTGCACGAGCCGCCGATGGACAACAGAACTACAAAAAATCAAGAAAAGCATACAAAAATCGCTATTACAGAGTCCCTTTACCGCGCAATATTTCCAAATTCAAGGAGGACATGTTGGCCAAAGCCAAAAACATGCACGGAAAATTTGGTTCAATTGTATGCATAATTTTATACACTATTCGATGGTATAATAAAGAAAATCGCACAAACATCGCTATTACAACGGTTCCCTTCCGGCAGATTTTTTTCAAATTCAGGGAAGACTTGTTTCCCATAGCCAGAAGCGTACACAACAAATTTGGTTCAATTCTATGCATAACTTCATACAATTTTCGATGATACAATAATGAAAACGGTGCAGACATACCAATTATAGCTCCCCCTTCCGGCGGAATATTTCCAAATTCAGGGAGGACCTTTGTGCCATGACCAAAGACAAACACAAAATATTTGGATCGATTCTATGTATAACTTCGATGGTACAATGATCAAAATCGCTATAACAGCACCCCCTAGCGGCGATTTTTTTTCCAAATTAAGGGAGGACCTGCTTGCCATAGTCAAAAACTTAAAATAAAAATTTGGTTCAATTCTATGCATAACATCATACACTTTTGGATGGTACAATATTCAAAATCACTGTTACAGCGCCCCCTACCGGAGAATTTTTTTCCAAATTCTGGGAGGACCTGCTTGCCATAGCCAAAAACTTAAAATAAAAATTTGGATCAATTCTATGCATAACTTCATACACTTTTGGATGGTACTATATTTTTAATCTCACAAAAATCGCTATTACAGCGCCCCCTACCGGCGAATGTTTTCCAAATTCAGGGAGGATCTGCTTGCCATAGCCAAAAACTTAAAATAAAAATTTGGTTCAATTCTATGCATAATTTCATACAATTTTCGATGGTACAATAATGAAAATGGTACAGACATAGCAGTTATAGCGACCCCTTCCGACGGAATTTTTCCAAATTCAGGGAGGACCTTTGTGCCATGACCAAAAACAAACACAAAATATTTGGATCGATTCTATGTATAACTTCATACACTTTTCGATGGTACAATGTTCAAAATCGCTATAACAGCGCCCCCTAGCGGCGATCTTTTTCCAAATTAAGGGAGGACCTGCTTGCCATAGTCAAAAACTTAAAATAAAAATTTGATTCAATTCTATGCATAACATCATACACTTTTGGATGGTACAATATTCAAAATCGCACAAAAATCGCTGTTACAGCGCCCCCTACCGGCGAATTTTTTTCCAAATTCTGGGAGGACCTGCTTGCCATAGCCAAAAACTTAAAATAAAAATTTCGACCAATTCTATGCATGACTTCATACACTTTTGGATGGTACTATATTCAAAATCGCTGTCACAGCGCCCCCTACCGGCGAATTTTTTCCAAAATCAGGGAGTACCTACTTGCCATATCCAAAAACTTAAAATAAAAATTTGGTTCAATTCTATGCGTAACTTCATACACTTTTGGACAGTATAATATTCAAAAATCGCTGTTACAGCACCCCCTACCGGCGAATTTTTTCCAAATTCTGGGAGGACCTGCTTGCCATAGCCAAAAACTTAAAATAAAAATTTGGATCAATTCTATGTATAACTTCATACACTTCTGGATGGTACTATATTCAAAATCGCACAAAAATCGCTTTTACAGCGCCCCCTACCAGCGATTTTTTCTAAATTCAGGGAGGATCTGCTTGCCATAGCCAAAAACTTAAAATAAAAATTTGGTTCAATTCTATGCATAACTTCATACAATTTTGGATGGTACAATATTCAAAATCGCACAAAAATCGCTTTTACAGCGCCCCCTACCAGCGAATTTTTTCCAAATTCAGGGAGGACCTACTTGCCATATCCAAAAACTTAAAAAAAAAATCTGGTTCAATTCTATGCATAACTTCATACACTTTTGGACAGTATAATATTCAAAAATCGCTGTTACAGCACCCACTACCGGCGAATTTTTTTCCAAATTCTGGGAGGACCTGCTTGCCATAGCCAAAAACTTAAAATAAAAATTTGGATCAATTCTATGTATAACTTCATACACTTCTGAATGGTACTATATTCAAAATCGCTTTTACAGCGCCCCCTACCAGCGATTTTTTCTAAATTCAGGGTCGATCTGCTTGCCATACCCAAAAACTTAAACTAAAAATTTGGTTTAATTCTATGCATAACTTCATACACTTTTGGACGGTACAATATTCAAAAACGCACAAAAATCGTTATTACAGTGCCCCCTACCGGCGAATTTTTTCCAAATTCAGGGAGGATCTGCTTGCCATAGCCAAAAACTTAAAATAAAAATTTCGTTCAATTCTATGCATAACTTCATACAATTTTGGATGGTACAATATTCAAAATCGCACAAAAATCGCTTTTACAGCGCCCCTACCAGCGAATTTTTTCCAAATTCAGGGAGGACCTACTTGCCACAGCCAAAAACTTAAAATAAAAATTTGGTTCAATTCTATGCATAACTTCATACACTTTTGGTTGATACAATATTTAAAATCGCACAAAAATCGCTATTACAGCGCCCCCTATCGGCGATTTTTTTCCAAATTCAGGGAGGATCTGCTTGCCATAGCCAACAACTTAAAATAAAATTTTGGTTCAATTCTATGCATAACTTCATACACTTTTTGATGGTACAATGGCGACAGACAGACATTTTTTATAAACATGTTTTTTGGGATCTCTGACCCCTAAAACGTGTAAATCCGTCGAAAACGGGAAGTCGAAAAAAATTTCAATTACAATACTTTCTTCTATTAAAGTTAGAAGAAAGTAAAAAGTGTTACCTCTCCATTTGGAATATGTAATTATGATCCTACAGTTGTTCAGTGTTTTTCTGTTGCATTAAATTGTTGTTAATATTAAAATTTCTTAACTATGTTTTGTACTTTTTAAATTTTTATTTTACATAATTACAAGAATTATAATTTTTTGAATAACTTTACAGATCTATTTATTAATTTTATTATTATTTTTATTATAGAAAACAAACTACTACAATTAGAACCTTGAAATTGTGAGCTTTTAATTACTGATAGCCTATATATTAATTAAAAGTTCTTCTTTTTTTTTCAAGAGTTTTTAATTAATAAAAGAAATTTATACATAATTTTTTCCAAAAAAGTGGCTAATTTGTGGTTATTCTAATTATTTATAGTTTAAAACTGCTAAAAATAAAAATATACCAGGCTAAGTAAGAAACTGAATCTTAACAATAGTAACGAAGAATTTTTTTTTTTTTCAATAAATTATGAAAAGTACGAGGTAAAAATACTTTATTCATAGTACATTTTAAATAGGTTTAAACATGAAATAATTAAATAATAATAAAAACAAAACATAGCTTTTAAAAATTACCGCCCATTTATGTATCCAAAGTGGGATAGCTGAAATGTAAAATTGTATCTTCTACAGAGTTTTTCGTGCTGCTTTAAATAAAATAGTTTTTAGGTGCGTTCGTAATTATACAAATGCAGGACTACTACAGGCGACTATTTTTATATTCTGTTTGCACCAGTATTTTTCTAATATAAATTTTGAATATATTGCTTTTGCAAATTTCGTTAAAATGTATGTTAAGGATTTTTATTTTGAGAAAGTGGTGTCAGTTAAAATTAAAAAATAGTCGGCCTTGGCATAAAATCTCGGTCAAGTTTGTTAATGGGCAAAATCAGACCAAGGGGATGGAAATAGGGAGGGGTTTTGTGAAAACCGAAAGAACGCCATAACTTCTTAATTTTTGTACATATCGAATCAGTTTAAAGTTTTTATTACTTTTAAAAATAGGACCAAAAATTTATGTATCACAGATTTTTGATAAAATTAAAAATGGGCTCAAGGGGCGCAAAAAATAGGGTTTTTGGGAGAAAAAAATCCTAACTTCGTCAATTCTCAAGATATCAAATCCAATTAATTTTATTATATATCTCCTCAATATGATCTACAACTTTTACATTCACAAGTTTTTGATAGGACCAATTCATACCACAAAAAAAAATTAAAAACGAAAACAAAAAAGGGGTGTTGAAGAAGAAAAATTTCCATAACTCCCTCAATTCACAAGATATAAAATCCCCATGAATTTATCATATATCTTCTTAATATTGTCTTCAACCTTTATATAGACAAGTTTTTGATAGGACCAATTCTTACAGCAAAAACAAATTAAAAATACAGAGCGGTTGAAGAAAAAAATCATCTTATTTGGGATGTATTCAAATCCAAACTGCTTATTTTCTTACTCATTTTTAAATTCATTTTTGCTCTCAAACGCATCCAATTGGTAGAATCTCTTATTTAGAAACAATATAATGTACCGCGATGATCGATTTTTTGATAGAAGCAGAATATATTTCAAAAAATGATGTCAAATTGGGTATTTTGAACAGAATTTCCCGAAGCGATTGTGTTAGAAACGAAGAATATTGTCCTACTGAGAAAATGATTGTTTATAAAACAAGTTTTAATTAATTGAACGAAAAATAAAAACACAGGTCGCTTATAAATATTTTCAAAAATCACGTCAGCAAGTTTCATATTTTTTATATTAAAAATGAATCTGAAAATGTGCCAGAAAATTTCAAGTTGTTGAGCAAGGAAAGGTTTTTTTTTTTTTTTTTTTTTTTTTTTTAAATACCGCCTTAACATGATTCTGATAAAACCAATTAATAAAAATGAAATAAAAACTCGTCAAAAGCGGCCAGATAAAACTGTTAAAATGGATTTATATCTAATCATGATTTAGTTTTTGTTGGTGAAATTAGTATACTTAACTTCGAAATCTACCTCCGCCTGTAGGCCGGGCCGGCAGGGATTTTTTTTGAAGCGCGCTTAGCAAAATGCCAAGTTTAAACTTTGAACAAGGATTTTGTTTTAGGTACACTGTAAAAAAAAAAAAAAAAAAAAAAAAAAAAAGATTAATACTTTGTTGAATTTATGAAATGCCAAATGACGTTTAAATATGCCTTTCTTTTATTGTCAGCACCGAATTAAGTTCATCATAAACAGATTAGGATAAGATTAAAACTAGTCGGATATGCCAATCTCAAAACTTTTTCTGTCTCATACATGTTAATACTTCAAAATTCGTTAGCGCAGTGTCAAAATTAAATGGCAATCTAAGCCCATCATGAGGATTTTAAAGATATGAAATTCTGTGCATAGTTCTTTAGATATCACTATCGCTAAAATCGTGTAAATCATGCAAAATGCTGCATAGCAGCGCCACTTGTTGGGAGATTTACACCAAAAACTGATCAGCAACTACTTATGTCAACGTCTAACTGAATCTGAAGTTAGATGAAAATTCGTGCATTAGTTCTTGAGATTAGTTCTTCACCTGTTGGGCGGTTTACACCAAAACGTAATCAGCACCAACCCGTATCAAGGACAAACTGAATCTGAAGATTGTTGAAAATCCGTGCATCAATTATTGAGACAGAGCTATTGCGGAAATCGTGAAAAATGCAGCATAGTAGCACCACCTGCCAGGCGATATACACCAAAAACTAATCAGCAACAGTTTATATTAAGGTCTAACTGAATCTAAAGTTTTCTGAAATTCCGGGCATTAATTCTTGAGATTGGGCGCCCATAAATGTTTTGCCACTTACAGACTTACTGAGTGAGAGACAGACTCACAGACAGACATTTTCTAAAAACCATCAAATCGTATTCAGGACGTTTTAAAACTTATAAATCCATTCCAAACAGGAAGTCGAAATTTTTCACGAATCCAATACTGTAAAAAGAATTATGTAGAATAGCAATATTTGATGTTATTTAGGCTTCATAGCTCTTTGAACATGGTATATCCATTCATACTTTTCTCGTATACACAGCTATACCCAAACCCACGTTGTATAGCTTTACGAAGTCTTATTGTTCTTTTAGCAACGATTTTTTTAATAATACAATGATACTAATTCATATATTTATTGTACGGAACCCCTGTGCGCGAGTAATACTCGCACTTGACTGTTTATTTATTTTATTTTATTTTATTTTATTTTATTTATTTATTTATTTTTTGCGGGAAGAGTTGGCCCTATCAAAAACTTGTCAATATAAAAGTTGTATATAGTACTAAGAAGATTTGCAATAAGTTCCCGTGAATTTGATATTGAAAATTGACGAAATTTTTTTTCTCCCTAAAGCCCTATTTTTTTCGCCCCTTGAGTCCATTTTTAATTTTATAAAATTTCTGTGACACATAAGCTTTTGGCCCTTTTCCTAGATGTAATAATAACCTTAAACTGATTTTATATGTATTATAATTAAGAAGTTATGGGATTTTTTCGGTTTTCACAAAACCCTTCTCTGTTTCCATCCCCTTGGCTCGATTTTGCCCATTAACGAACTTTCCACCCCTTGATTTTATGTATCAGTTTGGAAGGGATTTGTACAGAATTATGGAAGTTATCGTGTCCATAAAAAACTGATATAGTTAGATAGATAAAATTTTGAACTGGAGATGGTTTTGGGTTCTAGGGGTCATCATCAACGTAGATTTGCTAATATTTTTCAGAAATTGCAACATAGGGAAGAATGTAATAGGTAGTATTTCTTACGAAATCTAACTAAAAATAAGCTTTTATTTTTCTAATGCATTCTAGAAATCCAAATTATTTATTTGATATGACGGTTTGTAGTAACATAAGACACGGATGACAGGGGCTCGGACAGCATCTGTCCAGCTTAGCATGTATTCTAGGGCAGATAATGTTCGAGCACCCATGTAAAGGTTACCTAAATAACAAATTTTATTAAGAGTTGTTATTTAGATCTCTCCTCAAGAATCCCGTATTCTTGTTTAATGCAACGTCCAGTAGCAGTTTAAATGTAATATACATTAAATTGTTAAAAAAGACTAATTTAACTAGAATAAATATAACAAGAAAGGTAGTAAACTAAATAAAAGGGCGGTGTAACCCCATGAATGTCATCTTATGATGCCAAAGAAGAATATCGCCTAATATCTATAGTAAAAAAGTAATAGACATTACTTTACATTAAAAAAAATATTTAATTAAGAAAATATATATATATACAATAAATTACACAAATACAAGGGCGGCGTGCTCCTTACGCTAGTGGTGACCCCCTGCGGCAGAATATTTTTTAAAGTTTCCTGCGACAAACCTCATTAACAGGAAAAATGTTCTGCAACATGATATTTTTTAACAGTGGAAATAAATGACAAATTAATGCATAACATAATTAGAAACAAGTTGGAAATTGCTCGTCAAACGTGGCAAATGAGGTGCGTTCGTACTATAACTAGTTTTATAATTATTTTTTGCACCCCATATTGTACTGAATGTATATTTTTTTTTGCGCTTCATAAGTGCATAGTCTGTAACATCATTAAAATGCACTTACAATAATATTTTCCCCATTCCCCGTAATGTAACGGAAAACTTTTGACTGTCCCTGTAATTAAACTATACATCCGATTTTCATAAAATTGGAAATAGCTCAACAAAATTTTGCAGCAATTATATATTAAAAATTTCAGACCATTCGGAAGGCTGTAAAATCATTAAAATGCATTTGCAATAATTTTTTCCCATTGGCCATAATGTAACGGAAAACTTTTGGGTGTCCCTGTAATTAAACTATACATCCGATTTTCATAAAATTGGAAATGGCTCAACAAAATTTTGCAGCAATTATATATTAAAAATTTCAGACCATTCGGAAGGCTGTAAAATCATTAAAATGCATTTGCTATAATTTTTTCCCTTTGGCCGTAATGTAACGGAAAACTTTTGGGTGTCCCTGTAATTAAACTATACATCCGATTTTCATTAAATTGGAAATGGCTCGACAAACTTTTGCAGCAATTATATATTAAAAATTTCAGCCCATTCGGAAGTCTGTAACATCATTAAAATTCACTTGCAATAATTTTTCCCATTGGCCGTAATGTAAAGAAAAACTTTTGACTGTCCCTGTAATTAAACTATACATCCGATTTTCATAAAATTGGAAATGGCTCGACAAAATTTTGCAGCAATTATATATTAAAAATTTCAGATCATTCGGTCGGGTAGTTTTTGCTCTGTTATATGCGGACGGACAGACAGACAGACTGAACGACGACTATAGGTGCTACGTATTTATATAATTACGAACGCACCTAAAAAGACACTGAAGAACTAATCTATAATAATAAGGAGAGAAGTTCAAGTGTGTGTGTGGGTTTTTTTTTTTTTTTTTTATGCTTTTCTGGGAAAACCGCTGCACGTAAAATTGCAAAATTTGGTAGGAAAATACCTCTATGTATGTAGTTATATGCCTTTATTTTATTTTTCATGAATTTTTTAGCGTTTTTTTTTTTTTTTTTTTTTTTCACATTTCGCAACGAATTTTCCCCATTAGTAAAAAGAATGCGATTTCATTATTTGAAACTATTATTCGTAAATTTGGCCTCTTTTCAATAATGTTTATTTGGAATTCGTGCAGCGATTTTTGAATTTTTCGCGAATTTTTTCATGCCATTTTTAGAATTTTTTCGCGTTTCAGGGTTTTTTTTATACATTAGTAAAAGTAATTTGGTTCCAAACTTTTAGCCTAATACAGTAAAATTGGTCCTCTCGATTTTTGGATTTTTATTGGGATTTTCATCCATTTTTTGCGAGTGGGCGTTTTTTGACATTCATAAAAGAATTCTTGTCACAAATTTTGTCCTGAGATTTTTGAATTTTTAGCGATATATGATGTGATTTTTAGCGTTTTCTCGAGTTCCGCGGCGATTTTTTGACATTTGTGAAAGAATTTGGGTTACAACGTTTTAGTTCACTACACCAAATTTTTTTCTTTTCAGTAAAGTTTATTCGGAAATCATGCGACGAAATTTTTGAATTTTTCATCCTTTTTACCGTTTTTTCCCGTTTCACGGCAATTTTTCAACGTTAATAAAATGAATTTCATTTCAAACTTTTAGATAATATATAGTAAGTTTTATCCTGATGGATTTTTTTATTTTTAGCGAATTTTAACGTTCCGCGGCGATTTTTTTGACATTCGTGAAATAATTACGTTTATAATATTTTTGCCCTCTGTAGTAAATATTGTTCTCTGCGGTTTTAGAATTTTTAGCAATTTTCGATGCATTTTCTTGCGTTTTTTGAATTCTGTGGCGTTTTTTTGACATTCGTGAAAGGAATTCGATAAACTTTTAGTCTAATATAGTAAATTTTGTCCCTCACGATTTTTGAAGTTTTGGATGCGAATTTTAAAGGATTTTTGTATTTTTTTTCGCACTCATCGGTGAATGTTTGACATTCTTAAAAGGAATTCTGTTTAAAAAATGTAATCTAATGCAATAAATTTTGCTTTCCGCGATTTTGAAAGTGATTTTAACTGTTTCTTGCGTTTCGCATGAATTTTTGACATTCATGAAAGAATTCCGTTTACATTGTTTTGTTCATGTAAATTTTTTCGTCTGCAATTTTTAATTTTTAGCTTTTTTTTTTTTTTTTTTTTTTTAGCCTCCTGTACGGTATGCTATCTCTTTCTCCCACTTTATTTTGTGTCCAAAAAATAACGTTACCTTACAGAAGCTAGTCGTAAAACAAAGCATTACGATTAAATACTCTTTAGCAATTTTTTAAACTTCTAAGCATCGCACATTTTCAATTTTTATACCGTCGTATTGGAAAAAAAAAGTTCTTTTAAATGCATTTTGTTCGAAAACTGTATCTCCATTTATTTTTGAAATATTAACTTTTTGTAGTTCTTTGAGCTATTTGCTTAATATTGGCAACGGAAGTACCCCATTTCTGTAGAAAGTAAAGGAAAAATAGTTTTAAAATAGTAATTATATATTTTTGTAGCCATTTTCTCGTAACAACCGAAGGAAAATGTAATTAAAATACGTGCTATTTTGAAAAATATATAAACGAATGATTTCTGTTAAAACAATGGAGCTATTATATACTATATTTAATTGTAAGTATCTATGAATCATTAGACAGCCGTTTTTTTTTTTGTTTTTTTTTTTCGATTTTCTTGAATGACGGAATCTTTTTGCTGCATTTGTACATTATTTCGCGATAGTGGTGTGCTATGCATGCTTTACTGTAGATGTTTAAGAGTAGATCGTAAATGTGGAATTCTTAAACATATGCGAATGACGTAATTTTACTTAAAATAAAACATGTGCTTTAAGTCTTAAAATTGAAATATGTTTTGTACTGCAGTAGAGTCCCGCTTAACCGAGTTATTTTCTTCTGATGAACTGGTGGCTTCTATTATTATGAAACAGCCATTATAAATGAAGTGTTAGGTGAAGGTGAAAGAGCAGCTGTAAAAAAAAAAAAAAAAAAAAAAAAAAAAATATGGCCATTTTTCCCCCCATTCTGACCAGAAAATCATTGTTCTAACTTTTTACGGCTGCTCTTTCACCTTCACCTAACACTTCATGTATAACGGCTGTTTCATAATAATAGAAGCCATCAGTCAATCAGAAGAAAATGAAGTAATGGGAATGCCGGTGGCGACACTAAATTCTGAAAAAGCAGAATTCCTGTTCTCTAGTTTTTTTTTTGTTTTTTTTTGTTTTTTTCTTTCTTTTTCGCCGATTTTTTCAAATTACTAAAAAGAATCCGGTTTTACCGGTTTTAACCTTTTAGCACAATACTGTAAATTTTATGTAGTAAATTTCTGTCTGTAAAAACAATCTGTGAATTTTATCTTTTTATCCAATATTTTTAGAGTTTTTTTATGCTTTGCAGCTATTTTTCCACATTAGTAAAAGGAATTTGGTTTCAAACATTTAGCCTAATATTACACTTTATCTTCCGCTATTTTCAGTGCGATTTTTAGTTTTTAAGCGTTTCGCGTTGATTTTTACGTTCGTGAAAGAATTAGGATTAAAATATTTTAATTGTCCTACGAGCTTGTATTTTTAGCATTTTTTAGGAAATTTTTAGCAGGTTTTTTTTTTTTTTTTTCCTATAGTTTCGCAGCAATTTTTCACATTTGTTAATACAGTGTCATCGAAAAATAATGCCTAGATTTTAAATAACTGTCACAAAAAAAAACTATGAAAGGTAATTTATTGGTTTTAGTCTTATAATGTTGCGCAAGAAATAATTTTTTTTCATATCTTAGTATGTTTCAATGTGAGCACCGTTCGGTGTGCACCAGGAGCAAATGTGTGCAATGTGAGCACCAGGAGTAGTTTGACCTGGATAAGTTCTCCAAAAAGCCGCTGTACACTGACTATTGACTTTGACTCCACATACCAAATCACGCACTGTGCTTTTTGTTGCACAGTCAACATCGTACTGTGCTTTTTGTTGCACGGTCAACATCGTACTAAGCAGCTGCAGTCGGGCCCGTCTGCTGACTTTGACGACTGCGCAACTAATCCGCGCATAACACAGACACGCAAACGAATTCTGGTGAACTAAAAACCAAAGTTGCGTTCACCAGTTATCGTGTAGTGAAAGAATTACTCATTTAACATAAAAGGTTTCGATGTTATGATTTTTTTAAATCTAAGCATTATTTTTCGATGACCCTGTCTAATCCGATTATAATCTTTTAGCACAATAGTGTTAATTTTGTCATGTTTTCTATAAAGTTTATGTGAAATTCATTCAGCGAGTTTTGATTTTTTTTTTTTTTCGATTTCTTCGTGTTTTGCATCATTTTTCGACATTTCTAAAAGAAATCATGTTTTAATCATTTAGCCTAATATAGTAAATTTTGTTCTCCGCTATCCTCGATATTTTAGTGTTTTTTCGCGATTTGCTGTGATTTTCTCACATTAGTAAACGGAATCCGGTTTCAATCTTTTAGCCCAATATAGTACATTTTGTGCTCCACGACTTTTGAAATAATTTTTCGTGACTTTTAGTACTTTTATGCGAATCGCTGAGATTTTTCCACATTATTAAAAGGAATTCGGTTTCAATCTTCTAGACCAATATAGTAAATAAAGTTTATTCAGTTCTAATCTGTTAGCGTAATATAGTAAATTTTGTTCTTTTCGATTTTCGATATTTTAAAGTTTTTTCGCGTTTTTTGCCATTTTTTGACGGGACCAAGGAACTCCGGACGGATCTGCTAGTGTATGATAAACCAGGTATTACATGCTTTTGTATGTAATGGGCTTATCTACTTTTTAAAGTGTATGGAAAACAAAGCAAGAAACTTAAATTTAATGAATCAGTATTATAGGAATTGCTTAGTATATTTACTGCAATTTATAATAAATAAATTTATCCGTTACTGTTCTTAAGATTCGTTGACTGAGTACAAGATTCAATTTGTAGCAATGCACTACAGATTCGAAAACTGTAATTATATCAATTTCCTTTTTCTGGAGGGGAGGGGGGGGGGGAAAGGCGAGAAAGAGAGAAAAATAGATTCATTGTACACACTTGCTTAATTTTTTCAAATAATTAAATATAAATTATTATTTATATATACATGATATGCTTTCTATTGTAGGATAGAAACATATCGAGATTAATCAGCAATAATACACTCGTTATGTATCACCAACTGAGAAGTCAATGTTTGCAGTCATAAGATCATGGTCGGAGTGAAAGATCAGGCCTTAATCCCTTGGTAGTTTTCCCAGAACAGAAGCCGTCTGATTCATCAATAATTTATTAGATGACTATAGAATATACACTAATTCCACTAGTAATTGAGTTACCCATGTTCGGGTCGTTGTCACGTCGTAAACATAAACCGATAGATGTTAAACGTTAGAAACAGCTTTACGAAAATGCAGGAAAAGTAGCTCTCCAAGTGAGATGGGTTCTTCAAGAAAGACAACAATCGTACAAAATGTGCTCTCCAGGCCAGTGTAAGCCGTTAAATAATAGAAAAAACGCGCAAAGGCACATTCTGACACTCTCAACGCAGAACCAATCCAGCTAAGCAAAAGGAGAAAGGGAGGAGAGGCCGCGCCAGCGATAGGATTAAACTCCGGGGAGGGGGGCGGGGACGCGTGACGTGGTGACAGAATTCTTTACTGAAATGCGGAAGCTTTATTAAGAAAACAGGATGAGGACGGCAAACTTGTAAGGCATCATGGAGTATCGAACGAATAAGATAAAATGATATTAAATAAACATTCGAATGAAAAAGAATTTAATGTCTCAAAATATGGAGGAATAAAATGAATTAGTGGGTTTTACAAAGAAGTATAGTTCTTAACAGATTAAGGTTTTTAGAATAATAAATAAAAGAATGCGCTGGATTAAAGGCATGGGATTAAAATAAAAGGTGTATTTAAGATATTGTTAAAAGACAGGTAAAAAAAGGTAGATATTATAAGAATTTGGAATAAATTAACTAAGGTAAAAGGGCGAAAATTTTTATTATTGCATACATATCTAATTTTACTTTTTGCTGGATGTTGAGGATTAGTTATTTTGTTGCATAAAAAATTTAGTCTTCAAGAAACTTCTGATGGAACGTTACTAACTTTAATACGTTTTACTTCAAATGGAAATAACAATTCTAAAAAGTAATATTTCTATCAGTTACGTTTAACGGATCCAGGACAAATGCTTGCTGCAAGGGGCCATTCCCTTTCTGCGACAATGTCGCAGAGTTTCTGCCAGGGGGGTGGTGACTGACCTTGGCTGTTATTGATAAAAAAAATATATAATGAAAGCGAGCAGGAAAATAAAAATCTCGAACTTCCAACTTTAAACATTTTGTTGAACATTAAAAGGTGTTTGGGAAGAGGGTAAATTATGCGCAAATGTTAATCGCGTAATTATTTTGAAATTCGCAACTATGTTTTCACCGAATGGAGCACTCAGTACGCTGACCGGGAAGCAGGACATTTCGGTCCCGACACTTCGGTCCCGCCATTTCCGTCCCGCCGTTTCGGTCCCAAGACATTTCGGTACCGAGACAATTCGGTCCCAAGACATTTCGGTCCCGAGACATTTCGGTCCCAAAACATTTCGGTCCCGAGACACTTCGGTCCCAAGACATTTCGGTCCCGAGATATTTCGGTCCCTTCTCCAGCAAGCTGAAATTTTGTGCACTTGAAATAGGTGACAATTTTATAGGGGACATTGTAGAGTTTTTTAAATAAAGGCCTTAAAATTTTAGTAAACACACACAAATTTCGTATGGTAATCATTTTAAAATACAAGGGGGGGGGGGTTGACATTTTCTATATTTTAGTGTATCATAAGTATAAGGTCCTGATAAATTAAAACATTTATAACTCGATCTATAATTATCGCAAAACACTCATATTTTGTATGGTAAACGTAATCTTTATAAAAGGAGGGACATTATCAAATTTTTTAACTGAACTCCCTAAATTTTAGTATAACTCGAATATAAGGACTCGAAAACGCAAACACTTATAACACAGATCAAAATTGTCGCAGTCCACACAAATTTCCTATGATAATCATAATCGTTTTATAAGGCAGGGGGGGGGGGGGGGCGGCTCTGTTGACTTTTTATATATTTTAGTATATCTTAAATATAAGGTCCTGATAAATTAAAACATTTATAACTCTCTCTGTAATTATCGTAATCACACTCATATTTTGTACGGTAAACGTAATCTTTAAAAAAGGAGGTACATTATAAGATTTTTTAACTGAACCCTTGAAATTTTAGTATAACCGAATATAAGGGCCCGAAAACCGCAAACACTTATAACTCGCAATCAAATTGTAGCACCCCATGCAAATTTTATATGGTAGAAGTAATCGTTTTCAGGAGTGGGGAAAGGGAGAGTTCTGTGGATTCTTTATAGAAGCTCCTCATATTTTAGTCTATCATAAATATAAAGTCCAGACAATTTAAAAATATTTATAAGTCGAGCTTTAGTTTTCATATGCAGATGCCCATGCCAAAATGCACATATTCAATTGTATATAATTTACACACTATGTGATTAATAATGAAAAAATCTGCAAATATTTTTACAAATCTTTATTTTATCCTATTATTTAACGGCGCATCAATTTTAAATGTATTGCATTTTACATATTTTTTAAAAAGGGGGTTCTTAACATGGAATTGTGATAAAGACACATTATTTTTTAAATTCTGCACCGGAACAGACTAGAACTTTCTATTTTATTTTAATAGTTATTTTAATTTAGTATTTTTTGAAAAACTATTTAAAAGTTTGCATTAATCTTTTTACATGTAACAATAATATTACCGCTATTTCTACCGGTGTCGAATGACAAGTTTAAAAATATTTTTAATTTTGAACCACTTCACCGTTTGCCTCGAGATAACTCGGGGATAAAAGCACTTTTTCCTCATACCTGTCGACGGTGAAGTGGTTTGCAACAATTACAAATCCTTTTTAATATATTTAAGACTTTTATATGCTTATTACATTCAAAAACTACGAGCACAATAAACATAAATCAAAATTTTAAAATTTCTATTGTCATAAAATATTCTTTTCGTATTTAAAATTAATTCTGTATTTCAAATATTTCTTTGTTATTTATTTGACTTATATACTTAGAATTAAAGCAGCCTACATGTTTTAATATGATAAATAAAAAATAAAAATGAAAATACAAAAAAAAAAATAACATAAAATCTCAAAATAATAATGTATAGTGAATCACTTTTACGTAAAATTTCATTTTAAATTAAGAAATTTTATAAATATATCACAATAAAGAAATTTGGAAATTTAGAATACATATTTGGCTTTTCTTGATATCTATATGTTATTCATTCAAAAGAATATTATACATGTATATATATATATGTCAAGTGTAGATGTCCTGGCTTCCCCCATTTGATTATGCTAAATAAAGATCCAGATAGAAGAATTATTCTACTCGCGCTCTCTTTGTTCTAGTCAGCCGGCGCTTTTTTGTGGCCACACGGCATTTTTTATCTTTAATGGCTTAAAAAAACCGGGACGACATGCAGTGCCGTAGCAAGGATTTCGTTTCGGGGTGGGTGGGGAGGGTCCAGAATTTTCCCTTCATGTTATATATATAGTAAAACCTGTCAAGATGAAATTGTAAATATTGGTGAAAAATTCCGTTTTACACATCCGTTTTATTTGGTGTATTTGTATAGTATTCTTTTCCGTGCACTATGGAACATTTATGTTTAAGACAGAACTCCGTTATAGGCAGGTTCCATTTTTAAAAGTTTTGTGTATTTATATAAATATACTTATTTATATCATATGAATAGAATAAAACTTGTCAAAATAGTAATTGTCTATAACAGAATCCTGTCTTTAACGTGAGCGTTACATGGTCTTAATATGAATTGCGATACAATTAAATTTGCTGAAAGCCTGTCTGAAAAGGGGATTTTCACCCTTCTTTAGTAAAGCATAGTGAAACCTGTGAAAGCGGAATCTTTCTATAACGGAATCCTGTCTCAAACGGAAGAGTTTCAGAATCCCTGCGAAACGAACAATAGATCTTATTGAGGTAGTGTATCTTAGAAGTATAATTAATTACACTTCTTTACATGGAAGCCTGTCTAAAATGGAGCTTTTTACCAGTCCCTAGAATCTTGTCTTGACTGTGTATATATGATACAAGTATTTCGAGTAACTTTAAGAATTTAGGTATATCCTTATTTAATTTCTTAATTTAAAAAAAAAAAGCATGGATAAAAAATATAAGGCCAATCTCTATAACTGCAACTAATAATACATTCAAGTTACATTAATATTTACCAGTGAAAAAGATTAACTTATGATGTAAAAATCTGAGCGCATACTGAAGAGTTAAATTTAATTAACCCATTCGCTGTCATTCACGAGTATACTCGTGGCTTTAATTTATTGATTACTTTGTCACCACTATTTTAGAATTTAAAAAAAAAATGCCTCATTTATTGGCAGAAATTTCGCTGTATTAGTAAAGCGAAATTTATCTTTCGGAATTTGTGCTGGCAAACGACCTTCAACAAAAAATTTGAAAATTCTTAGTTTTGGCAGCGAATTGGTTAAATCAAGTTTCATATTACATAACATTTGCCTACAATAAAGTTAGGACCAAGTGATTAAGTGTAAAACAGCAATTTTCATGTTTAATTTTTTGCCATTGAATTAAGAATTTGTGTTGTAATAGATATTGGATAATGATTTCACATAAGTGTCAATCGCATGAGCCGTTCATGCGATCCGCCGCGCTCCCCATGGAAATTTTTGAGGTAACCCAGATAGCATGAACATTAGCAGAAAGTTTGATTTTTTCTGATATTATCTTGCCGTGACAAATTTGAATTGAGAAATTTGCAGCAAATCTCCCGCAAGGTATACCATCACCCACTTGCATGAGTAGTTTGTTGTGAAACTGATGGCAAGACTGTCTTTAATTCACGAAAGCAAAAAATCTCTCTGTTGAGAGACTTAACAACAATGAGAATCAGCACATACGCAGAAATTGCAGAAATTTTATTCGGTAGGCACCGTTTTTTCTAAACGCTATACTTATTAAATACCAAAAAATGCTCGAAATGAAAAGTACAAATATTACCTAAACTTGTTTATGGTGATAAAACCTGTGCATGCGCCTTCTGACGGCGCTTTCGCATCAATAGACCTGATCAGGCCTGTTGGCCCCTTCGAAGGGTTTAAACTTATAGTGTGATATGGAAAGATTACTACTTTGCAGTAAGTTTGCGGTATTTTTGATTACTTGTTTGCCGTTAGTTTGCAATAAATTTGATACAGCATGAATTTAACTTGCACGACAAGTTGAAAACACTCATAGTTATATTGTTAAGTAAAAAAAAAAATTCAAAAAATGAATTGTTTTTATTAAACGTATTTATCAATTCAAAATTATTTTAATTATTAATTGTTTAGATAACTAATTTATCAATTGCTTGTTTAAAAAGTATTACATGAACTATATAATAGTTTTTATAGGGTAAATGCAAATGTATATTTTTTTAATTTTCGGTTATTATAACGTTATTAACTTCTATATTAATACATGGAAATTATTCCAGAGAGAAATGTTGGCCTTTGCGCCTTTTAAGCAATCACTTTGAAATTTGATTTTCATTTGAAATATGTTATTAACTTCATTAGGATGTATAAAAGTGATAAGGGTTCTGAAGATAAACATGTTGTTTATTCATTTATTAGTTAGCTTATAATATTATTTTTGCTCTTTAATTATAATTAATTAATAATTTCTTACTTTTTTCGAATTGTAAATTATAACTGTACTTAAAAAATTAAAATCTGCATAATATCACCTAACACTGTTAAAAGGCATTTTTACGTATTTGTACAATGTTGCATTATTATTATTATTATTATTATTATTATTATTATTATTATGTTTAATTAATTAATTAATTATTACTTAGACTTTATGGTTTTGATTGATTTTTCAAAAAATTCCTATATATTTTTTTTGGAAATTATAAATTAAAACTTTTGAATAAAAACTTTAAGTGCTGTTAATAATTGCTACTAATAATTGCTATTAATTAATTCTCAAAAAGTTAGGAATTTTAGTATAAAAATTAAATTAATATTTTATTAAATATATTTTTTATTTAATGTATCCTTAATTTATTAAATTAATAACATTATTAATATACATTACATTTTTTTACTTTAAAACAAACTCAATACATAATACATTTTATATTCAATTTATCATATAGTAGTTATAAACTGAAATTTATTTTTTACATGTTTATTTATTTTATATTTAAAGTCACCGAAATTTAAAACTATTAATATAATTAATAATAAAACTAAAATAAAAAATTATTAATTTTTTTTCTGGGAAAGTGGGAGGAAAAGGGTAATATTAAAAATCAATAAATAAACGACAAATACAAACAAGTTGGAAATTGCTCGTCAAACGTGGCAAATGAGGTGCGTTCGTACTATAACTAGTTTTATCATTATTTTTTACACCCCATATTGTACTGAATGTATATATATTTTTTTTTTTTTTTTGCACTTCATGAGTGCATAGCCTGTGACATCATTAAAATGCACTTGCAATAATTTTTTCCCATTCCCCGTAATGTAACGCAAAACTTTTGACTGTCTCTGTAATTAAACTATACACCGATTTTCATAAAATTTCAAATGGCTCGACAAAATTTTGTAACAATTATATATTTAAAATTTCAGACCACTCGAAAGGCTGTAACATCATTAAAATGCACTTGCAATAATTTTTTCCCATTGGCCGTAATGTAAAGAAAAACTTTTGACAGTCCCTGTAATTAAACTATGCATCCGATATCCGTAAAATTTGAAATGGCTCGACAAAATTATGCAACAATCATATATTTAAAATTTCAGACCATTCGGTTGGGTTGTTTTTGCTCTGTTATATGCGGAGACAGACGGGCAGACGGACGGACTGAACGACGACTATAGGTGCTACGTATTTATATAATTACGAACGCACCTAAAAACCTTAGTTTTGTCAGTTAAAAATTGGAAATAAAATTAATTAAAATAATACTTACACTATTACATAAAATTAAAAATAATCATCTTATTACAAAGAAATAGGCCCAGTTTCAATAAAATTAGTTCACAAAAATCGTCTGCAATGGGTGAGAAGACTGTTAAAAATGCAACCAATAATTATTTTAAAAAAAATGAAGCGGTGGGTGGAGTTTTCTGACAACAAAATATTTTTCCTGGCACACCTAATTACCAAATCACTATTGTTTTCCCAATGTTTATAATGGTAAAGTAACTTATGAAAACAAAATTATAACTTTGTATTATAAAAGTAATAAGAAAAATTAAATATTTTTGCTTCAATAAATATATCTCATTTCTGAATTATTAAAGGAGAGGATGTAGAAGAATGATTTGAGGAAATATTTACCTACAATAGCTTATAAGTGTCCAATTGAATTATTGAAGACATTTATTATTAATCTAATTGTAAGAAGGAGAAAAAATAAGAACAGTTTTTTAAATTATTTAATTAATGATGATAATTTAAAGGTTCTAAAAAACGTATGAAAACAACCAAAAAATCATCTATGGCAGTTTATAGTATATATAAAATACCTAATATTAATAACAAATAATACAGCTTAAAAAATCCATTTTGTTAAATAATAATAATAATAAAAAGACAATGTCCCCTGTAAAATTATATCACATTGTTCAACCAAACAAATTTTCAGCTCGCTGTGATTTCATTATCACGAGTTAAAAAAGTTTAAATTTATCGGACTGTTATATTCAGCTTTTTTTTTATTTTGGGGGTGGGGGGGGGGTGTTAAAAAAATTAAAAAAGGTCCCAAATAATGTTTAAATTACAGCGTTTGGCGGCCCACGACAATTAGAATACGAGTTATAAGGTGGTGGGTACCGAAATGACAAGGAACCGAAATGGCTAAGGACCGAAATGGCCAGGGACCGAATTGGCTGGGGACCGAAATGTCTCGGGACCGAAATGGCCAGGGACCGAAATGTCTCAGGACAGAAATGGCCAGGGACCGAAATGTCTCGGGACCGAAATGGCCAGGGACCGAAATGTCTCGGGACCGAAACGGCGGGACCGAAATGGCGGGACCGAAGTGTCGGGACCGAAATGTCGTGTACCCCGCTGACCGTGTCTTTAAAGGTTAATAATGAAAGAGGAATATGTAACAACTGTAATCATCTCTCCTTAAATATTCTTTATCTCAAAGAATATCTGTCATCCTTTGATAGTTCCTCACGGAAAGAAAAGGAAGACTGCGCCTATTTAGCACTCTTTAAAGAGGTTTTGTTTTACGAGTGATATATTCAATAATGTTTCTATGTATCTTCTATGAAAACAGTATTATTTGATGTACTGGTAATCGATAAACTGCCCTTTTTCGACCACGTTGAAAATGGTATTCATTCGTTTTATTGAACTTTCTCTATGATCGGGATTTATGAAAGGCGTATTGCATGATGTATTGTTAATCGTTAGAACTCTTCTTTTTCGACCATGTTGAAAATGGTATTTATTCGTTTTATTGGACTTTTTCTACGATCGAGATTTATGAAAGCCGTATTATTTTATAGCTTGTTAATCGATAGAAATGTCCTTTTTTCGACCTTGTTGAAAATGGTATTTATTCGTTTTATTGGACTTTCTCTACGATCGGGATTTATGAAAGCCGTATTACTTGATGTATTGTTAATCGTTAGAACTCTTCTTTTTCGACCATGTTGAAAATCGTATTTGTTCGTTTTATTGGACTTTCTCTACGATCGAGATTTATGAAAGCCGTATTATTTTAATATCTTGTTAATCGATAGAAATGTCCTTTTTCGACCTTGTTGAAAATCGTATTTATTCGTTTTATTGGACGTTCTCTACGATCGGGATTTATGAAAGCCGTGTTATTTGATGTATTGTTAATCGATAAAATTGTCCTTTTTTTCGAGCATGTTGGAAATGGTATTTATTCGTTTTATTGGACCTTCTCTGCACCCGGGATTTATTAAAGTCGTATTATTTGATGTTTTGTTAATCTCTAGAACTATCCTTTTTCGACCATGCTGAAAATGGTGTTTATTCGTTTTATTGGACTTTCGCTACGATCGGGATTTATGAAAGCCGTACTACATGAGGTATTGTTAATAGATTAGAAATATTCTTTTTCCGACCTTGTTGAAAATGGTATTTATTCGTTTTATTGGACGTTCTCTACGATCGGGATTTATGAAAGCCGTGTTTATTATTAATCGATAGAACTATCTTTTTTGACCATGTTGAAAGTGGTATTTATTCGTTTTATTGGACTTTCTCTACGATCGGGATTTATGAAAGCCTATTATTTGATGTATTCTTAATCGGTAAAACTAACCTTTTTCGACCGTGTTGAAAATGGTTTTTATTTGTTTTATTGGACTTTCTCTACGATCGTTATTTATGAAAGCCGTATTATTTGATGTATTGTTAATCGATAGAACTGTCCTTTTTCGGCCATGTTGAAAATGACATTTATTCGTTTTATTGAGCGTTCTCTACGATTGGGATTTATTGATGATGATAATGAAGCTGGGCTAAACACTGAGCTCTACTATAATACGGAGAGCCAACTCACCGATCCACTTTCTGCCGCGACCGCATCACACTTTCAATGAGCGCAAGTAATGAGTCCTGCACTTTTCTTAATATTAGAAGCATTTTTTCAAACTTTTCCGCATACTTTGTATCAGTTTTGGTGTTTCCTACATCTTTTTGATATTTTTATGAGCAATACTTAATTTGTTTTTCAATTTTTTTCGTTGAGCTTACCTAAAATTTCATTTTTAGGTGCGTTCGTAATTATATAAATACGTAGCACCTATAGTCGTCGTTCAGTCCGTCTGTCCGTCCGCATGTAACAGAGCAAAAACTACCCAACCGAATGGGCTGAAATTTTAAATATATGATTGTTGCAAAATTTTGTCGAGACATTTCAAATTTTATGAAAATAGGATGTATAGTTTAATTACAGGGACAGTCAAAAGTTTATCTTTACATTACGACCAATGGGAAAAATTATTGCAAGTGCATTTTAATGATGTTAAAGCTTTCCAAATGGTCTGAAATTTTAAACATATAATAATTGCGACATTTTGTCGAGCCATTTCAAATTTTATGAAAATCGGATGTATAGTTTAATTACAGGGACAGTCAAAAGTTTTTCTTTACATTACGGCCAATGGGAAAAATTATTGCAAGTGCATTTTAATGATGTTACAGCCTTCCGAATGGGCTGAAATTTTAAATATATAATTGCTGCAAAATTTTGTCGAGCCATTTCAAATTTTATGAAAATCGGATATGTAATTTAATTACAGGGACAGTCAAAAGTTTCCCGTTACATTAAGGGGAATGGGAAAAAATTATTGCAAGTGCATTTTAATGATGTTACAGACTATGCACTTATGAAGTGCAAACAAATACACATTCAGTACAAGATCGGGTGCAAAAAAAATTATAAAACTAGTTATAGTACGAACGCACCTCATTTGCCACGTTTGACGAGCAATTTCCAACTTGTTAACTAATATCAAACTAAAAAAGTGCGATTAATTTAAATAAAATCTATAGTTTTTTCAATATAAATTATATATCAGAGAAAATTGTAGCAACTTTGTCAAATTTTTAAAAGTAAATCCAATTTGAAAATATCTACCCCATACCACTCTATGGGAGGAAATCTATGTTTTGCCAAAAATTTTCATCGAAAAATCTTTGGCATTGTATTCATGGGCGGACTGCTGGATTCAATGTATCAGAATAGGGAGTTAGCCCTCTGTGTTATTGTCGAGCTCAGTGGGGCTGAATGGTTATGCTGATATAAATGGTTTTTGAATTTATTATTGTGGCTGAGAATTTTCTCATTTATGAATTAACAAGAACGAAAAATCATGCGTCAAGTATAGATTATGAAACACTTTGCAACACATTCAGAATACTCTCACATAATTCACAGTTTATTTAGGCAAAAGATAATGTCAACACGGTAAAAACTATTTAGTTAAAAGAACAAGAAAACAGTGGTGTGAACTATTTTTTTTATTAATGTGGCACATCTAAAATATTCAATTGGGCTGACCAAATGTTGGTTATATTGACCAAATGATTTTGTTAGTTCAATAAAATTATATTGAAGAACCAAAATCATTTGGTTGGTCCAACCAAATACTTGGATGGGGCTATTTTTGATTCTTTCAATCAAATAGTTTTTTCCGTAAAGTGAGCAATTTGAAAACGCATAACACATTTGAAAACCCAATTTCAGCAGTTAGCATGATCAGTTTGAAAAATATCCCAATCCTTTTGTGCATCCCTGTGATTATACTAAAATTTAGTTGAATTAGGAAACACATAGCATGGTTGAAAGTTCTCCTTCAGTAATTTCCGCCAATAAAAAGAAATGTACTTAAGATTTTTTGCGTATACAGAAAAAAATAAGACCTAAAGCGGGCAGAAAGTACCCGAATTGGGTAGAAAAATTCTTAGGTATGTTGTTATCCAATTTGGGTTCATATGCCTGTTTTGGTTACCACTGTGTATCCATTTTGGGCACTATTAAACACCCATTTTGGGATTTATTTATTTATTTTGTTTATTTATTTATTTTGTTTATTTATTTATTTATTTTTAATTATCTATATTTCTGTAATTTCATGTTTCTTGTACGGAATTTACAACTTTCATTATATTTCGTATAATTTTATGGAAACTGTCTATAAAGCATTACATTTTATTTTGGTTAAACTATATATTTATACATCTTTTATTTATTTTTAGGTATGTATTTCCTTTCTATCCTATTTACATCAAATTTGTAAGTATATTATTTTTAAACGCATTTTTTATTTTTTAGTAAATATTCTAGAACAGTCTTGAGTTCAGCCCTCCTGGAGCAATGAGATGCCCCCCACCCCCGGAAAATTTGAGATTTTCTGTTTTCAGTTGTCAAAAAGTGCAATCCCCCCCCCCCAGAACTCTATAATGTACCCCCCCCCCCGGAGCCACACAAGTCCCTCCCGGAGAAAAGTGTTTGAATTCAACACTGTTCTAGAAGCCCAGTAGCATACTTGTCAGCACCCTGTTTGCCACGCTACGGGTGGCGAGTTCGACTCCCGGCTGGGTAAGGTTCACTCAACCTTTCATCTCTTGCGGGTTGATAAAATGAGTACCAAGCAAGCTTGGAAACTAAGCACCGAGGGTCTCGCGTTAGGCTGACCACCTGACCTGGGAATATGTTGTATAACACCGCAGGACCCAGGATCAAGTAAACAGTGTTGGGCACTGCAGGCCCTGATCCCTCATGGGTCGTGTAGCGACAGGTTTAGTTTTTAGTGAATATTCTACTTTTTCTTTATTTTACTTTTTAAAATAAGTATTAAAATTCATAGGTATATATCTCATAGAATGCAGCATTATTTAAATCGATTTTTTTATGGAGTTCATTTTTTGTAATTAAAAATCAATATTTATTCTTCTGTATACGCAATACCGTTTTAAAAATCAGTTGCTATGCATTGTGATTCCGTCAGAGCGCTTCGTGCCTAACTGGTGAACCAAGTTAGTTGCAACTTGCAGCCATGAATGTGCTACCCAGGTTTAGTAAAACGGGTATCCGCTGCACGAGGGACTTGGCAGCGCTCCCTAGCGATAAGTTTCGGAATTAAATATCGTTGTTTTTAACAAGTGTTAATTATAACTATTCTATTGCTTAAAAACATAACATTATTATTTTTTTTTTTTTCGTTTGAAACGACAAGCTATTCTTCAGCTTAAAAAAAAGGAGAATTGTGGTTCCTTTATATGATCAGAGTGTTCTTATCATAAATCTTACGATCTTTATTTTTAAAGTACAGCTTACGATCTCTATTTTAAATGTAGTTTTATAAACTTGCATATCCAAGTTTCGTGGTGATTGATCTATGTTTACGAAATTCTACGATCTTTAGAGAGTACGACAGATCTACATGTCTTTTAAAAATTTTAATAAAAGGTACACAAAAATTATAATTTGTTCGAAAGTTACGTGTAAACATGCAATCAAATATGTATTTCTCCGAGTTGTATGACGTTCTATCTTTCGAAGTCTGTGAAAAATCGATTGAAATCCAATTATAAAGATGTATAGAAGCGGCTGAAATATGTGATATATACTATTGGAAATTCTGTTATTTATATTCAATGAAATTTGCGCAATTGTGTCTCCATCTCCAGACGTCTTAGCGTAGGTGTATTAGTCAAGGGAAATTCTAATAATTTTATTATTTTCACAGTAATGTATTTTTGTATTTTCAGATTTTTTTTTCTAACTAAACAATAGTTTTCATTTCTCTGTAGGCGTCCAATTATCTTTCTAAAGTCCGCATTTTAAAAGGACACGATAACAAGCCCCACAACAAGTTTTTTGTTCATTTTTATAGGCAAAAATTGAAAAATGTATAGCCAGACTGATTAATAGGCTGTAAATTACTAGCAGACTATGCCCGCTGCGCTGGTCTTTTTTACCCGGCTGCCAAGAAGGGTTATGTGTTTCACGCGTATCTGTGTATGTGGATTTCTTTATACCCTCGAAACATCCCAACGGCTGGATGGATTTAACCCATTTGTGCCTGAATTTTTGTTTTCTCAAATTTTTTGGTAAAATCACTTTAAAATGTTGCAAAATGAACTGGAAAAATACTAAAAAAAATTAAGCTTACATTTTTTTGTATTTATTTGATAAAATGTAAAAGAACTAAATATGAGTATTTCTAGTAGAATAATATGCATAATTATATATTTTACCTACATTTATATTTAAATTGTTTTTAAATTGTATATTATGTACTATAATTAGTATTTTTATGAACTAAAAAAAATACAGATTTATTTCTTTGCAGAGACTAATAACGTTATAACTATTATTAATAATAAAATAAGAATAATCGTATTGCAGACTTAAAAACAATTTATTTCATAAATATCTTCGAAAGGAGATTATATAAATAACTGTCTCCTAAATTTCTAACAAAAATATATGCCCATTTGTGTCTAGAACCGTATATTTTGGACAATACAAAAATGCATAAAAAATAGGCTTGAACATTTAATTTCGCAATTTAAAAAAATACGCATTTCAAAAACATCTACAAGCTAAGATTATAACTTGCGATTTTGCATCCTTGATAGAAAAAATACAAATAAACTTACTTTTTACATTTTGCCATCTTGAAAAGTTAAAAATCTATAAACACCGAAAAAAGTCTTCATTTAAGCAAATAAATATCCACCTTATGCTGTCATCTCTCGGTTACAGATAAACACATTTATAAATAATGATTTCATGCAATTTTCATGTTATAAAAGAGAAGAAAATTATACAAATTCATTAAAATTTGAAACGTCCCAAAAATGGGACGCTAGGCATAAATAGGTTAATGAATGAGGTCTCTATCGATTCGTTTTAAACGTCCGATTGTTATAGGCTAGCTTTTGTTTTTATAAATTCAAAATGGCGGCCGTAAAATACAAAATGGCGGTAGACACGAAAAAAAAATTTACGCACCCTATTGAGTGGCATATCATTGGATAGGTCTTTCAAAATGAAGATGATGTTTCATTGACTATTTTGCAGTCAGAAGCTCCGTTTAAATATTATACAACCTAGAAGTTGTGTAGGTAGGAGCTCTAGCTTTATTGTAACTCTAACCTTCATAGACATCTATAGGCCTCATCAAAACAGTGTTTTTAGATAAGAACTAACAATTAAACACATCTTAAAAGTCATCAATACAAGTAAATAAAAAAATAGGTAAGTAATATAAAAAATAGTTTCACATTGATGAAGAAATCATTAAGTAGTTCGCTTTTTACGCAGTTGGGTTTTTTTATTTTTTTATTTTTTTTAATTTAATACATTTATTTCCAAACCAACCTTGAGTCAAACAAAATAGTGAATTGGATTTTGTATTTTTAAAGCAATGTTCACCTGGAATGTCCTTCCGCATTGCTGAAAACGATGTGAACGACATCGCGCTACTATATTATCTTAATCGTTGGACAAAAATAGGGAGCATTATAATGATTCATCATTGAATTTAAATAATATTCGAGTAATTCATTTTTGTTTGTTAGTTCTTTAATTCTGGACCTTTCATCTTGGCACTAAGTGTGATTCTGACAGCTTAAAAGGTCTCAGGACTTTTAAGGCTTCAAAATTTTCGAAATTTTAATTTTTTTAGATGTTAAACTCCTATCTTTTCTTAACATTTTGATATAATTGCTTTCTTGAAATTTTCATTCGAATAGAAGTTATGGCTTTTAGAATTATACCCGCTCAATAGTTGAAGCTCCGAAACTTTGACATCATTTTTTTTCCAAATGACGTTTTTTTGGCATAACGCTCAGGATATGTCAAAAACTTCTGAATATTTTTTCATGAAATTTTCAAAACACATGTTTCACGTTAGTCTGTATAAACTGAACCTAAATTTTTTTTTTTATTGTTCAAAAAAATATTTTTTTTAGCTGATTATACTGTCCGAATTTTCAAAATTTTGCATTAGCTAAATATAACTTTGTATTAAATATATAAAAATGCTTTAAATACAAATTTATTTAGGTTCAGGGTAATTACTACAATCTGAAGTGTAAGTAGGCACCAAAATTTCTATTCTAGTTTCAAAATTTATTTTGTAATCCTGCGCCTAAGCTGTTTTATCAATTTTCTGTTCGTCAAATGTCTGACAATTTGGAGACTCCCTAATATAAAGGCTAATTTTGCATTTTGCAATTTTTTAAATACATGAAATGAAAGAACATGATTATATCTTACATCCCAATAAAAAAAAAATGTGTTTTAAAACTGCATCCATTTTAAGATATTAATTGTTAAGTTATTAAATCTTTTTTTTTTTTTCTTTTTTCCAATTTTAAGAGTCCTGAGATCCCTTAAATATGATCTCTCCCTACATTACGTTCTGTTTCGTAATATATGTCCTGTTCTGTCAAGTCTGTTACGGTTTTCCATCTTTGTATTCCAGCAGAATAAATACAGTCCAAAATGTAATGATATATTGTTATAATTATTGTAATAAAAGAAATATATTGCAATAATATATAACAAATATTTTCCCTTTCGCCATCCTTGGCATTACAAAGTTTTTCTGTACATTCCAAGTATTGCTTTTCTGGTAATAGTAAAATACTTGGGGATGAAAAAAACCTTAAACTTAGTAATCGCTAATTACAAAAACCATCTAAGCTTTTGTAATCGGATTCACTGTCCAGACGCCCCTTGTAACACAAACAAAACTTTCAACAATATGGTAAATGCACCAGTTGGCGGGTGACCGGAAAGCGGAAGATTAGTCTAATATCTTTTTGAAATATTTTTTAAGGGTCCTCAGGACTCTTAAGGCTGTTCTTAACTGCTCTGCTCAACAAGCGCAAAATGTTTTGACACATTTAAAAATTCATTTTTTAACTTAAAGGTATAAAATTGGAAAGCGTGGCCATGGAAGCGGTTTGAAATCGAACTGTTTTTTCCATTTTCGGATCAATCAATTACCTGTTGAGTTATAAGCGATTTTGATCACGGGACACGGCATTTTTCTCCCCTTATTGACTGGATTTTCTTCTTTCGTTCGGAAGTTCAGTTCAAAATGCCAACTTTGACAGTATTTTCTGAAAGATCTATTGCGTTTACAAGAAAACGGAAAAAACAGTTCGATGACATAGTTTCTGAATAACAACACCTTCTAGTTTCATGCATTTCCGAACAAAAATGAATTAAAACTTATGTCAGAAAGTTGACCCTTTGGATTTGAGAACAGCCTTAAAGCTTCAAAATTTAAATTTTTTGTAACATATTTAAACTTCTATTTTTTCTGGACGTTTTGGTATGATTGTTTCTTTGAAATTCCCATTAGAACAGAACTTATCGCTATTAGAATTATACCCGCTCAGTAGCTAAAGTAGCGCTTCCGAAACTTTGAAGTCCTTTTTCTCCGAATGAAGTTTTTTGACATAACGCGCAGGATATCTCAAAAACTTCTAAGCATTTTTTCATGAAATGGTAACATATGTTTCATGTTAGTCTGTATAAACTGAACCTAAAATTTCATTTTTATTGTTAAAATTTTTATAATTATATATATTGATTTTATAATTATATATAATAATATAATTATATTTTTAGGTGATTATATTATTGAAATTTTCAAATTTTTCTATTAGCTAAATACAACATTGAATTAAAAATATAAAAATGCTTTAAATACAAATTTATTTACGTTCAGGGTAATTATTATAATCTGAAGTATAATTAGATACAAAAAATTTTATTCTAGTTTCAAAATTTATTTTGTAATCCTGCGCCTAAGCTGTTACACTGATTTTCTGTTCAAAAAATGTCTGACAGTTTGGAGCACCCTGCATATGCTAATTCTGTATCTTGCAATTTTGAAATACATGAAATGAAAGAACGTACTTATATCTTTTAATATCAATAAAAATTGTGTTTTTAATTCATATATATTTTAAGATATGAAATATTGAAAATTGCCTTTTTTTTTAACCATTTGGAAAAATGGTTATTGTCCTCTGTCAGGGTAGGAAATCAAAAACATATTTGAAGCGTTTTATTGGTTGAATCCACATTTTATTCGTTTTCTGATTGGTCTATACAGTAATCTGTATTTTCCCTTTACTTTCAACAGGGATGGATACTTCTGTTGCCACTATGACAAAAAAGTAATGAAAACTAAAAAAAAATAATAATAACTCAGAAACAAATTGAGATACAGCTTTCAAACAAATTGCATTTAAAAGTACATTTTTTTTTTCTCTATACGACGGTGTAAAAAGTAATATTGTGGGATGTTTAGAAGTTTAAGAATGAAATTTCATTTAAAATTGGTCCAGAAATATTAATGTTTAATCCATGGCGCATGTAATGAATGACCAGCTCCGTAGAAGTTTAAAAATTTACAGTACCGAAAAATGTAATCCATGGCGTACGTAATGTATGATCAACTCCGTGCGATTTTTTATGTCTTATATTTTAGTCTTTGAAAAAAATCATTTTGCAAATAGACGTTGTAATTTGTTAAATTGCATTTTTTTTTGTTTTCATTTTTTCCAATTTTAAGAGTTCTGAGACCCTTTAAAAGAAGGGAAGATATGCAGAAAACACTAAAAAAAATAACGAATTAAAAAAATATTTCTGAAATTTATTTCAACAAACTATTTTATTGCAAAATGTTGGCTTTTGTGATAGTAACAACGCATAATTCCATAAAGCTCCTTAAGTTCCTAATTTTTGAAGCAATATGCATTTGGCAGACATTTACACTAAAATTTATGTTTTTTATGATATTAATTGCTATTCATCTAATTTACATTTGAATAGAAAAATTTGCTCCAAAAATGCTCACGTGCACTTGAAAACAGACTTAGATAAAATGTAAAACTGCCTGCGAACTCAAATACTTTCTTTAAAATTTTCTGCAAAAAAAAACGCCGCGCTCCTCCCGAGTTCTATATTGCCGCCAACAGCAAAAATGAAAAGTTATATACAAGCACATAAACATTCGCTAAAATTTCCAACCAAATAAACTATTTAAAAAGAGATCAACATTTATTTTTTAACACAAAATTTATTTTTTAACACAAAATTTATTTTTAATCTGTTAAATTAATCTGCAAAACCTAACATAATCTGCAGCACCCGCGTTGGTGCTGCACTGTTTCTGCTACTGGCCCTGGCAGGAAGAAAAAAAAAAGGAATTGTACCCGCCGTTCCGGCATAAGCACCGCACTTACAATATTTTAAAGTTTTTAACTCGTATGAGCCGCGACGCTTCTTCCAAAAAATGCTGTACTATGGTACATGGCAAATACTTTCTAGCAAACTTTTTTTTTTTTTCTCCAGTTGAAAAATGGTCTACAGACCTTGTCAATAGACCTTGTCTGCAACGTGCATTACACCGATTCTCCGCCTGTGGTCTTGTTAATTTCTTTTTTTAAATAAAGAAACTTGTAAAAAAAAAACCCATCAAAACTGTCTGCAAACTTTGAAAATTTTCTGCGAACGGCGTTGGCGTGTTCGTCTATATTATCTGACTCTGCTTGAAAAAACACCACTGTTGCGAACATCACTATCATTTTTCGCTTAAAATCACATTGTTTGGCAACAAAAGTAAAATCAAAATGGTAAATAAACAAATAGCCTGTAACTCACAAATATAGCCATTTTTACAATTACGTCTGCTAGTTTCTCCTGTAAGTCACGTGATTGCGGAGTTGGATAAATATGAAACTGAATAATAATAAAAAAAATTACTCAGATTTTATTTAATCCAATTTTCAGATGCATTTTTTTTAACCCGACGCAAAAGATAAATCGCCAAATATTGTTTCAGGTGAAATCTCGCATAGAAAAATTTTTAAGTGTTACTAATATTCCTTTCATGTTGAATTAAATACTTTCGTTTTGCAATATTATCTCTCATTAAAAACGGTTTCTCTTTTTCTTTCTTTTCTTTTGGATTTTAAATAAAATCAAAAAAAGTTTTTATTTTTTGAGTTGTTTGTATTATTTTGTAACTGATAAAGCCGTTTTAATTCCTTTAACCAACGATAATGGTCGCCAAAAATGACCAATGGCAAAATAATAATGGTCCAAAATAAGAATAAAATACCAAATTTTATAATCAAAAATCAAGTTTATATTGATTTATTATAATATACATACAAATGACTGCGGAAATTTTCTCTATCCGCTGATAAAAACCGAAAAAAAAAAAAAAAAAAAAAAAAAAAAAAATCCACCGGGTAGTTTTTGAAATTTGCCGGGACATACCGACAGACACTTTTAGGGCCTCTTGCTTTATAACATTTTTTATACTAGTTGGAACCTGTCGAATTCGACGGATGAAAATGTTTAAAACAACTGTTAGATTGACATCATTTTCACTCACTAAAGCATTTCACTTCCCTCTGAGATTAGCGTCTAAAATGGAATGAATAAATATTGAAATGTAACAGCTTCGTGAGGAAAAATGCCTGTTTTTTTAAGCCTGATGTCTCTTTCTGTTCACATTAAAACAAATTTATATATTTTAATTGTAATCTGGAAAGTGCCTCAGTAAAGATATAGTGATTCCCATTATTTCTCTTTCCTCTGCAACTATGGAAGTAACCCACTTGCCACCTTAGTGAAAAAATGTCTTTAAATGTAATAATATTTAACTGTGCATGCGCGAACACAATCAAAAGATAATGTACATAATGCATTAGCTAAGTGTATAGAGCAACTTTTATGAAAGTCTCAAAAACATAGCTTGAAAATTCTGAAAATTATCGTCTATAAAATAAGCTCGAAATAAGCTCCGAAAACTTGTTCCCAAAAGGAAGCAAAAAGATGAGGGTTTGTATCCAAATATAAGCAGTACGTGCAATATTGTGTACGCTATATTGGCACTAATCAACGGATATTTGGTTACAACTCCTCATCTTTTTGCTTCCGTTTGGGAACAACGGATTTCGAGCTTATTCTATCGACGATAATTTTCAGAAATTTTGAGCTTTGTTTATGAGACTTTCACAAAATTTGCTCTATGCACTTAGATAATACATTATGCACATTATATTTTGATTGCATTCGCGCATGCGCAGTAAAACATTATTTAGTAAACCCACTCATTTTTCATCCCATTTTTATTATTTTTTTTAATTCTGATTGCGGGGTATTGTGTACAATGTTATTTGTCACAGTTTCTGAAAAGAACATTTTGTTATATTAAGAACTCTGCTAATTATAAACAAAAAAACTTGGCGAAATTTGGGACTATTTTTATTAAAACCTTAATTTCTCTACTAGTATACATGCTATCCTCATAAAAATGAAAAAAGTGTATCACAATAAGCTTCTTAATCGTGTTCTAGAGTTTGAACGCTTTTGCTAAATTAGTTTTTACAAGGTTATCCATGAGATATTCGTTCTTTTTCGATTTGCTGACGGTCTCCCATGAGGTTTTGGGAAAAAATCTTCGAGGGAAATGTCAGGTTCTGAGAAACATCTGCTATTAGAACTGGGGTTCTATATTATTTTTGTCTTAATATATTATATATTGTATGGTCTGTGTACTGGAAATTTCAAAGTAACATTCTATCCTTGTCTGAAACTGGATCCAAGCAGGTGAGTTGTACAGCTTGGATAGAGGGATTAAGATGGAGGGAGAGGGGTTTGCATGACCTTTTGAGATGTCTGTTGGAGATTGGGAAACAAAAGAATTCCCTGAACGAGGGGAGAGCTAAGAATGTGGTCAGGGCGGAAACCCCGGTTTTTACGTGGAGAAAAAGCAGAGGGTTGGGAGAGAGGCAGTCGCTTCTGCTGGGAGAAGGTGAATTGAAGCCGAGAGCGCAAAGTGGACGGTTGTTCCTGTGTATAGCTCTTAGATGGAGCGTAGGGTTGAGTGAAGCTCGCCGAGCTTAGAGCCCATGTGTTGGGAGATTGAGAGTAGTCTCCGGTAACGCTAATTTAACGAGTGTAGATTGAGAGTGATATAACGTAGTTTTAACAGTACACAGCCAGCATTTACTGTATTTAATTTAATGTTGAACCGGATCACCTACATCCGAGTTTTTAAGTGTAAATAGTGTGTAAATAAACTGTTAATTTAGTTAATTGAACGAGTTGGTTTTCATTTAAACAATCCTCTCAGAGCGTGACCGATATCACGCAATCATATCGGTGGTGGCAGCATATAAATAGTAAAGGATTTTCTTCAAAGATGTGCGGACTAAGAGGAAACTCCGACAGGAAATATATGACCTATACTATTCTGTTTACACATCTGGAGTTTCAGGGTAATTCCTCATGTATTTTTCTAGATATTTTACAAAACGTCTAAAATCGCAAGTGGCCGGTCATTATTGACCATATAGTGTAGTATGCTAAAAGTTAGTTCAATTAAACGCATTCAGCAGCTCAAAATTTCCGTTCAGTAATTTCCGTCAGTAAACGAAAATGTACTTGAGATCTTTTATGTAGCCCTGTACAGCATCTATAGAATTTATGTACACCAAGTAACATGAAAAAAAAATAGTTAAGTTTAAAAATGCTTACCAGAACTGAAAACAAACTTCCAGCAATTATTCTTCATAGGCAGTATTGTAGACCATTGTACGTTCCTGTAAGTGACCAATAAATTATGTGCACACCAGATCATACAATAAGCACCTTGCTGTACAGCTCACTGATATTTAAAAAAATCAATATGTTTAAAATAGTGTAAGGGCCTTCCACAGATGATGTCACGCTTGAAGGGGGGGAGGGGGGTTCGTGAAATTATGGCAGTTTGTGACAAGGGGGTGGGAGGGGGTAATCAGAAATGTGACATCACACATTCTTGTTAAAATTAGGGCTACTAGAGATACGAGCTGAAGCATCCGCCATTAATGTGCCTTTGGGTTTGCCATATGTACCCAGCACCCATTCACTTCTATGTAAACTCAGAGCAACGGTGCTACATTTAGACAGTTATTTTTTATTAATTACACGTTATAATTAGTTACGAAATTTATGATAGGAGGTTGCTTTGCGTTGAATTGTTCAAACCATTCTAGAAAAGGACACCGGATGTTCAAATTCCCCGAAGAAAATACAAAAAGAAGAAAGTGGAGAATCAACTGTCGTCGAGATAAATTGCGAGATTTATGAAAGCGCCAAATTTAAAAGTCTGTTAAAACGTGTAAAAATGACTGACGATTGCGATTCTTTTTTAATTTAAAATATTTATTTATGTTTATAATATTTACACAAGTGTATAAATATACATAAGAGACAGTGATTATTTATACTCTTAATTTTTTCAAACTTTTGAGAGTTATTAATCAATATTTACGAGATTTTGAATTATTTATTTTCTTATTAATCCCATTAATTATTTATTTTTTGTCACTACAAGGTCACAAATAGAGCAGAAAATTAAAAAAAAAATTCTCAACTTCATGTGTTGGAGAGGAACAGATTTATCTTACTTTTGTTTGTGTGTGTGTATGGTGGGGGGGGGGGGGGGGTAGATTACTTGATTTATTTTTACTATAAAATATGTAGGATATATTTTAATATATTTTATTTAAATTACAGTTTTAAATATCAAACTGTTTACTGAGCCGAAGGAGAAAATCGGGAAGCTGAATTTTATAAGAATTAATTTTATTTAAGGGATATTTACAATTTTAAGTCTTTCTGCACCTTTTTAATTCTCTAAAAAATTCATAAATAGGTTAAATAGTTTATTATTATTATTACACTATTATTTTACAGATTCAGAAAATTATAATACGGAATAATTTGCTTATATATATATTTTAAATATTTTAAGAGGGTTTCATAAATTAATCAATTATTAATATAAACAGTGAGTTAATGTAAAAAGAAGAGATATAAATGGCAAATTTAACTTAACAGCTTTAAGTACGCAGCATGTAAATACTTGTTCATCAAATAAGCTGCAATCCTGTTGATGTTCAGGAATTTGAGTTTAAGATCTCTACCAGTTACCCAAAATAAATTTATGACACATTTTCTTAATCATTTTTAAACGTACATAAAACTAGCAGCTCTGATTACTGAAGGGATTTTGAATCAAAATGAGATTTCTATTTTTTAATAAATAAATTATTTATCGAGTTATGAGCAATTGTGGTTACGTAGCGACCGGTTTTTCTTTTTTGCGGTGTCGCATCGCTACCAATTACCCAAAATAATAATAATAAAATTAGAAAAACCTGATGTCTTTGCCCGAAATGTTAACGTTTTAGCCATTTAAAACGCTAGTGTTGGAGAAAAATTTTAAAGTTTAAAAGATTTTAAACTTTTTAAATGTAGGAAGAAGGGGAAAGGGTAATTTTATTTATTTATTTTTGTGGCGGGAGGGGGAGGGTGATTAGTTATTTATCGACTCACAAATGGGGCAGAAAGAAAAATTACAGTTTTGAAGACTAAGTTTTGCATGGTAGGAAAGACCGGGGGAGAGGCAATTTCAGGTGGTGGGAGGATGTTAAATGATTATTTATTGTTATTGTACAATAAAGTTCATTTTGCTATATTTATTACTTCATTGTTACAATAAAGTAATAAATATAGCAAAAAAAGTTTTAAAAATTAAAAGCGTTTGAAGATTTTTAATTTTGTGAGTAGGGGGGGGGGGGGGAGAAAAAAAATTTATGGGAGGGGCTAGTAAGTTCATTAGATGACTTATTAACTATTGTTATTAAAGATTTAAAATTATACAGAAAAAAAAATTCAAAATTAAACACTTTAAAGATTTAAAAATTTTTGTGCTAGGAATAGGGGGGGGGGCGGTAAAGGGAAAGCGGCCATATCAGATAGAGGGAGGATTTTAGATGATTAATTACTCATTATTACAATAAAGGAACAAACAGCAAAAAAAAAAGAATACTTTTAAAGATTTTAAACTTTATGAATGGGGGGAGTGGCAAAGGGGAAGAAGATTTTTTTTCAAAGGGGGGGGGGGAGATTATCAGAGGATTTGTTATTTATTTACTTTACTAAAAATTTACACATAGCACAAAAAAAATGATATTTAAAGACATTAAATTTTGTGGGCTTGGTATCAGGGGGGGAGGAGGGAAAAAAATATATGATTGGTTATTTATTTATTGTTTTAATAAAATGACAGATATAGCAAAAACAAAGTTTTAAAAAATTACAGTTTTAAAAATTTTAAACTATACTGGGTATTGTGAGAAGGGGGGAGGGGGGTAGAGAGGGAAGCAAAATTTTGGGATAGAGGAATTTGGATTAAATTTTAACGAAATTTATATGAACATATTGTTACAATAAACTAATAAATAGAGTGAAAAGTTTTTTAAAAAATAAGGATTTTTATACTTTAAGTATTTTTGAGGGGAGGGGGGGGAATCAAAAGGGGACGAAGAAAATTTCGAAAAGAGAGGGATTTATTTGATTTTTTTTTAAATCGGAAATTCACTGAAATACAGAAGAGTTTCACATCTGATTAAGAAATAAGAGTTTGAAATTAAGGACTTTTGCAGAATTTGTATAAAAAGGACTTTAAGGAAGAAAAATTATTTTTGAAAAATTTAAAGATTTTCAAGGACCGTACGACCTTTAATAATAGAAGAACTTTTCTTTTTGTGCATACATCGACTTAGTTCAACTAATATATGATAAACAAATTTCTTGAAATCGCCAACAAGGCGCTAAAGTCGCCAAGAAGCAGGCGTGTACCCAAAGTGTACCTAAATATGGCGGTGATGCTCCGGCCCGTAAACTCTAGAGGCTCTAGTTAAAATAAAAGCATTAAAAATCAGCAGATTAAATTTTGAAGTTATTTTGAAATTAATGTATTTTGTGGTTATAAAGTAGATTTAAAGCCAAATATATTAAACTAGCAGGCTATGCCCGCTACGCTGGTCTGTTTATCCAAACGAACCTTGAATCAAACAAAATGTATCAGTGAATTTGACATTGTGATTTAAAGCAATATGGAACCTTACCTGGTATGTCCTTTCGCACTGCGGTAAACGATATGAACGCCATTGTGCTATTTTATTTTCTAATGTGCAGACAAATTTTCAGCTATTAAGGTCTTAACACTTTTAGTTGGTCAATCACAGTAGGATTTGATAAAAAATGATAGTACAATATGCAATATAGCAAAATAAACCCTGAAAAACTATTTAAGTATAATGCAAACAAACTGACAAAATCCATCCAGTAAAACTTTTTTAAAGCTGATCTTTCATATTGAGGTCCATCTGATTATAGAACTTACCCCAAAAATTCTATAACTAAGCAACGTAGAATGATATGCAATAAACTAAAACCTCCCCAAACATTGTCTATTCAACAAAGCAAGTATTATCAATATCCGCCATTTAGAACTTTTTGAAAAGTCTAATCTTTCAGAATCGGTTTCACACGATTATGGAACTTTCCGCCGTTACTTTATGACTAAGCAACATAGAACAATATGCAATCTACTAAAACCATATCTGAATAGGTATGTAACTAACAATGGAATTCCTATCAAAATCCGTTCTGTAGAACTTTTTAAAAAGGCTAAACTTTCATAATCGGGTTCAACTGATTATAGAACTTTCCATCACATCTCTATTATTAACCCCTTGAGGGCGGTGGTATGTTTATGAAACCACTTAATTTTAATTCCCAACTGCCACATTGCCACCAGAATTTCGATAAAAAAAATGTCGGTTTATTATGTGAGTGAAATATAGCTTTTTCTTACTTACAAATAAATTTGTTTTCGAATTCCGGTGTCACTCATTAATTTCAACACTTTAGCAATGGAATTGCTTTGCCCCTGAAAGGGTTAAGCAATGCAGAAGGGTATAGTATATACTAAAACCCTGCCTGAAAAATTATCTAACTAACAGTGCAAATTCAGTCGAAATCCAATCGGCTGAATCTTTTAAAAATGCTAATTTTTCATAATCGAGTTCGTATAATTATATAACTTTAAAACTTAATTATATGAATAAGCAACGTGCAACGATATGTTATATGCTAAGATCTTCCCTGAAAAATTATCTAACTATCACTTCGATTCTCATCAAAATCCAGTCAGGTGAGCTCAAGTTATATGCAGCCGGGACGAATTTCCCATTTGCATTTTACTCTCGTATATATAGTAGAACCAGATGTAGATAGATCGATAAGAATATTGATTCTTAAAATTTTTGAAACTGTTAATTTTTCTCGTTGTCTCTGCTGAATAATTTTAAAGACTTTTCAATCGGCGAGTATTGAGATTTACGATCATGTCTACAACAAATGTATATCATTTTGTACCAAAACATTCTCGGTAAAATGAGCCAATTTGGTGTGGGTTCTGATATTATATATATATTTTTTTTTTTTTTTTTTTTTTTTTTCAAAATCGTCATGTAAATTACGCACATGAAATTCTGAGTGTCTCTTAGCATTGCGGTAAACATCAGCGAAAAATGAAATTATAACTTAATTTTACTTAATAATAAAAAATACTTTATTCATCATATATATCAATTAAAAAAAAATAGTAAATTAAAATTTTTTGCATGGTTGCGATTAAATAATAATTAAAGACAAAAGAAATTCGTGTTCAATAAATAGCAAGCCACATTGTTTGGCACAGTTTGTAAAAAAAATTTGGTACTTTCCCACTATACGCGCCTTGGCGTTTTTTTAAATAGCTTGGCGCAATTCGGGCATCAGAAAGTGAGAATTGTTGCCAATTGATATAAACAGTTAAGAAAACAAACTTTATGAAATTTTTTGTTTGTTTATATATGTATATTATTAATGTTTTTTATATACAAATTACTTACCTTTCTGTATAAATTAGATAAATAACATCTTTGTGTTAAATAAATTATATAAACATAGAAAAAAAAAATGCTTGTGTATATGAAATTAAACAGTGAATAGGTTGCCAGAAAATATGTTGCCAAATTTTCATCTCCGCCAAGGCTATTTTCTCTATTTATCCAAGATCCCTGTACTGGAAAAGTACCAAAAAATCTTTGCACGCTTAGGTTTGAAATAAATGGCGCAATAGCATACATTTTGGTATGATGTTGGTATAACGTAAATATAGCAAAAGGTCTCCAAAAAACTTTCCCCAAAATTTCGACAATTCTGTGTAAATTTGGTTGTAGAATAGGTTCACTTTAAAAACACAGAATCAATTTAAACCTTTTCCTAAGTTAATTGTACGCCAAACCACGCCCGGTAACATACGCTAATTGTCTGTAGACTCAATTATGTAACTTATCGGAACTGAATGGACTCGATTACGTTATTTATCTCCTTAATTAAGGCATACTTTACAAACTATATCTACTTTCCAACTTTCCTGATTTTAAGATCAATGGGTACTGTTAGATGTTAAAAAGCTTGGCGCAATTCGGGCTTCAGAAAGTGAGATTTGTGGCCAAATGATATGAACAGCTGTGAAAACAAACAAAATAAACTTTTATGCTTTTTAAAATATGTATTCCTATATATAAACTTTTTATTTATTTTATATATGAAAATTAATATTTTTGTTATTTATATACAATTTACTTTTGTTTTTATATAAAAAGAGATAAATGTTTTCTTTATAGTAAATAAATTCTGTAATTGTTGAACAGAAAATATACATGAAAACTTTCCTTCTCTCGCCAAGCCAATTTCGGAAAATTGGATTCGGAAAATTCCATATTAGAAAATTACAGAATTTATTCCATTGCTCTATGACTAAGCAGTATCGAACAATATATTATATATTAAAACTATCTCTGAAAAATTGCCAAACTAACAATGCAAATTCTATCAAAAACCGTTTATTACAACTTTTTAAAAAGGCTAAATTGTGATAATTGAGTTCACCAGATTACAGAATTTTCCCCAAAACTGTATGGCTAAGCAACGTAGAAGGACATGTTTACTGAAACCTTCCCTTGAAAATTATCTAATTAACAGTCCAAGTTCCATCGAAATACATTCGGAAGAATCTTTTAAAAAGGCTAATTTTTCATTATCAGGTTCATCACATTAAAGAACTTTAAACCATAATTCGATACCAAACAACGTAGAACGACGTGTTATGTATTAAAACCTTCCCCGAAAAATTACCTATCTAACAGTGTAAGTTCAGCAGAACCCAAGTTTTAAGCAGCCGGAATGAAATTTCCATTTGAATTATAACTGAAATTTTTACTGGTTTATATATATATATATAAAGAATTAGATTTTTCAAAAAATGCACTCGTCTACTTGAAAAATAACCAATATTGTGAACGTCGCTCAAACCGATACCACGCTTATGCATTTTTGGCTTAAAATTAAATTGTTTGGCGATAAAATAAAATCGTAAATAAACATACAATATGTAACTCACAAGTACCATCATTTTTATAATTAAATCTGCTAGTTTCTGCTGCAAATCACATGATGGATGAGTTAAATAAAAATAAAAAGTAAATTAAAAAAAAAAATTGTCACGCAGATATTATCAAATTTTCTGATGCATTTCTCTTAACCTGACGCAAGAGATAAATTGCCAAATATAGTTCAAAACTGCAATCTTTCATATTGAATAATTTGTTAAGCATTACGAACATTACCTTTCATGTTTAAATACGATATTGTCGTTTTATAATATTACCACTTGTCAAAACTGTTTTTCCTTTTCTTTTTTTTTCTTTAAAATAAAATTAGTAAAAGTTTTTTTTTTCCGAGATGTACAGCCGTTTCAATTCATTTATCAACGAAATTTGTCGCCAATAAAATAATAGTAACCTTATTGTTCAAAATAACAGAACTTTCCGTCATAATTCTATAATTAATCTACGTAGAGCGATGTGTTATAGCTTAAAACCTTCCCTGAAACGATACCTATCTAACAGTATAGGTTCCGTCAAAATCCATGCAGTAGAACTCGAAATTTAGATGTTCGGAACGAAATTTCCGTTTGGATTTTATATATATATACTAGCAGGCTACGCCCGCTATGCTGGTCGATATTTCCAAACGGACCTTGAGTCATACAAAATGTGAATTTCACCTTGTATTTTAAAACAATGTGGACTTTCACCTGGGATATCCTTCCATAATGCTGAAAACGATGCGAACGTCATTGCGATATTATTTAACCGCTGAATTACAGAATATTTGAGCTATTAAGAAGCAATACTTTCAGTTGATCATTTACAGTGCATTTTAGTAGGGAAATGAGGCCATTATGACAACAAGAATTAAAATGTTCTCTAATCTGACACTATTAAATTAGATAGCATTACAATGATTACAGATATTGACCATTGAATACGAATAATGTTACGATAGTTAACTTGGGGTGCTTGTTCTTGAACTCCTGGTCTCTCAGTTTGAGTATATGTGGTTTTGGTAGCTTAAATACAATCTCATTGAAATATACGTTATACTTCGAAATAAATGTCCTCTCTTGACAGTTCTATTACTACTTTTTCCCTCTTTGAAATTCCAGTAGAGTAAATACCGTCAAGAATGTATTAAGATGATTGCGTGTACTTTATTAAATGATTTGCAGACAAAAAGGAGTGTTTAACTTTCATTTTTAACAGAAAAGTAACGCATAAAAATGTGTGTTTTTAAATCTGAATCGTTTGAATAAAATTAAAATAATGTCATTTCCGTTGCTTTTTCATTTTGTAGACCAGTTGAAATCATGTAATCGTTAACTCGGGAAGAAACTCTACGACTTATAAAAATAAACTTCATGCATTTAATAAAATATTTCTAAAATCATCCATGATCGACCTCATTGTGAGGGTTGGGACAAACATTAAAAATGTTTCATCAATATTGTTACACATGCACCAGAGGTAATTGCAAAACAAAATTACCCGCCAAATTACGTTCCAATAAATAATGCAGTTTTTATTGACTCAATTATAGATATTTTACAAACAAATCTCCATACCTTAAATAGGACTGACAACGATAAATAAAGTTAGTTATACAAAATTTTTAGTAATATGCATTTTGGTCAATACGGATTGAAGATTTATTTTGCATTATTCTAAAGAGCCTATTAACACGGAGAAATAAATAGGCTTGATATTTACATTATCAAGTGTAAATTATTCTTCCGTCTATTGAGTAAATAACCCAGATTATGAAAATAACTCTTAATTTATTGCTACGATTAGGTGTTAGGGTGTGCGTTAGGACAATATGCTTTATGATGATCGAAATTTGAGGTAGTTTTATCCTGTGTAGGCTAAAATGTTAAGTCGGCAGATATTATTACATTTGCCACCCTTGGAATAATAAAGTTTTCCCCCTCCATTGAAAGTATTGTTTTTTTATGAGGTAAAATAATTTGAGATAAAGAATAAATGATAACAAAACTTCTTTTTTTCGTTTGCTTCATGATCAAACACAATAATTTCAGTAATAATGAAAAATCGTGAATTTACTAATCGCTAAGTACAAATTTCATGTAATCTTCTGCAATCGGGTTCACTGTCCAGAGTCTCTTTCAAATATAAAAAGAAACATCCGACGGTACAGTAAATACGTTAATTAGCGGGTAACTGATTACGGAAAATTAATCCAATATCTTTAAAAAAAAAAATCCTTCAAAAAAGAAGAAAAAAAACTGAAAAGAGAAACGTATTAAAAAGATTATCGAAAATTTATTTCAGTAAGCAATTTTTCTTGTAAAATGTTTTCTTTGTGGTATTAAAAACGCATAATTGCATAAATTTTCTTCAGAATTATCTTTAGTACTTAACATTTGAAGCAGTAGGCATTTATAAAAGGAAAAATTGGCCGCATGTGTTTAAAAAAAAAAAAAAAAAAAAAAAAAAAAAAGTGGATTATATTCGCTGATCTACGTTCGATGTTATAAAAGTCGCAAGTTTGGAAAACACAAACCAGCATGTTTCCGTAGTAAAGTATGTGAAAAATATTTTAAATGTCTGAAATTAAAATATTTTACAATATGTGTGTGCGTGTGGGGGGGAGGAGGGGGTGCAGACTTTTGAACTAAAATGTAAGTATTAACTCCAGTTTTATAATTTTAACTGCTATTTCTATAGTTTAAATTTGAATATAAAAAATTGCTAAAAAATGCTGTCTTACGCTTTAAAAATCACCTATAATGTGAACATCCCTGGGGCTGATGTCAGGTTTACGCCTTTTTGAATAAAAATCAAATTGTTTGGTGAAAAAAGTAAAATCTGCCAGTTTTTTTTCTGTAAGGGTTAGATAATAAAAAAAAGTAAATAAAAAAAAATTAACAAATTAAAAACAAAATTGTTACTCATTTGGAAGGTCTCCTTAAAGGGCATACTCAAAATATTTTGAAAAAGAAAATGGTAATAAAATTACTCATGTATGTAAAAAAGATCAGTCAAATGTAGTGGCAGAATCCAAGTGGAAAATATGTAAAAAAAAAAAATAATATTTTCGAGTATTTGGCGCGAAAACACGAACGCTGCACGCTATTTGGCGAACCAAAACATTTCGTGGCCAAATGCAAGAGATTATTTGCCAAATTACTTGTTAAATAAGTATTTAAATGTCTAATACTCAACGAATTTAAACTTAAAAGATGAATTAGTTTATTATTTTTTTCTGTAAGCTTATATAACCTATACAAATTGCGTGTTGCTGTAGTTATTTAATTTTATACGGTGTCCTCGGCTGGATAAGTTTTAAGTGTATTTTGATTAAGTATGCTATCATTAAAAATTTCCATATTAAGTCGTTGTTTCCATGGCAACAATACTTTTCATTTGTTTTCTCTGACACTAACAATATCGATGTCAAACTGCCAATGCTCAGAATCAGACCTTAATTTTGAGTTTGAAACAATTTTAATCCATTTAAACTTTGTTCTAAACAGCATAATTACTATCTTTAAATTTCATTATATACACATACATGTACGTGACAAAACTACAGTTATAAAAATGTATTTATTTAAGTTAAACTTATTTAAATTAACTTCGTATGGAGATTTGAAAAAGTTTTCTTAAAGAATATTTATCATAGTATTATTTCAAATTTTATTGCGTCGCCAACCAGCGTTAAATCGCAAAAAAATTAATTTTTTTATTATTTTTTATTTTACTAAAGCTAAATCGAAGTTCTGCCGATTTTTAAAAATAAATATATATATATCATCATGAGAAGAATATTCTATATATATTTTTTAATATTTCTAAGTATGCGCTTATGAAGAACTTCCTTGATATCATCTTATCAATTTTTCAGATGCATTTTTCTTAACCTGACGCAAAAGAAAGATAAATCGTCAAATCCTGTTTTAATTGCAATATTTCCACTGCGTAATTTTTTAAGCATTACGAACATTCCCTTTCATGTTTAAATTAAATATTTTATTTTTTTTAATATTATCATTCGTCAAAACTGAGTTTTTCTTTTCTTTTTCTTTCTTTTTTTAAATTTTAAATAAAATTAGTAGCAGTTTTTTTCTTTTATTTTTCGAGGTGTAATAGCTGTTTCAATTTTTTTTATCAACGATAAATGTCGCCAAGAAATAAAATGGTAAACCTTATCGTCCAAAATAACAGAACTTTCCGTCATAATTCTATAACTAATATAGGTAGAATGATGTGTTATAGCTTAAAACCTTCCCTGAAACGATACCTATCTAACGGTATAAGTTCCGTAAAAATCCATGCAGTAGAACTCGAAATCTAGGCGTTCGGAACGAAATTTCCGTTTGGATTTTATATATATAATAGATAATAGAAGATTCCATTTCAAATTCCAAAATACGACTATTTCCAACTGCTCTTTCGTATTAATATTTTATTACTGTTGTATATTAATTACGTTTTTGTTATAAACCTTAATCCTATTTCATATAAAATAAGTACATGAATCATTTTTATTGTTATACTCACAAATGTCACTAAAACACATACATGAATCATTTTTATTGTTATACTCACAAATGTCGTTAAAACACATAGTTAACGTTTAAAAATAAAATTTGAAATATTATCTATAACGTAGTGCTTGGTTTCTGAACTGCAAGTATATGTTTATATAATATAGCGTGACATGTGACAAAGGTGGAGGGGGGGGGGGGAGGTATGTTGAAATGTGACACTTTGTGACAAAGGGGGGAAGGATGTCAAACATATTGAAAAAAAAAGTGTGACATCATTTATGGACCGCCCCTAACGTCAATAAACTGAAATGTACTCGAATTCTTTTGTACAGCCCTATATATGATCTATAGAATCCATATACACGAAGTATATGGAAAAAATTATTTAAATTTAAAAACGCATACCCCAACTGAAAACGCATTTTCAGCAGTTATCGCTCATAATACGTAACCGAATTCTTTTGTGTGTCCCTGTACGTTAAAGATAAATGCTATGCTCACCTTATTTTACAGTAACTGCCTCAGTAATATGTAGTATATCAATTTCAATACATTTAAAATAGTCTAACATCATTACAATACATTGCAAACGATTTTTCCCCATAGACTACAATTTATTGAAATTCTTTTGAGCAGCCTTGTAAACGAACTATAAATGCTACACTAATTTTCAATACCGAACAGGCCACAGTAATCCCGAACAACATATATCAATTGCATAGCAACCCGGGTATATTTACGCGAGTTAAAGAGCGAAAAGACATTTTCGAGAATTAAGGTTTCGATTCTTAAATAATCTTGAATTGCCCGCTCTCTGGTTAGTTTAATATTGCCAAAATGTAAGCACTTCTACCGTTGAGTCAATAGTTTATGCTGATATTGACTTAAATTTAGATAGTACGAACAGTATTGGCTCAATATTATTTCGCTACTTCGATAGCTTAGTAAACTTTCACTTAAGAAAATTGTGTTTATCTTTGTCCTTCTTGTCCATTATTATCTATAGTTTTTCATGCTTGAACGGGAAGACTATTTCGATTAGACCTGTAATGAAAATCCATTCCAGCGTATCCAGTGATGAGATTTCAGCGTTTTTGTACACCAGTATTTAGTTAGAGAAAATGATATTTCATTTAATCGAAACACTCTTGCGATTTAACAGAACAACATTTTCTCTAAGAATATACCGGTGTGCAAAAACGCGGAAATCTCATCCCTAAACGTATCATATCTTACATAAAAGGAATCCATAGTTTAATATTCATCATCGCTAACTCTTTCTTGCAAATTCAGACGGGAATCTTTTTAAAACCGTTTATCAGCAGAACATCCGCCTCACTGATTGCTGAAAAATGTATTATTAATGCCTTAACAAGACAGTAAATCGTCATTATGTGTTGTAAGTTAGATAAGCCAACTTTTTTTCTCGTTATCATTACCTATGTCATCTGCTGGGGAAAAAACGTATAAGCCTGGAAATCGTTGTATGTTAACAACAGAATGTGAATAATGCAACTGAGCTTAAATAATTACCGTGATTTGGTTTTACAAATTAGCGAGATTCTTTTATTAGTCCAGGCAATAGGAAATTTTACCTAGCAAAATTAATGGTAGTTCTGGAAATCGGCTTACTTAATGTTTTTTGAGTCGCTGAATCCGAATTTGTAACTTCCCACCAAAATTTCTCCCGGCAACCCCCCAAATTTTGGTAAAATGCCCCCAAAAAAGATTTTTATTAAAAAAATCAATTTTTTATAGTTTTAGGGGGAAAGTATCTAAAAATTCCGAAAGTAGACAAAATTTGCAACAAATTAGATATATGACATTATGACTTAGGATGAAGGGGAAGGGGGGATCTGCCTCGAACATGCACGCGGTGCTGCGTGGGCTAAGTTGCGCAATTCCACTCAACCACTTACACGTTTACATTCGCCCTCCCATCTCCCATCCGAACTTTCCTTATAAGGTTTACTTTAAGTTTCTTGGGTCGCTGAATCCGAATTTTTAACTTACCACCAAAATCCCCCCCCCCCCGAAACCCCCCCAAAATAGTTGTTATTAATTTAAATTCCTTATTGTTTTAGGGGAAAAGCATTACGAAATTCATAAACCAGACAAAATTTGCAACAAATAGGATATATGATATTATGACGTAGGATAAACGGGGAGAGAGGGGGCTGCCTCGGAACATTCCCCGCGCGCTTTTCTCAAAAACCAAATTTTTTCAAAAAATCAATTTTTTGGGGGGTTGTCGGGTTAAATTTTGGTGGAAAGTTACAAATTCGGATTCAGCGACCCAAAAAACATAAAGTGAGTCGAAGTCCAGAACTAGTATTAATTTTTCCAGGTAAAATCCCCTATTGCCTGGACTTCATAACTTAGTGCACGTAGCGCCGCAGTGCATGTTCAGAGGCAGCCCTCCCCCACCCCGTTCATCCTATGTCATAATGTCATACATTCTGTCATGTTGCAAATTTTGTCTAGTTTCTGAATTTCGTAATGCTTTTCCCCTAAAACAATAAGAAATTTAAGTTAAAAACAACTATTTGGGGAGGATTACGGGGGGGGGGATTTTTTGGGGAAAGTTAAAAAATTCGGATTCACAGACCCAAAAATCTTAAAGTAAACCTTATAGAGAAAGTTCGGAGGGGAGATGGGAGGGCGAATGTAAAAATGTGAGTGGTTAAGTGGAATTGCGTAACTTAGTTCCATGCAGCACCGCGCGCATGTTCCGAGGCAGATCCCGCCTTCCCCTTCATCCTAAGTCATATATCTAATTTGTTGCAAATTTTATCTACTTTCTGAATTTCTAGATACTTTTCCCCTAAATCAATAAAAAAATTGATTTTTTAAATAAAAACCTTTTTTGGGGGGCTTTTTACCAAAATTTGGGAGGTTGCCGGGGGAAATTTTGGTGGGAAGTTAAAAATTCGGATTCAGCGACCCAAAAAACATATAGTAAGCCTTTTTCCAGAACTACCATGAATTTTGCTAAGTAGAGCCCCTATACGGTCTCTATTGCCTGGACTATATGCCACTAACGAGAGTAGCACATGGATTTGTTGACGCGTATCTATGTAAATATGCCAATCATAAAATGAATTATTTAGTGATCAGGATTATTTAGATGATCAGACTGCTTCATTTTATCTTATCATGTTCATCATCACTTTATTATAAGTGCTGTAAAACAGTTAGATTGTAAAATGTGTAAAAAGATTCACAAAAGAAGTGTGGAAAATTTTCCATAATGTTACATGAAAATTGTATATATATATTTTTTTTATTTTATAAGGAAAGGAATATGATAAAATAATAAATAGGGTAGATGTGCCAGTAATGGACACCCTTGAGGAAATTCTTTAAAAATTGTTTTTTAATTCATAGATATAATTATTATATTACAGTTTTTTCAATATTATACAGGGTGTTCCGTTAAAGGGGTCAAATATTAATAGGGGTAATAGAGGAGATCACACGGAGCATAAATCAGCATATAATGCCTGGCCGGATCTCAATAATTTTCAAGTTACAGCAAATAGAATGAAAAATCGGAAATTTGTAAAAAAACCCTCATTGCTAAACTATCGATAATGCTACATAAAAACGAAGCACATATTTAGAAAGAGCAGAAAAAATCCTACGAAATGACATAAGTTGTTTTAGAATATTGAGAATTAATGGCGAGTTACAAGCTCTGAAACAGTGAAAAAATACAAAATCAAATATTTAGCAAAATAGTTAATCGTTAATTCCAAAAATGCAACTCTACCTACATCAAGGAAAATGTTATAAAATTTGGTCCATTCCGAAAGCTTTCGAAGAAGCTGACAATAAACCATATCAGTTTAATTGTATGGGAGAAATCAAGCAGTTCCCTAGTTACAACTCTGTACTGTTGCACGCTCGGAAAGGGCGAAACTCCGCCCATGACGATTGTAAACACCCCATTTTAATATCTTTCAATTATACATTTCTGATCAACCTCTATCAATACCCTTTCATTATTCAGTCTGGTCAAGTGAATGACATATTGTGCAGCTCTCGCCTTGTCTTAAAGCAAACTCCGTGACTGCTGCGTTTCCTCCATGAACTTTCAGGATGATGAAGAAGAAGTACTTTTTATGCAAATTTTCTATGTGTATAGGAAGAAAAGTGTAATAAAACAGCAGTCATCAGTGGGCGTTATGTTAAAGGGAGGCTGTTGTAAGCGGGATTGTAGTAAGTTGATGGATAATAATTATGCCGGAATACTCTAACGAAGAATATGCGGACATGCATCTGATGTACGGGCAAGCTCATGGAAATGCATGTCTAGCACAGCGCATGTACCGTGAGCAATTTCCAAGGAGACGTTGCCCAAGTTCGAAACTCTTCATAAAAATCGATAGACGATTACGGGAGACTGGATCGTTTAATACAGCAAGCATTGATGCAGGGAAACCTCGACATGTACGAACACCTGCAATGGAAGAAGATGTACTGAATATTTTTAAAGATAACCCCTCCACGAGTACACGAGCTGCTGCGTCTGAAGTCGGTGTTTCTCACCAAAGTGTGTGGCATGTTCTGCGTGCAGAAAACATGCACCCCTTTCATGTGCAGCGGGTACAACTGTTATCAGTAACAGATTGTGCTCAGCGGACAGAATTCGTACGCTGGTTGCTTAATGCAACAGAAAATAATCCACAATTTCTGGAAAATATTTTATTTACTGATGAAGCAACATTTATGGCGTGGTAAATACGCACAATATGCACACATGGTCATATTCAAATCCGCACACTGTTTTGTCGAACGCACAACAAAAGTTCAGTGTGAACATATGGGCAGGTGTCCTCGGCGATTATCTCATAGGACCATATTTACTCCCAGATGTACTCAATGGCAGTACGTACTTGGTTTTCCTACGGGATATCTTACCGCAGTTACTGCAAAATGTGCCAGCAACATTGCGCCACAATATGTGGTTTATGCACGATGGCGCACCGGCACATTTTTTCATAGGTGTTCGCAATCACCTCAATTCAACATATCCTGGGAAATGGATTGGACGCAGTGGACCTGTTGCTTGGCCTGCACGCTCTCCAGACCTCAATCCGTTAGACTTTTTTGTTTGGGGACACCTTAAATCGCTGGTGTATGAAACGCCTGTGGATACACCGGAGGATTTACTAGCGCGAATAGTTGTCGCTGCAGGAGACATTCCCAACTCCGTCGGAGTTTTTCGGCGTGTTCGCCAATCTTTACGACGTCGCTGTCGGCTGTGCGATTCTGTTAATGGGCGCAACTTCGAACACCTATTATAATAATGTCCGTTCGTCTGCCTTCCGACATTGAACTGTGCAGCGCAGGCCAGAAGACTATGCTTCACATATGTCATAAAGTACGTGGAATGTAATTCTTTATTTGTCATTTTTCTTTTATTTTCAACACTTTTTGGCACAGTATTTTGTAAGTCACCGGCTGTGGTGTACTCAAATTGTAAATTACAAAGTTTGTATGAATTAATTTAAAATTTAGTGTCTTTTTTAAATTTATAATTAATAAAATTATTATGCTATTTGTTATTATTATTTCCTATCATAAATTATGATGCACATATACATACAATAATTGTCCATGTAAAACATGTACTGAAACTTCTTGCATAGTTACAAATCGCAATATTTTTAATTATTTCCGAATTTTCACCACCAGTTTAATTTTAAAGAATTTAACTTAAGCTTTATATCAATAAAAGACCACTTTAAAATGTAGACTATTATTGTAAAGTTATTTTGGTTCATTCAACTCTTGAATAATTAAAAATGTTGCATCTCAGAAGAAGCATGATCGAAAATGTATAGTTGAGAGTAATTAAAAAGGCGGTGTTTCCAATCGTGATGGGCGGAGTTTAACCTTTGCTAGTGTCAAAGAAAGCGGAGTTGTAACTAAGAAACTGATTAATTTCTCTCACACAATTAAACCGATATGGTTCATTGTAAGCTTTTTCGAAAGTTTTCGGAATGGACCAAATTTTACTACATTTTCCTTGTTGTAGCTAGAGTTGTCTTTTTGGAATTAACGATTAACTATTTTGATGTATATTGGATTTCGTACTTTTTTCACTGTTTCAATGCTTGTAACTCGTCAATAAATATTGCTATTTTAATACAATTGATGTCATTTTGTAGGTTTTTTTCTGCTCTTTCTAAATATGTGCTTCGTTTTTATGTAGCATTATCGATAGTTTAGCAATGAGGGTTCTTTTACAATTTTCCGAATTTTCATTCTATTTGCTGTAACTTGAAAACTATTGAGATCCGACCAGGCTTTATATACTGATTTATGCTCCATGTGATCTCCTCTATTACCCCTATTAATATTGGACCCCTTTAACGGAACACCCTGTATTAATCTATCAACAATATTTAACCATTCTCATAGCCTCATTTCCCAATATAAATTAAAATTTAATTGTAAATAACATAAATATATCAAAACACCTAAAATGCCAGTAATGGACACCCTCTGTTTTAGTAATGGACACCCCCCATAAAAAGTAATAAATAATTGTTTTTATGACTGTATTTAGAACCAGAATTGCATGAAAGCATACTAATGAAACGTAATAGTTATTTTCATATAAATTTAACAGTTAGGATACTAGTAATTAATAAAATTTTGTATAACCACCCACTGTTTGCATCAATTATTCCAACTATCAGAAGATCGATATTTTAGTTAATTTAGATGGATAGTTTAAAATACTAAATATCAAGCAATTACAGCTATCAAATTATTGAGACAGCAAGGGATTTAAATGGTAATAATAAAAAGTAAAAAAAAAAAAAAAAAAAAAAAACAGTTTTGGATTATTAGTGTGTAGTTTCGTCTCATTATTTTTAACAATTAAACCTCCAGAGACCACTTGATATATTACTTTACACGTAATAATTAATATTACAAATATGAAGGAAATGATACTGTGGGTTGGATATTTTAAATACTAAATAAAATAATTCAAAACAAAACTGTAGAATTGATGTTCGAGGCTACTGATCTTTAGATTTACTAGTTTCATGATTATTATAACTTTCATTAATATTACTTTTTTTTTTCTCTTTTCAGAGATGAATAAGAAAACATTTAAGACAGAAAATAGATTTTTAACAACTTCTGTAACTCAATTGCTTTTTGTTTGTTCGCGTGTAAAGTATTCGAATACATCATTCGATTTGAAAAGTTTTCGAGAATTAAGGTTTCGATTCTTAAATAATCTCAAATTGCCCCCTCTCTGATTAGTTCAATATTGTCAAAATGTAAGCACTTCTACCATTGAGTCAATAGTTCATGCTGATATTGACCTAAATTTAGATAGTACGAACAGTATTGGCTCAATATTATTTCGCTACTTCGATAGCTTAGTAAATTTTCACTTAAGAAAATTGTGTTTATCTTTGTCCTTCTTGTCCATTATTATCTATAGTTTTTCATGCTTGAACGGGAAGACTATTTCGATTAGACCTGTAATGAAAATCCATTCCAACGTATCGTATGTTACATAAAAGGAATCCATCGTTTAATATTCATCATCGCTAACTCTTACTTGCTCATGCGTAACGCAAATTCAGACGGGAATCTTTTTAAAACCGTTTATCAACAGAACGTCCGCCTCATTGATTGCTGAAAAGTGTATTATTAGTTGCCTTAACAAGACAGTAAATCGTCATTATGTGTTGTAAGTTAGATAAGCCGACTTTTTTTCTCGCTATCATTACCTATGTCATCTGCTGGGGAAAAAACGTATAAGCCTGGAAATCGTTGTTTGTTAACAACAGAATGCGAATAGTGCAACTGAGCTTAAATAATTAGCGTGACTTGGTTTTACAAATAAGCGAGATTTTTTTATGCCACTAACGAGAGTAGCACATGGATTTGTTGACGCGTATCTATGTAAATAAGCCAATCATTAAATGGATTATTTAGTGATCAGGATTATTTGGATGATCAGACTGCTTCATTTTATCTATCAGATCCATCATCACTTTATTATAAATGCTGTAAAACAGCTAGATTGTAAAATGTGTAAAAAAAATCATAAATGAAGTGTGGAAAATTTTCCCTAATGTTACATCAAATTTTTTACATCAATATACTTTTTTTAAAGGAAAGGAATATGATAAACTAATAAATATTTTTTATATATTTGGTCTAGGAATTAATTCGTGCGGTTTTACAAGAGATGGCGTAACTAGCGTATTGTCCCATAGTTTCGTTTGTTCAAACATGCATTTAAAACTACTGTTATTGAGCATCCAGTTTAGTATGCCATTTGGTTTAAGCGTAAACAACAACAATTTTTATACAACTGAAAATGTCAAATTTTGTGCCTGATAAAGTGTTTCTGCGGGGGGGGGGGGGGGGGGGGGTTCTTCTTCATTACTTTAACATGAAGAAAAGTGCTACTGAAAGTCATCTTATTTTGGTGGAAGTTTATGGTGACTATGCTCTAGCTGAACGAACGTGTCAGAAGTGGTTTGCACGGTTTAAAAGTGGTGATTACGGCTTGGAAGACCAAGCACGACCTGCACAGCCAAAAAAAATTTGAAGATGAAAAATTGACAGCATTGCTCGATCAGGATTCGTGTCAAAAGCAGGAAAAACTTGCAAAATCATTAGAGGTTGATCAAACAACAGTTTCCGAAGGCCTCAAAGCAATGGGAATGAATAAAAAGATGTCACATTGGGTTCCATATGAATTGAAAGAAAGATAACGCCCGACCACATGTCGTAAAACCGGTCAAAACATATTTGGAGAATGTCGGATGGGAAGTGTTACCCCACCCGCTGTATTCACCAGACATTGCTGCTTCAGACTACTACTTGTTTGATTGCATGAATAACGATTTGATTGGACAGCGGTTCACTTCTTCAGAAAATATAGAAAAATGGATCTCTGATTGGATTGCTCCGAAAAGTGAGGACTTCTTTCGACACCGAATTCGCAAATTACCTGAAAGATGGGAAAAAGTACTGGGTAGCGATGGACAGTATTTTTGTTAACGTATTTATGTATTTTGCTTTTGAAATAAAGCTTTATTTTTTTATTAAAAACCGCACGAATTAATTCCTAGACCAAATATTTGTAATAAGTTTACTACCAGTTTTTTTTAGGTGCGTTTGTAATTATATAAATATGCAGCACCTACATTCGTCGTCTGGTCAGCCCGTCTGTCCGCATATAACAGCGCCAAAACGACCTAACCTAAGGATGTGATATTTAATTAATCGTTGCAGAATTTTGTCATTTCAAATTTTATGAAAATCGAATCGAAATCTAAAAAGATTTTAATAAAAGTTTTCTTCATTCTGTTAAATCCCATCATACTTAATTAATTCAATGATGCCTCATGATAGGACATGATTCTAGGTTGGCATGGTGATGACGTCCTATTTAAGATGGAGTCCTATTATTTTCGTATTACTGAATTTAATATATGTATAATTGTAATAAATTTGTATTTATGCATTTTTGCATAAGAGTGCGACAGCTATTGCACCAAGATCTGAATACAGTAAATTCTGTCTAAGGCGGACTCTGCGTAAGGCGGAAATCTGTATACCGCGGAAATTTTTTAAAGTCCCGGCGAACCCACAGCAAATAAAATTAATTCTTGCTGCATAAGCCGGAATCTGCCTAACGCGGAAACGGAAAGGGTTTTAAGGTCCCAGCGAAAACAAAATTTTGCATAAGGCGGAAAATAGGATATTTTAAAAATGAAAGGCATTTCGTTTATGAAACTTTAAAACTAATATACGTCAAATACTCAATGTCGAGCATAAAAATTAAATTCCGTAATACTTTTAAAAAGTTAATTCAAAGGAACAGAAACTGTTTAAATTTTAAGGAATTCTTACTTATGTCATTTTTTCCTATATAAATATGCATTTAAAAGTTATTATTACTAGTTGGGTGCACATTTATGAAAATATGTATTGTCTACAATATATTATGCTTTAAGGTTGTACTCAAATTCAAAGTGATGGCTTTCTGTCTCATTACCGAAGTTATTGTTATTATTATTATTGTTTTTTTTTTTTTTTTTCGTGTAAACTTCAAATTTGTAGGTATTACAGCGGTACTAAGAAATTGAATAGCCTTTCTCATTTATTTATAAAGACAAAGGATCTTCCAGAATTTCAGTTTTCGACAGATTTTCGAGCCAGGACAATCAATGAAAGACCGTGATGGAAGATCGAATGAAAGATCGCGAGCATTATAACTCAAGATCCAATCTTTTTATCGAAAACATAAAACGCTATTCGACTGACGTAGGCTTCATTCCAATAAATCCCGATCTTTTGCATAAGTCGGAATATTTTCTACCACGGAAAATTTTCTCAGTCCCGACCGATTTTGCCTTAGACAGAGTTTACTGTATTTATAAAACTGTTATAGTACCTCACGCACCTCATTTGCCACGTTTGACGTACAATTTCAGACTTGTTCTTTCTTGGTCGTTAAAAGGCATTTTTAATTTTAGACGCTTTGTGGAATAGCTAGAGAAATACTTGACAAATTCTTCTGGAACTTTAAGAATACAAAGAACATGTTTAACCTCATGTTTTTTAGAGAAATTTTAATCACTAAGGCAATTGAAGGACCGGCAACAAATCTAATTTTAAAAACATTTTCGATCCTCCTGTAAAATAAAATATTCGAAATGATCTGTACCTGTAGCTCATGACTAAATGCAACATTTGTGTAAGAATAGCACGTATATTCATGGAAACAGAAATGTTTCTTTAAAAATTTCAAGAAATTTCCGATTTTTTTTTTTTTTTTTGTCTATAGCTTGCAGGGTTTTTAAACAGATTTAACGCCATTTTTAGAAATCTTGACAAAGTGCAGTAAAAACAACATAGTACAATTAGAATAAAAATATTTTAAATATTTAATGATATAATGAGCAGTTGTATGCAATGACTTTTAACTGCGCATGCGCGAACTATACCAAAGATTTATTTATTTGTTTTTTTTTTTCGGTATTTGGAAAAATCTATGTCTAAGTCGCCCGGTGGCGTGGTCAGTAAGCGGAGGCTGCTGTCACGCTGAGGGTCCGGGTTCGAGTCCCTGGGTAAGACATGGATGTAATTGTGATTGTGTTTTCAAAGTAATATATATGTGCAATGTAGAGAAATAAAATTATTATGCCTGGATTGTGTTACGATTTATGTGTATAAATAAGGATCATTCGAGGCGACAGCCATTATTGCTAAGGCCTCAAAGCAATCTCCACTACGGTGGATTTCAAACCAAACCAAATCTATCTCTAATGGAGCAACTAATATAAACAATGTCCATCTGAATTATAGTACATGGGAAATATTCAAAAAAAAAAAAAAAAAAAAAAAAGGAGGTTACCTTGCAAAAGGGTGGGTAGAAGATTTTTTTTTCTGAATTGTTTATAATGATGCTAACAAGGAAAAACCAAGTTTTCTAACAAAAATTCTTAAGGCTAAATTTTCTGTTGCCAAAAACAACAAAATTTTGGGACCTTTTTTGATTTTTTTTTTTTTAAATATCTTGAGACTCGTTACCGTAGCATATTATTTGTCAATTACAATATTAAAGAGGACAAAATTCTCTACAACTTTCATATTTACAACTTTTTTATACACTCAATAGCAAGCGCAGTACGCCATTTCAAAAATAGTTAATTCAAAATTAGTTTCTATTTTATATGGGATACCTGAGATCAATATCTAATGTTGTGCTTTTTCGCGTTTGGTTGCATTTTTTGTTTTTAATATTCGGACACTTTCATTTTTGGAAAACTGTTTGGAACCCGTTATGAAATTTAAAGTATAGTCATTAAAAAAAAATACATCCAAATTCGAAAAATTAAAAACGCACAATGTCAGATATCATATAAAAAAAATATTAAATATTAAAATTCCAGCAAGAATTCTTAAAAGAATGCTCCCATAGGTTTAACATTAGCGTGCAAATGTTTTCGCGTGAGACTACACTAGTCACGCGAAGACACTGGATTGCTGATGTTCTCCAGGTGATTATGACGATGAAGATGAAGATGACACTATGACAGTACTAGAGAAAGTGCAGGAAAATGGTGATGAATGGGAAGTATCAAGCTTTATACCTCTAGATGATCCAGATATCTGTTTTATTCAGGATAAGGATATTCCCTCGAAGCGGGATGCTAATTATCCTACAACAGTGCCGTCAAAAAGAAAAAAAAATTGTTAAATAGTCTGTAGAAATTATTATTATGAAAATACATTTTTCCATTTAACTTATGCAGTCATATTGCATACCTTGCTTTATGTTGGAAAAGTGAAGTTGAATAAAACAGGTGATCAATGCGAAAACAAAAATGTTTATATGGTCTACAATTATAAATAAATTGGTATTTCTTTTGATAAATGGTATCACTGAGATCATTAAACATATATAGTTTCAAAGCAGTACATGTTACAGAAGATTAGAATATTCCACAAAGTATATTTTTCAACAACCAAAGTAAGTTTTTCTGTTTGAGCTTTAAAGCAATTAATAGATAATCTTAAAAGTTTTATATATTTTTGCATATTAAAATGTAGGGATGCACCGGATATTGATTTTGCCGGATATAGGATACCGGATATCCGAAGCTCCTTTGCCTGCCGGATTCGGATATCCGGCACTAGATATGTTTTTAGTTATATGGTGAATTATTTCCTTATATAACGCCATCTCAGAACAATAAATTACAAGCATGTTTCACACATCATTAAAACATTTTAAATGTATTGAAATATAATTTACAAAAACTATATCTCTTTGAATATCAGGGCTTGAAATTCAAGTTTTCCCCAGGAGGGGAGTTTCCCACCCAACATTTAAAAATGCAGGGGAGTTGAACTGTTAGAAAGGAAAAAAAAAAAAATCTTTAAACCCCGTTATTTTTTATGTGCCACTTAAAGAATTACATTTATACAGACATGACAAAATACCATTAAAATAATTTAAATTAACAACTCAAGATAATTATCCAAAATGTTTATTTTTATTAAAACAAAGGAACAGAAATTAAAACAAAGGAACAGAATCAAGTTTTATATACAGGGTATCCCAAAACGAACGCATAAACTCTGCATAGCTAGATTCCTCGTTGGGAGTACATAAAAACTTCCCAAAGAAGCGTTCCTGTACGATCCATAGTTTACGAGAAAAATACGAAAAACAAAGTATGACGTCACTGCCGGTGCAAGAAAAAAACACTTTATTGGACATATCAACCACAGTATTTGCATATCTTTCCAGACGACAATTTTTAAAACGTTCGCCGTGCATATCGTGTCATGTATTCGCGCACACCATGGAATGACGTTAAGCCGACGTTGATCTCATATTTTTAAAAGGCTGCATCTTGCAGCTACCGGTAGTCTTCGTATGGTGGCCATGTATTCCGTTCGTGACTACTGCAACATGTACCTGACTTTAAATTGTGCACAATTGTGTGTTTAAACATTATCGTCTGGAAAGATATACAAATACTGTTGTTGATATGTCCAATAAAGTGTTTTTCCTTGCACAGGCAGTGACGTCATACTTTGTTTTTCGTATTTTTCTCGTAAACTATGGATCGTACAGGGACGCTTTTTTGGGCAGTTTTTATGTACTCCCAACGAGGAATCTAGCTGTGCAGAGTTTATGCGGTCGTTTTGGGACACCCTGTATATACCATGTCTATCTTTCAACTTTCACCTAATGTTATGGGCAATTAACAATTGGGTTCCTAAAGGAATTTCCTAATTTAGATTTTATTCCATTTTGCGTGATTTAGCCTCTTTCACAAGTTACACTTTTGACAAACAGCACAGACCAACTTTTATAACTTTAGAAATTATCGGAAACGCATGGTTATGCTCTGTTAAAAGATTTTAGAAAACTTTGCAAAATCTGATGTGCATTAATTTTTAACAGTAAGTTAAAAATGCATGAATAATGCATATCGGTTATTCTATTGTCAGTATCCTACGGTGATTGTATGTCACTTCTGAACAAACTTGTTTTATTATATCCTTAATGGAATTATAGTCAAAACTGTAGTCCCTTGTATTTTTGTTAATTGAACTATGTTCTATGCATTGGAATTTTAAATCCATATCCAAAGTTTGAAAAGGAAATAGTCATTGATTTTCTCTATTACACGATAAAAAATTGATTTCAAAAAGTCATGTCCTAATCTGTGAATTGCAAGAATCAACTAGTTTGTTATTTGTAAACATGTTTTTTTAAGTTCAACCAAATTTTTTTTTCTTCATGTGCACCACAAGTGTAATCTCATTTTGTTGAATGCTGACTATTGGCCAATTTGGTAGGGCTCCGTCTCCGGTGGCCATTACTGCCCTTTTAGTTATTTGCTATTTTGGGCATAGGGAAAAAACATCGCAAAATACATAAATCAGTCATAAAAAATATCGCCGATTTCGTCAATCATGGTGAAAATAAATAAAAAAATTTGTCGACCGGTCGCAAGAAGAAAACTGAAGTGCAGGGGAAATCGGTAGCGGGAAAATATCACAAAATTCGTCAATCGATCTGTCATGAGCAAATATCGTGAAATTCCTCAGCCGGTCACAGAGAAAAAACGCAAAAATTTTCAATCGGATGCAGAAAAACAATCGTTACTTTCATCAGTATGTCGCAAGAACAAACAGGGAAATTTGCCAATCGGTCACAGAATAAAATTGCTATATTTATCAATTGATCTCGAGAAAAAAAAAAATTATGAAATTCATCGATCGGTCTCTAGAAAAAATTGTGAAATTCGTCAGTCGGTCGTGGAGAAAAAGAGCAAAATTTTTCAGTCAGATGCAGAAAAACAACTATGAATTTTGTCAATCTGTCGTAAGAAAAAACTGTGAAATCTGTCCATCGATAGTAGAAAATATCACGAAATTTCTTAGTCGGTGCTGAGACTTGCTCGTCGTTTTACAAAGAAACATTTTCGGAAAATAATTTTTTGGAAACAGGAGCCGCCCACTCACAATAGGGCATAATAAATAGGGCAAAAATCCTGCCATCCCGCTTCGAAATTCAAGCCCTGTATCTGCCATTCAAGCCCTGTAATGCATATTAATAATATTGCATAAAAAATGTAATTTAAACATTAAAGTATTCTGTTTATTTGTACAATGAAATGCTGATAATTGCTACTGGATTTGAATATAGGATTGCCTATATCGATAATTGCTAATAATTAATTTGTACAATGAAATGCTGATAATTTGTACAACAAATTTTAACCAATTAATATGTGTATAATTGTAAAGTATTTTCACAAAGAAATACTACATACTTTCTTTTTATAATTTAAACATAAAATATCTACTAATATACCTATGATTAAAGAGTTATTTTCTCCAAACATAGGTTTAGTTGATGCCCTTTTTCTGTTTTAATTATTTATTATTGTTTTTGCTCTACGTCACGTTTAGTTTTATTTTAAGTTAAATTATTTTTATATTTAAAAGTAAAAAGAAAATTACTTTTAATTTTAAATATTTATAATGAAGTTACAAAAACATTTAGTTGGATTTGCCAATCACAAAACTTTCTTCTATCTCATACATCTTAATATTTCAAAAAGTAGTTCCAAATATTAATACTTCAATATTATTAGTTCAATATTATACCAACTTTGATTTTGGTCTAAAATTTCTGCTTCAGTCAATTAATCAGAACTAGCTGGCTATGCCCGCTGCGCTGGTCAATATTTCCAAATGAACCTTGGATTAAACTAAATGCTGAATTTGAACTTGTATTTTAAACAATATGGATCTTCAGCTTGACCTTGCTCATTACTGAAAACGATGCGAACGCCATTGCGATATAATGTTATCTTAAGCGTTGGACAAAATTTAGCAATTAAGAAGTAATTGTTTTAGTTGATTATAAACAGCGCACTTATGGTCGGGTAATGAGACCGTTATGACAACAGGAATTAATACCTCTGTAACTAATCAACATATAATGAAATCGTATATACTAACACCATTCCTAAAAGTCATGCAACAGGGCCACTTGTAACAAAATATGTTCTGTAGTTTTTTTAAAAAAGGCTAAACTTTCATAATCAGGTTCACTTAATTTTTGAACTTTTACTGTTGCTCTATAACTAAGTACCCTTGAACAATATTTATACACTAAAACCTTTCCAAAATTATTACCTAACTAATTGTGTTATATCCTACGAAAGTATTATAAACAATCGGAATGAAATACAAATTTCCGTTGTAAATATATAGTAGATGATGATGATGCGATTTTGTGTAATAGAATTCATAGTAAAGTTTTCGCTTCAAACATAAACGATGCTTTCAACATTAAAGCTAATACACCAATATGTGAAGTATCCGATTACGGAAGGTTAACTTGAATTCTCATGAGCAACTACTCAAAGAAAAGTGAATATGTGGCTTTTGTGATACTTTTATGTCAGCCGGGCGCAGGTAATAAATCAATAAAGATTGTTTTCATAGCATATTCTTATTTTATTATTTTCATTTAAAACACAAACCTTTCACTCATTTCATTTAAAATGCATGCCTTATACTAATTTCATTTAAAAAACTGAAAAGATAAACAATAACAGGAAATAATGCCATAATTAAAAACAAAAAAAATATTTTTAATTTACATACGCAAAATGTAACTACTGCTACTGGGAATTTTAAAAATGCTATCAGCGAGATGTGCGCACGGTTGTTATAAATGTACCCATTTTTTCTTCTTATCGAGGAGCAATTTATAAATCGCACAATATTATTCCAATTCCAATTTCTTTCATTGAGGAACCTATGACCGGAAAAAATGGAAAAAGACTCTTGTAGATTCTTCGGATGACGGCATCTGACGCCATAAACCGAGTTTATATATATGAAAATAATTTTTAAGTCGTTACAAACATTGCTTTCATACTTAAATATTTTCATTGGTACTACTTGTTATCCCGTCGACCAATTTCGCCAAATTATATAAATCGCCAAACCATTCGCCAAATTATATAAATTGACATAATCTTTATTTTAAATAACGAAATAACAAATAAATTAGTATAAAATTAATAAAAATACAAATAAAACGTCGAAATTAAAATCACTTGATGACGTAAACACGTGTAGCTTGTTTAAATTCAAGTGAATTTGATATTTACGATCAACCATTATTGGCATTTAATCTTATAGTTTGACGATAGATTTTTGGTCGACGGAATATCTAAGTAGTACCTTTTCCATTTTTGTTTTATAACGCTAAATTCTCAGTAATTTTTTTCCTTTTATTTTACATAAAATCACTATTTTTTAAAAAAAATTAAGATGCTTGCATTTTTATTTCAAACTCATAGAGCCGTTTTTATTTTTTAGCCGAAAGGGTTGATTTGAAGTTTTTCCGTTGCTAGAGTAACGGATGTAATGATAGATATTTTGAGGTTTAGATGCCAAAGACACCGCCAAATTAGAAAAATATGAAATGTGTCATGAACTGTTGGACTTATAAACATTTATTTGGTAGCATTCGATTCAGCATACAAAACTACATTAAAATATGCTATCATTTGACGCATAATTTTGATATTCGATTTTTTTCCCCTCCCCGTGCAAAAACCATTAGGGGTGACACTTTAGAAAATCCTTTCTTAGCAGAAGTTTATGTCATAAGAAGTATTTTTACCACGATTTTCAAGATTTTAGGTTCAGTAGTTTGCGCTGTGCGTTAATTAGTCCCCTAATCCAGACTTTATTTTATATACTACATTAGATATGCGATTTTTTCCCCTCCCCGTGCAAAAACCATTAGGGGTGACACTTTAGAAAATCCTTTCTTAGCAGAAGTTTATGTCATAAGAAGTATTTTTACCACGATTTTCAAGATTTTAGGTTCAGTAGTTTGCGCTGTGCGTTAATTAGTCCCCTAATCCAGACTTTATTTTATATACTATATTAGATATGCGATTTTGCGGTGAATCGATGATCGAAAAGTAGTCCAATATCATTTGAAATATTACATAACAGAGGAGAAAGTACGAAGAAAGACGAAGAAGAAATGACGAATTACAAAAGACTTGTATTTTTTTTTTTCAAAATGTTGAATTTTTCCATAGTAATAACGTATTAAAACATAAATTTCCTTAAAAATTATCTTTATTTCTTAGATTTCGAATCTGTGAATTTTCCTATAAATGAAATTGGCGATATGACTTGAGAAAAGAGATAATATTTGCTTAAATAAAATGGGTAATATTCGTTGATGTGAGTTCGAGTTTATAAATATCACATGCTTTCGGAATTACGGCGAAAAACATTTTAAAAAGTATGAAATTATTTTACAATATGTATGTGTGGCAGAAATTCACGCTGAAATTTAAGTATTCGATTCCATTTTTAAAATATTAACTGATATCTATATAAGTTACAATTGAATATGCAAATGTACTCAAAAAATGATCTCTTTCACCTAAAAAAACACCATTTGTGAGAACATCCTCAAGCTAATGTCACGCTTATGCATTTTTGGCTTAAAATCACATTGTTTGGCGGCAAAAGATAAATAAATAATTGTAAAGAAACAAATAGTAATTACACATGTGACTCACAATTACATCTGCTTGTTTCTTCTATAAGTCACGTGATGGAACAATTAGACATACAAAAAAGAAAAGAACAGAACAGAAAGAAAATGTCGTTAAAATTTCATCTAATCAAATTTTCAGATTCGTTTCCGTATCTAACGCAAGCGATAAAGAGCCAAATATTGCGTATCAAGTGTAATATTTCTTATTAAATTAATTTTTAAGCATTACAAATATTTCTTTCAGGTTTTGATTAAATGTTTCCGTTTTTTAATATTATCACTCATTAAAACGGATTTTCTTCTTCTTTTTTTCTTTTTTTTTTTTTTTCATTTAAATAAAATTAGTAACAGTTTTTCTTTTATTTTTCGAGGTTTAATAGCCGTTTCAATTTTTTTTTTTAATCAACGATGAATTTCGCCAAGAAATAAAATGGTAACCTTATCGCCCAAAATAACAGAATTTTCCGTCATAATTCTAAAACTAATATAGGTAGAATAATGTGTTATAGATTAAAACCTTCCCTGAAACATTACCTATCTAACGGTATAGGTTCCGTAAAAATCCATGCAGTAGAACTCGAAATCTAGGTGTTCGGAACGAAATTTCCGTTTGGATTTTATATATATAATAGATAATAGAATAGATAATAGATTTTATATATATATAATAGAATAGATAATAGATTATGTGTTATGAACTATCTCAAAGTTTAAAACAGATCGCATTGTTAGATTTCCTAATTTTAACAATATCGCGTTATGTTAGTTCCACATTCCACCACCAGGGAGCGCACTCTATTCTTAACGAAAGCGTATGTGAACGAAACTCCTTCATGCAACCTTTCCGTAGATACATGAATCGGGGGGGTGGCGGTCTTAACCAATAATTTAAGATAATTGCTGAAATTACTACGAAAAATATTTTAAAGGGGCTTCTACGCGGGCATCTAATAGAGTTAGAGGAAATCGGAAGACGGCAAAATAATCGCGGGGAAAAGTTTGCTTGGGTGCTTCGGAGCTACTTTTGGCGCGATATCTAAGCTCTACGACCAATAGGAGCCCAGATATTTAAGGAAATATGAAGTAACAAAGTCAAAAATAATAGAATTTTCCGTAATAATTCTTAACTAATCTAGGTAGAATGATGTGTTATAGCTTAAAACCTTCCCTGGAACGATACCTATCTAACGGTATAAGTTCCGTAAAAATCCATGCGGTAGAACTCGAAATCTCGGCGTTCGGAACGAAATTTCCGTTTGGATTATATATATATAACTAGAAAGATAGCCCGTCAAAAATGACGGAAAATGTAATATATAGATCTGTTATATACAACACATCTGCAAGAATATGAGTTTTTCTTGCTTGTTCCGCAGTGATAGATGAAAATAACAGATTTTTAAAAAGAAACACATTTATGAAAAACTATGCATAATGAATACATAAAAAATGCAATTTAAGTGTAAATTAACATTTGGTCGGAAAACTTCAGGATATACGACGTTTATTGTAAAAACTTTTTTATTATTTAAAAGCTGCCCTTGCTTTTCAGTATCTTCGACATACATTTTTAAATGTCCTTCCTCTTTGTATCTGGAAATAATTACATATAGTTGTCCATGAGAAAAAACCAGTTCTTTTAAATACAGTCCGACTGTATAAAATGTTTATCCTTCTAACTTATTTATCATATTTGTAAATGACAGTATAAATGAAAATTTTATTAATATCAATTCATTTCATTCATTACTCCTTCATTTCAAATGAAAAATACTATAAATTATTGAAAAAAGGTATTTCTTCATTATTAATTTTCTAATCAAAGAAAAAAAAAAACGTTGCCATTTTGAGTTGCCATTATCATCTGCATGAGAAAAAAATAAACACTATAAAAACCATAGAGGTAATTAAGTGTTGGATGAATGCCAACATCGGTTCCCTTTTCTCATGTAGACTTTTTCATGGTGCTGCTACAGACGGTGACGTCATTAACATTGTATTAAAAGAGAGGAGAAATAGTAACTCAATGAGCGAAATTATGCGAACGATTCTAAAATGTGAATGACTCACCATAACAGCTCTGTGCTTGTTTACATTAGGAAAATTAAACACGGTTTCTGAAATGATTTAACGATAGCGCAACACATTAAACTTTTCTAATAGAAAAATATGCTGAACATATGCTGTTTTTAATTGAAAAATGCGCTGAACAGACGTGATTCAAGATGGAAGAAATAAATGTAAAAAAAATTTGAAACACACACTTTCATTAATATTCACAAAAATGTAATTTTTTAATGCTCTAAAAAGTGAGAAATTTTTGGGATTGAAATGAAATTGTTTTATTTTCTCATGTCCAAGGAAAAAAAAAATGAAAGCTTGGGCGCCAATTCAATTTAACTTTTGTTTAAGTTTTTTTATAATATTATATTATGTACGTTACCTGTGTATATATAAGTATATAAAGTTCGAGCCCGCGCTTTCTTTTTTTCCCCCTTGATCATGGGAAAATAAAACAATTTATTTTCAAGCGCAAATGTTATTAGCCACTTTTTAGTGGATTTAAACATATATATATAGTATATATATATATATATATATGGTACTTCTTAGTTATCCCGTCGACCAATTTCGACAAATTATATAAATCGCCAAACCACTCGCCAAATTATACACGCGGACATAATTTTTTAATTTAAATAACGAAAGAACAAATAAATTAGTAAAACATTAATAAAAATACAAATAAAACGTCGAATTAATGGTTTTATTGGCCATTATTGGCATTCAATCTTACAATTAATTAATTAATGGCAACCATTATTGGCAATTAATTTTACAATCTGGCGACAATAATTTGGTCGACGGGATAACTAAGAAGTATCATATATTTTTTATACATTTTTGAAGAATTTTAATAAAAGCATGTCTTTCAAAAAATAAATAAATAAATAAAAATTTAGAAAAATACATATATTTTGTTTTTAATATTGGCACAGATGTCATATTCGCCCCATATTGGCGCGATTTTTTTCCCGACGCCGATTTGGCGAAAGCATCAACAGCATAAACAACAACATCCTGGTTACCATATCAGACAAAATAACGACACTTTGGCGCCGGTTAAGTATACATTTCGTATATGACATTGGCGTCTGAAGAAAATCGCGCCAATATGGGGCGAATATGCCATCTGTGCCTTAATATTTTAGTCAAACAACTCTTTTTTAGTCTTCACGCCAGTTTGGCGAAAACCTCGTTACCATATCATCTATATCCGAGTAACCATATCAAGCAAAATAACGACACTTTGGCGCCAGTTAAGTACCCTTTGCGTGTATGATATTGGCGCCAGAAAAAATTGCGCCAATATGGGGAGCGTATATGACATCAATGCCTTATATTATTCTTTTTTTTTTTTTTTTTTTTTTTTTTTTTTTTTGTACAAACTATAGCGCAGATAGTGCAAAATAATAGACATTTTTGTACTTTTCCACTATATTAGGGGTCTAGGCGATTTTTTAAAAAGCTTGTTGTAATACGGGCATCAGAAAGTGAGATTTGTGATCAAATCATATAAACAACTATGAAAATCAAATAAACAAACTTTTAAGTTTATTTATATAGTCTATAAATATTTTACTTTCATCTATATTATTGTTGTTTTTTATATACAATTTGCTTCTGTTTGTATACAAAAATAGTTAATACAGTTGCTTCTGTGTATTAAATAAATTGAGTAAATATTGAAAGATTACTTGTGTAGTATATGAAACAGTGAATAAGTTGCTACTAAATACGTTGCCAAATTTTATTATCTGGTACTTTTCCGTTATACAGACACCATTGCCGCCAAACATAATAGTTGGCGCAAAATGAAAATAATGTGAATTGAAACAATTTGAAAAATAAAAGAAAAAACATGAAGATAAAGTGAGCATTTAAAAAATAGGTACTTCTTAGTTATCCCGTCGACTAAATTACTGTCGCCAAATTGTAAGATTAATTGCCAATAATGGTTGCCATTAATTAATTAATTGTAAGATTAAATGCCAATAATGGCCAGTAAAACCATTAATTCGACGTTTTATTTGTTAGTCCAGGCGCCAAAGGTAGTTGAGTATGCAAAATGTGAGGACCGGCAACTATGCTCAAATTCTTTTACCTGAGACCCTAAATAATAGAAAATCACATGTTGCCGGCAGCTGTACTGGTCCCTTTCCCTTTTCCCCACCCCTCTCTCCGCTCGGCGCGTTGCTGAGTCATGTCCCTTTCCCTTTTCCCCACCCCTCTCTCCGCTCGGCGCGTTGCTGAGTCATAGCACTCGGAAACGTCAGTAAAAGAGAATTCGTAGCCCATAACGGTTTATTTTTACGTATCTAAGTAATATTATTTAAGTTTTTTTGCAGTTGAGTGTCTTATTAGTGTGTTTTATTTAAATAAAAGGGCGGAAAATGTCACTACAAGTGATAAATCTAAATAAGCGAAAAGTAAGTGAATTGTCGTGTTTGTTTTGTGATAAAACGGGTGATTTAGTGAAAAATCCAAAATTACAGACGTTTACTACTATTCAAAGAGCAGCAGATCGCAGAAAAGATGACATTAGTAAGAAATTAGAAAGTGATACAGACTTTATTGCCCACAATTGTTCTTGGCATCGAGCTTGTATTGCAACTTATATTAGTGAAGAGAAAATCAGGCGTCGAGAATTAGCATTACTAAAGCAGGAGAATGCCTCTGTTCCCACTTCCTCTACAGAAGCAAATGTTTCAGGTAGCCAAAGGGTTCGTCGGTCATCAAGAATTGAATTAAAAATTGATACAAGTAATAAATGTTTAATTTGTGGTAAACAATCAAGAAATAAGAACAAAACTCTTCTTTTATGTTCTGAAATTTCAGCAGCGGAACAAATTTTAAATATTGCTCGAAAAAAACAAGATGATGTTTTCACTAAAATTAGCATTTGCGAACATCCAGCTGATTTATTTGCAATGGAAGTGAGGTATCATAAACATTGTTATCGTGATTATCTACGGCAACCAAGAAACTCTGAAAATCCAGCAGGCAGACCTTCAAGTCAAATACCACATGGCATCCTTATGGAGGCATTTGAAAAGCTAATCGATGAAATGAAAGATAAATTAACATCTCACTCTTTTGAAGTGTCATTCTTGGGCAAGCGACTAGCTGAACTCACTGAAATAGAAGATGCAATTGTAGAAAATCGCGTTATGAAATCACTGCTCATTGATAAGTATGGTGAAAATGTTTTATTTTCATATCCGAGCGATAGATCAAAATCATCATTGGTGTTTATGGGCAATATACCACTGGATGAAGTCATTGAACATATTCGTACCGTAAATTCAACAAACTACACTGTTCAAGTAGCTAAACAACTTCGAAAAGAAATACTAAATACCAAAGTAATGCCAGATGGGTATTTATGTGATGAAATTTTAATTGAACAGTTTTTACAAAAAGGTCAATTACCGAATAACTGGCTAATGTTTATGCAAGCATTGTTCAGTTCAAAGAATAACAAATTAAGTGAGAATTATAATCGACGAGCGTTATCAGTGTTTTATGATATGTATTTCACGATTACTGAGAAACACACTCCAAAGCATATAGCTTTAGCTCAATCTATACATCATTTGACTCGATCGAAACAATTAATCGTTATATTGAATAAATGTGGGCATAGCATTAGTTACAAAGCATTAAAAAACCTCGATAATGAAGTAACAACGTCAATTGTGTGTGAAGATATAGACAAGAAATTGCTTATTCCTAAAAATATAGTTCGAGATTCATCGTTATTTCTTCATGGAGCTATAGATAACAATGATTTCAATGAAGAAACATTAAGTGGGAAAGGCTCGACCCATGTTACAGCTATGGTGATATATCAAGAAAAAAAATCCACTGACAATGAAGTTAATCTAATTAAAATGAAACCTACAGTAGAGTTGAACGAATTGGATTTAAAATTTTTAAACTGTCAAGCAATTCTTCATTTTCAAGAAAATATGCAGCCTTCAATACCGGACTATAAGGACAGTAGCTGCTTATTAAATAATAATCAAAACAATTTACAATTTGATAATTTGCTCTGGGTCTTGTGTAGACTGCAATATAGTCTATCAATAAATAATTTCTGCCGATCATCTACAAATTCGGTACCAGGATGGACTCCATTTCAACAAATACTATCGTCTGAAACCGCACCTGTTTCTACTGTTGGATTTAGCCCGGTTATACCTCAGCCACCGACTTCCAAAGACGTTGTGTATACCGCTATGAAAAATTATGTCAACGTAAGTCTTGCACTCGGTAAAAAAATAGCAGTACTCTCGTGTGACATGGCTATATATCTTATCGCTAAAAATATTCAGCTAACAAATAAAGAATTTGACAATTTAATATTGAGAATTGGATCATTTCATTTACAAAAAAATTATTTGCGGTGCTTGGGCCAATATGTAGAAGAGAGTGGACTCGACGGTATTCTTATTGAAGCCGATATTTATGGTGAGAATACTTTGGCATCAATTCTGAAAGGTACTCATTATAACAGAGGTATTAGAGCACATAAGCTCTTATACGAAGCCTTAAGAAGCATACAAATTGCCGAATTTATAGAATGCATGAATTATTCTCAAGATTTTTTACAACAGCTAAATATTTGTCTTCAGGAGATAAGAGAAAGTACAGTAGATAAAGATCATTCTGGCGTAATCGAAAAACATGATCAATACAAAAGAATAATTACAGATTTTTTAATGAATTTTTCACATTTTTTGCGCACCATGAGCACTGAAAATCAAGTATTCAAATATTTAAACAACTACTGCGAAATGGTAGAAATTTTGTTAAATTCAGTTATGGCTGATAGAAATAGTAATTATGAATTACATTTGTTAACTACTCGACAAATGTTACCGTTCTTTTTCTCCATGAATCACACGAACTACATTCGTGGAGTCACTCTTTATTTACAAGATATGATAAAACTACCTTTAGAAGTTGAACATGATATGAAGAGAGGAATGGTGTCCGTCAAACGAACGGAAGGTAAATTTAATGCAGTAAGCCCCGACTTAGCATTAGAACAGTCTCAAAACCGATCTTCAGCAGTTACTGGAGGATTGATTGGCATTACTAAAAATGAAGAAGCGATGCAGAGATGGCTGCTCCTTTATCCGTTCAAAAACAGTATTCACGAGGCTTTTTCTTCATATCTCGAAATACAAGCAGACTCTACAAGTGACATTAATTATCATAATGAATGGACACAATCCAGGATCAATAAAGACGAAAAAGATATTCAAAATATAATAAAGTATATTATTGCCTGCAACCCTTATAATGATAACGCGAATTGCGCGCTTCGAAATATTTACACTGGTGAACTTGCTGAAGAATCTTCTGTGCAATGTTTGCTAAATATACAGGAAAATGGAGAGGCTCTGTTAAGAACGTACGAAGATGAGCGATTCGTACTCAAAAGCAAAAAGTTATCTGATCCTATTAAAAAAAATAAATTTAGCAATTTTGTAACTCATTCACAAAAACAAAACAAGAGTACTTCTAATAAAAAGTTACAAGATGCAACAGATGTAAGTCTCATTCAGAAAACATTTTTGTTGGCTAATCAACGTGGATTTGATGCAAAAATTTTAGCATCTTTCGAAATTTTGAATTACTGCAAGTACCTTTTTGACGCTGAAGGGTTTTACAGGAAATCTCCAAAATCACAACTCGCCCTTGAAATTGAAAATAATCATAAGTGTGGTACTAACACGCGGCAGGATATTTTAAATCTACCTTTTTCAAAAATTTACATTGTTGATGGTATGGCACTTGTTCATCGAATCCAATTAAAAAATTTCAGCACATTTGGCGATTTTGCTCAAGCTTTTTTCAATAGAATTCAGAATCTTTTTTCGCAACCAAATGTAAAACGAGTTGATATTGTATTTGACAGATATGATGATATTTCAATAAAATACTTGGAATCAACGTTACGGAGTAAAGGTCAAATGATGAAAAATTTCATAATTTCAAATGAGCACACCAAAATTCCAGCTAATTGTAATAATTTCTTTTCAAGCACTGAAAATAAGTTACAGCTTGTTCGATTTCTATGTACTGCTGCCCCTAGATATGCACAAGTAAATGAAGATTGCGAGTTATATATTTGTGGAGGATTTGAAGATCCAACAAAATGTTTCAAACTGCAAGGTTCTTCATTTTTTGAAGTACCTGACTTGAATTCTAACCATTTAGAAGCGGATTCACGGATGTTTGGTCATATATTTCACGCAGTGAAAATCAAACTTGGCCATATCATAATCATTTGCGCTGATACAGATGTTTTCATTCTCGGAATTTACTTCTGGAACAAGCTTGCACGTCTAGGCTGTTTAGGTCTATGGTTCGACGGTTCCTATAAGAAAAAATTCATTTCAGGATGTCATCTGGCTGCTCAATCCCTTGGAGAAAATATTTGTGGTATTTTGCCAGCATTACACGCTCTGAGTGGTTGCGATTCGACTAGCAGATTCGGCTCGAAAAAAAATGCTTTAAACGCTGCATCGTTGGATTTTGCACAAGAAGCTTTAAAGCATTTGGGAAATCCGTACCTAAGTGTCGAACAGCTAAAAGAATTGGAAAACATTTGCACCTATCTTTTTTCAAAAAAAATTTCAACGGCTGATGAACTTCGGTATAAATTAATTTCCCAAAATATCGGTTTCGGCTTAAATTTATTAAAAGTTATTTGCACATCAGATGCTCTACATTTACATCTATTGAGAGCTTCAGCACAAACATATGTATGGGTGAATGCTGACCAAACTTTACTACAGCCTATTGATTACACCTTCTTAGGCTATGAAAGGAAAGATGATAAATTATACCCACGACAAATGACTAAGCAACCACTGCCGGAATTGTTGATTCAACCCTGTAAATGTACATCCAATTGTAAAACAATGGCTTGCTCTTGTAAAAAATTACAGATTGATTGTATTGCGTTATGTAAATGCATAAATAACGATTGTCAAAATAAAAAAGATTGATGATTATACTTATTTTTATGATATGTTTGAATTTGCTTTTTTGTATTAAATAATTTTTTTAACAATAATTTTTGTTTTTATTATTAATTTTTCTGTTCTTTTTCCACTTGACTAGCTATAAGTATCTTTAATTATAAAAAAAAAATTGATATTGCCGTTAATACAATTATTTTAATGATACCAAAGCATATGTTCAGTCCATTTACTTGATGTCTAAGGGGGTGGGGTGTAAAAAAAAATTGGACCAATACAACTCCTGGCAACATTCGAAATCATAATTTGCATGCTTTTCTGAGTTCAAAACCATAAACCGAATGCGGTCCTCACATTTTGCATACTCAACTCCATCCAGCGCCCGGTCTATGTATTTTTATTAATGTTTTACTAATTTATGTGTTCTTTCGTTATTGAAAATAAAAAAAAATTATGTCAATGTGTATAATTTGGCGAGTGGTTTGGCGATTTATATAATTTGGCGAAATTGGTCGGTGGGATAACTAAGAAGTTCCAAAATATATAACATTTGAAAATTACAGACTTTTACGAACTATTTTATTAAATAACAAATATATACTTAAAATAAGTGAATAAATAACTGTTATAGAATAGAGTAATAAATTAAAACTCATACTAAACGGAACAGATGTCGTATATTCCCGCGTCTGCCATCTTGGATTTTTTCTTGGCGTGAAAACCCCTTTTCCGCCAAGTTGTAAATGTCGTCACGCAGCGATTTATGCGTTTGTTAGGATTAACGAAAATAAAATGTAAAACATCGCCAAGAAATCTCAAAATATCGAAGATGGCGGCCGCGGGAATATACAGCATCTGGCACAGATGTCATATCATATTGGTGCAATTGTTTTCTGACGCCAATGTCATATACGCACAGGGTACTTAACTTGCGCCAAAGTGTCGTTATTTTGCTTGATAAGGTAACCCAGATATAGATGATATGGTAAAGAGGTTTTCGCCAAAATGGCGTCGGTAAAAAGTCGCGCCAATAAGGGGCGTATATGACATCTCTGTCCAGCATCTAAGTCTTGTTTTCCATTGCGCCATTAAAGTTTCAGCTGTACGATCGGGAATAGGAGTAAGAAAAAATCCCCGTGTTTCACGACATAAAACACCTAACACCCACTGAGGAGGAAGAAAACGTCCTACGTTGCTTTTTTTTCTGGTAAAAAGACTTGCATCTACTTCTATAATTTTATTAGGTCCATAGATTTTTCTGTTTAGCTTTGAACACAAAGCATTTGCACAAACTTCTCTCAAAGAACTATTCCAGTCAGCTGTTGTGTTGTGATTCATATCAAGTTGCAGCCCGCAAAACTCAATCGATGTCAACTCTTGGAACCATAAATATATAAACTTTAAAGCATTAAGAAATGACAACCGCGATCCTTCAAACCATGTTTTCTGTCGTATTCCTACGCTTTCTCGGGATGATCGTAAGCTACATCTCCATTTCGGATTTTCAAACCATGTTTTCTGTCGTATTCCTACGCTTTCTCGGCATGATCGTAAGCTACATCTCCATTTCGGATTTCCAGAACTAATCCGTAATCCCATTTCATGGTTTTTTGAACACAACATTTTATTATGCAGAATTCCAAATTCCTGAAACAGTTTTATCGAAATTTTCTCATCATCTGGTAATTGCCAAATGGTAAAAATCTCAGCGTCAGCAGTAAAAGTAAATTATAACTTCATAAAGAAAAATATTTTCAATTCGAATAGTAAATCAAATACCTTTTAAGGTTAAAAAATAACAATTCACGCGATTCACGTTTCATAATTAGCATATCAACATGTTCCGCATGGTTTACTATAAAAATCTTTTTCACGATCAGGGTTGAAATAATTGGCGCATTAGCATACATTTTGGCATAGTGTCCGTATAAAGGAAAAGTACTCATTTTCTCTATCCTGCCAAGGTCCTATACTGGAAAAGTACCTAAATCACATTAAAATCGGGTAGTTGGGAGCTCGGACAGTACAGCGCCGTCTATTGGCGGTTATGTTATTAGTAGCATCGGGATGAAGATGTAAAGACGTACATTTTCGTATATTACACATTTAACCTTCTGACCGCCGCGAACTGATATATCCGTTCACTAAGCTGCAGATTTCACTGCAATAGAAGCATCATTTAAATTTATATAATACAGATATAATCCAGTTTTTAAAAAAAATTGAGTTATGATAAATTATCTCAAAGGAGATATGCCTATACGTAATAAAAAATTTTATATCATGTTCGAAAAAACACCCTTTTTTAGCTTTTTTAAAAAAATACAGCGACAAAAACTTTACAATTTTGCCCTTTTGCTCGGCGGTCAGGGGGTTAAATTCTCATCCATTGATTCTGAAAAAAAAAATCCCCTTAAAAGTACGGAGTTAAAATTATATTGCGGTGACCTCGATTATGAAAGATTAATGGTTTTAAATGGGAATTTCGCCAAAAAAGCCAGCTATCGCCAAGTTGGCTTCGTATATGACAACTTATTTCTGTCGCCAAATTTGGCGACATTTTTTCAAATTTGGCGATATTTTGCCAAGATGGTCAACCTTTGGCGTTACTGTGGTAACCCCGCATTAGTATTTTTCAACAATTACCCATTACGTCATTACAATGAGGCGGTTCTACCGGAATCGTGAGGCCACACAGAGACTTGGATTTTATATAAATAGATAGATAATAGATAAGAATAAGTTAATCTCGATCATATTTATTAAAATCAAAATTTTTTTCGTTATTTTGTTGTACATCAGCTGTTTGTGAATAGCCAGCTTAGCAGGATGCGAAGTTCCCTTCGCTTCATGAGCCGCCAATATACAGTACAAAAAAAAAAAAAAAAAAAAAAAAAAACTGCGAAAAATCGAGAAAATTTTACCAAAATCTCTGTTACAGTGCCACCTTCTGGCAGAATATTTCCAAATTCAAGGAGGAACTGCTGGCCATAGTCAAAACTATACACCACAAAATTGGTTCAATTCTATACTTAACTTCATACACTTTTCAATGGTAAAATAATGAAAATAACACAAAAATCCGTATTATAGCGCCCCCTTCCAGCAGAATATTTTCAAATTGAAGAAGGACCAGCTGGCCATAGCCAAAAACATACCCCCGAAAAATTGGTTCAATTCTATACATAACTTCATACACTTTTCGATGGTACAAGAATGAAAGTGGCACAAAAATCGCTATTACAGCGCCCCCCCACACACACACACACTTCTAGTGGAATGTTTCCATATTGAAGGAGGGCCACCTGGCTATAGCCAAAAACATTCGCAAAAAAATTGGTTCAATTCTATGCATAACTTCATTACGAGGCAAAAATCGCTATTATTGGAAATATCCCCATCCTGGCGGAATATTTCTTATTTAAGGAGAACCTGCTGGACATAGCCAAAAACAAATACAAAAAATTTTGTTCAATTATATGGATAACTTCATACACTTTTCTTTCGATGGTACAATAATGAAAATGGCACAAAAATCGCGATTACCGTGCCCCCCCCCCCCCCCCCATCTTCCAGTGGAATGTTTCCATATTGAAGGAGGGCCGCCTGGCTATAGCCAAAAACATTCACACAAAAAATGGTTCAATTCTATGCATAACTTCATTCACTTTTCGATGGTACGATGGCGACATACGGACAGACAGACATTTTGTATAAACATGTTTTGGGATATCTGACCCCTAAAACATCTAAATCTGTCGAAAACCAGAAATCGAAAAAAAATTCTATTACAATACTTTCTTCTAAAAATCCTGTTTAATTGTTTGTTTAGTTGCCTGTTTAATTGTTAAACTTAAAAGAAAGAAAGAAAATTAAAGTCATACTTTAATAAACAACTTCAAATTTTGTTTTACACTCTGAAAGTAAAGGTACAATTTTCTAAACGAAGTAAACGTAAATTCTTAAATTTATTATAAAGAGTTCAAATATCAATGTTAGGAAAGCTGGCAATTCTTTAAACTTTTGAGAATTACCTTTTACTCATGAATAGTGAACTTACTTTCATATTTTACATTATAAACAAAATTGTTCAGCATTGTTTGGGGTCAAACGATTTCTGTTATCCTTATATATTCGCTTTGCTGCACTGTGCCGGATATCAGGCAGAGAAGTCGGATATCCGGTGATTGTGATTCGGATATCCGACGGTATTTCAGATATTGAAAAATCAGCCGGATATGCCGGATATCGGATATTTGCCGGATATCCGTTGCATCCCTACTAAAATGATATAATCTCTTGTTATATTTATTGATATAAGTGGAAAAAATATTGACACTATTTTTTTAAACTAATCTTTTAAATATTTTTATGAAACCTGCGATCTCAAATATTTTATTGACAGAATTTTAAAATTTTACAAGAGATAAATGCATAACATTAGTTAGTCGAATAATGTGTTGTCATTTTTATTGTAGCTATTTCATAAGGTAAAAGTATTTCTTACATGAAAGATATTTATTTTTTGAGTCCGTCCTTTTATATGGAACTACAATCCAATGTTTTCTATCTTTAAAACATTAAAACATATGTTATCAATAATTTGTAAATAAAATATACTATTGTAGTGAGGAATAAAATATGTTTTTCGCAAATTTTCATACCTATCCCGTTGATACCTGGAAAAATATGTATGCATTATAAGAATTAAAAAAATTATTAAATTATTAAAATTAAACAAGAATTTTTTCTTAATTGAAAGTATCGTGAAAATAAATTACCAAATATTGAAGTATTCTTTTAAACATTGCTTTGAAGTTAACTTTGTATACACTTAAAGTTACTGTCTAAATATGGAAATTGTCTCATTCATCTACACTCTGCCCTACTTTTAAAATTATATAAATTTATTGAATGTAAAATGTCTGTTGAGATGAAAATAAAGACGTGAGTGTGCAAATAATAAATAATTTACTGCTATCAATTGTTAGAAGTCGACATACACGATTAAATCCGCGGTAAATCCGCGGGGAACATTTGAATAATCTGGGCAAAACTACGTTTTCCGGGTTTTAAGAAAATTGAATAAATTGTCTTATTTTTGGAATGGCGTACTGAGCTTGCTATTGAGTGTATAAAAAAGTTGTAAATATGAAAGCTGTAGAGAATTTTATTTTCTGTAATATTGTAACTAACAAATAATATGCTACGGCAACAAGTCTCGAGATATTTAAAAAAAAATCAAAAAAAGGTCCCAAAATTTTGGTGTTCTTGGCCACAGAAAATTTAGCCTTAAGAAATTTTGTTAGAAAACTTGGTTTTTCCATGTTGGCATCATTATAAACAATTCAGAAAAAAAAATCTTCTACCCGACCTTTTGCAAGGTAAAATGTACATTTCCCCTGGATTATTATTAGCGGAAGTTGATTTTTTTCAAAAAGCAAGAATCTATGCAACCAACATGAGCGAAATATGTCTTTGTTGACGCTTGTCTAAAATAATCAGCTGAATGATTGACAAGACTGCATTTAATCAATCATATGATATCTAAACACTATCTGAAAAGTTGAAAAATTCAGCTGAAAGTTTTCTTTCTCATTATTTAAACATTTAAATTAGTTTCGAAGATGAATATTTATTTTATGTCTACCTAATTATTCCGTATATTTTTTTCTTTCTTTCTTTGTTAGACATATGTGCGTGTGTGTGTGTAATAAAGATAGGTGTAAAAGCGGACATCGAACGTAAGTGTTTGTCTGTCCGCGGCTAGAAAAATCTATCGCAGTTAAAGGTCTATAAATTTGGATACGCATAGACAAAAACTCTGCACCTCAGACACAGATTTTTTATTTAATTTTTTTTTAAATAGATTTCGTATAGTTTCACATTGTTTAGTAACATTTTTCCAGTTTTTTAAGTTATTTAGCGATTTTTAGCCGGTCGTAAAAACAAGTAAAATTTGTCCTCTTTTCATTAAAGTTTATTGGGAATTCGTACAGCGATTTAAAAAAAAAATTGAGAATTCTATTTTATTACTATTATTTCAGTTCTGTCATAATTGAGGACTTTCTTTTTTATTAACGAAAATCTGTTTAAAATCTTACCCATCCAATCTTATATTTTATGTCTCTGTATGGAACAAACATTCGTTAATCGTTAAAAAATATAACAAATTCATTTTCTTTTTTTTTGTGTGTGTGTGTGTATGCATGTTTCTTTGTTAATGTTGTTAAAATAAGTGATGGCAGTGGTTTGTTTCGGAAACTTAATAAGACCTTCACGTCAATTTTTTACTACTCCCGTGAAAATTGGAAACGTGCCCATTTCGTTTCTAAAGCAACGTAGGACAGGACCTCTATTAATTTGTTTCTGCGCCCGGCTACCGTCGGCGAAGGCATCGGAGTCCCCACTACTAGGTTCGTTTGTATTTTACATTTAAAGCAATTTTAGGTATATTTAAGGAAACCATTATATTGCTTGCCGTTTCTACGCTCGCTCAATACAATGCTGAAGGTAGCGGAGCTCCCACCGTTAGATTCATTTGCATATTACATTTAAGGTAATTCTGGATATATTTAAGGTTATCCCAGGCAATGTCGGATCCTTCTACTAATATATCTGTACCTTGGAACAAGAAGGGCCAATGTCCTAAATTGAGAAATTTGAGTTAAATGCACGAATGAATTCAAGATGCGATATAAAGTAATTGTTAAAAGAGCCAAAGTCCTCTCAATATTAGATAATTGAAAACAAAATATTTTGTGGAGGCCATTGTTACTTACTCCTGTTAATTCCACAAACTTAAATTGGGTTTCCTGCCATTTGAGAAAAATGGACATTGGCCCTTTTTGTTCCAAGGTACAGATATATATGTTATATACATATGTATGTATATGTGTGTGAGAGAGTGTTATAAAATTACTAAGAAGCTCTACTAAATTTTGTCGAAATTACGTTCAACTTCTTCTCTATTTTTAAAAGCATTTCTTTTAGTCCTAGGCTTAATTGCCAGACTTTCTTAGACAGTACTTCAAGTCCCAATTAACATCCCAATTAGATGGAATCTTATGACCAAACAACCACGGGACTGTAATTCTATAAACTCAAAACCACTCGCACCCTATTAGGAGGTGGATTCTAATTGTCCAGTATTTATTCTCGAAGCATCTGCCTAACACGCAAACCATGTAAGGATGTACTAAACGTAATCTGTTCGATATTTTCTGAGTAGCTTTTGAATTACTCCTAGGGCCATGTGTGATCATTTTTCTTCTAACTGCCGTCGCGATCAGAATCCATTCAGGATTTTGAGAAATGGTTCTGGTTGTCTCCCGGTGTTAAACAAACTGCTTAAATTACTAAAAAGGTTATTTTCATTTAATTAATAAACTCACACCAGCCATGACTCCCCGCAAAAGTCTTTTACAAAATTTACAGTTACTTACACGTTATATGATATTTACACATTATACGCCGGTTTTAATAATGAAACATTAAAATTTCAGAAAAAAATTATCATAAGAGTTGCGATTTTTATATTAATGAACATGCTATATATATTTAACACAAATGATATCAACCATCAGATTAAGTGGGTCTGGGACACAAAAATCTTCAAATTTTCAATTTTTTTATTATTATTATTATTGGATTAAAAATTTCTCTGCCGTTTTCTGCTTAGAAAGATGTTTAAATCATGTTTCTATCTTAATTAGAACAGGATATATTAATTTTTTCGTTTTGGTTTGTTTTCAAAATCTGCCTTTCAAGCTATGGTTGTCAAGGAAACGAGTTCTTGTGAAATTGCGTTTTTCTTCATGATAGGTTTTTTCACCATTTCTCATATTTAAATTCTTATAACTCGAGAACCGTTAAAGACACAGGGTTGAAACTCAGAACATATCTTTTTCAATTATTTTACTTTACTTCTGAGCCAGCATATTTGAAAAAAATATTTACTTTTGAAAATATGATTTTTTTTAAAAAAGTTGCACCACTTTTTTTGTAATTTTTTGGTTAAATATTTTTCATTTTTTAAAAAATTAATATATTTTTTAAATGTTGGCTCTAAATTAAAATTTATATATTTCTGCTTATTTAAATGAAAAAAAATTGAAATTCTATAAATAATATTTCGAGTTATGACGATTTTAAACTACCCCACTTTTTTAACAAAATTTAAAATTTAATTTTTTTTTTAATTATGAGAAGTTTTATCATGCGATTTTGTTTACAAATGATATGGTTAACCATCAGAAAAAATTTCAAAATTTTAACTCAATAAATAAAAATTTTTTGAAAATGTGTCCCGGACCCCCTTAAGTAACAGATTCTAGTTATACTTTTTTTTTTTTTTCAACTTTTTTGAAACGTGTCTCATGAAGGCGTCTTTGCATTTAGGTCTGATACATTTTAATGTTTAATAATTCATAAAATAATGAAGATATAATCAAACTTATGGCATTTATACATAGAATAATTCATATATTTTCTTTTATTATCAGAATCCGCGGAGAACGACATTACGCGCGTCCGTTGGAGGACCCTATACCCATCTCGACACTTAACCGAGCCGGAAAAAATATATAACTAGAGAACAATAATTCTGCTTTTTCAGAATTTAGTGTCGCCCCGGCATTTCCATTACTCCATTTTCTTCTGATGGACTGGTGGCTTCTATTATTATGAAACAGCCATTATAAATGAAGCGTTAGGTGAAGGTGAAAGAGCAGCCGTAAAAAGTTAGAACTCTGATTTTCTGGTCAGAAAGGAAAAAAAAAAATGGCCATAATTTTATTCTGTTTCATAATAATAGAAGCCACTAGTCCACCAGAAGAAAATAACTCGGTTAAGCGGGACTCGGATAATCGGGACTCTACTGCAAAACATATTTCAATGTTAAGACTTAAAGTACACGTTTTTATTTTGTGTAAAATGACGTCATGTGCATTAATATAGATTCTTAAAATTAAATATAGTTTATAATAGTTCCATGTTTTATCATAAATCATTCATTTATATTTTTCTCAAAATAGCACGTATTTTAATTAAAAAATTTTTTCAATTTTTATGCGAAAATGGCAACAAAAAGATATAATTATTATTTTTCAACAATTTTTTCTTTACTTTCTACAGAAATGGAGTACTTGAGTTGCCAAAATGAAACAAATGTCGCTAAAAACTACAAAAAAAAATTAATATTTCAAAAACAAATGGAGATGCATTTTTCAAACAAATTGCATTAAAAAGTACTTTTTTTTTCCCCCAATACGACGGTATAAACATTGAAAATGTGCGATGCTTAGAAGTTTTAAAAAATGCTGTAGAGTATTTAATCGCACAATGAAACATCGGCTTTTGTCTTACGGCTGGCGTAAACAAGGTAACGTTATTTATTGGAGACAAAATAAGCTGGGAGAAAGAAATAGCATTCCGGGGGCTAAAAAAAATATTAAAAGACGTTAGCGGGCAAATTAAAAAACTAAATTCAATAACGAAATAAAATGAAAGGAAAACTTGCTTAAAAGGTACATTTAATGTGTCACAAATATAAAAGATGTTATTACATAATATAGTCCTTAAAAACTTTCCCAATTTTTGCGTCGGGCGCTTTCGATCAGACCTTGATCGTCATCAGGGCAGCTTTAATTGCATCTTTGATTGCTCTGATGACGATCAAGGTCTGATCGAAAGCGCCCGGCACAAAAATTGGGAAAGTTTTTAAAAACAGTATTATGTAATAACATCTTTTATATATTAAATGCTTATTTTTGTGACATATTAAATGCACCTTTTAAGCAAGTTTTTCTTTAATTTTAAATTTACTACGATATAGTGGAAGGTGAATGTGACATTCCAACGGTATATGTTTTTCGTATATATATTTTGTGTAAATTCAATAAGTTTAATGCATCGGAAAGCGGGAAGGGTTGGATGGGCAATCGGACGGCCGTTGCTGCTTCGAACTTAAGGGGGCTGGTCACTCAGCTTCCGATTTCCCCTCACTAATGTAAAGTCTATGGGCATTTGATGCATTCGTATATTTAAAACATCTCCTCGGGAAACTAATATTTTTAACTTCTATTTTTTGTGTATGCTTCCAAAAAGATATCTCTTTTTTTCTTAGTTCTCAAAATATTTCTAAAGTATAGACTTAATTTTATAGGAAGTGTTAAAATCTTACTCAACTTTCGCCCGCTTGTAACACATAAAATATTAAATTCAGCATAGATTTTAGAAATATTTTGAAAATTGAGAAAAAAAGAGACATCCTTTAAGAAGAGTACACAGAAAAAAGATGTTAAAAATATGAATTTCCCGAGAAGATATTTTAAATAGACGAGTGCATCAAAAGTCCATAGACTTAACATTACGGAGGAGAATTCCGAAGCTGAGTGACCAGCCCCCTTAATTCCTCGGCCACACAGATCACCTGATATAACGCCGCAGGATCTTTTGTAAAGGACATCGTTTACAGGAGAAAAGTGTCGAACGTTGATCATCTAAAGGTAGGTCAAGATTACAACCGCAATAGTCGCTGTGGATGCCGACATGCTTATAGTCCAAGAGCCGACAGCACAAAAACCTATGTTATCAAACACAAGTAAAAAACCTTTATTTTATGAAAGAGTAGAAGTAGGGGAATCTAATAATCCATGTCTGCCGGAAGTGAAGTGGTGCACAAGTGAAAAAGGAATACGACCAGCGGTTGACCCGTAGGTTTATCATTGTGATTGTCCTACAAACAAAGGTATGAAAACATGGAAGATAGTTGTAGGACAAACACAATGATAAACCTACGAGTCAACCACTAGTGGTATTAATTTTTGGCTCATGCACCACTTCACTTCCGGCAGACATGAATCATTAGATTCCCCTACTTCTACTCTCCCATAAAATAAAAGTTTTTTTCTTGTGCTTGATAACATAGGTTTTTGTGCTGTCGGCTCTTGGACTATTACTGGTAACTGGGCTCAAATCGACTACTAACTTGTTATTTTTCGTGCGACGAAAGGCACGCATCTGGATATTCATTGATAAGGGCGATGAAACTTTTTGAATCTATCTAGTCATTCATGTCATTAATTTAAATCTATCTTCATTATTTTAGAAATTATTAAACATCAAAGTGCGTCAGACCTTTTATAGATACCCTGTATATTTTCTACTATTTTACCAATATTTACTATTATATATTACTATTACTACATTATTATATTTACTATTATTTATATAATCTGCTATTTTACTATTATTCCTACTGTTTCTTAATGTGAGGAATGGTACTCCAATTTTTTACAGGTCGTTGCGTATCCAATTCTAAAAGTACTTGTATTTTTTCGTTTTTTTGTTTTGTTTTTTTTTTATCGAAATTTACTTAGTTCAAAGGGATAATTCATAACATTATCACATTTTTATGGAACTCAGTGAAATTAATCTATTTATCAGCCCTCCAGAAAATTTGTGTGTGTGTAATAAATATTTTTCTCGCTAAAACACGTTATTTGAATAATGTGCTGTATTGCAAAATTACCGAAAATCTCATCACAAATCTTTCCCTAACCCCGACTAAGAAGTTATTTTCTATAAACGTTTAACATTCCTATAGGTAAAATTACAGTTCATTTAGATTTTAAATTTATTAATTTATATGTAAGCTATTTCAAGCTTATTAAGAATTCTTTTAAAATTCTAAATTATTTAAAACCAATTTTTGATATATCTCATTTCAATTACACAAAATGGAAGCCAAAATAGCATTACTTAGAAAGTAATCTCATGGGAAATTACGATTAAAAGACTTCATGTCCTAATAATATAAGCGTGTTTGAATGTTTGACTTAAGTCAGCATCAAAGCAGATTAACTAGATTAACATATTAATGTGTTGGTAAATTAGCATACTCGTGGATTTATAACTCAAAAAATGATACATAGGCTATATATTTTCTTAATTGATTTAGACATGCAGTTCTTAAAAAATATAAAAATTTCATTATTTTCATACAGAATTAATGGACCTTTTTTCCTATAATAAATCGCTTTTTTTTCCCCTTTATTGTTGCCACATCCTCAAAAGCCTGAGTAGCAATATTTTTAGTACAGATAATTTTCGATTGAAACAGTTACACATGAATGGTGAAAATGAAATAATAGATTACAAAGATTACACTGCTACATACGAAAAGCATGTGAATATGACGTCGTATTTGAAATGAAATATTGAAATTGTTTTTAATGAAGCTTGGAGCATAAATATCAATTGTGTACAAAAGAGAATTTACTATGAACAATGGCATGCATATTTTTTTTTTTTTTTTTTTTTTTTGAAAATGACTCGGGTAGGCTCAAAACATGTCAACAATTAAATAAAACCATTTTACTGTTTTTAATCTTTTAATCTTGCACCTTTTTAGCAATTAGAAATAGTATATGGCATGCAGACTATCAACAAGAATGAAAAGATAAAAACTGCTGTCAAAAATGTCATTATAATAAGCAAAAAACTTTTTTTAATCATATTTTTATAATGTATTTGAATTTTTATGATTTAAATAAATTTTTATTATCTTTTCCGTTGCAATATTTTTTGATAAAATTGAAATTTCGATAACAATTTATTAATTTTAAATCTTTATTTATTTATTTTTTTTACATGCAAAATTTTAATTTATAAAACACGAACTTTCAATTCGTGTTTAATTTTCCTAATTTCTTTTTTAATCATGAATATCTTTATTTGGCCTTAAAATAACATTTTTTTTCAATACTGCCATAAAAGTTAAAATTTTTAACGCTTTCATGTGTGATATAAATTAAGATTCATATTTGCACATGATTCGTAGAGTGAAAGAATAGTTTTTCTGTAGATAAAGATTAGACCGTACGAAAAACGTTCGCTGGTGAAAGTGCCATAGTTTAATTCATGCACCGATTTTCATTTAGAAACCTTGAGTATTTTAATGTAATTACGCAAAGTAGTTGTAATTTCCACAGACTTTATCGGTCACAAGTACATAAGTTTAATGTTTTTTTGCCATATAATTTTCCATAATTCCGATTTCACTAAAATAAATATGTTAAGTTGATGCAAAAATTGTGAACGTTGAGACTAGGTTTTTGCGTGTGACATCTTTCACGGGAAATTTAAACAACAGTCAATGTACTAATTAAGCAAGAACCCCCCCCCCCCTCTATTTATAATATCGTCTTTGTTATAAAAAAGATTTTGGAAAATTATGGTAAAAAATCCTGGTGTTAATCGTCAGCCACCTCTCCTGACACTTTAATCTGTTATCTTGGAATATAGTTGAAACAGAAAAATAATTCCTTTAAATATATTAAAATAAATAAAAAAAGATATCGCGAGGTAAGTGACGTAATTTTGCTTTTTTTCTTAACAGATTAATCGATAATTTGTGTTATCAAAATTTTCCTTTTTTTCTTTCCCTTCCAAAGTTGAGGAGAAAAAAGCGTTTTATTACTTAAAAGAAACAAAAAAAGTACTAGAAAACAGGAATTCTGCTTTTTCAGAATTTAGTGTCGCCCCCGATGACAAAAAATATATGTATATAAATATAGATACAGTAGAGTCCCGGTTATCCGAGTTAATCGAACTTATACCTTTGGAATGGATCATTTTCTTCTGATGGACTGGTGGCTTCCATTATTATGAAACAGTCATTATAAATGAAGTGTTAGGTGAAGATGAAAGAGCAGTCATAAAAAGTTAGACCTCTGATTTTCTGGTCAGAATGGAAAAAAATGGCCATAAATTTCTTTTCAAAAAAAATTATGGCCATTTTTTTTCTCAAAAAATGGCCATCATTATTATTATTTTTTTAATGATGGTCATTTTTTTTTCCTATTCTGACCAGAAAATCAGAGTTCTAACTTTTTACGGCTGTTCTTTCATTTTCACCTAACACTTCATTTATAATGACTGTTTCATAATAATGGAAGCCACCAGTCCATCAGAAGAAAATAACTCGGTGAAAGCGGAAACTCCGATAATCGGGACTCTACTGTATGTAGTTCAGTTTTAAGAGTTATAACACACGATTTTATTTTACATAAAGTGACGTCATCCACATCCGCTGAATAATTCCTCTTTTGCGATCCAGTGTTAAACTACATCTACAGTAAAGTACGCTTAGGACGTCACTATCGCTGAATAATACACAAATCCAAAAGAAAGAGATATCGTCATTCAAAAAACTCGACAAAAAAATCGGCTATCTAAAGATTCACAGGCCTTCATTTGTTTATATTATTAATATAGATATTTAAAATTAAATTTAGTTTCTAATAGCTCCATGTTTTATCAGAAATCCTTCATTTATATATTTTTTAAATAGAACGTATTTTAATCAATTTTTTTTTCAGTTTTTATGGGGAAATAGCAACAGAAAGATATAATTGCTATTTTACCTTTTCTTTCTACAGAAATGGAGTACTTCCGTTGTCAATAAACCGCAAATGACTCTAAAAACTACAAAATAATTAATATTTCAAAAATAAATGGAGATACAGTTTTCAAAAAAATGCATTTAAAAGAACTTTTTTTTTCCGAATACGACGGTATAAAAATTGAAAATATGCGATGCTTAGAAGTTTAAAAAATTACTATAGAGTATTTAATCGTACTGCTTTGTTTTACGGCTGGCTTCTGTAAGGTAACGTTATTTTTTGGAGTCTACACAAAATAAGCTGGGAGAAAGAAATAGCATACCGTACCGGGGGCTAATATCTAAATGTATATTTGAAAATATTTCTGCGGTGTGTCCTTTGCCTCCCGTTGAAATAATACATTTCTGCCAAACTTAGTATCTTCCATAATTCTAAATTACAACAAAATAATTGATATGACAATGATTTTCATAATCGGGGTCCTTTTTTGTTTTCCCCCCATAAATATCAGATTTTTTTTTTCGGCGCTTGAAAGCAAACAGCAGCTCTATTGCTGAACCCTTAACTGGTGAGGTGGGGTGTTTTGCACCCCAGAGAAATTTAAATTCTGAAATATCGTCATGTTACTTTACAAAATGGACAGTACACTTACAGTACTTTTTCAGTTGTTTTTATACAAGTAAATAATGCAAAATTCACAGGAAATTTTCTTATTTTAATTCTCTAAATTTTGTGGAGTGCAACAGAAATCAAATTTTGGTGTTACATGCACCCCATCCCACCACTTAGGTAATAAGAAATTCACCTCACCACTTAAGGGTTAACAAGTAAGTATTCAGACATTGACTGTTATTGAGCGTGATAAATATTTTTACATTGTTGGTAGCTCTACCGCTCTGGAAAACATGACGAGATGAACTAAAAAATGCAACAAATGTATTACAGTTGAAGATATTTTTCGTATTTTTATGATTTATTTTTTCCCTTTTATGCTTCAATCGCTCCCGTCGAGCTAAACGTTCGTAGTTTTCTTCGAACCTTGGAAAACCTTGTGTAAATACGGGTTAGGTTCCCTTAGAAAGACTCCCACGGAGGCACTCTCCCTAGGGCCTATATTCCTCGTGCAGATAATCGGCGGTCATATAAAACACCAACACCCTTTTATGCTTCACGACTTTTAATTTCCTTTTTAAATAGCATATATCTGCCACTTTACTCAAAATGTGAGGTATTTTGGAAAAAAAACAAAATGCTGTTTGTTCATTTTTAGATTTCGCTCATCAACTCAAAGTCATGTCTGAAGTGACCAGTTAACTAACAAATTTCCTCAAAAAGATTTACCGCTATTATTTATTATATTTATCACTTTAAACAGTGTTCTTTGGCACGGAAACATAGACTAAATCCGTATATCAGGGCTGCCACAGGCGACTACTTTTATATTCTGTTCGCACCACTACTGTTGAAAAATATATTTTGTTGTATATTTCTCTTGCAAATGTTGTTGAAGCATATGTAAAAAATTTTTCTTTTTAAAAAAGTGATGCGAAGTAGAATTAAAAAATAGTCGCTTGTGGCAGCCCTTGTATATCCCTGAATGCAATAAATGAAAAATAGAATAAATAGCATAATTTTATAAAATAACGAATAAGTATCAAGACACTTAGAGAAAGAGAGCGAATCTAAAAGAAAGTGTATGAAAATTCAAGCACGTACAAGATTTATAAATAATCGTATACAATGACGTAAATATGCAAAATGGAATCAAGAGAAGTATTTTCTGTTATGAAATGTGCTTAGTATTGGTTAATTGTACTTTTTTTTTTTTTTTTTTTTTTTTTTTTGCTTAATTAATGCATTGATTCGTGTTTGAATCTTACGAAGTTACGGGTTACAGCGGGGTTAGTAACCGAAGTTACGGGTAACAGCCAGATTACTTTATTTTTAAAAAAAAAGAAAAAAAAAAACCTCAATTTATATGTACAGTCGTTGGGGGGGAAGTAAACCCATGCTAACTCGGCAACAAATTATTGTAGAAGAAAGTTACTGGTACCAAACGATTGGAAATAAAGTCTACTTTTAAATGATGTATATAAAGCTTGTTTAGGGGGCCTTCTACACATCAAAACGAATCCAAACATTGTTTTTTTTTTTTTTTTTTTTTTTTTTTTTTTTAATAGCAATACCCAAGTTTAACACCATAAATGAATTCTACACCACTCAATTAGCCTAAATCTAAATTTTAATGAAACTCGTACGATTAGTTTCCGAGAAATTAATTATTTTAAAACGAGCCTATTTTAGGGGTTCTATCCAAATTGAAGTTCGGTACTTGATTGCTAAAATGCTTACAGAATGGCTATGACACATCTATTAATGTATTATTTCTTGCCATTTCACTCGCTTAATGTGTTTTGACTATTGCCAGCCCAAATGTTTCAATAAAAAGACTAAAATATGTATTTTTAAAATTACGCTATCCTGCACATCATAGACCCCTTAAAGCATGATTTTAGCGATTTTTAAGCATAATTCGAAAACTACTTGCAAGAAAAAATTGAATTTCAGAATTCGTATAAAGTCGGACATAATAAGTATAAATCTATCAAAAAAATTGTAGCTTGCCATTCATATTTTTTTCGAATATTAATTTCATAATTCATATTATACAAATTTTTAAATTACAAATTCAATGTATTTATGTTTGGGTTTTTTAGTATTATTAACCACAGAAAAAATTATCACATTAGGTTTATAATTTCCGGAAATATTAATAAAAATTATGAAAATGTAATTTAACATTAGAAGTTCTAAATTTTGAATGCTTATAATTCAAAACTTATTATTCAAACAAAATTAAATTTCGTTTCTAGGCATAGTTTGAACCGAAGAATTAAAATATATCATCAAAATTGTGTGTTACCATTGAAAAAAAAAACAAAGTTTGATCTGGTTTTGATTTGTAGATGGCCCCCTAATCAAATTTCATGTAACATCATTTAAAAGTAGACTTTATTTCCAATCGTTTCGTACCAGAAACCTTTTTTCTACAATTATTTGTTGCAGAGTTAATAGGGGATGTTTACTTTTTTTTTTTTTTGGGGGGGGGGCACTACTGTACAGTCGTGGAAAAAAAAAGTAAACACCCCCTACTAACTCCTCAATAAATTATCGTAGAAGAAAGTTTCTGGTATCAAACGATTGGAAATAAACTCTACTTTTAAATGATGTATGTAAAATATGCTTAGGGGGGCATCTACATATTAAAACAAACCCAAACTTCATTTTTTTTTTCAATGGCAATATCCAATTTTAACAAGATATTCCAAATGTTCTGTTCCAACTATGCCTAGACACCAAATTTCAAGTTGTTTGAATGACAAGTTTTTGAATTATAAACATTCAAAATTTAGTGCCTCTAATGTTAAATTATATTTTCACATTTTTATTAATGTCTCCTGAAATTATACTCCTAATGTGCTAATTTTTTGTGTAGCAATAATACTAAAATACCCAAACATAAATACGTTGACTTTGCAATTTTTATAATTTTACGATATGAATTATGAAATGAATATTCGAAAAAATTATGAATTGCAACCTACAATTCTTTTGATGGATTTAAGATTTATTAAGTCCTGCTTTATGGAAATCCAAAATTTCGCATTTTTCTTCCAAGAAGTTTTCAAATTATGCTTAAAAAACGACAAAAAGATGGTTTAATAGATGGTTAGTAAGGTTTAATAGATGGTTTAAAAAGATGGCCGTCTATGATAGAAGTGACAGGATATGTTGACATTTCTTATGCTATCCTGTAATCTAGCAGTCTTCAATGACTGCTTGAGTAGTGCCTTGATCAAGAAGATGGCTCTCTCGCTCAAAAATCGAGTACCGAACTTCAATTTGGATACAGCCCCTAAAATATGATCGTTTTAAAATAATTTAATTTCTAGGAAACTTTTCGTACGAATTGCGAAAAATTTTTTTAGGCTTATTGAAGGGTGTAGAGTTCATTTATGCTGTCAGAATTGTGTACTGCTATTAAAAAAAAAACAAAGTTATCCTTCGTTTTAATATGTATATGGCCCCCTAAGCAAATTTATCTACATCATTTAAAAGTAAACTTTATTACCAATCGTGTGGTACCAGTAACTTTCTTCTACGATAATTTTCTGCAGAGTTAGTATGGGGTGTTTACTTTTTTATTTCCACGGCTGTACATACACACAATGTTATGATTATCGCGTGGAGTCGCGACCGGTGTAAGCATTAAATGATAAACAAATTTCATGTGTACAGTACTTTACTTAACTTCGGAAACGTCTTCGAAAGGAGACCGCAGTAATCTTTAAGGAGGGATTTACAATATATATATATATAGGGTAGATGTGCCAGTAATGGACACCCCTTGATGTTTTTGGTTCATAAAAAAATAACTAATAAATATTTAGCTTTAATTATTTTTTTTTATAATTCCCCCTTGTATGTTTTATAAAACTATGTTGTTGTTGATACTTTTAATCAAACCAATCAGGAAGCAGAAAATAATGTTTCAAAGTTTTGCTGTTTTTCTGTGAAAATCTTAATGAAGAGGTTAAGAACTGGCTTCGTTTAATTAATTTATATATTATTTATTTTCTTGCAAAATTTGAATGTTTTTGTTTGAGTAGCAATAGAAAACTTTGAATTTTATATAGTAATGGCTATTTACAAAATTTCATTTCTTTTTAAGGTTTTAAGAGGGGGTGTCCATTACTGGGATGGTTAATTAGTCATTTTCCTGTAATGGACACCCCATGTAGTCATTGCTAAAAATGCAATTTTAGTATGTTTATGGTGCATAAAATACTTTGGCTTAACTGCAAACCTAAATAATCAAATTTAATTTTTAAATTATACTTACCAAAATGTAATAACACCAAAACTTTTATAAATAGCTGCTTTTAAGTTATTTTATGTGATTAATAAAATTTCGATATTTTATTTATTATTATTTTTTTTATGTAGTATATATATATATATATACCTCACATATTTTATAATCTGGCAATCAAACCAGCCAGGAAGCAGAAAATACTGTTTAAGAGCACAGTCACAGAGGGGTTCATAGGGCTTAATCCCTCTCCGTTTAAATAAAAACAATTAAGTTATAGAAGCTATTAAAAATCCATTTTCTGTCTTAAATGATTTCTTATTAAAAAAAAAAAAAAAAATTAAAAATGTAATACTATTAATGAAAGTAATAGGTAATATTCATGAAACTAGTAAATCTGCAGATCAGTGGCCTCAAACATCAGTTCTACAGTTTTATTTTGGAATTATTTTATTTAGTATTTAAAATATTCAACTCACAATATGATTTCTTTCATATTTGTAATATTGATTATTATAAATGATAGGATCAGGTAATCTCTGGAAGATTGTTAAAAATAGTGACACAAAACTAAACATTAATATTCCAAAACTTTTTTTTTTTTTTTTTTTTTTTTTTAACCTTTTAAATCCACCACTGTTTCAATAATTTGATAGCTTGTAATTGTCTGATATTTAGTATTTTAAACTATCCATCTAAAATAATTAAAACCTCGATCTTCTGATAATTACAATAATTGATGCAAACAGTAAATGATTATCACAAATATTTTATTAATTACTGGTATCCTAATTGTTAAATTTATTTAAAAATAACTATTTTGTTTCATTAGTAGGTATTCATTAAATTCTGGTTCTAAATACAGTCATAAAAACAATTATATTTATTACTTTTTATGGGGTGTCCATTACTGGAACAGAGGGTGTCCACTACTGGGCCAGAGGGTGTCCATTACTGGGCTTTTGGGTGTTTTGATATATTTCTGTTATTTAAAATTAAATTTCTATTCATATGGGGAAATGAGGCTATAAGAATGGTTAAATATTGTTGATAGATTAATGTAATATTGAAAAAACTGGAATATAATAATTATAACTATTAATAAAAAAATATTTTTTAAAGAAATTCCTTAAGGGTGTCCATTACTGGCACATCTGTGACGAGAATATTAGAATATTCAGTTGAAGAATGTATTGTGTCGTTATATAGGCTTTTATGTATCATTAGGGACTGTTGAAAATTATATCCCTCCTGAGCTAATGTAGCAATTGATGACTTAATGCTGGTATTTATTCTCTCTGATGATCCTTGCGTTTGAGGATGCCCAGAGGATGAATGAACAATACTGATCTTGAGGCTCTCCGTAAAATTATCAAATACTTGTGAATTAAATTGAGGGCCCAGATCAGACATTAAAGAAGCCGGACGACCATAGGTGGTGATGTAGTTGGTCAGGGATTTAACAACAGACTGAGCAGTAGCAATCTTGATCGGGTATAACTCTATATGTTTTGAGAAATGATCCAGGAATGTCAGCACATAAAATTTATTCGAAAAAGGGCCTAGGAAATCCATTGAGACGAGCTCACCAGGTTTAGAAGGGATAAACATCTCTTGTAATGGTGCCGCAGGTATTCTTCGTGGTTTATGTCTAACGCATAACTCACAGGACAGAACAAAATTTTTTGTATCTTTATAAATTCCTGACCAGTAAAATTTTTTGAGTAGTCTTCTATAAGTATTTCCAATACCGAAGTGAGGCATATGGCAAATATGCAAGATTTTTGACTTTAAAATATGAGGCACAATAATTTTAATATGTGGTGAATTTTCAGGTTGTAAGAATTTACGTTTTATCATAAGTAAACCTGTATCAGGATGAATAAAATAATTTTTGAACTTAGGATTAGGTTTATCTGAAGTTATGGAGTCAATTATTTTCATTATTTTAGGATCCTTACGCTGTTCACAGAGGAATGTGGACTCAGAAATTTCCATTTTTGGGTCTTGAGATTGTTGGTTTTGATCATCTATGTGATGCAACTCAATAGTTGGTGACTTTGTAGTGACTGGAAGAATATTTTTATCTCTTATTAAAGCAGGGTTAGTGTTAAGATCTTGAGAATTATTTGTAAAATCTTCACGAGAGAAATAATCTGCTAACACATTACTCTCGCCTTTAAGATATTGAAAGGTGAAATCATAATTGTAAAGGTCAACCAACCATCTCGTAGTCAGATCAACTGGTGAACTAGTAGACTTATAATGTTCAATAGGTTTGCTGTCACTTAAAATCGTAAAATGTCTATTATACAGAAAAAATTTAAATGCATTAATTGATTTCACAATTGCCATCAATTCTAGCTTCAGAGCAGGATATTTTCTTTCTGAAGGAGATAAAGATTTACTAAAATAACTCACAGGTAGTAGATGACCATTTCGCTTTTGTAGAAGGACACCGGAAATAGCTATACCACTTGCATCTGTATTGAGGTAAAATGGTTTGGACCAATCAGGCAAGGAGAGAAAAGGTTTTGAGAAAAAAATGTTTTGAACTTCTGTAAAAATTTTATTATGATCTGGCGTCCATGTAAAAGGAACCTTTGGAGAGGTAAGTTTAATTAGTGGATCCATAAGTTTAGAATATTTGGGAATAAGTCTGCGATAAAAACCACATAGACCAATAAATCTTTTTAAGTGTTTCTTAGTTTTTGGAGCTGGAAAAGATGTAATTTTGGTTATATTAGAAGACACTGGTTGGATAGTATGATTCTGCAAATGAAAACCAAGGTAATCTATGGCTGTTTGATGAAATTTGCATTTAGCAGGAGACAAGGTAAGGTTATGTTTCTGTAAAATTGAAAACAAAACATCTAATTTGTGAATCATTTCTTGAAATGAATCACCAGCAACAATAATGTCATCCTGATATGCATAAACACCTTGTAATTTACTTTCTTCGATTATTGCATCAATTAACATTTGAAATGAAGAGGCTGCGGATCTGAGTCCAAACATTAAACGAGAAAAACTATAAGTACCCCATTCGGTAGTAAAAGAGAGTTTCTTGCGAAATTCTTCTGGGAGATTTATCTGATGATATGCAGATGGAAAATCTAATGTGGTGAAGTATTTAAATTTAGAAATATTGTTAATAATAGTATCAATTCTAGGTAATGGGTAAGAAGAACTACGAATCATGGTATTAATTAATCTTAGATCCAGGGCCATTCGAAATTTTGGTTTTTCATTTGGAGAGGATGCTTTCTTTTTAACCATAAGCATTGGACATGCCCATTCGGAAATACTTCTTTCAATAATTCCTGCATCAACTAACGTGTCCAATTGCTGTTTTGCCTCTTCTTGGATAGATTGTGGCACAGGGAAGGGCAGGGTCTTAACAGGAACATCTGAGATAAACTGGATATGAGGTATAACTCTGTCCGTTTGACCCAAAGATTTCAAGGAAGAAGAAAACACCGTATCATATTTAGTTAATAAATTTTGTAATTCTGTTTTCTGATATGGAAGTAGATGATTTAGGCTAAAATTACTAAGTTTAAACTCTGATTTTCTTAACTTTAAAATGTCAGTAGAAGCTTGAATTAAATTAATTTCATGGGGAGAACTAATATTTTGAGTATCAAAATCTTCTTGAATTTCATCTATCTCGTGAATTGTTCCCAAAACTGAATCTTTATTAATGTGAATGGGTTCATCAGCATTATTAGTGATAGGAATATAAAAGTAACTACTGAGGTTTTTAGCATTTTTAGATTTCGAGCTAAGTTCTGCAGAAATTATGGATTGATATGCACAAGTTGGTAATTCATACTCCTTTGGTTCAAACAAAAATTGATCACAAGAATGAAAGGAAGACACCGCAGGTACATATACAGTACTGTCAGGTGGAATAACGACTTTCTTTCTTGAATAACAAGAATTATTTGAAGGAAGAGAACTATGTACTTTATTATTGGAATTACCAGACATTGATACATTTTTATTGGAAGATTCAGGTAGAGACCTCTTTTGAGTTAAAGTGTTGACTTGTAAATCCTGTGTTTGATCAACCTCTTGAGCAGAAACAGAGTCTAAGATGTCAAGTAGGTTATTATTTATCTTAATTTGGCTATTATGTAGATCAATAACAACTCTATGAGATTTCAAAAAATCAAAGCCAAGGATACCAACAAACTTAGAATCTTCAGGAATATCAATGAGAAAAAAGGAATGTTTGTAGAAAAATTTCCCTATCTTAAATGACAAGTTTATACAACCAGAACAAATAACAGCAGAATTTACTGTGGTAATTTTTACATTTGAAGCAATTCTGCTATAATGTACATGCTGTTTTATACGTTGAAAATAATATTTTGATAATAGAGAAATGCTTGCACCTGAATCGAGAAGAAAATTTGCAGGATTCTTGTTAATAGTTAATTGAATAATTGGAAGGGTAGGTTGATCAACTTCCGCATGGAGAAGAAATTCGATGGACTCAACAAAGATTATGTCATTTTCAGATGAGGTTGTTTGTATAGCAGAGTTTGCAAAAAGTGGAATTTCTTTATTTGTTTGACTAGCAACTGATTTCACAAGTCTCTGTGATGAAATCGGATAGTTAATTTTAGTCAATGGAGACCGCGGTACAATAATATCATTCTGGACTTGAAAAGGCCTAAAGTCACGACTTAAGGCAGAAAAATCATTAAAGGACGGAAGTTGAGTATTTATGTCTGGAGTTAACTCTTGAAAACATTCAGGAGTTATGTTTGAATTATAGAATGTTCTTTCACATTGAAAAACGGGAACAGCAAGGTCTTTAACAGAATTTACATTATTGAAAGAGACAGCTTGAGAGTTATATTGTGGAGAAAAATGACACAGGGGTGAAGCAGCTCCACACCCACTTCTCCCCAAATCGTGTCAGTACCTATGAGGATTTTTATTTGAGTAGTTCTGACGGGAGGTCGAAACTTTAGAGGAAGAATGTCGAGAGTCGGATGAATGTGGTTTATCATCTGAGGAGTTGTGATGCCGTTTTTTAAAAGATGCTTGTTTTGATTTGGAAGCTAAATTTGCTTTCAATTTGAAACATCTGTTTGCTGAATGTCCAGGTCTTGTGCACCACTGGCAAATAATTCGTTTATACGAATGTTTGAAATGATGACTAAGTCTTATGTTTCTGGAAGAATTGTGCCTGGACTCTGTATCGCAAGATGAGTTATCATCTGAAGTAGCTGTGTGAGGTTTGTTACACACCTCCGATGAGTCCGCAGAATGACTATTATGAGACAGAGAATCCTCAGGTTGTTCATGTAAGTTATGTAACATACTGTATGAAGGTGGGACCGAATTAGAAATTATAGGTGCTTGAACAGAATCAAGAATCTCTTGATATGAAGCAGCAACTTCAATCATTTTGTCAAACGAATCTATGTGTTGTGTAAGAATGTGAACTTTTAAATTATTAGGGATGAGATCAGTGAATTTTGATATTAGAATCTGTTCAATGGAGGGATCAGGCAACTGAGGAAAATGTTTACGAACAACATCATCTAACCTTGTAGCAAAATTCCGGATAGATTCTGAAGGTAGAAACTTTATACTATTGTATTTAAGAGCAATCGAGGTAGCTGACTCCGTCTTAAAATGTTTCCTAAAAATATCAAACAAGTCTTCAGGAGAAGTTGCCTTTTTACAAGCATTAGAGGAAACATAAAATTTTAATGCCTGATCAGAGAGTTTAGATTTGAGGAAAATAAGTGCCTGTTCATTACTCCAGTTAGAATAAGAAATGGTCGCTTTAACTTGCTCAGCAAAAAAATCTAAAAGTTCGGGATCACCCGAAAAAGGTGTCACTATTATTCTTAGAGGTTTAATTTTTGACGTCATGGTGAATAAATACAACAAAATTCAAAAATAATGCAATAATTCAAATAAACAGTATTCAAATAAATTACTAATCTCAACAATATATAAATACATCAATAGTTCTAATAAATTGTGCCTTAATATTTGCCATATGCCCCTTCAAACAATGTAAAATTATAGGTCATTGTAAAAATATTTGCATACTAAGAACAAAAATATCTTCTATCACTTCATACAATCGAAAGAAAAATCATGCTCTGCAAAAATAAAAGGAGATATTTCCTACCATTTACTTCTCAGAACAGAAAAAAAATCTCTTCAAAGTACATAAAAATGAGCAATTTGTTCCCCAAATACAAATATAAGTTTAACAAAATAATATATTGAAATAAACTCTTCAAAAAAAGTAACAGCTTCAGACTAAAATATTAAAATATCACAGCATTATAACATATATATATATATTTTTTTTTTTTTTTTTTTTTTTTTTTTTTTTTTAAATTAAATAAGTATTTCTCTCTCTCATAATTCCAGGGTGCATTTTTCAAGAATTTCTCCAAAGTCGGCACCAGGAAATGTGACGAGAATATTAGAATATTCACAAATTGTTGTGATCGTATTTTGGAAATAGTTTGTTGTAAAAAATTCTTCTTTTAGAAATGGAGACAATAACCCTACACTTAGTTCTTTTAGGTCATTTTAAAAGGAGAAAATTGAAAAGATCTTACTTGAAACAAGCTGTGTTGAGGAAGAGACAGGAACTACACTTTCTTGAGATTAAATCAATCTTTATTTAAGTATATCTTTAGATGAAGATGAATATTTTTCAATTTTGATCACCCGTAAATTGTTCTTGAAAATACCAGCACTTAGATTAAAAAAATTCCCGAGAGAATATCGCATATGAACTGAACATATGAACACTAAAGAACAAAAACTTCGTTGATAAAAAAAATGGCACAACTACAACCAGATATCGACATCGTTGTTTCGGACATCCCGTCAGAACTTTAACTGCCTAAAAAAAATTAAGGGAGACAGTATATAAACATCGCTATGGGGCCCGTAAAAGTAATTAAGCGAGAGGTTTAAAACAATTGATCAAATTCAAAAGCCACCGGTATTCGGAACACAAATGAGAAAGCGAAACCAAAAGTAACGCAATCTAATTTGTTCGTGAAACGAAACGTCACTCGTTTGAAATCATAGCAAGCGCCCGTTTTCTACTGAGCATGTGCACACTTACAGCCTCGGATGGAACAAGGAGAGAAAAAGGAAGGGAAGAATAATGAATGAATGGCGTGCGTATGCAAGCACTGGGGGAAAGCCAACTTACAGACTACGCTAAGGTTGTCAGCGAGAGAGACGGGAGAAAAAAGAAAAGAAACAAAAGCACGGCTGCGACACCGTCACAGATGCAGACCGGTGAATAGGTGCAAAAAAATGTGAGATTTCATCTCACAACATCTACCCTATATATATATTTGTATTTTATTATTTTCTATAGTCTGTAGAGGTATCACTGTAAAACGATTTGGCCGAAGTCGAAGTTCTTTCGTAGTTATTTAGTGCTCGTTTGTGGGGTTAAACCGTTTTGGAGCACTATAAACGCATTTAACTCAAAATGACATTTTCCAGAGTGCGCGGTATCAGAACGCAGAAACTATTAAACCTATCTTGCTATTTTTTTTTTTTTTTTTTTTTTTTTTTAATTAAAGGTGATGTAATTTATTGGAGCTTGGACCACTTTCAGACATTTTTATATAAAAAAAAAATAATAATAATAAACATTTTTAGAAACACACCAAAGTGCGAAAAAAGGATGTCAGAAATAGACCTTTTTTTTTTTTTTTTCAAATGTATGCCACTTCTTTGATTTCCAACTTTATAACCTTAGTGATTGAAGCTCCAGACAATATTATCTACTTTCATAATCCGTAAGAGGCTACTTCAGTCAAGCGAAAAGACCCATTCGCTAATGCTAATCCTATGGAACAAATTTATAAAGATATCTCGATTGCATTTCAATTTTTTAAATGATTTTTTTTTTTTTTTTTTTGCCTTGGATAGCTGAGGTTGATCGGTACAAACGCCGTTATTTTTTTTTTAGGTAGCTTTCTTTACAAAAAAGCTACCTATTGCAGCCGTTCGGAGGAAAGCGATTTCAAAAAATTTTGGTATATTTTCATCGATCATGACCCCCAGAGCCCGAAACCACCCTCCGTTCAAAATTGATATATATATATATATATCTGACCTATGTCACACAGTAACTCCCGTAATTATGAACCGATTTCGATGTAATTCGGTGTGTACATAGTACATACCAATGTCTCGACCGAGTTCGTTGGCCAGCTTCATCCGCCGTTTTGTTTCAAAATGGCGGCCATTTAAAATTTTTAAAAAAATTTAAAACTTGAAATGTGGTACCAAAAAATTAAAAATGGAAAAATATTTTTTTCTTATGTATTTGACCTTTATACAAAGATTCCGGAGCAGTTTTTGTTTCGTCTATATCTTAAAAAATGGCTGAGTTATAGCATTTTGAATTTCTAGCGTGGCTGACATTTTGAAACGTCCTGAATTTTGTCACGCGATAAAAGGCGTATTTATGAACCGATTTGGATGTAACTTCGTTTATACATAGTACATACCAATGTCTCGACCGGGTTCGTTGGCCAGCTTCACCCGCCATCTTGTTTAAAAATGGCGGCCATTTAAATTTTTAAGAAAAATTTAAATTTGAAATGTGGTACCAAAAATTGAAAATTGAAAAAATATTTTCTTCTTATGTGTTTGACCTTGATAAAAAGATTCGGGAGCAGTTTTTGTTTCGTCCTATATCTTAAGAAATGGCTGAGTTATAGCATTTTGAATTTCTAGCGTGGCTGACATTTTGAAACGTCCTGATTTTTCTCACGTAATAACAGGCGTATTTATGAACCGACTTGGATGTACCTTGGTGTGTACATAGTACATACAAATATCTCGACAGAGTTCGTTGGCCAGCTTCATCCGCCATCTTGTTTCAAAATGGCGGCCATTTAAAAAAATGAAAAAATTTAAATGAGATACCAAAAAATTGGAAAATGAAAAAGATTTTTTTTTGTATGTGTTTGACCTTAATACAAAGATTCCGGAACAGTTTTTCTTTCGTCTATATCTAAAAAAAAATGGCTGAGTAATAGCATTTTGAATTTCTCTTGTGGCTGACATTTTAAAACGATCTGATTTTTGTCACGCGATAACAGGCGTATTTATGAACCCATTTGGATGTAACTTGGTCTGTACATAGTACCAATGTCTCGACCGAGTTCGTTGGCCAGCTTCATTCGCCATCTTGTTTTAAAAGGGTTGCCATTTAAAAAAAATTTAATTTAAAATTCAAAATGAGGTTTTAAAAAATTGGAAATTGAAAAAGATGTTTTTTATGTGTTTGGCCTTGATACAAAGATTCCGGAGCAGTTTTTGTTTCTGAAAATTTGTTCTTTTGTTGATATCTTAAAAAATGGTTGATTTATAGCACTTTGAATTTCTAGCATGGCTAACATTTTGAAACGATCTTGTATTTGTCACGCGATAACACACGTATTCGCCTATTTCGATGTAAGAAGGCATGTGGATAGTATACATCAACACCTCGACCAAGTTCGCTGGCCAGATTCATCAGCCATCTTGTTTCAAAATGGCGGCCATTAAATTAAAAAATATATATATATTTAAAGTGAGGTGCAAAAAAATTAGAAATTGAAAAAGGTTTCTTTCTTAAGTATTTGATCTTGATATAAGGATTCAGGAGCATTTTTTGTTTGTCTTTACCTTAAAAAATGGCTCAGATATAGCAGTTTCAATTTCTATTGGGGGTGACATTTTGAAAAATCTGATTTTTTGCACGCGACAGCACTCCTATATATTAACCGATTCCGATGTGAGTGAGCATGTGCACAGCGATTACTAAGGTCTCGAACAAGTTCACTGCTTAGCCTCATCCACCATGTTGTCTTAAAATGACAGGCACTTTAAGAAATTGCCGAATTTGGCAGCCAAATATAAGTTACTTTAAAGAAAAGCAGCTTGGATAAAGCTGACTAATTTCGCGAAATTCTCATTCATTATATTGATAAAAATTAGTATTGAATCTTTTATATTCGGTTTCCACTAAATTGAGCTTCGTGTGTTTGCATGATATAAGTTGGGTTTTTTTAAATAAGGATTATGAAAGCTACCTCTTCCTCCCGGCACTGGCCGGAAGGACTTTTTCGATTTTGTTTGTAAAATTTTTTCAAGAGGATACTTTCACTTTCGAAGCCGATTCCGAAAGTGAAACAGTCCTCATTAAAATTATCTGTAAACTTTATATCTATGTTATCTTTATAAATTTCTTCCATAGGATTAGCATTAGAGAAGGGGTCTTTTCCAGGGCCTGATTAACCTCGAAAACTATGGGAAGCATGGTGTCATTTCACCCCCCCCCCTTTCATTCAAAACCAGTTTTCTAAATTCAAAATACACAGAAACTCACCAATGCTACGAATATTATTCCAAAGCGTGACTCTATTGCGTTCACATGATATATGTGAAGAAAGAACTTTTTTTTTAATGTCCTCTTAGATATACACAAAAATTGGATACAATCAAGAAAAATTTGCAAAACTAATTTTGCAGTATTAGCATAAAAATGTGAGTTGGATAAAAAGCTTGAATCCTCCATGTATAAACAACATAAAATATGAATATTTTGAAATACTTCTTTCAATTTTGGCAATTGTTTAAATTATTAATATTTTATGTTGTGCATACAAGTCAAATTCAATAATATTCTAATGCCATGTGTAAAATAAATCTTCTATAATAATGGGCAAGCTGAAAAATTTTGATCATGTGGCTGAAATTGATCTATGACGCGAAAAAATAATTTGTTATCAAAGATATTTTTATGAAACACTTGAAAAAATATATGGTGAGTTAATAATTTGAAAGGAAATTAGATAGAATTTTGGAATGAAATTAATTCAGTATGAAATTTGCGGCCCCCTGTTTTCTCAATTTCAGGCCCCTTCAAAGCTTTTTAAGGGAAGCACGTGCTTCTTGGGCCTATTTGGTAATCAGGACCTGGTCTTTTCGCTTGACTGAAGTAACCTCTTAAGGAAAATTCATTGCAAACAAATCTATCGGAAAAAATAACATGTAAAAAATCCAGAGCTAAAATCTTCCTTCCTATTCCAGAAAAAAATTGCTAAAACTCACCCTTTTCTCGGCCTTCTACTGGTAATATCAAGCTTCCCGTACGTCGAGATCAGTTCTCGACAATCTAAATCAACCATTCTCAACCTGCGGCCCGCGGGCCGCATGTGGCCCGGTGACTTTTATGTGCGGCCCGAAACATATATAATCATTAATCAATATTTATAAAATTGACAGAGGTGTGCATAAAAATAATTTACGATCTTTACTGTTGTTTTAAATAGTTTTTTTTTACAATTACTAGGGGGCTCTGCCCCATACGAGCTACGCTCGTGAACCCCCGTTCAGACACCGCAGAATCTAAAAGCACGCTAATTTGATCGGCTTTAAAAAGATTTCGGAAGATTGAATTATAATTAAAAAAAAACAGTGGCGATCTCCCTATAAACGGATTTCTAATCATTTCTCTTTGATTGGAGAATTTTAAGGCCAAATCCGCTGCGGTACTACTTGATTATCCCGTCGACCAATTTCGCCAAATTATATAAATAGCCAAACCACTCGCCAAATTATGCCAATTGACCTAATTTTTATTTTAAATAACGAAAGAGGAAATAAATTAGTAGAACATTAATAAAAATACAAATAAAACGTCGAAATAAAAATAACTTGATGACGTAGACACGTGTAACTTGCTTAAAGTCAAGTGAATGTGACATTTACGATCAACCATTATTGGCATTTAATTTTACTGTTTGGCGATAGATTTTTGGTCGACGGGATAACTAAATAGTACCAAAGATATAATCACTGTTTTCGTCTTTGATTAAGTAAAATCAGATAATCACTTCAAAATAGGCTAATATAAAAGGAATTAAGTAAACAGAGTCTTTGTCTCCCGGTATTTTTTAACAAAGCGAAAAGAAAGTTCTTTTAAATAAATAAATTAATCTGGCGTAATTTTGACCAAACTATTCTTTCTCTTTTTAATATTCACGTGAAAATACTTTTGTTAGAAATGAAATATTATTTGCGCTATTCTAACAAAAATAGTTGAAAAGATCCTCTCAAAATATCAAATAAATGTCTAGCGCAATTTCTAAATTTAAACTGTTTTGCAATATTATTTTGTGTTCATTTTATGTAATAACTGTAATATGACGTAAATGTGACGTAATTTCTCCTATTTAAGACTTCTAACGCATGTTAATGAATTTATTATTTTACAATATCCTTTCTTTTTTAAAATTCACGAGTAAATATAATTTTTATGACGTAATTTTTAATAAGTTCCTGCTTTTATGCTTAATTATTTAATTCTAATTCCAAATTTTTTTTTCTGTTTATAATAAGCACGTGTAAATAAATTTTTAATTTGAAGTAAACATTATTATTTGCGCTGTTTATACAGTTGGCAACAGTTTAAATTAATGCCATTTTCTAAAATAAGTAAAAAATATATTTCGAAATGCTGAAAATTTAAATTTAAAATAGAAATAAAACCTCAATAAATGAGTCAAATTAAAAAAAGAAATACAATCTGCACACCGGGAACTTCAAACGTATAAAATGATCTAAAGATGATTAAATTTCCATGCATAGTTTTTGCTCCTATAAAACTTTTTTAGTGGAACGATTTTGTCCAACTTTAGCATTAAATATCTCTTAAAATAATTCTTCGATTTGAAAACTGTTTGCATCAGCGTGTTTATTAAACATTTCTGTATAATACCACCTATTTTGATATTTTTGTATGCAATATTTTCTTAATATCAATGAAGAAAGACCTCCGGTCACAAAAAATTCAAAACCGGCGGCGGCGGTGACAGCGGTAGTTTCATTTTTTTAGAATAGAGAGATGTTAAAGCATGTTACATGCATTTTAAATCGAAAGTTCCTTTTTTGTGCTGTAGTGGTACACTAATCAAACAATATTACAAATCAATTAAATTTTCGCTACATATTTCTACAATTAAAAATTGAATAAAGAGTTTTTGCATTGAACAAAATACTGATTTATTAAAGAAAGTCTTCCGATTTTTTTTTTTTTTTTTTAGAACTTGGAAACTCTGCATTGTCGCATTATTACATTTTATGCTTATTATATAGATAATACAGATAGTTTGGTTTGAAAGTTGCGACGGAAAAAAATGACACCAAAAGATTTTCACACCCTGTATTTCCAAACAACAATTTCGCGGCCCATTTCTACAACATTTGCAATAAAAAACCTACCACGAAGTTCGTTATTTGGAAATAGTGATGTAAAGTTTTTGGTAACATTTCTTCCACAAACGTTCATTTTAATTACTCGGTTTTTTTTTTGTTTTTTTTACCGTTTTATACGCTTGTTGCGGCCCGCCTAACGACTAAAACATACGTTTGCGGCCCGCGAGAAAAAAAGATTTAGTATGGCTGCTAAATGTTTCTGTTTACACTGCCATTACTAGAAGATAGCCTGATACGTCTTAAATTTGCTACGAGAACCGGCCCTATTGAATAGAGTACAGTAGAGTCCCGATTATCCGAGTTAATATAGACCAAGCTTACCTCGGATAAGCAGAACACTCGGATAAACCGGATTTACACAAATCGTCACCAACTAAGGAGATGATATATAAATTTTCACTTAATTCATTCGTTTTTATGGTACTAGTAATATTTCTTTCATGTACATTTCCGTTACTTTTAAGAAAAACGGGGAATGAAATTATTTATTTGAAAAAGCTCTTGCTGCAGTAGGGTCAGGTGGGGTAATTATGACCAGGGGGTAATTATGACCGCCGTCATATTGGAGAAAACTGTGTATGGTAAAATTTTGTTTCAAGCTTAGATATTAACCTCATAATGTATATTTCATATTAGATATTCTTTATTACTAGTCTGAAGCCTTTTTGAGATCCGAATGGCAATTTGAAACTAAGTCTATAAAATTTTTGATAAACGAATTTGTCACTTTGGAGTTCAAAGTGAACCCCAAACATATGTGTATTGGCAAATATAAAGAGAAAATATACTGGTCATAATTTCCCCACTAGTGGTCTTAATTACCCCAAACTTATGTGATTGTGAGTTTTTGGTGGGGGTAATTATAACCATCCTTTTAACTTAAAAGAAAAAAAAACAGCTATAAGAATTAAAACTTTTAAATGGTATTCTTAAAGGATCAAAGTTACTTCCTATGTATTAAAAACACCACTTTTCAAAATAGAAATAAGCAAAAAAAAATAACAATGTTGAAAATGAAAAAAGTGCTCATAATTACCCCTCCTGACTATATTACGCTATCGATTTCTAAGATTTTTACTTACAACTAAAACTTACCAGTAAACTTTGCCTAATTCAAAAATTACAATGACGATAATTTACAAACAATTTATTTAAATTCTACCAACACCAAATGGGCAGCAATAACAATACAAATACAGGCTAATTTAGAATCCATATCGTCCATATCCTAGTTTATCGAAAAGAACGGCTCCACGGTTGACATATACATCTCGTGCAATTACTGGAGCTATTGGAGCAGCTCGAGCTACTAGAGCCACGGGAGTTAGTACGGGTTTGGGAGCTGTGGAGATCAGTCGGACAGCAGCAGGATTTTGGTTGGCGGTTCCTGGCTCGTTGGTTCTCACTTCGGCCCTGAATCCAGCGTCATCAGCAAAGTATACTACTTGTCTCTGAATTCCACGAGCATCAGCAAAACCGTAGTTTCCTCTGACCGCTACGCCATCACTTTCTTCTTGGCGATTTTGTTGGCTGAGGTCGTCTCTGATGCTGTAGCCGAATGAATAAGGTTGGGGAGCACGCTGTTCGACCACGATAGGAGCAACCTGAGGTGGAAAGTGGATAAGAAACGTTAACAGTTTTGTAACATTAGTAGAATATATCGTCTGCCATCTCATGTTTTGTGTGCTATGTACTAGAAAGAGGGGGAAAAAATAACCCTAAAATCCGCTGCAGAAGGCCCAAACAAAAGCACGTTCTTTCACGAAAAAAAGAAGAAAACTTTTAATAATACAGTTTTTAATTCATAATACAATGGAATGCTGCTTTAGAATGCTTAAAAATAAACAGATCACTTTCATTTAGCGAAAAAAATGCGCGGGTGATGTCAAAGAATTCGGTCCCTGTTCCAGGCACTTGTTTTGTTTGGGCCTCCTGTGGACGTTTAAATTTGAGAGATAAATGGTATCATATTTCAAGCCTTTTTTACGGCATACTGCATCTCCATCTATCTATTACCTCCATGGGTTTTTGCCATGTAGGATTAGTCGTGCCCCGGAATTGGGCTTCACTGAAACTCCACGATCGCGAAACATCATCTTCACCTATGAGAGCACTTACGCGAAACATCATTTTCACCTATGAGAGCACTTAAAAGCGGGATTACTCAATACGGCTTTCACCATCAGAAAGTGGACGTCCGATGCTGATCAGATTTAAAAATTCTTTTTAAATTTGAAGTATCTTAAGAAGACGATAAAATTTCATCAAGTGGAAATTTCAAATTTTATAGGGATTTTTTAAATGCTTAGAATTTAATGAGGCAATTTCCAAAAACGCACGTGGTCATCATCTGACGTTTATTTTCTGATTGCGAAAACCGTATTTTAATAATTATACTAGGTAATGAGTAATCGCGCTTTTAAGTTTTCTCATAGGTAAACATGGGATTTCGCAATCGGGGAGTTTCAGTGAAGCGATCAGTATTGAGACGGCCACTCACGGCGACATTTCGCTTTTATACTTATCATACATTCATGAAATGTGACATTAAAGTGGAATCACGGTAGCGTGATAGGTGCATGAATGGAAGGCATGGTTAATATCGTAATTTCTGATTTAACCGAAAAATTGTCTGGTGTGATTGAAAGTCTGATAATACATAGCCATAATAGATAGCATACTCAGATTAAAGAAATTGACTATTTTACTCTGTAACATTAAAAAGAAATAGCTAAATGCCTCTATCGATCCGTTTCTAAGTCAGCCTTTACTCAAAAGGGGCGCTATAAAATACACTAATGTGCAAAAATTAAGGGGAAATGATCGGACACTTTCGATTTTACCCGTTTTGTCGAATACCTACCGAAATTCTTGACGAATTGTTCTTGAACTTCTAGGATGTAAAAACAAGTTTGACTTCATATTTCTCAGGGAAGATTCAGTCTGGAGGACAATTAGGGGGCTAATAATAAATTTAATAATAAAATTGTATTTGCGATCACCCATGTAACAGAAAATTATCAAAATGGTCTGTCATTGTATTAAATGACTATGTGAGTCTAGTGTTGACTCTAGAAAAAAAGCGCCGCCGGGCGGGAATTTTTCAAAAAAAGGGACACTATTCTAAAAAATGGTACATTTTTTCAAAAAAGGAACACTATTCTAAAAAAGGGCATACTTGTACCTTGTTCACAAAAAATATTTTGAACTGGTTTGTTTAGAATACATGCATTTGCGATATTATCCGGAATCAACTGAATTGCCACGGGGCGCATGGGAACTGTTGAAAAAGCAGCGGGGCGCATCGGAAGGATTTAAAAGAGCCGCCGGGTGCAAAATAGAAATAAAAAGGGCCGCTGGGCGCTGCGCCCTGCTAAAGCGGCTTAGAGTCAACACTAGGGTCCTGTTCAACGTTTGTGTGTATTTGCGTAAGCATAGCACTCATATTCGTGAAAGTGTAAACGTTTCTGTGAAAAATTCAAATGTTTTATTCCTTTATAGCATACAGAGTTAACCGAATTTAACAAAACTTTCCGAAAACCTGAAAAATATCAGTAGAAACAGTACACTGCAATTAAAACACTAATATATTGAATATTTGATGAGATATGGGCATTTGTATGAAATAATTTTTAACTTCGCATGCGTGGAAGATTCCAAAATTTTTATTTCATAATTTGGAAGTCGGCTATTTAGGGCCATTTATATAAAAAGTTCAGTCAAATATCGCGAAAATTCAGAAAGATAGAGGCGATATAGTGAGTTGCTTTCTAAAAGTAGCGTACTTATAAGGGATTTTCCACTATTTTTCAATCAGCTCACTGTATTTTTCTGACTTTTAAAGTCGAGTAAAATCGAAAGCGTCCAGTCACTTATCCTTAATTGTGGGACATGAATGTATTTTTTTAAAGCTAGAAAGTAAAAAAAAAAGTTTTTTTTTTTTGGTCTGAACTGGGACTTTTGCAACATGAGACCCAATTGCTTAGCTCTCTTATGACTGGACTTGCGACGTCCCTTAGCCGTGCCTCGTTAATTTTGTTATCTTTTTGGTTAATATGTAGTTGTTTTGCTCTATCGTGATTCAGCGTGTACGCAGTGATTCTCAGCTCTCTGCTCAACAAACGCGAAACTTTCTGACACATTTTCAGGCTCATTTTTAAACGTAAAAGCACAGAATTGGCAGGCTTGATTATTAAAGCGATTTGGAATCGAAATTAGTTTTTCATTTTTTGAAAAATGAATTACTTATCGAGTTATAAGCGATTTTGGTCACATGACAACAGGTTTTTCTTCTTTCGTCGGGAAATCCTGTTCAAAACCCCAACTTTCACAGTATTTTCTGAAAGATCCTTTGCGTTTACCAAAAATGGAAAACGTCTTTTGATTACATAGTTTCTGAATAACAACACCAGTGGGTCATAAAATTGCCCGTTTGGATTTGAGAACAACCTTAAGAATTTAACCCCTTCGCGACGAGAGCCCTTTGCTTAATTTTTAATCTTTTACCACCTGTTTTTCAAAACAGAAAATTTTCTGTAATTGAATCACGAAAATGCCCTGGTTAATTGGTAAACTTTTACAATAAAGAATAACTGGTAGGAATATTGAAAGATTCTGAGCACCTTAAGGGGATTCTTCACTAAATTGAAAACACCCACTCCGTAATGTTAAACCAATGGGGAGGATGTTTTCGAATTTCTCGTTTAAATTTGAATATTTTAAACGATTTGTTTTTGCATAGGATAGCTGAGCTCGATCTCTAATAGGGCCATTTTGTACTTTTTCGATTTTGGTAGCAGATTTTTTTTTTTTTAAGAGGTACTTTCAGTTTCGAAACCGGTTTCGAAACTAAAAGTACCTTCTTAAAAAAAAAATCTGCAACCAAAATTGAAAAAGTAAAAAAGAGTAATATTTGTGCTCAGCTATCCTATACCAAAAAAAAAAAAAAAAAAAAAAAAAAAAAAAAAAAAAAAAAAAAAATCGTTTAAAAAATATTCAAATTTAAACGAGAAATTCGAAAACAACTTCCCCATTGGTTTAACATTACGGAGCGGGTGTTTTCAAGTTATATAAATACCATTAAAATAACTTGTTATACATTTCATTTAATACGTCGATTAGTAGCAATACAGTTTATAATGAGTCGTCGACACTTTACTTTATCTTATTCCAAAAGTTCTACTGGTTGCACAAAACAAAAATATTTTTAAAGGATGATTTCTTTTTCATTTGCATCTTTTCAGCTTTCTCGATGTTGAAAGGTTGTGGGGGAAAAGTTTTAGTTAGGAAATATTTCTATTGTAACAGTATTATATTTGTATATTTCGTAAATCTATTAAATACTAAAAAAAATATTTTAAATAAAGGATTCGAATGGCGTTATAAATATTGCACAAAATCCCTATTAATTCAAATTTAATTAGCAAAATTCTTCTAAAATTTATTAAATGATTCTGTAAATCTTCTAATGTAGTTTCAAAAATTCACGAAAAATGAATTAGAAGATGAAATTTTCCCTGAATTCATAATTTGGGATATAAAGGGTTAAGTGGCACGTATACCGGTCGCTCGTCCCCAAAGGTGTTAAATCGCTCCTTCATTTAAAGGTATATATAAATATTTTACAGACATACATACAATAAATACAATAAACCCAACTGGTACTAAACTGTAAACTAAACGCTCCTTCATTCGTTGTCTTTTAATGATCTCGTATATCGAAAATGTCTCTTTTGATGCTTATTCTTTTCAAATTGGACAACATCATTAGTTAATTTTTATTCAGGCTCTATATATTAAGACACTTTATCTAAAGCAGGTTTTAATTTTTCGCAAATTAGATTTTCACGGCAAAGAACTTGTTTTTCTTTTTATATTTATTTACTTTTAAGTGCCGTTTTTCTTTATTTGTTTGAAAATGAAAAACTAAACATATTTGTCTGTTTAATAATACATATTTTCAATAATAATGGATATTTCTAATATAAAAATATAGTTTAACTATAATTTTCGGCCGTCGTGTTCACCTTGATTATCCAATGAAAAATGTAAACTTCTGATTTATTTTACTAAAAAGGTTCTAAAATACGTAAGAAGGTTTTTAGAACATAAAAGGATTTTAAAAAGAACATAAAAACCGTCAAATGATGTTAAAACCTATTTGGGTTTTAACATTATTTTACGGTTTTTATGTTCTAAAAACCTTTAGTTTAGCACCTTTTCAGTAAAATAAATCAGAAGTTTCAATTCGCATATTTTTCGGATATTTCGACTTGTAACATGTTATAAAATTATATTTCAGATTGATATTAATAAAGATTTTGGATAAATAACTTACCGGGATAACGCTGGCTTCAGATAAGATGGCTGCCATAACAGCAAATATAACAATCTGAAAAAAATATATGTACAAATCATTATAGAGGGCAACTATAATTTCAAAAAAAAAAAAAAAATCTTGTAGAACAGCGTAATTAACTAATTTTTTTTTTTTTAGCCCCGGTACGCTATGCTATTTGTTTCTCCCAGCTTATTTTGTGTCCAAAAAATAACGTTAGCTTACAGACGCTAGCAATAAACAAAGTAGATGTATCATTGTACAAAGAACTTATTTTCTTTGTATCATTGTACAATTAAATGCTCTATAGCATTTTTTTTTAATTTCTAAACATCGCACATTTTCAGTTTTTATACCATCGTATTGGGAAAAAAAATACTTTTTAATGCAATTTGTTTGAAAACTGCATCTCTATTTGTTTTTGAAGTATTATTATTTTTTTTTTTGTAGTTTTTAGCGACATTTGTTTCATTTTGGCAACTCAAGTACGCCATTTCTGTAGAAAGTAAAGAAAAAATTGCTGAAAAATAGCAATTATATCTTTTTGTTGCCATTTTCTCATAAAATGGAGAAAAAAAAAATTAATTAAAAAAAATTAAATTGAAAAAAAAAATAATTAAAATACGTGCTACTTTGAGAAAAATATAAATGAAGGATTTATGATAAAACAGGGAGCTATTATAAACTATATTTAAATTTTAAGTTTCTATATTAATGCAAATGACGTCATTTTACATAAAATAAAAGCGTGTGCTTTAAGTCTTAAAACTGAAATATGTTTTGCAGTAGAGTCCCGATTATCCGAGTCACGCTTAACCGAGTTATTTTCTTCTGATGGACTGGTGGCTTTTATTATTATGAAACAGCCATTATAAATGAAGCGTTAGGTGAAGATGAAAGAGCTGCCGTAAAAAGTTAGGGTACAGATGTCATATTCGCCCCATATTGGCGCGATTTTTTTCTGTCGCCTATATCATATAGGCAACAGGTACTTAACTTGCGCCAAAGTGTCGTTATTTTGCTTGATGTGGTAACCCGGATTATGCTGTTTATGCTGTTGATGTTTTCGCCAAATTGGCAACCGAAAAAAATCGCGCCAATATGGGGCGAATATGACATCTGTGCCAAAGTTAGAACTCTGATTTTCTGGTCAGAATGGAAAAAAAATGGCCATAATTTTTTTAACGCTTCATTTATAATGGCTGTTTCATAATAATAGAAGCCACCGGTCCACCAGAAGAAAATGAAGTAGTGGAAATGCCGGGGTGACACTAAATTCTGAAAAAGCAGAATTCCCGTTCTCTAGTTTGTTTTTTTTTTAAATTATTATATAACTTTTTTAAAATCCCCACTATTTTTTTTAAATATGGATATTTCTGCTTCAAATTTCTTTTCATAATTCCTTTGAACATACTACATAAAACTGTGCATAGATTTTTAGCTGCATGGAATATTACATTTAATATGAATTTTTTTTCACTCGTGTGTAATAAAAAATCAAATAAATTCAACAAAGGGTCATTCCATGGTTCACGTACGTTACATTTAGAACAATTACTGCAGTAATTTCAGTAATATAAGATCAAAAAAATATTCAAATGTAAAATTGACACGATTTGTTAATTATATCTATCCAAAGCACAATTTGGTTGAAAATTACCTAAAAAGTGGGAATGAACTTTCTACTTTTTATGGTAACTTACGTTCCTTTTTCAGTAATGTCAATTATCATAATAAATATAACTGCCCAAGTTAAAAAAATAAAACTAACATTGTGTAATTTTCATCTAAATTGAACTTTGAATAGGTTTAATTAACAAATCCTGACATCTTTACATTTTGAATAAATTTTTTTGTGTTATTTTACCAAAATTACTGAAGTAAATTGTTCTAAATGTAACGTAAGTTACAATGGAATGACTCCAAACTCATAATTTAAATATTTAAAAAAAAAACTATAAACTTGACTGTTAAATCCATGCATATACATATTAAATATACCACGGAAAACAAGAAAATATTTAATATCTGAATTAGAAAAAGAACCTCAGCCTTTATTGAACAAGCAAGTTATGAAAATATAAACATGGAGAAAAATCCTGTTAGTAAATCATTTGCATCAAGTTTTCATTTGTAAAAATAACATGTTTTAACTTCTAACTTGTGTGAAGTTCATGCACAATTTTATTGAACAAATAAATTAAAGTATGTATAAACACTTGCATATAATTTAGTTACATATAATAAGTGAGGTAATATTTTAAAATATTTTAAATCACAGAAAAATTAAAAAGGAGAAAATTGTCTCATTTGTCGTTATTTATATAAAATACAGTCGGACCTCTATTTAACGAACCTCTATTTTGCGAATTTCTCTATTTTGTGAACTTTTCCTTAGAACCAAAAACATTTTGCGAATTTCTCCGTAAAATAACCTCCAAATAGCGAAGTGCTTTCTCTATTTAACGAACTTTTTCTTGTGATCTAAGTTTTTTTTTTTTTTCTCCATATTTCTCAAAATAATTCTGGACATTTCAAACTTATTCTTTCTGTAAACACATTTTATGATGTTCAATGGCCTTGAACTGGTTTTACAAGGCGCCTTCTTTGTAAACAGTGAGAATTCGGTAAGTATGGAGGACGAAGACTAATCCCTTAGAGTAACTTAAAAAAATGTGGAGAACAGATGAGAAAAAAAGAAATTAACCATGATGTGCTGATTGATGATTATATTTCACTTAATTCTGAAATTAAGACCTCGGAAACACTATCCGAATTGGATATTTTCGACAGTGTAAAATATAAAAAATATGCAGCAGTGAATTGCAATGAAGACGAATATGATGATGATGGAAATGATCATGATGCAGGAATTAACAAAACTTCGTATGATGAAACGCTAAAATCATTTGAAATAATCCGACGTGAATTATAGTTAGAAGAAAATACGCATGAAGGGGTTTTATGTGCATTGCAAAGATGCGAGACGTATTATGAAAGAAAGCACTTTTTAAAAGAAAAAAAACTCAGACAAAATTAACAGAGTTTTTTAGAAACTAAATTTAAGGACGCATATGTAAATGTATGGTTAAAATTATTTGTTTTATTAATAATAAATACGATAAGGTCATTAAAATTCGTTAATTTTAATGTAAAACTGTTTACTTTAAACAGAAAATACAATGTATTCCCGGACAATGCTTTGTTTTCCTTGCAGATTTCAAAGATTTAAACACGTAGAAAAAATGAATTGATGATGGAAATTGGTGGGTAAAATAAATAAAACAAATCGATAAACAAAAATGTGATTAATTACTTTTAGTAAAAATATTTAGTGTTTATGAATTTAAAATCTGTTTGATGTAGTTTAAAGTATTTAAAAAGGTGAATCTCTTTTTAACGAATTTTCCATATAACGAACTTTTTTCCGGGATTTAGCGACTTCGTTAAATAGAGGTTCGACTGTATTACTTACTAATAATATACAGGGTGTCCACTCTCAACAGTGTCCTATGGATAATTCCTAAACCATTAGTCATAGATATATAGTTACAATTACAAAAAAGTTTCAAAGGTAAAGAAATATTTTTAAAGCGATTTGGGTCAATAAAAACATTTCTTAGAAAATTACGAAGTTTAAATTTTTATACGGTCCCCCGGTCCTATAAGTTATATTTAGTAAAATTTTTCTATTACACTGACAAGTAAGACAAAAAAAAAATTTACGTTATTCTACGATTAAAATTGACCTAGTAATAGCTGTTTAAAGTTGGAACATATTTTTTGCTGCAAATTAGGGGTCATTCACAAATTTAGTAGATATATAATTGCGTCAGATATATTTAAAAAAGGATTGAGGCTAAAATTAACATTGCAATATAAATTTGAAATCTATCATTCTGACATATTAATGCAAAATATACAATTTGAAATGAACATATAAGAAGAGAAAAACAACAGAAATTTTGTTAAATAAAATGGTGAAAATTAACAAACTCAATTCTTTAGAAAATGATACATATTTTACAATGTTATTCGATTACACTAGCCTGCAAAAGTTGGGAAGTTGAGATATGTCATGTTTTTTAGCTTTTGACAATTGATTCTTATGTATTTTATACCGCTGAATCCAAAATTGACCTTCATTTTTTACCATCACGTAAAGATTTTTTGCAAATCATAAATATAAAGTTAAAAAAAGAAAAAATAGCGAAAATTTGATATTAAAAAATAGATGTGATTGTTGTGTTTTTAACTTTTGATAATTTATTTTTATGTATTTTTATCGTTGAATCCGAAAATGACCTTCATTAAAAACCATCACGTCAGGATTTCCCCCCAAATTGTAAATTTCAAAGTTAAAAAGTTCATAGTTAAAATTGAACCTCCTCCCCCACCCCATCGGATCCCTCAGCTGTTTAGCTGTATAAGAATCCCAATATAAGCCAAAAAATTTAATAAATTATTGAATTGAATAAAATTAAATAAAATAAAAATGTTTTACATCTGTTTTATAGTATCAGATTTTCGCTATCTTTTAACTTTGACATTTACGATTTGCAAAAAAATTCTAACGCGACGGTTAAAAATGAAGGTAATTTTCAGATTCAGTGTTAAAAAGTACATAAAAATCAGTTATATCAAAAGGTTAAAAAAACACAGCCATCTCCTATATTTTATAGTATCCGATTTTTGTTACTTTTTAACTTTGACAATTTATGATTTGCGAAAAATCCTGACATGATGGTTAAAAATTAAGGTAATTTTCGGATTCAACGCTATACAATACATAAAAGTTATAAAACCCAACCATCGCAGTCTTGTGTTATCTAATCTAGAACTTTTTCTTAAATTTCTTGGCGGTAATCTATCCGATTTTTTTTTTTTTTTTTTTTTTGTTAGCTTGTAAAAAAAGTGTAAATGGTAACCACCGAAGATCATAGTAATATTAGATTGTCATCGGATTTACGTCAGTATGTAAAATTTAATCTCGATCGGATATTTGAAAGTGAGTTAAAGTTCGAGTACAAATGTTGAATTGGAAAAACATAAATACGATCGTTGAAGTTAAGTAAAAACTTATAAAAATAACATGATTTTTGTTAAAAGGAATCATAAAAGGAAGCAGTCTCAAATCCTTACAAAATAAAACTTATGATAAAAAACAATTATTTTAGCCTATCTGAAATTTAATAAAAGTTAATCGTAATACTTGTACGATTTTTTTCAAAGCGCAGATACACATGAAATAAGTTCTTCGAATACTTTAAGCACTTGGTATGGACCCTTCAAAGCATATCAAACTCATTTGTGTTCAGATTCAGAAAAGTGGCATAAGTCATGGATTTTTAAAGTTTCATAACTTTAGCGTTACATGAACAAGACTTTTTTTTTTTTTTTTGTCTTACTTGACAGTGTAATAGGAAAATTTTACTAATATAACTTATAGGACCGGATGACCGCACAAAAATTTAAATTTCGTAATTTTTTCAGAAATGTCTTTATTGACCAAAATCGCTTTTAAAATTTTTCTTTACCGCATTTAAAACATTTTTGTAATTGTAACTATATGTCTATGACTAACGGTTTAGGAATTAGCCATTGGACACCGTTGAGAGTGGACACACTGTATATCATGCGAGAACACGAATAAGTTTCATATACATTTTGTATACAAATTTAAAAACAGCCTGTCTTATATGCAAGCCCCTCATTTTTCATTTTTGAGGCATCTCTGTGTCTACGAGCAAGCTTAATTTTTTCCACTGCTAATTCATAAGCTGTATTTGTTTTCCTCCTTCTTTGGTAGATGCGCCTGTAGTCTTTTCACTTGGCCAAATTAACTCAAACTGTTACGGTTAAATCATACCCTAACTTCCCGCCATGGAAAAAAGGAAATAATTCGTTTTGTCCTCGGGTTTGTTCACTAGTGACCTAAATTAACCAGGATTGTTGAATAGACGCGTCCCTTTAAATTCTGTCATCGCGCATAAAATCTTTAATAACTTCTTTATTATTATTAAAGATACACCTTTGAAATTTCACCAGTATATTTTTAAAAGGTGTAGTTATACTTTAAGCCACCCCCCCCCACACACCCCCCCCCCCCCCCCAAAAGTTTCTTAGAGTTTTCTTTTATTACAATTTTTTTACTTTTTTTATGATATCTATTCATTGTTATATAATATTTAGATTAACTGCATCTGCTAAATAAATCTTTTTCTTTCGTGTAAAACGTTAAAATACAACTGGTACCTAAATTCGTTCGTAATTGTAAAAAAGAACAACAACAAAAAAATGTTTAAGATTTTTTTAAAAAAAGTTAATTTTGTTATATTTTTACGTATTAGTTTTATGTATTTATATAAAATTATATTTATATTATGTAATATCAACAAATTAATTATATTTCTATAGTGTCAAGGAGTAAATTATTCTATTGTAGTGTTATTTATATCAAATCATTTTAAATTCCCTTTATTTATTTATTACGTAGCGTTTTTTAAGTAATTTCAATTGTGTATTGTTAGTTAATAATTGTTCTTTGGTACACCAGAATGTTTATATGAATATCGCTGGGAACATGTTTATAGTCACATCAGGATTCGTTGATATATATCAATGGATATATATCATGATATATATCACGATATATATATCCGATATTTTTTTCAAAATATCAAGACTTTTGATATTTTTGACGTTTTCACATACTTAATATTTATTTTCAAAATATCAAGATGTTTGATATTTTCTACATTTGATATTTATTTTCAAAATATCACAGTGCAAGATATTTTTGACATTTTCATTCAAAACAAGTGTAAATAAAATTTTCAACTGTTATTGACTGTGTCATTCTGTAGACACAGAATTTTAGTCTCTGACTTTTTACCCAAAGAAGAAAAAAATCTTTTTCAAGCTTTAGACTAAGTTTTTGTTTTTAAAAGTAGAACGAATAATTATGTGGGACAATAATTAATTCAGAATAGCCATTAAAAGATAAACTGCTAATTTAAATAATGAGTTATATACAGTTTTATTAGAAAAGTTCTAATTTTGGTTCAGTGTATTTTAAACTGTACAGCATGTTAGGGAATATAAAATAAGACAAGCTTACAATATGTTAACATTTTTCAATTAAAAAAACTGTTTTGTATTTAAAATTTTATTTTATAAATTTCTGATTTTTGGATACTTGAAACTGAATCCTATAGTTTTATTTTTATTTTTTATGTAAGTGTGTAAAGCAAATTGTTTCGTTTTCAGTTAGTGGATCTTCAATTTTGTTTTAAGTGAAAAAAAAAAAGGAAGGAAAAGAAAATGTATTTTTAGAATAATGTTTGATTAAGTTTTCCTTTTCATGGCAAGTGCAATATGTTTTAGTTTCTAATTTATATTACACTTGAAGATATTTGTTATCAGCAGTAAGTTGGCTATTTTGGGAATATCGGATATATATATATCAGAAAAATCGGATGTATATCAAAATAGCGGATTTTTTTTTATATATATATTTTCGAAAATATCATAATATTTACGAACCCTGAGCCTTATTCATCCTAATCCATTCGTTTTCATTTATGGCTTTCAGGGTTCCGTGCCTCAAAAGGGTAAAAAAAACTGAACCTCTCGCTTTGAAAATCTCGTAGTAAATCAACGTGGAATTAAAAATGAGTCATTTTCGGATTTTTGTTTTAATCTTTAAATGTGCTATAAGACCTCCCTTAGTCACAAATTTCAAGGTTTTAGGTCAACCAGAAATATCCTAAAGTAGGTTCGGCGAACTTTTTTATGTCAAAAAGTCAACCAACAATATCTATCAACAGTGTAACGTGCCACATTTTGACATAAAATAATTTTGGAACGTACGATGTTTATCAAAACGCTAGTTAAAGAATCAGTTGCTTTCAAGCATTAAGAATTAATAATTTAGAAAATATTAAAAATCAAAATGCTATATCTCTGTATATTGGAATAAGTATTGTAATAAGTATTTAATTCGTAAATATGATTCATTTATGTAATATTTTCACTGTAATAAGGAAACAAAAATACAAAATTTTATTTTAGAAATGTTTTACCTTAATATTAATGTAACATCTAGTTATAATTATCTAAGTGCATTAAACAATGTATCAATAAATTATTGATTTGATTTTTGTTGTATGCTCGATGGAGAATGCTTTATGCCTGATTCATATTTTAATAGTTTTGTAAATATACATGTAAATTGGATCCATTTGCGATCTTACTGCAATGACTGGCTAAAAAAATAATTTGGAAAATGCAGCTTTATAAAATCTTATAGAAAGGCAAAATGCTTGTCGAAAACGCTGCATAACATCACAAAAAAAGAAAATTCTTTTGATGTGTTAATTCATGCAAAAATAATTTTTTCGCGTGCCAGAGAAATTGTTTCACGTGCCAACCCTGTCCTATAGGTTTTGAGAGTAAAACATATAGGGTACTTCCATTTGACCTAGACCTTGAAATTTGGATGAAAAAAGGTCTTATAACACATCTAAAGGAAAAAAACCCGAAAATAATATATCGATTTATTACGTGACTAATGAATTTCCATAATCGGTACTAACGTTAAATTAACGCATTGTAACGGATTTTTTTTTATAGCGGTAAGTAATATGACATAACGGTAAGGAAGCTTCACCCTCAGATAGAGGTGTCGCGATGGGGGGGGGGGGGGTGCCTCCCCTCCAATATATGTTAACTTGGGAAATTTGAGCCCAGAGTTAGGAAATTCTAGATTTTTGAAATACTTTTTCTTTTATTTTTTAAATAAAAAGTTAAAAATAAAATAATGTTTTATTGGTTTGCTGACTACTTTTCTAAGTTCTGTAACAGTAATCTAGTTAACTTTTCAAAATAAATACAAAAAGCAGCCAGACTCAATTTGTCATTGTGTTTTTCTGTGCTACGAAAATATCATACATCTACCCTACCAGATCTAATTTCCCTACTTTTGTACATCAACAGTGTCTCTAATCTATTTCCTTCAAAAATTTGTTCCTTTCTCAGAAATCTCAAAATATCATGAGGCTATTTTCATATGAAGTACGATTATGACTCGTACACAATAGAAGACAAAAACTTTCATTAAATGAACCAATAATTATAATTTTTATGTTTTTAGTTTTAGTATTTTTCTTTGGAAAGAATTTTTTTTTTTTTTTTTTTTTACGTATATCATTATCATTAAACACACATTACACATATCATTTTAGTTGGAAAACAGAGCAATTTGTTTCAAGTTGGGAAATTTTTTAATTCCCCCCCCCTCCCCCGAAAACATATTTGTAGCTACGCCCCTGCCCTCAGAGTCCTGCTCTCACTTGTCCTGATTTTTTACATTTATAATAAAACTTTATTTTTATAATGTTATTCCCTAAAATTCAAGGTCATTAAAAAAAAATATATGTCAAAAACATTTAACAAAATTATCACCATGAATCGAATGTTTAATTTCCCCGAGTCTTCACGATATGTCTTGCAAAACTTTAGAAGCATTGTTCCCTTGGTAATTAAAAAAACACTGTACCAACGCTGATTTAGAAACATTGTTTCAAAATACAGATATTTTAAGCTTAACCTTTTTGAATACTTCTAGCCGAAATTGATTTTTTTTTTTTTTTCGATTTTATCCTCTTCGGTCCCTGGGTCCCCAAACGAGGACCTCTGTTCTTTTCCTTATAAAACTAAAATGTCCGATTTTTTTACATTTTCACATCACTTCTTAATAGCTGAATGTTTTTTTGCGTTCAAAGCAAACGAATAAATGGCAGCATCTAAGCTGATTCCCACATAAAATAAATGTGATTTTCATCTGAGTCTGCAAAATGCGTGAAAATTCCCAAAAGGCAGTATGACCAAGAAAGTGAAAAATTTTCATAAGTCATAACTTAATTCTACATAAGTCATAACATAACTTTTCATAACTTAAATCTTTTTCAGTAAAAAATTTTGAGGATTTGTATATTATTTACTTGTTTAAAGCTCTTAAATTTGTTATTGCGTTAATTTAGGTTAATGGTTATTAAATTGATGTTTTAAGGGGGTTTGTAGTTTTAGATCCATATTTTTGAACCTAAATTACTAAGCGCCTAAAGCATCAATTTCAGAAAATATATTTTTTCTGCCATTAACGATGTCATTTTGTTTGGGAAAAACCGATGAATAAGCATTTGTATTATTATTTTAGCTTCAGAACTGAAGAGGTTATTACATATTCTCAATAACAAAAAATATGAGCATACATTTTGATGATACATGGTGTCAACTATTTGATCAAATTAAATTCCCTATTTACTTTTGTAGTGTAATAAAAGATTTCTGAACATTATTGTATAAACAAAATTTTACTCGAAATGCAAACCATCACATAAATTAGTAAAAAATAAAAATCAAGAAAAGGGTACAATATTTTTAAATAAGTATTTTTTTAAAACTGTATATTTTGCTGTTAGTTTGATTTTCTAGCATAATTCTTAACAGATTAATTAGTTTTATTATTTCAATTATTTTAATAATTTTAGCTTAGAGAAATCAAATGATTTTTAAATAATAACTATTATTACTCTTTAAATTTATATTCTATAAATCTTGTGGATTAAATTTATGCTTTGTTGCTATGATATATTTCAAACTGATTCTCTTCCGATTTTTTCCATTAAAATTTTGAAATGTATAAAAATAAAATTAACTTTTCAAATATTGAAATATTTTGCTTTAAAAATATTTTTTTTTTAGAATCTATATATTGTAATTTTTATTTATAAATATATCTAAAATAAGTTATAAGTAATTGAATTAAAATTTGAAATAAGTATTTTTATGCTTAAAAGTGGACAAATTTTGCAAATACAATAACTGTCTGAAGAGCTACATAAAAAATTAAATAGACTTTAAATTGGAAAAAAAAAAAAAAAACCCTGCTTTCATTAAAATTTACAAAAATGTATGAAACATATATAGTTTTGAAATGCACTAAAAAGTAAAAATGAGAATTTCGCCAAATTAGCCAGCTATCGCCAAGTTGACTTCATATATGGCCTCTTATTTTGGTTGCCAAAATGCTAATTTATATCCATAAATACATTATAATATATAATATCTATTTAAAAGTAATTCCCGTTAAAAGAAAAAAAAACGTTAAAACAAAATACATAAAAGCATAATCATTAAATAAAATAAATTAAAAAAAATATTGACTTACTCATACAGTTGTGCTTTATTTCTAAAATTTACAATAATATGAGGTGAGTTTCAAAACTCGCCCTATCCATAAAATCTAATTTTGGGAAATCGCGAAAAACCTCTAACTGCGACCCCGTGCATCGAATATCTCCAATTTTTTAACACTTTCCAACAAAGTTGAAAAGTGTTTATGACTTCGGTTTGTCTGTCCGTCTGTCCGCGCTCTAACTCTCGTCAATATACTCGGATCATTCTGAAATTTTTGGATGTTAGTGACCTCTACCATAGCACGAACCCTATTTCAAATGAAGTTTGTTGTATGCTTAGTTCATTTACAGGGACAGTCCAAAGTTTTCCGTTTCATTACGGACTATGAGGAAAAAAATCGTTTAAAATGATTTTTAATGGTGTTACATGCTTTCAAACATAATAAAATTGATATGCATTTATCAAGTGCACTAAAATATGCATTCTATAGAATATGCGGTGCAAAGAATAGTTATTATTCATTTACAGGGCCACACAAGAGAATTCCCTTACATAATGATATAGGGTGGAGGGAATTTTTTCCGGCGTATTTTAATTATGTTAAATTATTTCATATATAATCAAATTGATATACGTCGATGAGGTTTACTATAACTTATTTCATGCATAATACGAAGTGCATAGCATTTACAGGGGCTCACAAAAGATTTCAGATACTATATTGTATCCGAAGTACTGTACAGTAGCGATGATTGCTGGAAATTCATTTTTAATTATGTTATGTGCTTTTATGTTTCACTATATTTATGCATAGTATATGGTGTGCATAAATGCTGTAATTCATATACAGGGCTACACAGAAGAATTCGAAGTGGTTACTGGGTATGATTGCAAATTGCTTAAAGGTGGTTTTTAAATGAGTTATGCATTTTTACGCTGAACTGCATTTACTTTACTAAGAAATGTTTGTAGAACCTAGATAAAAGGATATACAGGGTCACGCAAAGAATTGGATACATGGCCGTCTATAAATGCTAATTTCTGGAAGTGTGATTCTAGTAGTTTTAAGGGTGTTTTACTTTGAATTAAATTTTAGCTAAATAGTGGCGTGTAATAAAGGTACTAGGTTAACTACAGGGTTGTACAAAAGTATACTAGTATGTTTCCATATATTAGTATAAATTGCTGAAAGAGAAATTTCAGACTGTTATGTGTTTTCTTGCTAAACTAAATTTCCCCATTATATAGTATATATATCAACCTACAGATCCAATACAGGGCTGTTCAAAAGAATTGGAATACATATTTGCTATGGACGGTAACTGCTGAAATCAGTTTTTCAAATGTTTTATGCGTTTTCTAAAATCTTTACTTAGTTTTCTTATATACCTTATTTCCCTAAATAACGAAGTTTTGTTAAAGCATTCAGGAAGTGTTGGAAAGTGTTTCATAATCTATGCTTAACGCATGATTTTTCTTACTTGTTTTATACACATAACTTGTTGCGCTGTGATACTACTCTGTTAAAGTGAAAAATCTACTTAAATTAATTAAATTAATTAATTGGAAAAGTTTCGGATAAGAATAGTTTTGTTGCCAAACTATGGATAAGAAGAGTTTTGATGCCAATTTCTTTAAAAAATAGATAGTTAACAAGTTAGCTGAAATAAATCAATAGTTTCTATTTTTGATCATTGGATGATAATATTTTGGATTTAAAATAATCTTTTTGACAACAAATATGATTAAAATTCAGTATTACGTTTTATTATGAAAAGCATGCTTACTTATAAACAATAAAAAAAAAATATCATAAATATTTTATGATTAAGATAACTTAGTTATCTTTAAAAAAAGAATGTAATATAATGTAATCTATATAAGATATAATATAATCTATATAACATGTAATATTAAATATATCTATATATATATATAATATAATTTTCTTAAAAAAAAGTTTAAAAAAAAGATAAAGATAAAATCAATTCATCGAGTTCTTCTTCTGGAATATCGTCATTGTCCTCCTCGAATATTTCCCCCTCTTCTGGTTTTTTAGATAATATTTTTATTGAAAGTAAGGTCCTCCTATTCTGACCAGTTTTCATCTCTTTAACAATTTGTCGACATACTTAAGTTTCTCTTGCTTCACTGGGACAGAACATGGCGACTGCTCGAGATTCATGAATCTTAAATTTTTTCCTCTCTCGGGCAATGGTTTGAAAAAGCTTGCATGTGTTTTGTAGCGGGGCTCACCTTTGATGTGGACAACTCCTCTCTCCTTCAAAAGGGTGATACGCATTGCAGGTGCAAACTGGAAATATAGTTGGCCGGGAAGTTTTAGGATAGAAGCCACCACTGATTTGAAATCATAGATGGGAAATTTTGGCCTTATATTCCGTATCCTGTAATATTGCTTTTAGATTACTGCTATACGAACACAAAACTATAAAAGCTATAATATAATAATTATAACTGTTAACTAAAAGAAGTCGCATTTTGTATAAATGTTTTAAATTGGCTTATGGCTTAGCAAAAATGAGGTAGCATCAAGATCTACTCTATGAAAAGGTGAGTTCTCTCAAATATTTTTTTCCAATTACAGCACTGATTATACGGTATATATATATATATTACAGACAGACGGTGAATCTTATTTAACTAGCAGGAATGACCGAGTTAAGCTCGGTCAAAATTAGCTTTGTGTTTATCTCAATATATTATTCCCACTGAATCATTTTTGCTGTTTTAGATGCAATTAGCTTCACCCTGAGCCATAGTGACCCAAAATGTCCCACTAATAGAAATTTTTCGAACATGCGACCTAACACAATGCTCTTCTCGAGCTTGAAAACGATGGAATACAAAATTTGGTGAAAATCGTTAGTCGTTTTCTAGATAAACTAAGCTTGACCAACGTTGATTCAAAAATGACTCACTAACCGAAATTTACCGAACACGTGACCTATTCCAATGGTCTTTTCTGTACTGTGAAACGGTATAAAAAAAATTGCCAAAATCGTTCGAACCTTTTTGAGATACAGTTAGCTTGACCCCGACCCATTATCACCAAAATGACCCACTAATAGAATTTTCGTGAGCATGCGACTCAGCCCAATGGTTTTATCTTGTCAAGAAACGGTGTAATATAAAGTTTTGTCAAAATCTTTTGAGCCGTTTTTTAGATAGAGTTAGCTTAATCCGGATCCATTAGGATCCAAAATGACCCACTGATTGAATTTTCTTGAACATGCGACTCTGCACAATGGTCTTATCATGCCCGGAAACGGTATTATAAAATTTTGTCAAAATGTTTTGTACCGCTTTTTAAATACAAATAGCTTGATCCTGACCCATTGTGACCCAAAATGATCCACTAATCGAATTTTCTTGAACATGCAACCTAGCCCAATGGTCTTCTCGAGCCCGAAAACGATAGAATACAAAATTTAGTCAAGATCGTTTAAGCCAATTTTTAGATACAATTAGCTTGACCCTGAACCATTGTGACCCAAAATGACCCACTAATTGAATTTTCTCGAACATGTGACTTAGCTCAATTCTCTTCTCATGCCCAGAAACGGTATAATACAAAATTTGGTCAAAATGTTTTGAGCATTTTTTTAGATTCAATTAGCTTGACCCTGACCCATTGTGACCCAAAATGACCACCTAATCGAATTTTCTCGAATATGTGACTTAGCCCAATTGTCATTTCTTGCCCAGAAACAGTATATTACAAAACTTTTTGAAAATGTTTTGAGCCGTTTTTTAGATATAATTAGCTTGACCCCGACCGATAATGACCTACTAATCGAATTTTCTCGAACACGTGACCCATCCTAATGGTCTTTTCGTGCCCGAAAACGATAGATTACAAAATCGTTAGAGCCGTTATCTAGATAAACTTAGCTTGACCCACGGTGACCCAAAAATGACCCACTAATCGAATTTTCTCGAACATGTGACTTAGACCAATGGTCTTCTCGTAATCCAAAACTGTAGAATATAGAGTTTAGTGAAAATCGTTAGAGATGTTTATTCGATAAAAATAGTTTGACCCAAAAATGAACCACAAATCGAACTTTGTCGAACATGTGACCTAGTCCAATAGTCTTTTCGTACCTGAAAATGGTCGGATACAAAATTTAGTCAAAATCGATTGAGCCGTTCTTTAGATATAATTAGCTTAACCCCGACCCATTATGACCCCAAAATGACCCACTAATCGGATTTTCTCGAACATGCGACTTAGTCCAATGGTCATCTCATGCCCAGAAACAGTATATTAGAAAACTTTGTGAAAATCTCTTGAGCCGTTTTTTAGATATAATTAACTTGACCCTGACCCATAATGACCCAATAATCGAATTTTCGTTCGCGCATGCGCAGATAAAAATTATTTCATACAACTGCTCATATTTCCTAAAATATTTAATTTATTTATATTCCAATTGCACTATATTGTTTCTACTATATTTTGTCAATTTTTCTGAAACCGGGGTTATTTTTGGTTCAAAACCCTCCATGTTATAAGCGAAAAACATGCAAGAATTTTTTAATTTTTTTAAATAAATCGCTATATCTCTCTTAATATGCTATTTTTACACAAAAGAATACACATATTGCACAATGTCTGTTTATTTATATTCGGCAGCGATAGATCATTTCGTGCATTTTATTTTACAGGGTGATCCCAAGTATTATTTTTTTTCTTTGATTTTTTGTTGGCCCCCTAATTGCCTCCCTTATCAAATCGACATTGTTAAATATGAGGTCATACCTGTTCTTTTCAATCCTGAAATTCCAGAAGAATCTGTCAAGTATATTTATAAATATTCGACAAAATGTCTAAAATTGTAAGTTGCCGGTCATTAATGGCAATATAGTGTATATTGTATCAAGACCTATATTGTAACTAATATGTACAAAAATTAAAACAAATTCGCATTGTTGATAAAAATTAAATAAGAAAATAAAATTAGATAACGAATTAAGAAAGTGATCACAGCTTTAAGTTAGCGATGAAGTTTTAAGCTAGCGTTGTATAAGTGAGAGAAAAAGTCGTATGTTTGAGAGAGGTTTATACATATTTGCCAAAAGGCATTTATGGGACCTGAAGAAATCGATGTATAACTTAAAAAGATGAATAAATATGTGCTAAATGTATTTTATTTTCTAAGAAGTGCCCCTAATCAATCGGATCCCCATAGGGTCGTTGATATCTATCAAAGGATACTTGTCGTGATATATATCCATTATTTATTTATATATTTTTCAAAATGTAATAGTTAACATTTTAGATATTGCCATATATTTGATTAAGGATCGACCGAAACAGGTTTTTAAGACCGAAACCGAATTTTGGTAGTAGTCCTATTTTCGGCCAAAAACTAAAACGGAAACGAAAATGTCCAAATTTTCATCATCTGTTATACTAGAACTTTCTCAAAGAATATTCGAGACTATTCTGCAGTTTCAAAATACAAATTTTCTATTACCGTTAAGTCTGTAGCTTTTAATGAGCACATGAAAAGCATCTTCAAAGTTTAGTCCTGTATGCATTACCTGCTTTATAATTTGCACTCACGTCTTTAGTCAGTCATGACTGATAATTGTAAGCAGTGAAGTTCATAGTAATAAATATGAAGTGGCTCAATTGAGACGATACAGCTCAAATCAATGAATAATGTTGAAAATTTCCGAAAGAAGAAACTGGATTTTTGGAATACAGGTAGTTTCGGTCCGGCCGAATTTTTGACAGCATATTCGCCGAAAACGAAAACAGAGTTTCGGTCGTTCTCTATATTTGATATTTATTTCCAAAATGTTTGCATGATAGTTTTGATATTTTCAGTCAAAACAAGTGTACAGTCGTGGAAAAAAAAAAGTAAACACCCCCTACTAACTCCTCAGCAAATCATCGTAGAAGAAAGTTACTGGTACCGAACGATTGGAAATAGTCTACTTTTAAATGATCTATATAAAATTTTCTTAGGGGGTCATCTACATATTAAAACGAATCCAAGCTTCATTTTTTTCAATGGCAATGCCCAATTTTAACGAGATATTTCAAATCTTCCGTTCAAACTATGCCTAGACACCAAATTTCAAGTCATTTGAATGATAAGTTTTTGAATTATAAACATTCAAAATTTAGTGCTTCTAATGTTAAATTATATTTTCATATTTTTATTTATATCTCCCGAAATTATGCTCCTAATGTGCTATTTTTTTTTTTTTTTTTGTGGTAATAATACTAATATACCCAAACATAAGTAAGCTGAATTTGCAATTTTTATAATTTTATGATATGAATTATGAATTATGAAATTAATATTCGAAAAAATTATGAATTGCAACCTACAATTTTTTTGATGAATTTAGATTTATTAAGTCCTGCTTTATGGAAATTCAAAAATTTCACATTTTTATTCCAAGTAGTTTTCAAATTATGCTTAAAAAACGGCAAAATGATGGTTTAAGGGGCCGTCTATGATGGAAGTGAGTAGACATTTTGAAATTTATTCTGCTGTACTGTAATCTAACACGCTTCATTGACTCCTTGAGTGGCGCTTAAGGTGCCTTGATCAAGGAAGGGGCTCTCTCGGTGAACAATCCAGTACGGAACTTCAATTTGGATACAGCCCTTAAAATAAGCTCGTTTTAAAATAATTAATTTCTCGGAAACTTATGGTACGAATTGCATAAAAATTCGTTTTTAGGCTAATTGAAGGGTGTAGAGTTCATTTATGCTGTCAGAATTGGGTACTGCTATTGAAAAAAACAAAGTTATGGTTCGTTTTAATATGTAGATGGCCCCCTAAGCAAATTTCATATACATCATTTAAAAGTAGACTTTATTTCCAATCGTTCGGTACCAGTAACTTTCTTCTACAATAATTTGTTGAGGAGTTAGTAGGGGGTGTTTACTTTTTTTTTTCCACGACTGTACATGAATGTTTCAACTGTTCTTGACTGTATTGCTCTGTAGGGAAAAAACTTTTGCCTCTGGCAGTGACTTTTACTTTTTTAGACAAAAAATAAATAAAAACTGTTCCAGGCTCTACATTTGAAGCTGAATTTTTAAAAATAGAAGCAATAAATTATGTGGGACAGTATTAACTTAAAACAACCCATTGAAAGATAAACTGTCTAATTTAGATAACCAGTTAACCATCTTCATTGGAAAGAATCCTTTTAACACTTTCCAACATAGTTTAAAAGTGTTTATGAATCAGGTTTGCCTGTCCATCTGTCTGTCCGTTCGTGCGTAAATAGAGTCCCGATTGCCATGAAATTGATATATGTTATTGGGGTTTACTACAGCATGTTCGGTATTGAAAATGAAGTGTGTAGCATTTACGGTTCATTTCCACGGACACTCAAAATAATTAGATTACGTTACGGTCTATGGAGAAAAATTGTTTGCGGTGTATTTTAATGGTATTACACTATTTTAAACATATTAAAATTTATATATATCACTGAAGTGTACTACAAGGTTCTTACTATAGAAAGTGGTGAGCATAGAATTTATCTTTCATTTACAGGGACACACAAAAGAATTTGGCTACAGAAGAAAATGAACAGTAATTGAACTATTGAAGCCTATACAAACAATGATTGCTGGCAGGGCGTTTTCAGTTGTGGTATGCGTTTTTAAAATCAATTAGTTTTGAAATATTACTTAGTGCGTATAAATTTTATAGATCGTATACAGAGCTGCACAGAAGTTTTCAACAACATCCGTTTATTGCCGGAAATTACTGAATTTTAAATCTAAACTGTGCTATACGGAAGCAGGACGTTTCGGTCCCGACACTTCGGTCCTGCCATTTTGGTCCCGCCGTTTTGGTCGCAAGACATTTCGGTCCCAAGACATTTCAGTCCCGAGACATTTCGGTCCCGAGACATTTTGGTCCCGAGACATTTCGGTCCCGAGACATTTCTTTCCCGAGACATTTCGGTCCATGGCCATTTCGGTCCCGAGACATTTCGGTTCCTTCTCCAGCAAGCTGAAATTTTGTGCACTTGAAATAGGTGACTAGGGAACATTGTAGAGTTTTTTAAATAAAGGCCTTAAAATTTTATTAACAGCTCACACAAATTTCGTATGGTAATCATTTTAAAAAGCAGGGGGGGGATTGACATTTTCTATATTTTAGTGTATTATAAGTATAAAGTCCTGATAAATCAAAACATTTATAACTCTATCTATAATTATTGCAAAACACTCATATTTTGTATGGTAAACGTAATCTTTATAAAAGGAGGAAAATTATCGGATTTTTTAACTGTACTACCTAAATTTTAGTATAACCCGAATATAAGGACTCCAAAACGTTACCTGTTTATTTTTATATTTAAAGTTACCGATATGTAAAACTATTAATATAATTATTAATAAAAGTAAAATAAAAATTTATTATTTTTTTTTCTGGGAAAGTGGGAGTAAAAGATATAAAAAATAAATAAATAAACGACAAATATAAAAAAGCTTAGTTTTGTCAGTTAAAATTTACAACTAAAATTAATTAAAATAATAGTTACATTATTATATAAAATAAAAAATAATAATCTTATTACAAAGAAATAGGCCCAGATTCAATAAAATTAGCTCACAAAAATAGTCTTCAAAGGGTGAGAAGACTTTAAAAATTGAAGCAATAATTAAAAGAAAAATTTAAAAAAAAATGAAGTGGTGGGTGGAGTTTTCTGAAAACAAAATATTTTTCGTAGCAAGCCTAGTTACCAAATCACTATTGTTTTCCCAATGTTTATAATGGTAAAATAACTTATGAAAACAAATTTATAAGATGCAACTTTGTATTATAAAAAGTAATAAGAAAAATTAAATTTGTGCTTCAATAAATGTATCTCATTTCTGAATTATTAAAGGAGAGGTTGTAGAGGGGTGATTTGAGGAAATATTTGCATATAATAGCTTATAAGTGTCTAATTGAATTATTGAAGACATTTATGATTAATCTAATTGGAAGAAGAAAAAAATAAGCACAGTTTAATTATTTAATTAATGATAATTTAAAGGTTCTAAATAATATATGGAAACAACAACAACAACAGAAAAAAAACATTTATGGCAGTTTATAATACATCTAAAATACCTAATAATAATAATAAATAATAAAACTTAAAAATCCATTCTGTTAAATAATAATAGTTAAAAAAAAAAGACAATGTCCCCTGTAAAATTATATCACATTGTTCAATCAAACAAATTTTTAGCTTGCTGGGATTTCATAATCACGAGTTATAAAAGTTTAAATTTATCGGACTGTTATATTCAGCTTTTTATAAAATTTGTGGGTGGGGGGGGGATATTTCTTAAAAGGGCCCAAATAATGTTCAAATTGCAGCGTTTGGCAGGCCCACGACAATTAGAATTCGAGTTATAAGGTGGTGAGCACCAAAATTGCAAGGGACCGAGATGGCCAGGGACCGAAATGTCTCGGGACAGAAAGGGCCAGGGACAGAAATGGCCAGGGACCGAAATCGCCAAGGACCGAAATGTCTCGGAACCGAAATGCCCAGGGACCGAAATGGCCAAGGACCGAAATGTCTCGGGACCGAAATGGCCAGGGACCGAAATGTCTCGGGACCGAAACGGCGGGACCGAAGTGTCGGGACCAAAATGTCGTGTACCCGTGCTATACGTTTAACTGAACTAACCTTTAGCATACTATGCAGTATACATACATATGTGTTGATCATGTACAGGGCTGCACAAAAAATCGCATATTTTACCGACTATTCGTGGTTAATAGCAGAAATTGGGTTTTCAAATACATTATGCGTTTTCCAAATTATTTACTTAGACATCATCTTTCACATTAGTAAATTAGGAAATTTTGTTATAGTATTCTGACTGTGTTGGAAAGTGTTTCATAATCTATGCCGTACGCATGATTTTTCGTTCTTGTTCTGGTTTTGTTTTCTTCAGATTAAACTACACAATAGGTTAAGGGATAAATAAAAAAAAAGCAGACAAGCTTATATTTATGTTAAAAATTTTCTATGACAAGTAAAATTTAAATTTAAAAAATCAAAAATCCCGACTGCGTAAAAAGTGAACTAATTAATTATTTCTCATCAATGCGAAGCTATTTTTATATTACTTACCTTTTTATTTATTTACTTGTATTGATGACTTTTAAGTTGTGTTTAATTGTTAGTTCCTTTCTATAAATACTGTTTCGATGAGGCCTAGATGTCTATGAAGGTTAGAGCTGCAGTAAAGCTAGAGATCCTACCTACACAACTTCCAGGTTAGGTAACATTTAAACGGAGCTTCTGACTGTAAAATAGTCAATGAAACATCGTCTTCATTTTGAAAGACCTATCCAATGATATGTCACTAAATATACTGCGTAATTTTTTTTCGTCTCTACCGCCATTTTGAATTTATAAAAGCAAAACCTAGCCTATAACCATCGGACGGTTAAGACGAATCGATAGAGACCTCATTCATTAAAATCCATCCAGCCGTTGGGATGTTTCGAGGGTATAAAGAAATCCACATACCCAGATACGAGTGATACACATAACCCTTCTTGGCAGTCGGGTAAAAAAACTATTCTTATTTAAAATTTTGTTGTTTAAAATTTATTTTCTTGGTGCTTGATACTGAATCCTATAGTTTGTAATTTGATGAGTGAAAAATGCAAATTGTTTAACTTTTGAGGAAATCCATCTGTTTTCAGTTAGAAAGTCTTCAGCGTTGTTGTAAAAAAAAAAATAAATAAATACAATTTAACAAATTACGACGACCATTTGGAAAATAATTTTTTCAAAGACTAAAATGTAAGAGATAAAAAATCGCACGGAGTTTATCATACATAACGTACGCCATGAATTAAACATTAATAGTGTTATTACACGTACAAATTGCAAGCGACAGAAACCGCCTGCGACTCGTACGTATTATCCACCTGAAACTTGCGTATTATCCAAGCATTTCATTGGCTGTTCGGGAAAAGGATTTTCCATCGTCAGATTTCTAAGAAATCTGACTACCAATTTTAAATAAAATTTCATTCTTAAACTTCTAAACATCCCACAATATTACTCTTTATATCGTCGTATAGAGAAAAAAAATGTACTTTTAAATACAATTTGTTTGAAAGCTGTATCTCAATTTGTTTCTGAGTTAATTTTTTTTTTTTTTTTTTTTTTTTTTTTTTGTAGTTTTTATTACTTTTTTGTCATAGTGGCAACAGTAGTATCCATCTCTGTTGAAAGGAAAGGGAAATACAGATTACTATATAGACCAATCAGAAAACGAATAAAATTATGATTAAACCAATAAAAACCTTCAGATATGCTTTTGATTTCTTATCCTGACGAGGACAATAACCATTTTTCCAAATGGTTAAAAAAAAAAATATGGTAGAATATTGTTTTATTAAGTTTTCTTGTTAAGTGCAATATGTTTTAATTCCGAATTTATGTTGAATCTGAAAATATTTATAATCAATTGTATGTTGACTATTTTGAAAACATTGAATATATATATATAAAAAAAAAAGTCTGATAAATATCTAAATATCAGATATTTTTTGTACTTTTTAAAACTTTCATCATATTTAAGAGCATCTGGGTCCACGGCTGCCGTATACATTAAATGTTTGTTTATGATTTGTTAAAAGAACAATCAGAGTATTTCTTACCTTGAAAAACATGGTTATCCTAGGGAAATTTCTTTTTGAACTGTTTGTATTCAGAAAGTGAGAACTTCCGTTGATTGTGATTTCCGATGAAAAAAAACTGCTTATTTATACTAAAAGTTTGCATCTAATTAATTTTTATCAATAGTTGAAAATCAAACTTTAAGGAAGTAGAACATATTTTACCTAGATTTTTTTCTTGATTGTCCGTTATCTACAGAATTCTATCTTAAAATGAATTATGCAAAGGCGTGTACTTACTTTAAATAAGATCGTATCACTAATTCGTATACCATATTCTGGATGGGACTTTGGTATTTTGAAACCATACGTGAATGTGCACGTGAGCTAAAATTTGCTTGCTCGATTTTAAATGTGTTGTAAAAGTATTGAAAAGTATTGTGTAAGTTGTAAAAGTAATGGTTTGTAAAAGTATCAATTTAATCTTCAAAGTTTATTATTTCGTGTAATGCTAGTGAATAAAAATTTCTCCATTCAAATTTGAATTTATTTTATTTTATTATTATATATATATAGTATATATATATAAACCGTTAATTTTAGAGTTATATTTTCATTTACAAAAAAGCGATAAAATTATTTTTTTTAATCTGATTTAAAAATAATAATAATAAGATTTTTTAAACTTTAAATCGCTTTTTTATTAATCCCTTCCCCACCACCACACACGCACACTATTATCGAATGGCTCATTAGAATTTTATGTTTCTAAAATATTAAAACATCTAATTAGATGATTTTAAAAAGAACAATCTATGTTTTTTAAAATTTAACTATTAAAATTAGAAATAGTAATTATAGAAATAATAATTAATGATGAAAAAAGCTGGTGTGATACGATAACGTCAAAAAGAATTTCTTAAAAGATAAAAGTTAGGTATGCGCAAGGCCTTTCAAAAGAACTTGTCTTTGCTCCTGCTTTCAAAGTAGAAGTTACATACTTTTTACGCCTGATGAAAGAAGACTAAGGCCTTCGGCGCATGTTTAAATTTTATGGTGTTTTATGAAGTACTTTTTGACGTTATAGAAATAATAATAATATAATATATATATAATGCAAATAAATAATTTCAATAATTAGTAGCACGAATAACATATCAAAGAATGTCATGGTAATTTTTTTTGGCACTAATTCTATGTAAAATCACTTTAATCGCATAAATCTAAACCTAAACGTATGTGTATATTAACCAAATACAATCGGACCCGGTTAAGACGCTCACGGTTAATACGCGATCTCGCTTAATACGCGAATTTTTTCCGGTCCCTTGAACATCGCCCATAAGGCGAATGCAAAAATGTCACGTTTAATACGCGAGCGGTTATTGCGCGTTCCCGCTTAATACGCGATAGATTTGCGCTCCTTTGAAGCAAAAAATCACGCTCAAAATTTCATATATCAAGATGCGAATTCCTGTACTCTACAGTGTTGCCAATTTAGTATATTTTTTTATTCAGATAAAAAGCACTGTTTCCGAATAGTAATGTTTGTTTTACTTAATAGTAGATTAATTAAGGCGAATATTACATTAGAAAATAGTGGTAGATATTTGAATGCAAAAAGGTGCTAAAAGAAAAAAAAAAAAACCTGCAAACGAAAACCAGCTTATATACAAAGACAGAACTATATGTATCTGAACAAGCTATATATCGAAGGTCTATTATTATACATAATATATTTATGCTGAAACATACACTACATAAATTTTGTTCACTATTCTTACACAAATTTGTCGCTGACATTCGCAAATTGTTGCACAGAACAAATTTTACACAAAAGAAGCAAATTGCGATCATGTGATTTAAAGAATAGCACTTGTTCCCCTCTGAAGTACCGTTAAAAGAAGCGTCTATGCTCAATACAAACTTATTATTATTATCCTCTACTCTCGACATTACATTTTTCAAAATGTAACTCGTTTACACTACATATTTCTAGAAAAAATAAGCCGCTACTGTAGTTTCTCTACTTGCAACGCGCTACTTCCGACCACAGTCTGATAAAAATGCTACCATGTTAACCCTTTATGCACTGATGGTATTTTTAAGTACCATTAAAGAAATTTTATATAAGATTTACTAAATCCTTCTATTAAAAAAGTAGCTTTTATTTTTCATACAAAATACTTTGTTCCTTTCTACCACATTTAGAAAGCATAGCAAAGCGGTCGAAGCTAAATATTTTATAAAGTCGTAAATATTCAACCATTTACGAAGGTTTACTCTCTTTTCTCTCTCTCTCTCTCTCTCTCTCTCTCTCTCTCTCATAAAAACTAGAAAGAAATATCATGCGTTAAGCATAGATTATAAAACACTTTCCAACACTTCCTGAATGTTTTAACAAAACTTCGTTATTTAGGGGATAATGTAAATAAGATAACTAAGTAAACATTTTAGAGAACGCATAAAACATCTGAAAAACTGATTTCAGCAGTTACCGTCCATTGTCAAATATGTATTCCAATTCTTTTTAACAGCCCTGTATTTGGTGTATAGGTTGATATAGATACTATATAACGGAAAATTTTATTTTAACAAGAAAACGCATTAACAGATGGAAACATACTTGAATACATTTGTACAGCCCTGTAGTTTACCTAGCACCTTTATTAGACGCCACTATTTAGCTAAAATTTAATTCAAACTAAAACACTCTCAGAACTATTGAAATCACATTTTCAGAAATTATCATCCATAGACGGCCATGTATCCAATTCTTTGCGTAACCCTGCATATCATTTTATCTGTATTCTACAAATATTTCTTAGTAAACAAAATGCAGTTCAGCGTGAAAATGCATAACTCATTTAAAAATCACCCTTAAGCAATTTACCCTCAAACTCAGTAACCCTAACGAACTCTTTTGTGTAGCCCTGTATATTAACTATAGTATTTTTATACACCATACAGTATGCATAAATATAGTGAAACTAAAAACGCATGTCATAATTAAAAATGCATTTCCTGATGCCATCACCTCTAATGTACAGTTCTTCAGATACAACATAGTAACTGAAATTTTTTGTGTGTTCCTGCATGTAAATACCATGCATTTCGTATTACACATCAAATAACTTATAGTAAACCTTAGCGACGTATATCAATTTCATTATATATTAAATAGTTTAACATAATTAAAAAGCGGCGCAAACAATCCCCCCACACCACCCCCTATACTATTCTGTAACGGAATTCTTTTGTGTGGCCCTGTAAATGAACTATTCTTTACATCGCATATTCTACAGAATGAATATTTTAGTGCACTTCATAAATGCATATCAATTTTATTGTGTTTGAAAGGGTTGTACACAGGGTTCGTTGATATATATCAATTGATATATATCTTGATATATATCATGATATATATCCGATATTTATTTTGAAAATATCAAGATTTTTGATATTTTCGATATTTTCATATTACTTTGATATTTATTTTCAAAATATCAAGATGTGTGCTATTTTCAATATTTTTCTATATTTAATATTTATTTTCAAAATATCACCGTGCAAGATATTTTTGATATTTTCAGTCAAAACAAATGCAAATGAAATTTCTAACTGTTGTTGACTGTGTTGTTCAGTAAATAATGAATTTTTGTCTCTGATAGTGACTTTTTTAGCTGAAGAAGAAAACAAATCCAAGCTTTATGTTTGAATTTTTTACTTTTAATTGTGGATTATGAGGGACATAATTAAGTCAGAACAGACACTGAATAATAAACTGTCTTAATTTAAATACTCAGTTATATATATATATATATATATATACAGCTTCATTAGAAAAGAATATGTTCTGGTATTTAGTTTTGTTTAAACTGTACAGCAAGTTAGGAAATAAAAAAAATGGTTAAAAATTTTCAGTTAAAACAATGTTATATATTTAAAATTTTGTTTTGTGAATTTGATTTCTTGATAGTTGATACTGAATCCCACAGCTTTTTTTTTTTTTTTTTTTTTTTTTTTTTTTAATGTAAGTGCATAAATCAAATTGTTTCGGTTTTCAAATAGTTGATCTTCAATTTTGTTCTAAATTTCTGATTTCTTGATAATTGATACTGAATCCTATAGCTTTTTTTTTTAATGTTAGTGCATAAATCAAATTGTTTCAGTTTTCAGTTAGTTCATCTTCAATTTTGTTAAGAAAAAAAAAAAAAAAAAAAAAAAAAAAAGTGTGTTTAGTATATTGTTTTAAGTTTTCATGTTAAGTGCAATATATTTTAGTTTCTAATATTATGCTTGAAAATATTTATTATCAGTTTTCATGTTAAGTGCAATATATTTTAGTTTCTAATGTAATATTATGCTTGAAAATATTTATTATCAGCAAAGTTGACTATTTTGAAAATATCGGATATATATCGAAAATATCGGATATATATCAAAATATCAGATATTTTTGATATTTTCGAAAATATCATGATATTTACGAACTCTGGTTGTACATCATTAAAACTCATTTGAAATGTTTTTTTTTTTTTTTTCCCATTGGCCGTAATGTAATGGAATACTTTTGACTGCCCCTGTAAAGGAACTAAACATGATACAAACTTCATTTGAAATACGGATCGTGGATGGTAAACGTGAATAACATCCAAAATTTGCAGGGCAATCCAAGTATATTTACGAGAGTTAGAGCGCGGACAGACGGACAGACAAACCGAAATCATTACACTTTTTAACTTTGTTGGAAAGTGTTAAAAAGTGTTATGTGAAAATTTTCCAACTACAAAAAGTTTTCCATTTACAGATACGATCATAATACATTTAATTACATTGTTTTTATAAAGAATTGGGATATTTTCTTAACGGCATGTTTTGTTAATTAATCTAATTATTCTTGTAAATATTTTAGAAAAATAGCTATAATTGCAGATTTATTAAATCAATTTTAACGGAAAACTTATCTAAATTTCGTATTATTATAATATATATATATTCTAATATATGTCTACACGTTAAAGAAGATAATTTTTGAAGTGGAGTAATTTGTGCATTTATAATTCAGTACATAAAGGGTTAAAAGAACTAAGCTTTAAAATATATATTTTTTAAAGTTTCTTTTATTTACCCTGTGGGCAAAACATCTTTAAAAACATTGCAAATCATGTTCATCTTCGTTTTAATAGTTAACCATATTAAACTTGCATTTTAAAAATATAAAGAATATGTGATGCATGATTTAAAAAAAACTAATTAAAATCGCTATTTTTAAATCATTTATTTTAATCATTTAATTAAAATAAATCATATTAATTTGTCAGTGTATTTTGAGTATATTTCCAGGAATGAAGCATCCCCCTTCTTTTTTTAAATTTGAATTTTGGGGACAAAATAGCATTATTTATTTTTTTAAAGAATTATTTGCATATTTTCTATACTAATTTCAAACTAATAACGCTTGTAATTTTTTACTTATTTAAAAAATTTTTGCAGAAAAGCTGAAGTTAATGCATTAACTCTTTATGTATCAAATTATGAATTCATGAAAATTTAATCATAAAGCATTTTAATAAAGCATTTTTCGTGAATTTTTGAAAGTACATTAGAAGATTTACAGAATCATTTAATAAATTTTAGAAGGATTTGGCCAATTAAAATTAATTAATTACATTTGTATGTATAGGGATTTTCAGCAATATATAAAATTCCACTCAAATCTTTTATTTAAAATATTCTTTTTAGTATTTTATAAAATTAGGAAATTTAACAAATATAATGCTCTTACAATAGAAATATAGGAATAATTCCGAATTGAAACTTTTCATCAACAATCTTTCAACGTCAAGAAAGCTGGAGAGATGCAGATGGAAAAGAAATCATCCTTTTAAAAATATGTTTGTTTTGTTCAAACAGTAATCTTTTTGGAATAGTATATATAACTCATTCTAAAATGTATTACTACTAATCGATGTATTAAATGAATTTTGTAAAAAAGTTATTTTAATGGACTTTAAAGTACCGTTGGAGCCTAAAGGGTTAAAATGATGCGGCGTAAATAAAGTAAAAAAGTAAGTCGTAATCAAGTAGTAATTATTTTTCCTCTATCTCAAAATATATTTTATACGCTGATAACAAAATTTTTATTCATAAAAAAAAGTAAGAAAAATGATGCATTAAGCATAGATTATGAAACACTTTCCAACACTTCCTGGAGGCTTTAACAAAACTTTGTTATTTAGGGAAATAAGGTATATAAGAGAACTAAGTAAACATTTTAGAAAGCGCATAAAACATTTGAAAAGCTGATTTCAGCAGTTACCGTCCATAGCAAATATGTATTCCAATTCTTTTGAACAGCCCTGTATTGGATCTGTAGGTTGATATATATACTATATAATGGGGAAATTTAGTTTAGCAAGAAAACGCATAACAGGTTGAAATTTCTCTTTCAGCAATTTATACTAATAGATGGGAACATACTTGTATACTTTTGTACAACCCTGTAGTTAACCTAGTACCTTTATTGCACGCCACTATTTAGCTAAAATTTAATTCAAAGTAAAACACTCTTAAAACTACTGGAATCACATTTCCAGAAATTATCATTTACAGACGGCCATGTATCCTATTCTTTGCGTGACCCTGCATATAATTTTATCTATGTTCTACAAACATTTCTTAGTAAACAAAATGCAGTTCAGCGTAAAAATGCATAACTCATTTAAAAATCACCTTTAAGCAATTTGCAATCATACCAAGTAACCACTACAAATTCTTTTGTGTAGCCCTGTATATCAATTACAGCATTTATACACACCATATGCAATGCATAAATATAATGAAACATAAAAGCACATAACATAATTAAAAATGCATTTCCAACAATCATCGCTACTGTACAGTACTTCGGATACAATATAGTATCTGAAATCTTTTGTGTGTCCCTGTAAATGCTATGCACTTCGTATTATCCATGAAATAAATTATAATAAACCTCGGCTACGTATATCAATTTCATTATGCATGAAATAATTTAACATAATTAAAATACGCCGGAAAAAATTCCCTCCACTCCTATATCATTATGTAACGGAATTCTTTTTTGTGGCCCTGTAAAAGAATAATAACTATTTTTTGCGCCGCATATTCTACAGAAAATGCATATTTTAGTGCACTTGATAAATGCATATCAATTTTATTTTGTTTTGAAAGCATGTAACATCATTAAAAATCATTTTATTACGATTATTTCCCATAGGCCGTAATGTAACGGAAAACGTTTGACTGTCCCTGTAAATGAACTAAATATGCTACAAACTTTATTGGAAATAGAGTTCATGCTATGGTAGAGGTCACTAACATCCAAAAATTTCAGAACGATCCGAGTATATTTACGGGAGTTAGAGCGCGTACAGACGGCCAGACGGACAAACAAACCGAAGTCATAAAACACTCTTCAACTTTGTTGGAAAGTGTTAAAAAGTACCGCAACAACAAAATTTACGCCAGAGTATAAAAAATAAAACGAGAGTGAAGAATTAAGGGTATTAAAAAAAAAAAAAAGCCTATTCCATTTGGCTTGTCTAGAAGGAAGAAAAAAAGTTCCCGCTTGAACCTGACCCTGTGCATTAAAGCTTTCGTGAAAAATGTATTTTTTACCGTTTATTAACTTCACCACGGCATCATTCTCTTTGATCGCTTAATTCCGGCGGTTTTTCTTGTCTTTATTGCTATCATCTGTTATTTTATTATTATTATACCTTCGTAGAGTAACAGCTTTCGAACACGGAAAATGAATGCTGGATTATTTCAGGCTTCCCGCCTGCATTTTTTTTTTTTTAAATCAAATGTGAATGTAGTTATTGTTTTATTTCAAATGCATATGCGTAATTTTTACTTTGTTTTTAACACTTTCCAACGTTGCTGAAAAGTGTTCATAACTTCGGTTTGTCTGTCCGTCTGTCAACGCTGTAACTCTCGTAAATATACTCGGATTGCCCGGAAATTTTTGTATGTTATTGACATCTGCTATAGCACGATCTCTACTGAAAATGAAGTTTGTGGCATTTATAGTTCATTTACGGGGACAGTCAAAAGTATTCCGTTACATTACGCGCCATGGAAAAAATAGTTTCAGGTGCATTTTAATGATATTACACCCTTTCGAACATAATGAAACTGATATGCATTTATGAGGTGTGCTAAATATATACATTCTGTAGATTATGCGGTACAAGGAATATTTATTATTCATTTACAGGGCCACATAAGAATTCCGTTACATAATGGTATAGGGGGGAGGGGGGCATTTTTCGCGGGATATTTTAATTGTGTTAAACTATTTTATATATAAAGGAATTGATATACGTTGCTGCGATTTACTACAAGTTACTGCCTGTATAATATGAAATGCATAGCATTTACAGGGACACACAAAAGATTTCGGATACTATACTGTATCCGAAGTACTGTATATTAGCGATGAATGCTGGAAGTGCATTTTTAGCACTTTCGAATATAGTTCACAAGTGTTTATGAATTCGGTTTGCTGTCTGTCCATTCGTCCGTCTGCCTGTCCGTGCTCTAACTCTCGTAAATATGACCAGATTGCCATGAAATTTATGTATGTTATTAGGGTATACCATGGAATGTTCGGTATTGAAATTGAAGTGTGTAGCGTGTACTGTTCGTTTACAGGGATATTCAAAAGATTTCTGTTACATTACGGCCTATGGAGAAATATCGTTTGCGGTGTATTTTAATGATATTACACTATTTTAAACATATCGAAATTTAATTGTATCAATGAGGTGTACCTCAAAGCGCTTATTGTAGAATCGAGTGTGCATATAATTTACCGTTCATTTACAGCAGGCATGTCAAACACGCGGGCCACAACTGACCCGCCGACCATTTATCTGTGGCCCGCGAAGCCTTTGCCATTTTACATTTATTTAATTATCTTTTGCCTAGTGCCTGCCATCTGTCGAGTTTTTTCGGGGATGTATCAGATTGCATTATTACAAAAATCATCAGCGTGAAAATTTTTAAAAAATGTATTAAAAAATGATTTCAAAAGAAGATTTTTTGAATTTTAAGAAACAGTTTAATCTGTTTCCCTCACCTCCAATAGTTTATGTTCAAATTATTGTTCAGAATTTATTACTGCAGCTAATCAAACTTAGTACGATTACATATTAGCGCCATGGGTACGGATTTTCCAAATTTCTATAATTATTCATCAATCAACTAATTTTTTGAAATATGATATGCAACCTTTTGTTATTTTTGAAGTCAAATAAAATAATTTGAACCAGGAAATGTATTTAATAAATGAAATAAAAAAGTAGCGATTAAAAATGACATGTTTTAATTTTAATTTTTTACTTTGAAAAAATGCGGAAGATTGACAGCTATGCCTATGCTAAATCTAGATTAGCGTGTACAAGGAATTTTCAAAATAAACTCAATTTATAATATTCAGTTATTATTATTATTACTAAAAAGGTAGCCCGTCAAAAATGACAGAAATTTAGATATAAAGATATATACAACTCATGTGCAAGAATATGAATTTTTCTCACTTGTTCCGCAGTGATAGATGAAAATAACACATTTTAAGAACGAAACACATTTATAAAAACTGTGTACAGTAGAAGACCACTAATCTGCACAGTTTCGTTCCAAGTGTTGTGCGCATTTGAGGCTTTTTGCGATCATGTCTATTCAATCTTTGTTTACATTTTTTTTAATTCATATATTGGGCAATTTAGATTCTTGATTCTTAAAAATAAATAAATTACACGCTTGAAATATTGTAAAAACTATTAAATTATCGTATATGATTTAATGAAATGGTATTATATGATATTATACGTGTATGCTTCACGATCTTGGTTACGACGTTGGCGAAATTGGCTGCAACTTGTCATAACCATAATTGTGTGGGCCCCTATAACAAAGAACTAACTAGTTTTTAATAAAATTTCTGATATAAAGTAGTTTTCAAAAACTTGTGTAAAATTGCCGGCCGTTTTGGTGCTATGTCTGTCCTAGGAATAATATTTGTAACACTGAAGAGTTTCCATGTATATGTGGAATTTAGAAAAGCTTCTCCAAAAGAAAGGTCCTCAAATGACATTGTAATTCCTCTAACTTCAAAGTTTAATCGGGCCCTGATGTTGTTTACTGAAATCTAATAAATACAGTTATTTTGAATATTACAACAAAATGAAACAGTTAAACTTATTTAACTTAAAACCGCTGTACTTATTTGTTAAATAATTACATGTTATTTTTTAGTATTAAGAAAGAAAATTATTTAAATTTTTCAAATCATGCTGCTTTTATAATTTTTTTCATTATTTAATAATTAAATAATGAAAAAATATGCTTTTGTTCTGAGCTCATAAATATGACAATAAAGTAATGTAACTAAGAGACATTGCAAAATAAAATCTTTGTGAATTCAAATCATAAACAAACGATACCGCCTCTATTTTACCTACTATGACGTCATAAGAATATTGTCCATTGATTATTGGAGAACTTACTTTGTGAATGATTATCTCAATGGTTTAATATTTTTTACGGTTCACGATGAATGAATCACTTGTGTTTTTTTTAGGTTTATGGAATGGGATATTAAGTTGTCAAACCAATTTTAACTGAAGTTATCGTATGATATATGTACTTTTTAATCTAAATTAAAAACAATGCTTTGATCTCGAAATAAAATGTTTTAGTTTATATAATTGGTTATTTCTATTAATTATTTATTTAGGTACTTTTCCGTTATAGCGCATTTTTTTAAAAAAGCTTGGCGTAGTTCGGGCTTCAGAAAGTGAGATATGTTGCCAAAATATATAAACAGCTATGAAAACAAACCTGATGAATTTTTATTTTTGTTTATACATGTATTTATTATTATTAATTATTTATTTATGTACTTTTCCACTATAGGGCACTTTTCATTTTTAAAAAAGAGCTTGGCATCAGAAAGTGAAATATGTTGCCAACTTATATAAACAGCTATGAGAACAAATCTAATAAAATTTTATTTTTGTTTATATATGTATGTTGCATTATAGCAACATTGGATTATTTCTATAGTTGAAAATGCAGTTACTCGCTGTCTCGATAGCAGTAGTGGATCACATCCAGCAGTAATAGCGTTATATAAGTTGTCAGAACAGGTAATTCGATCCTGTTGTATTAGTATAATGATGATTGGATGACGATTGGAAGCTGTAGCAGTCGACAAGTGAAGGCCATGGATTACATTTTTCCGTGAAAGTTTCCCCAGAAATAATTGAGACAAAACATAATATCAGCTCATCAATTTATTAAAACATCTTTCAGCGACGCAGTTTCCACCAAGAATATTAGCCATCTCGGAACAGATGTTATATATTCCCTGCAGCCTCCATCTTGGATTTTTTCTTTGTGTGAAAACCCCTTTTGCACCAAGTAGTAAATGTTGCCAAGCAGCGATTTATGCCCATGTCAGGCTTCACGGGGTTGCCAGAACACGTCACTCGTCGGGGTTGTCTTATCGATAAACGCCAACAAAAAATCGCCAAGAAATCCAAGATGGTGGCCGCGGGAATATATAACATCTAAGCCGCCATCTCTCCATAGTAGTAATTAGGGCTAAACAAAGTTATAGATAATCGAATAAATGGACAGTGACCAGGGGGTGGTATGAAAAACAGAAATACGACTCAAATCTGCTGAAACACAGCGAGCATCGGCTGTTTGCTCGTCAAGTGTAGGAATACAAATATGACGTAGATCGCGCTCTCAACCAATGAATAATTAAGGAAACCACGCCATTGAAAGAGTGCGGACAGAGCAAGCGGATGAATTTGAAGGGAAAAAGGATAACCTCGGAATGCGCGGGAAAGTAAAATTCGGAAGAGAAAATAAAATGGTTGTTAAAAGAATATTCTAGAAAGAAAAAAGCTCGGAAATGGAACATTTAATTTAAGGATACTAAAAGCGTAATATTTAAGCAATTTAGATAAGTGAGGCATTAAATTAAAAGGAATTTAACAGAGTTAACGATAGAGATTATTTAAGAATAAGGATTTAGTGAATATAAAGTAGTAATTTAGAATAAGATAAGGAAATCGCGGAATTAGATCTAATAATGTAACATGTATTTATATACATAAAAAAATCATTTCTAAATACATGTAATATTTTTTATGTACAAATTACGGCACAGATGTCATATATGCACCGGGGTACATAACTGGCGCCAAAATTGTGTTATTTTGCCTGATATGGTGACCCGGCTATGGTTTTTTATTTATTAATAAATTGTTTATTTTGTTTTGTTTTCTTTTTTTTTTTTATTATATAAACTGTTTTGTTCTATAGTTATTAATTAAACTTTTATTTATTTATTGTTATTTCCTTTTCAAAATGATAGACAATAATTTAAAAATATATATGTAACTGGTATTTGAAAGCGAGATTTTTGCCAAATTAGCGGCAGAAAAAAAGCACGCCAAACCTGATGCGTATATGACATCTGTGCTAAAATTACTTCTGTCTCTTTATAAAAATGGGTAAATAGCTTTTTCTATGTTAAATAAAGGTACTACTTAGTTATCCCGTCGACCAAGAATCTATCGCCAAACTATAAGATTAAATGCCAATGATGGTTGATCGTAAATAGCACATACACTTGATTTTAAGCAATTTACATGTGTTTACGTCATCAAGTGATTTTTATTTCGTTGTTTTATTTGTATTTTTATTAATGTTATACTAATTTGTTTGTTCTTTCGTTATTTAAAATAAAAATTATGTCAATTTGTATAATTTGGCGAGTGGTTTGGCAATTTATAAAATTTGGCGAAATTGGTCGACGGGATAACTAAGTAGTACCTAAATAAATTGTATACATATGGAAAAAAATGATTATGAGTATGAAACAGTAAATAGCTTGTCAGAAAATACGTTGGCAAACTTCTTTCTCGCGAAGAAACTTTTCTCTGCAGTATTGTACAGAAACGATGATTGCTAGAAATGCATTTTTAATTATGATATGCATTTTTATGTTTCACTATATTTATGCATACTATATTGTGTGTATAAATGCTATAGTTAATATACAGGGCTACACAAAAGAATTCGTAAGGGTTATTGAGTATGAGAGTAAATTGCTTAAAGGTGGTTTTTAAAGGAGTTATGCATTTTTACGCTGTACTGCATTTAGTTTACTAAGAAATGTTTGTAGAATATAGATAAAATGATATACAGGGTCACGCAAAGAATTCGATATATGCCGTCTATGGATGATAATTTCTGGAAATGTAATTTCAGTTGTTTTAAGAGTGTTTTAGTTTAAATTAAATGTTAGCTAAATAGTGGGGTGTAATAACGGCACTATTGGTTATAGATGGTAACTGCTGAAATCAATTTTTAAAATTTTGGTACTTCTTAGTTATCCCGTCGACCAAATTACTGTCGCAAAATTGTAAGATTAAATGCCAATAATGGTTGCCATGAATTAATTAATTAATTGTAAGATTAAATGCCAATAATGGTCAATAAAGCCATTAATTCGACGTTTTAGTTGTATTTTTATTAATGTTTTATTAATTTATTTGTTCTTTCGTTATTTAAAATAAAAATTATGTCAATGTGTATAATTTGGCGAGTGGTTTGGCGATTTATATAATTTGGCAAAATTGGTCAACGGGATAACTAAGAAGTACCAAAATTTTTTATGCGTTTTTTAAAATGTTTACTTAGTTATCTTATTTACCTTATTTCCCTAAATAACGAAGTTTTGTTAAAGCATTCACGAAGTGTTGGAAAATGTTTCATATTCTATGCTTAACGCATGATTTTTCTTTCTTGTTTATTTTTATTTTGCATTTATTTTATTCTTAATTTTTTAGTCTCTTACTGCTTTATAGAAACTTTAATATTTAATGTTTAAACTTTTCGCTCCCCCCCTTGCATACGGTTATACAAACTATAGCGCAGATAGCGCAAAATAATGGACAATTTGGTACTTTTCCACTATTGGGGCTTTGGCGTTTTTTTTAAAAGCTTGGTGTAATTCGGGCATCAGAAAGTGAGATTTGTTCTCAAATCATATAAACAGCTATGAAAACAAACCTGATCAGCTTTTTTGTTTGTATATGTATTTTATATGTATATTATTGATGTTTTTTATGTACAAATTGCTTTGTGTATAAAATTAGATAAAAGGTTTTTTATGTTAAATAAATCGTATAAATATCGAAAAAAATGCGTGTGTATATAAAATGAAACAGTGGATAGGTTCCCGGAAAATATATTTCCTTTTTCGCCGTCACCTGTACTGAAAAAATACCTAAAGCACATTAAAATCGCGCAGTTAGGAGTTCAGACAGCACAGCGTCGTCTATTGGCGGTTATTTTATTAGTAGCATCGGGAGGAAGATGTAAAGATGTATATTTTCGTATATTATATTTTAAATTCTCAGCCATCGGTTTTGAAAAAAAAAAAAAAAAAAAATTAAAACAGCGGAGTTTAAATTAAATTGCGGTGACCTCCTTTATGAAAGATTAATGGTTTTAAATGGAAATTTCGCCAAATTAGCCAACTATTGCCAAGCAGGCTTCCTTTATGACAACTTATTTTTCTTGTTAAATTTGGCGATATTTCACCAAGTTGATCAACATTTGGCGCTACTGTGGTAACCCTGCATTAGTATTTTTCAACAATTACTCATTTCAATGAGGCGGTCCTACCAGAATTGTGAGGGACACCACAGAGACTTGGATTTTATATAAATAGATTATTTGTTTGATAAAAGTAGTTGTGAATGTTTTTTCGAAAAATTAATATAAACTTACTGTATGCTTAATGTTGGAACTTTGCGTTAAAATTTCTTTAACATGGCTGTCTCTTGTACAGACAAATTTTATTCTGTGCAATGGTAATATTATTATCTTTTTTTTTTTTTATGGCCCGCGGCTTAGTATATAATGCTTAATTTGGCCCGCGGAGGTAAATGAGTTTGACATGCCTGATTTACAGGGACGCGCAAAAGTATTTGGCTACAGTACTGCCTATAAAGAATAATTGTTAGAAGTGCGTTTTCAGTTGTGGTACGAGTTTAAAAATTTAACTATTATTTGCATGTTACTTGGTGTTTATAAATTCTATTGAGAGCTGTACAAGAGACCTACAGGGCTACACGAAATGTCTCAATTACATTTCTATTTATTGACAGAAATTGCTGAATAGAAATTTTCAACTGTGCTATACGTTTAATTGAACTAGCTTTTAGCATACTACGTAGTATAGATACGAATCTATAGATTATATACAGGGCTGCACAAAAAATTCGGATATATTTCTGACTATGCATTTTCTTAATGTTTATTTAGACATTTTTCATCTTAATAAAGAGTAAAGTTTTATTACAGTATTCTGAATATGTTGGAAAGTGTTACATAATCTATGCTGGAAGCATAATTTTTCGTTCTTATTTTTATTACAAATGATAGTTGATGATTTTAAGGTTTAGTTATTAAATGGTTCAAGAATAGCGGAATGAAGAAAACAATAAATTGCTTTTAACTTAGTTTCTGAAAAGTATTTAAATAAAAATTAAACTTGCAAAAAGTGGCAATTCTGGAAAAACAAAATAAATAATTTCGGCATAACTTGAGACGCGTGATGACCATATAGCGATTATCCCAGTTTTCATTCAACTAATAGTTTTTTGTTCAAATGTGTGATTACAATTGATGCAGTTGATGATTTTAATTTTTCGTCTTGTATGCTGCCAGAACTGAATAATGAAAATGAAATTAACGTTATTATACAGTGAAAAACTAGAAGGGTGTGCCAATCCCTAAACTTTCTTCTGAGATAGTCCAAAATTCGCTACCACAGTGCCAAAATTAAATGGCAGTCTATGCCCATCATGAGAATTTTAAAGATATGAAATTCCGTGCATTAGTTCTTGAGATATGACTGTCACTAAAATTGTGTAAATTAGGGATGCAACGGATATCCGGCAAATATCCGATATCCGGCATATCCGGCTGATTTTTCAATATCCGAAATACCATCGGATATCCGAATCACAATCACCGGATATCCGACTTCTTTGCCGGATATCCGGCAGAGCACAGCAAAGCTAATATATAAGGATAAGAGAAATCATTTGACACAAATAATGCCAAACAACTTTTGTTTATAATGCAAAATATGAAAGTAAGTTCACTATTCATGAGTAAAAGGCAATTCTCAAAAGTTTAAGGAATCGCCAGCTTTCCTAACATTGATATTTGAACTCTTGATAATAAATTTAAGAATTTATGTTTACATCTTTTAGAAAATTGTACCTTTACTTTCAGAATATAAAACAAAAGTTGAAGTTGTTTATTAAAGTATGGCTTTATTAATTTTAAGTGTAACAATTAAACAGGCCTATTTTTACTTTCTTCTATCTTCAATAGAAGAAGGAATTGTAAATTGAAATTTCTTCGATTTCTGGTTTTCGACGGATTGAGATGTTTTAGGGGTCAGATATTCCAAAACATGTTTATACAAAATGTCTGTTTGTCCGTGTGTCGGCATTGTCCCATCTAAAAGTATATGAAGTTATGAGTAGAATTGAACCAAATTTTTTGTAAATATTTTTGGCTATAGCCAGCTGTCCCTCCTTCAATATGGAAACATTCCACTGGAAGGGGGTGCTGTAATCCGGATTTTCATGCCATTTTCATTATTGTACGATCGAAAAGTGTATGAAGTTATTTTTGTATATGTTTTTGGATGTGGCCAGTAGGTTCTTCTTTAGTATGGAAGCATTCTGCCGGAAGGTGGTGCTGTAATTGTGATTTTTGTGCCATTTTCATTATTGACCATAAAAAAGTATATGAAGTTATGCATAGAGTCAAACCAAATTTTGGAGGTGTGTTTTTGGCTATGGCCAACAGGTCCTCCTTCAGTTTGAAAATATTCCGCTGGAAGGGGGCGCTATAATAGTGATTTTTGTGTTAGTTTCATTATTTTGCCATTGAAAAGTGTATGAAGCTAAGCATAGAATTGAACCAATTTTTTGTGTATATTTTTGCTATGGCCAGCAGTTTCTCCTTGAATTTGGAAATATTCCACCAGAAAGTGGCAATGTAACAGCAATTTTTGTAAAATTCTTGATTTTTCGCAATTTTTTGTACTGTATATTGGCAGCTCATGAAGTGACGGAAACTTTGCATCCTGCTAAGCTGGCTGTTCACAAACAGCTGATGTGCAACATAATAACGAAAAAATTATTGATTTTAATAAATATCATGATCGAGGTTAACTTCTTATTCTTATTCTGATTAATTGACTGGAGCAGAAATTTTAGATCAAAATCAAAGTTGGTATAGAATTGAACTAATAATATTGAAGTATTAACATTTGGAATTACTTTTTGAAATATTAAGATGTATGAAATAGAAGAAAGTTTTGGGATTGGCGTATCCAACTAGTTATTTTTGTAACTTCATTATAAATATTTAAAATTAAAAGTAATTTTCTTTTTACTTATAAATATAAAAGTAATTTAACTTAAAATAAAACTAAATGTGACTTAAAGCAAAATGGTATTAAATAATTAAAACAGAATAAAGGGATCAACTAAACCTATGTTTGGAGAAAATAACTCTTTAATCATGGGTATATTAGTAGAAATTTTATGTTTAAGTTATAAAAAGAAAGTATGTATTTCTTTGTGAAAATACTCTACAATTATAGGCATATTAATTAGTTAAAATTAGTTGTACAAATTATCAGCATTTAATTGTACAAATTAATTAATTATTAGCAATTAATATAGTCAATCCCATATCCAAATCCAATAACAATTATCAGCGTTTCATTGTACAAATAAACAGAATATTTTAATGTTACATTTGTTATGCAACATTATTAATATACATTACAGGGATTGAATAGCAGATATAGGGCTTGATTTCGAGATGGAATGGCAGGATTCGTGCCCTAAAAAATATTGTGGGCGGGAGGCTCCTGTTTCCAAAAAAACATTTTCAGAAAATGTTTCTTTGTAAAACGACGATCAAGTCTTGGGACCGACTGACAAATTTCATGATATTTTCCGCTATCGACAGATTTCGGCAGATTTCACAGGCATCTGACCGAAAATGTTTGCAATTTTTATCCACGACCGACAGCCAAATTTCACGATTTTTTCTGGAGACCGATCAGTGAAATTTCGTAATTTTTTTCTCGCGATCAATTGACAAATTTAGCAATTTTATTTTGTGACCGATTGGCAAATTTCCCTGTTTGTTCTTGCGACATACTGATGAAAGTACCGATTGTTTTTCTGCATCTGATTGAAAAATTTTGCGTTTTTTGTCTGCGACTGACTGAGGAATTTCACGATATTTGCTCGTGAAGGGCTGGCAAATTTCACAATATTTTTCTGTGATCGATTGATGAATTTCATGATTTTCACGCTGCCAATTTCCCACGAACTTCAGTTTTTTCCTCACGACCGTTCGACAAATTTTTTTATTTATTTTCACCATGATTGGCGAAATCAGTGATATTTTCTTCTACGACCGATTTACGTATTTTGCGATGTTTTTTCCATCTGCCCAAAATAGAAAATAACTAAAAGGGCAGTAACGGCCACCAGAGACTGAGATCTACCTAATTGGCCAATAGTTAGCACTAAACAAAATGAGATTACACTTGTGGTGCACATGAAGAAAAAAAAAATGGTTGAACTTAAAAAAAAACATATATAGAAACAACAAACTAATTGATTCTCGCAATTCACAGAACAACAAATTTTTTTATTTTTATTTATTTATTTTTTTTTTTGCCATGATTGACGAAATCTGTGATACTTTTTACATATTTTGCGATTTTTATTTCCTTTGCCCAAAAAAGGAAATAACTAAATGTACCGTAACGGTCACCGGAGCCCTACCAAGCAGGCCTGGAGTCACCATTAAACAAAATGAGATTAGATCTTGTGGTGCACATGAAGAAAAAAAATTTTTTTTTTATTGATTTTGTAAACTATTTAGAAACAACGAACTAGTTGATGCTTGCAATTCACAGAAATTAAGACATGACTTTTTGAAATCAACCTTTTCTCGTGTAATAGAAGAAATCAATTGACTATTCCCTTTTCAAACTTTGGATATGGATTTAAAATTCCATTGCGTAAAACCTAGTTTAGTTAATGAAAATACCAGGGATTACAGTTTTGAATATAATTCCATTAAGGATATACTAAATGAGTTTGTTCAGAAATGACATATAATCACCGTAGGATATTGACAATACAATCACCGATATGCATTATTCATGCAAGTACGTTAAAAATGAATGCACATCAGATTTTGCGAAGTTTTCTAAAAAAATTTAAGAGAGCATAACCATGCATTTCCGATAATTTCTAAAGTTATAAAAGTTGCTCTGTGCTGTTTGTCAAAAGTGTAACTTGTGAAAGAGGCAAAAGCACGCAAAATGGAATAAAATCTAAATTAAGAAATTCATTTAGCAACCCAATTGTTAATTGCCCATAACATTGGGGAAAAGTTGAAAAATTGACATGGTATATATACAGCTTGATTCTGTTCCTTTGTTTTAATAAAAATAAATAAAACTAGTTGGATGTGCCAATCCCAAAACTTTCTTCTATCTTATACATCTTAATATTTCAAAACCTAGTTACACATGTTAATACTTCAATATTATTAGTTCAATACTATACCAACTTTGATTTTCATCTTAAATTTCTGCTCAAGTCAATTAAACGGCCTAAAAACGAGTTAATCTATATCATGATATTTGTTAAAATTATTAATTTTTCCTTATTCTGTCGTTATCAGCTGTTTGCGAATAGCCGGCATAGCAGGAAGCGAGTTCCCGCCGCTGCATGAGCCACCGATGCACAATAGAACTACGAAAAATCAAGAAAAGTATACAAAAATCGCTAGCACGGAGCCCCTTTACCGCGCAATATTTCCGAATTCAAGGAGAACCTGTTGGCCAAAGCCAAAAACAAGCACAAACATTTTGGTTCAATTGTATGCATAATTTTATACGCTGTTCGATGGTCCAATAATGAAAATGGCACAGAGATCGGAATTATAGCGCCCCCTTCTTTCGGAATTTTTTCAAGTTCAGAGAGGACTTGTTTGCCATAGCCAGAAATATGCACAAAAAATTTGGTTCAGTTATATGGTTAACTTCATACACTTTTCGATGGTACAATAATGAAAATGGTACAGACATCGCAATTATAGTGCCCCCTTCCGGCAGAATTTTTCCATATTCAGGGAGGACCTTCGTGACATGACCAAAAATAAACACATAAAATTTGGTTCAATTCTATGCATAACTTCATACACTTTTCGGCGGTACAATATTCAAAATGGCACAAAAATTGTACAAAAATCGCTATTACAGCGCCCTCTACGAGCGATTTTTTTACAAATTAAGGGAGGACCTCCTTGCCATAGCCAAGAACTTAAAATTTTTTTTTTTGGTTCAATTCTATGCATAACTTCATACACTTTTCGATGGTGCAATATTCAAAATTGCACAAAAATCGCTATTACAGCGCCCCCTAACGGCGAATTTTTTGCAAATTCATGGAGGACCTGCTTGCCATATCCAAAAACTTAAAATAAAAATTTGGTTTAATTCTATGCATAACTTCATACACTTTTGGACGGTACAATATTCAAAATCGCACAAAAATCGCTATTACAGCGCCCCCTCCCGGCAAATTTTTTCTAAATTCAGGGAGGACCTGCTTGCCATAGCCAAAAACTTAAAATAAAAATTTGGTTCAATTCTATGCATAACTTCATACACTTTTCGATGGTACAATATTCAAAATCGCACAAAAAACGCATTTACAGCGCCCCCTACCGGCGAATTTTTTCCAAATTCAGGGAGGACCTGCTTGTCATATCCAAAAACTTAAACTAAAAAATTGGTTCAATTCTATGCATAACTCCATACACTTTTGGATGGTACAATATTCAAAATCGCACAAAAATTGTTATATCAGCGCCCCCTACCGGCGATTTTTTTCCAAATTCCGGGAGGACCTGCTTGCCATAGCCAAAAACTTATAATAAAATTTTGGTTTAATTCTATACATAACTTGATACACTTTTTGATGGTACAATGGCGACAGACAGACGGACGGAAGGACAGACGGACACACAGACAGACAGACATTTTCTATAAACATGTTTTTTGGAATCTCTGACCCCTAAAACATGCAAATCCGTCGAAAACCGGAAGTCGAAAAAAATTTCGATTACAATACTTTCTTCTATTGAAGATAGAAGAAAGTAAAAATATGGAGAATTATCTTGAGTTGTTAATTTAAATTATTTCAATGGTATTTTGTAATGTCTATATAAATGTAATTCTTTAAGTGGCACATAAAATATAACGGAGTTTAAAGATTTTTTTATTTTCCTTTCTACCTGTTCAACTCCCCTGCATTTATAAATGTTGGGCAGGAAACAACCCTCCTGGGAAAACTTGAATTTCAAGCCCTGATATTCAAAGAGACATAGTTTTTGTAAATTATATTTCAATGCATTTAAAATGTTTTAATGATGTGTGAAGCATGTTTGTAATTTATTGTTCTGAGATGGCATTACATAAAGAAATAATTCACCATATAACTAAAACATATATAGTGCCGGATATCCGGCCGGATATCCGAATCCGGCAGGCAAAGGAGCTTCGGATATCCGGTATCCGATATCCGGCAAAATCAATATCCGGTGCATCCCTAGTGTAAATCATGCAAAATGCAGCATACCAGCGCCACTATTTGGCGATTGAGAGGAAAACTTAATCCGCAACAACTTGTGTCAATGTCTAACTGAATCTGAAGTTAGATGAAAATTCGTGCATCAGTTCTTGAAATAGAGCTATTGCGGAAATCCTGAAAAATGTACCGTAGCAGCGCCACCTGTTGGGCGATTTACACCAAAACATAATCAGCACCAATATTTATCAATTTATAAAAGAATCTGAAGTTGGATGAAACTTCGTTCTTTAGTTCTTGAGATAGCGCTTTTGCGGTAGCGGCGCCACATGTTGGGCGATTTATACCAAAACGTAATCAGCACCAATTCATATCAAGAACTAACTGAATCTGAAGTTTGATGATGAAAATCCGTGCATTATTTCTTGAGATAGAGTTATTACGGAAATCGCGAAAAATGTTGCATAGCAGCTCCACCTGTTGGGCGATATACACCTAAAACTAATCAACATCAGTTAATCTCAAGGTATAACTGAATCTAACATTTTGTGAAATACTGTGCATTAGTTCTTAGATAGAGCGCCCTGAAAATTTTTGTCACATACAGACAGTCAGACTCACAGACAGGCATTTTCTATAAACCATCAAATCGTGTTCAGGACCTTCTAAAACGTATAAATCCATCGAAAACCGGAAGTTGAAATTTTTCACGAATGCAATACTTTCTTCTTCTAAAGGGTTGGGTTGGGTTGATTTTTGACGGCCAATTATCTACACGAGGGATATAGGCCCGGGGGGAGTGCCCTCCGTGGGGGTCTTTCTAAGGGAACCTAATCCGTATTAATGCATGGAAGATCCACGGCTCGAAGAAAACCACGAAAACTCCGAACGATTAGGCCGACGGGCGCGATTGGGATCGAACCCAGCACCTCCCGTCTACCAGCTTCGATCTTCTTGTAAAGATAGAAGAAAGTAAAAAAAAAAAAAAAAAAAAAAAAAAAAATACTTATCAATAAGAAGGTTAGTTTTGGATCAGAATAGTTGCTTGCTATTAAATATATATAGCTTATAAATTTATACATTTCAATTTAATTTTTAAAGAGAACTATGTCTGTTTTAAATAAATATTTATTTATTGGTGATATAATTAGTAAATATAATTATACTAAAGCAAGAAATATCATTTTAATTACAATATTCGGAATTAAATTAAATTAAGAACGTTCTGAATAATCAATCACCAATGCTTGTTTTGTTTTTTTTTCCTTGTAATAATTTGTCATAGTGTTTGAAGGTTATTATTAGGGATGTGATGAATAGTGATTTGGCTTAATACCGAATACTCGGCAAATTATCATAAACTTTCAAAATTGTTACCGAATGCTATTTAATGATGTTAAACTGGAATTAGTCGTTGGGGGCCACCGTAATACTTACCCATCGTGGATGTACATAATATAAAATATGAAAATAAAACATGTGATACATGCTAAGCATTGTATCATGTTACTTTTATTCATAATTTAATTTACTTGGATTCCCTTAAATATAATTAATATAATCCCTTAAGCTAATATTACTTTTTGTTGCATTAAAATATCTCAATTTGTTGATTTTATGTAAGCAAGTAAACACTATTGGTTTACAATGGAAGTCTATGGGAATTTGGCGAAATATTAGAGATACCGCCAATTTGGCACCAAACTTAGCGGTATTTGGCGACATAACAGGGTCCCTCCTATGGTAACCCCCCCCCCCCCCTCATAGGTATGGAGATGCATTAAGTGTTTGGCATTTACGATAAGCCATTATGGGCATTTAATCTTATAGTTTGGCGATAGCTTTTTGGTCGACGGGATAATCGAGTAGTACCGAATTGCGTCAAAGAAACATCCTTGTTACTCGAAAAATTATAGTCATATAAACAGTTTACTGCGTCGGATTAAACGTCTCATTTCCAATTAAAATATATCTTTGAATTGAAATTTGAATGAAATACAGCGTCATGAAAAATCGAAGAGTGTGAAAAATATAATTACAGATATCTCGGCAACTAATTATCCGATCGACTTCATTTTTTATGCAAAATTTGTGTTTTTTTGTTGTTGTTGTTGTTGTTGTTGTTGTTATTGCCTTTTATATTAACTCTTTCAAATAAACAATTTTGAAAATTTTTGTATATCTTTTATCAGAACGAATATTTCGAGGGTTCGAAAAAAATACTTACGGATAATCGAGGTTACTGATATTCAATAGGCTTCTTCCCATTATTACTTCCTAAGTACACACCAAATTTCAAGTCTCTATCTCAATTTGTTCGGGAGATAGAACGATTACAGACACACACAACCAGACGGACGACAATTTTTTTTTTTTTTTTCCCCTAAAAATATGTTTTTCGGAATCTCCAGGGTCTGAAACGTGTAAATTCGTAAAAAAAAAAATGTTTCGATTTTTAAAATGATTACAGGACTTACCCTATACTACGTATGATAGGTAAGTAATAAAAGCATAAACTGTACAATCCTTCTTTATATCGCGCAAATCGGGACACAAGCAGGGATGTAGTGGAGGGTATACGGTGGTATACGTCGTATACCTTCTGGACTTTTTTAAGGAACACCGTACACCCCCTGTTTCTCAATAAAGCTATAGTATATACACTGAAGGGTATACCCTCTGCCTTGAGCGTATACCCTCTGCTTAGAGCGCATGCCCTCTGTTTTTTTTTACGACTGCGCCACTGGACACAAGAAAAAAAGCGCGCTATAACCGAAGAGATTAAAATATCTATGGAATAGGGGAGACTGGGGAGGGTTGACCCATTTTTTACAAAATATATATATTTTTAAATATTGAACCTAGAATGAAGTTTCATGTATCATCTTATTCGTTATGCAATCAGTTATCAAAATAGAATTGCGACATAAGTGTACTATGTAAGAAACTTGAAAAATGATTGATTAAACAGGAGAAAATAATGGGTCAAGGCGCCCCCCACATATAGGAGTTCACGTCCATTGAAAATTTTTCGCATTTTATTGGCTTAGTTTGATCCTTTTAAATGTTTATATCGGGTTGAATTTTTTTACCTGCTCGGCACCGCCCGTTAAAAATAAAATTGTCTTTAATCCGCCGGACCGTTGGAAATTTTTCCTTCATTTTGCCTGGCCGGGTACGGGCTTCGGGCCAAAGCGCGGGCTCATGCAGACCTGTATAAGGTTATTAAAATGATTAAGAAAGATAATATTCTGCAAGTAAATGTAATTCAATTCTTACTATTAGTTCACACTCTCCCTATATTTATTTATTTATATATACATCTTCAAATTTTCAATCGTAAATAAAATACTTATTATTCATCCTATCAAGTTGAAATAAATTTTTTTAAACTCGTACTGGATGACAATTGATGTTAATACAGTTTTTTCAAATATTAATTAATTAATTAAATTTTAATTAATTAATTTTAGTTTTACATGGGAGACAAAATGGCGGCCATTGTTTATTGAAGCATTTAATGCATCTTCATATCTATAAGGGGGGTTACCATAGAGGGGACCCTGTTCGGTCGCCAAATACCGCCAAGTTTGTCGCCAACTTGGGGATATATCGCCAAATTTGGCGTCCAAAACGAGTCGCCAAAAGTGACGCCAACTTGGCGATATCTCTAATATTTCGCCAAATTCCCATAGACTTCCATTGTAAACCTACTTGCTTATAGAAAATCAACAAATTGAGATATTTTAATGCAACAAAAACTAATATTAGCTTAAAGGATTATATTAAATTTTTCTTTTATGACCTAAGTAGGAATTGACTTTAAAAACAAAATTTTTATATTACTTGTTTTAAAGAAATACTTGAGGAAATAATACGTAATGCATGCATATGCATAAAACCTAAACATTACAGACCTATTTTATATAGTGAAAACCGGTAGCCTATAGAAAAAAGCGCGAGGTAACTGAAAACATCAAAACAGTTAAGAAAGATAGTACCCTGCAAGTAAATGTTTTATTTGTGTCTTTAAAACTTCAGTTTATATGCTTATGACAATTTTCATAATACAATTAATGATACGTATTAAACTTGTTGTTATTTTAATTTTGAAAGAAAATAATATTTTACAATTAAGTTTCATTAAGTTAGAACTTCTTTTCTTTCGGAAGACATGAAAGAAGAGAGATATACAGTGTGTCCCACGTATAACCTGATCGACCTTTATTTTCGCAACCGTTGGTCCTAGATGCATACTTCCAATTACAAAAATGGTTTCAATAAGGTAAAGAATTATTTTTAAAGCGATTTGGGTCAAGGAAAACATGTATTAAAAATTTACTGTGACACTAACGAGTAAGGCAAAAAAAGTCCCATTCATCTAGCATTAAAATTGACCGAGTTATGAAACTTTGAAATTCATGACATACCACTTTTTTGCATTTCAAAACAGATTATTTCAGCCATGCTTTCAGGGGTCGTATATAAAGTACTTAAACTCATTTCAAGGTATCTGCGCTTTGAAAGAAATCGTACAACTATTACGATTGAGATAACTTAAGTTTCAGATTAGTTAAAATAATTGTATTTTAACATGTTTTATTTTGTAAGGATTTGAGGCTATGATTTCTTTTAACAAAAATTATGTTATTTTCATAAGGTTTTATTTAACTTGCAACGATCGTCTTTCCAGTTTAAAATTTGTACTCGAACTTTAACTCACGTTCAAATATCCGATCGAAGTTAAATTTTGCATACTGACTTAAATCCGATGACAATATAATATTATTATGATTTTTGACGCTTACCATCTTATACATACTTATATTAGAGGAAAACACAAAAAAGTTCGGATAGATTACCGTCAACAAGTTTAAGAAAGAGTTTTAGATTAGATAACATAAACCTACGATCACACTTACCCACTTGTTGTTGTTGTTTGTTTGTTTTTAAGTAAGCTTGGGGAGTTTTTTATAATCTATATTCAGCGTTTAATTCTTCTTCCTTGTAACAGCTTATCATAAACTCTTTAAGTTATTATTCAGTGTTATTAACCATGCAGTGATATCTCATTTCAAAAGAATATAGATAATTTTTATCTATTTGTTTTACACAGGTGAAATATGCGAAAGAATTTAAATTTTTCTAATTGTTTTAAAAGAATCACAATACATTTGATTTTTTTTTTTAGAATCTACGAGGGTGGTTCAATAATTATTGTCCCGAATGTGTATAAAATATTTGTACTGCGATGTTTGATGTGGAATATAGAAGCCTAAAGTCTTAGATGACTACATGCTCAATTTCAGAACCGTAGCTGCTATATTAACATATTTTGTTTCGTTTTATGTGTGAAAGGTGGCATCTATCTTGAAAGGGGGGGGGGGGAGCTTATGGGGTCAGGCCTGAAGCAGTTCTGTGATAATTTTTTTGTCAGTGGATGAGACATGGCTATATTACTATGATCCCGAGTCCAAGCGACAGTAGCTACGGCACATTCACTGTCAACCCCCCTCCCTCCCTTTCAAGCTAGATGAAACCCCTCACACCAAAAACATAAAATATGGTAACCCTTAACCGAAAACGTACATCTGTGAGATGTTTGCGTCTACATATCTGCCCTTAATATTTTCTCACTCCGACATTCCAAATTTATTTTTATGCTGTTATATTAAAAAATTGGTCCTGTTAATGCATTACTATTAAATATTAAATGTCTAAGTTCACTATTTGGTAAATTATTAAGTGTTTTGTTTCTGCACGGGATTTTCACGTTTCCGGTGTAGGGTTAATATAGCAGCTACAGTTCTGAAATTGAGCATATAGGCATGTAAGACATTAGGCTTCAATATTTCACACCAAGCATGGCAGTACGAATATTTTATACACACTCGGGACAATAATTATTGAACCACCCTCGTATATACAACGCTTATGTTTTCTTTCTTATAACAATTTCATGGGCTTCTAAAGTTATTATTCAATGTTATGAACCATACAGTTGTAATTGTAGAGAAAATTTATTGATAAGTTTCATCTATTTGTTTTAAACTGTTAAAATTCGGAAGGAATTTGAGTCTTTTCGCTTGTTTAAAAAAAAGTAAGCTTCGAAAGTTTTCTATAATCTATATTCAACGTTTCATTCTTCTTTATTGTAACAACTTATCATAATCATTATCATATGCTTTTAAAGTTGTTATTCAATGTTATTAACCGGGCAGTCATATTTCATTTCAAAGGAAAATTTAAAGGTAATTTTTATCAATATGTTTTACACAGATAAAATCTACGGAGGAATTTGAATCTTTTCAATTGTTGCAAAAATATATATAGTAGAGTCTCGATTATCCGAGTCCCGCTTAACCGAGTTTCCGTTTTAACAGAGTTATTTTCCTCTGATGGTCTGGTGGCTTAAAACGAAAAAAAAAAAAAAAAAAAAAAAAATTATGGCTATTTTTTCCCCCATTCTGACCAGAAAATCAGAGTTCTAACTGTTTACGGCTGTTCTTTCTTTCATCTTCGCCTAACACTTAATTTATAATGGCTGTGTCATAATAATGGAAATCATCAGTCCATCAGAAGAAAATGATCTATTCCAAAGGTATAAGTTTGATTGAAAAAACTATTTAATACTTTGAGAGCAGAAAGAAGAGGCTACACCTGAAATTTTCATGACATTATTAGAATCACATAGCTACCAATTTGTACGATTTTGTTATCTCTAAAATTTAATACAAACTTTTGCCATATTTAATCGCTGACAAAGATTTCGGCGATTGAATTAGGCAAAATTTACTGGTAAGTTTTAGTGGTAAGAAAAAAAATCTTAGAAATTGGCAGCCATGCAGTAGCGCAATACTGCAGGAAAAAAAAAATAACATTTAACAAACAAAACACTATCAAGTTTTTTTCAAATAAACAATTTCGTTCCCCGCTTTTCTTAAAAGTAACGGAAATGTACATCAAAGAAATGTTACTAGTACCATAAAAATTAATGAATTAAGTGAAAATTTATGTTTCATCTCTTTAGTTGATGAAGATTTGTGTAAATCCGGTTTATCCGAGATGAGCTTGGTTCATATTAACTCGGATAATCGGGACTCTACTGTATTTAGAAAGGTGTTTCTTATAATCTATATGCAATGTTTGACTTTTCTTTTCATCTTACAGAAACTTATCATGGACTTTTATTTATTCAATGTAATTAACCTTGAAGTGAAAATTCGTTTCAAAAGAAACTTTATGAATAATATTCATATCTTTAGTTTTACACAAGTAAAATATTCGGAGAATTTTGAATCTTTTCAATTGTTAAAAGTAGAGTTCGACCGAATATTCGGTTTCGGTCTAAAATCTTAGTTTCGGTGAACATTCATTTTCGGCGGAAACACTGTCGAATATTCAGTCGGGACCGAAACTTGGCCGAAATTATCTGTATACCTAAAATCTCGTTTCTTCCTCAGGGAGTTTTCAACATCACTCATTGTCATTGATTTGAGCCGTATTGGCTTAAATGAGAGCCTATTTAGGTTCTGTACATATATAACGTTATCATTTTAGAGGGAAGGAGGGGAAGGGGTCTGGCACAGGATAATATCCTTAGATATCTGTAAGGGGAGGGGGTTGTCTTTTGATATCGTTATCATTTTTTATTCAACCAAAATTTTCTCTTTTCATTTGTAACTTGGTCTTTGCATCAAAATAGTATATCTTTTCTTAGTCTGTTATGTATTTTTATGAAAATACAAAGCAATTATTAAAATCATTAAATGATTATAAAGTTACTTAATTCTAAAATGTGGAATATCCCAACGTTTGGCATTACTATTTCTTCAGGTCATATGTGTATGCATATTATAATCCATTGTTCGAGAAACAATATGCGAATTACGTTTGAAACGATATTCGTGTTTCCTAGTAAATAAAAGAGAAAGAATGTCCACCTGTTTTGTTGATAAAAAGTTCTGTCTACAATCCCCCACCTGCGTGCGTGGGCAAATGCAAGAAGACATTATTACTGTTGAATGCATTATGTAACAAAAAGTTATTATTAAATACTTTAAATAATAACTATTTCTTTTAAGTGTTGTTTGATATAAAGTTAATTCATATGTAAAGTGATATTTTATTGACTTCTCCTCATTGGAATCAACGAAATATGCGAAAAATAAATGTAACCATATTTGTATATCATTCCAAACAAAAGAGAAAAATTCCAGAAATGAAAATATTTTTTAGACATTGATAACGATATCATTTCAGGGGATGATAACGTATGATATCGGAAGAGGGGGGGGGGGGGTCAAAAATTACCAAAAAGTTGATAACGTTATATACGTACAGCCCTTATTTATTTCTATGAACTTCACTGTTTAAAATGACTCAATATGCATATATGACTAATTTTTGAAAACGCTTTTCACGTGCTCATTAAAATCTGCAGACTTAATAGTGATGGAAAATTTTTAATCTGAATACCGCAGAAGTGTTTTGAACACGTTTTAAGGTAGGTGTAGAATAAAAGTACCGAATAAAACAGTAGGTGGTCATTTACAAGAGTCATTATGCCTAAAACATTTTTTCTAATTAGATGAAATTCGTATAATCAAGAAAGCGTTCTGTGTTATTGATGAATTACATCGTATTTCATACGAAAGTTAGAAGTTTTGGTCAGGTCACAGAAATCCAACTTGTAGAAAAAGTTTCCAAACAAGGGCGCAGGGGTGTTTCTTTATATGTATAATTAATCAATAATTATATTTATAGATATATATACTTATTTATCAATTACTTTAAATTTATTTTCAAGACAATTTCGTTTTCGGTCTTAAAAACTTGTTTCGGGCGAACACTAGTTTTAAAAGCTTTATATTTAGAAAGTTTCCACAATTACTATGCAAACGCTTGATTTTTTTTATAACAATTTATAATAGGCTTTTAAATTTATTACGCAGGTCAAAAAGTAAGAAGGGATCATTAAAAAAAAAAAAATCATTCTTTATATTTAAAATTTAAAGTGAAAGTACTGCCGATTCGAAAAGTAGTTCCGCTATAATCGACTCGTTCTCCTCTATCTTGTTACACGAGGAAGTATTGGCTGTGTTTTTCCTTGAAGAGCTTGTTCTTTTTTGTCCCACATGAGTAATTATACATTCGGTCAGTGATTCGATAATAGAGAATTTTTGCTTTTATCTTTCAAGGTTGAAGTATAGAATTCAATGTAAAACAGCGCGGGGAAGAATCGTATGGGTAGAAAATTTTTATAGACACTACTTTTACGACGTTGTCGATGGGTGGGACATTAGTGATGCTTTATGTCTTACTAGCTGACCCGCCCGGCGTTGCTCGGACCCGTGATAATAACCTTAAATGAACCTCAAATTTGTATGATTTTATAGCCTTTAATCCGATTTTGTCTGAATTTTACATTTTTAAATGAAAAAATAAAGCGCTCATAAGAAGACTTTTTCATTTGAATATCAGGCTTTCGTTGCACCTTTCGTTGCAAAATGTTTTTTTTTTCCCTCCCACAAAAATATAGTAATTTTCACAAAAAGGTAATAAATTTCACAAACTATGATTGTCCAAATGTTTAAAGATTTGTATATGCTATATAAAATACACGTCCGCTGTCTGCCGTTGCCAGCTATCCTGCTTTACGCGAAATGTCCCGATTTTCGGAGGTTCCAAGACCTGTCCCGCGTAACGACTGTGCGGGACGCCAATAGTCCCAATTTTTCATGATACACAAATTCTTTTAAATTTAAATGAATTTTCCATGCTATTCGTTAGTCTGCATCAACAGGAACTTAATACAGTAAAACCTTTGAGCAGAGTAGATCTGTAACGGAAAATTTGTATAGTTCCTTCCAAAGAAATACATTACAATCTACCTGACTAGACGGAAAGTTGTGTAAAATGGAATGGTTTGCGGTTCCTACCGATTCTGTTTTCACAAGTTTTACTGCACTTTTTTCAGTAAACCCTGTGAAAACAGAATCTGTTTATAACAGAATTCTGTTTATAAAGTAAAAATTCCATTATCCCTACGGTAGTAATATTATGCATATATACTTGCTAAATTGGAATTTTGTTTCAGTCACTAGCAACACCGCTTTCACAGGTTTGACTGCAAAAGGTTGTTGGTTTTTTTAGTGTAATAAAACTTCCAAAACGGAATCGCAAGGGATAGGAGAAAGCATCCGTTTTAAACAGGCTTTTGTCTTAGCAGGTATAATTGTATGGTATTCCTATCGTAGGGACCGACAAATTTTAATGCTTAAGACAGGATTTCGTTATAGACCTGTATTTTATGTCCCGATTTACAAGCGGCTGTCCTTTTTGTTTGTTTGTTTCCTTGTTACGCTTTTTGTGATACTGGATCTGGCAACACTACCGCTGACTGTGTGAAAAATCGGCAAAAAAATTACTGATTTTTAGAGGTAAAAGAACTTGAAGTAACTGAAGTAGCAGAGAGGCGCGATTCAACGTTTATGAAAAAAAGTGCATTTCTTGTGGTCCAAAGACTGTGTATAATTTCCCTGCCAAGTCACAGTCATTCTCCCAAAAGTGTACAATTACACTCACAAATCCTTTTTCAGTATTTGACATGAATATTTGTGATTTAATTTATGTTTTCTATTGAAAATGAAAGAAAGCTAAATGTGTTGTGTGGATACATTTTTTATAGTTACTTTATATTTTTTATTTCTCAGTTCACAGTATGGGAGATCTCACCTCCGTGTCATGTCACACACCCAAGGAAAAGGTTTGATAACTTATTTAATTGGAAAAAAAGTAGTTAAATAATTATTATTCTAGATACTACTATCTCAAGAGCAAAGTAACTTGGCATAGTTAATTACTTTCTTTGTATTTTTGAATGTGGAAGGTAGTGTCACACAATAAATACTCACCTCCATGAACCAAACATTAAGTTGCATTTTCATGTTAATAGATGGCAAAATTATCATCAGATTTTGTTTACCATGATGCTAAAGTTAGCCATTATGTTTGCTGTTATTAAATTATAATTCAGAAATTTGTTTTTGTACTCAGGTGTTAGATTTTGTTATAAAGAAGGAATCGTGGTTATTGGAGAGTCTCACATCCGTGAACTGTAATTCAAGGTAACTAAATCAACACTAAGATGTAATGATTATATATTGCTTCTGTAATCATATCAACAGATGTCGATTTAAAGAACAAAAATAATTTTTCTCAAAAAAATAAATATGTAGGTTAATATTTAGAGCATGTTCCTCACCTCCGTGATATCACCTCCTTGAATCTCTCAATTTTGAAAATGTATATTTCAGTGAAAATTACTAAAAAAAATTTGCAACTGTAAATCAAAAAAGAAAGTTTCAAAACTTTAAAAGAGAAGAATTGAATAACATGTGAAAGATAGGTGATGAAAAGAAGCTCCAGATGGGAGATGAATTTTTTCTTTTCTTTTTTTTTTTTTTTTTTTTTATTCATTCCAAATAAATTCATTATGCATTCTTATATAGAATTGCTCCTTAGTCATATATCTAATAGAATAAATAGTTTTTTATGCTTTGTTTCAATACACAAACAAAACTGTAACATAAAGCTCACCTCCGTGAATGATGTTATAATAAAAAAAAAAAAACTGTGTTTCTGAGAAAAATAAATATAATGTAGCTGAGCCATTGCTAATTTTTACTTGCAGTAAGTGGTAAGTTTCTAAAAATGATAACGTTTGTCTTGAAAAACAAAATTTTTCTACGGGAAAAATTTGTATTGGAAATGTACGCTTTTGGGAGAATGACCCATTTATATTTAGTTGCAGAAAACAGTGTTTTTCTCCTGTTATTTTTCTTTTTCATTCTTTCTTTATTTCTTTTTTTTTCTGATAGATGGAATATAGGGGAAACTTTTTGAAATTCGAACTCATTATTTCCCCCCTATATGTTATCATTTCTAAACGAAATTTCTTAGTTAAAATATTATGTATCAGATATTCACGCGTGCGCACTTTATACCAATGTCTGTGACGAGTTACAAAATAGGCAGAGCAGACCTATGGGTTCTGCCATTTTTAAGCGGACCGCACTTTGAAAAATTTAAACATTTCCTGCTCAGGTTATCCGTAAGGTACTCGGAGAAAATAATTTTTTTCAAGGAAAAAAAAAGTAAAAATTAAAGTTTTTATTTTTTTATTTATTTATTTATTTATTTTCATTTTTTGACTGAAGAATTTCAAGAAATTTTGCGATTTTTTTCTTGTTTCGATGAAATAAAACATACGTAAAAATTCTGTTTCTAATACGAAAAAGTAACAGGCAGTGCCGGAATACACCTATGATTTGACGAAAATGCAGTTTTTGATTGGAGGATTTCAGGTAAATTTCATGTTAGATAGGGGAAATTTCTGTATTTTGGCTCAACAAAGCTGAAATTTTCGCATATTAACGAAATATAATCAATGGAAAAATTCTTTCAATGCGCTGTTTTTTTTTTTTTTGTTTTTGTTTTCTTTTTTTTTTCTTTTGTTGTTGTTGATTTAAGAGTGCGCTATGAGAAAAAAAAAATTAACTGCTATGATCAAGCTTCAAGGTTTTGAAGGAATAACTCCAGAATACTTTCAATTAGGTATTAGAATTATGTATTTTTATAATAAAAGAGCATGTGGATTTTCTCACAGATATGTTTTGTACAAAGTATTACTGTATCTAAATGTGTGAACAGGTATATTGTTTAAGCAATTTTTATAGGATTTTCTCTGGTAAGGCTTGTTTTTTAAATCCATGTTACTGAAATATTCCCTTCGAAATTACTGTCAATTAAGTGGGTGAAGTCCCCCCCCCCCCCTATTATATTCTAATGTGAATTACTTGAGAATTTGATGCGTAAAAATTAATCTTGAATTGAAAATACGGGTGGTAATGAGGTCTCGAGACTTAAATAGCTTAAAGTCCTCTAGACGGCTTAATCCGGCAAAGACTTGAAGAAAGTCTTGAAAGTTCAAATATCGCAGACTAAAAGCACATATCACCTCAATTGTTGATAAGCATATTTACCAATTATACTTGTTATCATTCATATTCAAAATAAGTTAATATTCAAAATCTGTATTAATAAATGTGCAATTTTTTTTTTTCCTGTCTGTAAGCAATGTGGTGTGTGTGCAGCTCTCTAAAGGGAAGTCCCACGGATACGAAATTTGTCACAAACAAAAAGAGTTAACCAGGATTAACCTCATCGCTTTAAAAGCGCCTGGGCGCAAGAAAAATTTGGGGATCCAAAACTGCTTACCAGAAGAATTTTATAAATGTTTTGTTAGTCTCTATAAGAGTAGTGGACTTAATTTTCTTTTCCAAAAGTATAAAAAAGGTTTATTAGTCTCTTCGGGGTCTTTTATAAGCACGAAGCCGGTTGCATTGCAGCGCAGAACTCACTTCTCTCCCACCTGCCTCAGTTATGGTGGGCCTCGGGTGAATACATTCTTGGCACTAAAAAGATTTAAAAATATCCAGACTTTTTTTTTTTTTTCAAAAGTCAATTAACTTATTTAATTTGATTTTTTCCGATTTTTTTTTTACTCGATTTTCGTACGCACTCCTTATGTTTTATCGTTCAGACGGCATTCCTTATAATTATTACAAAATTTACTGATAGTAAATTATCGATTTTTAGTGATTTTTTAAAGTAATTTTTGCAAATATATTTTTCTTTCTTTATTTTACTTATGAGCACCCTGAGTTTCAAAACTAGCCTTATCCAGGAAAGAAAATTTTGGTAGACTAAGTTTTACTCCCAAATTCCTAGTATATAAGGCAAGTTTTAAAATCAAAGCAATATTTTACAATGCCAGGTTACACATGATGAAACTAGTTTTGTTTCAGACTGTAGTATTTTTTCGGTGCCGGTTTACTTAACAGAACAGATAAATAGAGAAAACACGACTTTTTTTTTTTTTTTTTTTGGATAAGGCGAATTTTGAAACTTGCCTCCTTATATATACAGGGTGTCCCCGAATTCATGGGCCAATTTCTACGGGACACGTCAAAAAAGCAATGTGGGATCGGAAATGAAAAATTTTGGTGAAAAACAAGAAATGAGGAGGAAATGAAAACAAGCGTTTTATTGACATAACAAGTATAGTAAGGGCTCAAATGTGCGCCACCACCATTATTGATACATACCTGGCAGCGTCTAGCAAGTGATTGGCGTACCCTTTCGGAGGTTGAAGATGTCTCATCTATGAGACACCAGTTGACTCTGATGAGGACCTCATTGCAAGACTTTCAGTCGTGTCAACTTGTGAGACTTTAAGTCAAATATTCGCGAAACACTTGGAATCTACAAAAAGGTACGCGAGTCACTTGCTAGACGCTGCCAGTGGCAGATTTGAGAACTTATTGTAATTGTTGTGTAAATAAAACGCTCGTTTTCATTTCCTCCGCACTCAGGGCCGTGCGAAGCAGGGGGTGAAGGGGCACTCGTCCCGGGCAAATTCCCGGGCAAAAAATCAAATTGAGGGGCGCCAAATTTCTACTACAAACATAATTTTTCTTATTTTTTGTTAAAAACATTATATATTTATATATTGGGAACTTTTTCCCAACAAAAGCACGTTCATTTTTGTGTCAAAGTTATTTCAGTATCCCTTACCCTACACTCAAATACAAATTGCAAATGTGAATGCAGACTTCTTTCACTTCAAAATTTGTTTTAAAGTCTCTTTCGTTAACATTACCTTTTCTGAGTCTGTAATTTTTCTGTGTTTGTGACAAAAACATATACTCTCAAACTAGTACGGGGTTTCCTTCTGGAAATACAAAAGGGTTATAAACTGATACACTGTACTGTTAGATGCATGTTTTCTACACCCATTTCCCAGATTCCCTTTGCCAAAATATACGTGCAGTTTTCTCTTATCTTATTTAGTTGTATGGAGCTTCTGAATTAAAATTAAACATAAAGTTCTAAAATAAACGCGAAATATGTATTCCATAGAATTTATTTCTGTTTCTGCACCTTTTAATTCTGTGATACAAGTCACAAAGAAAAGGTGTGGGGGGAGGCGCCAAATTGAAACTTTGCCCCGAGCGCAGTTTTCTCTTCGCCACGGTGCTGTCCGCACTTCCACAAAACATTCATTTTCGACACCCCATTCCTATACCAAAATTGTTTCTTTATGTGTACTTTATCTTCCTTTACAGTTTGACCCATGAATTCGGGGGCAGCCTGTATATATTGCAATTTTTACTTGTATATCTTCAATTAACAGCATCGGGAAAGAAATTCTTTCCCGATGTTGATATAACCATGTGCAGATTATTCATTATGTAAGTTGGGTTTTTTTTTCCCGTTGAGATGAATTATCAAGTATTGAAGACGGAAAATATTAATAGTTTTAAGGACAGCTCATATGATTAAAAAAAAAGAAGAAAGAAAAATCATGCTTCAAGCATAGATTATAAAACCCTTTCCAACACATTCAGAAAACTGTAACAAAACTTCATACTATAATATGGTGAAATATAACGTCTAAATAAACAGTTTGGAAAACGCAAAAGAAAAGTTCATTTGAAAACTTAATATCAGCAATTACCGTCAATAGTTTTCTAAAATTTATTTCAATTAGGAAACTCATTGCACAGTTGAAAATTCCCCTTCAGCAAATTCCGCCAATGTACACGAGATCTTTTGTGCAGCCCTGTATATGATCTGTAGTATTTTATGTACAGCAAGTAATATGCAAAAAAAAAAAAAAAAAAAAAGCTAAATTTAAAAGCGCGTACCGCAACTGAAACTTCCAGCAATTATTACTAATAGATTGTACTGTACGGTAACCGAATTCTTTTGTGAGTCCCTGTAAATGAACGAGGAATTACATCCTATTCTGTATTAAACATCTTGCACTGTACCTCAGTGATACATATCAATTGCAATATTTTGAAGTAGTGTAAAATTATTAAAATACACCGCAAACTATTTTTTCTCCATAGACCGTAATGTAACGGAATTCTTTTGAATGGCCCTGTGAATGAACTATAAATACTACACTTTTCATTTTGAATATCGAACACCCCATATAAACCTCAACAACATATATCAACTGCATGACAATTCCAGTTTATTTATGCGACTTAGAGCACGGGCAGACAAGAGACAGACAAACCACACTCGTGCCGTGCAGATATCCGATTTTCATTTTTTTTTTCTACATAGTCAAGCCGGACCAGAACTGGACTTAATTGTCCTCAGGGTGTGTAGGGTGGACCCTGTGTTTTGTAAAAAAGATAATTGTGGTAATGAACTTCTGTTAACGGAATCTTTGGAAATATGCATTAAGGCAGCTCTCAAATTCACCGCTCAACATCGCGAAACTTTCTGACTCATTTTTAACTGTAAAGGCATAAAATTGAGAGGCCTGATTATTGAAGGGATTTGGAATTGAATAGCATTTTCCATTTTTGATAAATAAATTACTTATCGAGATATAAGAAATTCCTGCAGGTTTTTCTCCTTTCCCGTGCAATCGCTTCTGGAAATTCGATTCTAAGCGCTAACTTTGTCAGTATTTCCTCAAAGATATATTGCCTTTATCAAAAAATGGATAACGCTTTTCGATTACGCAGTTCCTGAATAAGAACACCTGCCAATCTTATGCGTTTCCGAAAAGAAATGAATTCAGAAGCGTGTCAGAAAATAGCTCCTTTAGATTTGAAGATACTCTTAATAAATGACGTAGAAATATTTTCACAACTCTACTTTTCGTTATACATCCAAAGTTGTGATGTTTTTAACCCTCCTTTTTTTCCTTTTATTCCAAACTACATTAATTTTTTAATGGATCCTTATTTGAATGTTGAAACGTCGAAGAATGTAAGTAATCATTAATGTTTCTATTGTGTATTTTCTGTTTTGCGAACATATAGTAATTTAAAAATATACTGTAAAATTACCTCATAAATATGTAGGCAGTATTCTTTAAAAGAATCTTAACTGCATGTTAAAGAAAAATCTGTGAGTCGGACCGGATCGGGTCTCATTTAATTGATTTTTACACGGGCCGGACCGGGTCTGTTTTCACTGATTTTTGTGCGGGCCGGGCTCGGGCCGAACTTTTAATTTTTACATCGGGCCTGTAAATTCCAGCCCGTGCATACGTCTAATGTGATCAATAGAATTTATACAAACACGTAACTATGCAAAAATTTAGTTAAAATTAAAAACGCAACCCAAAGTTGAAAAAGCGCTTCCTGCAATTATTACTCATTGACAGTTCTGAAAGGAAATTATTTTGTATGTCCCTGTAAATGAACGATAAATGCAATGCATACCATACTTTTCAGTGAACAACATATAGTGCGCCTCAGTGTTGTATATGAATTTCATTATGTTTAAAATAGTGCAACATCTTTAAAGTACACTGCTACCTGTTTTTCCCGTAGACCATTATTCAACAGAATTCCGTTGTGTGACTCTCTGAGTAAGTACTAAATGCTTTGCACTCTATTCTACAGAAAGCATATTTTAGTGCACTTCATAAATGCCTATCAATTTCATTTTAATATTTTGAATGGTGTAACATCATTAAAATGCAAATGATTTTTTTCCATTGACCGTGAGTAATGGAATACTTTTGACTGCCCCTGTAAACGAACTCTTAATGCTGCACACTTAATTTTGAATAGCGATCGTTCTATAGTAAACGTCAATAGCATATAAAAGTCACAGGGCAATCCTAGTATATTTACGTCAGTTAGAGTACGGACGGACGGCCAAACAAACCGAAGTCATGAACACTTTTCAACTATTTTGAAAAGTGTTGAAAAGTGCAAGGCCCGATTAGCAAGTTTCTGTGCCCAGGGCACTTTCAATTTTTCATGCACCTTTAAACTGGTTGATTTGCTGAGACTATTTTTTTTTTTTTTACATATTACACACGTATTCGAAATGTGTCAGCTCAAAAAATTAAGTTTTCCAGACAAAAAAAAAAGTGGTGAAAAGCGGTTCCAAGAATAAAAGTATTTTTTCTATTGTTTATTGAAATGTGCTTTTAACAATAGATTGAGACATATTTTTGTCATTTCATTGTATTTAATACTCAAATATCACATTTTTTTTTCTTTTCGAATAAATGTGCAATATGATAAAATTTAATGATTTGATACAATACACGAATTACTAGAAAAATAATAAGAAAAACAATTATTAGTGATGTTGTTGATATTAAATGATAAAACCAAGCTGATACTAAGTACAAACAAAAGCCCTAAAAGTATTAAAACAACTTCTATTTTAAACCTAATTATGAACTTTTTGTTTTCTTCTGAAACTACAGAAAAATAATAAGAAATATCATTTTTTAGAAAGCATACCATTTAATTTTTAGTGTTAATAAATAACTTCATCAGTTTTCGTACCCGAAATTTAATGCCCAGGCACGGGCCCCGGGTCCCCATGCGATAGCCAGGACCTAAAAAAGGGTCTTCATTTGACTGTGAGAGAGCTTGAGCCCCTGCATTCCATCAACTCTGACAATCGTTTTCTTTCTAACCCAATCCCAGTTATCCAGAAAAATGGAACAAGAGCTTTTGCGAAAAATCAAGACCTCTTAGAATTTTTCGAATAAGCGCGACAAGAAAAATAATTTCGCTGTCTGTCGTCAGCAAATGGTTGTGCGTCATAACTGTTTCAGTATTCTTATTCACTTGTTAAGTCATTACAGTTTCAAATTTCAATTACCACTACGCACGTTTCATCCCAAGACTCCAAAGTAGAGGCGTAGCCAAAAAGGTGCAAGGACTCTTCCCTTTGAAGATTTTCGATTGGCGAATTTTTTTCACCCTATATATGTGGAATGTATTCGGTCCTAAAACACTCCACATATATATATCTTAAAATAACAAATTTAATTATAAGTAATGTCCATCTATTTATAAAACTGTCACTTACATGATTTTAAATTACATTTGTCGTTTTTAAAGTTTTGACCGGATATGTTCTATAAAAGTGAAATTACAGGGTGTACGTCCACATTTCAGGAATTCATAAAAAATTAATAAATTAGAATATCGGAGAGCGTTGTCAAAGAGTGATATATTTCATGGAAAAAGAAAAAAAAAATACTTAAAACAGTCTCATAAATGTCTGACCAGTTTCTAAAATGTATTTTTCTTTTTTTGCCATATCGTAGTGTGGTTTGTATCAATGAGACTTGTCAAAGAGCGATATATTTTGTAGAAAAAGAAAAATATATATTCCAAAGAGTCTCATAAACGTCCGATCCCATTTCAAAAATTCATAAAAATTAACAAATTGTCATATCGTAGTGCATTTTGCGCAATAAGACTTTTCAAAGAGTGATATATTTCGTAGGAAAAAAACTTCAAAGAGTCTCGTAAAGGTCCAATCACATTTCAAAAAATTAATAAATTGTCATATCGGAGTGCAGTTTGCACCATAAGACTTATCAAAGAGTGATATATTTCCTAGAAAAAGAAAAAATACTTTAATGAGTCTGATAAAATGTCCGATTCCATTTCAAAAATTCATAAAAATATTAATAAATTGTCATGCCGGAGTGCAGTTTGCACTTCAAGACTTTTCAAAGAGTGATATATTTCGTAGAAAAGGGAAAAAAAAATACTTCAAAGAGTCTCATAAATGTCCAATCACATTTAAAAAATTAATAAATTTCCATATCGGAGTGCAGTTTGCACCATAAGACATGCCAAAGAGTGATATATTTCATAGAAAAAAAAATACTTTAAAGAGTCTGATAAATGTCTGATTCCATTTCAAAAATTCATTAAAAAAAATAATAATAATAAATTGTCATATCGGAGTGCACTTTTCACAATAAGGCTTTTCAAAAAGTGATATATTTCGTAGACAAGAAAAAAAACTTCAAAGAGTATCGTAAATGTCCAATCACATTTAAAAAATTAATAAATTGCCGTATCGGAGTGCAGTTTGCACCATAAGACTTGTCAAAGAGCTATATACGAAATATATTTCGTAGAAAAAGGAAAGAAGATACTTTAAAGAATCTCATAAATGCCCGATCCCATTTCAAAAATTCATAAAAAATTAACAAATTATCATATCGTAGTGCAGTTTTGCACTTCAAGACTTTTCAAAGACTGATATATTTTGTAGAAAAGAAAAAAAATACTTTAAAGAGTCTCATAAATGTCAAATCACATTTCAAAAATTAATAAATTGCCATATCGGAGTGCCGTTTGCACCATAAGACTTGTCAAAGAGTTATATATTTCGTGGAAAAAGAAAAAAAATACTTTAAAGAGTTTCATAAATTTCTAATCACATTTCAAAAATTCATAAAAAATTAAAAAATTGTTATATGGGCGATTCTCAAAAGGTGGGCACTGGACACACGTCATAACTTTAAGCCTTTCAAACATAACTTTAATTATCATTGACTTTTTTTTTTTTTTTTTTTTTTTTGTACACTAAGTTTTTAATTCTATTCAGAGACAGAAAATGACATAATTTATTGTAAAAGCTTTGTATAAATATCTTAAAATTTTATTATTTTATGCTAAAGAGGCCAATTTCGGACATTCATAACGTTAACTGCTCCAATGTACCACCAAGAAAAAGAGTTATAACTTTTTTCCAGGTGGTTCTAATGGTAAACAACGAATGCATAAAGGAAACGGATGATTTTTTGATAATTTCGTTAAAAGATGGCAGGCTGATTTATTGCTTTTTTGAAGATAAAAGGACTTTTCTATAAAGAATTTTTCTGTATTTTGTTATGTCCGAAAGTAACGTACGTAACAAAGCATTTGATTTTATTATTATTATTACTGGATAACAAAAAGTTAATTATACATATATATATATGTATACACATACAATTATAGGACACATTTACTACATTCTTAGTCTTAAGAATTTTTTAAATACTAAGAGCAACGTCCAAAATCTGTAACGTACGTGCGAAAAAATGTCCAAAATTTGTAACGTACACATCTGCTAATTAAATGCTTTAATCATTAATTTTCCAGAATAGTTGCTGTCTTTTAATGTTTGTGTATAATTTTGTAGACATACTATTAAAAATATTTATATATTATATTTATAGACAAAATTTAAAAAAATTGGCCTTAAATTTGAAAAATTTAAAAATTACATATAGTTAGCGTTTAATGATCCCACCTTTTGAGAATCTCCCATATCGAAGTGTGATTTGTATTAGTCTAATAAAATTTTTGGGCCGAAAAACCCCCTAAAAGATATTTTTTTCTTTTCTTCTTTTTACACAAAAAATTCAACCAATTGACAAGTCTTATGGTGTAAACTGCGCATTCCGATATGGCAATTTATTCATTTTTAGTGTGCCCAAGAAATCAAGAAATTTTTATAATTATTTAATTTAAACCTTTTACAATAAAAATTTTTGAAGATTTCTATATCATTCACTTGTTTAAAGCCAATTCTCCCGTATATGGGCTGCTGAATGAAAATACAGTAGAACCTCGATTATCCGAAGTAATTGGGCCCCACCATCTTTCGGAAAATCGAAATTTTCGGATAATCGAGAATGATTCAATTTTAAGATTAAGGAGAAATATATGCAATATTTCTTATCATGGTAAAAAGTTCTTAAGGCTGTTCTCAAATCAAAAAGGGTAACTTCTTGACATAAGTTTTTATTTATTTTTGTTCGAAAATGCATTAAACTAGCTGGTGTTGTTGTTCAAAAACTATGTCGTCGAGCTGTTTTTTCCATTTTTTTTTTTTGCAAACGCAATAGATCTTTCAGAAAATAGCTTCAAAATGGACGTTTTGAACCGAATTAGAAAAATCACTCAAGAGCGGGCGGAAAACGAGTTTGTCATGTGATCGAAAACGCTTATAACTCAATGGGTAATTGGTGGATCAAAAAATGGAAAAAACAGTTCGACTCCAAATCGTTTTCATGGCCAGGCTTTCCAGTTTTATGTCTTTCCGTTAAAAAATGAATTTGTAAATATGTCAGAACGTTTTACGCTTGTTGAGCAGAGCAGTTAAGAACAGCCTTAATAAAAAATAAAGCAATAGCAAAATAGAAACAAGAATAAATTAGCTGGATGAAAAAGTTCGACCAGATTCGTCCGGGATAGCTCAGATGGCAGAGCACTGGCGGCTTCAGCCGGAGGTCCCGGGTTCGAATCCTGGTCCGGACATTTTTCGCCCAGTTGGAAATTTACATCTAATAAATTACCTGAATTTTAATTTTGAAATCAAGTACCTTTTACATATATTGCACATAGGGATTTAAAAAAATGTTTTGTTTGTCGAAGTTTCAATTGCCTTTTCTTTGAAGCTTTATCAAGGAGTTTTTTAATATTATTAGTTCACCAATATTTCTGCTGCTCCAGCCATGCGAAACCTTTTGTAAAATATTCAATAGCGGATTTCAGAATTGCTAATTTGTTTGTTTTATTCGTTCCACTCCGCAGCTTAAAGGTGGCTCAAGTTAAATTCAAAAGAATTCTAAGAAAGGGTATCGAATATATTCATATGTACTCGTAGTTCAGAGAGCTTTCACACAAGGAATATGATAGTTTAAAATAATAAAAAATAATAATAATAAAAAGCTTTGAAAATAGATTTCAGTTAACCGAGAGTTCCGGTTAAGAGTTTCGGATAAAAGAGGCTTTACTGTAATAAGAAAAAAATTTATCAATAAAATCTGCAGATGAGGCATATATCTTCCCAGCATTACGTATAGAAAACAGGTTGCTTAATTAAGATTATTATAAAACATTTATAAGAAAAATGCATGTATTACTAGAGAGCAGGTGCAGTTGAGGTAAATTTTAAAAGTTTTCTCTGGTGTAGCTGGTGTTGCTTAATGAAAATAATTATAAAAACAATATACTCCCTCTGTCCCAAATTAGTTGCTACATTTGATTCTTTTCTACTGATTTTGATGCTGATGATTTTATGATTTTGTTTGAACATTTTTCAGAGATTTCAGGGTGCTATGCTATCAATCAACAATATTTACTTGCCAAGCATTCCCTCCGTCTCTCTTTATATAAGTACCAAATTAGTTTAAAAAATCCAGGGTTCGCACGCTCTTAAGCCACACCCCATTTTGTAAGGGTTCTTCCACCAGTAATCACACAAATCTACCTTCTAGCTAATGAATCGTTAATTCTTTAGGAAGAAAATGATCTTTATGGTATACTGGTCGTAGTGCTCGTACAAAATGATGTCGATCTACTAAACTGCATCGGAAGTTATTTATGACTCCACCCACTTGAAATGTAGCAACTACTTTAGGACAAAATTTTAGACCTAAATGTCGCAACTAATATGGGACAGAGGGAGTATAATATAAAATAGCTGTATCAATAAAATTTGCAAATGAGGAAAATTGTTAGTGTTTTTTTTTTTTTTTTTTTTTTCAATACTGCATAGTGAAGGAACTTCTGGATAAAATTAGTCGCAGCAAGTACAGTAGTACCTTTACATTCGCGAGGGTTAGATTTTCGGAAATCTCCGCGAATGTCAAAACCACAAATGTTGAGACTATCTTCCCATGCATAAAAGGGGGTTAGATTTTATAATTTTTTTTTAATTGAAAAAAGCAATTGAGCCGTAAAAATATATTTATTAAGCATATTTATTAAAAAGCATATCATATAAGCATATTTATTAAATGTATTTATTAAAAAGTACATGACTGTAAATAAATTTGAATAATTATAAACGTATTGTACAAAGCTTAGTTGCTAGTTTATAACAAAAAAAAAAAAAAAAAAATATTGATATAGGATTGTTTGGAAGAACATATCTTTTGTTTATGAATTTCCATGTAAGGAAAAGTTTTGGCCTCGATTTCTATTTTAAATTTAAGACTACTCACCAGTGAAGGTTCGCATTCTATTGCTTTCTCAATAAGTTATTGTTGAAGCTTTAAAATTTCCCATACAATTTCTGCAGAAAAATTTTCCCTTACAATAAAAAAAATAGGATTTTTTTATTTTTAGCACCAAGTCATGTTTCGGGTTTCTCGGAATTACTGACCTACTAGCAGGGATGACCGAGCTAAGCTCTGTCAAAATTAGCCTTGTGTTCGATTCGATATTTTATACTCACTGTATCATTCTTGCTGTGTAGATACAATTGGCATGATCCTGAGACATAGTGACCCAAAATGACCCACTAACCGAATTTTTTCGAGCATGCGGCCTAACCAATGCTCTTCTCGAAGCCTAATACGATAAAATACAAAATTTAGTCAAAATCGTTAAAGTCGTTTTATAGATAAAATTAGCTTAACCCACGGTAACCCAAAAGGAGTACACGACATTTCGGTCCCGCCATTTCGGTCCTTAGCCATTTCGGTCCCTTGTCGTTTCGGTGCCCACCACCTTATAACTCGTATATTAATTGTCGTGGACCGTCAAACGCTGTAATTTAAACATTATTTGGGCCCTTTTTAATTTTTTTTATCACCCCCCCCCCCCCCCCAAAATTAAAAAAAAAGAAAAAAGGCTGAATATAACAGTCCGATAAATTTAAATTTTTATAACTCCTGATAATGAAATCACAGCGAGCTGAAAATTTGTTTGATTGAACAATGTGATATAATTTTACAGGAGTTATTGTCTTTTTATTATTATTATTTAACAAAATGGATTTTTTAAGCTTTATTATTTGTTATTAATATTAGGTATTTTATATATACTATAAACTGCCATAGATGATGTTTTGGTTGTTTTCATACATTTTTTAGAACCTTTAAATTATCATCATTAATTAAATAATTTAAAAAACTGTGCTTATTTTTTCTCCTTCTTCAAATTAGATTAATTATAAATGTCTTCAATAATTCAATTGGACACTTATAAGCTATTATAGGTAAATATTTCCTCAAATTATCCTTCTACATCCTCTCTTTTAATAATTCAGAAATGAGATGCATTTATTGAAGCACAAACATTTAATTTTTCTTATTATTTTTATAATACAAAGTTATAATTTTGTTTTCTTAAGTTACTTTACCATTATAAACATTGGGAAAACAATAGTGATTTGGTAATTAGGTGTGCTAGGAAAAATATTTTGTTGTCAGAAAACCCCGCCCACCGCTTCATTTTTTTAAAAATAATTATTGGTTGCATTTTTTTTTAACAGTCCTCTCACCCATTGAAGACAATTTTTGGGAGCTAATTTTATTGAAACTCGGCCTATTTCTTTGTAATAAGACGATTACTTTTAATTTTATGTAATAGTATAAGTATTATTTTAATTAATTTTATTTTCAATTTTTAACCGACAAAACTAAGTTTTTTTGTATTTGTCGTTTATTTATTGATTTTTAATACTACCCTTTTCTGCCCACTTTCCCAGAAAAAAAGTAATAATTTTTATTTTAGTTTTATTATTAATTATATTAATGGTTTTAAATTTCGGTGACTTTAAATATGAAATAAATAAACATGTAAAAGATAAATTTCAGTTTATAACTACTATATGATAAATTGAATATAAAATATATTATGTATTGAGTTATTTTAAAGTAAAAAAAAATGTAATGTATAGGTATTAATAATGTTATTAATTTAATAAATTAAGGATACATTAAATAAAAAATATATTTAATAAAATATTAATTTAATTTTGATACTAAAATTTCTAACTTTTTTGAGAATTAATTAATAGCACTTGTTAGTAGCAATTATTAATAGCACTTAAAGTTTTTATTCAAAATTTTTAATTTATTATTTCCAAAAAATAAAATAGGAATTTTTTGAAAAATCAGTCAAAAAAATAAAGTCTAAGTAATAATTAATTAATTAATTAAACATAATAATAATAATAATAATAATAATAATAATAATAATAATAATAATGATAATAATAATAATGCAACATTGTACAAATACGTAAAAATATCTTTTAACAGTGTTAGGTGACATTATGCAGATTTTAATTTTTTAAGTACAGTTATAATTTACAATTCGCAAAAAGCAAGATATTATTAATTAATTATAATTAAAGAGAAAAATAATATTATAAGCTAACTAATAAATAAATAAACAACATGTTTATCTTCAGAATCCTTATCATTTTTATACATCCTAATGAAGTTAATGACATTATAGTAACCGAAAATTTAAAAAAAATGTATTTGCATTTACCCTATAAAAACTATTATATAGTTCATGTAATAGTTTTTAAACAAGCAATTGATAAATTAGTTATCTAAACAATTAATAATTAAAACAATTTTGAATTGATAAATATGTTTAATAAAAACAATTTAATTTTTGAGAATTTTTTTACTTAACAATATAACTATGAGTGTTTTCAATTTTTCTAAGATGATATTAATCAATTAATAAAATACAGTATGATATTAAACAAATAACAAATCAAAATCCGGGCCGGGATTTTTTAAAACTTTTTTGATGTTAGTGTTGGTACATAATTTGAAAGCAGGTAAATACTATTATCCCCTGATTAGTGAAAATTCTGCATGCCAATCAATTGTCAACGCCCATCTTTACGGCAAGGAAACCCATCCTTTTTAACCCTTTCACCATTTATTCACAATAGGAGATCAAGGGCGGATCCAGCCTTCCAGTTAGGGGAGGGGGGGGGGGGGTCATGACTCTTTTTTTTTTTTTTTTTGTAGGAGGGAGGTCTACATCACTTCAGGATCAGTTTGCATATGGAAGGCTATTCCCAAATTACAATTGACGATTTTTCTGATACTTTCGCAAATTTATTTCCATTTGTAAATACAAAAAAATTGCATTAGTATTCTCAAAAATATATAAATTATAGATTTCATTCAGATACCAAGAAATTAAAATGTTTTCCGTTTTCGTATAAAGGCAAAGAATGATTCAGAAATGTTGTCAAAGTTAACCAATTTTTAGGACTTGATAGCCACAGAAATGTCGTCATGGGGGAGCAATTAGCAGCCGCGTCCGGACATTCAGTTTAAAATGCCCAAGTTTTATGGGATTTTTCGAAAGATTCTTTGTTTTTATTGAAAAATGGAAAATACTTTCTGAATACGTGCACTTGCAAATTTCTTGAGATTAAAAATAATTTCACGGATGTGTTAGAAATTACCTAATTTCAATTTGAGACTTTAAAGAGTTAGAAAGATTCATATTGTTGAGCGGGAGAAAAATTGAAAGAGTTTAATATATATTTCATTTTAAAAATGATTTTTAGCATTGTTTTGTTCAAGACAGGGGACGAGAGGGAGGGTCATGATCTCCGTGACCACCTCCCTCTTGGATCAGCCATTTGGGGGGGGGGGGGGAGGGTAGAACAATGCTATGAGGTAAGAAAATTTGATCTCAACTTGAAGGAAAGATCGTCCTCTTGCATGTTGTCCCTTTTTTTTTAAAGCCATTAAAGATGAAAAATGCCGTGTGGCCACAAAAAAGCGCCGGCTGACTAGAACAAAGAGAGCGCGAGTAGAATAATTCTTCTATCTGGAGCTTTATTTAGCATAATTAAATGGGGGAAGTCAGGACATCTACACTTGACACACACACACACATATATATATATATATATATGTGTGTGTGTGTGTGTGTGTGTGTTATATAAAATTTTTTACTTTTACTATTCATTTAAATTATTCTAAATTGCCGGCCTATTCATTATTTCCTTTATTTTAATACGCTCTATTATTTATTTCTAATTAAATTCCTATATTTTTAAAACGCGTATCTTAATAATAGATTTATTCCAAAACGTAATCTAAACTTTTAATCCCTTCATTAATTTTTATCGTCTACCAAACTGTAAAATTCTGAACGCAGTTATTTATTTTTCGAATGTTTATCAAAGCCATTTTTACATTTTTATTTTATTTCATCTCATTTTCCCGCCCGCTAGGAGACAGCCTTTTCACATCGAAATCCGTCCATTAGCGGCGTCGGGATTCTTTCCTGTGACGTTTCTTGATCGCTCTCCATTGGCTAAGTGGCGGATCCCAGTTTCACTTCGAAGCTCGTTCGTGATTTGGTTGGGTTAGCCTGAAGTTTCCATTTCAATCGGATTTTCTCCGCGCATCCTAATAAATAGTTCGAGCATGAGCTCAGAACAAGATTTTTGTGCTGTTTGATTGTTTACATAACCTGTTACCCGGTGTCCTAAGCCATGTAGAATAATCATTTCGTGAATTAACATCTATTTCGCATGAGTAACTAGTTTATGCTCGAGCGGAATGCTCTGATTTCTCATCCTGTGGGAATTGTTTAGTGTTGGTATGTTCTGATGGAATAAACAGTTTTCCTATGCCTACGTTTCCATGTGTTTAATTGCGAAAACCTCCGATTTCTTCATACGCCTTTTTTCACCACTCACGCGGCCTAACCTGCCTTGTCTTCTTCATGAATAAATGATTGATTGGACTCTACAAATATTAACATCGCTCTACAGGTGCTAAATTTTCACAGAGTTGACACCTTCACTAGCAATGCTTGTGCTAAGTGGTAGGATTGCTATACAACATCACCAACGGCTGAGTAAAATGTGGTACGAATCCAGTAATATGAAATAAAAAGCACTACATGATATTTCGACGTAACCTATTAAATCGTTTCGTAATATATATATATACAGTAAACTCTGTCTAAGGCGGAATCGGTTGGGACTGAGAAAATTTTCCGTGGTAGACAATATTCCGGCTTATGCAAAACAGCTCCCACCTCCCCCTCAAAAAAAAAAAAAATCTCGATTTTCGATTATTTTTTATTGATTTTCCTGACTCGAAAATCGATTGAAAACTGAAGTTCTGAAAAATCCTTTGTCTTTATAGGTAAATGAGAAACGCTATTCAATTTTTTAGCACTGCTGTAATACATGCGAATTGGCGCATGCTCACACAGGTAAGTTAGAAACAAAAACATGCATATTGTTGGTTATATATGATTTTACACACAAAAAGTAATAAACTTCGAGAATGAGACAGAACGCTATAATTTTGAATTTGAGTACAACCTTAAAATATAAAATATTGTACTTTAGAAAATATGTATTTTCATAAATTTGCATTCTACTACAAATAATAACTTTTAAATGCAATTTTGTATAAGAAAAAATGTCATAAGCAAGAATTCCTTTAAATTTAAACAGTTTCTGCTCGTTTAAATTAACTTTTTCAAAGTGTTACGGAATTTAATTGACATCCTTGACATTGAGTATTTGACTAAACAGTTTTAAAGTTTCATGAATCAAAGGCATTTTATTTTTAAAATATCATTTTTTCCGCCTTATGCAAAATTTTCGTTTCGGTGGGACCTTAAAATCCTTTCCGTTTCCGCGTTAGACAGATTCCGCCTTATGCAGCATGAGTTAATGTAATTTTCTATGAGTTCGCCGGGACTTGAAGAATTTTCCGCGGTAGACAGATTTCCGGCTTGCACAGAGTCCGCCTTAGGCAGAATTTACTGTATATATAATATTCTTTTGAATGAATAACATATAGATATCAAGAAAAGCCAAATATGTTTTCTAAATTTCCAAATTTCTTCATTGTGATATAATTATAAAATTTCTTAATTTAAAATGAAATTTTACGTAAAAGTGATTCACTATACATTACTATTTTGAGATTCTATGTTATTTTTTTATATTTTCATTTTTATTTTTTATTTGTCATATTAAAACATGTAGGCTGCTTTAATTTTAAGTATATGAGTCAAATAAACAACAAAGAAATATTTGAAGTACAGAATTAATTTTAAATACGAAAAGAATATTTTATGACATTAGAAATTTTAACCTTTGTATCCAACTTTACAGAAAAGTCATTTCTTTAACACTCTTTCTAGCGGTGTCATATGACACCTTTTTAAAATTTTGATTTATATTTATTGTGCTCGTAGTTTTTGAATGTAATAAGCATATAAAAGTCTTAAATGTATTAAAAAGGATTTGTAATTGTTGCAATTTAAAAATTAAAAATCTTTTTAAACTTGTCATTCGACACCGGTAGAAATAGCGGTAATATTATTGTTACATGTAAAAAGATTAATGCAAACTTTTAAATAGTTTTTTAAAAAATGGTAAATTAAAATAATTATTAAAATAAAATAAAATGTTCTAGTCTGTTTCGGTGCAGAATTTAAAAAATAATGTGTCTTTATCACAATTCCATGTTAAGAACCCCCTTTTTAAAAAATATGTAAAATGCAATACATCTAAAATTGATGCGCCGTTAAATAATAGGATAAAATAAAGATTTATAAAAATATTTGCAGATTTTTTTCATTATTAATCACATAGTGTGCAAATTATATACAACTGAATATGTGCATTTTCGCATGGGCATTTGCATATGAAAATTTAAGTTCGACTTATAAATGTTTTTAAATTGTCTGGACTTTATATTTATGATAGACTAAAATATGAGGAGCTTCTATAAAGAATCCACAGAACTCTTCCTTCCCCAACTCCTGAAAACGATTACTTCTTAACATATGAAATTTGCATGGGGTGCTACAATTTGATTGCGAGTTATAAGTGTTTGCGGTTTTCGGGCCCTTATATTCGGGTTATACTAAAATTTAGGGTTCAGTTAAAAAATCCTATAATGTCCCTCCTTTTATAAAGATTAAGTTTACAGTACAAAATATGAGTGTTTTGCGATAATTATAGATCGAGTTATTAATGTTTTAATTTATTAGGACCTTATACTTATGATACACTAAAATATAGAAAAAGTCAACAGAGCCCCCCCCCCCCAACCCTGCTTTTTAAAACGATTATGATTATCATACAAAATATGAGTGTCTTGCGATAATTATAGATCGAGTTATAAATGTTTTAATTTATCAGGACCTTATACTTCAGATACACTAAAATATAGAAAAAGTCAACAGAGGACCCCCCCCCCCTGCTTTATAAAACGATTATGATTATCATAGGAAATTTGTGTGGGCTGCGACAATTTTGATCTGTGTGATTAGTGTTTGCGTTTTCGAGTCCGTATATTCGGGTTATACTAAAATTTAGGGAGTTCAGTTAAAAAATCCGATAATGTCCCTCCTTTTATAAAGATTACGTTTACCATACAAAATATGAGTGTTTTGGGATAATTATAGATAGAGTTATAAATGTTTTAATTTATCAGGACCTTATACTTATGATACACTAAAATATAGAAAATATCAATCCCCTCCCCTTGTTTTTTAAAATGATTACCATATGAAATTTGTGTGAGCTGTTACTAAAATTTTAAGGCCTTTATTTAAAAAACCCTACAATGTCCCCTATAAAATTGTCACCTATTTCAAGTGCACAAAATTTCAGCTTGCTGGAGAAGGGACCGAAATGGCAAGGGACCGAAATGGCTAGGGACCGAAATGGCCAGGGACCGAAATAGCAAGGGACCGAAATGTCTTGGGACCGAAATGATTCGGGAGCGAAATGACTCGGGAGCGAAATGTCTTGGGACCGAAACGTCCTGCTTCCACTCAAAAGGGACCCACTAATAAATTTATCGAACATGTGACCTATCCCAATGGTCTTCTCGTCCTGGGAAACGATGTAATAAAAAAATTTGTCAAAATCGTTTGAGGCGTTTTTTAGATACAATTAGCTTGACCCACAGTGACCCAAAAATGACCCACCAATCGAGTTTTCTCGAACATATGTCTTAGCCCACATGTCTTCTCATGCTCAGAAACGGTATAATACAAAATTTCGTCAAAATTGTTTGAGTCGTTTTTTAGATAAAATTAGCTTGACCCGAAGTGACCCAAAAATGACCCACTAATCGAAATTTCTCGAACATATGACCTAGCCCAATAGCTTTCTCGTGCCCCAAAACGGTTGGATATAAAATTTAGTCAAAATCGACTGAGCCGTTTTTTCGATAGCTTGACCTTGGCCCATTATGACCCAAAATGGCCCACTAATCGAATTCTCTCGAACACATGACCTAAGCTCGGGCAAAATTAGCCTTGTGTTCAATTCGATATTTTATACGCACTCTATCATTCTTGCTGTTTAGATACAATTGGCATGATCCTGAGACATAGTGACCCAAAATGACCCACTAACCGAATTTTTTCGAACATGCGGCCTAACCAGTGCTCTTCTCGAACCCGAATACGATAAAGTACAAAATTTAGTCAAAATCGTTAAAGTCCTTTTATAGATAAAATTAGCTTAACCCACGTAACCAATGGTCTTCTCGTGCCCGAAAATGGTAAAATGCAAAATTTAGTCACAACCGTTAGAGCCGTTTTTAAGATAAAATTTACATACACAGACATACACACTAGGGTGGTTCAAAAAAAATTTTTTTTTCGAGGTAAAGACCAAGACACCCCCTACTTTTTTTACATTTATCCATAGTATCACTCTCCTAAAATTGTAGTTGTTTACACCTACAAGAAGGTGGCGCTCAATGACCCTTCATTTTGACACTTTTTAGTAATTTTGCATAATATTTTAGTTTTAGATTGATGATATTATATGTTTAAAATACATAATTTTTAAACAAAAGCTCATCTTTTTTAACCTTTCATAATTCTTAGTACATAATATGAAGTTTAGTTGAAGTATTTGGCAACAGTTTTTCAATATCATGCATCTGACACACACTTCTGACACAAGAAGCCGCCATTTTGTAAACAAGGGCCCTTTTTGACATTAGCCCTGCTGATGCTTTGATTCTAATAAAAATAATAGACGATTGTGATTTCCTTATAGTTAAACGAAATAGACTCAAAATATATTTGAGTAATGAAGATAACGAATTTATTTTAAAAAAGCAAGAGAGAATTCTTAAAAGGAAAAAAAACAGGAATAACGACGAAAAGAAAAAGTCATAGATGTGGATACTTCATCAACAGCTGTTTGTGTTTATTCAATGGCTGATTCGAAAAACTAAGATTCCACTTCCCAATCAGATGTTGATGATGATTTTTTCCGAATATAAAAAAAAAAAAAACTTTATTTAAAATCCTGAAATGAAACAAGATCTGTTCACATCCCATGTTACTGGTGCTTTAGATCGTAACAAGACATCTGATTGTGAAGATCTGCATTTGATCGCTCCAATTGTATCAGCTCTGGGGCATGATTTTTGTACACTTCCTCCTTCAAGAAGCACCATACAACGATTAAGAAATAAACTAGGAAATAACATGATGAGTCAGCAATTCGTGATTTCGAAACCAGATTGTCCTCCAGTTTTCCATTAGGACTGCAAAATTTTACCTCAATATTTTGCATTAGGAAAGGTTGGTCGGTTGCCAGTGCTTGTTTCGGGAGCTGGTACAGAAAAGCTACTTAGTAGTCGAGTGGCAGTGAAACAGCAGAAAATATCGTGAATTCTAATTCTTAAACTATTACATGAATTGCGTATAGAGGAAAACATTCAAGGTTTATGTTTTGACACTACGAGAGTAAACACTGGTTATGTAAAAGGAGTATGAATTTGTTTGACATTTTTTTTTTTTTTTTTTTTTTTGCCTTGAACTATTGTTGTTAGCCTGCCGACACCATGTCACGGAATTAATCTTGGCAAAGGCTTTTAGTTTGTGCTTTGGACCATACAATTTCTTAGAAATTCCACTCTTCAACCGATTTTAAAATGTTTGGCAAGGAAGTGACCAGAAAAATTTCCGGATACAGTATTGAAAAAAATGTACTAAAGATTTTAAAGATTCTTTTATCTGAAGATAAATCTGTGGTCATTAGAGATGACTGAGTTGACACTTGCTATTTTGGGAAATCCACCATATGAAATCCATTGGAAAGGTGCTATTCATCATGCTCGGTGGATGGCTAAACTCCTGTACCCTTTCAAAATCTTTCTCTTCCGAGATCATCCAGAAGTTTCCCATCTAACTAAGAAGGAAGAAATGCAACTCCAACATTTTGTGAAGCTCAGTGCTTTTCTCTACAGCAAAGCATGGATAGAATATACATTTGCAGCTGAAGCTCCTGTAGTTTACATGCAATTATGGAAAGACCTGAGAAAATATGAGACTATTGACATTGGACTAGGAGTAAGGAAAGACTTAAAAATCACATGTGGTACCTTTCAGATGAATTGGTTGGTCTTGCCCTATTTTACAGTACCAACAAAAGAGAAAGCAAAAATTATTGCAGGAATGAACAATGCAAGATGTAAAAGGGCAATGAAATTTATTGAAAGATTATGCAGATTATTGCCTTGGAGATTTTGCAACAAAAAGAACTGTTGAACTCTTTTCTAGTTTGAATATTGATGACTTTTCTACAACTTTCACCTGAAGAATGGAAGAATAATGTCAATTATTAAAATGGCAGAAACTATGTAAAACGACTAAGAGTGGTCAACGATACTGCTGAGAGAGGTGTTCAGATGATTCAACAATTCAAAAAACTTTTAACAAATGATGAGGATGATAAGCAGTTTCTTTTGCAAGACGTTGAAGCAAATAGGACCTTCCCTATCAAGGACAACAAAAATATCAGTTGTTAATATTGTTTCAAAAAAGTAAATATAAAAATCTGTTAATGTTAACTATTTTGATAGCTTTTAACAATATTATAAGTATATAAATAACAGATATATTTAAATAATTTAGTTTTTACCTAAAATTTTAGAAAATTCAATTACAAATGCTAAATATGCCCAAAAGTCAAAAGTAGACAGTCATTGAGCATAGTCTTTTATTTGGAGTAGGACATTGAAACTTTGCCAGAATAATGGTATGGGCTGATGTAAAAAAATAAGGGGGTGTCCTGGTCTGTACAAGAAAGTTTATTTTTTTCCCATAGGTTTGTGAACCACCCTGATACACACACACATACATACAATTTTTACTCGTATTATAATGTAAGATATTCTGCCTCAATATAAGAGCTGAAATTCTTGAAACTTAGGTTATACAGTATATTGCAGCTGTGTCAAATAGTTTACGGAATTGGTAAAACAAAGCAAGTTTACTTTGTAAAAAAATATTCTTTACAAAACAAAATTCTCGAATAACCAGGGTAAGTATTAGCGGATGTTGAAATGTTCTTAATATTTTATTTCGCGAATAATCAAAACTCGCAAATCATAAATCCGCGAGTGTTAAGGGATTACTGTATATACGAAAACTGCCGTATTGTTAGTTATGATTTATGCTTCTGATTACCTGAGATTAGTAATTAATTTAATTTTAAGTCTGTAGAGCACTTAAAATGAAAATAAACTCGCAATGCATATCACAATATCTGAGATTATTCACTCAGCAATATATAATTTGTGCGTAATACGAAAAATAACATTCTGTCTTAACTGCAGATTTTTTTTTTGTACATCTTTACTGTTTGGGGACAAATTTTACTTCTAAAAATAGTATTTATTAACCTTAATTATCAACGAGATGCAAAAATGAAATCTGCCAATAAAGCAATTTTCTTCCCATTTTAGCTCGCAGGCTAAATGACAGGCGGGCACATAAGCCTGAGAGATTATGTATGTGCCCACCGGTTCTGTATGTACGTACGTAACGCGATAACTTTTGATAGAAATATCCGATTTGCTTCAATTTTTTTTTCTAGGTTCATTCCGGTAAGGCGCTTCCCTGATTAGTTTCTGGCGTTCATTTGTTAAGGATGAAGGGGAAAAGAGGGGCTCGTCCCCCCTTAATTTAGATAAATGGGTTTTTCATGCAGAAATATTCGATTTGCTCTATTTGGTATTCCGGTTTATTATGATAAGGTGCTTCCCTGATTAGATTTGGAAGCTCATTACTTAAGTATAAAGGGGGAAAGGGGAGCTCCGCCCCCTTAATTTAGATAAATGGGTTTTTCATGTAGAATTATTCGATTTGCGCCAAATTTGGTATACCGGTTATTATGTTAAGGAGCTGCCTTGATTGGATTTGGAGGTTCAGATTTGGGGATGCATGTCTTTTAACGGAGTTGGCGAAATGACCTTTATTGAAGGCAATATGAATGCTAAACAATATATTAATATATTGCGAGATCATTTATCTAATAGTGCTCTGAAATTAGGAATCTCTAATTCATATTATTTCCAACAGGATAACGATCCGAAACACACTGCATATATTTCGAGGTTATGGTTCCTTTATAATGTAAAAAATCAATTGAAAACGCCACCACAATCACCAGAACTCAATCCGATTGAAAATTTATGGCATATTTTGGATGTGAAAATAAGGAAAAAGAAAATTTCTAACAAATCAGAACTTAAGCAAGCTCTTAGGGAAGAATGGCTACAAAGCAGCAGTGAAATATGTCAGAAATTAATAGAATCAATGCCCAGACGATTACAAGCTGTAATTGAAGCAAAGAGCATGCATACTAAATATTAGCACAGTTTTTAACTTATAAATAATTCCTCTAGTTCTATTTTTATTGCTAGTGTGCAAATATTTTTTGGCAGTACAAATGCTACTTTTTTATGTTTTCATATTTTAAATATAATTATTAAGTCAGATATTAAATATGTTTATTTGTTTTGTAAAAAGTGTTGGTATTTTTGATTCTTAGTTGCTTTTTATTTATTTATACATATGCTACAACAAATTTACCTGGTGTGCAAACACTTTTTTTGCTCACTGTATTTGATTATGAAATGGATTTTAGATAAAATCTTATTTATACTTAATTTCAAAATTTAAATTTTGAAAACAGATATCAATAACATTTTAGCCTAAACTCCCCTCAGTATTTTCATTTTAACTTACAGCTAATGTTTAGAAGTTATATTTTAATATGGAATCCTCCATAAGTCACTGGAAAACATCCAATTTACCATGTAAGACCACTCAAAAGACATTTTGTAAATTGTAACACATACTAGTGTCTGGAAATTACCCCGAAGGCTGTCTAATAATTACTCAGGTGTTTCTGAAAAGCTTAAAAAATTCTATTTTCGGCCAGATGGACATCCAAATAATGTTGATTCTTCGTTTTTAGAAAGATAACATACCCTAGTATCGAAACAAGAAGTAGCACTTGTGCTAGTGTAGCTACCGTACTAGTGTACCTGTGAAATTGAAATTTTAAATCGGTGAAGCAAAAAATTAAAGATTAATTTTTTTATAGCATTTAAGAAATTAATTTTGTGCAAGACAGAAAAAGCTATTTGTTACTAAAAAAATACTAATTGAAAATGAAAATAGTCGATTTAATTAAAAAATAAACTAATTTGGCCAGATTCCAATTACTGTGCGAGTATTACGGCTGTCTGTTAATTACCCCAGCTTCTTCTGTCTAAAAAATACCCCAGGCCACCCTATAGTTATAACAGTAACCATTAAGGATATTTGGCGATGTAACACGCGGCCGGTTATCAGGAAAATGCCTTAAAATTAATTTATTGATTTAAAATTATGTTGTAAAAATATAAAAATGTTGTATTGCCATCGATCAAAAACATACCTGTATCCCTAAATTTTATAAATTTGGACTATCAGTAAGTGAATTAAAAATAGAATGCAAAATTCCATTTTTCCATACAAAAACCAAATTTAAGTGAAAAAGTGTTTAAAAAAAAATAAAATAAATATAAAAACTAAGCTAGGGGTAAATGTTGTGTATTTGCCTCCGAAAACTTAATTAACAAGGATAAAGTTAGCCATACAGAATCACGTTTATTGTAACGAGTTGCTACCCGTCGAAATTCGACGTACTAAAATGTTTGAAAGGAACTGTCAGATCGAAATTATAATAAACCTACAAAAATAATTACAACGAAAAAATCATTTTACATTGTTTGTCTAACTCTTAAAACAAATAATATTTTAAACCCAAAATTACCAAAATATTATTTCTACAAACTTCAACTGCTTAAATTATTGAAAAATTAAACTGTATTAGATTCCGTAATCAAGATGAGTAATTATGATGAAGTTATCGATGGAGCTCTTATGTTTGTTTTTACGGGATGAAAAATCAGTAAAAAGGATTTCGCTTTGTCACATCATAAAATGTTCCCCCATAAAATCTAAACTGTACGTTATTTTCACATTCTCGTAATTTACATACGCACCACTCAAATTCACAATTTGAAAGTATTTTAACGCGCAAAAGAATAGATTATTAATGAATGCATTTCCAAAGTTAAAGTCACGTTTGTCCGATACAACTTTTCATGTGAACATTCGCACAAACCTTAAGTTCTAATCTTAGTACCCGCGAAAAAAAATTTCAAAAATTTGACTTTAGTTGTCATAGTATTCGTCATTTATAGTATTGGTCAAATATTTAGTTTTATCAAAAAAAAAAAAAAAAAATGATCGTTTTGTTTTAAATATATCATTTTTACTCAATGAACCATTTTGCCGAGCGCCTCAAACTCATTTATCAGCGTAATGTAAAAATATTAAAATGTAGCTGATTTATGAAGAAGAATGCGTGTTTTATTTAATGTCTGACATCATTTTCTGTTCAAAAATTATAAAAAAGTTACTTTTATTTGTAATGTGAAAATGGCATCAATAAGGATATAATGAATAAAAATAATAAACCATGAATATTTTCCCAATATTTTCCCTTTACTTTCAATATAAATGGAGTACTTCAGTTGCCACAATTACAAAATTTGTATTAAAAACTACAAAAAATTAATATCTCAAAAACAAATTGAGATACAGCTTTCAAACAGATAGTATTTCAAAGAGAATTTTTTTCCTTATACGACGGTGTAAAAAGTTAAAATGTGTGATGCATAGAAGTTTAAAAATTTGCAGTAGAGAAAATGCAAAACCAAAATTTTATTTCAAATTTCAAAGTGTTGCCATTCGCAAAATGACTTAAAAAAGTGCGATTGTGAAGGGAGGTGGAAAGGGGGGAGAGAGAGAAAGGCGAAAAAAAACGATATATACGAATGAGCTATGTAACGGGGGCGCGATATAAGGGAAATTACTGTATATATATCTTTCCATGGCTGAATATTTTTATCATATATAAATAATTTAATACAGATTAATTCACACGGAGTCCCCCCCCCCCCCTCTCAATAAAATCAATCGGACTTAGAGTCTATGCTCTGGATGCAATAATATACCTCCCCTACAATGCGAATTTTCTGAATCTGATGCTATTAGTTTTTACAATGATAAACCAAAGCATACTACATTTACTACATTTAAATTCTATTGGTTAGCTCGTGATTTTATGACGTCATTCGAACAAGTTCTAGCTAAACCGGTAATTATCATAAACGTAGGTCGTTCTCTCTGAGCAATATTCTAATGTATGCAGCGCCAGATTTGAAAATGAAATTTTTCAGATTGAATTTCCACTTTTTTTTCTTTTTATTTTCTTCGTACGCGCTGCCTTTTGCATATCAATGGCAGTAAATGACATTTCATCGCGATTATTTTTTACCGTCTTTGTATTTCGTCTGTATGACACACTGTTTCATTTATAATGACTTTATTTACTAAATCAAAACGCCGTAATAAATGTTGAAAATTATAACTGAAGGGCATTATTTATTCAAAATCATAATTTATAAAATTTTAAATACGTATTTATTACACTCTTTTATTTAACTTAAAAGGCTACTTCACTCACGCGGAAACGCCTGTTCGGTAATGTTAATCCTATGGAAGAAATTTTTAAAATATTTCATTTGCATTTCAATATTTTGAAATGTTTTTTTTTTTTTTTTTTCATTGAATAGCTAAGGTCGATCTCTACAAATGCCGACTTTACTTTTTCTATTTTGTTTACAGTGTTTTTGTATTCGGATACTTTTACTTTCGTAACCGATTTCAAAAATAAATCTTATAAAAAGAACCTTCAAAGAAAATGGAAAAAGTTAAAAATGGCTTTTGTAGAGATCGACTTCAGCTATTCAAAGCAAAAAAAAATAAAATAATAAAAAATAAATAAAACATTTAAAAATATTGAAATGCAAATGGGAGGTCTTTAAAAATTTCTTCCATAGGATTAACATCAGGGAACGGGTGTTTTCGCGTGAGTGAAGTATCCCCTTAACTTGGTGTTTGTATGTAAAGATGGAGTTTTTTAAATTGATTTTCATTCACTTTCTGATAGGCTAGAATTATAAAAATTGTGCACACAGGTGTGTTTCCGATGACAGCACAGCACTTTAATATCTTTAGAACTTAATTATAAATTAACACATTAATTGTAAAGCATTTTCCGTTGGCCGGCCGCAAGTGATAAATCGCCAAATAATCTTTTTGGTTATATATATGGAGAAGAGATCTGCACGGGCCGGCCCGAGCTCGGCTCGGGCCTATTTTTATTCACGGCACTCGGGCCGTGCCGGGCCATACTTTTTTCTGAAGTCTCGGGTCAGGCCGGGCTCGGACATTACTTTTTTCCCGAAAGTTCGGGCCGGGCCTAAATTATTTTTCTGCACAGACCCGGGTACTGGTTTCATTCCTAATCTTCACGGCCCAAAATTTTCATTCCTAGTTTTGACACAGCCCATATGAAAATCATTGTCTCGGCGTACCCTGGTCCATTCAAAGGTCAGTAAAATTAGGCTTGACACAAATTTTTTTTCAAAAAATGCATACATTTTTAAATCGCCATTATTCTAGAATTAAACATTCAAATTCATTCTTTTTAAAGAATAGTAGATTTCTACATTTATTAAAATATAGTTAGATTAAAATATAGTAAAACGTGTGAGAAAGAACCTGTCTATGACGGAATCTTGTTTTAAACTGAAAAACGTATTGATCCATGCAAAATTAATATACAACTACGTAAGAAAAGAATATATAATACATTTACATTAACTTGTCTATAACGCATTTTTTTTTTCTTTTCTATGCAATTCAGTCTTAGATTTTGCTGTATAGCATTTTTCAGATTTTCAACACTTCAATACATGGAATATGGATTAACAATATTAATGATAACTGAAACATTTACTATTTACATACAAGAAATAGAGATTCATTAAAAAAATAAATATCGCACCCTGCGGCACTTCTATAAAAATGAAGATTATAAACATGAAAAGAAAAGCTAAGATAAATATTTTTGGCTTGAACTCCTCGTACGAGACAAACTTTTAACCAAATCGACGTAAATATCAATGTTTTGTAAAAATTCGATCGGGCCGGGCTCGGGCCGAACTTTTAACTGTTATACCGGGCCGGGCCGGGCCAATAATTTTTTTCTACGGGCCGGGACAGGCTCGGGCCGAACTTTTAACTTTTTACCGGGCCGAGCCAATATTTTTTTGTACGGGCCGGGCCTGGAAATGTCGGCCCGTGCAGGCCTCTAATATGGAGTTCATGATGCGCCAAACCATTCTCGCCTAAATATGCCAACTCGCTGTAAAACGACAACAACGTAAGATTTTAAACACTAAAAATGGAAAATAAATTGTAATTAAAAAATAAAGAGTGTAGTAATTTTTTTTTTCAAATGCGCTGTTATCATTTAACAATTTAATGTTAATTAAATTATGAATATATATTGAGAAAACAATTTAAAAATCCTAAATAGACAGTTTAATGATGTTTTTTTTTTTTTTTACTTTCCTGCTGACATATCTTAAAAAAGAAACACAGCAAACAGGAGTCGATCCAGGCAAAATTTGGGGGGTGGGATGTTAGAGCCCCTTCGAAAAATACCTCTTATTAAAACAGGCCATTTCACAAATTTTCTTTGCATAAAACAGGTCTCCTCACAAAATTCCATTCCATAAAAACATATTCTTCATTAATTATTTTTATTTTGTTAGGTTTCAAAATGTGCAATCTGCAAACAAAACAAGCTCACCAGAAAGGAAAACTTTAGCAGAAGGACTTTAAAAAGTTATTATTAATCTTATTTGGTTCAGATTTGAAGAATAGAATTTCATCTTTCGTTACAAAATGTTATTTTTCACAAACATAACTTTTACTTTTCATAAAATGGGCCCCAATAAAAAAAAACCTAGATTGACCCCTGACATTTTTTTTTTTTTTTTTTAAATAAATACACTAACTCGTGCTTTCTGTCAAGTGCAAATCAAAGTAATGAATTTTCAGGAATGGGTGCCCTTGTTTAATTAATGTATTGTAGCGGGATTTTTTTTTTAACTCCATGAATTGCAGTCATGAAATTCAACGGAATTTTTAAACATAAGATATCTTGTAACTATACATCCTCAGTTACTTCACTCAAAACTACACTGTAAAAAAAATTCGGAAACGTTACTCCAAATAATGGGGCAGCAATGTGGCTGAAATTTTCAGTTACGTTTCCGCATATTTCGGAAAAGTATTCGGAAACATTTCCGCATATTTCGGTAGGATATTATTCGGAAAAGTTCTGCGTATTTCAGAAACGTTACTGCTTACTTCGGAAATGTTAGTGTATATTATGTTTCTGTGCATTTTGGAAACCTTCCTGAATATGTCATATAATTTTTTTTTTTTTTTTTTTTTTAAGAAAGTAATACGCTTTTTTTTAAAGAATTACTATTATCCGATTGAATTTTATTGCATAACAATATTAGAGTTGTTGTTAATCATTTGTTGTACATACAAAGTTAAATAACTCCTTCGAAATATATAATCTTGTCCATGAATCTATGATAGATATTAGATGGTTGATTAATGAATAATAGTGTAGCACTAGTGCAATACAGAGTAGTGCAGTATTAGTGCAATACAGATAGCATTATTTCATCTTTTCGTTTTAAACAATCTATCGTTTATATGATCGAAAAAATTCATAATTTCACTTGTACTATGTATGCGTTTTATCCTCGTTATTTATAAATCACAGGGGAGGGTAGTACACAATGAGACGAAAATTATTATTACTTAACGAATGGCGGCCATTTTTATTCTTTTGAAAAAAAAAATGCTACATCTTTAAGCTACACAAATACGCTACACATTAATGTATAAATGGTTTTCGAGTTATTTATCAAAGCACAGAAGCAGCATAACGGAGTATCGGAAATTGTGTCACTGTGTACCACAAATGGTACACAGTGAGACAATGTATAAAATTTCATAAATCATACATTTTTACACTCTATCAATAATTTTCTGCAGTTTATGATTTCTAATTAATATTTCTAGATTTTCAAAATATTAAAAGTATGAGCCTCGGGTGGACAATGGCAGACCTTGGGCTACCTTCATGCAAATTTTCAGCCTCTTACGTTTAGTAGATTAGCCTAGCTATCGCCCGCCTACACACACATACAGAAAGAGAGAGAATGAGAGAAAAAACTTCTTTTATTAATAAATAACTTTTTTTAACATCAGAACCACATAGTAGGTACACAATGAAACACGTCTCACTGTGTACTACAACTGTGTGTCTCACTGTGTACGATATTATTTGAAATCAGAAAAAAGTAACTGATAATGAAGGTATGCATATTTGTATAAGGTATTTATATCTTTATTAGTGCAATTTTTCTTTGTGCTGTGTGAGATCTTAATGTTTGTTACTTTAGTGTGCTTCATAAATAAAAGTTCATTTTAATATTATCATCTTTTAGATTATTTTATTTTTTGAGCGTGTTCATATAATTTAGAAATTACATTTGACACTTTAAAATTGCACATTTTCTGAGCTGTAAGTATACATTAGTACTCAAAGGTTGGAAAAGGCGTATTATGCGCTGTTACTCTAAGGGCTGTTTATTTTCTATGAAAACTTTCTTATCCCCCCCCCCCCACACACACACACACACGCACATCTCAATATTTTTTCACTGTAAATCTCAGAATTCAGTGTCTTAAATCTATTTAAAATATTGATTTCGGATAGTGGTACTAATTACACTTGCCAACAGTGAAAATGCTTCTTACGTGAAAATAGTTGTTTCTATATAATTCGGGCAGGGGAAAAACCAATATAACATATAAAATGCCGAGTTAGCTAAGTGTTATGAAATATGTTGAAATTTCAAAAAATCTTATAATAATTAAGTGTTATAAGATAATATATATTATATCTTATAATTATATCTTTATTGTAATTAATTTATACATTTAGTGAATTAAAAGTAATTCTAATTCTGTATGTATCGTATATTCATACCGTATAAGTTTTCACTGCATAAATTCGTGTACTAATAGTACAAAATTAAAGCTAACAAAATTCTAAGGTCATAAGATTAATCATTCTGATAAATATTTAATTAATTATTGATAATCCTAATTTTTGAATTTATTTGATAGTGACTACATTCCCATAATGTTTGAATTGCTACGCCACTGTTTAATGAATACTCTCGCTAATTAAATGTATGAAAATAAATATATTAAATTTAAAAAAATCAAAAAACCCGACTGCATAAAAAGCGAACTAATTAATTATTTCTCATCAATGTGAAACTATTTTTTATATTACTTACCTATTTTTTTATTTACTTGTATTGATGACTTTTAAGTTGGGTTTAATTGTTAGTTCCTATCTATAAACACTGTTTTGATGAAGTTAGAGTTGCAGTAAAGCTAGACATCCTACCTACACAACTTCCAGGTTGTGTAATATTTAAACGGAGCTTCTGACTGTAAAATAGTCAATGAAACATGGTCTTAATTTTGAGAGACCTGTCCAATGATATGCAACTCAATAGGGTGCATAAAATTTTCTTTTCGTGTCTACCGCCATTTTGTATTTTACGGCCGCCATTTTGAATTTATAAAAACAAAACCTAGCCTATAACCATCGGAAGGTTAAGACGAATCGATAGAGACCTCATTCATTAAAATCCATCCCACCGTTGGGATGTTTCGAGGGTATAAAGAATTCCACATACCCAGATACGCGTGAAACACATAACCCTTCTTGGCAGTCGGGTAATTAGCAATTATGTGAATGAGTCTGACAACCTGCAATTATCTCTTAAGAGATTAACAGTCTAGTTTTCAGTCTGCAATCTATAGATTATGAACAAATGTTTCTTAGCTATCAAAGTATTATTTATTCAACTGCAACTGACTTCAGCAATAAAATAGCAGGAAGTTTTATATTCAATAAACCTTTTTCAAATACCTGTTGCAATGTTGCAATAAATCTTGACAAAGAACGTCAGTTGTCATCAGAGTGCGTGTAGACGCCTATAATAAGGTTTGCAATATTTTTCACCGATGAATGCAGAAATAATTTCTAAATTTACGAAGGAAATTATTTCTTTTTTCTGTTCTTGAAACACTTTAAAGCAGGGATGTCAAACATCTGGTCCGCCGACAACTTATCTGTGGCCCGCAGACTCTTTGGTATTTTCTATATGTTTGATTCAGCTTGAACACTCATGCACTAACCGTGGTTGCAATGATGCCAATTTGGAGAAATTCTTTTATACAAGGTTATTCTAAATGATGGACCCATTTTCAAAAAAAATTGTATTTATTAAAGTACAAATCCAAAATGGACAATCTTTATACCAATGAAAAGAGGAAATTTCAAAGTTTTTTTTAAGACATTATAAATGGTCAGTGTGTCCACCGTTTACTGCACGGCAAACATCTACGCCAGGCATGTCAAACACGTGGCCTGCGGGCCACAACTGGCCCGCTGACAACTTCTTTGTGGCCCGCCAATCCTTTGGCATTTTACCTTTGCGTAATTCAGTTACGAGTTGCGATTTTCCAACTGAGTGAAAAAGTTGGCAATGGGGCAAAGTGAGCAATTAGGTATATATTAACTATGTTCGGTAGCAAAATTTTTCGGGTAAAAGCAACATAATTTGAACGAGAAAATGTGTTTCATAAATGAAATGAAATACGTAGCGCATAAATACAAGACACAATTTATTAAATAATTTTTTTTTTCAAAATATGTTTTTTTTTTTTTTTTTTTTTTTTTTTTTTTTTTAGTTTTTACTTGAAAAAAAAATCCTAAAGATTAAAAGTTATACCTTTGCTAGATTAACATAGCTTGTGTAAAATAATTTTTTTAAGGTAATACAATTTAGAAAATCAGATTAAACTTTGTAGATTTGGTTGATAAAAAGTAATACCAAGTATTTTTTCGAAAAATAAGATAAAATAAACTATGAACTATAATAATAACTTTAGAACTTTACTTGAATATTTGTTTAATATGGCTATGTTTTGTACGTACAAATATTGCTGTGTGCAGTTCTAATAACATTATCTACTTTGTTTGATGTGGCCCGCGTCTTTGTATGCAATGCTTAATTTGGCCCGCGGCGGTAGACGAGTTTGACATGCCTCATCTACGCGATAGCGAAACTCGTCCCACACACGAGAAAGCGTATCTGCTGTTACTGAGGGCACGACTTTCAAAGCGGTGATGGTTCAGAAGCGGCCGGTAGAGGTCGCGTGGCAATAGGCCGCGATTTCGTTTCACTGTCAGTTGTGAGTGATATGGCTACTGTGGAGCTCAAGGTTTTCGAGACGAGTTTGGCTATCGCATAGATGTTTGCCGTGCAGCAAACGGTGGACACATCGAACATTTATAGTCTTTAAAAAAAACTTTGAAAGAACTTTGGAGAAATTTTTTTTATACAGAGTTATTCTAAATGATGGACCCATTTTCAAAAAATTGTATTTATTAAAGTACAAATTCAAAATGGACAATCTTTATACCAATGAAAAAAGGGAGTTTCAAAGTTTTTTTTTTTTTTTTTTTTCTTTAGACATTATAAATGTTCAATGTGTTCACCGTTTACTGCACGGCAAACATCTACGCGATCAAATAAGGCATACAGTTAAGAGAAATCAATTTCATTATTACCAATAAGTTTAAACAAAGGCGTTATCGCCGTACAATGTAAAATTCTAAATTATACAGACATAAAAATAATGAATAAAACATTAACACTGAGTAACTTCTATCTTACTCGATATCATCATCAGAGTTACAGTTGTCACAAATAAAAAATCGAGTGTCTCCGTTTGGGCAAGCTCCATGTGCCCAAAATCTTGCATTACAACCACTTTTCACTGTGTTTGTTGTATTTCAATCTACCAGCAAACACCAGACGCCGAGCCAATTTACCCCGTGTTCAATGCGCCTACTAGCCCAATAATAAATTTCTTCACAAAAGGCAGACGTAACCTTCTAAACATAAATAATCCAAGTAAATCACATTTGGAGTAGGTACAATGAACCATACGCTAAGAAAAACAGCACAGGTTAAATCGCAATTATTAAGATAAGTATTAGAAATTAGGAAAAGAATGAAGCAACAAAAATTACTTATGAATGCAAAAAACAAAAAAATCGTAATAAATGTCCACTGCACGTAGGTAACGCTGCAAAACTACAATGAGGATTGATGAGGATTGTAAAAAGCCAGAAAAAAGGTACTCTGTGACTGGTTGCGCAATCTATCCGCAAACAGGCGATTTATGAGGACGGCGCCTACTTACCCCTGTAGCCAACTAGCCCCGGTCTCCCCTATGTCCCTTTAAATGAATGACAAATTTGCTTTATTTTATTAATGCAGAGTATTTTAATGAGATTACGCTATTTCAAATGTATTGAAACTGATATAAATCACTGTATTTCCTTACAAGATGGTTACGATAGAATAGGGCAGTCATAAAATTTGTCATTCATTTAAAGGGACACACAAAAGAAATTGGTTACAGTGCTCTCTTTGAGTAATAATTGCTGGAAGTGCATTTTAAAATTGAGTATGCGCTTTTAAATTTAACTAATTTTATGCATTTTACTCATCTATACTTCTATACTAATACTATAAAAAAGTAAAGTTTGTTTGTTTGTAGGAAGTAATCTCTAGAACTACCGAAACGGTTTCAAAAGTAATGGTATCAAAATGATTGTGTTAGCCCACGTTCGAACATAGGCTATATCTTAAGTCGATGCCACTACCCCAAAGGGGTTGTAGGAGCTAAAAACATTCTAAAAATGCGATTTTTGTGTTACTGAAGGGCCTAGAAATATGAAATTTGGAATATTAGTTACAGGCGTGTGAAAATTATTAGAATAATTGTGAAATTTACATTAAAATCTTGTTATATTAAAGAAATAATACATTTAAAAATATTGACCCATTTAATATTTAGCGTACACCCTCTTGTTTTTTATTGAAGGTTCGATACGTCTTGGTGTATTTTGTATGAGTTTTTTGCATTTAATTTATATTTCGTTGTCATGATACTAAATTTGGATGAATTTTTCTATCAGAATATTCTTGTTTGTGATGTAGTATTTCTTTAAATTAATTAAAGAAAACATTTTCATAGCCTGGAAACAGTCCAGATATGAAACCCATAAAGAACCTTTGGGCCATTATAAAGAAAAAATTAAAGAAATACAACACCACAAACAAAACTAGACTGATAGAAACACTCATCCAAATTTGGCATCATGACAACGAAATACCAAATTAATTGCCAGAAACCAATACAAAGTATGCCAAGACAAGCATGCTATCATTTCTTTAATAAAAAACAAGAGGATGCACACTAAATATTAAATGTATCAATATTTTTTAAATATTTCTTTAATTTAACAAGTTTTTATTGTAAATTTCACAATTATTCTAATAATTTTCACACGTCTGTACTTATTAGATATAAAGGATTTCTAAGAAAACTTATTAAAAGATTCGAAATTTAAAAGGGGTGATAATGCGCGAAGAATGTTCTAAAAATTGTTCTAAATGGCGATTTCTACGAAATTTTAGGAATCAAATTGATTTCAAAAGTAACGGTTGTAAATTGATGGTAACAGCCCCTTACTGTAGCATAGGCTCTATTTTATGTTTGTGTCACTACCACCTGGGAGTTACAGGAGCAAAAAACGTTCTAAATTGTGGTTTTTGTGTTATGGAAAGACCTAGAATAATAAAATTTGGAATGGTAGTCATTTCTAAAATATAAATGATCTCTAAGAACATTTCTAAACAATTCGAAATTTAAAAGAGGTGAAAATGTTCGAAAAGCGTTGTAAAAAACGTTCTAAATTGCGATTTCTTATGCAATCTCAGGAAATACTGAACCAATTTCAAACATAATCGTATACAAATGATGGTGACAGCTCTTGCTCCAAGATAGGCTATATTTTATGTCTATTTCCACTACCACAAAAGTGGGTGCAGGAGCAAAAAACGTTCTAAAAATGTGATTTTTGTGTTATGGAAGGACCTAGATTGATGAAATTTGGCGTGGTATATATTTATTATATTATTATATTATTTATTATATTAAATTTATATAAATGATCTCTAAGAACATTTCTTTAAAAATTTGAAATTTAAAAGGGAAAATGCGCGAAAAACGTTCTAAAATCGTTCTAAATGCCGATTTGTGAGCAATCTCAGGAAGAATCAAACTAATTTCAAAAGTAATGGTAGGAAATTGATGCTGACAGCTTCTGCTCTAACCTAGATGCTATTTCATGTTGGTGTCACTAACACCTGGGGGTTGCAGGAGCAAAAAACGTTCTAAATTGCGATTTTTGTGATCAGTAGGGGCTAGCAACTTGAAATTAGGCATGGTACATATTTATTAGATATAAATGATCTTTAAGAACAGTTTCGAAAAAGTTGAAAACTTAAAAGATGTCGAAATGCGCGAAAAGCGTTCTAAGAACGTTCTAAATTGCGATTTCTACACAATCTCAGGAATTATCAAATCGATTTCAAGAAATCCCTGCCGGCCCGGTCTACAGGCTGATGTAGATTTCGAAGTTAAGTATACTAATTTCACCAACAAAAACTAAATCATGATTAGAGAGAAACCCACTTTAACAATTTTATCTGGCGGCTTTTGATGAGTTTTATTTCATTTTTATATAATAGCTGGTTTCATCAGAATCATGTTAAGGCGGTATTCAAAAAAATACTTTCCCATGCTCAACAACTCGAAATTTTATGGCACATTTTCAGATTCATTTTTAAAAGAAAAAATATTAAACTTGCTGACGTGATTTTTGAAGAGATTTATAAGCGACCTGTGTTTTTATTTTCCGTTCAGTTAATTAAAACTTGATTTATAAACAATTATTTTCTCAGTAGGACAATATTTTTCCGTTTCTAACACAATCGCTTGGGGAAATACTGTTCAAAATGCCCACTTTGACATCATTTTTTGAAATATATTCTGCCTCTATCAAAAAATCGATCATTACGATACATTATATAGTTTCTGAATAAAAGAATCTGCCAATTGGATGTCTTTGAGAGCAAAAATGAATTTGAAAATGAGTAAGAAAATAAGCAGTTTGGATTTGAATACACCCTTAATAAGATGATTTTTTTCTTCAACCGCTATGTATTTTTAATTTGTTGTTGCTGTAAGAACTGGTCCTATCAAAAACTTGTCTTTATAAATGTTTTAGACAATATTAAGAAGATATATGATAAATCCATAGGGATTTTATATCTTGTGAATTGGCGGAGTTGTGGATTTTTTTCTTCTTCAACCCCCCTTTCTGTTTTCCTTTTTAATTTAATTTATTTATTTACTTTTTATTTATTTATTTTTATTTTATTTTATTTTTAATTTATTTTATTTATTTATTTATTTATTTATTTATTTATTTATTTATTTTTTTTTTGCGGTACGAATTGGTGCTATCAAAATCTTGTGAATATAAAAGTTATAGATATTATTAAGGAGATTTATAATAAAATTAATTGGATTTGATATCTTGGGAATTGATGAAGTTATGAATTTTTTTTCTCCCAAAAACCCTATTTTTTGCGCCCCTTGAGCCCATTTTTAATTTTATCAAAATTCTGTGATACATAAATTTTTTGCCCTATTTTTAGAAGTAATAAAAACTTTAAACTGATTTGATATGTACAAAATTTAAGAAGTTACGGGGTTTTTTCGTTTTTCACAAAACCCCTCCCTATTTCCATCCCCTTGGTCCGATTTTGCCCATTAACGAACTTGACCGAGATTTTATGCCCCTTGATTTTATGTATCAGTTTGGAAGAGATTTGTGCAGAATTGTGGAAGTTATCGTGTCCAGAAGAAAGTGATATATATATATATATATATAACCAATAATTAAACATAACCTACCACCATCAAAAACCGTAATATTATGAATTAAAGCTGTAAGTATATATAAAAAAGATTAAATTATTTATAAGAATTATTGTGGAAGAAAAATAAGAAAGTGGACACCGACAAATAATGGAAATGCTTATATATTGAATTACGTTTTCAAGGGCACAGAATTCAATGATATAAGCAAAATGGTTGTTTTCTGTGGGAAAAATAAGCTAAAGCTAAAAGTTATTTTCCCCTGTGCCCTAACAACCATTAAAATCAAGTGAATTGATTAAAAATGAAAACAGAATAGAAACAAATAATATGAAATGGAAAAAACAATAAAACCTATTTAAATATTTATAGGATATAAAATGAACTAATAAACACCATACCGATTAATATTTTAGAATAAATCCACGCTCACATGGCACCCATATCGTAAAGATTAAGGTTAATAAAACAGTTAAGAAATCACAGTAATTGATACCATAGGATGCAGTTAATACATATTGAAATAAATGTTAAATAACTTTTAATATAATATAAAATAATATAAATAGAAAGTAATTGCATAATTAAAATGCACTATTAAATTAATTAAAAACCGTTAAACAATATCGTCAAAATTTAGCTAAAAATTCCCCCTGGTGTAGTAAATTATAACTGAAATGTAGCTGGAAGAAGTAAATCTAGAACTTATCGAAACAAAAAACACAAATTGTGGTGCTGCCATCTAGTATTACATTTATGATTTAATTGTCAAAAGACTTCCTTCAGTTGTAAGCAATTGAATGTAACAATTGTTTTATTAACAGCAAAACAAAAATATCCTTATATATAGATAATTATAAACTGAATATAAACCACACAATGTATTTAAAAAAATAAAAAAAAAAACTATTGTTAATAAAATTTAAAAAGCATACAAAATATTCTATTAGCAAATTTATTTAAACTACACTAAGAATTTAAATAATTCTAGAACATCGATAAAATATAGCATATAGCTATATGCTATAAAACAGAATAAATTCATTAATAATTAATATAAATAATTATTAAAAATATAAAAATCTTTAATAAAAACTATTATATATAAGATAATTATAAAATGAACAGGAAATAAAAAACATATGGTAGTATAAAGAAGGTGAACTGATACTTAAATTCCAATTACCTAAAAAGCACAAATATAGTGTGTGGATTATATTATACATCCATAAAAATCCTAAAAGTATGAATGTGGGACATTCAAAAACAATAAACCGATAATAAATTATATAACACTAGGTGAAAATAAATAAATATTAAAATATTAATAAGAATAGAGGAATAATAATAAATATAATTACCCAATTTTAATCCATACAGTATAACTTTATTTATATTAAATATACTTATATGTATATTAATCACTATAAAAATGGCATACTATTAGTAATTAATATGATATTGTCCTTATTAAATTAAAATTTATAACAAATGATTGTAAATAAGATTAAACAATAATAAAGCTAATAATTAATGAAATTCACCAATTACATATAAAATATCAATTCAACATCCTTATAAAATACGTATTAAAAATATAGTAATAATACAAAAACCCCATTTATATATATATATATATATATATATATAAATTAACCAATGCGTATTATCCAGACAACACCACCCTCCTCCGTACTCTAACATCTACCCATATATATATATATATATAAATTAACCAATGCGTATTATCCAGACAACACCACCCTCCTCCGTACTCTAACATCTACCCATATATATATATATATATATATATATATATATATATATATATATATATATATACATATAAATTTTTTTACTGAGGGTGGTTTTGGGCTCTAGGGGTCATAATCGGTGTAGATCTGCAAAAAGTTTTCAGAAATTCCAACATAGGGGAGAATGTAAATAGGCAGCATTTCATACGAAATCTACCTAAAAGTAATGGTTGCAAATTGATGGTGACAGTCCCTGCTGCAACATAGGCTATATTTCATGTTGCTGTCGCTACGATCTGGGGGTTGCAAGAGCAAAACATGTTCTAATTTGCGTTTTGGGGGCAACTGAGGGGTCTAACATCATTTTAATTGACATGGTAATTACTTACAAGATGCAAATGCTTTCTAAGAACCCTCGAAAGATAATTCCAAATTTAAAGGAATGAGATAAGCGAAAAGCATTGTAAAAACGTTCTAAATTACAATTTTTATACAATCTTATCAAATGCCAAACCGACTTAAAAAATAATGGTTGCAAATTGGTGGTGATAGAACCTGCTCAAACATAAGCTATATTTTATGTTGGTGCCACTACCACCAGAGGGTTTCAGGATCAAAAGACATTCTAAATTGCGATTTCTGTGGTACTAAAGAGGCTAGGTACATTAAATATGGCATGGTAGTTACTTATAACATATAAATGTCCCCTAAGAACAATCGAAAGTAAATTCGAATTAAAAAATGGGTGAAGCGAAGGGAAGGATCGAAAAGAGTTCTAAAAAAGCCCTAAAATACCATTTCTATGCAATCTCAGGAAATATAAACCGATTATAAAAGTAATAGTTGCGAATCAATGGTGACAGTCTTTGATCCTACGCAGGCTATATTTTATGCCGGTGACCCTACCACCCAGTGTTGGCAGGAACAACAAACAACAAATGTTCTAAAAAGGCCTTTAAAAGCTTTTTAAATTACGTTTCTGTGGAATATTAGGAAATACAAAACCGATTTCAAAATTAAGGTTGGCAAATTAATGGTGACAGCCCCCATTTCAACACAGCATTTTATGTTGCGAGACATGTTAGGCCGTCAGACAAGAAGCTTGGAATTCGACATGATGGTTAATTTTAAGATGTAAGAAGATGGTTTCTAAAAATTTCAAAACTTCAAATGAATACTGAAATGAGCGTATTAATTGATCCAAAATATTTTCTAAATTATGATTTATTTACTTTTAGTTCTTTTTATTAATTTAAGCTTCATTTCTGTCTAATGTGGTGTAATAATGAAGTTTAGTCAAACTGTGTTTTAAACAGGGGCGTAGCCACAGATATTTTTTCGGGGGGGAGAATTCGAAAATTTCCCAACTTGAAACAAATTGCTCCAATTTTCGACTAAAATGATATGCACAACGCGTGTAACAATTATAATGATCCTTTTGCATAAAAAATTCCTTTCCAAAGAAAAATTCTGAAACTGAAAACATAAAAATTCTAATTATGGGTTTGTTTACTAAAAAAATAAATACGGTTTTTACTTTCTTCTATCTTTACAAGAAGAAAGTATTGGATTCGTGAAAAAATTCGACTGCCGATTTTAGACTGATTTATACGTTTTAGTAAGTCCTGAACACGATTCGACTGTTTTTAGAAAAATCTGTCTGTCTATATGTGATACAAATTTTGTGGGCGCTCTAACACAAGAACTAATGCACGAAATTTAATAAAACTTTAGAGATTCACTTATACAGTCGAATCTCGTTAACGCGAACACTCAAGGGAATTTGATCAAACGTCATATTCTGTTAAACCTTGACATAATTTGATGCAGATTAGCTTTTTATGTATATATATCATATAGCAGGTGGCGCTGCTATGCAACATTTTTCACGATTTTGCGATAGCTGTATCTCCAAAACTAATGCACGGAATTTAGTCAAACTTCATATTCCACATAAGTAGCACTTCCACATAAATAGATCCTTATTAGGCTTGGGTCTATACTGTCCAAAGCTATCGCTTTTGTGCACTTTGAGTAAGGAATTTTGGTTGCAGACATCTAAGAGGCTGGGTGCCAAAATTCAATGATTTGTTTGAAAAATGCTATGCTTATATCTCCTTTTTAAATGCACACAATTCAACAAATCTATACCTTTAGAGTTTGTTATTATAGGCAAATAATTGTCATTTAATTTTGGCACTGTGATTACAAATTTTGAGGCATTAACATGTATGGAATAGAAGAAAATTTTGGGATTGGCACATCCGACTAGTTCTCCCTTAATATTAATTCTTGCGATCTTCAAAGAAGCCCACCTGTTAATAACATCGCTTAGTTTAATAAAATTCCCTATTTCACTTTCATAGTTATACCTTGATAAAAATTAATGCTGATTAGTTTTTGGTGTAAATCACCTAAAAGGTGACGCTGCTATGCTGCATTTTTCACGATTTACATCATTTTAGCGATAGTTATATCTCAAAAACTGTTGCACAGAATTTGATCAAACTTCATATTCTGTGAAACCTTGACATAATTTGGTGCTTATTATGCTTTTGTGTACATCATATAACAGGTGGTACTGCTGTGAAGCATTTTTCACGATTTTTGCATTAGTTATATCTGAAAAACTAATGCACGGAATTTGCCAAATTTCATATTCGGTTGCAATTCCTTATTGGGCTTGGGTGTATACTGTCCAAAGGTATCGCTTTTGTGCTCTTTGGGTTTGGAATTTTTGTTGCAGACATCTAACAGGGTGTGCGCCCAAATTCAATGATTTGTTGGAAAAATACGATGCTTCTATCTCCTTTTTTAAATTCACACAATTAAACGGATCTATACCTTTAGAATTCGTTTTGCATTGTGATTGCAAATTTTGAGGTATTAACATGTATTGGATAGAATAAAATTTTGGGGTTGGCACATTCGACTAGTTTTCTTTTAACATTCATTCTTCTGGTCTTCAAAGAAGCCAACCTGATGATCAGATCGTCCAGTTTAATAAAATCCACTATTTCACTTTCACATTTTAAAATCATTAGGCTGTCAAATCTGTCATCCCTCCTTGTAGCTTGTAATATATATTTTTTAAATTTTTATTTGACTAAAGATTCTTTCATTAGATGCAATGCCATAAAGATAAGCTGCTGTGAATGTTAAGATACGAGTATATAGTTTGACGGCGTGTTCAAATAGTCTTTGAATTTCATGGCATGAGTAAAAGGTTTGTTAAGTGAGTTGGGATTTGGTTTATTTCTATTTGACTCTGCAAGTCATGTACATCCGGTTTCTCATATCCAGGTGGAAACATTATTAACTTTTCCCTTGCACAATTGTAATTTAAATATGGAATGTATTGCTGCAATATTCTCTTGATATAGGGAACATTGTCATTTAAGCCCATTTCTAAATTCCCGAAATTTTCTTGTATTTATTATAATTCTTTACTGTAAAACTTATGTGTATCAATGTCCATTGCTGTGCTATTATTTTTATTTATTGCCTTTGGTGAAACCGTTTTCCTACGGTACTTTCGGAACTCAGCTTCTCCAGTCACATCCTAATATTCATAATTGTTTGTGAGCTTGTCTGTAAGGTAATCTTTATTTCTTCAAAATTTTATTCAAGTGCAACGTGTCAGTGTTACGGTGCATGTCGATTTTTTCTTCAGTTGATGGACTGCTTTCATGGTCATATTTCTGTTCCAAATTAAAATCGTCCATTTTTTACCTTTTTCATCCTCGAATGGATTTTTAGAGGCTCCAAAATCTTGCACGAAAACTGTTTTCCCTATTATGAAGGGTTTCTTCGTGCTGAAATTTATAGTAATTTTTTAGAACAGCTTTAAACACAGAACAGGACTTTTGGTTTAAAATTTTATAAACACATATGAATATAAACGAACAGGACTGATATATATTTCCGCACACAATTAAAAGTAAAATGTGACAAATTTATCTAAACTAACGACTTCTTATATCCGCATTTGCTCATATAACGCTTTTTAATTGACAGCGAAGGGTTAACTAATTTTTGCGGCAAAAAAAAATCACGAGAATGAGTCAGATATTGTCCAAAAATCGCAAAATTAGTCTAAAAAGTTGTGAAAATTCATCAAATAGTCTTGCCCATAGCTGTGTTTAAGTAGGTTACTACATTCCTTTCTGTTGTGCTAGAAGCGATCTCCAATTTTCAAAAGAAGCTGCAATCCCTTTGGGTTAAAATAGTTGGATTCTCTTTTGGGAGGTAGGGTGAAATTTTTGAGAAAGGAACAAAGTTTTGGAGGAAATAAAGGAACTGGTTAGTCAGTTATTGATGGACAGGGGTAGAGAAATTTAGGTCTGGTAGATGTACAATATTTTTGTAGAACTGAAAAATACAATGATAGATTGAGTGTGGCTGATTTCTTTTTGTATTTCTTTTGATAATTTAACTTGTTTACTGTTGCAGTACTCAAAATAATCACCAAAACAATACAAATTTCGTAATTTTTTTACTATTACTTAAAAAAAAAATGTCTCAAAAATCTAAAATTTCCCAACTCTAAGCTCAAATTTCCCAACTTCACATATATTGGGGGGGGAGGCTCCCCCCATACACCCCCCCATGGCGACGCCCCTGGTTTTAAATAGTAATTTTTGAATTATTCCTAAAAGTATAATTTCTTTTAATAAAAATTAGACATATAAATATCATTTGGCATATTTCAACTGTTACGCGAACAAAGCCACGGGGTTTGCTAGTTGTATATAAATTCTATACTTCATATACAGGGCTGCACTAAAGATTTCACGTACCGTTTTCCTTATTAGAGTGAATTGCTGAAGGGGAATTTTCAACTGAGGTATATGTATTTCTTAACTGTACTAAATTTTGGCATACATGTAGTCAATAGATACAAATCTAAATATCATATACAGGGCTGATCAAAGAATTCGGATAATTTTCCGATGGGAACAGCTGAAATTGGGTTTTAAAATGTGTTATGCGCTTCCACATGGTTCTATTAGACATAATATTTTAACTTATTAAACTTTGCACTTTTGTTACATTATTCTGAATGTGTTGGAAAGCGTTTCATAATGTGTGCTTGACGCATGATTTTTATTTAATATATTATTGATATTTTTATATGAAAATGTGTTTTGGTATTGTTAGTGCGCACTCTAAAAAAATATATTCCATGAAAAAAACTATTAGAATTTAAAAAAAAGAAAAATGATTTTCACCCATGTTCTGTAACAACCCGGGAAGCCCGGTTGGATCCCCTGGTACCAAACGCTGCGGAGTCTGGCCCATTTTTGAGCAAAAGAGTTAGAGTCGGATCTGTTAAAATTCCCGGAGTCTGAGTCGGGGTCGTCCATTCTTCCCCCCCGACTCCGCAGCCCTGCCTAGTACAGGCTCGTCGAAACTTTTCACGTGCGCGTGCCGAAAATTCACAAACAATATCTATCAACAATGTAATGTGCTAAACTCATGCAAAAATAATTTTGTAGAGTACGTTGTTTATGCGAAACACCGGTTATAAAATCAGTTGCTATCATGCATTAATAATTAAAAAATATTAAAAATCAAAATGTGATTTTTCTGTATATTGGAATCAGCCATTAAATGAATGAACTTTTAATTCGTAAATAGGATTCATTTATGCGGTATGTATTGTAATAAGGGGAAAAAAAAACGTTTTTATTTCACTAATTTTTAACTTATTATTAACGGAACATCTCGGTTATAATTTTCCAAGTTGCACTAAACAATGTACTAATAACGTATTGATGAGATTTTTGCTGTTGTACGTTCGATGAAAAATGCTTTATAGCTGGTTCATATTTTGTTAATTTCACAAATATACATAGTTAAATTGGATCCATTTGCCATTTTATTGCAGTGACTGTCAAATGAAATTCAGTTGAAAATTGCAGCTTTTTAAATTCATATAGAAAGGCAAAATACATGCCGAAAACGCTGCATAGCATGACAGGAAAAAAAATTATTATGATGCGTTAATTGATGCAAAAAATAATTCCATTATTTGTGATCTGCCCCTGTATGGAACAAAATTTTATTTGTTGTAACAGAAATAAAACAAGTTGGAAATTGCTCGTCAAACGTGGCAAATGAGGTGCGTTCGTACTATAACTAGTTCTATAAATATTTTTTGCACAGCATATTGTACTGAATGTATATTTTAGTGCACTTCATAAGTGCATATCAATTTCATTCTGTTCAAAAGGCTGTAACATCATTAAAATGCACTTGCAATAATTTAATCCCATTGGCCGTAATGTAACGGAAAACTTTTGACTGTCCCTGTCATTAAACTATACATCCGATTTTCATAAAATCTGAAATGACTCGACAAAATTTTTCAACAATTATATATTTAAAATTTCAGACCTTTCGGAAGGCTGTAACATCATTAAAATGCACTTGCAATAATTTATTCCCATTGGCCGTAATGTAACGGAAAACTTTTGACTGTCCCTGTCATTAAACTATACATCCGATTTTCATAAAATTTGAAATGACTCGACAAAATTTTCCAACAATTATATATTTAAAATTTCAGATCATTCGGTTGGGTAGTTTTTGCTGTGTTATATGCAGACAGACGGACTGAACGACAGCTATAGGTGCTAAGTATTTATATAATTACGAACGCACCTAAAAATTGATTTTATCCGTATAACGAATACCAAATTAAATTGTTTCGTGTGCCAGAAACACTAGCTTACTTGCCAACTCTGGCACGCGTGCCATAGGTTCGCCAACCCTGCCCTAGTATATGTAATAGTAATGTCAAAATAACAATGCGTTTCACCGTAATTAATATTTTTTTAAATGTCATGAATAATTTGCTATTAAAAAAATAATAATAAACCTTTTTCTGATAGTAAACATCCTGGCAAAAAACAATGCTCTATTTTTTATAACATTTAATTATATTAACAAACAAAATTTCTAAAAATCTTTTGTCTTTATTCACAAATTTAAATATGCAGTTTCCTTTTCATTCAACTTATGATAATTTACAAATTTGTAGAGCGCAAAATGTGGAACAACTTTATGAAACTTCACAAAATGTAGGATTTTTAAATAAGCATTTCTTGAAAACAGATTGACAATCTATGTATCATCTGTATTATCATAACATGATCTACAATATCTACTATCTATCTATCTATCTATCTATATTATAAAGGACAAACATGCCCGTGCGTAACGTTGACGTCATTTTTATGTTGGCAACAGCAGACGATTAAATTTAACTTTTACGGCAATTTTTTTAACTTCTAAATATCGCACATTTTCACTTTTTACAACGTCGGATGGGGAAAAAAAATTACTTTCAAATGCAATTTGTTTGAAAACTGTATCATAATTTGTTTAAGGGGTCAGGTAACCAATAAAGTACGATTGAACCAATAAAGTACATGGGAAAGTGACCTCTGTAAGAATTGCAGTCATTCTTTAACTAATTAACTTTTAATTATAAAATTGAAAACACATGTTAGGAATGATTTGTTTTATCAATCAAAGTTGTTAGAAAAGGTATACGCATATATAGTTTTTTTTTAATTTATTTTTAAAGATAATACAATTTTTACGAAAGAATTATTCTTGCATGCATTGCGCGCATAATTTTTCCCATTTCAGTGGCTGAAACAAGCCAAGATTTTTTTTAATGAGTACAGATATAAAGTGTTTTCAAAATGACCTACAATGAAAAAAATAAAACTTGTAGATCTCGAGAAAAAAAAATTTTTTTAGAGTAATTCGAAATATCGAGATTCTTTTTTATACAAAAGTAGCCGTGAATTCTAAACTTCTTACTTGAGAAACATAATAATAGGTCATCTTTTGCTTCTGTACGTTTAAATACATCCACCAAAAATTTCGTGAAATTCTAGGCAACCGTTTTTCAGAAATCGTGCGCGCAATGATCAAAATCGCTGTTTTGAGAAAATTGGCTTTAAAGATTGAAAAACATGTTGATCATATAGCAAAAGCTCAAAGTGTTTTAGACATAACTTCTCTTCTAATGCGAATTTTTGTATGAGGTTTGATTTTAAATGTTCCCAAAGAATCATATTTAATTATAAGCTATTTTAAAAAAATTCGATTTTTGGACGCTTCAAAGGTTATCTGACCCCTTAAAAATTGTATCGCAATTTAGTGACTTTTTAGGGTTTTTAATGTAATTTGCAAGCATCATTTACAAAAAAAGAAAAAAAAACTATATCGCGTGCACACGGTTGGAAAAGATAAATACGTTTGAACTTAAATTGTTATAAGTATTCAGCTTCCGGGTTATATTCCATAACGAAATCAACACTCCATCAATAAATAAATAAAATGCAGATAAAATACAAATCTAAGACTTGAAATAGAACATCGCGCTTAAGGCTGTTCTCAAATCCAAAGGGTCAACTTTCTGACATAAGCTTTAATTCATTTTTGTTCGGAAACGCATGAAACTAGAAGGTGTTATTATTCAGAAACTATGTCATCGAACTGTTTTTTCCGTTTTCTTGTAAACGCATTTGATCTTTCATAAAATACTGTCAAATTTGGCATTTTGAACTGAACTTCCGAACGAAAAAAGAAAATTTAGTCAGTAAGGAGAGAAAAATGCCGTGTCACGAGATCAAAATCGCTTATAACTCAATAGGTAATTTATTGATCAAAAAATGGAAAAAACAGTTCGATTCCAAATCGCTTCCATGGTCAGCCTTTACAATTTTATATCTTTCTGTTAAAAAATGAATTTTTAAATGTGTCAAAACGTTTTGCGCTTGCAGAGCAGAGCAGTTGAGAACAGCCTTAAGGGTGTATTCAAATCACCAATACATAATCATATTGTTGTCTGTTAGAAATTCTTGAGGATGTTTTAGAATTTAAAGTCTTGCAAAAAGAGTAGTAATTCCATTTCCACCTTAAATTTGTCGATTCTTCCTACGTTCATGGATGATCGAAAGTGTTGCGAAGACTTAGTCCTCTATATAGTGCTGTGAGCACAGTGAACTTTCTATACCCAGAATTATTACAACATGCTACACATGAAACTGCTTATTTCTTTATTTTTAATGTAGTTAAATAAGGAAAAAACTTGTTAATGAAGTTTATGAACTTTGAAACTTATTAATGAAGCATTTATTAAGCGGCTAAAGATAGCTGGTTGAAAACTGGATTCTTAATCGTTTCAGAGGTAATTTCTGGCCTTCGAGGTCATTCAGAATATTTAGCTCGTATTCTTTATATAGCTAGGAAAGCTGTAGTGGAATATTTTATGTGTGTTTTTAGATTTAAAAAATTAAATACTTTTATACAACGTTTCTGGTACACTGAAAGAAAAAATATACCGCTTTCATATAGAACGAATAATTATCATTTTCTAAATCCCTAAATTAGAAATATAGATTTCCGAGTTATGCGAATAAGGTAAACACATAAACTGAATAGACGAAATGATCGAGAATTTCTAGTCTGTAGTTTGCTAGGTGATGAAACGATACATTATATTATGAATCGTTTGAATTACGGGAAATTATCACTTGATTTCTAGAATTAATTCATAAACTAGAATTATACCGACTAAAACTCACTTCTTGTGTTCGCATTTATTTGCAGAAATTTTTAAATAAGTTTGACCACGATATTATAGAGAAAACATCCTTGAATTTTAATAGGGATCACTAGGCCTCTCTAGCAAAGGGAACAAGAATTTATAAGGATGATATGGAACTATTTTTTTCTAGAGCCACAATTTATTTTCTAGATGCCAGTGGCAGAATTTTTTCCAGTGTATTGGCTTTAGAAGGATTACCTTTAGATTTTTTTAGAATTTTTATACAATAAAGAATAAAGAAGACAAATGCATGCATTTTACGCATTTAAAAGATTTTTAAAATCTTAAAAACTGGCTTAGATATATTGACTTATGCTTTTATCATTGCCCAAGAGAAGTAACGATCAGAGTTGAATTCAGATACTTTTCTCCGGGAGGGATTTCTGTAGCTCCTGGGGGAGGGGTTGGAATTGTACTTTTTGAACATTGAAAACACAAAATTTCAAATATTCCGGAGGAGGATAAGTTTCAATACTCCGGGGGGGGGGATCCCCCCCCCCCTGAATTCAACACTGGTAACGATCGCCCCATCGCTCTTCGGAAACTGTTGAAGGGGAATTTTCAACTGTATTATCCGTTTCCCATCTGAACTAAATTTTAACATATTCTGTAGTATATATACAAATCTGTAAGACGTATATACAGGACTGTACAAAATAATTCTCATATTTTTCCGACTATTGAGGGTAATTGCTGAAATTAGGTTTTCAAATGTGTTGTTACGATTATTTCCAAATTATTTATTTGTATATCACCTTTCACGTTATTAAACGATGAAGTTTTGTTACAGTGTTCTGAATGTGTTGGAAAGTGTTTCATATTCTAAGTTTGACGCATGATTTTTCGTTCTTGTTTAAAAATGAGTTTGAATTGAGCGGATTCGTGTTAAAATTTTTAATTTGTGACCGAACTTTGGCTCATTTTTTCGGAACACGAATTTAAGTTTGAATTTGTTCCCCCTTTTGTATTTTCTTCTGTCTTCAATAAAAGAAAGTATTGTAATCGAAATTTTTTTCGACGAATTTACACGTTTTAGGGGTCAAAGGTCCCAAAAAACATGTTTATAGAAAATGCCTGCCTGTCCGTCTGTCTGTCGCCATTGTACCATCGAAAAGTGTATAAAGTTATGCATAGAATTGAACCATTTTTTTTTTTTAACATTTTGGTTATGGCAAGCAGGTCCTTCATTAATTTGGAAAAAAACGCCGTAAAGGGTCGCTGTAATAGCGATTTTTGTGCCATTTTGAATATTGTACCATCGAAAATTGTAGGAAGTTATGCATAGAATTGAACCAAATTTTTTGTGTAGGTTTTTGATCATGGCAAGAAGGTCCTCCCTGAATTTGGAAAAATTCCGCCGAAAAGGGGCGCTGTGATAGCGTTTTTTGTGCCATTTTCAATATTGTACCATTGAAAAGTGTATGAAGTTATGCATAGAATTGAACCAAATTTTGTATGTATGTGTTTGGCCATGGCAAGAAGGTCCTCCCTGAATTTGGAAATATTCCGCCGAAAGGGTGCACTATAATAGCGATTTTTGTGTAATTTTCTTGATGTTTCGTACTTCTATTGTACACCGGCGGCTGATGAAGCGACGGGAACTTCCCATCCTGATAAGCCGACTATTCGCGAACAGCTGGTATACAACAGAATAACTGAAAACTATTAATTTTAATGATTATTTTGATAAAGATTAACTCGTTTTTACTCCGATTAACTGACTGAAGCAGAAATTTAAGATGAAGTCAAAGTTGATATAGTATTGAACTAATAAAAATGAAATACTGACATTTGTAACAACATTTTGAAATATTAAAATATATGAGATAGAAGAAAGTTTTGGAATTAGCACATCCAACTAGTTTTTTTTTTTTTTTTTGGTAAGTTTGCAAAAGGCTATTTGTGAGTACCTTCGCCTGACTATAGTGTAGACTCTTAATTCATCAGAGGCGCTTTTTTGCGACTCTCCTCATTTTCAGCAACCGGCTGCGGTGCACAAACACTCGGACGCTGAGTGTTTGTGAATTTGCGCCCCCCCCCCCCCATCGATCTCCATCTGGGGGTGTTCTCTATGGGAGTAAGCAGAATTTTTGTTGAGGGCGTCAAACAACTAATATTGGCTAAAATTCTTACATTTTAAAAAATTTAGGAAGGGATCCTCCCCTTCCTCTCTCTGCTTCTGTACACCCCCCCCCCTTTTTTTCCCACCAAAAGAACGAACTATATTACTAGAAAATTGAAATTTTAAATTTTATTATTACAGCTTAGTATCCCATTGTTTTTTTAAATAAATGCATTATTGACGTTTCCCTCGTAACGAGACAAGTTAAAACCATTAATGATGACCCATTGCGGGCATGTTTCTTTTAAGCATCTGATGACATGTGTAGATTAGATAAGCAAAGGGAAAGTTTGCAAACAAATCCTCTCAAACAATCTGTCATTTTTTCTGTTATTTTCCTCCTAGTGTTTTTAACACTTTCCAACAAAGTTGAAAAGTATTTATGCATTCGATTTGTCTGGCCGTCTGTCCACGCTCTAACTCCCGTAAATATATTCGGATTTTGGTACTGAAAACGCAAATCCAGCAATTATTGAACCTAGGCTTTGTGTATCTCTAAATGAATGATAAATTTTATGCACACCCTATTCTACTGTTAGCACCTTGTAGTACACCTCAGTGATTTTCATACGTTTAAAATAGCGTAACATCATTAAAATACATCGCAAACAATTTTCCCCTTTGGACCGTAATGTATCGGAGTTTTATTGAGTGTCCCTGTAAACGAACAGTATATGCTACAAACTTCATTTTCAATACCAAACAAACCACAGTAAAATCCCAATAATGTAGATCAATTTCATGGCAGTCTGCCAATATTTACGCGAGTTAGAGCGCGGACAGACGACAGACAGACGGACAAACCGAATTCCTAAACACTTTCCAACGTGTTTATGCATTCGGTTTGTCTGTTTGTCTGTCCACGTTCTAACTCCTGTAAATATACTCGGATTTTCATGAATTGATAAAGGTTACTTAGAGTCATCAAACAATGTTTGGTATTGTATATGAAATATGTGCGACTAATAGCTCATTTACAGGGGCACCCAAAAGAATGCCATCGCATTATGGCATCAGGGGAGGGGGGGATCGTTTGCAGAGTATTTTAATGACATTACGCTATTTCAAATGTATTGGAACTGATATAAATCACTGAATATTTCACTGCAAGATGATTGTGATAGAATAGGGCGTTCATAGCATTTGTCGTTCATTTACAGGGACACACAAAACAAATCGGTTATAGTACTGTCTTTGAGAAATATGTCTGAAAGTGCGTTTTCAATTTCGGCATGCGCTTTTAAATAAAACTTTTTTTTTTTTTTTTTTTTTTTTTTTGCATTTTACTAGTTGTACATAAATTCTACACCTCAAATACAGGGCTGCACAAAAGAATTCACTTGCTATTCTCCTTGTTAGGGGAAATTTCAACTAATGTATATATGTATTTCTTAAGTGAACTAAATTTTGGCATGCATGTAGTTAAAAGATACAAATCTATATACAGGGCCGCTCAAGGAATTATGATAATTTTCCGATTGTAGATGGGGACAGCTGAAATTGGGTTTTCAAGTGTGTTATGCGTTTCCATACGGTTGAATTAGACATACTATTTTAACTTATTAAACGCTGCAGTTTTGTTACATTATTCTGAATGTGTTGGAAAGTGTTTCATAATTTATGTTTGAAGCATGATTTTTTCTTTCTTGTTTCTTAAAGTTGTGACCCTCTTTCTTGTGAGTTCCTCTATACAGATGTGAATAGTACCTGGTACGAAATTCGTGTTCACTCGCAACAGGTATGAAGTTTTGTACTAGTCACTAACAATTTCGATTGTTAGATAGAAGGGGCGCCCCTAAAATGATACTTCTTCCAGGGCCCCAGGCAGTCTGCGTCGGGCCCTGAATGTAATACAGAATCCATTTCATAGAAGTACTCAATATTTTCAGTCATAATTCAGTTTGTAGCATCCTCGTTATTTTTACCACTAGTCGTCACCCGTAGAATAATTTTAAATAGTATTCAATAAAACTTTAATTAAGTTTCTCATCTGCTACATACATATAGTATCATCTGCTACATTTTTAAAATGTCATTTAACGATAATAACCTTTTTAACACTTTCCAACACAGTTGAAAAGTGTTTAGGAATTCGGTTTGTCCGTCTGTCTGTCGTCTGTCCGAGCTCTAAGTCGCGTAAATATTGGGAAAATGTCATGAAATTGATCTATATTATTGGGATTTTACTATGCTTGTTCGGTGAAGTTTGTAGCATGTACTGTTCGTTTACAGAGACACTAAAAAAAACACCGATACATTACGGCCCATGGGAGAAAATTGTTTGCGGTGTATTTTAATGATATTACACTATTTTAAACATATGGAAATCACTGAGGTGTACTACAAGGCGCTAAATATAGTACACCTCAGACAAGAATAGGGTGAAGAATAGGGTGTGCATATAATTTATCGTTGATTTACAGAGACACACAAAAGACTTTGGCTACAGTACTGCCTAAGTACAATAATTGCTGGAATTGCTTTTCAGTTGTGGTATGCATTTTTAAATTTACCTATTTTTTTTGCACATTATTTACTGTGTTAAAATCCTATAGGTCATATACAAGGCTGCACAAAAGATGTCAAGCACATCTCCAATGGAAATTTCTGAGGGCTATGCGTTTCAGTGAACTAACTTTTAGCATACTATTCAGGAATCTGTTTAGGAAAAAATTGGGTTCTTTAAAAGACCCTTCACAAAAGTTTTCATTTCAAAACAGGACCCTTCACAAAATTCTTTATCTCAAAACAGGACCCTTCACAAAAATTTTCACCTTAAAAAAGGACCCTTCACAAAATTCTTCATCTCAAAACAGGACCCTTCACAAAAATTTTCACCTTAAAAAAGGATCCTTCACAAAATTCTTTGTCTTAAAAATAGGCCTTTTACAAAAATTTTCCAGCTCTAAATTAAACTTTTCACAAATTTTATCATTTAAAGGTAAAATCTTACCTGACACTTTTGCATATATAAAGAAAATATATGTATTTTACATACATATATCTTCTTAAATATATATAAAAAAGAACTTGAGTATAACGATCATTTCAAATTCAGAAAGTTAGGACTAGATTTTTCACAACTATGTAAAAAGGCTCTTCAGAATTTCACAAAAACAGGACACTGAGAGAAAAGTCTGGACAGATCCTTATACTATTACAGTTGAACCTCTATTTAACGAAGTTGCTAAATCCCGGAAAAAAGTTCGTTATATGGAAAATTCGTTAAATAGAGATTGACCTTTTTAAATACTTTAAACTACATAAAACAGATTTTAAATTCATAAACACTAAATATTTTTACTAAAAGTAATTAATCACATTTTTTTAAATAAATTATATCGATTTGTTTTATTTTTTTACCCGTCAATATCCATCATCAATTCATTTTTTCTATGTGTTTATGTCTTTGAAATCTGCAAGGAAAACAAAACATTGTCCGGGAATACACTGTATTTTCTGTTTAAAATAATAGTTTTATATTAAAATTAACGAATTTTAATGACATTATCGTATTTATTATTATTATAGCAAATAATTTTAAACATACATTAAAAAATAAATAAATTTAAGGACGCATACGTTAATCTCTGTTAATTTTACCTGAGTTTTTTATTTTAAAAAGTGCTTTCTCTCATAATATGTCTCGCATCTTTGCAATGCACCAAAAACCCCTTCATGCGTATTTTCTTCTAACTATAATCCGCGTTGGATTATTTCAAATGATTTTAGCATTTCATCATACGAAGTTTTGTTAATTCCTGCATCATGATCATTTTCATCATCATCATATTCGCCTTCATCGCAATTCATTGCTGTATTGTTTTTATTTTTCACACTGTCGAAAATATCCAATTCGGATAGTGTGTTTCCGAAGACTCAGTTTCAGAATTAAGTGAAATGCATTCATCAATCAGCACATCATGGTTAATTTCTTTTTTTCTCACTATATCCACATTTTTTTAAGTTACTCTAAGGGATTATCGGCTTCGTCCTCCGTACTTACCGAATTCTCACTGCTGACAAAAAAGGCGCCTGGTAAAACCAGTTCAAGGCTATTGAACATCATAAAATGTGTCTAAAGAAAGAATAAGTTTGAAATGTCCAGAAATATTTTGAGAAATGGGGAGAAAAAAATATTTTGATCACAAGAAAAATTTCGTTAAATAGAGAATGCACTTCGCTATTTGAAGATTATTTTACGAAGAAATTCGCAAAATGTTCTTGGTTCCAAGGAAAAGTTCGCAAAATAGAAGTTCGTTAAATAGAGGTTCGACTGTACTATGTAGTATACATACAACTCTATAGATCACATATAGGGCTGCACAAAAAAATTCGGATATTTTTCCAACTATTGATGCAAATTCCCGAAATTGGGTTTTCAAATGCGTTATGAATTTCCCAAATTGTTCATTTCAGGCATGAAAGAGTTCCTCCTAAAGGAGGAATTCCACCTTTTTAAAAGCAAATTTTGACATTCTCTGGATTGATGCAAAAATGCAAAGAAAATATTTGAAGCATATTGGGGGGAGGGGGGTCTAGAAAGCTTAATAATTAGACATTTTGTCTACTCAAATCCTTGGAGTTTGTTTCTGCTGTACTATCAAATCAAAGGCGAGCTTTTATTATAAGCATCTGAAAGTCATGTAAATTAAGTTCTTTAACTAGGGAAAGGAAATTTCCATAAGATTCTTTTGTAATAGAATGTTTTATTATTTAATAAAACACTCCTGGATAATTTCGGTGATGCATTTTTAGAAATGTATTACTGGACTAAAGATCAATTTGCCATGCATATATTCAGCATAGATTTTTTTTTTTTTTTTTTTTAAGTCTTAAACAGTCAAATCATTCAAAATAATACATTTATTTTGCAGAATTAATCTCTGTGCTTCACATAAGTTCATCAGATACATTTGGATGGATTTAGCAAACTGTTTCCAATTTTCATTTTTGATTTAATGAACTTATACATTTATTGTTATTTTTTTTTCTTTTAATGCTTTCTAAGCTACAAAATGAAAATAACAATTATATGTGCAGTTATAATTCATTTTATTGTGTGAATAAATGTTAAAATGTGTCTAAATTATAAGAGTTTGGCATTGTATAAATGGAAAAAGTTTCCACCTTTTTTTCCCATTTCCCACTTTTATGCCTGTTATTTAGACATCATCTTTCACCTTAATAAAGTTTTGTTACAGTATTCTGAGTGTGTTGGAAAGTGTTTCATAATCTATGCTGGGACACATGACTTTTTCGTTATCTTTTCATTCATTTTTAAAGTCTTTTCGGTCATAGAAATTGTTAGACATTGTAAGGGCAATTCCATCGTAACTGACGTAACATTTTATCATCGAATTTGGTTTTGAAATCTATGTAGAAAATTTACTAATAAAGCTAGAATAAATGTTTACAATTTAAAATATTTCTTACTACTAAGGTCTTAATACCCAAATACTTGCAGATTATTTCAATCTCTCCTTGAGTCTCAAAAATTGCAATTCAAAATTCTGTAACTGACGTAACATAAAATATACAAACATTTTTTCTGCATTCATTGAAGTGTAAAATTTATCAAAACTATCCACTTAAAAAAAAGTGATTTAATGTTCTCAACAACACTAAGTAATGCCAAATTATAACTGTAACTTGTTTAATAAATTTCTGAATAATAAAAATGAAAAACAATGTCATTGACACGTGTAACTGACGTAACTTTTATTGTGTAACTGACGTAACATTATGACTTTACAAAGACAATAATGGCACTTAACTTAGTTTGTAAACAGTAATTTACAATGCCTTTTTATTAGGATTTTTCTATATAGAATATAAAAATATCAAGTTTTCCAATCATACCCTTAAATTAAACATATTATAAATTTGATTCCTCCCCAAAAAATGATGATTTTCTGTGGAATTGCCCTGTAATACTAGGTTGAGCAAAAAGTTCTGAGAAATTTGTGAAAGTTGCGTTGTTATTCGCAAATTAACAACAGAAGCAACAAGGACTATTTTTTTCAAAGTAGGCTCCTTGGAATCGAAAAACTTTTGACATGCTTCTTCAACTTCATTAAAGGATTCAAATCGATGGCCCTTGGATAAGGCTGCGAACGCACCATCCTTCTAACTGTTATCAGTGTCGGCGTCGATTGTTGTGGCCACGCGGTCTTTTTGATTTTTAATGACTTTAGCAGAAAAGGGACTGATGTCCTGCAAGTAGAGTCGAGCTTCTTTTCTCCCTTGATTCTCCCCCTTCTCTTTTTTGATTCCCCCCATTCTTTTGTGAATAAACCGCAGAACCATTCAGAATAAAAGATTTTCCACGAAAACTGGAGAACGAAGGCAAAACTCACGTCTATACGCAGCCTAAGTGTTGCATTGGTCGAAAGAGGCCATAATCGGATGAAGCCACGTCTGGACTGTAGGCGGGGTGTGGAAGAATTTCGACGCCGTCCAACTGTGCAAAATGTCCTTGGTCCTCTGGGCCACGTGCGGTTTGGCATTGTCCTGCTGAAACAAAGCGCGCTTCCGCCGGACTAATCTTGGATACTTCTGCAACAATTCGTCGTAGACGCGATACAACTGCTGGCAATAACCAGCACAGAATTTTATGAAACTAGGATATTTGAATAGAAACGTCTATTTGAGAATGTCTTCTCTTGAAATTTTATAATGGTGAACATTTTGGGATAATAGAATGATTTTTTTGGTTTTATATTAAGCTTTATTGAATTCGACTGTAAGTTGTCCAGGGGTTAATGCAACGGGTTTTCTGCTAAATTTATTACATATTTGTGAAAAATAATATTTTGTCGAAAGATCGAATTCAGTTAATGTAATCCAAACGAAAAATCGTATATTAGCCCCCGGTATGCTATTTCTTTCTCCCAGCTAATAAAGTATCATCTCCAAAAAATAACGTTCAGTTGTATTAGCCAGCCGTAAAACAAAGCAGATGTATCATTGTACGGAATAATCTGTACTGCATTTTTTTAAACTTCTAAGTATCGCACATTTTTAATTTTTATACTGTCGTATTTGGGGGAGGGGGAGTACTTTTAAATGTAATTTGTTTGAAAACTGCATCTCCATTTATTTTTGAGATATTATTATTATTATTATTATTTATTTTTTTGTAGTTTTTAGCGGCATTTGTTTCATTTTGGCAACTCAAGTACTCTATTTCTGTAGAAGGTAAAGGAAAAATAGTTGGAAAATAGCAATTATATCTTTTTATTGCAATTTTCTTATAAAAACTGAAAAAAATGTAATTAAAATACGTGCTAATTTGGAAAAATATATAAATGAATGATTTCTGTTAAAACGTGGAGATATTATAAACTATATTTCATTTTAAGTATCTATATTAATATTACAAACAAATGAAGGCCTATGAATCATTAGATAGCCGATTTTTTTGTCGAGTTTTTTGAATGACGATATCTTTTTTTGGATGTGTGTATTATTCAGCGATAGTGACGTCATACGCTTACTTTTCTGTAGATATTGTTTAATACTGGATGGCAAATTAGGAATTCTTCAGCGGTTACGGATTTCGTCATTTTATATAAAATAAAATCGCGTGTTTTAAGTCTTAAAACTGAACTACAGTAGAGTCTCGCTTAACCGAGTTTTCGCTTTAACCGAGTTCTTTTTTTCTGATGGATTGATGGCTTCTATTATTATAAAACAGCCATTATAAATGAAGTATTAGCTGAAGATGAAAGAACAGCCGTAAAAAGTTAGAACTCTGATTTTCTGGCCAGAATAGTGGGGAAAAAAGGCCACAATTTTTTTTTTCAAAAAAACAAACAAATTATGGCCATTACCACTTCATTTATAATGGCTGTTTCATAATAATAGAACCATCAGTCCATTCCAAAATGAGATTATGATTGAATCATGATCAAATCCCCCTACAAAATTTTTTTCTGGCTGCGACCATCTTTCACCTTAATAAACTGTGATTCTTTGTTACAATATTTTGAATCTGTTGGAAAGTGTTTCATAATCTATGCTGTACGCATGACTTTTCGTTATCTTTTCATTGATTTTTAAAGTCTTTTCGGTCATAGAAATTGTTAGACATTGTATGTAATGTTACACTTTTCCATATCTCAATCCCGGGCAAACATCAGTTATAAAAAGTTTAGCTTGGGTCTGAAAATATCTTTCCAACTCTAGATTTTATTATCGATTTTTTGAAATATTTCGCAATACTCGTTTCCTGTTTCCCCCATTTAAAAGCATATAGAACCAGCGCAGAATTTTATGAAACTGGGATATTTGAATAGAATCGTCTATTTGAGAATGTCTTCTTGAAATTTTATAATGGTGAACATTTTGGGATAATAGAATGATTTTTTGGTTTTTTATATTAAGTTTTATTAAATTCGACTGTAAGTTGTCCAGGGGTTAATGCAAGGATTTTTTTACTTCTTTCTTATCCCTATTTCGTGAGTTATTTTTGATAAATGTATATTTGTGAAAAATAATATTTTGTCGAAAGATCGAACTCAGTTAATGGAATCCAAATGAAATATCATATATATTATTTCTTTTGTCAACATCTCTTTTTCTCAACTAATATGTAGCGTACAACGATAAATAAGTATCATTGGATAGGATTTTTCGCCCACATCTGACATCGCATACTGAATTTAACTAATATGTAACGTACAACGATGAATAAAGTATCATTGGATAGGATTTTTCGCTCACATGTGACATCGCATACTGAATTTAACTGCTATGTAGAATAAAGTATCATTGGGTAGGATTTTTCGCTCACATCTGACATCCCATACTGAATTTAACTGCTATGTAGAATAAAGTATCATTGGATAGGATTTTTCTCCCACGTCTGATATCGCATGCTGAATTTAACTAATATGTAGCGTACAACGTTAAATGAGGTATCATTGGATAGGATTTTTCGCCCACATCTGATATCACATACTGAATTTAACTAATATGTAACGTACAACGATGAATAAAATATCATTGGACAGGATTTTTCGCCCACATCTGACATCGCATACTGAATTTAACTAATATGTAGGGTACAACATTGAATGAGGTATCATAGGATAGGATTTTTGGCCCACGTCTGACATCGCATACTGAATTTAACTAATATGTAGCGTACAACGTTGAATGAAGTATCATTGGATAGGATTTTTCGCCCACGTCTCACATCGCATACTGAATTTAACTAATATGTAGCGTAGCGTACAACGACGAATGAGGTATCATTGGATAGGATTTTTCGCCCACATCTGACATCGCACACTGAATTTAACTAATATGTAACGTACAACGATGAATGAGGTATCATTGGATAGGATTTTTCGCCCACATCTGACATCGCACACTGAATTTAGCTAATATATAACGTACAACGATGAATGGGATATCATTGGATAGGATTTTTCGCCCACATCTGACATCGCACACTGAATTTAACTAATATATAACGTACAACGATGAATGAGATATCATTGGATAGGATTTTCGCTCACATCTGACATCGCACACTGAATTTAACTGCTATGTAACGTACAACGATGAATGGGATATCATTGGATAGGATTTTTCGCTCACTTCTGACATCGCATACTGAATTTAACTAATATGTAGGGTAGAACATTGAATGAGGTATCATAGGATAGGATTTTTGGCCCACGTCTGACATCGCATGCTGAATTTAACTAATATATAGCGTACAACGTTGAATGAGGTATCATTGGATAAGATTTTTCGCCCACATCTGACATCGCATGCTGAATTTAACTAATATGTAGCGTACAACGTTGAATGAAACGTCATTGGATAGGATTTTTCGCCCACATCTGACATCGCATGCTGAATTTAACTAACATGTAGCATACAACGCTGAATGAGATATGGGGTATTCTCACAATCTTTTGACTTTTGGGGGGAAAAATCTGACAAAATTAAACTTGCTAAAATAACATTTTAATCTGATAGACGAATGCCTTAATGATTCAAAGTAAAGAAAAAATGGTCAGCAGCGAACATTTTTTTTTATTTAAATGAGGTTTATTTTAAACTTGCGAGTTTAATTTTCCTTACCATTTTACCCCTATAACTTTTTTTTTCTTCTAAATTGTTACTTATAATGAATTTGCATCGTACCCACAGGACATTCAAATAAGAAAAAGTCCTTCCGGCCAGTGCCGGGAGGAAGAGGTAGCTTTCATATTCCTTATTTTAAAAAAGCCAACTTATATTATTCAAACACACGAAGCTCAATTAAGTGGAAACCGAATGTAGGAGATTCAATACTAATTTTTATCAATACTAAATCATTATGAATGAGAATTTCGCGAAATTAGTCAGCTGTATCCAAGCTGCTTTTATTTAAAGTAACTTATATTTGGCTGCCAAATTCGGCGATTTCTTAAAGTGCCTGCCATTGTAAGACAACATGGTGGATGAGGCTAACCAGTGAACTTGGTCGAGACCTTAGTAATTACTGTGCACATGCTCACTCACATCGGAATCGGTTGATATATACGAGTGTTGTCGCAGGCAAAAAATCAGATTTTTCAAAATGTCACCCACGTTAGAAATTGAAACTGCTATATCTGAGCCATTTTCTAATATAAAGACAAACAAAAAATGCTCCTGAATCCTTATATCAAGGTCAAATACTTAAGAAAGAAACTTTTTTCAATTTCTAATTTTTTTGCATCTCACTTTAAATATATATTTTGTTATTTAATGGCCGCCATTTTGAAACAAGATGGTTGATGAAGCTGGCCAGCGAACTTGGTCGAGATATTGATGTATACAATCCACATGCCTTCTTCCATCGAAATAGGCGAATACGTGTGGTATCGTGTGACAAATACAAGATCGTATCAAAGTGTTAGCCATGATAGAAATTCAAAGTGCTATAATTCAACCACTTTTTAAGATATAAACAAAAGAACAAATTTTCAGAAACAAAAACTGCTCCAGAATCTTTGTATCAAGGCCAAACACATAAAAAAAATCTTTTTCATTTTCCAATTTTTTAATACCTCATTTTAAATTTTAAATTACATTTTTTAAAAAAATGGCAACCCTTTTGAAACAAGATGGCGAATGAAGCTGGCCAACGAACTCGGTCGAGACATTGGTATGTACTATGTACAGACCAAGTTACATTCAAATCGGTTCATAAATACGCCTGTTATCGCGTGACAAAAATCAGGCCGCTTTAAAATGGCAGCCACAATAGAAATTCAAAATGTTATAACTCAGTCATTTTTTTTAGATATAGACGAAATAAAGCCTGTTCCGGAAATCTTTGTATTAAGGTCAAACGCATACAAAAAAAAAATCTTTTTCATTTTCCAATTTTTTAGTATCTCATTTTAAATTTAAATTTTTTTTAATTTTTTTAAATGGCCGCCATTTTGAAACAAGATGGCGGATGAAGCTGGTTGAGTTATTTGTATGTACTATGTACACACCAAGGTACATCCAAATCGGTTCATAAATACGTCTGTTATCACGTGGCAAATATCAGGACGTTTCAAAATATCAGCCACACTAGAAATTCAAAAAGTCCTTCCGGCCAGTGCCGGGAGGAAGAGGTAGCTTTCATAATCCTTATTTTAAAAAAATCCAACTTATATCATGCAAACACACGAAGCTCAATTTAATGGAAACCGAATATAGGAGATTCAATACTAATTTTTATCAATATAATGAATGAGAATTTCGCGAAATTAGTCAGCTTTATCCAAGCTGCTTTTCTTTAAAGTAACTTATATTTGGCTGCCAAATTCGGCAATTTATAAAGTGCCTGTCATTTTAAGATAACATGGTGGATGAGGCTAAGCAGTGAACTTGGTCGAGACCTTAGTAATTGCTGTGCACATGCTCACTCACATCGGAATCGGTTAATATATAGGAGTGCTGTCGCATGCAAAAAATCAGATTTTTCAAAATGTCACCCACAATAGATATTGAAACTGCTATATATGAGCCATTTTTTAAGGTAAAGACAAACAAAAAATGGTCCTGAATCCTTATATCAAGATCAAATACTTAAGAAAGAAACCTTTTTTCAATTTCTAATTTTTTTGCACCTTACTTTAAATATATATATATATATATATATATATTTTAATTTAATGGCCGCCATTTTGAAACAAGATGGCTGATTAATCTGGCCAGCGAACTTGGCCGAGGTGTTGATGTATACTATCCACATGCCTTCTTACATCGAAATAGGCGAATACGTGTGTTATCGCGTGACAAATACAAGATCGTTTCAAAATGTTAGCCATGCTAGAAATTCAAAGTGCTATAAATCAACCATTTTTTAAGATATCAACAAAAGAACAAATTTTCAGAAACAAAAACTGCTCCGGAATCTTTGAATCAAGGCCAAACACATAAAAAAAATCTTTTTCATTTTCCAATTTTTTAATACCTCATTTTGAATTTTGAATTTAATTTTTTTTAAATGGCAACCCTTTTGAAACAAGATGGCGAATGAAGCTGGCCAACGAACTCGGACGAGACATTGGTATGTACTATGTACAGACCAAGTTACATCCAAATAGGTTCATAAATACGCCTGTTATCACGTGACAAAAATCAGGTCGTTTTAAAATGTCAGCCACAAGAGAAATTCAAAATGCTATTACTCAGCCATTTTTTTTTAGATATAGACGAAAGAAAAACTGTTCCGGAATCTTTGTATTAAGGTCAAACACATACAAAAAAAAAAATCTTTTTCATTTTCCAATTTTTTAGTATCTCATTTAAATTTTTTTATTTTTTTAAATGGCCGCCATTTTGAAACAAGATGGTGGATGAAGCTGGCCAACGAACTCGGTCGAGATATTTGTATGTACTATGTACACACCAAGGTACATCCAAGTCAGTTCATAAATACGCCTGTTATTACGTGAGAAATATCAGGACGTTTCAAAATGTCAGCCACGCTAGAAATTCAAAATGCTATAACTCAGCCATTTCTTAAGATATAGACGAAACAAAAACTGCTCCCGAATCTTTTTATCAAAATCAAACACATAAGAAGAAAATATTTTTTCAATTTTCAATTTTTGGTACCACATTTCAAATTTAAATTTTTCTTAAAAATTTAAATGGCCGCCATTTTTTAACAAGATGGCGGGTGAAGCTGGCCAACGAACCCGGTCGAGACATTGGTATGTACTATGTATAAGCGAAGTTACATCCAAATCGGTTCATAAATACGCCTTTTATCGCGTGACAAAATTCAGGACGTTTCAAAATGTCAGCCACGCTAGAAATTCAAAATGCTATAACTCAGCCATTTTTTAAGATATAGACGAAACAAAAACTGCTCCGAAATCTTTGTATAAAGGTCAAATACATAAGAAAAAAATATTTTTCCATTTTCAATTTTTTGATACCACATTTAAAATTTTAAATTTTTAAAAATTATTTAAATGGCCGCCATTTTGAAACAAAATGGCGGATGAAGCTGGCCAACGAACTCGGTCGAGAGATTGGTATGTACTATGTACACACCGAATTACATCCAAATCGGTTCATAAATACGCCTTTTATCGCGTGACAAAATTCAGGACGTTTCAAAATGTCAGTCACGCTAGAAATTCAAAATGCTATAACTCAGCCATTTTTTAAGATATAGACGAAACAAAAACTGCTCCGGAATCTTTGTATAAAGGTCAAATACATAAGAAAAAAAATATTTTTCCATTTTTAATTTTTTGGTACCACATTTCAAGTTTAAAATTTTTTTTAAATTTTAAATGGCCGCCATTTTGAAACAAAACGGCGGATGAAGCTGGCCAACGAACTCGGTCGAGACATTGGTATGTACTATGTACACACCGAATTACATCGAAATCGGTTCATAATTACGGGAGTTACAGTGTGACATAAGTCAGATATATATATATATATATATATATATATATATATATATATATATAGATATATATATATATATATATATATCAATTTTGAACGGAGGGTGGTTTCGGGGTCTGGGGGTCATGATCGATGAAAATATACCAAAATTTTTTGAAATCGCTTTCCTCCGAACGGCTGCAATAGGTAGCTTTTTTGTAAAGAAAGCTACCTAAATGCTATAACTCAGCCATTTTTTAAGATATAGACGAAACAAAAACTGCCCCCGAATCTTTTTATCAAGGTCAAACACATAAGAAAAAAATATTTTTTCAATTTTCAATTTTTTGGTACCACATTTCAAATTAAAATTTTTCTTAAAATTTTAAATGGCCGCCATTTTTAAACAAGATGGCGGATGAAGCTGGCCAACGAACTCGGTCGAGACATTGATCTGTACTATGTATAAACGAAGTTACATCCAAATCGGTTCATAAATACGCCTTTTATCGCGTGACAAAATTCAGGACGTTTCAAAATGTCATCTTCGCTAGAAATTCAAAAAGCTATAACTCAGCCATTTTTTAAGATATAGACGAAACAAAAACTGCTACGGAGTCTTTGTATAATGGTCAAATACATAAGAAAAAATATTTTTCCATTTTCAATTTTTTGGTACCACATTTCAAATTTTAAATTTTTTAAAAATTTTTAAATGCCCGCTATTTTGAAACAAAATGGCGGATGAAGCTGGCCAACGAACTCGGTCGAGACATTGGTATGTACTATGTACACACCGAATTACATCCAAATCGGTTCATAAATACGAGAGTTACAGTGTGACATAGGTCAGATATATATATATATATATATATATATATATCAATTTTGAACGGAGGGTGGTTTCGGGGTCTGGGGGTCATGATCGATGAAAATATACCAAAATTTTTTTAAATCGCTTTCCTCCGAACGGCTGCAATAGGTAGCTTTTTGTAAAGAAAGCTACCTAATAATAACAATGTAGTACTTTTAATACAGAATTTTTGTATAACATTGTCTTAAAGGGGTGTTACAGAAGGACGGTAAGGTAAAAAAAGGGGGGATGGTATTGGAAAAAAGGGACGGTAAGGATGGAACGGTAAGGAAAATTACCACCTATTTTTAGGAAAATCATATTAAGACTAAGTGATAGCCACAATGTTCATTGATTTTTAGAAACAGTTGTTAACATTGGATTAAATTAATTTTTTTTTTTTTTTTTTTTTTTTTTTTATTTACCTTCGAAAAATTTCTTCCGAAAAACTTTTAATCCGAAAAATGCAGGAATAAACCTTGGGGACGGTGAGACTATACCAATAAAGCCACGATGCTTGAAATTGATATTTAAATGCTGATTTATTTTCTACAGTAAATTTCCTGCCAAAGAATTTTAGACATTATTTCTCTAACATACTTCTGCATGAGAAAAAACTTGAAAAAAATTCTGTGGCTGCATCTGAATTGATTTTCTGTGTAATTTTAGAAGAGGGATAGTAAGGAATCTAAAACCCAGGGTCAGAGTTTAAAAAATAATACCAACCCTAGAAATGTGTGCAGGTTGATTATTAGCTACATATTTATATAAAACAATAGTTTCAGTTTCAGAAAAAAATTACGTCGAATTATTTTTATTAAAACAATTTTATCCAGACAGCTCCAAACTTAAAAATCAGCATCAGGGACACGGGACGGTATAGGAGTTTTCCAGGTGTTTGAACACCCAACATCGTCCAAAACTTATTTATCTCGTTAATATTGTTGTGCAATCATGCAATGGGATGTTCCCCAGTATATGAAATAAAGAAAACACAAAAAAGTGTATTAAAATAAAAATTATTGTTCAGGGACATGAAAGTCAAAAGATTGGGAGAATGCCCCATATCATTGAATAGGATTTTTTTCTTTTATCCACATCTGATATTGCATACTGAATTTCGTTATATACTTTTAGGTTAAGTATCATCATACATATTATTTCTGATGTCAAAATCACTTTTTCTGTGCGCATATAAACGCACAACGATGAATGGGGTAAGAATAGTTTTGAATTGGATTTTGACATAATAACACTCATATTTTGTTAAAACAGGTTGTTTAATTTTTTTTTTTTTTTAATTTCACTTAATTATACAGGGTGTTCCATTAATTCCTGACATATTTTAAAATTCAATATGAGATCCAGTAATTGTCGCACAGGGGCGTGGTTTGGATTAAAATGCTTCTCACGATGAAACGTTTTCTTCAAGTGAATAATAATAATAATAATAAATAATTCCATACTTCGAGCATAGATGGCACCACTTGTCTGCATGTTTGTTTTCAAACATGCTGGGCCTTTTTTTTTTTTTTTTTGCAGATTAGTTTCGATTTGGTTTCGAAATACCAATCTGCGCAATTAGCTTTTTCGCTGGGGGTCGTCATTTCTGTGTCACGGCGTCAAAACTAATCTGATAATATTTTGTTTGAAAACAAACATAAAGACAAGTGGCGCCATCTATGGTCGAAGTTTGGAACTAATTATTTTCATATATATATTTTAATTAATTTTTAAATTAATTTTCAGTAGTGAAATTACGCTCGAAATTATTGAATATATAATACGTGATTTATCACTTTGCTAACGAAGCGTAGAACCAACAATGTGAAAGATGTACAAGCCGGAAATCGAACCCGGAACGCCGGAATCCTTGGAATAGCGCTCCAAGTGCTCTACCATTTAGGCTACGAGGACGATTCCCAGCTTAGTATTTCCCACATATGTTGGTAAGACTGTAACTGCAACAAGATGGAATAGTCCATAGAGAAGGGATAGGAGTGGAGTTGCTTTCCGTAGAGAATTCCCCTGAAAAGCGGCATCAACATAACCGATCCTACTCATGTAAAGGTTTCCAGATTTCGCTCGTTATCGCTTGCTTGGCAATTTGAAAATTGTTGCCGGTCGTGAAAAAAAAATATATATATAAATACTCAACATCCACATTATGCATGTGAAGTAGTGCAAAAATATAAACGAAGTAAAACAAAGCAACATAAAGTCTGTTTTAAATTAATAAAAGAAGATTCTGACTTTAATTTAACGATACGGCAATTTGTTTATTTTCCTTTCGCAAACATACGCGAGCCCTTGGCGATAAAAGTCACGTGACTATTATGTTGATTCCACTTTAGGATTACCAAAGCACTCTCCACCCCTATCTCTTCTCTATGGAATAGTCTTCATGAGCACACAATCCTGAGGCGAAACGACACAAACATCGGTGAACACATATATAATTTTTTATTAATTTTTCAATTAATTTTCAGCAATGAAATTGCGCTCGAAATTATTGAATATATAATACGTGTGATTTATCACATTTTTAACGAATGCGATAAATCACGTATTATATATTCTAATTATTTTCATTAGCTTGAAGAAAACTTTTTATCATGAGAAGCGTTTTAGTCCGAATTGCACTCCTGTACGACAATTACTTGATTTTATATTGAATTTTAAAATGTGTCAGTTACTTTTGGGACACCCTGTATAATTAATGAAAAATGTAGTTATGCCTTGTATAACTAAGGAAAAATGTATCAGAAACTAAACTCAAAGATTGCAATGCGAAAGCGTCGCATATGGGTCTACTGATTTATTGATATTAGCTTTTTAAAAGTCCTCCCGCTAAAATTTCCCTTTCTGTAAACCTGGCCCTCGCGCTTATGGGAAGAGTGGGGGGAGAGGGGGCAACGAGAAAAGACTTTTCCTTAGCCTATTTTATAAAATGTTACGCGTCCCAGATTTTGCTTTCGGGACCTATACTTATAGAGTCCAAATAATTTTTCCCCTGTCAAATATCTTTATTATTATAGATAATTAAGTTCTAAAAATATTAAAATGTTGTATTGTCAACGGAAACACACCTGTGTACTTACTACATTTTTTTTAATTATTATTCTAGCGTGTCAGGAAGTGATTTAAAATCGATTAAAAAATTCCATATTTGTATACAAAAGAAAAAAAAATGTTAAATTAAACAAGTAATATAAAAATTTTGTTTTTAAAGTCAATTCCTACTTAGGTCATCAAAGAAAAATTTAATATAATCCCTTAAGCTAATATTAGTTTTTGTTGCATTAAAATATCTCAATTTGTTAATTTTCTATACGCAAGTAGGTTTACAATGGAAGTCTATGGGAAATTGGCGAAATATTAGAGATATCGCCAAGTTGGCGTCACTTTTGGCGACTCATTTTGGTCGCTAAATTTGGCGACAGAGCAGGGTCCCCCCTATGGTAACCCCCCTTATAGATATGAAGATGCATTAAATGCTTCAATAACAATGGCCGCTATTTTGTCTCCCATGTAAGACTAAAATTAATTAATTAAAATTTAATTAATGAATTAATATTTGAAAAAACTGTATTAACATCAATTGTCATCCAGTACAAGTTTTAAAAAAATTATTTCAACTTGATAGGATGAATAATAAGTATTTTATTAACGATTGAAAATTTGAACAAGATATATCTATAAACTATAGAACAGGAATTCTGCTTTTTCAGAATTTAGTGTCGCCCCCGGCATTTCCATTACTTCATTTTTTTCTGATGGACTGATGGCTCCTATTATTATGAAACAGCCATTATAAATGAAGTGTTAGGTGAAGATGAAAGAGCAGCCGTAAAAAGCTAGAACTCTGATTTTCTGGTCAGAATGGGGCGGGGGGGGGATGGCCATTTTTTTTTACGGCTGCTCTTTCATCTTCACCTAACACTTCATTTATAACGGCTGTTTCATAATAACAGAAGCCACCAGTCCATCAGAAGAAAATAACTCGGTTAAGCGGGACTCTACTGCAGTACAAAACATGTTTCAATTTTAAGACTTAAAGCACACGTTTTATTTTATGTAAAATGACGTCATTCGCATCTGCTTAAGAATTCCACATTTACGATCTACTCTTAAAGATCTACAGTAAAGCATGCATAGCACATCACTATTGCGAAATGATGCACAAATTCAGCAAAAAGATTCCGTCATTCAAGAAAATCGGAAAAAAAAACGGCTATCTAATGATTCATAGATACTTACAATTAAATATAGTATATAATAGCTCCATTGTTTTAACAGAAATCATTCGTTTATATTTTTTTCAAAATAGCACGTATTTTAATTACATTTTCTTTCGCTTGTTATGAGAAAATGGCAACAAAAATATATAATTACTATTTTAAAACTATTTTTCCTTTACTTTCAACAGAAACGGAGTACTTCCGTTGCCAATATTAAGAAAATGGCTCCAAAAACTACAAAAAAATTAATATTTCAAAAATAAATGGAGATACAGTTTTCAAACAAAATGCATTGAGATACAGTTTTCAAACAAAATGCATTTAAAAGAACTTTTTTTTTTCTTCCAATACGACGGTATAAAAATTGAAAATGTGCGGTGCTTAGAAGTTTAAAAAATTGCTAAAGAGTATTTAATCGTAATGCTTTGTTTTACGGTTTAGCTTCTGTAAGGTAACGTTATTTTTTGGACACAAAATAAGCTGGGAGAAAGAAATAGCATACCGTACCGGAGGCTAATAAATAAATAAATAGATATAGGGAGAGTGTGAACTAATAGTAGGAATTGAATAAAAGAGTCTAAAAATAGAAAAACTTGTATTTTTTTTTTTTTTTGTATGTGTGTGTGTTTTTTTTTTTTTGGGGGGGGGGCGGATTTAAGCGACTTTTTAACCATATTCCTAGACCCCCCCCCCCCCAAAAAAAAAAAGAAAGGAAAAAAATTGGTACATGGGCAGTCACGGCGAAAACACTCGAAAGCTAATGTTAAACCTATGAGATCGTTCTTTAAATATGCTGCAAACAGTTTCTCCGCAGAATATTATGTAACTGATTCCTTGGTACTTTTCCGTTATACGGACACCATGCAAAAATGCATGCTAACGCTCCAGTTATTTCAACCCTTATCGTGAAAAGGATTTTTATTGTAAACCATGCGAAATAGTGTGATTTGCTATTTATGAAACGTGAATCAGGTGAATGATTATTATTTAACCTTAACGTCGGAAAGTTTTTTAATTTTCTATTATTCGAATTAAAAATACTAAAATTTAAAAAAAAAAATGTAAAAGTCTGTTAATTTTCAAATGCTATATTTTTAAAATGCTCACCTTACTATCGACAATGTTTTCTCTTTTATTTTTCAAATGTTTCAATTTTACGTGATTTTCATTTTGCGCCAACTATTACGCTTGGCGACAGTGGTGTCCGTATAACGGAAAAGTACCGATTTTTCTTTTGTGTGACCTTGTAAATCAATGATAAATGCTTTGAATTCCATATTCTACAGAAAGCATGTTTTAGTGCACTTGAGAAATCTATATAAATTTCATTATGTTTGTAATAATATAACACCATTAAAATACACCGCAAACGATTTTTTCCCATAGACCGTAATATAACGGAATTATTTTAATTATCTCTGTAGACAAATGGTACAAGCTTCATTTTCCATAGCGAACGTGCAATAGTAAATATCAATATTATATATCAATTACATGGCAACCCGAACATGTTTATGAGAGTTAGAGCACGGATCGACGAAAAACAAACTGACAAACCGAATTCATAAACATTTTTGAAGTATCTCGAAAAGTGTTAAAAAACCACACTATAGTTAAATAGATTGTTAAATGTCATTTAGCCATATTTATTTTATTTTTTAGCCATTAAATTTATGTCTGAAAAGTCTTAAATTGTTTGTACTTTTAATTTCCTACTGATTCTGTCTAATTTTTAGCCTTAAATATTAAGCGTCTAACAATTCATCCTTTTTCCTTTTAGGTCCATTGTTTTGATTATTTAAAAAAAAAATGGAGTGTTGTTTTTCAGAAGATAGTATCATCTCATCGAGTAAAACACCGGTATTTCGGTGGCTAACTGGTAACATGTATAATATACATGGTGAGTACACACACATGTACATTAACAGTACATTATATTTAATTTTTCTGTTTTGTTTTGTTGTTGTTTTTTTTTCTTTTTTGTCACTAAGTTTACTCATTTGAAGATGACTTGAAATAAATTTCAATTTATATAATAATGTGTTTCAAATCATAGATTCTCTAGGTCAGATTTGAGAATCTATATAGAGCTGACAGCGACAGTACTATGTGCGTGGAACGGGTTCGGTGGTATAGTACATCAATGGATATATATCATGATATATATCAGATCTTTATTTTCATATATTTGATATTTAATTTCAGAATATCATTGTGTACTATGTTTTTGATATTTTCTATCAAAACAAGTGTAAATGAAGTTTCCAACCGAGGCTAACGAAAGAGAAAGGCTACCGCGGTACATCCAGTGTATCTTTTTTTACAGACCACTGGAGTCACGTGATACTCCAATGCACCAATGCAGGTGTACGAAAAGAGCATCACGTCACTCTAGCGGTCTGTAAAAAAAGACACTCGGGATGCACCGCGGTAGCCTGTCTTTTTCGTTAGCCTCGTTTCCAACTGTTATTAATTGTGCCGTTCTGTAGATAAAGAACTTTTGTCCTGGCAATCACTTTAGGACTCCCCCTCTCCCCCCCCCAAAAAAAAAAAGAAAAAGAGAAAATGTATATATATACAGGGTGTCTATAATTAAACGATCCTTCTTTAAAGTTGACTACATACGAAACTATTGGTCAGAAAGTTGTGAAATTTTGTGACGAACATAATAAAGGAATGGGAATTTGTTTGAGAGAAAAAAAAATTAGTTCAAAATTTCGCCACCAGAGGGCGTTTTTTAAATAAATTACACATTTAGCCATCGCCCACTGAATACTAGGCCAGAGCTCTGAGAAGAAGATGGCGGCTGTCGTAGGCGAATTTTTTTTCAGCGATTGTACGGTCCGTACAATTCGAACACCAATAATTTTTAAAAGTTTTTACGCTTTATTTTTTTCATGTGGCGGTCTGTATATTTGTCGTATTTAGTCTGAGAAAAATCAAGCGTAAAAACTTTTTTAAATGTGTAATTCGTTAAAAAAAAAAAAAAAACCGCCCTCTGGTGGCTAAATTTTGAACTTTTTTTTTTCGCTTAAACAAATTCCCATTCCCTCATTACATCCGTCACAAAACTGCACAACTTTCTGACCAACAGTTTCGTCTGTAGACAACTTTAGAGTAGGATCGTTTAATTATGGACACCCTGTATATGTAGGATCTGAATTTAAACAATTTATTTTCCTTATGACGTGCGTGATCACTAAAATAACTGACCCTCTAGTATTTTTTTATTATATCCATGATTTAAAAGCATGAGCTGTAAAAATTCACGAGTACAAGATCTGGAGGTTTTCAAAATTAGAAAAGAGTTGGTCTATAAATTTTTATAATTCTGGAAGCATCGGCATATGAAATGCCAATGAAGGCACTGTTAGGCCTAATTGGATTATTCGGAAGAAAATGTACTATAGGTTTTAAGTGAGAAATGTAATGTATTTGAAGAAGCTATCAACGAAACGTTCTAAAATTATCTTTACGAAATTATATTAAAATTCATGTGATGTTATTTCAATGTTTGATCATTCGAATTATCCAATAAATTAACTTTTTATGTATCACCTTCCTTCATACATATATTTCCAAGCTTTAGGTTTGAAGGTGAATTTTTAACTGTACAACTAATAATTAGGGTTGGTATTATTTTTTAAACTCTGTCCCTGGGTTTTAGATTCCTTACCATCCCTCTTCTAAAATTATACAGAAAATCATTTCAGATGCAGCCACAGAACTTTTTTCAAGTTTTTTCTCATGCAGAAGTATGCTAGAGAAATAATGTCTAAAATTCTTTGGCATGAAATTTACTGTCGAATTTAAATCAGCATTTAAATGTCAATTTCAAGCATCGTGGCTTTATGGGTAGTCTCACCGTCCCCAAGGTTTATTCCTGCACTTTTCGAGGTAAATTAAAAAAAACAAAATCAATTTAATCCAATGTTAACAACTGTTTCTAAAAATCAATGAACATTGTGGCTATCACTTAGTCTTAACATGATTTTCCTAAAAATAGGTGGTAATTTTCCTTACCGTTCCATCCTTACCGTCCCTTTTTTCCAATACCATCCCCTTTTTTTACCTTACAGTCCCTTCTTTAACATCCCTTTAAGACAATGTTGTACAAAAATTCTGTATTAAAAGTACTACATTGTTATTATTTCTTATTTGAATGTCCTGTGGGTACTATGCAAATTCATTATAAGTAAAAATTTAGAAGAAAATAAAAAGTTATAGTGGTAAAATGGTAAGGAAAATTAAATTCGCAAGTTTAACTTAAACCTCAGTTAAATAAAAAAAATTGTCTCTGCTGACCATTTTTTCTTTATTTTGAATCATTAAGGCATTCGTCTATCAGATTAAAATGTTATTTTAGCAAGTTTAATTTTGTCAGATTTTTTTTTCCCCAAAAGTCAAAAGATTGTGAGAATGCCCCATATCCGACAAACATACTGCATCCGGCCAGTAGGCCGGATATTATGATTATCCGGCAGTACATCCGGCCTGAAACTAGAAGCCCATATTATGCATTTATTGTTCTAACTCATTGTTAAAATTTGCAAATTGAAAAGCTGATAATTTAATTTTGCAAAATACAATACATTAATTTATTCAATTTAAAATAATTTATTTATATTTATAGCATTGCGTTTCTAAACCTATTAAAACATCCGAACAACTATACTATAACTAGCATTCGCTATGTATCTTCACACCCAGCAGCAGAATTTTTTTCTACAGTCTGCAACACAAGTAGAAACTTTAAAAACAATCTGCAGAACTTAAGGACAAACGCCCTCTTTCCAATCCCTCATGCGCTCCCCCCCCCCTCCTGAATTTGTGATTAACATAAAAGAAAAGTACTTTTTTAAATAATTTACCTTTGTCCTCAAAATTTTTAGCACCATTATCTGAAAAATCTTTCATAAAATTTGTCAAAATTTCTGTGAACTTAGAAAACAGAATAACAGTAAAAGTAACATGTGAACACCAATTTCTAAAATTTTTGAAAAGATTGATAGAATGTGATAATATCAAAAATTATATATAGATGTGATAATACAGGGATGAAAGTGCACTAAAGCCACTTTGAAGCAGCAAAAATCTAATTTTTTAGCAATAAAACCTGTTATTGGAGCAGATTGAAATTCTTAGAAAATCAAATTTGAGTAATTCATGCAAATACTATAAATAATTTTAATGCAATGTTTTATTTAGCAATCTTAGCTAGTTGTGCAATTCAAAATTTAACATGCTTTCACTCAAAACATGGCTAACTAATATTTAACCTGCCACTCAGCTGTAAAAAAATGTCGTGAGAACATCAATGTTGCAGCAAATTTTCCCACGAATCTTTAACGGAATTCTCCTTTTTTTTCCTCCATCCTTTGACGAAATGCCCGTTTTTTTCGCGATCTTTCGACGATGTTCGCGTTTTTTTCGCGACCTTTCGACGATGTTCGCGTTTCTTCGCGATCTTTCGACGATGTTCGCGATCTTTCGATGATGCTCGCATTTTTTTCGCGATCTTTCGATGATGTTCGCTTTTATCCGCGATCTTTCGATGATGTTCGCTTTTATTCGCGATCTTTCGATGATGTTCGCTTTTATTCGCGATCTTTCGACGGCGTTCGTGTTTTTTCGCGATCTTGCAATGATGCTTGCGTTTTTTTTTCGCGATCTTTTGAAGAAATTCGCGTTTTTTCGCCGATCTTTTGAAAAAAATTCGCGTTTTCTGCACAGTCTTTTGACGGTATACCTTTTTCTCCGCGATATTTTAGCGAAATCTGCGTTTTTTAGCGATCTTTGTGCGAAATTCGCTTTTTCCCGCGATTTTTCGACGAAATTCGCGTTTCTTCCGCGATCTTTTGACGAAATTCGTGTTTTTTCCGCAATCCTTTGACAGAATTCGCGCTTTTTCCACGATCATTTGTCAAAATTAACATTTTTTACTGATCAATTGACGAAACTCGCGTTTTCCCGCCATCCTTTGTGGAAAGTTACTATTTTTCCGCTGCCCTTTGACGAAATTGGCTTTTTTTTCCGATGTTGTGACAAAATTTTCGCCATCTTTTAACGAAATTTGTCTATTTTCCACGATTTTTTGTTGAAAATCTCATTTTTTAACGATCCTTTGATGAAATTTGTGTTTTTTTACGCGATCATTTGATGAAATTTGCGTTTTTCTGCAATCCTTTGACGAATGTTGCAATTTTTCCGTAACCCTTTGACGAAGTTCGTGATTTTTTCGCGATCATTTGACTGAAGCCGCATTTTCCGCCAGCCTTTGACGAAAGTTGCTATTTTCTGCAGCCTTTTGACGAAATTGACGTTTCCTTCTTGATCTTATGACAAAATTTCGCTTTTTCTTCGCGATCTTTTGACGAAATTCACGTTTTCTTTCACGATCCTTTGACAAAATAGGTTCTTTTAACTTGAAACAATTGACGAAATCGTTTTTTCGGCGAACATTTGTCGAAATTCGTGATATTTACGTCCGAATTTTCAGACTAATGACCGATTTTTTTAAATTTCTAAATAAATCACCCTTACGAGGATTGACTCATTTAATAATGGGCGTTTCACGATCGCGTGTCTAGAGTTTTCTCCGTGAATTATTTATATTTTAAAGGGAATCGGAGCTTCGTCAATCGCATGTGGCGTGGATCGTATTATTATGGCACATGGCAAATAATTTCTAGCAAACTTTTTTTTTTCTAAATTTTAACAGTTGAAAAATAGTCTGCAGACCTTCTCAAGAGTCTGCGACGTGCGTCGCAGCGTTGCGCCGATTCTGCGCCCGGGTACTTCACATATCAATTAAGAAGGGGGAAAACGCAGAATGACTCATCAAGTGAAGAAAAATCTCATTTTACGTAGTAAGAAAGAATAAGATATCTGTTCTCACAACACAAAATCTTTATTTTTATAAGGTAAAGTGATGTATACAATGAAGTTCAAGGAAAAAAAGGGAAGATAAAAATATGAAATAAAACATTCTGCTATATTAAGTATATTTGTTTTTTTTTTTTTTTCCCACGAAAATAATGAACGAAAATAATTTAATTATAATATTGCCATTAAAACTTAAATAATTATAAAAATAATTGTTGTACTATTACTAAACTAATTGAAAATGTGCCGTAATTAGAAATTAAAAATAATTGCAGTAAAAGTTAAATTTCAACATCTGTAGTTGCCACCATCAAAATGACGTCAGCGTTATGCACAGATATGTTTATTTTTTATAATATAGAAAGAGGAAGATAAAAGTATTAGATATTCTCTTTCCAAAGTAATCAGTTGTAAGTTTGTTGTTCTCATAAAATAATTTTTTTATTTCGAATCTATTTAGCTGATATTATTATAACTAATGATTTAAAAATAATTTAATTATAATATTGCCATCAAAACTTAAATAATTATAAAAAAAATTTGTTGTACTATTACTAAACTAACATCTTAATTTACTAATTTTGTTATGCAGTTCAGTTATGGTTGTAGCAACTAGCAAAGAACAAGTTTTCTGTTATCACAGCACAAAACTTTTTTTACAGCATTAGAATCCTTCTATATATAAAAAAAAGTAACCATTTGGAAATGGACCAATAAAAATCTGCGTAGATCTTCCTGGTACATTTCTAGATCGGCATCCATACTTCTTGTGACTGGGGGCCTCGTTAATATTAAGAAAACTGTTTCATATAAAAATATGAAAATTGGTGCTATTATAGAGAAATGTTTGATAAACACGCTGATGCAGGCAGTTTTTAAATCGAATATAATTATTTTAAGAGATATTTAATGTTAAATTTGGTCAAAATCATTTCATTAAAAAATTTATATGAGCAAAAACTATACATAAGAATTTGAACATTTTTACGCCATTCAATACAATAAGAATTCCCTGTGTGCAGACTGCATTTATTTTTTTTTAATTTGACTCATTTTTTGAGGATTTATCTCCATTTTTAATTCAAATTTTTAGCATTTCGAGAGACATTTTTTACATATTTTAGAAAAGGATATTATTTTAAACTGTTGCCAAATTTAAAAATAGCGCAAAGAATAATATTTCCTTCAAATTAAAAATGTATTTACACGTGGCTATTATAATCAGAAAAAAACTTTTAAATGGGAATTAAGTGATTACGTGTTAAAAATCAGGAAAATATCGAAAATTACATCATAAAAACTATAGTTACACATGAATTTTAAATGAGAAATAAACTTTTTAAATAATAAATTCATTATTATGCGTTAAAATCGCAAATAGAGGAAATTTACGTCAAATTTAAAAAGGCCAAATGATTTACAGTTGGAAAAACAGTTTAAATTAAAAAATATATTTGCGCGAGACATTTATTTCATATTTTAAGATAATCTTTTCAACTATTATCGTGAATTCTACGACAGCGCAAATAATAATCATTTCTAACAACGAAAATATTTTCATGTGAATGTTAAAATGTGAAAGAAAACGTTGGTGAAAATTACGTCAGATATAAAACGATACATTTCAAATGTATTATTTAAAAGAACTTTCTTATAGAGCTGTTAAAAAACCGAGAGACAAAGACTCTGTTTATTTAATTCATTTTACATTAGCTTATTTTCAAATTTTTAACTAATTTTTTTTTTAATCAAAGGCGAAAACAGCCATTGTATTCTTTAACAAACGCTAATTTCGCCTTAAAAATCTCCAATCAAAGGAATATGAATGAAAACCCGTTTACAGGGAGATCGCCACTGTTTTTTAAAATCATAATTCAATCTTGTTAAAGCCGATGAAATTAGCCTACTTTTAGAATCTGGGGTGTCGGGACGGGTTGGCGAGCGTAGCTCGTAGGAGGCAGAGCCCCCTAGTTTATTTAAAAAAAAAAGTGACTGGTCTCAGGGACCAGTAAGCATGAGAATTTATTTGTCCTCTACATAAAATTCTATTAAGTCCCTTTAACTCTTTAAGCGCCCCCCCCCCCCCCCTCCCCTAGAATATAAACCAAACTTACTTTGCAGTTATCCAAAATGTTCAGCATAATAAAATGTAAAATTATAATTTGTTAAAAATAAAATAAAATTGTGATTTGTAATTGGTTGCAGTTTTCTCAAGGCCGAGAAAATTTACGTTAGCCTCTCAGAGTGGGCAAAAAAGTTACTGGCCCTGTGGACCACTAAATTTTCAAACTGGTGGTGCAATTACATTTTCAGTGGTCTAGGACCAGCGGACCACCAAGGATTTCGAACGTTGTAGTAAAGCAGTATTGAGGAGAGTTAACAGCTTGAACATACGCTGTTAATAAAAACAAGGAGTTCATTCCCGGGTTAAAGAATTTAAGTAAAAACCTTATTATTTTTTTATTATTATTATTGAAAACACTAATAGATTTTTTACATTTAATTTATACCTTTTAGATTTTTCGCAAACAATGCCAAAAACTGCTTTTATATGAAAAATAGCAATTACGTATTTAAATAAAATTTTGAAATTCGTTGAAAATGATATTTTCATCTTGACCTTGTGTCAGGAATAAACAGTTGAAGAAATCGTCAAAGATTGCTATCCTTTTTTATTCCGATAATTTCAGTGTTTTAATTATGGTTCGATTACATGTTTTAAATTTGTGTTTATTTATATTTTATTTTTAGATTGATAAAGTATTAATTTTGTAATGGAATATAATCTGGAAACAAATGCTGAGCTATTTTATTTATATTAAGTGCACACAGATTTATCTTTGTAATGGTCTGTCTGAAAATGACAGAAATGAGAAATAGATTTTTAAAAAAAAATCCTAGTTGAAAATTATTATAAAACAATACAAATGAGTAAACTGTGATACAGTTTTCAAACAAATTGCATTAGAAAGTAAATTTTTTTCTCCAATTCAACAATGTAAAAATTTAAAATGTGCCGTAATTAGAAATAAAAAAAAATTGCAGTAAAAGTTAAATTTGAACATCTGCAGTTGCCACCATCAAAATGACGTCAGCGTTATGCACGGATATGTTTATCTTTTATAATATAGAAAGAGGAAGATAAAAGTATTAAATACTCTCTTTCCAAAGTAATCAGTTGTAAGTTTAAGTAATTGGACGATTGCACCATGAACTATATAAAATCACTGTATTTAAAATAAATTACACTTTGCTAAATGGTACACTAAATGGTTTGCTAAATGGTTTTTTTTGCCTTGGCAACTTTGAGACGTTTAGTGCGCCCGCTAGACAATGTCGTCAGTGACTTTCCATTCTCGAAAGATTTTAGACTTATGTATCAGCCTGAAGACGCCCACAGAAGCGGAACGAAACGTTGTTTTTATTGTATATTTTTAATGTGTGTACCATTTAGCAAAGTGTAATTTATTTTCAATACAGTGATTTTATATAGTTGTAAGTTTGTTGTTCTCATAAAATTATTTTATTATTTCTAACCTATTTAGCTGATATTATTATAACTAATGATTTAAAGATAATTTAATTATAATATTGGTATTAAACTTAAATAATTATAAAAATAATTGTTAATAGAAAATTAAAAAATTAGATTGTAAAGAAAATAACATATTAATAGTATGTAAACCCACGCTTAATTTCTTTAAAGGTTGTCAAAACATACTGCCGCCGGATATCCGGTATCCGGCCAAACTGACATCCGTTGCATCCCTAAGTTATATGATGCTGCATCGTTACATATTGAATTTTTGCGTGTTATAATCGCTATAATTTCTCTTATAAAGGATGGATCGTATACACTAGAGGATCAAATAATTACTATATTGGTCTGACTTACAGGAAATTTAAGTATAGAAAAAGGAGCATGTAGCTGATATTAAATATAATAGAAAACCACAGCCCTAACAAGATTATATCAAAAAGTAACCATCCAAATAAATTTCAATGACAGTAAGATAATTTTTCCCTCCAGTCTATACTATCTATCCATTATAAGAGAAACCATAGATTGTAAGACGCAAAAATTCAAGTTTTAATTTACATCTTTTAGCAATTAAAATTAGTATAGTTTTTAATTATTTGTTTGTATTACTAGGTGAATCTGGATTCTATGAGTGTGTTTACTATCATATCTCAAATTTTTTACAAACTATTTTGTATTTCAAATTAAAAAAAAAAAAAAAAAAAAAAAAAAAAAAAAAAAAAAAGACGTTTAAAATATTGTTTTATTAAGGTTTCATGCTAACAAGAAAGATCTCCAAAAGGGCATATTTAGAAAAATCTGAAAAAATTACAGAGTGTTCTTCTCATGTGGATATATATGTTTATAAGAAAAAAAATTTGGCGGAACCTCCATAGAACGTTCGTAAAAAAATAATGAACATTTCGTTTATTTGGCGATTTATCATCGGTTGGCGATGAAATGAAATTTCGAAAAATGCTTTTTTATGTCGAATACTCTTTAAAATAAAAATGTTTCATATTGAACTTGTTTAAATAAATTTAATGTAAATAACTTTAGTTTTGTCAGTTTTAGTTTGATTTAACTATAGTTTTGTCATGTATAAATATATATATATATATATGGGGGGGGGGGGTGCGCTGGTTCAGGCTAAATATAATCTTATACTGGTTTATATATATATATATATATATGTTTATAATGAAAGTTAACTGTCAAATTTTATGAATTAAAACAAAATTAAATAAATTAAAATTGATCCAATATCTCAAAATTAAGTCCAATAGAGCACTGTCGATTCAGTTTTGTTGCTATGGAAACGAGGAATTCTTTGATATTGAAATGAATAACTGGTAAATGAATCTTGCCTTTATTTTGGAATATGCTTAAATATATGAAAGTATTTTTATGTATGAAATTATTTTTAAAGTAATAAAATTAAATAACAAGCAACATGACGAAAAAAATGTATTTATTAAACTCTCTCATTGTTTATGCTTAAATTCATTAAATATTTTTTTACACACATTCTAAAAATCAATTAACAAACAATTTTCAGGCGCAATAAAATCGTTTGCTTTTGGCGAGGAAAAGTACTGCTCGCCAAATCGCCAGTGTATGTTCTGAGGCAGCCCTCTCCCTCCCCGTTTATCCTAATGCATAATGTCATATATCCTATTTGTTGCAAATTTTGTCTAGTTTCTGAATTTTGTAATGCTTTTCCCCTAAAACAATAAGACATTTAAGTTAATAACAACTATTTTGGGGGGTTTTCGGGGGGGGGGGGGAATTTTGGGGGTAAGTTAAAAATTCGGATTCAACGACCCAAAAAACTTAAAGTAAACCTTATAAGGAAAGTTCGGAGGGGAGATGGGAGGGTCATATATCTAATAATAATGTCATGTATCTAATTTGTTGCAAATTTTGTCTACTTTCTGAATTTCTAGGTACTTTTCCCCCTAAAACAATAAAAAAAATGATTTTTTAAATAAAAACCTTTTTTGGGGGGCTTTTTACCAAAATTTGGGTGGTTGCCGGGGGAAATTTTGGTGGGAAGTTAAAAATTCGGATTCAGCGACCCAAAAAACATAAAGGAAGCCGATTTCCAGAACTACCATTAATTTTGCTAGGTAAAATTCCCTATTGCCTGGACTAACTGTAATTCCGCCACTAAATTTGACTGATCCTTTATGATAGTGATGCAACGAATAGCGGTTTGGCCGAATAACCGAATACCGAATATTCGGCCAAGTTACAGCCGAATATTCGGCCTATTCGGCCGGCCGAATACTGAACTTATTTTTGCCTAAAAACAAAATATAGTATGCACTATATGCGCAATTCTTGTATATTTCACAATTAAAATGTATTGTTTCCTTTAAAAAAAATTATTTATATACAAATTTTTAATTTTTAAAGCATTATTTTACTCTGAAAAAATATTCGGCTATGTTCGGCCTAAAAATTGCCTCAATAATATAATTCGGACCCCCCCAAAAAAAAATTCTTAGCAAAAGTTGCTCATCAAGTACTGTCTAGTTACATTTTAATAGATATTATGTGTGTTGTTGTTACATTTTAAAATAATGACAAAATTTTAAAAGTACTAGGAAACACAAGTTTCAGCTTTCAGATGAAATAAAATAAAAAATAAGAAATCTTAATATCTTAAGAAAAAACACACATAGAAAGGGTGAAAGGAATATCCTCTAAAATGGCAGAAAGAAATCATTGTAGACTTTATAAAGCTCACAATTAACAAAATTTTTATTTATCTTTATTATTTTTTTTCTTTGCTGTCAGCAGTGAAGCCTCTATAGAAAGTGCCCCTCAATGTGAAGAAGTAAAAGAAATTAGTAATTTTCTTTCCCAGCTACTACTAGAAAGACAACAGTGTCCTTTGGAGTGGTGGGCGAAAAATTCAGAAGACTTTCCAAACCTTTCACAATTAGCCAAAAAGTACCTTTCTGCACATGGAAATACCATATATAGTGAGAGATTATTTTCAGAAGCAGGTAACATTTACGAAAAAAAAAAAGACTATCACCTGAGAATGCTGAATTATTATTATTATTATTATTATTTCTGCATCACAATCTACGTTTATTGAAAACATTTTAACTGTTTTTTAAGGCATTACAATGCTATTCTTGAAAAAAACATCTAAAAGGTAAATGCATACTAATTAAAAGAATTTAGGATTTACATTTCTTTCATTATTTAATAAGAAATAGTAACAGACTTAAAAAAATAACTTAAAATATATTTAACTTTTAAGCGTATTTTACTAAAAGAAAAAACCCTTAAGTATTGCAACATATACGACTTAAATATCTTATACATATAATACATCTATATCTAATCAATCATATATTTATGTTCTTTATAGGTATAATTCTATTGAAAAAAATATTTTTTATGTAACAAGGGTTAAACTTCCCATTATAATAAAAAAAAAAAAAAAAAAAAAAAAAAAAAGAATTAGCTTGTACAGCTGTATTAAAACAATTTTGAATAGATTAATTTTAAATTTAACAGATTATTTTAGCTTATTACAGATACTTTTTGTACTTACTGATACAGCATAAAATTTTTTTAACATGATTCCTAAATTAGCCTCTTATATAAAAATGAGTAGATAAAACTTATTTGGAGTATGAAAGTTAATGGAAAAAAAAGGTGTTAGTTAATTTCAAATAAAATTTTCATTATATATGATGAATATAAATTGTCAAATTAAAAAGTTATACTGTGTAAATATAAAAACATTTATTACAGTATTATTCGGCCAAGGCCGAATAATGGACTTGATATTCGGCCGAAGCCGAATATTTGGCAGACAGGCCGAATGGGCCGAATATTCGGCTTCGGCCGAATATTCGTTGCATCTCTACTTTATGACATACATAAGTAGTTTAATTGGTATTTTTTCAAAATATTCCGAGTATACCCAGTAAGGAGGCCTTCCTGTAAGTACAATATATTTTAGTTTCTAATTTATGTTAAGTCTGAAAATATTTATAATCACCAATAAGTTGACTATTTTGAAAATATCGGATATTTTTGAAAATATAAACATAAATATTTGAAATAAATTTTCAAATATTTTGAAAATATTTGATATTTACAAACCATGGTATGTAAATATCAGATATTTTTGAAAATATCGTGATAGTATTTACAAACCATGGTATGGAGTGGAGTAGACTAGAGGCTCCAGAATTTTTTTTTTTTTTTTTAAGCAGCGGATTTACTTATTACTTTCAATCATTGTAAAAATTAAATACTAACTTTTCATCAAGCTAATTTGTATGATTAAGTTTTAGTTAAATCAGGAATATGGAAGATTCCTTATTAGCCACAATAACTTTCATTTGTTGAAAACAGAGTTAACCTTCCATCAGGCGCGCGTTAATTTTTTTTCCAGAGAGCAGTTGCACTATGTTATTAAAAATACAAGATTTTTCATAATACAGTAAACTCTCTGTAAGGCGGACTCTGTGTAAAACAAAAATCTGTCGGGAAGATTTTCAAATCCCTGCGAATCTGTAGACGTAGAGTAAAATTTGTCTAAGGCGGAATATTGTCTACTACGGAAAATTTTCTCGGTCCCGATCGATTCCGTCTTAGACAGAGTTTACTTAGTAACACGAAACATGTTAGAAGAATAATGCAGTAGTAAAAATTGAATTTAAATTTCATTAATGGTGCTTTTATTTATAATTTAATTCATATCCAATTATGTGAGAAAAAGTCATAATAAAATATTTTTAAACACTTACTTTAATAGATATTTTCTATGTTACAAAAATAATAGTAATAATAATAAATAGGAAGTCATTTCTTCTCGTGTAATTTCCGAAACATTGATGACAATTTTATGTGCTGCAATGTTTTCAGCTGTGCTTTAACAAGTTTTTCTTGGATTTAATACAAATGAAAAATATGGATTTCGGAAATATAGTCTTGTTTCCTAAAGCAGATATTAATTTTCGAGTCAAATTTATGCATTTTTCTAGTGACATCTTTTTTTTTTTTTTTTCTACCGGCCTCCCGTCCTTGTTCCTTATAAGTGCTACCAGCGTTATTGGCGGTTATACACTGTATGGCCAAAGGTGACCGGTCACTTGCGATTTTTGACGTTTTGTTAAATATCTAGAAAAATACACGAGGAATTAACCTAAAATTGCAGGTGTGTAAATAGCATTGTATAGGTCATATATTTCCGCGAAGATTTTTTTCCCGTAACCCCATAGGGGACAATCAAAAAATTGAAAAAGAACGAATATTTTTTGGATAACCCTGTAAAAACTAATGAAGCAAAAGCGTTTAAACTCGAGATTATTAATAAGTGGCTTATTGTAATATACTGTGTTCATTTTTATGATGATAGGATGTATACTCGTAGAGAAATTAAGGTTTTTATAAAAACAGTCCCAAATTTCGCCAAGTTTTTTGCTTATAATTTGCAGAGTTCTTAATATAAAAAAAAGTTCTTTTTAGAAAATATGACCAACAATATTGTACACAATACCCCGTAATCAGAATGAAAAAATAATAAAAATTGGATAAAAAATGAGTATGTTTACTAAAAAACGTTTCACTGCGCATGCGCGAATGCAATCAAAATATAATGTGTATAATGTGTTTGCTAAATGTATAGAGCAACTTTTGTAAAAGTCTCAAAAACATAGTTTGAAAAGTCTGATAATAATCGTTTATTGAATAAGCTCAAAATCCATTGTTCCCAAAATGAAGCAAAAACATAAGGGGTTGTATCCATATATTCATTGATTAGTGCCAATTTAGCATACACAATATCGCACGTAATACTATATTTGGGTACAATCCCTCATCTTTTTCTTCATTTTGGGAACAACGGATTTTGAGCTTATTCTATAAACGATTATTATCAGACTTTTCAAACTATGTTTTTGAGACTCTTACAAAAGTTGCTCTATACATTTAGCTAACACATTATGCACATTATATTTTGATTGCATTCGCGCATGCGCAGTGAAACGTTTTTTAGTAAACCTGCTCATTTTTCATCCAATTTTTATTATTTTTTTCATTCTGATTGCGGGGTATTGTGTACAATATTATTCGTCATATTTTCTGAAAAGAACTTTTTTTTATATTAAGAACTCTGCAAATTATAAGCAAAAAACTTGGCGATATTTGGGACTGTTTTTATAAAAACCTTTATTTCTCTACGAGTATACATGCTATCCACATAAAAATGAACACAGTATATTACAGTAAGCCACTTATTAATAATCTCGAGTTTAAACTCTTTTGCTCCATTAGTTTTTACAGGGTTATCCAAAAGATATTCGTTCTTTTTCAATTTTTTGACGGTCCCCTATGGGGTTTCGGGAAAAAATCTTCTCGGAAATATATGACCTATACTATACTGTTTACACACCTGTAATTTCAGGTGAATTCCTCGTGTATTTTTCTAGATATTTAACAAAACGTCAAAAAATCGCAAGTGACCGGTCATCTTTGGCCATATAGTGTATTTAGCACAGCGTCAGCGATCTCGCTGTCCGTTAATCCATCGCTTTCGATCTCAAAGTTATAATTCGTAAACAATTACTACTATTTTTCTTTCTCCCATAAGTCGGAGGTGTAAAGAAAAAAAGAGGGGGACGTGATTTTGATGCTGGATTTTTGAAGTTGCCGTATTTCTGAATATCGAATTTTTGAAGTCACAGTGCATTCTACCGACGCACGATTAGACGTAAAGACCGACGTAAAGATTTGAAGCGCCATCATTCACGTATTTCACATACTCTCTCAAATTATTCACGTTATTTTGTTTTGGTGTTTACTTCCTTACTCGTAACAGTGGGTAACTCAACCTATAATTTTTGTAAGTTATGCAGGGCCGAAACTAGGGGGGGGGGCAAAGGGGGGCATTGCCCCGCCCGGGCGACAGAACGAAGGGGCGCCAAATGAAGATTTTGTTTGTCGATTTTTCTCACGTATATGTTTAGCAGTATTGTTAAATTCGTCCAGTCTGGGGTATGCATAGAAGAATCTAATGATGATATGGCATAAGGATCCTGCATAAAAGCGGATTTTTTTTTTCTTTTCGATTCCGTTTTCAAGATTTCAATGAATCAATATTTGACAAAGCAGATTACGTAGTTCAGTATTACATATTTTATAATTACATATTTTAAATTTTAAAATAAGTCGGCTATTAGAAAATTATCTTTGTAAATATATTTTGCGGAAGTGGGGGGGGGGGGGGGGGCGCTAAAATCCATGTTTGCCCCGGGTGCAAAAAATGCTAGTTTCGGCCCTGAGTTACTGGATGCTTGATTTATATTTTGAAATTGATGCATTGGCATTTTGGTCATGACTTTTTGTATCTTTATTTACTTTTATTGCTTTTATATTTTTCAGGTTTTGAATATGAAGTTAATGTAACATCTGATGACGATGCCTTGGTTCTTTTTGTGCTTGCACAAGTTCATAAAATAATAGCGTTGCGGAAAAGCAGCGTTTCTGGTATAAATTTCATTTCCATTTATTTTATTGCTGAAATTTTTCATTCATTTGTATTCAGAATGATAGTTATAAGATTGCATATCTCTTTCTTAAATTCACATTTAAATCTCCTATGCATAAAAAAATATGGGACTCCGGGCAAAGCATTTTGCGGGGCCCAAAGTGTCTGACTGGATCATTCAATAACTCGACTAATAAAATTTATTTTTAAACTGTATGTATTTTAAAATACAAAAGGGGTTAAAAACAATACTGGTTAACATTTTTGATTATATTTCAAAAGCACATAGTTTTTACACATTCATATTAATTAAAGGGTATAACTTCTTAAAAATATCATAAATACAAGAAATACACACAACATTTTGAAAGAACATTGTCTTTCTTCATACTTCTCCATGTACAACCACTTTGAAAACAGGAGAGTCTTGCTTCTGCTTTCAGAGTGGTCGCATGTGTTTTTGCGTCTGATGAAGAAAAACAAAGTTCTTTCTAAACATGCTGTAAATTTCTCATTTTATGATGTTTTTAAGAAGTTATTGCCTTATATTGTCTATCACAACAGTTTCATAATTTTTTTTATGAAACTAGGGGGCTCGGCCCCCTACGAGCTACGCTCGCCAACCCCCGTCCAGACACCGCAGACTCTAAATGCACGCTAATTAGATCGGCTTTAAAAAGATTTCGAAAGATTGAATTATAATTTAAAAAACAGTGGCGATCTCCCTATAAACGGATTTCTATTCATTTCTCTTTGATTGGGGAATTTTAACGCCAAATCCGCTGCGATACTACTTGATTATCCCGTCGACCAATTTCGTTAAATTATATAAATCGCCAAACCACTCGCCAAATTATACAAATTGAAGTAATTTTTATTTTAAATAACGGAAGAACAAATAAATTAGTACAACATTAATAAAAATACAAATAAAACGTCGAAATAAAAGTAACTTGATGACGTAGACACGTGTAACAACATTTCGAAATAAGCTAATATAAAAGGAATTAAGTAAACAGAGTCTTTGTCTCCTGGTATTTTTTAACAAAGCGAAAAGAAAGTTCGGTACTTTTCGATTAGCCGGGCGACAGTGTTATATATACATATTTATATACATACATATATGTAAATATACATATACACATATTGTATATATACACACACAGATATATGTAAATATATGTGTATATATACATATATGTATGTATATAAATATGTATATATAATACTGGCGCCCGGCTAACCGAAAAGTACCGAAAGTTTTTTAAATGAGACATTTTAAATTAATCGTTTTTAATCTGACGTAATTTTGACCAAGCTATTCTTTCTCTTTTAAATATTCACGTGAAAATACTTTTGTTAGAAATGAAATATTATTTGCGCTTTCCTAACAAAAATAGTTGAAAAGATCCTCTCAAAATATCAAATAAATGTCTAGCGCAATTTCTAAATTTAAACTGTTTTGCAATATTATTTTGTGTTCATTTTATGTAATAACTGTAATGTGACGTAACTATGGCGTAATTTTTCCTATTTAAGACTTCTAACGCATGTTAATGAATTTATTATTTTACAATATCCTTTCTCTTTTAAAATTCACGTGTATACTTTTTATGACGTAATTTTTAATAAGTTCCTGCTTTTTGTACATAATTATTTAATTCTAATTCCAAATGATTTTTTCTGTTTATAATAGTCACGTGTAAATAAATCTTTAATTTGAAGCAAACATTATTGTTTGCGCTGTTTATACATTTTGCAACAGTATAAATTAATACCATCTCTCTATTCTAAAAAAAAGTAACTACCGCTGTCACCGCCGCCGCCGGTTTTGAATGTTTTGTGACCGGAAGTCTTTCTTCGTTATTATTAAGCAAAATATTGCATACAAAAATATGAGAATCGGTGGAATTATAGAGAAATGTTTGATAAACACGCTGATGCAGACAGTTTTCAAATCGAAGAAATATTTAAAGAGATATTTAATGCTAAAGTTGAACAAAATCGTTCCATTAAAAAAGTTCTATAGGAGCAAAAACTGTACATCGGAATTTAATCATTTTTAGATCATTTTATGCGTCAGAATTTCCCGGTGTGCAGACTGCACTCAGTTTATTAATTTGACTCATTTTTTGAGGTTTTATTTCTATTTTAAATTCAAATTTTCAGCATTTCGAGAGATACACACATTTTAGAAAATGGTATTAATTTAAACTGTTGCCGATTGTATAAACAGCGTAAACAATAATGTTTGCTTCAAATTAAAAATTTATTTTACACGTGACTATTATAAAAAAGAAAATATGAAAAGCAGGAACTCGTTGAAAATTATCATAAAAACCATATTGCACGTGAATTTTAAAAGTGAAAGAATGTTGTAAAATAATAAATTCATTACATAAAATTGCGCGAGACATTTATGTAATATTTTAAGATGATATTTTCAACTATTTTTATTAGGATAGCGCAAATAATATTTCATTTCTAACAAAATTATTTTCACGTGAATAGTAAAAGGAGAAAGAAAAGTTTAGTGAAAATTACGTCAGATTAAAAACGATACATTTAAAGTGTCATTTAAAAAAAACTTTTTTTTCGCTTTGCTAAAAAATACCGGGAGGGCAAAGACTCCGTTTATTTAATTCATTTTATATTAGCTTATTTTGAAATGTCAACTGATTTTATTTAATCAAAGACGGAAACAGCCACTGATCATTTAACAGCCACTGATTTGGCTTTAAAATTCCCCAATCAAAGAGAAATGAATAGAAACCCGTTTATAGGGAGATCGCCACTGTTTTTAAACTTATATATAATTCAATCTTCCGAAATATTTTTTAAGCCGATCAAATTAGCGTGCTTTTAGAATCTGCGGTATGTGAACGGGGGTTGACGAGCGTAGCTCGCAGGGGGCAGCGCCCCCTAGTTTTCTAAAATAATCTAAAAAATATCTCTAGAAATGCTGAAAATTTGAATTTAAAATAGAAATAAAACCTCAAAAAATGAGTCAAATTAAAAAAAGAAATACAGTCTGCACACCGGGAACTTCAAACGTATAAAATGATCTAAAAATGATTAAATTCCCATGAATAGTTTTTGCTCCTATAAAACTTTTTTAGTGGAACGATTTTGTCCAACTTTAGCATTAAATATCTCTTAAAATAATTCTTCGATTTGAAAACTGTCTGCATCAGCGTATTTATCAAACATTTCTGTATAAAACCACCGATTTTCATATTTTTGTATGCATTATTTTTCTTAATATTAACGAAGAAAGACCTCCAGTCACAAAAAATTCAAAACCGGCGGCGGTGACAGCGGTAGTTACTTTTTTTTTAGAATAGAGAGATTCATTTTACATATTTTTCTACTGAAGTGTATAGATTTTCATATACAGTGTGATTCAAAACTTATCGTTCAAGTTTCAAGGAGATGTAGGAAATACGTCAGGAAACCGATTTCACATAGGTCCGCAAACGTAATGTACAGTCGTGGGGGAAAAAAAAATAAACATCCCTTACTAACTCTGCAAAAAATTAACGTAGAAGAAAGTTATTGGTACCACACGATTGGTGATAAAGTCTACTTTTAAATTATGTGTATTAAATTTGCTTAGGGGGCTATCTACATATTAAAACGAACCACAACTTTGCTTTTTTTCAATAGCAGTACATAATTCTGACAGCATACTCTGAAACTATTGCTCTGAATTACTCTGACTCTGAAGGGCGTAGAGTCTCTGAACTCTACGCCCTTCAATTAGCCTAAAAACAAATTTTTATGCAATTCGTACGGTAAGTTTCCGAGAAATTAATTATTTTAAAACGAGCGTATGCCAAATTGAAGTTCGGTACTCGATTGTTGACCGAGAGAGCTCCCTTCTTGATCAAGGCAACTTAAGCGCCGCTCAAGCAATCATTGAAGACTGCTAGATTACAGGATAGCACAGGGTCGTACTGGCCCACCGGGCAACGAGGCAAATGCCCGGTGCGCCCATCGTCACTTTTTTCTTTTTTTTTTCTTTTTTTTTTTTTTCTTTTTTTTTAAGCACGCATTTTGAAAGGCATAAAATTTTCAAAGATTTTCATTTGGAAAATTAAAAAGTAATGCTTTTTATTTTTTAAAGTATAGCATAAGCAAACTATGTGTGATGAAAGACAATTAGATAAACCAATTTCGTGATAACATAAGTTATCGACAATCATATATGCCATTGTTACACATTGCATCCAGGACCAGACTCTGTTTCAAAGCCTGTATTAATGATAAATTCTAGGAAAAATAATATTAAGTACTCACTTATTTAGATATACGACTAAATAATTTCTGTTCTAGGAATGCTTCTAATAAGTGTCTAATAAGTCTGCGTCTAATACGTTTGCATATTTTCTGCGTCTAAGTATTTAGCGCCCCTGGTGTTGTGAGGTATTTTTGTATTTCTGCCTTTTGTGCAAGTATAAACGACGAAACACTGTATAAGAAACATATTCTCATTTTAAATGGATTCATTCACAGAGACTTTGATAGTCATGGCGCCCTGGTCCAGATTTTATTCAGTACCCCGAAGTATAGTAACTTCTACATAAATTAATATTGGTATTAATGATGTATTTAGTATATTTTCTGTCAAATATTCAGCGCCCTGGGTGGCTGCCCGGTAGTTTGGTATTTCTGTTTTTTGTGAAAGTACAAAAAACAAAACAAAAAAAATGCCAATTTAATACATTTTATTTTTTTTTTTAATTTCATTTGGTCCCTTTGTCAGAGGCGGTTTTGGTGATCATGGCGACCTTGGACAATTTTTTTAGCGCCTCTGTAAAAATAGGTTAAAAAAAAAAACTAATATTGTGTTTTCGTAATAATGGCGCCCTTGGTCAGATTTTTTCAACGCCTCTGTAAAAATAAATTTCAAAAAACTAATATCGTGTTTTTGTAAAATGGCGCCCTTGGTCAGATTTTTTTCAGTGCCTCTGTAAAAATGCTTTTCAAAAAACTATTATCGTGTTTTTCTAATCATGGCGCCCTTGGAGAGAATTTTTTCAGCGCCTCTGTAAAAATAAATTTCAAAAACTTAATATCGTATTTTTTAATCACTTAGTCAGATTTTTTTTTTTCAGCGCCTCTGTAAAAATCCCTTTCAAAAAACTGTCATCGTGTTTCTCTAATCATGGCGCCCTTGGACAGATTTGTTTAGGGCCTCTGTAAAAATAAGTTTAAAAAAAACAATATCGTGTTTTCTTAATAATGGCGCCCTTGGTCAGATTTTTTTCAGCGCCTCTGTAAAAATAAATTTCAAAAAACTAATATCGTGTTTTTGTAATCACGGCGCCCTTGGAGGGAATTTTTTCAGCGCCTCTGTAAAAATAAATTTCAAAAACTACATCGTGTTTTTGTAATTATGGCGTCCTTGGACAGATTTTTTTTTCAGCGCCTCTCTATAAAAATAACTTTAAAAAAACTAATATCGTAATTTTGTAAACAGGACGCCCTTGGTCAGATTTATTTCCAGCGCCTCTGTAAAAATAACTTTCAAAAAGCTAATGTCGTGTTTTCGTAATCAATGCGCTCTTGGTGAGATTTTTTCAGCGCCCTGTAAAAATAACTTACAGAAAACTAATATCATGCTTTTGTAATCATGGTGCCCTTGGTCTGATTTTTTTAGCGCCTCTGTAAAAATCTCTCTATTCTAAAAAAAAGTAACTACCGCTGTCACCGCCGCCGCCGCCGCCGCCGGTTTTGATTTTTTTGTGACCGGAGGCCTTTCTTCGTTAATATTAACAAAAATAATGCATACAAAAATATGAAAATCGGTGGTTTTATACAGAAATGTTTGATAAACACGCTGATGCAGACAGTTTTCAAATAGAAGAATTATTTTAAGAGTTATTTAATGCTAAAGTTGGACAAAATCGTTAAACTAAAAAAGTTTTATAGCAGCAAAAACTATACATGGCAGTGTAATCATTTTTAGATCATTTTATGCGTTAGAATTTGCCGGAGTGCAGATTGCATTAATTTTTTTATTTTGACTCATTTTTTCAGGTTTTATTTCTATTTTAAATTCAAATTTTGAGCATTTCTAGAGATATTTTTTACAGATTTCAGAAAATTGTACTAATTTAAACTGTTGCCAACTGTATAAAAAACGCAAGCAATAATGTTTGCTTCAAATTAAAAATTTATTTACACGTGACTATTATAAACAGGAAAAAAACTTTCAAATTAGAATTAAATAATTACGTATAAAAAGCAGGAACTTATTAAAAATTACGTCATAAAAAGTATACACGTGAATTTTAAAAGAGAAAGGATATTGTAAAATAATAAATTCATTAACATGCGTTAAAAGTTTTAGGAGAAATTACGTCATATTTACGTCACATTATAGTTATTACATAAAATGAACACAAAATAATATTGCAAAAAAGTTTAAATTTAGAAATTGCGCTTGACATTTATTTGATATTTTGAGAATTAATTTAAAATGTCTCATTTAAAAGAACTTTCTTTTCACTTTGTTAAAAAATACCAGGAGACAAAGACTCTCTTTACTTAATTCCTTTTATATTAGCTTATTTTGAAATGTTGTTACACGTGTATACGTCATCAAGTTATTTTTATTTCGACGTTTTATTTGTGTTTTTATTAATGTTGTACGAATTTATTTGTTCTTTCGTTATTTAAAATAAAAATTATATCAATTTGTATAATTTGGCGAGTGGTTTGGCGATTTATATAATTTGGCGAAATTGGTCGACAGGATAATCAAGTAGTACCGCAGCGGATTTGGCGTTAAAATTCCCCAATCAAAGAGAAATGAATAGAAATTCGTTTATAAGGAGATCGCCACTGTTTTTTAAATTATAATTCAATCTTTCGAAATCTTTTTAAAGCCGATCAAATTAGCGTGCATTTAGAGTCTGCGGTGTCTGGACGGGGGTTGGCGAGCGTAGCTCGTAGGGGGCGAGCCCCCTAGTAAGTTTTAAAAAACTAATATCGTGTTTTTGTAATCATGGCGCCCTTGGTCAGATATTTTTCAGCGCCGCTGTAAAAATGCCTTTCAAAAAGCTATTATCGCGTTTTTGTACTCATGGCGCCCCTGGGCGGATTTATTTTTCAGCGCCTCTCTGTAAAAATAACTTTCAAAAAACTAATATCGTAATTTTGTAATCATGGCGCCCTTGATCAGATTTATTTTCAGCGCCTCTCAGTAAAAATAACTTTAAAAAAACTAATGTCGTGTTTTCGTAATCAATGCGCTCTTGGTGAGATTTTTTCAGCGCCCTGTAAAAATAACTTTCAGAAAACTAATATTATGCTTTTGTAATCATGGCGCCCTTGGTCAGATTTTTTCAGCGCCTCTGTAAAAATAATTTTGAAAAACTATTATCGTGTTTTTTTTAATCATGGCGCCCTTAGAGAGACTTTTTTCAGCGCATCTGTAAAAATAAATTTCAAAAACTTAATATCGTGTTTTCTTAATAATGGCGCCCTTGGTCAGATTTTTTCAGCGCCTCTGTAAAAATAAGTTTTAAAAAACTAATATCGTGTTTTTGTAATCATGGCGCCCTTGGACAGATATTTTTCAGCGCCTCTTTAAAAATCCCTTTCAAAAAATTATCATCGTGTTTTTGTAATCATGGCGCCCTTGGACAGATTTTTTTAGCGCCTCTGTAAAAATAAGTTTAAAAAAAGTAGTATCGTGTTTTTGTAATAGCAACCTCCCTCCCCCCCCCCCCTCCACACACACACACGCACACTCCCCACAAATACACACATAAATTGATGCCCTTAGTTCTACTAAAGTGGAGCATTCCATAATTTCTTAATGATAATATAAGTGTTAGACCGCAAGGGCGCTAAGACTAATTCTTCACAAGATTTTGCAATGGAAACTTATGTAAATTTTGCTTTTGAAAGAAGAAAATGTTAATTTTTTTATATCTATTTAAAAATTCGATAATATTTTTAGCATCCGAAAAAGCCAATATGTAAAAACGTTTTTTTTTTTTTTTTTTTTTTTTTTTTTTTTTTTTTTTTTTTTAACCGGATCTCTTTAAACTTCAAACACCACCCCGATACATAAATTGAAAAATACATATGTAATTAAAATAAATAGATAAACCACTAAAATTGTAAAAGTCCTTTTACAAAAGAATGGATAAATATAAGTAAAGAGAAGTGCAGATGTATTTGGGTTCAGTTTTCAATGCTGTTAGTCAGTAACGTGGGAGTTCCTAAGAAGACAAATTACCATTTCGGCGAGGTTTCAAATCGGTTCTATAGATACCCAGTGGTTTCTGTAGTAATACCAGATGTGACACTTTTATTATTATTATTATTATTATTATACCGTATTCTGGAGCTCTCTATCTTTCTGAAGAAAATAGAAATCGGCGGATGTGGAGGTATTTTCCCATGAAATACTAATTAACACACGACACATGCGCGACATGACGCGCTGTTTTTTTTTTTTTTTTTTTTTTTTGTGCGTGTGAGTTGCGACGACCATTGTAGTTTAAATTTGGCTTATCTGAAATTAAAATAAACAGTAATTTTTAATTAAATATGACTTATTTTAGTGACTAGACGAGACAAAGGGTGGAAATTATGAAAGCTCTCTCTCTTTTTTTTTTTTCTTTTCTTAATGCTGATTATTTGAAGACGGTATTCAACTTTTATCGTAGAAAAATGCTGATTTTTGATGATTAACAAAAAAAAAAAAAAAAAAAAAAAATCCTTAATGCACTGCATAATTATATAAGAAACTAGGGGGCTCTGCCCCCTACGAGCTACGCTCGCCAACCCCCGTTCAGGCACACCAAAATCCAAAAAGCACGCTAATTTGATAGGCTTTAAAAATATTGAATTTAAAAAAAAAACAAAAAAAAAAACAGTAGTGATTTTTCTGTAAACGGGTTACCATTCGTTTTCCTTGGATTGGGGATTTTTAAGACGAAATCTGCTGCTGTTAAGAGATTCAATGGCTGTTTACGTATTTAATTAAAAAATTAGTTAAACATTTGAAAATAAGCTAATGTAAAATGAATTAAGTAAACAGTGCCCTTGTCTCCCGGTATTTTTTAACAGCGCTATAAGATAGTTCTTTTAAATAATTCATTTTAAATTTATCGTTTTAAATCTGACTTAATTTACACCAAAGTTTTATTTCTCTTATTAATATTCAGGTGAAAATACTTTAGTTGTTAGAAGGAAATATTATTTGCGCTGTCTTCGAATTCACGATAACAGTTGAAAAGATTATCTCAAAATATCTCGCGCAAATATATTTTTTAATTTAAATTGTTTTTCCATATTTTTTGGCCATTTTAAATATGATGTAATTTCTTCCCTTTACAAGTTTTAGCGCATAATAATTTTTTTATTTTAACATTTTGTTTCTCTTTTAAAATTCAAGTGTGAATATGGTTCTTATGACGTAATTTTCCTGCTTTTAACATGTGATCATTTAATTCTAATTTTAAAGTTTTTATTTCTGTTTACAATAGTCACGTGTAAATAAATATTTAATTTGAAGTAAACATTATTGTTTCGCTGTTTATACAATTGACAACAGTTTAAATTAATAACATTTTCTAAAATATATAAAAAATATCTCTCGAAAAGCTGAAAATTTGAATTTAAAATAGAAACAAAACCTCAAAAAAATGAGTCAAATAAAAAAAATAAACGCAATCTGCACACCGGGAACTTATAACGTTTAAAATGATCTAAAAATGATTAAATTCTCATGCATTCAGTGGTGTAGTCGAGGGGGGACGCCGGGGGATGGCGTCCCCTTACTTTTTTTTTTTTTTTTTTTTTCAAGGGGACGCTAAGGACGCGAGGGGACGCAGATCTTCCTGATTTACTAAATGTTTAAAATAAAAAGCACTTTAATAAATTAAGAATTTTATGAAGTAAAGAATTGATTTTTAAAACTATTTGAGTTTTCTTTGAGTACTCAGAAAACAAACTGAAAGGAATTGGGAAGAAAGGGATATTTACTTGCCGTTTCACCATAATTAACAGTAGTGAAACACCTGAAATACCGCGCTAACATTAGTTCCTTCAGATGCATACATTAGTTTTACTTGGAATTTTCTAATCGAAAACTATTATCTTCCTCCTTTTCCTAACATAAAGACCACAAAAGCTCTTTGAAAAAGATCTTTATACACCGCAGCCTCCGTTTAAAAAATATCCAGATGTTTCAGTTTTGAAAGACTGGTCATGTTTTTCTCACATGGTAATTAACAACAGCATGTTTCCATTAGTCAGTAAATAAGGTATTTAAAGACGTTCGGGGTAATTGTCATATCTGTCACATACTGTTGGTTAGTAGGGGTCCTCAGATGACTGGTACGGTGCCTGCAATCGAATACAGTATAAATCAACAAAAGGGACACCAATGTAGACCGACAACTTCTGATATATTGCAGTGCCAAGAATCCCACAAAATCATTATCCCCCTTTCTCCTATCTTCCTGTATCATTCACATTGACAATTATTTCTTGATTTACTATTCGGGGATTACTTCTTTAGACAGGAATAAACTACAAGCATTGGATTATTTTGAATTCCAGTGAATATCTCTGAAGTATCTGTTTTTTAAATTCTAGCCATAAGTATTTTGCATCAAAATTTCAATTTTTGAAGGAAAAAATAACAATTAAACGATATAGGCAGCCAAAATTGGAAAGTTTTATAATTTTTTCGAAACGTTGGTCGTCGATGATAGTATAACAATGCTGTGATGATAGATACGAAATTATTGAGCACAGTTGAAGATCAAAAGTCCGATGCAAGAGAATCGTAAGCATATTTTGAGTTTTGATCAATAATATTTTTAATTATATGCTATGTTATACCATGAATCTTTGATAAGGGTTTCATATTTTCCAAATATCAATATGTTTTTGTATAAAATTATATCTTTTGTACAATGGGATGGAAAGGAAACATAGGTGCTAGAAATGGTAGTTGAGCAGAATTGCCCCTCTTTAGATTTTCAAATTTAATTAACTAAATTTTCTTTCCCTCTTGAAAATTTCAAAAAATAACAAAGTTTGTTCTTCGCATAGGATTTAAAGTAATTGAACAGTAAAAGAAAGGATATCAAGAATTATTTATCAGGGAGAGGGTCTGTCCTCCTGAAGCCCCCGTAAAAGACTATTTTTAGTTCTGTGTTTCTTTTATGTTTGTGTATTTTTTTTTTCTAAACCACTGATTAAAATATATCAGGTGTGCAGAAAAAAAAATAGTAATATGTTTAGTAGTTCCTTTTATATAAAAAAAAAAGGCTGATAGAAGTTTAATTTAGGAGTTTTTAATATGCGTTTTATTTGTTATATTTCTAAAATACTTTGTTTTAAAATAAAATATAGATTTTATTTAATAACGGCAATATTGTTTGAAAATGTCTGCAATCTCAATAAAATTTGCAGTAGCATAAACAATACAAAATTAAACTACAACATTTTAACACTTTCTAACATAGTTGAAAAGTTTATGACTTTGGTTCGTCATTCCGATTGCCCGTAAATAAACTTGGATTGCCACTCTATTTATATACATTATTATGATTTACTACTTACTACAAAGATTCTTTAATGAAAATGAAGTGTTTAGCACTTACAGTTCGTTTGCAGATATACATAAAAAAATGTTCCGTTAAATTATGTTCTATGGAAAGAAAATTCTTTATTTTGTATTTTAATGATGTTGCACTGCTTCAAACATAAAGAAATTGATATACATCACTGAAGGGCACAACAACACGCTTAATATAGAATACGTATCGTGTAGCTTCTTTCGTTTATTTACAGGGATATAGAAATAAATTACATTGTATTAATCTCGGATTACAGTAATCAGTGTTGAATTCAGACACTTTCCTCGGGGGGGGAGGCATTTCTGTGGCTCTGAGGGTGATATTATAGAGTTCCGAGGGGGATTGCACTTTTTGACCATTCAAAACACGAAATCTCAAATATTCCGGGGGAATGTCCCCTCCGGGCCACCTCCTGAATTCACTAATGACAGTAATTGTTTGAAAAGCGTTTTTTGAAATTTATATACGTTATTGAGGAGGGAGATAACGTCATCCACAGAAAGCATAGGGAATATATCATATCAATTTTCTTTAAGGGTGTATTCGAAAAAATATTTTTCCACCCTCAACTGCTCGAAATTTTCTGAGACATTTTCAGACTCATTTTTAAAAGTAAAAACATGAAACTTGCTGGGGTGATTTCCGAAGACATGTTTAACATGCCGTGTGATTTCATTTTCAGCTCAATAAATTAGAATTTGATTTTTAAACAATTATTTTCTCAGTATGACCATTTTTTTCATTCCCAGATCGCCCGCTTCGGAAAATTCGGTTCAAAACGCCAACTTTGACAGCGTATTTTACAGTATTTTCTGCATTTATCAAAAAATTAAGAAGCACGGCACATTATATAGTTCCTAAATAAGAGAATTTCCCAGTTTGATGCGTTTGAGAGCAAAAATGAATTTTAAAATGAATCAGAAAATAAGCAGTTTGGATCGGAATACACCCTTAACAGTCTATAAGCAACATTGTAAGACGTGCTTTTTCAATCTCAATTAATTTTTATTAAATTCTGTGGAATGAATTCTACAAATTATATGCAGTGCAACAATTCAAAATATTTAAATTGTGTGGGCGGGATTTGATGAAAATGCATTTTCAAGAGTGTTATTTGTTTTTTAGCACAACTAAGTCTTACTGTGTGAATATAATATAAATAAATTCATACATAGGACTGCACAAAAGACATGGATACACAAATATTGTCGTCAATGAACGGTAAAAACCTTTTCTTTAGTGAAAAGCGTTGTTCTATTTAATTAGACTTTTAGTTTTACTGTGTGGTATGCATAAAATACACGGATTATATTACTGAAGATTTTGCATGTTAACACACGCAAATTCTTCACACCCGCTTTCTAATGTTAATCATATGGAAGATTTTTTTTTCTTTTCTTGTTTGACTTTTAATATTTGTAAAAGATTTTTTTTCATTAGATAGCTGAGGCCAATCTCTACAAAGGCCGATTTTTTTTTTTTTTTTTTTTTTTTTTTTGTTTTTCGATTTTGTTTGTATTTTTTTTTTTTTTTTTTTTTTTTTTTTTTTTTTTTTTTCAATTTAGATAATTTTATTTTCGGAACCGGTTTCGAAAGTCGACCTATCCTCATAAAAAATGACTGCGAACAAAATCGAAAAAGTAAAAAACGGGCATTATGAAAATCGACCTTGGCTATCCAATGCAAAAAAAAAAAAAAAAAAAAAAAAAAAAACATTTAAAAATTTTGACATGCAAACGATATATCTTTAAAAAAATTTCTCCCATAGGTTTAGCATTAGTAAGCGAATTCAGTTCCCGTGAGTGAAGTAGTCCCTTAATGTCTTTAGGGACTACTTCAGTCTAGACAGTAATTACTGAGATAAGGCTTTTAACTTTAAGTATTTTCTAAAATGTCTATTAACGCATCGCTGTCCCTTGTATGAAAAAAATAATTATAATAAAATATTTTTGATAGTATTAGAAAATATTTCATATTCTATGCATGGCGCATGATTTTTATTCTAGTTAAAGTTGCATTTGGAATAAAAAATGTAAAATCGTTGTAACATAAATTACGTTTAATGAATTTCTTTTTCATTTTGAATAACTGTGTATAAAAAAATTAATTAATTATTTATGTAAACAATGTGTACCATTTTCAAAAATTTGAAAGAAAATCTTATCTATAGTTCGATGTTTAAAACTAAGATTGAAGTAACAGATGTTATTAGTACTAAGAGGCGCAAAACTTATTTATTTTATTAAATGGGAATGTAAGTAACAGATTTTACATTTTTCTATTACAAATGCTGAATTAAATTGCACAAAATTAAAAAATAAATATTTTAATTAATCAGAATACATTTATGAAACTATTGAAACTGTTAATTACACTGAAACCGAAAAAGATGGTATAACTTTTATTTAGTAATATAGTTTATTAAAGTTGCGTCTAGGCATTTGTGATTTGCACCACAGGTGGATCCAGCTTTCCTTGTAGATGAGGTGGAGTCTGTGTGTCATGTGCCTCTTTTTGTAGGGAAGGGTCATATCGGTATAATATCAATTTTTATATCTTACGATTTTTCTTCGTCCACAATTCCAAACTGGCTGTTTTATGACACGTTATCAAAATTACATTTTCTGTTTGTAAATGCATAAAATTTACCAGTTCTATTCAGATAATAATAGTTAAAATAATCGATTAGGGAAGTGCTTTATGTAACGTGGTCTGGCTCAAATATGAGCACATTTTAAATTTTAAACACATTTAAAAAGTGCAGTAATTTTCGAAAATTACTTTTTAGTCCCCGGTATGCTATTTCTTTCTCCCAGCTATTAAAGTGTCGTCTCAAAAAAATAACTTCCGTTGTATAAGCCAGACGTAAAACAAAGCAGATGTATCATTGTACGGTTAAATACTCTACTGCAATTTTTTTAACTTTTAAGCATCGCATATTTTCAATTTTTATACCGTCGTATTGGGAAAAAAAGTACTTTTAAACGCAATTTGTTTGTAAACTGCATCTCTATTTTTAAAATATTAATTCTTTTGTAGTTTTTAGCGCATTTGTTTAATCTTGGCAGCTCAAATATTCCATTTATGTTGAAAGTAAAGGAAAAATAGTTGGAAAATAGTAATTATATCTTTTTGTTGCCATTTTCCCATAACAACTTTTAAAAAATATAATTAAAATACGTACTATTTTGAAAAACTATAGATGAATGATTTCTGATAAAACATCGAGCTATTATAAACCAAATTTAATTTTAAGTATCTATATTAATATTACAAACAGATGAAGGCATATGAATCAATAGATGCTGATTTTTTTGTCGAGTTTCTTGAATGACATCTCTTTTTTCGAGATTTGTGTATTATTCAGCGATAGTGACGTCATATGCGTACTTTACTATAGCTCATAGATTAACATACGAGATGGGACATTTATGGCGAAATCTGTAATGACAACAGTACTAGCGTTACTACGGACCGAAATTTGCATATGTTGAAGAAATATGTTTACGCTTTATGTTTTGAATATCTATTCTTTCCAAACGAAGAAGAGGCAGATGATATTGTATTTACGCTTTATTCATTTAGCTTTTTTTTTTTTTTTATCATGCTTGTATCGTTGTTACTTTTAATTTACAAAACGATAATTAGAGTAATGATATAAAAGAAAAACCCTAGAAAATTCTGTTAAGAACGGAAATGTGTAAGTTTATGAGATTAAATTGTAAAAAAATCAAATTCAGGCATTGTGTTAATTTATTCATATCGAATAAAATTTTACTGAGTGTAATGTCGGTACCTCTATTTATTTTTAACTTTTAGATTTATATAATTCTAAAAATTTGTCGAAAGAAATTTTTCAAAATCTGTAACTTTATTATTATTTCTTATATGTTAATATTATAAATATTATTCAATTGGTTGAACGTTATTTACATTAAAAGCAATATTTTTACTTTATCTGTAAGAAAGTGAAAATGCGTAAATTTTAAAAGATTGTAACGATTGTTTAATACGTTAAACTTCATAAATTAATAAAACATCGGCTATAAAAATTTTCCTATTAAATGGGAATATTTATGAAATTTTCTGGGACTTGTAGAGTGCAATATTTCATATAGTCTTATACTACACCATTGCTTTTGATGTATAGCATTCAAGATTAAATGTTACTTTGTTTTTCGTTGCACTTAAATTGTTCACGCATAATGTTAAATAAAATAAAAAGAATGCGTATATCGGTACATAAACATAGAACAGATATTAGATATATAAAATAGAATATCTATTCTATATTCATCTTTCATCTATCGGTGTAAGACTCTATTGAAAACGTAAACATGCAACATTAAAAAAAGAAAGATCCCAATGAGGATGAGGTAGATACTCAATAATAAAATACTACAGGGATGGGGAGTTTATTCCCCATCGTCACTAAAGGCGCTACGGTCGCAATCGCATTACCATTACGCTCTATGGAAGTGTCCCATCTTGTATGTTAATTTATCCTGTAGATGTTGTTTAAGACTGGATAGTAAAGGAAGAATTCTCTAGCGGATGCGGATTACGTCATTTTATATAAAATAAAAACGTGTATTTTAAGTCTTAAAACTGAAATATGTTTTTTACTATCTATCTATCTATCTATATATATATATATATAATTTTTTTTATCGGGGGTGACACTAAATTCTGAAAGTGTCATTTCTTTTGTTCAGACATGAAAAAGGTTTAGTTTTTTTTTAATTCTACAGTAAGCCAACAAAAAAAAGAACCTTTAACTAAATTAATTTTAATTAAATTTAAATTTTTAAATTTTATTTTTCGTTTACTTTTCAATGCAGTTGAAAATGTGAAAAGCAAGAAAGTTTGCCCTATGGGTGATGTAAGACCCTAATGTTCGAAACTATGAGCGTCCCCCCACTTTTTTTCCAGGACTACACCACTGGTATAGTTTTTGCTCCAATAAAACTTTTTTAATGGAACGATTTTGTCAACTTTAGCATTAAATATCTCTTAAAATAATTCTTTGATTTGAAAACTGTCTGCATCAGCGTGTTTATCAAACATTTCTCTATAATACCACCGATATTCATATTTTTGTTTGCAACAGTTTTTTTAATATTAACGAAGAAAGGCCGTGCTTAAGCATTCAAATTGGATGCCGATCTACCGGGAATATCTACGTAGATTTTCATTGGTCCATTTCCAATTCAAAACTTTTTTTATATATATAGAAGGAAAAAGCTGACAAAATTAGAAGTGAAAAACAATTCAGTATTATTAAAGTAATTGTGCCGTGGTCATCTATTAAAAAATGCAAATTTGAGAAAAAAACTAGTTTCAATTTTATGTTATAATTATAATAGAATGCTTATTGTATTTTTTTATTTTTTTTACTTACATAGAATTGTCTATTCCATATTCTAGCCACATAAAGAAGTCTCAATTCCGTTGATAAAGCCGCTAAAATAAAAACTCGATTTTCCGAAATTTATAAGTTATGATTACGTGTAAATCCATAAAGAGGTTCTCAAAAAAAAAAAAAAAAAAAAAAAATTAAAGTTCAATAATTCGAAAATTTCTGCTCATTTACAAACATAAAAATAGTGTTCGAAAGAAACTGAATTTCGGTTATCTTCCTAGTATCGACTGAAAACGAAAGCGAAATAGTTTTAAAAATAAATTCCAAGTAACATAAACATACATATACGCATGTTATCTGAATAATGTTTTGCGTAGAAGCGGCAGTACATAATTAACAAAATAATTTGATTGAAATAAAATTAATTAAATATAAGGTGTTATAAACATAAAAAATATATTAAAAAATAATTTAATTTAAAAATAACGAATTTAATCCATATTAGTAATACCTTCTAGATTTATCTCCTTGTATGTGAATATATAGTATGTACGGCTCTTTGGATAGGAGTGCCGTTTGGGGGAGGCTAGGGAGGGGCAGTTATAGTAATGCCGAATATACGGCAGTATTTTCGCCGAAACTAGGATTTTGGGCTGAAAACGAAAATGAAACCGAATATTCGGCCAAAATCCACATAAAAGAATGAGACTTGCAGGCTTGGTTATTGAAGTGATTTGTAATACAATAGATTCTGTTCTTTAAATTAATTACATCTTGAGTTAAAATTGATTGTTGTCTCATGACAACAGTTTTCTTTCTCTTCCTCCACTGTCGCGTCCGGAAATTCGGTTCAAAACGCCACATTTGGCAGGATTTTCTGAAAGATCTTTTGTTTTTCTCAAAAAATATAAAAGACAGTTTGATTAAAAAGTTTCTGCTGGGCAATAAAAAATAATTGGTATTTTCAGCCAAGTAAAGCAGTCGGCAGTTATAATGAAATTTAATGAAAACCTTTAAAACAAAACTATCATGCAATAAAATTCAAGTAATACTACTTTTCAAATAATACATTCAACGTAATACTTTTAAAGAATGTATTACTTTTCCAAAGATTTTCTGCCCCCCCCCCCCGCCCTACCCTGCGTACACACATGAATCGCGGTAAAAAAGAACAAGATATTTGAAAAACAGAAACAACTCCATTATTGGGCACAGCCTTTGTAAGTTTGCTGATTTGAAAGCAGGGCCGAAATTAAGGGGGGCAGAGGAGGCATGTGCCCCGGGCGCCAAATGAAGATTTTGTTTGTCGATTTTTCTCGCATCTGCCTTTTGCACGGTATTGTTAAAATCATTCTGTCTGGCGTATGACAAAACATAGAAGAATCTAAAGATGATATGGCATAAGGATCCTGTATAAAGCGGAATTTTTTTCGATTCCGTTTCCGAGATTTTAATCAGTCAATATTCGACAAAGCCAAGAACGAATTCAGCTCATCATTTAGAGGGGGTCATGGATTTCCTTTTTTGGGGTGGGGGGCGATCACATCCTCGTTATGAGAATTTTTTATATTGAAAGCTATTCCCAAGTCCAAACTAACTACTTTTCTGATACTTTTGCGAAGTCATTTTCATTCGTAAATACAAAAAAATTGCATTAATATTCGTAAAAATATAAAATTTGCCAATTTTGTTCAGATACCAGGAAATTAGAGTTTCCCATTTTCTTATAAAGGCAAAGATTCATCCAGAAAATGTTATCAAAGATAGCACTTTTAGCCAAGTTTTACGAGTTGAAGCCACAGAAATGTCGTCGCAAGGGAACAATTGGCTGTCACTTCCGGAATTTCAGTTTAGAAAGTCTAACAATTGTCAACGGTTAAATATGGCAAAAATTTGTGTTAAATTTTAGAGGTAACTAAACCGTACACATTGGCAGCTATGGGATTCTATTAGTGTCATAAAAATTGCAGGTGTAGCCTCTTCTTTCTGCTCAAAGTATTAAATAGTTTTTTTCAATCGAACTTATACCTTTGGAATGGATCATTTTCTTCTGATGGACTGGTGCCATCCATTATTATGAAACAACCGTTATAAATGAAGTGTTAGGTGAAGATGAAAGAGCTGTCGTAAAAAGTTAGAACTCTGATTTTCTGGTCAGAGAAAAAAAAATGGTCATAATTTTTTTTTTTTTTTTTTTTTTTTCTGGTCAGGATGAAAAAAAAAATGGCCATAATTTTGTTTCTGATCAGAATGGAAAAAAAAAATGGCCATAATTTAAAAAAAAAAAATCTATGATATCTTTTGAATGTTGAAAAAATAAAGAAATAAAACATATTTTTAAAATATTTCACGTAAAATAGACGTCACTCTTGAACTAAACAAAAATAACTTTCCTGAAATTTTATACACCATAATTAGTATTTGTATTCTAGAGATTGTATTATATAAAATATTATTGAATTGTATTAAATAATGTTTTGCACTTTTGAGTTTTGACCCAACGAAATTGTTTTTGTTTGTTTTATTTCAATATTTTATTTTCCATTTGGAGATAATTGTATGGAGATTGTTATTCAAATATTCGGGGTAAAGTTTGAATTAACTCATTAGATATGGTGAGCGAAATTCGAAAATAGAGATAGCTTTCTTAGAAAAGTGTGGTGGAAAAAAATACCTCTAAATTGGCAACACTGATCTAACATCAGATTTTTTTTTTAAGTGCATGTCTTGCGGGGAACTGTTTTTGTGCATATTACATTTCTGTAGTGTAAAATACTAATTTGGGTGACATAATTATTTTAGGAATAAAGTTTTCGCTATAGCAATATACTCGTATATATTTTTAAAGTGATTTTTTATGCATAATTTATATAGTATGTGCGTGTGTATATGTATGTATATATATATAAACATTTGCGCCCTTTTGTAAGGCAATCGGCGCCCTTTTTATCCATTTTGCCACCGCCCTCTCAGTTATGCCAGTACGACCCTGGGATAGCATAAGAAATTTCAAAATATCTTGTTACATCAATCATGGACGGCCATCATTTTGCCGTTTTTTAAGCATAATTTGAAAACTACTTGGAAGAAAAATGTGAAATTTTGGATTTCCATAAAGCAGGACTTTATAAATCCAAATCCATCAAAAAAATTGTAGGTTGCAATTCATATTTTTTTTTCGAATATTAATTTTATAATTTGTAATTCATATCATAAAATTGTAAAAATTGCAAATTCAACGCATTTATGTTTGGATAGTTTAGTATTATTGCTACACAAAAAATTAGTAGGAGTATAATTTCAAGAGATTTTAATAAAAATATGAAAATGTAAGTTAACATTAGAAGCACTAAATTTTGAATGTTTATAATTCAAAAGCTTATCATTCAAATGACTTGAAATTTCGTGTCTAGGCATAATTTGAACCGACGATTTGAAATATCTCGTTAGAATTGGGTATTGGCATTGAAAAAAATGAAGCTCGGGTTCGTTTTAATATGTAGATGGCCCTCTAAGTTAATTTTATATACATCATTTAAAAGTAGACTTTATTTCCAATCGTTCGGTACCAGTAACTTTCTTCTACGTTAATTTGTTGAGAAGTTAGTAGGGGGTGTTTACTTTTTTTCCCCACGACTGTACATGAACATGAGTTTCCAGGCGTCAGATAATGAAGGCGTTGAATAAAGGTCCATTCAAGCCCCGATCATGACTAATTGGGGCCCTGGGCAAAGATAAATTAGGGGTCCTCATTCAAATCGTTGCAATTTTATTCAAATAGAACTGATGGTCAGTCATATGCGTGTGTGTGCATAAACAATATTTCCGTGCCTTCGATATTAAATAGAAGAAAATTCTTAGCTCCGTCAATTCTAAATTAATTACCTTAATTAAAATATATATATATATATATTATTTTTTTCTTAGTAAGAACAAAACTCCTTTATACAACTTTAGCAGCTTGCTGTATTAATTTAAGATGAATTTAATAATTTCACCTTATGGAAGAGTGTCAAATACCCTAACATGTAAATATGAGTTAACCAAGTAACTTTCTTTTACATCTTTTTAAATTGTACTACACACAACATAATATCAGGTCAAATACATTCTACTTCACAAGTAGAAAGGGTTTTTTTCAATAAATTAAAAAATGGAAATTTTGGTTTTGTTTTTCAAATTTAACTCAAAGTTAAAAGAAAAAACTTTGAATACGGAAACAAATTTATCTCATGAAATTAGAAATGATTATTTTCAACCACTAAAGTTTAGATATGATTTAAGTTTATTGCTAATACGATCTATTAAAATCAAAATATTATTTCCTATTTAATAGTGGTTGAGATTAGCTTTTCAAAAGCGTTGATCTCTTTGAGTTCAAAATAAAATTTGTTTTTCAGAAAGTTTAGTTAGAATATTTTAAAGATGAAATTTGCATTTTGTATTTGAAAATTTTCAGAGTTGGAATTGTGGGTTGCGGGGGGGGGGGGGGGAGGTAAATATTTTATAAATTAATATATGGATTGGGGGCCTCTTAAGATCTGGGGCCCCTGGGCAATGTCCCGATTTGCCGATGCGATAATAAGTCCTGGGTCCATTAACGAGATTTTTGGAATTTTTTAAGATTTTACATCTTTCACAGGCTCCGTGGACGTCCAAACGAGAAGGGGAAATAGGAGAAGAAATAATACTATCCTTAGGGAAAATCAAAACAAAGATTGGGACGCAATGGAAAGTTGGCTACACACAGTGCCCTCTACATGCACATGCGTACATTTGCGGACGTACTTTCCTATGTAAAATCGGTTTCCTGGCGTATTCCCTGCCTCCCCACTAAATTTGAACGATAAGTATTGAATCACCCTGTATACCTACAATGGACAGTATTCTCGTGACGTCACAGTGGGAATCACGTGGTGTAAAATTAGCGGCTAGCGCGTTTGTTTATCTTATTGCGTCATTGGATGCAACAGAAATACAGATAAATGCATGCGTAAAATACTGCAGATTTATTTTGTACGAATTATTTTCGATCAATACTTATATACATATTAATTAAAATCCATATATACTTATTAACTAAAATTTAAAATTTTTATTTTATATAGGGGAGAGAATAGGGTCCATACACCTTGCAACTTCTTTCCCATTTAATATGCGTAATTATTTCAAATTTCTTCAAACATTTTATTCCTTACAGTGTTTTAATAAATATTTATTTTATGTATTCACTTATAGAGTTTACATTTTACAGTCAAAATGAGAATTGGATTGTGAATAAAAGTTTCTTTCTACGACTTACATTAATATGCAGTAAATATAAAATTGTCATTATAACAAATGGTCATTCTTTCTGGAAGGTGACACTTACAATTTCACAAGTCATGAGTCAAAATAAAAAATGAATTACGCAAATTAAATTTACATTCCCACACTTTTAATTTTTGAGTTGCTTTTATTTTTTCCAAAACATCAACTGGCCAGTATATGGTCTTCTTTGCCAGACTTGGCGATCATCAGTTCGAATCTCTTCGAAGAGAAAAAAAAATAAATGGCTGTATAAATCTGTCATCCAACATGAAATTATAACATGAAGTCATAATAGATGAGTTCGAGCTCAAACCCACTCAAAATTGAAAAAAATGCCATTGAATTGTGTTCCTTATTAATGTGTCCCATGACACATCTCATTTTTTAGAAGGAATATATATATATATAACCATTAATTAAACATTACCGACCAACATCAAAAACCGCAATATTGTGAATGAAATGATAATAAAAATGGATACCACAAACCTATAATATAGAACTGTATGTATAAAATAAAGTGCCTTATACTTAATTACAAGAAATTAATATGGAAGAAAAAAAGAATATGGATACCGAAAAAAATTGAAAAACTTATATATTGAATTGCGTTTTTAAGAGTACAGAATTCAATGATATAAGCAAATCGGTTGTTTTCTGTGAGAAAAAAAGCTAAAAGCTGAAAAAAAATTTTCTCCTATACTCAAACAACCAAGAGAATAGTTTCAAGATGAAAACAGAACAATATCAAATGGCATGAAATGGAAAAAACAATAAACAATACAACGCTTTAAATATTAAATTTATAGCATAAAAAATAGAAAAATTACACAACATATCGAATAAAATCCCAGTTGATTTTCAAAATATCCTCGCACACATGGTATCCAAAAGCACGATAAGATTAAGGTGAATTAAACAGTTAAGTTAACACAGAAATTAAAACCTATAGATTCAGTTGATTCATTTTGAAATACCGTGATAAATTCAATTAATATAATATAAATAGAAAATAATTACATTATTTAAAATACCTAAAAACACTTTTAAATTGTTTAATTTCTATTTTACAATATTGCCAATATTCATCGTTCAATACCACCTGGTGTAAAAAATTAAAATTATTACTCTAAGAAGCATTAAAAGACAAAATTTTTTGGTGCTGCCATCTATTATGTTATTTTAAAACTATTATTATTATTCAAATGTCACAAGATGAACCTAATAAAAGCTAATGAATTTAAAATATATCAACTGCATTACCACACAAATCCTAATATATAAATAATACCATATTATATATCATTATTAAAAAAAATTAAATTAATTAAATGTTAATAAAATGCTTTCAATACCTCACTATTACCTTACCCATTTAATCTACACTGAGAAATTAAATAATTTTATAACATTGATAATATATAGAATATAGCTATATGCTATAACATAAAATAAATTATATATAATAAAAATATAAAAAACTTTAATAATTACTATTAAATATAAAAAATAATAAATTAATAAAATGAACAGGGAAAAAAATGGATGTTTATAGAAGATTATATATATATACTAATTAATTTCAGAATTTAATTATTATTATTATTAACTCCTAGGCATCATAATTTTAATAATTTATTTATTTATATAATTATATATTTATTTAAGGGATTATGCAATGTTGTCACAGTAATTTAAATATTGAAAAGTTATAGTGGGGGACATTTATTTATCTGAAACGTTAATTAATGCATCTTCAATATCACCAGTTTACATATTACTTTTATTTAATATGTCATTTACTTATTTTTTCTAATATAATGGTATAAATTTATTAACATATTTTTAAATATTATTTAATTATCATTTATATATCTCTAGACCAGTGGTTCCCAACGTGGGGCGTACGCCCCACAGGGAGGCAATTTCAGATTTCTTATTAACAAATTTTCTGTCATTTTTTTTTTCCAATGAAAGTAGTGTCTTGGTCTAAAAATAGAAATAATAGACGAAAAAATTTAAAAATAACTGAATAAAAATTAATTTTTGAAACGATTCCATTTAAGAGTTCAAAAATACACTGACACCAGAATAATTATGCGAATTTTTTTATATAATTTGACACCTTTTATATATATATATAAATAATTTAATTTTTCTGGTTGTAATATTATTTTAGTAAATTACACCTTCTTTTTTGTACTATTTATTTTTAAAAAACTTATACAGTCGGTATCGGTTATATGGTCACCCATGCGGTCCTGAAAAATATGACCTTATAAGCGAGGTGACCTTATATGCGGTGTAAGCAGGAATTTTATTTTAGACAATAAAATATTATTAATAAGTTAGTTATATTAGTAGAATGAAGTACAAAGAAGCTATGAACATATAATTTATAAAACAAGAGGCATAAACAAGAATTGCTTTACACTTAAAATTTGAACTGATGAGTATACTCGTAGTAGTAAAAATAATCTTTTATGCAGGTTTGTTTGTTTTTGTCGTAGTTGTTAAAACTACTTTTTCTTATTCACGAACAGTTTTTAAATGTTCCTCTGTGCCTTTGGGATTGATAAAAAAAAATATCTGAATGTATTTAGTGCTTTGAGAGTTTCTGCTCGCGTTGTCGGTTCAGCTTCACATTCACTGTCTTTATCATCGTTTCCATCTCCATCAGTGTTTATATTTAAAATTTCCGAAACTATTTCCAGTATAGAAGCTTCACCATGGACTTTACCGATGTCACGTCAACTGCGGATATCTAGAAGAAGAACATTTTAAAACGGCTTACCCTTCGTCCAATAAGCAGTCTTTTTCGGAAGGTACATACCCGCAAAGACGTGACTGTTACCACCCGTGTGTAAAGTCCTTTAGTAGCGATCTCATTGTGAACAACTGCATATGTCAATTCGTCATATATTGTGCAAACGGCATCCCGTAGTTCTTGTGCAACTTCAAATAGGGACACACCATCATCATCATTGTCGTTGTCTTCGAACGATAATTCTTCTCATTCTGGAAGCCAATTATGGCAAAAACAATTTTCAATTGTCTTCTTGGTTACCATATTACAACTCTTATCTACGTAACATGTGGCATCTAACACAGTCACGCGAAACTTCTTTCTTTTATCAATGGCAGCAATGGCGTCTTTTAGAAGCAGCTTTCGATAATTCATCTTAATATTTTTAATAATCCCTTGATCTAATTGTTGTGCCATACTGGTTCAGTTTGGAGGCAAGAAAACAAGTTCAATCGGATTTAAATTGGGCAATGGGCGGTACAGTTGTATGCGATTATAGCCACTTGTCCATGCAAATTTGATCGAAATGCCTAATTTCTTTCTCCCAAATGTTTATTGTCATCAAGGCTTTTCGGTTCGTATCGTAAGATACATGCAAAGATTTGCAATTTTTCAAACAACGAGCCTTGAGAAATTTACCAATAACTAATGAAGTCAATTTCTCAGAGCCATCCATCCATATTCGCTGCTAATAAAACGGCCAATCTTTTTTTGCTTACCTTCCCATCACTTCATTTTTCGTTCTTAAAAGTAACAGTTTTATCTGACAAAACATGAAAGAAACAGCCCAAGTTTATCAAAATTAAAAACATCACAAGGTCTGTACCTATTGAGAATGTCACTTAACAAGTTGGCAGTAAAATTCGGTTTACCTAGTTATGCTTCAATTCTCAGAGATTTTTCTTTTACGATAATCCACGTATTGAAGCATTCTGCAATCTGACACATTTTATCCAAGTGAAAATATTTTTCTCAAAATTCTCAAATGTTGAAACATGTTCTCGCTTTCTCTTTTGGTTGATCACATCTTCTGTTTAACAAGATTTGAACCCTAATACATTATTCAGTGTCGCTCTCTTCCATCAGTCTTCGCGAAAGCTGCTTTCGATACATTCGATTTTTCAAAGTTTTCTAGAATTTTTTTTTTTCCCGCAATTGTAAAATTTTTTGTTTTGCTGACATCTTGCATTCACAAATGACAATTAACAAATGAACGAAGACTTTACACGCAGCGACAAGTAATGAAAAATACAAAAACTAAAAATGCGTGATTTAACATTTCTCTGCACGGAGGACAATTTTCATTCGGTCGCAAGGTGTGGTGGCATATTTTCCAAGAATCGGTATCTAATGCGACAGTTGAGGTTAGAAATATCCAGAGCTTCAGACACCCTTACTGAAAGGAAACAGTTTATTTTATAGGCTGCAGCCGGGACGAGGAGATACCCTCCCCCGAGTGTCGACGCGCATCTATTCACGTGGTGTTCAGTATTATCCATAGAATTAACAAGAACTTAGTTCTTACTTCCATGATATTATCGCGATCTCTAAAAGGATCCGTTTAAAAAGGGAACGGTCTCCCTCTCATTCTAAAGCTATAAAAATGTCAACTGGCCTTTCTTTACCATACGGAAGTTCGTACTTGTGGATTTTAGCAAAAGCACGGGATATTCAACGATGGAAAAGGGGGAAGATTGACTAGAAGGAAAGAGTTACCCTACAGGATGTGCATCCAGTTCTTTCTAAAGCTATTAAAAATGAAAAGCACCACGTGACCAGTACAAAGAGGCCGAAAGTTGAAGATATTTGAATGTGAATGATACGTCTATTCGGTACTTTACAGCCAAAAAAATTGGAGGAAAAAGCATAAAACTATAAGATATTTTGCAATAAAAAGGGAGACAAAAATGACCATATGACCATGTGTCCGATAGTAGCCATTGGAAACTGACCATATAGGCGGTGTATTTTAACACGTAATACCTATTCAGTCAGTACGGACTTACGAAAAGTGACCTTATAAGCGGGGTGACCTTATAAGCGGGTGACCATATATCCGGTACTGACTGTGCATCTATTCATAGTGTAATATTCCCCATGAGGGAAGTTTTGCTATGAAATTTTGTAGGGTATATCTGAAGTTGACTATTTGGACATGTTTAATCACAAAAATATTTTGAATGATCTAAATGAGGTGCTACATTTATGAAATTAATAAAACCCCATGCGCATCACGGAAGGAAAGGATTGAAAGTAAACTCCTTATGGCTCTTCTGCAGACCACAAACAGAATATGACACAAATATAAATAAGTGCGAGTAGTAAGTCAAAATTACGTCCACTACTAATCATATCATAATATTAAAATATTTATTTGCTTAAAAGACGTTATAAAACACATTAAAAGTAAATTAAAAATCTATATTTACATGTTTCAATTCATTTTCCGAGTCGTCATCAGAATATATAACAGTAAATTACAAATGCATATGAAAAATAGAAAAAATCATCGAAAATAAACAAGTAATCAAATAACGCGCCCTATATTTTCGCGATTGCTCATGTTCCCTCTATGTCGCGACGCTGTAAGTTATCCAACCATTCAACCCATAAATTCGGAATACGAAAAGATATCAATTTTTATTTACAACTAGTAGAAACTACCCGGCTTCGCCATGTAAAATTATAAATTAAAATGAACTACTATAGTAATCACAATAACTGAGATTTGTGCATTCCCGTCCGCAAATCATTAAAATGACAATTAGAAAACGTACGTTATTGTCTCGCCACCATAATTAAATGTCTAAGCTTTAATATCACAATGCCCGAATTATTCGGCTGGTGTAACAGAAAAATTTGTAATTTTCTGACAATACGAAAAACAAATCCTTCAAATGGCTTATCATATAGTGAATTTCTCGTTTGTATGGCGTATAACTATATTATAAAATAAAAATATGCCAGTGTGTAACGCTGACATCATACTGTTGATGGCAACGACCTAACAGACAAATTATTCCTTTACAGCAGTTTTTCTTAACTTCTAAACAGCACACAATTTAATTTTTTAAGCTGTCGAATAGAATAAAAATTCCTTTCAAATGAAATTTATTTAAAAATTTTATTTCAGTTTTTTTATTTTAATGGGTTTGAAAGTAATTCTCAAACATGGATATTTTCAAATGTGCGTGCAGCCCAACGAAACCATTACGAAAGATGAACCCGTTTGCTATTAATGCAACAGTATGAAGAAAAGGCATGTCTAAGTGTAACTTTGTCATCATATTATTGGTAACAACAACCTAATCTATCCACAAATTTCGATTTTACTACAATTTAACTTCTAAACATCGCACATTCGATTGTTCCAACGTCTAATAGAAAACCAAAAAAGAAAAACTTTCAATAATATTTGTTTGAAAAGTTTATGTCACATTATACATTTTTTAAAGATTTTAAAGTGATTCTCGAGCATGAATATTTTTTAAATGTGCGTGCAATTACAAAAGATTAACTCAATTACTCAAAAACGCTGCAAATAATTCAGTACTTGTTTATTTTCGTGTAATATTTCATAACTAAATTGGTAAACGAAATTCAAACGCCAAAATAAAATAGAATAAAATAAAACACGGATTTAACAGATATCAAATCGAACTACGCAAAATAATCTATTATGTATAGAAAATGCAAATAGGAATTTCGATCCGGCTGCTTATAACTTGAGTTCTTCTGAATGGATTTCAATGCGACTATCAGTTTCTCAGGAAAGGTTTTAGTGTACAACATATTGCTATTGTGAAAGTTTTATAATCATATGAAACCGATTATGAAAGATTAGTATTTTAAAAAAGATTTTTATTAATGGACTTCCTTGGAACTTGCATCTTTTCTTGGATAATTTTACACGGATGATTTTAGAATATTGCATTTACGTCAGGCACTTATATGTAAAATTATGGAAGAAAGTTCAATAATCAGATCAGGCCGATTATAAAAGATTAGCCTTTTTAAAAAGTTCTACTGGACAGATTTTGATGGAATTTGCGCTGTTACTATGCACGCATTTTTCTATAATGGTTTTAGTATATCCTATTTTGCTCTATATGTTTTGTTATAGAGTTAGCTGAAAAGTTACTAATCAGTTGAACCACATTCTGAATGATTATCCTTTTAAAATGTTAGCTAATTTTTCAGGGATAGTTTTAGTATATTGCATATCGGTCTATCATTCTTAAACGAAGTTCTACTGTAAATCATCAACTAAAAAATTTGGCCCTTAACAACCGAAGTTTTGTCTTAAACATTAGAAAGTATAATAGCGCAGTGGCGTTAGTAACGTTTTCATCTACGCGGAAGGACGTTTCAGATAAAGACCCATATTGCATTAAAATGACGGATCAAATTCACCGATATATTTCATTTAATTCAAGATTCATTTGGAGAAACCGACCAGCACAGCGAGCGAAATGTGAAATTATAAGGGAATTATAGTGAAAATATTCACGATTAACTGCTCGCTATAATTGGAAAGTACCAAAAATGCTTTGTCATGTAGTTTTGAGAAATCTAAAAAATACACTAAATATATTAGTGTTTCAAATTAAAAACGATTTTTATTTATGTTCTGCTAATGCGCAGTGTACCAGGTACCTTTAATCGCGGGTATCCTAAGATCCATTGCCTATAATTTTAAAACGGAAACTCACACTAATCATAAAACCCAAATCCACAGCGATTAACATGAAAATGACGTCAATCTATGAAGCTTTGTTTAAAATGAGAAAAAATAGTTGTTATGTTTTAATTTCAATTTAATATAAATCGTATAAAAGTAGATTTTACATTATGGTATTTGACGTAAATCGTAGAATGTTATCACTGCATTTAAAATATCAAAACATTTACCTAAATGGTATAATTAAAGAAACAACATTATAACGAAATAGGAAATAAATCATAGAAATCGGTTTTTAGAGCCAATTTGAGGCCATATTTATCGAAATTGACGTCATAATTTAATGAAAGTGGCGCCGCATTTAGTGATTTGTGTCTCTGATCTTTTTCTTGGAATAGAAAAGCCTATATTTTAGTGAAATTGTAATTTCAAATATATTAAGTGGAGGTTTTAGGTTTTCTGAAAGCCTTGAAGTTTTTATTTAAAATATGAGAAATGCGCATTTTCTGCTTAGAGGAACATCAATTTAAAAAATGTAACAATATATCGAGAGAGACTGGATTTGTATTGGTTTATGAAAAGAAACTGCACGTGTTTGCCTTTTTTGTATTATTTGTGCCGTTTTTTAGGGTGTGGCAACACAATAAAATAATTCAGATTATCTCGCTGTATTTTTGCATTTTTGAAATCGACGTCATTCTAAACAGAAAATGCACATTTTTCATATATATACGTAAAAACTTCAGAATAAAACATCATTAGAAAGCAGTGTCAGTTAATCAGAAATTGGCGTCATATCTGATTGACCGCAAACGATTTTTATTATTGTTATCTTTTCCCTAAATTATTTTCTTGATATTGAAACGCCTGTATTAAAATAGATTTTTTAGCTTCAAAAACGTTCAAATGAAGATATACTACGTGATTTGAACACACATTTAGTTAAAATTTTTATTTTATATGGGAAAAATGTGCATTTCCTGATTAGAATGATAGCAATTTCGAAAATGCAAAAATATAGCGATTGAGTCTGAATTTTTATTAGCTTATAAAAAGAAAGTACGCGTGTTATCAATTTTTTTTTAAAATTATTGCACCGTTTTTTAAGTTGTGGCAACAGGAAAGAAATGATTGAATTATAAAATTAAATAAAAGATATGTTTCTATAATGTTAAATTATAGAAGGTGGTAGAAAAAAGGGATAAATAGTTGTCTGATGATTTTTTAAAGTAGACAGCGATCTTTTCCACGCTCTAAAACGTATGTACATGAAGTTTCGTGCAAATCGGTCAAAAACTGAAGATTTGTATAAAGGACATACATACAGAGAACGATTTATATATATATAGATTATTCATAAGAGAGTCCATTGAAATTTATTTAAGCGGTTCAGGAGTGTGTAACGATACATTATCTTTTCGTATCTCGAATTTATGGGTTGAATGGTTGGATAACTTACAGCGTCGCGACATAGAGGGAACACGAGCAATCGCGAAAATATAGGGCGCGTTATTTGATTACTTGTTTATTTTCGATGATTTTTTCCCTTTTTCATATGCATTTGTAATTTTCTGTTATACATTCTGATGACGACTCAGAAAATGAGTTGAAACATGTAAGTATAGATTTTTAATTTACTTTTAATGTGTTTTATAACGTCTTTTAAGCAAATAAAAAATTTAATCTTATGACAGATTATTACATTCATGATATACGCATTTTAAAATTCAAAATTGGAGAAAACGTGGTGGCCAATTAATAATAATGGGGGGAAAAGCCCTCTAAGAAGTATGTTATGAGAGGAAAGAAAAATAGTAACTTAAAATGGATAAAAGCGCGAATTCGAAAATGCTACTTGTGAATTATGTTATCCATACAGTCTCGGTGATAAACAAATACCACATATTCTTAAGGAAGTACTAAAATCCATTATAAAATGTATCAACTCTATCAGATGTAATACAAAATATGAAACAGATTTCAAGAAATTTTACGAAAATAAAACTGTAGACTATTTATCACTTTTAAATTTGAGGTAAGTTGCCAAAAAACAATAAAACTTTTGTAGATGTAAATGCGAAGATCCGTGGCATCACTGCATTCATGGAGCTGGGTTAAAAGCATACTTGTAATTTAAAAAATATATGATTTTGATAAATTAAAGAATGCGAAATCACTTATCAGCGTTAATGCTATTTTCGGATCCATCTGGGAAAATGGAAGTTTATTTTTTATGTCACAATATTTATATGATATAGAAGGGAGGGGATGGGGACATCATGATTTTATAGATTCTTACGTGGGGCGCGACCAAAAAAAGGTTGGGAACCACTGCTCTAGACAGTATTTGCTTTAAAGCTTGATCCAATAACAGATATAAATATATATATATATTACTATATATTAATTTTTATCCCAAAACAATATAGTTTACTAATAAATTCAAAAGATGGCAGCACTTCATTGATTCATAGGAAAACATTGTGGTATTCATTTTTAAATGATCTATAGAGGGAGATGGTCACATATATTGAGGAATGTACGAGAATATACTGAACATTTTTACTCCTTAATCCATCATCATTTAAAAAACTTTTTTTGCAACATGTGCAAATAATCTCTTATATACATGATTTTTTTTCTGCCTCATATCTTGGGCTTTCAAATTGGTAATGTGCTTTTTATTTCTCAATCCTTTTTAATCATGATTTATTTTAAACTTATTTGTTTTCCAATATTTTAATTCTCTATTTATTGTGTGTAGTAATCCCAAATTCATATTCTTTAGCTTTTTTATGGCTAATATAAAGATAAAACCAAACACTTTACTTGTGGAACTCTAGGTATTTTGCACCTGATGAATCTATCTAGGTTCCACAAGTTTCCATTTTTCAATTTCTCTCTCTATCTCTCTCTCTCTCTCTCTTTTTTTTTTTTTTTTTTTTTTTTTTTTTTTTTTTTTTTTTTTTAACTATGTTTTAAAATCTATGTTGAATATGTTAAAGGGAAATGTTTGATTGTCAATGAATAAATTTATTTTTATTTATAATTTCACAATTTTTGTTATTAATTTGTAATGATTTTTATTAGTATTATATACACATTTATAACCATTAAAAACCATTACAAATTACCAACAAAAATTGTAAAAGTATAAATAAAAAAGAAACTTACTCATCGACTATAAAACTGATCCCCTTTACATTTTCAACATGGATTTTGAAAACATAACAAAAATAGGAGAAAAGGAATAATGGAAATTTGTAGAACCAAGACAGATTCATCAGGTTCTAAATGCCTCGATTACCACAAATAAAGTGCGTAGTTTCATCTTCGTATTAGCCATAAAAAAGCTAAAGAATACGAATTTAGGACTACCACACCCAATAAATCCAGATATAAAATATTGGAAAACAAATAAGTTAAAAAAAATTATGATTAAAGTGGATTGAAAAAGAAAAAAACATATTACCAGTTTCAGAGCCTTTTTTACCTTGAATGATGGAATAATAATAATAAAAAAAAAGAGTAAGATATCATTTGCACATGTTGCCAAAAAAGTTTTCAAATGATGACGGACCAAAGAGTATTAATGTACAGTATAGTCAGGTATAAACCTCAATATGTGGGACCAGCTCCCTCTATAGAACATTTAAAAATGGAATTCCACTTTATTATCCAAGGAATCAATACAGTGCTGACATCTGTAGTATTTATTATTGGTAAAATATATTGATTTGGAATAAAAACTAATATAATTAAATAATTATTTATATCTATTAACGGATAAAGCTTTAAAGCATATACTGTCTATAGATATATAAATGATAATTAAATATATGTTAATAAATTTATAACAATCTCTATATAATAAAACACAGTGTAACGAATCCGGGGCGAACCCACCAATCCTCCAATCTCCGATAAGATGGAGCCACGTTAGGCTTAATTTCGATTTGAGATGTGTATGGGAAAACTTTTCTGCTTAAATACAAATCTTTTCTACCTGAAATCCCTGCTGTTCAACATAATTTTGTATAAAATATTCAAAACTAACAAAATTTCAATGATTTCATTGACTCTTTAAAATATCTTTTAATGTTTCTAAAATTCTGTTTAAAATGATACATAAGAGTTTGCATTTTGTGAAACGTAACATTTTCTAAAAGTATACAATGTTAGGAAACATAAAAAAATTCAAAAATTCCAAAGACCGCCATTTTGAAACAAGATGGCGGATGAAGCTGGCCAACGAACTTGGTCGAGACACTAGTATGTACTATGCATACGAAAAATTTCATCCAAATCGGTTAAAAAATTCGAGAGTTACAGCATGACAAAATTCAGATATAAATATATATATAGTATATATATAAAATTATTAATATTTATTGTTAATTTATTAAAATTAAAACATTGAATATGGTTAAATAAAGTAAATGATTGATTTTTATATTTCATTATTCTTTTCAATTAAGTGAATTATTATCTTTGTCAAAGTACTTTTGAGCGCTACGTATATATATATATATACATATATATACTGGGTGTCCTAACAAGGACTGACTGATTTTAAAATTCAATAACTCGCAAACGGTAACAGATATTTAAAAAATTCTTGCAGGAGAATTATGTATGATGTCAGGAGTTTTTTACCGTGATTCTCGAATTTAGTTCGAATTACAAACAATAGATGGCGTTGCAAGCAATAGGCGCTAAATTCAAGCTGTATTTTTTGACCTTTCTTATCTCCCATGCCAAAAAAGGAGATTAAAATGTATTGAGTGGGTCCCGAAATACCAAAAATCGGGCCTGGATTTAGAACATATTGCTCTCAGCGCCATCTATTGTTTGTAGTTCGAACTAAATTCGAGAATCACAGTAAAAAAACTCCTGACATCATACATAACGCTCCTGCTAGAATTTTTTAAATATCTGTCACCGTTTGCAAATTATTGAATTTTAAAATCAGTCAGTCCTTTTTAGGACACCCGGTATATACCTTGTCTTTAATATAGCAGTAAAAATAAAAATCTATTCAATTTGATTTCTAAATTTTCAGAAAGCTGTCAAAAAAGGGAATAAACATATTTTAGTGGAAGCTTCCTTTTTGAAGATCTCATCATTTTGTGATATCTGACACCAGAACTTGTGAGTATGAAAATTTTATACGTTACCTCGTGTTTCTATCTGAATTATGTACAGGGTGTACACAAAGTCTCTTTATAATTTCAAGTTTTTATTACTAATACAAATGAACATGTGTATGAAAAGTAGTACAATATTAGGAGTATATATTGAAGTTTTTTATATCCATTAATAATGTGTGCATCATTGGTTGCACAAAGCACATCAAGGTGATTAATTGTCATCATTTTCCTCCGATACTCTTTTTCGAACACTCCTTGCTTTATCCAATACTGAACTAGTCTCCATGAATTTCTTATACCAGTCACAAATTGATGGACAAAGGCACAAGAAATTCATGGAGACTGGCTCAGTATTGGATTAAAAAAGGAGTGGATTAAAAAAGGAGTGGATGAAAAGGAGTATCAGAGGAAAGTGTTGACGATTATCACCTTGACGTGCTCCATGAAACAAATGGTGCGAATATTATTAATTGATGCAAAAAAAAACTTCAATAGATACTCCTAATATTCTACTACTTTCCATACATGTATCTGTTCATTTGTGGTTGTAATAAAAGCTCGAAACTGTAAAGAGACTTTGTAAACACCCTGCATAATCTGTTGAATTAATAAAAATCTTTATTTTCAATTATATTAGTATATTTATTTGCTGAAAAAGATGTCATTGTAACATGAGTTTAAAGGGCATGTTTTTCACAAGAAAAGCTTCTAATAAATAGTTTTATGATATTGTAAGTTTTTTAAGATATTTCTTTTCTTAAATCATGAAACATTTTCTAGTTGAGCTTATACAGCTTTTAATATTAAATTCATACAGGGGCGCCATTTCAGAACTTTCTTGGAGGGGGGGGGGGGGGCAAACATTTTTGAGGGATTCTATATAGCTAAGGGTAGTTTCCAGGGAGTCTACCCCCCCCCCCCCCCGGTATGAGAAACGTTTACTGCCTTATGCTTACAATAACAGTAAAAACTTTGAATACGGAAACTCAGAACCAATGAAATGTTTCGTTTTAAACAGGTATCCGTTTTAGAAGGTAAAATTTTAATATATTGGACATAATTTTTTTTTCTTTTTAGACAGGATTCTATTATAGACAGGTTTCATTTTTACGAGTATCCTCACTGACTGTTAAACCATCTGCTCTATAGTATAGCTCTGAAAAGAGATGTATTGGAGTAAAACTTGTGAAAATGAAGCCTGTCTATAACAGATTTCTTTCTAGAAGGGGGAAAAAAATCAAATTTCGTTGAAAAAACATCATACAATATACTTGCTAAGACCGAGACCTGTTCAAATGGAGCTTTTTTCTAGTCCCTTTCAAAATTCTACTTACAGGGGCGCATTTCATGAGTTTCCTGACGAAGAAGGAAAATTTTTCTTTGAGGAACAGGGAACGTAGAAAATTGCACAAATTGCAGAATTGCACAATTCCCACAGAAAGAAAATCCCGCACAATAAAAAATGCTCTACGTGATTTTGTCTCCATAACTTCTTTCACAAGCATGTGATTATTCCACATTTTTTTTTTTTTTTTTTTTCGTGAAAGTCCGCGATTTTTCTTTCTTTCAAAATCCGCAAAATCAATTCGTCAATGGGTCTCGGAAAAAAATCGCGAATCTTGGAAATTTAAAAAAAAAAAAAGTTTCCAAAATGGTCGCTTAAAAAATCGCTAATTTCTTCAAACGACCGTGGAAAATATCGCTAATTTCATCAGAGATTGCGAAAAGAAATACAGATTTCGTCAAATGATTACACAAACAGAAATCTTGAATTTCGTAAAAGGATTGCGAAGAAAATCACGAATTTCGTAAAAGAATTGCACAAAAAATCGCGAATTTCGTCAAAAGATTGCACAAAAAAATCACGAAAATTTAGTCGAACAATCGCACAATAAAATCGAGGAGAAATTCGTCAAACGATCGCGTAATAAGAATAAGATCGAAAATTTGTCTAACTCTCGCGCAAAAAAATCACAAACATTATTAGTCGGTGGCAGAAACAAAATCACGAATTTCAATAAATGATAGTGATAAGGAATCGTGAATTTTGTCAAAAAAATCGCGAAATCAAATGTCGAATTTGGTCAGTTGGTTGCGGAAAAATATTGCGAATTTCGGCAAGTGCTCGCGCGAAAAAAATCCATTTCGTATAACGCTTGCAGAAAAAAATCGTGAATTCCGTGAATCGATCGCGGAAAAAATTGCAAATTTCGTCAGATGATCGCGAAAAAAAATCAGGAAATTCAATCAGTCATGAGATAATCAGCCAACGAACGTCGCGAATAGGTCACGAAATTTCCAAATTTTGTGATCTATAAGTATAAGAAAATTTTCGTTAGTGATTTTCTGCAAGTAAAGATAAAGCGTTAATTGTTTCGGATTGTGTTTTCACTATTATGAGATGGTTTCATGTTAATCCGATTTTTCAAAGAAAAAGAAGTTTTTCTAAATATTTTTCAGATAAAGAAAACTACATATTTGAACATTAATGAGTACTATGTATATATCTTCATTTTTCTACAGAAAAGGTAAAATTTATAATTAATATTCATATAAAAAGCACAAATAAATGCACAAGAATTACTTTCATGTGCATGCATGTAATTTAAAATTAATTAAAATACATTAGAAAAACACAGAACGTTTTCAGTCATCACAAGACCGTCATCAGTGGGATTTAAATGTTATTATTTTCTTTGCGCTTATTCGAGAATTGGCTAGAAGAAAATCATTGTGATTGTTGTGTCAATGATTTTGACGAGTTTTTTCATGACCAATTTGCACACAGCTGAGAAGCAACTGATAAAAAAAATTATCACATGTATTTTTAAAATTAACCAAAGTACTCATTAAAGATATATATCTCACCTTGAGGTAGTTCGAATAGTAAGGCTTTATGAATTTTTTTTGATAATTATTAATTTCTATGCATAAGCATTTATTTAATGCATATGTTTTCATTGCAATCAAATCTGATAAGTTTTTTTAGAGTTTGAGCAATATTCTAATGTTTGTTTGAGTCTGACATTTGATTAGGTATGCACCGAATATTCGGTATCTATTCAGTATTCGACCTATTCGGCCATACTACCGAATATTCGGTTAGGCCGAATATCAAACTATTCGGCCTACCGAATATTCGGTTTGGTCGAATATCAAACTATTCGCCCAAACCAAAAACTTAAAAAACCTCTTAAAAATATTTTTTTAAACGTTACACAACTTCTACTTTTAACTGCCAATTAATAAAGATATTCAGAATAATTAGAATCTTTAAATAAAGAGAATGATTTTATATTATTTATTTGTTGTTTTAAAAACGTCCCTTAAAAGAAATTAACCATTAATGACATGTCATTTGTTCATGGGAATTATTAAATATAGAATTACAACTTGCAAGTGACTGAGCATTGTCTGGTAAATAATCCGTTTCTTGCTTTCTCGCAAACAGGGTGTTTCTAAACAAAATGGAAGAAAATTTCAGGGGTAATAATAGGCATCAAAACAGGCAATTTTTTGTCCAGTAAATCAGGATCGCAATTCACTTATTCAGTCAAAAATACAGTGTATCACCAAGTCAAACTTTAATTTTCTTTGTTACTTTAACAATAATGAAGGTATTATAGCTATATTGTCAACAGATTTACTTTAATTTCTGTGAAATATGATAACATGACGAGAAGTGATGGAAATAGCAACCATTCATATCTAAACAGCACTGAGCTAGACCAGGGGCGCGCCAGCAGTATCCAGCGCTAGAGAAACTCCAACTTGTATCCATTGGAGTTTCTCTATCCAGCGCCTGTGTGCAGAACTTCAGTTGACGCCCTACAGCCCCCCCCCCCCCCCCTCCGAAAATAAAACTTAAAAAAAAAAAAAATCTATGAGTATTTATAAATGCATAGCAGCCATATTTTCGGAGTTTTATCTTAGATCAAAGAAAGTTTTTTGAACCAGACAATTATTTAATAAAATGTGTCTTGTTTCTATAGGGTTCGCATTTTATTTTATTTATGTAATAAAATTTCTGGCTCCAAACATGTTTAAAATACTTGAAAAATAAGGAAGGTTGACAGATATGCAAGTAAAATTCGAAACACAGTAAAGCCTGTTAAAATAAAACCTATCTGTATCAGAATCCTGCATTAAACGGTAAAATTTCATTATCCCGAAGAAAATAATACAACACACTAACAATAGATTGCATCCATACTGATAAAAGAAAGTTCTTTGTCATCACTAATTTCCATATCTATATTAATAAAAGAAAAGACAGTTTTCTTTACTGTGCATGTGTTGGCGATGGCTAAGAAAATCTACCGGACATAGAGGTCTGAAAATTTGGGACAGACGTTGGCAGATTCAAATGCACTTGAGGCTGAGATTTTCATTTTTCATAATTAGCCGACATATTAATTAAAAGTCAATGGTAAAGCAAAATGGCGAGCTTTTTTTCTTTAAGGCAATCCTGCCTGTGTATTTCTTCTGGCGTTAAGCGGTCCTTCACACTGACGAAAGCTTGGCGTTCGATTTTTACTGCATTTTGAAATTGTGATGGCCGGGCTCCTGTAGCGTTAGAAAAAAAAATATATCGTCTTATCGTTCCAATTCCAACGCCATCTGTTGTTACTATTTTTTTTTTAACCTTTTTATTTAGCCGCCATTCGCGTCAGTTTTCAAATTTTTTCGTTTTTCTTAAGTTTCAAAATTTTGAAAAAAAAAAATCACCTATTAATACATTCTCGGTATTTTCCCGAACCTAACGATATCTCAGGTGTGAAAAAAATATTAATATTTACTATTTCAAAAAAAAAAAAAAAATCTTGAAGTCATTTCAAGGATTCGCCAGAGGTTTTTTTTTTTTTCTTTTTTCTCATAGTGCAAGTTTTCTCAAGATTTCGTTTCCCGTCTCAAAAATATGTGCTTTGGATATCATTTCGCGTTTTAAAAAAGTGAGGGGATGGTGCGCATTTTATATTATTTAGGTTTTATCAAGAATTTTTGGTCAGAATTGAAAGTTTTACGTATCTAAATGCCAGAAATTAAATACAAATTCGAGGTTAGCTTGAAAAATCAAACCAGAGCATGGACTTCACACGCTGCAGAAGGCAGTGGGATCCTCAACTCAAGTTTCGTGTGGATTGATTTTTATTTAAAAATGACAAATTATACAAATCCGAGATTGTCACTGCCGAAGGCAATGTTTCTGACAATATTATGTTCGTTTGGAAAGATTTTCGTTAAAAAATATAAAATCAAAACAAACCGACATGCAATGCTAATAAAGGCTCATATTTCAATACTTTCCATTTTATGTTCTGAATTAAAATGAACAAATCTTAGAATCATAACCAGTTATTTATCCAGTATGTGATTAGACACAAACGTACGCAGCGGGTGCAGGGAAAGGCCGTCTCTCCCAATCTTTGTAAAAGTAAGGAATTTTTGGTTTTTTATGGCCAATTTTAGCCTACTTTCACCATCCACTCCCCTTAACAAAAATTTTGTTTCCGCCATGATGATAGGCTCAGAGAACAAGATAATATAGATAAAAAATATTTGTTGTTCTCGGAGATCTGTGGTCCTAAAAAACACACAATTTTTGTCCAATGATTAATAGTTTTCACAGAAGTGATCATTTGTAGGGGCGCTAAAAAAGATATTGCTTCGGCCGCCGAAAGTATAGGCTTTACTTTTATGAGTGCAAAAATCACGAGTTAAACCTACGACATGGAATGATAAAACCTTCAGAAATGGCTGATGCTTCATTTTGCCAATTAAAATTTGCCCCATAGCTGACGACAGTCTCTTCAATTTAAAATCTCTACATTGAAAAACACACTCATACAAGTTCTAGTTTTACATTGTTTCTCTATTCAGGGTAGATCTGCACTGACCCGTACCTGGCCCGGAAAAATGAAGGCAAACTTTCAAACGAGTCGGTCCGAGCCGGCAGTATAAAGACCATTTTTTTAACAGCCAGGCCAATACAAAAATTAATAATAAATGGGCTGGGCCGACAAAAAATTAAACAAACCGGCCGGGTCGATGAAAAAATTAAAGCGGGCCGACTGGCCCGATAGAAAAATTTGAACGAAGCCGATAAAATATGAATTATTTTCAATGGATATGACTATGAATAAGTATAATGCATAGTTTGACAACATCATTAAAGAAATATAACATAGCCAGCATAGAGATCGGCATTGGATAGTTAACATTGTGTCTGAGCCCGAGATTAATTTTTTCAGCAAATTCGTGCTGGGCCGGGGTGGGGCTTACATTATTTTTCTGCAGCCGGGTCGGAACTAGACTTAATTATTCCCACGACGTGCTGGGCAGGCAATATGTTTTGTAAAAATAGTAATAGCTATAATGAACTTCTGTTAACGGAATAATTGTAAATATTGTTTACATTGTAATAAATTACGGAGAAATATTTTCAAAAATCTACTTTTTATTATGCAGCTTCAAAAGCTATGATGCTTTTAACACTTTTTTTTCTTTTATTCCTAACCACATACATTTTTTTAATGAATCTTTATCTGAATGTTGAAATGAAAAGTGTAAGAGTAAAAATAATTATTAATGTAGCTATTGTGTGCTTTCTGTCTTGGAAACACATAGTAAACTAAAATATACTGTATTATTTCTTCATAACTATATGTAGGATATGCAGTATTCTTTGAAAATGATTTTAATCAGTATGTTAAGAGAAATCGGAATTTTTTGTAGAAATTGAGTCGGGCTGGGCCTGGCCTGATTTAATTGATTTTTTGAATGGGTTGGGCTGAGCCTGTTTTCCCTGATTTTTGTACAGGCCGGGACCAGGCCTGGAAATTACGGTCCGTGCAGACCTCCAATTCAGGTCTGTCCAACATGTCTCCCGCCCCACCAGTGGCTGAGAGGTTCTGCTCTCGAAGCTGGTAGACGGGAGGTGCTGGGTTCGATCCCAATCGCGCCCGTCGTCCTAATCGTTCGGAGTTTTCGTGGTTTTCTTTGAACCTTGGATTTCCAAGCGTTAATACGGGTTAGGTTCCCTTAGAAAGACCCCCACGAAGGGCACCCCCCCCCCTGGGCCTATATCCCTCGTGCAGATAATTGGCCGTCATAAATACAACCAACCAACCAACCAACATGTCTCCCGTGGACACCATTGTGGCACCCTTTAAGGTTTTCTTGGCGCCCATTCGAATCTTTCTTATTAAAAGCTATTTTTTTAAATTAAAAATTCACTTTAAAATAGGCTTTCTTTAAAATTAATAATATTTGAATGGGGTTCATTTAATTGTTACCAGTGGCCGTTATTTAATGTTATTAATTAGTTATTTAATGATTAAGGTTTCTGACCCTTCACATACAAAACCTTTCTTTGATATAAGTTAGCCGTCTGCAAAATGTAATTTTAAATTTACTATAATTTACATTATTTCTTCAAATTATTTTTAGTCGTAAGGGACTTATGGCTATAACAATGAGATGTATGCGCATCATTAGGATGCGCGATAGGCTTGTGACGCATGTCTACCAGTATTTATGACCTGATTACCGCTGAGGAAACTTTTACCAGTATTTCCAAATAGTAATTTTTATCTTATTTATGACAAATTCTGCAGTAAGGAGAAGGTTACTATTTTAAAATAAAAAACAAGTAGAATTTATCCCCTATACTATTTAATAAAACTGTACCCATTCTCTGCCACTACTAGAATGAGATTATAGTGATGCATCTTTCCAGCCATGTGAATTACAGTGCCTTTCATTTTTTGAAGCTGCATGAAGTGCGCCTTCGTTTATTGAAAGTTTGCACAAATCTACGTCTATATCACTTATTAGAAGACTGAGAAATAGAATTAAACAAAATTAATTCAGAGGTCAAAATATATATTTTTTGTTTAATTAAATTACGGATTTTTTTTTTTTTTTTGGAAGTATTTGCTTCTTAACTGAAATCTTTGGCGCCTTTAGTACTTCGGCGCCTGTGTGCGCCGCACACTTTGCACACTGGGTCGGCGCGCCCCTGAGCTAGACATTATTTTATTAAGAATGCATCTAACAATACTTATACTGTACCACTGGCCAAAATCCAGTCTCTTCCAAGGATATCATCACATTCTATACAAGCAAATTAATGTGATGCAAATTTCGCTAAAATATCTTCATTTTTATACAGTTATAAATGAAAATTCTGCTACGGCTTGTACACCATTTTTGATGAAAGAAGTGGAATGATATGTTGCTTCTTGTTCAATATAAGAGAATTCTTTTCATTTGTTTGAATTAATTGAAGAAGGCATGGAATTTAAATTTTGTTATCTGAAAATTTTTTAAACTATCCTTTTCTTAAATAATAACTCAAAACATATTTTTTATTACAAATTTTACTTATAAAAATAGTCTTGTTTGTCAAAATGGAAGTACAGTAAGCTCTGTGTAAGGCGGACTCTGTATTAGACGGAAATCTGTCTAACTCGGAAAGATTTTCAAGTCCCTACGAATCCATAGACATAGAGTAAAATTTGTCTAAGGCGGAATATTGTCTACTAAGGAAATTTTTCTCGGTTCTGATCGATTCCGCCTTAGACAGAGTTTACTGTGTCTGTGCTAAATATTATATAAAATTGTTTAAATTTTAACTTTTTAACGTTAAACACTGAGATATAAAAGTATTTGGCCAGCCGAATAGTATCTATTCGGCTGGCCTAATATTTGGTATTCGGCATAACAGTTATTATTCGACTGGCCGAATATTCGATATTCGGTTTACCTGCAAGCCAAATATTCGGCATTCGGTATTCGGCCAAAATCACTATTCGGTGCATCCCCGCATTTCATGGTTAATAAATTTTCTGAAATATCAAATTCTTTGGGGGGTGGGGCTATTGCCCCCCCTAGCCCCCCTCAAATGGCGCCCCTGAATTCATAAATCAAGAAAGCCCCCCTCTTTTAAAAATGTGAGTCTAATACAATAAATGAGTAACATTTCTTTATATCAGTGTTACTGGTCTCAAAATTTTGAGCCTCGTGTATGCTTTGAAGAATTGAACGCACTTGGTTTACACTGTATCTTTTAACTTATAAGAATAACTGTAAAAAAGGGAAACCAATGAATGGATATTAACATAATGTTTATTCTTAATTTAATCTAAGCTTTACGGATAACAAGTTTTTTTGATGTAACGAGTGGGATTTTTTACCCTTGCACATTTTTGTAATATTTAGCTAAATTAGCTAAATAATTCTTATTAGCTAATATTTTGCTGAAGTCGTAAGTCAATTTCGACATTTAGTATATTTTAGAATTTTGTTTTTAAAATAGTCAATGAGATAAAATATGAGTTAAAAATTTTCAACTGAATGAAAAAGTGTCCAGACCATGATTCAAAACAGGGACCTTTTGGCTTAAGCTGCCAATGCTCTGCTAGCTAAGCTATCATAGGCAAATCTGATGGACACAGTTCACCCAGCAAATGCGGCATATTTATATGAGATGTGAATTTCCAACTGGGCGAAAAATATCCGGACCAGGATTCGAACCAGGGATCTCTTGGCCAGTGTTGTAGTTGGAAAGAAATATTTGTGAAAACTCACCTTTTCATAGAGTAGATGTTGATGCTAGCGGATTTTTGCTAAGCCAAAATCCAATTTAAAGTATTTAGCCAAAAGCAAACTTTCTTCAATTAACAGTTATAATTATTACAGTAGACTCCCGATTATCCGAGTTAATATGGACCAAGCTCACCTCGGATCAGCAAAAATCTCGGATAAATAGGATTTACACTAATTGTCGCAAACTAAGGAGATGAAATATAAATTTTCATTTTATTCATTAATTTTTATTATACTAGTAACATTTCTTTGATGTATAATTCCGTTACTTTTAAGAAAAATGGAAAATGAAATTGTTTATTTGAAAAAGCCCTTGATAGTTTTTTGTTTGTTGAATGTCAATTTTGTTGCAGTGTTACGCTTCTGCGTAGCTACCAATTTCTAAGATTTTTTATTAGCACTAAAACTTACTAGTAATTTTTGCCTAATTCAATCGCCGAAATCTAACAATTGTCAACGATTAAATATGGAAAAATTTTTTATTCAATTTTAGAGGTAACAAAACCGTACAAATTGGCCGCTATCTGATTCTGTTATTGTCATTAAAATTGCAGGTGTTGCCTCTTCGTTCTGCTCAAAGTATTAAATAGTTTTTCAATCGAATTTATGCCTTTGGAATGGATCATTTTCATCTGATGGACTGATGACTTCTATTATTATGAAACAGCCATTATAAATGAAGTGTTAGGTGAAGATGAAAGAGCAGTTGTAAAAAGTTAGAACTTTGATTTTCTGGTCAGAACGGGGGGGGGGGGGGAATTATGGCCTTTTTTTTTTTAAGATAAATATTTCTTGTCAGAACTTCTCGTACGAGACAAATTTTTAACCAAACCGACGTAAAAATCAATGTTTTGTAGAAATTCGCTCAGGCCAGGCCGGGCTCGAGCCGAACTTTTAAGTTTTTTATCGGATCGGGGCGGGCCAATATTTTTTTCTACGGGTCGGGTCATTCTCGGGTCGAACTTTTAGTTTTTGTATCGGGCTGGGCCGAACTTTCTTTTCTATGAGTCGGGCTGGGCCCGGGCCTGGAAATTTTAACCCGTGCAGACCTCTATACTAAGTCATAGTCAATCAGCTGTTTTTGTATCTCAAAATGCATGAAGCTCGTTCACTATATCGCATGCATTTGTGCTTTGTGTTCATGAATGCCCCCCCCCCCCCTGCCTCCTCTCTTTGCCAGAAAAAAATATAAGAAAAAAAAGAAACATCAGTAAATTCAACAACCTTACTTTATAATAGAAATCTAAAAATGCATGTTTTTGCATTAATGCTGTACCATATTTTATCATATGTAAGTGCGGTTTGCGTAAAAAAAGAAAACAAAAACAGTTGCTTTTGCTACATTTTTTTTATTATTATTATTTATTTATACATCAATCTGGTGACGATTTCACTTTTCAAGAACTGAATCAAATTTCTCTCGAATTTCTTGTTTTGTAACCAATAAGTTTGACAACTGGGAAAGGGAGTTCAAAAACAGAGGCTCTACTGTACTGTGTCCGAAATGCTGGTTAATTGACAGTAAACAGATAATCCAGTGGCGTAGGGTCTAGGGTGGGTTTTGAGCACCTGGGGGCAATTAAAAGTATTGCACCCCTCTGTAATGGCTTCTGACTACTTATGAGCTATTATTACAATTTTTGCACACCTAGCTCAGGACAATTGCTCCCAGGATACCCCTTGTACTATGGCATTGAGTTTATAAAACAAAACATACATTATTTTAATTAAAAATTATTTTTCGCCTTTGTTTGTAACTTCCATGCTTTCACAACTGTCGGAAAATTAGCCACTAAAATAACTGAAAAAAAAATTAATATACTATTCTAAAATTTATAGTACATAAGAAAAATATTGATTGCATAAAAAATTAGTTACTTCTGTCTTTTTTTCAAGATTTGTAAATTGTGGTCCAAAAACAGTAATTGTTCGCAATTATTATTTTTTTTTTTTCCGTAGCATTCCATTATTATTTTTTTTTTTTCATAAATTAAAGACTATTCTCTTAGAATAGTCCTTCACCTATATATAGTGCTTAGTAATAGAATGAAGGAGCATTCAGATAAAGGGAAAATAAATTAAAAGAACTAAATATTTTTTTATGATTTTTAAATTTTTATCATAAAAATAATGGATTTATAATTATTCAACTTATTATAATGCTGACATAATTAGTGATTTAAAAGGAGACAATTATCAGACTGAAATATTGGTACATAAAAGGAAAATAATCATAAAAATCAATCTTAGTATAAAAATAAAAACGAATGGTAAAGAATGATTTTATCACATAAGACTGGATTCGACAATTTTTAAGAATACCTTTAAATGTTTAGAAGCAATGGGCGCAATGAATTTTTTGGGTGGTTCCTTTCAACAGTAATCTATATTTACTTATTTTAAGTATCCATTCAGTATTTAAATTGTGTAAAAGCATACCATCATGCACACAGAAAAAACTATTTAGTTAAAAAGACAAAAAGATAGTTGTGTGAATTAAATTGTTTAGTTAATATGCCCCATCCAAAATGTCTGGTTCGAGTGACCCAATGATTTCAATTATTCAATTTTTGGTTCTTTCAACCAAATAGTTTATTTTTCCAATGCAGTTACAATATAGAATCTGTTGAGGCTTATATTCTAAAAAGATATTGTAGTATATTCCTTCCTTACCTTGTTGCAGCTTATTACGTTATTCTTTTTTCATGTTTTTAGAAAAAAATATTATGTTTTACCTTAATTATGTTTTTTTAAGTAACTTTATATGTATATTAACCATAATAAGTGAATGCAATGATTCTCTGTCATTAACTCTATTAAGAAAATAGTATGTGCATAAATTGATGTTCTGAAGACAAGTATAAAACATTTACTTGTTGGTTATCATCTTCCTTAATTTTTTAATACCGTCAATTATATTTCATATATATATATTCTTTTGTCTCCTGACATGCACAACGTAATGAGGGGCTACTGTACTAACATATAGTGTAATTATCACAAGATACATAAAATTTAGTTAATGTACAATACGAGAGAAAGTGTAATACCTAACATAATATTCAAAATAACTTCACACAATTTTCAAGCAGTATCAATTACCGTAGACTTTATTATAAGTGACCACATTCTAAGTAATGCATGTTGTAATATTTGATGGCCCGGTCACTCCTGTAATCTGGAGCCTCTGACTAAGCCATTGCCCTGGGCATTAGCTTACCCATTAAGACAACATTGTTTAAAACAAAATAAAATTATCAATGTTCTTTTTAATTACTTAAACCTGCATAAATTGTTCTATACTATAATATCTTGTAAATATTGCTGAACCTGTACATGAAGTTCAATGGAAATAAATTTTTGGCATCAGAAAGCGGGACGGTTCAGTTCTGGTGTCTTCCCCCAGGGGCTGCACTAAAACTCTAAAGCATTTGCTGGGTTTCCCTGGGTGGCTATCCTCCTCCCTAGTCCAAGCAAATAATAATAATTTAAATTGTTGGGATTAAAAATATATATATTTATTTTAATGTATTGCTTTATTATTGCCATTTTTAAAATTAAAAATTCATTTTTTAACATTTTAAAGGTGAACTATCCCTTTAAATGGAATTTCCCCTAGTGTAATTCCATTCTTGATTCTTATGTAGCAGAGCTGTTTATTTTTCAGTCTACAATGTACTTTTAGTCTTCTTCTGCTTTTAATTTGTAAAATGCAATAAATTCTTTAAATAAGTGAAAGTTTGATACTGTAGTTGAATAAATATATAATTCTATTTTTTCTTAATACAATCACATCTTCAAAAGATAACTTTAGAAATTAATTTCTTAAAATAATATAATTCATGTTAGTCTGTTTATATCAATAATTATTAATGTTTATATATTTTACGTTATTTAATTAATCGAGAGAATCTTTAAAGACACATTTACATAAGTAGGTGTATATTTTTTTTCTAATTATTTATGGTCATAAATAATATTAAATAATTGCTTAATATGCATATGCTAAATACAAATACCATAAAAAAAATATGATTATATGATGTGGACATTATTTTTGGCAAAAAAAAAAAAAATAATAATAATAATTTTGTTATATTTATTTTCAGATACAATGCTTGAGCTTAAAAGTGGTGTCAATGCTGTATTCCTTTCAATAGTTCTACGAGGCCCAAATTCATACACTCTATAAGTGTGATTAAATAGTTCTCTCTTGCTGTATTATTCATCTTTCCACAGAAACCAATCCAATATGCAGAACGGTACTTATCCCTGGATGGCGGCATCGTCTTCCCTTGGCCAAAAAGGTTGGCACCCTGGTTATCAAGCTAGCTTGACAGATCTATTTTTGAAGAAGAATCCTCTCCATTTTGGTACAGGAATTTCACAACTTGCTGCAGCTTCTAGTTATATAGAGAAAATGTCCCCTTCCAATGAACAGATGCCTAAGTGCCCACATCCTGGTGCCAAGGACAAACCTTATCCATGTGATGCCTGCCAGCAGTATTTGTCAATTCTTAGGACAGATGGTGCATCTAGTAGTTCAAGCAGACCATCCGTTAGTACTCCAGTCAGTATAGGATCTCCTCCGGAACGCAAAACAATGGGCCTCCCAGGTTTGGCACTTCCTATGAATCATGATGATCGACCTACAAATGGTGCTGGTCCAGGTATGATTCCTGGACAACAACGCCCAAGACCTCCCCCAAACAAACAGTTCCTCTGTCCTGTATGTCATAAACTATTCACCCAAAAAGGTAACCTAAAGACTCACATGATGATCCATACTGGTGAAAAACCATATGCATGCCAAGTTTGTGGCAAGAGCTTCACCCAGAAGGGCAATGTTGATACACACATGAAAATCCATACTGGAGAAAAAGATTTTGCTTGTGAATCCTGTGGAAAGCGATTTACACAGAAAGGCAACTTAAAAACCCATATCCGCAGTGTTCACACTAAAGAAAAGCCTTTTGCTTGCAGTGTGTGTGGTAAGAGCTTTTCTCAAAAAGGGAACATGCAGACACATTTGCGAACCCATAATAAAGATGATCGATTCCCATGCACTATGTGTGGAAAAACATTTTCTCAAAAAGGCAATCTCAAAACTCACATGCAGCGCCATACTGGACAGTTGCCCTCCAAGCGGAATTTTAATTCTCGGATGGGCAGCAATCCTAATAGTGTACGACGCTTGCCTCAGGCAAGTCCTCATTTGCCCCCATTTAATTTTCATGCTTCATCTGTCCTTCCCCAGGGCATCTCATCCATTTCTTCTACTCTCACACCCAAAGCTCTACTTTCAAAAGTTGTTTCACATAACCAGCCTCCTGATATTTCTCATACAGGTATCAATCTTACTTATCAACAAGAGTCACATGATGAACGTAATAAATCACCCATGACATCTCCCATGCCCCTTGTAACATCATCTGCTGGTCTCTCAAACAACCAATCTTATCACAATCCATCACCAAGTCCTCATCCTTCTCATTTATCCAGTCCATCTCCTGTGGATGAATTGGGTATGGCTCATATTCTCCAGAACAAACCTTCTCAGCATAGTTCTCACCCACCTACTCCAAATCATCAAACTGATAACATGTCCCACCCACATGTACATTCCCCTTCCAATGCAAATGATCTTAGAATGAATAGCCCACCTCCCAGCAGTGGTGGCAGCTCCCACCCTAGTGTATCTGAATCAGAAAGTCGTCCCTTTTACTCTGCACCTCCTACTCCAGTACCAGGCCCTTTCACATCAGCCTCACGCTGGTTAGCTCATGATCGCACTCGTTATTACGACAATTTTCAACACCATTCCGGGTTGAACCCTTATAATACTATAGCCCAACATACAACTCCATTATCTCGGCTCTCTCTTTTAGCTTCTGGTTCAATGGCTCATCAGCACCTTAGTCAACATCAACAGGATAGTGAGAAACAGAGTCACGCTCATGACTCCCAGTTTCATTCCATAGGCAATCCAGATTTCTCTCAGTTACTCGATTAACATTTCAGTCGGGTTTCTCAAACTCATTAGTACTCTAGTAGTTTAAAGCCAGGTTACTTCTTTAATTAATTATTTCACTCCATTTGTGAGTGTTTAACATTCAACAAGTCAGTTAATTATTTAATATTTTCCTGTTAGAATTATATCCTGAATTTTATGATTTTCATTTCAATTACAAATCCTCACTTTACAAATTATTCTTTTTATTTGTGATTCATTGAATTTTTAAATTCTGAAACTCAAAAATACCTGAGTATTATTGAAGTTGAAGTTCTTTCTACTTTCTCTTATTATTATTAAACATTCGAGTATTGAAATACCCCTCATTTGAATTGCAAGCAATTATAGAATATTTATCAAAATATTGTGATCTGTTAGATAGTTTTTTTTTTAAGTGCACTATAGAACGATTTATCCAGAATGGCTGAGACCAGACGTATTCTGTATAACTGTTTTTTCTGGATAAGTGTTTGGGTCTCAAAGCAACATGCATTTGATCCAGTTTATAGAATATATGTGGCTGTGCCATTGTTTCTGATTTCAAATTAATTATTAGATTAATCAGATTAACAATCAAATCTAAACCAAATCGGAGAATAGTCAGATTTTGAAAGAGGTCAGTTTATTGTAATCAATTGTTCTGTGTAAAACCAGGGCCGAAACTAAAGGGAGGCAGAGGGGGGGGGGTATGCTCCGGGCACCAGAAAGGAAGGCAAAGAGGACGCCAAGTAAAGATTTTGTTTGTCGATTTTTCTCACATCTATGTTTAGCATGGTATTGTTAAAATCGTCCTGTCGGGTGTATACCAAAGTATAGAAGAATCTAAGGATGATATGGCATAAGGAGCCTGTATAAATTTCTGATCGATTTCATTTTCAAGGTCTTAATGAGTCAATATTTGACAAAGCAGATAACATATTTTAAAATAAGTCGGCTGTTAGAAAATTAGTAAAATTCTCTTTGTAAATTTACTTTATGGGGGAAGCTTGTGTGTATGTGTGTGTGTGGGGGGGGGGGGGGGGGTACTCAAATCCATGTTTGCCCCAGGTGCAAAAAAGGCTAGTTTCGACCCTGTGTAAAACTCGTTATGTATGCTTCTATTTCAAATCTTAAATGTTGACTTCAGGTTATGCCATGCATGTGATAATTTATCAAGCATTGTACATTCGAGATGAGACATGCTCAGCCTGAGACTCTGAGCCTGGGCACCCAAAATGGACTCAGGCTCTATTTTTATACCAGTTTTCGAGTTCATGATCAGAGTTTTTATTTTATTTTTCCACAAATTTAAAAAAGAAAAAAAAACTTCCTATCTGAGGAACAAGAATGTAGTCTAAGTTTCTAAAAAAATTTTACAGTCCTTTAAAAATCAATTTGAAAAGGAACTGGATTACTTTTTATAGTATATAAGGAGATATATTTTATCTGATTCTGAAGTATTCGCACAGTCAGTATTAGTAAATAAAGAAGCCTTGTGATATCCCTTGCCTTTCCTCACTTTCTGTTTGAAAACCTTATTGGAAAACAGAACTCATTATTTTTTGCCATAGTTGTACACCGATATTTTAAAAGAATAAGAATTGTGACTTTTACTGATTTCTGACAGTGGTTGAGAATGAAAACAAATTTTCTATTTTAAACAGATTTTCATGGACATGAAAATTATGAAATGTTTTCTGATATAAGATTAATACTTATTACTCTGTAATAAGAAATTTTTAAATGAGAAACTTAATCTCAAAACAATTTAAAAATATTATTAACCATTTAGTACTGTGTACTTTCATTATCGGGCTCAGCTGATGACCCAATAATCTTGGGCTACAAAAAAAAAAAGGGGTATGAACTAGTCTCTAATGCACTTGTCAAACACGCACTGTATGGCACTTTTTTCTTAAAAGTTTCTAAAGTCATTCTATTGAAAGTTGATTCTGAATAACTGATTTCTGAATAAACAGTTCTATACTGTATTTTTGTAAAGTGATCACAGATTGACATTTTTCCTACATTAGAATCAAAAAGTTATTTGTATTATTATTATTATTTTAAGCATTTAATAGCACCATGAAATATATTTTTTTTTATTTAATTTGAAAGTTATGTTTATAGTATTATTTCACTTTACTTTCAATCTAAACTAACTAAATAAATGAAAAAATTTTGCTTAATATGTGTAGGAATCAAAATTTCATCTCCAAAATGCATATACATATATAATCATATTATGTAATTAATTTAATACACCTTTTTAATTGTTTAATGGTAACCTGGCTTTAAACTGAAATTGGAGAAAACTAGCAAGATAGAAGAATATGAAGTAGTTATATATGAAAGCAAACAAGTGTGATAAAAGATATCTTAGCACCACCAGCCATGATTAATGGAACTGATGGCATAATTTCTTTTTTTTAATACATGAAAATAATGTATGTTTTAAGAGCTTGTTTTATTTTCATCTGTAAATTTTTTCATAAAAAAAATTATGTTGCTCTTTATTTTAAGAAAAAGTTTTTATGTATATATTTGATATTTTATGGAAAAAATATCTTTCATGGACAAAAAAAGAACTCTACAAAGTGGTGATATTTCGCATTTTAGAAATTTTTAGCGAAGCTAGCATTCTGCACTATTAACATAACCGGCACGTCTTTGTTTGGTAACCTAAATTTTTTACAGTTTAAGAAGCACTTCAGGTGGAAGTGCCTGCTCAAATAAGCAGCTTTTAGTTTTCTTTTCATCTTTAACGCAGGACCTACAAAAGCACATTTTCAAAGTTACTTTTTAAAACCATTTCGGTACATCAATACAGTTTGCCTTAAATAGTTGATATAAGGATTACTTCTGATTTATTACAAATTTACTTATGCTTAATGTGCATAAAATGTCTTTTAAACTGAAATTTTTTCAGCAAAAGTAACACTTTAAATGTGTTGAAATTTTTTTGCTAATTTAAAATAACTAAACATATTATGGCCAAATCAAAATTTGACAATTAAAAAGACATTTAATAAAACTAAAAAAACAGACACATTAAAAATAACATAATAAAATCAATTACTGTAGACTTTTCAAGATCCCTCTATGTTCCTCATCAGTACAAATATCAATCATGCAATATCTGTTTAAAAGGGCATATATGCATTTACAAATCTTCCAGTTTACAATCGAAATTTGTTAATCATTCAATAGGTACTGAACTGACCCATTCGCGCACCCACGGTGGGGCAGTATAAGGGGTCTGAAGCCCCTCCCAGACAAGTCTAGATATTTAATTTTTTTTTTTTAATTATGAAAGAATAGTTTTAAAAAATGGAATTTTTGAAAAGATATTGATTTTGTCACACAATTTTTTCTCTTTTATAAATTTTACTCATATTATGAAATTTAGAATATTAGCATGTTTAAAATTTACTTGTGCAACCTGTGCAACCTCTTGCTCTCTTTAATCTTCATAATATTTTGATAATTTAATTATAAAACTTTAAAGCATTTGATTGCAAACACACTTTAAAATAAAATTATCCAAATACAGAAACACCAAAAAATTGCAAAAACTAAGATATATTTTAGTACAGTATTACATTATTTAACATGTTAAAAGCACTCAGAATCAGCCCCACCAAAACTTTCCAGAGCTTTCTTTGACTTCTCTGGCTGGTTACAACCCTGCTCAAGTCAATGTAAGTCAGGACCTGCTCTGGCACGTCCCATCAAATCAAATGAAAAAAAGACAGAGCTGGACGCCGGGCTCGGCCAGATCTGGGCACATATAGACCTCTAAAATATCCTAGCCCCCTCCAAAGAGTAATCCTAGATGCATCACTGTACTAACCACATTCCAGATTTTGATAACATTAAAGTAATTAAACCTAATTGCAATAATTTTAAACGTAGAATTTTTCTGGAAAGTTGATTTTCAAGATTATAGAAATCTCTCCTAAATGAAGCATGTACAATTTCATCAGAATAGGTGGTTCTATTGTGACATATACTCCTTGGTGATTTAATATTTTAAATGCTTAATTTTGAACATGAACATGTCTAAACAACATCTTTGGTTTTCGATTGATATTTGTACTGATGAGGAGCTTGTATAAAGCTTGAAACGTCTACTGTAATTAATTTTATTTTGGTTTTTAATTTTAAATTATTGCTAAGTTCAAAATATTTTATTTTACAAGTATCTTCGTTTATCTGTTGCTTAATCATGTTACAAAATAAATTTCTTGAGTAGATCTTTGTGTAACAGATAAAACAGTAGGAACACATATCAATTTATATTTTGAAGGTGGAACCCAGCGAATCTCAACGAAAGAAAATGTCTTCAAAGGAACTGTTACATTTATTCATAATAACCCTACAAACTTAATTACAATAAAATGTTCACCTTACATTGGTTATTTACCATTTAAAAACAGACCGTTGAATAAAATTTATTCTCATAGGCTCAATACTAATTTTACCTCCATTCAGAGATCATCCCAGTTGAACTCCCTCTATGAGCGACCCATTTCTTTGAAGAAAATGAAACAAATTCCGTTTTTTCCTGGTCGCTTGAAGAAGGTTTTATTAGAAAAATAATTCCGGAGAGCACATTATTTATCAAACTTCTGAACTAAGTTTAGATTTTTTTTGTTGCTCCAGTAACTTTTAAGTGTTTAAACCCCTTTGTACCTTTTTAGGCAATGAATTTAACTCAAATGAAAAATTAAGAATGACAGTCAATAAACTCCCCTGTCCTACTTTGTCAGGAAACTCTCAAAGAAATAGATAAATTAATGAAATTGTCATTATTTGTTTCCATCAAAAAAAAAAAAAAAAAAAAATGCATTTATTTACTGAACTTCGAAAGGACTTGGAAATAAAAGTTATAAAAGATAAAACCATAAAATCAAAGCAAACGTCAATGTATTCATTTTTTAAAGTCTGCAGTAATTAACTTATGTAATTAACTTTTGTTTTGGTGCTTAAATTTTTATATTTTTTCCTAATGTGAAAAATAAATTTTAGTAACGTTAATTGTTACTTTTTTTCAACAATTAAAATCTAGATTTAAACGTAATCTCCATTACGAGACCACTTCTCGGAGTGACCAATTTTTATTGAAATAGAATGTGGTCACCTTATGAAGGTTTTACTGTATTTCAAACTTTAACTCACATTTTTCAACTAAAACTTTGCACATGAATTATAAAATATTTAGTTTTATAAAATAAAATTATCGTTTTCTTTTAAATATGGCATCATTTACTGAAGCATTTCGTTTAGAACCTTAAACATGGAAACAGCAGAATGAAAAATATTGAAATATAACAGCTTTATGTAGGAAAATGCGTCCATTCTCTGTTTTTTAAAAAAAATTAAGTTTGTAAATTGTAATGAGAAAATGGCATCAAGAATATAATGAATAAAGATTAATAAACCCCATTATTTCTCTTCAACAATGAAAGTAATCCACTTGTCACCATTTTGAAGAAATTCCATAAAAAGCTTTTAAAATAAAATTAAAAATATAAGAATAGGAATATTTTTAAAAATAGCTAGTGTGGGCACACCTACAAATGAATAGCTTTCATTAGAAAAAAGAATTATCAAAATCAATTCAGTAGAAAGCTCAGGCCAGATGACTAAAAAAACAGCCTTGTTTTAAAAATATATAGATAGATAACTTCTTATAAGTTGAATATTTCAAGGAATGATATGTAAAATTATCTTTATGTAGAAAATGATTCTGTTTATTTTGAAGTGATTTATTCTTAGATTATGCTGCAGTGAAACTAAATTTTATATTTCTTTCACACTAATTTTGTTTTCAATACAATATAAATTGCATTCTACACATATTACTACATCGACTTAGACATGAAAAAAAAATCGTCTTATACATTATTTATTGATTTAATTCTTTTTAAAAAAATTCTTTTAAATTCTTCAAAACTGCTAAATTAGGAAATTTGTGATACATTGGAAAATTTGTTTATACTCACAAATGCTGTTAAATTTATTGCATTTGGAACTCAGCTCTTAATTTAAATAATATTCGAAGTTTAATGTGATCTCAGCATAAGCAAACTTCTGTTTTAAATGTTTGAAATTTTATTTTAAAAAAAGGACTTTTATCTGAATATAAATTCTACTGTTGACATTGAAACTGGGTTGATTTGAGATGCTTAGCTAGTATAGCTTGTGTCTCGAATGGTCTTTCTTACATAATCTATGAACACATACAAATCTTGTTACAAATTTATTTGTTTTTCATAAGCATACATCTTAATCTTTCTTCAAGATCCAAACACAAGATAACAGACTTGTTATAGAGACAAGATAACACAAATACAGCCAGGAACTCCTTACTATGTGGATGCAATGGAGTTACTAGGAGTTGAACCTAGTACTGCCACAATGACAGATGAACTCCTTTATGCTCTTGACCATGAAGACCCCATTTCTATTGAAAAAATTAGCATCTTATGATGCTCAAACAGATATGGGTATTTTGAATGAAATATAGTATTATTACATCAAAATGAAATTCTCAGATGTTTTCTTTATTTTATTATCTATATAACACCTCAGGTACATAAAAAGTACCCTTCTTGTTTTGATAACAGTAGAAAAGCCTGGAATAATTTTTTTCACCGACAGCATGCAAATCAGCTTTTCTATAAATAATAAAATTCACTAAATTTTTTATTTTCAGACAAATTTTAAGTTCTTGGGTAACTTCTGATGCTGTCTGTGATTTATTGTTTTTGCTGAAAAGTTATAGATTAGACTCCATGTTACTGAAAAGAGAAAGAAAAAAACACATGCAAAACTCAGAGTATCTTTGAATTATGTTATTTTGTAGGTCCTTACTTAAAATGCGCTACTGACCAAATTAAGTTTTACTTCAAGGATTAACCATCCAATGTTTCGCTGCTGAATATTTTAGGTGCTTTCCTTCTGGATATGGGATCATGATACTGCCAGTTTTATGAGAAAACTCATGTAACTTTAGATTACTCTATATTTGCTGTTAAGTTTTAGCGTTAGTGTCACAAAATAGTAATAAACATCTGGATATACTCTACGGTGCTCTCTTAATCAACTATGGCCTATAACTTTATTTGATGTAACTCAGTATATTAGTGTGTGTACATTTTCCTGCCTGACTAATGAAGTTATGCTCAAATTAGTGTATTTTGAAACATTTGGCCATGTTTCTATGTACTGGAAACATGTTCATTAACATAATTGTTATCTATTCGTCTTGTAATATGCATACCAGTAATTCTGTTTGTGATTTAACAAGCTGCCAGCATGAACTTACTTGTATATCAGTTAAAAATTTATGTGCATTTGCCAATATATAAGTGTAGTAACTAAGGTGTTAACAGAATGTTCTTTCATCTGAAGGGATGTCTCAGGAAAATTGATTTAAAAAATAAAGTTGCCTTGGGTGTGAACAAAGTGATTTTTAATGTAAATTAAATTATGGCAGATGCTAGTTATCTACTTATGCATATATATATAGAAAAGATTTTAAATCAAAGGAAATAAAAATGTCATTCATGTACAGGCTTTTACACACAGATAGTGTTCTTCCACTTGTGTGCAAGTGATTGTTGGTGGTTTTAGTTCCTGGTGTATTGGTTTGTCCAAATCTGGACAAATTGAGTTTTTAGGCAGATTTACCTTGTGTCAAAAAATGAGCTGTCAAGTCAGTTTCAGGTTCCTTTTTTTTACCCTTCAAATGAAGGTGTGGTTTTGTAAGTGTTCAACAATTTAAAAAGCTTTTTTTCCAAATTTTTATTACATTTTAAAAATATGACTGAAGTTGCCATAAAGGGTATCGGTTTTGAACTAGAAACAACTTTACTGATTTGAAATGATTGTCCTTTCAATATATCATATATATTTGCCATGTTGTAACCATACCTATAAATGTGATACAATTGTGCTTGTTGAATTTTATGAGATTTAAAAGAAAATAGATATTCTTCAGGTTTTCATTTTGTATTATGTTAAATTTGAAATTCCATAAAATGCAATGGAAATTTTCATATCTATATTTATTTAAAATTTTAAATACATAACATATTTAAGTGCATTTTGAGTGTTATGCATATCTAATTTTGTAAATGTGTTAAACGTAGAAATATTTTTTATAGCATGCTTAAAAATATTTATAGTTATGAATATTAAATGTATTTAATAATATTTTTCTCACTAATTACGTAAATGCTATATTCATTTCAGAATTTTTACATGTTAGTTGTATATGGTATATATTGTTATAGGATTTCACTCATAATTTGTATTTTTACCTATTTACTATTACTGTATTTAATTTTTTAATTAATCGATATAAATATAAGTATGAAAATTAATTCCACTTTTACTTTTTCCATTAAGTTAAATCGAAAAAACAGTTTTATGTAATGTGCATGATTTTTGGCAGTAATCTAAGATTGTGAGGTTAAAATATAATAATAATAAATGCTGTGCACTAATAATTATTTTATAAACATAAGTGATAGGATTTTTTATTTTTTTTAAATATATATCAAAAGACTGACTAATAAATTAATGTGATTTTTAATAAGTAGTTGAAATAAAAAAGAATCCTGTTATGTCACATTGACATTTAAGAAATATTTCAAAATAAAAACCTGAAGAAAGAAAACTATAATTGATTCTATATGGACATCCAAAAAAAAGTTCGAAATGATACCAAACTGATTTATATGTGTATGTTTCCTATTTTGATTCAAATGTTGTTGTGTTTATAACTAAATACAATTTAAATTTCTTATATATAATTTTTTTTCTATTATTTCTTGAATGTTTTTAATGGTGGTTTATAGCAAAGATGATCGTTTAAGATATTTAATGATGAATATTATTATACAAAAAAAAAATCAAAATCTTTAAAATCATGTTGACTTAACTTCTACTGAGAGCATCTGTTTAGATTTTAGTAAAAAAAAAAAAAAAACTGTTTATTTTATTTTTCTATGTGAATTTGCATGCTTTTCTTCTATGCTTTTATTTTTTCTTTTAACTAGAGCTTTTAATTTTTTATTCCGGTGTTGTTATCTGACATTCAGAAGTATAGTTTTGTTCTTTTTAATTTCTGATAAATTATTGAATGTTAAGATTTGTATTTGTTGTGTTTGTGCATTCAGTTTTTGACGAGATTGTGGAATTTCAGTCCCACTGTGTTCTGTGAATATTTGCTACTAAATGTGATGTTTTGACAAGTTCTGAGTAATAACATATGTTTTGGTGATAAAGTTTGAACCAGATTGAACACGTTCTTCGTGTGTTTCATGCTGTGATAATAGTCATGCAATAAAATAGAAAAGTCTAGTTGTAGTGTAGATAGCGAAGAACTGTTTATTAAAATCAAACATTTATAACTGAATGCCTTTGCTGTAATTTTTGCGAAGTTTTGAAATGTTTGCACTATATTTTTTTTCTTAGATAGTTTTGAATTAAATGACACATTTGTATATATGTATTAGATTTATGGCATTAAGTCTGTCTGGAATAGATTGACTTAAAAAATCAAAATTTTTCTTGTTATTATTTTGTTGTTTTTAAATATGTTTGTGTGCAATCATTTAAATTGTTTATACCCCTTGCAAAATTCTTAAAAGTAAATTTTTTTAGAAAGATTTTGCAAAAATTAGTTTAATTATTTTTTCATAAAACTTGGTTAATTTAAGACTTTAAAAAATCACACATGTACAATGTTGTTTCTTCACTAGTGGAACTGACAAAATCATCATAATATTGGATATTTCTGTTAAATAATGTTATATAAGAGTATTTTATTCTGGGTAACTTAAAATTTCTTCCTTAAGGGGGCTGGTCACTCAGCTTTGGAATTCTCCTCTGTAATATTAAGTCTATGGATTTTCGATGCATTGGTATATTTAAAATATCTTCTCGGGAAATTCATATTTTTAACATCTTTTTTCTGTGTACTCTTCTTAAAGGATGTCTCTTTTTTTCTTAGTTTTCAAAATATTTCTAAAATCTATGCTGAATTTAATATTTTATGTGTTACAAGCGGGCGAATTGTGGGTAAGATTTTAACACTTCATATAGAATTAAGTTTATACTTTAGAAACAGTTTGAGAACTAAAAACAGAAGAGAGATCTTTTAGGAAGTGTACACAAAAAATAGAAGTTAAAAATATTAATTTCCCGTGGAGGTATTTTATATATACGAATGCATCAAATGCCGATAGACTTTACATTATTGAGGGAAAATCAGAAGCTGAGTGACCAGCCTTCTTAAATATATGTATTATGGCTACATAGAAAATATCTATAGTACCTGTTATTTTCAATATTTTTCCACAAATAAATTCATTACTTATGTACAATAATACAAGAGTTATGCCTTCCTTCAACAGGAAGGTTATAAGTTTAAAAAAAAAAGTGTGAAGGCAATTAATGCTATGTTTTATGAAATAAATGACTAGCCCATACCCCACCCCCCTCCCGAAAAAGAAGGGGAGGATGACTTAGATTTGCTGTAGTTCAAGTTCTGCGTTTGATATTATGTTCAACTATCTATAATATGTTCAAACACCAAGATGATGATGACATTCTACATAATGTAATGAATCTCAATATTTTCCCTTCAGTATGATAAGATATATTTTGTTGTCCAAAATTATTATTTTTATTTCTAGTTTTGATTGTTATTTGGTAATTAAGATAATTCTACTCAAATTTAAAACAGTGGGATGTACTACGTTATGTGTTTACCAAATTTGTGTCTATTTTTTTTTTCTATTCAATGATTTTGTCAGTTCACTAAAGCAGGTGACAAATGTGTGGTATTAAAATTAAACGAAAGCAAAAGAATAATAAATTAAACTATAAAGAAATTTATAACTATCCAAATTTTATAGCAACATATTTTAAATAGTTTAAATTTACCCAAAAAATGTGCAATTTTTTTCAGTTTTTTGAATTAATCTATAGTGATTTATTTGTGGTTATTACAGTACTTGTAGTAAAATCTAAAAAAAAAACTACTTTTTACAAAACTTATCAGTTATTCCTTAGATATTTTATACAAATAATTTGTTTTTTGGGGGGTCATGTAAGAACTTAAATTTCTGTGGTTTATTATGTCTAGTTTGTCCTTGATTTAGTTTATATATATATATATTTTTTTTTTTTTTTTTTCCTGTAAAAAAATATATAATTATTCATGGCCTAGATTACCTCTGTTTGATTTTTACACACTCTTCATACACCACTTTTCCCGAAAGAAGTAATATTAAAACTTTTTTTACTGTAATAGCCATAACCATAAGCTAAATTGTTTTAAATATATCAAACTAAAAAAGTTAGCAATGTATTTATCCCCTTCAAGCCCTCCCCCCCCCCTTTTTTTTTTCTTCTCTTAAGTATATAAAAAATAATAATATAAATTGCTCAATGTACTTTAATCTACCATGTCCCTTTTATCTTTCATGTATTACTATATAAATAAATGCCTGTGATAGTTTTTGCCTATCAGATATTTTTTGCTGATTAATGTTATAGTACATTGTTTTTAGTATTTTGAAAAAGATTACAGTGCAAACAGGTCTTGGAGAGCCCAAACTTTATCATCATGAATGTTATTCCATGTTTCAAACACAAAAGTCATTTCACAGTCTGTGTTAAATTTCACTTCTTGTGATAGGATTGGTGTTGTTATTGTTATTGTTTTACAGGTGGCAATTCGTTTGTGATCTTTAAAAAGTTGCGGTAAAAATTATCATTGCTAAGTGATGCAGTTTGTCTTTCTGAATTAAGTGTTTTGAAGTGTAAAAGCAAAAAAAAAAAAAGCAAAAAAAAAGAAAATACAAAAAAAAAACTTGATGTTTTGTATTTTAATGTAGATGTGTAGAATTTGAAAAATTATACAATTTTTTTCTTAGGTTGGTCATTGAAGTTAGCTGGGAATTATTAACAACATTAAGTAAAAAGATTTTCTTAATTAAATTTATGTATGAGATGTAAAATGTTTGTACAAGATCTTCAGTATTGTCATGAAGATACTTAAAATATGAGAATTATGTTATGTTACAAAGTCCATTTTACAATTTAAATGTTTTTTTGTTTTTTTTTTAATGTAATAATAATAATCTTCTGATTAAAAAAACAGGAAAGAATTAAAACAAGAGAAATTGACAAATTTTTATTATTGAAAAATTCATTGCCAATATATTAACAAGACCCAGCTAATTTTCAAAAATACAGGGCCGGTTCTAGGCTTAGGAGGTATACTAGACACAATCTAGGAATGCCATATGTACTCGAGCCGACCTTGTTGAAATAGGTTATTCAAACAGAATAATATGAAAAAGCGTTGACTGATGCTTTTGTGTTATGAAATGTTGTTGAACAAAATATAAGCTCTTGTAAGAGTAATGTGATTTTGTTGAAAAATGAATAGTGGGGAAAATTTTTGCACAGAGAACTGATATTTTAGAAAGATTCTTATCCTTGACTCTTTACATACATGAAAAATAGACTATAGTTTTTTTGCTGTTTTCTTAATTTATTTCTCCTCCCACATATTAGTCTGTGTTTTAGGAATTAGCCACTTTTACCCATTATGTATAAAAGCATGTACAATCAGTGGTCACTTTTAATCATCTGAATTAGTTTTTTTAAAGAAGTGCTGCACCTTTTAAAGGAATGGGCAGCTTTGTTGTTTGTTTTGTATTGTACTTTAAACCCTGATTGGAGTCAAGAGCTGTCATGTGAAATGATATTGATAGCTCTGCAGGTGAACTACTGGAACAAACATTTCTTATGTCACCATACCATATTTTTTTTGTTCTAAATCATCTATTTTTCTGTTATCTAGTCACTGCCTTTGTATAATGTGTTTTGCTTATTTATTTTTATTAATTATATATATAAAAAAAACTGTTGATCTGTCTTATGTAATTTTTACTTTGAAAAATTTAAATCAAGGATAGTTAAACAAAACAAGATTTTGCATGTATAAAAATAATGAATTTTCTTTAGTTATTAATTTAGTATTTCTTTATTTATATCAGATATTAAAGGCTCTTTAAAAATGAAATTCTCTTACCAAGAAAATTCGGTATTAAAAATATTTAAGTTATTTCATATATGTTCTATATGAAAAATTAATAGACTATATTAATATGCTACTATAGTTTCAACCTATATCTAAAATATATCACTTAGATTGAAACAAGTTATGATTATTTTAATAAAACTGTTTTCAAAAATGATGCTAAAGCACTATTAAATTTTTTATAATATATAAGTTTCTTAAATCTTCTCAAATCATTTCTTCAAAGAAATTAATTATTTAAATAATTCAAAATTAATATTTTGTTGAACGATATTGGTTTTAAAAGAAAGGTAGTGACTAAGCTTTTGTTGATTAAGTTTCTCTGTTTTGCAAATAGATACTTAAATGTGCACTACTGATTAATCTTTTTTGTGCATGTTCCAAGCTGCACCAGATACTTACCTCAATGTATTCTGTTATCTTTGTTTTTACCTTCTCGTATCCCAAGTACATCAATTGTGTTTTCTTGATGATATTGCGTTGTTAGCTTGTTAATAGCGATTTGTGATATTTTTTAAGCTTTATTGTTGCAGCTTTGTTGGCTTTATTTTATTTATTTTTATCATTCCTATTCATATTCTGTATATTTTCTTTTCTTTACATGTGTGCAGTTAGTTGCTTTGAAGTAATAAAAAAAAAAGTTTGTGCGATTTTTATTATTATCTGATGTTGGGACTTATTTTATTTGCTTAGTTGGGTGAGATTTAGTGTTCCTATTGTCTTGCATTTTCCATTATTGTTAGTTATACCCTTTTCCTTTGGCTTTTTTTTTTTTTTTCATTTTGCTCTTTGTATAGTTAAATTAGATTTATCTATTAACTTGCATAATGCAATACCTGTTTTTCAGAGTAACACAGCTTTATGTTTCAATAACATGCAGGTTACTCAAACCAAAAATTTTAATATATTCAACCTGACCATTTTAGATTTCAATGAAAACATCAGGAACCATTCTCTCTAATGCTTTATATGAGAATATATTTTTTATAATTTTTTTTTTACCTCATTGGGTTCCATGAATTAATTTCTAAACTATTGAAAAAATAAATCTTTTTTTTTTTTGTATAAACTTTTCCAATCTCAAATTTTCTCAAGTTGTATCAGGCTTAAAGAGTGATGTGATCTGTCATTTGAAAGAGAATTTTAAAAGGTTAATATACAACTTGGTGGTTGACAAGTTTGGTGGAAAAAATTAATTTTCAAAATAAAATTTATATAAATTTTTGAAATGATGTGTTTTTTGTAATATTATAAACTTTAAATTCTGGAAGCTATAAAGTAAGAACTCAATGGGATTAGGTATATGTTATAAATATTAGAAGTAGCAATGTAGACTAAACTGATATTTAAAACAAACATAAAGGTGTCTACAAATTAGGTGGGCATTTTCGTAAGTTAAGAACTTCCAAAATATTAAATGAAATGAACTAGTTGAAAGTCAAACTAGTAGTAATATTGCCGAAGTTTATTCATAGATGACGTTAGGGTCGTATTTGCACAGCAGAATGAGTTTAATGAAACCAAAGACAGTATTTCATCTTTTTCAGCACCGTTGTACGTCTCCGTTATCGTAATGCCGAACAAGAATGATTACCGCTCGCTAAGCGATAGCATCAGTTATGACACCTAACGCCATCTATGAATAAACTTCGGCAATATTGCTTCTAGTCTGACTTTCAACTAGTTAATTTCATTTAATATTTCAGAAGTTCTTAACTTACGAAATTGCCCAACTAATTTGTAGACACCCTGTATTTAAAAAATTCTTTCTATAACTCCTCATCCCATTGAGATCCTGCTTTATAAAATTCAGGATTTAAAGCTTAGAATATTTTAAAAAACATACATCCCTCCCCTCACCAAAAAAATAATATATATATATATGTATTTATATATATATCTCAAAAATTTATATAAGTTTTGTTTTGAAAATTCTAATTTTTTTTTTCTGTTTACCAAGCATAACAAAGTTGCATATTAAATTAAACTTTATGAAATTATCCTTCAAATGAGGAGTTATATGACACTCAAGGCTTTATATATATATACAGTCGAACCTCGTTATCCCGACACCCGGTTTTCACGTCACTTCGCTTATCACGTCAGTTTTTCAAAGTCCTGATTTTCTGTATATGATTTTAATGTAAATAAACTCCGGATTTTACATCATTGAATAATTTTCAACTCCGGATATCCCAACGGTTTAGGAAAATTGTCCATTTTTCATAATCCATCTTATAAGCATGGAAATTAAGCCGTAAGAAACGTCTTAGCCAAACTTTTCACAAAAGTGTCTAAAATACCCATTGAGATAAATGAGAAATTTTACATCAATCCTTTATCTGAATAAATATACCGAAACACTATGAATGACCCACTTAAGGTCCTGATAAACGTATCAGTCTATTCTTGGTCTTGGTCAGGCAGCGCTTTCATTGTGGTTGCACTGCGTTTTTCATCCGATTAAAGCCGAAGCATTGCATTGAAACGATCAGAAATTATCTAACATCCATTTCTGAAACAACGAATATTGATTACAATTCATTGTATAATATTATTGTAGAGGAGGAGTTGAATAGAGATCGAATCCCATTGTTCTGATCCGTCGAACCCTGATGCACTCATGTCGGAGATTTCATCGCCAAAAGGGTGTCAATTTTTGGCGGTGAACCCTTTCTTGGCAATTTTCCGTTTTCATTCTCATGATAAAAGAAACGCTCCAAAACGAACGCAGATGAAATAGGTCTTGGTGGGATGCGGGAAAACCCAGTTTGGCGTGCATTCTCCCCACCATCACGTGATGGTGGGGAGCATGATATTTGCCTCAAGAAAAGGTTGCCATTTCTGCGTCCAGTTATATTAGAAGTCTATGGTCATAATAAATCTGATTTTTATTCTTTTCAAGTTTATTATTAAACAAAATAAACACAAAAACAATGTTTTATTGCTTAAAACTGCAAGAACAGTTATGAATTTAAAATTGTCTTAAATTAATTAAAAATGCAGCTTTTTATAAATATTTTTCTCCAACTCCGCTTACCGCGACACCCCGCTTATGACAACACTTTTTTCTGGTTGTTAGAGTGTTGGGATAACAAGGTTCGACCGTATATATTTTTAACTATTAAAGATTTTCATGAAAATTAAAGAAAGGTTGGGAAATACTAAAATACACAATACCCTCCTTGTTATTTATCAATTGCATGAAAACTCAATGAGATATTTAAAAAAAAAATTATATATAAATAGCTTTTCCTTTATATCATTAAGGAGATGCTTCCTGAAAGTTTCATTGAAATCTGAAATGGTCAGGTTGAATGTAGTAAAGGACATAATGATTTAATATTTGAATTAATCATTCCGGCATGACCAAAAGCATAACTTCCAGCCTTCGTTTTCTTTTTAATAAATTAAAACCAGAATTTTTTGTAACAAAAGGAAAAGAAAAAAAATTAAGAGACACATAAAAGTAGGTGTACTTTTCTAGTATAGGGGCCTTGGCATGATAGAGAAAATGGTCTTGGCAAGATAAGGAAATTTGGCAGCATATTTTCTTTAAACCTATTCACTGTTTCGAAAGAAGTAGTATTTTTCAATATTTATACAATTTATTTAATATAAAAAAAAAAAGCCACTTATCTATTTTTATATACAAACATAAGAAAATTGTATATATATATTAAAACAAAATAATAAATAAATATTCTGGTTTTAATTTATTATAAAGAATACAAAAGTTGGCAGCTATGCTTTGCATATGCCCGAATGATTAATTTGAATATCAAAATCATTATGTCCATTTGTAGTTGAATGACTGGTTTATTACGTGGAATGTCCCATACTATAAGAATTTACATCCTTTTTTAATTGATATTACTCATGACACCTCCCCTCCCCTACTCTGTAATAGACATGTCCATCAACTTTTGAAAAATTACAGGAAATGATGATATATTAAAAGGCATATAATAGCCTAGCAAAAAGAATAATTTAGTTTGATTTCATAAAAATGACAAATGAAATTGTATGTAGGGCTTTTGCTTCTGCCCTCAAGAAATAAATCTTTGAAAGATTTTTCTATATTTACGCTAGCAGTCTTTTTCTCCTTAGTCTCTAAATACAATCTTTTCTCAATATATTATACTATCGGAATTGTGGATAAGTTTTAAAAAAAATATTTAAATTTGTATTTATAAATGAATTAGAAAATGTTACCCAATTTAATGAAAATTAAAGAAAGGTTGGGAAATGAAAATAGACAATACCCTCTTGTTATTTATGAATTACATAAATTTAATTTTGTTTTATTTGTTTCTCATGTTGGCCCTTTATATTTTGTGCACATTTTTAACGAGTTAATTCAAGATTATAATATATCCTGCTACTTGGTGTTTATCTTATTAAAATCTTTTTATAAATAATGTTTGATGCCATATATTAAAAAGGCTAGTCAGATTTGATGAACGTGAAAATTTCGCATACAAAGAGAAAAACTTTCAATTCGTAAAAGTTCTTTAGTGCCTTATAAAAACTATCCATAGAAGAGATTATATTTTTGCCCTCAAATTTGTGCCACTTTTGGTTAAGTTCCCATTGTAGTATGTAGTGCCATATCTGAAATATTGCCTTATTTTAAACTGAAATTTTCTTTACAATTTTTTTTCTTGGATCAAAGTGATGTGAAATGTTCCTAAATTCAGTTTCTCTTCATTTTTAACTAAGGGCAAAAATAAATGTCTCTTGGGAGAAATATTAAAAGTTTTAAAATAATCTGAATTACACAATGCAATCTTTCAACATAAATATTTGAAAAGTATCTGGTGCATGCTTATGTAAAAGTAGTACTGAATCTTTATTATTTTCTTTTAATCTGACTTTATACTTAATAACTTCTTTCCATAATGTCTTGTGATATTAGTTTTGAATATTTGATTTTTTTTTAACTTGTGTATGCTATTATAAAATTAAATTCTTACATGGAGTATTTTTTCAAATTTTAGCTATGAAAGTTGTTGGTAAAAGTGTGATCAAACTGAGATATCTGTGATAAAATTTGTGTATTTTAAAGTATTACATTATCTTTGAAATGTGAGGTTTGAAAGTCAAAGGTAGAGATTTTTTAAATTAGAAGGATTATTCCTTATAATGTGTGTAATATTTTCATAGTTAGAATTTAGATAAATTATTTTATTAGATAACTATTTTATTTTTGTACATTGTTTTGTAACAGAACTTCTGAAACTACAGAAAATTAGTTTTAAACTTCTTGCATTACTTTACATCCATTAGCATTTCTCATGCATGTATTTCTTAATTTTTTAAAGAATGTATAAGCATTGGTTTAAGTTTAAATTTGTTTATTAGTTTAGTAATATGATTTTATCCTCTGTAAAATTAATAGTATCAATCTTTTGTTTCCACCAAAAGAACAATTAAGTAAGGTGAAGCATTTGTTTATGAGAAAAAGATAAGGAAATGAAAAAAAAGTTGCATCAAGAAATTCTTTTGTCAGATTAAAGTGCTAGATAGATATTCAAATAAATGCATTTCTCTTTCTGACAGCATTCTACATAGTTTCATAATTAATCATGTGGAATATTTGTTACATTAAACTATAGTGTTTATATACAATTAAAATAAAAAGATGGAACTTTGTGTCATTATATTAAAATACAAATAATGCGACAGAAAAAAGCACAAATTATATTAAAACAGGCTAGCAACATTTTAAAGTAATTTGTGCTTTGTTGTCACATTGTTTATTTGCATTGTATTTTGCATACAATATCATGATCTCTTTGAAATTATATATATATTAGTATAAAAAGAAAATATCTCTTTTCTTAAAAATACCATTGAATTCTAACAATTTTCAAGTTTTAATTATTATAAATTAAGTTCATTTCAAAGTTATTACATTATCTATGATTGTATTACTTTGAATATATATTAAAAAGCTTGAACCATTACTTATCTGTTTTTTTTCTTTATGTTTATCAATTTTAAATGAAAAAGGAATTATAACTTTTATCAGTTAAATTATTGCAATGTTTATATGTACCACACACACATATATATATAACGAAAAATCTGTTTGAGAAATAAAAATAATATACAAAAAATTCTTTTGGAGGTTTGCTAGTGTTTATATTTGACAAATACTAGTGAAATTTTCACTATAATGTGGTCTAAAAGAGATTATCTTGTCGACTACATAACATATAGTAAGTTACATTACTGAATTGTGGTTTTGACAATGTATAAAATTTTGATGGAATCTGAATGACTGTGTGTGTGGTTCAATCATTTACCATTTTCCTTAAAGTAATGGTATTTTAAGTAATATCTTTAACATTGTCTTAAATGAAAGTGGCAAACATAGTTCAGGCAACAAATTTGAAGAATGACAAATAAGTCCACGTTTTGAGACTACATAGTAATAGTTTTAACATGTCTGCTTATAAATATCTAATGTGTCCTATTATAGTACACAGTCCTTTTGATTACTTGCAGTAGCTCTGAAAAATTATCTTTTGACATGGTGATTAGATTAACATAAAAAAATGCATATTTTTAAAATGAAACCTTTTCCTGAATTGTGTCAATTTATGGACCACATGATGCTACATAAAAATTACTATTAATGTCATTATTTGAATTAACTAAATCATATTTTGACATTATGAGAAAATCTAATTGTTCTAAAAATAATTATATAGCAGTTACTTTAATCACAATAGTCTCTTGGTTTTTTCATACTGTTTGAACATGAATGTGAAATTTTGTTTAGATGCTGTAAATACCAATGTATATTTGCTCAGTATTAAAAAACTTGTTAAGTGTAATGTAATTAAAAAGGTGTGATAACATTTTTTCATCTTTGTGTGATATTGTGGTAGAACAGGGTAAACTATATATGTTTGTTCCATGTAGTTCAGTTGTTATTACTGCTCAGTAACTGAGAAATGTGATCTTGCTAAGGTGCTTGTTTCCCTTCGTAAGGGCTTGTAATCTGATATTGTTTGGAATTTATTGAACATTTTGAATAATAATTATGGACTCGCATTTGCTTCTAATACTTGCTTATATTATTCTGAATCCTCGCTTATCTGATCTTGTCATTTGCTGTCTTGTATGTGCCGAAAAACATTGTACTCTTTTATTGCATTTTTTACATTCTATGTTCATAATTATCATGCATGAAAATATAGCAGCTTTTATTGTTAATGAAATGCAACATTCAGTTGCCGTTTTATTAACAATTCCATACTTTTGTTTTCAGTTAGCTTTAAAAAGGAAAATAAAGCTGTTGCTTACATGTGTTTCATTATTTACTTATTTATATGCCATACATGTTTTCTCTTTTATACAGGGTGAAACTGAACTCATGGGCAACACTTTAGAGACAGAACACACCAAGACAAGTTCAAAACACAACAGAATGCATATCTCAAACAGTGAACCACTACAGGGTGTTTTTTTTATTGTGGAGAGAACTCTGTTCACTACACAATATCTAGTAAATGATTGCTGATTTTATGTATTGGGAATATTGTTACTAACTACAATGCTAATGTGATCAAAATTTGGAGAAATCAAGAAAATGCAACGTAAATAACATAATTTGACAAGCAACAAAGCTCAAGAGAGAGGGTTAAGAGAAATTAAGGGTGAAGAAAACTTTAAGGGAATGATAGAGCACACCTAAATAAATAAAATCAACAATCATTAACTAGATAGTATGTAGTAAACAGGGTTTTCTCCACAATCACAAAGTACCCATTAGGTCTTCAATGCTTGAGTTATGACCATGTATTGTATGGTTTCTTGAACTTGTATAGGTGTGTTCGATTAAGGTTGCTAATTATTTTACTGAAAGCCAAGAAAAGTGCTATTTTTTTTTTTTTAACCATTTGGAAAAATGGTTATTGTTCTCGTCAGGGTAGGAAATCAAAAGCATATCTGAAGGTTTTTATTGGCTTAATCCACATTTTATTCGTTATCTGATTGGTATATACAGTAATCTGTATTTCCCTTTGGTTTCAACAACGATGGACAACAGAGTGTTGCCACCATGACAAAAAAGTAATAAAAACTACAAAAAAAAATTAATAACTGAGAAACAAATTGAGATAGAGCTTTCAAACAAATTGCATTTAAAAGTACATTTTTTTCTCTATCCTACGGTGTAAAAAGCAATATTGTCCGATGTTTAGAAGTTTAAGAATGAAATTTCATTTAAAATTGGTAGTCAGATTTCTTGGAAATCTGACGATGGAAAGCCTTTTCCCGAACAGCCAATGAAATGCTTGGATAATACGTAAGTTTCATGTGGATAATAACTAATGAAAATGAATAACAATTTCTGCCAAAGAGTTGATTTTAATATGTAAGATTTTCACATGCAAAAGAAAAATGGAATAAGGCAATTAAAAATTTTTTAAAAAAAGATAAATAGGACAGGAATGAATGCATATAAATATTTCAGACCAAATACAAGTCGCAGGCGTTTTTTGTCGTTTGCAAATTTTACGTGTAATAACACTATTAATGTTTAATTCATGGCGTACGTAATGTATGATCAACTCCGTGCGATTTCTGACGTCTTAAATTTTAGTCTTTGAAAAAATCATTTTCCAAATGGCCGTTGTAATTTGTTAAATTGCTTTTTTTTTTTTTTTTTAAATCAAAGTGTGGCCAAAGTGCAGCAATCTTCTAAACTTGTTTAAGAGAAACTGTGTGTGAGCAATACACAGGATGTCACCAAAAAGGTTGAAATGTTCTTTAAATTTCTACTTGCTGGAGATAAGTAGGTAATATGCGCATTGCAAGAGTGTTCAAAATAAGGTAGGAAACAAGTTTATGTTAAAAAATATTATCCTCCCATAATTTTTCAAAAAGTTACGCTTTGTAAATTTTTATACGACCTCCCCCACCCACCCTTCTTCCTAGAATTCTTCCTACAAAATCGATCAATTACATTTTCCCATTTGTTCTAACAAGATACAGTAGAACCTCTTTTATCCGAAACCCTTAACCAAAATCCATTTTTAAGTTTTTTTTTTTTTAAACTATCATATTTCTTGTGTGAAAGCTCCTTTAAATTTAACTTGAGCTTCCATAAGCTGCAGAGTGGAATGAAAAAACAAATTGGCAATTCTGAAGCTTTTTTTGAATGTTTTGAAAAAGATTTGGCATAGCTGGGATCTGCAATAACACTATGATACTGGTGAACTAATAATATAAAAAACTTCATGATAGAGCTTCAAAGCAAAGGCAATCGAAACTGCGACAGACAAATTATTGTTTCAAACCCTTGTGAAGTACATAAAAGGTACTTAATTTCAAAATTAAAATTCAGGTAATTTATTCTTATTTCTATTTTGAAAAGCAAGAAATAGCGCATATGTTTCTCCTTAATCCTAAAATTGAAACATTCTCGATTACCCAAAAATTTTGATTTTTAGAAAGATGGTCGGCCCCAATTACTTTGGATAATCCAGGTTCAACTGTAATTACAAACTGCATACTTGCATCTTTAAAATTAACTGAGTTATGGAAAAGGAAAAAAGCTGACATAATTTTATTTATTTATTTTTGTACCATTTAAAAAGCTATTTCATCTGTGAAAATAGAGACCATTCACAAATTGTCGATGCAATTTTTTAGATAAACTAGTCTGATGTGGCAATCCCAAAACTTTCTTCTATCTCATATATGTTAATATTTCCTGAAAAATAAAAGCATATCAGTGCTATCGATTAGGTGATTTACACCAAAATCTAAACAGCAACAACTTATGTCAAGTTGTAGCTAAACCTGAAATTTGATGAAAATCCATGCATTAGTTTGAGGTAGAACTATTGTTGAAATCATAAAAAAATCTACATAGCAGCGCCACCTATTGGTAGAAAAAAACTAATCAGAACCAATTTATATCAGGGACTAACTGAATATGAAGTTTGATGAAAATTCATGCATTAGTACTTGAGATACAGTTATTGCAGACATAGTGATAAATGCAGGCTAGCAGCACCACCTGTTGGGCGATTTACACTAAAAACTAAACACACTAATTTATATCAGGGATTAACTGAATCTGAAGTTCGGCGAAAATTCGTGCATTAGTTCTTGAGATAAAGCTATTGCGATATTATGAATAATGCCGCATAGCAGTGTCACCTGTTGGGTGATTTACACTAAAAAGTTATCAGCACCAAATTATATCAAGGACTAACGAAATCTGAAGTTTTACAAAAATCCGTACATTAGTTCTTGAGATAGAGCTATTGCTGAAATCATGAAAAAGACAGCATAGCAGCGCCACATGTTGGGTGATTTATACCAATAATTAATCAGCACCAGTTTATATCGGGGACTAACTGAATCTAAAGTTTCATTAAATTCCGTTCATTACTTCCTGAGATAGAGTGCCCATAAAATTTGTGTCACACATGCACACACAGACAGAGACATTTTGTAAAAACATGTTTTTTATGGTTCCCTGACCCCCAAAACGTGTAAATCCATCGAAAACTGAAAATTTTCATTAATCCAATAATTTCTTCATGTAAAGATAGAATAAAGTAAAAATATGCTATCAATTTTTGCAGTGTTTCTTAAATGGGCATATTTCTATCACTTGCCTTCTAAAAATCCTTTCTACAAATGATTCAGAAACGGAATATAGCAGTGAGTAGATTAAATAAGCAAAATTGCAAGGTATTATGGAAAAACATGAGTAGATTAAATAAGCAAAATTGCAAGATATATTGAAAAATAATCTTATATAAGTTAAAAATTTGCAAATTGAAATTTTTTTAACAAAATTAAAAAATTTATGTTTATACTGTTATTTTATAGTTCACTGGAAAGAAACCTAAATGATAACTTTTTTTTTTTTTTTTGTACTCATTGAAAGATAATCTTGCATATACAGTTCAATGATCTCATTTTGAAACATGAGAATTTAACAAATTACAGCAAGTGCATTTCTTATGTTCTTTTATTACAGTGAATCCCAAGTACATTTACTGAATTATACAGGATGTGCTAAAATGGACTAACATTTTAAAATAAGTGGGCAAGTGTGATCACAGCTCGTACAGAGGGTTTCGTTTAATATTCCTTTCAAAACACTTTATTCTTCAATTAATAAAGCCAAATTGATATAATTTATAATTATTAAATCCTTAAAAACTACATAAAAAGATAAAAAAACGCTAAGGTTTAAAAAAAAAAAAAATTGCACCCTCTATTTTTGCTCAAAATATTTTGAATTTTTTCTTGGAAATATGAAGTTCTGTTGCTCTACATGACTTACATGTAAAGTCCTGATCCATCCTACATATGTGAAACACAGATGCAGAAATTGCATTGCATTTTCTATTTGAAAATTGTCCCAGAATGGCACATGCTTTCTAAATTCATCATAATTTCTCTCTTTAAGATTGTGTATTCATTACAATGCAAACGGACATTAAAGGAAGTTTACATTACATTATATCAATTTGGATTTATTAATTAAAGAATAAAGTGTTTTGAAAGGAATATTAAACGAAACCCTCTGTGCGAGCTGTGATCACACTTACCCACTTATTTTAATGAAAAATGAAGTATCATGCAAAAATGTTTAAAATAAATACCGTTTCTTTTGTAATTAAAAAAAAATTCTATGCAGAGTTTAACAAAAAAGTTTGCATAATGAAACATTATCAATGGAAAGTGTCATATCGCAAACCAACAATTAGTAGCGATCTGTATTTATAGATGCCAACACCATACACGGACAGTCTGGAATTGTAAGGCTTTGCATGTAGCCGAGAGTAAGACATGATTTGTTCTGATAGCTGCTCTTGAGCGGCTTTTGTAAATATGTATAATAAACCACAAGTAATATTATAGTTATGCCTTCTTCCTTAGTTAAGAGTAATTGGTTAATAATAAGAGAGGCGGCGATATAAAAGTGGCGACGAAAATGGGATTTAACCCAAACTGAAATGTTGTTAAATTTTTTTTTTTTTTTTTTTCCCCGAAAAAGAAAATGGCTGATAAAGAAATAATTTCTCTGGGATGCTTGGAAGAATATAATGCAATTGTTCCTTGGACTATTTACGTCGAGAAAATTGAATTTTATTTCTCAGCGAATAGCATCAAAAATGGTGAAATGAAGAATATTTTACCAAGCTCTGTTGGAACAACAACTTTTGCTATTTTACGAGATATTATTGTTCCGAATACGCTGAAAGAAATCAATCAGTTACGAGGATCTTTTAAAGAAAGCTAAGGATCATTTTTCACCACGCCCTAGTGAAATTGTGGAACGATTTAAGTTCCAGAAATGACTAAGGAAGCAAGGAGAGAATATAGCCGATTTCGTACGAGAGCTACGTCGTTTATTCGAACATTGTAACTTCGGGAATACACTTAATGATCGCCTCCATGATCAGTTGGTATTTGGGATCCAAGATGAAAAGATACAGCAAAAATTACTGGATTCTAAAGATTTAACGTTCCAAACAGCGGTGGAAATAGCTGAGTCATTGGAGATAGTACAATTGTCAATCAAGTGCGTGTTTCAATAGGAGAGAAATCTAAAGTGGAGAAGTATGCTCATGCACCTAAGCCTAAAGAAGATAAATTCGTGCCTGAGAAAGTGTTACAGATGTTCTAAAAATCATAATCCCAAGTTTTGCCCTTTTAAATCTGCAGAATGCCATTTCTGCCATCAACTGGGGCATTTAAAAATTTGGAATGAAAAGTGAGAAACCTTTTAAGAACAGAAAAATTAAAATTGATCAGGAAGAATATCGTTTAAATTCTATGGACGACAACTCCAATAAGGTGTCATGGATTGACTTGGTTAAAATAAATGGTGTAAATATACAATTTGAAATCGATAGTGGTGCGGCTCATACTATCGTAAGTAAAAGTGTTGCTCATAAATTGTTCTCAGGTAAGCTGCCTTTAATTAAATCTAATATTAAATTACAAACTTATACTAAAGACCCTTTAACTGTTTTGGGGGAATTAAAAGTAAATGCTGTTGTCAATGAACATTGTATATCTGATTTAAGAATATTAGTAATTAAAGAGGAGGGTCAGAGTCTAATCGAAAAAACTTGGTTAAAAGCATCAAAATTATTTTGGCCTAATGTAAATGATTAAAAGCATTTCGAAAGATGATTTAATTAGAAATTTTCCTAATGTTTTTGCTGACGGGATCGGGACAATCAAGGGTCCTGCCGTGTCAATAAAATTGAAAAAAGATGCAAAACCAGTTTTTCTTAAGTCTCGACCTGTTCCTTTTGCTTTAAGGAAAGCTACTGATGTTGAATTTGAACGATTAACTAATGAGGGTATTTTAAAACCTGTTGATCATTCAGAATGGGCTAGTCCTATAGTAATTGTTCCTAAGCCTAATGGTTCTGTTAGAATATGTCGTGATTACAGAGCAACATTTAAATGCTAATACTGAAAATGATAATTATCCTCTTCCTAGAATGGAAGAATTATTTTCTAAATTATCAGGTGGTAAATTTTTTACTGTTTTTGATTTAAAAGATGCTTATTTACAACAACCTGTAGATAACGAAAGTAGCAAAATTTTGACTATAAATACACATAAAGGTTTATTCAATATGTTACAATTAGCATTTGGGGTAAAATGTGCTCCTGGAATGTTCCAAAGGAAAATTGAATATAATTTTTAAAAAACTGAATATGTTGGTGTATTTTTAGATGATGTAATCATTAGTGCTAGTAATGAATCAGAACATTCTGAAAGAGTTGAAAATGTTCTGAAATGCTTTTCTGATAATGGTATAAGATTAAATAAGGAAAAATTAAAATTTATGGTTTCGGAAGTTTCGTATTTAGGTCCTAAAATATCTCAGGAAGGAATTAGACCTATTCCAGAAAAAGTTAATGCTATTTTGAACGCTCCTATTCCAAATAATGTGCCACAATTGCGTTCATTTTTAGGCTTAATTTCTTATTATAGAAACTTCCTGCCTAATATTTCAGATGTTTTAGAACCTTTACATAGATTATTAGATAATAATGTAAACTGGACATGGTCAGAAAAGCATGAAAAAACGTTTCAAAAAGTTAAACAATTATTATGTACATCTCCTGTTTTAGAATTATATGATGTAAACAAAAGATATAGTTTTAAACTGTGATGCTTCTGAATATGGTATAGGGTCGGTTTTAAGCCACATTGTTGAGGGTAAAGAGAAACCTATTGCTTATGCTTCGAGAACTTTAAATAAAACTGAAAGAAATTATGCAATGATTGATAAAGAAGCTTTATCGGTAATGTTTGGTGTCACTAAATTTCACCAATATTTAGCTGGAAAAAAAATTTAAAATTATAACAGATCATAAACCTTTAATTAGATTATTTGATCCTGTTAAAAAGATACCTGATACATTATCACCTAGAATGCTGAGATGGTCGTTAATGTTAGCTGGGTATGATTATACAATTGAGTATCGCGAAGGTAAAAATAATAAAAATGCTGACACATTAAGTAGATTACCTCTCCCAGAAACTGTAAATGTAGTAAGTAATCCTGCGGAAATAATGTTTGTTTCAAATAATGATAATTGGCCTATTACTTCTAAAACTATTACAAAGTGGACAACTGAAAATCCTGTAACTAAACAAATTTTAGAATGGGTGTTACATGGGTGGCCGCGAAAGGTTAAACCAGAAGAATATCAACCATATTTTCGTAGAAGGGAGGAAATTTCCTGTCTAGAAAATTGTCTATTGTGGGGACATAGAGTGATCGTACCAGAGGAAGGCCGTGAATATATATTAAAATTAATGCATTCTGTTCATCAAGGTATATCGAGCATGAAAGCGAAAGCTAGGGGGTAGTTTGGTGGCCAAATATGGATAAAGAAATTGAACAAATGGTAAATTCTTGTAATAGATGTCAGATATATGCGAGGGATTGTCCCAAAATGGAACCCTTGAAATGGAAATCTGAACTGCCCTAAGAAAGGATCCATATAGATCATGCCGGTCCTTTTGAAGGTAAAATGTTTTTAATAGTAGTTGATTCTTATACTAAATGGTTGGAGGTAGAGGTAGTACCCAGGTCTGATAGTAAAACTACAATTAAGGTATTAAGGAGAATTTTTGCTACATTTGGATTACCTGTTGAATTGGTCAGTGATAATGGTCCCGCGTTCACAAGTGATGAATTTGAGGAATTTCTTAAAAATAATGGAATTAAGCATACGCCTATTCCACCTTATCATCCGTCTTCGAACGGACAAGCGGAAAGGTATGTGCAAACTGAAAAATTGTCTTAAAAAGCTAGATAAAAGTGACATAACATTGTCAATTTCACGATTTTTGTTAGAAAATCATTCCACTCCTCATTCGGTGACTGGTGAAACTCCTGCTGAATTAATGTTTGGAAGGCCAGTTCGAACAGCCCTTCACTTGGTATTACCATCAAAACCTAAAATACAACAACCCCTGCATAAATTTAAGCTTCATGATTTAGTTTTTGTTAAAAACTTTGGAAAAGGGGAGAAATGGGTAAAAAGGAAAAATTATGAAACTATTAGGGAGTAGATGGGTTTTAGTAAATAGATGTGACGGAATAATGTGTAAACGTCATGTTGATCAGTTGAGACGAAATAAAGAGATAAGTGATGAAATACCAGAGAGAGTTGTAGAGATGAATCAAAATGATAAATTAATCTCAGACAAAGTTGAAAGTATGGGACATAGTGGTAAAAATTACAGTGATTATGATAATATGAAAGGGTTAACCAAAACAGTTTTACGGGAATTAATGGAAAAATAAAAGAACAGCTTAATAATGATGATACTATAGAACCAAGCCAATCTCAGCCTTCGCATGATATTGTGGCAGGTACAGTTGTGAGTAATAAAAATGATGTTACGACAGATAAATCTGGTAAAGACAATTTGACTGAAACTTATGACGAGGACTGTAAGAAAAGTGCTCCAGTTCGAAGAAGTCATAGAACAAGATTGCCTGTAGTTCATTTCAACTATGAGGGGAGGGGTGTCATATCACAAACCAACAATTAGTAGCGATCTGTATTTATAGATGGCAGCACCATACACGGACAGTCTGGAATTGTAAGGCTTTGCATGTAGCTGAGAATATTCTGCACAGTTGTAAGATGTGATTTGTTCTGATAGCTGCTCTTGAGCGGCTTTTGTAAATATGTATAATAAACCATAAGTAATATTAAAGTTATGCCTTCTTCTTTAGTTAAGAGTAATTAATAAGAGAGGCGGCAATATAAAAGAAAGCGTATCAGATTCTGGCAGCGTCACAGTTCTCCAAGATAAACTGACTGCAAGTCCTTGTCAGCTTCCCCCCCCCCCCCCCTTCCAATGGGTCTAATACTGGGCTTTTTTTGTGGGGAGCTATTTTTTTTTATAACTTACTACATTAATAAAAATTTGGTATTCAGCCTAATTTATTATTAATTCAACTTGCTGAAAATTTGAACGAAATCAGCCTACATAGATAAATTATTCTTTTAATAGCAAGGATTTGCTTTCAGTTCTTTTTCTTTTAATCATATTTCTGTTTGATACTCAATCTATTTTTTCCAACAACACAAAACTGACACATTCACAGAATCCTTTTTATACTTAAAGGAATAAAATTTGCAGGCATGACTACTGAAATGATTTGGAATAAAAAAATTTGTTCCTTTTTTCGATAAATATCAAACATCTTGAATTTAAAATATCTCTGCGAAATGCAAAGAAACTCTAAAGTTGCATAAATATTTGCACAAAATTGCATAAAAATTCACAAATTGCAGAGGAACAAATATTAAGCTAAAGGATTGAAATTAGATTCCTTTTACAAATATAAAAAAAAAAAAAATTGCACAAAATGTAAGAAATCATTGAAAATCACAGTATGAATATGAATAAATTTATTTAAAAGAGGATAAACATTTTGGGCTAAGAGATCAAAACCTTATAGGAATGTCAAAATTAATGTCACAAGTTACAAAAAAAACTAAAAACCACACAAAATAAAAATTAACTGTAGGAATTCCGAATAAAATTTACTGAATAAAGAACAAAATTTTTTATGTATGTGTAAAAGGTCGAAACCAGATTCATTTTACTAACGTGGAAATATCACAGTAAAATGTGTGTGTGTGTGTGGGGGGCTTCATTAAAATTCACAAAAATGTTAAAAATAGAGAACAAAATTTATGTTGGGATAACAGATTAAAACCGAATTTCTGTAACGAATTTCTAATCTCCATAAAACACAAAATAAATTCATGAAAAATTAAAAATCTGTACGCATTCAGACTAAATTTTATTGAAAAAAGGACCAAATTTACTATATTGAGCTAAAAGTTTGAAACCAGATTCACGTTTTCAGGTCACCCAGAGCTCATTTTTTCATATTTTTTCTTTTTGATGTCAGCATGTCTGTGAGAACACAATAGTGCGAAAGTATGCTTTCAATTGAACTCTCATTTGGTAAATATGTTACACGTTACTGTCACAAGAACTGCATTCATTTTTTAAATCAGCTAATAGGTTTGATACCAACATTTTTTTCAACCATTCTGTGACTAACTGAAACATTTTCTCTAGATATTTTCATTGTTCATGTGTATATCAATATAAATGTTTTATCAGAATGCGACTTAATTTAGTAAAATTTTTTCTTTTTTTTTTTTTTTTTTTTTTTTTATTTATAGGTCTTAATTTCACATGATGGATGAATGAAAATTTATTGAAAATTATGTCATTAGAAAAATGTCTTTATAAAATATGAAAGTGCATGTTTTCTTTAAAACATGAGGTCATTTTCATAAGTAGAAATATTTCGCCTTTGTAAAATTAAGATCCAAGTTAATCGTTATATTACTTTTCATTTCAATACAAAATATTTTGTAAAGTATTCGGAAGGTCAAGAGGTGGCCTCTTTCCAGATTTTTTTTTTTAACTCTGTATTTCCACCCACCATGTTCCTTCGTTTCACTTTTACATTGCTTTGACAAAGACAAAAATGCACTTAAATTTTTTTTTTTTATTCTTCCAGAAATATATTTGTACAACATTAAAAAAAAATCTACAATTGAAAGTTGTGGAAGATAGTTACAACATGACGAATGAAAATCAAAAGACAACAACAAATAGGATTGTTATCTAACTTGCATCTGTTTTCTTAAATGTGACATTAAAATATACACTTTAAATTTAAACACCACCATAACAATCAATTCTATTATTTTTGCATAGGAACTTTTAAAAACAAATTAACATAATGTTACAGACATTTAACAATGTAGCAAGACTCATATGTATATAATAAATAATATCACAATTTTAAACACAGAAATGTAATATTAAATGATGACGCTGAAATATATAATGTTTATAAAACCATTCTATTTTTGTTATCTAACCATATTTGAAAGTTGACCCACAGATTTATTAGTGGATAAATTTTAAAAGATTATACAATTATAAATACAATATGATTTTGATATTAAAAGTAAGATTCATTTACACATTCAATTCACTGTGGGGAAAGAAAAAAATTACTGTCATTAAAAGACTCATAATTGACTTAATTTAAATATAAAATAACAAAATGAATATATTTAATTTTTTTTTTTTTAATTCCTTTTAAGTAACATTTGCAAAAGAAAGCTACTTTGAATGCTATTGAAATAATTAAATTTAATTTTTTGTTTGTATTAGAAAGGAACTGTTGATTTTTTATTATTGTTTCTTACATTTGATAACATATACCCATGGTAGTTTATTACCATAAAAAAAATAATAATAATAATAACCAGTTAATTCCAAGTACATTTAAAAACAGCTGAAGTATATTTACAGAGACAAATTATAGTAATGCACATCTATAATATTAAAATTTTATACCTGGCACAGTAAAAATATCAAACTTTTTTTTTTTTTTTTTTTTTTGACATTTTACATTATTTTTTACAACTACCAATACTTTAACATGCATACTTCCAGTTTAAAATCTAAGAAACTTGCTATGATTTTAGGTATAGTTCAGCAGAATTGACTTAACAATCCTGAATAAATTTTTCAGTACGTACATAAAATGCAAACATGTTAACAATTTTCTACACTTATGAGTTGATTCTCTAAAAATTTCATAAAAATAATTCCTATAAAAATTAATCGAAAATTATAAAATTATTTCACTGAAATAAATATATAAAAGGTGTAAAAGAGCAAATTATCAATTCCAAAATATTAAGATACACCAAGGGACATACAAATTTTAAACAACTAATGAAATAACATTTTAAAAATACAAAAGTTTTGGTTAAAATGCAGTATGGTCCTCACCTAGTTTGACAAATTTTTATGTACCGTTTTATGACTGACATAAAATCAACAGGTTGATTTTTCCAGCTCTATCTGGGAACTTCATAAAAAAAAATAAATAAAGAGGATTGACGATGAATTTAATTTCTGGAAAACCATTTTCTGCACCTGTTGGTACACATGTGTGCCATCTGTATTTTAAAGGTTAATGGATTATTGAAGATAAGAAAATTTATGTGGGAGAAATCCAAGGTGTCAGCCAATGTATTTACTAACTCCGATTTTGTCATTTATTCAAGAAAATAATGTATTTCTGTTTATTATTTTAATTTTGAAAGTGTTTATATTATTTAACCCAGAAATGAATTCTTTTAAACTCAATTACTTTCGATTTCTCAGTTTATAGAACATAGTTTGGCAACCTTTCATTTGTCAAGGATAAGTTGCCAACTAAGGACCATGCTACATCTGTTCCATTAAATACATAATTATGTCAAATACTCTTTGCTAATAGGCTCCAATACTTGAAATTTTATCTCATAATACTTTGTATTAAACTATTCTCACCCTCCTTCCCAATGCTTACGCTTTAAAAATGATTCCAACGCAGTTCATAATAAAATTTACTTTAAAACTATCATTTTTTCTTAGGAAAATTTATCATATAATTACAAATTTTTAAATTTCACAAGTAGGAAAAACAATACTAAAATAATTCTGTAAACTTTGATATGCATACTTAAATATTACATAGAAAAGCATTTTTAAAAGCTGTAAATTTACTTTAATTTGAAAAAGTTATGTTCCCTCATCAACTCTTTAATAAAAATAATAATTTAATGTTTTCTTTCTTCTTGATACTCTTCACAGGCATAAGATATTAATGTAATGCATAATTTATAGATGAATTATAACTTTATGATTTCTTTATTCCACAAATCATTAATTCCTCTCACTACCAAAAATAACTAGGCCCACTTATATATTATACTTTGATTCATGCTATCATATAAGATGTATTTATGTTATGGTTGAATTTGTCCAAGTGTCTCAAGATTTATGAGATTTTATCCAATCTAAGCAAGGATATTTACTTGCAATTTGCATAAGACAATATTGGATAAAAGCTTATGCATCTTGATATGCTTATACAAATTAGACCACAGTGTAAATGCACCTGCAGTCTTGAATTATCCAAGGGTTAGGGAATACTGATCATACTATGATATATGATCAGTTTGAGATGCATACATGCAATGCAAACAAGGATTTTTACCTTGTTAATTCTTGCACACCGATTGGATAACATCTGAAAGATCCCAAGTTGATTTTATGAAAGTTACACCATAGTGTAAAAACACCTTTACTGGAAAAAAGTTCTCATTCACTCATGGTAACATAGTAACTTGAGGTTAATTTAAACTTCTTAAATCCAAATGTGCCAATCAGTAACAATTAGAAAATTTTACTAAATTATAAATATCATTAATAAATAACTCATTTGCAACTTTGTCTTATTTTTAAAAAATGCATTTATGATATTAAAAATTGTGAATTTTATTACCACTGGGAAAATTTAAACATAGGATTACTCATTACCTGATTATATCCTCAAAATTAGTTTTCACCATCAAAAAGTCGCCATCAGATACCAAATGTTGTGTATTTTCAAAAATGTATGTTGGCATCAGATGTCTATTTTCCCCCGATAGTGAAATTTTGATAATTACATTAGGCAATCAGTAATTCTATGATTAAATTTCCCTGTAGATTAACAAAATTGGGGAAACTGGCAATGATTGCTTAAGTGTCTCTCTAATCATTCAAATTCAAAGAAATTTAATAGTATAAAAGCTAATATATGCCTGCCTTCATAATTAATCAGCCTATTTTTCAAAAAGTATGAGACAAAACAACTTAAAAGAATCAGGAGGAATGAATCACACATGATACAAATGTAACCATCTCATTAACAAAACAGATCTGCTAAAAACAAAGTTCTATAAAATATAAGTGAATAACTACAACTAAAATTCTATAAATGCTAAAAAATGTAACATCGGTAAGTCTCATGCCAAATTTGATTAATGATTTAACTAAAAATTTTATACAAATATTAACAATAAAAGGCATGTTTTAAATACTTAAGCACCTCCATCAGAATGATGCATTATTGACAATGAATGTCACAACCATATAACAATGACATTAAAAAAAATATTTGTAAGGATGGAATAAAATAAACATGCAGCGCTGCATTATTATAATGCACATGTCCATTGTCAATGATGCACTGGGAGATTTGATTTAAAATTAATATCACAATGTACCAACTCCTTCCAAAATGCATAGTAAATCACTTTTAAAGGAATCTAAAACATTTTAAACAGATATTTGGCAAATTATTTAAAATGTTCTCAAAGCAAGGTCGCTATTTATTTATGGCTTCTCACAGCAACAGCAGCAACTAAAGCAGCTCCTCTTCCACTACCGTCTTCAGACAACATCAAGTCAAACTAAGGAAAAAAGGAATTAAAATCATTAGAAATCACTGAGGGCAATCTTAAATACAGTCACCTCTGTCAAATCCACACAGTTTGGGACTGCATGTTTAGTAGATTACATGTCATTTTTCATTTACTTTTCATATTCATTTTTAAGCTTTTATATAACATTATTTTGTGTTTTGGTTTATATAACAAAACAAACATTTTTCTCTGTACTAGCTTACCAGCCCGGCGTTGCCCGAGCAGAAACTATGCCGGGACTGTCATCGAAAAATATAGCACTGGAGAGGAGTTCATAAAAAAAACCCACTGAATAATATTTATTTGGCACAGATGTCATGTACACACCACGCCAATATAACTATATATCCACAATTATGCTCCGGAGCGTTTAAATCAGTAATTTGGATTTCAGAAGCAATGCATTCGCACATGCGATGGTTATTAAGCCTATTTTGGCAACCGCTTATGCTCTGTGTTTGACACCATTCCCGATCCAATCTATTTCGATTTTCTCTTCTTAATGCAGCTTCTTATTCACTTTCAAGCATTCGCCGAAATCTTTTACGAGCATTTCTAACGATATTGTGAAGTTCCATAATAGCAGCGAAAGAGAGAACGTAAATAAATAAACGCGAAACGTAAACAAACCGGATTTACCTCCGCCTAAATCCTGCCAAGACTTTTACACAATACCAATGAGATGAGTTTCTCGGGCGTTGCCATTAAACAATAACAAATAATCGCGATTTCTGTGCCATGTATGTTAGCATAATACAGTAGAAGATCTTTATAACGCAAACCTAAAAACGCAAGGTCGTGCGTTATATGGATCACATCATTAAATTCACCTTGTAAACATGGCCAAATATGTCTGAAACACATCAAAATACATTAGAATATCTTTATACTGCATTCCTTGTTACCAAGAGTTATCCAAATTATAAATTTTTGCATAATATAGGTCAGACATTGTTAAATTTACTTTATAAACATGATCCAAATAAAACTGACACAACCATCCCTTATATTAGACATTTTCAAAAATGTTTATTGTAATAATAGCATTTTTTCAGTAAAAAGGTCTTAAGTTAGAAGATAAAGTTGAACTAATGTATCAAATTTAGTCCTCTAGAGAGTAGGAATATTTTACAATGTGAAAGTGCAGGTGCTTTTTAACTGTAAAAATCATTGTTTACATCTGAGAAGTTGTGCGTTATATGGAGAATTGAGTTATATAGAATTGCGTTATAAAGATCTTCTACTGTGTATATATATATATATATATATATATGTAGATTCTACAACTATCTAGTAGTTATGAAGTCTAGTTGTGAGATAAAATACAAATGAAATCTATAGATAATTTAATGAATCTTAACGGTTAACAAAAAAAATTACAATACCACCTAATGTTTTCATTAATGCATAGCTTAAAACTATTATTTCTCTATTTACATTGGCTGTTATTTTTTCTTAGCAAAATTTATTCTTTAAGGCAATACTTCAGTCATGTGAAAAGACCCGTTCGCTAATGCTATTCCTATGGAAGAAATTTATAAAGATATCTCTGTCGCATTTCAATATTTTTAAATGATTTCTTTTGCATTGAATAGTTGAGATCGATCTGTATGCAGGCTGTTGTTTACTTTTTCGATTTTGATTATAGATATTTTTTATGAGGATGCTTTTACTTTCAAAACCGGTTCCGAAAATGAAAGTGTCCTCATAAGAAATACCTGTAAGCAAAATTGAAAAAGTAAAAAACGACCTGCATACAGATCGATCTCAACTATTCAATGCAAAAGAAATCATTTAAAAATATTGAAATGCGACCGAGATATCTTTATAAATTTCTTCCATAGGATTAACATTAGCGAACGGGTCTTTCCATTTGACTGAAGTAGCCCCTTAATATACAATGTGAAATACATCAAAATTCTTAAAACACCATTTTGTTATTTGAAAAATTACTAATTAAAATCACTACCATATTAAAGTTGTTCTATGAGTCTAACTGCAAACCAGAATTTGCATTGTTTCAATTCAAAAATGAATGGATAATTTTAGATTAAGGCAGACTGAACAGAGTCCAACTGTACAAGATATTACAAATTGCATTAATATGTAAAATTTTAAATTTTAAAATAATGTTTTTCCCATTTGAGAAAGATTGATCGTAATTATTGATTTATTAAAACACAGCATCAAGTATGTTGACAAAGATGGCAAAAAGAAACTATCAAAATTGAATTCATTTTAAACATTGTATTTATAACTAGGGGTCATTTCAATACAAAATGAACAAAAATTTTAAAAAGTAGTGGTTGCATAGTAACAGATTAATAAAATTGAGTACACAGATTCAATCATATTTAAATGGAGCTATGCAAAATATCTTGAGAAAAACAAATATTTTTGTGCTTCTGTACATTTAAATAACTTGTGACATAGAATGGCATATGGGAAATCATTCAAAGTTGCAAGTTTGAAATTATGTATCTTGAAAACTACAGGGTGCGGCAGATATTTGAGAACAATGTCTGATTTAAAACAAGAACAGACACTGGAGATGAGCATTTTTTTAAATTTTACCGTTCAGTACAGGTAACCACATACACAATGGATGGCATCATTCATTGAAACTTCCGCTAACTGCAATAACCACATCTACACGCTGTCGATGACTGCAGGCAATAATCAGATAAGTGTCGGGAACATTAGCCATTACAAACTACAACGGCTGTCCTAAGAGCTGCATCGAATTTGTGTAAATGACTATTTGAGTACCTCTCAACCATACCCATCGGGTTAATATCTGGGGAGCTTGGGGAGGGGGGGGGAAGTTGAGAATGATATGGTCATGAAAGTTTTCGGCCATCCATCATCGAGTTGTATGGGATGGTACAGAATCTTGTTGAAAAACGTACGGCCTTCCATGCACTACAGAAGTAATCCAGAGTTTTAAGACTTTGGTATAAGCAACAGCGTTGACTTTGGTACCTTGAAGAAAGAAATATAGAGGCATGCTGTCTTTACTGTGCACAATCCCCAGAATCAGTGAGGCTGGGAATTTTCTGTGCATGGCAGTTGGACCTATTTGGGGATTTTACAGACACCGATCTTTTTACGCTTCAGTTTCTGGACCTGGACAAAGTTTTTCTCAGTGGAAACAACAGCATTCCTTGGCTTCTCTTGCTGTTCCAGCTTGTGAAGGAGATACTTTGCTCTGGTTCTCTCTGACAAGAGCTGTCCTCTCCTTATCAAGTACAACTCTAATGAAGGTCCTCTTGAATAATACACCAGATGGTAGCCTCATTAAGCTGCAGCTCCCTAGCGAGAGCCCTCATCAACTTCCTATGATTTTCATAGACAAGACTGACAAATTCTGGCATTGTGAAATGGTTGCCACATATAAACCTGGCAGAATTTAGTTTGCTCCTTACTTTAAAGACAAATGACCGGGTGAGTTTCAAGAATAAGGCAATCTTTAAATCAAACTTACTGAGCCAATGACAGCATGCCTCTTCATTTCCTCAGTCTAGGTTCTGCCATGTTTACAAGTTTAGAAAAGAATTTGTAGCTGTAATGTGCAGGATGGTATTTCACCTATATGTGTTCTCAAACACCTGTCTCACTCTGTATTTAACATAAATTAAAATTTATAATACTGTAACCTCTGGAATATTCTCTTCAAATTTATTTAGTAATAATTTGATAACACCATGGTTAATATTAAATTGGTTGTAAAAAGAAAATTTGCCAATTTTGGGAAAATTAAAAATGTTATAAAAATCAAAAGGAATTTAAAAACACTTGTGAAATTGATGCCTGATGTTGTGTTACATATGAAAATCAAACTGCTTAAGTTTGGAATTTACTATTTATTTCCTTCATCTTCAAAATAGCTTATAAACTTAAATTACAATTATTTTCCTCTTACGTAGGCACAAAAAATCAAATGGAGGAAAAGTTAAACAATGATATTGCATAGTTTAAAGATCATAGATGGCCTAATGGCCATACTTAAAATTTCAATACTGCCTTTTGATTCCTAACATAACAGAATTTAATTCAAAAGGTAATATTTGTTACATCCTATGAGCCATTCCATGATTACATAGTGAGTCAGTTGACAGTATATATTTTTTATTTCATAATATTATGGTTTTAATGTTTTCTAAACAATCATGATATATCTTAAAAGACCTACCAGATAATGTTTTGGCTTTCAATTAGACAATTTGTTTATTTTGTGGATAGTAACTGCATTTCATAATTGTTCATGTTTTTCAGCATCTTGAATGTGATTTCAAGAGAAAAAAAATTTAGTGCTGCCATCATATTGATTTAGGATTACTATTTAATTATTTGTTCAATTCTACTCTACTTTAAAATATTCTTGAGCAAGAATATTTTAAAGTAGAATAGGCAAAAATAAACTGAAGGCAAGAACGAAAGTTTTATACATATATATATCTGCACAAAAAGTTTAAGGCACGTTTGTTTTTTTTAATAGTGAAATGAGTAATTAAAATCAAGGTGTAGCAGATCTGCTACCACACACAGTGATTATGAGCCCATAGTAGAGTTTTTGCCACCATATTATTGTTACAGAAAATTTGTACTTCTTAGTGTTAGCTTTGTACTTATATTACTTGTTTTACTTTTAATTCACATGCTCATGTTATTAAATAAATCTGAAGAAAATTGAAATTTAAAAATTCCCATATACAATAATTGATTTTTTTTTTTTTTTTTTTTTTTTTTTTTTTTTACATCTGTGAACAAAATATTGAAATTTCTTATAAAGAGACAAAATTATGAAGTAAATCCGGAACGGATATTTATGAACTTTTTATTTTTAAGTATCAATGGTAAGTAAAATGTTTTTTATTGAGCTGTATCTAACAGGTATATTATATTTAACATATTTGTTCTATGTGGTATATATTATACTAGTTGTTCCTGTGCAGATCAACTGTGCTGTAGTTTACTATATATTTTTTTACTAGTAATAAGTTTGCTTTCCAGTTAAGGGCACTGCAAAAATCGCACACATTAGTTATTTCCACAGTTATGCTCTGGGATGCTCAATTCAAACTGTAAATTCACATAGTTTCATCACAGGATTATTCATTTCATGCTCTTTGTATTACTGAATTTGACTTTTCCAATATGACCTCAATCATTTTATTTTGGTTTCTTGAAACTTTTTATTCCAGTTAATTTTCCACGTGCAAGTCCTTGAAATAGAAAATTAATTGCTGTGTAAAAAAATTTTATTGTGCATTTTGAATTTTTGGCAACAAAAAATAGGAAACCTTATAGGAAATGGTTTTTATCTTGTTGGTTTTTATTAATAAAAAATGAACTATAATTTATTGAATCTCATTACAGTCAAACCTCCATTAAGCGACCACTTCCCTGAACGACCATTTTTTCATGGAATGAAATTTATTCCCATAGGCTCAATACTAATTTTATCTCCATTCAGAGACCATCCCAGTTGAACTCCCCCCTATAGCGACCTTTGAAGAAAATGAAACAAATTTTGTTTTTCCCTGGTCGCTTGAAGGTTTTATTATAAAAATAATTCCAGAGAGTGCATTATTCATCAAACTTCTAAACTAAGTTTAGAATTTTTTTTTTTTTTATTCCGATAACTTTTAAGTGTTTAAACCCCTTTGTGCCTTTTTAGGCAATGAATTTAACTCTGATGACAAATTAAGGCTGTTCTCAACTGCTCTGCTCAACAAGAGCAAAATGTTTTGACACATTTACAAATTCATTTTTTAACGGAAAGATATAAAATTGGAAAGCCTGACCATGGAAGCGATTTGGAATCAAACTGTGTTTTCCAGTTTTTTATTAATAAATTACCGATTGAGTTATAAGCGATTCTGATCATGTGTCACAGCATTTTTCTCCCCTTACTGTCTGGATTTTCTTTTCGTTCGGAAGTTCAGTTCAAATTGCCAACTTTGACAACATTTTTTAAAAGATCTATTGGGTTTACAAAAAAACGGAAAACACAGTTCGATCACAAAGTTTCTGAATAACAACACTTTCTAGTTTTATGTGTTTCCAAACAAAAATGAATTAAAACTTATGTCAGAGAGTTGACCCTTTTGATTTCACCTTTGATTGCAGCCTTAAGAATGATGATCAATAAACTCCCCTCCCCTATTCAGTCAGGAAACTCTCAAAGAAATAGATAAATTTATGGAATTGTCATTATTTGTTCCCGTACAAAAAAAAAATTTCATTTATTTACTGAACTTCAAAAGGACTTTGAAATAAAATTTATAAAAGATAAAACCATAAAATTACAACAAACATCAATGTATTCATTTTTAAACTCTGCAGTAATTTAACTTATGTAATTAACTCTTGTTTTGATACTTAAATTTTCATATTTTTTCCTAATGTAAAATATAAATTTTAATAATATTAATTGTTATTTTTTTTAAACAATTAAAATCTAGATTTAAACATGACCTCCATTAAGAGACCACCTCTCGGAGCGACCAATTTTATTGGAACGGAATGTGGTTGCTTTAGGGGAGTTTTACTGTACTTTATTTGCCTCCGCAATATTTTAATACTCCTGTATGTAAAATTTCATGATTCTAGCTTCTAAATTGTGTATATTTTAAAAAATATACAGAGTTACAAAATTTATATATTATATATATATATTAGATAAACAAATCACTCACTGTGCAGCAGAAGGTTTTTTTTTTTTTTTTTTTTTTTGCCGCTACATACTACCTTAGTGTTTTATATAAATTGTACACAAAACCTAAGAGTAAAATAAATTTTTTATTATTATGTAAAACTGAATAAATGGAGAAAAAATATGAAAAAATTGGATACATAAACAAAGAAAGGAATTCTTTTAGGTCATCTTTGAAATGTGGCAAAATCCTTCATATTTCCCCCTAATCTGCCCATGGTAGCATATACCATACAGAAATCCTTTAAAATATAACAAAATCTCATTTTCTTTTAACTTTATTTGACACACAACAGCATAAATAAGAAATATTTTTTTCTATAGCAATTTCTTGTAGTGGGCATTATAGGGGTTAAGGAATAAAAAGAGTACTCCAATCCGTTACTTATTCATTCTTAATTATAAATAATTTTTTATATAGTCTTTCCATTTCAAAATTGAAATTACAAGCATGTAGACAAAAGCTCGATTTTGTATCAACTTTTTAATGAAAGCTTTAATATTTAAATAAAAAATCCTGAAATCTATTATTTTGAATTTACTCATAAATAATTATGATCTACTTATATGCTGATTTTCATTCAAATCTGACATGTCAGCCACAGCTGATTTGCTCGTTTTGTATGGAATAACCCCTAGGGAATTAACAAAATTTTAAAAAAATTGTAATAAAAAATTTTCCTAAATTTCTTAAAGTTTAATTTTGTAAAAAAAAAAAAAAAAAAAAAAAAAATTTCTAATAATGAATAATTTCCATGTCCATTTCAGCTGCATTATCAGTTTCTACTGTATATAGCTTATAACACTCATAGGCATGTATTTACATCAAGCAAAATGAAGTGAAAGATTAAGAGAGAAAACATTTAAAAGGTACTTGAGTATTATTCAGGAGAGATAGACCACCAAAAATGGTTGTCAGTGGTCAATCTTGTTTATCATAGCCACTCATGCTCAAAACAGTAAATTGATATGTTTGTTAAATACACATAACATTGTTAAAAATGGCAAGATTAATTTAGTAAAATAAATGATAAATATAAATAAGAATTATAAGAAATGATAAACAATATAACATTAATTTAAAATATTTAGTACACATTTACTAAATGCATAGCATCAGGTTGGCAGTTTACGACAATAAAAGATACCAATACTAGAGAACAGGAATTCTGCTTTTTCAGAATTTAGTATCGCCCCGGCATTTCCATTAATTCATTTTCTTCTGATGGACTGATGGCTTCTATTATTATGAAACAGCCATTATAAATGAAGTGTTAGGTGAAGATGAAAGAGCAGCTGTAAAAAGTTAGAACTCAGAGTTCTAACTTTTCTTCAACATCTACAGTAAAGCATGCATAGCAGCACATCACTATCGCGAAATAATGCACAAATGTAGCAAAAAGATGCTACCATTCAAGAAAATCAACAAAAAAAAAGGGCTATCTAATGATTCATAGATACTTAAAATTAAGTATAGTTTATAATAGCTCCATTGTTTTAACAGAAATCATTCGTTTATATTTTTTTCAAAATAGCACGTATTTTAATTGCATCTTCTTTCAGCTGTTATGAGAAAATGGCAACAAAAATATATAATTACTATTTTAGAACTACTTTTCCTTTACTTTCTCTACAGAAATGGAGTACTTCCATTGATAATATTAAGCAAATGGCTCTAAAAACTACAAAAAAAATATTTCAAAAGTAAATGGAGATACAGTTTTCAAACAAAATGCATTTAAAAAGAACTTTTTTTTTTCCTACACGACGCTATAAAAATAAAAAATGTGTGATACTTAGAAGTTTAAAAAATTGCTATAGAGTATTTAATCATACTGCTTTGTTTTATGGCTGGCTTCTGTAAGGCAACATTATTTTTTGGAATACACAAAATAAGCTGGGAGAAAGAAATAACATACTGTACCGGGGGCTAATAATACAAGTATCTATAAAACACATGACAAAAGGGGGGGAAAAAAAAGGAGAAAAAATACAGACAGAAAATAAAACATATGTCACAAGTCAACAGCTATATGTGGTTCCCATGTAAGAAAAAAAAAAAAAAAAAAAAAAAAAGATTACTGTAATTTGTATTATTGATGCCATACTTAGCACAGTTGTATCTGACCAGGCCTGGATATTATGCAAGTATTGCATTAAAAATTACAATTAACTAAAATACTATTTTCAAAACATGCATTGAAAGAAATAAACAAGTTTACCTTGTAGTTGGGATCTGTTAATTCCTCAATCTTTTTCTCCATAAGATCTTTAAAATGAGGATGATACCTGTATACTGAACCATCAACTCCCACAGTGGTGAAAGGTCTTTGCATTTTGTTCAAGACAGTGGCAACAGCTAAATAGTAACATTTTCTTTACAGATATGGTTACGCAAATAAAACATTTAAATAGAAACCATCAGCTATTAAGTTCTAAAACAATAATTTTACAAAAAATTTCATATATTTTTTGTACTTTATCCGATTTGCTGCAAGTTACAGAATTTTAAAAAGAAGTTAAATTCTTATAAGGAAGTAAATTACTTTTAATGTCAGTGCTAGATGCTCAAGCAAGCATATTTAAGTTTGTATAAAATGTACTATCATACAATCTGAACTACAGGGTGGTCATAAAAAAAACCTTCGTTATACGTACCCGTAGCGACCGAACCGCTCAAAAAATTTTTGAACTTTTCGAATGGCAACATCCTTTTTTTCCTGTTCAAATTCATCAGTGCATTGAAAAACTATAAATGGCATTAGAATGATACACATGACTAAAATTGTCAGTGTAATATCATGGCACTCAATCCTAACCAGTTCTTATCCAATGTAATATTCAACACTCTAAAACAAATGAATAAATTTTTATTTTCACTATGTGTACACAAACAACTCAAAAACACATTTTGAAACAAGTCTTACAACATTACTCAGTTCCCGAGTAAAAAAAAAAAAAAAAAAAAAAAATTGGCTGCTGAAACACGTCTTCTAGCCACTCCTTCATTCATCGCAATGGTCTTTTTTGCAACTGTTATGCCGGCAATTTTCATTGTATGTGTATCATTCCAACACCATTTATGGTTTTTCAATGCACTAATGAATTTGCACGTGAAAAAAATGGGTGTTGCCATTAAAAAATTTCGAAATTTTTTCACTGTAATTGCGAGAGCTCTATTGTTTTAAATCATCATGATCTTGAGCGCATACCTTCAAATAACTATATGTAAAATTTCTTTTTGATTGGTCGAGCGGTTAGGCCACTAGGGCTTCATATATCGGGAAAGTTTTTTTATGACCACCCTGTATATGTTATTGTTACTCTTATGTTTCGACTGGCTCTTTTGTGTTAAAATAGAGTTATTTTCAAGATTGGATAAAATCTGCAACTGAAAGCAACATGCAGAACACCTGGCAAGAAATTGCTACTAACAAGGGAACCACTTTTGGTGCTGCTCACACCTAGCATTGAGAACTGATGCATGTTGTAGCCCTATATATAAAAGTTAGAGAACTGATAAAATTTCTCCGTTAAAATCATATTTTATATACTTTTTTATACTTTTAATTTTTTATGATTACATTTTTATTTGTTTATTTCATGCCAAAAGTCAAAGTCGCCAAATAGGGCGCTACAATTTTTCCGCTCGCTTTATCCTCGGAGTAAATAGGCAGTACATATTAGAACACACCAGATTGCAATTTGTTTGATAATTGATAGCATAAGAAACAAGAATTAGGTTTTTTCTTTTTTTTTCTATGCAGACGATAAATATATAAATAGTAAATATATTTCTATAAAAGCATTCAAGATCATAGAAAACTGTCTTTAGTGAAATACAAAATAAGCAAACTATTTTCTTTTGGAATCGAGTGGAATAAAGTTTCGAATGTTTAAAATGAAATGTTCCTGTATTAAATAGTCCTTTGTTAAAAATAATCATAAAGTAAATTAATATTTTTGCACAATTTAGAAAAATTACTGTGGCTATTTAGGTCGAAGTCCAAGCCAGTCCTCACGCAAGAAAAACAGCTATGACATTTGGCTTGGGTTGCCGGAAAGCTCTACTTCTGAAAAAAAAAAAAAAAAAAACGCCAACTTTTTCCTTGCCAAAAATGTGAACATATTACAATTTTTAAAATAAAATTTGTGGGTTTTTGAAGTAATTTTTAAATTTTCTTCAACATTTTGCATTTATTATTAACTAATTTTTATTTTTAAATGCTTTACTTTAAAAAACTTCAATGTTAATAGTCCGATAAGTGGTCTTGAATATTGCATTTTCAAAAAATTATGCTGCTGTAAAATCAAGAAATATTATTTTAACAGAAAAATTTTATCGATTCTCAAACTTCCTAATATAGGACTTTAAAATGCTCCATGTCTCAATGCTAGGTGCAAGCAGCACCAAAAGTGGTTCCCTTGTAAGTGTATTAAAAATTAGTGTAAAGCCTGAGAACAACTATTTTTAGAGCAACCAGACTGGTAGGATTTGTGCAGATATCTATCGTAGGAGACATGAAAATGAGGATCAGTTTGTCATTGATGCAAGTAAGCTATCACATGTGTTTTCCATCCTTTTGCCTATTAAGAAGTTGTTTAATATGAAATGTCCTATACTGCCTATGACAGGATAGTATGTGTTGTTGCAGTTTTATACTTACGGAACTTAATTTACAGGATACCTTGCATCAGAATGTTACATCTGCCAATGTATACAGCTTTAATCGTATAAGATTTATTCCATAAGTGTAATGTGAAATTTAAATTAATCACATATTCAAAAAATCTGTTTAAAGAAATTTATCCACGCAGATAAAATAAATCACACATTTAGATTAAATCAGAAAATTATGTTCAACACTATCCGTAGAAACAACTTTTCAGCTTGCATTTTTACTATTTTTTTTTTAAATGGAATTTTACACAATTTAGAAAACTTCAACACATAAATATTAATACTTAGATGTTAAAAAAGACAGATGGGGGAAAAAAAGGAAAAAGGAGGGGGGCAATTGCAAAGTATGATTTTTAAATATCTAAAGGAGGGGGGGGGGGGTATGAATTTTAAGAGCTTAAAAATAAATTGCCTAAGTAAAAAAAACATTTGCCTTATTGTGAAATGTTAAAAACAGTAGAAGATCTTTATAAAGCAATTCTCTATATAACACAACTTCTCAGGTGTAAACAATGAATTTTGCAATCAAGAAGCACCTGCAATCCATATTGCAAAAATATTGATACTCGGGTCTAGAGACTTAAGTTTCAGACATTATTTCATCTTCTTAATTCAGAGCGTTTTTTTAATGAAAGAATTGCTAATATTAAATTACAAAATTTCGGAAATGAGTAATATAATGATCCAAGCATAAATGGATCATGTTTATAAGGTAATTTAACAATAGGTGAAATGACCTATATTATGCTAAAATTTATAATCTGCACAACGTCTGGTCCCTAGGAATGAAATATAAAAATCTACTGCATATTGATATGTTTAAGAGATATTCTATGTTGACAAGCCAGTTTAATGTGATCTATATATGGAAAAATTTTATAAAATGCAACAACTTTTCATCTCAAGGCGTGTATTAAAAAGATCTATTTTACATTATAAATATACAATGCTATAAACAATTTTATTTTTGCTACTGCAGTTTTTTTTTTAAACAAAATTTCCAGTAGCCAAAAATTTCATATATCAAATAAAATTTACCTCAAACCAGACGTGTAATGGAGTATGTACAGTGATATATGCCATATACCTTTCTCAAATAAAGCCATAACACATACTCTTTAGAATATACCCCTCTAGGAGGGTTTTATGACTACACCAAACAATGTCACTGTTTTTCCCTTGTTTTTTATCAAAAGAAATTGCCAAATATAATTCCATGTTAGGCATACAGTAATTTGTTGATGTCTGTTTTCCGATTAGAAGTTACAGGATTTTATCATTTTACAGAAAAATATTTGTTCGCAAGACATGAGAATTTTTAGAAAGTCTGAAAAATGCAGTAAATAATATTGACGAGAATGAAGGACTGCTTAAAGAAACAAATAATTACATGCCAATCATGTTGTCATATGAAAATTTAGTGCACTTTTGGTGCCAGTTCTTTGATGTCAAAAATTAAGCAGAGTGGAAAATACGGTTTGTTTTATTTTATTGAAGGAAATCTTTGGTTAAAAATAAGAAAGACAAAGATGTTTAATGAATGGTTGGTTGTATAAGGTTTAACAGCACAAAATCCATTTAAGGACATGTTGCACCAACATCTTAATGAATGAATAATTAAGATTAAACAACAATTTAAACAGTTCAGTTTTTGAACTGGAGGAAAATGTTTCAGTTTTCAACAATGAGAAAAAAAAACTAAGCTTGTGAATAGGTACTGGAAGACTTTCCCTATGATTCCGAATTTCCTTTACATTTATTTCATTGAACCACATTTTATAACTTAAGTTCTGAATGTAACAACTGAAATCAGTCTGACGAAGATCGCTTGCAAAAGTGCTTTGATCACGAAAAAGTGCTATTTTGACTTCTTAAAGTTGTTCAAGTTCCCTTCATATTTTAATCTCTCGAGAATATTTTTTTAAATTTGATTTTATGATTTAATTCTTAAAGATGGCCTAGAGGAAAATCTTTCTTCAAGTCTAAAATAAAGAAGATAAGATCATCAAAAGTTTATCATTATTCTTTGTCCATCTCTATTTTAATTTTCAAGAACATTAATTTAATTATTGTACTTTCTCTTATATAGGGTTCAGACTCATTTTCCAAATAAAATCTCCTGAGAATCCCCCGATGTACTTTCCAGGATGAATAATTTTCCTATGTCAAGAATTAACAACATTTTAAAAACCAATATCATGATACCTCCCTCCCCCTCCATCAAAATATAAATATAATAAAAATCAGGTAATCTCAAAAATGAAGTTTATAAATCACCTACAAAAAACATTCAATTGTGTAATGGAGATTAAGTCTACATGCCTTGCAGGGCTGTCCTTAAAAACTCAGTTGATAACTGCAAGAATTTAATTCCCATTTGTGATTTTATTACCTATTTGAAAAGCATTGTCAGTAATATGAAGGCTACAAGTGCCAATATCAAGTTTTTTTTACTTGAGCTCCTCTTGAAAGCTTTTCAAAAATTTCAAATTAACTTTATGCCCATTAAGGCTAATTTGCAACAGATTTGGTAAATCCAAATCAGCAGAACTGATCAGACAACATCTTGAAGGAAGCAGAGATGTTTAGTTTGATCTCCTCACAATGTTAGAAGGTGTCTAGTATCTGAATAGATGTCAGAGATTAGGAGTGCAGACTAAATATGACATTATATTTAATCTGTGAGAAGGAGTAGCTAGTTTCTAATTCTATATCTCATGGTATCAGAAAGAGCGTCTTAGTTTGATTTCATTATGGTATCACAAAGCATGCAAATAGCAGTAATTACCTTCATTTTCTAATCATTTTTGCCAGGTTTTGAGAATTTTTTTTACATTATCCCCCTGCGATTCTAATTTTTATGACCGAAATTTCCCCCGATTCCATAATTCCCCCAATTGAGTATGAACCCTGTTACATGACCAAAAAGAATTCGCAATGAGTTTTGTTGCTCCTATTATAAAATTATCACAATCATAATCCCTGTACAATCATCCATTCTTTATAACAGAGTAATATTAAAAGGTTCAAATTTATTTTATCACATCTCTTAAAGTCATCAACAATCTACTTTAAAAATTGGCAAAATCATTAATGGCTTCATCATAATTTATATTACACCACAGGAATGAATAAAGATTTTAAATAGATATTTAGTGCAACTATTTCTTTCATATTTTTAACCTGAAAATACTTTAGTACTTCTTGTGATGGTACGAAATGTGGTCTTCAGACTTAGGACCACAACATGCTCATACACTTATTTTGTTTAGCGCATATTTCTTTTCCAGCTACTATCAAATAAGTACTTTATTTAAAACTCCACAAATATGCAATCTACAATGAAATTGTTTTACTTAACTATAAAATGGGGGTAAGTATTTCCCTAAATAACAAATCAGCAACCACCACCACCCTTTCCCCAACTTTTGAAAATGTCCGATGCACAAGTCCTAAATGATTGAAGGGGGAAAAAAAGTGAATTGCTCAAGGAATAAAAATAACTTAAAACAAAAAGCAATACTAAAATAATTAGTTTGAAGAAAAAAAATCAAAGAAGCTTGGGGAAATTCATTAAAAAGATCTGAATTTACATATTCTCTTATAGTTATCATCCAAGTAAAAAAGTTTATTATTCATGTCAAATTAGAGAAAAACAAGTTGCTGCAATGAAACAGATGCATACTCATAAACACAGAAATAGATAATGAATTATTCATGTCAAATGCCAAGAGAAAAGTTGTTGCAGTGCACAGATGTATATTGTTAATTAATGAAATAGAACAAATAATGAATTAAAATTACATCTATTTCAGGATAGCTACTGAAATTTTTGCCACATACACAAAATTTTCGATTATAATGGTGTTCCATTATTTTTCCCAAATAAATTTATATATATATATTTATTTAAATGGCACAAAGTGCCATGTTTAGAATCACTTTTTTACACCTTCAGTGCATTGTTTAGAATCAGACATATTTTTTACATCTTCACATGCATAAAACATAAGTCTTTGGAAAACAATTTTCATGCATGTGATTATGTTTTTCAAATAAACAATTTCATAATTTGAGATGATTTGAGGTGTTGTGTTAAATGTCATAGAACTATTTCATAAATACAGGAGTTAAAACAAGATTAACATACATGCTTTTCATAATGAGGAGAAAGTATGATTAAACAAGAAAGTTTTGGAACAACATTCAACTCTAATGAAATTTCAGATTTTTGACAGTTGATAAAAACAGAGGCTTTTTCTGACTTCTGTGACCAATTAAAATTGTGACTCATGATTTTTATGGCTGGTACACCCTATATTTACAAAATTATACTTGTAAATTTTATGATTTTTTTTTCATGGAATTTTTAAATTGGCACAAAGTAAATTAAAGATTACCTGCTGAAACTAAATGAGCTGCTCTTGTAGAAACTCTAGTACAAACAAATTTCAAAATTTCGCAGTCTTCATCTGTTGCATGCTGCATATTCATTTTTTGCATTACTATTTTCGTCTCATTGTTCTTTTGTCTGGGATCACTATAATTTAGTATGAAAAGACATTTTTAGTTCATAAATGTTGATTTTAAAATGCTTTTATTGTTTAATATACAATTTCCTGAAAATTTAAAAAACTGCTTTTGTAATTTAGTAATCTACACTGAGAAATACTGAAGTAATTCTTAACTTTTTACATAATAGTAGTGAGTACAAAAGACAGATTTATAAAATTTAAAAAATTTGTATAATCTCTATAATAATAGCCTAAGTCATGTGACTCATCAACAGTTCCAGACTGACCACTTCCCCCTTTTATATGCCAGGTGGTTATTTTCGTACTTGGTGCAAGTGCTAAATCACCAAATATGATTCCATCGCCATCATTTCATTTATATTATGATAGTTCCAGTCATGTGACTGTCAAACAATTACGCTTTTCATATATGAGGCAGCCTTTTTCCATCAAAATTATTTTTTTGAATAAAACTACATAAAAGTTGCCATGATGACAAAGAATTCTTGGTACTTTTATGCTAGCCGGGCAAAAATCTCAATAGCATTTTTTAACCTGCCAATTAGCATTTTTTATTTTTCATGTGGTACATTAAAACAATGCTTAGATGTTGAAATTAAATGTCATGGTTTATGGTATTTAAGAAATAAGTAAAAGTCATGAATTTTAAATGTTTCAGTTTTAAAAGTTGTGTATTTTAAACAAAATGAGTGAAAGGATTATATTTTAAATGAAATTAATAAAACATGAATAAATGCTACAAGAACAATAGTTATCCCCTGCATCTGGCTAACAAATAGAGTTCTTGATTTTTCTATCAGAATCTTCTGATTTGACGAAGGATTGAATAAGTAAATTAAATCATGAATAAAAGTAACATTATACAATACTTTGGCATTACATTTAAGGGAGACCAAACTGATCGCTAAGGGCGGCTATTCTCTATAATAATAGCCTAGGTCATAAGACTTATCAACAATTCTGGGATGACAGCTTCATTTTTTTTTTTTTTATGCTAGGCGGCCATTTTGGCATTTCAATGTTAGCCAGGGACAGGTGATAAATTGCCATATATTATTCCATGGCCGTCATTTCATATATATTAAAACTACTTAAAAGTTGGCAAGATCGAAAAGAATTCTTGGTACTTTTATGTTAGCCAGAAGCAAATTTCATCAATAGTATTTTAACTTGCCAGTTAGCATTTTTATTTTTCACATGATAAATTAAAATGCTTATGTTGAAATTAAATACCATGGTTTATGTTTTTTTTTCTTTTCTAAGAAATAAGTGAAAGTCGTGAATTTTAAATGTTATGATTTTAAATTAATGTATTTTAAATAAAAGGGCTGAGAGTATTATATTTCAAATGAAATTAATGAATATGAGTATAAATTAAGGAAATATGGAAAAATGTTACAGGAACAATGTTAGGCCATTTATTACCTGTGCCTGGCTAATATAAAAAAACAGTTCAAGATTTCTCTATCAGAATATTCAGACTTGAAGGATTGGGGAAGTAAGTTAAGATATCCAAACACCTTTAAAAACTTAATTTTTGATCAAAATATTGATTTTTCATTTTTGCAATAATATTACAATTGAATCTTTTATGTATCGAAATCTGTTTAAATTTTGTCTATTTTAAATAGAACCCGAGTTACAGCCGTTTAAAGTTACAGCTACAACAGTAGGGCGTGTCGAATTTTTAAACTTCCTTTTTCAAAAAATGAGGGGGGTCAAAAAGTTGTGTTTTAGTTAGCTATTCACAAATATATTTACATTAACTGGCAATTACATCAGTTTGCTTGGTAAATAGCTGCTTCAATTTCGTGATATTTTCCCGTTTCATGTAAAAATCGCAGCAAACTGCCTTCTCTCAAGAAGTACTTTCTTATGTTTGTACTTCTGCTCTAAGGTTAAGAATATACTTGTATAATACTATAACATCTGTAAAAAAATTTTATTCCACTCGTAAAAGCTTTAAAACTAGCAGTACTTATTTGAAGCTGAGTGTATTTATTAATTTTTATTAATGTCATACGAATAGTGACATTTTCTTTTTTTTCCCCGGCAACAAACAATTTTTTAAACTTGCAATACATAAAAATTCGGAACCATGGATAATAAAATAAAAGGAAGACAAGATTGGCAACATCCACTCACATGAGTAATTTAATTGGAACTGGTCAAAAAATGCTACATTCGAACCCCCAACTCCGATTTTTACTACAGTAGACTCTTAAACAGGGACGTAGCTACAAAAATTTTTTCGGGGGGGGGGGGGGGGGGAAGTTCAACATTTTTCCAACTTATATTTAAAAAATCTCCCAACGTGAAACAAATTGCTCTATTTTCCAACTAAAATTATATGTTCATTGTGTGTTTAATGATACTTACACTCCCCCCCCCCCCCCCCACAAAAAAAATTCTTTCGAAAGAAAAATGCTGAAACTAAAAACATTAAAATTATAATTATTGCAGTGGTCGATGAAGGTTTTTATTCTTCGGGCCCCATTTTGTGAAAAGTACAAGTTATTTTTGTGAATTTTATTATATTTTTGCGAAAAATAACATTTTGTAACAAAAGTTGAAATTTAGTTACTCAAATTCGAACAAAGAATTTAAACTTCTTTAAATCCCCTTGCTAAAGTTTCTGTTTTTCATGAGCTGGTTTTATTTGCAATTTACACATTTTAAAACAGGTTTTATGTAAAGGAATGTTACAAAAGGGGCCCATTTTATTAAAAAGGAATTTTGGGAAGGGGCCCATTTTATTAAATTTATTTTGTGTGAAGGGGCCTATTTTATTAAATAGATTTGTGAAAGGGCCCTAAATAGGCCCTAAATTTTGCCTGGATCGACCCCTGTATTGGTTCATTTAATGAAAGTTTTTGGTCTTCAATTGTGTACGAGTCATAAATGTACTTCATAGGAAACTAGCCTTATAGTTTTAGATTTTTGAGAAAGGAACAAAGTTTTGGAGGAAATGTATTAGAGACACTGTTGATGGACAATAGTAGAAAAATTCAGGTCTGGTAGACATATATTTTCGTAGCACAGAGAAACATAATGAGAAATTGAGTCTGACTGCTTTTTGTATTTCTTTTGAAAGTAACTACAGTAGAAGATCTTTATAACGCAATTCTATATAACGCAATTCTATATAACGCAATTCTATATAACGCAATTCTATATAACGCAATTCTATATAACGCAATTCTATATAACGCAATTCTCCATATAACGCACAACTTCTCAGATATAAAACAATGATTTTTGCAGTTAAAAAGTACCTGCATTTTCACATTGTAAAATATTGCTACTCTCTAGAGAACTCAATTTGATACATTAGTTCAACTTTATCTTCTAATTTAAGACCTTTTTGATGAAAAAAATGCTATTATTACAATAATCATTTTTGAAAATGTCTAATATAAGGGATGGTTATGTCAGTTACATTTGGATCATGTTTATAAAGTAAATTTAACAATGCCTGAACTATGTTATGCAAAAATTTATAATTTGGATAACTCTTGGTAACAAGGAATGCAGTATAAAGATATTCTAATATATTTTGATATGTTTCAGACATATTTGGCCATGTTTAGAAGGTGAATTTAATGATGTGATCCATATAACACAAAATTCTATATAACACACGACCTTGCATTTTTAGGTTTGCGTTATAAAGATCTTCTACTGTATTTTACTATTACAGAACTCAGAAAAGTAATCAGCAAAATAATTTTTTTTTTCTACTCTTTATTTAAAAAAAGTTTTTCAAAAATCTATCATAACTCTAAGCTCAAATTTCTGGAGGGTCCCCCCCCCCCCCCCCATCGTGACGTCTCTGCCCTCAAATCCGCACAGATTGGGACCAGAGGTTGTGCTAATTTTTAAATTTCGCAGATTTCTGGTCATTGATTTGTTTACATTTTTGAAACATTAATTTGACTGATAGTTAAGCAATGGAAATTATAATGAAGGCTTACAATAAAGTGAAACATTAAAATAATTAAGTAAAATATTAAAATAATTTATTTAGTTTAAAAGTAAGCTACTTATAATAAAAGCTGAGTGCTGGGGACCGGCGGAACGATGCCGGTGCGAACCACTCTGGTCTGCGAAACGACCGTAGCTAAACGCCATGTTAGGCTTAATGAAAAACATATCTTAACATATGACAGCTAAATGATAATTTTTTCTACTTAAAATCATGTCTGTTCAGCATATTTTCATATAAAACATGTGTATCATATCCATTTATAATGTATTGAGTTCTAAATTAAAATTAAGCTATTAGAAATGAAATCTAAACAAACGATACTGTTGCCATTCAGATTCAAATTCCAGCAAATTAAGAAACAAATGAATGACTCTTTGACGATTCATCAAAAAAAAAAAAAAAAAAAAAAATACGGCTAACATCTGATTCTGCTTTAAATATATTTTTTAAAGCATATTAAAGCCTTTAAGATTTTTGAAATGCGTTTTTCATTATTGTTTACACTTATAAGCAGCAATTTTATTTACGACTGTTTACATTTACAAGCAGTCAGTTCACGACATATGAAATATTACGTAATTTATTGAATAAATATTTTTAAAAATATTATTTAATGATTATTCATCATTATTCATATGAATCATTCATATGAATATTGATTCATATCAATGATTCATGTATTTCACTCTTCTGTAGTGGCAACAGTGAAACGCTGTTTCTTTAGAAAAAACCGAGGGATAAACGTGCTGATTTTTCGCCACTACTCGCTTTGATCTGTCAATAGTTATTTTTGAATGTTTTAAAAGTTTTTTTAATTTTTATTATGGACTTTCCGAATGAATCGCTTTCGGAAAGAAGGCGCCAATTGACCAGGAAAAGAATTGTGCGATCGCGGCAATCAACGGATTTCTCAGTTTGCCTGATAAACTCAGCTGAGTTTATACCAAACAGAATTAAACACCCATACGCACAATTTTTTGTTTATTTTTTATCTAAACTATGCATATTTTAAGTTCATGTTCATAAAGTGTTTATCACTCACAGGAACATTTCATTATAATAAAGATTTAAAAATCAAAATTACATTTTTTTTTTTTTTTTTTTTTTTTTTAAATTTTACTAAATTTTTGTACCGTTAAAAAACATAGCTTTTTGTATGTGTATTACTTTCAATGATGCACATAATGGTGTTTTAGTTTTGGCCAAATATATGAATCAAATTTTAAAGTTTCATCTAAAATTAAAAAATAAACATCTGATTTTTTAAAGAAATGCCATATGTTTTTTGTTTTATTTTTAAGTTACTTGTTTCACCTATGCTGCATTTTTTAAGCTGAATTTAATATATTTCTGTGAATTATTTTTTGCTGTTTGAAAAATGCAACAGCTTTTTTTTTTCTTTTTCAACTATGCATATATTTTTAAAAGCATTTACAGACATGTCACTTTCCAGCGAAAACAGGGAATTCCATTTTTTCGGCACAATTTATCATCCCTGGGATTAATGCAAATCAGTATTAAAATTTGTCGACATTTTTAGGACGAGAAGGGGGGTGGGGGGGTAGTAGCAGAATTTGACAAAATAAAAATGAGAGTACAAGCAGCTGCAAATTGAGTTTATTTCTAATCCTTTCCCATGACCTACTGTGCATTTAGTCCATGTATAGAAACAAACAGCATGAAAAAAACATATAGCCAGGAGCTTGCAACTATCATCTGTCTGCTTTCCCCGAAGGATTACAAAAAGCATCAAAATATCGTAGAAAAAGGGTGGTTTCATCAAACGAATATGAATTCCGTCAAAGGATCGCAGAAAAAAACACAATTTTTCCCAAAGGGTCCTTTAGAATGCATGTTTCGTCTAAGGATCATGGAATATGTGAATGCCGCCAAATAATCGTGGAAAAGACATGAATTTCATCAGATGACTGCAGAAAAAATGCATTATTTGATCAAAGTATCGCGAAAAACGTGAATTTCGTCAAATAATCACTGAAAAAATATGTTTTTTGATTAGAGGATCACAGAGAAAATGAGATTTTCATCGAAAGGTTGCAAAAGTGCAAGTTTCAACATAAGATCCTAAAAAAAAAAAAAAAAATGTAAATTTTGAAATCGGGGGATCTTGAAGCTTATTGGTTCATCAGTATCAGGCGAACCGTTAGTCAGCTAAATTTTCTGTTACGTAACTAATTTGCTGCATACATTCGGATGCACCTGTGCTTCTGTCAACGTATTTTGATTGTAAGGTAAGTCTCGCTTGCTCTGCTGTTTCTTTTTTTTTATTAGGATTTTTGCATTAGCTGTTTAAAATGCACCCTTTATTGGTGAATATATCGATTTTTACATGGTTTACCGTTTTAGAGACAGACGATTCAGCCAACGGCTGCCGAAAAAATTCCGAGTCTGAAAACATCGAGGGTGTATTACCAAACATCCATCAAAATTTAAATTTAATTCAGTTAGAAGAGAAGTACCATACCTTGACGATGTTTCAGACCCTGACTAGGATCCCTTTTTCTAAACATTAAATTATTGATTTTTTTTTTTAAATTTTAACCGATTGTTTTTTGTGTAAATATTTGAAATTTTTTTTGTATGAAGCTCCCCTTTTTTTTTTATGAATTGCCGTCTCATTTATTGGTATTTCTTTATATTTATCCTTTTACTTTATGTTTAATAAATTTTTTGGCAGTTGTGAGCGAGATTTTACCGGCATTCTTAACAAATTTTTCAAGATGGCAGTAAAACTTCGTTTTTAAATCTTTATGTTACTTATAAATCCATGTTTTTACATCATTTTCTATTTTTTTGTGCAAATCATTGATTTATAAATAACATAAAGATTTAAAAATTGAGTTTTTCAGTCACCTTGAAAAGATTTTTGGCACAATTTTTTTCGCCAAGCGGCACAGGATGCGGAACTCTTCCCTGAATTTTGTCAAAGAAACGTGAGAGGTGTAATTCGTCAAAAAGGCGCAGGAAAAATGTGAATTTCGCAACAAATCCCGATAAAAACACTCATTTCGTGAAAGGATTGTGGTAAAAACAGTCATTTTGTCAAAAGACAGCGAAAAAAACATGAATTTCATCAAAGATGTGCAGAAAAAATGAGAATTTCACCATAAACATTAAATTGATTTTTTTTTGTTTGTAAATTTTAACTGATTGTTTTTTGTATAAGTATTTTTAGTTTTTTTTATATATTTTTTTTCTGTATGAAACTCCCCTTTTTTCTGAATCGCTGTCTCATTTATTGGTATTTATTTATATTTATCCGATAGCGATATTCCAGTTCTTGAAATTATGACAAAGAGTTCAGATTCATAAAATTATGGTAAATATCCACTGGTTCATGCTTTTATTAAACATATTGTTACAGCTTTATATATATGTATATATATAGCTTATTGCGATGTCCGTAACGTTTTTCATTGTTATTTAGAGTCTTGAATTCTTTTCTTATATTGCTTTATATGCTGAGAAATAAATTTGTCTACATTTAAAAAAAAAAAAAAAAATCCACCAACAATTTTTAAATAGCATTCCGGTTCGTGGATTTTTCCATTTCGAACCCTGGAATTTGTGATAGATATGCTAATTTATATCAAAATCAAAAGTAATGTAAATTTAGTATCAGCTGTAATAGCCAAAAGAGACAAAAATTAACAAAAAATTTAATTAAAAAAAACATTGCGGTAGTCACTGATTTCATCATTATCTTGAATTTTGTTCCTGCAACTTAACTGCGAGTTTCATTGTTTACATCTGGAAAAAAAAGAAAAAAAAAAAAAGTGGATTTTAGGGTTGCGGATTTAAGGGAGTCTACGGTATACGCAAAACATCCTAAAACAAAAAATTATGCATGAAATGCCATGAAATTTTTTTATACTTCTTTTACAAATGTCTTTTGAGGGAATAGACTACACTCATGATAACATATTAAATAGTTTTATATTTACACTGGTATAAATGACCAACTTGAGACAAATTTTACGAATTTCCATTACATTAGTACTTTAACTGCCATATCATCCGAGATATAGATGAAATTATAATGTGCATAGTCTAAGTCCTAGAGAAAGTTATTCTGTTTATTATGCAATTTGCAAAATGTCAATACATTGTTTCATTTTTGAGTTATCACATTTTGAGGAAATGTCAATTTTCGACATAATTGACTGTTTTTCTCTTTAAAAAACTTTTTTCTGGGTAATTGCTAAAATTTTTATATATTTTTTTAAATTTTAAAATAAACGTCATTATAAAAAATGGATAACAAGAGAAAAATTCAAAAATTTCAAAAAATAACTTCCAAAGGTATGCGGATACCAGTTATGAATAAAATAACATGATACAGTGCTTAGCATACATTTAAAGGAGACCAAACTTGTCGTCAAGGGCGGCTAGTTTTAAGAGAAGAAGCAAAGTAAAAATTACAATTCAGTGATGCAGAAATTCACAGAATTAAAATAAAAAACTCAAGTATTTGATAAATCCAAAGGAGGGTACTTTGACTCATTTCTAAATTCATTTGGAGCAGCATAAAATTAAGCAGGTATTTTTAATCAGAAACTATATAATTGTATGATGTTCTCAATTTTTTGGTAAAGGCAGAATATCTTTCAGAAAATACTGTCATAGTAATTCTGAACCCAATTCCCAGATGAGGCGCTGTGGGAAAAGAAATAAGCCTCTTACAACAATTGCTTACAACTCAATAATTAAACAAAAACATAATTTGAAGAACAAATTAAAAAAACAAAATTTCCTACGTTGTTTAAGCCTGAGAAGGGACAGATATTAAGTTATTTCATTCAATTAGTTCTACATTTAATGTTAAATTTTTATAACAAATTAGTTAAGCCAATCGAAGATTAAAAAATAAAAATCATACAATATGATACTTAAAACACCCTAAAAATTTGATTCCGTTCAAATGAAATCGAAATAAATCCTAGACTTTTTTTTAAGTTTTGTGTTTCGCGTGCATCGTATCCTTTTATGCACAATTGCCATAAACATAATACAAAATCTGCAATACAAATATTTTCAATTAAAAATGGAAGAAGTCTAAGATTTATTTCTATTTCATTTGAACCGAATCAAATTTTTAGGGTGTTTTAAATATCATATTGTATGATTTTTATTTTTTAATCTTCAATTGGCTTAACTAATTTGTTATAAAAATTTAACATTAAATGTAGAACTAATTGAATGAAATAACTTAATATCTCCCTTCTCAGGCTTAAACAACGTAGGAAATAAATTTTGTTTTTTTAATTTGTTCTTCAAATTACGTTTTTGTTTAATATGTCAAGTTTTTTAATAACTACTGCACTCAGATGAATGCATTTCAAAATTAATAGAGAGTATCATCATCAGGCTTTGACGTATGCGGTATTGCATCACAATGTGGGATGCAGTTTACCAATGTGCAATTCAAAATGTTTCACCACTATAGTAATGCAGATTGCGGTAGTTTGGACAAAAACTTCTAATCTGAACATAAAAATCTATAATGAAAACAAAAAAATTAACTTCACTTAAATTTAGATACCCTATTTCCCACTCAGGAATGCTATGAATGTAAATGTAAATTGTGTTGAATCCTTACTGCTAATATTTAACAATATTATAGCTGTGATACAGTAAAAAATAAAAGTTTTACTTAAATTTTTAAACCTTTTTCTCTCCCAAGGGGTGATGTAAACACATCAGAAAATTATTACCTAAGTTTAACTTGGGGTATAAATAGTTCTCATCTCGGAAAAAAAAAATACATTTAAAATTTAAGTTATGTAATTCCCCAATAAGTTCGCTACTTGTGTAAAAATAGTTATCCATTAGAAACTTTTTACTAGAATATAAACTTGACCAAAGCAAAAACTTATTCTGAAAATATCCTTTTTATTTCCACTATGACGCCTTATTCACCTTTTTAAATTTTGAAAAAAAAAACTAGCTCAGTTTAATATTTCACGTGAAAATCTTTCGACTAAAAAGAAGTAAATTATTATTACGGCTTTTGAAATTTTTGCAACAATGAAATAACTAGTATGTTGTGGCCATCACAAACTTTCTTCTATATAAATCACGTCAATTAAATCATTTAAATAGTACGAGAAATTACATCAATTTAGCACCAATTCATATCAAAGTATGTCTGAATTTGAAGTTGGATAAAAATTCGTGCACTAGTTCTTGAGATAGAGTTATAGCGGAAATTCTGAAAAATGTAGCATAGCAGCGGCACCTGTTGAGCGATTTACACAAAAAATAAACAGCACTAAATTATATCAAGGTATACCTGAATCTGAAGTTTGTTGAAAATCTAAGCATTAATTCTTGAGATAGCTATTGCGGAAATCGCAAAAAATACAGCATAGCAGCGTCACCTGTAGAGAGATTTACACCAAAAATTAAACAGCACTAATTTATACATCAATTCATGTCAAGGACCAACTAAATCTGGAGTTTGATGAAAATCCGTGCAATAGTTCTTAAGATACAGGTCTTGCGAAAATTGTGAAAATGCAGCACAGAAGCGCCACCTGTTGGGCGATTTACACCAAAAATTAAACAGCACTAATTTATATCAGGACTAACTAAATCTGAAGTTTGATGAAAATCAGTGTATTTTTTCTTGAGTTAGAGCTATTGCGATAATCATGAATAATGCAGCATAGCAGCGCCACCTGTTGGGCGATTTTCACAAAAAAATAATCAGCACCAAACTATATCCTGGACTAACTGAATCAGAAGTTTTATGAAAATCCGTGCAGTAGTTCTTGAGATATAGCTATTGCAGATATCGTGAAAAATGCTGCATAGCAGCACCACCTGTTGGGTGATTTTCACAAAAAACTAATCAGGCCCAGTTTATAACAAGGTCTAACTAAATATGAAGTTGTGAAATTCCGTGCATTAGTTCTTGAGAGAGAGCGCCCACAAATTTTTTGTCACATACAGACTCACAGAGTGACAGACAGACATTTTCTAAAAATCATCAAATCGTGGTCTGGGCATTCTAAAACGTATAAATCCGTCGAAAACCGGAAGTCGAAATTTTTCAGGAATCCAATACTTTCTTCTTGTAAAGATAGAAGAAAAAAATGTTACATTTTCTATGAAAAATGTCCGTTGATTTTCAATGAAAAAAGCAAAAATTGGAATTAAGAAAAATATTTGAATAATGTAAAAAAAAATTGGCCCATGTTTCTCTCTGGGTTATTCACCCATATGCAAAGGTATTTTACCATTCGTTTTGACCCTGACGTCAGGCAAACGTTTTTACACTTTAAATTTATAATATCATTAGAATTAGTAAAGAATAAAAAATGAGTGGCATCAGGGACAAAAAGGTGGGAAGAAAAAATGAAAAAGTTATGATCTCCATAGGCTTTTCCATGTTAAATTAACATTGAGAAGTGACACTAGAAATAAATAAGTATTGGCTGCCGCGCAATACTTAAATTTATAAAAATGAAAAACACCATTTGATTCCAAATCACTTCAATAGACAAGCTTGCCAATTTTATACCTTTACATTTAAAGGTGAGTAGGAAAATGTGTCAGAGTTTCATGGTGTTGAGCAGGGAATTGGAGAACTGCCTTAAGTAAACTTCACCAGTTCTGTTTATTTGCAAAATTTCCATTTGTACGATGGTTGGTCTCTCATTGAATGAAAGCCTTCAGAGAAGAAAATGATTTGTTGACTTATACCCTTAATTTTAAATAGCCCCATAGGAAGAAGATGTAAGCAAAAAAAAAAAAAGGAAAAAAATAGGTGATGGGATAGTATCTTGGACCTGGATACAATGTGTGCAACTACCCCCCCCCCCCTCTCTCTCTCTCTCTCTTTCAATAATAGTGTCCATTAAACTGCAAAATGTAACAGCACTTAAAAAAATTTCAAAAAAATCTCATACACAAAGTTTTCTACAAACTGGTAAATCTGCACATCAGGAGCCTTAATGTCAGCAAAATCAAAAAGCAGGAAATTATTTGAAGTATTCTTTATTTTAAAGTTAATTTAATAATTCATGTTTTATAAAATTAAAATATCACTTATTGCAAAATATCACACCACTTTCACATGTAAAAAAAATTAAAAATGTTCAAAATTAATGGATTGCAATCAGAAGTATTTTATTCTTGCTCAGATTGATTTTACTTTATTTTTTTAATAAACAAGAAAATTTTAAAAAAGCCATTTTCAAATTCAAAGTGTAAAAACAATTATGTATTCAAATAGTGAAATCTTAAAATAATAAATTATCTATTTTTGTAATTTTTTTTTTTTTTTTTGGGGGGGGGGGGGGGTGAGAACAAGCTATTAAATTTATTTTGTGTTTCAGTAGAGCATATAAATAATATAAATAAAAATTTAATGGCCTGTCCACCAAGAAAATTAAGAGTCAATTTGTTGTATGAAAATAGATTTAGCACCGAAAGATGAAGTGGCTGGTGGATATGCTTTTCCTTTTAGAACTGGTAGCAATAGAATAATGGAATACGTAGGAGTGGCAAAAAGAAAACTCAAAGAAAGATTAAAGAGAATAAAGCAGATATGAAATTTTGTAAATTTTGTCGTCAAACCACAGTTCTGTCACATTTAAGTTTTAATCAGAATATCACAATAGATTTTTGATCATGTAAAAGTTATATACCGAATATCTAATTACTACGCATCCACTATCAGATAATCCATAGAAATGCTGTGTAAAAGCAATCAAGTATGTAACAATGTCCTATCATAAAATATCCCCAATATATGGTTAAATATCCTGAAAACTTGGGCAAAGTGCCACTGTGAGAATACTTCTCACAGTATTTAAATTTGGTTTAATTTTATTCCCTTTCAGCCTTTTTTTTGCATCGATGTCTATTTAAACTCAATCTTTACGCCGCGATGTTGACGCTTTTATCCCTCACCGTAAAGCAAGTTCATTTTTCACCGCCGATATTCATATCTGCTTTGGGAGCGAATCGGCAGCTTGCGCATGCGCATTACGCTATTTTAGGAGCAGATCTTGGAGCTCTCGTTTCGTCGGAGCCAATTTGATTATGACGACGTCATTGAAATTATGCGCCGCCCTCTTTTGACGCCGATCGCTGACAGGAGAATCGTTTGGTTTCGTTTTCCAATCAGTGAAAACTTTTTTAATTCTGCAGCTTGTAATTCGATTTTCATTAATTTCCCGTAAATGTTAATTTAGCTAATCAATTTAAAGTCTGCCTTTTAATTACTTTGTCAACCCCGTATTCCTCATTTAAATACTAAAACTCTTTAATTTTTAATTCAGAATTTGGTTTGACGTTGTCTGAAAAAGATGTAGTCTTTTAACGTAGTTTTAGCGGAGCGCCAGCCCGCTGGCCGGCCGTTCGAATGCCGTGCCGTTTTTTTTGGCCGAATGAGTTTGATATTTTATTTTCGTGGATGTGTTTTTTTCTCAAAGTTTAATCCTTTAAAGTTGTGCTGCTCTCATTAAAAGGAATCCCATGAATTTATTCCATGTTGGCTGCTATTTTTCTTCTTAAAAGATTAGTTCTTCTATTTTAAAATGGTGACCAGAAGCAAGTATTTTCATAACCTTCTATTGCTACTAACGAAAGAAATAAAGAATATTTGTTTTCACCACTTTGCCTCTTCACTGTCTACATTTCAAGTAAGAACTCTCCAGTTTTATTATTTCTTTAACAATCAATAGTAATTTATTAAAAGACCTTCGCAATTTGTTCTAAACCACTTAAACGATCATTTCTTATCGTCACAATTTGGCGCCGTAGTACCTTTCGAATTGCAACGATGTTGCTTTGGGATTATTGCAATTTTAAAAATAATGATTCTTGAAGATCATTTTTTTTAGAACCTTTTGTTCTTTTTTTAAGAATTATAAGAGTTTTGGTTGAAATATTTTAATAGAAGCTACATTTTCCTGAAACTTGTTCTAATTTTTGAAGAAAATTAAGATCGTTATTCAAGAAAGTCAAGTAAAATTTTTTTGAGGAATTGTTCTCATTAGTTCAAAAGAAAATGGTTTCTTTAATTCAAGGTTTATTGGATATAATTTATGAAAATATTGTAAAATATTTGATGTTCTCATTCTGAAAAAATTCTTGAGTTATGCCATTTTTTTTGTTAAATAGTTGTATTTTTTTTCTTACAATATTCTAAAGAATTCATATTTAAATTTTACTATATTTTGTAGAATATATTATTATTCTAATCAAGAAATGAATTTATATAATTACAATATTGAAAATGAATTTTATGTTGGTGCAAATAATAGCAATATTCTGTTCTAAGAATAAAAGTCTGAGGCAGTTACATATTTTTTTTAATTGATTGAAAATTGTGGAATTGAAACTAATTTTGAAGAATAATTGTTGAAATTGAAATATTTTTACAAATGAATTTATGTTTTCAAATAATTTCAATGAATTTGAAGTTTGGCAAAAATTGTTCTCAAGAACATAATGTGATATTTTAGGAGGCATGGCTTTTGGGTTATTTTTTTATTTTCTACTTATTAATGGCACTTTAAATGAATTATAAATTTGAATTTCAATATATATATATTTTTAAAAATGATTGAAATTTTATTGAAGTATTACTTTTATTCTTGTTGCTGAGAAATTTTGTTCTTCACTTAAAGTTGTTCTCATCTCATCAATTATACCTATTTTCTCCAACTGAAGTTTGGTATTCTTCAAGTAATTTATAGTAGTAATTATCCTGTATGATTATTTTGAAGTATTGCCTGCTTCTCTGAATAACAAAAATATAATATGGAAATTTATAAACAGTTATCCCCTTTGAAAAGTTCTTAGACTTGCTCCTTAGATGATTTGTGAAATATGCTGTATGTGTAGTTAGCATGTTGTCTTGTGGACTAGTCTGATTTCATCTCTAATATTTAAAGAAGTGTTTCTAATATTTAAAGAATTGTTCCTGTTTTTAAATTTACCTGTATGTTGTTATAGAACTCTCAGCTAACAAATTGAAAATGTTCAAAATTTTCATTGCTTCAATTCTCTTTGGCAAATTCAATTCTTTCACAAATTTATAAGTCTATGCATGACATATCCACATCGACATCATCATTCCTTATTCTCATGTTGCTTTATAAAAATAAAAAGAGCAACATTATTTTTTTTTTCATTTAAAATGAAATGGGGCTTCTTCAATCCTGTAACAGTTCTACTTAAAAATTCCATTCATCATAAGAAAAATATTTTTTTTTTCTTGCCAATAGATTGATTACATTTATATATTTATTAACTATCATAGTTTTTAAATTATGTGCCTTTTGCCATATGTAATTATGACTGTTCCCGTGTATGCTGCTAGAAAATTTTTAAATTACCTGTAATGACATTCTTCTGACTTTTCTTCCATTCATCTGTTGCTTACCTGATGAAGGTGGTCAGTGGTTTTGTGTGATATCCATTTCTTCTGGTCTCTTCTTTGTTGTTGCACATGTTATCATGGAAGCTAAAAAATTATAAAATTACCTACCTACTTCTTCAAAAGTTTCCTACATCTACAATAGTTTATTTTTTTGCGTGTATGTTTCGTATCCAGCCATAAGATACCTGGTGAAGATGTTGTTCATTTATAGGCAAATATCCATTTATGAAACCGCTTCATTAGAGTTCTTCGGTTTGTGAAGCTACAAATAGTGTTTACTACTTTGTTCTCTTAAAAATAAATAAATAAATAGCTTTCATTACTGATTATGATAGTGTGTCAGTTAACGTTTCTCATGTGAGAGTAAATATCCTCATCAAGTGAAATTGTTGACTTGTCTGCTGCTAGAACTCAGTTACTCACACCATATCATTATTCTAAGTCTTCTCAAAACAAGGAAGTTACCTGAAAATTACAGATGCATTTTTACCTTCAACAACTTTATTTTATTATGCTGCATTTTCTCCAAATATTCTAGCAGGTGCAATTAAAATTATTCAGAGTTAATTTTTGCTTGTGTGTAGTAATTCATCCTCACATTGCAAAATTTTTGCTCATTGATAATCAAGTGTAAATTCTCAATTTATATAAGAAGTTTGTGAATATTTGTTAGTGTTTATGCAAGATCAAGTTATTTTGAAAAGTTCCCCACATTTATTTATTTATTATGTACATAGTGCCTTTTACTTTAATTTTATTTCATACCCAAAGCCTCTAAGTCTTTATTTTGCCATTTGCCTCATTACTTTACTATGTTTAAAAAAAAAAAAAAAAAAAAAAAAGAATGATTATATTCATTTTCAAGATTTTTTGTTTTATGAAGAATTGAATAGTAAAAATGATCTTCATTTTGAAGTTTTCAATGTTTTATGAAGAAAGTGAAATTTATTAATGTCTTCTCTTCATAACTACAAATAATACAAGAAGATTACAGAAAAGCACAAGTCTAGATGAAAATTTTTTTACCAGCGCATTTATATATATATAGAATTTTTTTTCTATAAATCATCTAGAGAAATTTTCTTTACAAAAAAAAAAAGTGCTTCTTGACCTCAAATACCGATTATGTCCTATCACCATCGACTTCTCGTCCTTGTTAACTCTGCAAAAGTGATTCATGTATGTGTCGCAGAAGTATGATTGCTCTGCAGTAATGAGTATGATGTCGTCAGTTAAGTGCTTCAAAGAGAATGCAATGCATTCTCACTTTCTACAAAGTGTCTCGTCATGTTAAAATGTTCTAATGTCATCATGCAAAGATCATCTATTTTGATGATTATTATGTGAATGTTACAGTTTTTTTCGACAGCATCTGTTTTAGTGTATGCAATTATCTATTCTAGTGCTTGTGTACAACCTTAAAATGAAATACTAATACCAGTGTACCACCTCATGTTGTGTTACTAAACATTCAGTGACATCAGTATATCTTTAATAGCCTTATTCCATATGGCTCTGGACTCAATAAACATTGTTTTGAATCCAAAAACATTGCCTCTACACATTGCCTCCACCTGCAGTTACACAATGTTACTATTTTCTTATTTATAATTAAAATTTTCTTTTACTTAAGATGTTAGGAGCCTTGTTAGGAGATCCAAGCCACCTAAAATTTTACGTAGGAGTTCATATATGTGTTTATTTTTGTTCATAGATATGCTGGTGGCTAGGGCATGATGGTCATCGACATGGTTGTGGACTTTGATATTTACATATATATATCTATTTTTTTTGTTTGTTTACAGTGTTGCTGATGATTTCCTTCGTCATTATCATCATTGTGAGCTTAACATTGAATTGTAATAATTTTATTTCTATATTATATTTTAAATGATTATTTAAAAATTATATTCCTGGTACATGGTATTTTAGTTTTATAAACTCCTGATTTTGTCATTTTTTTCTTTCATTCTATATGGAAGTACTTAAATTTTTTTTGGTGATCACCAGTCTCTCACATTTTAAAGAAAACCCATGGTATATGTATATTTATCTAATCTTTTGAGTCTCATACATATATATTAAGAATTCTTATGACTAATATATTGAAATTTTTATTTAGAGTAAATTATAAAGTTTAAAGAAATTGTGTCTAAGATGGGATTTATGACAATTATGACATGTCTTTTGATTGAAATAGCAACTTGTTTCTATGGGATACTTTGTTTGGGTGATTGAGTAGTGCACGACTCAATTACACAATTGGTATCACATACAATTGGTTGTCTGTTTTATTTTAAATGAAATACTAAGTTTGATACACTAAAATGATATCATTATGTTTTATGAAAGTTTATTTATATATGGCCATTTCATTTCCTTTCATGTTAAGAGTAATAAAGAAAACTCTTTCTTTTTTAGATATAATTCTAAAATTAAAAAGTCCTAGGCATGTTGTAAAAGTCAAACTACAAAATGTTTCCTGACTTTTTTGTTGCTTTTGTATTTGCAACTTTTATCAGAAGTTAATTCTGTTTTTATTTGGTACCAATATAGCAAAATTTGTTTTGACTAGTCAATGATCTCAATTTTGTTTGTTAACTTAAAATATGTTAACACTTTTATGATAATTTTATGAGATCAAATAGAAGGTTTTGCCAATGTTACTGTATTTTTGGCATTTTTATTGTATACTTGATGTATTGTATACTTTTGGATTATGAATGTACATTATGCAATGTATATTCTTTTTCTCTCTCTTACTTTTGGTCACCAATATTTTTTTTCCAGCACCAATTTTTTTTCTAGCACCAATTTTTTTTCAACTGTTAAATCACCAATTTTTTTTTCCAGCACAATTTTTTTTTTTTCCAGCACCTTAACTTTAAATTTTATTGTTCGACTTTAATGATTTTTTTTCGCTTTGGCAGTTCAAAATTTTGTCATCCCATTTTCTGTAAAAGGTTTTTGATCAATTTTGCCTTTTACATCTCCTGGTCTTACAAAATTTTCTCGGTGAAGGGAGGTAATGTGAGAATACTTCTCACAGTATTTAAATTTGGTTTAATTTTATTCCCTTTCAGCCTTTTTTTTGCATCGATGTCTATTTAAACTCAATCTTTACGCCGCGATGTTGACGCTTTTATCCCTCAACGTAAAGCAAGTTCATTTTTCACAGCCGATATTCATATCTGCTTTGGGAGCGAATCGGCAGCTTGCGCATGCGCATTACGCTATTTTAGGAGCAGATCTTGGAGCTCTCGTTTCGTCGGAGCCAATTTGATTATGATGACGTCATTGAAATTATGCACCGCCCTCTTTTGACACCGATCGCTGACAGGAGAATCGTTTGGTTTCGTTTTCCAATCAGTGAAAACTTTTTTAATTCTGCAGCTTGTAATTCGATTTTCATTAATTTCCCGTAAATGTTAATTTAGCTAATCAATTTAAAGTCTGCCTTTTAATTACTTTGTCAACCCCGTATTCCTCATTTAAATACTAAAACTCTTTAATTTTTAATTCAGAATTTGGTTTGACGTTGTCTGAAAAAGATGTAGTCTTTTAACGTAGTTTTAGCGGAGCGCCAGCCCGCTGGCCGGCCGTTCGAATGCCGTGCCGTTTTTTTTGGCCGAATGAGTTTGATATTTTATTTTCGTGGATGTGTTTTTTTCTCAAAGTTTAATCCTTTAAAGTTGTGCTGCTCTCATTAAAAGGAATCCCATGAATTTATTCCATGTTGGCTGCTATTTTTCTTCTTAAAAGATTAGTTCTTCTATTTTAAAATGGTGACCAGAAGCAAGTATTTTCATAACCTTCTATTGCTACTAACGAAAGAAATAAAGAATATTTGTTTTCACCACTTTGCCTCTTCACTGTCTACATTTAAAGTAAGAACTCTCCAGTTTTATTATTTCTTTAACAATCAATAGTAATTTATTAAAAGACCTTCGCAATTTGTTCTAAACCACTTAAACGATCATTTCTTATCGTCACAGCCACTAGCCACTTGATGTCAGTATAAACAAACTTTTCAAAGATAATCTTCGAAGAAAATGGGTCAAATGGATGGCATCTGATGAAATTAAAAAAAATCAAAGCTGGTAACTTAAAAAAGTGGACATTGTTAATAGTCTAGTGGATAAAAGAATCGTGGACTCTATATCAAAAGATGTCATTGTGAAATCATTTAAAAAATATCGCATTAGTAATGCAATAGACAGACAGCAGTGAGGATTTCATTTTGGATGATTTGTTAACTTCAAATAAAGAACTAGAATTGGAGGCAGGAGATATTTATAAATCTGATAACAAATCATTGAAATATTTCATTTTAATGATAAATTATTTGTATAATTTATATATTATTTTATTATTCATGCACATTAAAAGCCACAATTTTGCAGTACTTGAAGTTTCTTTTTCCTTTTTTAATTGACTTGCATATAAGTCGACCTCCCAATTAGCTTTCTGAAAATTGTCAGAAATTCTTCTGACTTATATGCGAGTATATATGGTATTAAACTGAGGTATCCTACGCAAAAATTAAAAATTATTAAATGTTAATGAGAAATTTGCAAAAGAACATTCCCATAGGATTAACATTAGCTTGAGCATTTCTTTCCGTGACTAGCGCTCTTAATGTAAGAAAATATATTTTGCCAGATGAGAGGTCACAGACAGATTAGCAATTGCACAGGTCACAAGATTTCACATTTATTTTTATATTAACATTATTGACAGAAAGATAGGAATTTTTATACATTGTAACTATTGTATTAATTATATGAGTCATACATGATGCTACAAACATTTATATTGACTAAAGCAGCTTACACAACCATTATAGTAAATTATAAAGCAAACTAAAATATTCTCAATTCATTAAAATATATGAAAGTTTGTTTTGTAAAAATTCTAAAACTTAAAATTATTAAGAATAAGGTTTAAAACTTACCTTTCAACATTAGAAACATATTTCGATTTAAATGCATAGGGGGTTTTGAATTTTTCAGAAAGTGGACCTTTAAACATCAGACCATCTGTAGAGAGCTTCACAACAATCCTTCGGACAATTTCACCCATGTACATGCCTGAAATCATTTTCTCAAATCTAAGAAAAAAAAGAAAACATACAAAGTTATACTAATACACATCATGGGCAGAAAAATATACAATGCAAAATAAGAAAGAGAAACTACTAAGTATGACTTGAAAAAAAGATCTCTACTTATCCAGCACAGAAATAATTTTTGTATATTTGATGGAGAAAACATACCAAGCTGAAGCAGTTTAACACGTTAACAGCAAAAAGAATAAATTTACTTCAGACTAGAAATTTTATTTAAAATGTAGGATACATTTGATTACTTTTATCAAAACAGTCTGACTCGTCTTTATGCATAGTGACCACAAAAATACAGCATTATGGGCACATTAAGCCAAAAAGTATGACACAAGTGATTTGTCATTCTGCACAAAGATTAACAATGCAACAATTTATTCATGGAATCGTTTGTTTTACAGAAATGCATAAAATTCTCTCACATTACCATTCAAATGATTCAGAAGTAGATATATTTTTGAAGTGAAAACTTCTTTAGGCACGTTGAACTTTTTTTGAGATGGAGAAAAACCACTGATTTGGAGACACTGTTACGTAACCGACATGCTAGCATTTTGGCACAGACACTAGCGCGCCAAGCGGTGAATGACAGGAACTTTTCCCTCTTCAGCTCAATCCGCAAAAGAAGAACGAAGCTAAAACTCACTTTTTCTCCCGGCGTTCACACAGGAACACACACAAAATTTATTTCATTTAATTGTAAAAGTTTACGTGTGCATATTCAAGATCTAGCAATAGATTCTATCATTAAAAAAATTAATGTGTTAATTTTAACAGAAACTCACATGGGTGACGAAGATATAATTGACATTCCTAATTTCAACTTTGTTGCAAGTTTAAAAAGACACGATCACCCAGCAGCAGGAGTAGCTATTTATAAAAGGTTGTCTGATGTAACAGGCATATTTTGCACAAATCATATGGATGTGCATGCGAGGTACACCAGTATGTTTAGTACTAATGCTTCTGATATCGGTGATATATGTGTTTGTCGTTGCCACTCTGAAAATGGACAGCTAATTGTAATGGTTGCCGTTTATATTTCACCGGATAAATCTTTAAATACAATACGAGAATTTTTGTACGAAAATTTGTTTATTTATTCTAAAGATGCTTCTGCATTACTTGAAGATAAAATTGGTAAGATATTTGAAGATTTGCCAATGATTTTGAATGGGGATTTCAACATCAATTTTGCGGATGATAAAAATCTACCACTAATTGAATTTTTACATAATGAATTCCATTTAACGATGACCAATGATCGCAATCTTAGCACAACGATATATAAAACTACAACTGATGCAGTCTTTATAAGATATTTAAGTAGATTCGAATCACAATTGTTTGTTTCCTATTTTAGTTACCATAAACCTATCGTATCAGTTCTGGAATATAATGATAATAATGATGATGATAATGATGGAAGAGTTGTTGAAATTGTGGATGAAAATTCATAAGTTTCATTGATATTCATTTCAAAGAATACCAATTAACTTTCATATTTCATGTTTTTGTAAATTTACGTTTTAAGCAATAGATTGCAATTTTTGTATGTAAAATTATATGTATTATTTTTCATGTACAATGGCGCATTAAATGAAAATTGTAATATAATTTTGGTAGTAATAGTTTATAATAATGAATAATAAAACACTACATTTAAAAGTATTTCCAGCAGAATAAAACATTTCCTGAAGATTAAAAACACACACGTAATTGTTGAAGCTTTCACTTCTATTGGCACTCCTGGAGTGCCACTTTTTTTTTTTTTTTTTTTTTTCCCCTGTAAAAGTAATACCTTTGGTCATAATCGGAGCTATAAAGTAATAGTTTTTGTTCCAGTTATTAACCCAGCTCATTTCAGTTAAAATATTGAAAAATTCTTGTTTTAATATAGAAGGCTAGATGTTCATATTCAATTAATTTCCTTTTAAATTTTAATGAAATTGCTGCTGTCAGTAAAACATGTGTAGTCTTGAAATTAAAGGAAGAAAAATGTTTCCGTATTAGATCTTGCATTAAATTAAAGTTAAGTGTTTTGCCATAAACTGCAAATACAGGGACTAAAAATTATCCAAATATAGGCTTTGAAAATCAAATCTAAGTTTTAACATTGATTTAAATAGCAATTTTAAGGAAATACTTTTATGAACATAAATTTAATAAGGTTCCTTTTCCTTAAACATAATTTAATGATATCTACCCAGATAACTGGAATATGGATAATTGGAGTTTCACTCAATTTGATCCGAGTTACAGTATTTCATCTTTTACGTTTGAAAACTAGCCCTTAGTTTTTGCAGCAGCAGCATTTATTTGTTCTAGGTTAGATTCTTGTGAAATGCTATTTACTTCTATGTATTATGTACTTTTGTCTGATTTTTTTTTTTTTTTAATTCACAAAGTACTAAATTTTACTTTAAATTTCAATTAAATATCCCCTAAATCACAAAGTGTTCTTTTATAATGTTAGGATAACTTTTATATAATCATTCACAATACATAACCAAAGAAAAGATTTAAGTCTTAGGAATGAAAACGAAAGTTTGCTATAAAGTCTTTTCAATTTAAGGTGACCAATGAAATATGAGGCTTCATAGTGTCATGATAAACACCCCTTCTCTGTTGCTTGGATATTTTATTTTCTATACATTTTTAGTTTCTTAGATGAAAGCTGTAGCCAGTTTATCTTTTGATATAATGAAAGAAGTTTATAATGTAATTCCACCAGATACAAAACAATTTCTTATGCATGGATTCTGCTGCTAATTTAGGTCACAGACTTGAATATACAATCTCCCTCACACCATATTGTTCAATTGAATCAACTTCCATCGCCTGTAATCATTTTTAAAGATAGGTTTGTTTCTTGTTTTAGAAACTGAAAATATATCCATAAAAATTCTCTTCTACAGATTATGTGATAACAAAACATTTTTTAAACATATCCTTGTTTTACCAAATATTTGTTATTTGAACTTTTAAGCTCCCAGTCATCCTGATCTTGTAAAATAAAATTTCCCGTTTTAAAACTGTCACACCACTGTCAATCTTCCAATTCACTTAAAACATTATCTTTGTAAACTTAGTAAATGTAAAAATTTTCAGCAACATTATTTCTCTTTTTCTAAAAAAGAATAGCTTTAAGTATCTGAAAAGCCATTTTTTAATAATCAATATGGCAAACTTTGTGAAAACTAACGGCACAGATTGCAATAAATTTAACAGAAATGCCGATTTTGAAAGAAAAAGATCCAGATTACAGCTGAAATTAGCAACTTCAAAAATGTTCAAAACTTTGCAAACAATCCAATATATTTTCAATAATATTTTATTTTAGGAATACTTACAATTGTTTTCCTTTATTCAATGACACTTCATCAATTTGATGATCAAAGGGAGTTCTTAAGAATTCTAAGCATCCGTTATCTCCAAAAGCACCCCATTCTGTATTGATAATTACTTGTTTAGGATCATCCTGATCACCTTTCCAAGTTTCAACATTTTCTAGTCTTTCCATATAGCAAGCATTGGTGCCAGTACCTTTTTAAAAACAGATTTTAAAGATAAATTTTCTAAAAATTATATTACATAATATTTCTTGAAAACAAATTCTATAAACTTGACAAGACAGTTAAAAATAAAAGCAAACACTGGGGATTTTAGCAAAAGCTTGTGGAATCAACTCCGCAAGTTATTTTTAAACAACATACTTGCTTATTAAATTATTGCCATGGGAAAAACTTTGTACCACAATAAATTTATAATCCATATTTTATTTAAATTTTAATTGCAGATTCTTTTGCAATCAGTTTTATAGTTTTTTTTTTTTTTGGGGGGGGGGGGGGGGGGGTCAACTGCTCAAGAACATTTGAGAGGGGAGGAATGAGCAATGATGGTTGTCAAAATACTTGACTTTATAACATATATCAGTCGTATTTAAACTTACCACAGCCAACAAAACAAATCTGAAATAATGAGGTAATGCTTTCTTTTAAACCATGATCAACAATATGAAACTTTCTGATGCATTATCAAAGTCATTTTTGCACATGAGGACATTACTGATCAAGTACTTAATGATTAAATATCATTTAATTTTCTGTAAAAAAGGATACATATAAAATCAGAAACTATTCCTTAATGAAGACCTTTAGCTTACTCATGCAATAAATGATTTAAAAGACTGACAATATTTTTTGAAAGATCATTTGCCTTTAAAAGAAAAAAAAGAAATGGATTATGAAACACTTTCTAACAATTCCAGAATACTTTAACAAAACTTCGCTGTTTAATAAAGTTAATACGATACCTAAGTAAACATTTTAGAAAATGCATAACAAATTTGAAAACCAGATTTCAGCATTCACTTTCTACAGCCAGAAAAGTGCTGCAATTCTTTTGTGCAGCCCTGTATTTGATCTATAGATTTATATATGCTACATAATAGCATGTTAAATTTTAATAAAAAAACACATGTTGAAAATTCACCTTCAGCAATTTCTACCAATAGAACATACTCTATTTTGTTCAGCCCTGTATATAACACAGATTTTTAATACATGCCACATATCAAAATAAAATTCAATTCAGATTCAAAGAAGCTTTAAACTACTGAAATCACATTTCTAAAAACTATCATCCGTGTATCCAGTACTTTGCATGGCACTATAAGGAAAATTTAGTTAAAAGTGCATACCATAACTGAAAACATACTTCCAGAAATTATCGTTAGACAGGATTTCGAATACAGTACTGTATCCAAAATCTTTTGTGTCCCTGTAAATGTACAATAATGCTATGCACATCATATTTTACACCAAGTATTTTGAAGTAAACTTCAGTAATGTATATCAATTTCATTATATTTGAAATAGTGAACATAGTAAAAATATCGTGCAAACAATTTTACCCAATAAACCTTTATGTAACTGAATTCTTTTGTGTGGCCCTGAAAATGAATACAGTACAGAACCACTTATCCAGAATGGTTGGGGTGAAATGGATTCCGGATAACTAGTTTTTCTGGATAACTGGTTGGCCATTAAAGCAACATCCATTTGATCAGATTGGTAGAATATATGTGGCTGTGGCATTGATTCGGATTTCAAATTGACTAATAGATTGCACAAATTAAGACTCAGTCCAAACAAGGTCAAAAGTTAATTGGAGTTTGAAAGAAGACAATTTATGGGAATATCTTTGAAACAAAAATTCTTATGTTTCCTTTGCATAGAGCTAAAAGTGCTTCTATTTTAAGTACTAGATGTTGGCATCAAGTTATACTATGTGTATTGTATTGTTTCAAGCAATGCACATGTCAAACTGGCACCATATGGAACTTATTTCCTGAAATCAATGAATTGGAAATATTCTATTTTAATACATGGAAATTATTCCAGAGAGAATATATATATATATATATATATATATATATATATATATAATATATGGAAATATTCTGGATAACTGGTTCTATACTGTAATAAATTCTTTGCATCCAATATTCTACAGAATGCATGTTTTAGTGCACTTCATAAATGCATAAGAGTTTCATTATGCTTAAAATTATGTAACATTAAAATGCATTTGAAACTTTTCTCCCACTGACCATAATGTAACATAATTGTTGACTGTCCCTATAAGCAAAGTATAAATGCTAAACACTTCACTTTCAATAGCGATCATGCTATAATAAACATCAATAACATGAAAAATACAAGGCAATCCAAGTATATTTAGGAGAGTTAGAGTTTGGCCAGGCAAACTGAAGTCTGTTTTCAACTATGTGGGAAAGTTAAAAACTGCTACATATTTTTTCATCTGAATGAGAATACCTGCAATTTATTTTGTTATGAATACAAATGACCTGTTGATTGTATTAGAAAGTAGCCACTTTCAATTCGGGATCAGCTTTAAACAAGTGCAATGATGCAGTGTCTTCCAAAGATATGTCTTAAAATTTTAATTTTAGGATGAGAATTGCTTGGTTAGTAAAATTATGATAGTCTCAATATTATTAATTATTTACTGAAACTTACTAACAGATTTAAAACTTAGGGGGAGAGGCCAGGAAGCAAGTCATTCAATAAAAATATTAATCAAAAACTAGTAAATGATCCTGCCAAGCCACAAACCTAAAACGCCAGTCATAACTAGTTGGATGTGCCAATCCCAAAACTTTCTTCTATCTTATACATCTTAATATTTCAAAACCTAGTTACACATGTTAATACTTCAATATTATTAGTTCAATACTATACCAACTTTGATTTTCATCTTAAATTTCTGCTCAAGTCAATTAAACGGACTAAAAACGAGTTAATCTATATCATGATATTTGTTAAAATTATTAATTTTTCCTTATTCTGTCGTTATCAGCTGTTTGTGAATTGCCGGCATAGCAGGAAGCGAGTTCCCGCCGCTGCATGAGCCGCCGATGCACAATAGAACTAAGAAAAATCAAGAAAAGTATACAAAAATCGCTAGCACGGAGCCCCTTTACCGCGCAATATTTCCAAATTCAAGGAGAACCTGTTGGCCAAAGCCAAAAACAAGCACAAACATTTTGGTTCAATTGTATGCATAATTTTATACGCTGTTCGATGGTACAATAATGAAAATGGCACAGAGATCGGAATTATAGCGCCCCCTTCTTTCGGAATTTTTTCAAGTTCAGGGAGGACTTGCTTGCCATAGCCAGAAACATGCACAAAAAATTTGGTTCAATTATATGGATAACATCATACACTTTTCGATGGTACAATAATGAAAATGGTACAGACATCGCAATTATAGTGCCCCCTTCCGGCAGAATTTTTCCAAATTCAGGGAGGACCTTCGTGACATGACCAAAAATAAACACATAAAATTTGGTTCAATTCTATGCATAACTTCATACACTTTTCGGCGGTACAATATTCAAAATGGCACAAAAATTGTACAAAAATCGCTATTACAGCGCCCTCTACGAGCGATTTTTTTACAAATTAAGGGAGGACTTCCTTGCCATAGCCAAGAATTTTTTTTGGTTCAATTCTATGCATAACTTCATACACTTTTCGATGGTGCAATATTCAAAATCACACAAAAATCGCTATTACAGCGCCCCCTAACGGCGAATTTTTTGCAAATTCATGGAGGACCTGCTTGCCATATCCAAAAACTTAAAATAAAAATTTGGTTTAATTCTATGCATAACTTCATACACTTTTGGACGGTACAATATTCAAAATCGCACAAAAATCGCTATTACAGCGCCACCTACCGGCGAATTTTTTCCAAATTCAGGGAGGGCTTGCTTGCCATAGCCAAAAACTTAAAATAAAAATTTGGTTTAATTCTATGCATAACTCCAAACACTTTTGGACGGTACAATATTCAAAATCGCACAAAAATCGCAATTACAGCGCCCCCTACCGGCGAAGTTTTTCCAAATTCAGGGAGGACCTGCTTGCCATAGCCAAAAACTTAAAATAAAAATTTGGTTCAATTCTATGCATAACTTCATACACTTTTCGACGTACAATATTCAAAATCGCACAAAAAACGCATTTACAGCGTCCCCTACCGGCGAATTTTTTCCAAATTCAGGGAGGACCTGCTTGTCATATCCAAAAACTTAAAATAAAAATTTGGTTCAATTCTATGCATAACTTCATACACTTTTCGATGTACAATATTCAAAATCGCACAAAAAACGTATTTACAGCGTCCCCTACCGGCGAATTTTTTCCAAATTCAGGGAGGACCTGCTTGTCATATCCAAAAACTTAAAATAAAAATTTGGTTCAATTCTATGCATAACTTCATACACTTTTCGATGTACAATATTCAAAATCGCACAAAAAACGTATTTACAGCGTCCCCTACCGGCGAATTTTTTCCAAATTCAGGGAGGACCTGCTTGTCATATCCAAAAACTTAAACTAAAAATTTGGTTCAATTCTATGCATAACTCCATACACTTTTGGATGGTACAATATTCAAAATCGCACAAAAATTGTTATATCAGCGCCCCCTACCGGCGATTTTTTTCCAAATTCCGGGAGGACCTGCTTGCCATAGCCAAAAACTTATAATAAAATTTTGGTTTAATTCTATACATAACTTCATACACTTTTTGATGGTACAATGGCGACAGACAGACGGACGGACGGACAGACGGACACACAGACAGACAGACATTTTCTATAAACATGTTTTTTGGAATCTCTGACCCCTAAAACATGCAAATCCGTCGAAAACCGGAAGTCGAAAAAAATTTCGATTACAATACTTTCTTCTATTAAAGATAGAAGAAAGTAAAAAGAAGCGATATAGAAGTGTAGGACTCTGAGTGCCATGTAAAAATTATCACTACTCAATGTTTCCAAAGGACCGAGTGAGGTACAGTATATGAAAACTGCTTGGCGACCTGCAGGCTTTTATAATGTTTGTTCTTCCTGCACTTACATATGACTATTTGTTTAACAATTTTCTTATATTACTAATCCCATTAAACTGAAAAGTTGAAGCTTGTGGTGTTTACATGCCCATTCTTATTTAACATCATGTGATCGATTTGTTCATTTTATTTACCATTATTTGAACGAGAAAGACCACTTTTAGGAAAAGGATTTTCTAAGTAAACATGTAATAAATATTTTGAGTGTAAAATAATAAAAAATAATGATATGAATATTACTAACAATGCACCTAATAATAGATGTTAACTGAACTAAGATATAGTGCAGTAAAACCTATGTAAACAGAATTGCACATGACAGGGGAAAAATCTGTTCTGCTAAGTCTTCTGTTACAATAGTATTATATAATATTCCTTATGTTCGAAGCACGACACTTTACGTTTAAGAAATAACTGTCATAAACAGGATCCATCTTACAAATTTCCACTTTAATTTTGAAGCAGTATTATTAAACATATTTATGTAATTAAAAATTATGTTAAAAATATTGAAAAGTATAATTGTAATAATAGATGATTACCACAATTACATACTATTTCCTCATTGTCTTACAAATCTTTCTGATTTATTACAGATCTTCCTCATACAAATATTTATAAGAGTGATATAATGAGAATTTAAAAATAATTTTTTCGACTTTCACAATACAATTTTTCAAAATTGGTATAGGTACTGCATATATTAAATATATGCCTGCAAGTCGCCAAGCAGTTTTCACATATTGTACCTCACTTCGAGTCCTTTAGAAACATTATGAGTAGTGATAAGATTTTTGCACGGCACTCCGAGTATGTACTTCTATATCGCTTCTTTTTATGTGATATCACTTCTTTTTATGACTGGCGTTTTAGGTTTGTGGCTTGGCAGGATCATTTACAATGAGTTGTTTTTGATTAGATACTCCTTTTTGTAAGGTATTTCATTTGCATTATACATATTCCATTTTAATACAGAAAAGAAAAGATAAACGGAAGATGATAGAACTAAAAAAATAATTTAATAGTGATGCTATAAACTTTTCAAAATTTTAATATGTCTAGTAAGACAATGTTGGACTTTTTAAAAATAATTCAAAACCATTTTATCGATCCTTACAAATCTCAGAAGAGGTCCTTTATTTTTTAGAAATGATAAAATGTGTCAAACTAACCAGTAATATTTTTTCCTGTTATTCTATAAGCTATACGGTGATTCATGAACTCAGTAAGGATTTTATCCTAATAACTTTTGAAAAACTGCCTTAACATTTTCAAAATTCATATCATTTTACACAAAATATGTAAAGACTTGTTGGACTTTCTGTATTTTCAATGCATGTACTTTCTAAATTCCTAACTGTTTTTTACGTGTCTAACCAAACATACTAAGTCGAATGCTTTCCAAGTATTTTCTTATATTTCGGATAATTCATATGATAAATTATAATTCATTTTAATAAAAGTTCAGAATTCGATATTTCATCATTCTGAAATGTTTTTCCCTAATTTTGGTCATATTTGTAAATTTTTAAGTAGCTCAATTATCTGATTAAAAATTGACTAAAAGGCATATTGATAGCACGTTACTATGTGTCTAACATTTATGGCATATTGATAGCATTCTTTAATTACCAAGTCCAAAATAACAGAGTCTATTAATTTAATAAATCCCCTTATTAATCTTAAACGAAAAATTCCAATAAAACTGCCAAAAATGTATTTGATATAAAATGATTGTAAAAAAATAAACAAAAATTATGTAATAAAAAACCAGACTGACTGTATTACCCTTGTAAAATGATTTAAATTAAATAAATTCAGGCCTAGGATTGCTGAATCACTCTTGAAAAAGAGAGAAAAGAGACTAAAAGAGACTACAAAGTAAAAAAAGAAACTAAAATGAGACCAAATAAAATACACACCTTTTCTCTTCACATATGTTTTGGATACACAGACAAACGCAATAAGTTTTAACACCATCTGCATAATGCATTTTCAATGCATGTGTACAGTTACGAACAAATTACAAATTTCATCAATTGGTCGTGGAAAAATATCATGAATCTCGACAATCTGTCATGGGGGAAAATATAAGGAAATACATCAACTGATCTTGGGGGGGGGGATCGCAAAATTCACCAAATGATTTCGCAGAAAAATCACGAAATTTAGCAAATGATTTCGGGAAAAAAAACTACGAAATTTGTCAAATGTTCTCGTAGAAAAAATAGTGCATCAAATTGTCTCAGAAAACAAATCACGAAATTTGTCGCATGATGTCGGGAAAAAAAAAAACTTTTAATTAGTCAAATGTTCTAGGGATAAAAATAATGAAATTCGTCAAATGGCCTTAAAAAAATCGCGATATTAGTCAAATGGGTCTCTAAGGGAAAATCGTGAAATTCGTCAAATTGTCTTGGGATAATATTGTAAAATTCGGCAAATAGCCTAAAAAAATTGCAAGATTCGTCAAATGGGTCTCGGAGGAAGAGAGGAATCGCGAAATTCATCAAAAAATTTCCTTTACCGAATCTCATTTTCTGAAATTCGCAATTTTTTCTGCGATCGTTTGCCGAAATTGCTCAAAATAATCCGTGAATTGAACTAATTTTTCCCTTCATTATATTTCGTTAAAAGATGAAAATTTGCCCTTTGTCCATCCCCCCCCCCCCCCCCCCCCCAAAAAAAAATAAATAAATACAGAAAAGACGCCAAATACTTGAAATACTTACACCTAAAGCAGTATGTTCGTCAAATTACATGGGTGTTCTGGCAGCTGTGCTGCCCAGTACTTTTTCGTTTTAGAAATGGAAATTATAAATCCTTTTTATCTAAAAGTAAGTAAAAATCATGAATTTAAGCCTAAAATTTCCTAAAATTCTCTGGCCAAAAGACTATTTCTTAAAACAAGAGAAAATGCCCTTCAATTTACTGGGATATTCCCACATTCTCGGGACGGGCTCGCGCCTGTAAATGTCAGTCCATGCAGGCCTCTACTACAGTCCTGCATCATGTCGGGTTATCGTTTTTACCTGCACTTGGGTCTGGTCGGGTTGAAGAAACATTTTTGTCGGATTTGGGTCAGGATGACTTATGCTTTTTCGCTGCGGGTTGAGTTGACTTTCATTGTTTCGGGTTCGGTCTTAACTCTTGTGGGTCGGGTTCTGGTTGACTCAGTAATTAAAAAGAATGTTCAAAATATTTCTCAGGTTAAAAATCTAAGCACAATAAGACCTCCATAATCGCACACTGCCGAAAAACGGACATATCTATTTAGTGCACTTTTTCAATTCCTAACACTTAAATATTTGTACACTTATACCTCTTTGAATAGTGGGTACCTCACAATCTGCACACATGTAACGTGTAGGTGTTCATAAACTATCACAAGTACGATGCATGTGTTATTGTGTGTATTAAAATCGAAAAGTTGGTAATATTTTTCATATTTTGAGAGAAAAAATAGCCCTTATTTTTCATGTAGTAAATTGAATATATACTCATTCATATACAAGTACGTATTTTTTTCTCATCGGATACATACAGATGATCAAACTTTATGAAAATCCTGGCAACCTGAGTTGCAGAAAGCCTATCAACCGTATAAATTATTGTAGTGTGAACTGAATGCTGCCAGGAATGTCCGAATTTTTGGGGATCCCGAGACCGGTACCGTACCCAAATTACATCAAAATTTACGAGTTTAAAATTGTATTCCTTAGACCAGACAATTCAACAACAAGTCGGCCACAACAAGTCATCACAACAGTCGGATGTTGCCAAAAATCTTATATTTTGTCTAGAACTTGTGTGCATTTAGGTTCAACGTTTATTCGATTGACCACAATCTTTAAGGGCCTATACAAAAAAAGATTCAAAAAGATATAACACATGCGAAAATCCATCTGCTTATTTAAACCTTTTATAAATGAATGGGTAAACAAAGAGTGTTTTTTTATATTATTGTTAAAATTAATATAGTATCCAGCTAAAAACTGTTGTTCACCCGGCCCGTTATAAAAGATAAACACCATGCATCTCTGGTTGAAAAAGCAAACATACCATGCTGCAACGGTGTGCCTGTTTTTTTTTTTTTTTTTTTTTTTTGCATTTTTTGCATTTTTTGCCCAAGGGTTTTTTATATAAAAACATGTTCGACCCTTTATTTAAAAAACGCAAAAAAGAAGAAATAATGCTTTCTCTCTACTAATATGTGAGGAACACTACCAGAACATTACACATGGGAGAAAAATTCTCATCTGATATGGCCCAGAAAGAATAAAATACAATCAGGCCTGGCCCGAACCCTTAGAAAAAATGAAAGACCCTGGAAAAATAAAATTTCTACCCGTCCCAACTTTTCAAAAAATAAAATTTAGTCCCTACCCGACCCGAGACTTCAGATAAAAATTAAGCCCTCACCGAGTTCAATGAACGAAAATTTCATCGAACTGAGGCTTCGAGACAGGACCGGGCTCGTGGACACTTCTAATATATTACAAATTTGGCCCAGAGTGCTGCATCGGGTTGGGTTACCCACTTTTACCTGCACCTGGCGGCACTATATTTTTTCATTGCGGATGAGGTTGACTTTCATTGTTTCGGGTCGGGTCAGTTTCAGGTTGGGTTTTAACTCTTGCGGGTCGGGTTCAAGTTGACCCAATTTTTCAAAATAATCTGCAAGATTTTTTTCAGGTTAAAAATCTATATACAATAAGATTTCCCCAATGGATGCTCCCAAAATGTGGACACACCTATTTAGCGAACACTTTTTCAATTCCTAACACTCATTATGCATACTCTTATACCTTTGAATAGTCTTCCCTTCCGATGCTACACTTTCAATGACTACATTTCTTTTATATATATATACACACACACACACACAGGGTGTCCCAAAAAGGACTGACTGATTTTAAAATTCAATAACTTCCAAACGGTGACATATTAAAAAAATTCTTGCAGGAGAGTTATGCATAAAGTCAAAAGTTTTATTAGTGATTTTCGATTTTAGTTCGAATTACAATAGATGGCGCTGTAAGCAATAGTCGCTAAATACAGGCTCGATTTTTGGTCCTTTCTGTTGTTCCATGCAGAAAAAGGAGATGGAAATGTATTGTCCGGGCCACGAAGTACCAAAAATTGAGCCTGAATTTAGCCTCTATTGATCGCAGTGCCATCTATTGTTTGCAATTCAAACTAAAATCACTGTAAAAAAACTTTTGACTTTATGCACAACCCTCCTGCAAGAATTTTTTAAATATCTGTCACCGTTTGGAAGTTATTGAATTTTAAAATCAGTCAGTCTTTTTGGGACACCCGGTATATATATATATGTGTGTTTTAGCAATCTTTTAAATATATATATCATGTAGTAAATTGAATATATGATGTGTACTCATACTGGTATATTCATTCATATTCAAATACATATTTCCCCAAAACCAAACTTGCAATAAACTTACATATGATCAGCAAGAATTATTCTAGCGTGAACCTGACCAGCAGGAAGAAAGTCATACAGACGCGAAAAGAGAAAATTAAGGACAACCCGACCCGATGCAGGATGCTATTCAACAATGTGTCTGCTATTCAGAGGTTTTACTTATTCGAATATTAAAGCATACAGATTTGTCCATTTTTCAAAAACATTTTTATGCTTTCCCTTTCATTTCGAGTTCGGGTTTTGGTGTGGGTTAAAATATTTTGGGTTCGGGTGGAGTGCGGATTGAAATATGTCAGGTTCGGGTCGGGTTGCAGGTTTCCAAAAATTATTTGGGCAAGTTCGGGTCGGGTTGTGGATCGAGAAATTTATTTTGGCAAGTTCGGAGTAGCGGGTATTATGATAATTCTTTTAGCTCGCATGCAAATATAATTAGAGATATACATATTACGTAGGCCACGCTGCAAGATAGGAATAAATTATATTACGTACGCCACACTCAGTATAGGAAAAAATTACTTTTAACTGGTATAAATCAAAAACTAATATTTCTGCATGAAACTTTCAAAGGTTTAAACTACTCATAAAAACAATTCAGATGACGTAAAACGCATAAAAATCCAATAATTACACATGGCTGTAGCCCTGTCAACAGATTTTGGTCAGAACAAGAATTTAAAAAGTGCAAAAAACAGCACTATTAAAATAGCATTTACTGAAAACCTATTCGCCGGATTCCACTTTACTTTTCTGAGTCATGTGGCATGCCCCATTCCGTAGAAACAAGAATTTCGTTTCTATCATAAATAGAACACGACATATAGATGTGTCAAAAACCAGTTTTGGTCAGTCCAGAAAATATAAACTAGACAGAGTACTAAAAAAATTTTGCAAAATCGTTCAGCATCAATTGGAGGAAATTCCTTTCATTTATGGTTCATTGCACTGTTGTTTCTTTTGCTTGGCAAGAAACTCTGTCGAGTTTTTATGATTTTCCTTATAGGAGAGTAGTATACAATTAGAAACTCTGTTAACACAACCAACTGCCCAAAAATGTTCAGTCTTACCTGTTAAATATTCAACAAACACATGCACAGATATTTCTCTAAATATGAATATTTTATAAACTTATTTGTGGAACATTTGTAATGGTTTAAGAAATTGCTTGTTAAAAAAATCCAACAAATCCACTGATAGAAGATCTATCAGCTTATCACATATGATATATATATTAGTGATGGGCGATAACGAGATGTTTTTCTCGATTGTCTCGATTGTATGGACATCTCTATATTTTTCGATTGTGTAATTTTTTTCTCGATGACTCCAGTTTGCCAATTGCTTTGATACATCATATATTATATATTATATACGTCATACATTTATCAAGAATCGTCTGCGGGTGAACTGGAATGAGTCTGTTAATAAAGACAAGGTTACGTCACCCGCTAGTGGGCCCCTCCTTTAATCGGGCCCCTAAGTTATACGTAATCTTGTAATATGAAATCACGAACAGAATACCCGCTATATACGACACCGTATAGCAGACGTGGTGTGCACGCACTACAAAATCTTGTAAAAAAATATAATCTCGAAACGAACGAACCTCGGACCAGATCTCTTGGGGGAGGGGTCAAAGTGAGCGGAAGGGCAAAGTAGCTGCATAATATGAATAAGCCGTCACAGGTCTTCAGGCCTTTCGAACCATATGTCACACGACGGGTCTGGATCTGAATTTATAAAAATGCCCTTCCCGGGGGGGCAAAGTGGGGGGAGGGGTGCGGGAGGTGAATAACATGAGTAAGTGGTCATAGGCCTTTCCAACAATATGTCACATGAGAGGTCTCTGCTAAATTTAGAAAAGTGTCCCCCGTGGGGGAAAAGTGGGGGGGGGGCGATTACCGGAGGTGTATAACATCAATAAGTAGTCACAGACCTTTCCAACGATATCTCACATGTGGGGTCTTGGCTAAATTTGTAAAAGTGTCTCCCCGGAAGTGGGGGGACGGACACCGGAGGAGCATAACATCAATAAGTACTCACAGACCTTTCCAACGATATCTCACATGTGGGGTCTTGGCTAAATTTGGAAAAGTGTCTCCCGGGGGGGGCAAAGTTGGGGGGACAGACACCGGAGAAGCATAACATCAATAAGTAGTCACAGACCTTTCCAAAGATATCTCACATGAAGTGTCTTGGCTAAATTTGGAAAAATGTCCCCCGGGGGGGGGGGGGGCAAAGTGGGAGGGGCTGTCACTGGAGCTGCTTAACATCAATAAGTCACAGACCTCTCCAACGATATCTCACATGAGGGGTCTTGGCTAAATTTAGAAAAGTGCCCCCCGTGGGGGCAAAGTTGGGGGGACGGACACCATAGGTGCACAACATCAATGAATAGTCAAAGACCTTTCCAACGATATCTCACATGAAGGGTCTTGGCTAAATTTGGAAAAATGTCCCCCGGGGGGGCAAAGTGGGGGGGGAGGCTGTCACTGGAGGTGCTTAACATCAATAAGTAGTCACAGACCTTTCCAACGATATCTCACATGAGTGGTCTTGGCTAAATTTAGAAAAGTGCCCCCCCCCGGGGGGGGGGGGAAAGTGGGGGGGACGGACACCATAGGTGCATAACATCAATGAATAGTCACAGACCTTTCCAACGATATCTCACATGAAGGGTCTTGGCTAAATTTGGAAAAATGTCCCCCGGGGGGCAATGTGGGGGGCGGGTCTGTCACCGGAGGTGCATAACATCAATAAGTAGTCACAGACCTTTAAAATGATATCTCACAAGACGGGTCTTGGCTAAATTTGGAAAAGTGTCCCCCGGGGGGGCAAAGTGGTTGGACGGCCACCGGAAGTGCATAACATCAATAAGTAGTCACAAATCTTTCCAACGATATGTTACATGAAGGGTCTTGGCTAAATTTAGAAAAGTGTCCTGAAATTTCATATATTATACATAATATTTATCGGAGGGTTCCATAAAAAAATCCGATCTAAAATGATAAAAACGGAAAAAACTAACCCCCACAGTGGGGGCCAAATTGGGGAGAGGAGGAAGAAAGTCTCATAATATGAAAGAGTCATCCGAGAGCTTTCAGATAACATATTACATGACGGGTCCAAAAAAGTTTGAAAATTGCTCCCCCTCTCTCCCCCCTTTGGGCCAACTCTTTCGCCCCGGAATTTACGCAGCCCCCACTTTAAAATTTTTATGTTCAATGAATAATATTTATTGGAAGACTGCATAAAAAACCTACATCTAAAATGATATTTAAATTTATTATAGAAATCGGCAAGGGTTTTAAAAATTTGTTCCCCCCCCCCGAATTTCACCTTCGGGGGAAGAAAGGTTCATAATATGAAAGAGTTGTCAAAGGGCTTTTCGATTATATGTCACAGGAAGAGTTCGGTAATTTTTTTTTTTTTAATTGCGCCCCACCCACTCTCACGTCCTCGGAACTCACCCGACCCACCTTCCTCTTTGAAATTTTTATATTTAATAAATAAAATATTTATCGGAGGGCTCCAAGTATGTGACAGCTTGGTAGGGCTAAAATAAGAAAAACATTGAAAATTAAAGCTTCATTTCATAGTTCACTGTCATGCCTATTTCTTTCTCCAGCTTGCCCCTCGATATCTCTTCTCGGCCCTTCTTGGCTGAGCGTGAAATGACAATCATCGAGAGTAACATTTCGGAGAAAGGACGAAAACTGATTTCTCATTCTCGACAATGTCATATGAAATGTTGAACAGAGACCGAGAGCGAGGAACGAGAAGTGACGAAGGAAGCAATCGGTGAGATATCTCGAAGTAAGTGAAAGGTTTGCCCTCGAGCAGAATGTCTCCTCGAGATAAACGAGCAGTTTGCGTCCAGAAAATAGATCTCGAAGTGCGAGAGCTCTCTCTCGCACTTCGAGAGAAAGGAAGCTTTCAGAAGAGTCAAACTTACCGCGCTTCTGGTGTAAGTCATGATTTCCCAAAGGAGTACATGTTTTTTTCCATTCGCTTTTGTTATTAACCGATATGGGTTAGGAGGCATAGTGGTTTAAGTTATCAGTTCGAGTTTTTGTTGATATAGAAGTTTTCTATTGAATTTGGCGCCAGTTTGTCTTTGATTTTCAATGTTTCTCTTATTTTAGCCCTCCTAAGCTGTCCCATATCTCTTAATATTAGAATGCTATTGTTAAAACAAAACTGCACTGCAAAATATGTGTTTTCAAGATTTTAAGTGTCGCCTCAGGGAAGAGGATTTTTCAAAATTTTACCCCACTCATGTAATATTAAAATAAGGGTAATTTCATAACCTTTCTAAATCTACCTTTCTTTTGTCAATCCACTGTTAATTTTAGACCCCTGGGCTTAAAATGCTCTAAAGGAATATACTTAGCGGTGGTTTTTTTCTTACTCTGGTACGGTATCTTTCACTCATAGGAAAATTATAAGACTAACATCAAATTGCGTCTAAAATCGAATAAAAAATATGGACATGTGTTTCTTAATTTTAACTCCCTTCTTCGCCTCAAGAGGGCGCTTTAAAGTTTTGTTTCTTCAAACCTTTAGTATACTGTTTGTCCAAAAATTATAAAATTCACAAAATAAAGTGTTTTCACTGTTCCCTATCTTCTCGTATCAATTTTATTTTTACTACCACCAGGGGACGCCGCCCAGTGAAACATTTTACTTTTACCCTCAGGCTATTGGTATTTTTCATCTGTTTTTCATAATATTTTGTCTCATTATTTTTCTTCCTTGTAGATACTATTCTCTAAGTTCTTGACCCATTCTGACCATTTGGGCACTTATTCTGGACCAGCTGTGGCCCATCGGGCCCCTCTTCATTTGTCTGGCTCTAATCACACGCTTCACTTGTTCTTTTACCATTTATTCATTTTCTTCAATTTTTTTCTTATTCAATGGTTCTTTTTTTTTTTTTTTTTTTACCATTCTCAACTTCCCCTAGTCCTCTCTTACATCAAGTTAACTTCCATCCTTGGTCTGCCCTACTGTCAATTTGGGGCCTAATGCCCCTTCGGGGGGGGGGGGGTGTCTTCTACCTTTTCCAGGCCCATCATCTAATACCACGTTGGTAAGGATTGGAAGATTAAAATTATCCGAAATACCAAAAATGAAGTCCATTGAAGTTTCATTTTAGTTATAGAATTCCCTATTAGCGATATATTTGTCTGTTTACCTTTCTATTTTTCGATAACACTCCTTTGTTTTCGATAAACGGAGAAATTCAACAGCATTAGACTCACTTTAGACATTTAGGGACCTTTAACTTGTATCAAACCTTTTACCTTTATCGAAAAGAGGGAAATGCTACTCGATTCTAGCTAATGCGCCTAAAATAAAAAATAAGTTTATAAGTGTGTCAGAAAATAGCGCCTTTGGATTTCGATACAGACTTAAAGAGTCATGTTGGAATCACTAGGCACTGGAAAACAGTTTCCGTGTTAGACAGGTTCCCTCTTAGCAGGTATCTTTATCGTACTATCCTTACGTTTTTCGAAAGCAACTTTTGTTTTCGATCAATGGGGAAATTCCAGAGCATTTGACATTTAGGGGAACTTTAAACTGTATCAAACTTTTTGAGTTATCGAAAGAGTGGAAAGCTTATTTGATTCATCAAATGCGCCATAGTTACGCGATTTGGACATTGCAGTTTCATAAAGAAGAAAGAGGAATTTATTCCAAAGCCAAATTTATAAAAAGACAATAAAATCTTAAAACATTTAAATAATGTTTTAAAGATAGATAAATGAGTTGAAAGTATTTTCTTAATGTATTTAACGTCCCAATCGATCGTTATCTTTTAAGAAACATGTTTCTTGACAGCATATTGGATCTTATATTTGAAATAAAGAATTTTGAATATTTCTGAGGGGCGGTGTTCATTTTGCTGGCATCTGGACCTACGCATATGAAAAAATATTTGATAAGTTATGCAAAATTCAAAATACATATTACTATGCTCATACAATGTGAATTTTACAGCGTTTAAAACAAATATTAGTAAGTATGCACATTTCATGAAATAAATTTATATAGAACATAATTAGTTATTAATCCTTTAGAGTTTATTGGATTGTATTAAAATCTAGTACGGCACATAAAATTCGAAGGATAAATACTATAGCGAAGATGGTGTAATATTAAAGTTGATTTGAAGTTTTGAAAGAACGCATTTTCAATAACAATTTAATTATTAAAACCGCTAGTGCAGAGAAGGAGGTAGGTTTAGGGATATTAATATCGCTTTTAGAACGCTCTAAAACTATTAAGATATATACAAAACCCGTTATATTAACATGATTAACAGATTTTTGAAGACTTCATAAGGGCTGTACTTATATAACAGTATCAACTTTTTGATAATTTTGGACCCCCTCCCCGGCAATGATATCGTTATCAATGTCTAAAAATTCTTTTGATTTTTGGAGTGATATACAAGTATGGTTACATTTATTTTTCTCATACTTTATTGATTCACATTGAAGTCAAAATATCATTTTACATATGAAATAACTTTATATCAAATTAAATAACACTTAAAAAAATAGTTACTATTTAAAAGAATTTAATAATAGCTTTTTTCGCATAATGCGTTCAACAATAATGTCTTCTTGCACTTGACCCCGCACGGTGTGTGTGTGTGTTGGGGGGGGGGGGGGGGGCAAACAGTACTTCTTATCAACGAAGCAGACGGACAAAATTCTTTCTCTTTTACTTACTATTAAACACAAAATATAATTTCAAACGTACTTCGCATGCGGTTTCTCTAACAGCGGATTATATATGCATACATATATTACAGAAGAATAGGAATGCCAAACGTTGGGGTATACCATATTTTGGAATTAAATAATTTTATAATCATTTAAAGATTTTAATAATAACTTTGTATTCTCATAAATATAGATAACAGACTAAAAAAAGATATCATATAATTTTGATGTAATGACCAAGTTACAAATAAAAAATGTAAATTCTGGTTGGGTAAAAAATGATATCGATATCAAAAGACAAATCCCCCCTCCCCCTAGCGATATCTTACGATATCATGTGCCAGACGTCCCCCCCTCCCCTCTCCTCTAAAATGATACTTTATATATGCACAGCCCTATATTAGGAGCCCCTCCATCAATTGAAAATTGAATGAAAGACAATAACAGCAAATTAAATTATTGCTTTTATTTTTTCCACCTCCTTTCTATTAACTTTAAATGAAGATTATAGAAGATAAAGTCATCGAGCATCTAAATGTTAAATTTACATTGATTGCTTAAGTTTTTATTGCACCCGTTTTCAGTTCCCATGTATTTACTGTAAAAACTGCTTCATATGCATGTAAAAGCAATGATTTTTTAGTGTTATTATTTTAGGAGTAGTGATGATTCAAAAGATCCCAGCTGCGCCGTTGCAAGAAACAACAACAAACAATATATCTGTTTGCACGTTCTGTGTTAAAATCTGTAGTTAGCGGTGGGTGAATAAGAAATGCGTCGTATCCCATAGATAAGGAGACGTCATCATTAAACTCGTTAACTTCAAATGTGAAACCTCAAAAAAGCAGAACGTAATGAAGAATTTATCGAGTCATTTCGTAGTAGTTTAATACTTTTTTGAAAAAGAAAATGGGACGTTGCTTTAAAAAATCTATAGTTTGGGAATTTAATAAAAACTATGAAAACGATAAAGTTATATCAGTGCAATGCATGAAATGTAATGCAATTTTAAGGTATTTTGGAAATACAACAAATTTGAAGGATCATCTAAAAAGGAAACATCCTGTTCAATTATCAGAGGTTGAAGCACAACAGAATCCCACAAAAAATACTGATAGTGATGAATTTTTGAATTCGGGAGTATGTAAACAAAATACAAGTACTTCAAAAATCAGCAAACACACAATTGCAACAGAAAACGTTTCTGCTTTTCCTGCAAAAAAATTTAAGCAAATGCGTTTGTATGGCGCAGCCCGAAAATCGGGACCTTCTAGAGAAGAATGCCATGAATTTGAAAAAGATTTAGTGTACATGATTGCCGTTGATTGCCAACCTCTTTCTATAGTAGAAAATCACGGTTTTATTTTTTTTATGAAAAAATATGTGCCTCATTTCAAGATCCCATCTCGTAAATTAATCTCAGAGCATGTATTACATGAAGTATATCAGTCATTAAGTTCTGAACTTAAAAACATGCTTAATTCCACCGAACATTTATCCATAACTACTGACATGTGGTCATCTGATAGCAATAGATCTTTTTTAACTGTCACTGCGCATTTTATTTCTGATTTTAAAATGCATTCTCCAGTTTTATCTACGGAAGAAATTGAAAGTGATCATTCAGCTGTAAGCATTTCACAAGCGACAACATCTTAAATAAATGGCAAATCAATGAGAAAGTTTTTACGGTTGTAACAGATAATGCTGCTAACATGAAGAAAGCTGTAACTCTTGAAACTGCACTCTGAGCGTGCACTCTTGAAATATACTAAAAACACAGATTTTTTTTTTTTTTTACTATAGTATAGCCCAAAATTTAATTTAATAAAATTTAAAATATCATAACTCAGTAAGCTTGAACATACATGAAAGCATTTTTTTTTCTTTTTTTGCTTATTAGAGGTGCACGGAGTAAAAAAAAATCTAACTATAACTTACACCTATAAAAGTTGAACCGTGCAAAAATTTTAATTTTGTATTTTAATACGTATGCAGCAAATTGTAAAACCATATCTAAATTTATACTTGAAATTGAATGAGTTCTTGATTTGAATATTTTTTTAAATTGGATGTATGTTTCTGCCATCAGAGGTTTGAGAGATAATCACTATAACCTCCGATTTGAATCAGCTAGTATCACAGTATAGTACCACAGATACAGAGTTCTAAGTATAGTAAAAATGCATTATACACCATCAAAACGGTTTACAATATCAAGCCGTTTATCGCTCAAATCATTCGACCCAAACAAGACAAGTACGAGGAGATTCATTGGACAGGGTAAGGTTTTCAAAATGAGCCGTAAGTGTTTGGGCCGAATTGTAACCGGTTTTAGGGTTGCATTTTTGGCTTCAAGCAAAAGCAGCACATTTCATCAACATTAGTCTTAGTGCTCTGACCCTAGTATACTAGAGTCCTGCATCGGGACGAGCAACCCGATGTTACCCACACTCGACTACACGGGTCGGGTCAGAAGGTCAAGCTATTTCCTCTTTTTCACTGAGAGGCTACTTCAGTCAAGCGAAAAGACAAGACCCGCTTGCTAATACTAATCCTATGGAAGAAATTTATAAAGATATCTCGTTTGCATTTCAATATTTTTTAATTTTTTTTTTTTTTTGGCATTGTATAGCTGAGATCGATCTGTACAAAGGATATTTTTTTACTTTTTCGATTTTGTTTAAAAGGTATTTTTTAATGAGGACACTTTTATTTTCGAAACCGGTTTCGAAAGCGAAAGCATCCCCTTATAGAAAAAATCTGCAATCAAAATCGAAAAAGTAAAAAAAACGGCCTTTGTACAGATTGACCTCAGCTATTCAATGCAAAGAAAATCCTTTAAAAATGTTGAAATTCAAATGAGATATCTTTATAAATTTCTTCCATGGGATTAGAATTAGTGAGCCGACTGAAGTAACCCCTTAAGCCTAAATCACGAGCAAATAATTGCGATAGCAGAATTATCGAGAAAACCCTATCACTACTATGAAATTTTCGGCCAAAATAATAGCTAAGTTTTCCAACAACTGTTTTTAGCTTCTCTCGTTATAATCGATTGTAAAACATCTCGATTGTAGATTCTAGGAATTAATCGATCGCTGTATCGATTGTGATTTTTTACGATGTCGATTTTTCTCGATTGTCGAATTCTCGAGAATCGCCCATCACTAATATATATACTTAATTTTCCTTTGCAAGCAAAATGCTTGTCAAATAGCTAACAAATATTCATTTTACTAATGCCTAGAAATATTTTAAAAGTTCACATCAATGAAAAGGGATTGAGGAGGATTTTTTAAATTTAGCTTTCTAAACTTTTTTGTGATTGATAAATAATTACAAAATACTGAATATTACTGTTTCAAGCTAAATTGCCTAATTAGCTTACAGAAATATTAAATTTTATGATTACTCTAGCCTATATAAAACATACTTTGAAATAACAAGAACATTTTGAATACAGATTTTTCTTTCATATACAACCAGAACCAAAAATTTATACTATAATCTGTGTTCAACATAAAAGTACTCAGAATGTCAAAAGGTTTACGAAAAACTCAGTACTTTTTCTTACATAACAACACTACAAATTGATACTTCATATCAAAATCTTATCCTTATGGATAATTACCGTTTGGATAATAGGTATAAATACTAATATGATACAAGCTGACTGCACTGCAGATGATTGAATCAAATCCAGCCAGACAAGTTTAAAAAGGAATAATTGCATATTTAAAGTGATAATATAGAACATAACACTGGTGAGATAAAATTTATTAACTCTGGATTACTTTTAGAAATAAACTTTACCAAATTGAAGTCATAAAACATTAACAGGGTTTGTACACATTTCTTTAAATAAAAATGAATTACTTTCAAGGACCAAAACAAAAAAAAAAAAATGTAAGGACCTACAAATTAAATAAACTAATAAATTAAAATAGGCATTTTTAAGTTTCATTTTTGTAAATGGAAGTTTTAAACATTCAAATTGCCAGGAAGTGGGGAATTTCAGCATGTGGCAGTAGAAATTTAGAAAATTTTAAAATAAATACAGCAGTAGAACAAACTAATTGGATGAGCCAATCTCAAAACTTTCTTCTATTCCATACATGTTAATACTTCAAAATTCGCTATCAGAGTACCAAAATTAAATGACAATCTATGCCTAACACAAGGATTCTAAAGATATGAAATTCTATGCATTAGTTCCTGATACGACTATTGCTAAGATAATGCAAATCCTGCAAAATACAGCAATGCAGCGCCACCTGTTGGGTGATTTACACAAAACCTATGTCAACGTCTAACTGAATCTGAAGTTTGATGAAAATCCGTGCAATATTTTTTCAGATAGAGCCATTGCAAAAATCTTGAAAAATCCAGCATAGCAGCACCACCTGTTAGGCAATTTACACCAAAACATAATCAGCACCAATATTTATCAAGGTATACCTGAATCTGAAGTTTGATGAAAATTCATGCATTGGTTCTTGAGATAGAGCTATTGCGAAAATCAAAAAAATGCAGGTACTCTTTAAGTGGGGGCGAGGGGGGGAGCCGGAGCAAAGAAAAAATGCCAATTTCGGGTAGAAAGAAAAATCTTCATGATTATTTATTGCGACAATAAAATGACAAATAGAACAGATTTATTTTATTTTTAATTAAACAGTTTTAAAGAATTTTTAAACTTTGAGTACTGTTTGCGGAGGGACAAAAACAGGGAAGAAAATTTTGAGAAGGTGAGATTAAGATGAAATTTTAATGAAATGAATTGTCGATGAAATTTAGGGCTGATTATTTATTCACTATAAAGTAACAAATAGAGTAGAAAAGTTTTAAAAAATTAAGTTTTAAATGATTTTAAACTTTGGTATTGTGGAGGAATGAGCAAAAAGAAGTGAAATTTGGGAAGGAGGAAAGGAAGGGGGGGGTGGGGGGTTAAGATTTATTTTTAAATCAGAAATTGAAAAAAAATGCAGAAGAGTTTCACCCCTGATTAAGAAATAATACAAGAATAAAATTAAATACTTTTAAGGGCTTTTTGCAGATTTTGCATGAAAATAAGTACTTTTAAGCACCAAAAATTCTATCTGAAAAATGCAAGTACTTTTAAGAACTTTCAAGGACTATACGAACCCCGATTAACATACATAAATATTTAAACTTATCTGTAATGAAAATATACAAGTGTCTTGCAAAAGTCAAGATTTTTCGAACATTGAAACATGAAAAAGGTGTGTATGGGGGTGTGGGGGGAGGAGAACAGGTAATCAAGGGGGGAAAAATTTGTTGTTGTGAGGAGGAAGGTGGGGAAATGGCTAGTAGAACGAAGAAATTAAATTTTGTACTTAAAACTTTATTCTGTAAAGTAATAAAATTAATATTTTAAATATAATATATTGGTAATGAATTGAAAGTTACATATTAGAAAAGTTTAATAAAAATTTAATTACCTCTTTAGGAATGTAAATATATAAAAATTTAGCATTAAGAAAAAACCCTGAAAAATTTAAAAAAAAGTTTTGTAAACCCAAGTTAAAAGTATCTTACCTACTATCAATCCAACTCTACACTCTCTGTTTTTGTGGGCACATGACATCAGTGTACCAGTAGTATCATTAACAACTGCTACAACATCAATATCTACATTCTATTTGGGTAAAAAAGAAAAGATAATGGTGCATTAAATAAATATGTAAATAAAATATGTACTAATGAATGCACTGAAGGGTTCCAATAAAATCAAACTGTACAATAATTATAAAAATAAACCTAATTGTCTAATATTGTATTCAACATAAAACTGCAAAATTTAGTTGGAAAATCTTTCAATTTCAATTTGTCTACATGTTTAAAATTTCAATTTTGATTATTAGTCTTAGGAATGGAAAGACTATTAAAAATTATTTATAATTAGGAATGAATAATAAGTAACAGATTGGCTAAGTTAGTAATTGTATTTTTATTCTTTAATGAGAAAAAAAAATATTTTTGAAATTTTTTGAGGGAAAAATGCAATATTTCTATTGCTCTTTTTAGCATAAAGGACAGCTTTAACAAGTTTAAAATCAATTGACGTTATAGCTAAAAGTATATATTTTAAATATCAAAACTTTCATTCTTGCCTTTTTATTCCTTAATGAGAAAAAAAAAAATAGTAAAAAATGTTGAGGGTAAAATGCAATATTTCTATCACTTGTTTGGACGTGAAGGAAAGCTTTTTAAAAACTTAAATTTTTATATATTATAGATAAAAGTATATATTTGAAATATAGAAACTTATTCTTGCTTTCAGTTTATTTTTGCCTCAAGAATATTTTTAATTAAAGTAGAAAAAAATAACTCAATAGAACAAAAAAAATTATAGATTAATCCTAAATCCAGAAAATAGATGGCAGCACTAAATTTTTTCACCTTGAAATCGTGCAATATTTTAACATGTTGAGTGCCACGATGGCTGACACTGAAGCGCTGAAAATTTACAATGTTTAAAGTAATTTTTAAGAAAGTATAATCCTGTAGTAAATAAAAAGGTAGGTAAATTTTAAAAATATTTGTTCAGTAATTATTAAAAACAATGTATATTTTTTCAGTTTTGTATCATATTTTAGACGTCGGCCATCAGTGAATGATGCGTTTTAAACGAAAACTTCGCTGTCAGAAACCAGTGACTGACGTGGCGCTTAACGGGTTAAGAAACACACGAGGAATAGCTCATGGATTCAAAGAGGAATAGCTCATGGAATGTAATTAATATTGCCCTTTTGAACCCATTTTTAATATGTTAGGAATCAAAAGGCAGCTTTAATTTTTTTGAGAATATCATGGCCTTATTGATCTTTATGTCTGTGCAATATTGTTAATGTCGGACCATTCCTTTATCTTTTAGCTCATACATAAGAGGAAAAATTATGATTTTGTAATTTTTTTTAAAGTTTCTAAGTTTTTTTTTGAAGATGAAGGAAATAAATGGCAGCTTTCAAACTTGGGGAATTTGATCTTCATATGTAATACTACATCAGGCATCAATTTCACAGATGTTTTTGAATTCCTGTGATTTTTTATAATGTTTCTAATTTTCTCAAAATTCACAAATTTTCAAATTTTGCAACCAATTAAAGATTAATCATGGTGTTACGAGATTATTATTACTAAATAAATAGGAAGATAATTTTTGAGAGGTTAGAATATTATGAAAAAAAATTCATTTCTGTTAAATAGTTTTCAAGATACGGAACTTCAAACTTGCAACTTTAGACGATTGCACACATGCCATTCTTTATCACAAGTTTTTTAAATGTCCAAAACTGATAAAATAATTTATTTTTTGTGAAGATATTTTGCAGAGCTCTATTTTAATATGAATTGAACCAGTGTATCAAATTTTATTAAAATCTGTTACTATGTGGCCACGACATTTTTGGCTTATTTTACGTTGAAAGACACACATATGTAAGTAAACAGAACATGTGCATCAGATTTGATATACTTTTATTTTATTATTAGATGGATATATTTTAAGACATTAAATTTTAAACATAAGCATATAATGTTAATGTTCAGATATATTAACAATGCCAAATTTGACACTATACAGATATATTGTACAGACCTGGAAGGAAAAGACACTCCCTACTAACTCTGCAGCAAATCATTGTATAAAATTGCGATTGACACCAATATATTAGTAATAAAATCTAATTAATGCTATACTTAAATTTTGCTTAAGCAAGCAGTTGTCTACATAATGAAATTAAACTCAAATTTTCAATGCTAAGTATAGGTGTACAGAGTAGTACTTTGGCACAAGTAGTAGCAGTACATGGAGTGAGCTTAAGAGTAACATGTTTGTGTGTATATATAATGACAACATAGTGTGACATAACTTGTGGATAATAATTTGACTTAGGAACCTCTTGGTGGAGGTGGATCGAACTCATTTATTTTGCTGCTCCATCTTACAGGCCGTAAGTTCTGCAGGCTTCTCAACTGTGCAAAATCTCCACTTTTTGGTGCGCATTCTAGCTAATATCTTGGGGCTTGTCATATTTTCCAGCAGAGATATACAATTGTAAAATTGGGGGGGGGGGGGGGGGGGACTTGTCAAGGCTTGTCATATTTTCTAGCATATGGAGACAATTGTAAAACTGGGAGGAACATTTCTTTAATTGGTTGATTAGCTTCTGATTGATATGTGGTCAAGACCCACACAACTCCGAGTTATGTGACGTACCAGGCCTTAACCACAAATGCCTACAAGAAGCACTTAGACAAGAAATTGTTATCTTAAGGAATCTCCGAAAATGAAGTTTGAAAATAATAAGATATGTTGCTGGAAAAGAAAGTTACCAGGGGCAAAACATATCAAGTATCAGAATTAAAGTTAAAAGAATATTAGTTAGAACTTTAAAATATTAAAAATTTGAATTTTAAATTTAAGTTTTTAAAAAAGGGTTAGTCTTTATCCTTATATATATGAAATGAATTCACTTTACTTCATTGTATGCGAGTGTAGTCATGACATTAAAAGAAGATGAGACAGCTTTGTCCTGAACCAGACTATTTTCACTAATATTACATGATCTCGCATGAAGTCGGGCCCAATCAGTGACTTGGGAGTTAGTAGGAGCAAAAGCTCTCTAAAATCATGCGTGAGATTCAACAGTGGGTCACATCAAACAAATCTGTCTTTCCCCCCGCACACTGCTTTTCATAAGATAGTTTTTACACCAGAGGGCAGACGTATCAAAGTGGGAGGTTTATTCTTTCATGATTGGTGCATTATCTTTTTTATACTTTTTTTTTTTTATGGAGATAAGAATCTGGACTTATACTATTGCACCACCAAGAACTAATTCTAATGTTAATATTATTTATAAGATAATCATACTATGAACTGTTAATCAGACAAAAGTTAATTATGATTTATCTCCTACAATGTAATCAATATTTTATTTTGATATTAATTTAACTTTGTACTTTAAACATACTTACTTTCATTTATTGCTCTGAAATTACTTTGTTCTTTACAATTTGATTACTTCTATTACTTTATAAGGATTTTAAGATAATTTAATATATTTTATGATGACTTATGTCAACAAAGAGCAATTTCTTTTCCAAATCTGTTTTATAAATACCAATTAGTGTCAAAGATTTTTATGATGAGTAAACTGTTTTTAATTATTTGATTTATGAATGTATGGAAAATAAGTTGGGTTTCTTGATCTAAAAATTTAATTTAAATTTTGAATTCTAAAAAGTGTTTACCTGTTAAAAAAAGGATTTATTTTTACCCTTTTTCATATATATATATATATATATATATATATATATATATATATATATATATATATATATTATATATATATATATATATATATATATATATATATATATATATAAACCAATACAAATTATCAACAACTAATGTGAATGTATAAATTAAAAGAATTTATTCAAATTAAAAATGATGTATAAACTATTATAGAATTCTTTTAAGCAGATCCTTATAACAAGAGCAACATAGAATTGAAAATACGAGGGCTGTTTGTTTTTTTCAACCTTCGATGGACCGTAAAATAAAGACTAGTGTGGATAATAAAATTCTTTGTAAGCCTGTAGTCAAGTACACTCAAAGATACTTTTCGACATACTCACAGAGATGATTGAGTCATTTGTCATATGGGTGGGTGAGGGGGGTGGGGGGGCATACCCTCTTCAAAGAAGATTGCCGCCAGTGTATTGAGGTAAGTCTCTAAGGCATCTTGAAGATTTTTGTTGGAATGGAAAGTGAATTGCCCACCCAGACCTATCTTCAGATCTCGAAAGAACTGACAATCACTCGGTGCCAGCCAAATTGATGGCCCAACAGCTTATTTCTCGAATCTGACGGGGACGATTCGATGGGGTGTGTTCGATTAATAAAAGAAGCTGTTGGGCCAACAGTTCTCTGGCACTGAGTAATTGTCATCTTTTTCGAGGTCTGGGTGGACAGCACTCCATTTCACTTTTCATTCCAACAAAAATCCTCAAAAATGCATTGGAGACCTCTCAATACGCTGGCGGCAACCTTGAAGGCGGTATGCCCTCTCCCCCCCTCCCCTTGCCCACCAGTATGATAAATGACTCAATCTTCACTACGACTATGTTGAAAAGTAGCTTTGAATGTACTTGACTCCAGGCTATCAAAGAATTTTATTATTCACACTAGTCTTTATTTTATGGCCCATCGGAGGTTGTAAAACAAACAGCCAATGTACAATAGGCATTAAAAAAATGGAAACATTCGTGGAACCAAGGCAGAATCATCAGGCCCTAATTACCTTGATTACCACAAATAACATGTACGGTTTCATATTTGCATTACACATAACAAGCTAAAGAATGAAGGGAAAAAAAAGGCTGCCGCACACAATAAATCCAGAAATAACTTAAGACAGTAGTATATGGATTGAAATGGATTAAAAAAAAAAAGCATATTACCAATTGAAGATCCAACATGGAGTTAAATGATAAAGCAAAAAAAGTATAAGAAATGATTTGCACATGTTGTCAAAAATATTTGAATAAATATGAGTAGGACCAAGGAGTAATGTAGAGTATAAGCAGGTAGCAATTTTAAAAACAGTACTTTTAATGGAAAAGAAATGGTGCTGCTATCTGTAGTACACTTAAACATGAATTCCAATGTATTAACAAATGAATCAATAAACTGCTGCCCTCTGCCATTAAATGACACATTTAAAATGATTACACAAGAATTTATTAGGAAAATACATTGGTTAGAATAAAAACTAATAATTAAAATAGATTAATACATATTAATAACTAATATTAAGTTTTAAAGCAGAAACTGTATAAAGATATAAATGACAAAAATATATACATAACAATATATAAGAATAAATAAGAAATAGTAATAACTAATATTGCATAAAGCATAGAACAGTAATTATATTAAGTTTGATGAATTAAATATATAATTACACACACATATACCAAAATTTAAAAATAAGTAAATAAGTAAAATAATGATATAGATGATTAATTAATGTTTCATATAAATAAATGTACAATATAATAGCAGATTAATATACTTAAATCTGCAACAGCAGTGCAAAATCATTTATATATAAAATAAAAAAATTACGTTGCTTATCAAATTTTAAATTAACATTTTAAATTTTGAAAATAATAAGTAACAAATAATGTGTGTCTACAAACTAGGGTGTAATTTTTTTTTAAATAAAAAAAATCAGATTTTTATTTAAATGAGATTTTTTTTAATTTAAATCAGATTTTTATGATTTTTTCCCCAGCGTTCAAATACTGAATAGCTACCAAGAGTTTAGGTTTCCAAAACAGTTAAACCACTAATGGCTAAGATAATCTATGTTTCTACACTTTAATTAATAAAATTATAATTATTAGTAATTACAGAAAACTGCAGATTAGTAGTGTCATTAATTAGCATCATACAATAATGTTATTTGTATTAATATTGTAATAATTATGTAAAACTTTATTAAGTACTAGTGATATTTTATTAATAATTGCATTTAACATTAAATAGTTAACACTACTTCAAATTAATAATTATTAAACAATTAACTCTCTAATTAGGAACATATTATACATTTTTAATTAAAATGATAATAATGTAATTCATTTTAGAAAGAAAAAGGGGGCAGGATGCTAGTTCCAAAAAAGGACACTATTTCCTGAGGAAATATATTGGTAATAATATAAGAAAAAAAAAAAAAAGAATAATTTAGTATGATAAATAAAGTGTCCTTAATTTTTAATAATTTTATAAATCGCAAATTGAAAAATATAATTAAATAACATGTTTTAATAATATCCCGTTTTTTCTAAAGAAATAAAGTTCTATTATTTTTGCAAGATCTTGGGCACATGAATTTAGGAATACTGTTGAATGAGGAAGTTTTTTTACAAGAAATCTCTGGCACAACTACAGGTGGATTTTTTTTTTAAGGCATGGTGCATTTACAGAATTAATAAAAAATGCAAATAAGTAATTTCATTAGTTAGTAGCACAAATAACAAAACTAACAAAATATTATTTGCAGCTCATTTTGCATTTGAACTTAGAAAAATTACTGTTAATCACCAAAATCTAAACTTACACACATGTATGTGTATGATAACCAAAAAAATTATGAAAATGAATTAAACCCATTCATACACACACATCGAATAAATATAAGGATAGCCAGTTATGTCCGAAATCCTCAAAATATTTGAACAACAGCATTATTACATCTCAGTGGGGATTATTAGCTTTCAATGGATCATTTTTTTTTTCTTTTTAAGGAAAGTTTTGCTGCCTTTTCAATCCCTAATTAATTTTTTTATTTAGTATATATGAGTTACAAAGTAAAAAAATTAATTCAACCTATACCGAAGAAGTTCTTCAATTAGCTCTTTTTCTCTTATGCATTCATTTACAATTTAGCTGTTGAGCAGACGTCACTCTTTTATTCTTCTTTAACTCGAGATTGCTATTAATTTATTATTACAAAAGTAGAACGAGAAACTAAGACACAGACTATTTATTCTTTTACTTGCAGATATCTATTACACTTGCTATGTTTATTTTATATAAAATAATGCACAAATTCATTACATAAAGGAAATTATGACATTACAAATTATATTTCATTTAAATATCATTTTTAAATGAATCTGTTTTATGTTGGAAAAAACAATGCTTTTTACAAACTTGTTTAATTTTTTACAATATTCAGGAATGAAGCTCAGAAACAATTACTTATGAATAAACAAAAAATCACTCTAAGTCAAAATACCTGTAGAAACATTCAAATTATGTTCATCTTAGATTTTAATACTTTTTTTTTTTGGGGGGGGGGGGGGAGACATTTCAAATATATAGAAATTTTTTCATTTTAATCAATGATTTTTTTTTTTTTTAAATCATTTGATTAAAATCACGATTTAATCGCTGATTTAAAACGACTGATTAAAATCGTTGACACCTTACTACAAATGTGTATAGACTTTAAAATACATAATTATGGGGGAAAGGATAGAACAAAGAATAAAATTTTATATCTACCCTATATACAGGGTGTAATATGTTATCTATCGCCGACCTATAATTTCTCAACCGTTGGTCATAGACATATAGTTCCAGTTACAAAAACTGTTTCAAATGAGGTAAATATTCATGTTGGGGCATTATTTAAAGTAAAAAATCAATTTTATAAAAATTATGAAATCTAACTTTTTATACGGTCCCCCAGTCCCTATAGTTATATTTAGTAAAAGTTTACACATTTCATAACAGATATAACACAAAAAGTTTGACATCTGTACTACAAAAATTGACACAGTTATTAAATTTCAAAGTTTGAGATTTTTGCACATGATTTTGTCTTTCATTGAGGGATCAATTAAAGGATGAATTAAAGTAATTTGAGGTCAAAATCAGGGTGCAATGACCTTTTTATGGCGAAATCATTACAGCTGGTATCACCAAATCGGGGAATCACCAAAGAGGATTATTTCATCTAAAAATTTGAGTTAACTTTTATGGGTTGAACAACATTCAAACGTCAAAGTAGGTAGAATCGACAACCGCAAAAACAACATACTCACTAAGGACTAGATAAATGGCAGCGGAATGCAAACGACCAGCCAAGCTACGAGCATGAAAATTGAGATTATGCAAATTACAACAGTACCGCAGCGGCACACGTTCGGGGTAAAACACGAGCCATCTAGCAGTGGACATGCTAGTCAGCGCTAAGATTGTGATGGCAATCAACACATACATGGAATATGCCGAAATGATACTTATTTATGGTGAATTTCAAAGGAATGCCAGAGAGGCTGCGAATGTTTATTCAGAACATTTACCTACGGATCTACATCCAATGCATGAGACTATAACCGATTTATTGCACCATCTTAGAGGGACCGGCTCTGCTTCACCATGACCCAGAACAAGTAGATGGGCAAGGTATAATGTTTGAGTGACACTGGAGAAGGTGCTGGCATTCGCCCTTTAAATTCCACAACTGAGCATGGTGGAAATAAGAAAGGCATGTATTCAGCATGTCTGGCATTTGTTACATGCACATGATTTGAACCCATACCATCCGACACTGGTGCAAGCATTAATGCTGGGCGACCACTCAAGACGATTTATTGTAATTTGTAATTATTGTTTATTGTAATTTGATGCTCAGAACCTTAGAAGAAAATCCATCGTTCCTTTGTGACATTCTGTGGACAGATGAGTCAATGTTTATGTGGGATGGCATTGTGAACATGCACAATGTGCATTACTGGTCTCTGGAAAACCTCCACATAACCCTCACAGTACGACTCATGTGGTGCGGTATATGGAGAATCCAGATTGTTGGACCCATTCTCTATGATGGGACCTTAATGGGCGATCGTTACTTGCAGCTACTACAAAACATGGTACATGACTGGTATGAAGAGTTGCCTCTCAGAAATGCATGCCGGGTGTGGTTTCAACATGTTGGAGACTTCTTGGCATAAAACATCAAAAGTCCAGCCGTATCTGGCCACTGAATTTTGTCAACAGATTCTTGGATATGGTGGTCTGGTAGAGTGACCACCACATTCTCTGGACTTGACTCTCATGGACTTCTACCTCTGGGGTTACCTCAAGGGATAGGTCTATGTGACTGAGACCACTTCTCCAGTTTATCTGAAGCAGCACATCATCCTTGATTGTTGCACAGTTTTCACACCTGCTATGCTCCAATGTGTCCAAGACTCAGTACTGTTATGCATTCAGTTGTGCATTGCCACCAATGGAGAACACTTTGAGTAGTATCGCTAGTAGACTCCGAGGTTTGATGTATTCATTTTTTATAGTAGACCGTTTTCTTATAATAAATTGATACTTATTTTTTTTTGTTTAATTTCAATATTTTATTCTTTGCTTTGTATACGACCCCTAAAGTTAGCTCAAATATTTAGATGAAATAAAAATCTTTAGTGATTTCCCGATGTGGCGATACCGGCTAAAGGTGGTTTCTTCATAAAAAGGTCATTGCACCTTGATTTTGATCTTGAATTACTTTAATTCATCTTTTAACTGATCCCTCAATGAAAGACAAAATCATGTGCAAAAATCTCAAACTTTGAAATTTAATAACTGTGTTAATTTTTATGTCTGTTATGATATGTGTAAACTTTTACTAAATATAACTATAGGGACTGCGGGACCGTATAAAAAGTTAGATTTCGTAATTTTTATAAAATTGATTTTTTACTTTAAATAATGCCACAACATCAATATTTACCTCATTTGAAACGTTTTTGTAAGTGGAACTATGTGTCTATGACCAACAGTTGAGAAATTAAAGGTCAGATAACATATTGCACCCTGTTTATATATAATCCTAATGAAACGACTTTATGAAACAACTTATGTTTCATGGCGATTTCTCCTAAAATATGGAATATTATGCAATGAAATTAACACCAAAAGTCCTTATTGATCTGCAGATCTCAAAATAGGTATTAGAATTTTTAAATTCGAATAAGTTTGAGACAATTTTTTTCTAATTTTAAATACTTCTCTAAAGATGGAAACTCAAATTTTAATCATAACAAATATTTTTCATAATTTAGGAAAGGTTATTTTAAACTAATTTGGTGACCAGTTTAGCCTCCCTTAAATGTATGCTAAGAAATGTATCACATTAGTTTTATTCATAATTCAATTTACTTCAACAATCTTTTGTTAAATCGGAAGATTCTGATAGAAAAATCAAGAACTCTGTATTTTTATGTTAGCGCGATGCAGGTGATAAATCGCCAAACATTTCTCCCCTCGCATTATTTCATTATTATTTTATTTAATACAAAAACTTTCATTTAAAACAAACATTTAAAATTAATGGCTTTCACTTTCTTTTTCTAAAGAAAATGAAAAATATTAGGCACAGGTGTCATATCCGCATCAATGTACCAAAACGATCAATCCAAAAACGAACCACCAACCTTGAAGGAGTTAAAGCAGTAAATTGTATTATGTCAATCGTTTTATAACATTGTTAAAAATACTTGGAGGCAAAGGCTGTTTACTTAATTTTATTTTAGCTTCTTTTCAAATGTTTAACTGATCTTTAGAGTCAAACATGAAAACATCCATTGGAAGTCTTAACAGCAACTGATTCGGCCTTAAATTTTCGCAATCAAAGGAAATTGAATGGAAACCTGTTTAAAGGGAGATCGCTATTAGATTTTTTTCATTATAATTCAATCTTCTCTAATCTTTTTAAAACCGATCAGATTAGCGTGCTTTTAGATTCTGCGGTGTCTGAAAGGGGGTTGGCGAGCATAGCTTGCAGGGGGCCTTTATATATATAAAAAAATTACATATATTTTTTTATTGTTTGAATGTTAGTTTACTTCATATTGGGTTTCTTGAGCATATAATCATTTTTTAATTAACATTTAAAAAAATTTCAAATTAACTAATTAAATTTTAAATTTAATTATGAACCTTTTAAAAGACAATTTTTGAAAATTCAAAACAGTAGCATTATTTTTTTTTAATGAAAAAAAATATATATATCGATATATAAAAATTAACAAATGTGAAATTAAAAACAGATTCTTCAATTTATCTAACTCATTCACATAAAATCTATCAAAAATGGTTATTGGTTGCTGTAAAAATTCATTGAACAACGCAAAAGGCTGATGTTAAAAGTGTACCTTGCACTATTCACAATGTGCAACTTATAATGAAATCGGTTTTATCATCCCAACATGTTATTTCCGACATGTTAGCTATAGCAAAAAATATTGTGGGACTTTAACCACTCTATAGCTGCATGATCAAATTTTGAAAAGGTTCATTTGGATTTGTTTATGAATTTAAAAAAAAAAAAAAAAATTAATCATAGGAGTAATTAACCATTAGATGGAACTCAAAATATAATATGCTAAAGAGACTGCATGAATTAAAGCGGCCTCTTTGACTTTATGCTGCTGAAAGAGAAAAATTTAGCCACAGTTCAGTAGCAATTACTGGAAAGTATAATGATACTGTTATTGCCATTCAGAGTAATCACAACATTTATGAGCTCAAATGAATAGATCATATTAGAAGTAATACAATACCATCAATTAAAATATTGCTACATTTTCTGGGAAAAGAAAGTTCCAATCATTTTGGTTACAATGAAAGGGCATTAAAAAGTGAATTTAAAAAGAATACACGTTTGTGAAAAATGAAACGGCAAATGAGAATCAGAAGGGCACTACTGACATCTAAGAATATTTTCATTATTTTAACGCAACTGCTATTGATCCTCAAATTAAATTGTCATTTCTTTCCTGAAAAATATAAATGTAGAATTAAAACTAGTTGGATGTGCCAATTCCAAAACTTTCTTCTATCTTATACATCTTAATATTTCAAAAACTAGTTACACTTACACATGTTAATAGTTCAATATTAATAGTTCAATACTATACCAATTTTGATTTTCATCTCAAATTTATGCTTAAATCAATTAAATGGAATAAAAACGAGTTAATCTATATCATGATATTTGTTAAAATTAATAGTTTTTTTATTCTGTTGTTATCAACTGTTTGCGAATAGCCGGCTTAGGAGGAAGAGAGTTCCCGCCGCTGCACGAGCTGCCGATGGACAATAGAACTACAAAATATCAAGAAAAATATACAAAAATCGCTATCACAGAGCCCCTTTACCACACGATATTTCCAAATTCAAGGAGGATCTGTTGGCCAAAGCCAAAAAAAATGCACAAAAAATTTTGTTCAACTATATGCATAATTTTATACACTTTTCGATGGCGCAATAAAGAATGTGGCACAGACATTGCTATTACAGCACCCCCCTTCTGGCACATTTTTTTCAAACTCAGGGAGGACTTGCTTGCCATATCCAGAAACACACAAAAAATTTGGTTCAATTCTATGCATAACTTCATACACTTTTTATGGTACAATAATGAAAATGGTACAGACATTGCAATTAATAGTGCCCCCTTCCGGCTGAATTTTTCTAAATTCAGGGAGGACCTTCATGCCATGACTACAAACAAAAAATTTGGTTCAATTCTATGCAGAACTTCATACACTTTTTGATGGTACAATATCACAATCGCACAAAAATTGCTATTGCAGCGCCCTTTACTGGCGAATTTAGCAAATTCTGGGAGGACTTGCTTGCCATAGCCAAAAACTTAAAATAAAATAAAAATTTGGTTCAATTCTATGCATAACTTCATACACTTTTTGACGGTACAATGGCGACAGACGGACATTTTCTATAAACATGTTTTTGGGATCTCTGACCCTTAAATCCATCGAAAACTGGAAGTCGAAAAAAAATTTGATTACAATACTTTCTTCTATTGAAGATAGAAGAAAGTAAAAATATTTAAAAAATAAAAGTTGTACAACTAATACATGACAGGGTGTCTACAAATTCTGGAAATCAGGTAATCTAGGGGAAACGAGGAGTTTATCAACCTGAAAAAAATCAGTAAATTTTGTAAAAGTATTCTAAAAATCAGAAAAATTTGTCTATAAGCGAAAATAATTGTGTTTTCGCCTTGCCAATGAGAATGATTCATCAACAAACATGCGATATTTAAGATAATAATAATAAGACGCGGTTGTGAAATTTTTATATTTTTCTCCACCTGAGATAGTAGCAAGCTGGATAAGTGTGTTATATATTTTAATGTATGCTGCTTCCTCGTATATGTATTATTAATGAAGAAAATTGGGGAAATCTGATAAAGATAGTCAGGGAAATCAGGAGACATTTTACAATTTCTGTAGCAATCCTGCATGAAGATCAATCTTCAAAATTCACCCAAATAAAGAAAATACAGCATGAAAACACTATAGTCCAACAGCTGTTAAACATTTAAGGGAAGGTATTTGAGGCACCCTCAAAATTCATGCAACACTTCTTTTGTAATGCCTGAACACAAAATCGAATGTCTGGCTGAAGGATCATAGCACTTAGCCCATCCATGAATTTTTAAATTTCCAAAATTTTCATTGTAAAAAAATATCCTTGAGGCATTTTGAAATTTTAATACTACCTTCAAATTTAGTATTTAATGAAATGAAATATGTAAAAGCCAGACACTTTAGTTGGCCCAAAAACTGTGCCAGACACATGTCAAGTGTCATTTTATGACTACCCAAAAAAGGTATTTGAGGCACGCTGAGATTGAGACAGAATAATGTTTATGCTTAGAAAAAAATATTTTGAAAATGACAGACACTTTTGTTGGCACTTTCTACTTGCCAGACAACATAGAATATTAAACGCGAAAGCCAGTAAAGCTGGACTTGCGGCGCCTTGCTGAAAATCCATTTACTGACTTATGACACAAACAAAGCGTAAACTGTGTTGCATCTTAAGATGAATTTCAACTGGATGCATGCACAATTGCAACAAATTTAACTGCGACAGGTTCTCGCAAGACCACGTGACTCATAGCAAGCATGCAGTTCTGAAAATTTTGGAGTAGTAATCATGGAAAGTAAAAAAAAAGTTATTTGCACACACACACAAAACCACTTTAGTGAAAAAAACGCTATAAAAATGTTGTGAAGTATTGAAAATTCGACAAAAACAAAGGTTAAAATATAAAGATATTATTTTACAATCCAATGCTAATCTGAAAGAGGGTTATTAGACATTGCTACAAAAGTTTCATTGCTTTAATGAAGAAATATGGCGACGACAACGCTTCAGGAATATCCAATGTGCTTCTTCATCAGGTATAGTATAATTTTATTTCCCTATAATATATTTACAAATAGCGTAAGACATAGTCCTAAACTAAATTAAATCTTGCCTATCGGATAGATGAAAACACTCATTGTACGAACTATAGAATATATTTATGTGTACTATTTATATCTTTTACCTGTATAGCTCAAGACAATAGCTGTAGCATCAACTCGTCTACAAATTTATTACCTGCATGAATTTCTATAGTTGCCTCAATGAATGTAAAGAAACATTTTACACCAAATATTTTTTTTAACATCATAATTTTAGAAACTTTTAAACACGTTGAGTGCCACGGTGACTGACACTGAAGCTGAAAAATTTACAATGTTTTAAGCAATTTTTAAGAAGGTAATATAAAGGTAATATCCTGTAATAAAAAGGTAAGTAAATTTTAAATAAATTTTCAGTAATTACTTAAAACAATATATGTATGTTTAGTTTTATATCATATTTTAGGCCGTCGGTCATCAGTGAATGGCACGTTCTAAACAGAAAGTTCAGTGTCGGTCACCGGGGACTGACATGGCACCTAATGTGTTAACTAGGAAGGTTTGCATAAGTGCATATCCAGAAAACTTTAGAAACTTATGAAAAACTCTCTTTAATAAAAAACTTTGTCTACTCTTTATATGGAACTAGTTTAAGTAAATTTAACTTAAATATACTTTTATAACTGATTTTATCATATACATTTATATGTACATGTAATGAAATTTAACGATCGTTTAATGACGGTTAGTACAAAATTTAAACTGATTAAAATTGCTTCAAATTCAAAGTTAAGGGCCGATTCTGAGCACTGTCAACTTAACTTCGATAGTGTTAGTGTCTGAGACAATACGAGAAAAGTATTGTTGTCATAGAAACGACGACTTATTTAATGTCTAAATGTATAATGAAATACAGTGAAACTCGTTTAAGATACATCCGCTTAAGATATGAATTATCTTCGGTCCCTTGAAAAATGCCTAATAAAACCTGTGTAAAATTACCTGCTTAATATATGTACGCATAAGATATGATCCCGCTTAATATACGAAGAAAATTTGTCCCTTGATGGCAAAAAACCTGCTTAATATACGAAATGGTGCTTATACAATCCGTTTATCACTGTCTTTAGGACAGAATAGGTAAAAAGAGCCACTGAATTTCGATAGAGTCTCCCTCGCCGCCTTTCCCCTTGCCGCTGCTTCTTCCCCTTTCATCCGTAAGAATGCGGTAGCATTAGTTCGGAGTCGCTACGGAAGGTTCTGGAAAGTTCTCCTTTACGTTACAATCATGTGACGTGACGCAACTCCATACCGTGCCTTCAAAACCTCAGTACCGGTAAAGCTATCGAAAGGACATTGTGTAAATCTAGTCTTTTGTTTATCCACTGAATAGTGATAGGAGTAAATAATGGATGAGCAACTTAAAATAAAGAGAAAAGCACTTTCTTTGACTGAAAAATTGGATGTCTTAAGGCTGTGCTCAACTGCTCTGCTCAACAAGGGCTAAACGTTTTGACACATTTACAAATTCATTTTTTAATGGAAAGATATAAGATTGGAAAGCCTGAACATGGAAGTGATTTGGAATCGAACTGTGTTTTTCATTTTTTTTTATCAATAAATTAGCTATTGAGTTATAAGCGATTTTGATCACGTGACAAAAACGTTTTTTCACCCTTTCTTGAGTGGTTTCTTCTTTCGCGCGGAAAGTCTGTTCAAAACGCCCACTTTCACACTATTTTCTGAAAGATCTATTGTGTTTGCAAAATACAAAAAAACATCTCGATGACACAGTTTCTGAAGAACAACACCTGCTTGTTTCATGCATTTCCAAACAAAATTGAATTAAAACGTACCTTATAAAGTTACACTTTTGGATTTGAGAACAGCCTTAAGGAAATACAACGCCGAGAATGTCATAAGCAAGACAGTCTTTGCCAAATCTGTGGGAATACACGAGTCAACACTTCGAGCTCTGTTAAAAAAATAGACAGCAACTAGAAAACAGTGCATCAGCTGGAGTCTCTGGCAGAAAGAAAATTAAGGTGGTAAAATTCGAAGAATTGGAGAAGATTTTATTTGAGTGGTTCACACAAACCCGATCAATGAACGCAATAGAATAATGGTTGAGCAGAATAATGGTTAAGTTTACAATTTACTTCATATTGCAAAAGTCAAATATAAATCTCTGCTGAATCGGCTCCACTACATTCAAGTGAGGCCATTTCTCATCCGATTTGCATGGTAGCACCATTAACCAAGAGGACAATATGGGGGGAGAATTCAAAAATTTCCCAACTTGAAACAAATTGCTCCAATTTTCAACTAAAGTGATATGCACAACATGTGTAATAATGATACGGAAACGTTAGGCATAAAAAATTTCTTTCCAAAGAAAAATTTTTAAACTAGAAACTTAAAAATTCCAATTATTGTTTTTTAATAAGAAAACCAACCAGCTTTTTACTTTCTTCTATCTTTACAAGAAGAAAGTATTGAATTCATAAAAAAAATTAGAGTTCCGGCTTTCGATGAATTGATATTATTGGTGCAGATTCACGATCGCCAGTCGCCACGTTTCGACTTAATTTTTTGCTTTGGTGACTAATTTTCGGCATCTAAGTCGCCATCCTTTGGCGAATTTCGCGTTTTTTTTTCCAGCGATCCTTTGACAAAAATCACTTTTTTTTTCGCGATCCTTTTATGAAAATCACGGTTTTTTTCGCGATGCTTTGACGAAATTTGCCGGTTTGTTTTGCAATCCTTTGACAAAAATTCGCATTTTTCTGCAATCTGTTGACGAAATTCACGTTGTCTGTTTTGCGACCCTTTTACAAAATTATCGTTTTTTCCCGAGATCCTTATAGAATTGGTGGGTTTTTTTTTGTTTGTTTTCTTGTTATCCTTTGACAAAGTTGATGATTTTTTCTGCAAAGAATGGCAAAATTCACATTTTTCTCGCAATTCTTTGATAAAAAGACGCATGTTTTTTAGGGATTCTTTGACGAAATTCGCACTTTTTTTGCTAACGATTGACAAAATTGATTTTTTCGGCGTCCACTTGTCGAAATTCTTGATATTTTTCTCACCTCTAATAATCTGTGATAAGATTGTTTTTTAAGATAATTTTTCTTGTGTATTGTTGAAAAACAAATGCTTGAATTCTGTTTTGACTTTTATAGTGCAAAATAATCTTACACACTCATATTTTTTTCTTTTATGAACTCTTGTATGGCAAAATGAAAATAAGAAATATTGTTTTCCTAATATTTCCCACTACCACGATTTCTTAGCTTTAGCTTATTCTTATAGATATATTTTTTCACCTCTGTCTTGACCAACTTTATCTTCTGACAGTACATAGCTTAAGATTTATATTATAATTAATTTATATCCAAATTAAAAGAATTGGGTGATTAAATGAACTATACAAATTTGATGTAATTAGTCTGTTTCTTTTGTACATTTGATTATTTTTCACTTTGATTTCCTGAAATTTTTTCTCATATAATTGCTATTGCTTTTATGCATTTCTTTCACAATGTGGCCACTGTATTATTTGGGTTTAGGAGCCACTGGCTCCTTAAAAACTTTGGAAATGTGCACCTATAATTGATACGTTTTAGAACGATTTGACTGTTTTTAGAAAATGTCTGTCTGTATGTATGTGACACAAATTTTGTGGATGGTCTATCTCAAGAACTAATGCGTGGAATTTAATAAAACTTTAGATTCAGTTATACCTTCATAAAAAATTAATGCTGATGAGTTTTTGGTATAAATGACCCAAAAGATGGCGCTGCTATGCTGCATTTTTCACGATTTACATGATTTTAGCAATAGTTATATCTCAAAAACTGTTGCACGGAATTTGATAAAACTTCATATTCTGTTAAACCTTGACATAATTTGGTGCTTATTAGGCTTTTGTATATATCATATACCAGGTGGCACAGCTGTGAAGCATTTTTCACGATTTTTGCGTTAGCTATATCTGAAAATCCAATTTCATATTTGCCAAATTTCATATTCGGTTGCAATTCCTTATTGGGCTTAGGTGTATACTGTACAAAGGTATCTCTTTTGTGCTCTTTGGGTTTGGAATTTCGGTTGCAGACATCTAATAGGGTGTGTGCCCAAATTCAATGATTTGTTGAAAAAATGTGATGCTTCTATCTCCTTTTTAAATTCACACAATTAAACGGATCTATTCCTTTAGAATTCGTTTTGCATTGAGATTGCAAATTTTGAGGTATTAACATGTATTGGATAGAATAAAGTTTTGGGATTGGCACATCAGACTAGTTTTCATTTAACATTAATTCTTCTGGTCTTCAAAGAAGCCAACCTGATGATAACATCGTCCAATTTAATAAAATCCACTATTTCACTTTCACATTTTAAAATCATTAGGCTGTCAAGTCTTTCATCCCTCTTTGTAGTTTGCAATATATATTTTTTAAATTTTTATTTGACTAAAGATTCTTTCATTAGATGCAATGTCATAAAGATAAGCTGCTGTGAATGTTAAGATACGGGTATATAGTTTGACGGCATGTTCAAATAGTCTCAATTTCAAGGCATGAAAAAAAGGTTTTTTAAGTGAGTTGGGATTTGGTTTATTTCTATTTGACTCTGCAAGTCATGTACATCTGGTTTCTCATATCCAGATGGCAACATTATTAAATTTCCTAAGTTAGTGATACTCAAATTTGCCTTGCACAATTGTAATTTAAATATGAAATGTATTGGTGCAATATTTTCCTGATATAGGGAACATTGTCATTTAAGCCCATTACTAAGTTTTCATTTTGTATTTCTTATAATTCTTTCCTGTAAAACTTGTGTGTATCAATGTTCATTGATGTACTATTATTTTTATCTATTCCCTTTGGTGAAACCATTTTTCTATGGTGCTTTCGGAAGTCAGCTTCTTCAGTCACATTCTAATATTCATAACTGTTTCTGAACTTGTCTACAGGGAAATCTTTATTGATTCAAAATTTTATTCAAGTGCAACGCGTCAGTGTTACAATGCATGTCGATTTTTTCTTCAGTTGATGGACTGCTTTCATGGTCATATTTCTGCTCCAAATTCAAATGGTGCACTTTTTAGCTTTTCGTCCTCGAATGGATTTTTAGATGCTCCAAAACTTTGCACGAAAAATTTTTTCCTTATTATGAAGGATTCTTTCGTGCTGAGATTTATAGTCATTTTTTAGTACAGTTTTAAAGATACAACACTGGATTTTTGGTTGAAAATTTCATAAATACCTATAAATATAAACGAACAGGACTGACATATTTCCGCACACATATGTAAAATGTGACAAATTTATCTAAACTAGTGACTTTTTATATTCATATTTGCTCCTATAACGCTTTTTTCTTGACAGCAAAGGGTTAACTAATTTTTGCGGAAAAAATCATGAGAATGAGTAAAAGATAGTCCAAAAATCATGCAATTAGCTCTAAAATTAGTGCAATTTGTGAAAACTCATCAAATCTTCTTGCCCAGCTGTGTTTCAAGTAAGTAATTACATTCCATTCTATTGTGCTACAAGTGATATCGAATTTTCAAAAGATGATGCAATCTCTTTGGAATAAAATAGTAGGATTCTCTTTTGGGACGAGAAGGGGACGTAGGGTGAAATTTTTTAGAAAGAAACAAAGTTTTGGAGGAAATAAAGGAACTGGATAATCAGCTATTGATGGATAGGAGTAGAGAAATTTAGGTCTGGTAGATGTATAATATTTTTGTAGAACTGAAAAACACAATGATAGATTGAGTGTGGCTGATTTCTTTTTGTATTTCTTTTTATAATTTAACATGAGTACTGTTACAGTACTCAGAAATATAATCACCAAAACAAAAATTTCGTAATTCTTTTACTAGAAAAGGAAATATCTCAAAAATCTAGAATTTCCCAACTCTAAGCTCAAATTTCCCAACTTCACATATATTGGGAGGAGGGGAGGCTCTGCCCCTAACCCCCCATGGCGACGCCCCTGACAACAAGTGTTTGTGAATTTGGTTTGCCTGTCTGTCTGTCCCTCGGTGCTCTATCTCTAGTAAATATAATCCGATTGCCACGAAATTCATAGAAGGCACATTGGATATTCCTGAAGCGTTGTCATCGCCGTATTTCTTCATTAAAGTGATGAAACTTTTGTTGCAATGTTTATGATAACCCTCTTTCAGATTAGCATTGAATGGTAAAATAATATCTTTATATTTTAACCTATGTTTTTACCGAATTTTCAATACTTCACAACATTTTTGTAGCATTTTTTTTACTAAAAACAGATTTTTTTTTTTTCATCGCTTTTCGCACAAATAACGCATTTATTTATTTTTTTTTTTTACTTTCCCTGATTACTACGCCGAAATTTTCAGAACTGCAGGCTTGCTATCAGTCACGTGGTCTTGCGAGAGCCTATCACAGATTTGTTGTGATTGCACACACATCCAGTTGAAATTCATCTTAAGATACAATGCAGTTTACACTTTGTTTGTATGGTAAGTCAGTAAATGGATCTTCAGCGAGGCACTGCAAGTACAGCTTTACTGGCACTCACGTTTAACATTATACATTGTCTGGCAAGTAGAAAATGTCAACAAAAGTGTGTCATTTTCAAAATATTTTTTTCTAAGCATAAATATTATTGTGTCTCAATCTCAGCATGCTTCAAATACCTTTTTTTGAGTAGTCATAAAATGGCACTTGACACGTGTCTGGAACAGTTTTTGGGCTGACTAAAGTGTCTGGCTTTTATATTTTTTTTATTTCATTAAATACTAAATTTGAAGGTATTAAAATGTCAAAATGCCTCAAAGATATTTTTTTGCAACAAAAATTTTGGAAATTAAAAAATTCACGGGTGGGCTAAGTGCCACGATCCTTCAGCCAGACATTCGATTTTGGATTCGTACACTGCAAAAAAAAGTGTTACACAAATTTTTATGGTGCCTCAAATACCTACCCTAAAATGTTCAACAGCTCCTGCTACTACTAGTGATGTCGATGATCCAATTTGAGTAGACAACAGAAAAAAGTCTGTACATTTTTAATGAGATTGCAAATGAACAAACAGGATAATAATTATGACACTAACACTAAATCGGAAATAAATATGAAGAAACAGTAGAAAAAGAGTTCTTTCTCAACAGGAGAGTTAATAGGATAAACAGACAATCTATTTGCATGGAGGAAAAAATATAGTAAAACTTCTCTCATTATCTACAAGCTTGCAAGAAAATTCTATTTGCACCTTCAAGCAGTGCTTACAGCACATGCATTTTTTTTTATGCAGGCCAAATTTACAATAATAAAAAATCTCCTGAAAATATAAAACAAATTACTGTCTTTGCAGCATAATTTATGATATAACAAATTTAATTATTAATTTTTTTTCTCATTTGTTATATTTTCTGTTTTTACAAAATGTTTCTGTGTCCAAAATCAGCCTTTTCTTAGTTTTAAAATGACCTATTTTTATTTGTATAGATGTAAAACTAAATTTTGAACTGCATTGGTTTTTCTTAACTTTTCTATATTTTGTAGACATTTTTATACACTATGTAAATAATTTTTATGAATAATTGCATATATTATACATTTATATTGAAATAACTTTTACAGATAAGTTATAAATTCCTTTGTCTTCAATAATGATAACGCTTAAATAAATTTCTTACAACTACTCAGTATTGGCCGAGTACTCAGTACTCACGGCCCTAATACTAATCTTAATTTTTACATGATATTTAGATTCTCTGGTACATTTTTGCACACTAAATAGGAAGTCATTTGGTCAAGTAATTTAGGAATTACGCAGGTTTAAAAGTTGGAACTATAGTGTTGACTAAGCTGTTTTAGCAAGGCACAGTGTCTGGTGGCTTATTTTACTTCTTTTATGTGCCCAGTGGCCTTTTTTAACCCTTCCAATGTGCCTGGCCACTCATTTTAACACTTCTGATATTCCCCGTGGCCTTTAATGATAGGCATTATCAATGTTAATAGATCTTATTGCTCAAAACTCCTACATTCTCACATTATTCATGCACTCATATACATTCACTTTATTCATTTGCTTTTAATTTTAACCATATCTTTATTTAAAGTTCGTCACATTAAATATAAATGTAGGACATAATAGTAACATATACATTTTCCTTTATTAAACGTATTTCTTTATTTAAAGTAATAGTTTACTTACCTTTAAACATTTCTTTTCAACCTTTAAAATATAAGCTTTGTTTTAATATATTTTGTTTTAAAAGTAAGTTATTTTAAACTTTATTTACTTTTCAAATCACACGTTCATGGCAGGGACATTTGAATACACAACGATTTTGTAAAAAATTTAATGCCGTAGTTTGCCGCATTGGCAATAGATGGCAACATACCTCAACCGGCTGATTCATCAATAGTCTTTAATTATTCATAAAAAGTTTACATCATGTTGCTTCTGGGAAAATTCTAGCAAATGGGCATATCTCGGCACGTGTGCTAGCTCCGATAGTACAGTGAAACCCCAATTTAACGTAACCCGTATTTAATGATTTTCTGCATATAGCGTCATTATTCAATAGTCCCAATTAATTTCCTATACTCGTAATGTTAAAAAACCCCAGATTTAACGTTATCACTTACAAATATTTCCCGCATTTAATTTTTTTTCAACCAAAAAACACTCCATGAAAATTTCCTAAAATAAAAGTTCTGTTGAAAAAACAAAACAAAAATAAAATAAAAATAATAAGCATTCAAAATCAATACATGCAGAATTCAGAATCCTCTCTCTTTTTGTTTTTTGTTGTTGTTGCTGGTGTTGTTATTTATACAAACTGCAGGTGCAAGATTCAGCAACCCTCCCCCTCTTCCATTCACACCCCTTTTATCTGATTGGATTTTGCTTACTAGAGCTTAGCAGCAGGGAAGCTCTGCTCACAAGCAACCAGTAAGAGTTTTCTAATGTTAAAGTATCGGTAATTTTGTTTTTTATAAATTAACATATTAAGAATTTTAATTAATTTTTCTTTCACTTTGATGAGTTTGAAATAAAAAATAGTAAAGTTTGTTTTTCACAAGTGACTTAAAATAAAAATTGCAGCACGAGAAAAAAAATCGTTCCTTTCAAATAGGGAGGGCCAAGAGAAAAGTTTGCAAAAACTCATAACTGTTGAGAGTGCGGTTTGTGACGTAGCTACTAAAAAGATGACGCAGAGTAAAATAACTGCTTTCTTTAAAGCATAATTTAAAAAACTGATGTCTAAACATAGTCGTTTGTCTATGTAAATGAAGAAATGAAAGTATGTCACCTAAATTAAGCTTTATTTTATACTCAGGTTTTTGTTGTCTTACCCCGATTTAACATTTTCCCGCATATAACGTCATTTCTTTGTGGTCACTTGAATAACGTTAAATCGGGGGTTTCACTGTATTTATACTGCGGATAAATGTTTCAACAGATGCATGCAATTGCATGTAATCTACTAGTAAGATATCTAGTTACAGCAGCTATTGAGCACTGTCAGGGAATGCTTTCGCATTTTAACTTATGTTTGCTTTCATTTTTCTCAATTTTGAATTGTTTTTACTGCCGGTGTGGTAAATATGGCTGTAATTGATAAAAAGACAGCTTGGCACAAATTTCTGATAAATCTCTTCTAGTCATTATACATATGTTATCTTGTAATTGTTCTTAATCAAATCTATTATATTTGTTATTCTAAAAATGCTTCTGAAGATAAGTTAATCAAAGTATCAATGTTTCAAGATAGTGAAGTTATTAAATAAATTCAAGCTCAAGTTTCTCAAATGTCTGTCTTTATTTAGACTTGCATTTAATATTTATTTTACTCATTTTTACCAAGTCATCTTTTTTACAGAATCTCTCGAGCTTCAATTAAATTGAATGGAATGAGCTACTATCAGCTTTAGCTTTTATCTGTGTATGTTAATATTTTGTCAGGCTCTGCTTGTTTAAGTTCATGTATCAGCAAGTGTGGGGAAATGAATCATTTTACTCGCCACTGGCGAGTGAATTTTTAGGTAGTCTTTAAAAACTGCAAACTATAAAGATATCCGAAAACTTTTTTTTCCTTTTTTTTTTTTTGTAGTTAGCTATATATTTTTTAACTTTCCTAATTACTGCGATGTAAACATGGTATTAAAGTAAGTTATATTTTATATTAAACTTTCCATCTCTCATTTATATTTCTTAATTTTACAGGGATAAAAAAATATGAATATGCATTATAGTAATAGTAACCAACTATTTTTGAGTTGCGTAAATTTTGTCATACAAATTTTCAACTGTACATTGCATTTTACTGGATGGTGAAATAAATCCTTGGTTGGTAAGATTTTCTAGAAATTCCCCACCCCTGTGTATCAGATAACATCCTGCCTATTATATTCATCAATTAAGAGAGTTTCACAGCGCTCAATTGCTCTTCTTTATAATCAAAATCTGCCATTTTCTTTTCTTCTATCAGCATTTATACGAAAGCAAGTGCATATTTTTCTGCCCGGTCCCTTTGTCATGAGTAAAAGTGAGAGTAAATGGTTGACAATAATGCGCAAAAATTGTATTACAGTGAACTGTGGTGAGAAAAGGGTAACCCAGTCGAAACACACAATGATAAATGACTTAATAGAAAAATTTAGATTTTACCCAAATAATTTTGTATTTCTTATTTTCCCATATTTTTTCTATAATCAAATTACTCCAGTTGTGTGGCCATGCACGTTTGCCAGAGATTCCCCCCTTCTACACACACACACTTCACCACCTTTTGAAAAAATAAGAACTTTTACAAATCCCATTAAATGCTTTTTAAAAGGGCACCACACAAAAGAGCCCTTTTTGTTTTAAGTGCAAATGCGCTCTGCCCTGTTTCAACAGGGAAAAAAACGTGTGCCCCTTTTCCCAATAACTTCTTTGCACTCTTTGTTTGTTTCAAAATAGTTTGCCTTTTTACTTTTTATTCTGGCAAAAAAAGAAAAAAATTGACTTTGGAAACCAGAAGTTTTGTTGCTCTGTATCATCCACATCTCAAGGTCGAATACATACTACCCACATGAAAAACAAGTGCAGCAACTGCATACTGCATTGCAAAATGTAAAGTGAAGTATTGTGGAAAAAAAAAAAATGTTTAAAATAAATATTTTTTTCCTCAGTTTTGCTTCTCTAGGTATTTTTTGTTGAAACTATTTACTGCAATTGTTTTCAGAAATATTTAAAATTAGCTTTTTTTCTTTTTTACATTATCAAATGGAAAGCTTATCTAACTCTCTCAGTGTCCGGTTCTCCGAGTTAAACAAACCGAGGTTGTAGTCAAATTTTTTACCAGTGGGTATAACAGTTTTTTTTTTTTTTTTTTTAAATGGGGCTATATTTTTGTTATAACTTATATTTTAGTAAAAATCTGGTACACAGTCTAATATATTATTATTTCAGCTGACTGAAAATTTGAACGAAATTGATTAATTAACATCGAAGATAAATTATTTTTTAATAGTAAGGAAAGGAAGGGTTTTACCTTCTGTTCTTTCAATCATTATTTCTGTTAGCTGCTCAACAATTTATTTTTTCAAATGCAAAACTTTGACACATTCACAGACTTTATTCTTAAAGGAATGCAATTTGCAGGCATGATTACAAATTGAAAAGCATGTTCTTTTTTGTTAAATATCTTATCAATGGGTATATATCGTGATATATTTCATTACACATACAAGAGTAAGTTAACTTTACCTAGATTTTATTGGCCGTGTCTTTTTGTTGATAAAGACTTTTGTCTTGGGCAGTAATTTCTTAGTCCCTGCATTTTAAGGCCCCCAAATCAGAAAGACAATTTTTAAAAATTTTTATATTGCATCCCTTTTTAAAAAATATTTTTAATTGTAAATTAATTATTTTAATTGAAATTTAGTTAAAATTATTAACAGGCTCCGAGCTCCACTTGAGCCTTATCAGGCCCAGTAGTAAACAGGATTTTTGGAGAAATAAGGACTTTTTGAAAGGTCAAAGTGATAAATTCATATGATTTAATGCCATAGTCAATGAATGCAATCATAAAAGTTTACAAAGCGCCAAAGCCATCAAAATACCATAAGTCCATATTAAATAAAGACATAATAACCCTTTTATAAAGAGAAGATTTATATTTTTTTTTATACATTATTTGACTTTTAAGAATCATTTGAATTCCTATATAAATCAATACAAAATCTACGATTGGTTACCGAACCCTGTTTTGAAACTGATTAAGTTCACTAACCGATCACCTACTGTATTTGATCATTATTATACATATTTAGTACAGCATCTTTAATTATTAATTACCTGACCTTTATTTTTAATCTTTGATATATTTAAATTTTCTCAATTTATATTATTTTACTTAATTTTTTTGATAATTTACTTCAATTTTAATATTTTACTTATTGTATGGATCATTATGATTTTCATTGCTGTACTACATTCAAATTACTATTTAAAAAATGTAAACAAAATAGTCACCAGATTTTCACACAACCCGTGGTTTCAAACTGTGTGGATTTGAGGGAGTTTACTATACAGTCGGACCCCAATTTAACGAATTTTCCTTTACCCCCCCCCCCCCCCCTCCCGACTAAAATGAAGGCAAAAACCCCTATTTAACGAATAATAAACCCCGAATTGACAATTTTTTTCAAAAGCCAAGAAAAAAAAATTTCCAGTTTGGAATAGAAAAGGGATTGCTTTTCAAGTGATATATCCATTTTGTCTGAAGCAGAATAAGACAAGTTTTGGATACAAAGTTTTGGATGCTCTATATTTTGTGAGAGAATATTGGGACCAAGTTTCTAAAAATACGATTGAAAAATTCTTTCAGAAAGTGAGATTTCCAAGCACACAAGTGAAAGTGATGAAAATGATTAAGATATCACCCCTTTAGAAGAAGTTATATGGAAAGAAATAGCTCCTGAGATAGACTTTAACAATTATGTTACATGTGATGACAGACTGTCTACCTGGGCAACTGATGTTAATGAAATAGTTAATTTGTCAGAACCAATGAATAGCGATTCCGATGCAGAAATCGATAATAAAATATCCATTAAAACTCACTTTTCCTCATGCTTTACATGGTTTGGAAATTGAAAGCATGCCTCATGCAGCAGGACATAAATGACTCAATATTTTGTTCTCTCCATAAAGTCGAAAAAGAATTTTTTCGAGTCAGGAACCAATGAAATTCTCCAAGATCTATTACACAGTACTTTAATATTAATTAGCGTGAATTATTCGCTGTATAAATATAATTTAGCTGCTGAATAAAAAGTGTACAATTTCTAATTACGGATATTTTTGTTTAGCGACTTACTAAAAAAAAACTTTTCCATTACGTACGTGCAGATTTCTTTTATTTTTCATTTTGGACCCCAATTTAATGAAAGTTTACAGTCTCGATGAATTTGTTAAGTCATATGAATTCTAATCCATACTTTTTTTAAACATATCAAATACCAGAAGCTTCAAATATATGAATCAAAACAGCTCATCCTACCAAATAGTTTGAGTTATGCTTTAAAAAAATTATCTGCATTGCAATCTGTTTTTCAACAAATAATATTAATTAGGAGTTAGGAATTTAATATTAAGAATTCAAAACTTTAAACCTGCATAATTCAAAAATACTTGACTGAATGTCTTCCTGTTTGTTATTTGAAGACAAAATGTACCAAAGAATCCAAATATGTCAAAATTAGGTGTTAGTACTGAAGTTTTTAAGAGTGTTTCAATTTCCATATGTAGACAGCCCCACAAACAAAATTAAAGTACAGTATTAATTAGTAGACATAACTGCAAATCAATTGGCACCAGTAACATTTTTATATGATGATTTACAACAGAGTTAGTAGGGATGGGCGTGCAGGTTTTTTTCCCCCCAGGCATATGCTGGCAAATGTACATAAAAAAAATTATTTGTATTAATTTCATTAAAATAAAAATGTGTACAAAGTAGAATAATTCACCTTTTTTCGCTTAACTGCCTCCCGAAGAAGTTGTACAACATCTTTCCCCACTACTCCATCGCAGTTGAATCCTTTAGTCCAGCTAACAAGTAATGCACTGGTTAAGCCCTTCTGCATACATGGGAAACTAAAGGTGAAGCCTAAAGGTAGAGTGTGTTGGCTAAGACCAAGTTGAACTAAATAATGCTCAAGACATTCAGCAATATGATCAAAGAGCTAAGAAGGGAAAATAAGGAACAAAGATTAAGAAGCACCTAAAATAAAGCAGGTTATAGAGAGTAATTTTACCAACCATACGTTTCAAAAATGGTGCAACAATCTGTAAGAGATTGTGAAGCTCGCTACAAACAATTTTTGCACAAAAGAAACCAAGGGGTGCAATCCATTCATTTGGTCAAAAATGCAGAGCATTGCAGTCCAATTCAAACCTGGTTTTGTATTCATAATTTTAACAATAAAGAACATATTTTATGCAAGTTTTCAAACAGAATTACCTTTCTTTATGTGTTATAGGTTGCAAATTATTTTAATTGGGCAATTAAAATCGGTAATTTAAATCACGAGTATAATCAGATGACTTTTTTTTTTTAATCATCTGATTAAAATCTTAAATTCTTTTAAATTTTTAAAATGCAAAAAGTATTACAATCTAAGATTAACATAATTTACATTTTGTTTAAAATGTTTTGCCAATTACATGAATGAAAGAAACCTTAAATTTCTTAAGACTCTTCATCAGTCAGGCTGGAAATTCCTCTCTCTAATGATAAACCTATGAGCTTTGAATGCATCCGTATTTTTCAAATTTCTCCTTGGGGGGGGGGGGGGGGGGGGGGATCTTTTCTGTATGCTCTTCTTTAAGAATGCTTCTTTTTTATTGGACAAAATATTTTTTAAATACACTGTTAGTTTTATTTAAAGTGTAAAAATTTTACTTCTTAAACTCGCCTTCTTCACTAAGATTTTAACATTTAAAATATAAAATTAAAGATATATTTTAGAAACATTTTGGCAAATAAAAAAGAAAAAAACATTCTTCAAGAAAAGCATACAGAAAACAGAAGGTAAAATTTTTAATTTTCCGAGAAGAAATTTGAAAAATATGAATGCATTCAAAGCCCATATGTTTAGCATTATAGAAGGAAATTTGCATCCTGACTGATAAGAAGCCTTAAGCTTGCAAGCAAAGTAAACAATAAAATATGTAAAATTTAAGTTTTTATCAGTTATAAAAGCATTTCATTTAAAGTTGATATTTAATTACATCTGCCATGATTTACACTGCAACATTGGTACTTTGAAATTTAATTGCTCATTCTTTTATTTAAGAAAAAGCACAACAAGCCCAATAAATTTCTGTAGGGTAAAGAAACTATTCTGTATTTTTTTTCCTTTTTGTAAGATAATGAATTGGAGCTGAAGGAGAATGAAAGAATGATGACACCCGAATGATAACATGATTCAAAGCACTAAATGTGAATAATGCACTTTGTGCCCAAATACTTATTTTGATAAATTAATGTGGACCGCTGCTGATATGACTGGTCATTCTTGTGATTAAATAATTTAATCTATATATATGTATTGATTAATAGATTTAATTAATTTTCGTTATTTGATTACCATACACCTACATGTGTGTAAATTTGTAAAATAACTGCATAAATCAAAATATAAGAGTTGCCATTATATTATTTTGTACTATTAATTAAATTATTTTTATAATTACTAATTATATTATTAATTATAAAAATATAAATATGTTCCTTAATATCATCTAACGGGAAGGTTTAACTGTTTTGGAAATCTAATTCTTGGTAACCATTCAATGTTTAATGCAAAGGGGGGGGGGGGAAATCCAATAAAAAAAAAGTTTTTTTGCGCATCTTAGTATGAATACAATGATCTCACAAGAAAGGATAGAAATTTCTTACCATCCACATCTGATCAAGATCTCCATTATTTTAGAATATAGTGACATTACATGTTTTAACTGGCCAAATTACAGTGCAGTTTCAATCCTTTGTTATGTCACTTCCCCCCCCCCCCCCCTCACACACACACACAGAAAATAGTTGAAAATTTCAGTTTAACATGTTCACACAGGCCCGGTGCGTCACACTCGACTGTCTCAGTTGTCAAATCTCTGGCTTTTTGCACACCACTATTATTTTAGAAAAAATGTTCCTTTAAATCACCCAATTGTTCTAATTAAATAAAACAACATTTTCTGTATTAAAATACTGGTATCCAAAAAGCCGGAGACTTGGCAGCTCTGAGACAGTCGAGTGTGACCCGCCATGCCGGTGTGAACGTGTTACTAATAAATCTATGCTCAGAGTGAACTAAGACACTCTGCATTTTTCAATAAATAGATTGCAGTCCTGGTTTTCCAAACAAAATTGTCATAATGTGCCTCACCTCCCCCTAAAGTGTTGCTTAAAAATTAATCTGTAGAACCTATTAAAATAATTTAAAGCAAATATTTCAATGAGCATAAAAAAAACCCTTAAACATAAGTCAAAACAATAGAACCCAGCTTGCTAATATATTTCTAAAATAAAATCAACCAGTCTAAAAACAGAAACAAAAAGGTCATTATGAAGAGTCAAATATATATTTTAAAAAAAATAAAACTACAGGATGATACTTAATAGTAAAAAAGTACTGCAAAATTTACGAAACAGTTGCAAAAAAAAAAAAAAGAAAAATTCATTTTACAGGAAAATAAGAGTGAAAAATATGAGAACTTAAGAACCCAAAAGTTATAAAAAAGTAAAACTAAAAATAAAAATTTGATTTTAAATACAAAACATATTTCCTAAAGGATTATATGTAAGAGTATACACATACAATTTTTCTATGATGTAATGACATGTAAAATATGCAGTTTAACTAGCATAATTATATGTTTCAACAAAATTTAGATTTAAAATTTAACAACACTAAAAAACAAAATGTTAAAAAAACAATTTTAGGTACTTTTCCATTATCACGTCGACTACTTCTATAAGAAAAACTATTGCCAAACGATAGGATTTAATTTCCTGAATTCTAGGCTTAATTTCGCTGGTAAAGGGCTATATACCAGGCATGCTGTGTAAAATGTGTCATAAAACTCACCTTCGACCAGTGCTCTGTCATATCAGTTGCTTATCAGATGAATTCAGTTCAAATATGCAATCTGTATTGTGTAGTAAATAACGTACGTGGTGTACATCATAGTCGTTGATTACTGTAATGAGAGAACGTACCCAGCATATGTCATAGAGGTCAAGGGTTTGCCAATGCCAAAATTGCATGATCAATGAGAGTTTTTTTTTTTTTTTTAAATGTCATATTCAAGAGATTTTTAATTAGACATTTATCTATATTTTTAATGATGTTTCACTGATTTATTAGCTATTTTGTTAATTAAAATAACAATTACATCATTAAACGACATCATGATATTAAAAAAGAGAAAAGCATGTTTAAACATGTTTCATTAAAAAAATCAATTTTAAAATTAAACACCATACGGATTATAAATCTTGCGCAAATATGCTCTCTTTTTCAATCTATTGAAAGCTTGAGAAATTTTGCTTTTATACCAATATTTTAAAAAAATGTTTCCCAAGCCTTAACAAATATACTCTTGATTCTTGAAAAGAAAATGTAAATTCATGAAAAACCCTTCATGATATTGTTTTCTCTTGTAAAAGCCATGCATTAATAATATTTTCGTTTTAAATATGAGGTCGATTCACAACTAAAAAGAAATGGCGCTTCTAGTATTTGTCGAGAATTAAATAAATATCATGTACTCGTGACATCACAATTCCCTCTTATATTTTAACAGAATAATAAGGCTACTATAATTTGTGACTCAAGCAATAGCCAGTATACACATCAAGACACACTGTCGTTATCCATAGAGTAAAGAGAAATAATACAGATGAAAAATGGTGTCTGGGGGCGATGCTGAAAATGTAACCATAGAACCAGTTACATTCGGCCCAAACACAACCATGCGCTTTGATGCACTTCTCAATTCAAACCTCTATTTCTTTGCTTTTGCTTTTACCGTTGCAAATTTTTATTCATAAATCGCACACTGAGCATAGGTATGATCAACATTTAGATGAAAAATGAGAATATGGGCAGTTATAGGATGAAATAGCTGTTCCCTGTTCCATGTGCTTCTCTTGTTTGGACCGAATGGGGGCATTTAAATTTAAGCAATAACTGCTTTCATATTGCAAACCGTTTATAAGGCATACTGCATTTCCATCCATCTCTTTCCTCCATGGCCGTTATTATCTTTTTACATGCGACGGTTTCACTATGGTATTCCATTGTAAAATTTGGTAGTTTTTGAAATTCAATATTTGAAAAACGGCATAATCATTAAAATTTGAAATTTATATCAAGAATAACACATTTTTTTACCTTTATAACACAGCTTGTCCAACAATTTTTCGACAAATACTTTGAGCTATTAAATTCTTCAGTAACTTCAAATGTTTCATTTCTGAGATTAATCTGTAGCAACGAAAGCCAGTCATCAGCATCACATAGCTTTTTATTAAAGAGGATTGTAAATTTTATTGCTTAAAGTTACTAACAGGTGACACTTGCAGAAGTGGGCTTTTTTTAATCCCCCCCCCCCCCCCCAAAGATTCCAATGGCAACGTTCTTCCATTTGTTCTATTTGCATTAGAGTTTGGTGGCAGTTTTTTTTTTTTATAAATGGAAAGTGGTCAGTGAAATAACAGAGAAGTACCCAATTTTATAAATAACTACAAAAACTTGAAGGAAAGAAATTCCAAAGAGACATTTTTAAACAAATTTCAGCATACTATAATACATATATTTTTTTCCTGAAAAACAATATAAGTAGAGAGAAAAGTTAAAAGAGGGAACTATGACAGAACTTAATAAAGTACTTTTTAAAATAAAGAAAACTTTAGCAAATTGCAAAAATAAAAATTACAGAAGTTTAAAATTAAAAATTTTGCACTAAAATTTAAGAAATCTAAATTTATAATACCAAGCTACAGCCAATTATCCTTTATATTGGTCTGTCAATATCTGTCATATTCGAAAAGTTAATTGAACTTTATTGCTTTGAGTAATCATCATCTAATATAAACATCAATAAACTTTTAATTAAATTGATTTCACAAACAATTATTTTTAAGATGTTTACAGGTGTTGATCCAGGTAAAATTTGGGGCCCATTTAGGGCCCCTTCACAAAAATCTATTTAATAAAACCGGCCCCTTCACAAAAATGAATTTAACAAAATAGGCCTCTTCACAAAAATGAATTTAACAAAATAGGCCTCTTCACAAAAATGAACTTAATAAGATGGGCTCCTTCACAAAATTTCTTTAAAAAAAATAGGCCCCTTCACAAAGTTACTTTTCATAAAAACTAACTACTATTTATTATTTTTATTCTGTTCGGTTTTAAAATGTGTGATTTATAAATAAAACCAGTTCAGCAGAAACGAAAACGTTAGCAAAAGGATTTAAAGAAGTTTTTGTTAATAAATGCTTGGTTCGAAATGGATTTCAACTTTCATTACAAAATGTTATTTTGCACAAAAATATAATGAAATTCACAAAAATAACTTCTACTTTTCACAAAATGGGCCCCAGGGAAAAAACCCAGCATTGACCCCTGGTTTATGATGGGTAATTTATTGCAAGATCAATTAAGACACTGAAAATAAAATTAGCAGCACACATGAAAACAGATAAAATTTTTCTTGGTTCAACCCATTTCTTGCTGCAATAAATGTTTATTATAATTGTTACTTCATAGTAATATTTCATAAATAGGTCATACTATCGTTAAAACTTAAGAAAAAATTAGCTTTATTAGTTTCAAAAATATAAATAGTGCAAAAACACACAACATCAGGAATTATTCAAAACAGAATAAAAAATTTGATTAAAAAAAAAAGTAAAGCAACAGTGACTTACAAGTTTTTTTTTTTTTTTTTTAACCCTAAACCGGAAACGTACCGTCTGTGAGACGGTTGCGTCTACATATCTGGCCTTAATATTTTCTCTCTCCGACATTCAAAACTTATTTTTATGCTGTTATATTAAAGAATTGGTCCTGTCAATGCATTACTATTAAAGAATAAATGTTGAAGTTCATTATTTGATAAATTATTAAGTGTTCTGTTTGTGCACGGGATTTTCATGTTTCCTGTTAAGGGTTAAAAAATGGGGAAAATAAAATCATGAAAATTTTAAATTATTTATGAAATATTTTAAACTATAGTTAGCATATACAAATCATGCTGTATCCCCCCCCCCCTCTTTTTTTTCTTCAAAAGCATCAAAAAATATAATTTTACATTTTTAAAATAAAGAATTTAGACTAGTAACCAAAAAAAAAATTTTTTTTAGTTTAACAATTAACTCCACATTAGTGCAAAATTATACAGGCCAAAATTTCAAATTGTTTGAATTTTTTGAAAATATGCTTTCATTTGTTTGCATTTTTTACTAACAAATTAAAATCTTTTACATAAATCATTTTTCATTGAATTTCATATAGGGATCATTAGTTATATTTCGTTATCACTATACTGGCAATTTATAAACAGTAAAGTTAAACACCAAATTGTATAAAATAAAGTGTGCTAACTAGTGTGCAGGTGCTGAAACAGAGTGGGCCCATGCGTTATAGTTTAAGAAAACTGTTCAAGCAAACATTTTTTTACAAGGACAGCATTTAAGAAAATGGTGCATTGCATTTTTACAATATCTACAAAAATTAAAATGATAACATCTTAAAGAACAAAATTACAAGCTCAGACTGATTTACCTGTTCTCCAGAGCCAAGCATGATTTCCTGAGGTATTTCATAGATTTCATTCATCATGTTGAACTGATCTCCATGCAAATCTATACACAAAACTCTAAAATTTGTTCCTCCTAAATCAAGAGCCAGAAATTTTCCTTGTTCTGGAAGAAAAATAAATTTCAGAAACAAATAATTTTATAATTCATTCCAATAATTGTAAAAACTTCAAGCAGAAAACGAGTACAGACAAGTTACATAATAACTTATAAAATGCCATTACAGAATTTAGGTTAAATATTTCTGACTAAATTAGTAACAATCAATGTTACTGCAAGTAAAAATTTATAATACATTTTTGTTAGAAAAATACAAAACTCAATTTTACAGCAAAGTGCCAAATGTAGTTATTTGTAATATGAATGCCACTCGTACCCTTTTTCTTTTAAAAAATAGTTTATTTTTTTATGAAAAAGCAATTTTAACAAAAACTTAAACTGCTAAAAGAACCTTCAGCAATTACATTCTTCTAATATATTCCGCTAAGAGTTTATGTTTTCACACCAAGAAAAAACCCAAGATGGCAGCCGCGAGAATATATAATATCTGTTCCGTATATTTCATACGACGAGACTGTGCAGCAAGAAAAAAAGGTACTTCATTATCCCGTCAACTAAAAAACTATCACCAAACTATAAGATTAAATGCCGATAATGAATGATTGTAAATGTTACATTCATTTAACATTAAACACTATTCTTATGTCATCAATTTTTAATTAGATGTTTTATTTGTATTTTTATTAATGTTTTACTAGTTTATTTGTTCTTTTGTTATTTAACATAAAAATTATGTCAATAAAAGATTACCCCATGATATTAAAAAGGAAAAAATATATCAGATTAGTTCCAACTGACGTCACAAATGTTTATCCATCAAGCCTACATCTAACGTTTACCTACATTTTATAGTTATAGCCATCTATGTTGCTTGACTAAATAAAGAGCATTAAGCTCCTAAATCTTCCATTATCATTGGTATTTATTATCTCCCTTAATTTGATTATTATATTTAAAATACTTACATTTTATTCATAAATGCAATATCTTAAAAATATCCGTTTGTATATGGTTTAATTTAATAATTTTACCTTATTCCTTTGCCCGAAAACATCTGAATAAATCAAATTTTATATTTGGTGTGTTGCTATGTCATAATTAAAGCACCATAAAATCCCGTTAATCCACCCCTCCAAATGTGACGAAAAATCATAAAATAATCCGAGGGGCACTTACACGGGATTCCCCCCCCCCCCCCTTCCCGATCTTGTCACAAAAATTTCGTTTTTTTTTTTTTCGGGATATTTGACGAAATTTGCAAGGCTTTTTCACAATCCTTTGACAAAATTCGTTTTTTTTTTTTTTTTTTTTTTTTTTTGAGATCTTTTGCCGGAATGTGCAATTTTTTCATAATCCTTTGATGAAATGCACGTTTGTTCCCAAAATTCTTTAATGGAATTGGGTTTTTTTCCCCCGCAATCTTTTGACGAAATTCACACTTCTGCTATCTTTTGATGAAATTCGTGTTTTTTCCCTAAGATCCTTTGACTTTATTTGCGTTTTTACCGTGATCTTTTGATGACAATCACATCTTTTTAGCGATCCTTTGGCGGAATTAGAGTTTTTTCGCAACTGACGTGATTTACGTTCTTTCAGTGATTCTTTATGCAATTCACGTTTTCAGTGATTGACATAATCCGCGATCTTACAGCAATCCTTTGATTGTGTTTTTTTTAGATCCGAGATAATTCGCATTTTTTCCTGCAATCTTTTGAGGAAATGTGCTTGTGCATTTTTTTGCAAATCTTTTATTAAATTCGTGTTTTATCAATGATCCTGATAAAATTTTCTTTTTTTGCGATTCTTTGACATAATTCCCGTTTTTTAGCGATCTTTTGACGTAATTTATGTTTTTTCAGCGATCTTTAGGGAGTGCTTTCTTGGGATTTTGAAAATTTCAAATTTGTTTATAAAATGAGGGAAGCGTTTGATCGGGAGGGGCAGATTAACGGGATTTTTACGGTAACCTTATTCTTTAGAGATTTTTTTTATATAAATTCATTAAATTTTCTAACTTAAAATTTTAGAATGGCAACAATCTTCCATTTGCATAATTTGGTGAATTGTAAAATTTGGTGAAATTGGTCGACGGGATAATCAAGTAGTACCAAAAAAAGCTTACATACAGAAATCTGGTTTCGGTACTCCTGCATTCTTTTGTAAACTGATCTTCAATCTATGGTATCAAGAGTATTTTGTAGAATTCTGTGAATTGAAATTAGGAATGAGTCACTTGCATAATTGCCGATTGGAATAATCATATGCAACAGAAAATATTGGGTCAATTCTTCCACACAGATATTTTGTAATGAAAAATTAATGAATTTCTTATGCTTTTTTTTTTCCAAATTTGTATTTAATAAAATAGTTTCTTTTCTATTAAACTGTATATTTATCATGCATTAAGCTTAACATTACTGTCTCTAGTTAACTTTATATATATATACTTTTCCCAATATTTTCACTCGTCTTTCATGCTTCTAATTGCCCATGCACTACAATTATCTATCTTTTAACACACTGACTGACCAGTAGGGTGTCCCAAAATTCAATGTACAAATTTTTTTTAAAAAGGTGGGTTTCACCCTCTAAAAAGTTTCTTCTCCTATTATTAACACATATGAAGTTAGAACTCATTTGGAAAATATTAAGAGGTCCCTCAAGGTCACACAAGTTCACAGATTTATGTAAAAATATGGAATTTTAATGAAAAACATTAGTTATGATCAAATATATATTTTATTTCAATTAATTAGGTTTTTAGTATCTATTATAGCAACAAAAAAAAAAAAAATAATAAAAAGCATAACTAAATAGAAAAACATAACTAAAAGCTGCACCTGCTAATTTTATATATATATACTTTCACCATACTCAGAAGATTTTCAACCTTGATAGTTCTGTTCTTGTATACAATAACATTGTACCATTTTGGGAAAAATAAAGTTTGTCATTAAGATATAAACAGCATATCTTAAAAAAGATTAAAGGTTTATATGGCAAACTAGTACATCTAATGAGAAATAGAATTCGGAATAACACAAAAGAGCAAGATAATCAAAAAATGTATAGCGAAAATTTGGGTATGTTATTTGACATAAGTGAACAGCTTATTAAAAATGAAGAGGATTGCCAGTTTCTCAAGTTACAAAAAGAATATAATAGACTGGGAGGCGACAGCACAGACAATCACCTCATCGAGTTCACAACTGAAACTCCAGAATTAGTTAAAACTCTATTCCCATATTAAAATGCAATTGGTCTGTCAAGTCATATCTTGCTGGAAAACACCTGAAAACCCGATTTTAGCGGTTGACTCGCAGTTTTAGTATTGTGTTTTCCTGCTCTCAGTCCTCCGTGTTTTCATATCTTTGGGTGCAGGAAAACAGTGATAAACCTACGAGTCAACCACTAAAATCAGGTTTTCAACTGTTAACGTTAGAAGGATTTATCATTAAATGAAACAAGAAAAATAGACTGCTTACCAGTGTTTGTTTCCTCTCTAAAAGATAATACAAAACTTCTTGGAATTCCAAAGCTGTTATCTGATACAGGGGAAGAAGCAGCTAATGTGTTTTTTAAAATTTTTATAGTAATGAAAATGTGATTATCAGGTTATTGGTATGTGCTTTGACACAACTTCCTCAAATACAAGAAAGGTCAAAGGAACATGTGTTCTTCTTGAATATAAAAATGGAAGGATCCTTATGTGGTTAGGCGGCAGATGCATGTTTGAAGTGTTACTTTCAAATATATTTAAGGTATGTCTTGGACCGTCAAGTGGACCTGAAATTATTATGTTTAAAAGATTTCGAAAAAATGGAATAAACATAACCACCCAACCCACAATATCAAAAACTCCATTGATAGCAGCACCCAACGCTTTGAAAATTTTTATTATGAATCATCTTCAGACAATTGTTAAAAACTTTCTACAGATGATTACAGGGACGTGTAAAATCTTTTTGTTCTTATGATTGGAATAGATGTGAACAATATTATTTGGAAAACAGGTGCTCTCCACAGAACTCGATAGATGGCAAAAGTTATTCCTTAAAAAATGAACGAATGTTGATGGAAATGAATAATTGACACCTCAAAAATTTCAAAGATTCAATCATTTGTTCTACGTTTTATACATACAATCATGGTACGATGTTAGTCTATTGTAGATGCACCAGTGAATGGCATTTTAGTGATACAAAGATTGCATGAATACGATTATGTACAACTACGCAAAACAGGATTAAAGAAGATTTTACATCACTCCTGGTACCTGTTTAAGTGAAGAACTTGCCACTCTTTGTTCGTTTTCAAAACTTCTTAATGCCAAGGAGAAATATATAATAGTAAAACTGGTGAAAAAAAAGAATTTGTACTTATTATAGAAACTTCATTTAGAATTTTTCAACTTAAATATCTCTCACAGCTTCTTTCACATCGCACAAATAGACGACAGCTTCCTAAGTGTGTTGGTTGAGAAATGGCCAGAAGCGCAATCTTTTAAAGAAGCTGAAGAAATTGTTAAACATTTTCCATGTGTTAATGACTGCGCTGAGCGAGGCATAGCATTAATTAAAATTTTTAATGATGCAACAAAAGATGAAGAACAAAAACGGTATTTATTGCAGGTAGTTGAAATGCATAGAAAGAACTTCAAGAAATGTAACCATAAAGATCTTCAAAATATGTAAAAATGATCAGTTATGTTATTTATAAAACGTTATGCAACATTTTCCTCTTTATTGTCTTCTTAAATTTCACAGGTGTATTTTTCTATATAACTTTCTCTTTACATTGCATTTTGAGATTTTGGATAAAGTTCATTTTTAGTCACTTTCTTAGTAATTTTTCTTACATTTACTTCACTAAGTATTACCAAGAGGGTACATTTTTTAGAAACAGCATAGTACCTGTAAAATATTATGGAATTAAAACTATTTTTTAAACTTTCTGGCGACCTTGAGGGACCTCTAAATATTTATTTTTTTTTCCGGCTGAAATTTCACAAGAGATCTTAAGTACCCCAAAAGAAACTTTAGGAGGTGAGAGTCCAAATATTTAAAAATTTATTTTTTGGGAACACCCTACTGACCAGTCCAAAATTTATCACTTTTTCAAAACCATTCTAACTACCCCTTATGCATTTTTATCTCCCACAATCCGCAACTTTTGCCCGAGAGTTATACACGGGTTTGGCAATCTTGTGCCATAACAATCTGCTATGAGACACTACAGTCTCATGGTGTGCAGAATGGATAGAACACGAGACCATATGGACTCATGTGATGGTCAAAAAAGTTATAGAAATAATGATTTTGGATAAATTTGTTTTGACCATGAAGACAAATTTAATGAAAGATAATCCAGGTAATTTAGAAAATTCATTAATTTAATAATTGCGCTTCAAATTAAATGAAAATTGACCAAACCTTTTCACTAGTGGTTATAAAAATAAGGAATTTAGGTAAATTTGTTTTATCATAAAAAAAAATGGAGTTAATTCCACTCATTAACAGAGTTGAACCTTTAAGATGCTGAAAATTGACTAAATATTTTTAAAGGTTTGTATACACAAGGTATGTATTTTTCTTGAATAACCAAGGAGTGTGGCACCACAATTTCAGATAGAAATTTATATTTAATATTTAAAATCAAAGTTTGCTATCACCTTGTTTTACAGCAGAATTATATTTTTCTAAGACTACATTATAAAAAATTGTGTGCACCCTGCATAGATTTGATAAAAGATTTAAGAAAAATATCTTGTAAATTTAGGAATTAATAGTAGAATAACAAAATTGTTTATAAAAAAGGTGCGATTTTCAGAACAAATATTTAATAACGGACAGTTCTAGTACAAAATACTTTATTTAATACACTATAAAAATCTCAATATATCTCTGTATTATCTCTATATTCTTTAAAATACAGAAATATTAGTTATATTGGCTAATGAACAAACCGAAACTTTGGATTCAGATATATGGATGAAATTTGCAATTTTATTCGGCATATAATCCATTTCTTGATCATCTTTATATCTAAAAACAACAACATTTTAAAGTGAATTTTGATATTTTATAATCCACATTAACTGCATCAATGGAAAACAGTTTGAAAGTTTTAGAAATTTAAGATTTTAAATTTTTCATACAATATTAAAAAGAGTACGAAAAAAAAATGGAATGCAAAGAACTAAAAAGAATATTAAGATAGATAAAACACCAAATGATGCAACAGCTAAAATTATTGAAAAAGGAACTTTAAGCAGAATTAAAATTGCCTCAAAAATTAGCAATTTTAATAGGCCAAGGGCAGTTCTAAAATGAATTAATAATAAATAACAATTTAATATTCTTAAAGTGTTCCGATAACACAAAAAAGTTGTCTATTTTTAGCTGTAAATAAAACAGAAAAGATAAAGATCAGAAAACATTTTAAAATGGAAATTAATCAAAGCTCGTGTACAATCAAGCATGAGTCAAGAAAATTTGAATGGTTAGTAAAACTAATTGAAAATAATGTTAACATACATTGACAAATTATGTGAATTATATGCAAAAATAAAAACCTGCTAAACTCCTTTACCATAAATTAAATTTTCATATATACACACACATACACAGGGTTCTAGCTGCTGCTCGTAATTGCGCCAAAATGCTTCATTTGGAGAGTAAACGAACAATCAAATTTGCCAAATTGCGAGTGCTCAATTTCTGCTCTCTTTAAGTGTGTCCCAGTACAGTGCAGATTCTTATCTGCGTTATTGAATGACTGATATAGCTTTTCAGGCTCAATCGCACCGTATCATTTACATTACTCTATACAGGGGCGTAGCTACAGATGTTTTTTCGGGGGGGGGGGGAATTCGAAAATTTCCCAACTTGAAACAAATTGCTCCAAATTTCAACTAAAGTGATATGCATAACGTGTGTAATAGTGATAAGGAAACTTATGCATAAAAAATTTCTTTCCAAAGAAAATTTTTTAAACTAGAAACATAAAAATTCCAATTGTTTTTTTAATAAGAAATCAAACCAGCTTTTTATTTTCTTCTATCTTTACAAGAAGAAAGTATTGAATTCGTAAAAAAAAAATCGACTTCCGGCTTTCTACGGATTGATATTATTGGTGCAGATTCACGATCGCCAGTCGCCACGTGGCGACTTAATATTTTGCTTTGGCGACTAATTTTCGACATCTAAGTCGCCATCCTTTGGCGAATTTCACGTTTTTTTTTTTGCGATCCTTTTACGAAAATCACGGGGTTTTTTCGCGATGCTTTGACGAAATTCGCGAGTTTTTTTGAAATCCTTTGATAAAATTGGCATTTTTTGTGCAATCTGTTGATGAAATTCGCATTTTTTCTGTGATCTGTTGACGAAATTCACGTTTTTCTGCAATCTTTTGCCGAAATTCATGTTGTTTGTTTTGCGACCCTTTGACAAACTTATCGTTTTTTCCGAGATCCTTATAGAATTGGTGGGGTTTATTTTTGTTATCCTTTGACAAAGTTGATGATTTTTCTGCAGAGAATGGCAAAAGTCGCATTTTTCCCGCAATTCTTCAACAAAAAGACGCATGTTTTTTGGGATTCTTCAACGAAATTAGCATTTTTTCCCTGATCCTTTGACGGAATTCGCGCTTTTTCTTGCTAACGATTGACAAAATTGATTTTTTCGGCGTCCACTTGTCGAAATCTTTCATATTTTTCCTCACCCCTGTAATAATCTGTGACGAGATTGTTTTTTAAGATAATTTTCCTTCTGTATTCTTGAAAAACAAATGCTTGAATTCTGTTTTGACTTTTATAGTGCAAAATAATCTTGCACACTCTTATTTTTTTCTTTTTTGAACTCTTGTATGGCAAAATGAAAATAAAAAATATTGTTTTCCTAATACACTACCATGATTCCTTAGCTTATTCTTATAGATATATATTTTTTCACCTCTGTCTTGCCCAACTTTATCTTCTGACAGTACATAGCTTAAGATTTATATTATACTTAATTTATATTCAAATTAAAGGAATTGGGTGATTAAATGAACTATACAAATTTGATGTCATTAGTCTGTTTCTTTTGTAAATTTGTAGATTATTTTTCACTTTGATTTCCTGAATTTTTTTCTCATATAATCGCTATTGCTTTTATGCATTTCTTTCACAATGTGGCCACTGGATTATTTGGGTTTAGGAGCCACTGGTTCCTTAAAAACTTTGGAAAGGTGCACCTATAATTAAAATGTTTTAGAACGATTTGACTGTTTTTAGAAAATGTCTGTGTGTGTATGTGACACAAATTTTGTGGGCACTCTACCTCAAGAACTAAAGATTCAGTTATACCTTGATAAAAATTAATGCTGATTAGTTTTTGTGTAAATCACCCAAAAGGTGGCGCTACTATGCTGCATTTTTCACGATTTAGATAATTTTAGCGATAGTTATATCTCAAAAACTGTTGCACGGAATTGGATCAAACTTCATATTCTGTTAAACCTTGAAATAATTTGGTGCTTATTAGGCTTTTGTGTATATCATAACAGGTGACACTGCTGTGAAACATTTTTCACGATTTTTGTGTTAGCTATATCTGAAAAACTAATACACGGAATTTGCCAAATTTCATATTCGGTTGCAATTCCTTATTGGGCTTGGGTGTATTCTGTCCAAAGGAATCGCTTTTGTGCTCTTTGGGTTTGGAATTTTGGTTGCAGACATCTAACAGGGTGTGCGCCCAAATTCAATGATTTGTTGAAAAAATGCGATGCTTTTATCTCCTTTTTAAATTCACACAACTAAACGGATCTATTCCTTCATAATTCTTTTTGCATTGTGATTGCAAATTTTGAGGTATTAACATGTATTGGATAGAATAAAGTTTTGGGATTGGCACATCCGACTAGTTTTCATTTAACATTAATTCTTCTGGTCTTCAAAGAAGCCAACCTGATAATAACATCGTCCAGTTTAATAAAATCCACAATTCCACTTTCACATTTTAAAATCATTAGGCTGTCAAGTCTGTCAGCCCTCTTTGTAGTTTGCAATATATATATATTTAATTTTTATTTGACTAAAGATTCTTTCATTAGATGCAATGCCATAAAGATAAGCTGCTGTGAATGTTAAGATACGAGTATATAGTTTGATGGCGTGTTCAAATCGTCTTTGAATTTCAAGGCATGAGAAAAAGGTTTTTTTAAGTGAGTTGGGATTTGGTTTATTTCTATTTGACTCTGCAAGTCATGTACATCCGGTTTCTCATATCCAGGTGGAAAAATTATTAACATAATTAAAAACTCTTATGATACTCATCAACGTACATATAAACTAAGACTATATTAAAAACACATTAAAAATTAATCACAACGATTCATGCTCTTTCTAATGAGCCATCATCAGGGGAGAGGGTTCTTGACCTCCACGAAGCAAAGTTACAAACAGCACAGTCACTTTTATAACATCAAACTAGCATGAAACTTTGGGATTAATTTTTAATGTGTTTTTAATATAGTTTTTATTTATATGTACGCTGATGAGTATCATAAGAGTTTTTAATTATTAAATTTTGACAGCGTAAGTCCAAGTTTTTCTTATTAACATTATTAACTTTCCTAAGTTAGTGATACTCAAATTTGCCTTGCACAATTGTAATTTAAATATGAAATGTATTGGTGCAGTATTCTCCTGATATAGGGAACATTATCATTTAAGCCCATTACTGAGTTTTTTTTTTTTTTTTTTTTGTACTTTTTATAATTCTTTCCTGTAAAACTTGTGTGTATCAATGTTCATTGCTGTACTATTATTTTTATCTATTCCCTTTGGTAAAATCATTTTTCTACGGTGCTTTCGGAAGTCAGCTTCTTCAGTTACATTCTAATATTCATAACTGTTTGTGAACTTGTCTATAGGGAAATCTTTATTGATTCAAAATTTTATTCAAGTGCAACGTGTCAGTGTTACAATGCATGTCGATTTTTTCTTCAGTTGGACTGCTTTCATGGTCATATTTCTGTTCCAAATTCAAATGGTCCACTTTTTACCTTTTTCATCCTCGAATGGATTTTTAGATGCTCCAAAGCCTTGCACGAAAAATCTTTTCCTTATTATGAAGGGTTCTTTCGTGCTGAGATTTATAGTCATTTTTAGTACAGTTTTAAAAACACAACACTGAATTTTTGGTTAAAAATTTCATAAACACCTATAAATATAAACGAATAGGACTGATATATATTTCTGCTCACAAATAAATGTAAAATGTAACAAATTTATCTAAACTAGCGACTTTTTATATTCATATTTGCTCATATAACGCTTTTTCCTTGACAGCGAAGGGTTAACTAATTTTTGCGGAAAAAATCATGAAAATGAGTGAAGGATTGTCCAAAAATCACGCAATTAGATCAAAAATTAGTGCAATTTGTGAAAACTCTGCAAATCTTTTTGCCCAGCTGTGTTTCAAGTAGATAACTACATTCCTTTTTTTTGTGCTACAAGTGATCTCCAATTTTCAAAAGATGCAATCCCTTTGGATTAAACTAGCTGGATTCTCTTTTGGGACGAGAAGGGGACGTAGGGTAAAATTTTTGAGAAAGGAACAAAGTTTTGGAGGAAATAAAGGAACTGGATAGTCAGCTATTGATGGTTAGGAGTAGAGAAATTTTGGTCTGGTAGATGCATAATATTTTTGTAGAACTGAAAAACACAATGATAGATTGAATGTGGGCGATTTCTTTTGATAATTTAACATGTTTACCGTTACAGTACTCAGAAATATAATCACCAAACAGAATTCGTAATTTTTTTACTAAAAAAGGAAATGTCTCAAAAATCTAGAATTTCCCAACTCTAAGCTCAAATTTTCCAACTTCACATATATTGGGGGGAGGCTCCCCCCCCTAACCCCCCCCCCCCATGGCGACGCCCCTGACTCTATAAGAGATACAGAGTCAACACCAATTCAGCCTAGCAACAGCCAAAGATACAGAAAGAATTATGCGATAGGTATTTGTCTATTATCAGGTGATCACTTTCTATGCAACGGCATCATGCCAGTAAAAATACAAACAAAACTACTTGCATCAAGCACCAAATAGAGAAAAATTTTGCTGGAATGCGGCTTTGAAATTAGCCATTTACCATACTATTTATTAATTGCGTGCAAAGTATCAGCGGCAGGTCACTCTTTTCTATCTGTTAAGAGTAGAAATCTCATAGCAATTTTTAGTGTATATTTTCATAACAGTAAATCAAAGATCGTCGCTGTTTTGAATTTTTATTTAGACTGCTAAAAGAATGTCTGAAAGATTTACACATTTAGGGAACATTCAGAATATACTTATTTTTAATAGTTTCTGTAGCAGATAGTAGAGTTTCTATTTTATAAGCAATTACAAAAAATTAGGTTGTTTTAGAACATGTTGAAAAAATTAAGTACAATAAGGGGTTAAAAGATGGATTTTTCAGTGTTTTGCACCAAATCATTTTTACTAACATTTTTTTTTTGTCGGCAACTGTTTTTTTTTTTTTTTTTTTTTATTCACCAAATTGAGATTGTTGGTCGAAACCCAGCGAGAACATTGTATGTGCATGTGGGTGTATGTATATATATACTTTGTAATGATATATGCTTACACAGTTTATGATATATGTATTTATAAGTTTGTGGAAATGTATTCTGTTGGTATATTACCCCCCACCCCCCATATCAGTTATGATACATTAATTTTATTAAGTGATTAATATAAACTTTTATATTATTAATAAAGTTACTTATTCGAAATTATTAATTTGCTTAATTTTAAACGTAAATATTAAAAAATAAAAGTAATTATAACCAATTATACCACATTATATTAAAATGTTGATTATTATCAATATTCTGATGTGCTGTTTTAGAATGATATTTGTGCTGTCTCAGTGATATTATAGGTTAAAATTTTAGCAATTTTTTTTTAAATGCATTTTTTCTACTGTTATATTTGGTACTCTGCAATAGATGGCAGCACTAAACATTATTACTTCTGATTTTAGTCCTGAACTTAATCATATATTGACTATCTTAAATTTAATTTCATGTAGTTCTGCTAGATGGCAGCATTAAATAATTATTTTGCTCTAATATTATAAGGTTGCCATGGACTCTTAAATTACTCTTATATTAGTTATTTCTCTTAATTATTAATTGTTTAATTTTAAACAATTTCTTGTTTTTGTACTTTTAGTATTAATTTATTCCAGGATCATAATAGCATGTAATAATAATTATTATATAGACTATATGTTAATTATAATTGTTATGTTTTATATGCTTGTGAATATTTACTGCGACAACCGTGGGATATGCTTTTAACTGTACAAGTTATTTGGGCGGTATTTTTAAGCTATGCCAAATTCCGTTAATTGGGTCATGGTCAATATGTCTTGGCTGTTCTCTCGCTGGGTATGTATGATTTAATGTGTTTCATTTTTTAAAGTTTTTCATTGTTGCGGATATCACATTGATTAATATATTTTTTTTTCATTCAATTTATTTTACATGGTGGTTTTATAATTTCTAGTGATTAGTCGATAGGGTACATAATGGAATTCAATTTTTGCTTATTGCTGAATACCGTTACAGAAATAGACTATGTTTTTTGCTTATAAATGTGTTTTATGTATCCTTGAAAAAGTGAAATACTTTATAAGCTTCCAGCATCATTCATCCATTTGATCTATTGTACGTTTATGATACGGCTTTTTCTGGTTCAACATTATTTAGCTGGATATTGTATCTTTTGTCTTTAATAGGATTTTATCAAAATTTGGTGGGTTTTTTTATATGTTTATATAGATTTATTGCCCGCAATATATTAGTGAATTAGTGGAGTTCAGCATGATTCTGTATTACTAGTTACAGGTTCCATCTTTAATCTGTATAATGTCAGTGTTATGAATATTAGATAATTTTATTAATTTAATTTTAGTAATTAGAAATTGATGACGATTTGTAATATATAATGGTTATACAGTCAACTCTGTGAAATCCGCCGATGTATAATCCGCAAACGTCTATTATCCGCACTACACGTTGGAATATAAACAATGAGAATTGTCATTAGCAGTTAAAGATTATTTTTTTCACTTATCAATTTTACAATGAATAAATATTTAAATATAAATTGGATATAAATATTTAAATGTCCTTGAGCATAGAAAAAAATGATTGACAACAAACCAAAACTGAAACTACCAATGTATTGTGTCAATGTTTAAAATAATGAATAATCAGTCAAATTTGTATTCTATATAATTTAATTTTCCTTTAAATTAACTTAGTTATTAAATATATTAAACCAATGTTGCATTATGTTTTTATTTTCCATTGTAATTGTAATTTTTGTGCAGTTATTCCTAATTTATAGTCAGACTTTAAAAAATAAAATGTTAACAAAAGGGATGATCTATAATTCGCAAAAATATATAATCCGCTAAACCCTCTGTCCCTAAAGTGTGCGGATTTCACAGAGTTGACTGTGTGTATATATATAAACATAGCAAATATATATACAACATTTGCAAAATTCTAAAAGATGAACAAGATATGAAAAATAGGAAGCCAGTATGTAAAATAAACTATGAATAACCTACAGAATCAGAGGAGCTTGTAGGTTTAATTCATAGTGAAGATGCGTTATTTCATCCAATTTTGTCGGCATTAAGCCTAAAATGACAAAAATTAGCTCCTAATATATATGTATATATATGTATATTATATATACAGGGTGTCCAGCGAATAAGACCCTGATTTCAAAATTAAATATCTCAAAAACAAAGATCAATAAAATGATGCGGTAAACGGTTTGTTTATTAGCTAAGCTGTAAAAATGTTATGCAGAAGTTTCAAAATTTAGTTGCAAAAACCGTTAACAGATGGCGCTGTAATCGCAATACTTGTAAACTGCTTCGAAGTCCAGAGCAATGGCGTCTCATTCCTAGATGGCTCCCTACGTAAAAACGAATATTGGGAAAGTCCATTTTGTCACTGGGGTGATGTGCAGAAGTGGAGACATCTGGTCACAGAATTATTGCATCAGCTTTAATTTTAGAAAATTTCAATTAATAGAATTTTCAATAAAAAGTTTGGGAATTAAATATTTTATTAAATTCAATCTTTAATGCCATACAATTATTTAAATCAAAATGCATATATTTAGAAAAATAATTTTGTGCTATATTTTTTATATTTTTAAATCACGGCATAATATTTTGGTATTATTGTTTATACCTGAATTATTATAAATAAAAAAGTATTTTTTCCCTTCTAATTTATTTTTTAAATAACGGCATAATACTTTGGTTTTAGCACAACACATATATTTCCTTTCTTTGTAAACAAAGTTTTAGAGACAGAAATTATGCATTAAATTATTTCTTTAAAAAAAAAAAAAAAAAAAAAAAAAATGATAAGTTATATCATTAATGTCAAAGCAAAAGTATTTTTGATGCTGCATTCCTTTCGAACACTTCGCATCCTATCGCTAAAAGCTGCACCATATTTCTGTGCTCAATAAAAAAAAAAAAAAAAAAAAAAAAAAAAAAAAAAAAAATGAAAACGAGTTTTTAAAATTAAAATTATTTTTTAACTTAATTAAATTTTTAAAAATAGAAACTTTGTATTTTTTCATTCAAACTATTCTCTACAATTAAAAAAAATGACTTATGAATAGGGATGCACCGGATATCGGATATCCGAAGCTCCTTTGCCTGCCGGATTCGGATATCCGATCGGATATCCGGCACTAGACATGTTTTTAGTTATATGGCGAATTATTTCTTTATATAACGCCATCTCAGAACAATAAATTACAATCATGTTTCACACAACATTAAAACATTTTAAATGTATTGAAATATAATTTACAAAAACTATATCTCTTTGGATATCAGGGCTTGAAATTCAAGTTTTCCTCAGGAGAGGAGTTTCCCACCCACCATTTAAAAATGCAGGTTAGTTGAACTGTTAGAAAGGAAAAAAAATCTTTAAACCCCATTATTTTTTATGTGCCACTTAAAGAATTACATTTATACAGACATGACAAAATACCATTAAAATAATTTAAATTAACAGCTCAAGATAATTATCCAAAACTTTTATTTTTATTAAAACAAAGGAACAGAATCAAGTTTTATATATACCATGTCTATCTTTCAACTTTCACCTAATGTTATGGGCAATTAACTATTGGGTTCCTAAATGAATTTCTTAATTTAGATTTTATTCCATTTTACGTGATTTAGCCTCTTTCACAAGTTACACTTTTGACAAACAGCACAGACCAACTTTTATAACTTTAGAAATTATCGGAAATACATGGTTATGCTATGTTAAAAAATTTTAGAAAACTTTGCAAAATCTGATGTGCATTTATTTTTAACAGTACGTTAAAAATGCATGAATAATGCATATCGGTGATTCTATTGTCAATATCCTACGGTGACTGTATGTCACTTCTGAACAAACTTGTTTTATTACATCCTTAATGGAATTATAGTCAAAACTGTAGTCCCTGGTATTTTCGTTAATTGAACTATGTTCTATGCATTGGAATTTTAAATCCATATCCAAAGTTTGAAAAAGAAATATTGAATTTTTCTATTACACGATAAAAGGTTGATTTCAAAAAGTCATGTCCTAATCTGTGAATTGCAAGAATCAACTAGTTAGTTATTTCTAAACATGTTTTTTTAAGTTCAACAATTTTTTTTTTTCTTCATGTGCACCAAAAGTGTAATCTCATTTTGTTGAGTGCTGACTATTGGCCAATTTGGTAGGGCTCAGTCTCCGATAGCCATTATTGCCCTTTTAGTTATTTGCTATTTTGGGCATAGGGAAAAAACATCGCAAAATACATAAATCGGTCATAAAAAAAAATATCGCCGATTTCGTCAATCATGGTGAAAATAAATAAAAAAAATTGCCAACCGGTCGCAAGAAGAAAACTGAAGTGCAGGGGAAATCGGCAGCGGGAAAATATCACAAAATTCCTCAATCGATCTGTCACGAGCAAATATCGTGAAATTACTCAGCTGGTCGCAGAGAAAAAACGTGAAAATTTTCAATCGGATGCAGAAAAACAATCGTTACATTCATCAGTATGTCGCAAGAACAAACAGGGAAATTTGCCAATCGGTCACAGAAAATAAAATTGCTATATTTATCAATTGATCTTGAGAAAAAAAAAATTATGAAATTCACCGATCGTTCTCTAGAACAAATTGTGAAATTCATCATTCGGTCGTGGAAAAAAGCGCAAAATTTTTCAGTCAGATGCTGAAAAGCAACCATGTATTTTGTCAGTCTGTCGTAAGAAGAAACTGAAATCGGCCCATCGATAGTAGAAAATACCACGAAATTTGTCAGTCGGTCCTGAGACTTGCTCGTCGTTTTACAAAGAAACATTTTCGGAAAATGATTTTTTGGAAACAGGAGCGGTCCGCTCACAATAGGGCTTAATAAATAGGGCACGAATCCTGCCATCCTGCTTCGAAATTCAAGCCCTGTAATGTATATTAATAATATTTCATAAAAAATGTAATTTAAACATTAAAATATTCTGTTTATTTGTACAATGAAATGCTGATAATTGCTACTAGATTTGAATATGGGATTGACTATATCGATAATTGCTAATAATTTGTACAATGAAATACTGATAATTTGTACAACAAATAACCAATTAATATGTGTATAATTGTAGAGTATTTTCACAAAGAAATACTACATGCTTTCTTTTTATAATTTAAACATAAAATATCTACTAATATACCCATGATTAAAGAGTTATTTTCTCCAAACATAGGTTTAGTTGATGCCCTTTTTCTGTTTTAATTATTTTATATTATTTTTGCTCTAAGGCACGTTTAGTTTTATTTTAAGTTAAATTATTTTTATATTTAAAATTTAAAAAAAATTACTTTTAATTTTAAATATTTATAATGAAGTTACAAAAACAACTAGTTGGATTTGCCAATCCCAAAACTTTCTTCTATCTCATACATCTTAATATTTCAAAAAGTAGTTCCAAATGTTAATACTTCAATATTATTAGTGCAATATTTTACCAACTTTGATTTTGGTCTAAAATTTCTGCTTCAGTGAATTAATCAGAATAAGAATAAGTTAATCTCGATCATGATCATGATATTTATTAAAATCAAATTTTTTTTCGTTATTCTGTTGTACATTAGCTGTTTGTGAATAACCAGCTTAGTAGGATGCGAAGTTCCCTTCGCTTCATGAGCCGCCAATGTACAGTACAAAAAAAAAAACTGCGAAAAATCTAGAAAATTTTACAAAAATCTTTGTTACAGTGCCACCTTCTGGCAGAATATTTCCAAATTCAAGGAGAAACTGCTGGCCATAGTCAAAGATATACACCACAAAATTGGTTCAATTCTATGCTTAACTTCATACACTTTTCAATGGTAAAATAATGAAAATAACACAAAAATCTGTATTATAAAGCCCCCTTCCAGCAGAATATTTTCAAACTGAAGGAGGACCTGCTGGCCATAGCCAAAAACATACCCCCGAAAAATTGGTTCAATTCTATACATAACTTCATACACTTTTCGATGGTACAAGAATGAAAGTGGCACAAAAATTGCTATTACAGTGCCCCCCCCCCCCTTCCAGTGGAATGTTTCCATACTGAAGGAGGGCCGCCTGGCTATAGCCAAAAACATTCACAAAAAAATTGGTTCAATTCTATGAATAACTTCATTACGATGGCAAAAATCGCTATTATTGGAAATATCCCCATCCTGGCAGAATATTTCCAATTTAAGGAGAACCTGGTGGACATAGCCAAACACAAATACAAAAAATTTTGTTCAATTATATGGACAACTTCATACACTTTTCGATGGTACAATCATGAAAATGGCACAAAAATCGTGATTACTGTGCCCCTCCCCCTTCCAGTGGAATGTTTCCATATTGAAGGATGGCCGCCTGGCTATAGCCAAAAACATTCACAAAAAAATGGTTCAATTCTATGCATAGCTTCATTCACTTTTCGATGGTACGATGGCGACACACGGACAGACAGATATTTTGTATAAATATGAATTGGGATATCTGACCCCTAAAACATCTAAATCCGTCGAAAACCAGAAATCGAAAAAAATTCTATTACAATACTTTCTTCTAAAAATAGGCCTGTTTAATTGTTAAACTTAAAAGAAAGAAAGAAAATTAATAAAGTCATACTTTAATAAACAACTTCAAATTCTGTTTCACACTCTGAAAGCAAAGGTACAATTTTCTAAAAGAAGTAAACGTAAATTCTTAAATTTATTATAAAGAGTTCAAATATCAATGTTAGGAAAGCTGGCAATTCTTTAAACTTTTGAGAATTACCTTTTACTCATGAATAGTGAACTTACTTTCATATTTTACATTATAAACTAAATTGTTCGGCATTGTTTAAGGTCAAACGATTTCTGTTATCCTTATATATTCGCTTTGCTGCACTCTGCCGGATATCCGGTGATTGTGATTCGGATATCCGATGGTATTTCGGATATTGAAAAATCAGCCGGATATGCCGGATATCGGATATTTGCCGGATATCGGATATTTGCCGGATATCTGTTCCATCCCTACTTATGAATCATTATTATAAATGCTCAATGATTTTTAAAAAAGCAGTTTCTTTTAACTTAATTAAATTTTAAAACAAGAAACTTTAGATTTTTTTTTTTATTCAAACTTTTTTCACAGTTTAAATAAATATTAAAAAGTAAAGATTTCAATTTTTTTTTCAAATTCTCCTCTACTAGGATTCGATTCCACGATCTACCAATTAGGAGAGAAAACACATACCACAGAGATATTGGTAAGCGGACCGAAGTAGTTTATAACAAAATTTAAAACAAATCTCAATTCTGTCAACACATGACTCCACTTCTGCACATTACCCAAATAAAATATATTTTTTTCCTTATTATAATGATTGCTAAACTTTTTATTGAAAATTTTATTAATTGAAATTCTCTAAAATTGAAGCTGAGGCAATAATTCTGTGACCAGATGCATCCACTTCTGCACATCACCCCAACGAAAAAGCGGTCTTTCCCAATTTTCGTTCTTCCATAGGATGCCATCAAGGATTGAGACACTATGGATCTCGACTTCAAAACACAATTTATACGCATTGCGATTACAGCACCATCTGTTATCTGTTTTTGCAACTAATTTTTGAAACTTCTGTACAACATTTTTACAGCTTAGCTAATAAACAAACCGTTTACCGCATAATTCTATTGATCTTTGTTTGAGATATTTAATTTTGAAATCAGGGTCTTATTCGCTGGACTTATTCGCTGGGTATGTATATTATATATATATTTGTGTGTATATTAGAATTTCCACAAAGGTTTAGGTCACTAGAGCTCATTCTTAGTGAAGAACTGAAATAAAGATTTCAGATTTTTTTAAAATAAAATTCATAGAACTTTTGTACTTGCCTTTTTCTTTAATCATGAAAATTTATTTAGATAACAAAACTCTGAAACAACTTTTCATTAAAAAGGTTTTAAATCCCAGTCTCAATCCAAATCACAATATATTTATTAAGCAAGTAGGCAATGTCACCCAGATTAACCTTCCCACCACCGTGAACTGATATATCCGTTCACTAAGCTGTAGGTTTCACTGCAGTAGAAACATTTTTAAAATTAATATAATTCTACAATTATAATGCAGTTTTAAAATATTTTGTTGCAATTAGCATTGTCAAGGCTTGTACTCCAAAACGTAATTAAATTTTTTACATCTAATTAGAAAAATAGGGATACACCGGATATTGATTCTGCCGGATATTGGATAGCCGAAGCTCCTTTGCCTACCGGATTCGGATATCCAGCACTAGATATGTTTTTAGTTATATGGTGAATTATTTCTTTATATAATGCCATCTCAGAACAATAAATTGCAGACGTTTCACACATCATTAAAACATTTTAAATGTATTGAAATACAATTTACAAAAACTATATCTCTTTGAATATCAGGGCTTAAAATTAAAGTTTTCCCAGGAGGAGAGTTTCTCCACCTAAAATTTATAAATGCAGGGGAGTTGAACTGTCAGAAAGGGAAAAAAAAAAAATCTTTAAACACCGCTATTTTTTATGTGCCACTTAAAGAATTACATTTATATAGAAATGACAAAATACTGTTCAAATAATTTAAATTAACAACAAGATAATTATCCAAAATGTTTATTTTTATTAAAACAAAGGAACAGAATCAAGCTTTATATATACCATGTCTATTTTTCAACTTTCACCTAATGTTATGGGCAATTAACAATTAAGTTGATAAATGAATTTAAGATTTTATTCCATTTTGCATGCTTTAGCCTCTTTCACAAGTTAAATTTTTGACAAACAGCACAGAGCAACTTTTATAACTTTAGAAATTATCAGAAACACATGGTTATGCTCTCTTAAAAATTTTTAGAAAACTTTGCAAAATCTGATGTGCATTAATTTTTAACTTACTTGCATGAATAATGCATATCGGTGATTGTATTGTCAATATCATACGGTGATTGTATGTCACTCCTGAACAAACTTGTTTTGTTATATCCTTAATGGAATTAGTTAAAACTGTAATCCCTTTTATTTTCGTTAATTGAACTATGTTCTATGCATTGGAATTTTAAATCCATATCCAAAGTTTGAAAAGTTGATTGATTTCTTCTATTACACGAGAAAAGGTTGATTTAAATGTCCTAATTTCTGTGAATTGCAAGAATCAACTAGTAACTTGTTGTTTCTAAATACGGTTTTATTAAGTTCACCAATTTTTTTTTCTTCATGTGCACCACAACTGTAATCTCATTTTGTTTAGTGCTGACTATTGACCAGATTATTAGGGCTCAGTCTCCGGTGGCCATTGCTGCCCTTTTAGTTATTTCCAATTTTAGGCACAGGGAAAAAACATTGCAAAATACATAAATCGGTTGTAGAACAAAATATCGCCGATTTCATCAATCAGGGTGAAAATAAATAAAAAAATTTGTCGAATGGCTGTGAGGAAAAAAAAAAAAACAAGTTCGTTGGAAATTAACAACGGGAAAATATCACAAAATTTGTCAATCAATCAATGAAAAATATCGTGAAATTTGCCAGTCCAGCACGAGCAAATATTGTGTTATTCCTCAGCCGGACGCAGAGAAAAAAAAGCGAAAATTTTCAATTGGAAGCAGAAAAACAATCATTACTTTCACGAGTACATCGCAAGAACAAACAGGGAAATTTTTCAATCTGTCACAGAATAAAATTTCTAAATTTGTCAATTGATCGCAAGGAAAAGAATTTATGAATTTCACCGATCGGTCTCCAGAAAAAATAGTGAAATTCGTCAGTCGGTCATGGAGAAAAAGCGCAAAATTTTACAGTCAGATGCAGAAAAACAATCATGAATTTTGTCAATCTGTCATAAGAAGAAACTGAAATCTCCCGATCGATAGCAGAAAATATCGCGAAATTTGACAGCCGGTCGTGAGACTATCTTTTTTTATAAAGAAACATTTTCAGAAAATGATTTTTTGGAAACAGGAGCCCCCCCCCGCCCACAATATTCTTTAGTGCATGGATCCTGCCATCCCGTCTCGAAATTCAAGCCCTGTATCTGCCACTCAAGTCCTGTAATGTACATTAATAATGTTGTATAAAAAATGCAATTTAAACATTAAAATATTCTGTTTATTTGTACAATGAAATGCTGATAATTGCTATTGGAGTTGGATAAGGGATTAACTATCTTGATAATTGCTAATAATTAATGAAATGCTGATAATTTGTACAACAAATTCTAACCAACTAATATGCCTATAATTGTAGAGTTTTCACAAAGAAATACATACTTTTTTTTTATAATTTAGACATAAAATATCTACTAATATACCCATCATTAAAGAGTTATTTTCTCCAAACATAGGTTTTGTTGATACCTTTTTTCTGTTTTAATTATTTAATACTGTTTTGCTTTAAGTCGCATTTAGTTTTATTTTAAGTTAAATTACTTTGATATTTATAAGTAAAAATAAAATTACTTTTAATTTTAAATATTTATAATGAAGTAACAAAAATTAGTTGGATGTGGCAATCCCAAAACTTTCTTCTATCTCATACATCTTAATATTTCAAAAAGTAGTTCCAAATTTTAACTCTTCAATATTATTAGTTCAATATTATACCAACTTTAATTTTGATGTAAAATCCCTGCTCTAGTCAATTAAACAGAATAAGAATAAGTTAATCTCGATCATGATATTTATTAAAATCAATAATTCTTTCGTTTTTCTGTTGTATTTCAGCTGCTTGTGAATAGCCAGCTTAGCAGGATGTGGAATTCCTGTTGCTTCACGAGCCGCCAATATACAGTACAAAAAAACTGCAAAAAATAGAGAAATTTTTACAAAAATCGCTGTTACTGTGTCACCTTCTGGTGGAATATTTCCAAATTCAAGGAGAAACTGCTGGCAATAGCCAAAAATATACACAAAAAATTGGTTCAATTCTATGTTTAGCTTCATACACTTTTTGATGGTAAAATAATGAAAATAACACAAAAATCACTATATAGTGCCCCCTTCCAATGGAATATTTTCAAATTGAAGGAGGACTTGCTGGCCATAGCCAAAAACACAGTCCCAAAAATTGGTTCAATAGTATGATACACTTTTCAATGGTACAAGAATGAAAGTGGCACAAAAACTCTTCTGGTGGAATATTTCTAATTTAAAGGGGAACCTGCTGGACATAGCCAAAAACATACACAAATATATTTGTTCGATTATATAGATAACTTCATACACTTTTCAATGGTACAATAATGAAAATGGCACAAAAATTGCAATTACAGTGCCCCCTTCCAGCAGAATGCTTCCATATTGAAGAAGGACCTGCTGGTCACAGCCAAAAACATACACAAAAAATTTGGTTCAATTCTACAGAACTTTATATACTTTTTGATGGTAAGATAGTGACACACGGACAGACAGCCATTTTGTATAAACATGTTTTGGGATCTCTGACCCCTAAAACATCTAAATCCATCGAAAACCAGAAATCGAAAAAAATTCAATTACAATACTTTCTTCTATTGAAGATAGACGAAGAAAGTAAAAATAGACCTGTTTAATTGTTATACTTAAAAGAAAGAAAATTAATAAAGTCATACTTTAATAAACAACTTCAAATTTTGTTTTATATTCTGAAAGTAAAGGTACAATTTTCTAAAAGATGTACACGTAAATTCTTAAATTTATTATAAAGAGTTTAAATATCAATGTTAGGAAAGCTGGTATAGTTCTTTAAACATTTGAGAATTATCTTTTACTCATGAATAGTGAACTTACTTTCATATTTTGCATTATAAACAAATGTTGTTCAGCATTGTTTGAGGTCAAACGATTTCTCTTATCCTCATATATTCACTTTGCTGCGCTCTGCCAGATATCCGGCAGAGAAGTCGGATATCCAGTAATTGTGATACGGATATCCGATGGTATTTCGGATATTGAAAAATCAGCTGGATATGCCGGATATCTGTTGCATCCCTATAGAAAAATAATCTTTTTTTAGACTTCTTAGAAAATTACAGAGGAAAAAACATTACAATTCTGTCCTTTTTCTAGGAGGTCAGGGGGTTAAATGAAAAAAAGTGAAAATTACGTTAAAAAAAAAAAATCTTAAAATTCCGGGAAACACTGGGTACTTTAGCCAGTGTTAATATAAGAATGAAAAGCAGTCTTGGTCATTAGTACTTCTTAGTTGTAAAAAATGAATTCTAAAACTTTAGAAATTTATTTTTACAAGTCTAACAACATATTACCATTAAATTTAATGCAGATCTTTGACTTTTCACTAACCACTATTAAAAATGGAAGAATTTAACTGCTAGTAATGAAAAGCACAAATAAAACTTTTCAAGTGCTGATATTCTATTTAAAGATTTTTTTTTTAATCTTTGTTAAGTAACAATATCAGCTTCTGAACTCTGTATAATATAGAACAAAAAAGTTTTTGAAGCATTTCTTCAAAAACATTTTTAAAAATTCTTTTACCAATTTTTGAACATGTTTAGTTTTAAAGTAAATTATTGCTAGTCAAACTTTTCTTTGGCTGACTGAAAATTTTAACTTTCATGCTTCTTTTTATCAATCAGCTCTTTTTATCAATACAATTTTATAAAAATAAAACAAATGTAATGGTAATATGTTATAAAACTTGTAAAAAGGAATTTCAACTGTTTCATAATTCATTTTTTACAACTGGAGCAGATTCTAGAGACCAAGGCTGATTTTCATTTTTATATTAACCCTATGACATCCATGATGTAATCCATGATGAATTATTAGGGACTCTCGTAATTTGATGCTGCATCATATTGCAAGCCAGATATTATGCCAAAAGGGTTATCTGAATGAACTGTCACCAAGAGTTGTCCAAGATAGAGAGAGTAGATAGCATAGAGCAAATAGAGTGCTACGCAAGCAGAGGTACTGGACTTAATTTGTGGCCTGTACCCCCCCCCCCCCTTTTTTTTTTTTATTCTGTTGGAAAAATTATACCTCATACACTTAATGAATAAAATATCGCAATAAATAAATCTTATAAATTTCACATCAACTAAAAATAATTTCAAAGATAAAAGCATGGTTTTCAAAGATAGCATGGTATTGTGTTACTAAAATGAAAAAAAAATTTCATTTGGAGACATTTGCACTTGAATAAGAGAAAATATGCCTAAATATGTACTTGTTTCTTAACACATTCACTGCAATAGTACACTAACCGGTCGATTCTCCACCAACCTTTAACTCGCGGTTCAACTCTCAGTTGAGAAACCTTCCGTTGACAAATCTAACCGCCGGTTAATATTTCGAATTCATCGATAACTTTCAAGCCGCGATTAGTCAACCTGAGTTAGTCAACTCTCGCTTGAAATCTGCGTAGTTGATTGGCCAAAGGAATCACATGACCTAGCAATCCTCTCTGCGAGTTCTGTCCTTCCTTGACACCATATCTTAATCTGTTTCTTTTCAATAACGAAACTAAAGGCAGTATTGAAATTGGAAATGCATATACTTATGTTTAATTTTTAAATAAAAAATTCTTATAAGTAAATGTGCAATTACCATTTTGATTTCATGATTTTGTTCTTTTACAGAACAAAAGTTTCAATAAAATTCTTAAAAAACAGTTGATTAAAAAATATCTTGATTAAAAAAATCATTTTCTTTAATGTAAGTTTAATAAACAATTATCTGATCAAACTAGTAGTATTAAGTAGAATAAAAGTAAATAACGCAATAGGTCTATTTATTTACTTTTTACAATGAATATTAGATGTGAAGATATTTTCATATAATTATTTCTAATGCATATATATTTTATTTAACAAATGTCTGTACAGATTCAATTAAAATATCTTGGATAAAATAGCATGCGGTAGCAAAAAAGAAAAAAGACAAGGCCTTAGAAAATCCTGTGTTGATTATTACACATTTTTTTAGAGATCATGTTTAATAACTTTAGAAGAAGGCCGAGAACATGTATTAATATTCTTGATGTATTGCGAAATTATATAAAAAAAAATCTTCTGAAAAAATGTTTCTTTAAAACAAAAATCATTATTTCAAACTTACTAAGTATGTAATAAAACAAATAATTATTTATCTATTATGAACAACTGATCACATATACACAATTCGGTAGAAAATTCATGCTTTAAGCAACTATGAACGAGGGACTCAAATGGAAGAAAATTTGTTTTCTATTTTTTCATTATTATTAAAAAAGAGAGAGAAAGAAAGAGTTTTGAATCATATTTTTACAAAATTGGTATTGAAAGTACATATTTCCATTTAGATTTGTTAGATGGCGCCACCACAAAATACTTTGTAAATCAATAAAATTTGAAGCTTTGTTTTCGACACACAAATTAGTATAATTTTGCATTCATAGAGCAAAAATATCCAAAAAAAAGGGGGAAAATGTAAGTGACACATTCTTTTATAATACCATCTTTAATAATTAATACTTCGTTTAATTAGTAAATTCCAAAAAGCTTTGTTTTTAAAAAAGAAGCATCAGCGCACAATTTAAAACGACCGCCATCTTTCTTTCTACTAGGCATGCGCGGTTCACTAACCTACCTACCAGAGCTTGGTTGAGTTAGTCAACCCCAGGTTAGTATTTACCTCGAATTTCGTCAGGTTGGGTAAACGGAGAATTGGATTTCGCATTCAACGGAGAGTTAAGCTCCGAAACGCGAGGTTGAAGTTGACGGAGAATTACCGGGTTATTCATGTGCTAGAAATATTTCCAAGGGTGCAATACCACACAAATAAGCATGTCATCAATATTTTCATTGAAGACAATTTATTGTTATGAAATGGGACTATTGATAATTTATTAGCATATTTAAAAAAAAAAAAGAATCCTGTGGCCAACTAAGATGTTTACGAATTTCAGTTCGCCATTCAACATGTAAAAATAACTCAAATTTGATATTTTTGAACTGAATGCATAAAATTAAACACTAGTGCAAATGCATTCCTACCACTGGCAACTATTTTTTTAATTCTATCTGCTGAACAATTTTTTAAAAATCTGTAGTACAATAGACTCCCTCAAATCTGCAACACTGAAATTCGCAAATGCCTAAATCTGCACATCACAGATGTAATATAATGAAACTTTCAGTTCAGATGCAAGAACAAAATTATAGAATTTTTTAGTTTTATATCATTCTGTATGTATTTTAATAGGTAATCCTTAATAAAATGAACTCATTGTTTTTCATGAAAGAAGTATAAATTTCTGAAAGATCAAGCTATTGATAATATCACTGGTAATCAATCTTTTCACCAAATATATTTAGGGTAGATGCTCCAGTTGTGGCCACCTTTAGAGAAAATTTGAAATAGAAATTTTACAGTTATTGACCGATTGAAGCCCATTAAATCATAACAACATCATTATTTAGCAAATTTAATTGTCTTTCTGTGAATTATAATGACTTTCTACAGAATATTTTAGATTGTGAGTAATAACTCATTAAATAATTTATATCAATTAGTACCAGTTGTGGCCACCCCTGTACCAGTTTTGGACATCTCTATACACCAGTTGTGGCCACTCCAATATGATGTAGTTTAACAAACATTTTAATTGATAATAAGTAAAAATAAAGCATTTTTATGCAACATCTAATTTTACCACACATATATTTGTTTATATAAAAAGAATTTTGCAATTTTTTTTTTTTTTTTTTATGAATCAAGTAAACATCAAATCAGAATCAAAACATCAAGTAAAATATACTTATGTTGATTTTAACTCAAAATTTCAATTAAAAAAACAAAAATATATTTAATTTGATTCATAAAAAGGGACAACAGTGCCTGTGGGACATCAAGATTATCTATTTAAATCAGTTTTATAATTATCCAATGGATTGTGGATTGATTAAAACACTTGAATTGTCACCAAAGAGTTATATTTCTGGTGCTCCAAAATTTTGCTAACTTGTAGTGCTGGCATTATACATTTTGAATGGCCTTAATTTTACTTCTTATCCTAGAACAGTGTTCCCTCTAGGCCATTTTTTAAGAGCACAGAATTCTGTGTTTTTTAAACTTGGTAAAATGAATGCTGTTCTTTTTAAATAATGGGAAATACATTCTTGCTTGTATTTAGATATCTCTAGTTATGATTTTCACAATATTTAGTATTTCTAAATCTGTTTGCCCGAAATCTGGCAAAGATTATGGAACTTCTTCATTTCTTTTGGAAAAATACAAGAAATCATGCTGTAATTTTATTGAACTTTATAATTTGTAAAATCTTTCAAAATTTCTTTTAATTTATTTATCATATAGGACATATCGCCCCTCCCCTTTAGTTTTATCAATACTAAACACAATATACTATATTTTTCTTTAGCAATATCATTCTTTAGTTTCTAGCACAGTGTCCTTTCTAAAGTGAATTATCTATTGGACAGAGAAAACAAAATCTCTTTGATAGAACTGCTATTAGCCTTGCTTTTTTTTATTATTATTGAAGCCATTACTATATAAAACAAAACTAAATTGATTTTGTTTTATCCTGATGTTCTTAAAATTTATTTAATGGCTAAAATTCTCACTATAATGAATCATGTGGCCAAAGTGGAACATATGTTGTACCTTTTTTGCCACTTCCAACTTCCATGGCCACAACTGGTACATAAAGCAAATTTAAAGCACCAGTTTTGGCCACCCCCCTTAAACTGTTAAAATAATTAATTTAAATGTGAAATTGCAATAGAGAGGAAACTTACCTCATAAAACCTAATAGTAATTTGTTTCAGGACAAACAGAACCCAATAAGTGCCTAATATTGAAAGATTTGGAAAACTTGACAGCTAAGCAAAAATCTTAATACTTGTGAGCACACACTACAGTTTCACACATTTATTTTTTTTGTAAGTTACATTTTATCAAAAAATAAACAAATGAGATTGTAAATTACAAAAGAGTACTTGCTTAAGATGTAAAAATGCATATTATTTGTCTGCATCAATTCACAGCTTAAATATTGGACAAACTTATCCAATGTGGCCACAACTGGAGCATCTACCTAATGTATCAATCAAGCTTTTTTGATTATTAAGTCTGGCTAAACCGAAAATAAAACTTCTTTAATTTATTATTTCAATGTGAATTAATAGGGCACCTTTAAGAGGAAAGTTTCATTGAATAGTAATTCAGGAATAGTGTATCTCATTTTTATTATGCATATTTAATTATGCATTATTTACTTGACCTTTATTATTAATAATTTAATCATTTTTAAATAATCTTACTTTATTATTTTAGTTTATTACTTTAATGCTTTACTGTATTGTAAACATTCATTATAATTTAGATTGCATTATTACATTCAAATTGCTGTTTAAAAAAATGTAAACAAATCAATGACCAGAAATCCACAAAATTCTAAAATCCTCACTACCTCTCGCCCCAAGTTGTGCGGATTTGAGGGAGTCTACTGTATTTTTTCCCCTCTTGCACATATTGTCAAGGTGTATGTGAAAGATTTTAGTTTTGGAAAAGTGGTGCGAAAATAGTCGCCAGTGGCAACCTTAAAATGGGAGTGTGAACCAACTCGATAATATATACTGAAACGGCTTGGTCAATGTCTGACACAAAAGCCACTTCGTCAGTTTGCAGTGATCAATGTGTTAAACTTTTGCTAATGCATATTAATTTAAGACATATGGGGTTAACAAAAAAAATTGAGAACAGATGTCATATTCGCCCCATATTGGCACGATTTTTTTCGGTTGCCAATTTGGCGAAAACATCAACAGCATAAACAACATAATCCGGGTTACCACATCAATCACTTTGGCACAAGTTAAGTACCCGTTGCCTATATGATATTGGCGACAGAAACAAATCGCGCCAATATGAGGCGAATATGACATCTGTACTAAAAATTGCACAATTAAACATACAAATTATACATACCTGATCCATCAGGGACATCTCTGACAAAAGTAGGAAACATTTTCACTGTAGCAGATTCATGTTTCTCTTGACTTAATCCATTATTGAATTCTTGTAATAAAAGTGCAGAAACTTTAAGAAGCACATCATCAGTTAGAATAAAATCTTTTAAAACTGCATCAACCTAGAAAAAAAAAATCATAACAATTAAAAGAAATGTTTTAGGGTGGTCCAAAACTTGAAACATTTGTTTTATTAGCTTAAATTCGATAGTTTTTAACACAAAATACCATAAACCACTTGCCTTTATAATGTTTACATCAGGAATTATTACATCTCTTATGTGATGCAATCTTCTCAAATATTTGTGCATATGTGCTTTATTTCAAAATAATTTTAAGATTTGCCAACTTTGAAGTAATAAAATTAAATCTCATCTAAGGATAATGCAAGAAATGTTGCATCCCAGTTACTTAACTGTGCAATACATTATTACATTCCTGAATTGAAATTCTTTGGCATTATTATTAAAGCAAATTTCTTGGATATATCTTGCTGAATAATAAAGACAGGGAAAAAAAAAAAAAAAAAAAAAAAAAAATCAGTAATATGAGTTATCACATTTAAAATTATAAAAAAAATCTAAATATTTTCTTAATAAAAATTTTCTGCGTTTAAGTGAAAAATTTAAAATTTAGAAGAATATTTCTGCATCTAAAATACATTTAAAATGAAGAGATACATTTTTTATAAAAATTATGAAATTCTTATTCATAAAGATTTTTGCCTTGATCATCTTAAAACAAGCAATAATTAAAAAAATTCCAAAAGGATCCTTCTTCTACAACTAAGTTATTATAGATCATAAGGCCCAAAAATATATTTTGCGAAAGTCATGACTACTTTGAACAGATTTTTCTTTAAAATGTTAAACTTCAATTTTTGATGATTTTCTTTCTGAAAATAAAAAGATTTACACAGAAAGAGGCAAAGTTTAGCAACAACATTAAAATTATTTTTTTAGCTATTTTTTCAGATTTTGCTCATTTTTTGAGCTTAAATATTCAAGGACACAAAAAGGTCAAAATAAGACCTTCGTTAAAAGCAACTAAAAAATATGTCAATTACGAAAAATTTTATTAAAAGTTCATAACAAAGAACAATTTATGCATTATTGTACAATATAATAATTTACTTAAACGATTAAAAATATATTTCTCACAAATTAGGGGATGATTTTGCATACTTTATCTTAAAAAAATATAATTGCCTGAAAATAACCTTTATTCGAATAACAGATGATTTCATGATAGCCAGATGCATACGATAAATCTCAAAATATTTCCATCTCTACTGTCTGTATTGCATTAATTTTATTTAAAATATAGTCAATTTAAAATGCATAACTTCCACTTAAAATATATGCATTTAAAATATTATGCATTTTACTAATTTCATTTAAAATACTATAAGCCAAAACATTTTTAATTTATGCATGCTAAAGATACAAGCTGCTATTGGAGAGTTTTGCACCTGGCTAACATAAAAATATCTAATAATACAAAATATCAAACAATAATAATACAATGTTTAAAAAATAAAAAAGAACTCAACTGTTAGTTTCACAAATTTCATGCACAGAATAAAATTAATGGAGTTTGTTGTATTTCTAAATTATTTGACTAATTTATAATTAAAAATAACGTGCAATTTCTTAATAACATTGTGTCATGGAAACTTATATGCAAAAACTTTTCTTTTGAACTTTTAAAATAAACATTTGCATACATTTAAAAAACATTTGCAATCCTCCTAAAAATACAGAACTTTTTTAAAGTGAAAAAACGTTAGCTTTATTTTTTTTCTTTTTACAAACGTAAATATGAGCTAGGAAAAAAAAATAATAGGATGGAACTTAAAAAAAAAATCCATGGAGTAATAACTTTTTCATATTAAAGATAAGTTTTATCTCATTAACTCCAAGTATGATGATTATTTACAAAAAGAAGTGAAACAAGAAATAGTACACATGAATATAACAAATGCACACCATCATTACTCAATGAAAGGTGGTCAATTGCTATAAAGTACGTTTAGTATTAAAGAATAATAAAACACGGCGTTATGTTTATTCTATAAACATGGTAATTTAAATGAATATAAACTTAAATGAATATAATCTTAATGAATATACCACAAATAAAATTAAATACTGACGCAAAATATCTTGGTAGAAATTGAATGCAATCAAATTATTCTAATAATTCTACTCACAGATATGATGTCAATAAAAGTACTTTTCACTATTTAAATGTTTAAAATAATTTATTAAGGTGTAGAGGATTTACATAAAAGAGAAATAAAATAGTTACCGTCTTGAGCATCATTTTTAGTAAAAATTAGTTGGTTTTAAGCTACTTTTAAACCGAGCGCCCAATTAAGCGCTCACTGGAAGTACAGATATGTGAAAAAGAGTTTTCATAAAAGAAGTAATGCATTTATACGTGACTATCGTGAAAAAAAATTAATTAGTTCAAAATTCAAATACTGGAGCAAGCAAGTACTGTTGCATAATAATAAGCATAACAATTTATCCGTAAATTATTTCGAAAGAGAAACGCAAGATTTTTGGAAACTTTCATCATAAAAGTTGACCCACACTTTCACGCTGTTCAGATAGCATTATGCCGGCAAAAAGCATTCATCAAATACAAAACAATATGTGAATAAAATATTAAAAATACCTTTTTACGGGTTTCAGACATATTTTCAAACTCGCCACAGATAATTTAGAAAGTTACAGGAACGTGGGTTCGGTGAACGAGTCTGCAAACTAAAGGAAATAACAAACCAACTTGAATGCCCTTTAAAACAAGATTTTGATCTCGTCAGTGAAGTGAAAGTGGAAGTGCATTTCGTGTGATGATGCAATACAACTTGTAGCTCCCTTTTATGACGTCACTGGAGGTGTGTCAAGATGTAAGATTGTCTACTAACTTCTCTTTTCAGCTAAGATAAGTTAAAATTCATGAATGAGTTCAAGATAAGAGGCCACAAAAGTTTTTCAGAGATTAAAGAGAACAGATAAAAAGTACAAGCATAAATGAAAGAATATGAAAGTGAAATCTAAAACTCCAAAACCAATACTAACTTTCGAAACAATGCTTTCCGCGTAGATGGCACATAATTCGAAGAGATTAGTTTTCTTTTGGGATGAATAATGCATTTTGTAATTTCATATTAAAACAAAATATATAGCATAATATCTTCTCACAATTTCATCGCTATTATTAACATTGTCAAACTTTAAATAAAATTTCCGAAGTACTTTAAACAAAAAGAGTAAGATTCACAGTAAAACTGACGCGAATTTTTAGCCGTAATTTTGTCATAAATCATAAAAAAGGTAAAAAAAATTTAAAAAATTAAATCTTGAAAGTACAAAAAAAAAAGAAATATATATATTCTAACTTGCATTCTAAGATTACTACTTACTTTTATTTCACATTTAATACGTGGGCTGAAACTGAAATGTATTAGTATTTCTAAGAATTATTTATTATAATTCATATCTGGTGTTCGCAATTATAATAAATAAATTCGGCAGTACGCAATTCGGAGTTCGTGTAGACTGATAGTCGAAGAAAAACAGTACTTTAGATTTCACACATCTTTATTTTACGAACATTCTATTAGGATCAGAAAATTATCAATAGAAAAATGTCACAAACACGTGAAAATCAGCTGGTCTAAAATGACTCAATACAATAGAAATTACTGGTAATAACAGGAATACATTCCAGCACCGAGACTTCAAATGTATTAAAAACACTGCTAAACAGGTTTTGAACAACAGAATATCAATATTCCTAGCAGGGGTGAAGGTTCAGCCACTTCAAACAACTGATCTAACGATCTGATCTACCCGAGCGTCTCATTCATAACTTCTAATTACAGTCAGTATCGGTCATATGGTCACCCATGCGGTCCTGAAAAATATGACCTTATATGCGGTGAAAGCAGGAATTTTATTTTAGACAATAAAATACTAATAATAAGTTAGTTATTACCTTCTTGTACAATAATGCTCCTTTGTACAATAATGTACAAAGAAGCTATATGAACATATAATTTTTAAAACAAGTAGTATAAACTAGAATTGCTTTACACTTAAAATTTCGAATTGATGAGTATACTCGTAGTAGTAAAAATAATCTTTTTTGCAGGTTTGTTTGTTTTTTATCGTAGTTGTTAAAACTACTGTTTCTTATTCACGAACAGTTTTAAAACGTTTCTCTGTGCCTTTGGGATTGGTAAAAAAATATCTGAATGTATTTAGTGCTTTGAGATCTTCTGCTCGCGTTCTTGGTTCAGCTTCGAATTCACTGTCATTATCATCGTTTCCATCAGTGTTTATATTTAAAATTTCCGAAACTACACTGCTCAAAACAATTAAAGGATATTTGAAGTTTTATATAAAATAAAGATATAAACGAAATTTTTTTTGCCGAAAATAGAAGAAGAGAATCACAAATGCAAATTTTTCTGGTTTTCAAACTGTGGAGTATGCAAATTTTGAGTTCGACGTCAAAAACGTCGCTTCAGCGGCAGCGAATGAAATTTGACTTTCAACTGGATAAAAGAGAATGAAGACAAGGATGATCGGCATTCAGTGATTGCTTTGTTTCGATGAGTACGATGTCTCAGCGAAGTCATTTGACAGATTCAGAAGCTTTGAGAATTGTTGGTAGGTTAGAAGGGGGCCAAACTCAAGCCGAAGTAGCGCAAGCCATTGGAGTGTCACAAAGTGTCATTTCCAGGATCTGGAACCGTTTTTTGGAGAGTGGATGTGCAGGCCGAAGACCAGGGCAAGGTCGTAGACGGGCAACAACGCCCAAAGAAGATCGGTATTTAGCGTTAACAGTTCGGAGACACCGAACCATGAACGCTACTCTTCTCCAACAACACCTTCGCTCGGCTACAGGCACCACGATTTCAACTCAGACTGTCCGAAACCGGCTCCATGCTGTAGGTCTGTATGCTCGCCGACCGATGGTATGTGTTAGATTAACATCAAGGCATCGTCGCGACCACAGGGAGTGGGCAACCGAGCATGTCAACTGGAGGAGAAATGAATGGAGCAATATTCTGTTTTCTGACGAGTCCCGTTTTTCTGTGCATCCGGATAATAGGCGTATTTTCATCTGGAGGGACCGTGGCAGTAGGAATAATCCTGCGTTCGTGCACGAAAGTGTCAGATTTGGCGGTGGAGGAGTGTTGGTGTATGGTGGCATCTCCATTGACGGGCTCATTGACCTCTACATCATTCGAGATGGAGCTCTGACTGGTCGCCGATATAGGGATGAGATCCTCAGACCTATTGTAGTCCCTTACGCTGCAGCAATCGGAGATAACTTCATTTTAATGGACGATAACTGCAGGCCACATCGTGCAAACCTGGTGGAGGATTTCCTTTTCGAGGAAGGAATCGTTCGAATGGAATGGCCAGCGTGTTCTCCAGACATGAATCCAATCGAGCACGTTTGGGACGCTCTAGGAAGACGAGTTTCTGGCCGCCAACAACCCCCACAAACTCTCCAAGAACTGGAAAGAGCTCTTCTGGAAGAGTGGGGCAGAATACCCCAACTCGTCATTAATAGCCTCATTGAGTCGATGCCTCAAAGGTGTTCAACGTTGCTGGCCGCCCGTGGAAACCATACCCCTTACTGAAAATGATTTTCTTTGAAGAAAACACCTTTTCTTATTCTTTTTTCCTCATATGCAAAAATTGTGTTTTTTTCCTTTAGTACACAAATGCGCAATAAAATGCATTTTTTTCTGCCAAACATGTGTAATTTATTCTCATATAACCTACTATGTCAGTCGACCATGTATCAATCAGCTAAACAGTTTACCAGATACAAAATCCACCTAAAACTGCAATATCCTTTAATTGTTTTGAGCAGTGTATTTCCAGTATAGAAGGTTCACCATGGACTTTACCGATATCAGGTCAGCTGCGGATATCTATCAGTTGTCTGCAATTATAGTCACTTGTCCGTGCAAATTTTATCAAAACGCCTAATTTATTTTTCCCAAATGCTTATTGTCATCCAGGCCTTTCGATTCGCATCGTAAGGTAATTGCAATGATTTGCATTTTTTCAAACAACGAGGCTTCAGAAATTTACCAATATCTAATGGAGTCAATTTCTCTGAGCCATCCATCTATATTCGCTGCTAATAAAACGGCCAATCTTTTTTTTGCTTACCTTCCCAGAACTACATTTTTCATTCTTAAAAGTAACAGTTTTATCTGGCAAAACATTAAAAAAAAACAAAAAAAACCCAGCCCATATGTATCATAATTTAAAATATCACAAGGTCTGTACCTATTGAGAATGTCACTTAACAAGTTAGCAGTCATTCCTTCGATTCTTTATCAGTAAAATTCAGTTTTCCTAGTTATGCAGCAATTTTCAGAGATTTTTCTTTTGTGATAATCCATGTATTGGACTATTCTGCAATCTGGTACATTTTATCCAAGTGAAAAGATATCTTTCTCAACATTCTCAAATGTTGAAACATGTTCTCGCTTTCTCTTTTGGTTGATAACATCTTCTGTTTAACAAGATTTGAACCTTAAGACGTTATTCAGCGTCGCTCTCTCTATTCCACCAGTCTTCGCAAAAGCTGCTTTCGATACATTCGAGTTTTCAAAGTTTTCTACCATTTTTTTTTTCCGCAATTGTCAAACTTTTCTTTTGCTGACATCTTATGTTTACAAATGACAATTAACAAATGAACGAAGACTGCAGCAACATACATGCAGCAACAAGTAATAAAAAATACAAAAAAAAAAAAAAAAAAAAAAAAAAATTCGTGATTTAACATTTCTCTGCACGGAGGACAATTTTCATTCGGTCGCAAGGGGTGGTGGCATATTTTCCAAGAATCGGTATCTAATGCGACAGTTGAGGTAGAAATCTCCAGACCTTTGGAAACTCTTACCGACAGGAAAGAGTTTCCCTTATAGGCTGCAGCCGGGAAGAGGAGATCCCCTCCCCGCGAGTATCGACGCCCATCTAGTCACGTGGTATGCAATATTATCGGGATCTCTAAGGCTCAGTTTAAAAAGGAAAAGGTCTCCCTCTCATTCTAAAGCTATAAAACTGTCAACTGGCCTTTATTTACCATACGCAAGTTCGTACTTGTGGATTTTAGCAAAAGCAAGGGAGATTCAACGATGGAAAAAGGGGAAGATTGACTAGAAGGAAAGAAGTTCGTCCTTCAGGATGTCCATCCACTTCTTTCTAAAGCTACTAAAAATGAAAAGCACCGCGTGACCAATACAAAGAGGCCGACAGTAGAAAATACTTGAATGTGGATGATACGTCTATTCGGCACTTTACGCCCTAAAAAAGCGAAGGAAAAAGCATAAAACTATAAGATATTTTGCAATAAAAAGGGAGATAAAAGGTGACCATATATCCGATAGTAGCCATTGGAAACTGACCATATAGGCGGTGTATAACACGTAATACCTATTCAGTCAGTCCGGACTTACGAAAAGTGACCTTATAAACGGGGTGACCTTATAAGCGGTACTGACTGTATATGCTCTCAACCAATAAACACGATGAATCTCAAAAATTCTATAGGGGTAAATTTTGGAAGCCCGCACGGTCAATCAGAAACGAAACAGATGGAGTTCTAAACCTCATCTACAAATCATATTGGACCATAGCCAGAAACAATAACTCCGCCATCTGCGTCAAAGAGACATTTGAAGTCTTATCATACTAAAGTAGAAGGGAAAGCATCGAAACAACTAATTGAAATATTTGAATTATTACTTACAACATTGTTATACCTTCCAAGGACTGTACGTCACGGGAAGTAGAATTCCCGGATAGGAGGTCACAAAAAAAAAAAAAAAAAAAAAATACGCATGAACATATAAGGAGGACGAGTAACTGCTGGCGAGGATTGAACCAGGAACCTCTTGAATAGTAGGCGAGCGACATAGCGTCAAGCAAATGGCCAAGCCTAAAACTACTATCTAAACTAACCTTTAAACTAACAGCTCGCTATATACAGCTCAGGTGAGATGACATCGCTACACACTCCATCCCCAATGAAGAAGATGCCTTGTTGACGTCGGACGAGCAATATGCACTCGTGAGCGATGTCGTCGCTTTAACGTGCACATGCGTGATACGGGGCGTGACAGGCTTTAAGCTGTGAGCATTTCACAAGCTTTGCGTGCTGGGAAGGATTTATTTAGAATTGCTTTTCTTGATCTTGATATTGTAGTTTCTGTATAGTCCAGTTAAATTAGGTTAAAAAAGGGCCTAAAGTGGAAAATTCTGGTGTAATTATTTCTAGTGCCTTACTTCATGTTTTCGAGGGTGCTGAACACTAATCTGAAGTTGTCCAACAAAATTTCTCTCGGCAAATATGAAAAATCGTGCAAAACCCACTAAAAATCGCAGATTTCTTCGGTTTTTGGCTTATAACTTGCAAAGTAAGCTTTTTACGCAAAAATGTGACCCTGTATTAAAATACAGACGAGAAAATTACCTACACCTACAATTCATGTTGTTATCATTTTTATTGTACGACATATGGCTTCCATAGAGGCATTGAAAAATCGGTGAAAACCAGTAATTTTGGAAAATCGCAAAAACGATATTCTTACTCTTTCCGTTCATAACACTAAAAGTAAGCATTTCACTGTAGTCAAGTCAACACTGAGCTTAAGGAGCGCCTACAGGAGGTAAATACTTCCCGCTAAATCTCCAACGAACTTGAGAAGCAACTAAAGATGGATTTCGAAAAATGGAGTGTTGGTGGAAGTGCATGTTGTTGACTGTTTTCCCATTGGTCAGAGCCGTTAAGCCCCTCCCTCTGGGACGACAGTCCATGCGTGCAGTATTGAGCAACCTTATACCCTGTTCACACTGGGATATCGGAACTGTCTTAAATCGCCGAACTCTCTTAATTTTGAGGTGGACCCTCCCGGAATTAGAAACCTCTTCACATCGCAAAACGCACCTAAGATAACTCAGTGAACGTCACTGTGTTGTTTGCGCATGCGCTTAAGATAAACTCGCCTGCAACACCCAATCAGTTAATGCGAAAAGCTTTTCAGCCAGCGAGAGTGGATGGTCGTGACTGTCTCTGGCCCGAAGAAAGTTGAAACTCTCTGAGAGAGTTCGGCGGCCTGAGATATCTTAAGGTATGCAGTGTGAATATAGTATTAGTCTTCCTTCCCCGCCAGGTCCCGCGAACAGCTGAGTGCCGATGGCAATACTTGGAGTTAAGGCTCCTATAATACGGGCTGACTCACGACGCCGTTTAATTGCCGGTAGGAGAAGAATGATTGGCCACACCGCGTGGGCAACAATCGCTTATTGGTCAAAGTGGGAAACAAAATGCTTGACGATTCAGCCTGTATTATAGGAGCCCTACTTGGAGTATTTCATCCAAGCCCTGACAAGGGCCGATCCACATCGCGGAACACTCAACCATGACCGGGTCCCCGGGAAGCCAAGACGTATGTCTGGACGATCAAGGGATATTAAGGAAGTTCAGCCAAAGACGAAACCTTATATAAAAAAAAAAGACCCAATTCAGTTACACATATTTTTACATTACTTTAAGGCAATAATCATGACTTTCTTTTTTTTTCTTTTTTTTTTTAACACGGTGCTAACAATTTTAGAAAAGGTGTAATTTAAATACAGTATTTACAAAAGGATAATTTTCAGTTACTTTTTATCATCAGTTTCCTGATGTTTAGCGATTTGAATTTTTGATATGCCGTCCATAAAAGTTAAGGTTTTATGTCCTATATCTTTATGCTGCGTAAGATTTTCATATAATTTTTCGAGTTTGTTTGAATCTATTTTTAACTCCGCTCTAATTTTATCCAGAATTTCTGTGATTTTTAACACGCCATTTTCCAATTCGCTCAGCTGATAGAGTTGTACCGGGGGAGGCGGGGCTTCTTTAGGCTCAGCCTGCGCAGTCTTCGTTTTAACAGTTTTGGATTTCTCCTCTTTTTTTTGCTTTTTTCCTTATTTAAGTGTGCTATCTCTGCGTAACTTTTCCTGAATTGAGGTTTCCAGGGATATTTTTTACAACCCTTAAAATTTGCCGGGTGCTCAGATCCGCAGTTAATGCAGAGTGGCGGTGGTTTTACAGGTTTATTTTCAGGGTCTGTACTATTTTTGGGATTATTAACCTTTTTTTCTAGGACAATCTGGGGACTTGTGGTCCTTGCCACAGCCTACACATTTGAAACACTGCGCAGATATATGGAAAAACCCTTGGCAATTCCAACACTGCGCAGCTTTTCTGGGTGCCCTGTAGTTTTCAATCTCGATCCTGATTTTGAAAAGAGATTTAAGTTTTTGAATATTTTTGGAATTTGCATTTTTTGGTAGATGCAAAAGAAATAGCGGGAGGACTCTAACCACCTTGATGGTATCAAAACCGTTTTTGTTTAATTCCTCTACGATATTTTCCGTTTTAATTGATTTGGGGAGACCCCTAATCACCACTTTCATAGGTGCGTCCGTGTCAGGGACAACATAAAATTGAAATTTTTTCTCCTTAAGATAGTTTACAAATTTATTTTTAGTTGCGAAGATTTGAGTTATGACTTTAACCCACCTGCCCGAAATTTCAACAGAAAAGTCAGGGTCGCATTCATTTTCCAATTTGGTAGTAAATTCTACAATATCGTTAATTTCCCTAACCATAATAGGTTTTGGGGGCTTAACTTTAACTTTAATTGGTTTTATTTCCTTAACTTCGCGACATTTCTATTTCCACTAGACTTCTGTTCTAAATGTTCTTCAGAACCTGTTCTAGCGTCCTCAGAGCCGTTCTGATTGGCTGGCCCGATTCAGATGAAGTGGCTAAACGTCTGAGCACCGTTTGCATATATTCGGATGTTTGTTTTCAGCTATTTCGTTTCTGATGCTACATAAGTTTGATTTGAATAAATTATTTTCCATTTTTAAATGATGAAACTGCTATTTTCTACTTGAAAGTATTCAAAAATACCTGCATAAAACAAACCTCCATCATTTCCAAACTAAAACTGTTTTTTTTTTTTTTTTTTCAAACCTTTTAAGATTAAGACTGTTTCATAATTTTTAAATGTTATTTCTATTAAAAATTATAAAATAAAATATATAATTTATATTAAAAACGCTTGTCACATATAAAACACTGCAATTGCAGGGGAATTTGCATATCTAAACCATGAAAAAAATATAAAACCAGGGTTATTTTTTATTTTTTTATTTTTGTAACCCTGATACTAAAAATAACCCTGAAAAGTATTTTTTTTTAGCACTGAATATGGAATTTTTAAATATGTTTTATGGAGGTATAGGAAGATTCAGTTGCAAATTCAGGGGACAGTTAGAAGGTATTCCCCCAACCCCCCCCCCCCCCCCCCCCAAAAAAAGAAAAAAGTTTCTGATTTTATATTTTTTCATGATTTAGATATGCAAATTCTCCCTGCAACTGCAACGTTTTATAAGTGAAAATGCGTTTTTATTATAAATTATAAATTTTTTAATAATTTTTAATATAAATAACATTCAAAATTTATGAAACAGTCTTTATGACTCTATCTTAAAAGGTTTGGGAAAAAAATGGTTTTAGTATGGAAATGACGGAGGTTTGTTTTATACAGGTATTTTTGAATACTTTCAAGTAGAAAATAGCAGTTTCATCATCTAAAAATGAAAAATAATTTATTCAAATCAAACTTATCTAGCATCAGAAACGAAATAGCTGAAAACAAATATCCGAATATGTGCAAACGATGCTCGGGCGTATGGACACTTCATCTGGAGCTGGCCAGCCAATCAGAACGGCTCTGAAGGACGCTAGAACAGAAGTTTAGTGGAATGCGAAATGTCGCCTTAACTTCAGTAACCTGATTGGAAGCTCGACCGTACTCATGTCGCCATCTACTGGCATTTCCTGGAGTTGATCATGCTCCATTTCCTCCGAATCGGAGGGTAAATCTACATTTGCTGCAGTTTGGAGATCAGTCTCTAAATTAGGCTCACTACTTACTACTTACCGTTTTAATTCTTTTAGCATTTGGTACAACTAGATCAGCTGAGATACTAGGGTTAGTTTTAGTATTAGGTTTTTTCTTTTTAGACTTTTTCTTTTTAATAGACGGTTTCGCGTCTAAATCTTTAGAGTTATTAGAATTAACATCTATGTCGTTGCAATTATTATAATTCATTGAAGTTTTTAACGCCTCAATTTTCTTTAGATAAATTTCGCGTTGCTCATCAAAAAGACTACTCATTGCGCCGTTCTCTTCACTACTTTGGATTAAACGAAGATTTTGCTTTTCTACATCCCACATACCATTTTCGTCAAATTCGTCTAAAAATTCATAGTCCGAATCATCCTCTAACAACTCACAAGTCATACTAAGATAATTTGCTAAATGAGATCCTGCTGGGACTGCCTGCAAATTGTTTTTAAAAATCATGCCTGAACCCTTAGATCCCGAGCAATAAGACATACTACCTGCCGAGCGAAATTTGACTTTCCATAAGACTTTTAGCATTAGTGCGAAATCCGGCAATTTCATTGGCTATCGGTGAACAGAACTTCTTTCCCTGAAAGGAAAAAATCCATTTTACAAGTAACAGCGCTGCTACTCATTTCATCAATTGTATATCTTGATAACAATAACTTGATGCCTTAAAAAATAGCGTATATATTTCTCAAACTGAACACAAAATCAATTGGTATAAAGTTAATAACATAATACATAATTAATTATTAAATTTGATTTAATTTTCTATAAGAAAATTATCAACAATTCTAAAACCTCATTGACTTAGTTAAATTATGATAAAATAATGAGATTGTTATAATAAGCTGCTTAGAACTTTTTTTTTTTTTTTTTTTTTTTTTTTTTTTTTTTTTTTTTTTTTTTACTCAGGTGTTTGCAATCAGTATTCAAGTTCTGGCAGCTTAACTAAAAATAAGTAATTGAAGTTCCATCTAGATATATAAAAATATTTTTCTATGTCAGTTTAAAAGATAGTATTATTGCATTTAAGTAGATATTTTATTTTAATTATATAACATTAGCTCCTAAGTGGTATTATGTAGCAAAATTAAAACAAAAATCTCCATAATAATAATAATAATCGTTATTTTAAAGATTTATATTGCAACTAATAGCAAAATATTTTTCATTGTTCATGTTTGATGCATATTACATTTTTATTGCAACATATGTATATATATATAATCAAACTTTTTGCGAATAATTATTAAATCACAGATATATATATATATATATATTTGTTTTTGTAGCATTTTTACCATACATTCAATTATTTAAAATATAGTAATTTACTGTCTTCAATGGTTAAATTATCATTAAAATATATATTATTAATGTAATTTATAGATAAAGGATAAATAATTCATTTTTAAAGATTAATAATTTAATTCTGTTAATTACTATTTATATGTTACTGGAGTTCTAGCATAAAAGTACTTTTCATGAAAGTGTAGAAGATATTAAAATTAAATTTTAATAAATATTCATTTTAAACACACAGTTTATATATGATAAGAATTTAGCAGTATTGAATATACAATAAAAAAATTAGAAAGCAGCTGATAATTGATAAATATTTTTATATATGAAAGATAATTCTTAATTTTGAGAAATGAACACTTTAATAAATTACTTCTGCTAATTATATATATATATATATATATAACTGACTAAAGTTCCAACAAAAAATATTTTTAATGTAAGGTAAGAATATATTATTATTACATTATTATTAAAAAATAGATTAAATGAATATTTTAATTATTTAAATTTATTTTTAAAAAATCTAATTGACAATTTTTTTTTTCAAAGGAACTGGTGATAAAAGATCAACTGATTTTAACTAACTGACTTAAGGGTGTTCTCAAATCCAAAAGGGCAACTTTCTGACATAAGTTTTAATTTATTTTTGTTCGAAAATGCATGAAACTAGCTAGTGTTATTGTTCAGAAACTATGTAATTGAGCTGTTTTTTTTTTCATTTTTTTGCAAACGCAATAGATCTTTCAGAAAATAGTGTCAAAGTGGGCGTTTTGAACCGAATTTCCGCGCGAAGGAAGAAAGAGCACTGAAGAGCGGGCGAAAAACGTGTTTGTTACGTGATCAAAATCGCTTATAACTCAATAGGTAATTGATTGATCAAAAAGTGGAGAAAACAGTTCAATTCCAAATCGATTCCATGGCCAGGGTTTCCAATTTTATACCTTTCCGTCAAAAAAATGAATTTGTAAATGTGTCAAAACGTTTTGCGCTTGTTGAGCAGAACAGTTAAGAACAGCCTTAAGAAAATATTATTATTACTCTTTAATTATTAAAGAAATTTCTTTATTAGAAAAATACCCTATAAGTCATATGAATTTTTAAATTTAATTCAATTATCTGTATAACATTTACAATAAAAAAAATAATAATCTAAATAACAGATAAATTTAAAATGATCAGAACTTTATAAAATTCTAACATGAAAACACTTTTAATGTAAGCCTAGGAGATTTATTATCGCATTTTAATAAATGTTTACTTTAATTATTAAAAATTAGATTAAATGAATTTTTTAATTTAATTATTTACATTTATTTAAAAAAATCTAATTGACAAAAAAATTACAACGGAACTCGTAATAAAGATCAACTGATTTTAACTAACTGACTTAAGAAAATATTATTATTACACTTTAATTATTAAAGATTTTTTTAATTAGAAAAATACCCTATAAGTCCTATGAATTTTAAAATTTAATTTAAATATTAGTGTAATATTTAGAATAAAAAATTATAAAGCAACCTGTCATAAATTAATAAAGATTTTTATGTCTCGAGGATAATTTTAAAATAAAAAACCTTTAATATATTAATTCTGATAATTTTGCATTTATCTGTTACTATATTAACAGACAAATTTAAAATGATCAGAACTTTATAAATCTCTAACATGAAAATACTTTTAATGTAAGCCTAGGAAATTTATTATTGCATTTTAATAAATGTTTACTTTAATTATTAAAAAATAGATTAACTGATCTTTCTTAATTTAATTATCTAATTTATTTTAAAAAATCTAATTGATAAAAAAAACTACAAAAGAACTGGTAATAAAGATCGACTGATTTTAACTAACTGACTTAATAAAAATCAAAACAAAACTCTAAAAAAGAGAAAACGCCAGCGAAAGGACAGAACACGCAACTTTAGGATTACAGATCCAAAATCTTAACCAGCCCTAGTCTTGACCACTGGGCTAGATCATTCATACGCTTTCGACACCAAAATACGATGTGCCTGCTTTACACAGTGTACTCTTTATACGTGTCCTTTCAGGGAAAAAAGTTCCATTCAATTTCATTGGCTATCGGTGAAGCGATAGCCAATGAAATTGCAGGATTTCGCACTAATGCTAAAAGTCTTATGGAAAGTCAAATTTCGCACCTGCCGACGCCTCGCCCGACATTCCTGCCGGCGACTGCATCAAGGCTCCATCGCAAAGCAGATGGCGCTCCACTCAGTACTCAGAAGGGGTGCTGACACACACGCTGTTCATTTCACTGTAAACATTTGCTGACGTACTCACTTATTATTAGGTTATACAGTAAACTCCCGACTATCCGGCCTAATGTGGCGGAAGGGTAGGCCGGATAACAAAAAAGCCGGATAGGCCGGAGTTCTATAAAAGTTTACTCCTTTCCTCTTTCCGTCCGCCATGATATTAGAAGCACATGTTACACATTTTAAGATAAATTTAATATTGCACAGTACATACAGTTTCAGAATAAGCAAACTATTAACGTAAAACGTAAGCCTAATTCGTAAGAAATGAGTAAATCTCATTTTTCTGTTTATTAACAAATGATCGCACAAATATGAAAAGTTATGCGTAAGATAACAGAGTTAAAATTTACAGTTTATGGTTTTTGAAAAAGCGTTTAGTTTTTGTTTACTTCTCTCTGTTAGCCCTCTTCCGCGAAGGAATGTGTCTCCATTTAAGCAAGCAGATGATATCGGCTGGCATCGCTTCCTCCTGCTGACTAATGTACTGCAGTGCTGCCTCAATCGTCTTGCACTCTTCCGAATGCGGGATGAGATTTTTCCAGCAATCATCCTCCTGTTTTTCTTCTGTTACTTCTCCCTCTGTCATCATTTCTACAATGTCGTTGTCAGTTAATTCATTAACTTCGTCGTTTATCATACATTTTGTAATGTCCTCTGCATTAACATAGTCAGAGCCCGGTATATTTTTCAGCAACGAAAGAAGCCTATCGTTCTCGTCTTCCACTTCAATTTCCCACACGGGTTTATGTCCACCTTTATGATCAAAAGAATGTTTCAAGACCTTGCAATGGACTCTATTCAGGTGACGTCAGACGCCAGAGCTGGCGGTATGAAGATCTGTTATTCTAGTTACTGCACCGGCAGAATACCAGTATGCGCAGGCGCAAACACCGCTAGCAGACGACTTTAGCCTTGACCCAGGTTGAGTGCATACATTTTAACTGAAAATTTGCAAACTTAGGGAATTTTCTCGCATACAGAACAACATTTTGAATTTAGATTACAATATATTAAATGTATGCTGCTGCATCAAAGAATTGTTTTGCGGTATTTTTAACAAACAAGCATTAATAACTCACACTCCATAGACTGCTATGCTAAACATCGCTAGTAAATACCGCCAGCAGACGAATTTTAGCCTCGACCTCAGGTCGCGTGCATAAGGTCCATTACTATGTTTCGAATTCTCTGCTATTGCATTTTGTAATCCCTTCTTGCTCCTTCCTGTCTGAGTCAGCATTTTCCCACGGACGGGAACTGCCTATTTCAGCCACTTGCAACTGCTAGTAGTACTTTCAACTTTTTACTAGCCGGATAGTACGGAGGGCCGGATAGCCGCGAGCCGGATAGTCGGGAGTTTACTGTATATTATTATGATGTAGGTATACAGTGTGACCTCGAAAATCCGGCATTCAGAGATCCGGCAACTTAAAAAATCCCCTCCCTTTTTTTTTTACTTCCAACTTACAGGAAGAGCAAAATAGCAATTATTTTCGAATTAAAAACCGAGGTAAAAACGATGTATAAGCGGACAGCGAGATCACTTACGCTGTGCTAAATAGAATCCTCAATAACACTGGTAGCAGCCCAGAGGAACGAGGACGAGGACCTAGCAGAAGATAAGTTCTTACCGAAAAAATGCATAAATTTGGCCGGAAAATTAACGTCATCTTCAAAGAAACAAGATTGTATTTCCGAAATTGATATTCGTCATTATATATAAAATCCACGTATATAATCCATATCTATAAAAACCATGAAAGAAGATAGTTACTTGACATTGATGCTTGAGAAATTACATGAGAAGAAATGACTGCATTACTTATCAGATTTTTTTTAACAAATAAAATATCAACTAAAGTAAGTTTTTTAAACATTCAGTTTTCTCTTTTTCTCACCTCAATATCATTTGGGTATGTATTAAATTACGAATAAATGTCACTATCAAGAAAATCGTAAGTACTTAATCGTAAAAAAGTAAGTTGCAATTTTCAAAAATCAATTACAAATTTGCAGTAGCTGACATTCACACAAAACAGGCACGAGAGGGTGCGGATACACTTACGCTCGTATTCACGAATAACTTCGACCCAGAGTTACACCTCGGGTCCAGTAACCCCAGGTTGATATTTTCAACCGAGAGTTGAAAACTCGTATTCACCGTTTACTTCTGATGAAAAGTTACCCAACTCAGAGTTCCTGGACCCCGGTTGAAAAAAGTGTGCTTATTGGTTAAAAAAGTAATGCGCTCTGTTCGGTTTCGCATCGACGCATCGTTTGTTTACATTATGAAAGAAAAGTGTCGAAAAAATATATTTAATGTAGTGTAGATTTTCTTTTTTCCTACAAAATATATGCACTAAATAAAAACCTGTAATCATTAAATATAGATCAACTTAATTTAAATTATTTTCTTGGAAATTATATTTTTTAAACAATCCATTCAGATTTTTAATTGACAACCGAGTTAAGTCAATGATATGAAACGTGTTAATTGCTAAAGTAATTTTTATAAGTTTCTTAAAAAAAAAAAAAAAAAAAAAAAAAAAAATTCGCCTGCTGAAACTTTATTTGAATCAAAAGTAATGTAACTTAATTTGGATCAAAATTAAAAATTTACTTGAACGAAAATTATGTTGATTATTATTATTAATGGCGATAATTAGTAATTAATTAGGCAATTTCTGATTAGGAAAATATTAAAACATAGAAACAAGAAAAAAATTCAAGAAAGTAGCCTGTTTTAATGTTTTTATTTTGTCAAGTCAATTTATACAGTCGGACCTCTATTTAACGAACCTCTATTTTGCGAATTTCTCTATTTTGCGAACTTTTCTTTGGAACTAAGAACATTTTGCGAATTTCTTCGTAAAATAACCTCCAAATAGCGAAGTGCATTCTCTATTTAACGAACTTTTTCTTGTGATCAAATTTTTTTTTCTCCCCATTTCTAAAAATATTTCTGGACATTTCAAACTTATTCTTTCTTTAAACACATTTTATAATGTTCAATGGCCTTGAACTGGTTTTACCAGGCGCCTTTGTCAGCAGTCAGAATTCAGAGGACGAAAATCCCTTAGAGTAACTTTAAAAAATGTGGATACAGTGGTGAAAAAAAGAAGAAATTAACCATGATGTGCTGATTGATGATTGCATTTCACTGAATTCTGAAATTGAGACCTCGGAAACACTATCCGAATTGGTTATTTTCGACAGTGTGAAAAATAAAAACAATACTGCAATGAATTGCAATAAAGACGAATATGATGATGATGGAAATGATCATTATGCAGGAATTAACAAAACTTCGTATGATGAAATGCTAACATCATTCGAAACAATCCGACGCAGATTATAGTTAGAAGAAAATACGCATGAAGGGTTTTTTGGTGCTTGCAAAGATGAGAGACTTATTATGAGAGAAAGCAATTTTTTAAATAAAAAATTCAGGCAAAGTTAACAGAGTTTATCAGAAATTAAATTTAAGGACGCATGTGTTAATGTATGGTTAAAATTACTTATAATAATAATAATAAATACGATAATGTCATTAAAATTCGTTAACTTTAATGTAAAACTATTCACTTTAAACAGAGAATACAGTGTATTCCCATGCAATGTTTTGTTTTCCTTGCAGATTTCAAAGATTTAAACCCATAGAAAAAATGAATTGATGATGAATATTGGTGGGTAAAATAAATAAAACAAATCGATATAATTTATTTAAAAAAATGTGATTAATTACTTCTAGTAAAAATATTTAGTGTTTATGAATTTAAAATCTGTTTTATGTAGTTTAAAGTATTTTAAAAGGTGAATCTCTATTTAATGAATTTTCCGTATAAAGAACTTTTTTTCGGGATTTAGCGACTTCGTTAAATAGAGGTTCGACTGTATATTAAATTATATCCTGATGTATTAATTCTACTCTTTGGGTTTTCAGCAATCTAATCAAAGTGATTAATTCTAATTGAATTGAATAGTAAATAATATGCACATTGACGGAAAAAAGAATGAAATAATCTTAACAGAGCTGCAGAAAATATGGAGCAGGTGATTCTGGGGGGTGTCTCGGCACCAGGCGCAGGCACCAAGCCTCAGAGGCGTTTCTAAAACGACCCCCCCCCCCCCCCCCCACACACACCCAGTCCTCTGTATGATAATTTTCTCGTTATCAGATTGACAAAATTGCAATATTTATTCACTTGATTGCCTTTCAATATTTTTTATTAAATTAGCCTAGCAATTTAAAAATATGTTTACATGGAGACTGTGGATGCCATTGGAAAAAATTGATATATATACATAGAAACTGATGTTTTCTATAGAAATCTATGTATATTATATACATAAAAATTAATGTTTTATTATCTATATTCTTCCTTGCTTCTTAATTTTATATTTTTCATTCATTTAGACATCATTTCATAGATCTAATTAAAAAATTATTTAGGATCAGGGTTCGTAAATATCATGATATTTTCGAAAATATCAAAAATATCCGATATTTTGATATATATCCGATATTTTCGATATATATCCGATATTTTCAAAGCAGCCAACTTACCGCTGATAATAAATGTTTTCGAGCATAATCAGTGGCGTAGCTACATATTCAGCGCCCTGGAGCAAGTGAAGTTTGTGCGCCCTATTTTCACTCCAAAAAGTTCTGCGCATTTTTTGTTTTGAAATTTAAAATTTATACACTATTCTTAATTCGATTTAAACTTTTACTTTTATTTGAAAGTCAAAGTATTTCAACAACGTGTTAAATACAAATAATTAGAAATAAATAATGAATAACGAAATAAATTATTCTGTAAGTACCGAGATATGCTTTGCGAATAGGGCGGGATTTTTGTTTTAAATGCGCTAATGGGCCAGTAGAATCTGCCGCTCTTAATATATGTTTTTGTTTTCAAGGGTTTCGAAGCATTGTAGAATACTAATAAAAATACACTTGTCAAGTTCTTTTTTTACTTTTTACATATGAATGAAATACGTTTTTCTGGTTTTAGTGCCAGAAAACCCAAAATTCAAAGTAACATAACTCGGTAAGTTTTGGTCATACAAAAAAGAATGTATTATTTTACCTGTTAAAGTACGGAGTAGAATTTTCTAAATGTAACGTATAGAACCAAGGAACGGAATAAAAATGTAAACCTCGTAACTTTTAAAAAATAACTGTTTTGACATAAATTACTTTTAAGAGGATGAAGAATAACTTTGAAAGTTTTTTACTATTGGAACTATAATTCTACAGCTAATGGTTTAGAAAATTAGCCAATGAACAAGGATAAATGTTGACACCGGGATTCTCACTGGCTTTTGTCTAATCTGAGCAGTTTGGCTAATCGCTAAAGAAAAACTAGTCAAATTCAAATAATGATAGTAATAGATTTGTTATATAACACTAAGGATATCAAAACACAAATAATGAGTTAGATGGAAAAGGCCTAATCGTACAATAACATCATCGAGAGTATCGCCGAAACAAATACAACAAAAAATCTCTTGCAATTTGACCATTTCAATCTTTAGTTTTCTCGTCTTGTAAAACATTTTGGAGCAGTGGCGATCGACCTGATTGACACCCTTATATATTACTCAAGATTCCAGTTTTTACATTCCATAAACATACAATGCTAGGAAGGAAATAGGAAAGCATAGTAATCACAATAAAAATAAATGAAAATAACGGTATATTTTACATTTTCAAATACTCTAAATCAGTTCTCACAATTTTTTCCAAATATTCAATAGGTATGCGTGTATGTTAGAATTTACTCACGTTTTCAGATTACCAGAGCACGATTTGGTGTGTTTTTGATGACGTCGGCAGAAACGTTATAAATTTGTCATTAATTTACGAAGTTTCGAGTGGCCGCATGGTTTGGTATCTAAACTTTTTATCAATCATTCTGCAACGATAACTGATGAACGTTTTCCCTTATATCTCAATCAAATTATTTTTATTGCTCACGTTGAGCTTATATCCATACAACAACATTTCACCATGCAGACAGTGTCTACTCGATAAGGGGTTCACAATCACTTTACTGCTTTTACTACCAGTAATTTCAGAAAAAAAATTCTCCTTGTTTAATCGTAGAAAATCCTACTATAAAACAGATCAAAATTTATATACCAGCTTCTGATAGGAAAGATTCTGAAACTCTGAAGAGCCGCTACTGCACGCAGGGTCAGACTCAGTTGCTGTGAAATACGCAGATCTTGCATTTTTGGAGAGCACAACATTTTAGAAACTCATTATTTTACCACCTTGCTAGTAGAAACCAACAATATCCATTAACATTCCAGCTTTTCTTTCTGCAAATGCTTTCAATTTCGGAACTGGATCCGAACTTGAAAATGTCTTTACAGAAAAAAAGAAAATCGAAACAGTGTAAAATAACTGTTTAGACATCGACGTCATATATGCTACGGAAAAAAAAAACTTAAATGTAAATGAGAAATTTTTAAAGAACGCTGACATTGGTTTAACATTAGCTTGAGAATTACTAGTGTAGGATTCCAAGTATTCATAATTTTAGTGCTAAATTAGAATGTTATGATTAATTAAATCTATTTTAAACTATTTTTGCAGCTGGAGGATAAAACGTCTTAATGCTGTTAGAAATATTAAGAAACGTGCAAATACCGGGTGTCCCAAAAAGGACTGACTGATTTTAAAATTCAATAACTTCCAAACGGTGACAGATATTAAAAAAATTCTTGCAGGAGGGTTATGCATAAAGTCAAAAGTTTTTTTACAGTGATTTTTAATTTTAGTTCGAATTACAAACAATAGATGGCGCTGTAAGCAATTGTCGCTAAATACAGGCTCGATTTTTGGTCCTTTATCTTGTTCCATGCAGAAAAAGGAGATGGAAATGTATTATCCGGGCCACGAAGTACCAAAAATCGAGCCTGAATTTAGTGTCTGTTGATCGCAGCGCCATCTATTGTTTGTAATTCGAACTAAAATTGAAAATCACTGTAAAAAAACTTTTGACCTTATGCATAACCCTTCTGCAAGAATTTTTTAAATATCTGTCACCGTTTACAAGTTATTGAATTTTAAAATCAGTCAATCCGTTTTGGGACACCCGGTAGATTTTTATACAGTAAACTGTCTAAAGCTCTGTGCAAGACACATTTTCGTCTTATGCAGAATGCTCTGTAAGCCCTAGCGACAGGGTACAATCGAAAGGACGCAAAAGAACCTTCAAATCGGCTGAAAATTCTTGGAGAAGATCATGCAGCCATTGGTAACGAACGGAATTTCAGAATATATACATTATATATTTTAAGATTTAAATGATCCTCTGAAAGAAAGAAATTTTCAAGAAAAAAAAATTGCTTTGGAAAGAAAAGTATCTTACTTTGGAAAGAGAAACAAAAATCCTTAATTAAAAAATGTTTAAGCTTTATGAATGAAAGTGCACGTTTTCTTTAAAACTCGAGGTCTTTATCACCAGTGAAAATGTTTCACCTTTGTATAAAATTAGGATCTAAGTTTTTATTAATTTTTATATTGTTTTGAGCTCACAGTATTTCTATAAACTGTTCGGAAAGTTGAGTGGAGTAATTCCAGATTCATATCGAATTGTGGCGGGAAGAAGGAGCGGAGCCTGATTACGGCCTAAGCAAATTCTCATTAGCATTTCCGAAAAATATGTTTTGCCTTATTTAATCCCAAAATTCAACAATTAAATAAGGTTTAATGCTGAAAAATACTTTTCGAAAAAAGTGGTGTAAATTTGTATAGGCGATAATCAGGTCCGAAGGAACACTAAATTTTTCTCTCTTTTTGAAGGAAAAGACTTATCAATTCTGCATTTGATGTTTGCCATATTTTCAAAATCTCAAAAACATTACGTACAAAACTTAATTTGCCGCTTACCCACCCCCCATCCCCCCATCTAAATTTTGTCACCGTGGACCGATGTGGAATATGCGTAAGTCCGGTTCTTATTATTGTTTTGTAATCTGTATTGATGTCCATGTTTAGTTTCCCCAAAACAAAACAAAACTTCAAAAATTTCGTTTTCTTGTTGTTGTTTTTTTTTGCTTGTAAAATGGTCAATGATTCTCTTCAACTTCTCAAACTTTTTTTTTTTTAATGTTAAATTAACTAAATAGGTGAGGCTGTTACATCGTAAATATAGGTTTCTCAGCAGCGATTTCTTTGGCTTACATTATTTCCGTACAGTAATCACCATGATAAATTTCTAAAACATTTTCAAGATAAATGTACCAGGAAGTTTGTTTGAAAATGGTGGTTGCCAATAAAGTGACCAATGACAGCTCTATAAATAAGTTTTGATTAGTTTAAGATTTGAAAATCTCAAAAAAGTTTCAGAAAAAAAAAAAAATCGGGCATGATGAAACGGTGTTGGAGAAGTTACTCGGGGCTACAGTACGGTATGAATTACAATTAAAACTTCGCGAATAGAAGTAATTTCTTTTAACTGTGTATAAAAGCATGTTTTAAATCGAAATAGTTGAGGTTAAACACAGTAGAAAGTAACACACAAAGACACAGTAGTAAAAACATAATAGTGAGGTTAAAACAAAGTAAAATAACATAGGAATATGCCTATTGTAACAAGATTTATCTATAATATCTGATTAATAGTGAAAAAAATATGCAAATATTTTTACAAGTTTTTATTTTGCTCTTTCTAATTTTGCGCCCTTGGGATTCGGGCGCCTGGAGCAGTTTGCTCCAACTGCTCCACGGTAGCTACGCCCCTGAGCATAATATAGATTAGAAATTAAAATATATTGCACTTAACATGAAAACTTAATCAAAAAATAATATAAAAATGCATTTTTCTTTTCTTCTTCTTCTTCTTTTTTTTTTTTTTTTTTTTTTTTTGTTGTTTTTGTTTTTGTTTTTGTTTTTTCACTTAGAACAAAATTGAAGATGAAATAATTAAAAACAGTAACAATTTGATTTCTACACTTATAAAAAAAACTAACTATAGGATTCAGTATCAAGACCAAGTATAAAAAAATCAGATATTTTCAAAACAAAATTTTAAATACAAAAAAAGTTTTTTTAATTGAAAAATTTTAACATAAATGTAAGTATAAAATGTTTTATTTCATATTTCCTAGCATGCTGTATAGTTCAAACTCACCTGAACCAAAACTTTAAAAAAGATTATTTTCTAATGAAGCTGTATATAATTGCTTATTTAAATTAGTCAGTTTATTTTTCAATGGTTGTTCTGAATTAATTATGTTCCACATAATTATTAGTTCAACATTTAAAAAAAAAATGCTTCAAATCTAAAGTTTGAAAAATATATTTGTTTTCTTTTTTGGTTAAAAAAGTCACATCCAGAAGAGACAAGTTCTTTATCTACAGATTCACAGTCAATAACAGCTGAAAATTTATTTCATTTACACTGAAATATTACAAATTACGACGGAAAATATCAAAAATATCTTGCGCACATTCATATTTTGAAAATAAATATCAAATGCAGAAAATATGAAACATTTTGATATATTGAAAATAAATATCAAGTAATATGAAATATTAAAGATCTTGATATTTTGAAAATAAATATTGGATATATACCCTTTGATATATATCAATGAACCATGGCTGTATATAAATGATTATCAAAATTACATTTTATCTTTCAATGGCTGTTCTGAATTGACTGTCTAATATAATTATTAGTTCTACATTTAAAAATAAAAGTTTGAAGCATAAAGCTTGGAAAAGATTTGTTTTCTTCTTTTCCTAAAAAAGTCACTACCAGAGGCAAAAGTTCATTATCTACAGAATGACACAGTCAATAACAGGTGAAAATTTCATTTACACTTGGTTTGAATGTGAAAAATATCAAAATTACTTTGCACGGTGATATTTTGAAAATAAATATCAATATACAAACTATCAAACATCTTGATATTTTAAAAATAAATATCGGATATATATCAAGATATATATCATGATATAGTATATCCATTGATATATATCAACGAACCCTGTTTAGGATAAAAAGAAAAAAGAGAGATTTTAAAATCTATCATATATTTTATGATAGATTTCTAGACTAGATAGGCGGAATAATGATAGTTGGTAAATTTGCAAATCAACCTGAATTCGTTAATGGAAATTTATATAATTTTACATTATGTGATTATAAAAAAAAAAAAAAAAAACTTTTTTGTCTGTGAATTAATGGAGAAGAACAAGTACCCCATTTGTCCCTCCCTACCTATGCTTCTCTCCCTCCATTTTTTTTTAAAAATGTTATACATTAATTAAAGTAAATTAAAAAGTTACTTAAGATGCTGTGTATAGAAGAAGGTATGTAATCTTCATCTCTCTCACACACATACATATATGTATTACTTTCAAAAATTTTAGCTGGTTTGTTTATATTTATGCATAAATCTCCTATATTATAGGCTGAATTGTTTTCTTCTATAGATATTCATGACCACGAAGAATTTGCCTTAAAAAATAATCAACATTATCTAAAGGGCTGATAAATCACTACTGAAATAACATCTTTTGCATTTAAGGTTATTTTTTAAATTTTAGTCTTTTTAAAAAATACAAATACATTTTAACATTAATGAAATGACTCGTGTTTTCATAAATGAAAATTTAAGATATTCTAATTACAATTTGAGATACCAGACTAATTAGCGCTTTTTATTAATCAGCTAAAATAAAAAATACTCTATCAATTGACTCTTAAATAACTTTTGGATTTTGATGCTGGTAGATTTTTTTTTAAATTAAATTTGTGTCTTAAGCATTAATCTCGTGGAGGGAGGGGGGGGGGGGCAGATTTTATTTATGGAAAGTATAGATATGGGTGAAATCTGGATGGGGAAGTTTGATTTTGAACATTTACTATGCACAAATGTTATAATTTTTAGTATATACATAGAATCATATGTTTTATGTCATATCGGTTCTATAATAATAGGCAAAGTTGGAGTGGCAAAAGGTTTATTTGACAAAGAGGAGTCATTATTTTAATACAAATTTTTGGTGTGAGGTTATTTAAAAAATGAACAATTTTTTATTAACCTATTTCAACCCTTTTGAAATTTACTCGTATGCTAACCTATGATTAACAAGCAAAAATTATGTGTATTTTTACAAATAAAACTTCACAATGCCGTGAGATAACACTGAAAAATGACTCATTTTCATTTTAAAACTGTGATGCTCAAATTTTAAATAACAAGAAATTATTACTATCATTATTTTAGTGGAAAATAGTACTTCAAATGCAATATTTTGAAGTTAAAACACATCTGAAAATTAAATGTAATTAAATTAAAATAAATATTTCAAATTTCTCAAAATTGGGAAATGTAACGTAGAATATCAAAAATAACAATGCTATAGTTTTAATCAAGATAGATAATAGACTTATTTAATTAGTATAATGATATTCATAATATAAAAAACCTACTAAAAAACTTCAATAAATAAATAAAGCTCAGTTGAACTTTTTAAATTTTAAATTAGAATAAATACAGTCAATTAGGATAACTTTGAACCACGGGGTGTAACTTTGCACCACCTCCTATTTTTCAATATTTTTGACTCTAAAAGACTAAATAAACTCCAGAACTGTGCTCTGTTGGCAAGGTTCTAAACTGGGATTTCTACTCTTTATTTTAGAAAATAAATTAGCAACATTATGCGCAATTAATTGCATCATCTAACTATTTTTGTGAAGTGCTGTTTTCAAGTTAATTTTGAATGCTGTTTTGAAGTTGTTGTAATCCAATTAAATTTTCATAGTAAGTAACAATATACTCATTTATCAGACATATTATTATCTAAATGTTGTAAATGTGTTAATATTTTGTGATTATTTGTTTATTAATAGTTAATAAAATCTAAAATAAGAAGGCACTAGCATTTTACCGCATTTTCAGGGTAACTTTGAGCCGGCTCAAAGTTACACTGATGCTTATAATTTACTGATTATAGGTGCTACTGTCGAAAATTCCCCATATTTGCACGTATATTTTATATAAATGCCGAAAGTGTGGATTAGATATGACATATAAATATTTTTACAAATATGTGTAAAATACATAAAATTCATTTAGAGGCGTGATTAGCGGAGCTACTCGAATTTGACATTTCATACATTCGACGTTTTTTATTCTTGTTTGAATAATACTAGTACTTGTATGTATTACTGTAAGTATGGATACATTATAAAGATTGGATTGTAAAAGTGGATTGCTTTAGAGGATGCAAATGACGTCATTTTATAAAAAAGCCTGTATTTTATTTCTTAAAGCTGAATTATGTTTTGTAGAAGTGCGTCATTTTCATAGCCTAGCTGCTTTGAAATTCTTCACAGGTGAAAATGCTTCATTTTTAAAATAATGTAATCAAAATCACACACTGAAAAAATGCAATGTTTTACAAAAATTTAGCGTGTCTTTATAAAAGAGAGGTGACATGCAAATAATAACGATTTATAATACATTACATAAATTCATGATTCTCGACTGGATGGATTTGTTTCGCCGAGTAAGACAAGCAAACAAATAATTCGAGGTTTAAAATAATATCATGTTCCTGAAATTTTTGTCCAAAATTTCTCGAATAATATAATTTTAATGCTATTATTTAGGACAATCTACTATAATTTTATCAAAATAACATAATTTGCTGAATTTAATTTTCATAATTTTATATAATCTATATATTTAAAACACAAGTGTGTTTTTTAGTCATCTGCCATGATCTTTCTGCTGAACCAATTTTACTAATATATATATATATATATATATATATATATATATATATATATATTTAACTGAAAGCTGTTCATTTGTAGATGTGATCGCACTATCTGTTTTTTTTTTAATATCCCCCACTTTTATATTTTAATTTTAAAAGCATTTTATGAAATTTCTTCAAAATGGTGAAAATTAGATAGCTTTCATTATTGTAGACAAGACATTATTGCAGATAATGAGGTATTTTTATCTTTATTCATGCCATTTTCTGATAAAAATTCAAAATTCTTGATAAAAATTGTTGTATAGGGTTTAGTGGCGCAAAATGCCATTAGGAGCATAATATTATATTAGGGGCATAATAACGGAAAATGACATACTGATTTTGAAACCACGCATTTTTCCTCACAAATTTTCTATATTGTTTTTCCTTCTTTATGTGCTCTGATGCTAAATTTCAGACACTAGGCTAAATGCTTTTTTAAGGGAAAATGAAGTCATTAAGTATTTAAAAAAAACGATCATTTTCTTAGATAAAACTAAACATTTTAACACAAATGCGTCTAAAAAGCATAAATTAAGGAAATTTTTAATCTCCGGAATTGAGATTAGAATCTCAAGTAAAGAGTGCGTCTGTTCACATAAAAGATGTTGCTGACAGTCGTGACTTCAAGTTTTGAGTTAAAATGATCAAACAAAATACATTTTTTTTTAAAATTGATGAATATGGATATGAGAAGTGTGCATGCAAATTTTGAGAAGGTGAAAATTGCTGTTTTTCATTCCGGAATACCAAGCATATGAGCCTCATCTGATAACCACATCCTAATAATTGATCTTTATTATATTTTACTGATTAAGTATCTATATTATAAAGAACAAACGTATTTGTGCGTAACGCTGACGTCATTTTGCGAGTGGCAACACTACACGATCAAATTTCGGTCTTGAAATTTTCGTTAATGCAATTTTCTAATCTTCTGGCCATCGTACATTTTCAATTTTCGTCGCATAGGGAAAAAAGTTACTTTCGAATGCAATTTGTTTAAAAACTGTATCTTAATTCGCTGATGTATTATGTTTTCTAAAATAATTTTTAAGCATTATTTTTTTAAATTTTATCTAATCACGTGTCAGTTTCAATACATAATAATAATAAACATTTTGCACATAAAGCAACAAACATTATTCAGCATTTGTTTCTGACTATTTTTGCATAACGAAATTAATACTTTCTTTATAAACAAATAAAAGAATAATATAAAAAAAAACACCAATCTAACATATTTGTGAAAGACAAATTAACGGAATTAATACTTTTTTTTATAAACAAATAAAAGAATAATATTACAAAAACACAAATCTAACATATTTGTAATCGTACAATTTAAATTTTTAGATCACCAAATAGGATTTTTTTTTTCAAGTGGAATTTGTTTGCAAAGTTAATCTCAGTTTACTGATTGTCTATGGTTTTAAAAACAATTTTAAAGCATGAAATATTTTTTAATTTATCTATATCGTGCGGAGCTCGATTACGAAAGATTAATCCGTTTGCCCTTAAAACTGAATAAAGAGTTCATCATTTTCTGACGGCTAATATCCATTAAAAAAACTTCCCTATGAATAAATAAATAAAATAATATAAATAAAACACAAATTTAACAGATATGTATAAGTTCTGAAATTATCAGAATATAAAAGGATGCCGTAAGTAGCAAAATCTTGGTCAAATAACTCTTAACATGCGGCTAATAAGAAAATATCGCTTTTGATAAATTTTAAAAACTTATTTGATTGTATAATGTATTTTTCATAGAAAAAATTCTTTCTTAATGTAAGTGGGTAATCTAAAAAATTTATTGCATATAAAAAAATTATTAGTTTTCAATAAAAAAAATGTTCTCACCTATATTCTGTAACCCGGGAAGCCCGAGTACGATCCCCTAGTTTTATTAACGATTGAAAATTTGAACAAGATATATCTATCTATCTATATTATAAAGGACAAACATATCTGTGCGTAACGCATACGTCATTTTGCGAATGGCAACACTTTGAAATTTGAAATGAAATTTCGCTTTTGCAATTTTCGCTACAGCAAATTTTTAAACTTCTAAACATCCCACATTTTAAATGTTTACACCGTCGTATGCAGAAAAAAATGCACTTTTAAATGCAATTTGTTTGAAAGCTGTATCTCAATTTATTTTTGAGATATTAATTTCTTTATAGTTTTTAATACCAATTTTCTAATCGTGGCAACTGAAGTACTTCATTTCTATTAAAAGTGGATTAGTTATATTTATTGATTATATTCTTACTGATGCCATTTTCTCATTACAATTAAAGATATCTTTTTTAAAAAATTGAACAGAAAATGACGTTATGCTTTAAAAAAGACACAATTTCCCTGATGATGCTGTTATATTTCACTATTTTTTCATTTCGCTGATATCGAGTTTGAGACAATAGGCAAAATATTTCAGCGACTGAAAATGACGTCATATTTAAAAGTAAACGATAATTTTATTTGATAAAACGAGATATTTCCCCTTGAATACGTTTAAAAGTTATAAATTTCTGGAATTTTTACGCGCAGGTACAGATATTATACTAAGGCCTCAAATCACGAGTGGGAATTTTAACATGGATTTTATTTTTTTATTGTCTTTATAACGATTTGTGGATGGGAATGCACAAATTTCAGTTATTGTGATTGCCGTATTATTTCGTTTTAATTTGTTTTACCTGGAAGGCTCCTCATAATTGACACGGGCGAAGCCGGGTAGTTCTGCTAGTAAATAAATAAATATAGGGAGATTGTGAACTAATAGTAGGAATTGAAAAAAAAAAAAAACAAGGAATATCAAAGTATGAAAGCTACCTTTACCTCTCGGCACATGCCGAAAAGGTTTTTTTCTAATGAAACTATCAAGTTGTTTACCATTACCTTCAAATCTTGAAGTGTAGTACCTAGTATTTATGAATACATTTTCCATTTGCGAATTTCGAAATGACACAAACACAGCGAATACCGAAAAACTGAATGAGACGGCAGATTTTTCATTTTTTTTTTTTAATTACTACCTCACAAAAAATAATTAAACAAGGATTTGTTCCCTAAAACGGAATGTGTTCTCAACATTTCAGTTTTCGCTTTATTCCTCCAGTGAAAAACAACTTCTGTGGACACTGTGAATTCCTAAAATATGATTGATGTACAGTAGTCCCGATTGTCCCAGTCAATAGGGACCAAATTCACCTCGGATAAGCAAAAAACTCCTTGATAGTTTTTTGTTTGTTGAATATCAATTTTGCTGCAGTTTTTTTTTTTTTTTTTTTTTTTTTTTTTTTTTTCCTGCAGTATTACGCTAATGCACAGTTATCAATTTCTAAGATTTTTCCTTACCAGTAAATTTTGCGTAATTCAATCGCCGAAATCTAATAATTGTTGACGATTAAATATGGCAAAAATTTTTGTTAAATTTTAGGGGTAACCAAACCGTAAAAATTGGCAGCTATGTGATTTTATCAGTGTCATGAAAATTGCAGGGGTAGCCTCTTCTTTCTGCTCAAAGTATTAAATAGTTTTTCATTCGAACTTATACCTTTGGAATGGATCATTTTCTTCTGATGGACTGATGCCTTCCACTATTATGAAACAGCCGTTATAAATGAAGTATTAGGAGAAGATGAAAGAGCAGTCGTAAAAAGTTAGAACTCTGATTTTCTGGTCAGAATGGGGGGCGGGGGCTCTTTTGTTATGGCCATTTTCTGCCCCCCTCCCACTAACTTTTTACGACTGCTCTTTTATCTTCACCTAACACTTCATTTATAATGGCTGTTTCAGATTTACAGTATTATTGTTGTCAACAGATTAATCTTTCGTAATCGATGTCCAGGCAATAGAGATAGATTTAAAAGTATTTCATGCTTGAAAAATGTTTTTAAAACTATAGACAATCAGTAAACTGAGATGCCCTTTGCAAGCAAATTCCATCTGAAAGGGAGGGGGGGGGGGTCCTATTTTGCTGTCTAAAAATTTAAATTGTTCGATTACAAATATGTTATTTTTATTTTTTTTTTTTTTAAATCTTTCAATTATTTATAAAGGAAATATTAATTTCCTTATGGAAAATTAGTCAGAAATAAATGCTGAACATTTTTGTTGCTTTATGTGCGAAATGTTTATTATAATTATGTATTGCCGACGGCACGTGATAAGATAAATTACAAAAAATCATGCTTGAAAATTATTTTAAAAAACAGAATAAATTTAAAAATCATTTTAACCCAAAACTTGAAGTCACGATTGTTAACAACGTCTTTTCATGTGAACAGTTGCTCTCTTAACTTGAGATTCTAATCTCAATACCGGACAGTAAAAATTGCCGTAATATATGTTTTTTAGACGCATTTGTGTTAAAACCTTTAACTTTATCTAAGAAAATGATCGTTTTCTTTTAAATATGACGCCATTTCCACTTGCTTAAGCAGTTCATTTAGTGTCTGAAACTTAGTATCAGTACACATGCAGAAGGGAAAAAATATGAAAACTTTATGAGGAAAAATGCGCGTTTTCAAAAGCAGTACGTCATTTTCCTTTCAAAATATTATGTCCCTAATGGGATTTTGCAATATTAAACACTGTACAATAATTTTTATCAACAATTTTGAATTTTTATCAGAAAATGGCATAAATAAAGATAAAAATACCTCATTATTTCTCTATTGTCTGCAATAATGAAAGCTATCTAATAACCATCAATTTGAAGAAATTTCTTAAAGTACTATTCAAATTAAAATATAAAAATAGGGATATTTAAAAAAAAACAGCTAGTCCGAACACATCTACATATGAACAGCTTTCAGTTTAAAAAAATTATTAGTAAAATGGGTTCAGTAGAAAGCTCAGGATAGATGACTAAAAATCAGCCTTGTGTTTTAAATATATAGATGATATAAAATTATGAAAAATTAAATTAAGCAAATTATGTTATTTTGATAAAATTATAGTAGAATGTCTTAAAGAATAGAAATACAATTTTATTAGTTGAGAAATTTGTACATAAACTTGGGGAACTTGATATTATTTTAAACCTGGAATTATTGCCAAAATCTTCTTTGTTTACTTGTCTAACTCGGCGAAGCGAATTCATCCAGGCGATAATTATCGGATCTGAGCATGCACAATGTATGTCACTGCTCTTCTATAAAGACATTCCATATTTTTGTAAAACATTGCGTTTTATCAGCGTGTGATTTCGATTACGTTATTTTCAAAAGCGAAGCATTTTCGCCATCAAGAATTTCAAAGCAGCTGGGGTGCAATGGCACACTTCTACAAAACATATTTCAGTTTAGAGAATTAAAAAACGCGCTTAAAAAAAAAAATAAACAAAATGACGACATTTACATCCGCTAAATCATTCCACTTTTACGATCCAGTCTTAAATAACATCTGTAAAAATGTATGCATATGACTTCATTATCGCGGAATAATACACAAACGAAGCAAAAACAATGCCGTCATTCAAGAAGCTTGGCAAAACAAATCGGGTATCTAATGATTCATATGCCTTCATTTGTTTGTTTATAATAGCTCCATGTTTTATCAGAAATCATTCATTTATAGTTTTTCAAAATTCCTAAAAGGTTATACACGTATTAATAAAATTGCATTCTTTCAGATTTTTTATATGAATTTAAGTAAATGCGAAGACAATAAGTCACACAAATATCCTTTAAAATACATTTTTGTAAGGGGTAAGTGTTGTATCGTTTGTAAAGTAAGTTTCAATAAAATAAAAATCATTTGATTGATAAATAAAAATGAAATAAAACCAAAATTCACCGGGTTTTATAACAGATGATATTCTTGACATATTTCGTATTTTAATTTCAATTTTTTTTTTTCAGTTTCTATGAGAAAATGGCACCAAAAAGATACAGTAATCTACTATTTTCCCTTTACTTTTAGTAGAAATGGAGTACTACTTCAGTTGCCGCAATTACAAAATTGGTACTTAAAGCTATAAAAAATATTAATATCTCAAAAACAAATGAGATACTGCAATCAAGCAAATTGCATTTAAAAATACATTTCCCCCTATACGATGGTGTAAAAATTGAAAATGTGCGATGTTTAGAAATTTAAAAATTTGCAGTATCAAAAATTGCAAAACCAAAATTTCATTTCAAATTTCAAAGTGTTGCCATTCGCAGAATGACGTCAGCATTACGCACAGATATGTTTGTCCTTTATAATATGGATTTACGGTTGAAAATATAGTGTCTTTTACGAATATTTAGATTACAATTTAAGTGTATTCAATTTTAACTTATTCTGTGTTTTTATAAGACCGATTGCAATAGCAAATACAAGTAACTATGGATTCAACATGGCTTTATTGTCGATTAATATGTTGCAACAAAAAATAAAGCATCAACAATAATTTTACTGCTAGTCTAATTTTTTTTAACACAAATCAAAATATTAAATATTTGGATATAAATGCAGCTATTAATCATTTTTCATACTTAGTACTTGTAATAATCTGTACTCTTACAACCAGTCCTTAAGGATTTATCATATCTCATTTGCATTTCGACATTTTTGAATTTTTTTTTTTTTTTTTTTTTTTTTTTCATTGGATAGCCGAGGTCCGTCTCTACATTGCACCTTTTTTACTTTTTCGATTTTGGTCGCAGATATTTTTTATAAAGTTACTTTCCTTTCAAAACCGGTTCTGAAAATGAAAGTGTCATTCTAAAAAATATATGCAACCAAAATCGAAGAAGTAAAAAAGGTGCGATGTAGATCTCGGCTATCCAAAGCAAAAAATATTATTTAAAAACGTCGAAATGCAAACGAGGTATTAGAAAAATCCCTCCCCATAGTATTAGCATTAGCTCGCCGGCAGGGACAGGAGCCTTAATTTTTAATACAATAAAAATTATCCTTATTAAATTTTGTGTAAAAGATATCGCTAGCATGGCAAAAAGTAAATTAAACATAGAAAACACAAAAGAAATATCCAACCGCAGTCGCATTTGTTTAATCTTGGCGAGTTTCAGTCTTTTTGTTTCTAACATGCATTATAAAACATAGTAGTGATTAACATACGTTACAAAACCTCATTAACAATATATTAATAACATCCAAAAATGTTAGGGCAATCCGAGTATATTTACGAGAGTTAGAGCGGTGACAGACGGACAGTGATAAACCCTTTTTAACTATGTTGGAGAGTGTTAAAAATTGTCTTGTAAGGGGATCCTGACGAAAATTATTAGTTTTAGCGTATTTTATGTTTATATTCTTCATTTTAAAAAATGCGAGTTTCAGAGAATTTTGAAAATGATAGCCAGTTTGACTAACGGGATTTCTCGGGACCAACTCGGCGACCAATTTCGGAAACGACTTTTTAGTGCGGTTAACTCCCTAACCTACAACTACGTATAAGACACGTGGCCTTGTATTCGGGCCAAAACTGATTATCACGGGCCTGCCCCGTATTACATCGGTTGGGCCAAATGTAAATATTACGGGCATGGCCTCTGGTGCAATGATCGAGTGAACGGGCGACGGGATTACTAACAGACCTTTTGTGGTATAATTTACCACAATTATTACATCAGGTTGTAATTATCAAATATTCCACTAAATTAAACCAGTTGTATCTTACACATGTATTTACATTCCGTAAGTCGTGTGTGTTTGGTACAACTTACGACCGATTTGCCGAACCGTGGAATGGCTCGAAGGATGGCGCGATCTTGTTTACGCTTTTGACCCAGGCTGTTGAAACGTAAATCGTAGGTTAAGAGGTTAAAAAAAATAATAGGCTGCAGATCTTTTTTAAAACCTTGCCCCTCACAGGAAGTCAGCCTGACACGCACGTGACGAACACGGAAGCACTTTTGGACATTAAAAAAAAGAAAACTCCTTTCGATACTCAGAACCAAATTACTGAAAAATCCTGAGAAATCCCCGACTGGACTAATTCTCATCAACCAATCACTAACTTGGATGTAAATGATTGATCTTATAGTGAGAAAAAAAAGCGATAAACGAACACGCCACAAACTTAAGCTTGCAACATTTATCCACGTCCGACTTCAACACCGTTGTTTATCCAAGGAGATTTGCCCCGTGTTAACCAATTTTCATCATTATTAAGAAAGTGCTTTCCTATTTTTTTTTAGAATTTGATGAGAAATTTCATTATCTTATCCTGCAAAGTGCTGGTATGGTAGACTCTCGATTAATCAGGATCGGATTATCCAGGTTACGGATTAACCGGGACGATTAGTAAGAAGCACCACAGTTAAGAAATCAAGAATGGAAATTTTATCGGATGAAGAAAATTAAATTCCTACTGAAGACGACGGCAGTACGAATTTGCAGGGAAAACTGTTAGAAGATTTGAGAAAGTAAAAATGATCTGAACATGTTGGACGAAGAAGCAGTGCAACAATGGATTAACGAAGATTCGACATCGGAATTTCGGAATGCTGCGATATTTTAAGTGACGATGATATTGTGTTGCGTGTCGCTTGTGGTTCATAAGAAACAAGGAATTTCGAAGAATGTCCTGAAAGTGATGAAAAAAATCTTGTAACTCATCAGAAATTAAGTCACGGGGATGCATTAGTATACACTGATGTGTTAGTTAATTACTTGGAGCAAGACGATGAAATCACACCTGCTGAAAAAATGATATTGAGAAATTTGCGTAGTAAAATTCGTCGAAGAGTAAATGAAAAACGAAAACAGACTTCTATCATTTCATTTCACACTTCACAACAGTGAAGCAAGCTACATTTCTATTTTTTCATATTGTACTAATTGTAAATCTAAATAACATGGCAATATATGGTAATTATCTTTCTTTTGTATTAATTAAATTATTAATGTTCTATTGTATAATAATTTGGCATTTTTTGTCATTTTTCTATAATTTTTCATCAAAATTTGCACAAACTCGATTATCCGAGATATTCGCTTATCCGGGACGAGTCATTTCCCGATAACCCCGGTTAATCGAGAGTCTACTGTATTTCCTATTTTCTCTTATTCGATATACCACCGTCACTTGTGAAAGCTGTACTCTCCTAACGATTTGTATTGCACTAATTCTGAAAGTCCACTTTTATCTTATCACAAAAGCTTACCCATTTCATTCAATTTAGCATTAAAAATAGCACGAAAAATATTTAAAGCTTTTGTGATAAGTTCCTGATAAGGTTTGTTTCGAGCAATAGAATCTGACATTGATCTTGAGAGAGCTGAAAGTGCGATATAATGTCAAGGTTGAGTTTATGATAAGTAAATAAAAGCCTGTCTATCCTACATTGCTCTTTGGCATTGAAATTGAAAGTAAAAGAAAAAAAAAATTGCTCTACATATGAACATATGGCACGAGCTGTCACACAAATAATCAGATTTTTCATTTTAAGCGACAGAGTTGCTAATGGCTTTTAATAGATGAAAAAAAAGTGTAATTTGTCATAAAACAGCCCAATCATGGAAAAGAATTAATTGTTGTAACGATTGATGTGTTGTTGACTAGGCTTATAGTATATTACTCATTAGTGACTATTACTTACTTTAAAAAAAAAAAAGTTTGTTAATCTATTGTGTGCATTGAAAGTTGTGTGGAATATTCAGCATGCTGGTCATGTGAGAATAAAAACAAATTTATCAACATAAATTCAAAAAATAAAAATAAATGATTTGCACTAGTTAAACACAAGGCACGCGAAAACTGCCTTACAAATAATTATATTATTCATTTTAAGTGGGGGGAAAAAAAAAAAAAAAAAAAAAAAGAAATGATTTGTCTAATTTGAAAATGCATTACAGAAAATTTGGTTTTAAGGAGGTAAAGTCTGGTATAATGAACAAATTTTGTTAATTAATTTACCGATTTCTTCACTTCCCTTTAACAAAATGTGGGTGTTCTATATATGTTTTAATGGGTATTCTATACTTTTAATGAAAATAATGAAAAACGTAGAAAAATATAGTATTTACGCAGTCAATCTTCATAAATGACTTAACCTTTTTTATAAACAAATGATAATATTCTTCCTTTCTAAGTTTTTTTAATTAATTAGGGGGAAAAATTACATAATGTGAATGTCGAAATGTTGTTAACGAATAATAACTTCTTTTAAAATTGATGATACAGTGGTACACTTAATAGGAGTACAGTCCATAATTAATAAATGGTAAATCCAATTCCTTTAATAATTTGTATAGAATTTTTCGTATTCATAAATTTGGAATTGAAAAAAAAAATGTGAAGTTACCATTATGAATTTAATCTATTTTAGCTCTGCTAACTCACAAATGGAAAACAGCCCTATGAATAATTGATCTGTAAGTTTTAATAATTTAACTGAACTTTTCCATATTTTATTGCATAAGTAAACTGAAACTTGGTTACCGCGCGAAATCTGTGTAACGACTAAATATCATAGCCCTAACTTTCTCGTTACAACTGAGATCGACTGTATTTACTTTTCTTGAAATTTTATAAACTGAGGAATAATTATTTCCTAAAAAAATTTATAAAATGATGTTTAATTACATAATTTCTTCAAAATTTTTATAAAGTTTAATTATTTACTTTCCTAAAAATAATTAGAAACTGAATTTAAATAATTACTTTCCTCGAAATTTATAAAACGACGATACTTTTCTTGAAAATTTTATAAAATGAGATTTTACTATAGAATTTCTTCAAAATTGTCATAAACTGATGTTTAATTATTTTCAGACCTCGATTTTTTTTAAAAATAAATTGATGTTTAATTGCTTTTTTTTCATCGAAAACTGTAAAGTTAAATTTAGTTATTTATTTTCATCAAAACTTTTATAAAGTGAAATTTAGTTATTTACTTTCCATGAAATATCTATAATCCATTGGGGTGGCGAGAGTAGGCAAGAGAACGTCCCCTGAAGTTGACGTCGGAGTACGAAAACTGGGTCGGAGGAGGCAGCCGGAACTCCCGTGGGAAAAATTATGGACGTCCTTTCGCGTCGCTGGTAAAAGGCTGAGACGGAAGGAAACTTCTCCCCGTATATATATATATATATATATATTTTTTTTTTTGTTGTTGTTGTTGGAGAACTGGCAAACGGCACCAATTTTATGTGACGTTGCTTTTAGTGTACCCAGGTTCTTAAACGAACAAAAGGAAACTCCAACACAATACTTTAAGAGACTTAAACATTTATTGTAAAGAACTTTTAAAGGAGGGCCGTGAAAAAGTACAGAGGGGCGGGGAGAGTTTCGATAACTGCCCCATGGCAGAAGCCCACAGCGGGGCTTAATTGCAGTCTACATGGCTCGAGGTCAGGAGCAAAAGTGAGTCAGATTTTGTTACAATTACTTACAGATTGGCGAACATTAGAAAACCACATGTAAGATATTTGGCGAAAAACAAATTGGGTAGACAAAACAATCAAGAAGTTTTACATTGAGTTAAAAACTATGCCATGGCGGGCTCTTTAGGGTTACAAGAAATAAATTCCTGCGGTAAGGGAGAGTGGCTTAAAGAAATAGCTAACACGTGATATTACATGCACGTTACAGATTTAACGACAGCTGAAATTAGTCAGCAAGGAGCATATGGCTTTTATCTGACAAAATACAAGGGTGAGAATTGATTATTACAGCAAGCCAAGAAGCTGAGAAAGATCTAATGCGCATTTGTGTGTTACACATAAAATATGCATTACATATTGTCGGCTGCGGTGCGAAAGACATTCACTTCTATTTTATTCTTTTATTTTATCTCAACGGAACATCACTGCGGTTAAGATATTTTTCTATCCGTGTGAAAGTGAAAGAGGACTGAGATAAATAATGCCTGAATTTAAAACGAACTTTAAAAAGTAAAAAGCGAAACTTACAGTAGTGTGAGAGGGGGGGGGGGGGGAGAATGACAAAAGCCATATGAAATTAAGTATGTATAAAATGTCAAATTTAAACTAAATATTTTATTTGAAAGGGGTGGGGGAAGAATAATGACAATTTATAATGAACCAGTAAGGTTAAATGTTGATTTTTGAGGGGAGAGAGGATAAATGAACATATAACGGGAAAGCCGTTATAAGGTTTAATTTACTTAACTTGAAATATTTATAAAGTACAATTAATTATTTATTTCCCTACACATAATAGGTGATAATATGCAAAATTTTAGCCCGACATTTTGTTTTGTTGAACGTGTTCTGTATAGATGGCAAAATTAATATGATCCATATGATTTCAGCTGAAATATGCGAGTGTAGATTTCAGATATCGAATACGAAAAGCTTTAGTTAAAATACAAATTATATTTCAAATTTAGAGCCAGTTGTCGAACTTTTATTTTTACGGAACTAAAAATATAGGAATGTTCGCTAGGACTCTCTTTTTTAACACTTTCCAACAAAGTTGAAAAGTGTTCATGAATTGGGCTTGTTTGGTCTGTCCGTGCTCTAACTCGCATAACTATAGTCCGATTGTCATGAAATTTATAGATGTTATTGGGTATCACTATGGCATGCATGGCATGGTAAATGTGTATCATTTACGGGGACATTCAAATTAATTCCGTTACATTACGGTCTATGGGAAAAATTCGTTTGTGGTGTATTTTAATAATGTTACAGTATTTTCAACACACTGAAATTTATATCTATCACTGAGGTATACTACACGGTGTTTACTGTAGAATAGGATGTGCATGGAATTTATCATTCATTCAGACACACAAAAGAATTTGATTTCAGAAAAAAATTAACAATAACTGATCTATCGAAGCCTATGAACAATAATTGCTGGAAGTGCGTTTTCAGTTGTGGTACGGGCATTCTCACAATCTTTTGACTTTTATGTCCCTGAATAATAATTTTTATTTCAATACATGTTCTTGTGTTTTTTTTTTTTTTTTATTTCAAATACTGGGGAACATCCCATGGCATGATTGCATAACAATATTAACGAGATAAATAAGTTTTGGACGATGTTGGGGGTCCAAATACCAGAAAAACTCCTATACCGTCCCGTGTCCCTGATGCTGATTTTTAAGTTTGGAGCTGTCTGGATAAAATTGTTTCAATAAAAGTAATTCCATGTAATTTTTTTACGAAACTGGAATTATTGTTTTATATAAATATGTAGCAAAAAATTAACCTGCACTCGTTTTTACGCTTGTTATTATTTTTTAAACTCTGTCCCTGGGTTTTAGATTCCTTACCGTCCCTCTTCTAAAATTATACAGAAAATCATTTCAGATGCAGCTACAGAATTTTTTTCAAGTTTTTTCTCATGCAGAAGTACGCTTATGCTAGAGAAAGAATGTCTAAAATTCTTTGACAAAAAATTTACTGCAGAATTTAAATCAGCATTTAAGTATTTATTTCTAGCATCGTGGCTTTATTGGTAGTCTTACCGTCCCCAAGGTTTATTCCTGCACTTTTCGAGGTAAATTAATTTTTTTTTATAAATTTAATCCAATGTAAATAACTGCTTCTAAAAATCAATGAACATTGTGGCTACCACTTAGTCATAACATGATTTGCCTAAAATAAGTGGTAATTTTCCTTACTGTTGCATCCTTACCGTCCCTTTTTTTCCCATTTCGTCCCTTTTTTCCTATACCGCCACCCCCCTTTTTTACCTTACCGTCCCTTTTTAACACACATTTAAGACAATGTTATACGAAATTTTGTACTAAAAATACTATATTGTTACTATTTCTTATTTGAATGAACTGTGGGTGCTATGCAAATTCATTTTAAGTAAAAATTTGAAGAAAATAAAAAGTTTTAGTGGTAAAATGGTAAGGAAAATTAAACTCGCAAGTTTAACATAAACCTCAGTCAAATAAAATTTTTTTCGCTGCTGACCATTTTTTCTTTATTTTGAATTATTAAGGCATTCGTCTATCAGATTAAAATGTTATTTTAGCAAGTTTAATTTCACCAGATTTTTATTCCCGAAAGTCAAAAGATTGTGAGAATGCCCCGTGCGCGTTTTTAAATTGAATCATTTTTACTGTCTTCTATCTTTACAAGAAGACTATTCACTTGGATTGTTAATGATTTACTAATTCGAATCTATAATATACAAATCTCAACATTTTAATTGCATACTTTATTTTTTTAAATAGTCTAAAATCGAAGTTTGTTTATGAGCTTGATTTCTGTCCCTAAAAATAGCCTTTTCAAGTTCTTTGAAACAAGATTATGTAGAACAGTGGTTCCCAACGTGGGGCGTACGCCCCACAGGGGGGCAATATGATTTTTCAGGGGGGCATTTTCAGATTTCTTTAACAATTCTTTTTTATTGTTTTTTTCTAATTGAAAGTAGTGTCACAGTCTAAAAATAGAAATAATAGATGAAAAAAAATTAAAATTAAAATTAAATTGTGAAGCGTTCCTATTAAAAAGTTCAAAATACACTGACACCGAAGTAATTATGTGAATTTTTAAATATATTTTGAAAACTATTATATATTAAAAAATCATTTTAATTTTTCTGGTTTTAGTATTGTTTTAGTAAAACACACCTCTTTTTTTTTTTTTTTACTATTTATTAAAAGAAAAAAGAACTTGTAATCTATTCATAGTGCATTATGCCCCATGAAGAAACTTTCACATGTGAAATTTTGTAGGGTGTTTCTGAAATTGACTATTTGGACATGTTTTATCTAAGAAATGTTTTAAATTATCTAAATGAGGTACTACTTTTATGAAATTAATAAATCCCCGTGCACATCCCGGAAGGAAACGGGTAGAAAGTAAACTTCTTATGGCTCTTCTGCAGACCACATACACAATATAGGCAGGGATGTAGTGGAGGGTATACGGGGGTATGCGCCGTATACCCTCTGGATTTTTTTAAGGAACACCGTATACCCTCTGTTTCTCAAGAAACCTATAGAATATATACCCTAGGGTATACCCTCTGCCTTGAGCGTATACCCTCTGCTTAGAACGTATACCCTCTGTTTTTTTTACGACTACACCACTGAATATAGGAACATACTTCAGGACATGTGCATTTTAAAATTTTAAATCTGAGAAAATATCTTGCCCAAATAATAATAATAATGGGAAAAAGAAAACCCGCTATCAAAGAAGTATGTTTTGAGGGGAAAGAAAAATAGTTATTTAAAAAGTGGAAAATTCTCGATTTGGAAATGTTACTTCTGAATTATGTTATCCACACAGTCTCGGAGATAAACAAATATCACTTGCTCTTAATGAAGCACTAAAATCCACTATAAAATGTATCAATTCCATCAGATGTGATACAAAATGTGAGAGAGATTGCAAAACATTTTACGAAGATAAAATTGTAGACTGTTCATCACTTTTAAATTTGAGGTAAGTTGCGGAAAAAACCAATAAAACTTTTCTGGATGTAAATGCGGATCCTTGACCTCATTGCATTCATAGAGCAAAGCATGTTTGTAATAAAAAAATATGATTTTGATAAATTAAAGAATGTGAAATCACTTATCAGAGTTAATGCTATTTTCGGATCTTTGCTGGAAAATAGAAGTTTATTTTTATGTAATAAGATTTATATGATATAGAATGGAAGGGGGGACATCATGAGTTTAAAGATGCTTAGGTGGTGCGCGGCCATAAAAGGTTGGGAACCACTGATGTAGAACCAGATGCATCAGTTTGTTGAATGTAGTAACAAAGGATTTCCGGCAATTAATGCCTTTGCAAAAGTCAGTGGATGTGTTTCTATATTTTTTTCGTTATATGACTCATGTGCATTAGCGTCATCTTGAATTTCTGCGACTATTTCTTGTATGTCTCTCATTTCTGCGGTTGTTACATTTTCATCATAATTATCTCATCTTTATAATTATTAATTCCTCCAGACACGACATACATCCCATTCTTCATCTAATAGTGGCTTATCTTTGGAAGAAGATGAATCATTTTCAACATTCTTCAGAATAAATCCTGCTTTTTTTGAAGCAATTGTGTAGGCATGTTTCATCGACCCTTTCCTATCATGAATAAAGCATATTTATTGCATCAAGTGAGGACACTTTTTTAGATTATTTACTGCACTTTTTAGTTCAAGTGAAGCAAGAATTATTCTAATCAAAAATTTTCTGACATTTACTTTCATACAACGAATAATTCTTAAATCCAACGGTTGAAGTTCGCTTGTGCAGTTTGCGGGGAAGAAATCCACTTTCGTAACGCTGAGCTTTGAGAAGTCCGAAGGGTGAGCAGGGCACTGGTCAATGAATAATATAATTTTTCGTTTTAGGTAGATTTCGTATGAAATACTACCAATTGGCGTCGTTCCTATGTTGGAATTTCTGAAAAATTTTTGCAGATCTACACCGATCATGACCCCTAGAACCCAAAACCACCCTCAGTAAAAAACTTTATATATATATATATATATAACCATTAATTAAACATAACCTACCACCATCAAATACCGTAATATTATGAATTAAAGCTGTAAGTATAAAAAAAGTGCCAAATAATTTATAAGAATTATTATGGAAGAAAAAATGAAGAAAGTGGACACCGACAAATAATGGAAAAGCTTATATATTGAATTACGTTTTCAAGGGCTATATATATATATTACAAAATTTAAATTTTTGCGCCAAGTTTAAAGTATTTTATGTAAATTTTCCTTTTTCAGTAATATTCCGTATATTATACCGGCTTATTAAATTAAAACCCTAGTCTATTAATCTCTAAGATCTTAATTCATATTTATTCCAAATTGCGTAAATCTAAAAATGGCTCAATTATTTATATTTCTTTAATAAAACTTTTATTATTTAAAATCCTATTAAATTCCGCTATTAAATTCCGGTATATCATATTCCCCTTAGATCTTTATTTAACTGCTAAAATATTATTCTGTCTTAAAGAAAAAACCTACTTATTTCAATTTATTCTTTTATTTAAAATATCCAGGTGTAATTAAAATATTTCAAAGATTAAAACTTCGCAGACATAAATTCATTTCTTTTATCGTCTGAAGAGGGAAAAAGGGGTTATTTTAGCATAATCTCGACTACAGATTTTAACATTTGTTTATGCTTTAGATAGCTGGTGCGAGAATATAAGAAGTTTCTAGAACAATCTTTTCAGCAGAGTATAAATACGAATGGCGGGAACCAGAGAGATGGCATAAAGCATATAGCATATAGTAGAGGAGCTGTGAGTTTAGAAGCTTTTTAGTTTTTAGCATGTAGAGGTGAACGTGGTGGATTGCAGTCGTAGCAAACTGGATATTCAATGTGATTGCTCGATGGAGGTAGTAAAATGTTGGATGAATACTGTTTATTATGTGAGTAGAATGAGGAAGCAACGGTATCGTAATGGGTGATAGATGTTAGATATTAACGGATTAAAGACTAGAACGCAGTCAAGAGATGGAGTGATTTTAAACTAATTGTGACAGGAAGAATAGACTTTATTCTTTTTACCATGGAAGGAGAGAGCATCTTCCCTAGATTTAATCGAGAGTGTGGAAATAAAGTGAATAATGTTCCAAGCGACTGCCTTATGTTAATTCTTCATTTTTCTTTAGTATTTTAAAACCAATCGGCTGCTACCTGTGTTATGTAGGAATGGAAACCCTCATTTTTTTTTTCGACAATACAAACTACTTGCCGTCAAAACGTCACATATATATATATACCTTTCTTCTGAACACGATAACTTCCACAATTCTGCACAAATCTCTTCTAAACTGATACATAAAATCAAGGGGGCATAAAATCTCGGTTAAGTTCGTTAATGGGCAAAATCGGACCAAGGGGATGGAAATAGGAGGGGTTTTGTGAAAACCGAAAAAATCCCATAACTTCTTAATTTTTGTACATATCAAATCAGTTTAAAGTTTTTATTACTTCTAAAAATAGGACAAAAAATTTATGTATCACAGATTTTTGATAAAATTCAAAATGGGCTCAAGGGGCGCAAAAATAGGGTTTTTGGGAGAAAAAAAATTCCTAACTTCGTCAATTCTCAAGATATCAAATCCAATTAATTTTATTATACATCTCCTTAATATTATCTACAACTTTTATATTCACAAGTTTTTGATAGGACCAATTCGTACCGAAAAAAAAAAATTAAAAACGAAAACAAAAAAAGGGGTGTGAAGAAGAAAAATTTCCATAACTCCGTCAATTAACAAGATATAAAATCCCCATGAATTTATCATATATCTTCTTAATATTGTCTTCAACATTTATATTGACAAGTTTTTGATAGGTCCAATTCTTGCAGCAAAAACAAATTAAAAATACATAGCGGTTGAAGAAAAAAATCATCTTATTAAGGATGTATTCAAATCCAAACTGCTTATTTTCTTACTCATTTTTAAATTCATTTTTTATCTCAAACGCATCCAGTTGATAGATTCTCTTCTTCAAAAGCTATATAATGTACCGTTATGATCGAATTTTTGATAGAGGCAGAATATATTTCAAAAAATGATGTCAAAGTGGGCATTTTGAACCGAATTTCCCGAAGCGATTGTGTTAGAAACGAAAAATATTGTCCTACTGAGAAAATAAATTGTTTATTAATCAAGTTTCAATTATTTGAAAGAAAAATAAAAACACATGTCGCTTATAAATCTTTTCAAAAATCACGTCAGCAAGTTTCGTATTTTTTTCTTTTTTTCAATTCCTACTATTAGTTCACACTCTCCCTATATTTATTTTTATATATATTTATATATTTACTAGGGGATTCTGCCCCCTGAAAGCTACGCTCGCCAACACCCGTTCAGACACCGCCGAATCTAAAAACATGCTAATCTGATCGGTTTAAAAAATATTATAGAAGATTGAATTATACTGAAAAAAGCTGTGAAGATCTCTCTGTAAACGGGTTTCTATTCAATTTCCTTTGATTTAAAAAATTTAAGGCCGAATCAGTTGCTGTTAAGACATCCAATGGTTGTTTTCGTGTTTGATTAAAGAGGATCAGTTAAACGTTTGAAAAGAAGCTAAAATAAAATAAATTAAGTGTACAGAGTCTTTGTCTCCCGGTATTTTAAAACAATTTCTATAACAATAGCCTAAGTCATGTGACTATCATCAACAGTTCTGAGCGAACCACTTCGCTTTTTATATTCCTGGTGCCATTTTGGTACTTTAATGTTAGCCAGGTACAGGTGATAAGTCGCCAAATATTATTCTATCGCCATCATTTCATCTATATTATAATAGTCCAAGTCATGTAACTGCCATAAATAAATACGCTCTGATCCCTTCGCTTTTCATATGAAAGTTTGGCCCAGATAACATATACGGCCCCATATTGGCGCGATTTTTTTCCGACGCTAATTTGGGGAAAACATCGACAGCATAAACAACAACATCCGGCTTATCTAATCAAGCAAAATAACGATACTATGGCGCAGTTAAGTACCCGTTGCGTATATGACATTGGCGTCAGAAAAAAATCGCGTCAATATGGGTCCGTACATGACATCTGTGCCGAAAGTTTTCCCTTTTGATTAAAAAATAAAATTTCTTTTTCGAATAAAACTACATAAAAGTTTCCATGGTCGCAAAGAATTCTTGGTACATGGTTGGCGCGCCAACACTGTTACGCTAGCCGGGTGCAAATCTCGCCAATAGCTATTTTTCAAGTCGCCAGTTAGCATTTTTCTTTTTTCGAGTGGTAAATTAAAACATTGCTTTGAAGTTGAAATTAAATGTCATCGTTTGTTACATCATTTAATATTTGGCCAGATACCATATACGCACCGGGTTTGGCGTGATTTTTTTTTTTACGAAAATTTGGCGAAAACCTCGTTTTCGAATACCAGTTACATATGTATTTTTGGTACTACTTAGTTATCCCGTCGACCAAATATCTATCACCAAACTATAAGATTAAATGCCAATAATGATTGATCGTAAATGTCACATTCACTTGACTTTAAGCAAGTTATACGTCTTTACGTCATCAAGTGATTTTTATTTCGACGTTTTATTTGTATATTTATTAATGTTATACTATTTTCTTTGTTCTTTCTCTATTTAAAATAAAAATTATGTCAATTTGTATAATTTGGCGAGTGGTTTGGCGATTTATATAATTTGGCGAAATGGGTCGATGGAATAACTAAGCAGTACCTTATTTTTTAATTATTTTCTGTTATTTTTTATTTTTAAAAGAAAATAATCAAAAAAATAATTAACTATGGAACGAAACAATTTATGTAATTAAAAAAAAGAAAAGAAAGTAAATAAACATTTATTATTAAATAAACAACAATAGCCGGGTTACCATGTCAACCAAAATAATGCCATTTTGGCGCCAATTAGGTATCCCGGTGCGTAAATGATATCTGTGCCTAATATTTTTCTTTTCATTTCGTTTAAAAAAAATAAAGAAATGAAAGCCATTTATTTTAAATGTTTCAGTTTGTATTAAATAAAATGATAATGAAATACAAATTGAATTATGAATAAAAGTAACATGATACATTTCTTAGCATACGTTTAAGGGAGGCCAAACTTCTCGCCTTTAATAGTAACCTTTTCTAAAATCTGAAAAAAAATATCTGTTTGATTAAAATTTGAGTTGCCATCATTAGAAAAATGTATATAAAATTAGAAAAAAATTAATATTTCGAAAACTAATTCGAATTTAAAAATTCTAATACCAGTTTTGAAATCTGCGGATCAATATTGATTTTTGGTGTTAATTTCATCGCAAAGTATTCCATATTTTAGGAGAAATCGCCGTGAAACATAATCAGTTGTTTAATCAGTCGATTCATACTTCCGTTTCATAAATTCGTTTCATTAGGATTTTATATGTATAGGGTAGATATATCTTGTTCAAATTTTCAATCGTTAATAAAATACTCATTATTCATCCTATCAAGTTGAAATAAATTTTTTTAAACTTGTACTGGATGACAATTGATGTTAATACAGGGGTCATTCCATGTCAGTTCAGGCAGGCATGTAACCCACCATCACAGATTTTGATGAAACTGCGTGTGTTTGTTCCTATTATTAAGATGTGATCACCAGTATTTTTTTTTACTCCTTGGTCAAATAGTTTCTAAGAAAAAAAATGTCAAAATTTTGAAAAACTGCCGTCTGTTGGCATTCATGACTCCTCGGTTTTCAAATGTAGCATGACATAAATATGATCATATTTCAATATCTACTCTACAAATCATCTTCAAATAATTTATGCATAATATATAGGGTACGCAGTTTATGAAAAAAAAATACTGTTACGCTTATAACATTTTAAGTGTGCCTAAAAAAATGTTTAAACTTTGAAGTCATGAATTTTTTATGAAAAATAATGCATTAACTAAAAAAGCATTATCAACAAAAGGCGGTATTTTTATTAAATTTATTTTTTGTGGGAGATATACTTAAATGTGTCCTTTACCTGATTCTGAAATAAAAATAGTGGGATTTTGGGTGTTTTCAGTAGTATTTTCTATTTAAAAATATTTTGAGACGTATTTCAAATCAAATCAAGCAGAGTCATTTCAGTTCAGTTCGCCTAAGACATTTAATTCACTGTCACAAATTTCAATGAAACTGGGTATGTTTATAGCTCATTTTAAGACGTAATCACCTTTAATTTCCTTGATCCTAAGTAAAATATTTTTTAAGATAAAAAATATCTAAATTTTGGATTTTTTTAAAATGATTTTAATGACAGATCTATATTCAAGGACTGCATAAACAAGTCATTTCAATATAAAATCACTAAATAAGTTTCAAATAATGTATATGTGACAAATAATGTAGGCATATTATTATTTATTGTTGTTTGTCATGTTTAAACACTAAGTGTGTTTAATCTTGTGAATTTTTAAAATCAAGAATTTTGTGAAAAATAATGTGTTAATCAAAAAATTATTTTTAACCGAAGACAGGCTGTTAATATTTTTTTTAATTGTACGTAAAAATATCTTTTCAATAGTTATAAAATAAAAATAGTAAAAATATGAGCAATTTTAACAAAATTTTCATAAAATGTGAATGTTTAATGATAAATATTGAAGCTTTTCATGCTAAGGTGTACTATAGTCACTACGATATCGTGTATCGCTACTCTTTCTTACGTATAATATATACAATATTAAAATAACAAATATTATTTACAGCAATAACAATTAAATTAAATAGTACCAGTTCCTTTACCAACACTACACTGCTCAACAGCCGACTTAAAATCAACAGCCCACTCTTATTGAAAAATACTTTCAACTGTTAAAATAATAAATAAACTACATTTAAAAATCTTAATACCAACTTGTTATCTTAAGACGATAATAATAACTAAATAACATAATGAATTTATAAATCAGCTTTTAATTGAAAATTCATGAAATGGTTGCTTTAAATGTTGTTGTTCATCTTGTCAATCAAAATAAATTATAAAAAAATAGTGAACCTAATATGCTGACTGCAATGACTAATTCATTACCATCTGAAATCAAACCCGAAAGATCAAAAAGAAAAAATCAGCTGTAGTTGAATGTGACATACTCAGTTGTTGTTGAGATAGGAATGTCTTTGTGACATTTTCACCTCTACTTCAATAAAATATAAATATGTATGATTTTTTCATTCATCCAAATTAAGTAAAACAATTATAAAATTTTGTTGTCATTACACTAGATGTTAAATTTTTCGTTACATACTATTTTATAAGTTCTTTACTTTTAGATATTATTACCATTTCATCATAAAATTTACCATATGTATTTTCTATAAGTGTATAAACAATATATATGCTTTATTAAACATAAATGAATAATTTTTAAATAATTTGTTTGAGAACAGAGATATATATACATGCACACATACATATACATACATATATATGTTGAAAATCCATCTTTCAGCAATATTGTGATGAAATAAATCAAATTACATATCATTAGAAGCTGAATAAAGTTACAAAAGTGCAACTCATTAAGCTTTAAATAATTTTTTAGATATAGTTATTTGAAAGATATAAATATAATGGATTATGCATCTTTTGCATATATTTAAAGCACAATATGTCAAAATTTTCTTCAAAAGAGTGAAATTTGGTATTTTTTTCAATATTAGCAGCTCAATGCTAAATTTTCAATATTAACAGCCAAATATGTGTTTAAAGATTAGGATGTCATTTTGAAAATTTCTATTGGGCGGTGAGGAGCTAGTGATTTTTCTCTTTTTTGGAAAGGGATAATTGCTCTTCGCCCTAGAAGTTTTACTAAAAAACAATACTGTTTATTTTTTCCTTAAGAAACGAACATAAAAGATAATTTGAAAAATAAAATAAATTTATAAATAAAAATATTTCCAGAAATGATACATTGGATAGATTTTACATCTGAAAATATTGATAATTTTAAATATGATTTAAATACTACTAAAACCAACCAAAATCCCACTATTTTTATGTCAGATCCAGTTATAATGTAGTATTATGTACAACTTAAAACGAAAAAAAAATAGTCATAGAAACTCCGCCTCTGATTGATAAAGCTTTTTTAATAATTTCATTATGTTTTGTAAAATATTTTTGATTTCAAAGATTATACAATTTTTTAGACACATTTAAATATTTTTTAACATTACAGCAATATTTTTTTCATAATCTACATACTTTATTGACCTTGCTTAAATTATTTGAAGAAGATTTCTTTATTAGTTATTGAAATATGATTTTATATATAAAATGATGCCTTTGAAAATTGAACAGTCATTAATGGCAACTCGTAGCAATATTCCAACACTTTGATAATTTTTTCTCATATTTTCCCTATTTATATTTTATAACCATTTAAAGGATATTTTTACGTACAATTAAAAAAACCAATAACACCCTGCCTTCAGTTAATAATAAATTTTTGATTAACACATTATTTTTGACAAAATTCTTGATTTTAAAAATTCACAAGATAAAAGACACTCTTAGTGTTTAAACATGACAAAAAACAAGAAATAATAATCTGCCTACATTATTTGTCACATAAACATTATTTGAAACCTATTTAGTGATTTTATATTGAAATGACCTTTTTTTATGCAGTCTTTGAATATAGAACTGTCATTAAAAAAATTTTAAACAAATTTTTTCAAAATTTTGATATTTTTTTTATCTTAAAAAATTTTTTACTTAGGATCAAGGAAATTAAAGGTTATTACGTCTTAAAATGAGCTACAAATAAACCCAGTTTCATTGAAATTTGTGACAGTGATTAAATGGTTTAGGGGAACTGACATGGAATGACTCTGCTTGATTTGATTTGAAATGCACCTCAAAATATTTTTAATTAGAAAATACTACTAAAAACACCCAAAATCCCACTATTTTTATTTCAGAATCAGGTAAAGGACACCTTTAAGTATATCCCCCACAAAAAATAAATGTAATAAAAATACCGCCTTTTGTTGATAATGCTTTTTTTGTTAATGCATTATTTTTCATAAAAAATTCACGACTTCAAAGTTTAAACATTTTTTTAGACACACTTAAAATGTTATAAGCGTAACAATATTTTTTTTTTCATAAACTGCGTACCCTAAATATTATGCATAAATTATTTGAAGATGATTTGTAGAGTAGATATTGAAATATGATTATATATATGACATGCTACATTTGAAAACCGAGCAGTCAAGAATGCCAACTGACTGCAGTTTTTCAAAATTTTGACAATTTTTTTCTCAGAAACTATTTCACCAAGGAGCAAAAAAAATTACTGGTGATCATATCTTAACAGTAAGAATAAACGCACGCAGTTTCATTAAAATCTGTGATGGTGGGTTACATATTGTTATTTTACTGCCTGATTTGATGTAGAATGCCCCACAGTTTTTTTTTCAAATATTAATTAATTAATTAAATTTTAATTAATTAATTTTAGTTTTGCATGGGAAACAAAATGGCGGCCATTGGTTATTGAAGATCAATGAAAGTATCTTCAATAAGGGGTTACCATAGGGGGGACCCTGTTCTGTCGCCAAACACCGCCAAGTTTGTCGCCAACTTGGCGATATATCGCCAAATTTGGCGGCCAAAATGAGTCGCCAAAAGTGACGCCAATTTGGCGATATCTCTAATATTTCGCCAAATTCCCGTAGAATTCCATTGTAAACCTACTTGCTTATAGAAAATCAACAAATTGAGATATTTTAATGCAACAAAAAGTAATATTAGCTTAAGGGATTATATTAAATTTTTCTTTGCTGACCTAAGTAGGAATTGACTTTAAAAACAAAATTTTTATATTACTTGTTCTATTAAAAATGAATCTGAAAATGTGCCAGAAAATTTCGAGTTGTTGAGCATGGAAAAGTATTTTTTTGAATACCGCCTTAAGATGATTCTGATAAAACCAGCTATTATATAAAAATGAAATAAAAACTGGTGAAAAGCGGCCAGATAAAACTGTTAAAGTGGATTTATATCTAATCATGATTTAGTTTTTGGTTGTGCAATTAATATACTTAACTTCGAAATCTATCTCCCCCTGTAGGCCGGGCCGGCAGGGATTTTTTCCTTTTTCATCTTAGCATCAAATCGCTGAAGAAGTTTCGAAAAGATGTTAGCATTTATCCACGTCTTACTGCTATTATTGTATTCACATGGCAATTTTTTTACGTTTTTGAAACAGCGAGGATTTCTCAATTTTCCAATAACCAAAGGGGATAATTTCTCAGAATCATCTGCATTACAGCAAAGAAGATTTGTGAGTCTCTCTTTACTTTCTTTACAGTCATGACACGCTTTACCCTTGAAAGATAAAGTTTTATCGGGCATCAATTAAAAAAAGAGCTCCGTTTTATCGCAATTAAAGATGTCACAAAGCTTGTAATAAAATTGGCAGATCAATTAACAACTGCTCAACATTATCCTCATTAACGCTTGCACTTTCACCACATATAATGCACATAGCTAATCCATGCCTATTTCTAAGTTTCTCTATCCATTTTTGTGACGCAGAGAAATTTTTTATTCAAAAGTCCGTGCTAAAAAAAAAAAAAAAAAAAAAAAAAAAAAAAAAAAAAAAATTCAATTCCCTTTTCCCATAATAACTAACAATTGACTGGTACGTTGGAGGCACGAGCTTCTCTAAGCTATTGCACTAAAGCTTTTTCCAATTTATCAAAACTTCCACTCTGTATTCTACTCCATTTCTTGGAATGAATTCCACATTCTTTGTTGGCTGTCTTTATTGCATCTTTGATTTTCAAAAAGTGTTCTAAAGTTGTAACAGGAATTTTCAATTGTTCTGTTAAAGATTTTTTCGTCATTTGGGACAACTCGTTGGACATTTTAATAACCTCCATTTTAAAAGAAAGCGGTTATTTAGTTCTCTTACTCTTTTTCAATAAGAAAATAAAAACACTTCAGCGTTCCGAGCGGGGGCAGATATTTGACAACAAAAAAGACTTTTAATATGCGCAGGCTAATAAGACAGATTTCAATTGTTTCATTTCTGAAAAAAAGCTCCTCTCATCTTTTCCTCTGCTCTAGAAGTAGCAGGATCGAAGAGATGTGGCCAAGAAATGCAGCAACTTCCAATTATTGGTCAGAAAACAAAAGCAAAAGACAAACAATTGATTTCCCTTTTCAAGCTGACGTGATTTTTTTTCTTTTTCTTTTTTTCTTTCTTTCTTTCTTTTTTTTTTTTTTTTTTTTTTTTTTTTGAAAGAACACGTGTAGAATAGGAAGAAATTTTAATGAAAACTTGAAATTTCTCGTTGAGACACATAAACGAAAAAATTAAATAAGATTGCGTCGGTATATGTTTATCCGGGACTATCCAGAATAGACGTATATATGAGGGATACGCATAAAAGAGATGACGTATAAGTGAGAGATTACTGTATATTATTTCCGTTTATTCATGGAAATTTTCAACTGTGCTATTCGTTTAACCGAACTAACTTTTAGCATAGTATGTTGTATACAAACAAATCTATAGATCATATACAGAGTTGCACAAAAAAGTCGGATATTTTTCCGACTACTGATGGTAGTAACCGACATTGGGTTTTCAAATGCATTTGTGAGGAAAATATAACTCACACATTTAAAACTAAAAGTTTGGCCGGTGATGTAAAAGTGACAGTACATTGGGATGCTGCACAAAAACCAATTTTATTATTGAGCTCTCATCCCATTGACTGCAAACAGATTCAAAAACAGTAAAGATGAAATTTATTGAAAACAGTTTGACATAATATAATGATGGGGTGGGCCGCTTAGAAAAAGCGTGTCTTTACACAGCCAGAGTATCAGGCCGAATGAAACACTTGCATAATAATCGTATGCCAACATCCATTGGAATACCAAGCCAATATGAGAGTTAAGCAAACGCCAAATTATCCGTTGCATAGAAAAACAATGGGAGAGAATTTAAACTATTGGCGAATAAACTGATAAAGACAAAATCGTGAAAATAACTCAAGCAACCCTACCGAAACATTAACACTTCCGTTAGAACTGTTTACTAATTACAGGTGACAAATATTATTAATGATAAAATTTATTGCCTGAGTTATTGCCCCTGTTAATAAAAATGATAGCTTTCTTTTAATAAACAGAACAAAGGAAAATTACCCACATAAATATTGTAACTAAAATAATTAGTATTAAATTAATATCGAAATGACAGAAATGTAATTATCGTAAATTAAGTATAATTTAAGCTGTTGACTTGCAGATATAAAATAGCGAAATCAAAATGATAATGAATCATTTCGTTAAAAAGACATGTTTATTATTTAATGTTTTACTTCCGCATGAAAGAGACGAGAAATAAGCCTGAAATTACTTTTTAACAAATCCATTTATGACTGACTGAATACATGGAAAGAAAAAGAAAACATTAATTTTAAAAAAGAATAAAAAGGACAATATATGATGATTGCATCATTATAGCGTTATATGCGTTTTTCAAATTGTTTATTATTCAGGCATCATATGTCACTAATCGCAGATCCAAGGGGGAGGTCACGGGGGTCGTGACCTTCCTCTGAACACCAACAAAAATATTCTAACGATCATTTAAAAAATGAAATATACAGTAGAGTCTCGATTATCCGAGTTTCCGCTTTAACCGAGTTATTTTCTTCTGATGAACTGATGGCTTCCATTATTATGAAACAGCCATTATAAATGAAGTGGTAGGTGAAGATGAAAGAGAAATCGTAAAAAAGTTGGAACTCTGATTTTCTGGGCAGAATGGGAAAAAAATGGTCAGAATTAAAAAATATATATATATTAGCCATTTTCTCCCCCCCCCCCCCATCCTGACCAAAAAATCAGAGTTCTAACTTTTTACGATTGCTCTTTCATCTTCACCTAACACTTCATTTATAATGGCTGTTTCATAATAATGGAAGCCATCAGTCCATAAGAAGAAAAAAATCCATTCCAAAGTTCGATTGAAAAAAAAACTAATACTTTGCGCAGAAAGAAGAGGCTACACCTGCAATTTTCATGACACTAATAGAATCACATAGCTGCTAATTTGCACTGTTTTGTTACCTCTAAAATTAAATACGAACATATTTTTGCCATAGTTTATAAACATAACATATTTTTGCCATATTAACAATTATTAGATTTTTTAAACTGAATTTCCGGAAGTGACAGCCAATTGTTCCTTTGTGACGACATTTCTGTGGCTGTCAACTCTTAAAACTTGGCTAAAAATGATAACTTTGACAATATTTTCTGAATGAATTTTTGCCTTTATAAGAAAATGGGAAACTCTTTAATTTCTTGATATCTGAACAAAATCGGTAAAATTTATATTTTTACGAGTATTAATGCCAATTTTTTGTATTTAGGAATGAAAATGACATCGTGAAAGTATCAGAAATGTAGTTAGTTTGGATTTGGGAATAGCTTTCAATATAAAAATTTCTCATAAAGAGATGCGATCCCGTCCCACCTAATAAAAGGAAATCCATGACCCCCATCTAAATGGTGAGCTGGATCTGCCCTTGTATTTCACATTAAGGGGGTCTGGGACTATAAATATTTTATTGTATTAAAAGTTTCTCTGTTGTTTTCTGCTTCAAATGAAGTTTAAATCATGTTCCTATCTTAATTGGAACAGGAAGTATTAATTTTTTCGTTTTGGTTTGTTTTCAAAATCTAGCCTTTAAGCAATGGTTGTCGTGGAAATGACTTCTTGTGAAAATGCGTCTTTCTTTAGGATGGGTTTTTTCACCATTTCTTGTATTTAAATTGTTTTAAGTCAATAACCGTTAAATATAAATCGTTCAAACTTGAAACATGTCTTCTTCTATTGTTTTTCTTTAACTTTGATTCAGCAAATTAAAAAAAAATATTTACTTTTGAAAATATGATTTTTCTTTAAAAAGTTGCATCATTAAAAAAGAAAAAAAAATTAAATATTTTAAATTTTTATTTAAATTAATATTTTTAAAAACGCTGAATCAAAATTAAAACTTATACATTTTTATTTATTTAAATGAAAAAAAATTGAAATTCTACAAAGAATATTTCGAGTTATAAAGATTTTAAACTACCGCACTTTTTTAATAAATTTTAAATTTTAAATTTTTAAAAAAAATTATGAGAAGTTTTATCATGTGATTTTGTTTACAAATAATATGGTTAACTATCACAAAAATTTCCAAAATTTTAACTCAATAAATAAAAATTATTTTAAAATGTTTCCCGAACCCCCTTAATAAACTTTGAAGTTTTGTTACAGTATTCTGAATGTGTTAGAAAGTGTTTCCTAATCTATACTGGACGCATGATTTTTCGTTCTTGTTATAAATTCAACTTTGTTTTTGCATGTAACGATGGAATTTTGTACTCGATTTTTTAAACACTTTCTGATAGACTTGAATTATAAAAATTATGTGCACAGATTTATTACCGATGACAATACAACAATTTTAATATTTATAAAACCTTATTACGTATAAATTAATAACTTAATTTTAAGCATTTTTCCATTAGCCGGTCGCGCGTGACAAATTGACAAATATTCTTTACTAGCCGCCCTTGGTGACCAGTTTGGTCTTCCTTAACCACTTCAAGGGCGGTGGTTCATTTTTGGACCACTTAATTTTTATTCCTAAATGCCACACTGGAACCAAAATATTGGAATGACATTTTTCTTTTAATTAAGTACGTGAAAAATAGCTTTTTCCTATTTTGAAATAAATTTGTTTGCTAATTCTGGTGTCATTCACTATTTTCATAATTTCACGAATACAAGTACCTTGCCCCTGGAGGGGTTAAATGTATGCTACGCATTGTATCATGTTACTTTTATTCATACATAGCTGCCAACTTTTACGCTTTTTTAATACCACTAATATTTAATAGAATTATTTGCATTATTCAATCGAAAATTTCGGCGATTTAATAAAACAAATTTTGCTATTAAATTTTAGTGGTAAGAAAAAAGCGTAAAAGTTGGCAGCTATGTTCATAGTTTAATTTACTTGCTCAATCCTTCACCAAATCGGAAGATTCTGATAGAGAAATCAAGAACTCGGTATTTTTATGTTAGCCGGACGCAAGTGATAAATCGCCAATAATTGTTCGTATTTCATTAATTTCATTTAAGATATAATCTTTTCACGCATTTTATTTAAAATACAAAACTTTCATTTAAAACTGAAACATTTAAAATTCATGGCTTTTACTTATTTCTTTTTGGTTTTCACTTGTTTATTTTTATTTTGAAAAAAGAAAAGAAAAGAAAAGACATAATACCATAAACCAAAGTATTTAATTTCAACCTCAAAGCATTGTTTTAATTTACCACGCGAAAAAAAATGTTAACTGTCGTGTTAAAAAAATGCTATTGGCGAGATTTGCGCCCGGCCAACATAACGGTACTAAGAATTCTTTGCGATCATTGCAACTTTTATGTAGTCATTCGAAAAAAAAATTTCGATTTTTTAAATTAAAACGGAAGCCTTGCATATGAAAAGCGAAGGGGTCAGTCCGTAATTGTTTATGACAGTCACATGATTTGGACTATTATAATATAGATAAAACGATAGCGATGGAACAATATTTGGCGATTTATCACCTGCGTCTGGCTAACATTAAAGTAACAAAATGGCCTTTTGGAACATAAAAAGCGAAGTGGTCAGGCCGGAACTGTTGATAACAGTCACCCGACTTAGGCTTTTATTATATAGATGGTTTCAATTATATACGAGTTACAACAACGATAAAGTTAACTAACTAGCTGTGAAATTGCAACTACGAAATATTTTAAACACTAAAAAGAAAAGTGTTATATATGTATCAATTTCTTAAAAACTATTTTAAACTTTATTATTTAAAGCTTTAATATTAAATTATGATTATACGTCGAGAGAACAATTTAGAGATTCTTTAGTTTACATAATTGCTTTTATCGATTTTCTTGTTGCCATATCTTAAAAAAAAAAGCAGCTAAATTATCTATTTTTTAACACTTTCCAACAAAGTTGAAAAGTGTTTATGCATTCGGTTTGTCTGTCCGTCTGTCCGTTTGTCCGTCTGTCCACGCTCTAACTCCCTTAAATATACTCGGATTTTCATGAAATTGATAAAGGTTATTTAGGGTCACCAAAGCATGTTTGGTATTGTATATGAAGCATGTAGGATTAATCGTTCATTTATAGGGACACTCAAAAGTATTCCTTTACATTATGGTATATGGGGAAAAATCCTTTGCAGAGTATTTTAATGACATTATGCTATTTCAAATGTATTGATAGAAACTGATATAAATCACTGAATTTCACTACGATCACGTTAGAACAGGGCATCCATAGCATTTTTTATTCATTTGCAGGGACACACAAAAGAAATCGGTTACAGTACACTACTGTCTTTGAGTAATAATTGCTGGAGTGTACGGTTTAAAATTCGGTATGCGCTTTTAAATTTAATCAATTTTTCGCATCGTACTCGTTATATGTAAATTCTACCTCAAATACAGGGCTGCACAAAAGTATTCACGTACCGTTCTCCTTATTAGAGGAAATTGCTGAAGGTAAATTTTAAACTGAGGTATATGTATCTCTTAAGTGAACTAAATTTTGACATGCTTGTAGTTAATAGATTCAAATCTATATATTATATACAGGGCTTCTGAAAAAATTCGCATAATTTTCCGATTGTGGATGGGAACAGCTGAAATTGTGTTTTGAAATGTATTATGCGTTTCCATATGTTTGAATTAAACGTAATATTTTAATTTTTTTAAACGGTGCAGTTTTGTTACATTATTCTGAGTGTGTTTCTGGAAAGTGTTTCATAATCTATGCTCGACGCATGATTTTTTCTTACTTGTTTAATTAATTCACTAGCTCTCGTCTTTTACCAAGCGTAAAAAAAAAAAACCCGGTCCATTTTGCATAATCGGGTTCGGTGCCAACGCTTAATTAACGTATTGTAAGGAAAATCTTTTAGGAAAATCATGAATTCAGGCATGTTTTTCCAAATAAACATTGAATGCTTATAAAAGAGTGTTTTTACATTCTTTCTTTTAACTTACAATTCTGTTTATATGTTTGTATGTGGCAGTCAAGTCTCGTGACTTATTTTTCACCACTTCCTGTTGACACAGAGCTATCAAATTTGCTATATATGTGTATTCCTGAGTGCAATACATGAATTGGACATTATTTTTTTTTAATTCGATCCCTAAAGGAGGCAACGGAAGGGGGGGAGGGGCAAATTTAAAATAAAAAAATCACCCTTCCTCATAAACCATTGGAAATAAAAAAAATCTTGAAACGTGACACGCCTATTAGTATACTGTAAAAGCACCTTTTTTCGCGAGCCGTAATTTTCGCGAAAATGAGGATATCGGTGATTTCGCCAGCTGAAAATTTCGCGAATTTTATATGAACAGAACCGAAAGTTGAAAAATCCCGAAACTACCTGATAGAATCCCTTTTGTTTAAATTTCTGGAGGAAAAAGAATCTGTGGACCTGCGAATATCACGACTAAAACCGATTCACGCTTCTTGACTTGTGCGAACATTTAACGGTGTTAAAGCCAAATATGAGATAATTTTGATGGCTTCAAAGAACCTGGTATAAATATTGTAAGTGAATGAGCTGCATTCTATTAGTTGTATTATTGTTTTTATTCAAGAAATAGTTGTAAGTATTCAAGAAATTTTTGTACTTATTTCTTATTTAAGTAACTGTAATCATTAAATTGTGGATAAGTGAATATTTTCTGATCTTTTTTATTATTATTTGAGACGAAGAAAAATATTTCACGAGGCTTATATTTCCGCGATTTCGACGGGCTCGCGAAAATCGCGAAAATTAAAGCCTCGCGAAAATAAGTGCTTTTACACTAACTAAAATTCGCGTGTTTCGGAATTTTTCAAAATTCGACCTCAAAGGTGGGTCCTGCCGCCAAGCACCCTCCATTTTCAAAAGACATCGCAAAAACACTATTTAAACTTAATGGTTATTCAATTATAGTTTGATTTGCTATAGAGAAATCAGTATTCTTCAACAATGAGTAGTTGTTAAAAAGTACTAATGGCAAGGTTACCACAATAGTACCAAATTTAGGCCAACTTGGCGAAACATTGCCATATTTGGTAGTGCACTTAAAAAAAAAATTCTACATTTTAGTGAATTTCAATGAAAGCATGTTTCTTAAAATATATATGTATGTATATATATATTTAAACAATTTTTACTTTTATATTCATTTAACTTAACTTGTTTCGTGTATGTAACGCTGGGATTTTGCAATTAATTTTCCTCCCACTTCTTGGTGTGCTAGAGTTCCAGAAAATGTGTACAATTGTGTGTTCCCGATGACAATATTATATTTTCTTAATTTAAGAACTTATTTATTATTTAATAGATTAATATTTATTAGGTTGTGAAAACAGTCACGAATAGATAATTTAAATAATGCTTTTTTGCTTCTTTCCTGTTGCCATATCTTAGAAAGAAACTGAGCAAAAATGGAAGATTTTCGAAATCTATTACCACCTGACCCAACCATAAATATTTATTAGTTACACTAATGTAGCATTTCAGTAGTAATTATTTGAAACTCTTTTCTTTTGTCTTTTTTTTTCTTTCTGTGTCTTAAAAGCAACTGAAAAAAATAATTTTTTTTAAATTGTTTGCTCTGTCTATCAAGCTGCGTTTTTTCCACAGTCGAGGGCCATGTTAAATTCACTTATTGTAACAAACATTTTTTGGAACAATAGGAATTTCAGTGATGAAACTAGGTGTGATTGTTAAGATAAACATTGAATGGTTATACAAGCATGTTTTTCTTAAATCTAATTTCTATATTTAATTTTATCCATAAATAATGTTTAAAACAAAATTAAATCCCCCAAAATGGCAAAATTCACGTTTTCGTTCTATAAGCATATCACAGAAACAGTCTTTAAATATTTCCAATTACCTTTTTAAATATTCTTTAACTATTTAGCATTTTTAATATTAAGCTCTTTAACACCCTTCTTTAAATATATAAATATTCTTTAATTCTTTAATATAATATTTAGTTCATCATTTAAATATCTAACACTACATTGAATGAAACATAAGAATAATGTTGTTATGCATAATTCTGTGGTGTTTTGCATAATTCTTTTGTAATGAAACATGACAGAATTCTGTTATACATAATCTGTTACAAAATTCAGTCATATGTGTTCTGTCATAAAATTCTGTCATATCTATTTTGTCACATATATATTGTGTCATACATATTCTGTCGTGCTATATGCAATTTCATCATTTATGCAATGCTGTCATTAATGTTATATACAGGGTTAGTAACTAAATAATGCAGCACTGATGCACCGTAAGTGTTTTAATGCATCAATGCTGCATTAAGACTGGTTGCCTGCGCAAAACTGCCAAATGTGTGGAACGAACTTGATTACAAATTAGAGGTTTGTCATGTTACGAAAGGTTCGCACATCGAACATTTGTAACTGAAAAAGAAAACTTTGAGTGTTCTTCTATATTTTCATATATCACTTATTATGATATGCGTAATAGTTTTGAAAATATAAATTTTTCAAATCCGGTCATTCATTTATGCTAACCCTGTAAGTGCATAACTCTGTCATAATGAAACAAACGGACATTCTGTTATACTTAACTTGTTAACTAGTACGCTTCGTCCACTACGTTAGTTGGTTTTTCCAAACGAAACTTGAATCAAACGAAATAAATCAGTGAATTTTATCTTGTGTTTTAAAGCGATATGGTGTAACGTGAAAAAAATCAAAACTATCGGGGACTAGACTTAGACATCTAACTCATAAGAACTGGCGTTCATTTTTAAACTTTTTTTATTCACGCTTGGACAACACAACACGGCACATATAAAAAAAATCACAGGACATATAAAACAAGTAGGAAATTACTCGTCAAACGTGGCAAATGAGGTGCGTTCGTACTATAACTAGTTTTATAAATATTTTTTGCACCCCATATTGTACTGATTGTATATTTTTTTACACTTCATAAAAGCATAGTCTGCAACATCATTAAAATGCACTTGCAATAATTGTAACGAAAAATTTTTGAGTGCCCCTGTAATTAAACTATACATCCAATTTTCATAAAATCTGAAATGGCTCGACAAAATTTTGCAACAATCATATATTTAAATTTTCAGACGATTCGGAAGACTGTAACATCATTAAAATGCACTTGCAATAATTTTTTCCTATTGGCCATAATGTAAAGAAAAACTTTTGAATGTCCCTGTAATTAAACTATACATCCGATTTTCATAAAAATTGAAATGGCTTGACAAAATTTTACAACAATCATATATTTAAAATTTCAGACCGATCGGTTGGGCAGTTTTTGCTCTGTTATATGCGGACGGACGGACAGACGGACGGACAGACGGACTGAACGACGACTATAGGTGCTACGTATTTATATAATTACGAACGCACCTAAAAAGTCTGAACTTAAATTCTGTCGGAGCTTGCTCGCCCCTCGCTGGGTCGGCCCAAAAGCGACCGTCGTCCGTCGCTATAGAAAACGCATCTCCTCTCCACGGTGCCCTCTTCGATTTTTTCAGTCCGTCTTAATTTCTGACCACGTGGGAGTCTGATTCATCTTATTAAAAAAGCTTATGTCTCCAAGTGCCAGTCAGCACTTCTCACCAAGAATTATTTACATCATTAAAATCAGTTTACAACTCCACATCTGGAGATCGTGAATGCATTGACATGCGACTTATCGTTCAGACATCTGGAGGGCCCAATTAAAAAGTGTTTACTAAGTTAAGTGGTCATCTGGTTTTTGCATGAGCTCAGATGAAACGTCACAATGGCAACTATATTACTACATTTATGCTAACCCTGTAAGTGTATAACTCTGTCACAATAAAACAAATGGACATTCTGTTATAGTTAACTAGTACGCTATGTCCACTACGTTAGTCGATTTTTCCTAACGAATCTTGAGTCAAACGAAATAAGTCGGCGAATTTGATCCTGGGTTTTAAAGCAATATGGCAACCATATTCCCCCTATACTCCCCAATACCTTACTTGGAATGTCCCGCCGCGTCATTGCGCTATTATATTTGCTTTCTAATGTGTCAGACAAAATTTGGGCTGTTAAGGACCGATAGAACGATATGCAATCTACCAAATCTATCCCTGAAAAATTAACAACGCAAATCTCAACAAAATCCGTCAAGAAAAACTTTTTAAAAAGGCCAATCTTTAGTAATCGGTTTTACCTAATTATACAATTTTCCCCATAATTCTATAACTAAGCAAGGTAGAATGATATGTGTTATATATCAATACCTTCCCTGGAAAATTATTTAACTAACAGTGCAAATTCCATCAAAATCCATTCAGCAGAATCATTAAAAAAGGCTAATCTTTCATAACAGGGTTCATCTGATTGTAGAACTTTTATCCATAGTTTTGTAACTAAGCAATATAAAACGATGTGTCATATACTAAAAACCTTCCCTGAAAAATTATCTAATTGACAATTAACGATCGACCGAAACAGAAACCGAAACCGACTTTCGGTAATCTTCCTATTTTCGGCCGAAAATGAAAACGAAACGGAGATGTCCAAAAGTTTTTTTAAAATAATTAATACATGCATAAATATACATAATTATTAATTAATTTTACGTGTAATTAATTATACGTGTGACCCAAGTTGCCTCTAACCAATTTTTTTTTATTTTAATATAAAATAAAAGTCATCAATATTAAGTCATAATATTAAATCATCACACAAAATGATTTTCTAATTATACGAATTTCATCTAATTAAAGAATGTTTTAGATATACATACTCGAATTATCTTTTATAATGATTTTTGTAAATGATCATCTGTTATACTAGATACTAGAATATACTGTTACACTACTATGTTGTACTGTACTCAAAGAGTTTTCGAAACTCTTCTGCGGTTTCATACTAAAAATTTTCTATTACTATTAAATCTGCAGTTTTTAATGAGCATGAGAAAAGCGTCTACAAAGTTTAGTACTATATGCATTGCTTGCTTTATAATTTGCACTCACGTCGTGAGTCAGTCATTACTGATAATAATTATAAAGAGTTAAGTTCATAGCAATAATTAAAGAGTATCTGATTTGAGTCGATACAGCTCAAATCAATGAGTTATGTTGAAAATTTCCGAAGGAAGAAACGAGATTTTTGGAATACAGACAGTTTCGGTGTAAATTCGGTCTGGCCGAATTTTCGTCAGCATTTTCGCCGATAACGAATTTTCGGCGAAACTGAGATTCCGGGCCGAAACCGAATTTCCGATCGATCTCTACCTGCAATGCAAGTCCCATCAAAATCCATTCCGCAAAACTCAAGTTAAGCGGCCGGAACAAAATTCTGTTTTGCGTTTTACATATATGACGTTATTACTTAGGTGGTCCTTACATAGTTGACTAATTTTTTAAATATTTAACAACATTCTTTAAATATTAAAATTCTAAATATTCTATAACTATTTCCAAATCAATTCCGCTTGCTTTCTATTTCGAAGAAATTCTTCCTTTTCACGCCTCAGATAATTCTTAAATTAAAATGAAATATCCGAAAATGGCAAAAATCACATTTTCGTTCTTTAAAAGCATTTCTGAGAAACATTGTTTAAATTATTTCCATGCTAGTCATAATAAAAGCAAAAAATAAAATTAGATCAGTGGCATGGCAGACGTAGAACAGGTGAAGATAGATATAAAATAAAGCTGAATGGAGAGAGTTCTGAGCGTGGGTGTTCGTGCGTTTGTATTAACGCAATATCTATAACAACGATTGTTCTCGCTGAGAATTTTCATGTTTATTGCTCACGTTACCCATTTTTTAAGAATTGCTCAAATTTTAGTACGTATTATTAGGATGAGCGAAGCGAATCCTCTACTAGGCTACACAAATTACATTTTGTCGTACACTTTACAAAAAAAAAAAAAAAAAAAACTATTTAGTATTTTGACTTGAAATTAAACATAAAAATAAATTATGATCTGTAGATTTGCACAATATTATTTTTTTACAGAATAACCTTAAAAAAATTATTATTTTAATTAATTTATTTTACATGTTTTTTCAATTATGGACGCATTTTTGCAAATAAAAAATGAAACACGTACATTTTCAGAAGAAAAAATAAATCATGGAGTTAGTCATTATAGATACAATCATGATTAATTAAACAGTTTCACGATTTCTTTTATGAAATTTTTTAAATACCCTTTTTTATGAAAATTATAGCATATTTTTAATGAATTAAAATTTGTGAAAATTCAATTATTTACATAATTATAAAAGTATCTTTCAGTGTTAAGAATTCCAAAACACAATTTATTCTTATTATGTGACATCATTTACGCAGACGATACTTACGCATTTTAAAAGAATTATATTATGAATTTTTTTTTTGTAAAGTGGCAGCAAAAGAATTGTAAACAAATAAAATTAATTGTTAAATTCGTTATATCATAAATAAAAAATTCCGAGGAAATTCTTAGTTATTTGGCTGAATTTACATTTCTAAAATTAAAATGCGCCAAAACATAAAATAATGTTTTTGCTTAATAAAGATGCAAAAATAATATAAAAATATTGTTACTTTCAAATATTTGTCTAATTAAATAATGCTTCGCGAATCCAAACAAAGCATGGCTTTTGCTAGTTGTTAGTGTATTGCGAAATTAAGCTAGATAGAAAAAATCATGCGTCAAGCATAGATTATAAAAACCTTTCCAACACATCAAGAATAATGTCACAAAAGTGCACCGTTTAATAAATTGAAATAGGATGCCTAACTGAACCATTTGGAAACCCAATTTCAGCTGTTCCCATCCACAATCGGAAAATTATCGGAATTCTTTGAGCAGTCCTGTATATATGACATATAGATTTGTATCTATTAACTACATGGATGCCAAAATTTTGTTCAGTTAGGAAATACATATACTTAAGTTGAACATTTCCCTTCAACAATTTCCGCTAATAAGGAGTACGTGAATTCCTTTGTGACGACCTGTATACGAGATATAGAATTTATATATAACAAGCAACATGCAAAAAATTAAATTTAAAAGCGCATACCGAAATTGAAAACGCACTTCCACCAATATTGCTCAAAGACAGTATACTGTAACCGATTTCTTTTGTGTGTTCCTGTAAATGAACGACAAATGCTATGAATGCTCTACTCTATCGTAACTATTTGTAGTGAAATTCAATGATTTATATCAGTCTCAATACATCTGAAATAGCGTAATGTCATTAAAATACTCTGCATTAATAAAATAAAGCAAATACAGTCGAACCTCTATTTAACAAACCTCTATTTTGCGAATTTCTCTATTTTACGAACTTTTCCTTGGGACCAAGAACATTTCGCGAATTTCTTCGTAAAATAACCTCCAAATAGCGAAGTGCATTCTCTATTTAACGAACTTTTTCTTGGAATCTAAAATTTTTTTCTCCCTATTTGTCAAAATATTATTGGGCATTTCAAACTTATTCTTTCTTTTAACACATTTTATGATGATCAATGACCATGAACAGGTCTTACCAGCACCTAACTCACCGAGAACAGTAAAATCGCTGTGATTATTTGCTGTCTGATTATTAAGTGTCTGCCTCGTGTCCTTTAACTAGAGTCTGTCGTTTTCTAGATCATTCAGTCGTGCTGGTAATTTCGTTTCTTTTAGCTCGAAAATGTCAAAAGAGAAAGTGCTTGGCATAAAAGAAAAAAAATCCTGATGTGGTGGATAAAAGCGTGAAGAAAAAGAATATTGCTTTAAAATTTGGTATTCCTCCAAACAGCTTATCGACCATAATAAAAAATCGTGATTCTAATGCAAAATTATTTTTTTAAACTGAATACAAAATACAATGTATTTTCAGACAATGTTTTGTTTCATTCTTATTTCCCTTGCAAGTTTCTTTTTGAAGGGTAAATATGTAAAACAAATAGATATAATTTATACAAAAAGTGTGATTAATTCCTTTTTAAAAATTATATTTAGTGTTTATGGGTTTAAAATATGTTTTATGTAGTTTAAAGTATTTTAAAAGGTGACTTTCTATTTATCGAATTTTCCATATAACGAACTTTTTTTCGGGATTTAGCGACTTCGTTAAATAGAAGTCCGATTGTATAGCATTTGTCGTTCATTTGAAGGGACATACAAAAGAAATTGGTTACGAACGATTTTGCAAACGATTTTTTCCCCATATACCATAATGCAATGGAATTCCTTTGAGTGCCCCTGTAAATGAACTATTAATGCTACACACTTGATTTACAATACCGAACATACCATGGTAAGCATCATTAACATATTTCAATTGCATGAAAATCCGAGTATAATTTATGTGAGTTAGAGCGTAGCCAAACGGACAGACCAACCGAATTCATAAACACAAGGGGCTACTTCAGTCACGCGAAAAGACCCGCTTGCTAATGCTAATCCTATGGAAGAAATTTATAAAGATATCTCGGTTGCATTTTAACACTTTTAAATTATTTTTTTTTGCATTGGATAGCTGAGATCGATCTGTACAAAGGCCGTTTTTTACCCGACTGAAAAGAAGGGTTATGTGTTTCACGCGTATCTGTGTATTTGGATTTCTTTATACCCTCGAAACCTCCCAACGGCTGGATGGATTTTAATGAATGAGGTCTCTATCAATTCGTCTTAACGGTCCGATGGTTATAGGCTAGGTTTTGTTTTTATAAATTCAAAATGGCAGCCGTAAAATACAAAATGGCGGTAAAGGCGGAAAAAATAATTACGCACCCTATTGAGTGGCATATCATTGGATAGGTCTTTCAAAATGAGGACGATGTTTCAATGACTATTTTACAGTCAAAAGTTCCGTTAAAATATTATACAACCTGGAAGTTGTGTATGTATTGTGGATCTCTAGCTTTACTGCAACTCTGACCATCATAGACATCTATAGACCTCATCAAAACAGTGTTTAGAGATAGGAACTAACAATTAAACACAACTTAAAAGTCATCAATACAAGTAAATTAAAAATTAGGTAAGTAATATAAACAAGTAATATAAAAAAATATCTTAAGTCAATTCCTACTTAGGTCATTAAGAGAATTTTTTTTTCTCCCATTCTTGTATCCACTTGAGTAGCGCTTAAAATGCCTTGATCAAGAAGAGGGCTCTTTCGGTCTTAAAATACCTTGATCACGAAGAGGGCTCTCTCGATTATTGAAAATTAATTAATTAAATTTAATTAGTGAATTAATATTTGAAAAAAACTAGTATAACATCAAGTGTCATCCACTACAAGTTTAAAAAAAATTATTTGAGCTTGATTGGATGAATAATAAGTATTTTATTAACGATTGAAAATTTGAACAAGATATATATAATAGCGAGAATGTGAGCTAATAGTAGGAATTGAAAAAAAATAGTTTCACATTGATGAGAAATAATTAATTATTTCGCTTTTTACGCAGTCGGTTTTTTTGATTTTTTAAATTCAATTGTTTATTACCTTTTCGATTTTGTATACAGGTATTTTTAATGAGGACACTTTCATTTTCGATTTTGTTTACAGGTATTTTTAATAAGGACATTTTCATTTTCGGAACCGGTTTTGAAAGTGAAAGCATCCTTGTAAAAAAAAAAAGCAATCAAAACCGATAAAGTAAAAAACGACCTTTGTACAGTTAGACCTCAGCTATTCAATGCAAAAAAATTAAAAATACTGAAATGCAACCGGGCTATCTTTATAAATTTCTTCCATAGGATTAGCATTAGCGAGCGGGTCTTTTCGCGTGACTGAAGTAGCCTTTTAAAGGTAGAAAGAAGCCAAACCGCCCTTTACGGATGGGCCAGTGGGATCCAATTCAGTGCTTGTCATTCATTCAAATTATTATTATTTCTTTAAAAATGAAAAAAATGGCATAAATAACGATATATTAATTCCTGCTATTTCCCCCTTTCTATTTTCTTTTCACAACAGGGAAACAACCCAATTACCATCACCTGAATTTATTTGTGAAATTTCAAATTAAGAATTAAAGTAATCTACTGTTTTAAAATCTGATTGCAGGTTTGTATTTAGCGACTACTTAAAATTTGGATTAGTTTCCGATATATTATTATTTCTTTGTCATTGTTACTAATATTTCTGAAGGGTGGGAACTATATTACCCCATTTTTGTGGGCAAGAGAGATAAAAGGGGGTGGGGATTATTTAGATATTTCTACGTCATTTTCTCACTAAAATTGAATAGAGAAATAATTTTCAATTTAAATAGACGTGAAAAAAGATCTTCATTAAATAAAATTTTCTCAAAAGATTCGAAGAAATAAAAACATATTTTCACATATTCAAGCTTTATAAATAAATTTATTCTACAGAAACAAAATTGTCTGTCGACATATTGATATTTAGAAATCATTACATCATGGATTTGTTTCAGCATTAACCAAGTAGAAAGATTTTAACTCCTTGCATTGGAGTAAAAAATCGTTGACCTCTATTCAGGGTTGGATTTTGACCAACATTAGCGATTTGGCGAATAAGAAATAAAAAACAATAGCCAAATTAAAAAAAAAAAAAGCATGTATAATAGTAAAAGAGATTCTGCGTGAAACACTGAAAAATCTGTCTTTAACTTCTTTTTGTATTCCTTTTTTTCCAAGATGTTCTAAAATAACCCATTTTTTTTTTTTGTAATTGCTTATAAAATAGAAACTTCGAATATCTGCTATAGATACTATTAAAAATAAGTACATTCTAAATATCTCCTAAATGTGTAAATGTTTCAGACATTCTTTTAGCAGTCTACATAAAAATTTAAAACAGCTGTTGGGAAAATATACTAGAAATTACTATGAGATTTCGACTCCGATATAAGAAACTGACAGGTCAATTATACTTTGCATACAACTAATAAATAGTTTGATAAATGGCTAATTTCAATGCCGCATTCAAGCAAATTCTTTCTCTATTTGGCGATTGATGGGAGTAATTTCGTTTGTCTTTTTACCCGCGCGACGCGACGCCGGCGCATAGGCATAGATAGTGATTAACTGAAATAGAGAAATATCTAATACTTTCTGTATTTTTGGCTGCTGCTAAACTGAATTGATGTTGAGTCAGTATTTCTATAAATATGTGTAGAGTAATGTAAATGCCACAGTGCGTTTGAACATGGAAAGAGACATCAATCGTTCAGTAACGCGGATAAGAATCTCGTCTGTATTGGCACACACACACATAAAAAGAACAGAAATTGAGCATTCGCAATTTGGCGAATCTGATTGTTCATTTACTCGCCAAATGCAGCATTTTGTCTCGATTTGGTGCAATGGCGAGCGGCAGCGAGAACCCTGCCTCTATTCACAAGAATTGATTTAAAGAAAATCATATACTATTTTCGATTAATTATTTTTTTTAAATGACGATCAAAACGTTTCAAAAAGTGGCTAAAAGTTAAATGGTTTATCGAGTAACAATTTCTTCTTGTAAATCATTTACTTAAATTGAACAAGAACGAAAAATCATGCGTACAGCATAGATTATGAAACACATTCCAACACAGTCAGAATACTATTAAAAAAATTTCACAGTTTACTAAAGTGCAAGATGATGTCTAAATGAACAATTTGGAAAACGCATAACGCATCTGAAAACCCGATTTTGCTATTACTATGAACAGTGATTAAAATGTATGATTTAATTGTGTAGCCCTGTATAGGATCTACAGATAAGCATACATACTACATGGTATGCTAAAAGTTAGTTCAGTTAAATGGATAGCACAGGTGAAAAATTCCACTCAGCAATTTTCGCCCATAAACGGATGATGTTAAGAACTTTTGTGCGACCCTGTATAGGATCGATAGAATTTATACACACCAAGTAATATTTAAACAAAATAGTTAAATTTAAAAACACATACCATAACTGAAAACGCACTTCCAGCAATTAGGCTAATGTCAGACGAACCTTTTTTTTGCACGCTTTTTTCCCTGCACAATGCTAGCGGCATTGTGTAGGGATGATATGTAGGGAAAAAAGCGTGCAAACAGACGTTCGTCTGACATTAGCCTTAGGCCAATGTCAGACGGGCGTCTTTTTTGCTGCTTTTTTGCATAAGTATTATCCATTCACAATGCTATAGCATTGTGAAATTGTTGAATGGATAATACTTAAGCAAAAAAGCAGCAAAAGAGACGCCCGTCTGACATTGATCTTATTGTTCGTAGGCTTCAATAGTTCAATTGTTGCTAAATTTTTTCTATAGCAAAATTCTTTTGTGTGTCCCTGGAAATGAACGATAAGTTCTAAGCACGCCATATACTATAGGAAGAATATTGTAGTACGCTTCAGTGATGTATATCAATTTCAATTTGCTTAAAATACTTTAATATATCATTAAAATACAGTAAATTCTGTCTAAGGCGGACTCTGTGTAAGCCGGAAATCTGTCTACCGCGGAAAATTTTTCAAGTCCAGGCGAACCCATAGAAAAGAACATTAATTCTTGCTGCATAAGCCGGAATCTGCCCAACGCGGAAACGGAAACTGTTTTGAGATCCCACCGAAACCAAAATTTTGCATAAGGCGGAAAAAGGGATATTTTAAAAATGAAAGGCATTTCGTTTATGGAACTTTAAAACTGATTATATACGTCAAATACTCAATGTCGAACTCAATAATAATTAAATTCCGTAATACTCCAAAAAAGTTAATTCAAAGGAAGATAAACTATTTAAATTTTAAGGAATTCTTGCTTATGCCATTTTTTCCTATAAAAATTTGTATTTAAAAGTTATTTTTATTATTACTAGTAGAGTACAGATTTATGAAAATATGTATTGTCTAAAGTAAAGTATATTATGCTTGTAATGTGTATGCTTGTAGTATAGTATGCAAATGAAGAATTCTGATCTTCACGATTCTGAAAACGTTGAAGACAGCGGTGATTTTAAACATATCAGGACTTCTTGAGAAGAATTAGGTGACTCGAAATTATTTTTATTGTTCAAAGAAAAAAAACTACCAACAATAACAGACTTACCTAAAGAAAAAACAAGGATCGATAAAAGATTATTTTTTGATTCTTTAAACTACTATGTGAAATATGAGGTATGTAATTGTATTGGTTAAATTAAATGATTTTCAATAAATTTGAGAGTTAAAGCAATTTCATATTGGTAATATTTATTATGGTGTTTAAATAATGTTTTGCGAAATTATTAAAAACGATAAATTTAATAACAAGTCGGATTTCAATAAAAATTTCATTTTAAAGAACGATAATAAAAGTTACGAACGTAAAAAATTATACGATTTGTGCTTTTTTTCAGGGGGTGTGGGACGGCTGTTTTGCATAAGCCGGAATATTGTCTACCACGAAAAATTTTCTCAGTCCCGACCGATTCCGCCTTAGGCAGAGTTTACTGTACATGGCAAACGATTTTTCCCCATAGACCGTAATGTAATGGAATTCTTTTGAGTGACCCTGTAAATAAACCGAAAATGCTACACACTTCATTTTCTATGCCAAGCATGCCATAGTAAACCCCAATACCATATATCCATTTCCTGGCAATCGGACTATATTTAAGCGAGTTAGGGTATGGACAGACAAACCGAATTCATAAACACACTTTTCAACTATGTTGGAAAGTGTTAAAAAGCTAAAATATTTTGTGTTAAAAAGCTAAAATATGTTTTTATAAGTTTGTTAAAGTGACTTCAATTTCATTTTCTCAGCCCCGAAATTAGAAACCAAATCTTAAAAGAACAATACACTTTTAGCAAATAAAGTTTTGTATATAAAAAAAAAAATGCATAATCGGCAAAATGTAATTTTTGCAATTTCTTTTTAACCTCCATTGGTAGATACTATTTCATAGTTGAAATTTAACGTTTAATACAGTCGATGTTATAAATCCTTTTCCTTAAAAAAATCTCATGCAATGTAAAGGCAACACATTGGGTAACTAGGCCACTAGTAATAATAATAATAATAATAATAACACCTCGAAAATTAATTTAAACTTCAAAATACATACATACGTACAGTCACATTTTAATAGAGGTTAAGTTATGAGGAAAAAAAAAGAAAAGAAGCTAAAATAGAAAAAAAAAGTTGAACAATCGGATATTCATCACCTCACCGACGACATCGCCACGAGCGTTTAATAGTGCAATGAAAATCGCCTTTAACATACGTAACTGATATTTTACAAGAAAAAGGGAATTGTATCTGTAAAGGAATTTCACGAAGCATAAAATCGTTTGCGCAAGTCGACTTGTTAACAATGTGTGCTGCTGGAAAAAATAGTTTCAAATCATTCCAAACAGAGAATTTATCTTTCTCTTTTTTTTTTTTTCGCCTGGGAGTGAGTTAAACGTAATATCATGTTCCTACTGATAATGAATTACAACACGTTGTTAACAGAAAACAAGAACGAAAAATCATGCATACACCATAGATTATGAAACACTTTCCAACACATCCAGATACTATAACAAAACTTTACGAAGGTGAAAGATGACGTCTCGTCTAAATGAACAATTTGGGAAACGCGTAACGTATTTGAAACCCCGATTTCTGCTATTACTATAAATGTAGTGGCGAGACATTGTTGCAGACCAGATTCCCTGGGAAACCGCATTCAAAGGTCAGGTTCCAAGTCGCAGCCAAATATTAATAGCTCGACAAAACATTCAAAGAGATGGAGTACCCAGATACCGGGTGTCCCAAAATGACTGATGGATTTTAAAATTCAATAACCAGGGGCGCCATTTCAGAACTTTCTTGAGGGGGGCAAACATTTTTTGAGGGATGCTATATAGCTAAGGGTAGGATCCAGGGGGGGGGTCTAACCCCCCCTCCCCGTATGAGAAACGTTTACTGACTTATGCTTACAATAACAGTAAGAACTTCAAATACGGAAACTCAGAACCAATGAAATATTTCGTTTTAGACAGGTTTCCGTCTTAGAAGGTAAAATTTTAATATATCGGACATGATTTTTTTTTCTTTTTAGACAGGATTCTATTATAGACAAGTTTCATTTTTACAGTTATCCTCACTGACCGTTAAACAGTCCGCTCTATAGTATAGCTCTGAAAAGAGATTTATTAGAGTAAAACTTGTGAAAACGAAACCTGTCTATAACAGATTTCTTTCTAGAAGGGGAAAAAATCAAATTTCGTTGAAAAAACATCATACAATTACACTTGCTAAGACGGAAACTTGTTTAAATGGAGCTTTTTTCTAGTCCCTTTCGAAGTTTTACTTACAGGGGAGCCATTTCATGAGTTTCCTGGCGAAGGACAAAGAAAATTTTTCTTTGAGGAACAGGGAACGTGGAAAATTGCACAACTTGCAGAACTGTACAAATCACACAGAAAAAATTCCCGTACAATAAAACATGCTCTACGTGATTTTGCCTCCATAACTTCTTTCACAAGCATGTGATTATTCCACAATTTTTTTTTTTTTTTAATTTTCGTGAAAGTCCGCGATTTTTCTTTCTTTCAAAATCCGCAAAATCAAATCGTCTTTGGGTCGCAGAAAAAAATCGCGAATCTTGGAAAATTTGAAAAAAAAAGTCTCAAAATGGTCGCTTGAAAAATCGCTAATTTCTTCAAACGACCGTGGAAAATATCGCTAGTTTAATCAGAGATCGCGAAAAGAAATACAGATTTCATCAACTGATTGCACAAACAGGAATCTTGAATTTCGTAAAAGGATTGCGAAAAAAAATCGCGAATTTCGTCAAAAGATTGCGCAAAAAATCACGAAAATTTAGTCGAACAATCACGCAATAAAATCGAGGAGAAATTCGTTAAACGATCGCGTAATAAGGTCCAAAATTTTGTCTAACTCTCATGCAAAAAAATCACAAATATTATTAGTCGGTGGCAGAAACAAAATCACGAATTTCAATAAATGATAGTGATAAGGAATCGTGAATTTTGTCAAAAAAATAACGAAAACAAATATCGAATTTCATCAGTTGGTCGCGAAAAAATATTGTGAATTTCGGCAAGTATTCGCGCGAAAAAAAATCCATTTCGTATAACGCTTTCAGGAAAAAAATCGTGAATTCCGTGAATCGATCGCGGAAAAAATCACAAATTTCGTTAGATGATCGCGAAAAAAGAATCATGAAATTCAATCAGTCATGAGATAATCAGCCAACGAACGTCATGAATAGGTTACGAAATTTGCAAATTTTGTGATCTGTAAGTATAAGAAAATTTTCATTAGTGATTTTCTGCAAGTGAAGGTAAAGCGTTAATTTTTTCGGATTGTGTTTTCTCTATTATGAGATGGTTTCATATTAATCCGATTTTTCAAAGAAATTCTGAATATTTTTCAGATAAAAAAAAAAAAAAACTACATATTTGAACATTAATGAATACTATGTATATATCTTCATTTTTCTACAGAAAAGGTAAAATTTATAATTAATATTCATATAAAAAGCACAAATAAATGCACAAGAATTACTTTCATGTGCATACATATAATTTTGAAATTATTTAAAATACATTAAAAAAACCCAGAACGTTTTCAGTCATCACAAGACCTTCATCAGTGGGATTTAAATGTTGTTATTTTCTTTGCGCTTATTCGAGAATTGGCTAGAAGAAAATCATTGTGATTGTTGTGTCAATGATTTTGACGAGTTTTCCCATGATTAATTTGCACACAGCTAAGAAGCAACTGATGAAAAAAAATTCTCACATTTATTTTTAGAATTAACCAAAGTACTCATTAAAGATATATGTCTCACCTTGAGTGAGCTCGAATGGTAAGGCTTTAGGAAATTTTTTTGATAATTATTAATTTCTATGCAAAAGCATTTATTTAATGCATACGTTTTTATTGCAATAAAATCTGATAAGTTATTTTAGAGTTTGAGCAATTTTCTAATATTTGTCTGAGTCTGACATTTGATTAGGGATGCACCGAATATTCGGTATCTGTTCGATATTCGGCCTATTCGGCCATACTACCGAATATTCGGTTAGGCGGAATATCAAACTATTCGTTTTTCCGAATACTTAAAAAACCTCTTTAAAATATTTTTTTAAACGTTACATAACTTCTACTTTTAACTGCCAATTAATAAAGATATTCAGAATAATTAGAATCTTTAAATAAAAGAGAATGATTTTATATTATTTATTTGTTGTTTTAAAAATGTCACTTAAAAAAATTAACCATTAATGACATGTGATTTGTTCATGGGAATTAATAAATATGAAAATGCAAGTTACTGAGAGCATTGTCTGGTAAATAATCCGTTTTTTTGCTTTTTCGCAAACAGGGTGTTTCTAAACAAAATGGAAGAAAATTTCAGGGGTAATAATAAGCATCAAAACAGACAATTTTTTGTCCAGTAAATCAGGATCGCATTTCACTTACTCAGTCAGAAATACGGTGTATCCCCAAGTCAAACTTTAATTTTCTTTTGTTACTTTAACAATAATGAAGGTATTGTAACTATATTGTCAACAGAGTTACTTTAATTTCTGTGAAATATGATAACATGACGAGAAGTGCTAGAAATAGCAACCATTCATATCTAAACAGCACTGAGCTAGACATTATTTTATTAAGAATGCAGCTAACAATACTTTTACATACTGTACCATTGGCCAAAATCCAGTCTCTTCCAAGGATATCATCACATTCTATACAAGCAAATGAATGTGATGCAAATTTCGCTAAAATATCTTCATTTTTATACAGTTATAAACAAAAATTCTGCTACGGCTTGTACACCTTTCATTTTTGATGAAAGAAGTGGAATGATATGTTGCTTCTTGTTCAATATGAGAGGTTCAATTCAAAGGTTCCTGTTGAATTTGAATTTTAACAAAACTTATTCAACCTTTTGAAAGATAAATATTAAAAAGCTTCAAAACTAAAATGAATGAACTAAAGCGGAATGATATGTTGCTTCTTGTTCAATATGAGAGAATTCTTTTCATTTGTCTGAATTAATTGAAGTCATGGAATTTAAATTTTGTTATTTAAAATTTTTTTAAACCATCCTCTTCTTAAATAATAACTCAAAACATACCTTTTTAAGTACAAAATTTACTTATAAAAATAGTCTTGTTTGTCAAAATGGAAGTATCTGTGCCAAATATTATAAAAAATTGTTTTAAATATAACTTTTTAACGTTAAACACTGAGATATAAAAGTATTTGGCCAGCCGAATATTCGGTATTCGGCCGAATAGATACTATTCGGAGTGCCTAATATTCGGTATTCAGCCTAACAGTTACTATTCAGCTGGCCGAATATTCGGTATTCGGTTTACCTACAGGCCAAATATTCGGCATTTGGTATTCAGCCAAAATCACTATTCGGTGCATCCCTACAATTGATGGTTGATAAATTTTCTGAAATATCAAATTCCTTGGGGGGGTGGCTATAGCACCCCCCCCCCAGCCCCCCTCAAATGGCGCCCCTGTCAATAACTTGCAAACGGTGACAAATATTAAAAAACTTCTTGCAGGAGTGTTATGTAAGATGTCAGGAGTTTTTATGCTGCGATTATGAGTTTTAGTTACAAATAGCATCGATAGATGGCGCTGCAAGCAATAACCGTTAAATCCAGGTTCGATTTTTCGGCCTTTCTCTTCTTCCATGCGAAAAAAGGAGATTAAAATGTATTGAATCGATCCCGCAGTGCCAAGAATCGGTTCTGTACAGATCACCTATTGCTCTTAGCGCCATCTATTGTTTGAAATTCGAACTAAAATCAAGAATCACTGTACAAAAACTCCTGACATCATGCATAACCCTCCTGCAAGATTTTATTTTAATATCTGTCACCGTTTGGAAGTTATTGAATTTTAAAATCCATCAGTCATTTTTGGGAGGCCCGGTATCTTGGACACACGAGAGAGATGCGTTTTAGCGTTGTCAGAGAGAGAGCGTCTCTGCCGACCGCTGATGTCTATGATCAGGACGTTGTCCTTTTTTTATGATCCGTGGAGATCCAAATTACAACTTTAATTCCTTTTTAAATATTGCTATTGTAAATAATTTTCTAATCCCCATAACCAAGAATTTGCTGCTAATTGTTTGTATTCTCATTAATAATCGGAATTATTAAATATCTGTAAATTAAAGAACGAATCTATTTTTTTCGTCTGCCTCCTTGCCTATGAATCCCATATAAATAGTCCTTAAACTAGACGATTTTTGTTACAGCCCTGTATAGAATCTACAGATATGTATACATACTACATAGTATGCTAAACAGGGGCGTGCCGACCCTGTGTGCAAAGTGTGCGGCGCACACAGGCGCCGAAGTAATAAAGGCGCCAAAGATTTCAGTTGAGGAGCAAATACTTTAAAAAAAAAAAATCTGTAATTTAATTAAACAAAAAATATATTTTATTGTCTTCTGAATTAATTTCGTTTAATTCTATTTCCCAGTCTCCTAATAAGTGATTTAGACGTAGATTTGTGCAAACTTTCAATAAACAGAGGCGCACCTCATGCAGCTTCAAAAAATGAAAGGCACTGTAATTAACATGGCGGGAAGCATGCAGCACTATAATCTCAATCTAGTAGTGGTAGAGAATAATACAGTTTTATTACATAGTATAGGGGATAAATTCTACTTGTTTTTTTTATTTTAAAATAGAAATCTTCTCCTTACTGCAGAATTTGTCATAAATAAGATAAAAATTACTATTCGGAAGTACTGGTAAAAGTTTCCTCAGCGGTAATGAGGTCATAAATACGGGTAGACATGCGTGACAAGCGTCTTATAGGATGCGCACACATCTCATGGTTATAGCCATAAGTCCCTTACGACTAAAAATAATTTGAAGAACTAATGTAAGTCATAGTAAATTTAAAATTACATTTTGCACACGGCTGACTTATATGAAAGAAATATGAAGGGTATTAAGTGTTTGTATGTGAAGGTCAGAAACCTTAATCACTAAATAACTAATTAATAACATTAAATAATTAACATTAAATAACGGCCACTGGTAACAATTAAATGAACCCCATTCAAATATTATTAATTTTAAAGAAAGCCTATTTTAAAGTGAATTTTTAATAAAAAAAAAATAGCTTTTAATAGGAAAGATTCGAATGGGCGCCAAGAAAACCTTCAAAGGGTGCCACCATGATGTCCACGAGAGATAGGTTGGACAGACCTGAATTAGAGGTCTGTACGGACCGTAATTTTCCGTTATCTGTACGGACCGTACAAAAATAAGGGAAAACAGGCCCAGCCCAACCCATTCAAAAATCAATTAAATCAGGCCAGGCCGACTCAATTTCTACAAAAAATTCCAATTTCTCGTAACATACTGATTAAAATCCTTTTCAAAGAATACTGCGTATGCATATAGTTATGAAGAAATGATACAGTATATTTTATTATGTGTTCCCAAGACAGAAAGTACACAATAGCAACATTAATGATTATTTTTACTCTTACACTTTTCATTTCAACAATCAGATAAAGATTCATTAAAAAAATGTATGTAGTTAGGAATAAAAGAAAAAAAAGAGGGTTAAAAGCATCATAGCTTTTGAAGCTGCATAAAAAAAAGTAGATTTTTGAAAATATTTCTCCGTAATTTATTAAACTATATGTACAATTATTCCGTTAACAGAAGCTCATTATAGCTATTACTATTTTTACAAAACATATTGCCTGCCCAGCACGTTGTGGGAACAATTAAGTCTAGTTCCGACCTGGCAGAAAAATAATGTAAGCCTCACCCCGTTCCAGCACGAATTTGCTGAAAAAATTAATCTTGGGCTCAGACACAATGTTAGCTGTCCGATGCCGCTGACTATACTATGTTATATTTTTTTAATGATGTTGTCAAACTATGCATTATACTTATTCATAGTCATATCCATTGAAAATAATTCATATTTTATCGGCTTCGTTCAAATTTTTCTATCGGGCCAGTCGACTCGCTTTAATATTTCATCGGCCCGGTCGGTATGTTTAATTTTTTGCCGGCCCAGCCCGTTTATTATTATTATTTTTATCGGCCCGGCTGTTAAAAAAATGGTCTTTATTCTGCCGGCTCGGACCGACTCGTTTGAAATTTTGTCTTCATTTTTCCGGGCCGGGTACGGGCCAGTGCAGATCTCTACCCTGAATAGAGAAACAATGAAAAACTAGAACTTGTATGAGTGTGTTTTTTAATGTAGGGATCTTAAATTTAAGAGACTGGCGTCAGCTATGGGGCAAATTTTAATTGGCAAAATGAAGCATCAGCCATTTCTAAAGGTTTTATCATTCCGTGTCGTAGGTTTAACACGTGATTTTTGCGCTCATAAGAGTAAAGCCTACTTTCGGCGGCCGAAGCAATATCTTTTTTTAGCGCCCCTACAAATGATCACTTCTGTGAAAACTATTAATCATTGGACAAAAACTGTGTGTTTTTTAGGACCACAGATCTCCGAGAACAACAAATTTTTTTTATCTATATTATCTTGTTCTCTGGGCCTATCACCATGGCGGAAACAAAATTTTTGTTAAGGGGGAGAAGATGGTGAAAGTAAGCTAAATTTGGCCATAAAAAACCAAAAATTCTTACTTTTACAAAGATTGGGAGAGACGGCCTTTTACTGCACCCGCTGCGCACGATTGTGTCTAATCACGTACTGGATAAATAACTGGTTATGATTCTAAGATTTGTTCATTTTAATTCAGAACATAAAATGGAAAGTATTGAAATATGAGCCTTTATTAGCATTGCATGTACACGCTACAGAAACTAAAATGACAATTTTTTTTTTCAATTTAGCCATAAATAAGTTAGGAGCTACATCGCTGTAATATGAACGGGAAAATACAGATTTTTGAGAAAAGAGTTTTATATTCCCATTCTATGTCCTTCTAATCGACCCGACCCGCATTTCCTGGGCAAATGATAATAGTAACAACCTTAAATACGCCTAAAATCAAATGTTGAATGATTTTATATTTTTAATCAAAACATTTTCCAATCGAACCTAACGATGGGGAGAGGGGAGCAATGTCTTCAGCATCAGCAGCATACACTGGACGTGCAACGCATAGTCCGGTTTGTTTTGATTTTATATTTTTTAACGAAAATCTTTCCAAACGAACTTAATATTGTCAGAAACGCTGTCTTCGGCAGGGACAACCTCGGATTTGTATAATTTGTCATTTTTAAATAAAAATCAATCCACACGAAACTCAAGTTGAGGGTCCCACGGGTGATGTCCATGCTCTGGTTTGATTTTTCAAGCTAACCTCGAGTTTGTATTCAATTTCTGGCATTTACGTAATTCTGGCAATACGTAAAACTTTCAATTCTGACCAAAAATTCTTGATAAAACATAAATAATATAAAATGCGCACCATCTCCTCACTTTTTTTAAATGCGAAATGATATCCAAAGCACATATTTTTGAGACGGGAAACGAAATCTTGAGAAAACTTGCACTATGGGGGAAAAAAAAAAAAACTCTGGCGAATCCTTGAAATGACTTCAAGATTTTTTTTTTGAAAAAGTAAATATTAATATTTTTTCACACCAGAGATATCGTTAGGTTCGGAAAAATACCGAGAATGTATTAATAGGTGATTTTTTTTTTCGAAATTTTGAAACTTAAGAAAAACGAAAAAAACTTGAAAACTGACGCGAATGGCGGCTAAATAAAAAGGTTTTTTTTTTTGTTTTTTTTTAAATAGTAACAACAAATGCCGTTGGAATCGGAAAGATAAGATAATATATTTTTTCCTAACGCTACAGGAATCCGGCCATCACAATTTCAAAATGCAGTAAAAATCGAACGCCATGCTTTCGTCAGTGTGAAGGACCGCTTAACGCCTGAAGAAATCCATAGGCAGGATTACCTTGAAGAAAAAAAGCTCGCCATTTTGCTATTATCATTATGGCTTTTAATTAATATGTCGGCTAATTATAAAAAAAGGAAAATCTCAGCCCCGGGTGCATATATGGATCTGCCCCCGTCTATCCCAAATTTTCAGACCTCTATGTCCGGTAGATTTTCTTAGCCATCGCCAACACATGCACAGTAAAGAAAAATGCCTTTCTTTTATTAATATAGATATGCAAATTAGAGATGACAAAGAACTTTCTTTTATTAGTATGGATGCAATCTATTGTTATTGCGTTGTATTATTTTCTCCGGGATAATGAAATTTTACTGTTTAATGCAGGCTTCTGAAACAGACAGGTTTTATTTTAACAGTCTTTACTGCGTTTCGAATTTTACTTACATATCTACCAACCTTCCTTATTTTAAACATGTTTGAAACCAGAAATTTTATTAAATAAATGAAATAAAATGCGAAACCTATAGAAACAAGACACATTTTATTAAATAATTGTCTGGTTCAAAAAACATTCATTGATCTGAGATAAAACTCCAAAAGGATGGCAGCTATGCATTTATAAATACTCATAGATTTATTTTTTAAGTTTTATTTTCGGAGGGGGAGGGGGGGGGGGGTTATAGGGAGTCAGCTGAAGTTCTGCACACAGGCGCTGGATACTGCTGGCGCGCCCCTGATGCTAAAAGTTAGTTTAGTTAAACGCATAGCACAGTTGAAATTTTCCTCTCAGTGGTTTCTGCCAATAAACAGATGTTGTTTTTCTGCGACTTTTCTGCGACCCTGTCTATGATCTATAGAATTTATACACAACAAGTAATATTTAAAAAATAGTTACATTTACAAACGCCTACCACAACTGAAAACGCAAATTGTTCGTACGCTTCAATAGTCCAATTATTGCTCATTTTCTTCTATAACCAAATTTTTTTATGTGTCCCTGTAAATAAACGATAAGCTCTATTCCTATAAACCTATTCTATAGTAAGAACCTTGTAGTACTTCTCAGTGAGGTATATCAGTTTCAATATGTTTAAAATACCGTAATATCACTCACGGCAAACGATTTTCCCCGATAGACCTTAATGTGACGGAATTCTTTTGAGTGGCCCTGTAAATGAACCGAAAATGGTACACATTTCATTTTCAGTACCGAACGTTCCATAGTAAAACCCAACAACATATATCCATTTCATGGCAATTGGACTATATTTACGTGAGTTAGAGTACGGACAGACAAACTGACATTAAAATAGCAATTAAAGGCTATGTGCAGGAATATTAAAAAGCAGAAAACCAACTTTTAAAAATGCACAAATAATACGTGAAAAGCAGCAAACAGCTGTTTCGAATCTACTAGCGAGATTCTTCTTCAGTGCAAGATAGAGCAAGACACAGCGTGCTAGAAAAAGAAAGGCTGAGCAAAATGACAGAGACGCGTCGTGTCTCTGTCATTTTGCTCAGCCTTGCTTTTGCGTTTCAAAAGTTGCACTAGCTTGCTCTAAGTTTCAAAGCACGTCGTGACTATTCTGTTTTATTTGAAATCACGAGTTTGCTGATCTAACGTCACAGCTTTGTCAAGGTCAGATTTAACCCATTTTTGTTTGAAAATAAGCGATATTAAACACGCTTTATAGCTTTTTTCAAAGGCTGAAATTCCGGATGATCCTTGATATTGTTTACAAATTTCCTCGTGACTTTTAACAAATTATTCAACTCTATTCACCAATAAGCATTTTTTAAAAATCAAAGTGCCATTCCTAAAGTATTGAAAAATTTAAAAAAAAACCCCTGCAGATAGCTGCAGATCAGTAAGTTTTTATTAATAAACAAGCATCATATTAACTTCCAGTGCATGTATGTATGTATGTATGTAGCAGTTCATATCTTGCAAGTCAAATTTAAATCACTTTTAATTATTCTATTGAGCCGAAACAATGAATACATGTGCAATTTGAATGACAATATAATATTATTATGATTTAAAGAACGTAGAAGTTTGTTTAGAATACTGTTTCTGCTGGGCTTCCCAAAAATTTAGATTAAAACTTGCAAGTTAATTTTAAACCAATTTCAATAATCTGATTGAGCTGAAACTTTGATCGGGATATGTAATTCTGATGGCAATACAATATTATTATAATTTATGGAACGTAGCAGTTAGGCTTTTTTTTTTACAGGGCCACATAAAATTAGTTAAAATCTTGCAAGACAATTTTAAACCACTTTCAATTATCTGATATTGAGCTGAAACTTTGCCTACATGGGTTTTTACGATGATAATTATATTAAATCATAATTTGACGAACGTAGAAATTATGCATTTTTTACAGGGCCACGCAAAAAATCGCTGAAAGATTGTTGCTTAAAAGCAGAAATTTTAATTAAATTTCTACAAAATTACTGTAGGTTATTGAGATACACAGCAGCCTTTTTAAAATTGAAAAGAAAGTGCATAGCAGTTGTATTTCTTTTACAGGGACACATAAAAATTTCGAATACATTACCGTCTATATGCAGAAATTTTATTTCAAGTTGAATAAAATTTAAATAGGTTATTTATTCACACAACAGCACTTTTTCAACCGAAAATAATTTTGGTAGCATTTATATGTTTTACAGGGTACCACAAAACATTAAAGTTTTTTTTAATATGATTTTATTTTAAAAATTTTATTTTTCAGGATTACTACGTTTATGAATATAGATGCAGTCGTTCGGCAGTTAAGAGGGCGGGAATGGACTTTAGTGGGCACCTTGTATTTTTATTTTAAGACATTTTTGTTTAAATAACCAAATATTTATCACTGTCTGAATGTTTTATTAGTGATGCATTAAAAAAAACAACAACAAAAATTAATTAAACTTTGTCCACCTAGATTGTCAAAAGAAAACGTCCCACTGTGCTCCGGAGTGAATAGTCAATCTTTTTTATTTAGAGTTTAGGCTCAGTGAAAGTGTTACATATATTGAACAGTGTATTGGGAAAGTAAAAGAATTGTTTGAATGCGCAAATATACTTCAGAGGACAAACCAAAAATAATTGTAGTAAAATTTTAAAACATAGCTTTTAAAGTGTCCCGAAGCGTCATTCTAATTTTGATATCATTTCTTTTAAAACCCATATTTTGAATTGGGAGATGTGGATAAAAAAGTTTGCTTAGGGAATAAATTATATATATTTTTTCATGTTGAAAAGAATGCTTGTATCTGTGAATATAAATAGAATAAAAAAATAAAATGATGAAATTAAAAGAAACATTTTTTAAATTAATAACACAGCTTTACTCAAAATTTGATATCATTATTTAAAATGTACAGAGTCATAAACTTTTAATCCGTGTTTTTGTACCGATCTCATATACATAGAAAATTTTAGTGTTATAGTAGAAGTCTCATGCCATCTTTGTTACATTACTAAGCATCTTTGCACATAACTAAGGATGCAACAAAACAATAGGTCTTGTAGTATTATATTGCAGGCTCCCTAAGTATAGTTCACATAACGTTAACAGTACTGGAATATATTTTAATAACTGTTTACAACGTAAATATCTGCTTTAAACTAAAAATGAACTGAAAAGTGGCGACATCACGAAAAGCACTGCAAACGCAAAGTAGGGGAAAGTAGGGAAAACATGAATAGCTAGTCAAATTTGGACAAAAAAATCAATATTTTATTAACGAAGTATAGCTACAAAGCATAAGAAGCAGTTTGCAATCAACTAATTTTCATAAAAGTTTTAGGATTTTTTTTTTATCGTTTTATTTAAATGACCATCGATTGAGCGGTAATGCCCGACATGATAGGGTCATTGCGCTCAGAGTTTGAATACAACGTTTAAGTAAGACAAAAATCACATATGTAGTTGTGTGGGCTGTTCACACCACTGCAGACTTTTTGCAACCATTTTACACATATTGTGCACACATATTGTGTTAGACATATAGTCGGCTACTTTTTTTATATTTAGTTTTTTTTATTTTCACCACTTTTTTGAAATCGTGAAATTCTCCTTGTTTAATGACATATTAATTAAGGCGAAAACACGGGAATTTCACCATTTCAAAGAAGTGGTGTCAATAAACAAATTTGAATTTAAAAAAAAGTTGCCCACTGGCAACACTTCTTCTGGAATTCCACGCGAGTGCCATTACCCGTCATCGCCATGTTGGGTTTTATTGCATTATAATTGGCGTAACAACGCACTACAAAAATAAATAAAAGCATGAAAGTACAGCTAAATGTATGTATTTTGTAGACATAATGGGCAAATTAATATTTGAAAATAAGAGTGTACACTTACCTTCAAGTTAGATGTTGTAGAATTTTATAATAAAACAACTTCAAACTAATAACGTGAGGATACAAAAATACTTTCCTCCCAACGGGCACTAAATCCTTACTGGGAACTAAGGATGATGCTCGCTAGGTGCCGATACCGATCGCACATTTTCAATTCTACTCCGTTTAGAGATATTGGGTGAGCAGGATTACCCTTCTGAGCGCCATTCCCCTACTTTCCCCTAATTGGGTCAGTGACACCGTGTGTAATGTCAACTACATTCCAAAATAGGGAGTGTGTAATTCAGTGTTCTTTCGATGCAGATGGTGGGCACTTCCACCATTTCTCGCGTGGAAATTGTCACATATTCAGCAATGCAAGTCTGTAGAACATAACTTCTTTATTGTTAAAGCTATGAATATAAACGTAGGTTCAGATCAGAGTGAGACATGTTTTGAAGTGAGAATGTGTTTTGAAAGAATAAATGGATTGTGACCATGTTCCCCAGGGACGAGCACAAAGGATAGAAAGGCCGACAGTTGTACCGGGGCCTAAATTGAAAGGGGCCAATCAGAGGCCAATTCGGTGTAAAATATATGCCTGGACAGTGCATATAGGGGACCCATAAACGTAATTTGTACCTGACCTCACAATTGCTGTGTACACCACCACTGGTCTTCTATATACAAATTATTTGTTTTACTGAACTGTACTACTCCATAAATTAATTAACTAACATTAACATAGGAACTGAAACACCCAGTATATATATACAAGCACTTTCAAATATTCAAAATATTAAATGTAATAAGTTATGATACATAAATAAGATACTAATATAAAAAAACTAAGTTGAACAATTAAATGTTTATCATCTCACCGAGTAGTACATCGCCACGAAGGCTTAATAATGCTGTGAAAATCACCTCTGACATGCTAACTGATACTTCACAAGAAAACAGGAACAAGGGATTGTAGATGTAATGTAGTTGTAAAGGAATTTCATGACGCATGAAACTATTTTGTCAATTTCCAGTAACTAACAATATGCCACAAGAAGAAAATAGTTTTAAATAATTCTGGCGAAAGAATTTATTACCCTTTTATTTATTTATTTATTTTCATTTTCAACTGTTTGAGTTAAGTGTTGTGTTTTATGATAACAAATTTCTATATAACAAACGAGACAATATTTTGAAATTTCAATTAAAATGTCTTATGATTTGTTAAAAACTTGTCGGGTGTGATAACTTTATACCTTTTGAAGGTGTTACTATCTAAATCTACCATAACTGAATTGCTTGTACTTTTTAAACAAAATTTCATTCTATTAATTTTCGTGATTTTTGGCTTACTTTTGTCATTTTTATAAAGCACTCCGATCATGGGGAGAAACCATTGTTGTAGTAGTAATTGTTGTGTTGTGAATTAGAATTATGGAAGATTCCTTATTAGTACTATTACTTTAATTTGAGAAAAGGGTTGTCATATCAGTTGCCTTGCATGTATTGAAAGTTGTTGTATTTTTTTATATGTATATAAAATATAAGAAAAGAAAAAAAAAAGTCCGAACGATTGTCATAATTTTAATTCTAAAAGTCACTGTCTGTTCGTCATTTTTTTTTATACTCCCGCTCTAATTAACTTTTCTCGAAAGGTCACATATATTCAGGTTGTCCATAATTAAACGACCCTATTTTAAAGTTGTCTACATATGGAACTATATTGTTCCTAAAGTTGTGAAATTTTGTGGAGGACATAATGAACGGATGGGAATTTGTTTGAACGAGAAAAAATTAGTTCAAAATTTCGCCACCAGAGGACGTTTTTTAATGACTTACACATGTTGCATACATTTAGGATAGTTTACAAATTTTATTACAATAAAATATGTTCCACATGATGGTCATCATTTTCAGCTACCATTGACATGTTCCACAACTGACCGTAGTGTATTATGGGAAAAGCTATGAACATGTCGTGAAATGCTGTCTTTAAGATCAGGTAAAGTTCATTGATTATCACGATTTACCAGATGTATCAAATGCCCCCACAGCCAAAAGTCACATGGATTGCGGTCTGCGAATCAGGGAGGCTGCAGATTACGAATGTGGCGGCTTAACAGAAAGGTCAAAGTCGGGAGGAGCTCCATCTTACATAAAACCTTTGCGTGAAAGGCACTGGCGTGCCAAAAATCACTTCATCGAAGGATGTGTCATCAGCCACCACTTTCTTAGTCTGTGGCCTCCCTGATTCCCAGCGCTCAATCCATGTGAATTTTGGCTTTGGAGCATGTAGGTAGACTGTGTGTGTTTCGTGTAGAAATAGAAAGTAAGTTAACAGGAGATTAATAAACAATACTATATTAAGCCATTTACAATGCCCCGAACGGACATATGAATGAATAGAGAATAAATTTAAAGTTAAACAGGGTGGACCCCTGGTGCGGTGAAAAAATGATCTCAGCAAATAACAATGTTGTTGCGTTTATATGCTGACCGCAGCAAAGCCTGCGTTGCATCTGGATCCTCTAGCGTAGGTGCACAGCAATCAATCTGAACCAGGAACTGGCCTTGAAAATGTGCTTGATAATAATAAACAGTAATGTTTTTAAGTAGCAATTTAAAGTAATTCAGGAAACAGTTTTGAATTATTGCATTGAATGTTGATGAGTTATATCACAAAAAATATGAAAGATGATGTTCCACTTCAGTATAAAATTATTTCACACATGATATATGGCTTCCTAAATTGCAGTAATTATTTAAAGGAAATATACATTTGACACAAATAGTTTATAGCAATAAATAACTGAAATGTAAATGTTCTTTTCTAAATGTGAAATAAGGTTTTTCCTAAATTACAAACTGATTTAAGTTGAAGTGATTATTCATTATTCAGTTAATGGTTTCTCACTAGATTACAAATAATTGTAGTTATTAAATGTTTATGTTGCATAAAAAGGGCATTTAAAACATCTGGTAAGTCGTGATAATCTAAGAACGTTACCTGATCTCAAAGACAGCATTTCAAGACATGTTCTTAGCATTTCCCTTAGCATCTGTGGTCAACTGCAGAACATGCTATCTTACAATTCCAGATGGTAGCTGAAAATAATGGCCGTCATGTGGAACGTGTTTTGTTCTAATAAAATTTGCAAACTATTGTAAATGTATGCTAAATATGTAATTCATTAAAAACGCCCTCTGGCTATTATAATTTTCCTTGTTCCATTCAATTAGTAGAAAGATGAATGAAATTATTTTCATAAGTGCTGATAAAGTTCGTGGACCAGAACATAGGGAGGATCACGTGTGATCAATATCTGCCTCTCTTGGAACAATGGCTTTATTTGGAAGCACGTCATATTAGATATTTCAATTACTTTAAATACTTCTTCATTTTAAGTTCATTTAATGCGTTTCTGTTAAACATCTCAGCATTTTAATTAATAAAATACTAAGGTATTTTGTTCATTTTATATAATTGTTGTGATTTTTGGTATATGAACTGTTGAAATGCAGCAAAACAGCAGTAGATGAAGCGATCGTCCATTAAAATGAATGATTACCGTTTTTATTTTCCATTCTGTAACAAATAATTAACAAAATTTCTGATATATTAATAGATATGAAGTAAATATATTTACTTCTAGATATATTACAGAAATTATAAAAATTTAGAAAAAATGAAAATTTGAAATTTTTACATTAAAAAAAAAAATATGGTCCCTTTGCGGCAGTAAAAGATATGACTTTATCATCATGAACATTTACCGGGTCATTTATTATATCTTCAAGTAGCTATTGGGTCCTTTTAGAAATTGTACTCGTACGTTTGGATAATTATAAAAAATATTGAAAAAAAAACACGTTTTTTGCGATTTTTGGAAACTTTGGCTCCTTTGCGGCGGTAAAAGATATTAATCGATCGGTGTAATATTTTACGAATTTATTCTTTATTACAAAAGGCAACTTTTCCGCTCTATTACATTTCGATTATAAATATTTCGGTTTTTTCGACCCACCCTACTGTATATGGCAATGTCAGAAAGTTTCAGGCTATGGCAAAATTGAACGTCGTCATCAATGAAGCATGGCAGAATATTAACGCTACTGTCCTCCAAGGATTGGTAAATAGTATGCCACATCGTATATTTAGAGGCATGTATAACCATGGCGGATATATTGTCTATTAATAGTAGTGACTTTATTTCGGCGGGGCATCTTCCCCCCCCCCCCCCTCTTTTTTTTTTACAACATATTTTTTTTCCTGCCCAGGTAACGCAGGGAGTGAATTACTTCTTGTAAATATTTATTTGTACATAAAATTTCGTAATATATTTTTTTCATTCTTATTGGTTTGTTTCGTGTCCAATTACAGCACACAATCACGGTGGCTTTATTTCGGTGGGACACACCTTATAGTATTTTTCATTTGAAAAATATTCAGGACTTTCTTTTGAAAAATCGGGTGAATCCGAACCCGACCCGCAAGAGTCAAAATTCGGTAGCGAACCGGACTCGAAACAATTAAGATCAACCATGGATAAATTTTTGTATTGTCCATGGGTGTTATACCATGAAAAATTTTCTTCCTGCTCTGAAATGTAAAACAGTAAAAATTCTATTTTGCTTGATCAAAGCTTACACAGATATAATACTTTGAATATAATGAATTTTCGGCGTTTTCTGTTCAGGGGCGCCATTTCAGAACTTTCTTAGGGGGGGGGGGGGCAAACATTTTTTGAGGGATGCTATATAGCTAAGAGTAGGATCTAGGGGGGGTCTAACCACCCATCCCCGTATGAGAAACGTTTACTGACTTATGCTTACAATAACAGTAACAACTTCAAATACGAAAACTCAGAACCAATGAAATATTTCGTTTTAGACAGGTTTCCGTCTTAGAAGGTAAAATTTTAATATATCGGACATGATTTTTTTTTTTCTTTTTAGGCAGGATTCTATTATAGACAAGTTTCATTTTTAGAGTTATCCTCACTGACCGTTAAACAGTCCGCTCTATAGTATAGCTCTGAAAAGAGATGTATTAGAGTAAAACTTGTGAAAACGAAACCTGTCTATAACAGATTTCTTTCTAGAAGGGGGAAAAATCAAATTTCGTTGAAAAAACATCATACAATTACACTTGCTAAGACGGAAACTTGTTTAAATGGAGCTTTTTTCTAGTCCCTTTCGAAGTTTTACTTACAGGGGAGCCATTTCATGAGTTTCCTGGCGAAGGACAAAGAAAATTTTTCTTTGAGGAACAGGGAACGTGGAAAATTGCACAACTTGCAGAACTGTACAAATCACACAGAAAAAAATTCCCGTACAATAAAACATGCTCTACGTGATTTTGCCTCCATAACTTCTTTCACAAGCATGTGATTATTCCACAATTATTTTTTTTTTTAATTTTCGTGAAAGTCCGCGATTTTTCTTTCTTTCAAAATCCGCAAACTCAAATCGTCTTTGGGTCGCAGAAAAAAATCGCGAATCTTGGAAATTTTCAAAAAAAAAAAGTCTCAAAATGGTCGCTTGAAAAATCGCTAATTTCTTCAAACGACCGTAGAAAATATCGCTAGTTTAATCAGAGATCGCGAAAAGAAATACAGATTTCATCAAATGACTGCACAAACAGGAATCTTGAATTTCGTAAAAGGATTGCGAAAAAAAATCGCGAATTTCGTCAAAAGATTGCGCAAAAAATCACGAAAATTTAGTCGAACAATCGCGCAATAAAATCGAGGAGAAATTCGTCAAACGATTCGGTAATAAGGTCCAAAATTTTGTCTAACTCTCATGCAAAAAAATCACAAATATTATTAGTCGGTGGCAGAAACGAAATCACGAATTTCAATAAATGATAGTGATAAGGAATCGTGAATTTTGTCAAAAAAATAACGAAAACAAATATCGAATTTCATCAGTTGGTCGCGAAAAAATATTGTGAATTTCGGCAAGTGTTCGCGCGAAAAAAAAATCCATTTCGTATAACGCTTTTAGGAAAAAAATCGTGAATTCCATGAATCGATCGCGGAAAAAATCACAAATTTCGTCAGATGATCGCGAAAAAAGAATCATGAAATTCAATCAGTCATGAGATAATCAGCCAACGAACGTCATGAATAGGTTACGAAATTTGCAAATTTTGTGATCTGTAAGTATAAGAAAATTTTCGTTAGTGATTTTCTGCAAGTGAAGGTAAAGCGTTAATTTTTTCGGATTGTGTTTTCTCTATTATGAGATGGTTTCATATTAATCCGATTTTTCAAAGAAATTCTGAATATTTTTCAGATTAAAAAAAAACTACATATTTGAACATTAATGAATACTATGTATATATCTTCATTTTTCTACAGAAAAGGTAAAATTTATAATTAATATTCATATAAAAAGCACAAATAAATGCACAAGAATTACTTTCATGTGCATACATATAATTTTGAAATTATTTAAAATACATTAGAAAAACCCAGAACGTTTTCAGTCATCACAAGACCTTCATCTGTGGGATTTAAATGTTGTTATTTTCGTTGCGTTTATTCGAGAATTGGCTAGAAGAAAATCATTGTGATTGTTGTGTCAATGATTTTGACGAGTTTTCCCATGATTAATTTGCACACAGCTAAGAAGCAACTGATAAAAAAAAATTCTCACATGTATTTTTAGAATTAACCAAAGTACTCATTAAAGATATATGTCTCACCTTGAGTGAGCTCGAATAGTAAGGCTTTAGGAAATATTATTGATAATTATTAATTTCTATGCAAAAGCATTTATTTAATGCATACGTTTTTATTGCAATAAAATCTGATAAATTATTTTAGAGTTTGAGCAATTTTCTAATATTTGTCTGAGTCTGACATTTGATTAGGGATGCACCGAATATTCGGTATCTGTTCGATATTCGGCCTATTCGGCCATACTACCGAATATTCGGTTAGGCCGAATATCAAACTATTCGTTTTTCCGAATACTTAAAAAACCTCTTTAAAATATTTTTCAAAACGTTACATAACTTCTGCTTTTAACTGCCAATTAATAAAGATATTCAGAATAATTAGAATCTTTAAATAAAAGAGAATGATTTTATATTATTTATTTGTTGTTTTAAAAATGTCACTTAAAAAAAGTAACCATTAATGACATGTCATTTGTTCATGGGAATTAATAAATGTGAAAATGCACTGAGAGCATTGTCTGGTAAATAATCCGTTTTTTGCTTTTTCGCAAACAGGGTGTTTCTAAACAAAATGGAAGAAAATTTCAGGGGTAATAATAAGCATCAAAACAGACAATTTTTTGTCCAGTAAATCAGGATCGCATTTCACTTACTCAGTCAGAAATACGGTGTATCCCCAAGTCAAACTTTAATTTTCTTTTGTTACTTTAACAATAATGAAGGTATTGTAACTATATTGTCAACAGAGTTACTTTAATTTCTGTGAAATATGATAACATGGCGAGAAGTGCTGGAAATAGCAACCATTCATATCTAAACAGCACTGAGCTAGACATTATTTTATTAAGAATGCAGCTAACAATACTTATACATACTGTACCATTGGCCAAAATCCAGTCTCTTCCAAGGATATCATCACATTCTATACAAGCAAATGAATGTGATGCAAATTTCGCTAAAATATCTTCCTTTTTATACTGTTATAAACAAAAATTCTGCTACGGCTTGTACACCTTTCATTTTTGATGAAAGAAGTGGAATGATATATTGCTTCTTGTTCAATATGAGAGGTTCAATTCAAAGGTTCCTGTTGAATTTGAATTTTAACAAAACTTATTCTAGCTTTTGAAAGATAAATATTAAAAAGCTTCAAAACTAAAATGAATGAACTAAAGTGGAATGATATGTTGCTTCTTGTTCAATATGAGAGAATTCTTTTCATTTCTCTGAATTAATTGAAGTCATGGAATTTAAAATTTGTTATTTAAAATTTTTTTAAACCATCCTCTTCTTAAATAATAACTCAAAACATACCTTTTTAAGTACAAAATTTACTTATAAAAATAGTCTTGTTTGTCAAAATGGAAGTATCTGTGCCAAATATTATAAAAAATTGTTTTAAATATAACTTTTTAACGTTAAACACTGAGATATAAAAGTATTTGGCCAGCCGAATATTCGGTATTCGGCCGAATAGATACTATTCGGAGTGCCTAATATTCGGTATTCAGCCTAACAGTTACTATTCAGCTGGCCGAATATTCGGTATTCGGTTTACCTACAGGCTAAATATTCGGCATTCGGTATTCAGCCAAAAACACTATTCGGTGCATCCCTACAATTGATGGTTGATAAATTTTCTGAAATATCAAATTCCTTGGGCGGGGGGCTATAGCCCCCCCCCCAGCTCCCCTCAAATGGCGCCCCTGTTTCTGTTACTAAAAACAGAAAAACGCATTTCTCGTGCCAGAAAACGCTGGAAAACATGATTTTGACATAAATGGCTTTTGATATCGTGAAAATCAACATTTGGAACATCTTTGCAATTGGAACTATATTTCTAAAGCTAACGGTTTAGGAATTAGATATTGGATAGCGACAAAAAAGGACAACCTGTATATATATTTTAATTGAGAAAGTAATTTAACACATATATACGTTACAAAATAAATTAGATATCTTTAAACATCATGCTAAATCAGCTTAGTTCACCCCACTATGGAGATGTCACCTGTGCTTTTAATACAGCATAGCTTCCTGCTATCTTATGCTAGAGTCCTGGATTGAATCGGGTAACCCGATTTTACCTAAACCCGAGTTGACCCGTTGTTTGGATCGGGTTAACTTTAAAGGCTTCGGGTTCGGGTTAGTTTTTGACTCTTTCAGGTCAGGTTTAGACTGACACGATTTAAAAAAAAAAAAGTTCCGAATATTTTTTAAATGAAAAAAACTATAACTTGACTATTATTGAGTGTATATGTGCCAGGGTTGCCGACTTTTAGCCAGGCATAAAAAAAGCCGGCTGGCTTTTTTTGGTTTTAACCACTTAAAAAAAGCCGGTTTTTACTTTTTAAAGTTGGTTTACAGTTAATTCGTTTTAAATTTGGATCAATTAACTTTTAATAGACTTATAAATATTTTCTACTAAAAGAAGTTATTGATTTCAATTAAATTTTGTCAAATAAGTAAGTCTTTATAACTTCTAGAAGGCAACTAACTGCGAAGGCATTATGTCTGAAAAAAAAAAAAATTATAAACATTGAATAGAATATAAGTTAGGCTCCAAACTGGTGTTTTGAAATTCTATATTACATAGCTCCACATATGCTACACATTTTAAAAATTATATTTAATTAATGACAAAATGTAGCACATCAAAATGGAAATATTCTTATGTGTCCATATGGAGAGATTAAATTATAATATGTTAAAAGAGAAATTAGAAAGGATGTAATATTTGAGGGGAGTGGTACATCTATTATCTATATTATAAAGGACAAACATATCTGTGCGTAACGCATACGTCATTTTGCGAATGGCAACACTTTGAAATTTGAAATAAAATTTTGGTTTTACAATTTTCCTACTGCAAATTTTTAAAATTCTAAATATCGCACATTTTAAATTTTTACACCGTCGTATAAGGAAAAAAATGCTCTTTAAATGCAATTTGTTTGAAAGCTGTATCTCAATTTATTTTTGAGATATTAATTTTTTTGTAGTTTTTAATACCATTTTTCCAATCGTGGCAACAAAAGTACCCCATTTCTATTGAAAGTAATTGAAAGTAAACGGAAAATAGTCGAAAATAGGAGATTACTGTATCTTTTTGTTGCCATTTTCCCATAAAACCAGAAAAAATAGTTGGAATTAAAATACCGGCTATGTCAAGAATATTGTCTGTTATTCCGCGATAATGATGTCATATGCATACTTTTCTATAGACGAAGTTTAAGATTGGATTGTAAAACTGGATTGCTTGGGAGGATGCAAATGACGTCATTTTATAAAACAGCGTGTATTCTAATTCTTAAAACTGAATTATGTTTTGTAGAAGTGCGTCATTTTCACAGCCTAGCTGCTATCAAATTCACCACAGGTGAAAATGCTTCACTTTTGAAAATAATGCAATCGAAATCACACATTGATAAAACGCAATGTTTAAAAAAAAAATTAGAGTGTCTTTATAAAAGAGACGTGACATGCAAATAATAGCGATTTATAATACAGAAATTGATGATTCTCGCCTGGATAGATTTGCTTCGCCGAGTTAGACAAGCAAACAAATAACTCGAGGTTTAAAATAATATCATGTTCCTGATTTTATTGTCCAAAATTCTCTCAAATAATAAAACTTTAATGCTATTCTTTAGGACATTCTACTATAATTTTATCAAAATAACATAATTTGCTTAATTTAATTTTTCAAAATGTTACATAATCTATATATTTCAAACACAAGTGTGTTTTTTAGTCATCTGCCTTGATCTTTCAGCTGAACCAATTTTACTAATTTTTTTTTTTCAACTGAAAGCTGTTCATTTGTAGATGTGATCGCACTATCTTTTTTTTTTTTTTTTTTTTAAATATCCCTATTTTTATATTTTAATTTTAAAAGCATTTTATGAACTCTCTCCAAAATGATGAAAATTAGATAGCTTTCATTATTGCAGACAAGAGAGAAAAAAAAAGATGTATTTTTATCTTTATTCATGCCATTTTCTGATAAAAATTCAAAATTGTTTATAAAAATTGTTGTATAGGGTTTAGTGGCGCAAAATCCCATTAGGAGCATAATATTTTCACATATTTTTCACCCTGCATAATATTTCAGGGGAATAATAAAGGAAAATGACATACTGCTTTTGAAAACACGCATTTTTCCTCATAAATTTTCTATATTGTTTTTCCTTCATCATGTGTACTGATACTATGTTTCAGACACTAGGCGAAATGCTTATTTAAGTGAAAATGAAGTCATATTTAAAAGAAAACGATCATTTTCTTAGATAAAACTAAACATTTTAACACAAATTCGTCTAAAAAACATAAATTACGGAAATTTTTACTCTCCGGAATTGAGATTAGAATCCCGAGTAAAGAGTACGTACCTGTGCGTCTATTCACATAAAAGCTGACAATAGTGACTTTAAGTTTTGAGTTAAAATGATTTTAAAATGTTCAAACAAAATACAAATTTTTTAAAAATGATGAATATGGATATGAGAAGTGCGTATGCAGATTTTGAGAAGGTAAAAATTGCTGTTTTTCAATCCGGAATACCAAGCATAAGAGCTTCAATTGATAACCACATCGTAATAACGGATCTTTATTATATTTTACTGATTATGTATCTGTACTATAAAGGACAAACGTACCTGTGCGTAAGGCTGACGTCATTTTGCGAATGGCAACACTTCACGATCAAATGTCGGTCTTGAAATTTTCGCTACTGCATTTTTTTAATCTTCTGACCATCGTACATTTTCAATTTTCGTCGCATAGGGAAAAAATTTACTTTCAAATGCAATTTGTTTAAAAACGGTATCTTAATTGACTGATGTATTATGTTTTTTAAAATATTTTTTAGGCATGATTTTTTTTTAAAGTTTATCTTATCACGTGCCGGTTTCAATACATAATAATAATACACATTTTGCACATAAAGCAAAAACATTGTTCAGCATTTGTTTCTGACTATTTTTGCATAACGAAATTAATACTTCCTTTATAAACAAATAAAAGAATAATATTACAAAAAACCTAATCTAACATATTTGTGAAAGACAAATTAACGAAATTAACACTTCTTTTATAAACCAATAAAAGAATAATATTAAAAAAAAAAAAAAAAAAAAAACCACAAACCTAACATATTTCTAATCATACAATTTAAATTTTTAAATCATCAAATAGGATTTTTTTTCTTTTTTATCAAATGGAATTTGTTTGCAAAGTTCATCTCAGTTTACTGATTGTCTAAGGTTTTAAAAACTATTTTAATGCATGAAATATTTTTTTATTTATCTATATCGCGCGGAGCTCGATTACGAAAGGTTAATCAGTTTGCCCTTAAAACAAAGAGTTCATCATTTTCTTACGGCTAATATCCTTTTTAAAAAAACTTCCCTATGAATAAATAAATAAAATAATATACATAAAACACAAATTTAACAGACATATATAAGCTCTGAAATTATCAGAATATAAAAGGATGCCGTAAGTAGCAAAATCTTGGTCAAAAAACTTTTAGTATGCGGCTAATAAGAAAATAACGCTTTCGATAAATTTCAAAAAATTATTTGATTGTATAATTCGTATTTTTCACATAAAAAATGTTTTTTTAATGTAAGTGGGCAATCGAAAAACTTTATTGCATATAAAAGTAAAATATTAGTTTTCAATTAAAAAAAATGTTTTCACCTATATTCTGTAACCCGGGAAGCCCGGGTACGATCCTCTAGTATTTATAAAATCCAAACGGAAATTTCGTTCCGAACGCCTAGATTTCGAGTTCTACTGCATGGATTTTGACGGAACTTATACCGTTAGATAGGTATCGTTTCAGGGAAGGTTTTAAGCTACAACACATCATTCTACCTAGATGAGTTACAGAATTATGACGGAAAGTTCTGTTATTTTGGACGATAAGGTTTACCATTTTATTTCTTGGCGAAATTTATCGTTGGTAAAAAAAAAATTGAAACAGCTATTACACCTCGAAACATAAAAGAAAAAACTGTTACTAATTTTAATTCAAAAAAAGAAGGAAGAAAAAAGAATTAAAAAATCCGTTTTAATGAGTGATAATATTAAAAAACGAAAATATTTAATTTAAACATGAAAGGGAATGTTCGTAATGCTTAAAAAATTACTCAGTTAAAATAATGCACTTGAAATAAGATTTGGCTCTTTATCTTTTGCGTCAAGTTAAGAAAAATACATCTGAAAAATTAATCGGATGATATCAAGGAAGTTTCGATAAATGCATGCTCAGAAATATTTGAAAAAATATCTTCTCATGAGGAATATATAGAAGATTCTTCTCATGACATATAATATGTTTATAATAAAAATCCGCAGAACCTCGATTTAGCGTTTGTAAAAAAATAATGAAAATTTAATTTTTTTGGCGATTTAATGCTGGTTGGCGGCACAATGAAATTTTGAATGATACTTTTTTTTAAATCATAAATAATTTTTAAGTAAAACCTTTTTCTACTCTTCATACGAAGTTAGTTAGATTAAGTTTAACTTAAATAAATACATTTTTATTACTACAGTTTTGTCATATACCTTTATATGTGTATATATTAAAATTTTATTATCGTAATTATACGGTTTAAAACAAAATTTCAATTTATTAAATTTTTTCCAAATTCAAAATTAATGTCCGATTCAGAACATTGGCAATTTGACTTCGATATTGTTAGTGTCAGAAACAAGAAATGAAGGTTATTGTTGCCATGGAAACAAGTATTTAATATAAAATGTTTAATGGTAGCATTTTTAATTAGCCAGCTACTTTTAAAACAAACTTAAAACGGTACTACTTGATTATCCCGTCGACAAAATAACTATCGACAAACTATAAGATTAAATGCCAATAATAGCTGATCGTAAATTTTACATTCACTTGACATTAAACACGGTACATGTGTTTGTTGCGTCATCAAGTGATTTTTAATTTCACTTCTATTTGTAATTTGATTAATGTTTAAAAATTTATTTATTCTTTCGTTTTGTAAAATAAAAATTTTGTCAATTTGTATAATTTGGCGAATAGTTTGGCAATTTATATAAATTGGCGAAATTGGTTGAATGAATAATCAAATAGGACCCTTAAAACATTTCCAGCCGGTGAAGCCATGTAAAATTAACTAACTACTGCAACACGCTATTTTTTATACTATATATGCTTAAAGATAAAAAATAATACGCTAATCCTTCGTTTAAGTTTAAATTCATTGAGTTTTAGGCATTTAAACACTTATTTAACAAGCAATTTTCAAATGCATTTAAATATCTTGCATTTGGGATGGAAATGTGTTGGCTAGCCAAATAGCGTGGAACGTTCGTCTTTTTTGCGCCAAATAGTCGAATATATATAGATTTTTTTCAGATTGTTACTGAGATTCCGCCGCCAAATTTGACTGATGTTTTACTACATACATGAGTAGTTTTAAAAGCATTTTTCTTTACAAAATAATTTGAGTATGCTCTTTAAGAAGACCTTCCTTGTGGTAACAATTTTGTTTTTGATTTGCTCTTTTTTATTTCTAACTCTTCCATCATGTGACTCACAGACGAAACTAGCAGATGTAATTGTAAAAATGATGGTACTTATGATTTACATGTTATATGTTCATTTGTGATTTTTGAGTACACTTTTGTCGCCAAACAATTTGATTTTAAGCCAAAAAGACGTAAGCGTGAATTGGGTTCAAGCGATGTTTACAATAAAGGTGATTTTGCAAGTGTACGAAAGCATTTTTGGAGTATTTTTTAAAATTCAAATGTACAGTATATAAATAGCAATTAATATTTTAAAAATGGAGTCAAATATTTTAATTTTAGTATAAATGTCTCCCACACACGCACATACATATTGTAAAATAATTTAGTTTTAGACATTTAAAAAAATTCTCATCATACTTTACTGCGAAAGCATGTCGGTGTGTTTTCCCCAAATTTGTGACTTTTATAACCTCGAAGCCAGATTAGCTAATATTGTCCATTCTTTTTTTAATAAAAAAACATATCGCCAATTTCCCTTATACAAACGTTCAATGTTTCCAATGTTAGGTAGTAAAGATTATTCTTAAGAAAATGTAAGCAATTATGCGTTATTTCTATCACGAAAAAAGACATTTTGCAATAAAAATTTCTTTCTGAAATCACTTTTTGATATTCCATTCCATTCGTCATTTCTTTTCTTTTTTTCATATCTTCCCTTCTTTTAGAAATGTTGTAAAAAGATATTGGATGAATCTTCCGTAATCAGCTACCTTACAATTGGCGAATTTACTATATAGTGTTGGAAGATTCGTTTATATTTGGAGCCGTGGACGGTAAATCCGATTTCAGAAGACTACGCGAAACGTGTACTTTTATTAATTAGCGATTAGTAAATTTATGTTTTTTTATTATGGAGCAAACGGACAAAAGAAGATTTACTAATAGATATTTTTCATGTGCAGTTATTTTACTATCACTAAAAAAGCATTAATTTGAATGTACAAAAAAAAAATTTTCAAATTCCAAAGGTAGCCAATGGAACAATATTTTTTCATTTAGACTAGGTTTTTTTAAAAAAAGTACCTCAAATTCAATTAAAATTTCAATCATTATCATTATAAAATTTTGGCTGATGCACAGCCCGAGCAGCTGATCGTAGAGACAAATTTTAGGTTTATTTTACTATCACTAAAAAAGCATTACTTTGAATGTATAAAAAAAAACAAAAAACAAAAAACAAAAAAAAACTTTCAAATGCCAAAGGTGGCCAATGGAACAACATTTGTTCATTTACCCTAGGTTTTTAAAAAAAGTACCTCAGATTCAAATAAAATTTCAATCATTATAAAGAAATTTTGGCGGATGCACAGCCCGAGCAGCTGATCATAGTCACAAATTAACGTTTTTAGTTTTATTTAGGCAACAAACTGATAAATAATGGCGTCTTGAAAATAAAAGCATGTTTATTTCTCCGTCTTATTACGCTCGTTAGAGAAATGCGAAAAAAAATCTTCGGTTTGCCAAAAAGGATCACAACTAAAAATTTTGCATAACTAACTTTATTTATCATTTGCAAAGAGTTTTGATAGTGAAAAAACTGAAATTCAATCAACAGCAATTTGATATTATTTAATGGAATGTAGTTTGGAACGTAATTAACTCTGTTTTGTAGCTAACTCTGGTACATTTTTAGCCATACCGTTACGAACATTACTAACGTTGCGCATCAAACTTGGTTGTGGATACGATTACGGATGATAGGGAAGAATTTATTGAATGAAAAGTAGAGGTTTAGTTTTCTATTTGAATTAGTTATCGAGGTTATTTTCCTAGGTTAATAGTTGCATGATTAAAACTGGTATGTAAAAAGAAACGGCAGTTAAAATGACATTATTTTAATTTTATTCACACAATTCCACTTTAAATATCCACTTTTACATGATTCACATATTTTAAAATATAAAAGATAAATACTTTTTTGATTGTATTTACTCTACTGGAAATCGAAGATAAGAATCTGTAGAGAAAATCTGGCAAAAGAAGACGTATATTACCAAATATAATGTAACGTAGAGAGAGATTGTATTTATGTTATCAGATCCGGGCAAAGTACCAGCCCGGAGTAAAAGAACTAACAAACGAAAGTGGAGAACATTCTTTAAGTTAAATGGTCAATCTCTGCAGTCATTGTAATTCTCTCTTTTTAGCTCACAGGCTATCAAAGCCTGAGAGCTAATGTGCCCGCCCGTTCTGTATGTATGTATGTATGTACGTACGTAACGTGATAACTCTTGATAGAAACATCCGATTTGCTTCAAAATTTTTTCCTAGGTTCATTGTGATAAGACGCTTCCCTGATTAGTTTTGGGAGTTCATTGGTTAAGGATAAAGGGGGGAAAACGAGGTTAGTCACCCCCCTTAATTCAGAAAAATGGGTTTTCCATGCAGAATCATTCGATTTGCTCCGAATTTGGTATACCGGTTTATTATGTTAAGGAACTTCCATGATTAGTTTTGGGGGTTCATTGGTTAAGGATAAAGGGGGAAAAACGGGGTTAGTCCACCCCCCCCCCTTAATTCAGAAAAATGGGTTTTTCATGCAGAATCATTCGATTTGCTCCGAATTTGGTATACCGGATTATTATGTTAAGGAACATCCCTGATTAATTTTGGGGGTTCATTGGTTAAGGATAAAGGGGGAAAAGGGGGGTTAGTCCACCCCCTTAATTCAGATAAATGGGTTTTTCATGCAGAATCATTCGATTTGCTCCGAATTTGGCATACCGGTTTATTATGTTAAGGAACTTCCCTGATTAGTTTTGGGAGTTCATTGGTTAAGGATAAAGGTGGAAAAACGGGGTTAGTCTACCCCCCTTAATTCAGATAAATGGGTTTTTCATGCAGAATGATTCGATTTGCTCCGAATTTGGTATACCGGTTTATTATGTTAAGGAACTTCCCTGATCAGTTTTGGGAGATCATTGGATAAGGATAAAGGGGGAAAAACGGGGTTAGTCCACCCCCCTTAATTCAGATAAATGTGTTTTTCATGCAGAATCATTCGATTTGCTCCGAATTTGGTATACCGGATTATTATGTTAAGGAACATCCCTGATTAATTTTGGGAGTACATTGGTTCAGGGTAAAGGGGGAAAAGGGAGGTTAGCCCGCCCCTCTTAATTGAGATAAATGTGTTTTTCATGCAGAATGATTCGATTTGCTCCGAATTTGGTATACCGGTTTATTATGTTAAGGAACTTCCCTGATCAGTTTTGGGAGTTCATTGGTTAAGGATAAAGGGGGAAAAACGGGGTTAGTCCAACCCCCTTAATTCAGATAAATGTGTTTTTCATGCAGAATGATTCGATTTGCTCCGAATTTGGTATACCGGTTTATTATGTTAAGGAACTTCCCTGATTAGTTTTGGGGGTTCATTGGTTAAGGGTAAAGGGGGAAAAGGGAGGTTAGGCCGCCCCTCTTAATTTAGATAAATGGGTTTTTCATGCAGAATGTTTCGATTTGCTCCGAAGTTGGTATACCGGTTTATTATGTTAAGGAGCTTCCCTGATTCGTTTTGGCGATTCATTGGTTAAGGATAAAGGGGGGCTAGTCCACCCCCTTAATTTAGATAAATGTTTTTTTTTTGCAGGATTATTCGATTTGCTCCAAATTTGGTATACCGGTTTATTATGATAAGGGGCTTCCCTGATGAGATTTGGAGGTTCACTGGTTAAGTATAAAGGGGAAAACGGGGGCTAATTCCCCTTCACTTATCTTTTTAGGGCATTATTCTTTAAAATAAGTGTATAATATACAATTAGTGTGAATAGCCTGTGAGCTCAATGCCATCAGTTTAGCTGGGCACTTTTCTTTTTTATTTAGTAGTGTTGTGATATGATCGCAATGGCCTCATTTACCTCCCAAACTCTGCATGTGTAATAAAGAGTTGTTTCTGAATTGCCCGTATTTCGTCTAACGCATCAGATAATATAATAGCGCAATTGCGTCCGATGCGTATTCAGAAAATGCGGAAGGTCTATATTAATTTAAAATACAGAGTCGGATTTTCCATTTCGTTTGATTGAAAGTTTATTTGAAAAATGGTCCAGCGCAGCGGGCTCAGCCTGCTAGTAAGTGTATTAAAAATAGAACATTTAAACGAGAGAAAAAAAAAATTCTAAATAAAAATTTTTAAAGTTTGTTGCTAAGCATATTCATGCATATGCTATTCATAATATTTTTAATAGGGAGGAGTAGTGTTTTTATTAATATGACAATATATAATTTTAAATGTTTACTAGAAATAAAATAAGACGTATATTAATAGCTCTTAAAATTAATTAAGTAATAAAACATGTAACTAAGTAACCATTGTCCTCTTTAATTTTATAAAGCAGTAAAAATGAAAAAATTGGCAGTTGGTATGACCCTTTTAAAATTTAGCTGACATGCTTGCCATTCTGATGTGATATGATCGTAATGGCCGCATTTACCTCCCAAACTCTGCATGTGTAATAAAGAGTTGTTTCTGAATTGCCCGTATTTCGTCTAACGCATCAGATAATATAATAGCGCAATTGCGTCCGATGCGTATTCAGAAAATGCGGAAGGACCTTCCAGGTGAAGGTCTATATTAATTTAAAATACAGGGTCGGATTTACCATTTCGTTTGATTGAAAGTTTATTTGAAAAATGGTCCAGCGCAGCGGGATCAGCCTGCTAGTAAGTGTATAAAAAATAGAACATTTAAACGAGAGAGAAAAAAATCTCTAAATAAAATTTTTAAAAGTTTGTTGCTAAGCATATTTATGCATATGCTATTCATAATATTTTTAATAGTGAGAAGTAGTGTTTATATTAATATGACAATATATAATTTTAAATGTTTACTAGAAATAAATTAAGACTTGTATATTAATAGCTCTTAAAATTAATTAAGTAATAAAACATGTAACTAAGTAACCATTATCTTCTTTAATTTTATAAAGCAGTAAAAATGAAAAAATTGGCAGTTGGTATGACCCTTTTAAAATTTAGCTGACATACTTGCCATTCTGACTACAAATCACTAGTAAAACCACCTAGGTTTTATTCCAGTATTAATGGCCTCATTATTGAGAAATTGGGTTACTTATTAAACTCTAAATCAATTAAATGTCATTAAAACTAATTAAAAACACTTTAAAATTTGTAGTTTATAATTACAATTGTATAAAAGCCAATTATGGCCAAAACAGGCCAATTTTGGCCAAAAAAAGCCGGTTAAAACCAATAAAAGCCACCGGCCTGGCTTTTTTAAATTTTAGCCGGCTTTTTTGCAACCCTGATATGTGCTCATTTTTATTTTAAGCAAGAAAGAAAAATCATGCGTCAAGTACAGATTATGAAACACTTTCCAACACATTCAGAATTATGTAACAAAACTGCACCGTTTACAAAATTAAACTATTACGTCTAATTCAACCATATGGAAACGCATAACATAGCTCAAAACCCATTTTCAGCTGTTCCCATCTGCAATCGTAAAATTATCCGAATTTTTTCAGCAGCCCTGTACATGATATATAGATTTTTATCTATTAACTGAATGCATACAAAAATGTAGTTCACTTAAGAAATACATGCACTTCAGTTGAAAATTCCCCTTCAGCAATTTCATCTAATAAGGAGAATGGTGCGTGAATAATTTTGTGTATCCCTGTATATGAAGCATAGGATTTATATATAACGAGTAACAAGTAAAAAATTAATTAAATTTAAAAGCGCATACCGAATTTTAAATCGTATACTCCAGCAATTATTACTCAAAGACAGTACTATAACCGATTTCTTTTGTGTGTCCCTGTAAATGAATAAAAAATGCTATGAATGCCCTGTTCTAACGTGATCGTAGTGAAATTCAGTGATTTATATCAGTTTCAATACATTTGAAATAGCATAATGTCATTAAAATACTCTGCAAACGATTTCCCCCCATATACCATAATGTAAAGGAATACTTTTGAGTGTTTCTATAAGTGAACGATTAATCCTACATACTTCCTATACAATACCAAACATTCTTTGGTGACTCTAAATAAAATAACCTTTATCAATTGCATGAAAATCCGAGTATATTTACGAGAGTAAGATTCGTGGACAGACGGCCAGACAAACCGAATGTATAAGCATCTTTCAACTTTGTTGGAAAGTGTTAAAAAATTATAAAGTTGATACTTGAGATATGATTGTAGACTATTTTTCCACAATTGTATTAAAATATGAATTAATGGTCTTCACTTCAGGTTGAAGGGTGTAGGGTTCGGTTCGTGTCGGGTTGTACACGATCCTCGCAGTACTCTATCGTATTCGTATAAGATAACAGACATAGCCATGGAAAAAAGTGAAAGTTTGTTGCTGATTCAAAAGTGTACAGAAAAACAATATCTAGACATTTATTGATGCCTTTTCATTGAAAGGCCAACCACTTCGAAGGGTTATCGAAGAAAATCTTCTGCACCTCTTCTTCGGTAAACTTTCTCTTTAACATTTTAGGAAGCACATTGAGATACAGGTGAGAATATCCATGTCCACCATATTTCATCTGAAATGAATGCGAAAAAGTAATTATCACTTTTAGTTAATGAAAATTAATTAATTTGAAAATTAATTAACTAAATCATCGTCATCTCTGATGAATTTGAAAAACAGGGTAAAATTTATTCTTCACGAATATTTAAAATAATTTAATACCTATACAGGTCTATACAGGTACCTATACTTAGACTATCTAGGGTACCGGGACATCATTCTGAAGGGGCCCTCTTCTATCTATCCATACCAATTGTTTCGTATTATGTTGAAATGACTAGTACTAAACTTCATACTTATTGTATGTATGCATAAATTTCGTACCGGCTATCATTCACATCTGTATACAGGGTATCAAAAGAATGATGGTCACAACTTTAAAATATGATAAAATACACTACTCTGTTTTTTAACGATTTGGAAAAATGGTTATTGTTCTCTGTCAGGGTAGGAAATCAAAAACATATCTGAAGAGTTTTATTCGTTGAATCCGCATTTTATTCGTTTTCTGATGGGTCTATACAGTAATCTGTATTTCCCCTTTACTTTCAACAGAGATGGATACATCTGTTGCCACTATGACAAAAAAGTAATAAAAACTACAAATAAATAAATAAATAAATAATAACTCAGAAACAAGTTGAGATACAGCTTTCAAACAAATTGCATTTAAAAGTACATATTTTTCTCTATACGACGGTGTAAAAAGTAATATTGTGGGATGTTTAGAGGTTTAAGAATGAAATTTCATTTAAAATGGGTCGTCAGATTTCTACGATGGAAAAGCCTTTTTCCGAACAGCCAATGAAATGCTTGGATAATACGTAAGTTTCAGGTGGATAATACGTAAATTTCAGGAAATCTGACGAGTCGCAGGCGATTTTTGTCGCTTGGAATTTTTACGTATAATAACACTATTAATGTTTAATTCATGGCGTACGTAAAGTATGATCAACTCCGTGCGACTTTTTATGTCTTAAATTTTAGTCTTTGAAAAAATCATTTTCCAAATGGTCGTTGTAATTTGTTAATTTTTTTTTTTTTTTTTTTTTTGAATAGGGATATAAGGGCTCGTGTGAGCCGCCTTTGAAAAAATAAATACAGGTCTTTCAGTCACTCTTGGGGACGGAGAGGGCCGCATTTCCTTCCTAAATCTTTGAAAATGTAAGGAATTTGGTCCCTTTTGGCCATTTCCACCATTTGGTACCCTTTCAACAAAATTCCTGATTGCCTGGGTCAGCTGCCCTACATGCCCTTGTATTAGTCAAGCCCTGTACCTAAAGAAAAATAAACAGTTATGTTTGTGATACTCAGTCGCGGCTTGGCTAGCGATTTTTTTTTTTTTTTAATTGCCCCAAAACACCAATTCTGAAATTCATCGCCAAATTGCCAAGCAAAAAGGCAGAGGAAAATAAACCTCCGATTTTCAAAATGTTGACCACGTCAAACCTTTCTCAAGGCTGTTCTCAAATCCAAAATGGCTGTTTTCTGACAATTTTTATTTCTTTTCTGTTTTTAACTGTATCAAATTGGCAGGTACACTTGCACTGTAAAAAAAATGGTAATGTTCCATGTAAAATCCAGGAACGTTACGCCTTTTCTCAGGTTTTCAGAATAATTTAGCTCTTTCCTGTGAAATTCTGGTTTTCATATCTGAAACGTTCCTGAACAAAAGTTGGAAACAGGAAAACGCTGCGGCCGCCATTTTATTATTTTGTTGCTGTATCTGTTGCTCGCGCGCGAGTGTCGAAAACGAATTCTTTATATGAATGTCAAAAAATCAATATGGAATGGGAATAAATGAATAGACGACATAATCCTTTATGTCTCTATTGTCAAGACCATTCAGATGAAAATGTAATATCTCTGTGACACCGCTAAGAAATTATCCTTCGTACCTGTATGTGGAATGTTTAACGAGCAGCACATGTAAAAAAATACACCTATCATTTGGATTTTCATTAACCAGGGAACCACCAAACAAGGGTCAGCTAGGTGGGGAGGCCTACCAAATGGCTTAAGCACTCACAAGCCCCGCCCAGCGGTTTCCATCTACTACCGCCGTCACCACACACACACACACACACACAAAAAAAAAATAAAATAAATAAAAAAAATAAAATAAAAATAATAATAATAATAATAATAATAAATAAAAGGCCCGAAGGGACCTACAGGAAAGCCAATTGAGAATATTAAGATTAAATACAATATAAGCACAATATATACACGATGGAAAGCCCAATTTTTACTGGGCGTTTACGAGAAAAATTTAGATATTTGTAATTAATAAGATCATGAGATAATAGATAATAGGATTTTTAAACTTGTTGGAGCGGCAAAAGCTCAATTACTCTGCAAAGCTGGGCGTTCTGCAAAAATACAATAAAAGCTACGTATATGTATACTAAATTAGAAAGAGATTCATAATTTTAAAAATAATGTAGAATATAAAAAATAGGTAAAATAGTGAATAATTATGATGAATATTATATAATTATATACACACACAAAAGTTCAAAAGTCTATTGTTCTTGCAACAGTTCAATTATAGTTCAATCGTGTTGTTTGTGGCTAAGAGTTTATTTTGAATTGGTGGTATCTGTCTATTTGTTAAGATACGTTCTCATCATCATCTATAAATGGCAAAACATTTTGAAACAAATAATGGTTGTTTTCTAAAACTTTCATACATTCAATTATCTTTTGACAAAATGATGGATTTGACAAAACCACTGAGAACCACTGAGACAAAGAAATTTTTGGAGATTTTCTTATATGGTAATATGATGTAAGGGTACAGTTAAAGATATAATGCAATGATTGATGCTCGCAGATTTTGATTAATTTAAGATATGTTTTAGAGTTCTTATCCCTAATTATTCTTGTGAAAGGATTTCTTCAAATGGGCCTTAGATTTTCAGAAATTGGTTGCCGAAGTTTAACATTCGTTTAAATTCCCATTAGTTTGCAGTTTTCAACGTGTTTTTCGTGGTGTGGACGCAGAGGGCTCGCACGCCACCCGGACGGCTCGAGTTCGATGCTACCTCTTGACTTTTTTCTTTTTAATTAATTTAATATTTTGACACTTTACAACTTTTAAGTACAGCTATGAATTGCTGCAAATTTGAATTTTTTTATGTTTTCGTAAAAAATGTCAATTACTTTTATGATTTTTTTTTCATGAAAATTTATATGTATTTTATCTTACTTGTAAACTAACATATTTACTGATGAAAATCCAAAATGTTTTATGCCTAGATTTTTTTTTTAAAATTGTTATTTACATTTATATATTTTTATATTTTAAGCAAAGTTCAGAAACAATATATCATATATATTTATTGAATTTTAACTGAAAATTTATCTTTTCATGAAAATTATAAATAATAATTTTGATGTCAAATATCCAGATGTGTTTATCTTTAAATGAATAAAAATAGACAAATTATATTTCAAAATATTTTTTCATTCTAACAAATAATGATAATAAAGGAAAAATTGTCAACTGGAAATGTAAAAATCGTCTGCGGATCCCGCATGAAATATAACTTATGCTATATATTTTTAAAGAAATCGTTAGATGGCATTTCATAATAATATCAGAATAAATTAAAAAATATATATTGATATATTTTATGTTTTTTTTAATACAAGTACTAGGTAAGAAGTTAAGCTCTATTATAGGAAAATTTTTCGTATAAATATTCCGTTTTGAATATTCCTACGATATATGTCACTCGATTAATTGTATATTTACTAAACTTAAATGTCAAAGTCAGTAATAGCAAACAATTTTGTATTTTATCATTTGTCATATTTTAATATATTGAACAAACCAAACATTAAAAAGATATTTATTTTGTTATTTTTTTTTCTAATAAAATATTGTGCATTATTTGAGACTTGTATTTAAAATACAAAAAGGTAAATAATAATAATATTATGGAAACAAACTTTCTGCACATATTAATTTCTATTTCCGTTAATAAAAGATTAGTTTAAAAATTACAGAAAAAAAGAAGTTTTCGTGAAAAATCAAAAATCTAAATCGATTTTGAAAATATCAAAATTTCGAAGCTGTAAAAATTCACAACTTTGATTAAAATTTGTAAAGTGTCAAAAATATGAAATTAATATAAAAAAATAAACAGTTAGGAGGGAGCATCGAACTCGGTTCCTCTGGCTGGCGGGTGAACACTCTGAGATCACTCCACGTAATACTCGTTGAAAGTTGCAAACTAATCAGTATTTGAAACGTATGCTGAACTTCGGCCCCAATTTCTGGGAATCTAAGACCCATTTGAAGAAATACTTTCACTAGAATAATTAGGAATAAGAGTGTGAGTAATTGGTGAGCATCATGTTTGGTGGTACCCTTGAAAGAGTGCATATTAACAGAAACCTTTTGAACACTTCTGAAACGTTCCATAGAAAACAAGGTAAACTTTCTGTGACATGTCAGTAATGTTTTGCTGTGAACAGAAACATTCCTGGTATTTCGCAGGAAGCTTACTGGCATTTCTGTGGAAAGTTTTTAAGGTATACAGTAAAGTTTCAGTCATTTTCAAGAAATGTTTCTTGGATATAATGGGCAACCAGCTGCCCATTTTTTTCCCAGGAACGTTGCGGAATTTTTTTTACAGTGTGTGCAGAAACTGTTTATTATCAGTTTTTAGGTAAAGGCAGAAGAATTTTGAAAAAATGCCGTCACAGTTGGCATTTCGAACCAAATTTTCGGACGCGACAGTGCAGGAAAGGAAAAGCACCGAGAACCTCAGACAATAATCGCTTATAACTCAAGATGTTATCCAAAAATGAAAAAGAAATCTTCGATTACAAATCAATTCAATAATCATGCCTGGAAGTATCATGCTTTTATTTATTTTTTTTTTAAACCAGAAAATGTGTCAGAAAGTTTCGCGTGGCTGAGCGGGGAAAATATCTTTTTTGGAAACCGACTTAAGCCGATGCTTTTTAAAATAAACATGACAAGTAAATTAACAGAGTTTTTCGCGACCCCATCTGCCATTTATTGAAAACATTCATTAAATTTTTACACTCATGTGTTAAAATAATTCTGAAAGCGGGGTTCTGGGTACAGCACACCACACCCTAACGTAAAAAAAGGAAAAACTGTTTCAAGTATCCATGTTGAAAAAAGTCGTTAGAAGCTTATTTTTGGATTTTTAATATTTATTAATTTTTATCAGTTTTATGAAAAGAGATACATTTTCTTTTAGGTGTGATGTCACTGATAGGGTAGTGATCGTGCCGTGCAGGTCCGGACTTCTTGTGTTAATTTTGAGCTTAGCGTTACTGACAGAAGAAGAGACACATTTGTGTGTTCAAGATTAAACGAATAGATATCTGGCTTTGAATTTGATCTGAAACCTCCTTCAGGTCAAATTTCTGATTTGTATCCAATACTAAATGTATAAATTTATAGAAATAAAAATTGGATTCTTCTGAACTAACACGCAAATTTAAGTCTCAAAGCAATTCTCAGTCTATGATGCGTTATTTTTACATACTTTTATTTAACTTAACCCTTAACTGCTGTGACAAAAAATGTCGCAAATATATTCTGAGTGGTCTCGGAAACCGCTCGATCGAAAGATTGATCAAAGCTTCGATTAACTCATAGAATACTGTTCCGTATTGAACTTTTATGAAAAGCAGTATTATAATTAAAGCTCATCTGTTCAGAAGTCTCTAGTGTGTTTTCTGATGACGGTATAACATTTTAATGTTTTTAGAACTTAACAATAAATTCATAATTATAAATGTAATTTAAAAAAAAACATGTTTTCATTAAAATTCACAAAAGTGTAGAAATATGGATTAATTAATTTATATGGGAATTTCGCCAAATTAGCTAGCTATCGCTAAGTTGGATTCATATATGGCAACTTATTTTTGTCACTAAATAAATTTGGCAATATTTCCCAAGTTTACCAAACTTTAGCGCTATTGTGGTAACCTTGCCATTAGTACTTTTCAACAAATACTCATTGTTGAAGATGACACTCATTTCTTCATAAGAAATCAAACTTGGGTGATCATTAAGTTAGTTTTAACTTATTAAGTAGTTTTAATTATTAAGTAGTGTTAGTTTAACCTTAAGTAGTGTTTTTGCAATATCTTTCGAAAACGGAAAGCGCTGGGTGGAAGCGCCCCCTTTTCCTCCCTTAGGGATCGAATTTTGAAAAATTCTAAAGCATATCTTTACTAATTTTAGCCATACTATAGGCATGTCAAACTTCAAGATTTTATTATCACAAAACATTTATTTTTTTGTTTTTAATTAAATGTTTTTATATATTTTTAATTTAATTTCTCTGTTTTAATGTAGTTAAGTCTGTCTAGTGTATCAAAATTAGTTCACTTAACTTTATTATAAATCTTCTTAATACTAGTTACAACTTTTATATTGACAAGTTTTTGATAGGGCGAACTCTTACCCCCACTCCCCTTCCCCCCTCCCCCCCCCAAAAAAATAAAATAAAATAAAATAAAAATAAAAACGGAAAAAAGGGATGCTGAGAAGAAAAAAAAAATCCCAACTTCGTCAATTCATACGATATCAAATTCGCTTAAATGTATTATAAATCTTCTTAATATTATCTACAACTTTTATATTGCCAAGTTTTTGATAGAACCAACTCTTGCAGCAAAAACAAATTTAAAAAAAATTACTGGTTGAAGAAAAAAATATCGTATTAACATGATTCTGATAAAACCAATTCTTACAGAAAAATAAAATTAAAAACTCGTCAAAAGCGGCCAGATAAAATTGTTAAACTGGGTTTATCTCTAATCTTGAATTAGTTTTTCTTGGTGAAATTAGTACTTAACTTCGAAATCCACTTCCGCCGGTAGGCCGAGCCGGCAAGGATTTTTTAGCCCCCGGTACGGTATGCTATTTCTTTCTCCCAGCTTATTTTGTGTCAACAAAAAATAGCGTTACCTTACAGAAGCCTGCTATAAACAAAGCAGATGTTTCATTGTACGATTAAATGCTCTATAGTAATTTTTTTAATTTCTAAGCATCGCATATTTTCAATTTTTATACCGTCGTATTGGAAAAAAAAAGTACTTTTAAATGCAATTTGTTTGAAAACTTTATCTCCATTTATTTTTGAAATATTAATTTTTTTGTAGTTTTTAGCACCATTTGTTTAATTTTGGCAACTAAAGTACTCCATTTCTGTAGAAAGTAAAGGGAAAATAGTTGAAAAACACAAAAAATAACAATTACATCTTTTTGTTGCCATTTTCTCATGACAACCGAAAGAAAATGTAATTAAAATACGTGCTATTTTGAAAAAATATACACAAATAATTTCTGTTAAAACATGGAGCTGTAATAAACTATATTTACAAACAAATGAAGGCCTATGAATCATTAGATAGCCGATTTTTTGTCGAGTTGCTTTAATAACGTCATCTTTTTGCTGCATTTGTGTATTATTTTGCGATAGTGACATCCTTATGCATGCTTTACTGTAGTGTGGACGTGGAGATCATGCTTTGTGGGCCATGCTGTCCCAAGGTTACTATATCTAAAGTAGAGCTTCTAAATACACAGACTGGCTCGTCAGGCATTTTCATCCCTGACGGACCGCTTCGCGTAATGTATTTCAATAGCGTTGAATTAGTTTCTGTCTATTTTTAGCTTTAAAAGCTTAATTATGGGTAGTTTTTCTGTTATTAATTGTTGAAATCATTCAATAAAGGATTACTGCATGCTTCAATTTCCCTATAAACATAAAAAAAAGACCAAATTTCAACATTAATTGTAGATTATATTCTTCGTGAATTTTTTTCTTCGCCAATTTTGGCGATAAGGACGTATTTTAAAAGTACAGCGCCATCTAGTTCATTTTCGGGAAAACAATTGATTTTGATGCGATTTGTGATTTTTTATACTATCGGACGAAAATAGAGTGAAATTATATGGGAAGCTGCTTTAAATTTTTTGGATAATTAATAACGATACCTCAAAATATTAACATGTGATGAAATTTATGAGATTTTTGAAAAAAAATAGCTAAAAAACTAATGTGAAATAGAATTTTTCAAGGAAATTTTACAATATAAATTTTCTTTTTATTATTCATTTTCACAAAAAAAAAAAAAAAAAAAAAAAAAAGAAAAAAAGAAAGGGTTCTATTTTAAGTTAAAAAAAAAAAATCTCCAAATTTGCTTAAGATAATTTTATTGTTAATATTTCATCATAAGACAATAATATTTAAAAATATATAAATAAATATTTTTAGCAATTTTCATAAGTCAGTATTACCAAGAAATAAAAGGGTATCTTTACTGTAACTTCCAGATATAAAATTGTTTAAAATATCAAAGGATACTTCCATACTATGAAATCTCAGAGGTCGATGCAGGTTTATTTCCTGGTGCCCATTTTGTGAAAAGTAAAAGGTTTTTTTTGTGAATTTTATTATAATTTTGTGAAAAATAATATTTTGTAATGAAAGTTGAAATCGAGTTACTCAAATTCGAACTAAGCATTTATTAACAAAAACTTCTTTAAACCATTTTGCTAAAGTTTTTGTTTCTGGTGAACTGGTTTTATTTACAAATCACAGATTTTAAAACCTAACAAAATAAAAATAATAAATAGAAGTAAGTTTTTATAGAAAGGAATTTTGTCAAGGGACCTATTTTATTAAAAGAATTTTGTGAAGGGACCTGTTTCATTAAAAGGAATTTTGTGAAGGGGCCCATTTTATTAAATTCATTTTTATAAAGGGGTCCACTTTGTTAAATTTATTTTTGTGAAGGGACCTGTTTTATTAAATAGATTTTTGTGAAAGGGCCCCAAATAGGCCCCAAATCAAGGAAAGAACAGTTTCATATTGTTAAAGTAATGAAAACTTGCTACACATGAAAACTTTTTAAAAACAATTTTACTTTGTAGAAGTTTTTAAAAACTATCACAAAGTAAAAAAAAAAAAAGAAAAGAAAGAAAGAAAAAAAAAAGAAAATATTTTTAATAGTATTTTTTGTTCAATTAATTTCATTTTGTTCTTTGTTAGCATCAGAAATTAATTATAATTTTTATTTTATTACATTGCCAACTTCTTAAGGACAATCAATAGTGCACACTTTTGATTTTTTATGTGGCGCTACATAAACACAAAAAGGGAAAAAAAAACATTAAAATATTTTTGGAGAATGAATGTACATTTAAAAAATACGTTTTCTTACGCTAAAAAATTGCTCTTGATACTCTGCAAAATATACATAATCTTTATCATTTTAATTCTCCAACGCATGGAAAAATAAATTAATACATTTTGAAATACATGTGAATATAGTTTAAAAAGTTCTACTAAATGGATTTAGATGGAAATTGCCTTAGTAGTTAAATAAATTATAAAGAAAAAGGGAAAAAATTATATGTAAAATTCGCATGTTGAACTGCAAAACTTACACTCTGTGTGAGCGGAGCCGTGGTCAAAAGTCAGGTATTAATGATAAAAAATGGTTCTATTGAAAATTAATAATAATTTCTTTCTCCCTACCCTCTTTAAGAAATAAACTTAGTTTCGATTATTTTTCCGGGAGGGATTTCTGAAGCTTTGCGGCCTCTGAAATTCCGAAGAAGGGTGCACTTCTAGACTATAATTAAAGATCAAATTCGTAATCTACCAGCGAGTGGGGGGAGGGATGCCAGACTGTAAATTCAGCACTGGATCCACAAGCAAAATGAATATTAATAAATAATAATTTTAATAAATCAAATATTAATTAAAGGTGTAAGGCAATTTTTCTTTCAGGATGTAGAAAAAAAAGGAAGGGGTTCAATTCCTCATTCAAATGCAGTTATTATTATTATTATTATTTTCTAACGGTACATGAGCTATTCCAAAGAATTCGGAATCAGGCAGATGTTTAGTAACCACTGATGCAGTTTCCTTTATCTGCTACTTTTTTTTAATATCAAATTATCAAATACTCCCTTACCCCCCCCCCCCCCCTCCTCCTGTTTCGATTTCACAATCGCAATTTTCTGGAAATTACTATTTAAAACATTATATATACACTCTTACAAATTCCGAATATACATATATACAGGGTGATTCAGCTCGTCGGTGACAAACTTTAAGGATCGATAGAGCACACCTAGACGAACATTTTTGAATAGGGAATGTAGGGTCCCTGACGCGATGGTAAGGCGCTAGGCGCTTTCGAAAATTTGGGTGCCGAAATTCGAAACGTCATAAAAACTAGGGAAATGGTTAGATTTTCTTGCTTGTTGCGTCGAAATGATTCTGTTTGTTTAGACTTTCTTCAGTACCAATTTGATAAGCGTATCTCTTAAAACATGGATAGGGGGCGCTGCAGACTTTGGAGAGCTAGACAACAACTTTAAGCCCGTTATTTTGATAATTTAACACATGCTCGCCAAAGTTTATACTCTAACTTAAAGTTTGAACCCAAAAGTAGAGCCCTGCAAAAAGCGTAAGAGCCGGAATAAAATGTCAAAGTACAGGGTGGTCGAAACTCGAAGGCTCCTAAGAGATAAACAAACAGATTTCTTGACTTATGGCATGCATTTTCATGATTCTGTTTGCTGGGGCTCTCTGAAACTCAGTTGAACGGTACAAAAAGAAACATCGATAGGGGGCGCTTTGGGCAAAAAACATAATTCGTTGACATTTCGGACGCTAACTGGAAACGGGGCGCTATGATCAGTTAGAAACAAAACAAGAGAGTAATTTACTTATCATAAGAAGCTATTAAAACTGCAGTTTGTTTTTTTTTTTTAACAAACATAGCTGGTTTCAATCATGCACAATGCGCGCAATAAAATTTACATAAGGTGCTTTTTGCTGATTTATGCAAAAGATATCGTACCATATCGATATGCAAAAGATACGTAATGCGTAGACGACAACGCGAGATGACGTAGTTGTATGCGCAGACACGTCTTTTGAACGTGCGGTACCTACTTAAGCTTCGGGTTACTTGTCTGCAGATCGGTAGTAGGATGGAACGGTACACAAACTCTGAATTGGCTGACATGCATTTGGCGTATGGCGCTGCTGGTTGTAATGGACGAGCCGCTCAGCGGTTGTACGCCGAGCGTTACCCCAACAGGCAAATCCCCTGCCATGCTTTCTTCGCTCGAGTACACCAGAGGTTGTCCACAACGGGATCTTTCGACGGAGGCAGGCCTGAACGGGAGCGATCAGTGAGCACCCCCGACAACGAAGAGGCTGTGCTTAACCTGGTTGAGGACAACCCAGGTCTTAGCACGAGAGATATCGCCAGACATGTTGGCATTTCGCAAGCAACTGCGTGGCGCATCTTACGTTCCCGGAATCTGCACCCCTACCACATCCAGCGGGTGCAGTTGCTCAGAGAGCAGGATTTTGGCCCTCGAGTGGAATTCTCAAGATGGTACTTGGCGATGAGATCCAGGGATCCCCGTTTTGTAAACAGCATTTTGTTTACGGACGAGTCCACCTTCAGCCGGGAGGGAATGTGGAACGCCCACAACAGTCATGTGTGGTGTGATGAAAATCCACATGAAACCAGAAGCCGAGCAGCCCAGGAGCGTTTCTCAGTAAATGTGTGGGCCGGCATTCTGGGGGATTGCCTCATTGGCCCTTATTTGTTACCTGAACGGCTGACAGGTGGAAATTACCTGATTTTCCTGGATCAAGTGCTGCCGCAGCTTCTGGATGAGGCGCACGTACCCGAAGGTTCGCGTCGCCAGATGTGGTTCCAGCACGATGGAGCTCCGGCCCATTACACGAACGACGTGCGTCTCCATCTAAACGCAAGGTATGGCCAGCGGTGGATCGGGCGTGGGGGTCCAGTTCACTGGCCTGCCCGATCACCAGACCTCACCTGCTTGGATTTCTTCCTTTGGGGTTACCTGAAGGCCGAGGTATACCATACACCTGTCAGCAGTGCTGAAGAACTTGTGGCGCGCATTGTGGCAGCTGCAGGGCAGATCAGAGATACTCCTGGCATTGTTGGAAACACACACTCCTCAATGCGACGGAGGTGCGAAGCCTGCATCATGGCCCAAGGTCGAAATTTCGAGCATCTTCTGTAGTGTTATTTTTTGTAAATAAATTTCCAGTATCATTGATGTTTTTGGTCTAAATTTATTCAGAAGTGTTGAGCAGAGGTAGAAAATGTGTTTTCATTATTACTAACTGATCGTAGCGCCCCGTTTCCAGTTAGCGTCCGAAATGTCAACGAATTATGTTTTTTGCCCAAAGCGCCCCCTATCGATGTTTCTTTTTGTACCGTTCAACTGAGTTTCAGAGAGCCCCAGCAAACAGAATCATGAAAATGCATGCCATAAGTCAAGAAATCTGTTTGTTTATCTCTTAGGAGCCTTCGAGTTTCGACCACCCTGTACTTTGACATTTTATTCCGGCTCTTACGCTTTTTGCAGGGCTCTACTTTTGGGTTCAAACTTTAAGTTAGAGTATAAACTTTGGCGAGCATGTGTTAAATTATCAAAATAACGGGCTTAAAGTTGTTGTCTAGCTCTCCAAAGTCTGCAGCGCCCCCTATCCATGTTTTAAGAGATACGCTTATCAAATTGGTACTGAAGAAAGTCTAAACAAACAGAATCATTTCGACGCAACAAGCAAGAAAATCTAACCATTTCCCTAGTTTTTATGACGTTTCGAATTTCGGCACCCAAATTTTCGAAAGCGCCTAGCGCCTTACCATCGCGTCAGGGACCCTACATTCCCTATTCAAAAATGTTCGTCTAGGTGTGCTCTATCGATCCTTAAAGTTTGTCACCGACGAGCTGAATCACCCTGTATATACATAAAATATTTCATATATATATATATATATATATATTGATTTTATGACTTTATTAATAAATAGTTAAAGCAATTAATTTTTATAGACATTTTATTATTTATTGATAATCCTAAATATAAATTTAATTGAAATCGAGTTCTTTAGTCCCCCCCCCCTCCCCCCCTCACACACACACACCCTTTTCAACAAAGTATTTACAAACATCAGATTTCATTTATGTATTCACTAAAAGTAAATTATTACTAATTTTAAAATTTGAAATTTATTCGAAACTTTCATTCAATAGATCCTATTTGATAAATTCAGGGAAGCAACAAAGACAGCGATAAACGTGCCAAATAACTCAATCTAGCGCCAACATGTTCCCACCTGGGAATGCTATGGCAAACGGATGAGCCAGCTCATCTATTTAGTAGCCTTAATCTAAAGGTTGCGCCATTTCACCCCGTAGCCAATAGGGAGCGACTCGCTGCTTGACGTCACTGCGCGTGCTAAGATGAGTTTCCCAATTGACTTTGCATTAGAAAGGCGCTATTTTTAATTAAAAAATATCAGTAGAAATTTTTGCGTGAAAAGAAGTTTAACGATTAAAATATATTCTTTATACATAGGACAAACATCACATCTAAATTTTAAGCTATTATCTCTTTTTAGCTCTTCGAAATTTAATTGTTAAATTTGCTGTCTTTTTCATTAAGTTTCGTTTACGATTCAATATGAAAAGGTTCATTTACATAAAAAAAAGTGTAAAATAATATTTTTTATAAATAAAATCTTAAAGACCTACAAAAGCAGGAAATTTCATCGTTCACGACTGCAGATAATATTTTGTTAACAATTTTTAATATAGTATATTTATAATATTCGATTGGTATTCAATTTGAAATCTAAGATAATTCTAATATTATTATAATTTCGATATGTCTTTGATAAAAACCCATAAAAAAGGTTTAAAAAATAATAAGTTACGTTTCAACTTCATAGCAAGATTACACAAGATTGAGTTTTGAATAATTAGATTTAAAACACAAATAAAATAGAAACTTTAATAAGTAAACATATGAATATTTAACATTTTTAAACGGAAATATTTATACGGTATAATTATATGGTTTGGTGGAAATAATTTTTGAAATTCAGATTAATATAATTTATAAATACATTAAAAAGTTTATTTAAAATAATAATTTAATGCTATATAATAATAATAGTAAATATAAATCTACATACATAATTAAAAGAAATTAAGTCAAATTATTGCGTTAAAGTGAATTTAACGTTTAACCCATTAGCCGCCAAAACTATAAGGTTGAAATTTTCAACTTTTTACCTGAACGGCGTTTGCCACCACAAACTCTGAAAGATAATTTTCGCTTTATATGGTCTTAAAATTTTGTCTTTAAGTAAGGCCAATTTTTTAATTGAAAAATAGCGGTGGGTATGTAAATAGCTTAAATAAGTGTATTTATTTTGACTGTTGCGTGAACGCAACACCAGCGGGTAATGGGTTAAACTAAATTTTTACATCCAAATAAAGTGCCATATTTAAAATTTAAAATTACATCAATTCAGCTTTTTAAAACTTAATTTTAAATGTACTATTGGTTTCTTCAGATGCAGCTAATGTGATTAAATATTAAATTGATTTATTTTTTTATATAATAAAAATGAGGACAGCAGTATTTATAAAGGAAATTTAGAATACAAATAACAGAAATTTTAATTTTTAAGTTGCCAAATATTTAAAACTGAAACATTTATGCGATATAGAAAAGTTAAAATTTGAAATTCAAAGCACTATACGTTTATAAATACCTTCCAAAAGAGTTATATAAAATTATATTTTAATGTTGTATGGGGATAAAATTATATAAAATTATTTTAATAAATAATATATTTTAGGTTTTTACCCTCAGAATATGCTTTCATTTCCAGCATTTGATTTCATCACAGGTTGCATTTTGAAGATGTATTTTAATGTGTGCTCCTTTATTTGCTATTTCTCGTACTGTTTTATCATGCAATCAAATTTGACTTACTCCACATTTTTGATTTTCTGGCAGAGTATCTCTTTTTTATTTCTGATGAATATATTTGATTAAAATGCCTCAATCGAATAAAAGTCCTGGTTTTCACAAATGTTTTTATTATGGATATAGTAACCTTGTTTTAGAGAAGCAATTAAAGCTTCGTGTGAGGGCAAACTGCCCTGGGTGTCAAATAAAATAACAATAAATGTTTACTTCACGCTTCCGTCCCTTTTAAAGATCGACTGAAGATAAGAAGCAATAAAAACTGATCTTAGAAAAGAAAAAATACACGGCTATTTGAAGAAAAAAAATCCCTTCTAAATCGTTTTATTCCTAGAAAAAAATACTTCCGTTAAAGAAAAATGTTTTATTTTGAAGAAACATGCTCTCTTCTGACCAAAGATACAAATTTTTTTAGCATAAATTCTATTTTAAATAAGAAAATAGGTTATTTTCTGTTGCAAGACTCCTCCTTAGCACGCGCAGTGACGTCATGCGCACCGAAACCTTGATACCAGAAGTAAAGGGAAATGGCACCCCCCTTGTCCATGCTTTAAGAGTGGATCGTAAATGTGGGATTCTTAAGCGGATGCGAATGACGTCATTTTACATAAAATAAAAGTGTGTGCTTTAAGTCTTAAAATTGAAATATGTTTTGTACTATTTATATATACATATATTTTTTTTTCATCGGGGGTAACACTAAATTCTGAAAAAGAAGAATTCCTGTTTTCTAGTTTTAAAACTAGTTTTTTTTTTTTTTTTTTTTTTTACTAACAGATGGCTTAAAAGTAATAAGTCGCAACTAAGTTTACAACTGCTCAATGTGCTGTTCGCCATTCAGTAGCACAGCTGCCAGACGAGACACACCACCGTTCACAACCTTTCTTGAGGTATGGCAGGCACATATTGGCGGATGGCATCTTTCAAGGTTGGCAATAACGGTTTCAAGCATTCTTTTTTGTTCGTGTCATAATAAATCCGACTTCTTTCTATCTTTATCCGTTTACAAATGATCAATTTTTAACGTTGTTTCGGACTTTTGGATCGCCCGGTATTTTAATTTCAGAAGAATGCGTAACATGATATCAAATAGTTTAATTTGAAATAGATTTTCATGCAATATGAGAATATGATCATTCGTTTTCTCAGTCTCCTGTCATCATTTCAGAGAAAATTTAAATATTTAATAAATTGCGCATCTGATATCTGATTATGCACTGTTGAAAACTTTATGAAATTACAGAGAATATACTGATAATCTAACATCGATAAAAATACACAAGACTCAGTATTTTTTTTATGATAATAGTTTAGTTTATTTTTCGATATCAGTAAATTTTAACTACTGTACCATTATATTTTTTTCAATATTTATTTCTAGTCGACCCAGGATTTTATACCGAGTCCTCTGGGTTGGGGGAAAACACCTTACTGTGCTATAGGAACAGTTACTGTATGCAAAGGATGTATTTTATGATTCAGCGGGGAAATACTTTTAATTAACTTTTAGGTAGATGTCATAAGAAATACTACTTATTTCAGTCGTTACCATGATGCGGCTTTTCAAAAATACCTTCATAACTTTTCATTATATGATCCCAGGAACTCAAAACCACCCCCACCTAAAAAGCTTATATATATAAAATTAGGTTTTAGAGTCGTATCTGGTGGCATTCGTACTTAAAAAACACACAGTTTGTTCATACATTGCTTTATTGGGTGTAGATACATCTTAGCCGGGGTCGCAGTCATCCAAGGCGGCACCCTCCGGGGTCAATCCTAACAGCCCCAATCCGATGTCTGTTCACAAGGGCGGCAATCTGCGTGAATTTAAAGTTCTAAGAGAAGATCACCACTTGAAGACTACTTTATCGCAATTCATAGCCTCAGACTGTTTTATATTACATACCCCTGAGCAGTGGTGTAGTCGCACAAAACCCAGAGGATACACGCTCTAGGCAGAGGGTATATCCTAGAGTAGGGACGGCGAATCTATGACACGCGTGCCACTTTTGGCACGCGAAAGAATAATTTTGGCACGGCATTGCTTGTGGCTCTAAATCAAAATAAAGTGAAATTTTACAAAATCGCAACTGATTTTTTACCCGACTGAAAAGAAGGGTTATGTGTTTCATGCTTATCTGTGTATGTGGATTTCTTTATACCCTCGAAACATCCCAACGGCTGGATGGATTTTAATGAATGAGGTCTCTATCAATTCGTCTTAACGGCCCGATGGTTATAGGTTAGGTTTTGTTTTTATAAAATCAAAATGGCGGCCGTAAAATACAAAATGACGGTAGAGACGAAAAAAAAAATTTACGCACCCTATTGAGTGGTATATCATTGATAAGTCTTTCAAAGTGAAAACAATGTTTCATTGACTATTTTACAGTCAGAAGCTCCGTTAAAATATTATACAACCTGGAAATTGTGTAGGTAGGATCCAGTGGCGTAGCTAGAGCATTTCGTTTGGGGGGGTGTGGAGATCGAATTTACCGAATGTTCATAGTAAATTTTGTATTTTTTTTATTTTGTATTTTTTCGCATTATTTTCTTTTGGGCGAGGGGGGGGGGGGAATTAGACATTTATTTATTATTTCAACAATGTATAAATAAACAGACCAAAAAATTAAATAATTTCAAACCATTTAAAATTTTACAAACTGTGGGGAGCGAGGGTAGTAGAAATTACGAATGGAGGGAGTGAAGTAGATAATACAGTGATGGAACAGCATGAACCTCATTTTGGAGCAGTAAAAACGCTCATTTTGGTGCAGAAAATAACTATTTTGGAGCAGCAAAAATCCACTTTGGGGCATATAATAACTATTTTAGAGCAGAAAAAATACTCATTTTGGAGCAGAAAATAACTGTTTTGGAGCATCAAAATGTAATTTTGGTATTCTTTGACGAAATTCACGTTTTTTCTGCAATTCATTGACGAAAGTCGTGTTTTTTCTGCGATTCTTTGATTAAATTCGCGTTTTTCCCGCGACTCTTTCACAAAATTCACATTTTTTTCGCAATCATTTGACGAAATTCGCGCTTCTTTTGCGTGTTATTCAGACCCTTTGTTGAAATCACCGTGTTTTTCGCTATCTTTTGACGAAATTAGCGTGTCTTTCGAAATTTTTTGACGAAATTTGCGGTTTTTCGCGACCTTTTGAAGAAATTTGTGATTTTTTCCGCGATGTTTTCATAAAATTCATGTCATTTTCGCGATCTTTTGACGAAATGCGCGTTTTTTGCGACCTTTTGATGAAATTTTAACAAAGTGGTGTTTTTGCACGATCTTTTGACTGTGTTTTGTTCGTTTTATGACGAAGTTAGCAATCTTTTGGAAAAATTCACGTTTTTTTCGTGATCCTTTGATGAAATTCGCGTGTTTTTCGCGATCTTTTGACGAAATTTACGTTTTATTCGCGATCTTTTGATGAAATTTGCGGGGTTTTTTTCGCGATATTTTAACGAAAAGGCGTTTTTTCACGATCTTTTGACCCCGTTTTGTTCGTTTTTTGACGAAATTAGCGATCGTTTGACAAAATTCACGTTTTTTCTCGCGATCCCTTGACAAAATTCGCGTGTTTTTCGCGATCTTTTGACAAAATTCGCGTGTTTTTTGCAACCTTTTGATGAAATTTGCGGGTTTCTTCGCGATATTTTAACGAAAGTAGCGTTTTTTCACGATCTTTTGGCGGTGTTTTGTTCTTTTTTTGACGAAGTTAGCTATCGTTTGGCAAAATTACGTTCATTTTTCGTGATCCATTGACGAAATTAGCGTGTTTTTCGAAATTTTTTGACAAAATTTGCGGTTTTTCGCGACCTTTTGAAAAAATTTGTGATTTTTTCCGCGATCTTTTCATAAAATTCATGTCCTTTTCGCGATCTTTTGACGAAATGCGCGTTTTTTGCGACCTTTTGATGAAATTTTAACAAAGTGGTGTTTTTTCACGATCTTTTGACTGTGTTTTGTTCGTTTTTTGACGAAGTTAGCAATCTTTTGGAAAAATTCACGTTTTTTTTCGTGATCCTTTGACGAAATTCACGTGTTTTTCGCGATCTTTTGACGAAATTTGCGTTTTATTCGCGATCTTTTGACGAAATTTGCGTTTTATTCGCGATCTTTTGATGAAATTTGGGGGGGTTTTTCGCGATATTTTAACGAAAAGGTGTTTTTTCACGATCTTTTTACCCCGTTTTGTTCGTTTTTTGACGAAATTGGCGATAGTTTGACAAAATTCACGTTTTTTCTCGCGATCCTTTGACAAAATTGGCGTGTTTTTCCCGATCGTTTGACGAAATTCGCGTGTTTTTTTGCGACCTTTTGATAAAATTTGAGCGGTTTTTTGCAATATCTTAACGAAAGTAGCGTTTTTTCACGATCTTTTGACCGTGTTTTGTTCGTTTTTTGACGAAGTTTATGACGGAAAATTTACGGGTTTTTTTTCGTGATCCATTGACGAAATTCGTGTGTTTTTCACGATATTTTGATGAAATTTTCGGGTTTTTTCGAGATATTTTAACGAAAGTAGCGTTTTTTCACGATCTTACCCCGTTTTGTCCTTTTTTTGACGAGCGATCTTTTGACAAAATTCACTTTTTTCGCGATCCTTTGACGAAATTCGCGTGCTTTTTGCGACCTTTTGATGAAATTTGCGTGTTTTCGCGATTTTACGAAAGCAGCATTTTTTCGCGATCTTTTGATTGTGTTTTTTTTTTTGTTGTTGAAGTTAGCGCTCCTTTGACAAAATTCACGTTTTTTTCGCGACTCTTTGACAAAATTCGCGTGTTATTCGTGATCTTTTGACGAAATTCGCCTGTTTTTCGCGATCGTTTGACGAAAATCTCGTGTTTTTCGCGATCTTATGTTGAAATTTGAGACCTTTTGACGAAATTTCCGGGGTTTTTTCTCTATTTTTTAAATAAATTAGCATTTTTTCACGTTCTTTTGACTGTGTTTTGTTCATTTTTTGACGACATTAACGATCTTTCCTCAAAATTCATATTTTTCTTGGGATTTTTTGACGAAATTCGCGTGTTTTTCGCGATCTTTTGACAAAATTCGCGTGTTTTTTGCGATCTTTCGACAAAATTTGCGTGTTTTCGCGAACTTCAGACGAAATTTGCGTTTAATTCGCGATCTTTTAACGAAATTTCGTGTTTTCATGGTCTTTTGACCACATTTTGTTCGTTTTTTTTGACGAAATTAATGATTCTTTGTTAAAATTCACTTTTTTTTCGCGATCATTTGAGAAACTTCGCGCGCTTTTGACTAAATTCGCATGTTTTTCGTAATCTTTTGGCGAAATTCGGGTGGAAAATTATGGATTTGGCTCAAGAATTATTATTGAATTGGCGCAGTTGGGTGCAATTTTGTTGAAAAATGATCGTTTTGGCGCAGAAATGCGCAGCATTATCGATTTGGCGCAATTGGAGCAATTGGCGCAGCTGTTCCATCACTGAGATAACTGCTGATTTATTTATCGTATTGCACAGTTACGAATAAAGTAATACGAATAAAAAGTAATTTTAAAGACTTTAACCCTTAACTGATTAGGTGAGGTGTTTTCCACCCTAGAGAAATTTCAATTATGAAGAAAATTTTTTTGTGGTATTTAGATACATGTATTTATATGTATATGTATGTACACTTACAGTGCTTTTTCAGTTGTTTTTATTCAAGTAGATAATGCAAAATTCACAGCAGATTTTCTTATTTTAATTCGCTACATTTTGTGTAAGAAATCAAATTTTGGCGTTGCATACACACCACCTCAAAAAAAAATCCCCACATCACTTAAGGTTTAAGCCTTTCAGGTCATACCTTTGAATCCCTCCAGTGAGGGGGGAGGATTCAAAGGTAAAATCAATAATTTGGGGTGAGGTGTAAAAAGACAGATTTAGATTGATTATTTACTATTACAATAAAAATAAATTCAATAGAAAATATTTAAAAAATAATTCTTTTTTTCTTTGATTTATAATTCAAAGTTTGAAATATGTAATACTTTTTAAATTTTAAGTTAGAAATCTGTAAGGGTAGAAATTTTCAGGCCTGGGCCAGGCCGACCCATAGAAAAAAATTCGATCCGGCCCATTATAAAAGATAGGCCTGAACTCGGCCAGGCTTGTCGAAAAATATTATTGGCCTAGCCCGGCGTTATAGCAGCAAAAAGTTCAGCCTAAGACCATCCTGGCCCGGAAAAAAAATGAAAATCTCGACCCTAGCCTGGCACGGCCCGAGTGAATTTTTACAAAACATTGATTTTTACGTCGATTTGGTTAAAAATTTGTCTGTACGAGGAATTCTGATCAAAAATACTTAATAATAAGAAGAAAGAAAGAAAGAAAGAAAAAAGCTAAGATTATTATTATTATTATTATTATTATTATTGTAATCTTCATTTTTATAGAAATGCCGTAGGCTGCGATATTTATTTATTTTTTTAAATAAATCTCTATTTGTTATTGCAAATGTTTCGGTTATCATTAATTTTGTTAATCCATATTCCATGTATTGGAGACTTAAAAATCTAAAAAATGCTTTAAAGTAAAATCTTCTAAGGCGGAATCGCACAGTAAAGTAAAAGAATGCATTATAGACAAGTTCCCTTTTTATTAGGCGTAAATGTGTTATATATTCTTTTCTCACATATTATTACAGGAATTTTGCATGGATCAACACATTTTTCAGTTAAAACCCTCCGACTGCCTTGATAAAGGGCAAAATTGTAATGTTGTTTTTTCTGCATTTTGTTTTAAATGCTAAAAAAAATGATCCTTTGAACATTTTATAAAAAAAACTTAATAACGAATATGAATGCAATCCTTGGGAGTATTAATCATTGTTCAATGTATTAAAAATACATTAAATCAATAGAATTATATTACTTTAAATATTGCTTGTATTGCAGTGAAACATGGAGCTTAGTGAACGTATTAACACGGGCTTGTCAGTGAGGGGGTTAAAAACAGGATTCCGTCATAGGCAGGTTCTTTTTCACACGTATTACTATATTTTAATTTAGCTGTATTTTGCTGCCAGGCCACGCTGAGACAATGACTTTCATACGGGTTGGGTGAAAACCGGGACTGAAAATTTTGGCCCGTGAAGACTTGGAAGAATGAAACCAGTCCCGGCTCGGTACAGAAAACATTAATTAGGCCTGCTCAGGCCTAATTTATATTTTGCCAAAATTATTTATTACTAACTCATTTAAGTAGACATTTTTTTTAAATCCAGAAGCATATAATCAGCAGGTATTAGGCATGAAGTGCTTTGAAATCAAATAGCATTTTTAAATTTTCTGATAAATGTATTACATATTAAGTTATAACCAATTGCTACCTCATAATGATATTTTGCCGATTGTCACGTTTAAAAAAAAAATTGTTCCAAACGTCAACTTTGGCACCATCTGCAAATTTCGTGCATTTAAAAATGAAAATTTCTTTACGAAAGTGTAAAAAAAGATGCAAGTTACGATTTCAGAACAGCTTCAAATAGTTTTTAAAAACCACAAAATGTGGCAAATCAAAGCTGAACTTTATTTGTAGGATATTTTTTCTGTTGAATTTTCAAGCTGGAACTCGTAATATAGAAAGTTATCAGAATTGAAATAGTCAAATATCATGTAGAGCAACTGAGCATAAGAATAAAAAAATTAAATATTGTTATTTTAATTTGCAATAATAAAAAAAAGAGCTTTGAACACAAAAAGATTTTTTTAAGGAAAGAGGGTAGACAGTGTGGAAAATTATTTTATTTTCTGCAAAATTACTTTGCTTGCATTTTTTTGTGAGCTGTAGCGTTGATTCTGTTACATGAATGAACCTGATTCTAAACAAAGGATTTTTTTTAATTAATTTAAAATCTCTTCATTTCAGAAAACAAAGAAAAAAATTGCTTTCAGTTTTTGCAGCAGAAAGTAAATGTATGTCTCAAAACGCCAATTAGAAGAAAGATTAATGCTTATCATCAATGCACTTGTCTTTATATATCAATACAACTGATGACTTTAAAACAAGTTCAAAAACATAAATAAAAAATATCTTTTCGAACTGAATGACAAGAACCAGTGTTGCAGTCGTAAAAAAACAAAGAGTATACTCTAAAATCATGAACATTCATGGATACAGCATACGCTAATGCTTTATTTGAGAAGCAGAGGGTGTGCGGAGCTTCTTTAAAAAATCCAGAGAGAGGGTATACGGCGTATATCTCCGTATACCCTCCACTCACTATCCCGTGACAAGAACAGATCCAGATCTTAAAACGTATCGTCGGTTTATAGGTTACAAAGGAAAAAATCCAATATTTTGTAGTTCTCTATCTTATTATTATTTTTCTTTAAAGTGGTTCTCGAGCTTCCTACTGAACAACGCAAAATTTTCCGACACATTTTGTGTCTCATTTTTAAGCATATTGGCAGGCCTGACTGAAGCGGAATACAAAGGAAACTAGTTTTACATTTTTTGATAAAATTACTTATCGCGTTATAAGCGATTGTGGTCACATGACGACAAGTTTTTTGCCTTTCTCGAGCTGCCGTGTCTGGAATTCGGTTCAAAACTCCAACTTTGACAATATTTTCTGGAAAATCTTTTGCGTTTACCAAAAAATGGAAAACGTCTTTCGTCTATATAATTTCTGAATAACAACACCTGCCAATTTCCGAACAAAAAAAAATTCAGAAATGTCTCAGAAAGGAGCTCTTTTGATTTGAACACACTCTTAAGGATTTTTTTCCTGCATTTTTTTTAAAATAATTTTTTCAAGAAACTTTTAATTTTTCGAATATACAATATACCATTATATATAGTAGCTAATAGGGATGTACCGAATATTCGGAATCTATTCTGTATTCCGCCTTTTCGGCCATGTTACCGAATATTCGGTTAGGCTGAATATCAAGATATTTGGCCAAACCGAATGCTTAAAAAAACTTTTAAAACATTTTTAAAAATCTTACACAATTTCTACTTTTAACTGTCAACTTATAAAGATTTTCATAATAATTAGAAACAGAATCATATTTAAGTAAAAGAGAATGTTTTTACGTTATTTGCTTTTTGTAAAGTATTACTTAAGAAAATTAACCATTAATGGGGATTTTCATAGGAATTAACAATGTAAAAAGGCAAGTTCCTGAACCTTTTCTAGTAAATAATATGTTTCTTGCTTTTTCACAAAAAAGTTCTAACACTTCTAATCAAAACAGAAAAACTTTCAGCGTTGATAATACACATCAAGAAAGCCAATTTTTGCTCAGAAAACCATAATCACAATCCACTTATTCAGTTATAAATAAAGTGTATTTCATCTCATTCGAAGTCAAACTTGGATTATCATTTGCTAACCCTAACGAAGATATCATAGCTATATTTTTAACAAACTTGCTTTGATTTCTGTGAAATATAATATGATGAGAAGTGCTGGAAATTGCCACTTTTCGTGTTCAAACAACTATGAGGTATAGTAGACATACCTTTATTCAGAATGCAATTTATAGTATTTATACTGTGTCACTGGCCAAAATTCAGTCATTTTCAATGATATCGTCACATTTAATACAAACTAAATTAATATGAAACAAATCTTGCAAAAATATCTTCATTTACTGATAAAGTTGTGAATGAAAATTCAGTTTCGGCTTGTAGTTGCACACCCAGAATTTTTGACTGAATATATTGTAATTTTGATGGAATAAACGGAGTGAGGTGTTGTTTCTTGTTCAAAATTGTTTTGTCTTGACCACATTATCTCTGTTGAAAGTTTGTTACAATTTTTTAGGAACAATGTGTATGTTTACAATCTCTAAAAATAATTGCCCATTCGAAACACTGATCTAAGATGCATTTAAAAACTTCCTTGCTAAATCAAAGACAGTAGAAAAGTTATTTTTGCTGAGTTGTCTGTTTTAGAAATAAAAAAAAAATTATTCACTTGGTTTAATTCATCAGAAGAAGCTATGATATATCAAACTTTTTAATTAATAAAATTTTAAAATTCTATTCTTAAATACCTCAAAGCAGATTTTTTTCATGTATAAAGTTTACTTGTAAAAAATTCTTGTTTAGCAATATGCAAGTTTCTGCATTAAATATTATGTAAAATTATTTTAAAATTTAACATTTTAATGCCTTTAATCTTTGAAATATAAAAGTATTCAACCAGCCGAATACTTGGTATTTAGCCGAATAGTTACTACTCGGCTGGACGAATATTCGGAATTCGGCCTAACAGTTAATTCGGCTATCCAAATATTCGGTATACGGTTCACCTGTAGGCCGAATATCTGGTAGGCAAGTTATTTTTGCGAAGTTGTTTGTTTCAGAATTTAAAAAAAAAAAAAAAAAAAAAATATTCACTTGGTTTAATTCATCAGAAGAAGCTATGAAAAACGAAACTTTTTTAATTAATAGAATTTTAAAATATTCGACCAGCCGGATATTTGGTATCTGGCCGAATAGTTACTACTCGGCTAGCCGAATATTCGGTATTCGGTTAGCTTGTAGGCCGAATATTTGGTATTCGGTCAAAATCACTATTCGGTACATCTGATGTAATTTTATTACACCGTTTTAATTTTCTTTGATAAGAAATAATTCCCGGTTTTCTCTTATTTTTTGAGACAATACAACAGTAAACTTCTGGCGACATCCTGTCCCCCGAAAAAACAGCGAAATATACACCCCCCCCCCCCATAGCTTTCAGAGTCCAGCAAAATGAATTTTAACGAAAAAATGACATAATGCAAAGAGAAAGGAAGTTTCTAATTAGTAAATATTTAATAATTTTAAATATGCTTTGAAATTGTTTTCTGTTTTGTAATAAATTTTGTAATATGTTTTTAAATATTCTTAAAAAAAAAAAGAAAAAAATCGGAGCCAAATGATGCAGCTTTTGAACGAAAGTGAAATTACCGAATGTATATGAGTTTACCGAAGTGGGGGGGTGTCGCGCCCCCCCCACACCCCCCCTGTAGCTACGTCCCTGGTAGGATCTCTAGCTTTACTGCAACTCTAACCATCATAGACATCTATAGACCTCATCAAAAGAGTGTTTGTAGATAGGAACTAACAATTAAACACAACTTAAAAGTCATCAATACAAGTAAATAAAAAAAAAAAAATAGGTAAGTAATATAAACAAGTAATATAAAAAAAAAAAATATTTTAAGTTAATTTCTACTTAAGTCAATAAGAGAATTTTTTTTCTCCCATTCTTCCTTTCTCTTGAGTGGCGCTTAAAATGCCTTGATCAAGAAGAAGGCTCTCTCGGTCTTAAAATACCTTGATCAAGAAGAGGGCTCTCTCGATTATTGAAAATTAACTAATTTAATTTAATTAATGAATTAATATTCGAAAAAAACTGGATTAACATCAAGTGTCATCCACTACAAGTTAAAAAAAAATATTTGAGCTTGATTGGATGCATAATAAGTATTTTATTAACGGTTGAAAATTTGAACAAAATATATATAGCGAGAGTGTGAGATAATAGTAGGAATTGAAAAAAAAAAATAGTTTCACATTGATGAGAAATAATTAATTAGTTCGCTTTTTACGCAGTCGGGTTTTTTGATTTTTTAAATTTAATTGTTTATTCTAAATTCGATTAAATGGAAATTCAAAAATTTTAATTGCGGCATATTATATTCCAATCTAATTAATTATGGTTTCATAAATTTTTCAACCAAAGACGATATTTGAAAACTACCGACAAGAATTGGTTATTAGACATTACTAAGTTCCGAAGGTAAAATTATGGCAACTTTGAATTTATTTCAGAGCTATTCAGAGAAACTGGTGTTTGATATTTTAACTGTTTTTTTTTTTTTTTTTTTTTTTTTTTTTTTACCTCTCTTTGCTTTCAAGTCGCAGTTTTCACAAATAAATAAACTCAAACTGAAAGCATTTTTCAGATAAATCCAGATCAGTTTGCTTTAAAATTAACCTGATATTAAGATGCAACAACATAAATCAAATTACATCGCATTCATTTTTTTAATTAATTTCTAAAATATATTTGTTTCCATAATTATTATAGTGTAGCAGCTACATGCATGTTTCTATTACTTTTTAAATCTTAATAGCAAATTTTAAATAATTTTAATCCATTATTTTTCCATCTACTAAATTTGTTTTTTAGTTGGCACGTCATGGTCACGTAAAATATGTTTTGATCAAATTTGGCACGCGGCAACCAAAAGGTTCTCCAACCCTATCTTAAAGAGTATATGCTATAGCTTTTTTGAGAAACAGAGAGTATACGGTGTTCCTTTAAAAAATCCAGAAGGTATACGGCGTATATCAGCGTGTACCCTCCGCTACATCCCTGCTCCTGAGCAATTTTGGATAATTGACTTGCACTTTAGTATATGATACGTGTTTATGCTCTCCTAAACTTAAACTTATAAATACTTGATAACTGGGCCATGTGTTGCGGGTTACATCTGAATTTAATTGGGATTTGAAGTAGCAAGGACATTATGATGTTTGAGAAATGTCAAGACATCAAACATATGTCTGCACTGATGATTATCGAAATTAGGCGGAATTTGATCGGGATTCTACTGTAGTTCAGTTTTAAGACTTATAACACGCGATTTTATTTTACATAAAGTGACGTCATCCACATCCGCTGAAGAATTCATCATTTGCGATCCAGTGTTAAACAACATCTACAGTAAAGTACGCTTAGGACGTTACTATCGCTGAATAATACACAAATCCAAAAAAAAAAAAAAAGCAATTTAGCAAATTACAACGACCATTTGGAAAATGATATTTTCAAAGACTAAAATTTAAGACATAAAAAATCGCACGGCGTTGATCCTACATTACGTACGCCATGGATTAAACGATAACATTTCTGGACCGATCATGAACAAATTTTAAAAGAAATTTCAGTTTTACAATTTTCGGTACTGTCAATTTTTAAACTTCTACGGAGCTGGTCATACATTACGTACGCCATGAATTAAAGATTAATAGCGTTATTACACGTAAAAATTGCAAGCGAGAAAAATCGCCTGCGACTCGTCAGATTTCCTATGAAACTTATGTAATAGACAAACATTTCATTGGCTGTTCGGGAAAAGGCTTTTCTATCATCAGATTTCCAAAAAATCTCACGACCAATTTTAAATAAAATTTCATTCTTAAACTTCTAAACATCCGACAATATTACTTTTTATACCGTCGGATAGAGAAAAAAAATGTACTTTTAAATGCAATTTGTTTGAAAGCTGTATCTCAATTTGTTTCTGATTTATTAAAATTTTTTGTAGTTTTTTTACTTTTTTGTCATGGTGGCAACACTCTGTTGTCCATCGTTGTTGAAACCAAAGGGAAATACAGATTACTGTATATACCAATCAGATAACGAATAAATTGCGGATTAAACCAATGAAAACGTGCAGATATGTTTTAGATTTCCTACCCTGACGAGAACAATAACCATATTTCCAAATGGTTAAAAAAAAAAAGAAGCTTTCGTCACTCAAAAAACTCGACAAAAAAATCGGCTATCTAAAGATTCACAAGCCTTCATTTGTTTGTATTATTACATAAATATTTAAAATTGAATTTAGTTTCTAATAGCTCCCTGTTTTATCAGAAATCCTTCATTTATATTTTTTCAAAATAGCACGTATTTTAATTATTTTTTTTTTCAGTTTTTATGGGAAAATGGCAACAAAAAGATATAACTGTTTTTTTTTTTTTTCACTTTCTACAGAAATGGAGTTTTTCCGTTGCCAATATTAAGCAAATGGCTCTAAAAACTACAAAAAAACTACAAAAAAAAAAAAAAAAAAAAAAAAAAAAAATCTCAAAAATAAATGGAGATGCAGTTTTCAAACAAATTGCATTAAAAAGTACTTTTTTCCAAATACGACGGTAGAAAAATTGAAAATGTGCGATGCTTAGAAGTTAAAATTGCTATAGAGTATTTAATCGTACTGCTTTGTTTTATGGCTGGCTTCTGTAAGGTAACGTTATTTTTTGGAGACTGCACAGAATAAGTTGGAAGAAAGAAATAGCATACCGTACTGGGGGCTAATAAAAATATATTTAAATAAAGATATAGAAATCCCTGCAGGGAATTTGACATAAGTAAAGGGAAAGGGCCGAGAAGTAGTGTAAATTTACAGAGAGTCTCTCTCTTTTTTACTTTTTTCTATCTGTACAAGAAGAAAGTATTGGATTCATGAAAATTTTAGAATTCCGGTTTTCGACGGATTTACACGTTTTAAGGGCCAGAGAACCTGAAAAACATGTTTTTACAAAATGTCTGTCTGTGAATCTGTGAGTCTGTCTGTGTGTGACACAAATTTTGTGGGCACTCTATCTCAATAACTAATGCACGGAATTTAATAAAAATTGATATTCAGTTAGTCCCTGATACAAATTGATGCTGATTAGTTTTTGGTGCAAATCGCTCAACAGGTGGCGCTGCTAATGCTGCATTATTTACGATTTCCGCAATGGCTCTATCTCAAGAACTAATGCACGGATGTTCATCAAACTTCAGATTCAGTTAGTCCTTGATATGACTTGATGCTGATTACGTGTTGGTGTAAATCGCTCAACAGGTGGCGCTGCTATGCTGCATCTTTTACGATTTCCGCAAGGCCACTATCTCAAGAACTAATGCACGGATTTTCATGAAACTTCAGATTCAGTTAGTCCTTGATATGACTTGATGCTGATTACGTGTTGGTGTAAATCGCTCAACAGATGGCGCTGCTATGCTGCATTTTTTTACGATTCCCGCAATGGCTCTAACTCAAGAACTAATGCACGGATTTTCATGAAACTTCAGATTCAGTTATTTCTTGATATGACTAGATGCTGATTACATGTTGATGTAAATCGCTCAGCATGTGGCGCTGCTGTGCTGCATTTTGCGCGATACCCGCAATAGCTCTATCTCAAGAACTAATGCACGGATTTTCATGAAACTTCAAATTCAGTTATTCCTTAATATGACTTGATGCTGATTACGTGTTTGTGTAAATCGCTCAACAGGTGGTGCTTCTGTGCTGCATTTTGAGCGATTCTCGCAATAGCTCTATCTCAAGAACTAATGCACGGATTTTCATGAAACTTCAGATTCAGTTAGTCCTTGATATGACTTGATGCTGATTACGTGTTGATGTAAATCGCTCAATAAGTGGGGTTGCTGTGCTGCATTTTGCGCGATTCACGCAATAGCTCTATCTCAAAAACTAATGCACGAATTTTCATCTAACTCCAGATTTAGTTAGATGCTAACACAAGTTGTTGCTGATTAGTTTTTGGTGTTAATCGTCCAATAGGTGGTGCTGCTATGCTGGAATTTTCATGATTTTCGCAATAACTCTATCTCAAAAACTAATGCACAGATTTTCCGCAAACTTCAGATTCAGTTAGACTTTGACATAAGAGGTTGTTTGGTGGTTTTGGTGTAAAGCACCCAATAGGTGGCGCTTCTAGGCTGAATTTTGCTGGATTTACACGATTTCAGAGATAGCCATATCTCAAGAACCAATGCACGGAATTTCATATCTTTAGAATCCTCATGATGGGTATAGATTGCCGTTTAATTTTGGCAATGTGATAGCGAATTTTCAAGTATAACATGTATGAGATAGAAGAAAGTTTTGGGATTGCTACATTCGAGTAGTTTTGTGTGTGTGTTTACATAAATTTTTAACAGTGTGCGACCGTTGAACGTACAGTACCAAACGATTGTAAATAAAGTTTACTTTTAAATGATGTATATAAAATTTGTTTAAGGGGAAACATCTACAAATCAAAAACAAACCAAACTTTTTTTTCCCATGGCAACACCTAATTTTTACAATATATTTTGATTCTTCGGTTCAAACTATGCCTAGAAACGAAATTTCAAGTCATTTGGATGATAAGATTTTGAATTATAAAGATTCAAAGTTTAGAGTTTTTAATGTTGAATTACATTTTCATATTTTTATCAATATCTCCTGAAATTATAATCCTAATGTGATAATTTTTTTGTGTGGTTATAATTCTACAAAACCCAAAAATAAGTACATTGAATTCGTAATTTAAAAAATTTTATTATATGAATAATGAGTTACAAAATTAATATTCGAAAAAAAAATATGAAATGCAACCTATAATTTGTTTGATAGATTTATATTTATCATGTCGTGCTTTATGTGAATTCTCAATTTTAAATTATTATTCCAAGTAGTTTTCGAATTATGAGAAAGAAAAAAACGTCAAAATGATTATTTAATGATTTCCAGAGAAGCATAATTGGAAAAAATATATATTTTACTCATTTTATTGAAACATTTGAGCTGGCAATAGTCGAAACACAAGAAATAATACATTATTAGAAGTGACATAGTCATTCTGTAGCATTTCAACAATCGAGTACCGATTTTAGTTTGGATACAACCCCTAAAATAAGCTCATTTTAAAATAATTAAATCCTCGGAAACTAATCGTACGAATTTCACAAAAATTTATATTTAGGCTAATTTAAGAGTGTAGAATTTATTTATGATGTCAAACTCGGGTATTGTCAAATGAAAAAAACTAAGTTTGGGTTCATTTTGATATGTAGATGGTCCCTAAGCAAATTATATACACATCATTTAAAAGTAGACTTTATTCCCAATCGTTTGGCACCGGTAACTTTTTTCTACAATAATTTGTTGCAGAGTTAGTAGGAATATTTACTTTTTTTTCTACGACTGTACGTGCGATGCGAGGCATACAGAACAACGTAAAGTTGTGAAATCGTAAAAATTTCAAGAAAAAAAAAATTTTTTTTATTCGAAACTTGCACATTAGTGAAGAATGAATCAAAATATATAGAAATAATTTATCATACTTTAACATAACTTACTAATCTATGTTTAGTATGAATATCATGGCTGACTACTATTTTATCTGCGTATCCTTGTTCCACTAGGTAGCGGAGACGAGCTACGCGTTGAGCGTCAGAAGGCATGTCCACTTCTTCGGCCAGTTGATAATGTGACACTTCAGTTCCAAACAAGTCGAATTCACAGTAGCATCCGAGGGAAGCAAATTCTGCTAAGTCGGTCTCACAGAAGAAAGTACCTAATTTTAATAAGACACAAAGATAAAGAATATATTGCATTTCACGAAAAAAAATAAACAAAATAAAAGAAAAGTGCCCAGTTAAACTGATGGCATTGAGCTCACCGGCTATTCACATTAATTGTATATTATACTCTTATTGCAAAGAATAATGCCCCTCAAAAAATAAATGAAGGGGGATTAGCTCCCATTTCCCCCTTTATACTTAATCAATGAACAGCCAAATCTAATCAGGGAAGCTCCTTAACATAATAAACCAGTATACCAAATTTGAAGTAAATCAGATAATACTGCATGAAAAAACCATTTCGCTAAATTAAGGGGGGGGGCGTCTAATCCCTCTTTCCCCCTTTATATTTAACTAATGAACCTCCAAATCTAATCAAGAAAGCGCCTTATCAGAATGAACATAGAAAAAAAATAAAAGTAAATTTATAATTCTGCATGAAAACCAATTTATCTTAATTAAGGGGAGGGAACTTGCCCAGTTTCCCCCTTTTATACTTAACCAATGAACCTTCAAATCTAATGAAGATGGCGCCATAACGGAATAAACTGGTATATCAAATTTGAGGCAAATCGAATAATTCTGCATGAAAAGCCCATTTATCTAAATTAAGAGGGGGATTAGCCCCCGCCCCTCCCTTATACTTAACTAATAAACCTCCAAATTTAATCAAGGCAGCTCCATAACATAATAAACCGGTATACCAAATTTGGTGCAAACCGAATAACTCTGCATGAAAAACCCCTTTAATCGAAATTAAGGAGGGGGTCTAGTCCCCCTTGCCCACTTTTATACTTAATTAATGAACCTCCAAATCTGATCAAGGCAACTTCTTAACATAATAAACCGATATACAAATTTGGAGCAAATCGAATAATTCTGCATGAAAAACCCATTTATCTAAATTAAGGGGGTTAGTCCCCCTTGCCCCCCTTTATAATTAACTAATGAACCTAGAAATCTAATCAGGGAAGCTCCTTAACATAATAAACCGATATACCAAATTTGGAGCAAATCTAATTATTCTGCATGAAAAATCCATTTATATAAATTAAGGGAGGGGCTTTTCTCCCTTTATACTTAACCAATGAACCCCCAAAACTAATCAGGGAAGCGCCTTATCAGACTGAACCTAGAAAAAAAATGTGAAGCAAATCGGATGTTTCTATCAAGAGTTATCGCGTCACGTACATGAAGCAGGACGGTCGTTCTGCCAAGCCAAGCTGAAAAAAAAAAAATGCTAATCCCGCCAAACAAACAAACGCCAAGATAAAATGGCAAGACACCGTAACTGCTTATTATACTGAAGACAACTTCTCCATGTTAAATCGACCAAACATGCCAGCGTAAAATTTCTCATATCAAAAGAACCAATCTTTGCAGAAAAATAAAATCAAAACCAGAAGGACCTAATGTGAAATATCTTCAATTTGAGACCGAATGCATCTTCATAAATTTATTATAAACAGGGATATAGATTTTTTAAAATAACGTCGAGATACTGAAAATGACGAATTTCTTTTCTTCGTCACACCATATGTTTAAATCGAGGTAGAGACTTAATTAATGGACAGAAAAAAAGTAAGGATTGCATTTTTGGACAGACATTTACTCAATCTACGTGCTTTTATAAAATTCAGCTTTAAAAACACAAATTTTCTATTCTTAATTAGCGAAAAACTGTTAATTAATTCTAAAGTTTGCAAATTATGCAAAACAGCGATAAACCCGCCAAAGCATTTTAGAAATCATATTCTATTCTTTTATATTATCCTTTTGCATTGATTTCATCGAAGAAAACTAAGGCCGAGATCCAGATATTCTTGAATCATCTTGAATAATCAGATATTCTTGATTAGATTTTTCGCTGTTAGCGAAATGAGTTTGACCAAACAGAAGCCAACGTGTTTGAGAATTTTTGCTGCTTCTGGATCCCGGACTATGTCATAAAAGTTTTGAGTCATTTTCTTAGTGCCATGGATGAAGTGCAGTAGAAATCCAGGCTGGGATCCAGATAGATTTTTCGCTGTTAGCGAAACGAGATTCACCAATCAATAGCCTACATTTCTGCAAACAGAGAAAAGTTCGCAAAAATGCAGGCTTCTGATTGATGAATCTCGTTTCGCTAACAGCGAAAAATCTATCTAGATTGCGGCATATTATGTTGAACACAATGGAGGATATTCCAAATATGGGTTCGAGGCTGAAAGAAGTCACGTGATACCGGTAATTTACCCAAGGAACTTCTAACTGATAAGAAGGGAAGATACTACTGCTTTGCCTCATGAACTGTTTCATTGGCTAGCGGGGATTTACATTACACGTCTATGGAGCCTTCCCTTCTTTACGCTAGAAGTTTTTACCTTGACCACGTGATCAAAACGGAGATGGAATATCCTCCATTTTGCATTTCCACATCCGGGAAGGGTATTGAGGCCATAACAACAGTACATATTCGAAAATATTTAAGGCATTGATTCTGAACTCCTTTGCTATAAATTTCAATATCTTCTTCTTCTTCTTTTTCTCATAAAACTTTTATGAGATACTTTTGTAGTCAATTTCAATATTAAAAAAGTTGTTGTTTCCATAGTAACAGTACTTTTCTCTATTGCTCACTCTAAAACACAAATATCGAAATTTAACCAACAGCGCTCAGAAACATTACCATAACAGAGAGCCGATATACATAAGAGTGCTTATATATGCATGTAGATTATATGTTTTAGAAATCGACTATCCCAGCAATACTTAAAAAAGCGCGGAAATATTGAATCCCTTAAATGTACAACGATGTTGAATTCCAAACAGTCATTTCCATCGATATCTACAGGATATTTTTTAAAGAAGAAAGAGACACGTGTAATGCACCGCTACAGCGTCTAGAATACATAATGTGGAAATTTGCTATCAAAGAACCGCTAAAAAGGTGTATCCTTTAAATGTGCACTGACGCTGAAATCCAGGGAGCTGATCGCAGCGACATCTGTGGTATATTTTCAAATTTCAAAGTAAACATCGTACTATTACGGCGGGTTTGACGACAAGGACACAGGTCAGATGTATGTTAATAAAATGTAAAAAAAAAAAAAAAAAAAAAAAAAAGTTACAGCGTCTAGACCAAATCGTCTTGGAGTTTTGGGAAATATCCTGCAGATATCGCTATGATCGACTCATTGGATTTCAGCATCGTTTGAAATTTAAGAGATCCAATATTTTAGCACTTTTTTTAGTATTACTGGGATAGTCGATTTCCACACTATATATTCTAGACGCTGTAGCACCGCAGTAGAGTGTCTTTTTCGTTTGCTTCGGAGTAGATATAGATGACGTCATTTGAAGCTGTTCCTAAACTGTAGCCAGCTCATCCCGTCACACGGAGTTGATTATCTGTACACGGCAATGGACACAAAAAAATCGGCGGGCCACTTTGTACTAATCATCGTGTAAAGATGATCCAACTCCGTGTGACTTTTAAACGTCATGAACTGGCCTATTATGTCATTGATCGCGCTAACACCCTCCCTCCTGCGTCCGCCATATATAGCTGCATCTTGCACTGGATACTGCTAAATGGGCTGCTATCGGTCAAAATCAAGAGAGAAAAGGGCAGAAGAGGGGGAAAGAACTCGTTTTTTTTGGTATCTAGTTTTTTCACACTGGAAGATTGACATGTCTGCTCCTTTCCTTTCATAGCTTCATGGTGGTGAAATAAGCCAACGCCCCCTAGATATTTGAGAATGCCTTGACACGCGTAACGAAAACATCACACAAAGCAGGCAAAGCAAAGAAACAAAATCATTCATTGGCTCGTGGATATGACGAGTCAATGAATGATTTTTCTTCTTTGTTTTGCCTGCTTTGTGTGACGTTTTCCTGACACGTATCAAGACCTTCTCGAATATTTAAAGGGCGTTGAATAGGCCGGAATCAAGATAGATTTTTCGCTATTAGCGAGATGAGATTGATCAACCAGAAGCCTGCATTTTTGCGAACGTTTTGATGTTTGCAGTAAACACCGAAAAGCCTGCAAGGATGGAGACTACTGATTGATCAATCTAATTTTACTAACAGAGAAAAATTTATCTGGATCCCGGACATTAACTTTGGTTGATTAAGACGATTTTGAATAAAATCAAATCAGGAAGCCAGTGTTTGTTAACTTTTCTGGTTAGTTTAATCGAAATCTTCCACGTCTATTACTGAAAACTGAGTTACTGTACTTTGGAGAAAAACTTGAATATGAGTACACGACTTGTGCTGTGTATATGTCACCACTCTTACATATAAATGTTCTCTGTTATGAGCATGATTCTAAGCGCAGCTGGTTAAATTTGAGTATCTGGGTATTAGAGAAAGCAATGGACTTTATTCCAAATCTGGGTTCGAGGCTGAAAAAAGTCACGTGATACTGGTAATTTACCCAAAGAACTTCAAACTGATAAGAAGGGAGGCTATTACTGCTTTCCGCATGAACTGTTTCACTGGCTGGCGATGGTTTTTCATTACGTCTACGGAGCCTTCCCTTCTTTACGCTAGAAGTTTTTACCTTGACCACGTTATCAAAACGTAGACGGACTATCCTTCATTTACCCAAAGAATTTCTAACAGATAAGAAGGGAGGCTACTACTGCTTTCCTCATGAACTGTTTCACTGACAGGTGGGGATTTATATTACATCTACGGACCCTTCCCTTATTTACGCTAGAAGTTTTTACCTTGACCACGTGATCATAACGTAGATGGAATATCCTCTCTAGTGGCTCACCGTGGCTGAGTGGATAAGACACCACGCTGCTAATCGCTTGAGAGCGTTGCTGGTGCGGGTTCGAATCCCGTCGTGATCCCCACGTGATCTGATATATGTGCTCATTAAAACAAACAAACAAAAAAAACAAGCAATAGTGAAAGGTACAGTTGCCATGGAAACAACGAATTCTTTAATTCGTGTCGAAAATTAATGAATAGTTCTAAATGACTCAAGCTTAAAATTTAAACAAATGCTCTGGAAATATCAATGGCTCCCATCTAGTATTTTACAAAAGTAATTTAATAGATTCACATGATGTATAAGTTGTTGCAACTCTTAGCTAATGAAAATTCTGCAACAAGACTTATGCAGGTAGATCTTTTCAATGATTAATTCAGACTTCTAAGAACAAAACGAAGTTCTTAAGCGCTCTTCCTCGACACCCCCCCCCCCTAAAAAGGAAATACGATAGAAAGATATAAGTATTTGGATAACTTCAGTGTGTCTGTGATCTTTTGTCAGAGTTTAGAAAAGGTGTCTGGGTATTAAAAAAATATAAAACAAATTTCACGAACGATAAGACTATAGATTTAAGGCAATTTTTAACAGAAAAATTTAATTCTAATGTATATGCGGTTTTAATAATAGACTATTAAAGATAATCAATTTAGGGGAATTTTCATACGAAATTATATTCTCACATTTATGCAAATAGGTATGGATAAACAGACTTGAGTAAAATTACATATTTATTCTTTCTTCTCTATAACACGATCTAAATGAAGATGAAGTTATGTGTACAGTTTATATCTTTAAATTTTTAGATTTTTTTTATCAAAAATGTTTCATCATCATGTCTAGAATTTCTATATTTACAGATCTTTAAACAGATCTTCGATTCTTTAGATGCCTGCGGGACTTCATTCTCGGATTATCCGTAGGTATTTGTAAAGATAAATTTATTTTGCAAAACAGTCAGTAAGAAAAAGTTAGAACTAACAATTAACTGACAGACTAACTGTAAATGTATATTTTATTTCGACTCTATCTGTTTTTTACTAAATTTTCATCCTTCATAGAAAATTTTAAGAAGATATAAATTGAGAAAGACTGATACTTTGAAAGAAAGAATTGACTTTCCTTACTTTTAAATTATTAATTACTCTAAAAAATGAATGATAGGTAAGCAAAATGTATACTATTGTGTTTGTTCCTTGCTTATAAAGGCTATACAAGGACTAATTTTAGCTAGTAGAATTATTTCAATTATGTATAATCTGTTTAAAAAAAGAACTGATATCTACTAAAAAACAACTTTTCAAAATTAAAAAAAAAGGAGAGAGAAAGAAAAGAAAAGGAAAAAAAGGTGAAAATTGTGGCTAAAAAATAGTGTGATATCAAATTTCCAAGCTTATATTATGGTACTTATTTAACATTTTTTATTAAAAATTTACCATATGTAAGTCGAGTACCTAAGTATGCGTTCATAAAAAGCCTTTTCTCCTTTACTAAATACATCATAACGTGTTTCTGAAAATTAAATTTTTTAAAATTATGCATGATGGGCTTGGCGGCCATCTTTCCATGTTTTACACAAATTCCTAAGCATACAAGCTCATAATATGTTTGCATTATTAAGAATTTTGAACTTCTAGTTTTAGCTACAGACAGATAAATTAAGAAAGTCTTTTATTTTGAAAAAAAAAATGGTTTTTACTGCTTTAACTAATTAATTAACCCCCTCCGAAAAAAAAGAATCATAAGATGAAACCTGAAGTTACTTCAACTTTATTTTAAGACACAAATTTCTAGGCACTCATTTCCATAAATTAAAAGCATAAAATGTTTGCTTTAGCAACAATTTCGAACTTCCGATCTTAACAACGTACTTGTGTGCTTAGAAATTTGTGTAAAATATGGAAAGATGGCCGACAAGCCCATCATGCATAATTTAAAAAAAATTAATTTTCAGAAACACGTTATGATGTATTTAGTAAAGGAGAAAAGGCTTTTTATGAACGCATACTTAGGTACTCGACTTACATATGGTACATTTTTAATAAAAAATGTTAAATAAGTACCATAATATAAGCTTGGAAATTTGATATCACACTATTTTTTAGCCACAACTTTCACCTTTTTTCTTTTCTTTTTCTTTTTTTTTTTTTTTTTTTTTTTTTTTGCTTGGCTTTTTTTTACTTTTGAAAAGTTGTTTTTTAGTAGATACATACATACATACAGAACCGGCGGGCACATTAACTCTCAGGCTTTGATAGCCTGTGAGCTAAAAAAAATTTTTGGCAGATTTTATTTCGTACGCTAGAGAAACTAAAATAAATTAATAAATATTAAAATTTTATTTTAATAGATACACACGTAATAGCATAGCTGCAACTTTTATGGTTTTTTTTTTTTTTTTTTTTTTTTTTTTCCCACTAAAACTTAATAACAAATTTTGCCTTATTTAATCGTCGAATTATCCACTTCTTTTTCAGTATAAAAAATTCAAATTATAAGAGTTCGTATTAAACACTACTGCTAAAAGACATTTTAACAAGTTGAAAAATGCTCGTCAAACGTGGCAAATGAGGTGCGTTCGTGCTATAACTAGTTTTATAAATATTTTTTTGCACCGCATATTGTACTGAATGTATATTTAGTGCACTTCCTAAGTGCATATCAATTTCATTCTGTTCGAAAGGCTATAACATCATTAAAATGCACTTGAAATAATTTTTTTCCATTGGCCGAAATGTAACGGAAAACTTTTGACTGTCCCTGTAATTAAACCATACATCCGATTTTTATAAAATTTAAAATGACTCGACAAAATTTTGCGAAAATTATATATTTAAAATTTCAGACCATTCAGAAGACTGTAACATCACTAAAATGCACTTGTAATAATTTTTTCCCATTGGCCGTAATGTAACGGAAAACTTTTGATTGTCCCTGTAATTAAACTATGTATCCGATTTTCATAAAATTTGAAATGACTCGACAACATTTTGCAACAATTATATATTTAAAATTTCAGACCATTCGGTTGGATAGTTTTTGCTCTGTTATATGTGGACAGACGGACGGACGGACAGACAGACAGACGGACTGAACGACGACTATAGGTGCTACGTATTTATATAACTAGTAAATCGGCAGATCAGGAGCCTCAACGTCATCTTTGCAAGTCATTGTTTTTTAACACTTATTGCGTAATATTCATCTTCCTACAAATCGCTTTTTAAAGTTTTCAGTTTACATAAATATTTATAAGAATACAAAATACTTCGTAAAGTTTCAGAAATTAAATGTGTTAAACAAGTGGTTATACACTGATGTTCTGAAGTTCTGATGAGCTGCTAATTCTGGTAACTTTTTAAATCAAAAATTGCATTTCTTCAGGGGGGCTGTGCCCCCCTGAACCCTCCGTAGTTTATTTAAGTTTACATTCGTAATTTTTTATTGATTGTGCGGATGGTTATAGTATATCATAGATTTTTTTTACGCTGTGATTTATAAGGATAAGCATAAGTTTTTTATTTAATTAATAAATTTAAAATTTAAAATAAAATCCTCATGTTAACCGTACGCAAACAATAAATCTTGAAGTGACGCCAAAAATGTAATCTTAAAATCCGCTACATTCGACCGAAACACAACGGCGTGCTTAAAAAAAGAAAGAAAGAAAGGAAAAATATTTTTAGTAATACAGTTTTTAATTCATAATACGATGAAATGCTACTTTAGAATGCTTAAATATAAGCAGATCATTTTCATTTTACAGAAAAAATGCACGGATGAAGTCAAAGAATTCGGTCCCTGTTCCACGTGCTTGTTTTGTTTAGGCCAAATGATGGCATTTAAATCTGGGCGATAACGCACATCATATTGCAAACTGTTTTTACGGCATACTGCATCTCCATCTATCTCTTTCCTCCGTAAATAATAGTTCATTTTATTTTAGCCAAGGTCTTTTTATTCCAACATCTTTTTCTTTTTTTTTTTTTTTTTTTTTTTTTTTTTTTTGATAAATGACGTCTAATTCATCTGCTATTCGTACTTACTCAAAACCTTTCATCTTGTTATATTAAGAAATACTTGAGAGTTTTCTTTTTATTCCCAATATGTCGCCATATTAATTTTTTTATTCTTAATTTTTTTTTCATTTTCCTGTTTCACGTCAAAATCTTTCAATTGAAAATTGTTTAAGAGAAAATATTATTCAGGGTTTTGATTTTCTTGGCAACGATTAAAGAAACATTGATAAATTTTATGAAAAAATGTCACATTATTCTCTATGAAAATAATGAACTTTTGTATTTTTAAGCAAGATATTTGAATAAAATAAATAAAATAGTGCCTATTTTTATTTCGGGGGCTAAAATTCATCTATATGCAAAAATACAAATGCATTAATTCATCCGTTTTGACGTTCGTTTTACTGAAACATTATAGACGCATTTATACTAATATTATTAAGACCAAACTCGTTGCTAGGCAACTGATGAAAGAAAAGGTAAAAAATGAAATATGTATTATGTCAAATTGATAAAACAAAATGCTTTATATTATTGGAAAACATGCATAAAGTTTCCCCAAAAATTATAAACCTAATTTAAAAAAATCTCGCAAATATATTGACATAATTTCAAACTAATTGGAATAATTTAATAATCTTATTTAAAAATTTCAGCATCCAAAATTTACCATTTAAATCCATTTTTTATATGAGCCATTTCTTTCAACAAATGAAAATTTGAAAATCGTCTGACTTGCCATAGACAAGCATTACAAAGCAAAATAAAATGTTCTATATTTCCCGAACGAATGAACCAAATTTAACCAAAAACTATACAGCTAAGTCCGAGTACCTCATCAACATGCCCAATTAATTTCAAGCCGATCGGATGCTTTTTGCGGCAGTTATCGCGGAACAGACAGACAGACAAACGGAAATCAAAACTTTTCGTGTCTCCACAGTAAGCCTTCACTGACGTTTCGGCAATTACGAACGCACCTAAAAGTCTGTAAATCACAAATTAAGGAAGATTGAAAGGTGCCTATTTCAATATTTTAATGAAAATACAAGGCGTTCAGTAAACTACTTTTTCATCCCCTTAGTTAGTATTCATTTACAGGGCCACACAAAAGAATTCCGTTACATAATGGTATATGGGGGGGGGGGGATTGTTTGTGTCGTATTTCAATTATGTTAAACTATTTCGTATATAATGAAATTGAGATACGTCGTTGAGCTTTCGTATTTTCATGTATAGTATGAAGTGCATAGCATTTACAGGGACACACAAAAGATTTCAGATACTATATTGTATCCGAAATACTGCATAATAGCAATGATTGCTCGAAATGCAATTTAATTATGATATGCGCTTTTAAGTTTCGCTATATTTATGCATACTATATATTGTGTATAAATGCTATAGTTCATATACAGGGCTACAGAAAAGAATTCGTAGGGGTTACTGAGTATGAGCTTAAATTGCTTAAAAGTGAGTTTTAAATGAGTTATGAATTTTTGCGCTGAACCGCATTTAGTTTACTTGGAAATGTTTGTATTATATAGATAAAAAGATATGCAGGGCCACGCAAAGAATTGGATACATGGCCGTCTATGGATGATAATTTCTGGAAATGTGATTTTAGTAGTTTTAAGAATGTTTTAGTTTGAATTAAATTTTGGCTAAATAGTAGCGTGTAATATAAGTACTAGGTAAACTACAGGGCTATACAAAAGTATTCAAGTATGTTTCCATCTATTAGTATAAATTGCTGAAAGAGAAATTTCAACCTGTTATGCGTTTTCTTGCTAAACTAAATTTTCCCATTATATAGTGGTGGCGCCGAAATTCATCTGACAAATAAATTTTCAAAATCCAAGTGAGATGGGAGAGCAATTAGATTAAATAGTTTATTAAATAAAACTGAAATAGTATGTAAATTCTATTCATCATTAGAAGTTATTAATTGTTCCATAATAGTAATTCTCCGTATTTAACAGAGCCAATGCAAAAAAAAAAATGTTCTCTGCTTCGTTGCAGAGTCAGGACTTCCATTATACACTCTGTATTAAACAGAGCCATGATTTAACAATTGGCATCTCTGATTACAGAGTCAGGACATGTTACATGTTCCCTGCTTGGTTACAGAGTCAAGACTGACCATTTTAAAAATGATACATATTATATAAAATAAACATCAAAATAAAAATTACAATATGCAGTTATAAATCTTCTAAATAGCTATAATATTCATTTAAATGACATCCAAGTAATTATAAAACTAATAAATCACCATCAATTCAAAATTGTTATAAAGTAAATAAATCATGACCTTGAAATCATAATGTTACTCATAAATATTGATTCAGAGTTATAAACAATTTAGATAAACAGATTAGATTTTTTCTGTCAAAAGAAATCAGTTTTATAATTATGTTTCACAATATGAAAGATAAACAGAGTTAAATTATAAACAAATAAATTTGAGGGCATTTACGCCGAAACATCCTCCGCCTCCATGAACGAAGTTCATCAAACAATTATAACTTACCAAATTTCCACTATCACATACTAAATAATCAAATATTAAATACAAAATTAAAATATTACCTTAAATGTCAAGTATAACTAAAGTGAAATGCAATTAAATCCTACTACTTCTAAAAAAAAACAGTTTCTGAACAACTAAAAATAGAAAAAGACATTAATATACAAAATAGTTCAGAAAGTTACAAAAATTAGACATAGAAAAAAATAATAATAATAAAGTTAGTTAAAATAAAGTAAAATTCTATTATATTAAATGTCCATCGGTAGAGGAGACAATTTTGTGATAGGGCGTTTCAGTTCACCAGTAGAAGTCTTTAATTTGACAACACGAACAATATTATCATCACCAGGAAATAGTTCAATTATTCTGCCCAATTTCCACCTTAATGGGGGCTGGTTTTCTTCCTTTATCAACACCAAGTCATTGATTTTTAAGTTCGGGTTGCTTCTAAACCACTTTGTACGTTGCTGCAATTGTGAGAGATAGTCTGACGACCACCTTTTCCAAAAACTTTGGAAAATCTTTTGTAGCAATTTCCAACGTTCCAAAGGAGTTACATAGGCAGAGGAGATATCAGGCTCAGGTAAGGAGGTCAAGGGTGCTTCTATAATAAAATGTCCTGGCGTCAGAGCCGTAAAGTCATTTGGATCAGAAGACTCAGCGACAAGCGGTCTTGAATTTAAGCATGACTCAATTTGTGCAATTAAGGTCAAAAATTCTTCATAAGTTAAAATCTGATCACCAATTGTTCTCTTCAAATGATTTTTCATTTGTTTTATTCCCGCTTCCCAAAGGCCTCCAAAGTGAGGGGCGGAAGGTGGGTTGAATTTCCATACTATCATTTCGTCAGTAAGATACTTGTGCAATTTTTCATCAGATGCAATTTGAGACATCATTCTCTTTATTTCGCGGTCTGCCCCTACAAAATTTGTACCTCTGTCGGAAAATATTTCTAGAGGTTTTCCACGTCGAGCCACGAATCTTTCCAATGAGGCTAGAAAAGTTTCAGTTGTAAGATCAGTGACTAATTCAAGATGGATAGCTTTTGTTACGAAACAAACATACAGACAAACATAATGTTTAAAGGGTTTCACACCACGTCCCTTACGAGGTTTGATCAAAAAGGGGCCGGCTAAGTCGACTCCTACTCTTGAAAATACTCGAGCTTGTGTCACGCGTGCTGATGGCAGATTTCCCATCAACTGAGATGAAAGGTGTAATGAATTTCGGAAACATTTCATACATTTCCTTATTTCTCTTTTCACAGCTTCTTTAGCATTAATTATCCAAAATTTTTGTCGAATTGCTGAAATTGTCAATTGAGTCCCGCTATGAAGATGTTTCTCATGAAAATACTTTATTATCAAGTCTGTAACATGATGCCTTTTAGGGAGAATGATTTGATGTTTTTGATATTCAGACAAGTTTGCATTTTTTAGCCTACCTCCAACACGAAGAATATCATTTTCGTCAAGAAATGGATGTAAAGGAAGGAGTTTGATTTTAGAATTTAGGATCTTTCTGGATTTTAGAATTTTCAGTTCGTCTCCGAATTCATGGTTTTGAATTAATTTCACAATAGCATTTGTTGCCCTTTCAAGTTCTGGAACAGTCAAAAAACCATAGACTCGTTCAGATGGGCATGTACTATTTTTGATGAATCTGAGGCACCAAGCCATAATTCGTTTTAATTTAGTCCAGGATGAAAATTTAAATAAAAGCTCAAATTCTGGAATATTTTGGGATATGGAGCAAACAAGCGTTTTACGTCGTTCTTGCAAGACCTCTTCATCAGGTAGATTAGGTTGAGTTTCAGGGGGAAATACTGGTAACGATTCTTCCTTCAGCCAGCTAGGACCATGTAACCATACCTCGTTATTAATTAATTCAGATGCAGAGCAACCACGAGAGAGAACATCTGCAGGATTTTCCTTTCCTTTACAAAATTTCCATTGTACAGGAGCAACAAGTTCCTGAATTTCGCGTACGCGGTTTGCCACAAAGGGCTTCCAGTTGTTAGCACTTCCTTTAATCCAGTGCAAGGTAATTTGGGAGTCACTTAGACAAAATATTTTTTCATTCACAATTTTAAATATTTCCTTTAAATAATTCGCTAATCTTGCAGCCGTAAGTGCTCCAAGAAGTTCGAGGCGCGGCAATGTAATTTTCTTGAGAGGCGCTACTCTCGACTTTGCTATTACAAATGAAGTTTCATAAGAAGAAGAATCACGTAGATAAGCCACTGACCCATACCCCTTTAAACTAGCATCAGAAAATATGAAAAGTTGAGCGGTTTCAGGATTTAATTTTGGGATAGTTACAAAATATTTTCTAAGAATTTCAAAATTTACCAAGTCTTTTATTTCATTATGCCATTTTCTGAATTTTCCACTTAAAGAATCTGGTAATGTAGAATCCCAGTCAATTCCATGTTCCCAGAGTTCTTGCATTAAAAATTTAATTCTTATCACGAAAGGGGAAATGAGTCCAATAGGATCATAAATTTTTGCCACAGTTTGTAAAACAATACGTTTGGTAATAATTTTATGGTCAAATTCTACCAAAAGTGGTTGTATGTCTATTTTCAAGGTGTCACTTTCTGTTATCCATATAATTCCCAATACCTTCGAAAGATTTTGTTCAAGAGTGTCTTCCTCAAAGTTTATTCCATGTTTCTTCCATAAAAATTTTAAATCGGAAGAATTGGTTTTAAATTTTCTGAGTTTCATATTGGCCTCACTCAATATCTTCTCTGCACCGTTTGATAAAACAAAAGCTTCGTTTACTGAATCAGCTCCATGAAACAGGTCATCAACGTATAAGGAAGTATCCAGCATATTAACTATTTTTCCAAACAAATCTTTATACCCCTCAATGTGATGTTTGATGGTTGCAGAAAGGAAAAAGGGTGAAGTTGTTACACCAAAAGTTACACGGGTCATGCGAAAAACCTTCAAAATGGGATTGTTACTAGTGATATTGTCAAACCACAGGAACCTCAAAAAATTTCTATCTTCTTCTTGTATCTGGATTTGCAAGAATGCTTTTTCTATATCTGCCAAGAAAGCAATTTTGTGGAGACGGAATTTTAAAATAATGTCCAATATGTTAGGATTTAAATTGGGCCCAGGAAATAAGCACTCGTTTAACGATTTTGCCCCCTTATCTTTGGATGACGCATCAAAAACAATTCTTACTTTAGTTGTCGATTTATCTTCCCTTATTACTGGTCTGTGAGGCATGTAATACGTGTTTATTTCATCTTTATTAAACTCACATTCTTCAATTATACCCAAACCACATTGTTCATTTAATATTTTCTCATATTCCTTAAGTAACCATTCATTTTTGCACAATTTTGATTTTAATCCCCAAAGTCTATGTTTAGCTACATCAAAATTGGATTCCAATTCATTTTTATTTACTTTCCACAAAAGTTTAGTTTCATATCTTCCATTTACAAAATTTAAATTATCATTAAATAAATCAAGAGAATCTAAATCCTTTTGTGAAAATAATTCATTTTTACTATCACAAATACCCAAAGACTCTAGTTTCCAAAACTTTTGCAAATCAAAATTTTCTATTTCATTAACAGATACAAGATGAGCATTAACTGTCTCGTTACCTTTAGAGTTTATTTTTCCCACTATTGTGTACCCAAAAAGTGTATTAGCTACATATAAATGGTCATTAATTTCTTCAACGACACCTCTCTGAACATTCCAGAAATAATCAGCTCCAAGTAAAATTTGTACTTCGGATTCCTCGGGCGTAGGATCGGCTAACCTCCATTTTTTACTTTCAATGTATTTTATAACTAGAGGGTCAGAATTGGGAACCTTCAATGTTGTTGCACTTATCAAATCGGTAGCTAACACCTCAACATCTATAAAACGATGATAATTCATTTTACTTCGCAATTTAATTTTAAAAACATCATATTCTTCTTCGCGACCTTGATCCATGCCAAAAGCGAATACAGTTAAATGTTCTTTTCTTAAGACAGGCAAATTTAATTCACGAGCTAATGCTTTTGTTATGAAGCTTTTTTCGCTTGCAGAATCAAGTAATAATCGAACTACCTTTGATTTAGAATTACCTTGAGCAGTTACACAACATGTTTGCAATAAAACAGCATGCTTAGAATTTCTAAAATTACAATGAGAATTAGATGCAACTGTTTGATTTTGATTTTCATTAATTTCTGGTTTCAAACTTTTCTTAAAGCAAAATAATTTGTTATGTTCAGTGCTTTTACAATTTAGACATGGCTTTAATTTTATGCGGCATTGCGAAGATAAATGCGATTTCAAAAAGCATTTGTAACATCTACCCTCCTTACGTAACATTAATCTTTTCTTATCATCAGCTAAATTTTTACACTCGGAAGATAAATGATCATTACCTTTGCAAAATACACAAAAAACTTTAATAGTGGCATTTAAGGTATTAGCATGTTGATATTTATTTGATGTTTTCTTTTCACGAAATTCAGTTTTATTTTATGTACAAAAGAAGAGGATGCATCATTTTTAGAACTTGTCATTGACAAAGCCTTTTCTCTACATTCTATTTCACATTTCAGAAAGGCAATTAGATCGGTTACATCTGACTCTTTGCTAGTATCACGTTTTCTATGATATTCAATCACTAATTCATGGGGCAATAGCTTTAGCAAAATAGGATTTAGCAATTGTCCATAAGAACTGGATGTTACCCCCAAATTTCTTAAACTTCTAATATTAACTTCGCACATGTCATGCAATCTTCTTAATGCATTTAAATTTGAACAATTTTTAACTGGTTCCATATTTAATAAATTAGTCATGTGTTTATTAATAATAACATCAACCTTACCAAAACGGTCCTTTAATAAATCAATACAAGTATCATAATTTTGTTCTGTCAATGGAAACCCTTCTACCACATTATAGGCCCGATTACATAACAAGGATTTTAGATAAGTGAATTTTTCTATCTTAGATAGTGATTTATTCTGGTGTATCGATGTTTCAAAACAGTTAAAAAATTCGACCCATTCTTCGATTTCACCAGAAAATTTTGGAACATTTAATTTAGGCAATTTCATGGCAGAACTCGTTTCTGTTCCACTAGCAGAACCATTCAATGAATTTACACGACTAGTTGCTATCATAGAAACATTATCCTTTTTACATTTTCTTAATCTATTTTTAATTTTAAATTTAGCACTGATCAATTGGTCAGTGTACTTTTCACTATTAGCAATGTCCTTTTCATATTCTTTTAAGTCGGATATTTGAGCTTCAATATCACGATTCAAACTTTGGAAAGCCGTTTCTTTTAAGAGGAATATTTCTTGAAGCTCTAATAATTCATCGGTTTTCGTATTATCAATGTCATCATTTAATAATGTTTCTAATTTTGTAATTAATTTCGTGAAACTCGTTCGTTCAACAGAACGTTTTGCTTTCAGCTTTTCAAGATTTTCCATTTTAAATAAAGAATAATTCTTATTTTAAAACATTAACCATGCATAGAAAATGAAAAAAATATTTTCTTACCTGTTAATTCCAGGTAATGTAGATGGCATGTCGTAATCCAAATGGCACAATAATAATTCCACACTAATCACAGGTTGAAAGATAAATCACACACTAATCACATGTTGAAAGATAAATCACAGTTGTTAATCACAAATCTCTTTCACAATAGCTCACTATTCTTTCCAAAAAATGTTTCGCGGGTTACTCGGCACCAAAAATAATGGTGGCGCCGAAATTCATCTGACAAATAAATTTTCAAAATCCAAGTGAGATGGGAGAGCAATTAGATTAAATAGTTTATTAAATAAAACTGAAATAGTATGTAAATTCTATTCATCATTAGAAGTTAATAATTGTTCCATAATAGTAATTCTCCGTATTTAACAGAGCCAATACAAAAAAAAAATGTTCTCTGCTTCGTTGCAGAGTCAGGACTTCCATTATACACTCTGTATTAAACAGAGCCATGATTTAACAATTGGCATCTCTGATTACAGAGTCAGGACATGTTACATGTTCTCTGCTTGGTTACAGAGTCAAGACTGACCATTTTAAAAATGATACATATTATATAAAATAAACATCAAAATAAAAATTACAATATGCAGTTATAAATCTTCTAAATAGCTATAATATTCATTTAAATGACATCCAAGTAATTATAAAACTAATAAATCACCATCAATTCAAAATTGTTATAAAGTAAATAAATCTATATTACATGACCTTGAAATCATAATGTTACTCATAAATATTGATTCAGAGTTATAAACAATTTAGATAAACAGATTAGATTTTTTCTGTCAAAAGAAATCAGTTTTATAATTATGTTTCACAATATGAAAGATAAACAGAGTTAAATTATAAACAAATAAATTTGAGGGCATTTACGCCGAAACATATAGTATATAAATCAACCTACAGATCAAATACAGGGCTGTCTAATAGAATTGGAATACGTATTTGGCTGTGGACGGTAACTACTGAAATCAGTTTTTCAAATGTTTTATGCGTTTTCTAAAATGCTTACTTAGTTCTACCTTATTTCCCTAAATAACGAAGTTTTGTTAAAGCATTCAGGAAGTGTTGGAAAGTGTTTCATAATCTATGCTTAACGCATGATTTTTCTTTCTTGTTATTACATGAAATGAGTTGAGATACGCATTAGAATATTATCTTTTGAGGTGTTTACAAAGGCATTCCTTTTGTATGGGAAATCCTTGTAACACTTTCCACCACAGATGAAAAGTGTTTATGAATTCCGTGTGTCTGTCTGTCTGTCCGCGTTCCCACTCTTGTAAATGTATTCTTATTGATGTATAATTGCTATATATTGTTGAGGATTGCTATGGCATGTTTCGTATTGAAATCGAGGCGTGTAGTATTTACAGTTCGTTACACTCACACTCAAAAGAATTCTGTTACATTACGGTCTACGGTAAAAATTCGTTTGTAATGTATTTTAATGATGTTACACCATTTCAAAAAATATTGAAATTTATATAAATCATTGAGAAGCACTGCAATATGCTTACTGCAGAATACGTGATGCATAGAATTTATCGTTCATTTACAGCGGCACACAAAAGAATCCGGTTGCACAATTGTCTATGACCGATTATTGGAGGAAATGCGTTTTCAGTTGTGTAAGCACTTTTAAATTTGACTAATTTTTTTTCATATTATTGCTGTGTATAAATTTTAATAGATCATATACAGGGTTTCACAAAGAATTTCAATACTTTTCCGACTATAGGCGACAATTTCTAAAATTTGGTTTTCAGCTGTGTTATGCTTTTTTCAAATTGTTTATTTAAATATCATCTTTTACGTTATTAAACGGTAATTCTTTTACAGTACTCTGAATGTGGTGGAAAGCGTTTTATAATCTATGCTTGGCGCATGATTTTTCATTCTTTTTTTAATTTGATTTATTGCATGAGTTTTTTTTATCTCAGGTGTAAGGATTGTTGGAGGTCCAAGTTTTGGTACCTCTGGAATTTTTTATTTTATATTTATTAAATTAGAATGACGAAGATTGCATCTTCTAGCACTTTTCTGAATTTTCCTATTTATTTCTCTTACTTCAATAATTGCAAATTTCAAAAATTAATCCGAACTCTTCAGAATACTTTCACAAGAAAGAAAAACTAAGCTTCAAGCATAGAATGTGAAACACTTCCCAACAACAATACTCTAAAAAACACTTCGTCATTTAAAAAGATGTAAGATGATGCCTATGCAAATAATTTGGAAAACGTATAAGTTATTTGAAAATCCAATTTCGGAAATTATCATCTATAGTCTGAAAATGTCTGAATGCTTTTGTGAAGTCCTGTATATGATCTATAAATCTGCATGTATACTTCATAGTATGCAAAAATTTAGTTCAGTTGGGAAATGCATAACACAGTTAAAAACTCCCCTTTAGCAATTTCTGTGTATAAGCGGAAGTGTACTCGAATTTTTTCGTGCAACAATGTACATGATCTATAGAGTTTATACACACCAAATAATATAAAAAAAGTTAAATTTAAAAACGCTACCACAATTGAAAACGCACTTATTGCAATTATTGCTCATACACAGTATTGTGTGACCGAATTATTTTGTGTGTCCCTGTAAATGAACGATAAATACGCACACCACATTTTATAGCATGCATCTTGTACTGCACCTCAGTGATGTATATCAATTTCAATATATTTGAAATAGTATGACATCATTAAAAGTTAAAATATACTGTAAACGATTTCTAGGTTATACTATAAAACGACATTTATAGGGGAGACCGGAGCTAGTAGGCGCAGTTTTTAGTTTTTGATTTTTATAAATTTTTTTATTTAAGTTTTTTAACAAACTTTAATTGCACTTTTAAAGAACAGACATTTGGCTATAAATACCCGGAGTTTTGAGTTTGCAGCTTTTGTAGTTTATGTTTAGCGGAAGCCTAAAGTGAAAGGAAAATTGTGCGCCAACCTACCCCGTCACGGGGCAAGTAGCCTATACCTATGGGGTAAGTTGGCACACGCTTTATAAAAATTTAAATGAAGCTCAAATAAGACACGCAGTTAAGCGAAATCAGTTTCATTAGTACCAGTAAGTTTAGACAAAGGCGTTATAGCCGTACAATGTAAATTCTAAATTATACAGACATAAAAATAATGAATAAAACATTAACATTGAGTAACTTCTATCCTACTCTATATCATCATCAGAGTGACAGTTGCCACAAATAAAAAATCGAGTGTCTCCGTTTGGGAAGCCTCGTGTGCCCAAAATCTTGCATTGCAACCACTTTTCTCGTTGTTTGTTGTTTTTCAAACTACCACCGCACACCAAACACCGAGCCAACTTGCCCCGTGTTCAATGCGCCTACTTGCCCCATAATAAATTTCTTCACAAAAGGGACACGTAATCCTCTAAGCATAAATAATCCAAGGAAATCACATATGGGGTAGGTACAATTAATCATACACTAAGAAAAACTGCATAAGTTAAATCGCAATTATTAAGATAAGTATTAGAAATTAGAAAAAGAATGAAGCAACAAAATATTACTTGAATGCAAAAAAACAGAAAAATCGTAATAAATGTCCACTGCACGTAGGTAACAATGCAAAACTACAATGAGGATTGTAAAAAGCAATAAGAAAGGTACTCTGTGACTGGTTGCGCAATCTATCCACAAACAGGCGATTTATGAGGACTGCGGCTACTTAGCCCTGTAGCCAACTAGCCCGGGTCTCCCCTACAATAAACGACCCTAGGTCATGATATAACAGAATTCTTCTGAGTGTTCCTGTAAAGGGACTATAAATTCTTCACACTCCATTTTAAATTCTAACAGTCATAATAAACTTCAATAATATATATCAACTATAGAAAGGTAGCCCGTCAAAAATGACGGAATATGAGATATAAAGATATATACAACACATGTGCAAGAATATGAGTTTTTTTTCGCTTGTTCTGCAGGGATAGATGAAGACAACAGATTTTAAAAACGAAACTCATTTATGAAAAACTGTAATACAGTAGAAGACCACTAATTAGCACGGTTTGGTTTTATAGGAGCTAGAATTTTTATAGGAGCAAAAACTATACATCGGAATTTAATAATTTTTAGATCATTTTATACGTTATAATTTCCCGGTGTGCAGAATTCATTTAATTTTTTAATTTGACTCATTTTTCGAGGTTTCCTTTCTATTTTAAATTCAAATTTTCAGCATTTCGAGAGATATTTTTTACTTATTTTAGAAAATTGTACTAATTTAACCTGTTGCCAACTGTATAAACAACGGAAACAATAATATTTGCTTCAAATTAAAAATTTATTTACACGTGACTATTATAAACAGAAAAGATACTTTCAAATTAAAATTAAATAATTGCGTATAAAAAGCAGGAACTTGTCTTAAATAGGAGAAATTACGTCACATTATACTTATGTAAAATGAACGAAAAATAATATTGCAAAACAGTTTAAATTTGAAAATTGCACGAGAGATTTATTTGATATTTCGAGATGATCTTTTCCATTATTTTTGCTGGGACAGCGCAAATAATATTTCATTTCTAACAAAAGTATTTTCACGTAAATATTAAAAAGAGAAAGAGAAGTTTGGTGAAAATTACGTCAGAAAGAACTTTCTTTTCACTTTGTTAAAAAATAGAGGGACACAGAGACTCTGTTTACTTAATTCATTTTATATTAGCTTATTTTGAAATGTTTAATGATTTTATTTAATCAAAGACGAAAACAGCCATTGTATCTTTTAACAGCACCTGATTTTTCCTTAAAATTCCCCAATCAAAGAGAAGTGAATAGAAACCCGTTTATAGGGAGATCGCCACTGTTTTTTAATTTATAATTCAATCTTTTAAAATCTTTTTAAAGCCGATCAAATTAGCGTGCTTTTAGAAAATGCGGTGTCTGAACGAGGGTTGGTGAGCGTAGCTCGTAGGGGGCCGAGCCCCCTAGTATTGAAAAAGAAAATTGTGTGTGTATATGAAATGAAACAGCGAATAGGTTGCCAGAAAATATGTTGCCAATTTTTCTTCTTCGCCAAGTCCCCTAAAGTGGAAAAAGTACCGAGAATTCAACTTTTGTATCCGAGTATATAAAGCGCGGTACTTTTCCAGTATAGGGACCTTGGCGTACTTTTTTTAAAGTTTGTCATAATTTGGGCTTCAGAAGTGAGATTTTTGCCAAATGATATAAAAAGCTATGAAAACAAAATTAATGAACTTTTAAGTTTATTTATATAATCTATAGACATTTTATTTATATCTATATTATTGTTGTTTTTTTATATACAATTTATTTCTGTTTGTATACAAAACTAGTTAAATGGCTTCTTTATATTAAATAAATTGTATAAATTGTATATGAAACAGTGAATAAGTTGCTAGAAAATATGTTGCCAAATTTAATTTTCTTTATCTCGCCAAGGCGCCAATACTGGAAAAGTACCTAAAGCGCATTAAAATCGGGTAGTTAGGAGCTCAGACAGTACAGCGCCGTCTATTGGCAGTTAATGTTGTTAGTAGTATCGGGATGAAGAGGTAAAGACCTACATTTTCGTATACTACACTTTAAATTCTCAGCCATTGATTTAAAATAAAAAAAAAAACTCTTAAAAGCGCGGAATTTAAATTAAAAATGCGTTGACCTCGATAATGAAATATTAATGGTTTTAAATGGGAATTTCGTCAAATTAGCCAGCTATCACCAAGTTGGCTTCATGTATAACAACTTATTTTTGTCGCCAAATTTGGCGATATTTCGCCAAGTTGGTCAACATTTGGCCCTACTGTGGTAACCCTGCATTAGTAATTTTCAACAATTGCTCATTATAATGATAAGTGGTCCTATCGGAATTGTGAGGGACACACGGAGACTTGGATTTTATAATAAATAGATTACACGGCAATCCGAGTATATTTTCGCGAGTTAGAGCACGGACAGATAAACCGAATTTGTAAATACTTTTCAACTATGTCGGAAAGTTTTAAAAATGCTGTCGCTTACTCTTGTATAACTGCATTCAAATTTTATATGCTCTTAAACAAAGAAACCATTCTTATAACTTTATCTTAATTCATTGTTTAATTTTATCCATATCAGTTTACTTTGAAAAATTGAATTTAATCTGAATCAGACATTAATATTACAATTCAGAAAACCGTGAATATCATTTACATTTATGCGTTCAAAATAAACTATATTTGGAAATACAAATGGCTTATGTAAAATCGTACATAAAACTTAAAGGGACATACGACCCTTAAAATCTTTAAAAAATTGATTTTTTGTTTTTTAATTCATTTGGCAGCTAATGTTTTTCTGAACAATTTTTCACAAACTGCATCAAAATATTCGTAAAATTCCGCTCGTTATGGTAAAAAATTTAAATTAGCCTTGGTCTGTTTCAAGCAAAACATTTATGTTTAAATTGATTTTTCTCAAAATCGATATATTTTTACTTGCGCGGACGATAGCTCCAAATGTATTAAAGGTGATGATTCGAAACTTTATATTTATCTTTACTAAATCATTTTCTTCAAATTGAACTAAAATCTAAAATAAATAATATTAAATTTAAAAAATCAAAAAACCCGACTGCGTAAAAAGCGAACCAACTAATTATTTCTCATCAATGTTAAACTATTTTTTGTATTACTTGCCTATTATTTTTATTTACTTGTATTGATGACTCTTAAGTTGTGTTTAATTGTTAGTTCCTATCTATAAACATTGTTTTGATGAGGCCTATAGATGTCTATAGTGGTTAGAGTTGCAGTAAAGCTAGAGATCCTACTCGTACAACTTCCAGGTTGTGTAATATTTAAACGGAGCCTCTGACTGTAAAATAGTCAATGAAACATCGTCTTCATTTTGAAAGACCTATCCAATAATATGCCACTCAATAGGGTGCGTAAAAATTTTTTTTCGTGTCTACCGTCATTTTGTATTTTACGGCCGCCATTTTGAATTTGCAAAAACATAACCTAGCCTATAACCATCAGACGGTTAAGACGAATCGATAGAGACCTCATTCATTAAAATCCATCCAGCCGTTGGGATGTTTCGAGGGTATAAAGAAATCCACATACCCAGATACGTGTCAAACACATAACTGCACAAAATGCACAAAAAGTTATGTGTCAAACACATAACTTTTTAACCCTTCTTGGCAGTCGGGTAAAAAATTACAAAAATTATTGAATGTATGGGTAGGGTATTCGAGTGACAAAAATTATCAAAATTTTCATATTTTTATTTTGAAAAAAAAAAAAAACTTTAGAATTTTTTTGTTTATTCATTAGATTTTAGTCCATTTTATAGTTGTAATATTCTTAAACTTATATTAAAAGTTTCAAAGTTCTAGAGGGTATAGATATTTTTAAATCATGCGCGCAAGCTATATACATTATCATTAATTAAAAAAAAGCATACATTAAGGAATAATTATTATCCATTAATTATACAGTGTTTAATGCAAATTATATATTATATTGCATGGAGAACATATTGCAGTATTAACAACAATAACAACAACAAAAAAAGTGAGGGGATTAGTGAAAAAAATGAGTGCATGGGGCTAACTTTAAATATTTGTCTCCGAAATCAAAATTTTCATCTGTTTAAAGGGTCGTATGTACCCTTGATGTAAAAAAAAAAACTAAACAATTGGAAAATGCATTTAAGCTTTAACTGATCAAAGAAATTTAGTAAGTAAACACCCTTTCAAAAAAGACAGATATTTCTTAATCTACGAAAATATAATATAACTACGAACGAAAATATACAATAACCTCCTCCGAGTTACCCACAATTCCGAAAAGTATTATTAATCCTTAAAAATCTCAGAAATCGATCTATTTTCGAGATTTAAAGGATCTTTTATAAAAACAAATTTTCTTTTGCTGCCACGGATTTTCGGAAACGTTTACGAGTAATTTTTATAGTGCATTAATCAGTTTTCTCCACGCGGAATATCGGTTTTCCAAATGCTATCCATTCTCAAGTAAACGTTTTCATGTTCAACAAACATATTTTACAGACAAACATGATAAATCAACATAATTAACTTTAACATTGAAATTAATACACTGCTCAAAACAATTAAAGGACATTATCTTATATAAACTAACGATATAAGCGAAATTTTTTTGCAGAACATGGAAGAAGAGAGTTACAAATGCAAATTTTTCTCACTTTCAAACTTCGGAGTGTGCACATTTTGAGTTTGACGTCAAAAACGACGCTTTAGCGACAGTGAATGAAATTTGGCTTTCAACTTACTGAAGGACAAAGCTGAAAACAATGATGGACATTCAGTAAGTGCTTTGTTTCGATGAGTGCGATGCCTCAGCGAATTCATTTAACCGCATCAGAAGCTTAGAGAGTTATTGGTCGGTTAGAGGGAGGGGGCAAACGCAAGCCAAAGTAGCAGAAGCCACTACTCTCCAAGAACTGGAAAGAGCTCTCCTGGAGGAGTGGGATAGAATACCTCAACTCTCCTTGCCCCAACTCCTCAATAGCCTCATTGCTTCCATGCCTCAAAGGTGTTCAACGTTGCTGGTAAACCATATCCCCTACTAAAAAAGATTTTCTTTGAAGAAAACACCCTTTTTTATTCGTTTTTTCTCATATGCACAAATTGTGTTTTTTTTCCTTTTGTACACAAGTGCTCAATATCATGCATTTTTTCTGTCAAACATCTGTAATTTTTTTCTCATATAGTCTACCACGTCTGTCGATCAGATATCGATCATCTAAACAATTCTCCAACCGCAAGATTCATCCGCAACAGGCATGTCAAACACGTGGCCCGCGGGCCACGACTGGCCCGCCAACAACTTATCTGTGGCCCGCCAAGTCTTTGGCATTTTATTTGTATTTAATTTAATTGTTAGAACGTGCATGCTCAAAATACACTTTATGCGAACACACTTGCACCAACCGTCTTCTTAGAGAGGTAAACATCCGAAAGATATGTTGAAATTATTGTTCAGAATTTATTACTGCAGTTAATCAAAATTCAGCGTAATTCCATATTAGCGCGAGGATATATGAATATGAGGTTTCCAAATTTCTGTAAATAGTCATCAATCGACCGATTTTTTGAAGTGTGTTTATCTGTTGTTATTTTTCAAGTCAAATAAATATAATTTGAACCAAAAAATGCATTTAATAAATGAAATCAAATAAGTAGAGCATAGATACAAGACACGTTTTATTAAATAGATTTTCTGATTCAAAATAAGTTTATTTTTATTTTTTACTTGGAGAAAACACGGAATATTGACAGCCTATGCCTTTGCTAGATCAAGATTAGCGTGTACAAACAATTTTTAAAATAAACACAATTTAGAAAATGCAATTAAATTTTATGGATTTGGTTGATGAAAAATATTGTTTTTTCTAAAAATAAAATAAAATAAACTATTATAATAATAACTTTGAATTTTGCGTCAAAATTTCTTTAACATGGTTGTGTTTTGTACGAACAAATTTTATTCTGTGGGATGGTAATAACATTATCTACCTTTATGTGGCCCGCAACTTTGCAAATAACATTTAATTTGGCCCGCAGCGATAGATGAGTTTGACATGCCTGATCCACAACCTCAATATCCTTTTATTGTTTTGAGCAGAGTATTACAGTGAAACCTTCCTGCGCGAACACCTCCCTGAACGACCATTTCTTCATGGAACGTAATTTATTCCCATAGGTTCAATACTAATTTTACCTCTATTCAGAGACCATTCTAATTGAACTCCCTCCATGAGCGACCAATTTCTTTCAAGAAAGTGAAACAAATTCTGTTTTTTCCTGGTCGCTTGGAGAAGGTTTTATTAGAATAATAATTCCGAGGAGCGCATAATTCCTCAAACTTCTAAACTAAGTTTAGAATTTTTATTTATTCCGGTAACTTTTAAGTGTTTAAACCCCTTTGTGCCTTTTTAGGCAATGCATTTAACTCTAATGACAAAGTAAGGATGATGGTCAATAAACTCCCCTGCCCTATTCTGTCAGGAAACTCTAAAAATATATATATACATTAATGAAATCGTCATAATCTGTTCCCGTCCAAAAAAATCGCATTTATTTACTGAACTTCGAAAGGACTTGGAAATAAAAGTCATAGAAGATAAAACCGTAAAATCAAAGCAAACGTCAATATATTCATTTTTTAAACTCTGCACTAATTAACTTACGTAATTAACTTTTGGTTTGATACTTAAATTTCCATATTTTTTTCTAATGTGAAAAATAAATTTTAGTAACATTAATTGTTACTTTTTTTCAACAATTAAAATCTAGATTTAAACATGACCTCCATTAAGAGACCACCTCTCGGAGCGACTAGTTTTTATTGGAACAGAACGTGGTCGCTTTAGGGAGGTTTTACTGTATTTTGTTAGTATTGCATGCACCACGCAGTACGTAACGCAGCTGAACATATTTAATCGTGAATTAATAGCATCCTAAAAACCGACATTCCGGATTAAAAAAATCGACCAATACACTTTAAAATCTACTCGGGAAAGTTTCTGAAAATCAATGGCAGCAATTAAAAAAACAAATAAAAAACAACTTTTTGTTTAAAAAATGATTCTCTAAATCTCGAAAATGTAATGGCTTCTGAGCTTTCTAATGATAAAGAGCGCTTTTCAGAATTTTAGTGATCAGTAATAGACCAGTTCCTAATAACTTAATAGTAAATAATTATTTGTTACAGTTACAGAAAAATAAATTTATTTACTTCAAACAAACATAAATGAATTATATTCCTCAATTAATGAGCAAGGGAGTTAAACAGTATTTGACATGAAAAATGTGAACATACCAAGATTTTTTTACAGGTCTCAAAGCTGTCGCTTTAAATTTCAAAATTTACTTGAATGCATGAGTTATTTTAATTGGTATTTTTCATATAAATATGATTTTAGGTATTGTTAGTGGGAATTAAAAAAAATCTATATATTAAAGTAAAAAAATCTATTAGAGTTATCAATAAAAAAAAAGTGGTTTTCACCTATACTCCGTAACCGGGGAAGCCCTGGTATATGCCTTTTTATTATAAAGAAGAGACGTTGTTTGTGTGATTATTTGTTGAGAGTAATCTCAGAAACTACCGAAAAGATTTAAAAAATAATAGTGGGAAAAGATGACCATCTCTCTTAGAACATGTACATGTTCTAAGAGTATATTTAGAGTATATGTTAAGAGTATATTTTGTAAGGTTTTGTGGATAGTTATTTAATTCAAATATGATTAACTGGAATTATATAAAGAAGTTATAATGGATCCTCAAAAGAGCCGGCTGCTTGAATCTAAGAGAGAAGCCAATAGATGTAAAATCATAAATTGTTTTCAAGAGACCATATATTTCCTATTTAACGTTTTTTCTGGTGTTATAGAACTTGTAACTTTTTAACCCCTTGGGGACGAGCGACACGTATACGTGCCGGAAATATGCCTAAGAATCCTCGTTTATCCTCACCAGTAAAATTTTACTGTAAAATTTGCCTTATTTAATCCGAGCATTTTCCCGATTTGAATAAGCACAAACTTCTGTTTTTTAAAACCGGTAGCAAAGTAATAAACATTTCGTAAAAGGCTCCCGTCGCGAAGGGGTTAAGAAATCTTAAGTACTGGGCAGCTCGTAACATTAAAGTGGTGATAATTCTTCGCTATTTGAACTCCTCTTTAAATCTCTTAAAAATCACTTGAATCTGGCTGGGCATATAAGGGTGATCAATTTAAAAGAGTACCCGTTTGTTTTTTGTCTTATCCACATCTATAATATATGTAGCAAGACTTTCAACATCATTACTTATTTAATATGTCTATATTTAAAGTGCGTGTATTCGTTTTTTTTTTTCACTTTCTAAATGCGAAAACTCGTTTTTTAAAAATAAATTCGTGTAAACATCATTAGTAATTTTTAATCGGATTCTGCGCAAATGATTTGAGTGAATCATCTGCTTCTTTCAACGTTTTTATTTTTTAAAGCAAGGCGGAGCCCCTTAACACACGTCAAACCTAATAATGAAAGTGGGAATTCTTTGATGACCGTTTAATTTCAATAGGCCTCTGGCCACTAAGGTCGCCAGACCTCACCCCGTAAGATTTTTTTTAAGGGGTGGGGGGTCATCTCAAAGGTAGGGTTTTTCAGAGAAGTCCTGCAAACATCGATGAATTAAAACAAATCATAACTGAAGAAAACTCGTCAATAACACCAACAATGTTGCGAAGTGTGTCAAAAATCTTGGTTCGAGATGTTCAGTTTGCATTCAAAATGGTGGCGAACATTTTCAACATTTGCTGTAAGGAATGATAATATAAAAAAATTTGAATTAAATTATGTTTATGTTGAATTACAGAAAAAGGGGGAGTGAATTAATTCGTTCAGTTTACCGAAAACCTATCGCGGATTTAAACGTTATACCTTCCGATGCATGCACCCCGATGTCTTATAAATTATCCACCTTCAGGTTCCTAATTAATCGTGTTTTCAGGATTTTTTCCGATATAAATCTGGAGGATGAATTTTAGAAAATTAAACGTATTGCTATTGATAATGGATATCAGGTAAAATTAATTAACAAATTGGTTCATAACTCCTTTGATAAAATGTACACGAATACTTCTAAAAATAAAACTATTAATGAAGTTAATATGAAAAGGGTAGTGGCAAATTATTTCCCGGGTTTCTTTGAATATATAAAAAATCATTTAATATATTTTGGTTTATGTTTGATCGCGAAGCCTCCTCCGAAATTAAAGATGCTTTTAAACACTAAAATTGATCCAGATGACCTCTCAGGAGTTTATATAATTCCATTTATTAGGGAGGGGGGAATCAAAAATCATTATATAGGTATAACCCAACGAAAATTCAAAATCAGATGTAAAGAACATATAGCGGACATAAAATATAATAGAGGTAATACTGCTTTATCCCGGCTGAATCAAATAGAGAACATTAACATACTTTTTAACGAGGGTAGAATAATCTACAGGTCTAATTTTTATTTACAATTATTTATAAGAGAGTCCATTGAAATTTATTTAAGAGGTTCAGGAGTTTGTAAGGAAACATTACCTTTTCGTATCCCGAATTTATGGATTGAATGGTTGGACAACTTACGGAGTCGCGACATAGAGGGAACACGTGCGATCGCGAAAAATGTAGAGCGCGTTATTTGATTACTTGCTTATATTCGATGATTTTTTCCATTTTTCACATGCATTGTATTTGTAATTTTCTGTTATACATTCTGATGACGACTCAGTGAAAGAGTTGAAACATGTCAATATAGATTTTTAATTTACTTTTTAATGTGTTTTTATAACGTCTTTTAAGCAAATAAATATTTTAATATTGTGATATGGTTATTAATGGACGTAATTTTGGCTTATTACTCGTACTTATTTACATTAAATTATGTTTTTCAAAAATAAAGTGATCACAGGATCAACATGGTGCGTCTCCATTTCTGTTTTACCTCACAAATAAAGTTGTAACAGTCCAACAGTGTTGGAAATTGTCTCCCACACTTAAACAATGTTCAAACAATTATACTTCAGTATTAGAATAGTCAGATTTAAGGGTAATAAGAAAAATCAATGGGTACTCTTTTAAATTGATCACCCTGTATACCCGATCCTGAGGGGTCAAGAGAGGTAACGCGTTTGAGCCTCCGGTGAGATGACAAGGTCTCTCTAGAGTAGGCACGGCGAACCTTTTATGGAATGCGTGCCAAAAATTCAGAAACAATTTCTATCAACAATTCGACGTGCCAAATTTTTATGTAAAATAATTGCAGCGCCCGATGTTTCATGTTTATGCAAAACATTAAGTTAGAAAATCAGTTGCTTTCATGCAGTAATAATTAATAGTTAAAAAATATTAAAAATCAAAATGCTATTAATCTGTATAGTAGATTTAACCATTAAATGTGTGAAATTTCTATTCCAAAATAGGATTCATTTATATGGTACGTACTTTAATGAGGAAATAAAATTAGAAATTTTATTTTAATAATTTTTGACTTCTTATTAATGCAACATCTCAGCTGTAATTACCGAAGTTGCATTAAACAATAAAATTATAATGCACTGAAAAGTTTAATACTCTTGTGCGTCTTGTACGATGGAGAATGTTTTATACCTGGTACATATTTTTTTAGTTTTTATAAATATACATAACTTTAAAAGATACAGCCTTTTTAAATTTACATAAAAAGGCAAAGTACATGTCGCAAACGCTGCATAGCATCACAAAAAAAGAAAATTATCTTGATTTGTCAATTCATGCAAAAAGAATTGCACTCCTTGTGATAGTCCAAGTCCGTCCGTATGGAGAAAAAAATTATTAATTAAAACAAAAAAATGAATTTTATCTGTATATTGAATATTAAATTTAATTTTTTCGCGTGCCTGAGGAATTGTCTTACGCTCCAACTTTGGCACGCATGCCATAGGTTCGCTAACCCTGCTCTAGAGAGTAAACTCTGGCCAAAGGCTTGTCAGAAAAACTGCTACGGACCCTGGCGTCCTGATATGTTTAAATTATACCTAAGTGTGCGTGTAATTTTATGAGCTTTTGTTGTAACCCGTGTGCTGATTTTGTACCCTAAATAAATGTATTGCTGTTTGTGCACTCGATATTTTTATTTTAAAATTAAGGGCGGTACAACTTCATGTCGGTACAACAAAGTCGGTCTAAAAAAGTTCGAAATTTAAAAGTGTGAAATGAGCGGAAAATGTTCTAAAACGTTCTGTATTGCAATTAATTTGAAACTGTTAAGACTAGAAACTTAAAACTTGACACGACTGTAAAAAAACGCAAATACTCGCAACAGAACAATTTTTTAAAAATTCGAAATGTAAAAGAGGTAGGAACAAAAAACATTCTCAAGTTCTGATTTCTATGATACTGCTGGACCTAAAAACTTGAAATTTTGCATGGTGGTTACTTTTATAATATAAATGCTGTCTAAGAACGTTTTCGAAAAACATTTTAATTTAAAAAGATGAAATGAGCGAAAATCGTTCTAAAAACATTCTAAATCACGATTTATTTGAATTTGTTAGAGCAAGAAACTTGAAATGTATAATAACACAGATTTCGCTTTCCCTTAAACAACTGAAAGACTTCATGCTATTTAAATGCAACAAAACGGGTTTGCACGCAGCTATTAAATAAATAAAAATATTACTACCGTTCAGCATTTAGCTAGTCATAGCGCACACTTAAAAAAGAGCATTGTATTAAAGAGACGTTGCAAAATTCCGAGTAATAATGAATTCGACAATTTCTGAGAATCATTCGGAGACTTCAAGGAATATTTTATAGAAGCGGGAAGTAGAATTGTCATAAAGCAAGACTGATTGGCTGCATGCATTTCAAAGACTGCTTGTTTTTTTTCTAATTTATTTAGCTATTCTCTTGAAATGAAATATGTAGAATCACATCTTGAAAAAATAAAAGAAAAAGTGAAAGAGGTTGGCGTTCAAAGTAAAAAAAAAAAAAAAAAACTGTAATTTTGCCTATTATTTATTTCAGTAATACTCTATTGATTTTATAGATTCATTTGATTTTTTAATAATAGAGAAACAAAAATTTTTATGTTGCTAATTTTACCTTAAAACTTACAATTACGAGAGTTTACAAATAATTGGGAGTAGATGTATGAGTACTCCTATTATATTACTACCCGCCTCTGTCGATCAGTTTGGTCTCTTTTAGATGTAAGCTAAGCATTACAACATGTTGCTTTTATTCACAATTTAACTGACTTGCTTAATTCTCCGTCAAACAGCAAGATTCTGATAGAGAAATCAAGAACTCTTTGCGATCATGACAGCATTTCGTATATACTTTTTTATTGTTTTGTAGTTAATAAATCTTGACAAAAATCGATTAACTCATTTAGTCATTTGTGCTTTAACTGCGTTTGCATATCAGTTGCAACATGTTCGCTAATGCGGAGATTTTAAAATCTTCCGGAATTGGGTCCTTTGCCAATTGGCGTGATTTAGCTAATACAATTTGGTGCCATGGAGTATTTTTTGTGAAAAACCTTTAATGATATTCACATTTACCTGATGTCAACTGAAGTTATCTCAGAATATATTCATATTTGAATGTAACTCATCTCTAAAACATTATTTTTTTTTATCGATCTTTCTAAAAATGTAACTTTTAGGCAGTCTTATTCGAAAATGTAATTGTGGTTACCTAGTTGCCAACCTCCCGATTTTTTTCATACCAATATTTTTATGCAAAAATACTTGCTTTATGCAAACTCACAACTTACGAAATTGAATAAAGCGAACATTTTTGTAGGATTTTACTGGTATCCAAAAAATCGGGAAGTTGACAACTATGTGGTTAAAAGTGGACGAATTGCATATGAAAAGCGAAACGTAACTGTTGATGACAGTCGCATGACTTATGCTATTGCTATAGAGATTATTATTATTACGAGTCGAATTCGACGAATGAAAATATTTAAAACTAGAAAACAGGAATTCTGATTTTTCAGAATTTAGTGTCGCCCCCGATGAAAAAAAAATATATATGTACATATATATAGTTCAAAACATATTTCAGTTTTAAGACTTAAGCACACGCTTTTATGTTATGTAAAATGACGTCATTCGCATCCGCTTAAGAATTCCACATTTACGATCCACTCTTAAACGTCTACAATAAAGTATGCATGGGGTGTCACTATCGCGAAATGATACACAAATGCAGCAAAAAGATGCCGTCATTAAACAAAATCGACAAGAAATAACGGCTGTCTAATGATTCATAGACCTTCATTTGTTTGTAACATTAATATAGATACTTAAAATTAAATAAATTTTATAATAGCTCGATGTTTTAACAGAAATCATTCGTTTATATTTTTTCAAAATAGCACGCATTTTAATTACATTTTTTTCAGTTTTTATGAGAAAATGGCAACAAAATGATATAATTGCTATTTTTCAAATATTTTCCATTTACTTTCTATAGAAATGGAGTTCTTGAGTTGCCAAAAATAAACAAATGGTGCTAAAAACTGCAAAAAAATTAATATCTCAAAAATAAACGGAGATGCAGTTTTCAAACAAATTGCATTTAAAAGTACCTTTTTTTCCAATACGACGGTATAAAAATTAAAAATGTGCGATGCTTAGAAGTTTAAAAAAAATGGTATAGAGTATTTAATCGCACTGCTTTGTTTTACGACTGGCTTCTGTATGGTAACGTTATTTTTTGTAGACGACACAAAATAAGCTGGGAGAAAGAAATAGCATACCGTACCGGGGGCTAATAACTGATTGACTCAATTTGTAAAAAATAGCAAAAATAATTACAGTAATTAACCAATATTATAGTGGCTAGCCTAACTCTTAAAACAAATATTATTTTTAACTAAAGTTTAATTTCAACATTTCAAATTATTTAAAAATTAAACTTTATTCCTATACGTAATCAGTAACATTCAATTAAGATAATAAAATTACGAAGTTATTAATTGAGGCTTTGATCTTTGGTATTACGTAATGAAATTGAACGAAAATTGAACGCAATTATAATTTTTGTTTTCAACGAAATCTAAAAACTAGAGAACAGGAATTCTGCTTTTTCAGAATTTAGTGTCGCCCCCGGCATTTCCATTACTTCATTTTCTTCTGATGGACAGATGGCTTCTATTATTATGAAACAGCCATTATAAATGAAGCGTTAAGTGAAGATGAAAGGGCAGCCGTAAAAAGTTAGAACTCTGATTTTCTGGTCAGAATGGGGAGGAAAAAATGGCCATAATTTTTTTTAGAGTTCTAACTTTTTACGGCTGCCCTTTCATCTTCACCTAACGCTTAATATATAATGGCTGTTTCATAATAATAGAAGCCACCAGTCCATCAGAAAAAAATAACTCGGTTAAGCAGGCCTCTACTGCAGTACAAAACAAATTTCAAATTTAAGACTTAAAGCACACGTTTTATTTTATGTAAAATGACGTCATTCGCATCCGCTTAAGAATTCCACATTTACGATCTACTCGTAAACATCTACAGTAAAGCATGCATACCTCACTATCACGAAATAATGCACAAATGCAGCAAAAAGATGCCGTCATTCAAGAAAATTGACAAAAAAGGCTATCTAATAATTCATAGATACTTACAATTAAATATAGTTTATAATAGCTCCATTGTTTTAACAGAAATCATTCGTTTATATTTTTTTCAAAATAGCACGTATTTTAATTACATTTTCTTTCGGTTGTTATGAGAAAATGGCAACAAAAATATATAATTACTATTTTACAACTATTTTCCCTTTACTTTCTACAGAAATGCAGTACTTCCGTTGCCAATATTAAACAAATGGCTCTAAAAACTACAAAAAAAATTAATATTTAAAAAATAAATCGAGATACAGTTTTCAAACAAATTGCATTAAAAAGTACTTTTTTTTTCCAATACGACGGTATAAAAATCGAAAATGTGCGATGCTTAGAAGTTTAAAAAATTGCTATAGAGTATTTAATCGTACTGCTTTGTTTTACGGCTGGCTTCTGTAAGGTAACGTTATTTTTTGGAATACACAAAATAAGCTGAGAGAAAGAAATAGCATAATGTACCGGAGGCTAATAACATCTTTTTCACAGTTGCAAAATTTAGATGGATACTTTTCATATTCATGTTCACTATTTTAAAAATATTTTAACGTGCAATAGATTAATAAGTATATTCCCAAACTTGGTATCACGTTTGCCAGTTACAATTTTAAGTGTAAACATTCGCACTCTTTACTTGAAGTTCTAATCTGAGTGCCGGCGAAATCCAGAAACTTATTTTTAGATGCATTCGTAGTAAAATATTTAGTTTTTATCAAAGAAAATACTCATTTCTTTTTTATTATGGCATCATTTTCCCCCACTGAAACCCCTCTGAGATTAGCGCCTAAATCTCTGTATTAGCGAAATGAAAAAAAAAAAAAATTGAAATGTAACAGCTTTATGAGTAAAATGCGTTATTTTAAATCGTGACGTCATTTTCTATTCAGAAGTTTTAAAGAAGTTATTTTTAATTCTAATACGAAAATGGCATCCGTAATGATATGGTATTTCCCATTTAGTCCAGGCAATAGGGAATTTTACCTAGCAAAATTAATGGTACTTCTGGAAATCGGCTTACTTTATGTTTTTTGGGTCGCTGAATCCGAATTTGTAACTTCCCACCAAAATTTCCCCCGGCAACCCCCCCCCCCCCAAATTTTGGTAAAAAGCCCCCCAAAAAAGGTTTTTATTAAAAAAATCAATTTTTTTATTGTTTTAGGGGAAAAGTATCTAGAAATTCAGAAAGTAGACAAAATTTGCAACAAATTAGATGTATGACATTATGACTTAGGATGAAGGGGAAGGGGGGATCTGCCTCGGAACATGCGCACGGTGCTGCGTGGACTAAGTTGCGCAATTCCACTTAACCACGCACACGCTTACATTCGCCCTCCCATCTCCCCTCCGAACTTTTCTTATAAGGTTTACTTTAAGGTTTTTGGGTCGCTGAAACCGAATTTTTAACTTTCCCCCAAAATTTTCCTCCCCGAACCCCACCCCCTCCCCCCGCCAAATAGTTGTTATTAACTTAAATTTCTTATTGTTTTATGGGAAAAGCATTACAAAATTCAGAAACTAGACAAAATTTGAAACAAATAGGATACATGACATTATGACGTAGGATAAATTGGGAGAGAGGGGCCTGCCTTGGAACATTCCCCGCGCGCTTTTCTCAAAAACCAAATTTTTTCAAAAAATCAATTTTTTCGGGAGTTGCCGGGTGAAATTTTGATGGGAAGTTACAAATTCGGATTCAGCGACCCAAAAAACATAAAGTGAGTCAAAATCCAGAGCTAGTTTTAATTTTTACAGGTAAAATCCCCTATTGCCTGGACTTCATAACTTAGTGCACGTAGCGCCGCAGTGCATGTTCAGAGGCAGCCCTCCCCCTCCCTGTTCATCCTACGTCATAATGTCATGTATCCTATTTGTTGCAAATTTTGTCTAGTTTCTGAATTTCGTAATGCTTTTCCCCTAAAACAATAAGAAATTTAAGTTAAAAACAACTATTTGGGGAGGGGTGTTCGGGGGGAAATTTTGGGGGGAAGTTAAAAATTCGGATTCAGCGACCCAAAAAACTTAAAAGTAAACCTTATAGAGAAAGTTCGGAGGGGAGATGGGAGGGCGAATGTAAACGTGTGAGTGATTAAGTGGAATTGCGCAACTTAGTTCACTCAGCACCGCGCGCATGTTCCGAGGCAGATCCCCTTCATCCTAAGTCATAATGTCATATATCTGATTTGTTGCAAATTTTGTCTACTTTATGAATTTCTAGATACTTTTTCCCTAAAACAATAAAAAAATTGATTTTTTAAATAAAAACCTTCTTTTTTTTGGGGGGGGGGGGCATTTTACCAAATTTTGGGGGGGGGGGGGTTGCCGGGGAAAATTTTGGTGGGAAGTTAAAAATTCGGATTCAGCGACCCAAAAAACCTATAGTAAGCCTTTTTCCAGAACTACCATGAATTTTGCTAGGTAGAGCCTCTATACGGTCTCTATTGCCTGGACTAATTGTATCACTTTACTTTTCAACAATGTATTAACCACGGGATCAACTAAAATCACTATTGCCACCAATGTGAAAAAAATTCATAAAGGACTTTTAAAATTAAAATTACAATAAAAAAATTATATTATTTTTAAAAATAGCAAGTGCGAACCCATCTACGAATAAAGTGCTTTCATTTAAACAAAAAGAATTATCAAAATCGGTTCAGTAGAAATCCGGTCCAGATGACTAAAAAAATAGCTATGTCTTTTAAATATATAGATTGTTATTAATCATTAAAAGAAAAAAAAAAGCCTTGATTTCTAAAATTTTCCAAATAAGGGTTTTAAGTTAAATTGGGTTTGTAACAAGATAGATTCGTATATCTATGTCCACAATTGCAAGTTTATATGCCTGTAAATCCACTTTCACAGCACTTGTACTATAAATGTTGAGAAATAGTTTTTCAGCGGACTTTCAAGGGAGGTCATTTTTTTGCCCGCACTAACCGAAATAAACATTTGAATGGTGTAAGATAATCCCTTTCGCTGAATAAATTGAATTGAGTTTCTGACAGAAACTAAAATAAACTAATTTTTCTTTAATTTAATTAATTAAATTAATTTTTTTAAAAATAATTTTAGTTAAAAAGCAAGTTAGTGGCAATCTGTTAGTACAAATAAATAAATAAATAAATTACTGAGTACAAACAACTTAAGCAAAAAAATTGCCAAATAATTTAATTTTACTAAGGGCAGTTAGTTGGAATAAAAATGCGTGAAAAAAATCTTTTAATTTTTAATTTTTTAATATTTTGAATACTTTATTTTCCCCTTTCGAATGGGGAATTTTTTTGCCCGCACTAACCGAAATAAACATTTGAATGGTGTAAGATAATCCCTTTCGCTGAATAAATTGAATTGAGTTTGTGACAGAAACTAAAATAAATTAATTTTTCTTTAATTTAATTAATTAAATTAATTTAAAAAAAATAATTTTAGTTAAAAAGCAAGTTAGTGGCAATTTGTTAGTACAAATAAATAAATAAATAAATTACTGAGTACAAACAACATAAGCAAAAAAATTGCCAAATAATTTAATTTTAGTAAGGGCAGTTAGTTGGAACGAAAATACGTGAAAAAAAATCTTTTTATTTTTAATTTTTTAATATTTTAAATACTTTATTTTCCCCTTTCGAATGGTATATTACTTTTGTTTCTACAATAACGGGAAATTATTATTTTTTTATTAAGTAATTCAGTTTGTTTACATCGTTCATAAACATTACATATATAAACTTTAAACTCAATTTTATCAAAATGTTCTGTTTTGAACTTTTATGTACCTTTTGGTAGAAACTACTACATATTATTGTCTGCAATCTTGCCTAAATATTTTAAATATATCCATGATCTATATGAAGTGAACTTTTGCTACTAACATATGTACAAAATTTTTATTAAAAAGTTTTTCTTTGGACAAAGGCAAGATTTTGTTAGTTTAAAGTGGTTTTTATACCAGATTTTTTAAACCCATAACCACTATTTTGAATCGCTTATAGATTCAATTCTGAAAACATTTTTTAATCTTTTCCATACTTTTTTTTTCAGTATGGATTTACAGTAAGTAATTTTAAAAGTAAATGTATTTTCACATAAACCTTTATATGAAGTCTCTAATCTCAAATGAATAATGAATTTTACTAGAATATGTGGACGGATGTGGTGGTTGGATTATCACCCAGGGCGCTAAAAGTTAAGGAGCGAAAAATAGACAAAATGCTTGATTGAAACTTAGTTGCTTCTTTAAAAGATATCTTATTAAAGATATCATATTACTTCTTTAAAAGATATCATATGTAGAGATGCTGACAAAATTTCGACCGGGAAGCTGTAGCTACAAAAGCCAGTTGCGTGTAAATCCATCACAAACTGGACGGAAAACGAAAAACTGCAAGAATCCAATGTTTTCTTATGAAGGGCTGTGCATATATAACGTTATAATTTTAAGGGGGAGGGGGGGGGTGTCTGGCACATGATATCGTGCGATATCTCTAGAGGGAGGGGGGCTGTATTTTGATATCGTTATCCTTTTTGATCAGACCAAAATTTTCTCTTTTTATTTGTAGCTGCTTATTCTTTAGATAAAAATGGTATGTTACCTTTTTTAATATGTTATCTATTGTTATGAAAATACAAAGTTATTATTAAAATCATTAAATTATTATAAAAAATATTTAATTCCAAGATATGGAACACCCCAACTCTTAGCATTCCTACTCTTCTGTAATATGTGTATGCATATATAATCCGTTGTTCGAGAAACCAAGTGCGTGGCATGTTTGAAATGATACTTGTTGTGTTTACTAGTAAATAAAAGATAAATAATTGTTTTGTTGTTAAGAAGTTCTTTTTCCAACTCGCCACCTACCACCCGTGCGGGATGTATTACCTAACAAAGAGCTATTTTTAAATATTTTTAAATAGTAACTATTTCTTTTAAGTGTTATTTAAAAAAAGTTAGTTTTATATATAAAGTGCTATTTTATTTTCTTCTCTTCATTTAAATCAATAACGTATGCGAAAAAATAAATGTAAAACCATATCAGTATATCACTCTAAACAAAATAGTAATAAAAAAAAGTCAAAAAGAACTTTTTGGCATTGATAACGATATCATTACAGGGGGGGGGGGGTTCAAGAGACGATAACGTATGATATCGTAAGGGGGGGAGGGGGTCCAAAATTACTAAAAAGTTGATAATGTTATATATGCATAGCCCCTGAATATAGAAAATATTAAAAGGGGAGTAGCATTTGGAATTACATGTTTATATGTTAATTACCTACAAGATTCTATAAATGAGTGAAACAAAGAATACTGCACATCATTTTTTTTTTTTTTTTACATAAATATTAGACCGATATGAAGAAGAAAAATCTTAGCACCGGGGCTCTTTCCTTCTCGATCTTTAGGCTTCAGCAGCCTAATAGATAATCCGTCTCTGGGTACATTAACTTAACATGGAAGGTATAGGGCCTTCCAACTCCTCAGAAATCTCACTTTTTTCTTTGCTTTACTTGAAAGAAATGAACTTTTAACCACCTCATTTTCTAGTTTGCGACACTCTTGAAAATCTGGTTTGTTATATTAAAATTCGATTGGTATTATCTGCGAACAGACATTATCGGTTTTTGCACCTCTCACGTTTTTGGTGTAAGAAAGTTTTCTTTCTCCTCATTATCGTCACTGACAATTTCTTAATCTGTCAATAACCAGAATTACATAAAAATTATTTTCGAAAAAATAATGTGCAAAAACAGTTTCTATTCTGCTCGGTCAGTTTGCGAAAGCGTTATCCGCAATATCTGATGAGTAGTGCCCTTTACGGGATGTTTTTAACACTAATTTAAAATAGGAAAGGATGGGAAAACAAAATTTTCTCATTAACCGAAGATATGTCATTAACCGGCAGGCGCTTTTTAACAAGAATCCACTCTATATTTATCATATGCTTAGTCAACATTAAAAGAAAACTAGAACAATAATCACGCGTTCAGCATAGATTATGAAACACTCTCCAACACATTCAGAATACTGTAACAAAACGTTACAGTTTATTAAGGTGTCAAATGTTTAAATAAACAACTTACAAAATACATAACGCATTTGAAAACTCCATTTCTGATGTTACCATCAATAGTCGGAAAATTTTTTGATTTTTTTTTTCTGCAGTCCTGTATATGAGGCATTCTCACATGATTTTGACTTTTAAGTCCCAGAATAATAAATTTTATTTTATTACATATCCATGGTTTTTTTAATTTCTTATACTGAAAAACATCACTGCATGACTGTATAACAATATTAGCGAGATAAGTTTTGGACGATGTTGGGGGTCCAAATATACCACGATATTTCTTACCGTCCCGTGTCTCTGATGCTGATTTTTAAGTTTGATTTTTAAGTCTGTATAAAATTATTTCAATAAAAGTAATTCGATGTAATTTTTTTCCGAAACTGGGACAATTTTGTTATATAAATATGTACCAAAAAATTAACCTGCACACATTTTTACGGTTGTTATTATTTTTTAAACTCTGTCCCAGGGTTTTAAATTCGTTACCGTTCCTCTTTCTAAAATTATACAGAATATCACTTCAGATGCAGCCACAGAATTTTTTTCAAGTTTTTCCTCAAGCAGAAGTATGCTAGGAAAATAATGGCTAAAATTCTTTGACAGGAAATTTACTGCGCAATTTAAATCAGCATTTAAACACCAATTTCAAACTTCGTGGCTTTATTGGTAGTCTTACAAGGTTCGTTCCCAAGGTTTATTCCTGCACTTTTCGAGGTAAATTAATTTTTTTTTTATTTAATCCAATGTAAATAACTGTTTCTAAAAATCAATGAACATTGTGACTATCACTTAGTCTTAACATGATTTGCCTAAAAATGGGTGGTAATTTTCCTTACCGTCCCTTTTTTCTTTCCCTCCTCCCCCCCTTTTTTTCCCTTACAGTCCCTTCTTTAACAATCCTTTAAGACAATTTTATACCAAAATTTTGTACTAAAAATACTATATTGTTGAATGTTCTGTGGGGACTATGCAAATTCATTATAAATAAAAATTTAGAAGAAAATAAAAATTTAGAGAGATAAAGCGGTAAGGAAAATTAAACTCGCAAGTTTAACTTAAACCTCAGTTAAATAAAAAAATCGTCGCTGCTGACCATTTTTACTTTATTTTGAATCATTAAGGCATTCGTCTGTAAGTTTAAAATGTTATTTTATTAAGTTTTATTTCACCAGATTTTTATTCCCTAACCCTCTGAGTGGTTTTGACGTATTTTCCGTTTCTCAAAAACAACTTTAATATGCTGTAGACAAAAATATTTTAAACAGAATTGTATTTTAAGATGTATATCAAATAAAGCAGCATGAAGTGTATTTTAGAAACAAACAGGGAAAGAAAATTTTAATTAAGATATTTTTATAAGCATTTTTATGAAAATGCAGGAAAGCCCTCAAGACGCTAGGAGGGTTAAAGTTAAAATTTTGTGAGAATACCTCATATGATGTTTAGATTTGAAAGTATACCCCATAGTATGCTAAAAGTCAGTTCAGTAAAACAATTTGCACAGTTAAAAATTTCCCTTTAACAATTTCCGTGAATAAACTGAAATGTACTTGAGAACTTTTGCGCGGCGGCAGCCCTGTATATGGTCTATAGAATTTATACGCACAAATAATAATAATAATAAAAGTTATATTTCAAAACGCGTATCACAAATTAAAACGCACTTCCAGCAATTATTGTTCACAGGCTTCAATAGTTCAATTATTGTCCAATTTCTTCGGCAGCCAAATTCTTTTATGTGTCCCTGCAAATGAATGAAAAGTTCTATTCACAGCATATTCAACAGTAACTTCCGTGGCATACTCCTCAGTGATGTATATAAAATTCAATATGTTTAAAATAGTGTGATATCATTAAAATACGCCGCAAACGATTTTTCTCCACAAACCATAATGTAACGGTGTGAGCTTTGAGTGAATTCTTTTGAGTGTCCCTATGAATGAATTGTAAATGCCACATACTTCCTATTTAGTACAGAACATGTCATAGTGATACCCAATAACATATGTGAATTTAATAGCAATCTGACTATATTTACGCGAGTTAGAGCACGGACAGACGGCACACAGACAGATTGTCAGACCGATTGACAGGCAGAAAAACAAACGGAATTCATAAACCCCTTTAACCCTTAAACGCCGGGTGTTGCTTTTCGGCAACATACCCAATTTAGGCTCTAAAATACTATTAGAATAGTATTGAAGCTATAACGCCTAATGTTGCCAATAAAATACATTCTGAAAATATTATTAAATCGATTTTCAACATGTCGCTGGCAACACTTGTGCTGTTTAAGAATAAAGATATAGATTTATTTTTTCAATTGTTGCTACTTGTTCTTTTTGTTTTGTTTGGAAGCTTGCGAAATACCCTATTTTGTTCCACAGTGAGCAAGTAAAATTTATTTTTTATTATAGTTCCTAAAATTCTTGTGTGTTTAATATTATAGAATTTTATCAAGGAAAATTATTTTTCCAATTAAAGACCAGTATTGCCGATTAGTAACAAACTGTTTTTTAGCCGTAAACCATACTTAAAACAAAATATGATTTTTTAAAGTATTTTTCCCATGATTTATTTAAAAAATGAAAGCCGAAAAACATTATTACAATGATTTTTGAAAAATCAGGCATTTAAGGGTTAAAATTTATTGGAAAGTGTTAAAAAAAAAACCTGATATCTAAAATTTTCTAAATAAGGTTTTTAAGTTAAAATGGGTTGCAACAAGATTGGTGCGTATGTCTTCAGTCGTTATTTATGTTTGCAATTACAAGCTTATATGCCTGTAAATCTACTTTCACAGCACTGATAGTATAGATGCTGAAAAATACTTTTAAATATTTCACAACACTAAATATGAATATTATTTTGTAAGGAATCTATATTTGGTACCTAATTTAAAATCACATATGCTCTAGTATTTGATGAACATTTATATTCTTTTAGAAAACAATACATCAACAAGTAAATAAAATAAAAATAAATAAAAATAAATTAAACTGATAAATAACAAAAAGGAAATGGAGAAAAATCAATATACCATTATCATTTATTGATTGTATATTATTTAAAGTTAGGTACACTTTTTTGAGAAAAATCTTACAAGGAAAACAAGAAAATATTTGCCTATCTATCTACCTATCTATTTTATAAAGCAAATGTATCCTTCTATATATATAAAAAAGTTTTGATTTGGAAATGGACCAATGATAATCTGCGTAGATATTCCGGGTAGATCCACATCCAATTTGAAGGCTTAAGCATGGCCTTTCATCGTTAATATTAAAAAAACTGTTGCATACAAAAATATGAAAATCGGTGGTATTATAGAGAAATGTTTGATAAACACGCTGATGCAGACAGTTTTCAAATCGAAGAATTATTTTAAGAGATATTTAATGCTAAAGTTAGACAAAATCGTTCCATTAAAAAAGTTTTATTGGAGCAAAATCTGTACACGAGAATTTAATCATTTTTAGATCATTTTATACGTTATAAGTTCCCGGTGTGCAGATTGTATTTACTTTTCTTATTTGACTCATTTTCTGAGGTTTTATTTTAATTTTAAATTCAAATTTTTAGCATTTCGAGAGATATTTTTTACAAATTTTAGAAAATGTTATTAATTTAAACTGTTGCCAGTTGTATAAACAGCGCAAACAATGTTTACTTCAAATTAAAAATTTATTCTACACGTGACTATTATAAACAGAAAATATAAAAAGCAGGAATTCATTGAAAATTACGTCATAAAAACTATAATTACACGTGAATTTTAAAAGAGACAGAATATTGTAAAATAATAAATTCATAAACATGCGTTAGAAGTCTTAAATAGGAGAATTTACGTCACATTTACTTCACATTACGCTTATTATATAAAATGAACAAAAAATAATATTGCAAAACAGTTTAAATTTAAAAATTGCTCGAGACATTTATTTGATATTTTAAGATGATCATAATATTTCATTTCTAAAAAAAGTATTTTTACGTGAATATTAAAAAGAAAAAGAAAAGTTTGGTGAAAATTACGTCAGATTATAATTCTCAGATTCAAATTATAATTCAATCTTCCGAAATCTTTTTAAAGCCGATCAAATTAGCATGCTGTTAGAGTCTGCGGTGTCTGAACGGGGGTTGACGAGCGTAGCTCGTAGGGGGCAGAGCCCCTAGTTTCTATTACAAAGCAAAAACATGTACGTGAGTGAGTAACGCTTACGTCATATTGACCGGCGGTGGCAACGATCTGGGAAAATAAATTTCTTTTTTTATCGCAACATTATTAACTTTTAAACATAGTGCAGTTTGAATTTTTACACTATGGAATAGAAAAAAAAATAATAATAACCTGCCGGCTCGGCCTACAGGTGCAGGTAGATTTCGAAGTTAGGTACAAATTTCAACAACAAAAACTAAATCATGATTAGAGATAAACCCACTTTAACAATTTTATCTGGCCGCTTTTGACGAGTTTTTAATTTTATTTTTATGTAAGAGCTGGTTTTATCAGAATCATGTTAAGCCGGTATTTAAAAAAATACCGGCTTAACATGATTCTGAATGACATGAACATGAATATTTTCCATGTTCAAAAACTCGAAATTTACTGACACATTTTTCGATTCATTTTTGAAAGAAAAAACATGAAACCTGCTGGCGTGATTTTTAAAGAGATTTATAAGCGACCTGTTTCTTTTATTTTTCGTTCAATTAATTAGAACTTGATTTATAAACAATTATTTTCTCAGTAGGATCATATTTTTCGTTTCCAACACAATCGCTTCGTAAAATTCGGTTCAAAATGTCCACTTTGACATTATTTTCGGAAATATATTCTGTCTCTATCAAAAAAAAAGACCATTACGATACATTATATAAACTGTATTGCCATTAATGACCGGCAACTTTCAATTTTAGACATTTTGTCGAATATTTAGAAATATACTTGACAGATTCTTCTGGAATTTCAGGATTGAAAAGAACAGGTATGACCTCATATTTAGCAATGTCGATTTGATAAGGGGGGAAATTAGGGGGCCAACAAAAAATCAAAGAAAAAAAATAATTTTTGGGATCACCCTGTAAAATAAAATGCACGAAATGATCTACCGCTACCGAATATAAATAAACACACATTGTGCAATATGGGTATTATTTTGTGTAAGAATAGCATGTATATTAATAAGGATATAGCGATTTATTTAAAAAAATTAAAAAATTCTTGCATGTTTTTTGCTTATAACATGCAGGGTTTTCAACCAAATTTAACGCCGGTTTCAGAAAAATTGACAAAATATAGTAGGAACAATATAGTGTAATTGGAATATAAATATATTAAATATTTTAGGAAATATGAGCAGTTGCATGAAATAATTTTTATCTGCACATGCGCGAGCGATAACAAGGATCATTTTACATAATTTAATAGTCAACTCTATGGAGCAACTTATTAAAAAAATCTAGTCAAATATCGTAATAATTCAGAAAGGTATCGGCGTTAAAGTGAGCAAATTTTTAGTTGTTCTCAAAAAGCAGCTGAATGATAAGGGATTTTACACAAATTGTCATTTTTTATTAACTGACTTTCAGAAAAAAAGGTTAGTATTTAGTGAGTATCAACGAGTAGATTTGGAAAAAATGCTTCGATTTTGATACTTCTTTTGATCATGGTATAGACTCGTTCTGGTGGTTATCCAAGAAGAACTAAAGCATCAATAAAAAACTAAAATTAAAAATTAAAAATGACAATTTGTGGAAAATCCCTTATCATTCAGCTACTTTTAGAGAACTACTAAAAATTTGCTCATTCTAACGCCGATATCTTTCTGAATTTTTACGATATTTGACTAGATTTTTTTTAATACGTTGCTCCATAGAGTTGACTATTAAATTATGTAAAATGATCCTTGTTATCGTTCGCGCATGCGCAAATAAAAATTATTTCATACAACTGCTCATATTTCCTAAAATATTTAATATATTTATATTCCAATTGCACTATATTGTTTCTACTATATTTTGTCAATTTTTCTGAAACCGGAGTTAAATTTGGTTGAAAACCCTGCATGTTATAAACAAAAAACATTCACGAATTTTTTAATTTTTTCAAATAAATCGCTATATCCCTATTAATATACATGCTATTCTTACACAAAAGAATACACATATTGCACAATGCCTGTTTATTTATATTCGGTAGCGATAGATCATTTCGTGCATTTTATTTTACAGGGTGATCCCAAGTATTATTTTTTGTTGGCCCCCTAATTGCCCCCTTATCAAATCGACATTGCTAAATATGAGGTCATACCTGTTCTTTTCAATCCTGAAATTCCAGAAGAATCTGTCAAGTATATTTCTAAATATTCGACAAAATGTCTAAAATTGAAAGTTGCCGGTCATTAATGGCAATATAGTGTAGTTTCTTAATAAAAGAACCTACCAATTGGATGCGTTTGAGAGCAAAAATGCATTTAAAAATGAGTCACAAAATAAGCAGTTTGGATTTGAGTACACACTTAATACGATGATTTTTTTCTCAACCGCTATGTATTTTTAATTTGTTTTTGCTGTAAGAATCGGTCCTATCAAAAACTTGTCAATATAACAGCTGTATATAATATTAAGAAGATATATAATAAAATCATGCGGATTTTATGTCTTGTGAATTGGCGAAGTTAGGGATTTTTTTCTTCTTCAACCCCCTCTTTTTGTTTTCGTTTTTAATTTTCTTTGCGGTACGAATTGGTCCTACTAAAAACTTGTCAGTATAATAGTTGTAGATAATATTAAGAAGATTTATAATAAATTTAATTGGATTTGATATCTTAAGAATTAACGAAGTTATGAATTTTTTTCTCCCCAAAACCCTATTTTTTTCGTCCCTTGAGCCCATTTTTTATTTTATCAAAAATCTGTCGCACATAAATTTTGGCCCAAATTTTTCTTTTTTATAAATTAGAAATAATAATCACGTTAAACTGATTCGATATGTATTATAATTAAGAAGTTATGGAGTTTTTTCGGTTTTCACAAAACCCCTTCCTATTTTTACCCCCTTGGTCCGATTTTGCCCATTAACGAACTTGACCGAGATTTTACGGCCCTTGATTTTATGTATGAGTTTGGAAGAGATTTTTGAAGAATTATGGAAGTTATCGTATCCATAAAAAAGTGATATAAATAGATAGATAGATAGATAAAATTTTTTACTGAGGGTGGTTTTGGGTTCTAGGCGTCATGATCGGTGCAGATGTGCAAAAAAATTTCAGAAATTCCAACATAGAGGAGATTGCAATAGGTAGTATTTCATACGAAATCTACCTAAAAGATGTGTACTTTCAAATGCAATTTATTTCAAAACTTTATCTCAATTTGCTGTTTTCATGATTAAAAAAAAAAAAAATTCTAGCACGATTTTTTTATAAAACTCAACCGATTAAATTACCCTGATTGTAGACTTTTAACACGTTTCGACTTGAAACAATCCAAATACTATATATATTTGGAAATTAATTTTAGAAAAAACATGACTTGCAACCTATGGTTTTTGGCAAATTTTTCGCCATATTTAATTTTCTTTAACGTCATGTTCGTGTTTGAATATTTCGGGTTCGGGTCGGTTTCGGGTTGAAGTGGGTCAGGTTCGAGTCGGATTTCAGGTTGTCGAATTTTTTTTATCAGGTTCGTGTTGACTTTAAGCAGAATTTTCGAGTTAGGGTTGTGTTAAATGCGACTCGTGCAGAACTCTACTCCGGCAAGCAATATACGACATGTGAATATGAATTATATGAACTTTTTAAAAGTAAAATTCAGAAAACGTACTTATTTATTAAAGGTGAAGGCAAAAGCTGCATCGTGCAGTTTTTACATTTATATTTTTCTTCTGAGTTTTTACAAAAAATGTCATTAATCCGACCCTTTAAACTTAGAAAGAATAACTCTTTTGGAATGTAGTTTTGAGACAGCTTGTAAGAACAAAAAATTAAAAAAGGTTTGCGTAAATGCTGTTAATTATTTTTTCATTGTATCATTTCATCATTTCATCTACGTAAGCATGAGGTAAAGGTAAAATTGACAAATTCACATGTTCTAAGCCAATCGAAAAAAACTTTCTCTCTCTATAAATATCTATATTTTTCTTTTTGTAGAAAGAGTAAAATAGTTTCCCATAATGATGCTTTCTACATTTAGCATGTTCTTTAAACTTTTAAAATGTGTACTTCCTCAAGTGTCATTTCTCATACATGAAACGCTACTTCTATGCATTGAAAATGTCATTTGTAAAGTAAAAAAAAATCTTTGGAATGATAACCTTGAAAGAGAAAAACCGTAGGCGAAATGGAATGAAAAAAACAAAACTGCAAAGAAATGCGGGAACGATGACTAATTACGAATATAATGACAACTTTGAATTTTGCGATTCCATACGCTTGTGCATTTTTCGTTCTCGTAGTTAAATTTTTTTTTCTTTTATTTACATCATATTTGACCTTAGAATAATCACGTATTCATTATATCATCCTCAATTCCAGATAAATGCATTTAGAAGTGAAGAAGAATACAGAAAGCATAGTTATAAAAACAACCATCATTATCATGCAAGGAAATTTAATTGTGTAGTTAATTTTTCTTCGAAACAGTTTTCATAAAATTTGTATAAGATGCATTTTATTATTAAACCTATACTTTAAAAAATAACATGCAAGCTAATGCAAAATATATATGTTTAAAAATGAAATGCAATGCATTTATAAACATTTATTACAATTAAAAAACATGTATAATAGTACAGGTATTGCTATACACCTCAATATGAACAACGGTGTTGGTGCTGACTCTGGCACCTTTGAAGAACAAAATTTGGAGGCATCAGTTTGTCTTCGCTACTCACGGCCCCCCAGAATCATCAGTGAGTCTGGAATGTTTCTTTGCATGGCGGTCGGAACCTCTTCGAGGATTTTACACAGCTAGCGATCTTTTCGCGGTTATCTTTCTGGACCTGGACAAAAATTGTCTCATCTGAGGAAAACGGAAGCATTCCTGGCTAATCTTCGTGTTTGAGCTTGTTAAAGAGACCTTTGGCTTTGGTCAGGTGGTTATCCCTGGCTCTCTCGGACAAGAACTGTCCTCTCCTCATCACGCATGACCTCTAACGAAGATATTCACAAATCGCACATCGGATTGTGGCCTTATTAAAGTGCAGCTCCCTAGCGAATGCCCTCATCAACTTCCTATGATTTTCATTCACACGAATGACAAATTCCGGTGTCTTGATAATGCCAGATCGTCGACAAAGTCGTTTCGTGTATGAAACTCTTGCCACATGAGCCCAGTTATTTTCTTACTTTAACGACGAATGACCCGGTGAGTTTCAAGAATGCAGCAGTCTCTAAATCGGAGTGTCCTTCAGCCAACAAGACAATGACAGCATGCCTCTTCATTTCCTCAGTCAGTTTAGGCTCTATCCTGTTCACATGTAACACAAAAGGATCTGTAACCATGATGTGATGGTATTTCACCTATAATGTGTGTTCTCAAATACCTGTCACACCCTGTATATACACACAGAATCTTTCAATACAAAGTCTGATCAATCTATAACTTTTTTCATTGTGCAGAAGTCAGCTAAAACATCAGCCACTATTAATAAGAGCAGGGTAATATAGATGGTCCTCAGAGGGCATACCTGCACTAACTATACACATACATACGGCAAAAAAATTATTGGTACACTTCACTTTTTTAAATTATAATAAAATCTAATAAAAGATTTAAGCAAACAACAATGTGCTGGAACGCTCTGTGCACACTGATCAGTTAGGAATAAAATTACAGAAATGAGTATTTAAATCCAGCATACAAAGGAGATTGGGAATTAAGAATCTGTAGACATATATGCCGCGATAATTTCGTATAGTGAGTGCACCATTACTCTGGGTTCTTGTGTGCAATTCAGATTGATATAAATTGTTGCATCAATTAAAATTACGTAAATTGAGTTTGTTCGCGCTGTGTGATTTCGATGCACAAGAACCTTATGAATTATACAGAGATTGTAGGTGACCCGAAGAGATCATTATTTATTTCTAAGGTGGCCCTAATTTATAACCTACTCTGTAAAAGAATCAGTAATTCCCAAAATAACAATTAGATAATTAAATGCAAGACATAAATTGAAGAAAATAAATTTTAGTTTAAACAAAGATTTATTTACATGCACATTTATATATATATATTACAAGAATTCAAAATTTAAAGAGTTTTAAGTATTTCATATTAAATGAAAATCCTGAGATTACATGATTAAAATTAAATATAAAACTTGAATATATAATACTTGAGTAACTACAAAAGTGATTTACTGCCATTCTCACTCTTTCACTAAAATGCGTAATCGCAGTGTTATTTCACACAATGGAACCATTAAGAAAATATTTTGTACCTCATTGAAGCTTGGTCTCTATCGTCCATTCTGATATTTGAAACATACCAGCAGCGTTCAGTCATCAGTCATGAATAAGCCTCTTTTACAGCATCATTCCATGATTTCTAGGATGATTTCACAATGGGATTGTTTGCCATGGTCCAGGACTCAAGGAGTTAAAGAAACTTTAAAATCATTCTCCTCTGGAAGCGTGATGACAGAATTGTAAAAAAAAAAATGCATCTCCTTTTTAAGATGCTGTTCATTCATCTCTGAATATCTGACTCCTCTTCATTCAGGCAGGGAAGAGAGAGAGAGAAAAAAAAAATATTTTATGAAAGAGTAAAGGGGGAGAAAGTCCTGTGTTTCTTGACCAATAGGGATATCCTCCCTCTTTTTCTATTGGGCGTGTGTTCAACATATAGTTATAAGGTACACATAATTTTGTCAAAATTTGCATAGTCACTCCTTCTGTTATCTTCCTTAAGGTTTGAGTTCAAGTAAAAGGGATATAGTTTTTTTTTTGTTAAAGTCACTGTAAAATTTTGATCATTTTATGTGTTGGAACAATCCAATTTATGCTTTATTAAGCCATATATGTTTCTAAAGGTGAAACTGTGCTAAAATAGTCCACCATCTCACCCATCCACAAAAAAAAAAAAAAAAAAAAAAAAAAAAAAAATGAATGTAATTCATTTTGAAATCAAAAGTAACTACAAGAGTCCTGCAGACATAACTAAATGTTCATAACCTTGCAAGCGTTGAAAGTAACCATTATGTTGAAAGTTCTAGTGATAAAACAGACAGTCTCTGTTATAATTTCTATGTGAATATGTTGATAGCTTTTACACAGGTGATATCATGTCTGAAGTTGAATACACATTAATAATAGTTCCATAATGACATGTTGATAGCTAATTCACAGGTGACATCATGTCTGAAGTTGAATACACATTGATAACAGTTTCATAATGACATGTTGTTAGCTTAATCACAGGTGACATCATGTCTGAAGTAGGGTACATATTAATAACAGTTCCATAATGTTGAGTATATAGAATTTTTTTTTTTTTTTTTTTTTTTTTTTTGAGAGACCAAAAGAAATGAAATATTTAATTAGAGTAAATTACCAAAAAGAAAGAAAAACAAACCTACGCAAATAATGTAATTGACATTTGGTTTCACATGCTAATCATTTTGGGATCTTACATAAAATGACAAAGTATACATATAAGTCATATAAAATACTTTAAAATTGTTATCAATATATAAAACAAAAGTTGCAAGTTGTAGCATATGTAGAAGCATATGTAGAAAATGTAAAGAGAGAAAATGAAATTGTGAAAGAGAAGTAGACTATTCAGGGACGTAGCTACAGGGGGGGTGTGGGGGGGCGCGACACCCCCCCACTTCGGTAAACTCATATACATTCGGTAATTTCACTTTCGTTCAAAAGCTGCATCATTTGGCTCCGATTTTTTTCTTTTTTTTTTTAAGAATATTTAAAAACATATTACAAAATTTATTACAAAACAGAAAACAATTTCAAAGCATATTTAAAATTATTAAATATTTACTAATTAGAAACTTCCTTTCTCTTTGCATTATGTCATTTTTTCGTTAAAATTCATTTTGCTGGACTCTGAAAGCTATGGGGGGGGGGGGGGGTATATTTCGCTGTTTTTTCGGGGGACAGGATGTCGCCAGAAGTTTACTGTTGTATTGTCTCAAAAAATAAGAGAAAACCGGGAATTATTTCTTATCAAAGAAAATTAAAACGGTGTAATAAAATTACATCAGATGTACCGAATAGTGATTTTGACCGAATACCAAATATTCGGCCTACAAGCTAACCGAATACCGAATATTCGGCTAGCCGAGTAGTAACTATTCGGCCAGATACCAAATATCCGGCTGGTCGAATATTTTAAAATTCTATTAATTAAAAAAGTTTCGTTTTTCATAGCTTCTTCTGATGAATTAAACCAAGTGAATATTTTTTTTTTTTTTTTTTTTTTTAATTCTGAAACAAACAACTTCGCAAAAATAACTTGCCTACCAGATATTCGGCCTACAGGTGAACCGTATACCGAATATTTGGATAGCCGAATTAACTGTTAGGCCGAATTCCGAATATTCGTCCAGCCGAGTAGTAACTATTCGGCTAAATACCAAGTATTCGGCTGGTTGAATACTTTTATATTTCAAAGATTAAAGGCATTAAAATGTTAAATTTTAAAATAATTTTACATAATATTTAATGCAGAAACTTGCATATTGCTAAACAAGAATTTTTTACAAGTAAACTTTATACATGAAAAAAATCTGCTTTGAGGTATTTAAGAATAGAATTTTAAAATTTTATTAATTAAAAAGTTTGATATATCATAGCTTCTTCTGATGAATTAAACCAAGTGAATAATTTTTTTTTTATTTCTAAAACAGACAACTCAGCAAAAATAACTTTTCTACTGTCTTTGATTTAGCAAGGAAGTTTTTAAATGCATCTTAGATCAGTGTTTCGAATGGGCAATTATTTTTAGAGATTGTAAACATACACATTGTTCCTAAAAAATTGTAACAAACTTTCAACAGAGATAATGTGGTCAAGACAAAACAATTTTGAACAAGAAACAACACCTCACTCCGTTTATTCCATCAAAATTACAATATATTCAGTCAAAAATTCTGGGTGTGCAACTACAAGCCGAAACTGAATTTTCATTCACAACTTTATCAGTAAATGAAGATATTTTTGCAAGATTTGTTTCATATTAATTTAGTTTGTATTAAATGTGACGATATCATTGAAAATGACTGAATTTTGGCCAGTGACACAGTATAAATACTATAAATTGCATTCTGAATAAAGGTATGTCTACTATACCTCATAGTTGTTTGAACACGAAAAGTGGCAATTTCCAGCACTTCTCATCATATTATATTTCACAGAAATCAAAGCAAGTTTGTTAAAAATATAGCTATGATATCTTCGTTAGGGTTAGCAAATGATAATCCAAGTTTGACTTCGAATGAGATGAAATACACTTTATTTATAACTGAATAAGTGGATTGTGATTATGGTTTTCTGAGCAAAAATTGGCTTTCTTGATGTGTATTATCAACGCTGAAAGTTTTTCTGTTTTGATTAGAAGTGTTAGAACTTTTTTGTGAAAAAGCAAGAAACATATTATTTACTAGAAAAGGTTCAGGAACTTGCCTTTTTACATTGTTAATTCCTATGAAAATCCCCATTAATGGTTAATTTTCTTAAGTAATACTTTACAAAAAGCAAATAACGTAAAAACATTCTCTTTTACTTAAATATGATTCTGTTTCTAATTATTATGAAAATCTTTATAAGTTGACAGTTAAAAGTAGAAATTGTGTAAGATTTTTAAAAATGTTTTAAAAGTTTTTTTAAGCATTCGGTTTGGCCAAATATCTTGATATTCAGCCTAACCGAATATTCGGTAACATGGCCGAAAAGGCGGAATACAGAATAGATTCCGAATATTCGGTACATCCCTATTAGCTACTATATATAATGGTATATTGTATATTCGAAAAATTAAAAGTTTCTTGAAAAAATTATTTTAAAAAAAATGCAGGAAAAAAATCCTTAAGAGTGTGTTCAAATCAAAAGAGCTACTTTCTGAGACATTTCTGAATTTTTTTTTGTTCGGAAATTGGCAGGTGTTGTTATTCAGAAATTATATAGACGAAAGACGTTTTCCATTTTTTGGTAAACGCAAAAGATTTTCCAGAAAATATTGTCAAAGTTGGAGTTTTGAACCGAATTCCAGACACGGCAGCTCGAGAAAGGCAAAAAACTTGTCGTCATGTGACCACAATCGCTTATAACGCGATAAGTAATTTTATCAAAAAATGTAAAACTAGTTTCCTTTGTATTCCGCTTCAGTCAGGCCTGCCAATATGCTTAAAAATGAGACACAAAATGTGTCGGAAAATTTTGCGTTGTTCAGTAGGAAGCTCGAGAACCACTTTAAAGAAAAATAATAATAAGATAGAGAACTACAAAATATTGGATTTTTTCCTTTGTAACCTATAAACCGACGATACGTTTTAAGATCTGGATCTGTTCTTGTCACGGGATAGTGAGTGGAGGGTATACGGAGATATACGCCGTATACCCTCTCTCTGGATTTTTTAAAGAAGCTCCGCACACCCTCTGCTTCTCAAATAAAGCATTAGCGTATGCTGTATCCATGAATGTTCATGATTTTAGAGTATACTCTTTGTTTTTTTACGACTGCAACACTGGTTCTTGTCATTCAGTTCGAAAAGATATTTTTTATTTATGTTTTTGAACTTGTTTTAAAGTCATCAGTTGTATTGATATATAAAGACAAGTGCATTGATGATAAGCATTAATCTTTCTTCTAATTGGCGTTTTGAGACATACATTTACTTTCTGCTGCAAAAACTGAAAGCAATTTTTTTCTTTGTTTTCTGAAATGAAGAGATTTTAAATTAATTAAAAAAAATCCTTTGTTTAGAATCAGGTTCATTCATGTAACAGAATCAACGCTACAGCTCACAAAAAAATGCAAGCAAAGTAATTTTGCAGAAAATAAAATAATTTTCCACACTGTCTACCCTCTTTCCTTAAAAAAATCTTTTTGTGTTCAAAGCTCTTTTTTTTATTATTGCAAATTAAAATAACAATATTTAATTTTTTTATACTTATGCTCAGTTGCTCTACATGATATTTGACTATTTCAATTCTGATAACTTTCTATATTACGAGTTCCAGCTTGAAAATTCAACAGAAAAAATATCCTACAAATAAAGTTCAGCTTTGATTTGCCACATTTTGTGGTTTTTAAAAACTATTTGAAGCTGTTCTGAAATCGTAACTTGCATCTTTTTTTACACTTTCGTAAAGAAATTTTCATTTTTAAATGCACGAAATTTGCAGATGGTGCCAAAGTTGACGTTTGGAACAATTTTTTTTTTAAACGTGACAATCGGCAAAATATCATTATGAGGTAGCAATTGGTTATAACTTAATATGTAATACATTTATCAGAAAATTTAAAAATGCTATTTGATTTCAAAGCACTTCATGCCTAATACCTGCTGATTATATGCTTCTGGATTTAAAAAAAATGTCTACTTAAATGAGTTAGTAATAAATAATTTTGGCAAAATATAAATTAGGCCTGAGCAGGCCTAATTAATGTTTTCTGTACCGAGCCGGGACTGGTTTCATTCTTCCAAGTCTTCACGGGCCAAAATTTTCAGTCCCGGTTTTCACCCAACCCGTATGAAAGTCATTGTCTCAGCGTGGCCTGGCAGCAAAATACAGCTAAATTAAAATATAGTAATACGTGTGAAAAAGAACCTGCCTATGACGGAATCCTGTTTTTAACCCCCTCACTGACAAGCCCGTGTTAATACGTTCACTAAGCTCCATGTTTCACTGCAATACAAGCAATATTTAAAGTAATATAATTCTATTGATTTAATGTATTTTTAATACATTGAACAATGATTAATACTCCCAAGGATTGCATTCATATTCGTTATTAAGTTTTTTTTATAAAATGTTCAAAGGATCATTTTTTTTAGCATTTAAAACAAAATGCAGAAAAAACAACATTACAATTTTGCCCTTTATCAAGGCAGTCGGAGGGTTTTAACTGAAAAATGTGTTGATCCATGCAAAATTCCTGTAATAATATGTGAGAAAAGAATATATAACACATTTACGCCTAATAAAAAGGGAACTTGTCTATAATGCATTCTTTTACTTTACTGTGCGATTCCGCCTTAGAAGATTTTACTTTAAAGCATTTTTTAGATTTTTAAGTCTCCAATACATGGAATATGGATTAACAAAATTAATGATAACCGAAACATTTGCAATAACAAATAGAGATTTATTTAAAAAAATAAATAAATATCGCAGCCTACGGCATTTCTATAAAAATGAAGATTACAATAATAATAATAATAATAATAATAATAATCTTAGCTTTTTTCTTTCTTTCTTTCTTTCTTCTTATTATTAAGTATTTTTGATCAGAATTCCTCGTACAGACAAATTTTTAACCAAATCGACGTAAAAATCAATGTTTTGTAAAAATTCACTCGGGCCGTGCCAGGCTAGGGTCGAGATTTTCATTTTTTTTCCGGGCCAGGATGGTCTTAGGCTGAACTTTTTGCTGCTATAACGCCGGGCTAGGCCAATAATATTTTTCGACAAGCCTGGCCGAGTTCAGGCCTATCTTTTATAATGGGCCGGATCGAATTTTTTTCTATGGGTCGGCCTGGCCCAGGCCTGAAAATTTCTACCCTTACAGATTTCTAACTTAAAATTTAAAAAGTATTACATATTTCAAACTTTGAATTATAAATCAAAGAAAAAAAGAATTATTTTTTAAATATTTTCTATTGAATTTATTTTTATTGTAATAGTAAATAATCAATCTAAATCTGTCTTTTTACACCTCACCCCAAATTATTGATTTTACCTTTGAATCCTCCCCCCTCACTGGAGGGATTCAAAGGTATGACCTGAAAGGCTTAAACCTTAAGTGATGTGGGGATTTTTTTTTGAGGTGGTGTGTATGCAACGCCAAAATTTGATTTCTTACACAAAATGTAGCGAATTAAAATAAGAAAATCTGCTGTGAATTTTGCATTATCTACTTGAATAAAAACAACTGAAAAAGCACTGTAAGTGTACATACATATACATATAAATACATGTATCTAAATACCACAAAAAAATTTTCTTCATAATTGAAATTTCTCTAGGGTGGAAAACACCTCACCTAATCAGTTAAGGGTTAAAGTCTTTAAAATTACTTTTTATTCGTATTACTTTATTCGTAACTGTGCAATACGATAAATAAATCAGCAGTTATCTCAGTGATGGAACAGCTGCGCCAATTGCTCCAATTGCGCCAAATCGATAATGCTGCGCATTTCTGCGCCAAAACGATCATTTTTCAACGAAATTGCACCCAACTGCGCCAATTCAATAATAATTCTTGAGCCAAATCCATAATTTTCCACCCGAATTTCGCCAAAAGATTACGAAAAACATGCGAATTTAGTCAAAAGCGCGCGAAGTTTCTCAAATGATCGCGAAAAAAAAGTGAATTTTAACAAAGAATCATTAATTTCGTCAAAAAAAACGAACAAAATGTGGTCAAAAGACCATGAAAACACGAAATTTCGTTAAAAGATCGCGAATTAAACGCAAATTTCGTCTGAAGTTCGCGAAAACACGCAAATTTTGTCGAAAGATCGCAAAAAACACGCGAATTTTGTCAAAAGATCGCGAAAAACACGCGAATTTCGTCAAAAAATCCCAAGAAAAATATGAATTTTGAGGAAAGATCGTTAATGTCGTCAAAAAATGAACAAAACACAGTCAAAAGAACGTGAAAAAATGCTAATTTATTTAAAAAATAGAGAAAAAACCCCGGAAATTTCGTCAAAAGGTCTCAAATTTCAACATAAGATCGCGAAAAACACGAGATTTTCGTCAAACGATCGCGAAAAACAGGCGAATTTCGTCAAAAGATCACGAATAACACGCGAATTTTGTCAAAGAGTCGCGAAAAAAACGTGAATTTTGTCAAAGGAGCGCTAACTTCAACAACAACAAAAAAAAACACAATCAAAAGATCGCGAAAAAATGCTGCTTTCGTAAAATCGCGAAAACACGCAAATTTCATCAAAAGGTCGCAAAAAGCACGCGAATTTCGTCAAAGGATCGCGAAAAAAGTGAATTTTGTCAAAAGATCGCTCGTCAAAAAAAGGACAAAACGGGGTAAGATCGTGAAAAAACGCTACTTTCGTTAAAATATCTCGAAAAAACCCGAAAATTTCATCAAAATATCGTGAAAAACACACGAATTTCGTCAATGGATCACGAAAAAAAACCCGTAAATTTTCCGTCATAAACTTCGTCAAAAAACGAACAAAACACGGTCAAAAGATCGTGAAAAAACGCTACTTTCGTTAAGATATTGCAAAAAACCGCTCAAATTTCATCAAAAGGTCGCAAAAAAACACGCGAATTTCGTCAAACGATCGGGAAAAACACGCCAATTTTGTCAAAGGATCGCGAGAAAAAACGTGAATTTTGTCAAACGATCGCCAATTTCGTCAAAAAACGAACAAAACGGGGTAAAAAGATCGTGAAAAAACACCTTTTCGTTAAAATATCGCGAAAAAACCCCCCAAATTTCATCAAAAGATCGCGAATAAAACGCAAATTTCGTCAAAAGATCGCGAATAAAACGCAAATTTCGTCAAAAGATCGCGAAAAACACGTGAATTTCGTCAAAGGATCACGAAAAAAAACGTGAATTTTTCCAAAAGATTGCTAACTTCGTCAAAAAACGAACAAAACACAGTCAAAAGATCGTGAAAAAACACCACTTTGTTAAAATTTCATCAAAAGGTCGCAAAAAACGCGCATTTCGTCAAAAGATCGCGAAAAGGACATGAATTTTATGAAAAGATCGCGGAAAAAATCACAAATTTTTTCAAAAGGTCGCGAAAAACCGCAAATTTTGTCAAAAAATTTCGAAAAACACGCTAATTTCGTCAATGGATCACGAAAAATGAACGTAATTTTGCCAAACGATAGCTAACTTCGTCAAAAAAAGAACAAAACACCGCCAAAAGATCGTGAAAAAACGCTACTTTCGTTAAAATATCGCGAAGAAACCCGCAAATTTCATCAAAAGGTTGCAAAAAACACGCGAATTTTGTCAAAAGATCGCGAAAAACACGCGAATTTTGTCAAGGGATCGCGAGAAAAAACGTGAATTTTGTCAAACGATCGCTAATTTCGTCAAAAAACGAACAAAACGGGGTCAAAAGATCGTGAAAAAACGCCTTTTCGTTAAAATATCGCGAAAAAAAACCCGCAAATTTCATCAAAAGATCGCGAATAAAACGTAAATTTCGTCAAAAGATCGCGAAAAACACGCGAATTTCATCAAAGGATCACGAAAAAAACGTGAATTTTTCCAAAAGATTGCTAACTTCGTCATAAAACGAACAAAACACAGTCAAAAGATCGTGCAAAAACACCACTTTGTTAAAATTTCATCAAAAGGTCGCAAAAAACGCGCATTTCGTCAAAAGATCGCGAAAATGACATGAATTTTATGAAAACATCGCGGAAAAAATCACAAATTTCTTCAAAAGGTCGCGAAAAACCGCAAATTTCGTCAAAAAATTTCGAAAGACACGCTAATTTCGTCAAAAGATAGCGAAAAACACGGTGATTTCAACAAAGGGTCTGAATAACACGCAAAAGAAGCGCGAATTTCGTCAAATGATTGCGAAAAAAATGTGAATTTTGTGAAAGAGTCGCGGGAAAAACGCGAATTTAATCAAAGAATCGCAGAAAAAACACGACTTTCGTCAATGAATTGCAGAAAAAACGTGAATTTCGTCAAAGAATACCAAAATTACATTTTGATGCTCCAAAACAGTTATTTTCTGCTCCAAAATGAGTATTTTTTCTGCTCTAAAATAGTTATTATATGCCCCAAAGTGGATTTTTGCTGCTCCAAAATAGTTATTTTCTGCACCAAAATGAGCGTTTTTACTGCTCCAAAATGAGGTTCATGCTGTTCCATCACTGTATTATCTACTTCACTCCCTCCATTCGTAATTTCTACTATCCTCGCTCCCCACAGTTTGTAAAATTTTAAATGGTTTGAAATTATTTAATTTTTTGGTCTGTTTATTTATACATTGTTGAAATAATAAATAAATGTCTAATTCCCCCCCCCCCCCCCCCTCGCCCAAAAGAAAATAATGCGAAAAAATACAAAATAAAAAAAATACAAAATTTACTATGAACATTCGGTAAATTCGATCTCCACACCCCCCCAAACGAAATGCTCTAGCTACGCCACTGAGACTATTACTCTCTTTGCCCAGTTTAAATCCGCATAGAGAATTCTCCTCTGTAGGAGGATGAAGACACATGTCTTACCTAGAGATTCAGAGACACAGTTGAGAGGAGCATTCTCGACTATGCGTACGTAACACATCTTTTAAGAGATTACTCCCCTTTCTCGTCAGAGCATCAGAATTGCACCACATTCCCTGACCTTGAAACATTGCTTCAGGCATGCTATCCTGGACTTTTTAAAATTCACCGAAAATGGAGGGTTTTGAAGAGAGTGACAGTATTCTGTCCCTGTTCGGCTAGTCAAGATGTGCCGAGAGGAGGAAAAGGTTACGAGAAAATCAGCCGCCTGAGATGTTAATTGGAAAATGGTTAAGAAATGCTTATATATTTATTTATATGTTTTCTTGTCTGTTTCAGATGCTGTCCATTACCAATAGAGCTTACAATACTCATATAAAGCTAATGCGTAAGTAAGTAAGGATGGCTTTACCCAAGGTAAGTCAGACGGAAACAGAAAGAGAGTTTACATAATAACACAGTAATATGGAGTGACGTGATTTCACATTACAGAAAAAGGGGTTGAAATGTATACATTTCATTGCTGCACATTATGTGACAGCAAACCACGAACATTGTATTAATGAAACAATATTTATTATGACAATTGTGCACAGTTGTATTAACTCTCTCTATATATAGAATGTGACATAATATATTTTTTACCCATGTTTAGGTTGTATAATTTATTCTTAAGGAAAGTAGTTACACTTACAAGATGTGTATTGGTAACATATGATGAAATCTGTTATAGATGAATCAGTAAGTGATTAACGGTATGGTACATTCTCACATTGATGCATCTAGATGTGATTTTTTTTTTTTTTTTTTTGAATGAGAGAAAATAATATAGAATTAGTATGACTAATTAACAATATTTTATAAATGTGTTCTAAAATTCTTCTCATTTGAATGTTAATTATGTAATCACATTTTATGTAGATATTGAACTAATAATTATCTTGTTTAGTGATGTTTTGCTATTAAATACTTTAGAAATTTCTGACATGTGAGAATTCCTTGGAGTTAGAAATAGTGAAAGGAATGAAAGAAGGCGCCCAACATTCGACCAGCAAATATTTGAAAAGATGAAAGAAGAGATTCCAAAGGAGTTTCAGCATATCAGTTAAGTGTATATATATCCTCTTTTTTTTTTTTTTTTCTAATTAAGATTGTGGAAGGAAAATATATATATACAAGAGGATGATATTTAATTTGTTGTTGTTTTGTCTTTTTATTTAGAAGGGATTACCCACGATCTTTGGTAATGTTTATAATTTTGATCATTTATTGTGTTGGAACAATCCAATTTATGCTTTATTAAACCATATACGTTTCTAAAGGTGAAACTGTGCTAAAACAGTCCACCACAATGTAATACATTTAATGTATTATAATAATATAAAAGCAAAAACAAAATACAAAGGATTGATTTTTTACATTTTAACAAACAAATATACAAAAATATAATGCAAAAAAAGTATTTGTACACCACATTAATGTACTATAATTAATGAAAATTTAATTAAATGATACAAACTAATACTTTGTGTGAAGTCCTTTAGCTTTAATGTCTGCTTCTAGACGTAGTGGCATAGATTCCACCAATTGTTTTGTGATGGTTAGGTCTATGTTATTCCATGACTCAATTACTCAATAAGAGCTTCTTTTAAACTGATTTTACCTGATGTATATATTTTTTCGAATTTGTGCATCCAATAGCATCCACAAATTTTCTATTGGATGCAAGTCTGGAAATTGTGGAGGAGTTACCAATCGCCTTCGAGCATTGTAGAGTAACCATGCCCTGTTGATCATAGCGGTATGTTTGGGGTCGTTATTCTGCTGAAAGTGAAAAGTTCCCTCTGCCTAATTTCCTAGCACTGCTTAATAAGTTATGCTGCAGCACATCAACGTATGTTAAAGCTGTCATTCTAGTGTCGATAAATTCCAATTTTCCTACTCCATTAGAAGCCACACACCCAAAACCATAACATTTCCCCCAACATGCTTGATAGTTGGGAGCATATGTTTTGAATCTAGAGCAGTTTTATTTTTACGCCAAATTTTTCGAATGCTTGGTGGACAGAAAATTTCAAATTTACTCTCATCAGAAAAAATCACTGTTTTCCAAAAATCCATTGGTTTGCTTCTGTATGCCAAAGCAAATTCCAGGCGTTTTCGCCTGTTTGTTTCACTGACGAATGGCTTTTCCTTGGGGTTCTTCCTTTTAAACCTACATTGTGGAGAACATTTCTTATTATTTGAGGTGTTACTCTGATGTTAGAAGATGTTGCAAGATCTCCAGAAAAATTTTGACCTAAACCTATAGGGTTTTTTTAAAGCTGTTTTAACAACACTCCTTTTTACCCTCATTGTTAATTTGCTGGGGTGTCTTGGTCTTCGTTTATTTTTGATGTATCGAATTTCTTCATACTTTCTCACTATGTATCCAACAGTTGTGAATGGTAATTTATTAGCTTTTCCAATTTCTCGGCACGATTTTCCATTTTTATGAAGCTCAATGATACGATTTCTTATGTCTAGAGGTACCTCTCTAGTTTTAGGTGCCATTCTGAATTACTTCAAGAGAAAATTAGATTAAATGCCAGACGAATATAATATGAAGTTAACAATTATTAACAGCTACTGTATAAATAGTCCTTTGAACCATGAACACTATAAACGCAGTGCGTATCTTGCTGTAGAAATGTACAAATACTTCTTTTGCAAGAAATTTTTAAACTTTTCCGTTTAGAAATTTATTTTACATCTTTATCGAAATTTTCTATTGTTTAATTAAAAAGGCACGGTAAACATACTGTATTAAAATTATTTTTGTCAAAATATCTGTTTTTATTTAGTTAAAAATTAAACGTATTAGAGTGTGAAAATAATTATTTGTCAACTGCATATATACATGAATATAATCAATCACACTACTACTTAAGATTACGAAACTTACGTTCAAGATGGGACATAACTGTTTTCCCGATTCTCCCGCCGGCTTCTTGAAACAAGCGGATAATTTCTCCAGGTGAATTTTTGTTTCTCGCAGGATGTATAATAACTGGACATCCCGTTTCTTGTTGAACGATAGCGGATGCTACTAGTGACCTTTTCTCAAAAGCTGAAATGAAAAAAATATTTTATTATTATTATTACTTTAAATTAAACTTATAAATTAATTGAATTTAAAAAATCAAAAAACCCGACTGCGTAAAAAGCGAACTAATTATTTCTCATCAATGTGAAAAACTATTTTTTATATTACTTACCTGTTTTTTTTTATTTACTTGTATTGATGGCTTTTAAGTTGTGTTTAATTGTTAGTTCCTATCTATAAACACTGTTTTGATGGGGCGTATAGATGACTATGAAGGTTAGAGTTGCAGTAAAGATAGAGATCCTACCTACACAACTTCCAGGTTGTGTAATATTTAAACGGAGCTTCTGACTGTAAAATAGTCAATGAAACATCGTGTTCATTTTGAAAGACCTATCCAATGATATGCCATTCAATAGGGTGTGTGAAAAAAATTTTCGTCCCTACCACCATTTTGTATTTTATGGCCGCCATTTTGAATTCATAAAAACAAAACCTAGCGTATAACCTTCGGACGGTTACGACGAAAGACTTATCAATTATATACCACTCAATAGGGTGCGTAAATTTTTTTTTCGTCTCTACCGCCATTTTGTATTTTACGGCCGCCATTTTGACTTTATAAAAACAAAACTTAACCTATAACCATCGGGCGTTAAGACGAATTGATAGAGACCTCGTTCATTAAAATCCATCCAGCCGTTGGGATGTTTAGAGGGTATAAAGAAATCCACATACCCAGATACGCGGGAAACACACAACCATTCTTGGCAGTCGGGTAATAAAAAGAATTGAATACAGAATTAGTAATTAGACAATGTTTTGTTTTGTTTTAATATCAAAACATAAAAATCAGTAAAAATATTTTCAGATAAATCCTAGATTTCATGTAAAAATTTTTCAACATACAGATGTTTCAAGAAATTGTCATAGAGATACCGATGACAGAAATATAAAGGCCTAAAAATATCGATAATAATAATAACAAGTCGGAAATTGTACGTCAAAAGTCGCAAATGTGGTGCATTCGTACTATAACGAACTCTTACGAATTCGGTTGTGTAACCCTGTATATGATCTATACCATTTATACACACAACGAAGTATGTAAAAATCTAGTTAAACATAAAAACTCATATCGCAACTAAAAACGCACTGCCAGCAATCATCGCTAACATACAGCATTTCGGATACAGTACAGTATGCGAAATCTTTTGTGTGCCCCCTGTAAATACTATGCACATTCTATTATACAGGAAGTAAGTTGTAATAAACCTCAGAAACGTATATCAATTTCATTGTATGTGAAATAGTTTAACATAATTAAAACACACTAAACAGATGTTTCCCTCTATACCATTATGTAACGGAATAATTTGTGCGACCCTGTAAATTAATAATAAATATTCTTTGTACCGCATATTCTGTAAAATATATAATCATAAATGCATATCAATTTCACTATGTTCGAAAGGGTGTAACATCCTTAAAATGCACTTGAAACTATTTTTCATACCATTGGCCGCGTAATGTAACGGAATACTTTTGGCTGAAACTGTAATTGAAATACAGGGTGATTCAAAAAAGATGGGGAAAATTTTAAGAGGTGATAGTACACACCCAAACAAACATTTTGTATCAAAGAATGCATGGTCGAAAACTAAACATAAAAAAGCTAGAGGGCGCCAAAAGTTATGTTCTTATACGAGGCAAAAACACACAATGAACGATTAAGTTAAGTTACGAAAACAAATTTAATGGCATTTGATTACAATAAGTGCTCAAAACATTGACCGGCAGCTGTTATGCACGCAGTACAACGGCGAAGAACAGATTGTCGAATTTTCTGAAACACACCAGGCACCACCGCGCTCGCCAGATCTTTCATGTCTCGATTTTTTTTTTTAGTGTATGAGACTCCCATTGAATCCGCAGAAGAACTTGTCGCCAAGCTTTCGGCTGCTGTAGGGGAAGTTCGCGATATGCCTGGTGTGTTTCAGAAAATTCGCCAATCTGTTCTTCGCCGTTGTACTGCGTGCACAACAGCTGCCGGTCAATGTTTTGAGCACTTATTGTAATCAAATGCCATTAAATTTATTTTCGTAACTTAACTTAATCGTTCATTGTGTGTTTTTGCCTCGTATAAGAACGTAACTTTTGGCGCCCTCTAACTTTTTTACGTTTAGTTTTCGACCATGCATTCTTTGATACAAAATGTTTGTTTGGGCGTGTATTATCACCTCTTAAAATTTTCCCCATCTTTTTTGAATCACCCTGTATACACCCGATTTCCATAAAATTTGAAATGAGTTGACAAAATTATATAACATATATTTTAAATTTCAAACCATTCGGTTGGGTACTTTTTGCACTGTTATACGCGAACGGACAGACAGACGGACGGACTAGACGACGACTCTATACGTGCTACACGTATTTATATAATTACGAAAGCACCTAATAATAAAGGAAAATTGGATGTTAGAAAGCTCACTATATTCAACTGTTTTAAAGTCATAAGCAAAAATCATAATAATAATAATAATATATATATATATATATTTAACCATTTGGAAAAAGGGTTATTGTCCTCGTCAGGGTAGGAAATCAAAAGCATATCTGAAGCTTTTTATTGGTTGAATCCGCATTTTATTCGTTTTCTGATGGGTCTATACAGTAATCTGTATTTCCTTTTACTTTCAACAGAGATGGATATTTTTGCTGCCACTATGACAAAAAAGTAATAAAAACTACAAAAAAAAAAAAAAATTAATAACTCAGAAATAAATTGAGATACAACTTTCAAACAAATTGCATTTAAAAGTACATTTTTTTCTCTATACGACGGTGTAAAAAGTAATATTGTGGTATGTTTAGAAGTTTAAGAATGAAATTTCATTTAAAATGGGTCGTCAGATTTCTTGGGCGATGAAAAGCCTTTTCCCGAACAGTCAATGAAATGCTTGGATAATACATAAGTTTCAGGTGGATAATACGAAAGTTTCAAGAAATCTGACGGGTAGCAGGCGATTTTTGTAGCTTGCAATTTTTACGTGCAATAACACTATTAATGTTTAATTCATGGCGTACGTAATGTAGGATCAACTCCGTGCTATTTTTTATCTGTTAAATTTTAGTCTTCGAAAAAATCATTTTCCAAATGGTCGTTGTAATTTGTTAAATTGCTTTTTTATTTATTTATTTTATTTATTATTTTATTTTTTAGTGTGTTTCAAGATGGACAGTGCTTCAGAAAGACTATATTAATGGGTTTTGGATTTTAAGTACATAAAGATTTTAAGAAAAGTTTACAAAGACTGAGTAAACTCCCTTTTAAATACCCATTTCTCTCACAAATGTTTGAAATTCCACCGTATTCTGTACATTATTAGTAATTATAACTACTATTTCAGTGCTTTTATTTAAAAAATGCAATTTTATTATTCAACTTTATTCAATAAAGGTACAAAACTGCTTGAATTTTATACTAAGATTTATAAAATGGACGAAACCAGTTGCATATTTTACTAAGGTTCAGAAAATTTCCTCCTCATGTATCTCATGAGATCTGCGTTCCTTACGTCTACATTAAAATGGCCGTTTTCGTGAAAATTTTCAATTTTTTTAAATTGTTTTATTTGAAACAGCAATCCTTTAGTATTCCAAATCTGTTTTAATTTTATTTCTACGATTATTAGACGAGGAGTTATGGCCAATTTAATAAAGTAATGAGTCAATTACCGAAGTGGGCGTAGGAAGGCCAGGGGAAATATAAACAATGTTTTTATGCATCCTTTTCTTACGTTTTTCACATAAAATCACTAATAAACCTATATGACACTTCTTCTAGATTAATTCTGTATGTATCTGAACGAAATAAAAGAAATCTTTAAATACGATGCCTGGACAGTCAATTTTTCCGTTTTCTCCATGTCGTTAAGCGTCATTACATAAAATGTTTTAAAGATATCTCAGTGAATTTTTCTCAGAATGCTTTCCATATGACTCACTATGTTCTGAACTAGAACCTAAGCTTTTATAGGTTCTCGAATATAACTAGTATGTTGTGGCCATCACAAAACTTTCTTCTATATAAATCACGTCAATTAAATCATTTAAATAGTACAAGAAATTACATCAATTTAGCACCAATTTATATCAAAGTGTATCTGAATTTGAAGTCTGATAAAAATTCGTGCCTTAGTTCTTGAGATAAAGCTATAGCGGAAATTCTGAAAAATGTAGCATAGCAGCGACACCTTTTGAGTGATTTACACCAGTACATAAACAGCAATAATTGATATCCAGGTATACATGGATCTGAAGTTCGTTGAAAATCCAAGCATTAGTTCTTGAGATAGAGCTATTGCGGAAATCACAAAAAACAGCATAGCAGCGCTAACGTATTGAGCGATTTACACCAAACTGTATAAAATGTCAGTTCATGTCAAGGACTGACTGATTCTAAAGTTTGATGAAAATTCGTGCATCAGTGCTTGAGTTACGCCTATAGTAGAAATTCTGAAAAATGCAGCATAGCAGCGCCACCTGTTGAGCGATTTTCACGAAAATGTACAAAATGTCAATTCATGTCAAGGATTAACTGATTCTGAAGTTTGGTGAAAATTATTACATTAGTTCTTGAGATACAGCTATAATGGAAATTCTGAAAAGTGCAACATAGCAGCGCCACCTGATGAGCGATTTGCACCAAAACACAAACAGCACTAATTCATATCAAAGTATACTTGAATCTGAAGTCTGATGAAAATCCAAGCATTAGTTGTTGAGATAAAGCTATTGCGGAAATCGTAAAAAATGCAGTATAGCAGCGCCACCTGTTGAGCGATTTACACCAAAATATACAAAACTTCAATTCATGTCAAGGACTAACTGAATCTGAAGTTGGATGAAAATCCGTGCATTAGTTCTGGAGATTGAGCTATTGCGGAAATCGTGAAAAAGGCTGCATAACAGCGCCACCTGTTGAACGAGTTTCACCAAAAACTAATCAGCACCAATTTATATCAGGGATTAACTGATTCTGAAGTTTGGTGAAAATTATTGCATTAGTTTTTGAGATACAGCTATAATGGAAATTCTGAAAAGTGCAACATAGCAGCGCCACCTGATGAGCGATTTGCACCAAAACACAAACAGTACTAATCCATATCAAAGTATACTTGAATCTAAAGTTTGATGAAAATCCAAGTATTAGTTGTTGAGATAAAGCTATTGCGGAAATCGTAAAAAATGCAGTATAGCAGCGCCATCTGTTGAGCGATTTACACCAAAATATACAAAACTTCAATTCATGTCAAGGACTAACTGAATCTGAAGTTGGATGAAAATCCGTGCATTAGTTCTGGAGATTGAGCTATTGCGGAAATCGTGAAAAAGGCTGCATAACAGCGCCACCTGTTGAACGATTTTCACCAAAAACTAATCAGCCCCAATTTATATCAGGGACTAACTGAATATAAATTTTTATTAAATTCCGTGCATTAATTCTTGAGGTAGAGCGCCCACAAAATTTGTGTCACATACAGACAGACAGACAGACAGACTCACAGATGTACAGACTCACAGACAGACATTTTGTAAAAACATGTTTTTCGGAATCTCTGACCCCTAAAACGTATAAATCCGTCGAAAACCGAAAGTCGAAAATTTTTATGAATCCAATACGTTCTTCTTGTAACAATAGAAGAAAGTAAAAAAAGGGTAATTTTTAATAAATCAATGTGTATTTTTTTTTTTACCTATTTTTAAATATTTCAGTTACTTTTGAAAATATTGTAAAACTCGTAGTTCAGTGCAGAGGTCAGTATAACAGTTGTCTGTAGTACAAAGGAAATTGAAATATATTTAGTTGAATGGAGTGTACGCTGTCTAGCGTAAGCATGAAATTTTGCTTAAAAAATGGCGATAAATGTCAATTTTTTAAAAGGTTTTGAAACTATTGCTTGGATTTTATATTTTTTCATCATTCTGTTTTACAAATGACCTAAAAATACGTGCATTGATTGATTTATTTATTTATTTATTTTAAGCGCTCTGAACATAGGCAGACACCTTAAAATATTGATTCATAGCAACTGAATTCTCCATTCTAACTATTCTCTTATTTTCGAGTCAGTGGCGTAGCTACGTTTTTTGGCGACCAGGGTAGGAAGAAATTTTGCACCCCCCCCCCCCTCCCTTACCGAAGACGAAAAAAAAAAAGTCTTTTTGGCTTCTATTGGGGAAAAAGGCAGCTTAAATTTTACTTGTTTTTAAGGATTCAGCTAATTTTACTCAGACACACGAAACTAAAATGTGTGATACCCGATTACAGAAGATTACTAGTTTTTGAGAATACTGAATTTGAATGGAAATTTCAAAAACTTAGCGGAATGTTCACAGATATCACTATGTTGTATTAAGCGTATGGGAGTAGCGACAAAGAAAATAAATTTGCATAAAACCACATTTGCTAAAACTCTTAAATTACGTCCGATTATGGTAATAAAACCTCCTGATTCAAAACTGCAGCCACTCTAGAATTTCAAACTGCTCATCCATTTTTTAAGATAGAAGGGAAAACAAAAAATTGTCTTGAATCCTTATGGCGGATCGAGATGTCCAACGATTTTGGTGAAAATCTTAATAAACCCGTAGCATATGCTCAATCACATCCAAATCGGTTTATAAACACAAGCGCAGTCGCATGACAATGATCAGACATAGAGAGATATAGAGAGATACTATATATAGATGAAAGGGATAAAAAAAAAAATCCTTTTAAAATTCAAAATTTAAATTAAATTTCAAAAATTTAAATTAAAATCAATAAGAGAGTAGCTTAAGATGTAAAATACTAAAGTTTGAATAAGATGGAAAATACTAAAGTTTGAATAATTCTCCTTTGTTTGTGACTAAAGCCTTGAACGTAACAGATGGGAATTATGCTGGTCTTGACCATATGTCAATCAAGAACTAATTAACCAATTAAATTAAATTGTTCTCGCAAATTGGCGTCTTCGCCCCCTGCTGGAAAATATTACAAGCCTCAAAATATTCGCAAGAACTGGAACGAAAAAGTTTACATTTTGCAATTTTGATAAACCTGCATAACCTACGACCATGTAGGTCTCGAAATTGGCGTAAATAGCTCGTGGGATATCCGACCGAACTGGCGGAGATGATTGCAAGATGCAGCGATGAAATAAACGAGTTCGGTCCACAACCAGGTTCCCGAGTCAAATTCTTTCCTTCCAGTCCCTTAATCTCCCAGTTATTATTTACATAGATAGATGTGGTTTTCCCTAATGCATATGCGCTGAATTTAAGTATATACCAAATAAACTTAACTTTTAAAACGACTAAAACAGCCGTTTGTACTGGTCGTACTAGGAAGACGGATTAGTCCTGCTTTGTTTATACGATTTAAGAAGGGAAAATTTACGGTAGGTCGCTCATATTTTATTTTTTGGCTTTTCTCAATGCCAATTCGACGGAAAAAGTAAAATATTCAATAAAGAAGAAATAATATCTTTACTTGTTGTTCTTCCAACTATATCCTTTTTGCATTGGTTCACAGAAGCCCCATTACACGAAAATGTTCATATGAAATGCTAAGAACACAAAAATCAGCGTGAAAACCAATCTATGTGTGTCTGTGTGCGATGGAGATGGCTAGAAATATCTACCACAGGTACAAGTCTGAAACTTTGCGTGAGGGTAGTACAAGGCAGGTCCTCATGCACTCAGAATTCTTATAAAAAATGCGCTTTTTTTCACAAAATGGCAAAAGTTGCGCGCACATCTGATCCTGATTCCACAGTCGAAATAAAAGAAATTGAGAATTTTCACTAATCAGCGAAAATTTAAAATACTAATTACGATTTCGATTTGAAAATTTCAGAACACATGTAACAAAATATTTTTGTAAAATTTTTGAAAATCGGTCGGTAATTTTTTTAAATTTTTTCAAAAAACTGACGGCGATGGTACAAAAGTTCGGAGAGAACCATAAATGGACTAACAGTCATTAAAAACTGAACTAAAAATATATCTTTTTCCGGCCGACCCCTCTACTAATTTCCGAAAATCGATGGATCAGAGATTATATGACATGTAGACAATCGATTTAATTATTAAACGTTGTCAAATTCTAAAAGCATAATTTAAAAGTGCAGTGAACTCTCTGTAAGGTGGACTCTGTGTAAGACGGAAATCTGTCTAACTCGGAAAGAATTTCAAGTCCCTGCGAATTCATAGACATAGAGTAAAATTTGTCTAAAGCGGAATGTTGTCTGCTGCGGAAAATGTTTTTGGTCTCGATCGATTTCGCCTTAGACAAAGTTTATTGTATTTTATCAGTTTAATCGGAGATTATTAGGGTGTTCTGTGGCAAGAGTCCAGTATGAGTTAAGAGTTCGTCCACAAGGTTTTCTTCCCTGTATTTACTTTTTAAAGTAAATGTTTTCCAAAATATACACTTCTTTTAACACCATTATCCAACTTTTAAGCCCCTTTTTAGTCTGATTCTATGGGCCAGATTTCAACGGCGATTGATTCATTCAAATTAGCTAGCAATTTTCTTGCAGCTTTTAGCTCCAACTTCCAGTGCAGGGGGTGCATTATTATCTCGGATTCTATTGATCCAATTTCAGCTGGGTTTTTCTCATTCAACTTGGTTACCAATTGTCTTACAGTTTTTAGTTCTACCTTCCACCGCCAGGGGCATTTTTATCTGAGGTTTCATGGACCCGATTTCAAAGGAATTTTTTTTCTCTCAACTCATCTTCAGACGTTCTTGCACATGCGCAGCACGCCTTCTATACGGATACGTAGGCTGCGGGGATCCGTTCCGGAGATTCATTTTGAAAGAGATAAATTTGAATGGAAGTTTTTAATGGTTGGAGATGCGCGCGTAGCGCGCTCGGTCTACGCTGCTGAAGACAGTGGAGACACATCCCAGTGGTTCATTTTAAGAGATTTTTTTTTTTTTAAATTTGAATAGAGGTTTTAATCATTCACTGTTCTTTTGGAAAGATGGACGGGCAGGTCAGCTAGATATGAAAAATGTTCTTCTGATACCAGAAATGTGACTCCAAGTCATCAATAAGCCGTTTGATTTATTTACTGGAGGTTGTACAATTAAAAACTTCCATCAGCGATTGACAATTATGGATCTCTCCATGCCCCCCCCCCCCCCACCTTCACCGAATTTCTTCAAAAGATTCACACACACAAAAGAAAAGGTTAACAATTCTTATTTATCTTCAAAATATGTGAAATAATTTCGGTTTAAAGTTCCTCTAAATTTGGCGTCCCTATTTAATCATTTTGCGCCTGAATTCAGGAACATAATTATCTTAGGCGGCTAGTCCCATGGTTTTTTCTAGTGTAAGTCATATTGCTGATAACTGCTACGCTTGTTGGCCACCGTTATTTTCAAAAAGTTTGCTTGGCCTTATTCAAGATATAACAAAATATCTTACTAAAGTAAACATTCGCACACACAAAAAAAATTTAAAAATTCAACAATTTTTGTTTATTGTCAGAATATGCGAGATAATTTCGGTGTGAACCTCTCTCAATTTGGCGCCCTTTGCCTCGGCGCCCGGGCCGGACGCCCCCCTTGCCCCCCCCTCCCCCCCGTAGCTACGCCACTGTTTCGAGTAAAACTCGGAAAAGGAGAAGGCGATCCGAGTTTTGGTTTAGAAGGAAAAAAGCGTGCAATTAGACGTTCGTTTGACATTAGCCTAGAGTAGGGTTGGCGAACCTATGGAACGCGTACCAGAGTCGGTACGTAAGCTAATTTTTCTGGCACGCGAAAAATTTTAATTTGGTAATCGCTATACAGATAAAATCCTTTTTTTATTTCTGTTATAACTTATAAAATTTTGTTTCATAGGGGTAGATCACAAATAAAGCAATTATTGTTTGCATCAATTAATACATCAGAATAATTTTCTTTTTCTGCGATGCTATGCAGCGTTTTCAACATGTATTTTGACTTTCTATATGAATTTAAACAGCTGTAATTTTCGAATGAATTTCGCTTGACAATTATTGCAGTAAAATGGCAAATGGATCAAATTTAGCTTTGTATATTTGTAAAAATAACAAAATATGAACCAGCTATATATAAAGAAATTCAAAAGCATTTTCCGTCGAAAGTACAACAGCAAAAATCTCATCAATACGTTATTAGTACATTGTTTCATGCAAGTTGGAAAATTGTAACCGAGATGTTGCATTAATAAGTTAAAAATTAATGAAATAAAAGCTCGTAATTTTTTCTCCTTATTACAGTACATACCGCAGAAATGAATCCTATTAACCCGGGAGAACTCGCTGCATGAGATTTTCTCTCACCGTCGTACTTTTTTTAAGAATCTTATTTAAACCATTTTTCATTTTAATTAAAATTTAAAAATGTTATTTCAATTATTTTACCTATTTGTGAGTAAAAGTACTAAGCCAAGCAAAAAAAATTGATATTAAGCGAATGTAAAGTAATAGAAAAGCAAATGGGCACCGTGAGAGAAATTCTCACTAGCGAGTTCTCCCGGGTTAACGATTTAAAAATTCATTCATTTAATGGCTGATTCCAGTATATAGAAAAATCGCATTTTGATTTTTAAGATTTTTTAAATTATTAATGCATGGAAGCAACTGATTTTATAACCAGTACTTCGTATAAACATCGCTCTCTTCAAAATTATTTCTGTATAAATTTGGCACGTTACATTGTTGATATAAATTATTTGTGAATTTTTGGACCGCGTACGTGAAAAGGTTCGCCGAGCCTGGCCTAGAGGCTACGCCACGTCACCTTGCCGTTAAAACGTATGATTTCGAGTTCTATTGCATATAAAGGTGTTTTTATTGTGGTTGGCGATTTTGACGTAACTTGGCGGATCTATAAAGTCTCCAAGGAGGGGGCGATAGTACAAACTCAGGGTTTTCACATAAGTGTGGATTTACAATTCCTCTGAGCAAAGAACATCCTCTTATTATAGTAGATGCTCGACATAACAATCGCTCAGTACAGCAACTTTCTTATTAAAGTGACCGATCGAAAAAAAATCCCTTATGAAACCATTCATGCAGAATTAATTTTAATTAATTAGACCAAGCATTCCAATATAACGAGACTTTCCAGCTTTTAAAGCAATACTTGTTTAATATTTTTTGTGTGTTAGGATAGCTAGAGGATGTTTTAGAATTTGAAATTGTTTCAAAAAGGGATTAAAATCCCTTTCCTTCTAAAATTTATCGATTTCTTTTCATGTTCATGGTTGAAAAAGTATTTCTAACTAACGTTCTACACATGCTTTATTATAACTTTCTATACATGCTTTGAGCACAATGAACCTTCTATATCCAGAGATATAGCAACAAGGATTTGGAAAAATGTTTATTGCATATAAAACTGCTTTTCTCTTTTTGTCTTAAGTAGCTCAATAAAGCGTACTTTGAAACTTATTGATGAAGCATTTATTCAGCTCCTAAGGATATAACTGGCTGAAAATTTGAGTCTTTTACCCTTTTAAGAGGCGATTTCTGGTCATCAGACTCATTAACAGTCTCTACTTTCCATTCATCATATGCCTTGGAATTGGAAAGTTGTGATAGAATATTTTAAATGAAATTTAAAATTTTTGCGCATTAAATTCTTTCTTTCAAATGAAAATCAAATTTCAAATTATTTTTGCTTAAAAGGCGCAAAGACCAACTTAGTGAAAAACATTCCATGCCGGGAATCGAACCCGGGTCATCAGTATAGCGCACTGACGTTCTACCGCTAAACCACATGGAACGATACCCAGCCTGGAACTTCTCACTATTACAAGTTGGCAAGGCTACAAACGCAGCACAAGATGGAATATTTTCCGTGAGCCACCAACACGGGGCAAACACAGACACTTAATTAAATCCAGCATCGATGAATCTATATTAATATTTGGAAATTTTTCCAGAGAGAAACATTCACCTTGAATACAATATTTCAAATGAAAATCAAATTTCAAATTATTTTTGCTTAAAAGGCGCAAAGACCAACTTGGTGAAAAAAATAATTTGAATTAATTTTTAAAAAAAAATAATTTGAAATTTGATTTTCATTTGAAATATTGTATTCAAGGTGAATGTTTCTCTCTGGAAAAATTTCCAAATATTAATATAGATTCATCGATGCTGGATTTAATTAAGTGTCTGTGTTTGCCCCGTGTTGGTGGCTCACGGAAAATATTCCATCTTGTGCTGCGTTTGTAGCCTTGCCAACTTGTAATAGTGAGAAGTTCCAGGCTGGGTATCGTTCCATGTGGTTTAGCGGTAGAACGTCAGTGCGCTATACTGATGACCCGGGTTCGATTCCCGGCATGGAATGTTTTTCACTAAGTTGGTCTTTGCGCCTTTTAAGCAAAAATAATTTGAAATTTGATTTTCATTTGAAATATTGTATTCAAGGTGAATGTTTCTCTCTGGAAAAATTTCCAAATATTAATATTAAATTCTTTCATTACAACTTTTCTGGTATAGGCCATATATTAGAATTTTTATACAGCAAAGAATAAAATAGACAAATGTATTCGTTTCAGGCACTTAAAAGATTAAAAAGCCTCCAAACTGGCTTAGATACCTTTCATCAGCGCCTAAAGGAGGGGTGATCGCCCCTCCCTTGGATCTGTCATTGCATTCAACCGTTTTTAAAGGTAACGGTTATCTGGCCATATTATTAAGCGTATCTGACCATATTATTGATTATATTATGATCAGAATGCAAAGGTTAGGGGAAAGTGACGAATTCTTTGTTTTGAGGAAGTTTTCTTTTGATTTTGTTGCAGACAGCTTGGAAGCAATTGATACAGATTTATTCTCACACGTATTTTTAAAATTAGCCAAAGTATTCATTAATTTCACTCTGAAAATGTTGTAAGGTTTCAGCAAAAATTATTGATAATTCTGTACTTAAAGTGTTTATTTAATGCTAGTGTTTTTATTTTAGTCAAATCTGAGAAGTTATTTTAGCTTTTGAGCAATTTTTGAAATTTTTTACCGAACTATGGTATGGACATTCGACTTTCGGAATGTCGTTGGTGTGACATACGGGTTACTGACCAAATTACTGTGCAACTCCAGTATTTTTCGTGGTGTCATCGCATTTCGTAGAACGCCTAGTAAGCCTGTTAGAAAGTTCGTTAACATATTTTCATGATTGTTAACGAATCGCAAAATTCCCCCCCCCCCCCTCCCGTATTTTTGATGAAACAAATGGACTGCGCCCTTGTGATAGTGTGCTTTACCACATTTTAAAGTTTGTGTCTATATAACTTTAAATTAAAAATTGCCCGAAAATTCGGTTTCGTTTTTGTTTTTGGCCCAAAATCTGAGTTTCGCCGAATTGGGATAGTGTGCTTTACTACATTTTGAAGTTTGTGCCTATATAACTTTAAATTAGAAATTGCCCGAAAATTCGATTTCGTTTTCGTTTTCGGCCCAAAACCTGAGTTTCGCCAAAAATTCGTTTTCGGCGAAAATGCCGCCGATAATTCGGCCGAAACTATCTGTATTGTTAAAATCTCGTTTCTCACTTCGGAAATGTCTAACATTACTCATTGATTTGAGCTATATTGGCTCAAAGGAGACACTATATTGCTATGAACTTCACTGTATATAATTGTCAGTCACCACTGACTGAAGACGTGAGTTCAAACTATAAAGAAATAATGCATATAGGACTAAACTTTGAAGACGCTTTTCACGTGCTCATTAAAAGCTGCAAACGTAACAGTAACAGAGAATTTTTAGTTTGAAACCGCTGAAGTGTCTCGAATACTCTTTGAGACAGTTCTAGCACAATCGATGATCCTTTACAAAAATCATTATAAAAGATAAATCGAGGTATGTATACCTAAAACATTTTTTAATTAGATGACATTCGTATGATTAGAAAATCATTCTGTGTCGTTGTTGAATTAATTACATTTAATTTTATATGAGAATAAAAAGTTTTGGTCAGAGGTACCGAGAGCCAACTTGGGCCACACGTATAATTAATTACACGTATAATTACATGTATAATTAATTAATAATTATGTATATTTACGTATGTATGAATTACTTAAAAATTTTTGGACATTTTCGTTTTCGTTTTCGGTCTTAAAAACTTGTTTCGATCAAACCTTACTTTTAATTCAATTTTCTGTTTGAAATTACTTTCAGTAACTGTGTTATTTCTTTACCTCACTTGAGGGGATTTTCCTTTCCTTTCAGCGAAACACTCACTCTAAATTTGCCATTTAAAATCTTCTATTCAGTCACGCAAGGGCAACGATCAGCAAAATCATTTAACAAATCTTAGGTTTAACAAATTATATGACACTAAGTGTCTTTGGCAAGCGAGTTACTATTCTTCACCGAAGCGCGATGTGCGTTACATCACGTCACACCAGAAGCCAAAGAATGTCACAAGACATTATATATCGCCTATTGATTTCGACTCTCTCGTGACCAGCTAAGCGAATAAAAGTAAAAAAATAAACACGTGTTCCAGAAAAACCGTACGCTTCGGATAACTCTTTCTTTACATAATTCTTTTCGTAATAAGCTGTTAAATAATTAAAGCTTAAGAAAACGATCCGTGTCAAAGGCGACAAGTGAAGTGAAGGTCGCGGAGCACAAGCGTTAACAGAATACTTTCTTAAGTATCTTTTATGAAACATCTAAAAATATCAAGTTTCAGTAAAATTAACAGGGTTTTTTTTCCGTTTAGAATGGTGGTTTTCAAACAATTTAAGCTCATGGGTAATGTTGCCAGGTGCACTGTCAACAAAAATGGGACAGAGAGAGAGAGAGAAAAAGAAAAGGGCGAGATAGAGGCTTTTAAATCGGGACAAAAAGTGCTGTAAAGCTTACAAAAAAAGAAACCTGTATATAACGGAATCCTATCTTAAACATAAACAATCCGTGGTCACAAGGAATAATATACTGTAAAAAAAGACAAAATATAATGTACAAAAACAAAAGAACAAATTAAAAACACAACAAAGTACAAAATACAAATTTAACAGAGTTATAAAACGATTGACATAATAAAATTTACTACAATTTACTGCTTTAACCCCTTCAAGGGCAGTGGTTCATTTTTGGACCACTTAATTTTAATTCTTAAATGCCGCATTGGCACCAGAATATTGGAATGAAAATTTTCCTTTTATTAAGTAAGGGAACAAAAGCATTTTCATATTTCGAAATGTGTTTGTGAATTCTGGTGCCATGCACTGATTTCAACATTTTACGAATAGAAGTACCTTGCCCCTGAAAGGGTTAAATGCATATTAATGCATTTATTATTTTAAAATTTCCTTTCTCTTTTAATATTTACGTGTAAATACAATTTTTAAGATATAATTTTCAATATTTTCCTGCTTTTAACACGTACTCATTTTATAGTAATTTTAAAGATTTTTTTTTCTGTTTTTTACAGTCACGTGTAAATAAATTTTTAATCGTAAGGAAATATTATTCTTTGTGCTATTTTTAGAATTGAAAACAATCTCTATAAAAATAGCCTAAGTCATGTGACTATCATCAACAATCCCTTCGCTTCTTATATTCCAGGTGGCCATTTTGGTACTTTAATGTTAGCCAGCCACAGGTGATATGTCGCCAAATATTATTCTATGTCACAATCATTTCACCTATATTATAATAGTCCAAGTCATGTAACTGCCATAAGCAATTACGTGCTTATCCCTTCGCTTTTCATAAGAAAGGTTTTACATTTTGATTAAAGAATCAAAATTATTTTTTCGAATAAAATTACATAAAAGTTGCCATGATCGCAAAGAATTCTTGGTAATTTATGTTAGCTGGGTGCAAATCTCGCTAATAGCTTTTTTTTTTTTTTTTTTTTTTTTTAACTCGCCTGTTAGCATTTTTTTATTTTTTGAGTGGTAAATTAAAATGGTACTACTTGGTTATCCCATCGACAAAAAATCTATCGGCAAACTATAAGATTAAATGCCAATAGTGGTTGATCGTATATGTCACATTCACTTGACTTTAAGGAAGTTATACATGTTTACGCCATCAAGTGATTTTTATTTCGACGTTTTATTTGTATTTTTATTAATGTTATACTAATTTATTTGTTCTTTCGTTATTTAAAATAAAAATTATGTCAATTTGTATAATTTGGCAAAATTGGGCGACGGGATAAGCAAGCAGTAAAATTAAAACATTGCTTTGAAGGTAAAATTAAATGTCATGATTTCTGTGGTTTGACGTTTTTTTTTTTTTTTTTTCTTTTTTTTTTTACGACAGTTTGGCGAAAACCTCGTTTTCGAATACCAGTTACATATGTAATGTATTTTTAAATTATTTTCTATTATTTTAAAAATGAAATAACAATAAATAAAAAAAAGTTTAATTAATAACTATAGAACAAAACAATTTATAACACTTTTGGTACTTTTCGGTTAGCCGGGCGCCAGTGTTATATATACATATTTATATACATACATACATGTAAATATACATATATATACATATATATACATATACATATATTGTATATATACAACACATATATATGTAAATATATATGTATATATATACATACATATATATATACATATATATGTATATATAACACTGGCGCTCGGCTAACCGAAAAGTACCCACTTTTTTTTAAAGAGAAAATAAATGTAAATAAACATTTATTAATAAATAAGCAACAACAGCCGGGTTACCATGTCAGGCAAAATAACGCCATTTTGGCGCTAATTAGATATCCCGGTGCGTATATGACATCTGTGCCTAATATTTTTCTTTTCGTTTTGTTTTAAAAAAAGAAAGCAGTGTAAGATGTTTTTTAGTGTAAGAATTTTAGATGTTTCAATTTTAAATGAAAGTTTTGTATTAAATAAAATGATAATGAAATACAAAAAAGAAAAAAACAAGTGGGTAAGTGTGATCACAGATCGCACAGAGGGTTTCGTTTAATATTCCTTTCAAAACACTTTATCCTTTTGAAAAATCTGTTAGTTCCACATTTCGCAACAAGGGGAGCACTCTATTCTAAACAAACCTTTATCCGAACGAAACTCCGTTTTATATACTATCCATAGATATATTAATCGAGGGGATTGGACCCATAGCACCCGAGATAAGTAGGCGCCCCTGGCGGTAAAAAGTGGAACTAAAATATGTAAGGCTATGGTGCATAATATGAAAGAATGGTCAAAGGGGTGTCGGCAAAAGTTGGAAAAGTGCTCCCCAGGTGAAAAGGGTGGAGGTTAGAAAAATTGCTTAAAATATACAAGTTAGAACACGGAGGAGTAAATAATATAAGACTTTTTGAAAATTTTATGATTTGTCGTGTGGTCTGAGGTATTCAGCTATACGTATGCAAAAATTCATGTCTCCAACTTAATTAGGGGCTCTCTTAGAAAGAATTGCTTAAAAGACATAGGTGGTAGCTCAAAGGGTTAAACGTAAGACTTTTTCAAGATTTTATGATTTGTCGCCTGGCCTCAGGTGTTCTGCTATAAGTATGCAAAATTTCAAATCTCCAATTTAATAAGGGGCTCAGTTAGAGAGAACTGCTTAAAATACGCATGTGGGAGCCCAAAGGGTTAAATGTACTTTTTCAAAATTTTATGATTTGTCGTTTGATCTGAGGTGTCCATCTATAAGTACGCAAAATTTCACGCTTGCAACCTAATTTGGGGCTCACTTAGAAAGAATTGTTTAAAATACACATGTGGGAGCCCAAAGGGTTAAATGTACGACTTTTTCAAAATTTTATGATTTGTCGTTTGATGTCAGGTGTTCAGCTCTAAGTATGCCAAATTTCACGCCTCCAACCTAATTAGGGACTCACTTAGAAAGAATTTTTAAAAATACACATGTGGGGGCCCAAAGGGTTACATGTACGACTTTTTCAAAATTTTATGATTTGTCGTTTGATCTGAGGTGTCCATCTATAAGTACGCAAAATTTCACTCCTCCAACCTAATTAAGGTTCACTTAGAAAGAATTGTTTAAAATACACATGTGGGAGCCCAAAGGGTTAAATGTACGACTTTTTCAAACTTTTATGATTTGTCGTTTGATGTAAGGTATTCAGCTATAAGTATGCAAAATTTCACGCCTCCAACCTAATTAGAGGCTCACATAGAAAGAACTGTTTAAAATATACATGTGGGAGCCCAAAGGGTTAAATGTACGACTTTTTCAAAATTTTATGATTTGTCGTTTGATCTGAGGTGGCCATCTATAAGTACGCAAAATTTCACGCCTGCAACCTAATTAGGGACTCACTTAGAAAGAATTGCTTAAAATACACATGTGGGAGCCAAAAGGGTTAAATGTACGACTTTTTTTAAATTTTATGATTTGTCGTATGATGTGTGGTGTTCATCTATAAGTATGCAAAATTTCAAGTCCATAACATGTATAGTTTCTGAGAACGGGTTCTGTGACAGACAGACAGACAAACAGACAAACGGAACGGACAGACAGAGGAGCGAGACGAATAGGGTTTCGTCAGATGAACGAAACCCTAAAAAGCGACAAATTGAATTATGAATAAAGTAACATGATACATTTCTTAGCATACATTTATGGGAGGCCAAACTGGTTGCCAAATTTGTTTAAAATAATAACCTTTTCTGAAATATGAAAAAAAATATCTGTTATGATTAAAATTTGAGTTGCGATAATTAGAGAAAAGTATTTAAAATTAGAAAAAAATTAATATTTCGAAAACTAATTCAAGATTTAAAATTCTAATATCAGTTTTGAGATCTGCGGATCAATACGGATTTTTGGTGTTAATTACATTGCAAAATATTCCATATTTTAGGAGAAATCGCCGTGAAACATAATCAGTTGTTTATTAGTCGTTTCATAAAATCGTTTCATAAAATCATTTCATTTCAGTCGTTTTCTGAAATCGTTTCATAAATTCGTTTCATTAGGACTTTATATATACGGGGCATTCTCACAGTCTTTTGACTTTCATGTACCTGAATAATAATTTTTATTTTAATACACTTTTTTGTGTTTTTTTTTATTTCATATATTGGGGAACATCCCATTGCATGATTACACAACAGTATTAACGAGATAAATAAGTTTTAGACGATGTTGGGTGTCCAAACACATGGAGAACTCCTATACCGTCCCGTGTCCCTGATGCTGATTTTTAAGTTTGGAGCTGTCTGGATAAAATTGTTTCAATAAAAATAATTCTATGTAATTCTTTTCTGAAACTGGAACTATTGTTTTATATAAATATGTAGCTAAAAATTAACCTGCACGCATTTTTAGGGTTGTTATTATTTTTTTAACTCTGTCCCTGGATTTTAGATTCCTTACCATCCCTCTTCTAAAATTATACAGAAAATCATTTCAGATGCAGCCACAGAATTTTTTTCCAGTTTTTCTCATGCAGAAGTATGCTAGAGAAATAATGTCTAAAATTCTTTGGCAGGAAATTCACTGTAAAATTTAAATCTGCATTTAAATATCAATTTCAAGCATCGTGGCTTTATTGGTAGTCTCACCGTCCCCAAGGTTTATTCCTGCACTTTTCGAGGTAAATTAAAAAAATAATAATAATTTAATCCAATGTTAACAACTGTTTCTAAAAATCAATGAACATTGTGGCTATCACTTAGTCTTAACAGGATTTTCCTAAAAATAGGTGGTAATTTTCCTTACCGTTCTATCCTAACCGTCCCTTTTTTTACCATTTCGTCCCTTTTTTCCAACACCATCCCCCTTTTTTACCTTAACGTCCCTTTTTTAAGACCCCTTTAAGACAATGTTATACAAAAATTCTGTATTAAAAGTACGACGTTGTTATTATTTCTTATTTGAATGTCCTGTGGATGATACTATGCAAATTCATTATAAGTAAAAATTTAGAAGAAAATAAAAAGTTATAGTGGTAAAATGGTAAGGAAAATTAAACTCGCAAGTTTAACTTAAACCTCAGTTAAATAAAAAAATTTTCGCTGCTGACCATTTTTTTCTTTATTTTGAATCATTAAGGCACACGTCTATGAGATTAAAATGTTATTTTAGCAAGTTTAATTTTGTCAGATTTTTCCCCCCAAAAGTTAAAAGATTGTGAGAATGCCCCATAGATATGATTTCATTTCCATTATTTCTCCGCATATCCTTAATTAAGGTGTTCAAATTCAAACACTGAAAAAAAAATTGCAACAAACGTAACTTTAATATATAAATCTCATTGCAAAGTAAATTGTAGAGAAAATTTAATGACATCCGTTAATAAAAAAAATCTTGATAAAAATTTACTGAAAGTTTTAATGGCACACCTGATTCTTTATCAAGGCGCACCAATATGTCGCGGCACACCAGTTGAGAAACACTGGTTCAGAATTCCGTTGGCTAACCCGATTTTACCAGAGCCTTATACGATCCTGGAAAACCGGATTGACGCTAATTTTTCCCTTGCGAGTCGGGTTGACTTTAAATCTTGCGGGTTCTGGTCGGTTTCACGTAAATTTTGATTATTTTGGGTCGCGTTCGGATTGACCCGATTTCTCAAAAGAAAATCTGAATATTTTTCAATGAAAAAACAACCTATATATTTTAATACTAATGTGTGTATACATGTTCATTTTACGCAAAAAAAATACAAAACTGATATTACAGATCCAAACGTGGACAATTTTTTTATAATTGTAGTAAAATATTAATTAATTTTATTTTATTTCAGATGTGGGTCAGTTGAAGTGTGTAGGGTTTCGGATTCACGAAACTTTTTTGGGTCGGGTTCGAATTGACTTTACGCAGAATTTTCGTGTTTGTTCGGGTATAATCCAATCCATGCAAGACTTTGCACTGCTTTGGGTACATACACAGAGGGGCAACCAGGGCTGTGGTGAACCATGTACTGTGATATACGCAGTATACCTTCTGATTATTATAATTTTTAAACCAAGTATACCCTCTGCTTCTCACCAAATGTAAAACTATGCATAAAATATGCTTCTTATGAAGCCATATTTGCCAGAGTGAAATTAAAATTTTATCTTGCGGAGAGATTGCAAGCCTTGAATCTAACGTGCGACTGATAAAAAAATTTAAGGACTATCTCCTCTGTTTAGCATTGTGAGGGGAGGACAGATGACCACATCAACCACATAAAGAAAAATATAAATCCTGCACTTATTATACATTAAATTATATAAAATTAATATGATAAGTACATTTCATAGTAATAAACAATAATCAATAATATGTGATTATTATATTTTAAATTAATTTCAATTACGAGATATTAAGTTCAAAGTGTCTTTTATGCTGAATTTATGCTGTTGTGAATGCTGTACTTTGCGAGGAAAGAAAAATCTGTTTCGCAACAGCAGTAAGTAAGAAAACTGTCTAGTCAGTCAGCCATTCGTACATTTTTAAAGGAAACGGTTACTTGTCCGTATTATTAAGCGTAACTGACCATATTATTGACTATGTTATGGTCAGAATAAAGTTAAATTACGGTTATGTAACAATTTTCAATAAAAACGGTGAATGATTGGTCAGTTTGCTGCAAACTTTTAACAGTGTAGGTAAAGTAAGTATGCATGTAAATTAGAAAGATATGTACCAGATAGGATGGATATTACGTGAGAAAACGTGGACGGAATTTGAAAATTAAAAAACCCCTTAGAAGTTATATATCGTCTATTGATTTCGACTCCCTCGTGATCAGCTAAGCGAATAAAAGTGAAAAACAAACACTTGTTGCAGAAAAAAAGTACACTTCGGATCACTCCTTCTTTACATAATTCTTTTCCTAATAAGTTGTTGATAAATAAGCAAAGCTTTAAAAAGGGAACCCGTGACAAATACGACAAGTGAAGGTCGCCGAGAGTGTCACAAGCATTGGCAGGATATTTTTTAAACTGTTTCTTATGAAATGTTTGCAAATGTCAAGATTCGATTGGTAAAATCTTTCTTTCCCCACTTCCCCTTTTCTTCCAAGTTATAATATATAATTTGTAATAAAATTTTAGGATGTTTTTTTAATTAACACTTTTCAAATAGAGGTGAAAAGTTCTTATAACTTCAGTTCGCCTGTATAACTCAAAGTTTCGTAAATATAGTTGAATTTCCACGAAATTTAAATGTGTTAAGTGTACTATAGTATGGTCCGTATTAGAAATGGTGTGAGTATAACATTCAATATCGCAGCAACTCCTTTTGGTGCTAAACACCTTGTTACACAACGTCGGCGGATCAGTAATCATAACTGACAACAGATATGAAACCTGCCTGCGCTTATCCTAATTGCAGGGCTGCCACAAGCGATTATTTTTTAATCCAATCTCGCACCTTTTTAATAAAACAAAAAAATTAACATACACTTCGACAACATTTGCAAGAGAAATATACAATAAAATTTCTTCTCTTAAAATAGTGGTGCGAATAGAATATAAAAATAGTTTCCTGTGACAATCCTGTAATTGAGGCATCGCCTATACCACCCTTGCTGTGGCTCAGATATCATTTATAGTTCTTTCACAGGAACAAGCTCACAGAAAAAAATCGGATGTATTATGGTTTATGGGTGCAAATCCTTTGACATGTGCCTTAATCATGTTAAACTACTTCAAACAGGACAGTTATTACAACAAAAACAGCTAAGAAGGTATTGCACGGAACCGTTTGTAGACAGATTTTCATCTTAGCAGGTGCACCGGCTTTTCTAAATGTATTGAATACTTTTCGTTGGCATTGAAATACCAACGAAAGTATGCAATACATTTAGATAATATACCATAATATATTATTATGGTTAAAAGTATTCATGCATACTTTTAACCATAATAATTTTCGAGTTAAGGTAAGTTCTCATTATACCTACACTGTAAAAAAAAAAAAAAAAAAAAAAAAAAAAAAAAAAAAAAAAATCTTATATATATATTATATACGGGTGCTTTTATGTAAAATTTCTGTCTTTTAACGAAAATCTTCTATTTTGAGTGGAAATCGTAAATTTTCCCGGAATAAACGGAAAATGTCTTTCCCATTCTTTCTCATTATGTAAAAACAGGAATGTTTCTTTCAAAACAGACAAACAGAAATGTTTTTTTTTTTTCATTTGTGTGAAAACGGAAAAAATCAAGTTAAAATTTCGTAATTGATGTTTTGGCTTATAAACCAAATCATTGGATGCGGCCAGTTGGTGTGGGAGGCAGAGCATTCAACCTCTAATGGCAAGTACCGAGGTTCGAATCCGGAGGAAGGCAAGGCGATAAAAAACAGGTGTGATAATATAGAATACAATGAACTGTTCCCTGCAAATGTGCATCAATATATATAATTATTATTTTGGATACAATGAACTGTTCCGTGTAAATGTGCATCAGTATATAATTACTATTTAGATTTTTTTTTTTTTTTTTTTTTTTATTTTTTATGTGGGCTTATTGCTGACGTTTATTTCTAAAAACAGAAATTTCCCGTCTTGAATAGCGTAAAATTTCGATCTTGAAAGCACGGGAATACCAAAACAGAGAATAGACGGCAATTTTGTAGCCAGTATAATTTCCGTTTTTCCCGGAAGTTTTTCTTACAGTGTAGGTAATGTTCAGGCCATTGATCTGCAGATTTACTAAATAAATTAAAAACTTAATCAATATCCATAATGCTTTTCTATTATCAGAATTGGTTTTCACAGATCTATTATCAAATATGGCGACGGAAAATTATAATCTTTGGGACAGCTCATGCAACTTAAAAATCTTGTCTTCATTTGAAAATTGTCTTCATGGCGAAGACTTGAGCCGTCCCTTTCTTACAAACAGGGGCGTCGCCATGGGGGGGTATGGGGGGGAGCCTCCCCCTCCCAATATATGTGAAGTTGGGAAATTTGAGCTTGGAGTTGGGAAATTCTAGATTTTTGAGACACTTACTTTTTTAAAAGTAATAGTAAAAAAATTACGAAATTTTTATTGTTTTGGTGATTATTTTGAGTACTGCAACAGTAAACAAGTTAAATTATCAAAAGAAATACAAAAAGAATCAGCCACACTCAATCTATCATTGTATTTTCAGTTCTACAAAAATATTGTACATATACCAGACCAAAATTTCTCTTCTCCTGTCCATCAATAACTGACTAACCAGTTCCTTTATTTCCTCTAAAACATTGTTCCTTTTTCAAAAATTTCACCCTACCTCCCCTTGTCCTCCCAAAAGAGAATCCAGCTATTTTAATCCAAAGGGATTGCAGCTTCTTTTGAAAATTGGAGATCACTTGTAGCACAACAGAAAGGAATGTGGTAACCAACTTGAAACACAGCTATGCGCAAGAAGATTTGATGAGTTTTCACAACTTTTTTTACTAATTTTTCGATTTTTGGAGAATATTTTACTCATTCTCGTGAATTTTTTGCCACAAATATTAGTTAACGCTTCGCTGTCAAGTAAAAAGCGCTATATGAGCAAATGCGGATATAAGAAGTCGTTAGTTTATATAAATTTGTCACATTTTACTTTTATTTGCGTGCGGAAATATATATCAGTCCTGTTCGCTTATATTCATATGTGTTTATAAAATTTTAAACCAAAAGTCCAGTGTTCTGTGTTTAAAGCTGTTCTAAAAAGTTACTATAAATCTCAGCACGAAGAAACCCTTCATAATAGGAAAAGAGTTTTCGTGCAAGATTTTGGAGCATCTAAAAATCCATTCGAGGATGAAAAAGGTAAAAAATGGACGATTTTAATTTGGAACAGAAATATGACCATGAAAGCAGTCCATCAACTGAAGAAAAAATCGACATGCACTGTAACACTGACACGTTGCACTTGAATAAAATTTTGAAGAAATAAAGATTTCCTTACAGACAAGCTCACAAACAATTATGAATATTAGGATGTGACTGGAGAAGCTGAGTTCCGAAAGCACCGTAGGAAAACGGTTTCACCAAAGGCAATAGATAAAATTAATAGCACAGCAATGGACATTGATACACATGAGTTTTACAGTAAAGAATTATAAGAAATACAAGAAAATTTTGGGAATTTAGTAATGGGATTAAATGACAATGTTCCCTATATCAAGAGAATATTGCAGCAGTGCCTTCCATATTTAAATTACAATTGTGCAAGGGAAAAGTTAATAATGTTTCCACCTGTATATGAGAAACCGGATGTACATGACTTGCAGAGTCAAATAGAAATAAACCAAATCCCAACTCACTTAACAAATTTTTTACTCATGCCATGAAATTCAAAGACTAGTTGGGTCACGTCGTCAAACTATATACTCGTACCTTAACATTCACAGCAGCTTATCTTTATGGCGTTGCATCTAATGCAAGAATCTTTAGTCAAATAAAAATTGAAAAAATATATATTGCAAGCTACAATGAGGGATGGCAGACTTTACAGCCTAATGCTTTAAAAATATGAAAGTGAAATAGGAATTTTTATTAAGCTAAGCGATGTTATCAACAGGTGGGCTTCTTTGAAGACCACAAGAATTAATATTAAGTGAAAACTAGTCGGATGTGCCAATCCCAAAATTTTCTTCTACTCCATACATGTTAATGCCTCAAAATTTGCAATCACAGTGCCAAAATTAAATGACAATTCTTTGTCTATAATAACAAACTCTAAAGGTATAGATTTGTTGAATTGTGTGCATTTAAAAAGGAGATATAAGCATAGCATTTTTCAAACAAATCGTTGAATTTTGGCACTCAGCCTCTTAGATGTCTGCAACCAAAATTCCTTACTCAAAGTGCACAAAATCTTTGGAAAGTTTTGGACAGTATAGACCCAAGCCTAATAAGGATCTATTTATGTGGAAGTACTACTTATGTGGAATATGAAGTTTGACTAAATTCCGTGCATTAGTTTTTGAGATACAGCTATCGCAAAATCGTGAAAAATGCTGCATAGCAGCACCACCTGCTGTATGATATACATAAAAAGCTAATCTGCATCAAATTATGTCAAGGTTTAACTAATATGACGTTTGATCAAATTTCTTGCAATAGTTTTTGAGATATAATTATCGCTAAAATCATGTAAATCGGGAAAAATGCCGCATAGCAGTGCCACCTGTTGGACGATTTACACCAAAAACAAATCAGCACCAATTTTTATCAAGGTACAGTCAAACCTCGTTAACACGAACTGTTTCCGATTGCCTCGTCTAGTTGTATGTAATGTAGTTAAGTTCCGATAACACAAACTACTTTTAATACGAACAAAAAAAGTTTCCCCTTGAGTGTTCGCGTTAACGAGGTACGACTGTATAAGTGAATTTCTAAAGTTTTATTAAATTTCGTGCGTTAGTTCTTGTGTTAGCAAGAAGTTAGCCCACAAAATTTGTATCACATATAGACAGACAGATATTTTCTAAAAACAGTCGAATCGTGTTCAGGACTTACTAAAACGCAAATTCAGTCTAAAACCGGAAGTCAAATTTTTTCACGAATCCAATACTTTCTTCTTGTAAAGATAGAAGAAAGTAAAAAAGCGTATTTACTTTTTTAGTAAGACCCATAATTAGTATTTTTATATTTTCAGTTTCAAAATTTTTCTTTGGAAAGGAATTTTTCATGCAAAAGTATCATTATAATTATTACACACGTTGTGCATATCATTTTAGTCGAAAATTGGAGCAATTTGTTTCAAGTTGGAAAATTTTCGAATTCCCCCCCCCCCCCCCGAAAAAATATCTGTGGCTACGCCCCTGCTTACAAAATGCTTTACAATACTATGAAACGTTTATATAACTCATGAACGGCATAAAATTTTGCAATTTAATCATGACATATTCACCAAGACATAGACACTTAAATTATAACGACTTCAAAAGCAGCCGCGGTCATAAAGTTATTATACAGCTACTGTTCGAGAAGACGTGACCGCAATTGCGCTGCAAATTCGTTGCGAAACAGAATGACGGCCAGGAAGCATTTACATGTGCATCCCAATTCAGAATTCAGCTACGTGAATCTGCGCACGATACTTTCTCAAAAATACATTAGGATAATGAACCTGCCACTATTGCGGTTTATGATGAAACACTTCGCAACATCATAATGATTCTTTCTGTGTAAAAAGATAATTATCGGATAGTAATTGGAATAAAAGGGTTAGCTAAAAAGGTATGAATCATTCCACCGAAAACATTCTTTTTTTAATATAAAAATTTCAAGAACGAAAATTAACCGAAAAATTTTATATTAATTTCAACAGCTTAATCTTTGATCCTTTTCAGACTTATATAGGTGGTTGTATGTTGTTTTATTCATTCCCCCCCCCCCTTTTTTTAGTGTTCCGTACTTAAAACGTAAAACGGAACCATTATAGTCTGTCCGTTTGTCACAGCCATTTTACTCGTAAACTACGGAACGTGGAGAGTTCAAATTGGCTGAACTAATAAAGGCTATTGACCCACATATATTATTAACAATTTACAAATATATTTAGGAAAAATGTAGAGGGGCTAATTAAGATACTTGAAAAAAAAAAATCTTTTCTTTGTATATCGTGTGAGGTATTGTGTGAAAGCTTTCATAACGCCGAGCTCAAAAACACATTTATTTTAATTTTAGGTATTATATTTTCAGAGATATCGCCGAAAATGTAACGCAAAAATATGTTCCCCCACCTCTATTTCCGAATCTACTGAAACTAAAATTATGAAAAAATTAGGGGTAGTAGAAGCTAATTTAAGCCGTGTAGGAAAACGATAGCAATTATGCTTATACATAGTTTTTGAGAAAAGCGCATTTTTCCGTTACACACAAATTTCGATTTGCGGGCGTGCAGCGATGGAGGCAGCTAGGCTATCTATCGCTTTCAGCTAGGCTATAGCTTTCGTCGCAGAAGTACAGTCACCTCTCACTTATGCGCCTCTCATTTATTCGCGTCTCTCAGTTATACGCGATTTTCGTAAGGTCCTGTCACGAGGAATAGAAAAATAATACTGTAGATCTCTCACTTATAAGCACCACTTTGAATTGTCTCTCTCAGTTATACGCGGAAATAACATACTATTTTTAGACTTTTTGAAGGAATTTGATATGAAGATGACTAAAAAAAGAGAAAAGTTCTGATATTTATGGATCAGTATCCCGCCCATCTTTCATATCTACCATTGCTGATACATACATGAATTATATTTTCCCCTGTAAATTGTACTAGCAGACTCCAGCCATTAGATCTATTTATAATAATTTCAGTTAAAGCGCAGTATAGGAAAGATTTGGTGAGAAGAATGTTTATATCCCAGAGCAGAAAAAGGAATTCAAGGAAATTTGGATTCTGGATGCTATGCATATGTTCGTTTCCTCTTGGAATAACGTAACAGCCACAACAACTTCTAACTGCTTGAGAAAAGCGAATTCTGTTTATTCAAATGATGCTGAAGCATTACTGGAAAATGAAAACAACAGCAATGATTTTAAAATAGACGGAGAAGAATGGAACAGCACAAGCCAAAATTATCTTTCAAGATTTCGTCAATGCTAATATTAACAACAATAAGAGATATTGAAACTGTTTTTGGTGACATGACAGCTGAAAATGAAGGAGAAGATGATGATAATGATGAAACTTATATTTTAACAGTCCCATCTTATTGTTACTGATTTAGGAGCCCTGGACGCTTTGATATATTTACCTTTAATATGCTGATGTAGCATCAAGTACAACGACGCACTTTAATGTATTAAAAAAGGTCGTTGTACAAACCGGCTTAAGCAAAAACAAACTAGCTTCAATGACTTCTTAAAAGAGGACTAAGTGCCATATCTTCTTCTATCTAAAATGAAATTTTACTTTTAATGTATTTTTTAAATTAAATTTTATAAGGAAAGTGTAAGGATTTTAAGTACACTATACTAATATTACACCTCTTTTATTTTATAAAATGTTATTAATCATAATTCTTATATTTAAAAATGTTTTTTACCATAATGTGTATAAAGAATTGCTACATACAGCATCCTCTCAATTATGCGCGGCTCTCAGTTATGCGCGATTTTAAATCAATCCCTTCAAACGCGTATAAGTGAGATGTGACTGTATAAAAGGATTGTTGATAATGATTTTCGAAAACAATTGTCGGTAATTAGCCGATATATTAATTCTTAAAGACACGGACTGTTTGGACATACATAAAAACACGGTCGGCGTACCCTATGCGATATATATATTTGAGTAATGCAATGCTGAGTTACACATATTTATTGTACGGAACCCCCAGTACGCGAGTAATGCCCGCACTTGTCCGGATTATTTAATAATTATTTTCCGTAAACACTTTGAGTATCTTCGGTTACTTTTATATCGTATCGGAGGATACATAGATTAAAAATGTTTTGTTTCATCATCATATATGTGGCAACATTATATCTACATTGCCAGATTAAGGATTTTTTAAAACTAAAAATATCTACGACTTCTTCCGACTAGTAATCTTTGTTTCATTTAATCACGGAATGTTTGTCATTAATAAAGCGAATATTACTATTCTGAAATAAGTATCAAAGCAAAAATAATCTAAAAGAAAAACCTCTTATACAAGCATTCAATATTTATCTTGAAAATCACGCTTAATTTCATTTCATGTCTGCAATTCATGTTTTTCTCCCCCCAAAATTCCGTTACAATAAGTTAATTTGGTGCGGGTGCCGAACTCGATTATAGAAAATTCACCGCTTTTTTTTACGGCTTGTAGATAGCGGGAGCTAGTGAATTAATTCAAAAATATTTATTTATTTAAAAAATAATTAGGATTTCTGAATCGATTTCTCAACGTATAACCTTGATTAAAGCGTATCCTTCTCTCTCTCTCTCTCTATATATATATATATACAGTGTGACTTCAAAAATCCGGCATTCAGTAATCCGGCAACTTGAAAAATCCGGCATCAAAACTATCTTTTCCCTTCCTTTTTTCTTTTACGCTTTCAAGTTATGGGAGAAGAAAAATAGCAATTCTTTATGAATTAAAAACTTAGAGATTAAAAGTAAAAATGAAAGAAAATAATATTTGACTTTTTTCTTCATTTGTCAGAGGCGATTATTTTCTGAACAAGTTTTCTGTAAGCTGCACAGTTCCTTAGCAAGAGAAAAATTTCGGGGACAACTTTGGCGAATGCATGGTACAATATATGGCCACAAGGAATGTTTGGCAACGGCGATCAATCACGAGGAAGAATTTTCAGGCTTTCACATTTCCCAGTTTATGAGCTTATTAAACGCGCAAAAACTGAAAATGCATTAAGAGTCGAAAAAAGAGATATAGATGATTGGCTAGGCATTGACGAAAATAATTTAAAAACGAACAATTTAACGGACAGAGAGATCGCTGACGCTGTGCTAAATATAACCGACGATAATGTTAGTAGCAGCTCAGAAGACGAGGATGAACAATCAACAGAAGAAAAGTTGTCACTAGAAAAATGCATAAGTTTGACTAGAGAATTAATATCTGCTGCAGAGAAAAAAAAATTATTTCCGAAATAGACATTCTTCATTTGTATAAAATACAAAGAAATATTTGCTAAAGAACGGCCAAAAAAATTGAAGCAAACAAAATTGACATCGATGTTTCTGAAATTGCAAAAGAAGAAATAATTTAACTCTTTATTAGATTTTTTTTTTCTGTATCATAGAAAATATCAATTAATGTAAGTTTTTTTTTTTATATTTAATTTTCTCGTTTTCTTAAATAATTATCACTTAATATTGAATTAAATAATGGCTAAAGGCACCATTAAGAACATAGTACTGCTTTCGATACTCTTAGTTACTCTTTTGATATTCCTTCAATAATCCGGAATTTTCAAAAATCTGGCATAGTCCCTGTCCCGATGATGCCGGACTTTTGAAGTTATACTGTATATAAAAAAGTAATGATTTGGAAATGGGCCAAAAGATTTGGAAATTGACCAATGAAAATCTGCGTTACCGCGAAACACATTTGATTGGTCAGACTTTTCTTAGCGGGAATTGTGCTTGGCGAAAACCATGAAAGTAGAGAATTTAGATAGGATGGACGGGGAAAGGGAAGAATCTTCTGCATTTCGATAGACTTCTGTGTTGTTGTTTTTTTTTTTGGGGGGGGGGGGGGTTATAGGGGTCGTTGGCAAAAGTGATTCTTACAGAAAGAAATCTAAAAATTGAATGCATAGAAAATAAATGATCGCGAAGCGATCTAAAATGGAAACGCGAAATAATTACGTCTAGGGTGGGTTAGAAAATAGGGATTGCTTCATGATAACGGAATCCGTCGCGCGATTCACCCAACGTTGCGGATCCGTTGCGTGGATCGCGCAACGGAATCGCGAAGCGATTACGCGGGGGGTTGGTGAACGTAGCGAGCAGGGGGGCACAGCCCCCCCTAGTTTTTTTTAAGTATTTTATTTTTTATTATATTTCTTACTTTTTAGAGTGTAAAATATTTCATTGTTGCAGTTTTACAGCCAGTTGGCCTATTTTGTCGCATCCTTAACCCCATTGTTATTGTAACTCGTATGGGGCGACCATAAAGAATATAGTGTGCTATAGAGAATATTTGGCGATTTACCACCCGTGGGCAGATAACGGAAAAATATCTTAATATTAATTTATTAATTCGTAATTAAGTTCTAAAAATATTAAAATGCCATATTGTCATCGAAAACACACCTGTAAACATAATATTTATAATTCTAGCCTATCAAGAAATGGGTGAAAAATCGGTTACACAATTTCACTTATACGTACAAAAACCAAGTTAAGTTAAATCAAAAAGTAAAATTATGGTAGATATTTTGAATAAAAAAACTCTCTAACTCTAGTAGCGCGTACTTTTCAAAAATATTGTGTGGGCTCAAAAAGTTTTGAGTAAAATAACACATACATTTTTTTTTCCTCAGTGTTCATGTGTGTGGAGCGAGAGTGAGAGGGGAGAAGCCAATGACTAAAGATGATAATTCGAAATTAAATTACGTTTTTCTAAGCAAGTTTTTAAATTATTATAATTTAATTATAATTTTAAAAATAATTTTATAAAATTATAAGTTCTTCTTTATAAATACATTAATATTGATTTTAAATAATACCGGAATGGCTAAGTAATGAAAATGCAAAAAACTAAATGTCAAGAAAAGCATACATTTTAGTCACTAAGTGTTTTATCAATTCAAGACATCAAAACTGATAGCAAAATAAGCAGGAAATTTCTTTTCGTGAGAAATTTAACTACACACATCCGCTGTTCCGTGCTCCTGTAAATCTAATTGATGACCTTACTATTTTTCAAAGAAAACTATTTTGAGAACGTTAATAAAATCAAATTTCATTTCAGCCATTAAATTATTAAAAAAACTAGTTGGATGTGCCAATCCCAAAACTTTCTTCTATCTTATATATCTTAATATTTCAAAACCGAGTTACACATGTTAATACTTCAATATTATTAGTTCAATACTATACCAACTTTGATTTTCATCTTAAATTTCTGCTCCAGTCAATTAAACGGACTAAAAACGAGTTAATCTATATCATGATATTTGTTAAAATTATTAGTTTTTCCTTATTCTGTTGTTATCAGCTGTTTGCGAATAGCTGGATTAGCAGGAAGCGAGTTTCTGCCGCTGCACAATAGAACTACGAAAAATCAAGAAAAGTATACAAAAATCGCTATCACAGAGCCCTTTACCGCGCAATATTTCCAAATTCAAGGAGGTTCTGTTGGCCAAAGCCAAAAACATGCACAAAAATTTTGGTTCTATTGTATGCATAATGTTATACACTTTTCGATAGTACAATAAAGAAAATGGCTAAACATCGCTATTACAGCGCCCCATTTCTGGCAGATTTATTTCAAATTCAAGGAGGACTTGTTTGTCATAGCTAGAAACATACACAAAAAATTTCGTTCAATTGTATGCACAACTTCATACATTTTTCGATGGTACAATATTCAAAATGGCACAAAAATCGCTATTACAGCGCCCTCTACCGGCGATTTTTTTTACAAATTAAGGAAGGACCTACTTGCCATAGCCAAAAACTTAAAAAATTTTTTTGGTTCAATTCTATGCATAACTTCATACACTTTTCGATGGTACAATATTCAAAATCGCACAAAAATCGCTATTTCAGCGCCCCCTACCGGCGAATTTTTATCAAATTCAGGGAGGACCTGCTTGCCATATCCAAAAACTTAAAATAAAAATTTGGTTCAATTCTATGCATAACTTCATACTCTTTTTGATGGTACAATGGCGACAGGCAGACGGACAGACGGACGGACAGACGGACACACGGACAGACAGACATTTTCTATAAACATGTTTTTCGTGATCTCTGATCCCTAAAACGTGTAAATCCGTCGAAAACCGGAAGTCGAAAAAAATTTCGATTACAATACTTTCTTCTATTGAAGATAGAAGAAAGTAATAAATTATGAATGAAATCATTTGAAATTGGGTGGGCGGAGAGATCAATTCATTGGGCGGGCTTGCGCCTCATGGGCCCATATAAGTTGGCGCCACTGTAACTCGGTCACATCGCACAGTGCCATGCTTATTGAAGGTAGTATAAGAAATCTGAAGTAAATATCTGGAAAAAGTTTTAAGTACATAAATTAAAATAAATTAAAATCCTTTTTCAGTAAATAAATAATTCTAATCTTTTAAAATCAAAAACGGAGCGGAGCGTAGATTTATTTCATTTATCTGATAACTAAAGCTGCTATATTTTGAATTTTATTGAACAGAATTGAATTTTTCACGACTGATGTGATACATAAAATGCTTGTGACAGTGATTCAAAACATATTTTTCAAAATAAATTTATTTGTTTTATAACAAGATTTAATTTAGGAGAAATTAAAGTGAAACTTTCTAGTCAGGTAAAAACCGGATATATATTTTGATAGCAGCCTTCTAGCGGTTAATGGTTAACACTTTGAGGTCTAAGCCCGAGTGTCACTCGGGGTGCCGTTTTCGGTAAAGCGAACTAAACCCAAGAGTCTCTCGAGGTCAACTTTTAACTCTCTGAGATAAAGTTTCTACTGTATACGTTCGCGGTCTTTTCGGATATTATCTACGAACCTTTTATTTTGAAAAAAAAATATAGTTGGCATCACTAAACAGAAGTAAGTATATGAAAATATCTGGAATCAAAGCTTAATTCGAACTTATTGTAAACCTTGTGGTGTTGTCCTTTGTGCTTTGCTTTGAAATGTACCACACAAAAGAAAATTTTGTTAAATAATGTTTATATACAAATAAGACCTATTTACAGATATTTGTACAACATTTGGATAAGTTTTTATTCAAAGTCTATGTAAAATTTTATGTTAAAAAATAATGTTTTCTTATGCGGAACTTTTTAAAAATATATAAAACAGTCTTTTTCAAATAAATTCTCATTAAATATTAATTTTTAGTACATTTAAATAGTTCTTTCATTACGAATAAGAACAGTTTGAAGTTTATAATAAAAAATATATTAAAATACATACATTCCAAGTATTTTTTTTTAAATCACAAAAAGTACCAAATAGGGCCCAGAGGGTTATATGCATTTGAAATAGTTCAGACCTCAAAGCTTTAAAATGCTTAGCTCTAGACAAAAAGAGAAAGCCGCCATTATCATATCTTAATACTGACATTGGTGTAGTTTCTGTATTGGAAAGTTTGTTACTTTTTATTTTAATGTTTGCTAATTTACAAAATTCTTAAACACATTTAAAGTTATTGAAACCTTTTTATATCACTGTGAGTAGAATATTTAAATTTGATTACCAGAATTAAATTGTTGCTAGCATTTATAGGTGCAATTTTATAACTTGCTTTCGTACACTCTCATTCTCTTTGGGTAAAACCGGATATCCTATATTGAATAAAAAAGGATATTGAAAACTTATAATTGAAAAGCCCGTAAACAATGTTTAAAGAAAAGACAGTCAAAACTACACTGACAAAAATTAACTATAGCTTTTTTCCCCTTAATAAAAGTGTTTTTAGGCAAGAAAAATGTAATCTTCTTTTTCAGTAAGTTCTATTTTGTCCCCAGAAGGAGAATTTTCTGTGTCAGTCTGCAGCATACTAAAATTTATCTGCGACCCAACGTGCTAGACTAAGTCTACTAAAACAACAATATCCCATAAAATAAGAAAAAATTGCCTTTATAAAGAAAATATAATAAAATTATGAAACAAAGACCATAACTCTAGAGACTTAAAGTAAATTTCAGCTTTTCTTTTTTTTTTTTTTAAACCAAGCCTTTCTTTTTAAGCTGGTGGATTAATCTGCAAGGTTTAAAATAATCTGCAGCGCCCACTGCTGTGTTGGACAGTTTCTGCTACTGGGATTTTGTCTGCCAAATATCTTATTTATTTTTGCTCTATGAATTCTGTTTGGAAGTTCGTTATTGAATGTCTTAAAATTTAATTCGTAATGATTATAAATTAAGATATGCAACTGAGCTAAATTTTTATTAAAAATATTTTTATTAAAATATTTTCGGACAATTTGCTCGGTTTTACCCCCACATAAATTCATGGAGATTTCAGCTCGCTCTAAAATCTTCAAATTATTATTTCTTGATATTTTTTCTTACTGTCTATTCCAAATTCACTTAATTTTCTCTCTCATTTAACGTAATCCCATTTTAACAGTTGATAATTATCCTTTTTTTATATTAAATCATTAGACTTATATTAATTATCCTTTTTTTAATATTAAATCATTAGACTTATAATAAAAATATTATTAGTTTGATTCATTACTTAAAGTTGCAAAATAAATATTTTATACCTTTTTAAAAGAAAGATAAAACCTTTTTTTATTTCATGTAAACGTTGACATATCCGTGCCGTTTTTCCCCACCAGTGACGGCTAGGAAAAGACCGGATGATTTGACTTTTTATTGATATGAATTACAGTAGAGCCTCGATTATCCGAAGTAATTACGACCGACCCTCTTTCGGAAAATCGAAATTTTCGGATAATCTAGAATGTTTCCTTTTAAGATTAAGGAGAACTATGTGCAATATTTCTTATTATGTTAACAAGTGCTTAAAAAAATAAAGCATTAGCAAAATAGAAACAAGAATAAATTACCTGAATTTTGAAAACGTGTAAATTTTACTTAAATCACAAGGGTTTGAAAAATATTTTGTTCTTCGCAGTTTCGATTGCCTTTGCTTTGAAGCTCTATCACAGAGTTTTTTAATATTATTAGTTCACCAGTATCACAGTCTTTCAGCTGCTTCAGCCATGCCAAACCTTTTGCGAAACATTCAAAAGCTTCATAATTGCTAATTTGTTCGTTTTCTTCGTTCACCCCGCAGCTTACAAGAGCTCAAGTTAAATTCAAAGGAACTCAAGGAAAGGGGATCGAAAATATTTATATGTACTGGTAGTTCAGAAAAGACCGCTTGCACACAAGGAATATGATAGTAAAAAAAAAAAAAAAAAAAAAAAAAGCTTTAAAAATGGATTTGGGTTAACCGAGAGTTTCGGTTAAAAGAGTTTCGCATAAAAGAGGTTCTACTGTATTAATAAACATAAATGTGATGAACTAATCATATATTCAAAATTATATTACGGTACAAAGATAAGTGCAGAGTTAAAAAAAAAAAAAAAAAAAAAAAAAAAAAAAAAAAAAAACTATATATGTACGTGCGATTTATGTGATTTCTGTCTTTTAACTAAAACTTTCTATTTTGAGTGGAATCCGGAAATTTTCCCGGAATAAGCAGAAAATTTCCTTTGTATCGTTACTCGTTGAATACTCGAAACGGAAATGTTCTTTCCAAGACAGACAAACAGAAATGTTCCTTTTTAATTGAGAGAAAACGGAAACATTCCAGTTAAATTTTGATAATTGGTGTTTTAGCCTATAACCAAGTCTTTGGATGTAGCCAGTTGGTGTAAAGAAAATTGGTGTAAAGTAAGGCTACTAAATAGATGAGCTGGCTCGTCAGGCATTTTCATCCCTAACGGACTGCTTCGCGTAATGTATCTCAATAGCGTTGAATTAGTTTCTGTCTATTTTTAGCTTTAAAAGCTTAATTATCGGTAGTTTTTCTGCTATTAATTGTTGAAATCATTCAATAAAGGATTACTGCATGCTTCAATTTCCCTATAAACATAAAAAATGACCAAATTTTAATATTAATTGTAGATTATATTCTTCGTGAATTTTTTTCTTCGCCAATTTTGGCGATAAGGACATATTTTAAAAGTACAGCGCCATCTAGTTCATTTTCAGGAAAACAATTGATTTTGATGCGATTTGTGATTTTTTATATTATGGGACGAAAATAGAGTGAAATTATATGGGAAGCTACTCGATGTATAACGATACCTCAAAATATTAACATGTGATGAAATTTATGAGATTTTTGAAAAAAAAAAAAGCTAAAGAACTAATGTGAAATAGAATTTTTCAGGGAAATTTTACAATATATATATATATATATATATATATATATATATATATATATATATATATATATATATATATATATATATATTTTTTTTTTTAATATTCATTTTCACAAAAAATATGGATTCTATTTGAAGTTTTTGAAAAAAAATTCTCCAAATTTGCTTAAGATTATTGTTAATATTTCATCATAAGACAGTAATATTTAAAAATATATAAATAAATATTTTTAACAATTTTCGTAAGTCAGTATTACCAAGAAATAAAGCGTATCTTTACTGTAATTTTCAGATATAAAATTGTTTTAAAAAATATCAAAGGATACTTCCATACTATGAAATCTCAGAGGTCGATGCAGATTTATTTCCTGGTGCCCATTTTGTGAAAAGTAAAAGGTTTTTTTTTTTTTTTTTTTTTTTTTGTGAATTTTATTATAATTTTGTGAAAAATAATATTTTGTAATGAAAGTTGAAATCGAGTTACTCAAATTCGAACTAAGCATTTATTAACAAAAACTTCTTTAAACCATTTTGCTAAAGTTTTTGTTCCTGGTGAACCAGGGCCGAAACTAGCCTTTTTTGCACCCGGGGCAAGCATGGATTTTGGCGCCCCCCCCCCCCCCTCTTCCGCAAAATATATTTACAAAGAGAATTTTACTAATTTTCTAATAGCCGACTTATTTTAAAATTTAAAATATGTAATCTTAAAATTTGTAATACTGAACTACGTAACCTACAATGGCGGATCCAAGAAAGGGGGGGGGGGTCATGACTCCCCTCTGAACACCAATAAAAATATTCTAAAGATCATTTTTAAAATGAAATATACAGTTAGAGTCCCGATTATCCGAGTCCTGCTTAACCGAGTCTCCGCTTTCACCGACTTATTTTCTTCTGATGGACTGATGGCTTCTATTATTATGAAACAGCCATTATAAATGAAGGTTAGGTGAAGATGAAAGAGCAGTCAAAAGAGCAGCAGTTTATTGTCAAAAACAATTATGGCCATTTTTTTTCTTCCCATTCTGACCAGAAAATTAGAGTTCTAACTTTTTACGACTGCTCTTTCATCTTCACCTAACCTTCATTTATAATGGCTGTTTCATAATAATAGAAGCCATCAGTCCATCAGAAGAAAATGATCCATTCCAAAGGTACAATCCTTCATTTGGCGCCCCTTCGTTCTGGCGCCCGGGTCACATGCCCCCTCTGCCCCCCCCCCCCTAGTTTCGGCCCTGTGGTGAACTGGTTTTATTTACAAATCACTGATTTTAAAACCAAACAAAATAAAAATAATAAATGTAAGTTTTTATGGAAAGGGATTTTGTCAAAGGGCCTATTTTATTAAAAAAGAATTTTGTGAAGGGACCTGTTTCATTAAAAGGAGTTTTGTGAAGGAGCCCATTTTATTAAATTTATTTTTATAAAGGGATCCATTTTGTTAAATTCATCTTTGTGAAGGGACCTATTTTATTAAATAGATTTTTGTGAAGGGGCCCTATATAGGCCTCAAATTTTGCTGGTTCGACCCATGAGTCTCATTACATTTTCCTCCTCATAGAAAAGAACAGTTTCATCTTATTAAAGTAATGAAAACTTGCCACCCATGAAAACTTTTTTAAAACAATTTTACTTTATAGAAGTTTTTTAAAAACTATAACAAAGTAAAAAAAAAAAAAAAAAAAAAAAAATTAATAGTATTTTTTGTTCGGTTAATTTCATTTTGTTCATTGTTAGCATCAGAAATTAATTATAATATTTATTTTATTACATTGCCAACTTCTTAAGGACAATCAAAAGTGCACACTTTTGATTTTTTATGTGGCGCTACATAAACACAAAAAGGAAAAAAAAAAACTCAAAATATTTTTGGAGGATGAATGTACACTTAGAAAATACATTTTCTTACGTTAATAAATTGCTGTTGATATTCTGCAAACATAATCTTCATCATTTTAATTATCCAACATATGGAAAAATAAAATAATACATTTGGAAATATATGCGAATATAGTTAAAAAAAGTTCTACTGAACGGATTTAGATGGAAGTTGCCTTAGTAGTTAAATAAATTATGAAGAAAAAGAAAAAAAAATTATATGTAAAATTCGCATTTTGAATTGCAAAACTTAAACTCTGTGTGAGCGGAGCCGTGGTCAAAAGTCAGGTATTAATGATAAAAAATGGTTCTATTGAAAATTAATAATTTCTCTCTCCCTATCCTCTTTAAGAAATAAACTTAGTTTCGATTATTTTTTCGGGAGGGATTTCTGAAGCTTTGCGGCCTCTGAAATTCCGAGGAGGGGTGCCCTTCTAGACTATAATTAAAGATCAAATTCGTAATCTTCCAGCGGGTTGGGTTGGGGGTAGGGATGTTAGACTGTAAATTCAGCACTGGATCCACTAGCAAAATGAATATTAATAAATAATAATTTTAATAAATGAAATATTAATTAAAGATGTAAGGCAATTTTTCTTTCAGGACGTAGAAAAAAAAAAAAAAGGAAAGGGTTCAATTCCTCCGCATTCAGATGCTGTTATTATTATTATTATTAATTATTATTATTATTATTTTAACGGTACATGAGCTATTCGAAAGAATTTGGATTCGGGTAGATGTTTAGTAACCACTGATGCAGTTTCCTTTTTCTGCTACTTTTTTTTATATCAAATACTCCCTTACATCCCCCCCCCTTCTGTTTCGATTTAACAATCGTAATTTTCTGGAAAATACTATTGAAAACCTTATACATACAATCTTACAAATTCCGAATATATATATATATATTGATTTTATGACTTGATTAATAAAAAGTTAAATCAATTAATTTTTATAGACATTTTATTATTTATTGATAATCCTAAAATATAAATTTAATTGAAATTGAGTTCTTTAGTCCCCCCACACACATCCTTTTCGCCAAAGTACTTACAAACATCAGATTTCTTTTATGTATTCACTAAAAGTAAATTATTACTAATTTTAAAATTCGAAACTTTTATTCAATAGCGTACTATTTGATAAATTCAGGGAAGCAACGAAGACAGCGATAAATGTGCCAAATAGGTGAATCTAGCGCCAACATGTTCCCACCTGGGAATGCTACGGCAAACGGACGAGCCAGCCTGTGTATTTAGAAGCTCTAGTGTAAAGCATTTATCTTCTAATGACGTAATACCGAGGTTCGAATCCGGAGGAAGGCAAGGCGATAAGAAACGGATGTTATAATATTTAATATAAATATCTGTTCCATGTAAATATGCATTACTTTATATAATTATTGCTGTTTAGATTTTTTGTTTTAAATATCGCGCCATTGCTTACATATTTCTTTTCTAAAAACAGAAATTTCCCGTTTTGAAAAACTGAAAAATTCCATCTTCATAATGGGGATCAAGGTTTGTGAAACAATAGGAAATAGACGGTAACTTTTCTGGCAGTACATTTTCCGTTTGTTCGGGGAATTTTTTAACCATTTGGAAAAATGGTTATTGTCCTCGGTCAGGGTAGGAAATCAAAAACATATCGGAAGCATTTTATTATTTGAATCCCGCATTTTATTCGTTTTCTGATTGGTCTATACAGTAATCTGTATTTTCCCTTTACTTTCAACAGAGATTTTACTCTTTGTAGTCATTTTCCAGATGGTCGTTGTAATTTGTTAAATTGCATTTTTTTTATTTATTTTATATATTTTCAATTTTTTTACAGTGTACGCAATGTTACATTAAATTCTGGCTTCAAGAAGCCACTAATAATTAGATCTGCGGTTTCACTTTACTTTCTCCCACATAAAAAGGAATTTTCAGAGGAAAAAAAAATAATTTGACTGAATGAATAATATACGTACTAATACACATTAAATAAATAAGTGAAAACGTCTATAGAAGAAAGGAGTTGTGACATGTAAATGGAAGTAGACAAATGAAATATCCCTCTGTTCATTACAAAAGACTAATAAAACTATTCGCATGTCATCAATCTTCATTAGATATGTATTTTTTAATGTGTTATATTATGGGAAACCTCTACAACGTTTTTAAAAAACATATTCAGTCAAAAGTTAATTACTGAAAACTTAAAAAATAGTATTTTCTATTGAGTGTTCCAGATGTAATAAATAAAGTGATTGAAAATGCTTATTCTATATATATTTAAAATGCAAAGCGGATTAAGTTAGACCGAATTCGGCTGATCTGAGTATGCGCAATGAGCATTTTAGGGTGTTTTTTGTCGCTAAACGGAATGGGAAACCAGTTTTGAACTGTTTTCTTTTCAGAGTGACATTAAGCGAAGTCTAGATGGCCGAGTTGTCTAAAACGACAGAAAGATGGAATTCTGGTTCTCTAAAGAGGGCGTGGGTTTGCGTAGTCTCATGTCCCTTGCAACGTTAAGTTTGCCTAATAATTCGGCCCCAAAAAATAACACATGGTGCAATTTGTCTATCTGCGGAGCCCCATTCTTTGTTTTCTCTATCCCCCCCCCCCCCCACCATACAAAAATAATCATTTTTAATTGACAAGTATGCATCAACAATTAGGCTTCAAAAATTCCATGCAATCCCATTTAGATCGGGCAGCGGTGGCCAAGCTGGTAGAACATTATACTCGTAGCCGTTGGTCACAGGACCCAGGCTAACTGCCGGCTAAAATTCCGTCATGTACGCTAATGGCGCCTGGTGCATGTAAAATCCGTCGTGGGTGCAAAGTCCTCCAAGTTACCTGCGAATTATACCTCTGGAGGTGCCTTGCCAGGTGAAGGTCTCGTCATCTGATCAAGGTTCTAAATTACGAGATCAATTTGAATAGCAATGTGCAGTGCAGGTGCCAATCAACAGGATATAACGTGAAGGAACCGGCAAAACAAAGTAAACACAAACGAGCAGTAGGCACTGCAGATAGGATGACGATCGAGGCAATGATGTCGGGTTTATTCCCGTCTCCCTCTGCAGCAATTCGTCTGCCTTGCATTTCGGCCCAAAATGATCCCTCAGCAGTAAATCTTAGCTTTTCGGCCATTTCAATTTTTATTTTCCCTCAAAATTGCCCTCTTCTACAGCTAAGAAGTTTACCACCTTTTAGGCATAAAAAATAATCCACCCCTTTACCAACTGGCATGGCAAGTACGTGGTGTGCGGCAACAATCATAGTTTTGCAAAGTGCAATAAACAACCTAAACTCATCAACTTGGCTTAGTATAGTTGGCCCGGGTGCTTGCTGGTGTGGTCACCGCGGTGTGGTCCGCCGCCTGCGGCGATCTGGCGTATGTACTCACGCTGCATCGCCCTGCTTTCCAGGCAATTACAAACCCGTTCAGCTGGGTTAACCCCGGTAGGTAGGCGCCTGGTCAGTAGTCTCCGAGAGCGTGGGTTTGAACTCCGCTTCTGACATAAGCTGTTTCTTAGATATTGTTAGTGTTCTGATAATTCAGTTCAATAATGTAAACTATATCTTATTTCAGGAGGAAAAGTCATGCAATATACAATCAATTTTTTCTTTATTATTATTAAGGAAAATTTACCGTCTTCAATGTATTTTTTTAGTGATTAAATAAATTGAAATGATCCACAATTTTTGGTAAACTTCAAAAATGTCCTTATTTGAAAAAAAATTAAGGAAAAAAAAATTGGAGTTGCTCTTTTTTTGGATCTGAAAACTGAATTCTCTGGAAAAACTTCTGTTGTCTGAATCCGTGTAAAGAGAGTTAAGGCTGTTCCCCAATTCAAAGGGGCTACTTTCTGACGCATTTTTAAATTCATTTTTGCTCGGAAACGCATCAAATTGGCAAGTATTGTTATTCAGAAACTATGTAATCGAAAGACGTTTTCCATTTTTTGGTAAACGCAAAAGATTTCTCAGAAAGTATTGTCAAAGTGGGCATTTTGAACAAATTTCGCACGCGACACCGCGAGCCAGGAAAAAACCTCATATCACGCGGCCACAATCGTTTATAACTCGATAATAATTTTACTTTTCAAAAAACAGAAAACTTATTTCGATTCCAAATCGCTTCAATAATCAATACTCAAGACTGCCAACAAACCGACTTAATATGCAGCCGGTTCCCAGCTTAGCTATAAAAGAAACAGGTTTTTATTTATTTTAGCAATTGTTCACAAATGTTTTGTAAAAAATTCTAAAATTCTGAAATCATTTTTCTGCGGAACCTTTAAGTTTGTTATCGTTGAGTTTTGACAGGTACTATGTAGTTTGAATAAATTATAAATACAAGGTGCAGGATGAAATTGCATTTCTTTTAAGCGACATTTTTGCTTATTGATTTAAATCTACGGAAAAATCTCGCGTCATTTGTGATAAAAACACTCCAATGGGAAAAAATAATTGTGGTAGCAGTTGTTGTGTTTTCGAGGGAAAATGTATTACTGTTTCATCTGTGTATGTTATTTTTTCAAATAAAAATCAAATTCCACCAATGTTTTCATCAGTCTACTAGATTTGTTACTTTTAGTTGAATCAAGATAAGGAAGATTTAACTCGTGAATCACTATTGCATCCATATGTTGAAAGAAAAGGATTGTTATATCTATTGTATGAATAAAAAATTATTGCGTATTTTACCGGATGTCCTAAAGGGCAATTCCATCGTAACTGACGTAACATTTTATCATCGAATTTTGTTTTCAAATCTATGTAGAAAATTTACTAATAAAGCTAGAACAAATGTTTACAATTTAAAATATTTCTTACTAAAGTCTTAATACCCAAATACCTGTAGATTATTTCAATCTCTCTTTGAGTTCCAAAAATTGCAATTCAAAATTCTGCAACTGACGTAACATAAAATAGACAAACATTTTTTCTGCCATCATTGAAGTGTAAAAATTATCAAAACTATCCTGTTAAAAAAAGTAATTTGATGTTCTCAACAACACTAAGTAATGCGAAATTATAACAGTAACTTGTTTAATTAATTTCTGAATAATAAAAAAGATAAAAAGGGCATTTACACGTGTAACTGATGTAACTTTTTTGTGTAACTGACGTAACATTATGACTTTACAAAGACAATAATGGTACTTAACTTAGTTTGTAAACAGTAATTTACAATGCCTTTTTATTAGGATTTTTCTATAGAATATAAAAATATCAAGTTTTTCAATCATACCCTTAAATTAAACATATTATAAATTTGATCCCCCCCCCCCCCCAAGAAAAAAGATGATTTTCTGTGGAATTGCGCCCTAAAATGGACTGACTGGTTTTAAAATTCAATAACTTGCAAATGGCGACAGCTATTTAAGAAATTCTTGCAGGAGGATTATGTAAGATGTTAGGAGCTTTTTTTTTCTACTGCGATTCCCAATTTTAGTTCAAAATAGCAGCAATAGGCGCGAAATCCAGGCCCGATTTCCTTGCCTATCTGTTCTTCCAGTAAGAACAAGATTGCAATGGCAGCTAAGAAGAACTCCATATATTTAACCTCCTTCTTTCGCATGAATAATGAGAGGAGAGGGGAACAAAAAATCCAGCCTCGATTACCGAGTATTGCTTGCAACGCCATCTATAGCTGCTATTTGGAACTGAAATCGAGAATCGCAGTAAAAAACTCCTGACATTTTACATAACCCTCCTGCAAGAAATTTTCTAATAGCTATCACCATTTTCAAGTAATTGATTTTTAAAATCAGTCAGTCCATTTTAGGACACCTGGTACATGTACGAGTACATATACGTACGTGTACATTATACGAGTAATGGATTAAAATTTTGAAATATAATGCATGATTTCATTTAAGATACGCCATACTTTTCGCATAATAATATTATATAATTTGTTTCATTCTAATTTTTAAAAAATATATATTTACCTCCATTCATTCATATTGGACGTAAAAAGAGTCTCAATCTAGTACTCTAAAGTTTCAATCACATATGCAAGATCTGAAATATATGCTATTATATCTGGCTTGGTTCCAGCCTCTCTTTCACGCTGCAAGTAGGGTTATTTTGAAGCCCGAATGGAATCCTCAAATGTAAGAAACACGCTGGAGGTTTGAAGAATAATCGCTGCTAAGTACGTATTTTAAAAAGTTGTTTTAACCTGAGAACAACTAAACAGTCAGTGTATGTGATCATATTCCGCGTAACAACGCGCGAAAGTTAATTTTCTTGAAATTAATCAGTAATTCTAATATAAAAGAAATAAAACAAATGGCGGTTTGAAATTTTCAAATATTAAATAAGTTCAAAATAAAAATGTGACTTGCAGAGGTGGTGAGGAGGCGTCTGATCTGTACATTTACACTTTACTCAAGATTTCCGAAACACAGAACATAGGCGAATATCATTTTTTTTAAATTGAACTGTATAGATTTTTCACATTTAATGTTGTGAAAGTTTCTCATTAGTGGTATACGCTTATGTGTATTATATTTACCAAGTAAATATTCATTTGTAAACATTCACTATTTATTACAAAATTACAGGAACAAACACTAACATAAAACATAAAACAACATATTCAATATTCTTATCCTAGTTCTGTTATTTTAACCATTGCCAATATCTGTAACTAAAAGTTGTTATTCACGTGTTGCCATAAAAGTGCATAATGTTAATTTTGAATACACGACAAATGTGTTTTTTAGATTGCACTTTAAAAACACCAGAAAGCCTTTTTGTATGAAAAATAACAATTATGCATTCAAACAAAGTTTTGAAATTTATTAAAAGTGATACTTTCGTATTAGCCACATGCCCGGAGTAAATAAACCCGGAGAAAATTTGCCAAGATTTCGCTAGTTACAGCATTATAATTAATTCTGATAATTGCAGTGGTTTAAGCGCGTGGTTTGATTACATGTCTGGTAAATTTGTGTTTTGTTTACATTACTTTATTATTTTATTTATTTATTTATTGGTGAAGTTTTAATTTCGCTATGGAATACTGGCCGGAAAGAAATGCTGAACCATTTATATTGTTTTAAGTGCAAATGGGTCAATCTTTCGTTTTAAAACCATAAAAAATCAGTAAATTGAGACTCGGTTTTCAAACAAATTGCATTTTAAAGGAAATTATTTTTTCCCATTCGACGGTGTAAAAATTAAATTGCGCGATGTTTAGAAATTAAAACAAGTTGGAAATTGTACTACCTTAAATTGGACGTCATCACCATGGCACCCTAGAATCATTACTTATCATGGGATATCATTGAATTAATTATGTGTGATAGGATTTAATAGCATGAAGAAAACTTTTATTAATATCTTTTTAAGTTTTGATTCGATTTTCATAAAATGTGAAATGACTCCCCAAAATTCTGCAACAATTCTATACATTAAATTTCAAACCATTCGGTTGTTTAGTTTTTGAGCTGTTATATGCGGACAGACAGACGGACGAACCAGACAACGACTATAGGTGCTACGTATTTATATAATTACGAGCGCAACTAAAAATTGCAGTAAAACCGAAGATCTTCAGTCAGGTGTTACTACCGTCAATACGACATTATTACTCACGGACATGATTTTGCTTTATAATATAAATAACTAATATTTATAAAAATGCTTTATGTACAGAGTATTTTTTTATAGATGAATTGTCAAACATTGAAGACGGAACATAATAGCGTTTGGAGTAGCTCAAGTGATTAAATAAGCTTTATGTGCTTCATTTGAACAGGAAGAACTTGATCCCCATGCGACCCTCCCGCTTTTCTACGACACCAAATGAAAACGGATTGCGCAAATATTTTTTTTTAATGGGTCTTAGGACTTTTAAACGTTAAAAAATTTCAAAATTTTAATATTTTTTACATGTTAAACTCCTATTTTTTCTGAACATTTTGGTATAATTATTTCCTTGAAATTCCCATTAGAACAGGATTTATGACTTTTAGAATTATACCCACTCGGAGAGCTAAAATGGCGTTTCCGAAACTTTGAAATCATTTTTGTCAAAATGACGTTTTTGAGCATAACGCGCAGGATATCACAAAAACTTCTCACTACTTTTCATGAAAATTTCAAAAGATATGCTTCATGTCAGTCTGCATAAACTGAACCAAAAATTTCCTTTTTATTGTTCAAAAAATATTTATTTTAGGTGGTTATACTCTCGAAATTTTCAAAATCGTGTATTAACTAAATACAACATTATTTGGGTTCAGGGTAATTATCACAGGCGACTATGTTTTAATTCTACCTGACACCGCTTTCTCAAAACAAAACTTTTTGACATACTGTTCGAGAACATTTGCAAGAGAAGCATACTATAAAATCTGGGTTTTTTTTTGGTTTTTTTTAAATAGTGGTACGAATATAATAGAAAAATAGTCGCCTGTGGCATCACTGATATTACAATCTTAAGTACATACTTAGGGACCAAAATTTTTATTCTAGAAGCAAAATTTATTTTGTAATCCTGTGCGTAAGCTGGCATGCGAATTTCCTGTTCGATAAATGTCTGACAGTTTGGAGCCCCCCATAAATATTGATTCTGCATCTAGTAACTGTTTTAATTATATGAAATGAAAGAACATACATCTTTCATCCTTCCAAAAATTATGTTCTAAAATCATATACATTTTAAGATATTAAATGTTGAAAATGGTAATTTTTTTCTTTTTTTCGAATTTTAAGAATCCTGAGACCCTTAAAAAGCTTTGGCAGCTGAGTTTTTTTTTCTTTTTTTAAGTTCTTCATTTTTTTTTTATTAGGGTATCCGTACATCTTCGGTGTAGATTTTTTGAAATTTTTGAAATCTTCCCTTTACACCAGTTTTTTTATGATGACATTTAAGTTAAAACTTTAAAAAATAAGTAATACTTTTAGCATTTACACAAAAATATTTTTTTGAAGGTGAAAAATAGTCAAAATTATGTGAAAAATTGACATTCCGCAAAACACGATAACTCAAAAACAAACCAATGTATTGACATTTTCTAAAATTGCATAATAAAGATAATTACTTTATCTGAGAAAAAAGACTATTCGCATTATAATAGCATCTCTATTTCTATCTCAGATGATGTGGCAGTTAAAGTACTATAATGTAATGAAAAATTCGTAAGATTTGTTGCAACGTTGTCACTTATACCAGTGTAAATGTAAAACTAATATATTATCATGAGTGTGGTATGTTCCCTCAATAAACATTTGTAAAAGAAGTGCAATATTCATATCATGTATAATATTTTGCTATAGGATGTTTTACGTATTGTAAAAATTTGAAAAATTTCATTTTGAAAAAAAGCTAAAAATAACTTTTAAACACAATTCTTACTATAAAATCTTACTTTAGTACGTACGTTAATTATTAACTCCGTGTATTTTCTTGGATGTATAATCCGATTTAAATACTAAATCTCGAAAAAGAAGAATGTAAACAAACGTTTCAGCTTATTTCCGGTTTGCAGAACGATACTTCCGCTTGTAAAATTTTTCGGCAAGCTGCAATAGCTGTAGTCTTAAACGGCTCTAACTCGGGTTCTAATTAAAATACAGACACAATTTAAGCAGAATTTGATAAATAAAAGATTCAATTTCAATATTTTTGCAAAAATGAAAAATCTATATTGTGATTGAAAATGACGTTTTGAAGATACCTGTAATTTACACCAAAAAGTCGAAATTCAAGCTTTGCTAAAAATCCAAGCTAACAGGTGTTACTTAAGTAAAGCGCGGCAGAAAAGAAAACGAAAATACCGAACACTTACTGAAAGTAATCAGTCAAATAAATGAGAATTTTTCTTACGTTTTCTTGGGACGTCTGCCAATTTTTACGAAGAATTGCATAACATACATTCTTTTCTCGGCGGCTGCTAAATAAAGACCCTTCTAAGAAAAAGTAAAACAAATGAACAAAAAATGTATATACTTTTTGAACGGAAAGATTTTTATGTTAAATGTTTCTAAAACAATTGTATGAAATATTTCTACTGGTATCGTTTCTCTTTTCATCTGACAAGGGAACCACTTTTGGTGTTGCTCGCACCTAGCATCGAGACCTGGTGCGTTTTGTAGCCCTATACATAAAAGTTAGAGAACCGAAAAAATTTCTCTGTTAAAATAATATTTTATATACTTTTTTATACTTTTAATTTTTTATTATTACATATTAATTTGTTTATTTCACGCCAAAAGTGAGTTAAGTCGCCAAATATGGCGCTAGAATTTTTCCGCCCGCTTTATCCAAAGAGAAAATGTACAGAACATATTGCTAGAATTATATCAGATTGCGATTTATTTTTAATTGATAGCATAAGAAACAAATATTACGTTTTTATTTTTTTTTTCTATGCAGACGATAAATATATAAGTAATAAATATAATTTTATAAAAGCTTCGAAGATCATTGAAAACTATTTTTTAGTGAAATACAAAACTATTTTCTTTTGAAATAGAATGAAATAAAGTATCGAATGTTTAAAATGCAATGTTGCTGTATTAAATGGTCCTTCGGTAAAAGTAATCATAAAGTAAATTAATATTTTTACACAATTTATAAAAATCACTGTGGCGAAATAGGTCAGACATTGCAATTTCTAGCTATTACAAATTCAGCTATGACATTTGGCCAGGGTTGCCGGAAAGCTCTACTTTTGAAAATAAACGCCAACTGTTTCTTCGCCAAAAATATGAATATAAAGTTGCAATTTTTCAAAATCAAATTCGTGGGTTTTTGAAGGAATTTTCAAGCTTTTTTCAATATTTTATACTTATTATTACCTAATTTTTATTTTTAAATGCTTTTCTTTGAAAAAATTCAATGTTAATAGTCCGATAAGTGGTCTCGAAAATTGCATTTTCAGAAAATTATGCTACTGTATAATCAAGAAATATTATTTTAACAGAAAAATTTTATCGATTCTCAAACTTCATAATATAGGGCTTTAAAATGCACCAGGTCTCAGTGCTGGGTGCGAGCAACACCAAAAGTGGTTCCCTTGTGAGGAAATATTGTTTTTAAAAAAGCATCCTGTGGCAATGAAAATGTTATGTACTGTGAATCCTTTCAAGGGCGAGCAATCACCTGAATAATGGCCAGTGGCTGTCCATTAAATGGTCACTTAACCCTTTATCTACTGCATTATGATCTACTGCAATTTTTTTTATGTAATATTTTTTTTCAGTTACTGCAATGAAAATTAAAGGATAAACATAAAAATAATACTCACCCGTGAGAAATTTAATTATTTAGAGGTAATTAATTAAAGTGGTACTTTAAAGTACCGTCAGTACTCTATGACAAAAATATCGTAACAGAAAAACCACAAGGTATTTCAAATGATACCAGAAAATATTTTCGATTTAATAAGTATATGAAATATAGGCTTTTTCTTACTTACAAACAAATCTTTTGGCAAATTCCGGTGCCAATCATTTATTTCAACACTTTAAGCATTGAAAATGCTTCGCCCCTGCAAGGGTTAAAAAAACTATTTTTTTTTAGGTTTCGATCTTGTTAGCAGTCTTTTAGTTATGCGACGTCTATATTCCAGGGACAACTTGTTCTTTCACATATCCACATATGCAATATACGAATTTACATATGCCATTTCTAGCATGGCAAAAACGTGCCGGTGCCGCAACTTTTTCAGTTTTCTATAAAAAACAACAACGAAACAGAAAAGATATACCAGGGAAATCATTAATACACTACATTTTAGTAATTACATTTTAAAGCAGATGAAAACGACGGATAAATACACAGACGAAAATTAAACAAGAAGTTTTTCTCCAACACCCAGTGTACTGACGGTACTTATAAGTACCACCGAGTAATTCAACTGTTAAATCAAATACATACACTGTTCACCTAAAATAGCTAGTCAAACTGTATTTTAAGATCATAATGAATACATTTAAAAAATCCAACACTTATCTTATATCCTTTACTGTGTTTACAGCAATAAAAAGAGGAGCATGGCAATCTTTAGAAAATGTCGGCAAAAAGCTCATCGACTGTGTTAAAAATACCCTCCTTCCTCGCTAAAATAACAAACCTAGAACTACTGCTGCCATTTATCCGGATAAAGTGCAGTTAAAAGAGTGTTTTTGAAAAGTACCATTAGATTATCAGTAATATTCACTATGGGATGAAAGTTTAAAGTGAGTGGTACTTATAAGTACCGTCAGTAGATAAAGGGTTAAACAAGAGATCTCCAACCATTTGCCTATGTTTACACTCTTTTATTCGCTACTTGATAGGCTAGAATTCTAGAAATTATGTACACAACTGTGTTCCCGATGACGATACAATATTTTAATATTTTTAGAACTTAATTGTAAATTAATAAATTAATTTTATAGCATTTTTGAATTAGCTGGACACAGGTGATAAATCGCCATATGGTTACAAATGGTTACAAGTTACAACAATAATGGAGTTATTAATGGAGTTATTTGTTAGAGTTACTAAACCACGGTCGTCAAAGTATGCCAACTGACTGTGAAACTACAACAACACTAAAAAGTGGAAAATATAAATAAAAAAACCGGTATAATTTAAAAGATACTATTTTATCATTTATTAGTTAAATATTAATTAAGTTATGAGTATGACTATGCATCGAGAAAACTATTTAGAAATCCTGAATAGATATAGTTTAAATTATGCTGTTTTTTTAATTTTGCCATCTCTTAAAAAATAAACAGAGCAAAAATTATAATTTTTTAAATAAATTCTCTGATCCGAGCTTTCTATTAAGCATAAATCAAATCGATTTTACTAATCAGAGCCTACGCCAAGTTTTTGAAACTACGTGAATTGCAAACATGAAATTAGGTGTGATTTTTAAGATGAACATTGAATGTTTATGAAAGAGTGTTTTTAATTTAAAAAAAAAAAACTATTTTTACTTTTATTTCTTTGAATGCTTTTATATAAAAATATCATTCATGGAGCGAATAAAAAATAACACATGATTTTCATAACGACTTGAACTACATTTATATTAACATGGGAATAGTTATCACCCTAATTAATAGAAATACGGATAGTAGCTTACGTTCTTTTAATAAAGTAAACTTTTCTAACTTTGTCGGACATTTTTCAGAAATATTAGATAATTTTTAACCCGTTTATGCCTAAATTTTAATTTTTCAGAAATAGATTAACAGTTTTTAGATAAATTTATTTTCTGCTCTTTACGTTCAATTTTACACCCTTTATAAAAAGAATATTTAGATTAGTATAGTACAACAAATTTTGTATTATATACTCAGTGATTATAATTTTGAAAAATGATGAGAGGGGGGCGGGGGGTCAGGCACAATTGGGTTAAATTTCTAAAAACTATTAAACAATACCTTATAACAAAACCGTTACTTATACGAATTTTTTGTACAGTCCTGGGGGAGTGGGGGGAAATGCTGCACTTTCTACGTCGCAAAACATTGTATAAAATTGCGACTGTACCGGTCGGTCAGCAACAACGTCTACAAGGTACACTTAAATTTTACTTAGGGAGTTGCCTACATTTAGAAATTGTATCACACTTAAATTATTTCAATACTAACACCTACTATCAACATAATATTTAGATTTTTCGATACATTTTACCATTGGATGCAAAACGGGAAGTTATTCGGTCAAGTAGTTTAGGAATTATGCACGGAAATATTTACGGAAAACGTTCACGTTATAGGAAATTTTCAATAGAAGTCATACTACATTCCACCATCATAAAAAGTAACAACATTCAATTTTTGTTTTGATCCGACTATTTTAAATAAATATATAGCTATGTTTTAAAAAAATTGTAAGCAGACCAAATAAAAGTTAATAACAATAATATTAAAATTTTAAAAAATCAACGTTTCTGTTATATTAAAAACAGAATTTCACAATAAATGCAGAAAAATAAAGCGGAAAATATAATAAAAAGCTGCAAGTTTAACTAATGAGAAAAATTATTAGCTATTAATTACACTGTACAACAATGAAATTGCCTTTGAAGTGAAAGTATGTAATTCTGTATGAAATTAATTTACTGAACACGAAATCACTATGAAAGACCTTCATTGGATCTTGTTTTGGAAATACAGATGTGCAAAGTTAAGATTTTATTTTTAAATTAATGTTTAAAAAATATATGAAACGTAACCTATAGTTTTTTTTTTTTTTTTTTTTTTTTTTTTTTTTTTTTTTTTTTTTTTACAGAAATCGATTTTTAGAAACTTCAAACATGTGAATCAAAAATTACCACTCAATTAGTTTTTAAATTATGTCATAAATTACTCTCACTGTAGTTTGCTTTGGAACAATATTGAAAAGGCATTTAAGATTAGGAGTTCCAAATACTACATCTGTATATATATCCAAATTACTTTACCAAATGATTTCCTATTTGATATCTGAAAATAAAATTTTTTGAAGAATCCAAATATGATGTGAAATTTAGGGCTTAAACTTCATCCGACGCCAGCTTTTTATACAATATTCACTACTAGGTTGTTTGTATTCAGTGGATATTCGCAGGGCTGCCACAGAAAACTATTTTTATAATCTATTCCTATCACTAAATTTTAAAAATAATTTTTTAAGCAGAGTTTTCTTGCAAGTATTGTCAAAGTATAAGTGAAAGTTGTGCTTAAAAAAAATGTGTTGCCAACCGAATAAAATTCGTGTAAGAAATGCTGGTTCCGAACGGGTTAATTTCATCGCCTCACACTTGCATTACGGCCTTAATTTTTTAATCATAACTTAAAAACTATTTGGTGGATTGAGATGTAATTTTAGATATACACACTTAGAGCTTGTAGAAATCGATTTCAGTTAAACTTTTCTAGATTACGTTTTATATATTTTTTAAATATTAATTTAAAAATACATATTTTTAGAAAAAATCTGAACTTTGCGCATGAGTATTTGGTGCTACTTGATTATACCGTCGACCAAAAATCTATCGCCAAACTATAACATTAAATGCCAATACTGGTTGACCGTAAATGTCACATTCACTTGACTTTAAGTAAGTTACACGTGTTTACGTCATCAAGTGATTTTTATTTCGACGCTTTATTTGTATTTTTATTAATGTTATACTAATTTATTTGTTCTTTCGTTATTTAAAATAAAAATTATGTCAATTTATATAATTTGGCGAGTGGTTTGGTGATTTATATAATTTGGCGAAATGGGTCGATGAGATAGCTAAATAGTACCGCGTATTTTTACACCGAGAGTTAACATTAAAATTTTAATGATTAATTCATATTCTCTGACCCCAAATTAGTATATAAAAAACTGGTGGGGCCAGATAGAAAAGTAAAGCTCGATCTAAAAAAGTTACAGTAAAAAATTGGCAAATAGTTTCAGTCTAAAAAAGTAAGTAGTGCGTAGAAAAGTAATGGAACCAGATTATATGTAAAGCTCATAAAATTACCCAAATTTTTGTTGACAGCTGAAACACCCAAATTTTTATTGACAGCTGAAAATATGGACTGAGCTTTACTGGTGCCTTAAAATCAATCAGGGGAATAAATTTTATTTTTAACACATTCTGAATTCCAAACATTCATAACCAGTTTAAAAATTTGGGTTTATAAGAATAAGTTAGAGGCTGATTTAATAATGAGCGAGAACCTGAGAGGTCAGTTCAGTACGAAGTATGAACCAAATTCCATTCCAGGGGTCACTGATAAGCCTGGAAGATCAAAGCCCAAAACCCTAAGCATGTACGATTCAACCATATGCTAACTACTTGCCTGGATTAGGTCCATTGACATAAGGTTCCCTTTTCACAATAATTACAGGAAATAAAAATCATTACGTTAGATGTGTTATGTCAGAAGTGTTAATAACAACAATTCCTTAACACTCTGACTATATTAATGTTATATTTAAAATATTTATTCATGGTTTACATTCTTTTAGCTTTGTGGAGTTTAGCTTGACTTGATGCAATCATGTCCACAATTCTGGCCTAACAAAATTTTTTTAGTACATTACAGATCCTTTCAGAACCTTAATCAACTAACTGCAACTAACCAAACAACTGCCCCAACTAACCAACCAATGGCCTCAATCAACCGGTCCAACCAATTTCCCAATCAAAAACTAACAGAAACATTGGTTCACAGGGTCAGCCAGGTGAGAAGGTCTACCGTAAAGCATAGACCCGACAAGCCCCACTCAAACATTGGTTCACAGTGTATTTCAAGAGCTCTGATGACCCCATACTTATTGGTTCACAGTGTATTTCAAGAGCTCTGATGACCCCATACTTATTGGTTCACAGTGTATTTCAAGAGCTCTGATGACCCCATACTTATTGCTAACCCCCATATTGGGATATTGACCTATATTTTACTCAGGACTGGCAGCCAGACTAGACCTTAGACTAAGTTTTATACATAGTGTGATCTCTTGAATTTTCCTGCTACGTACCTACGCTCCTCTGGTTTAAGGGACTATGCAGTATCCTAGGTCAACTCCTCAAACACACAAAAAGCTAGGGTAGAAACTGTCATAAGAAAGGAATAAAAACTTCCAAAAAGCTATAACAAGGGAAATTTTCTGTTTTTGGGATTTAATGGGAATTTAAAATTAAAAAAAGTCTAAAAACGACTGAATGCAGAAAAATGATCAAAAGTGATTGAAACTATTATACAATATACCTGTAAATAATATCAGAAATATTGCTAATATTGGATATTTATAATAATATTTCATAGGTCAAACTAAAATACCGCGATAATGACTAACCTATTTACATTTAACTGTAACCATTGATAAAAAAAATCGGGAACATTTGAAAGTAGGTGTCCTGTGTAATATATGCATTAATTAAGGAGATAAATTACATAATTGAGTCTACAGACAGTTGGCTCATGTTACCGGGCGTCGTTTAGCGCAAAATTAACTTAACCGTAAGTACACGCACATATTTTTGTAACGTTACCACACGCGTGGGGGTAAAACTCACCTTATTTTGTCTCCCATTATATTTTTGGCTAAATGCTATTTTTTTAAAAGCAAGTCTACTACTCTATATTGTAAAATTCATCAGTATTACTTCTTTTTACGAAAAAATCAAGCATTTCACAATTATTTTCCGATTTTGCAAAAGTTTCTGTAAAAAATGGAGGTTTTTTTTTTTTACATATACATACAGGTAGCTTTTATGTCATGCTTTCAGTAAAATGATTTTAGTGTGTGCTATCCCGTAACAAATGAACATATTGAAATGAAACACTTGTACATTTGCGGGATTATTTAATCCCAAAAGGCATATTTCTCCCCTTCTAGACAACAAAGGAAAGACATTCCTTCACACAACCTTTCTCAACCTTGACCTTGAAAGGTACAATGAAGGTCAGAAGAGTCCTCGAGAAATGTATCGTTTCTTTTTCGAAGAAAAAATGTGAGTGGGGTGAGATTTACCACAGCGCATGTGCTTACGCCTTAAAAAAGGATAAATTGATTTTGTGTTTTTAAAGCGAACATATTCCACATTCTAATTTACAGAGAATTGGCGCAATTTGGGACAAAGTTTTTTCGAGACTTTTCGCCACTTTTACATTATACCAACTGTATACTAAAATGTATGCCATTTCGCCATTTATTTGAATCCTGAACGTGCAAAGATTTTTTGGTACTTTTTCAGTATAGGGACCTTAGCGAAATAGAGAAAATAGCCCTGGCGGAGAAGGAAATTTTGCAACATATTTTCTGGAAACCGATTCTCTGTTTCATTTCATAAACACAAGCATTTTTTTTAAGGTTCATACAATTTATTTAACATAAAGACGCCATTTATCTAATTTTATATAGAAACAGAAGTAATTTGTATATAAAAATCAATAATAGACATATATTTATACTTATATACCTAAGCAAAAAAGTCCATCAAGTTTGTTTTCATAACTGTTTATATTTAGCAACAAATCACAATTTCTGACGCCCGAATTGCACCAAGATTTTTTAAAAAAACGCAAGGCCCCTATAGTGGAAAAGTATCAAATTTTTTTTACAAGCCGCTCCAAACATTGTGACTTGCTATTTTTTAAACACGAATGCCTTTTGTCTTCAATTATTATTTAATCGTAACCATGCAAATTTTTTTTATTTACTTTTTTTGAATTGAAAATATTTTTTATTATTAAGAAATATTAAGTTTTAACTACATTTTTCGCTGACTTTTTATAGCCATTAAAAATGTCGAAATCGTCATTTTCGTTATATTTTAACGGAATTTTACGAATGTCACGCCTATAGTAAAAATATTACAGGAAGAACATGCAAAATGGGGAATCTGCCCCAATTCCTTTAGGAAAACTTTATAATATTTTAATTTTCCCAACATGTGCTCATCTGGTAATGCGACGGTTCAGTATTTGCCACGCAGGTATTTTCGGTTCTATCTCCTTTTGCAAACTTTTCAAGGTATTCAGAGTTGCCTTTAATTAAAGCTTCATCCAACTCATGCAATTTTAAATCATATTGCCCAACAGAATACAAATGTTTTAGCAGTAATCGAATTTTTGAAAAATGAACTACTAAACGACGTAAAAATAACAAATTACTTTTACGCAAATCGAACAGGCCCTAGTATTTCGGATCTTTTTTATTCTTATGTAAGCTTGTATCCATTTTATTGGCCAAAAACTTCCGCAAATTTTTTGTTTTTTCAAATATTTTTAAAAAGTGTACAATGCACTTTATCATATTTTTTGGCAGTTTACAGAGTGCTGGATCGCACGGTTTTATATTTAACGATTTTGTATCAGTTTTCTCTAAATCTGAATCGAAAGCTGTGGTTTCATTTTGAATTTCGTTTTCATCTACGTTTGAATCGACTATCATTCTTTAATTTTGTTTTTTATTAGACTGGATCTGATGCTTTCTAGCACTTTTATTCAAATTTTCCGCTATTATTTTATCAAATTTTCCAAATACTGAACTTGTTCCCATGTATGCAAATTCCTTGAAGTGCGGTTCAGAATATATACTGCGGAACCCTTACCCACATACATCTTCAACATAAATTTTGTCCTTATCATTAATGCTGGCTAATACTGCTGAACACATATTTTTTATCTTTGTAATATTTGATTTCAGCTCAAAAATGAAAAAATTTCGTTTGCTAAGCGTCCTTGTTACTATTGTTTTCGCTAGAAGCTTTTTGATATGAAACTGTGCTTTATTTTCATCAAAAACCTCCAAATTTGATAGTGGTTTTTTATCCAAAATTGACAATGACTTTTTTACGAGATTTTGCTCTGAGACCCGACGACATGTTTTTAAAAACGCAAGAATTTTTTTGTAATAATATTGGCGGTCTATCACTAAACTTGTACTGTCCTTTGCCGCCTTATTGCGTTTTCCACTTGTCTTTTATTATTTGTACCTTTGCAGCTATAGCACAGCTTAACGATATACCGCCGGTACCATTGAGATTTAAAATGGGAAAATTCCAACAAATTTTTTTATTGACAGAGCTTATCAGAAGCTCTGCCATTTTTTGGTCTCCCATTTTTTCTTTGAAACCCTGTGTTTTTCTCTCTTCTGTTTACTCCAATAATTATATACAGAACGAGCTTCTTTATTTTCTTTTTGCCACTTCCTAAACTTCCATTTTTTGGCTCTTTGTTTACAAGGCATCTTATACGTTAGTTATTTTTAACCTTTTAGTTAATAATTACGATAATCATTTCGTAATACTATTTCACAATACTATTTCTTTATACAGAACAAAAAAATATTTATTTAGACAATAGCATCATCTCGCATCGCGACAATAGCATTTTAAAAAATATCATATATCAACTTCACCATAAAATATGTCACGCTTATCGTTTTATAATGGTTTCAATAAAAAATAAAATGAATACATGGAGTAACGAAAAATTTTTTTTGTCCGAGTGTTCATCTTTTAATGAAACTAGTTAGCATAGCAACCAGCTGCGTTGCATTTAAATTGCATGAGATCTTACGATTTTTTTCTTTTTGTTGGAAGTGTAAAGCTAGTTTTATTATACATTTCTACAAAACTATAACATAAATTTGATTGAATACTGAATTTCAAGTAATAAACAATATTATAATGTAGGTTAAAAGTTTATTAAATTAAAATACACATTTCCAAAATTCATTTATAAAAAGCATTGCATTTTTTTTAAGATTTGACTTTTTATTTAGAAACTGTTGATAACACATGAAATCAATTTGACGAAATTGGATAAAAATGACGTCTTTTGGCAAATCTACGAGGCTGACGAAAAAGAAAGGCTACCGCGGTGCATTCCACGTATATTTTTTTGCAGACCGCTGGAGTCACGTGATGCTCGAATGCACCAATGCAGGTGTAAGGAAAGAGCATCACGTCACTCTAGCGGTCTGTGAAAAAAGACATTTGGGATGCACCGCGGTAGCTTGTCCTTTTCGTTAGCCTCGGTAAATCTAGAAGAAACATTTGGGATTTGTAAATTAAAATAAATGTTTATCAAATTACATTTTTCTTGCTTAGTCATTCTGCATATAGTGGCTATGTGAAAAATTTTAAACGCGTCATTTTAAATAAAAAATTATATGAATATCGGCGTTTCTTGTTTAAATTTACTTGCTCTAAATATAAGTCAATAATTCTATCAATGCATGCAAAAAACTTAAATTTGATTTTGCCCAGCCACCTTGGTTAAGGCTAATGTCAGACGAACGTCTTTTTGCACGTTTTTTCCCCACATATCATCCCTACACAATACCGCTAGCATTGTGTAGGGATGATGTAGGGAAAAAAGCGTGCAAAAAGACGTTCGTCTGACATTATTAGTAATAATAATAATAATAAAATCTATGATGTAATATTTGTAGGTGACAATTTCTAAGCAGACAATTTTTCTAGTATAGGTGAGCGAAAGCAAGATAGAAAATGTCGAAAATGTAAAATTGTAGAACGGAGAATTAATTTAAAAATACACTAAAAATCTTTTTTTATTCATTTATTAACCATCTGGAAATGGTTGTTGTTTTCGGTCGAAGATAGGGCCAAATGATGCTCGCATTTTATTTTTTTTAACGAAATTCAACGATGTTCTTTACTTTTAGAAGAATTTTTATTTGATTAGGTAATAGAAAGGCATAAAATCGTTAAAAATTGTTCGAATAGGTAATCGAAAGGCATAAAATCATTAAAAATTGAAAAAGTTACAAAATGGGTAGGCGCAAATTATCAGATATGGAAAAATCCAAAGCCAAAGAGCGACGCCGAAATGAAAATCGTCTTGCAAAGCAAAAATCGAGGTCTCAACTGATTATGTAGGCCATGAAAATCGAGGTCTTCAACTGATTATGTAGCCCATGAAAATCGATTACAGAATAAAAGACGAACGTGAAAAAGGAAACAATCCAATGTTTAATCGATTGATAGTAAAAGGGCATGTCTCAAGGGGCTCCAATCCGCTAGCCACGACGTTTTACAATCGGTTCATTCTAATCGGGAAAAACTGAGCTCAACGTAGGTAATTTGTCGCAATCTGTGGATGATTCGGTGGAACTGCTTTCGATTTGTAAACTGTTTTTCTTCTCGAAACGGGACTTGGAGAGTTTATTGATGAAGGTTTTGGTCGTCTGAAGTTTGATCTTTGCGATTTGTTGTTGGAGAGAATGCGACGCAATTTGGTGAGCGAAATTTAGATTTTTCGGTTAAATTTTGTTACGAAGGGGATTTGTCGCGATCTGTGGATGATTCGGTGGAACTGCTTTCGATTTTTATTTATTCGATTATTAAAAAAATTCGATATTGTCGTTGTAATCTATTAAATTACAATTTTTTTTAAATGTTTCTTTTGTGTAATTCCCATTTTTATTTATTTCTTGTTTATTTCACGAAAAAATGGTTAGCTTTCTCTTTTTTTCTCTATTTAGATTTTGGTTATAGCTTTTTAGAAATTTTAACACTAATTTTAAAAGCGCTTAAGACTCCTAACACGTAAAATGATATGCAGTTTTCAAACAAATTATATTTGGAAGTACACCTTCTCCGGTATTCGACGGTGTAAAGTTTGAAATTTTTTGCGATTACATAGATGTTAAATTTTTGTTTTATTTATTTTACTTCATTGTTCATTTTATAAGTTTGTTACGGAATATTAGCTGGATATATTTTTATTATTGAAACTTTTTATGTTGCTTTAAGTGATAATGGATCATTATTCTTCCACTATCCGCCCTTGACGACCAGTTTGATCTCCCTTAAACATATGCTAAGCTTTCTATCACGTTACATTTATACATAATTTAAATTATTTGCTCAGTCCTTCGCCAAATCCGAAGATTCTGATACAAAAATCCTGAAGTCGGCATTTTTATGTTAGCCGGGCGCAGGGGATAAATTGCCAAACATTGTTCCCGTCGTATTTTTATCGTATTTCATTTAAAATATAGTACTTTCACTCGTTTTATTTAAAATGCATAACTTTAATTTAAAACTGAAATATTTAAAGTTTATGACTCTCAATTACTGCTTTAAACAAAAAAAGAAAAGTAATAAATAATACTATAAACCATGACATTTAATTTCAACATCAAAGCTTTGTTTTAATTTAGCACGTGAAAAATTGTTTATGACAGTTGCATGAAATAGACTATTATTTACAATATTTGGCGATTTATCACCTGCTCCCGCCTGACATTAAATTACTAAATTGGCCGCTTGGCATACAAAAAGTGAAGTGGTCAACCCGGAACTGTTGGTGACAATCACATGACTTTGGCTTTTATTATGTAGATAATACAGCCTGCATGCAATAGGACACATTTAAAAGAAATCCTGCTTAAAAATTAAATTAAAAACCATAAAAATTTGTACATTGAGATACAGTTTTCAAACAAATTGCATTTGAAAGTACATATTTTTCCCCACACGATTGTGTAAAAATTGAAAATGTGCGATATTTAGAAATTTAAACCAAATGACCAAGCATTTACCGAAAATTTCTTTCGTATGACTTAAAAATAAAACTTCCATTTTATGGATCATAATAATGATTAATTTATAATAAGACAATTATAATAATTATTATATCTTATTATAATTGTTATAATAAGACACATTTAGCTACAATTTATTTATATTTGTGAAAAATGTGCATTTTCTGTTTAGAATGACGTCAATTTATGATGTAAAAATATATCAGGAGAATCTGAATTTTTATTGACTTATAAAAATAAAGCATGCGTATTATCCCCCCCCCCCACTTTTTGTACTATTTTTAGGGTGTGGCAACACAAAAGGAAAGATTTAATTAGAAAATTAAAAGGGAGAGATTTCTATACTGTCAAATTATGGAAGGTATAGCGTATGTAAAGTTTAAATGGTTGCCATTCCCTTAATATTGGATATTTTTTGTTCCCGACCTTCGAAAGGCAGATCGCTAAATACAGAGCTTTCCAACAATCCATTACTCATCACTGAATGTTTCCTAGTTTGGATTGTAATTGAACTGTTGCCTTTTCATCATGTTTCAAAACGTAAAAGATGCGGCTGAGCTCTACTAAACAGCACTATCGTGCTGTTTGATAAAAATATATCGTTTATTTAAATGGCAAAAAAAAAAACCAAACAAGTGGGTAAGTGTGATCACAGATCGCACAGAGGGTTTCGTTTAATATTCCTTTAAAACACTTTATCCTTTTGTGAAATCTGTTAGTTCCACATTTCGCAACCAGGGGCGCACTCTATTCTACACAAACCTCTATCCAAAGGACACTCCGTTTTACAACCTATCCGTAGGTATATTAGTCGAGGGGATCGGGTCTATATCACCCGAGATAGGTAGGCGCCCCAGGAAATTGCACGGAACATTCTTTTATAAGCTTTTTATTATGTGTTATGAACTATGTCAAAGTTTCCAGCAGATCGACTTGTTAGATTTCATAATTTTAACAAAATTGCGTTATGTTAGTTGCAAATTCCACCACCAGGGAGCGCACACTATTCATAACAAAAGTGTATCAGATCAAAACTCTGTTAAACAACCTATCAGTGGATGTGTTACTGGAGTTGGTGGCGGCCTTAAGCGAGAAATTAAGAAATTTGCTGAAAGTACTATTCGGAAATAGTGGTAACTAAAATTTTGACATTTTTATATTTCATAAGCAGCACGTGTCTGAGTATATCATAGTGCTCAAAAAACGACACCTAAAAAGGTCGTAAACGCTATTTTTTTAAAAAGAAATCCAGCGCCCCTCCCCCACCCCTTCACAGGAAATTGCATGCACCATTATTTTATAAGCTTTTTATTATGTGTCATGAAGTATCTTAAAGTTGCAGACGGATCGCCTTGTTATATTTCCTAATTTTAACAAAATCGCGTTACGTTAGTTCCGCATTCCACCACCAGGGAGCGCACTCTATTCTTAACAAAAGCATATCTGAACGAAACTCCTTTGCGCAATCTCTCCGTAGATACATGGTCGGGAGGGTGGCGGTGCAGTCTTAACCAACAATTTAAAACATTTTCTGCGATAACAAACGCTAAGATTTAATAAATAAATCTAGTCCCCCCCCCCCTCCACTCCTCGAAATATCACACTCCATTCTTTTTTACACTTTTTCTTATGTGTTATAAAGTATCTTAAAGTTTCGAAGACATCGAGTGGCGGTCTTAAACAATAATTTAAGATATTTCCTGAAATTGCTATTCGGAAATAGTGGGATGAACACTTATAAACCTATAAACTTTTTCATATTGAATAATTAATACTTATCTCATAGCGCGCCGTCGAAACACCCCACGCAAATTGTTAATTTCCTAATTTAAATGAAATCTCCGTTAAAAAAGCACGTGCCTCCATCTTAATCTGGCATTTGATGGAAATAAAAGGAATTAATAAAATAATAATTAATATCTCAGCTCGTAATGAAGCAATCTCTTTGAACCGGGTATGTATGGAATCTGCGAAAAAATTCCAGTCCGGATGTCAAAAAATTTAATCGAAAAATTTAATATTTAAAAAGTTTAAATTTCGTATTAGACTTTCTTCCCCTTAAATTTCTCCCGCGCAGATATGTCGAGATATGATGACAGCTGCCTTCCGGTGAATGGAAATCTGTTTTCATTGTTTTTAAAAACACAGAAATTAAATTTTTATCGATCGATTTTTAGTGGATTTTTTGCGTTCTATCCTACGCAGAAATTTGAAATTTATACCAAAATAAAGTAGAATTTTTTCCGCGTATTTCTACACCTGTTACGAATTTGTACTACCGATATTTCGGCAGATCCAATTTTGCTTTTTGAAGGTCCACTTCATTTATTGCTTAAAGTACTCCGTGGTAACCCTGCACCGGCTGATTTGACGGAGCATCCGCTGAGTTTACTGGCAACCATTAGGAGAAACTAGGGAGGATTTCGATAACGTGCATTTTCACCTGCATTCAAAAGGTTGATTGGTTAATTTTAGAATTTAATTAGCCCGTAATTAGGTTAATTACCAACTTTTTCAAAATTTTATGATTTGTTGTTTGATGTGAGGTGTTCAGCTATAAGTACCCAAAATTTCAAGTCTCTAACATGTATAGTTTCTGAGAACGGGCTCTGTGACCGGCAGACGGACAGACAGACAGACAGAGGAGCGAGACGAATAGGGTTTCGTCAGATGAACGAAACCCTAAAAAAAAAAAAATAACCAGTGTTATCATTTACAGTCGGACCTCTATTTAACGAAGTCGCTAAATCCCGAAAAAAAGTTCGTTATGTGGAAAATTCGTTAAATAGAGATGAACCTTTTTAAATACTTTAAACTACACAAAACAGATTTTTAATTCATAAACACTAAACATTATTAACTAGTCGGATGTACCAATCCCAAAACTTTCTTCTATCTCATACATTTTAATACTGCCAAAATTAAATGGCAATCTATGCATCTCATGAGGATTCTAAAGATATGAAATTCCGTGCATTAGTTCTTGAGATATGACTATCGCTGAAATCTTCTAAATCCAGCAAAATGCTGCCTAGCAGAGCCACCTATTGGGTGATTTATACCAAATCCTAATCAGCAACAATTTATGTCAACGTCTGGCTGAATCTGAAGTTTGGAGAAAATCCGTGCATTAGTTTTTGAGATAGAGCTATAGCATAAATCGTGAAAATTCCTGCATAGCAGCGCCACCTATTGGGTGATTAACACCAAAATCTAATTAACAACTACTTGTGTCAACATACAACTAAATCTGAAGTTAGATGAAAATTCGTCCATTAGTTCTATAGATAGAGCTATTGAGGCAATCGTGAAAAAGGCAGCACAGAAGCTCCACCTGTTGGGCGATTTACACCAACACATAATCAGTAGCAAGTCATATCAAGGACTAACTGAATCTGAAGTTTGATGAAAATCCGTACGTTAGTTCTTAATATATAGAGCTATTGGGGAAATCGTGTAAATCCTGCAAAATTAATCATAACAGCGCCACCTGTTGGGCGATTTACATCAAAACGTAATCATCATCAATTCATATCAAGGACTAACTGAATCTGAAGTTTGATAAAAATCCGTGCATTAGTTCTTGAGATAGAGCTATTGCGAAAATCGTGAAAAATGCAGCATAGCAGCGCCACCTGTTGAGCGATTTACACCAAAAACTAATCAGCATCAAATTGTATTAGGGACTAACTGAATACAAATTTTTATTAAATTCCGTGCATTAGTTCTTGAGATAGAGCGCCCACAAAATTTGTGTCACATACACACAGACAGACAGACAGACAGACTCACAGAGTCACAGACAGACATTTTGTAAAAACATGTTTTTTGGAATCTCTGACCCCTAAAACGTGTAAATCCGTCGAAAACCGGAATTCGAAAATTTTCATGAATCCAATACTTTCTTCTTGTAAAGATAGAAGAAAGTAAAAAACTTAATTAATCACACTTTTTTTGTAAATCATATATATATATATATATATATATATATATATTTTTTTTTTTTTTATTCATTTTACCCATCAAAAAGAATCTGTAAGGACAACAAAAACTAAAAAATATATTGTCCGGAAATACACGGTATTTTCAGTTTTAAGAAAATATTTACATTAAAATTAATGAATTTTAATGGCATTATAGTATTTATTATAAGAAGTAATTTTAAGCATTGTATTACTACATGCGTCCTTAAATTTAATGACTGAAACTTATTTACTACAGAACAGCCCTTTTGAGTGTGAAAGGGGGGATATTGGAAGTTTGCATTTCCTGGATGAAATGCAAAGAATGACAGGGATTTTACTGCTCTCGTTGAATTAGGCACCTGGTAAAACTAATTTAAGGTTATTGAGAATTATAAAATGTGTAAAAGAAAGATTAAATTTGAAGTGTCCGGAAATATTTTGAGAAATAGGGAGAATTATATCAGAAGAAAAAGTTCGTTAAATAGAGAATACACTTCGCTATTTGAAGGCTATTTTACGAAGAAATTCGCAAAATGTTGTTGGTTCCGAGGAAAAGTTCGCAAAATAGAGGTTCGTTAAATAGAGGTTCGTTAAATAGAGGCCCGACTGTATTAACCCATTAAACCACCAATGTTATTCACTGATAACTCAACAACTCCAATTTGAAAAATATTGACTCAGGTGTTAGAATACATCGTTTTAAGTATGTAAAAAATAATTTAAAAAATTTAGAACGCACACAAAAAAACTGACTAAAAGGTACTTCAAAGGAAAATCAAATTTCTAAGTAATTGCTTAAAAGGCGCAAAGGCCAACATAGTGAAAAAGATTCCAAGCCGGGACTCGAACCCGGGCCATCAGTATAGCACACTGACGTTCTACCGACTAAACCACTTGGAACGATACCCAGCAAGGAAAATTTCTCACTATTATACAACGGGTTCGAGTCCCGGCTTGGAATCTTTTTCACTATGTTGGCCTTTGCGCCTTTTAAGCAATTACTTAGAAATTTGATTTTCATTTGAAATATTGTATCCAAGGCAAATGTTTCCCTCTGGAATAATTTCCATGTATTAATATTGTTTCTATCTATGCTGGATTTAATTATATTCCGTGTTTGCCCCAGGTTGGTGGCTCACGGTAAATATTCCATCTTGTGCTGCGTTTGTAGCCTTGCCAACATATAATAGTGAGAAATTTTCCTTGCTGGGTATCGTTCCAAGTGGTTTAGTCGGTAGAACGTCAGTGCGCTATACTGATGGCCCGGGTTCGAGTCCCGGCTTGGAATCTTTTTCACAATGTTGGCCTTTGCGCCTTTTAAGCAATTACTTAGAAATTTGATTTTCATTTGAAATATTGTATCCAAGACTAATGTTTCCCTCTGGAATAATTTCCATGTATTAATAAAAGGTACTTTTTTCATATCTACAATAAACTGAAAATGATATATACTTCTCATAAATATTGAGAATTTTGTGATACAAAATTTTAAAGTGTACGAAATTATCTTTCAAAAAACCTATGGAACAGATGTTATATATTCCCGCGGCCGCCATCTTGGATTTTTCTTGGTGTGAAAACACCTTTTCCGCCAAGTAAATACAGCCAAGCAGATTTATGCGCATATTAGGCTTAACGGGGTTGCCAGAACATGTCACTCGTGGGTGTTGCCCTATCGATAAACGCCAATAAAACATCGCCGAGAAATCCAAGATGGCGGCCGCGGGAATATATAACATCTGTTCCAAACCTATCTTTGGACGCCTGCAGCCTTTTTAATAAGACAAAATTTACGAAGTTCTTTTTAGCCATAACGATGCCATCCTCAAAAGATAAATAAAACTTTGACATGAAAAATTAACTCTGCATCACTTTCTGTTGAAAATTCCATGAACAATTTATATTAACTGCTCTGTTGGGAGATTGTAGGGATAAATAAAATCGTCTTTTAACCCTTTCAAGGGAGAAAGTCCTTCTGTTGCTGAAATGATTGAATGGCATCGGGATTTATGAGCAAATTTATATGAAAGTAATTAAAAACTTTTCTTCGCGTACATTACACAAAGCAAAATTTAATTCTTAAATTCTCGTGCCAATGTGGCAGCTGGGAATTAAAATTAAGTGATATATATAATATATCGGTACCCTTCAAGGGGTTAAAGCTTAAGTAACATTGACTCTTGGATATCGCGGTGATACAAAGGGTTAATAATAATGAATTATAATTACGGCACGCTTTCTTAACCCGTCAGTACACGGGACCCTTTCCATTAAGTTACTACAGGCGTGGGATAAATCTTACCCCATTTTATTTTTCATTATATTTTTGGCTAAATGCGTTTTAAAAATAAATCTACTGCTCTATATTGTAAAATGCATTAGTACTACTTCTTTTAGGGAAAAAAATCATGCTTTTCATATTTATTTTCAGATTTTATAGCAAATTCCGTAAAAATCATATTTTTTTAAAAAAGGAAGTATGCAAACGATTTGTTTTACACCTTAAAAGGTGAATTATTTCGAAAAATTAATCTTAATTACATTTAATACCCTTTCATCAATATATACAAGTAGCTTTTATGTATTTCCTTTAAATTATTTTAGTGTGTGTTATCCCGTAAGAAATGAACGTATCGAAATGAAACAGATGAACACGCGCGGGATTATTTAATCCCAAGGGGTATATTTCTCTTCTCCTAGAGAACAAAGAAAAGACATTGCTTCATTCACCCTTTCTCGACCTTGAAAAGTACAAGGACTACAAGGCAGGTCTGAAGCGACCTCAAAAAATTTATTCTTTTTTTTTTTTCTTTTTTTAAAGAAAAAATGTGATTGGGGGTGAGATTTATCTCCAACGCGCGTGCTTACGGGTTAAAGACAATGTTACTGAAGAGACGTAACTGTGTCAGTTAGATATAAATGTGTCACCTCGCAACAATTTATGAAAAGAAAAAAAAAACATACACCGAGATCACAATGATGCTGTAAGTAATAAATAAAGAAATAGCAGCAATCAGCAATTATGCAATAACATCGAGTCGTGAAGAGAAAGAAAGGAAAACCGGCATACCTTCATGTTTCATGGTGTCAGTGCTAACATAAAAAAAAACCTGAAAGAATGCCAAAACTTAAAACAGACTTCGTGTAAGATAAAAGTTTTGTCAGCAATTAGCTCGCTTAAGGAGACAGTTTACCTTTTCAACAATTTTGCTTATTTTTAAAAATATGGTTCAAATGATGAACTCACTGCATTTCAATGATCAATAAACAGTAAATTTTGAAAAAATATTTTTGTAACTGCATATTTAATTAAAATTTAAAAGACGTTTTTAAAAAATTGCATCTTTTAAAATCACTACTACTTTTTTTAAATATATATATTTTTGCCCAATATATATATATTTTAAGATCTTCAAATGTGTATTATACAAGACTGCGCATGGATTTTCAGACACATCTAATATTACATTTAATATAATTTTTTTGCTGGCGTATATAGTGAAAAACGAGGACATCTAACACATCTTCATATACTTTTACTTAAAAAAAAAATAATAATAACAAAAAAACTGAAGGCTAATTCCATGCGCAGATTCATCACATATATAATAAAGAACATACACAAAAAATTTAAATCTCTATCTAAAATACAAAAAAAGCCTTAGCACTTTTAAAACAGGAAAGTGACGAAAATACGAACATGGAGAAAAAGCTATTTAAAGTTTTTATTTGTATGGGTAATTGCGCTGACTGTATTAACAAAATTTACAATATTTCGCGATATAATTACCGTATGAGCAAAATTGAGGCCTCAAAGTATTCACAATTAAACAGGCTTTCATTTAACATTAAAAAAACAAAATCGACATTTTGACCAATTTTGAGGTAGACGATTAACGATAAATCAGCTCAATCATTTAGAATGAGACTTTTTTAAACAGTGTTTTTCCCCCTCCATTAATATTAAACAAAAACATAATTTGAAGAACAAGAAAAAAAAATCATTTCCTACATTGTTCAAGACCGAGAAGGGACAGATATTAAGATATTTCATTTAGTTAGCTCTACGTTTAATGTTAAATTTTTGTAACAAAAAAGCTAAACCAATTGAAGATTAAAAAATAAAAATAAAATTCATATAACATGATATTTAAAACACCCTAAAAAATTAGATTCCCTTCAAATGAAATCTAAATAAATCTTAGACTTCTTCCATTTTTAATTGAAAATATTTGTATTGCAGATTTTGTATTATGTTTATGACGATTGTACATAAATTGATAAGATGCATGCAAAATACAAAACTTTAAAAAAAAAAAAAGAGTGAAACCTATTGAACATTAAAAAATAAAGATAAAATTCATACAATATGATTCATACACCCTAAAAACTCATTCCGTTCAAATGACATAGGCGTAACCAGCCTTTTGAACGGGGGGGTGCCCAGACTTTTTAACCTGAACTTATTGGATACAAACAATATCTTATATAGTAAAACCTGCTAAAACGGAACTCCATGAAACCGGTCGAATTTCCGTTTTAGACAAGTTTTCATCTTAGAAAGTATAATTGTGTGGTATTTCTTTTAAAAAGGGCCCAAACGCGATTTTTGTTTGCGTGAGGAGGGATGAGAAGCGGTTTAAAACATCAAAACTAAATCTAATGGTGAAAAAAAAAAAATGTAAATGTCCTTCCATCAGTGACATAAGACAGTGACAAAATGTGGTCACAAGTGTAAAACCTTTTCGCACCCTAACTTATTATAAAGATTAAAAAAGGCTTTTAATCATGCTGGGAACTTCTATATGCACAGGGGAACACTGCATGACATCTAAAATTATCTCAGTCAAAGTCTTGTCGATGAAATTTTGCCGGATAATAAATCTCAGATAATACATGCGGTACACTAGTACATACGTACGAAAGGTTTTCAGAATGTGACTCCATGACTTCTTAGGGATCACTGGAGGGACCCAAGACATTTTGGAGGAAAGTCTATGTAAATAATTATTATAATATTATAAATAATTATAATATTCATTAATACCGTAATTTCCAGCCTATAATCCGCGGATCAAACAATCATGTTTCGAACCATAAATTTTATTTCATTACTGAAGTTAAATATTTATAGCGATTGAACAAGTTACATTGTATGAAACAATATTTCTGGGTCCGATATTGTTTGATCCGCGGATTATAGGCCAAAAATTACTGTAATTCATGTTTTTACCTCAGAATGTGTCGAATATATTAAGTAAAGCAGCTCATGATAATATACACTAAATTTTATCAAGATGAATAAAAATTATACTATCATGATGCGACTGTAATAATACAGATAGGTGCTTGTCTGTCTCTGTGCATGTGTACGCGCGCGCGCTGAACTCTTAAATAAATAAAAAAAAAATGCAAGCCGCACAGCCGTAAGATTTGACAGACCTGTATCCCTGAACTCATGCATATCGCAGACAATTTCTGTAATTTTTCAATTAATTTTTTATGCTAATTTTTTCGCATTTTACTGCAATTTTTTCAAATTAGTAAAAAAAGAATCCGATTTCAATATTTTATCCAGTAAACTTTGTCTTGTTTTCAATAAAGTGTTTTCGAGATTCTTACAGCGATTTTTCAATTTAAAAAAATTTTTTAATGTTATTTTTAGAGAGTTTTTATCGCATTTCGCGGTGATTATTTTCCCGACATTCCTAAAAGGAATCCTGTTTAAATCTTTTACCCAATTAGTTTCGTTCTCTGTGGTTTTTTAATATTTTCTAAATATTTAATTCAATTTTTAGCAAAGGTTTTCGTGCTTTTAGGCGATTTTTTGGCTATTTTTTTAAACAGAAAAAACTCTCCGGTAATTTTTGCAATTGTCGTGATTAAATTCGAATTAGAATAATGTCACATCAGTTCTTATAAGGAAGCTGAAAATTTAATTTTGCTCGAAATAAAAAACGCAATAATTCAAGATTAGCTTGTTTCGAGACAGAAGAAGTCATAGCGTGCTCGGGAGTACGATGTCGAAGGCAGTCCCCCCCTTCACTAAATCCTAGATTTGTTTAATTCTATGTCCGTATAAAAAAAAAAAAAAAAAAAAAAAAAAAAAAAAAAAAAAAAAAAAAAACCAACGAAACTCCACTAGTAATGAAGTTTTCTTTGAGGGATAGGGTTTGAAATAACGTGCGGGATCGCGCGATTTGTGCACACAAAAGGAAAGTCCCACATAATATAAAATGCTGTGCAGTATTTCCCCCTCCAAATTTTTTTACAGACCTGTGATTCTTCAGTGAGTATTTTTAAAAAAATTTGAAGTCCGCGATTTTTATTTCTGTTATGGAATTTCTCAAAATCAATTCCTGAATCGGTCCCGGAAAAAATTGAGAATTTCTTCAAACGATCGAGGAAAAATATCGGGAATTTCGATAAAGGAACGCAGAAAGTAATTGCCAATTTCGTTAAAAGATATTGCAAAAAAATTACGAATTTCGATAAACGATTGACGAAAAAACTTTGCAAATTTCGTCAAAATGTCGCAGAAAAAAATAGAGAATTTCGTTAATTGGTACGGAAAGATATCGAAAATTTTCCTGATGGGTCGCACAAAACTACCGCGAATTTCGACAAATGATCTCCCTGTAAAAAAATAGTTTCACCAATCGGTCGCACACAAAAATAAATTTCGCCAAAGGATCCCGGTAAAAACAAGAATTTCGTCAAAGGATCGCGGTGAAAACGAGAATTTCGTCAAAGGATCGCAGAAAGAAAGCGGGAATTTCGTCAAATGATTGCGAAAAGAAAAAGCGAATTTCGTCAAAAGATCGAGGAAAGAACACGCGAATTTCATCGACGGATCGTGCTAAAGAAATGCCAATTTCGTCAAAATATAGCGGTAAAAAATGTGAATTTCGTCAAAGGATCGCGGTAAAAAAAACATGAATTTTGTCAAAGGTTAGAGGTGAAAAGTGCGGATTTCAACAAAAAATCGCGTAAAAAGACGCGAATTTCGTCAAACGATTTTGGGAAAAAATTGTAAATATCATAAAATGATCGCAGAATAAAATCGCGAATTTGGTCAAAATTTACTGCACTGGGCTAATTGAACCGGGATTGAAACCGGGTTCCTTTTCCTACTTTCAAAAGAACACCGCGAAATGAGAAGAAACTCTAAAAATAGTATAAAAATTTTCAGAGGAAAAAAATTACTATATTGACTTAAAGACTCCAACCATATTTCTTTTACGAATGTCAGAAAATGGCCGCAAAACACGAAATTCAACCAAACAACCAACCTCCAGATTAATTTGAATTTTTTGTGCTATTATTTTTCATTTTCAAAGGAGGCAGTGTTTGTGTAAGCGCCCCCCCCCCCCTTTCCCCCGGCTAATCCCATTTTGGAATTATCGTTTCACATCTGCATTCCCTTTCAATTTTTTTTTTTTTTTTTTTTTTTTTTTTTTTTTTTTTTTTTTTTGCTTCTTTCTAGATTTTAAACTACGAAAGCAAAGAGACAAATAGTTTCTATCCTCGTCAAGAACTTGCATTAATTTCTCATGAAATTGCAGAAACGTGCAATGGAAAGAACGGTGTTAAAAAAAATTTCCCACAAAAAAAAAAAAAAAAAAAAAGACTTCAAAGTGGGATTATAAAGCTACCTTTTTTACTTACTATGACTAATACAGATTCTTGTAAATATCCTAGTTTAAAAAAAGATAAACAACATAATTTTCTTAAAAAAAAAAAAAAAAAAGAACATGGGTTTCTTTTCTTTATCACATTTCAAAACTTATGCTGTTAGTTTTCTGAATTAAACTAATTTGCTAAACTAATTGAACTCTGCTATCACTTTTTTTTTTTTTTTTTTTTTTTTTTTTTTTTTTTTTTTTGTAGATTTCGATTTTTTTAAAAAATAATAATAGTATGCTTGAGTCTGCGCAAGCGGGGGGGTGCCCGGGCACCCAGGGCACCCCCCCTGGTTACGCCTATGAATGAAATCGAAATAAATCTTAGACCTTATTAATAAATATTATATAAATTACATTTGACGTCCTTTTTAGCAATTAAATGTTTAATATATATTTTGAGTGTGTTTTTAGAATATATATTTGTGAAATCTTAGACTTTTTTGTGTGTGTGTGTGTGTGTGTTTTGCATGCATCTTACCATTTTATGTACAATCATCATAAACATAATACAAAATCTACAATACAAATATTTACAACTTAAAAATGGAAGAAGTCTAAGATTCATTTCGATTTCATTTGAAGGGAAACTAATTTTTTATTGGATTTTAAGTACCATATTGTATGAATTTTATTTGTATTTTTTAATCTTCAATTAGCTTAACTTATTTGTTACAAAAATTTAACTTTAAATGTAGAACGAATTGAATGAAATATCTTAATATGTGTCCCTTCTCGGGCTTAAACAATATAGGATTTTTTTTTCTTTTTTTTGTTCTTCAAATTATGTTTTTGCTTAATATGTCAAATTTTTTAATAACTACTACATTCAGACGAACTCATTTAAAAAAATTAATGGAGGGTATCATCATCAGGCTTTGATGTATGCGGTATTGCATCACAATGTGTGATGCAGTTTACCAAAATGCAGTGTGTAATGCAGTTTGGACAAAAACTTCCAATCCGAAAGTAAAAGATCTATAATCAAAACATAAAAAATTAATTTCACTAAAATTTAGATACCCTATTTCCCACTCAGGAACGCCATGAATGCGAAAATAAATTGTGTTGAATCCTTACTGCTAATATTTAACAATATTATAGCCGTGATACAGTAAAACTTTAAAACTAGAAAACAGGAATTTTGCTTTTTCAGAATTTAGTGCCGCCCCCGATAAAAAAAAAAAAAAAAAAAAATGTATATATAAATATAGCCCAGTGGTAGGGGAGCAAAAAAAGTCCCAATTCGGAAATAATTAGGGGAAAGCTGGAAATTGTTTTAATCCCTTCAGTTTATGTCTAGAATGAATATGCTATGTTTTACCACTCATACTAGGTGAGCGTTAGGAATTATACATTGATTTATAGTCAGAAAACATGTTTTTTTAAATACCATAACACTATCTCGAAATCACTAACTTTTTCAAAAACATTGTCAATACAAATGTTGTAGAGCTTAATATTCTGAATAAAATGAGTACCTACACTTAATACTTTTGTTGAATATTAAGCTCACAATTCTACTTTAAAGTTTTAGCCCCGTGGTCAGAGGGTTGAACTCACAATTAATTAGGGGAATACTGGAAATCGTTTTAATCCCTTCAGATTAGGTCTAAAATGAATATTCTATGTTTTCCCCTTCGTACTAAGTGAGCGTTAGGAAATATGTACACATTTACATTCGAAAAGCACGCTTTTCTTTAATATTTTTAACAATATCTGAAATTGCGACCCTAATTTTGAACAAAAATATTAATGAGAGTATTCATTTTATTCAAAATTTTAAGCTCAACAACATCTGTATTGGCAATTTTTTGATATAGTTAGCTGTTTTGAGATATTGTTAAGGTAATCTGGTCTTTCCTATCTTGAAGCTCTTGATTAGTGATTAAGGCAAAATTTTGAAATGAAATTGCGACCTTAATTTTGAACAAAAATATTAATGTGGGTACTCATTTTATTTAGAATTTTATGCTCTATAACGTTTGTACTGACAATGTTTTTGATAGACTTAGCTGTTTTGAGATATTCTTAGGTAACTTGGTCTCTCCGGACTTCAAGTTCTTGATTAGCGATTAAGGCAAAAATTTGAAATTAGAATTGTGACCTCAATTTCGAACAAAAATGCTAATGTGGATGCTCATTTTATTCAGAATTTTAAGCTGTACAACATTTGTATTGGCAATGTTTTTGATAGAATTAACTATTTTGAGATATTGTTAAAAATACTAAGGAAAAACGTGTTTTTCGAATGTAAATACGTACATATTTCCTAACGCTCACTTGGTACGAGGGGGAAAACATAGAATATTCATTTTTTACGTAATCTGAAGGGATTAAAACGATCTCCAGTTTTCCCCTAATTAATTCTGAGTTCAACCCTCTGACCACGGTGCTAAAACTTTAAAGTAGAATTGTGACCTTAATATTCAACAAAAGTATTAAGTGTAGGTACTCATTTTATTCAGAATTTTAAGCTCTACAACATCTGTATTGACAACGTTTTTGAAAAAGTTAGTGATTTCGAGATAGTGTTATGGTATTTAAAAAAAAAAAAAAAAAAAAAAAAAAAAAAAAAACGTGTTTTTTGAATATAAATCAATGTATAATTCCTAACGCTCACCTAGTACGAGGGGGAAAACGTAGCATATTCATTCTAGACCTAAACTGAAAGGGTTAAAACAATTTCCAGCTTTCCTCTAACTATTTCCGAATTCAACTCCCTAACCACTGGGCTAATAGTACAAAACATATTTCAATTTTAAGACTTAAAGCACACGCTTTTATTTTATGCAAAATGACATCATTCGCATCCGCTTAAGAATTCCACATTTAAGATCCACTCTTAAACATCTGCAGTAAAGCATGCATAGCATATCACTATCGCAAAATAATGCACAAATGCAGCAAAAAGATGCTGTCATTAAAGAAACTTGAGAAAAAAAAACCCAGCTATACAATGATTCATATGCCTTCATTTGTTTGTAACATTAACATAGATACTTAAAATTAAATATGTTTGTAATAGCTCCATGTTTTAACAGAAATCATTCGCTTATATTTTTTCAAAATAGAACGCATTTTAATTGCATTTTCTTTCAGTTGTTATGAAAAAATGACAACAAAAATATATAATTACTATTTTAGAAATATTTTTTCCTTTACTTTCTACAGTAATGGAGTACTTCCGTTGCCAATATTAAACAAATGGCTCTAAAACTACAAAAAAATTAATATTTCAAAAATAAATGAAGATACAGTTTTCAAACAAATGGCATTTAAAAGTACTTTTTTTTCTAATACGACGGTATAAAAATGGAAAATGTGCGATACTTAGAAGTTTAAAATATTGCCATAATCGTACATTGATATATCTGCTTTGTTTTACGGCTGACTTATACAACGTAACGTTATTCTTTGGATACGACACAAAAAAGCTGGGAAAAAGAAATAGCATACCGGGGGCCAAAAAAGTTTTACTTAAATTTTGTTACCTAATTCTCTCCCAAGGGGTGGTGTAAAAACAAGAGAAAATTATTACCTAAGTTTAACTTGGGATATAAATAGTTCCCATCTCGGAAAAAAAAATACATTTTAAAATTTAAATTATGTAATTCTTCACTAAGTTCGCTACCTGCGTAAAAATAGAAACCCTTTCGAAACTTTTTATTAAAACATAAACTTCACCAAACTAAAAACTTATTCTGAAAATGTCCTTTTTATTTCCACTATGACGCCATATTCATCTTTTTAATTCTTAAAAAACAACAACAACAACAACAAACTATTTCAGTTTAATTTTTCAAGTGGAAATCTTTCAACAAAAACGAGATAAATTATTAATACGACTTTAGAATTATTTGCAACAATGAAGAAAAAACGTTAATTTTTAAAGGAAAAATGTCCGTTAATTCTCAATCAAAATAGAGTAATTTGGAATTATTAAGAAAAATATTTGAATAATGTAAATAGAAAATAGCCCATGTTGCTCTCTGGTTTATAATTCACCCATATGGAAAGGCATTTTATCATCCGCTTTGACCCTGACGTCAGGCAAACATTTTTACACTTTAAATTTATAACATCATTAGAATTAGTACAGAATTAAAAATTTGTGGCATCAGGGACAAAAAGGTGGGAAGAAAAAAATGAAAAAGTTATGAGCTCCATAAGCTTTTCTATGTTAAATTAACATTGAGAAAGTGACACTGGAAATAAATAATATAATATAAATAAGAAAAAATATAAATAAATGGGGAAAAAAAAAGACACTGGAAATAAGTGACACTGGAAATAAAGTATTGCGCTGCCGCGCAATACTTAAATATCAAGGAAAAAGTGGAAAAGAAAGATACAGTGGTGAAAAGTTAGCATTTTAAATTTCGCTCGAATCAAATTGTGACGCTCTGTAAAATAAGACAGATATCCCTTATTCCGAAATATATTCTAATCATAAGCGAAAATATGCGATAACGTCTTTCGAATTATCCACAATTCTGAAAAGCGTTCTCTATCATTAGAAAAATGTATTTATTTTAACATTCATAAAATCGCAGGAAAGAAATATTTTCCTGCATATGTTCCGAAATATTATAATTATATTTATAATTTTAGATAGCTTTAAAAAAACACATTATCTACACAAGCCTGTAAATTTTCAACAACTCTGTAGCTTTAATAAATTGTATAAAACGTTGTGACGTGTCATCTGAGCTCAGGCAGAAACCAGATGACCACGTAAAGTAATAAACATTTTTAATTGGGACCTCCAGATGCCTAAACTATAACTTAACATGTCAGTGCTTCACAAAATCCAGATGTAACTTGTAAACTGAATTTAATGATGCAAATACTTGAAAAGTGCTGAGTAGCACTTGTAGGAACTGAAACTTTTTTAATAAGATGAATCAAGATACCACGTGGGTTGCCAAAAAATAGACGGAAGTCTCGAAGGGCCCGTGGGTGAGGAGATGCTTTTTTGACGCGACCGAAGGCGGTCGTTATCGGTTTCGGCTGGAGGAGCGAACCACTCCGCAAGAATTTAAAAAGGTTAATTTTTCTGTGTCAAGAAATGTATATGTGCTTGCTGTGTGTGTCCGTGTCGCCAATAAAAAAATGTAGAAAATGAACTCAAAGTTCTTTTAATTTTAGTTAAGATTAGTTCTTTAAGTTAGATTTTATTGGCGTTACAACGTGTACCTAAATACCGCATACACTGAAAAAAAGACAAATATTTCTATGGAATATAACTATGAAAGAAAATATGCCTAACCTCTTCAGAGTTCTTCAAAAGAGAGAGAGAGAGATGTGACACATATGACGCACATTTAGATTTCAAGGTATAATGAGGAACTCCCCAAGTTTTTATCCAAAATCCTCTCGACCAGTCAAAAAAAAAAATTGTTTACCCATATGTTACCATTATTTTATAAAAGTACTAAAATTGCATCAAAATCTAATTTTTATAACTTTCAGTTGAACTACATTTTAAAGATAATTTTTTACTTAAAATAGGAAATTTATTAAAGCTATTATTTATTATAAATATTATTTTCAATGTAGAATGATTAATTTTTGCCCCCAAAAAATTGAAAGATGTGATGCAATTCAAATCCAACACATCAGGTTTTTATGCAACTGGTAAATAAATATAAACATAAGCAGCCTATATTCAGTTACATGCAATCATTTCGGATCGCGAAAGAAGCAAGAAAGAAAGAAAGGTGAAGTGGCATGCTTTTCACCTTTTATGATGTCAGCGGTGATATCAGGGTTCATGGTGATATCAAAGCAGACTTTGAGATGATGCCAAAGACTTAAATATATTTAGGTAACATAAAACTATTTTTATAAGTATATAAAAAAAAAAATAGCTTTTTAAAGGACAAATCAGTTTAACACAATCTGACTCTTTTTATTTTTTAAAGTTGTTAACAGGAGATTCTCCAGTAGGCGCTTTTTTATTTTTATATTAAAGTCTAAGAAAGAAGTAAATTGCATACCTTATGTGATTCCTTAATTCTATAGAGTCATTCCATGTCACGTGTGGGAGAGCTTTTCTACATATTTCTGCTGTTTTAACAATGTTATTATACCTCAAATTAAAACAACCATGTTATTATATAAAAATCTAAAGTTTTTTTTTTTTTTTTGTTATTTTTAATGCATAGGTGCCAACCTCAAACTAAACTTCCGTAATACGTGCGGTAATTTGACCCTGGTTTAATACGTTTCGAACCAGAAATTTTGTTGAAGAAATGAAATTAAATACTTTTCACGTAGAATCATTGAATTAATTAACCCTTTATGTACTGAATTATGAATTCAGGAAAATTTTAACTTCTAAAGCATTGTTCGTGAATTGTTTAAACTACATTAGAAGATTTACATAATCATTTAATAAATTTTAGAAGAATGGAAGGATTTAGAAGGATTAATTAAATTTGAATTTATAGGAGTTTTGTGCGATATTTATAACCCCACTCAAATCTTTTATTTTAAATATTTTTCTTAGTATTTTGTAGAATTTGGAAATGTACAAATATAATATTCTTACAACAGAAATATTTCCGAATGGAAAAATCCCCCACCCGTTCTTAACGCCAAGAAAGCTGAAAAAATGCAAAGGCAAAAGAAATAATCCTTTTAAAAATATTCTTGCTCTGTGTAACCAATAATGTTTTATGAACAAGACAAATTAATGTATCTATAACTCATTCTAAACTATGAATTTTATAACAAGTTATTTTAATGGTACTTATAAGTACCGTCAGTAGATAAAGGGTTAAATAAAGATTCATGAAATAAATTTTCTGGTTCGAATGTGGTTAACCTGGGTCAAATTAATCCAGATATTACGGAAGATTACTGGAAGGTTGGCAGCTGTCGTAGGGATTACAATCCCGAGACTAATTTCCAATCCCGGGATTTCGGGATTGCTTAGATTCAATCCCGGGATCCCGGTATAATCCCGGGATTAGGAAAATTAGAATTTCTGTAATATCATCAATTTTTACAATAGCTAAATATCATAATACTGTAGAAAAGACAAAGCAAAATTACAGCCTAATTTACATATGAAAATATACCAAATTAAAAAAATTAACTTCAATTAATTATCAAAACTTATAGGATAAATTAGAACAATTGAAAATTAAAAGAAATACGCTGTTGATGTTTGAAAATGCAACAAAAAACATGAAATGTCTATGCTTCATCTTCTAGATAATTTCTTTTATTTCCTGTTAAACAAGTTTTTGAATAGTTTAATATTTACAATATTAAAAACTAATTAATATCACGAATTAAATTATGATTTATTCTCATACCTACGTAATTAAAATTTATAATTCTAGGATATTGCAATTGCAAGGTTTTCCCTAACATGAAGATTTTTTTCTTGAAATAAAAGAACTTAGCACACACACACACATAGAATAAAATAATACATAGATGTATAGTTTAAATTTCTAAATAGCAATAGCTGTTAAAATTCGAAAACGTTGCATAATATAAAAAATTATTACGTACCTCGTGAAAAAAGAGATTATTTTGAATAGTTCACTGTTTCCTAACTAATCGGTATTCCTTTGAAAATATGTTCTAAGAAATATGACGGCATCTAAAGTTTTATCTCCAAGTCCCAGTTGTGACATTGTCTGTTTTATGGGAAATGTCATATTCGTTTAAGCACTCTATTAGCATTTCAATGCACTTTTTTGCTGTAAAAAATCCATATATGCGCATAAGGCCTAAATTCCTGAATTTGCTCAAATTTAAATTTCTTGAATGAGCATTAATTAATATTCATAAATCGCTTGCTTGCAGTAAATATCCATTCGTCAAAAGTCAAACTAAATTTTTTCCCTGAATTTTTAAAAGTTTGTATTTCCCTTGTAATTAACTCTTTTATTATAGTTCATTACACGATTTCGAATTGATACTGCAGATTTTAGCAAATCATTATAGCCTTTAGCTATCAGTAAGTTTCTTAACTCAGTTGAAGTTAAATGAAAAACAGTCTTTAGCTGTCATTCGCAATAAAATTAAATCCAGTGCTTTATCACTACTAAAATAATCTTCTATTTTCCGCTTTTTAGAAAGCAATGCATGTTCTATGCAATCTTGACGTGTGGAAGGAAGAGATGATGTATTAAATTCTTTCTAAACTTTAGTACTTATATTTCGTCGATAAATGTGCATGCAACCCTTAGCCGATGCACCTAACGTTTTAAGCACTTGGCTACATCTTTTACGTTTAGCGATTTTTTCATCTTTTGACCTTAAATAGCAGTGCCATACTGAAGATGTATCATTATCTTTCCTATGAGCTACAAAATCCTTTTCATTAGACATCTTTAAAGCAAAATAGGTATAAACGCCCGTAAAGCAAAGAAGTTAGCACATAATAATGACTATGAAACTCAAATGTGACGCTTATCAGTAAACTCTAATTCGAAATTTTGTGATTCCCAGTTTCTGAAACGACCGGCTCTCTAAATGCGGCGAAATCGAAATAAACAAATCATTTCATTGTTCCCAAATAATAGCCGAGCGGGTTACATCTGTTTGCAAGTCAAAAGGTTTTCATGTTAAATGATTTAATCGCTTTGAAATATGTAAAAAATACTTGAAATATGTATATTTTTTCAAGGATATATAAATTTCATAAAAATTAATTATTTTTCTTTCCAAAAGAAAAAGTCTATAAATATATATTTTTTATTTCAGCTGAATATTGTTCCATTTTAAAAAAAGGACAATTCCGAAAATCCCGGGATTTGGCAGACAAGATCCCGGGCTTTTCGGGATTAAAAATGATGCGGGATCCCGGGATTGTAATCCCTACAGCTGTGTTAATGTATAGTTAATATTTTAACAATCTATAAGTCAATAGATATAGGTATTTTCTGTCGCGCGCCGAACACTTTTTCAGTTTTTCTTGGAATGGCCCTGAAACGGGCAGATTACTTAGGTCTAGGATATAAAATGTGGAAATTTTCATTATCTATTATTTTTATTATTTATTTATTATTAAACACGGACAGCTTACTAAGGTCTAGTGTGTAAAATGTGGAGATGTTTAAACCTATTAAAGGGTCATTCCACAGCACGTGTGGAGCAACTTTACTACATATTACTGCTGTTTTAGCAATGCTATTGTATCCTCAAACTAAAACAGCTATGCGAAAAAGAAAATGTAGGGGTTTTTTATTTATTTTTTGTTAATTTTAATGTATTGTTTATATTTTAACAACTTATAAGTTAATAAATATAGGTATTTTTGTAAGCGTCACGTGCGGGACATTTTGTCCGTTTCTCATGAAATGGCCCTATACATGCATAACTTTTTGGGAAAAGAAAAAAAGTGGAATACCTTTAAGGTAGGAATAAGGTATTGGTCCTACGGGCAGGTTATTTTCGAATTTCTCGTTTCAATTTGAATATTTTAAAACAATTTTTTTTTTTTTTTGCATAGGATAGCTGAGCTCAATCTTTAATATGACTCTTTTTTACTTTTACGATTTGGGTTGTTTTTTTTGTTTGTTTGTTTGTTTTTTGTTTTTAATGTACTTTCAGTTTTGAAACCGGTTTCGAAACTGAGAGCACCTTTTTAAAACAAATCTGCAACCAAAATCGAAAAGTAAAAAAGAGTCATATTAAAGATTGCGCTCAGCTATCCTATGAAAAAAAAAAATAGTTTAAAAATATTCAAATTGAAACGAGAAATTCGAAAATAACCTGCACGTAGGATTAACAATACGGAGCGTGTGTTTTCAAGTGCGTGAAGAATACTTTCACGTGCTTTCTCTCAGGACGGTGTACTAAGATTTCGTGAATTTGTGGGAGTTATTTATAAACATTTTGCCGTTAGATATTTCCCATCTGAGTTGGAATGTAATTCGCTGCCACTTCAATATCATTTTTTGATAGTATAATTTATATTGTAAGGCAGTTTTATAACTCTTCGTTTGTAACTTTTCTATAAAATTATTAACACTGGAAGGCCTGTGAAGGGTCATTTTGACCCTTATCATATGAAAATATTTCAGTTCGAACCAGACATTTCTTTATAAAATAAGTTTATAATATACAAAGAAAAAAAAAACTAAATAAATAAGTTAAACAGTTTTAAATAAAAATTCTGGTGCGAGACATTTTTAATAAAACTTCAGTAAAATTTCCGCCCTTTCTGAAGTTAATGACTCGTAGGGGATGTTCAGGACCGATTTCTAAAATTATCCAGATAAGTTTAACACCAGATTTGTCTTTGAGGTCACTCACATTTCATTCTAGCGATTTTTAATGCATATCCAAACAATTATAAAATCCGGAGTTAGAAATAAAAAGAAAACTCTCAGACCAAAATTTGAAAATTTTACAGGCGCCTTGTATAAACATAGGGTCATGTAAAGTAACCTTCATGATAAAAGTATTATTTAGCGAAGAAAATTAATGCACAGTGAAACTCCAAAATATTTAACATTTATCTGAGCTTCACTCATCCCGATTACCAAATATCCGAATTTATCAGAAAATAAAAAATTACCTTTTCAAAAATATACAAAAACATAAATAAATAAATGAAAGTTAAAATTAAAATTAAAATTAAAATTAAAATTAAAATAAGTAAAACTTACGGAAATGTCAATTCTATTTATTCGTTCGTGAAAATAAAATTTTCTTATTTAATTCTTGAATTCTTATATTTAAACCATTAAAAAGTAAGTTTCATTGGAATTTTCGAAGTCTATATTTAAATAATTCTATGTCGATATTTCACCATTTCTACTGTATTTCTGTATTCTCGTATTTTAAGAAAATACGAAGAATTCGCACATGTTTTAACAGATGTGGCAAAAGAATTAACGTTGTTCGACATGTTCGACTAACATCTTTAAATCTCGCAATTATTATCTCTTCTTTTTAACATTTTTCAACAAAGTTGAAAAGTGTGTATGAATTCGGTTTGTCTCTCTGTCTGGCCGTACTCTAACTCTCCTAAATATACTCAGATTGACATACATAATATTTAGATATTATTGAGGTTTAGTACAAAATACTCCGTAAAGAAAATGACGTGTGCATCGTTTATGGTTCTTTTCAGGGACACACGAAAGAATTACATAACATTGTGGTCTAAAGGAAAAATCCTTTTTCGGTGTATTTTATTGATGTTACGATATTTGAAACATATTGAGATTGAAATACATCAGTAAGGTGGGATATTTTCTCAGATGTATCGAGTAAGTAGCATTTGTAGTTTGTTTACAGAAGCACACAAAAGAATAATGATCTGTGGGAAAAATCGATTGCGGTGCGTTCTAATGGTGTTGAGCTTTTTCAAACATAATGAAAGTACCGATGTCCTAAAATGGATTGACTGATTTTAAAATTCAATAACTTGCAAATGGTGACATCTATTTAAAAAAATTCTTGCAGAAAGACTAAAATGTCAGGATTTTTTTTTTTTTTTTAACTGCGATTCTAAATTTTTGTTCAAAATAGCAGCGATAGATGGCGCTGCAAGTAATGAGCGCTAAATCGGGGTCTGAAATCGATCTCTCTCTTCTCTCAGTATTGATGCGACAGAAGGAGGTTAAGTATATGAAACGGTTCTCTGCCGCCAATGCATATTTGTTCTTAGGGGCCCGCTCCATATATTTAACCTCCTTTTTTCGCATCAATACTGAGAGAAGAGAGAGGGGAAAATCGGGACCCAATTCAGAGCCTATTGCTTGCAGCTTCATCTATCGCTGCTATTTTGAACTAAAACCGAGAATCGCAGTAAAAAAACAACAACAAAAAAAAAAACCACTTCTGACATCGAATACAAAACAAAAAAGGTGTTTCTATCCAACGTACTATTTATTCACAAATTAAAAGATGTAAAATAAACGTGTGAATAAAATGAATCTCTACGTTTCGGTTTAATCTTTAAAACCTTCATGAGGAGAAAAATTTTCTAAACTATAAATCCACAAAAACATTTTATATGCTACATCGTAAATTCTAATTCAAAATGATAAACAGTCTAACGGAAATTTTTTAAATCCCCCCCCCCCCCCGCAAAAAACCAGCTCAGTGGCGCCATCTTTTATTCAAAGTAAACAAACGAAGAAAAAAGGGCTGTAATAAAACATGGAAATTTTCATGCATCTTTCAAAATAGAAAACCAGATTTCAGAAATGTGAAAGGAAACATTATCATTACAAACTTCTTGGTTCCTCAAACGAATTTCTAAAGATTCACGAATTAAACGGAACAAGTTGTTTAGAAATAACTTTAGTATGGTCAAAGTCAATAAATGAAATAAGTCCTTTAAGGTAACTTCTTGAGAGTGCCGCAGAAAATTTACAAAACTTCAAATCCTTTTTGTGTTCATTCAATTTTTCAAAAAATCGACGTTTAGCCATACCTATATAGGAGGAAATTGACCCATCTGTAAATTTAAAGGGGATTTCACACACCTGAGAGAAAGATGAAAAAGGAATTAGATCTATTTTTTTTTTCTCATTAAATTAAATAATGTCATAGAATTAGCGGCTACAAGTTGAATGTTGTATTTCATTAATAATTTTTTTAACTTTTCAAATAAGATGGGAACATATGGAATCTTTTGGTAAACGTGATTTAATTTGGAGGAGTGATTAACGGAAACTTTATATTTGTGAATCAATTTATAGATAAGACTTGAATTATAACCATGACGTAAACCAATATTAACGATGAAATTGAGTTTATCATCCAAAAACTCTTCAGAGCAAACAAGAGAGGCACGCTGGATAAATGACCTAAATGCTGCCATGGGGCAGCTGCAATGACAGGGATAACACTGTCTAATTTCATTGTTTTCCGGAAAACTTTCCGTTTTAAGCCATTGTTTTCTTTAAAAAGGAGAACATCAAGAAAAGGAAGCAAGTTATTATTTTCTAACTCCATCGTGAACTTAATATTGCTATCAAGTTGGTTAATTTCGTCAAAGAAATTCTCTAAGGATTGTTTCTCGTTTTCCCAGATAATAAAAATGTCATCGACCTATCGTAACCAATAAAGTGGGTATAGGGAAATGCTTCTTAAAAATAAGTTGCCCCAATGGACGAAATTTGAATTCTGCCAGAATACTAGATATAAGTGAACCCATGGGAGCTCCTTTCTGCTGTTTATAATACGTATTTATCTTTAAAAATAAATACATTACTTTCCTTAATAATGTTTAAGCCAGACTTAATTGAAAATTTCATATTATCACTTAACTGAGGTAACTCATCAATGGATAAGCCTATTATGGAATGAATAACTTCTTCCACATCAATGGAGGGAAACAATGACACAATGTCAAAACTTGCCAAAATTGAATTATTAGGTAGATTAAAATCATTAATACGATTAATGAATTCCAACATAGAAGAAACAGAAAAAGTTGAAGAGGGGAGAATACTTTTAAGAAAATAGGCAAATGCTTTTTCAACGAAATATAACGGGCATTGGCATCTAGTAACAATAGGACGAAACGAATATTTCGTTGAAAAAGCATAGGGAAGCATAGAGAGATAGGGAAGAGTGAATGACTAAAAATAATTCGAAATCAAATTATGTTTTTTCTAAGCAAATTTTTAAATTATTATAATTTTATAAATGATTTTATTAAATTATATTCTTATAAATTCTTTCTTATAAATACATTAATATTTATTTTAAATAATATTGGAATTGTTAGCTATTGAAAGTGCAAAAAACTAAATGTCAAGAAAAGCATACATTTCAATCACCTAATTGCTTTATCACTTCAAGACATCAAAGAAGATGATACATCAAAACAAAATCTGCAGGAAATTTGTTTTCGTGAGAAATTTAACTAATTACATCCGTCGAAGGCGTTTTTCAGTACTCCTGTAATTCTAATTGATGATGGCTTACTATTTTTCAAACAAAACAATTTAGAGAACGTTAATAAAACCAAATTTCATTTCAGCGGCTAAATAATTTAAAAAAATAAAGTACGAATTAAGTCAATTGAAATTGAGTGGGCGGAGAGAACAAATTATTGGGTGGGCTCGCGCCCCATGGGCCCATATAAGTTGGCGCCACAGCAGGGCTGCACGGCAAAATTTGTACACATAACTGCATATGGACAGCAAATGCTCAAATGGTAAAAATGGACTTTTAACGCGTTATGTGTTATTTTAAACTACTTATTTAGAAGCTCTCGTTTCAATGTATTAAAAAAAATGAAATTTCTTAATAATATTCTGTTATTAAAAAGCAGTAAACCAACGTTTAAAATGCACAAATAATGGATGAAAAGCAGCAAACAGCTGTTTCGAATCTACAGCGAGATTCTTCTTCAGTGCAAGATAGGGAAAAAGGAACAGCGTGCTAGAAAAAGCAAGGCTGAGTACAATGATAGACAGAGACGCGCTGCCTTATATACCCTATGCGGGTATCGAAAGCGCCAGAAACAACCAATGAGAGAGAAGCAGTGGAAACGACTGGGTGGACAAGTAGCGACATCTACCGGAGAAGGAGAGAAAAATAAACCAAAAAAGAGGAAATTAAATTAATGCTTTCCAAATACTTGGAAAATCTGGAGTACTAGATAAGTCATTGACTAAAGAGTGAGAATTTTTAATGATGTGGTAAGCTTCCCAAAAATCAAGATCAAGGTTAGAAGAACATTTTTGGATAATCGTGGCTGAGGAAAAATCGAACCTATGTTGAGAAGTCCAAGACTGTTGAGCAATAGAAGAACGTTTGAGCTCCTGATTTTAAACATAACCTTCATGCTCTTTTAAACGAAATCTAAGAGCACGTTTAGTCTGGCCAATATAAGAAAGGCCACACTGGCAAGAGATTTGGTAAATACCCCAGTTGTCAAGGCGATCAACGGAGTGTTTGAGATTTGAAAAAGTGATTTTATTAACAGGAGAAAAAATAACATTAAAATCAAACCTTCTTAGGATTTTAGCAACTTGCTGACTAATTTTAGGAAAAAATGGCAACACAACTGAAGTATTAGTGTTGGAATTAGAATGCTTTTCAGAATGGACGGATTTTGTCAATTTCTTATAAATAGAATCAATAATATTAGAGGAATAACCACGATCAACAGCAATAGCTTTGATGTAATTAATAAGTTCAGCACTAAGTAACTGAGGAGTGGAACAAATATTGGTAGCCCGAAAAACAAAAGTATTGAAAGCAGCGAATTTCTGGTTAGGGGGGTGAGAAGAATGCCTGTGAGGTGGGAGACTGACAGCAAAAGGTTTACGGAAGACGGTAGTCTGAAAGCCATTTTCACTACGAATAACAAGGACATCGAGGAAAGAAAGACAGTTATTGGTCTCAATTTCAGAGGTAAATTGAATGCAGGGATCGATGGAATTCATAATAGAGAGAATATGATTAATATCCGAATTTATTTCAACCAGGACATAAACATCATCAACATAACGAACATAGAATGGAAATTTTAAAATTTCAAAAAGTTTGACCTCAAAATAGTGCATATAAATATCGCATAAAATTGGACTAAGAGGATTACCCATAGCCAAACCATCAATCATGCGGAAGAAATTACCATTGAAAACAAAAGTATTTTGCGACAAGCAAGCGCGAGAGAGAAGGATAAGTTCCTCGATTTCAAAATAGGAGAAATGGAATTCACAAAGCCTGTTCTTGAGGCAATCTAAAGCCCCCTCAACCGGAACGTTTGTAAATAATGATTTAATATCAAAAGAAACCATCATGTGACCCTGCGGCTTAAAATTATGAAGTTTTTTAACAAAATCAAAAGAATTCTTAACAGTGAAACAGTTACTGCTCAAAAGTGGGGAAAAAACAGAAACTAAATATTTGGCAAGCTTATAAGAAGCTGTGCCGATACTAGAGACAATAGGTCTAAAAGGAATGTCAGGTTTATGGACCTTAGGTAAAGCATAAAACCTGGCACAATGCGCAATAGATGGAATAAGAGACTTCTTAAAGTTAGCAGGAATAATGGAAGAAGACTTGATGGCAGACTTAATAGAGTTAATTTCACTAGTGGAAGGGTCTTTGCGGATGTCCACATAAGGACCATCTTTAATTAATTTAAGAGATTTTTCCAAATACGAAGAATTCGTTTAAAAGAGCATGAAGGTTATGTTAAAAATCAGGAGCTCAAACGTTCTTCTATTGCTCAACATTCTTGGACTTCTCAACATAGGTTCGATTTTTCCTCAGCCACCATTATCCAAAAATGTTCTTCTAACCTTGATCTTGATTTTTGGGAAGCTTACCACATCATTAAAAATTCTCACTCTTTAGTCAATGACTTATCTAGTACTCCAGATTTTCCAAGTATTTGGAAAGCATTAATTTAATTTCCTCTTTTTTGGTTTATTTTTCTCTCCTTCTCCGGTAGATGTCGCTACTTGTCCACCCAGTCGTTTCCACTGCTTCTCTCTCATTGGTTGTTTCTGGCGCTTTCGATACCCGCATAGGGTATATAAGGCAGCGCGTCTCTGTCCATCATTTTACTCAGCCTTGCTTTTTCTAGCACGCTGTTCCTTTTTCCCTATCTTGCACTGAAGAAGAATCTCGCTGTAGATTCGAAACAGCTGTTTGCTGCTTTTCATCCATTATTTGTGCATTTTAAACGTTGGTTTACTGCTTTTTAATATTCCTGCACAAAGGCTATAATTGCTATTTTAATATTCTGTTAGTTTTTGAAAATCTTATGAAATCATAATCCATAACAAATGCATAAATTTTCATTCTTTTTTTTTTTTTTTTTTTTTTTTAAAGCAAAAATGACAATGTTTTCAATATATACGTTAGTTCTCCACTTTTCGTTAAACAAAAGCATTTTAAACAAGAAAGAAAAATCATGCGCCAAGCATAGATTATGAAACACTTTCCAACACTTCTAGAATACCTTAACAAAAAGTTGTCGTTTAATAAGGTAAAGAAGATACTTAAACAGACATTTTAAGAAACATATAACACATTTCAAACCCTGATTTGAGCAATAACCGTCCATAGCCGAAAATGTACTCCAATTCTTTTGGGCATCCCTGTATAATATGTATAGATTTGTATATACCTTCTTTACCGTTGCCAAGAAAATCAAAACCCGGAGAAATAATTTCTACTCGGTAATTAATTTTCAATAAAGGAAAGTTAAAATTCTAGTGCTAAATTCACCTTGAGTAAATAATTAAAATTAATATAATCCTTATCCTTATCCTTATAATATTATAAATGTGAATGTGTGTCCGAAAGTTTGAATGAAGTCAACGTCAAAACGAATGAATTAATGTCTTTGTACCTTTGCATATACAAAGATTGTACTAAAAATGAAATGAACATAGGCTGTCCTTCAGTTATTTTATTCAAATATTTTACTTAATAATTAAAAAATTCATATTTTTAACACAGAATCAATTGACAATTTTTCAGTAAAATTTAACCATCTTTCTTTTTACGTTGCCAAAAGATAAAAACTCTGAATAATAATTTCTCCTCAGCAATTAATTTGAAACTGAATGATTTTCACGCGAAAAAAAATGAAATAAATTTAGAATAGGTACTCTCAGTATGACGTCAATCATAATGTTTTGCTTTGAAACTGACTCCAAACAACCGGTTGCTACGTCGTATTTTATATTTCATCTATATATTACAGTTATAAATTATAGCGATATATCTCACAGCTAAGTTTTTTAATACTTTATAAGCATATTTTATACATTTTCTACCAATTATATTAAATAAGAAGTGAAACATAGCAACCGTTTCTTTGGAGGTTCATCGTCTGCGCATAAATAATGTAAAGATTTAGTTTTAAATTTAAAATGGATAAAAAGCTCTTTAAAAATGTTTGGGAAAATAAATGAATAGAAAATGTCAATAATATGTACCGTAAAATTATCCATGCCGAAAATGATGTCGTTAGCATCAAAACCCGGAATACAAATTTCTTCTCACGATTTAATTTTCTATTAAAGATTTTCACGTCAAAATAAAAATGAAATAAAAATTTAAGAATAAAAAAAAGATGAATATATCGTCATATTGGAAATGAAACAGAAATGTTCGAACATTTCTTAATAATATAAGCGGCATGCATTTGAATAAGTACAGAAAGCAAAAATATACAAATTTGACAGCAAATACCGACTAAAGTACACTCTTCGAAAATAATTCTCCAAGCATTGTTTTTTCGTTCTTCGCAGAGAGATTCGTTGATTCTCACGATTTTACTTGACCCTCCGTTTTTCATTGGTTGCAGTTTTATTTTCGCAATTTTTTTAAAAATCTTATTTGGCACAACATTTCACTTTTTACATGGTTTCTTTTAACTTACAATTATGTTTGTGTGAGCAACCAGTCAAATATTGTTACTCATTTTTTCATTTTTTCGAAATTACACTAGATTAATATTAACCGATTCGAATCCTGGTCCGGACATTTTTCGCCCAGTTGGAAATTTACATCTAATATGATTTGTTTACCAATTAGAATAATTGTGTTAATATTAATCTAGTGTAATTTCGTATCCAGCGATTTCTGGAGTTCCATTACCTGAGATTTATTCTGTTGAGCTGAACCATGTTTCAGACCAGATGCTGTAATCATCAAGGTTAGCTGGGTGAAAAAGTTCGACCAGAATCGTCCGGGATAGCTCAGATGGCAGAGCACTGGCGGCTTCAGCCAGGGAGGTCCCGGGTTCGAATCCTGGTCCGGACATTTTTCGCCCAGTTGGAAATTTACATCTAATATGATTTGTTTACCAATTAGAATAATTGTGTTAATATTAATCTAGTGTAATTTCGTATCCAGCGATTTCTGGAGTTCCATTACCTGAGATTTATTCTGTTGAGCTGAACCATGTTTCAGACCAGATGCTGTAATCATCAAGGTTAGCTGGGTGAAAAAGTTCGACCAGAATCGTCCGGGATAGCTCAGATGGCAGAGCACTGGCGGCTTCAGCCAGGGAGGTCCCGGGTTCGAATCCTGGTCCGGACATTTTTCGCCCAGTTGGAAATTTACATCTAATATGATTTGTTTACCAATTAGAATAATTGTGTTAATATTAATCTAGTGTAATTTCGTATCCAGCGATTTCTGGAGTTCCATTACCTGAGATTTATTCTGTTGAGCTGAACCATGTTTCAGACCAGATGCTGTAATCATCAAGGTTAGCTGGGTGAAAAAGTTCGACCAGAATCGTCCGGGATAGCTCAGATGGCAGAGCACTGGCGGCTTCAGCCAGGGAGGTCCCGGGTTCGAATCCTGGTCCGGACATTTTTCGCCCAGTTGGAAATTTACATCTAATATTTAATTAATATTTAAAAAAATTATGAATTGCACCCTACAATTTTTTATATGGATTTAGATTTATTAAGTTCTGCTTTATGGAAATCCAAAATTTCCCATTTTTCTTCCAAGTAGTTTTCAAATTATGCTTAAAAACGGCAAAATGATCGTTTAAGGATCGTCTATGATAGAAGTGACTAAATATTTTGAAATTTCTTATGCTATCCTGTAATCTACAGGCTTAATTGACTGCTTAAGGTGCCTTGATCATGCTCTCTCGGTCAACAATCGAGTACCGAACTTCAATTTGGATACAGCCCTTAAAATACGCTCGTTTTAAAATAATTAATTTCTCGGAAACTTATGTTACGAATTGCACAAAAATTTGTTTTTAGCCTAATTGAAGGGTGTAGAGTTCATTTATGCTGTCAGAATTGTGTACTGCTATTGAAAAAAAACAACAAAGTAATGGTTCGTTTCAATGTGTAGATAGCCCCCTAAGTTAATTTTATATACATCATTTAAAAGTAGACTTTATTTCCAATCGTTCGGTACCAGTAACTTTCTTCTACGATAATTTGTTGAAGAGTTAGTAGGGGTGTTTACTTTTTTTTCCACGACTGTACATTGGTTTTTAATGTATTTTAAAGGTATTTTTAATGTATTTTAAATACTTTTATATTATATATATGCACCTACAATTAATTTTAGTACATTTTATTTGTGCTTTTTATATAAATTTTAATTAATTTACAATTGAACAATTTCCACGTAAAAAATAAATAAATAAATAAAATGAATTCAAAAGAAAATGACTATGACGTCATATTTGAAACGAAAAAAATATCAGATACACTAATAAGATGTTTTTTGTCAAAAATGGCGTCATAATTAGAAGGTAAAGAATGAAAAATAATCATATTATTAAGAAAATATTTCGCTTGGAAAAATATGACCTCATAATTGATATAAAAGTTGCATTTTCAAGTATTTGTTGAAAATACAATGAACATGAATATCACCAACTAATGAAAATAGATAAATAATGACACCATATTTAAAATGAATAGCATAAATAATTTTTTATAATACTGATTAATACGTTTGAATATATACGTTACATACAAACATACAAATGAAAGCTTTCATTCAAATTTCACGTTATGTTTATCAGGAGAAGACATTTTTGTGAAAAAAAGGGGAAATAAAACGGAATAATATATTTTTCAATTCCTACTATTAGCTCACACTCTCGCTTTTTATATATATATATATGTAGAATTGGTGGGATTGACTGTGGTCAAACTTTGGTGATAAAGGCTTCTGATTGAACAATCGTAGTATAGAAATAATCACGTTTTAATGTCTTGATTAAAGCATAGATTATATTTACAGAGCACATTAACTATATACAGGGCTTAGGGGGATGAGGAGGAATTTTTTACGGCAGTTTACCGGCATTCAATATATTTCGGAAGCCTGACCGGGTACGTCTTACCAGGTCAGTCCGTAGAACAACTCTAACGTTACATCGAACCTTAGCTCTCCGGCTACGGTTCAGAATTACTAACTCATCAGGTTTTGTCTTTTAGAATTTGTCCACTCTGTCAGTTCTCATGGGATTTTACTGCACCTCTTACTGCGATCAGGATGTGATTTAGATTGTTTTGGAAACCGCAAGCCACATCCACACTCGGGCATCTTGACAGGTGTGCGCCCCTGCACACGTGAGAGCAACCGCAGCAAGAAAAGGGCAAATTAAAATTTATATAAAAAATCACTAACAAAAATTTTTGAAATTTCTAAAGTTAAAAGAAAGAAAGAAAAAAAAACTTATCTTTTTAAAAAAAATTAGAGGCCAGAAGGGAGAGAACTGACGAAGCACAAACAACAAAACAAAAAAAAAATTCAAATTTAGGCCTTTCCATTACAATGCATAAGCTGAACTGCACTACACTACGTGAAGAAAAAAAAAAGTCTTCGAAGAAAAAAAAAATTGAAAGTTAAATAAACGTCGTTGTGTGTCATGTGTAACATGACGTTTCGTCTTTAAGATCTTTCGTCTTTAAGATCTTTCGTCTTTTGATCTTTCGTCTTTAAGAAGATCCGCCTACGAAACTTCACGTCATTAAAATATTCGTCTTAAAAAAATCTAAGCATAAGAAAAGAAAAAAAAAATTCGTTTTAAGTAGTGCAAGCAGTCAGTTGCTATACAGAGAGGAAAAAAAATAACTAAGCTAAAAAAAAATAAATGCCGGTATTGGGGAAGGGGGTGGGGGGTACATACTAATAATTTAAACAATTATTTAAATTAAACATTTCAAAATATATCAAAAATTATCAAATATATAAAGACATACATAATAATACGAAAAACAATAAAATTGATGGCAACTTATAAAATAATAGGAGTAATAATAAAAATAATGCAGTAATCAGTAAACAGAAAAGAAAGATGTACAAAATCTTACTTATGTCACATGTAATAATAAAAAAAACACGTTCTTCCATTGCTGTGTATATAAAAAAAGAAGAAAAAAAAAGTCTTGATAAAACTGTCCTATCTGAAAAGTTCGGTGATAATCAGCTGTTTATCACCAGTAATTTCTTGACACTGATAAAAAGAAGGGGAAAAATATTGATTCTAATCGTTGTTCACATTTGAAAAAGTAAATAAAAAAAAGCAAATACGAGTTCACTGCAAATGCTAAGGTATGTTGATAACAGATAAGTAGGTCAGTAGATCTTCTTTCTCTCGCACTTTCCTTATCGGATAGAACGTCGGACAGAATCTTCGCAGATCTTAAATATTTCAGAAGTTGGATTTCACCGCACGATTTCAGTGATGTCTAGAGGCTTTAAAAATAGGTCGATTCGAGCCGGCTGATAGCCCCCATGTGGAATTGGTGGGATTGACTGTGGTCAAACTTTGATGATAAAGGCTTCTGATTGAACACTCGTAGTATAGAAATAATCACGTTTTAATGTCTTGATTAAAGCATAGATTATATTTACAGAGCACATTAACTATATACAGGGCTTAGGGGGATGAGGGGGAATTTCTTACGGCAGTTTACCGGCATTCAATATATTTCGGAAGCCTGACCGGGTACGTCTTACCAGGTCAGCCCGCAGAACAACCATAACGTTACATCGAACCTTAGCTCTCCGGCTGCGGTTCAGAATTACTAACTCATCAGGTTTTGTCTTTTAGAATTTGTCCACTCTGTCAGTTCTCATGGGATTTTAGCTGCACCTCTTACTGCGGTCAGGATGTAGTTTAGATTGTTTTGGGAACCGCGAGCCACATCCATATATATACATCTTGTTCAAATTTTCAATCGTTAATAAAATACTTATTCATCAAATCAAGTTCAAATAATTTTTTTTAATTTGTAGTGGATGACACTTGATGTTAATCCAGTTTTTTTTAAATATTAATTCATTAATTAAATTTAATTATTTAATTTTCAATAATCGAGAGAGCGCTCTTCTTGATCAAGGTATTTTAAGCGCCACTCAAGAGGAAAGAAAAATGGGAGAAAAAAAATTCTCTTATTGACGACCTAAGTAGTAATTGACTTAATTTTTTTTATATATTAAATGTTTTATGCTATTTTCACAAATAAAAAAATAATTTAATTTCGATATCGATAGACCTGTGGAGAAAAAAAAAGACGAGTTAAATAAATGTTCCAATAACTGAAAATATATTTTTAAACATGGAAACTTCATGAATCAATTTATTCCACGGATGCGAAAATCGTTTGTCAACATATTGACAGTTACAACCAAGGATGTAAATATAAATACCTTCAGTACATTTAATTGGATATATTGCCCTATTCACACGAATTGAATTTTTAAAATATGATATACTATTTTAATTAAATGTTTTTATAATATAACTTCAGTACATTTAATTGGATATATTGCCCCTATTCACACGAATTGAATTTTTAAAATATGATATACTATTTTAATTAATAGTTTTAATAAGATGGCAGTTAAAACGTTTCATAAAGGCATTCTTAGTAAAAAGGTTTATCTGGTAAAAATTATGACTTCAAAAGTTGCATAATTTCAAAATGCAATTTTAGCATTTTAAAGACAATTTCTTACTTGAAATTTAGTAATTAATAAAATTAATGTATCAAATACATTTTTTTTCTAAATGTACAATAATATTAAATTTCATTAAGCGATTTCATGTTTTGAATAAATTAAAATGCATATTTTTGCATGATTCGTGAAGTGAAAGATTTTTTTTTAAATCTCTACAAGTATTATTCCGTGGGAAAAAAAACTGGTAAAACCATCGTCATATTTTAAATGATTAGCCGATTTTCATACAGAAAATATTAGAATTTTATAGCAATTATACAAAATGGCGTGATTTCCAATGAATTTATCATTAGCAAATAGGTAAGTTTAAGATGCTTTTACCATACAATCTCCCACAATGCCGGTTTCTATAAAATTTAATAAATAGTATATGAAAATATATGTAAAAATGTTTAGCAAGTTATTTTAATTAAAAACTATAGGCTTTATATGTGACATCGTTTACGTGTAAAGACCCGATGTCACTAATTAAGCAATAAATTTGCCTTTCACCTTACCCCCTCTAATTTTTAAAGATGCCATGATTATCGGAAAGCCGTATCGGAAAGGCATATGAAATTTCAAGCTCATGAAAGAAATTTAAATGCTTCTACAGGGTGATTCATAAAAGATGGGCAGAACTTTAAGGGGTTATAGTACACTTAAAGACAAATAATATTAAATAGGAGACTAAGGGTCCCAGACGTATTCCCAAGGAGATAGGGGGCATTAAAGTTTAGGGTCCGAAATTTCAAATGATTATAAAACATGGAAAAATTGGTCGATTCGTTTGCGGTTTTTGCAAAAAATTTTCTTTATGCCAGTACTTTCTTGAAATAAAATTTTAAAGTTCAATTTCAAAAAATGCCGATAGGGGGCGCTTTAGACTTTGGAGTAACAAACAACTATTTTTTAACGTTATTTTTTGTATTTCTTTAAATGATTTCGAAACCTTAGACTTAAACTTAAATTTTGATCTAAAAATCTGAGTCCTAACGAGTAGTTAAGTAGCGTAAACTGAAATTTGAAATTTGAAACCCTTCTCCCCCCAGAACAAAAATCAGTTATTCCCGATCTTTGTGTCGTAGATTAGGCTCTAACTACTGCCGCGTTTTGCTAAAATTATTCTTTATGTCAGTATTTTCTTGAAAATAAATTTTAAAGAAAATTTTCAAAAAATTCCGATAGAGGGCGCTTTAGACTTTGGAGTAACGAACAACTATTTTATACCATTATTTTTTGTGTCTCATTAAATGCTTTCTAAAGCTTAGACTTAAATTTTCAGCCCAAAATCTGAATCGTTAGACGTGGTTAAGTTTCTGGGGAGAGGGGTTTGAAATTTCTACTCCTGAGCACAGTTCAGTTTACCATGTCCACACATTGTGTGCTGTGATACGAGGTAAAAAGACACAAATTAGGATTATGTTACCAAAGCATATTTATTAACATGTAATTACAATAAATGTTCAAAATTGTGACCACCAGAGGTTATGCACGCAGAACAACGGCGAAGAATGGAACGGCGAACATTCGCGAAAACATCAGGCTTTTCGAGCACTTCCCCTACAGCGGCGGAAAGTCTGGCGACCAGTTCCTCGGGGGATTCAATGGGTGTCTCATACATAAGAGCCTTCAATCGTCCCCAAAAAAAGAAATCGAGGGGTGAAAGATCTGGCGAGCGAGCAGGCCAAGCAACAGGACCACCTCGACCAATCCATCTGTTCGGAAATGTGATGTCCAGATAGTTGCGGACGTCTCGTACGTAATGGGCTGGCGCTCTATCGTGCTGGAACCACATGACCCGCCGGATGCGTGGAGGAACAACGTTTAACAGGTCTGGCAGCACATGTTGCAGAAATGTGAGGTATGTTTTACCGTTGAGGCGTTCAGGAAAAAGGTACGGTCCGATTAGGTGGTCTCTGAGAATTCCTGCCCAAACATTGATGGAAAAGCGTCTCTGATGAGCATGTGGATTGACATCCGCCCATACATGTGCATTGTGTGTGTTAAATGTACCTTCACATGTGAAGGTACATTCATCGGTGAAAAGCACAGTTCGTCCAAAATGTGGATTTAGCGCGTTCTGCTGCAGAAACCAGCGGGCGAATTCAATACGATTTGGATAATCCCCTGGAGACAGTTTCTGGACTCGTTGCACATGAAACGGGAGCAAATGTTCATCCTTCAGTACCCTCCAAGTCATGGACTGTGAGGTATCCACCTGCCTAGCCACTGTTCGTGTACTTGTACTTGGCTGCGCCGCTACTACATCCAGAATGGCTTCTGCAACAACTACTGATTCGTCCTTTTTTGCACGACCTGCATTCGACCGGGAAGCGAGAAATGATCCCGTCTCACACAACTGTCTGTGCAAGCGCTCGAAAGTTTTGCGGTTAGGCAACCGCCTGTTGGGAAATCGCTCTCCGTACATTCGTTGTGCCTCTGCACCATTTCCATCTGCCGCTCCGTAAATTAAATGCATCTCAGCCTTTTCCTTATTCGTGAAGGGCACCATCTTCCGATTCATTACTACAGCGACTTACACTTGACTCACCGTTCAGTGGTTTTTATGCCTGAATCGTGTCGAAATTTTGCATACGTGTTCTTCTTCTTCCCCATTTGACATTTGCATACTTTCTGTTTCCTTCTTCACCCGGTGACTAGCGTCAGGAATGGAGCTTTAACGTTTGCATGAGCGACGTTTCCAACTGTGCCAGTGCCTTTATGAGTGAATTCCGACTATACAGTCCTTGACGAAAGTTGTATTTTTGCCTCGTATCACAGCACAGAATCGTTGGGCATGGTTAAGTAGTGCAAACTGAACTATGTTCAGAAGTTGAAATTTGAACCCCCTCCCCTCGCTACTGAACCACGCTCAGCGATTCAGATTTTGAGCTGAAAATTTAAGTTTAAGTCTAAGCTTTAGAAAGCATTTAATGAGACACAAAAAATAACGGTATAAAATAGTTGTTCGTTACTCCAAAGTCTAAAGCGCCCTCTATCGGAATTTTTTGAAAATTTTCTTTAAAATTTATTTTCAAGAAAATACTGACATAAAGAATAATTTTAGCAAAACGCGGCAGTAGTTAGAGCCTAATCTACGACACAAAGATCGGGAATAACTGATTTTTGTTCTGGGGGGGAGAAGGGTTTCAAATTTCAAATTTCAGTTTATGCTACTTAACTACTCGTTAGGACTCAGATTTTTAGATCAAAATTTAAGTTTAAGTCTAAGCTTTCGAAATCATTTAAAGAAATACAAAAAATAACGTTAAAAAATAGTTGTTTGTTACTCCAAAGTCTAAAGCGCCCCCTATCGGCATTTTTTGAAATTGAACTTTAAAATTTTATTTCAAGAAAATACTGGCATAAAGAAAATTTTTTGCAAAAACCGCAAACGAATCGACCAATTTTTCCATGTTTTATAATCATTTGAAATTTCGGACCCTAAACTTTAATGCCCCCTATCTCCTTGGGAATAGTCTGGGACCCTTAGTCTCCTATTTAATATTATTTGTCTTTAAGTGTACTATAACCCCTTAAAGTTCTGCCCATCTTTTATGAATCACCCTGTATATATCTACCCTATATATATAAAATCCTAATGAAACGGATATATGAAACGGCTGAAATGAAACGAATTTATGTAACGATTCTTTGAAACGACTGATTAAACAACTGATTATGTTTCACGGCGATTTCTCCTAAAATATGGAATACTTTGCGATGAAATTAACACCAAAAATCAGTATTGATCCGCAGATCTCAAACCTGATATTAGAATTTTTAAATTCGAATTAGTTTTCGAAATATTAATTTTTTTCTAATTTTAAATACATTTTTCTTATGATGGCAACTAAAATTTTAATCATAACAGATATTTTATTTTTCATATTTCAGAAAAGGTTATTATTTTAAACTAATTTGGCGACCAGTTTGACCTCCCTTAAATGTATGCTAAGAAATGTATCATGCTACTTTTATTCATAATTCAATTTACTTGAACAATTTTTCGCCAAATCGAAAGATTCTGATAGAGAAATCAATTCTGACAGTATTTTTATGTTAGCGAGACGTAGGTGATAATTCGCCAAACATTTTTTCCCGTCGCATTTTTTATATTTCATTAATTTCATTTAAAATATAATCCTTTCATGCATTTTATTTAAAATACACAACTTTCATTTGAAATTGATGGCTTTCACTTCTTTCTTTTTTTTTTAAACAAAACAAAAAGAAAAAAAAATAGGCACAGATATTAATTACGCACCAGGGTACCTAATTGGTGCCAAAATGGCATTATTGTGATTGACATCGTAACCCGGCTATTATTGTTTATTTAATAATAAATGTTTATTTACTTTTATTTCTTTCTTAATTATATAAATTATTTTGTTCTATAGTTATTAATTATTATTTTTTTATATTTCCTTTAGAAAATAATAGAAAATAATTTAAAAACACGGTACTACTTAGTTATTCCGTCGACCAATTTCGTCAAATTATACAAATTGACATAATTTTCATTTTAAATAAAGAAAGAATAAATAAATTAGTATAACATTAATAAATATACAAATAAAACGTCGAAATAAAAATCACTTGATGAAGCAAACACGTGTAACTTGCTTAAAGTCAAGTGAATGTGACATTTACGATCAACCATTATTGCCATTTTATCTTATAGTTTGGCTATAGAATTTTGGTCGACGGGATAACTAAGTAATACCAAAAATGTATATGTAACTGGTATTTGAAAACGAGGTCTTCGCCAAATTTTCGTAAAAAGAAAAAAATCACGCCAAACCTGCGGTAAAAAAAATCACGCCAAACCTGCGGTGCGTATATGACATCTGGTCAAATATTACCACTCGGAAAAAAAAAATGCTAACTGGCGAGTTGAAAAAAAGTTATTGGCGAGATTTGCATCCGGCTAGCGTAACAGTATCAAGAATTCTTTGCGACCATGGCAACTTTTATGTAGTTTTATTCGAAAAAGAATTTTGATTTTTTGATCAAAGTGGAAAATTTATGGCCCCATATTGGCGCGATTTTTTTCTGACGCCAATGTCGTATACGGAACGGGCACTTAACTGGCGCCAAAGTATCGTTATTTTGCTTGATATGGTAAGCCGGATGTTGTTGTTTATGCTGTTTATGCGTTCCGCAAATTGGCGTCGGAAAAAAAAAAAACGCGCCAATATGGGGCCGTATATGATATCTGGGCCAAACTTTCATATGAAAAGCGAAGGGATCAGACCGTATTTGTTTATGGCAGTTGATGACTTGAACTATTATAATATAGTTGAAATGATGGCGATAGAATAATATTTGGCGACTTATCACCTGTGCCTGATTAACATTAAAGTACCAAAATGGCACATAGAGTATAAAAAGCGAAGTAGTCCGCCCGGAACAGTTGATGACAGTCACATGACTTAGGCTATTGTTATAGAGATTGTTTTAAAATACCGGGAGACAAAAACTCTGTACACTTAATTCATTTTATTTTAGCTCCTTTTCAAATGTTTAACTGATCCTCTTTAGTCAAAAACGAAAACAACCATTGGATGTCTTAACAGCAACTGATTCGGCCTTAAATTTTTGAAATCAAAGGGAATTGAATGGAAACAAGTTTACAGAGAGATCTGCACAGCTATTTTCAGTATAATTCAATCTTCTCTAATATTTTTCAAACCCATCAGGTTAGCGTGTTTTTAGATTCTGCAGTGTCTGAACGGGGTTTGACGAGCATAGCTTGCAGGGGGCAGAGCCCCCTAGTATATATATAAATTATGCGAACTGGGATCATCAGAGGGGCATTCCACGTCAAATCAGGCAGTAAAATATCAATATGTAACCCACCATCACAGATTTTAATGAAACTGCGTGTGTTTGTTCTTACTATTAAGATATGATCACCAGTAATTTTTTTTGCTCCTTGGTGAAATAGTTTCTGAGAAAAAAATTGTCAAAATTTTGAAAAACTGCCGTCAGTTGGCATTCTTGATAGCTCGGTTTTCAAATGTAGCATGTCATATATATAATCATATTTCAACATCTACTCTACAAATCATCTTCAAATAATTTATGCACAATATTTAGGGTACGAAGCTTATGAAAAAAATATATTGTTACGCTTATAACATTTTAAGTGTGTCTAAAAAAATATTTAAACTTTGAAGTCGTGAATTTTTTATGAAAAATAATGCATTAACAAAAAAAGCATTATCAACAAAAGGCGGTATTTTTATTAAATTTATTTTTTATGGGAGATACACTTAAAGGTGTCCTTTACCTGATTCTGAAATAAAAATAGTGGGATTTTGGGTGTTTTTGGTAGTATTTCCTATTTAAAAATATTTTGAGGTGCATTTCATATCAAATCAAGCAGAGTCATTCCATGTCAGTTCCCCTAAGCCATTTAATCACTGTCACAAATTTCAATGAAATTGGGTTTGTTTATAGCTTATTTTAAAACGTAATCACCTTTAATTTTCTTGATCCTAAGTAAAATATTTTTTAAGATAAAAAATATCAAAATTTTGAAAAATTGTTTTAAATTTTTTTAATGACAGTTCGATATTCAAAGACTACATTAAAAAAAAAAAAAAAAGTCATTTCAATATAAAATCACTAAATAGATTTCAAATAATGTATATGTGACAAATAATGTAGGCTGATTATTATTTCTTGTTTTTTATCATGTTTAAACACTAAGAGTGTCTTTTATCTTATGAATTTTTAAAATCAAGAATTTTGTCAAAAATAATGTGTTAATCAAAAATTTATTATTAACCGAAGGCAGGGTGTTATTGCCTTTTTTTAATTGTACGTAAAAATATCTTTTAAATGGTTATAAAATAAAAATAGTGAACATATGAGAAAAAATTATCAAAATTTTGGGAAAATGCCACGAGTTGCCATTAATGATTGTTCAATTTTCAAAGGCCTCATTTTATATATAAAATCATATTTCAATAACTAATAAAGAAATCTTCTTCGAATAATTTAAGCAAGGTAAATAAAGTATGTAGATTATGAAAAAAATATTGCTGTAATGTTAAAAAATATTTAAATGTGTCTAAAAAATTGTATAATCTTTGAAATCAAAAATATTTTACAAAAAATAATGAAATTATTAAAAAATCTTTATCAATCAGAGGCGGAGTTTCTATGACTAATTTTTTAATTTTAAATTGTACATAATACTACATTATAACTGGATCTGAAATAAAAATAGTGGGATTTTGGTTGGTTTAAGTAGTATTTAAATCATATTTAAAATTATCAATATTTTCAAATGTAAAACCTATCCAATCTATCATCCCTGGAAATATTTTTATTTATACATTTATTTTATTTTTCAAATTATCTTTTATGTTCGTTTCTTAAGGAAAAAAAAAACAATATTGTTTTTTAGTAAAACTTCTAGGGCGAAGAGCATTTATCCCTTTCCAAAAAAGAGAAAAATCACTAGCTCCTCACCGCCCAATAGAAATTTTCAAAATGACAGTCCTAATCTTTAAACTCATATTTGGCTGTTAATATTGAAAATTTAGCATTGAGCTGCTAATATTGAAATAAAAACCAAATTTCACTCTGTTGAAGAAAATTTTGACGTATTGTGCTTTAAATATATGCAAAAATGCATAATCCATTATATTTATATCTTTCAAATAACTATATCTAAAAAAATATTTAAAACTTAATGAGTTGCACTTTTGTAACTTTATTCAGTTTCTAATGATATGTACCGTAATTTCGGGTGTATAGCCCGCAGATCAAACAATTCAGTTTGGACCCAGAAATTTTATTCAGTATTTGAAGACCAATATTTATTGTGATCTAAAAAGTTACATTTTATTTTTAAAAATTTCTGGGTCGAAACACGATTGTATGATCCGCGGGCTATACACCGGAAATTACGGTAATTTGATTTATTTCATCACAATATTGCTGAAAGATGGATTTTCAACATATATATGTGTGTATATATATCCCTGTTCTCAAACAAATTATTTAAAAAATTATTCATTTATGTTTAATAAAGCATATATATATTTTTTATACACTTACAGAAAATACATATAGCAAATTTTATGATATTATGTCAATAATGTCTAAAAGTAAAGAACTTATCTAATAGTATGTAACGAAAAATTTAACATCTGGTGTAATGACAACAAAATTTTATAATTGTTTTACTTAATTTGGATGAATGAAAAAAGCTTACATGTTTATATTTTATTGAAGTACAGGTGAAAATATCACAAAGACATACCTCAACAACCACTGAGTATGTCACATTCACACTACAGATGATTTTTTTTTCTTTTGATCTTTCGGGTTTGATTTCAGATGGTAATGAATTAATTAGTTTTGTTAGAAGTGTCGTTGCAGTCAGCATATTAGGCTCACTATTTTTTTTTTTATATAATTTGTTTTGATTGACTCGATGAACAACAATATTTAAACGGACCATTTCATGACTTTTCAATTAAAAGCTGATTTATAAATTCATCATGTTGTTTAGTTATTATTATCGTCTTAAGATAATAAGTTGATATTAAAATTTTTAAATGCAGTTTATTTATTATTTGAACAGTTGAAAGTATTTTTCAATAAGAGTGCGGGCTGTTGATTTTAAGTCGGCTGTTGAGCAATGTAGTGTTGGTAAAGGAACTGGTACTATTTAATTTAATTTTTATTGCTGTAAATAATATTTGTTATTTTATTATTGTATGTATTATATTTAAGCAAGAGTAGAAATACACGATATCGTAGTCATTTTAGTATATCTTAGCATGAAAAGCTTCAATATTTATCATTAAACATTCACATTTTATGAAAATTTTGTTAAAATTGCTCATATTTTCACTATTTTTATTTTATAACTATTGAAAAGATATTTTTACGTACAATTAAAAAAAGTAATAACAGCCTGCCTTCGGTTAATAATAAATTTTTGATTAACCCATTATTTTTCACAAAATTCTTGATTTTAAGAATTCACAAGATTAAACACACTCTTAGCATTTAAACATGACAAACAACAATAAATAATAATCTGCCTACATTATTTGTCACATATACATTATTTGAAACTTATTTAGTGATTTTATATTGAAATGACTTTTTTTTATGCAGTCTTTGAATATAGATCTGCCATTAAAAACATTTTTAAAAAAATTTCAAAATTTAGATATTTTTTTTATCTTAAAAAATATTTTACTTGTAATCACCTTTAATTTCCTTGATCCTGTCTTAAAATGAGCTATAAACATACCCAGTTTCATTGAAATTTGTGACAGTGAATTAAATATCTTAGGCGAACTGACATGGAATGACTCTGCTTGATTTGATTTGAAATACGCCTCAAAATATTTTTAAATATGAAATACTACTAAAAACACCCAAAATCCCACTACTTTTATTTCAGAATCAGGTAAAGGACACCTTTAATTATATCCCCCATAAAAAATAAATTTAATAAAAATACCGCCTTTTGTTAATAATGCTATTTTAGGTAATGCATTATTTTTCATAAAAAAATCACGACTTCAAAGATTAAACATTTTTTTAGACACACTTAAAATGTTATATAAGCTTAACAGTATTTTTTTTCATAAAATACGTACCCTATATATTATGCATAAATTATTTGAAGATGATTTGTGGAATAGATATTGAAATATGATCATATTTATGTCATGCTACATTTGAAAATCGAGCAGTCAAGAATGCCAACTGATGGCAGTTTTCAAAATTTTGACAATTTTTTTCTCAGAAACTATTTGACCAAGGAGTAAAAAAAAATACTGGGAATCATATCTTAATAAAAGGAACAAACACACGTAGTTTCATCAAAATCTGTGATGGTGGGTTACATGCCTGCCTGAACTGACATGGAATGACCCCAGAATGTTTCTATTATAAAATGTGATAAACGGATAATTGTATATGCTTTAATTTATCGAACTTTTTGTTTACTTGATGCATTTATTCTTGTTACGGGTAACAGCTAGTATGGAAATATTTCCGAATTGAAAAATCCCCCCCCCCCCCTTCCTTCCCAACACCAAGAAAGCTGAAAAGATGCAAAGGCAAAATACATCATCCTTTTAAAAATATTTTTGTTTTGTGTAACAAATGATGCTTTTGGAACAAGATAAAGTAACGCATCTATAACTCATTCTAAACTATATTACTACTAATCGATGTATTAAATGAATTTTATAACAAGTTATTTTAATGGTACTTATAAGTACCGTCAGTAGATAAAGCGTTAAAAAACATTTCATAACATAATCTTTATTGATGATCACTCCAGTCATCCGGATTTTTGCCTTTCGGATAAAATCTAGACCACATTTGTTTCGATAATCGAAGTTTCACTGTACTAGTAATACTACTGTTATTTATAGATATTTAGAACAAGAAAAAAAAAACAATCGGCATCAAGTACAGATTATGAAACACTTTCCAACACATTCAGAATAGTGTCACAAAACTTCCCCGTTTATTAAGTTGAAATAAGTCATCTAATCGAACCACTTGGAAATGAATAACACATTTGAAAACCCAATTTCAGCTCTTCCCATCTACAATCGAAAAACTATCCGAATTCTTTGAGAAGCCCTGTATAGGATACATATAGATTTGCATCTATAAACTACATGTATGCCAAAATTTAGTTCAGTTAGGCAATAAATACCACAGTTGAAAATTCCCTTTCAGGAATTTTGGGAAATGGTACGTGAATTCTTTTTGTGCAGCCCTGTATACGAGGTATAGAATTTATGCACAACGAGTAACATGCACAAAATTAGTTAAATTTAAAAGCGCTTATCGAGATCGAAAACACACTTCTTAGCAATTATTGCTCAAATACAGTACTGTAATTTTTTTTTTCTTTTGTGTGTGTGTGTTTAAATGAACGACAAATGCTATGAATACCCTATTCTACAGTAATAATCTTGTAGTGAAATTCAGTGATTTATAAGAATTTCAATACATTTGAAACAGCATAATGTCATTAAAATCCACTGCAAACGAATTTTCCCCTTTGACCATAATGTAACTTTTGAGTGCCCCTGTAAATGAAATATTAATGCTACACACTTCATATTCATTAACGAACATACTATGGTAAACATCCCTGACACATATCAATTGCATGAAAATCCGAGTATATTTACGCGAGACAGACAGACGGTCAGACAAACCGAATTCATAAACACTTTTCAACTACGTTGGAAAGTGTTTCAAATAATAATTTAAACAAGACTGCGCCACTATTTACATATAAGGCGAGTCATTTCTATCTTGACATTTCGTTTTACATTTGATATTTTTATTTTACGGAGTATATATAGTTGTTTGCAGAGGTAAAAAGAAAGAGGGGGGGTGGAGGAGAAACAGACTTTTAACAGAGTTGTGATGATGAAAATTTCACAGACAGAAATATCGATTTTTCGGAGCAGACAAATTTATAGCGGATGAAATTCTTGGGTTAGATAAAAAATAATCTAAATCGAACTTGTTGAGGCATATCTGATAGATGTCGTACATTTTGTAACTGTGAAATATGGCAAAAAATAATTTACGCATTTTATCACATGCTAGTACATATTTGTACATTTGAATAATTAAAAATATATATATATATAAACTCGGTTTATGGCGTCAGATGCCGCCATCCGAAAAGAACTGGATGGGTGATATTTCAAAGGCAATGAGGGATAGAGGTCTGGAAGAGGAATGGACCCTTGACCGGAAGAAATGGAAAAAGAATCTTGTAGATAATTAAAAATATATTGCTAAAAATTGGTTTTTAAAGGTGAGTGAAAAGTATTCATTTTTGAGTATCCTTGATTTATAATAGCTCCGAATATTTAAGTCTCAATTCTGATAAATGCTCGTATTCTAAATATAATTATTTTTTTAAGAATATCAAAAGAGTTTGTAGCACGGTTGTGGAGTCGGTGGGAAAAATGGACGACTCCGGGAATTTTAACAGATCAAACTCCGACTCTTTCGCTCAAAAATGGGATGACTCCGACAATGCATAGCCCTGCTTGTAAAATGGACGACTCCGACTGCGGAAATTTTAACAGATCCGACTCCAACTCTTGACTCTTTCGCTCAAAAATGGGCCTGACTCCGACTCCGCAGCCCTGATTTGTAGAGGCGCTACAGTAAACATCTGTACTCGATGGTTAAGGCTGTTCTCAAATCCAAAGGAGCTACATTCTGACACATTTTTCAATTAATTTTTGTTCGGAAACGCGTGAAATTAACATATGTTCTTATTCAAAAACTATGTAATCGAAAGACGTTTTTCGATTTTTGGTAAAGGCAGAAAATCTTTCAGAAAATACTGTCAAAGTTGGCGTTTTGAACCGAATTTCCTTCCGAGAGACCGCGAAAAAGGAGAACAAGTAAGAAAAAATCATGTGTCAAGTATAGATTATGAAACACTTTCCAACACATCCAGAATAATGTAACAATGCACCGTTTAAAAAATTAAAATATTACGTCTAATTCAACCCTTTGGGAACGCATAATACATTTCAAAACCCTATTTCAGCTGTTCCCATCCAATCGGAAAATTATGCGAATTTTTTCAGCAGCCCTGTATATGATATATAGATTTGAATCTATTAACTACATGCATGCCAAAATTTAGTTCCCTTAAGAAATGCATATACTTCAGCGGAAAACTTACCTTCAGCAATTTCCTCTAATAAGGAGAACGGTACATGAATACTTTTGTGCATCCCTGTATTTGAGGTATAGAATTTATATATAACGAGTAAGATGCAAAAAATTACATTTAAAAGCGCATACCGAATTTTAAAACGTACACTCCAGCAATTATTACTCAAAGATAGTACTGTACTATAACCGGTTTCTTTTGTGTGTCCCTGTAAATGAATAAAAAATGCTATCAATTCCCTGTTCTAACGTGATCATAATGAAATTCAGTGATTTATATCAGTTTCAATACTTTTGAAATAATAATATCATTAAAATACTCTGCAAACGATTTTTCCCCACCATAATGTAAAGGAATACTTTTGAGTGCCCCTGTAAATGAACGATTAATCCTACATACTTCATATACAATATCAAACATGCTTTGGTGACCCTAAATAACCTTTATCAATTTCATGAAAATCCAGGTATATTTACGGAAGTTAGAGCGTGGACAGACGGACTGACGGACAGACAAACCGAATGCATAAACACTTTTCAACTTTGTTGGAAAGTGTTAAATACGGGTCGTCACGTGACCATAATTGCTTATAATTCGACAAGTAATTTATTTATCAAAAAATTCAAAACTCTGTCCGATTCAAAATCGCTTCAATAGTCACGCTTGCCAATTTTATATTTTCATGTTTAAAAATGAGTCAGAAAATGGGCCTGAAAGTTTCGTGTTGTTGAATAGAGGATTTGAGAACCGCCAAGCAGACCAGGACTTCACTTTAAAATGAATCATCATAGGAGTAATAATGAATGAACAGGTTTTTCTTGCTGACCAACAGTAATTCGACCAACAGTGACGTCAGCTGCCCTATCTGACCCTATCCTAATAGTAACGTATATAGACATCGCTTCAGTTATTACACTGTAAAAAAAAAGACCCGATGTTTTTTAATTTTCGAAAATGTAATATAACCACGAATAAAAATATACAATAACTCTTTCTGAGTTACCCATGATTCCGAAAAGAGTTCTAGAAGCCTCAGAATCTAATATATTTTCGGGATTTAAAGAAGCATTTGTAAAATAAAAGTTTTTTTTGCTGTCGTTGATTTTAGGAAATGTTTTCTGTTCGTTTTTATAGCTTATTAATCAGTTTTCTGGAACCAGAATATCAGTTTTACGGATGCAATCCATTTTCAATGAAACATTTTCAGTAGCTTAATTGAATGCATACAGGCAAGAGTAACAAAATAATATTAGTTTTAATGTTATTGCTAATGCTGCTAAGTTATTATTATGTTAGTCTGTAAAACATGTTTGTTGAACAGGAAAATGTTTACTTGAGAATGGACATCATCCTAAATATCTGTATTCCTAGTTGAAAAAACTGATTTTACTGATAATTTTACTCTATAAAAAACACTCTGAAACGTTTCCAACAACGGGTGGGATTTGTTTGTGGTTTAAAAAAAATTGTATTGAAAATGTTTCTCAATAGAGGGCGCTTTACACATTCTAACTACAGGAAATATGTAAATTAGATTCCTATAAAATGCCGTGTCCGTTTAAAAGCTTATTTCAAATTCTCCTGTTACTGTCACAGAGACGTACAGTCGTGGGAAAAAAAAGTAAACACCCCCTATTAACTTCTCAATCAATCATCGTAGACGAAAGTTACTGGTACCGACAATTAGAAATAAAGTCTACTTTTAAATGATGTACATAAAATTTTCTTAGGGTGTCATCTACTTATTAAAACGAATCCAAACTTCATTTTTTTTCAATGGCAATACCCAATTTTAACGAGATATTTCAAATCTTCGGTTCAAACTATGCCTAGACACCAAACTTCAAGTCATTTGAATGATAAGTTTTTGAATTATAATCATTCAAAATTTAGTGCTTCTAATGTTAAATTACATTTTCATATTTTTATTTATATTTCCTGAAATTATACTCCTAATGTGCTATTTTTTTTTTTTTTTTTTTTTTTTTTTTGTACCAATAATACTAATATACCCAAATATAAATACGCTGAATTTGCAATTTTTATTATTTTATGATATGAATTGAATTATGAATTATGAAGAAAAAATTATGGATTGCAACCTACAATTTTTTTGATGGATTTAGATTTATTAAGTCTTGCTTTATGGAAAACCAAAATTTCACATTTTTTTTCCAAGTAGTTTTCAAATTATGCTTAAAAAACGGCAAAATGATGGTTTAAGGGGCCGTCTATGATGGAAGTGAGTAGATATTCTGAAATTTATTCTGCTATACTGTAATCTAACAGGCTTCATTGACTCCTTGAGTGGCGCTTAAGGTGCCTTGATCAAGAAAGAGGCTCTCTCGGTTAACAATCGAGTACGGAACTTCAATTTGGATACAGCCCTTAAAATACACTTGTTTTAAAATAATTAATTTCTCGGAAATTTATGGTACGAATTGCATAAAAATTCGCTCTTAGGCTAATTGAAGGGTGTAGAGTTAATTTCTGCTGTCAGAATTGTGTACTGCCATTGAAAAAAAACAAAGTTTGGGTTCGTTTTAATACGTAGATGGCCCCCTAAGCAAATTTTATATGCATCATTTAAAAGTAGACTTTATTTCCAATCGTTTGGTACCAGTAACTTTTTTCTACGATAATTTGTTGAAGAGTTAGTAGGGGGTGTTTACTTTTTTTTTCCACGACTGTACGTCTTTCAGTGTAATGTTGACATTGCTGAATAAGGCACTACTGGTGAAGCTGTTTTATCTTAGCCAGGAATCGCCGATCGAAGCGTTATGATAGTTTCAGACACAGGAAAGAATGAAGAAGGGAAAAAGCCTAATTCCTTCCGAACTGCTCTCTCTCGCTCAAATTTTCGAAAAAAACAGGAAATTTGTGTGATCGACCTCGCAGCGGTGCACCACGTTTATTAGAAGCCACTAATGGACGACAAGCATTTCTGACGTCATGCAACGTCACGATGGATTATAGCTAATCATCTTCTCGATTTCCCCCACAAGCGGTAACCAAAAGCCAATCAAATGACGCAATGCTTGTGGGAATCATTGCGAATTACGCCTATTGCTTGTGGTCCATTCCGCTGTAACTTCGCAAATGGACACTCTAAGTGAAGAGTCCACGAGTGGAGCAAGTAGCGCAAGAGAAATACAGAAAATACCTGGCATACCAAGCACATCGGTATTCCGTATCCTGCATGGTGTGTTAAACCACGTCCAAACTCGATCATTCAAACATTTGATTTTATAATTTCCCCTGTTTTTTATTTTTTTTTTCTAAAAATGGTAGAAACCTATAATTATGATTATTTTTCTATTTCCTGTACACTTCATTTTCAGTACCTCTAATGTTTACTATTATCCAAAGCTGTCCGCAATCATCTTTATATACCTATATTTTACATCAGGGTTATTTTATCTCCAAATCCTTCAGTTTTCCTGTTTGCAGTATAAAAAATGACGAGGCAAAATATACGTATATTATCTATACCTTTTATAACGGTATATACAGAGACGTTTTTCGTATTTTTATGTATGAAAGTAACACTTAATAAGCATTATTTACAGTAGAAAATACAATGTACAGTTGAGAACCTTAGGTTCTCTAATGTAAAGTAGGTATTCGCGCCATCTGTCGACGACTATGTAGTCTTTAACGATTCCGAAACTAAGGGATATTGTTAAGGCCGTATAAGGCAGGCGATCGAGTTTGGCTGAGGTTAAACTTATGCCATTGTAAGTTACAATCATTTCACCAGCTCTTACTAAATGACACAGCTAAACGAGAGAAATTTGCAAGGTGGACTTTGACGAAATTCTTAAGTATTGCACAGTGGCTCTTAACATCTTTTGGACAGATGAGGTCTTAATTTTCATTGCATGGAACAGTTAATACCCATAACTGTCGAATATAGGCACAGGAGAACCCACGTGCCTATACTGAAGAGCCGCTACATTCACCACGTGTTACTGTTTGGTGTGGCTTCACTTGATTCATTATTTTGCGTTCTTTTTTTCCTTGAAAAGCCCTTTGCAAAAGCAGGATGGAAACCGTGCTCAGTTACTGGAAAATGCTAAATCAGAAAATCCTACTTAGCTTATTGGAATGTAATCCCTTAGGCACACTAACTGTTATGCAAGACATATAACATCCTCATATCATATCTCCAGTGATGCAGTCCTTGACAAGCACATTTGGAGAAGAACGAGTAATCAGTCGTTACACTAAAAATGCCCGTTCATCGGACTCGCTCACTAGTTGTTTTTTGGCCACGGAGTTACGCAAAGTCTCGAGTGTAGTCCGTCTTCCTTATACCCTGTTCACACTGGGATATCGGAACTGTCTTAAATCGCCGAACTCTCTTAATTTTGAGGTGGACCCTCCCGGAATTAGAAACCTGTTCACATCGCAAAACACACCTAAGATAACTCAGTGAACATCACTGTGTTGTTTGCGCATGCGCTTAAGATAAACTCGCCCGCAACACGGACCAATCAGTTAATGCGAAGCTTTTCAGCCAGCGAGAGTGGATGGTCGTGACTGTCTCTATCTCGAAGAAAGTTGAAACTCTCTGAGAGAGTTCGGCGTCCTGGGATATCTTAAGGTATGCAGTGTGAACATAGTATTAACGGAGTTAAAGGACGCCATACGCCAAGAATCTCCTGCATCCATGCAGATATGCTACATGCCGCAGTTAACGGTGTTCACACTCGCTCGCAAAGTGTAATTCCTTGAGACGGCGGACACGTAGAACATTTACTGCTATGAACTTGTAAATATTTACATGCAAATAAAGTAATTTTCCATGAATATTTGTGATTTAAATGTTGAAGCGAACTCTATTGACAAAAATTTTCACTAAAAATTTTGACTTTACCAAAAAAAATCCCCCCGCATGAGAAAAATTGTGACGCAAATCGCATTCAAATTAACCAATTTTTTAACCTTTTGAATTTTTCAAATGATAACAAATTTTGGGGACATGTGGTATAAAATACTTGAAAATTCAAAACAATTTGTGCGTTGTGAAAAATCATGACATTTGAGGCCCATGCACCGCTGAAAATTGGACATACTGCGTATATCGGGACGCCTAGCATAAAGCGTCTAGCGAAAGAGTGCAACTTTTCAACAAGATTTCTGCTGCTAATAATAATAGTAATGCTTAAGGCTGTTCTTAAATCAAAAGGATCAACTTTCTGACATAAGTTTTAATTCATTTTTGTTCGGAAACGCATGAAACTAGAAAGTGTTGTTATTCAGAAACTTTGTGATCGAACTGTTTTTTCCGTTTCCTTGTAAACCCAATGGATCTTTCAGAAAATGTCGCCAAAGTTGGCACTTTGAACTGAACTTCCGAACGAAAGAAAAAAATCCAGAGTGTAAGGGGAGAAAAATGCCGTGTCACGTGATCAAAATCGCTTATAACTCAATCGGTAATTTATTGATAAAAAATTGGAAAACACAGTTCGATTCCAAATCGCTTCCACGGTCAGCCTTTCCAATTTTATATCTTTCCGTTAAAAAATGAATTTTTAAATGTGTCAAAACGTTTTGCGCTTGTTGAGCAGAGCAGTTGAGAACAGCCTTAATGATGATGGGGAGTTTTAGAGGGTTTTTCAGTGGTGTTTTTCATGAATTTGACGTGCTTTTGTGATTTTTACGTAACGAGGTTGCTGCATTCAGTGATGTTTATTTCTTGTTGTTTCATGAGTGCGAAGCGCACATACATACATTTTAGTGATCGCAGCAATTCTGAATTTCACTCATTTTTGTGATTCCTACGCACGAGGATTCCTGCATTTAGTGATTTTCTCTTTGTTTGTTTGTTTTTATGGCCACGAAGCGCACATGCATGAGTTTTAGGGATCGCGACATTACCGAACTTCACTTATTTTTGTCATTCCTACGCAACGAGGTCGCTTACCTACTAACAGAAGCAGCGACCTACCTTCCTCTTGTTGTAAACAAGGCCTTTGTTGAAAAGTTGCACTCTTTCGTTAGACGCTTGTCACTTGGCTACGCTATTCAAGATCACCTTTTAATACCACCGCAAAAACATTAACATTTTCAATGCATTACAATACATATATGAACGCATAAATACAAACATAGATGAATATATCTTTCTTCTTTAACCGCATCCTATTCTGAAAATACCCAAATATTAACTATAATGCGCACAAGTTCAACAAGTCGGAAATTGTACGTCAAACGCGGTAAATGAGGTGCATTCGTACTATAACTAGTTTATAAATATTCAGATCTTGGTGCAATAGCTGTTGCACTCTTCTGCAAAAATGCACGAGTACAAAATTTATTACGATTCTATATATTAAATTCAGCAATATGGAAATAATAGGACTCCATCTTAAATAGGACGTCATCACCGTGGCAACCAAGAATTATTACCGATCATGAGATATCATTGAAATATTTAACTATGATAGGATTTAGTAGGATGAAGAAAACTTTTATTAATATATTTTTTAAAGTTTTGATTCGATTTTCATAAAATTTAAAATGACTCGACAAAATTCTGCAACGATTCTATACATTAAATTTCAAACCATTCGGTTTTGTAGTTTTTGCGCTGTTATATGCGGACAGACAGACGAACGGACTAGACGATCACGACTATAAGTGCTACGTATTTATGTACAGTCGTGGGGGAAAAAAGTAAACACACCCTACTAACTGCTCAACAAATTATCATAGAAGAAAGTTACTGGTACCGAACGATTGGAAATGAAGTCTACTTTTAAATGATGTATATAAAATTTGCTTAGGGGACCATCTACATACTAAAACGAACCATAATGTTGTTTTTTTTCAATAGCAGTACAAAATTCTGACAGCATAAATGAACTCTACACCCTTCAATTAGCTCAAAAACAAATTTTTATGCAATTCGTACCATAAATTTCCGAGAAATTAATTATTTTAAAACGAGCTAACTTTAATGGCTGTATCCAAATTGAAGTTTCATACTCGATTGTCAACCGAGAGAGCCCCTTTCTTGATCAAGGCACCTTAAGCGCCACTCAAGGAGTCAATGAAGTTTGTTAGATTACAGGACAGCAGAATAAATTTCAAAATATCTACTCCCTTCCATCATAGACGACCCCTTAAACCATCATTTTTCCGCTTTTTAAGCATAATTTGAAAACTACTTGGAAGAAAAATGTGAAATTTTGGATTTCCATAAAACAGCACTTAATAAATCTAAATCCATAAAAAAATTTGTAGGTTGCAATTCATAATTTTTTCGAATATTAGTTTCATAATTCATATCATAAAATTATAAAAATTGCAAATTCAGCGTATTTATGTTTGGGTATATTAGTATTATTGCTACAAAAAAAAATTAGCTCATTAGGAGCATAATTTCAGGAGATATAAATAAAAATATGAAAATGTAATTTAACATTAGAAGCACTAAATTTTGAATGTTTATAATTAAAAAACTTATCTTTCGAATGACTTGAAATTTGGTGTCTAGGCATAGTTTGAACCGAAGATTTGAAATATCTCGTTAAAATTGGATATTGTTATTGAAAAAAATGAAGTTTGGATTCTTTTTAATATGTAGATGGCCCCCTCAGAAAATTTTATATACATCATTTAAAAATAGACTTTATTTCCAATCGTTCGGTACCAGTAACTTTCGTCTACGTTAATTTGTTGAGGAGTTAGTAGGGGGTGTTTACTCTTTTTTTTTCCACGACTGTAATTACGAACGCACTTAAAAACGGGGGATGGTGATTAAAAAAATTGAAGCAAATTATTGTCGCTTAGCACAAAAACATACGTTGTACAAAAATATTAGGACACTATTTCAATATATTGGGAGAAGTATCAAAAATGAAATACCCCTCTCATCGCCTGGCACACATAATTGTTAGCATAATTTTAGTTATACAGCCATAATTTTAACAATACTGCAGCTTATTAATATATATATATTTATTATTAGGGAAAATATCAAACTAGCATAATAAAAACTACACATAAACATTAATGTGAATTTATTCGATGCTTCTCTGAATAAAAACTGTATATGTGGGACATTCTCACAAACTTTTGACTTTTATGTCTCTGAATAGTAATTTTTATTTTAGTACATATTCTTGTGTTTTTTTTATTTCATATACTGGGGAACATCCCATTGCATGATTGCATAACAATATTAACGAGATAAATAAGTTCTGGACGATCGTGAGCGTCCAAATACCAGGAAAACTCCTATATCGTCCCGTGTCCCTGATGCTGATTTTTAAGTTTGGAGCTGTCTGTATAAAACTGTTTCAATAAAAATAATTCGATGTAATTTTTGTCCAAAACTGGAGCTATTTTTTTACATAAATAGGTAGCAAAAAATTAACCTGCACACATTTTTAGGGTTGTTATTATTTTTTAAACTCTGTCCCTGGGTTTTAGATTTCTTACCGTCTCTCTTCTAAAATTTTACAGAAAATCACTTCAGATGCAGCCACAGAATTTTTTTAAAGTTTTTTCTCAGGTATTTTTTCTCAGTATGCTAGAAAAAGAATGTCTAAAATTCTTTGACAGGAAATTTACTTCAGAATTTAAATCAGCGTTTAAAAACCAATTTCAAGCATCGTGGCTTTATTGGTAGTCTTGCGCGTCCCCAATTTTTTATTCTTGTTCTTTTCGTGGTAAATTACTTTTTTTTTAATTTAATCCAATGTAAATAACTGTTTCTAAAAATCAATGAACATTGTGGCTACCACTTAGACGTAACATGATTTGCCTAAAACAGGTGGTAATTTCCCTTACCGTTCCATCCTTACAGTCCCTTTTTTTTCCCATTTCGTCCCTTTTTTCCTATACCGTCTCCTTTTTTTACCTTACCGTCCCTTCTTTAACACGCCTTTAAGACAATGTTATACCAAAATTTTGTACTAAAAATACTACATTGTTATTATTTCTTATTTGAATGTCCTGTGGGTACTATGCAAATTCATTATAAGTAAAAATTTAGAAGAAAATAGAAATTTATAGTGGTAAAATGATAAGGAAAATTAAACTCGCAAGTTTAACATAAACCTCAGTTAAATAAAATAAAAAATTTTCGCTGCTGACCATTTTTTCTTTATTTTGAATCATTAAGGCATTCGTCTGTCAGATTAAAAAGTTATTTTAGCAAGTTTAATTTCACCAGATTTTTATTCCTGAAAGTCAAAAGATTGCGAGAATGCCCCAAATACTCCATTCAGCATTATGAAAATGTACCATATTCACATATTAATGCAATACTGATTATTTTATTTAATTTTAGAAATAAAACATTGCTTTAGGAATTAACCAGAAACTCTGTAGATTTTTAAATTAAATTATCTAAAGTAAGAAAAAAGTACATAAACAAATTTGGGATCCCAAAATCAGGACGCTCAGATCCACAGTCTTTGTTGGCCCATGCTTTTAACCCTTTATGTACCAAATTATGAATTCATGAAAATTTCATCTTCTAAAGCGTTTTTCGGAAGATTTTGAAACTACATTAGAAGATACAACACAATCATTTAATACATTTTAGAAGGATTTTGCCAACTAAAGTTAATTAATTAAATTTGAATTTATAGGGATTTTGTGCAATATTTATAACTCCACTGAAATCTTTTATTTAAAATATTTTTTTAGTATTTTGTAGAATTAGGACATTTACAAATATAATGTTTTTATAACAGAAATATTTCTGAACTGAACCCCCCCTACCCCCCCCCCCCCAATTATTCAACGTCAAGAAAGCTGAAAAGATGAAGCCAAAAGAAATCATCCTTTTAAAAATATTTTTGTTTTGTGCAACTAATAATGCTCTTGGAGCAGGAAAGTAAAGTAAAGTAAAGTAAAGTATGTATTACTCATTCTAAACTGTATTACTTCTAATCGATGTATTAAATGAATTTTATAACAAGTTATTTTATTTTAATGGTACTTCCGTCGGAGTATAAAAGGTTAATCCATCCCTGATTGTTACATAATCAAACAGAGAATTTCAAGTAACCATATAATAGTTTCTTGAAACAGTAAGAAAAATAAAAAAAAAGAATGAAATCTAAATGGAGATATACTGTTACAAGTTTAGGCTTTATAATGTAGAAACTGTCAGGCAAAATTAGTAAAAGGAGATACGACGAACACCAAATAATTCAAGGACGTGGTAAATAATGTATGAACAAAAGCGCAAAACACAGTATATTCCTCTGTGAGAATCTAAATTCAAGCCGAAAAAGAAAGTAATAAAGTTCAAACGAAAGGTGAACAGGCATGCCTCTTCACCTTTCACGATGTCAAGATATTAAAACAGTCTCGTCTTTGATGTGCTGCCAAAAGCTTCAAGAAAACTTCAAGCAAAAGACGCCTACAATATTTTTTTTTTTTTGCATAGACATTGCGTCGTTCAGTAATACACCTGTTTAAAGGTTATGTTGGGTAACAAAGTTTGCAAGAACAAAAGTTGAAAAAAAAAAGTACTTAAAAAAGAGAGAACTTATCTGTTATACGTATGAAATGCAAATGGCAAATACGTTCCGACCGCTTATAACTTGAGTTGTTCAGAGCCTGATTAACTCTGTATCGGACCCGGGGCACACAGGCTATGTCGGGGGCCCTTTTCTAAAAAAAAAATTCCTGCATTATAATTTGGACAAACAGCTTTACGTGCAGTTTACAATTTAAACCGTAACTTTACGAAAAAACCGTATATTATAGACACATGTAAAAATGCATTAAAAATGTAGAAAGGTAAAATCTTCTGCACTATATGATCTGTAGAGTGAGTAAAATACTAAACCTATAAGATTGAATAAAAAATGTTAGATGTAATATCTGTTCTTGGAATTTTGAAGTTTTGTTGTCATTAGTGAAACATACTGAAATAGTTTAGTTTACATGAATGGGGAAAATACATTAATTTCACTACAAATGGAAATTTGAATTAGTTTTTATTGTCAGAGAGTACACAAAATGCATTTTGGGGCCCGTTGAAACTGTGGGATCGGGGCACGTGCCCCAGTGATAATCGGGCTCTGCTTGAGTTCTGCTGAGTGTATTTTCATGGGACTTGTACTGTTAGTTAGATATTTTTTCAGGAAAGGTTTTAGTATATAACATGTCAATCCACGTAGCTTAGTTAAGAATTATAATGGAAATTTCCATAATCAGATGAACCCGATTATGAAATATTTGCCATTTTAAAAAGTTCTACTACGGACTGATTTAGATGAAATTTGCATTGTTAGTTAGATATAATATTTCAGGATATAGATAAGATATAGATTCAGGGTATAGATAGATATATTCAGGGTATAGATTAGTTAGATAATTTTTAGTATATTGCATATTTTTCTATCATTCTTTACCAAGTCTTACTATAAATGATCAACTAACAGAGTTGATCCTTAACAGCACAAATTTTGTCTAACACATTAGAAAACATAATAGTGCAAAAGGCGTTCGTATCGTTTTCAAAAAAAAAAAAAAAAAAAAAAAAATCCCTGCCGGCTCGGGCCTACAGGCGGAGGTAGATTTCGAAGTTAAGTACTAAATTCACCAACAAAACTTAAATCAAGATTAGAGATAAACCCAGTTCCTTCACTAAGAATGAGTTCTAGGGAGCTAAACATTTTGTGAGAATCCTAATATACACGAATACACACACGCATGTATATGGAATAGGTTTTAAAATGGCTAAAGCAAATTCAGAGAACCTCAAAGTGTTAAAACATGTTAATATTTCCATAGTCGGGTTTTTATCATGTTTTAATACGTTTCTTCAAACTCACATGACGTTACATATTCACCTGCTGAGGTCCATTCTATTTCCAATATGACGCAATATATATATATATATATATATATATATATATATATATATATTTTATTCGTCAAACTATTTATTTCATTTTGAGTTTTCGTGCGGAAATCTTGCACTAGAAAACTAATAACGTAATATTCAATTTGTTTTCAATTCGTCAAACTATTTATTACTATCAAACTATTATTCGTCAAACTAAGTTAATTTTTCGCGTGAAATCTTGCAATAGAAAAACAATTGTTGTGGTGAGAATTTTATTGCTTTATTTTTAATTGTTGGCAGCTGCTTAACGAAAAATATTTATTTTTTCCTGTCATTGTTGTGTAAGAGCTGGTTTTATCAGAATCATGTTAAGACGGTATTCAAAATTTTGAGCCCTCCCATTTCCATTCCCTTGGGCCGATTTTGCCCATTTTCAATCCCCGCCGAGATATCAACCATCTCAAAGTTGTTGGCGAGTTTGAAGACGATCCGTGCATTATTGCGACTTTTATCGTGCGGACAAAATTTAGTACATACATACATACATATATATATATATAAACTTTTTAAGGTGGGGTGGTTTTGGGTTCCTGGGGTCCTGTAATGAAAAGTTATGAAGGAATTTTTCAAAAGTCGCACCATGGTAACGACTGCAATAGGTAGTATTTCTTACGAAATCTACCTAATTCCGGTAAACATACATATTACTTTAAATCTCAGGGTCAAATTCACTGATATATTTCGCTTGATTCAAGGTTCGTTCAGAGAAACCGACCAGCGTAACGGGAGTAGCCTGCTAAGCATATTATGAAACATATAGGATTATACATAAACCTATAGGGTTGACTTAGATTCTTGAAATTTGGCACGAAGGAAAGTCTTATAGCACATTAACAGTACAACTACTGTGATCCGTCAGTTTGACGGTTACCATATGAATATGTTTCGGTTCAAACCAGAAATTTGATTATGAAATAAGTTTAAAAGATACAAAGAAGAAAAACGTTAAATAATAAAGTTAAACTGTTTTAAATCAAAATTCTGGTGTGAAATATTTTTGTAAAACTTGATTCCAATTTACGGTAGTTCCAGTGTTAAAGCATATTAAAGGAAGATAATCCGACAATCATTAATTTATAATTCCTTGACGTTATATTACGCGACAAACTCGTCTGACTCGGCCTTAAAAAAAAAAAAAAAAAAAAAAACTTTTTAAGGCGATAACTTTTTATTGCATTGAGTTAGAAGCTCGAAATTTTTATACAAGAAGGTAACCGTAGCGTTGACCTTATTATTTGATATCAAATTCAACTTGATATACCTTCAGCCGTTCCTGAAAAAAAAAAACCACTCTTTTAGAAGCATTCAATGTTCATCTTCAAAATCATGCCTAATTTATTTTTATTAAGATGCATTAATTTCACGCGGTTACCGGAATTGATTATGAAAATATTATAAGACCTGAATACAGGAAATCTGCTTTTTCAGAATTGAGTGTCGCCCCCGATGAAAAAAAATGTATATGTATATATATAATATATACACTATATGGCCAATCTTTACTAAAAAATGTTTCATTGCGCACGCGTGAATGCAATCAAAATATAATATGCATAATGTATTACCTAAGTACATTGAGCAAATTTGTGAAAGTCTCAAAATCATAGCTTGAAAATTCTGAAAATTTTTATACGAAAATGTAACCGTAGCGTAGACCGTATTATTTGATATCAAATTCAACTTGATATACCTTCAGCCGTTCCTGAAAAAAAAAACAAAAAAAAAACACTTTTTTAGAAGCATTCAATGTTCATCTTCAAAATCATGCCTAATTTATTTTTATTAAGATACATTAATTTCACGCGGTTACCGGAATTGATTATGAAAATATTATCAGACTGGAAAACAGGAAATCTGCTTTTTCAGAATTGAGTGTCGCCCCCGATGAAAAAAAAAATGTATATGTATATATAATATATATACACTATATGGCCAAGGTTTACTAAAAAATGTTTCATTGCGCATGCGCGAATGCAATCAAAATATGATATGCATAATGTATTAGCAAAGTATATTGAGCAACTTTTGTGAAAGTCTCAAAATCATAGCTTGAAAATTCTGAAAATTTTTATATGAAAATGTAACCGTAGCATAGACCTTATTATTTGATATTAAATTCAACTTGATATACCTTCAGCCGTTCCTGAAAAAAAAAAACACTCTTTTAGAAGCATTCAATGTTCATCTTCAAAATCATGCCTAATTTATTTTTATTAAGATGCATTAATTTCACGCGGTTACCGGAATTGATTATGAAAATATTATAAGACCTGAATACAGGAAATCTGCTTTTTCAGAATTGAGTGTCGCCCCCGATGAAAAAAAAATGTATATGTATATATATAATATATACACTATATGGCCAATCTTTACTAAAAAATGTTTCATTGCGCACGCGTGAATGCAATCAAAATATAATATGCATAATGTATTAGCTAAGTATATTGAGCAACTTTTGTGAAAGTCTCTAAATCATAGTTTGAAAATTCTGAAAATTTTTATACAAAAAGGTAACCGTAGCGTAGACCTTATTATTTGATATCAAATTCAACTTGATATACCTACAGCCGTTCCTGAAAAAAAAAACGCACTTTTAGAAGCATTCAATGTTCATCTTCAAAATCATGCCTAATTTATTTTTATTAAGATGCATTAATTTCACGCGGTTACCGGAATTGGTTATGAAAATATTATAAGACTGGAAAACAGGAAATCTGCTTTTTCATAATTGAGTGTCGCCCCCGATGAAAAAAAATGTATATGTATATATATAATATATACACTATATGGCCAAGGTTTACTAAAAAATGTTTCATTGCGCACGCGCGAATGCAATCAAAATATAATATGCATAATGTATTAGCTAAGTATATTGAGCAACTTTTGTGAAAGTCTCAAAATCATAGCTTGAAAATTCTGAAAATTTTTATACAAAAAGGTAACCGTAGCGCAGACCTTATTATTTGATATCAAATTCAACTTGATATACCTACGGCCGTTCCTGAAAAAAAAAAACACTCTTTTAGAAGCATTCAATGTTCATCTTCAAAATCATGCCTAATTTATTTTTATTAAGATGCATTAATTTCACGCGGTTACCGGAATTGGTTATGAAAATATTATAAGACTGGAAAACAGGAAATCTGCTTTTTCAGAATTGAGTGTCGCCCCCGATGAAAAAAAATGTATATGTATATATATAATATATACACTATATGGCCAAGGTTTACTAAAAAATGTTTCATTGCCCATGCGCGAATGCAATCAAAATATAATATGCATAATGTATTAGCAAAGTATATTGAGCAACTTTTGTGAAAGTCTCAAAATCATAGCTTGAAAATTCTGAAAATTTTTATACGAAAATGTAACCATAGCGTAGACCGTATTATTTGATATCAAATTCAACTTGATATACCTTCAGCCGTTCCTGAAAAAAAAAAAAAAAAAAAAAAAAAAAAACACTCTTTTACAAGCATTCAATGTTCATCTTCAAAATCATGCCTAATTTATTTTTATTAAGATGCATTAATTTCATGCGGTTACCGGAATTGATTATGAAAATATTATAAGACTGGAAAACAGGAAATCTGCTTTTTCAGAATTGAGTGTCGCCCCCGATGAAAAAAAATGTATATGTATATATATAATATATACACTATATGGCCAAGGTTTACTAAAAAATGTTTCATTGCGCATGCGCGAATGCAATCAAAATATAATATGCATAATGTATTAGCTAAGTATATTGAGCAACTTTTGTGAAAGTCTCAAAATCATAGCTTGAAAATTCTGAAAATTGTCGTCGATAGAATAAGCTCGAAATCCGTTGTTCCCAAATAGAAGCAAAAATATGAGGGGTTGTATCAAATATCTGTTGATTAGTGCCAAGATAGTGTACACAATATTCCACGTACTACTTACTATATTTGGATACAACCCCTCATCTTTTTGCTTACTTTTGGGAACAACGGATTTCGAGCTTATTCTATCGACCATAGTTTTCAGAATTTTCAAGCTATGATTTTGAGACTTTCACAAAAGTTGCTCAATATACTTAGCTAATACATTATGCATATTATATTTTGATTGCATTCGCGCATGCGCAGTGAAACATTTTTTAGTAAACCTGCTCATTTTTCATCCAATTTTTATCATTTTTTAATTCTGATTGCAGAGTATTGTGTACAATGTTGTTCGTCATATTTTTTGAAAAGAACTTTTTCTTATATTAAGAACTTTGCAAATTATAAGCAAAAAAACATGGCGAAATTTGGAACTGTTTTTATAAAAACCTTAATTTCTCTACGAGTATACATCCTATTCTCATAAAAATGAACACAGTATATTACAATAAGCCACTTATTAATCTCAAGTTTGAACGCTTTTGCTGCATTAGTTTTTACAGAATTATCCAAAACATATTCGTTAATTTTCAATATTGATTATATATATATGATGCAATATATATGATTATATATATTGCACCATTGATCAATTCTTGGCCATATAATTTTCATTTGTTGGCGGCTCCCTATGGGGATCTCGCGGAAATATATGACCTATACTAATACTGTTTACACACTTGCAGTTTCAGGTTAATTCCTCATGTATTTTTTTAGATATTTAACAAAACGTCTAAAATCGTAAGTGACCGGTCACATTTGGCCATATAGTGTAGATAGATAGTACAAAACATATTTCAGTTTTAAGACTTAAAACATACGCCTTTATTTTATATAAAATGACGTCATCCGCATCCGCTGAAGAATTCCTCATTTGCGATCCAGTATTAAACAACATCTACAGTAAAGTACGCATAAGGCGTTACTATTCTATCGCTGAATAATACGCAAATTCAAAAAAAGAGATATTGCCATTCAAGAAACTCGACAAAAAAAATCGACTATCTCATGAATCATATGTGTTCATTTGTTTGCAATATTAATATAGATACTTAAAATTAAATGTAGTTTGTAATAGCTCCATGTCTTATCAGAAATCATTCATTTATATTTTTTCAAAAGCACGTATTTTAAGTACAGTTTTTTTCAGTTTTTATGTGAAAATGGCAACAAAAAGATATAATTGCTATTTTCCAGCTATTTGCCTTTACTTTCTACAGAAATGGAGTACTTGAGTTGCCAAAATTAAACAAATGACGCTAAAAATCTATCTCAATAATGAAAGTTTGTTTGTTACAACAGTACAAAATAACATTTCAATAATCAGCAAATATACAAAATTAAGGAGAAAATTGTAGTGTTACCACATTGGCAATGGATTGCTAAGCTTCGGAGAGGTACTTCTTCAACCTTCCTCACAGAATAAAAAAAAAATTGAAATTTTTTAAGTATTTTTTTTTTGTAAAATGGAAAAATGGCTGAACAAATTCCTTTGAAACTTTGTATATACAGATAGATTATAAACGAGATTAGGGCACAGGCTGCTTTTTAAACATGCAGTTTTTCATACATGTCAGAACTTTTTTTACTTGAATGGATGATAATTGATGTCTTTCATACACAAAAATTATTTTGGTGTAGTTGCACACACTTATATATGTATGTGTGTGTGTTTTAAACACAAATATTTGTTAGAGCTTTCAATTAAAAACGATTTTCCACTATATTTTGTACACCCGACTGTTTGTTGTGTAATCTAGGTAATTCCCGTTGAATATGTGTATATTAACCAGTGCTGTAGTCGTAAAAAACACACACACACACAAAAAAAAAAAACAGAGGGTATACGCTATGGGCAGGGTGAATTATGTAAGCAGTTGGCAAACTTTCATTTAATATAAACAGTAATAGAATATAGATTATCTATATATATAAAAGAAAGTCTGGATTTTGTATTAATCAACGCGCAGCCAAAACTACTGAATCTAAAATCTTGAAAATGGGGGTAAAAATACTTCTTATGATATAGAGTGCCGCTAAGAAAGGATTTTCCAAAATTCCACCCTAAGGGGGGTAAAAAAAAAGAACGAACTTTTAAAAAAATCCTTAAAAATCTGATTTTATAGTTATTTTTCAACTGATAACTTATTTTGGTGTATTTTTGTATGCTGAATCGAATGGTACTAACTAAATTCTTTTAAGCCCAATAGTTCGAGAGATATTTCATATTTTTCTAATTTGGCGCTATCTTTGGCGCCAAAACCTGAATTTTTCAAGTGATAATTTCTAAAAACTCATCCTTTTCATTCTGTTACTACAGCAAGGGAAAAAATTCAAATTGAATAATTTTTTAACCAATCCTTTTGGTTAAATAAAAACAACTTCGTCAATTAGAAAAAAAAATTCAAACTTCTCAAAAACTAGAACTAAATAATAATAATAAAAAAACTGTGGTACTTTTTCGCAGTGGTGACCATCCCCCCCAAACCCAATGACGCAAATTCCCCCCAAAAAAATATTCACACATTAACACTGAGTCCCCCCCTAAACAGAAAATCAATTGTAAAATATATTCTTATTATTAAATTATTTAATAATAGTATTCTTACGTACTGTCATACAAACATAAAATAAAAGTTTTAACAGCGTAATAAATAATAAAAGATACATTTTTTATTATTAGCAATCTGATTGTTTTCACATTTATAAGTCCTGACTGACAAGCCCGTGTTCACTATATACGTTTTAATAAATAAAGCTACTTTTTTATGAAAATAAATATTTACTTACTAGTATTTAAAATAAAAATCTTTTAAATTATTACAAAATAAATCTTAAATACAAAAAATGCATATCGTTTTAAGAAAACTAAAATATTAAAGACGAGTCGTTTATATCAAACGCATATCAAATACATTTGCATGTACATACACCCTTGTTTAAGATTAAATCTTAACGCTTAAGATTTCCCAATCATTTTTTTTAATACTATCTAGTCATACAGTTTAATCTCACCCTCCCAAAAAAATTCTCTAAATCACCCCCCCCCCCCACCCTAAAATAAACTGTGGATTGAAGCGTTTATTTCAGTACAAGTGTTGCTTTATACTGCTTTAACAACATACAATATACTCTTATACAAGTACCGATTCTTATAAAATGGCAGACATTATACCATTAAAACATAGTCCTATATCTATTGTAAGCCCCTGTATTCTGTATAGGTATGTTTTTCTTTCACACCATAATTTTTCAGTCTTATTACCTAGTAATTAATCCTCCTTTCCCTCCCAAAAAATTCTAATTTTTCTATAAATTTCTCCCTTCCCCCTAAAATAATTCGTGGACCAATAAAAAAAATCGTAATCGGTAAAAAACACAATCGATATAGTCATCAATTACTTCCGAGAACCTACAATCGAGATGTTCTACAATCGTTTATTTAAATCATTGTTTTTATATGTTTATAAAGCAGTATTTAGTAAATACATGGTGACTGAAAAGAGATGGATTTAAAAAACAACAAACCGAAGGAAGGCTATAATGGAGCCATAATAGTGGAAAAGTCATGTAACGGCGTTCTTTGGTTGCAAAAAGTTGAAAAGTCGCGAGTAGGTATGAAACGGTAAAAGGAGTTTAAGTATCAATATTTAGAATTTTTCGACAATTAGCAGCAAATTGGCCAAAGAAATAAGAATAAAATGCACCCCTAGTGACAAAAACATGAACTGAAAGGATGGTAAATAATATCAATATTTTTTATTGATGTTTTTACGTCATTTGAAATCAGTTCTATGATTTCTCCTTCATTAGAAGACCATCTACTGGAATGCGTTAAACAACCCCCTGGGGGGAAATAGGGGAGGAGCAATAAATACATAATATGAATAAGTGGTCATAAGGCTTTCCAACGATATATCACATGAGGGGTGTCGGCTAAATTTAGAAAAGCGACTCCCCGCTGGGTCAAAGTGGAGAAGGGCGCAGGAGGTATGTACATGAAGTAATAGTCACAGAGCTTTCCAATGATATATCATATGAGGGGGTGACGGCAAAAGATAGAAAAGTGCCCCAGGATTCCAACTATTGCGCGCCCCGGAATACAAACTCCCCCCTCTCTTTGAAATTTTAATATATTATAAATTATTCATCTGAGGGTTCAGTAACAAAATCCGATCTAAAATGATAAAAACGCTGCGATTTCAAAAAAGTTCGAAAAGCGCCTCACCCGGGAAGCCAAATTGGGGAGGGGGGAAGAAAGATTCATAATATGAAAGAGTGGTCCTGATCCGACTCCGCTGAAATTTTGGAAGCAGAAAGCACGAGCTCACATTTTAACGTATTTATTGGATGACAACACAAGACAGACTACAGAAAACATAGAACGAAAAAGTAAGTAAAAAAAAACATGCGTCTAGAAAACGCAGAATGGCGCCACCTCTCATTCAAACATACTGGGGCCCGATGGCTTTTAAGACATCAATTACATAATATCAATTTTTTTTTTCAGAATACAACAGAAGTTATTTATACAGAACATCACTTAAACAGAACGTAATACATACCTTACAGTTATATAGAAGTTATTAAACATAATACTTACACATAAGAGGAAAACTTGATTAACTTTAACCTTTATACAATAACAGATAATAATGGAATAAACAAATTACTCATTTAAATTTTCACTCATTAATAGCACCAATTTATGAATAGGTCTGGTTATTTCACCATGAGCAGTTCTTAATTTTACAACACGAACTCTTTCACGACTGCCCTGGTAAACTTGCAAAACTCGACCCATTTTCCATTTTAATGGGGGTAAATTTTCCTCTTTTATAATAACCAGATCATTAATTTGCATATTTGGATAATTTTTTCTCCATTTGTTTCGTATTTGTAATTGAGTTAGATAGTCCTTTTGCCACCTTTTCCAAAAGGATTGTGATAATTGCGTAACCAGTTTGTAACGTTCTCTAAGGGTAATCCTTTCAGACCGTATGTTAGGCTCCGGTAATGCTTTTAGTTCAGTTCCTATTAGGAAATGTCCAGGGGTAAGGGCTGACAAATCCGTAGGATCGTCCGTGACTGGAATTAATGGACGAGAATTCATTACCGCCTCAATTTCCGTTAAATATGTATTGAATTCTTCATAACTCAGAATTTGCTGACCGATCACCCTTCTCATGTGATATTTCATAGTTTTTACGGCGGCCTCCCAAAGTCCACCGAAATGAGGTGCGGAAGGAGCGTTTGTTCTCCACTGGATACCTTCATCAGCAAGATATTGTCCAACATTTTGAGATACCCATGCTTTCAATATGTGTCGCGCGCCAATATAGTTTTTTCCACAATCGCTGAATAACTCTTCGGGTCTTCCTCTGCGTGCAATAAATCTTTTTAACGTAGAAATAAAAGAGTTCGCAGTTAAATCATATACGGATTCCAGGTGCACAGCTTTGGTGATAAAGCAAACAAAGACGCACACATATATTTTTGTAGGACGCATACCTCTGCCACGTCTAGCACTAACATGAAAAGGACCGGCATAGTCAGTTCCGGTTTTCGAAAACGGTTTGCCTGGATTCACTCTTGAATAAGGTAAATCTGCCATCATTTGCTTTGAAAGTTCTGCGCGATGGCGTATGCAAATAACACAACTTCGGATTATTCGACGAATAGCGACACGGGCTTTAATAATCCAGTACTTTTGCCGCAAGAATGAATGGGTCAACTGCAGTCCACAATGTAGGTATTTCAAATGAAAATAGGTGATTAAAAGCTTAATAATAATGTGGTCTTTTGGTAGGAGAATCGGATGTTTCACAGTGTCGCTCAAATTCGAATGCTTTATTCGGCCACCTATTCTAATTAGTCCTTCACTGTCCAAAAATAAGCTCAACTGGCTTAACTTATTCGATGGTTGAAGACACTTCTGCCTTTTTAACTGTTCTATCTCATTATAGAACTCGCTATTTTGAACTGATCGCATAATTGCGTTATGAGCTTTATTTAATTCTTTCACTTCCAGATATGGTGTCAAAACCTTTGATTTTCTACAGTTGCCAACAAACCTTAAACACCAAGCAACCACTCTGAGCAATTTATTCCAACTAGAAAATCTACTCCAAAGTTCCTCAACTATATTCGATTTGACAACCATACTTGTGACCAAAACCGCCTTCTCCTCATTTTCTATAGAATTCCTATCCACCTGCTTCACTTTTAATTGTTTAGGCCAATTTTCCTCACTTTCCCGTAACCAATGCGGTCCGTAAAACCACTTTTCGTTGCCAATTAAACTTACGACAGATATCCCTCTAGTTATTAAATCTGCTGGGTTATCCTCAGACCTGCAGTGAAACCAACATTTCGGATCCGTTTTCTCTTGTACTTCCATAACTCTATTGGATACAAACTGTTTCCAACGCTTCGCACATCCTTTGACCCAATACAAAGCTATCTCCGAATCTGTCCAATATACCGTTTTAGTTATCAGATCGTCAAAAATACTACAAATATATTTTCCAATTCGAGCACCAATCAATACCGCCATTAACTCCAATCGGGGCAACGTGAGTTTCTTTAGAGGAGCGACTCTATTTTTTGACATGACAAATGATACTTTTACTCTACCAAATTCATCCCGATAACGAAAATAAGCAACAACTCCATATGCAATCGGCGAGGCATCACAAAAAACATGCAATTCAATACCCGTAACTTTATCATTAATATGTCCTAACAAACAATTCCTACCGATTTTTATTTCCTCTAGCCCCTCAATTTCTGAACACCACGCTAACCACTTCTTCTTCAGATCATCAGGCAACTCTTGATCCCAATTAATACCTCTTTCCCAAATTTCTTGTAACAAGCGCTTTATTCTCACAATAAAGGGACCGGCAACACCAATCGGATCAAAAATCATTGCAGCCACTCTTAACACACCTCGTTTTGTATTTTTTATTGACCCCAAGCTATCTGTCAACAATCTAACCTCTAACGATAAAACATCATCCTCAGGATTCCAGTTCAACACTAATACCTTCAACTGACCCTTTTTACCAACATTTAATCCATTTTGTTCCCATAATTTTTCCAAATCTGAAGAGTTTGACCTTAATTTTCGCAAGTTGAAACCACCTTCCCCCAAAATTGAAACAGCATCATGAGATAAATTATATGCCTCATCTATACTTTTAGCACCGGAAAATAAATCGTCGACATATAATGATGTATTTAACATATGCACCGATCTTGGTTTATCCATTTCATACTTTCGAATGTGATTCTTAATAGTTCCACTCAGAATAAAAGATGAAATTTTACACCCGAATGGCAATCTATTCATATGCATAATTTTATAATCTGTTTCATTATTGTCAGCAAACCAAAGAAATTTTAAGAATTTGCGATCTTCTTCCGCTATTTTTATCATTAAAAATGCCTTTTCAATATCACCGTTAAATGCGATCTTAAATTTTCTAAAATTCAATATAATATCTAGTACATTTGGATTTAAATTCGGGCAAGTTTCCAAACAGTCATTTAATGACAGATTTTCTTTCGATTTAGAGCTACAATTATACACAACGCGAACTTTAGTCGTCTCTTTATTTGTATTTACAACAGCTCGATGTGGCATAAAATACTCATTATCATCCCTGCCACATTCTTCAATTATTTCCTTACTCATCTGCTCATTTATTATTTGTTTATACTCATTCGCGATCCACTCACTCTTATCAAAACATTTCCTTAAATCATCAAATCTCTTTTTAGCTAACGTGAAATTACTCTGCAACGCAACGGGCGAGTCTTTCCATAATAATCGTGTCTCATAACGACCGTCATTAAACTTTAGATTATTTTCAAACTGTTCAATAAGACATTTCTCAGCAATAGATAATTCATCCTTATCTCTTATACCCAAATTCTCTAAATCCTATAACATCTGAACATCTGTTCCCAAACTTAAATTAGCAGATACTATATTTACACAACTAGATTTATTATCCGTCTGCTGACAGCCTTGAAGAGTATATCCAAATATCGTCGGTACACAAGTAAGCGTTTTATTTACTTTCTGAAAGCCACAGTTCTTAATAACGTTCCAAAACATATCGCCTCCAATTAGAATGTTTATTGACTGATCAGAATTTTTACATTGATCAGCTAAAATTATCCCATTGCTTTTCAAAACATCCTGAATTTCTACATCTGGTACGCTGACTGGAGCCGCAGTTATTGTATCAGTAATTAATGTTTCTATCTCAATAAATTGCTGACTGTCAGTTCTGCTTGTTAATTTCAATTTAACAACGTCATAAATTTTTTCTTTCGCTTTTTCAGAACCAAAGCAATAAACTGATAATCTTTCTTTTCGAATTGGTTTTAACTTTAAAAAATTCGCTAGGGATCGCGTGCACCACGAGCGTTCCGAACCATTATCCATTAAAAGGCGGGCGATTTTAACATTTTCTGTTTCATTAATGGGACTAACAATCACTGAGCATGTTAATAACAAAATATTTGACTTTGAAACAGAAGAATTACATTGCATAGTAACAGAGCTATCCGATTCAGTATTACTAGTATCTACATTCGGCGTTTCCTTTTGAACATTATTCTTACTACACAAAATATAATTATGAAATTTGCTTTTACAGTATTTGCATTCAAATTTTAATCTACACGAGCGGCTATAATGAGCTTTAGAAAAGCATTTGAAGCATCTATTTTCTGATCTTAATTTGTTTTTCCTATCTTCTACTGTTTTATACTCATAAAATTCATGCTCCGTACTGTCACAAAACACACAGCTCTTTTTTACGTTGGACACGTAATTCCCGGTTGCGGTTGGTCGTATCTGATCGAATCTTCTATTATTAAACTTTCTAAAATTGCCTTTGTATTCATTATTACTACTCTCATATTTTATCTTGAAAGGATCAGATTTTGATGGAACTAAATACGTTTTTTCTCTCGATTGAATTTCGTTTTCTAGATAAGCATGTATATCCTCAAATGTATAATTAATCGGATATTTTCTATTAAACTCTAGAACGAGGTCTTTTGGAATCCTATCTAAAATTATGGGTGCTAAGAAACTGCTAAATGTTTCCTTTCTAACGCCCAAGGCTTCTAAATTTCTAATTTGATTCTCAATTCTATCAAATAATTTTCTTAAGCCAATCGTATCTTGCGAATTATGAACAGCAGGAATTCTCAATAAACCGTTCATGTGTGTTTGTATTAATGTATTTGTATTACCAAACCTATTCTTAAGAATGTTGAGTGCCGCGTCATAATTTTGTTCTGTAATTGCTAGCCCAGCAATCGAACTCGCAGCCTGACCATTTAAATAAGATTTCAGATAATTCAGTTTATCTATTTTCGTAAGATTAGGATTTTTATCAATAGCAGATTCAAATTGACCATAAAATTCCAACCAATAAGCAGAATCACCATAAAATGGTTTAATATTTAATTTTGGCAATTTAACAGTTATTTCGTTTATTGACGGTTTCAGTTCAACTACTTCGGGACCTTTCAATTTTCCAATTTGAATTTTTATTCGCTGTTTCCATAAGCAAATATTCTCACAATACTCAATTGAGTTCGCTACCTCATTTTCGATATCTTTAACGGGAAGCAAAGCTTCAATTTCTTTATTTAATTCATTTAACGCATTTTCCTTATCTACAATTAACATTAATTTTTCATTTAAAATATCTACACTAACAGAATCTATTTCTTTAAACAATTCTTCGATGCTGTTTAACAATTTTGTGGTCGCGGTTCTAACTGCTTTCCGTTTACTCTTACTTTTTTCTAGATCAGACATTTCGCTAAATTCAACAATACTACTTAAACAACAACAATTACACAATAAACAAATTTTCTTTCAACATACAACATAAAATACAATAAACAAAAATAAAAAAAATAACAAATTTTCCTTCTCTACTACACAGCTTTCAAACGACAATATCATTTCTCAAACTTAAATTACCCCAAAACCTAAACATCTCTATACGAAGTCAAATAAAAACTTTATTCTCCCTACTTATTTCTCACAAACATTACTACAATACCAAAATCGAAACGAAACTAACACTCACCTCTGTTATCCACAAAATGTTCCGACATGAATTACGTAATCCTAACGCCGAATACGTCTCTTTTTTTAAAATCACTATACTTTCAACTTCCTCAAACAGCAGGAAAACTTACAACTAACACAACAATACCCCAGTCCTGACACCATGATCCGACTCCGCTGAAATTTTGGAAGCAGAAAGCACGAGCTCACATTTTAACGTATTTATTGGATGACAACACAAGACAGACTACAGAAAACATAGAACGAAAAAGTAAGAAAAAAAAAACATGCGTCTTGAAAACGCAGAATGGCGCCACCTCTCATTCAAACAGGTCCGAAAACTTTCCGATGAGATATCACATGACGGGTCCAAAAAGTTTGAAATTTACCCCTCACCCATGGGTTCACTCTTTCTTCCCAGAATACACCCGAAAATCACGCAGCCCTCACTTTAAAATTTTTATATTTAATAAATAATATTTACCGAAGGACTCCATCAAAAAAACACACTTAAAATTATATTTCTTGTAGAAATCGCAACGATTTAAAAAATTCACCCCCTTACTGCTTCCCCCTCCCGAAATTTACTCCAGGAGGAGAAAGGTTCATAACATGAAAGAGTGGTCAAAGGGCTTTCCGATGATATGTCACAGGAGGGGTTCGGTAAAAGTTTGAAAATTAATCCCCCGTCGATCCATTCTCGCGCCTTCCAGAATTCACTCACCTTCCTCTTCTGAAATTTTATATTTGATATATAATATTTATCTGAGGGCCCCAGGTATGGGACAGCTTGACAGAGCTAAAGTAAGAGAAACATTAAAAATTCGGGGCAAAATGACACTAAATTCAACAGTAATTATTGAAATTAGGACTATACAGAACTGAATAAATAAACCACTATACCTCCTAACCCATATCGGTTAATAACAAAAAGAGATTGGATAAGCAAATGCACTCCTTCGAGAAACTATGACTTAAACCAGAAATGCGGTAAGTTGACTCTGAAAGCTTCATTTCTCTCTTTCTCTGGCATTTCCGCAAATCTCATCTCGATGGTTTTTGACCGGCATCTCGACTTTTGACTTCCCGATTATTCCTCTCGCGCTTTTCAACATTTCGTATGTTGGCCGAGAATGAGAAATCAATTTTCTTTGCTTCTCGATATGTTGTTCTCGATTAGAGTCTTTTCATAGGTTGCCGAGAACGAGAATTCAATTTCTCGTTCTCGGCAGAGAAGAGATGTGAGAAGATTTATCGAGATGAGATAGAGAAAGAGGCATGACAATGAGCTGTGAAATGAAGCCCTAATATTCAAAGTTTCTCTTATTTTAGCCCTATCAGCTGTCACATACCTCGAACCCTCGGATAAATACTATTTATTATATATAAAAATTTCAAAGAGGGGGGTGCGGAGGGGATGAACAAATTTTTAAAACCGTAGTGATTCCTACAATGAATATAATTTTAGATGTGTTTTTTTGATGGAGTCCTGCGGTAGATATTATTTATTAAATATAAAAAATTAAAAGTGGGGCATGCGTGAATTCCGGATCGAAAGAGTGAACAAACCCGGGGGGGGGGGGATTTTCAACCTTTTTTAAACCCTTCATGTGATATATCATTGGAAAGCCCTCGGATCACTCTTTCATATTATGAGACTTTCTTCTCCCCTTCCCAATTTGGCCCCAGTTTTTGAACTTTTTTGCGTTTTCATCATTTTAATTCGAATTTTTTAAGGAGTTTTCCGAAAAATATTACTTATAATATATGAAATTTCACAAAGGGGGGCTGAATTCCTCGGGGGTTGCGATAGTTGGACCCCCGGGGTGGAGCACTTTCCTAATTTTTGCCGACACCCCTCATGTGATACATCATTAGAAAGTCCTGCGATCACTTATTCATATTAAGCACCTACCGTGCCCCTTTCCTCACTTTGACACCCAGGGTGGCACTTTTCTAAATTAACCGAGACCCCTCATGTGACATATTGTATGAAAGTACGGTGCCTTCTATACGGTGCCGTATGCAGCGGGGACCCAGTTTGAGATTTCATATTACAAGATTACGTATAAATTAGAGGCCCTGATTAAAGAAGGGGCGCACTAGCGGGCGTAGCCAACTAGTCCTTATTAACCCGACTCATTCCAGCTTTCCCACAGACGATTCTTGATAAAATCGAATCGGTATGGTATAAAAGCAATTGGCAAACTGGAGTCATTGAGAAAAATTTTGCACAATCAAAAAATATCGAGATGTCCATACAATCGATAAAATCTATAAAAACATCTCGTTTTCGCCCATCACTAGCTGGAAGTCTTTTTCTCTGTACAGGTTGTTTACCTTATACTGTTTTAATGACACACAATACTACTCTTCTAACATCACTAAAATATACTGTACTTAAATCCAGGGGCGCGCCGACCTATTGTGCAATGTGTGCGGCGCACACAGGCGCCAGGATAATGAAGGCGCTAAGCATTTCAAATGAGGGGAAAATCTTTAAAAATACATATTTTTTAAGTTTATTAAAATTAATTATTCTTTAAATTTTAATTATAATTATAATTTATAGATTTACCTCAAATAAATCTCTTATAATCAGTTAAATGTTATCATTCTTTAAAGTGAGTGTGATAAATTAATCAATTCCAATTCAGAACGTGAAGATTTAACTTGAAACATACAAAAAACTTGAGCATTTGTTAGCATTCTATCCAATTTATATTCCACAGATGATCACTATTTCAGATAATTTAAGTGTTTTATTGAAAAAAAGAAAGAAAAAGTTATTTAGACATAAATACAAGAGGTCGGTGCTTCATGTATCTAATATGCGCGTCGAAAAATATACTTAAATAAAAAAAAGAAGAGTTTAAGATTCACGTTTTCGTGCATTTTATGTGCTATGTACAAATAGTAGTCTAAACCTGATAGTCAATGACATTGTGAATCTTAATCAAGAAGGTGATTTTTATTTTAACTATAGCATGAAATATTTATTTTTCTTTTCTCTTTATCAATGGAATATTTTAACTACTCATTTAGCTGTAAATCAGCTTAAAGCCATTTTATGAAATCTGAAGCATAGTTGTGGAATATTTTAACTACTCATTTAGCTATAAATCAGCTTAAAGCCGTTTTATGAAATCTGAAGCATAGTTGTCGATTTTTTTTTTTAATAAACGACGTAAATTATTTTATTTTCTAACATTTGGACTCTTTTTTTGCGTATTTTTTCGCTTACATATTCTTTTTATAATTTCTGCTTCTCTCTCTCTCTCTCTCTCTCTCTATATATATATATATATATACAGTTGGCTCTCTGTTTAACGACTTTCAAGGAACCTCGTAAAATCATCCTTAAATAGAGATCGTCCTTAAACAGAATTTGTGGAAAAATAATATTTCAAAAACATTTCCCTTCACACTTTACAGGCTTAAGACTGTCAATACCTTTCTCAATGTATTGGCGTGTTTAGAACTGTTTTATTTATTTATTTATTTAAATTTATTGTATGTTTTATTTCTTTCTTATTATTTTATTGATACGGATAACGAATATAATAATTCATATTTCTATTGCACAAATACAAATTGCATTAATTATACTGCATACAATGTTACTTACAGTACAATAAAAGTATTTATAATACATTTAATTAAACAAATTAAGTTTTAGAAAAAATCAAAAAGTGTAGATTGTTTCAATGATGGTCTAGTTTTTAGTTCCCTTGCTTCAAGCTTTTCAAGAAGGTTGAATGAGTCATCTTCCATATTTAATGGAACAATGTACAGGCGAATAATATCCAGGGAAGAAGTTGCATCTGAGTAAGAAGGAGGTGGTGTCTCGCTTTCTGTATCATCACCATCTTCTGCATCTGAAGTTGAATTTTCATTTGCGATGTCTTTATAAATTTGCTCTAAATTTCTGAAGTTGGTCGTTAAAAGTCTTCGTCACAATCGATAGAATCTTTTACTGAAACATCTTCATCACCAACAAGATTTTTCCATTCTTCGGTGGTGATATCTTCTGTGTTGAGTTGTGCATTTGTTATATCCATTTGTTCTTGAATGGCAATTCCAGATGCCCAAAAGGAGTTTTAAATTGTGCAAGGAGAAATTTTTTTTCGAGTTGATGTAATCATGTGCAATGACTCCCAAAATTGTAATTTTTTTAATTTCATTTTTGTCAACAGAATTATTAAATAATTTCCTAATTAAGGATTTTTGGTAATATGCTTTTACGCTACAAATGATTTCCAGGTTTAATGGCTGCAACTTACTTGTACAATTAGTGGTAAAAAATGAATTGACATATTTGTACGTCCTGGAATATACGAAATATACCAGGAAAATACGTTAAAATCGTCGTTAAATAGAAACAATTTCGTCTTTAAATAGAGATTTTTTTACTTAAAGGAGCCGGGACCGCAAAAAATCGTCGTTAAGTAGAGCGACGTTAAACAGAGAGACGACTGTATATATATATATATATATATATATATATATATATATATATATATATATATATAAACCAATAATTAATGTATTTTGTAGTATTTCATCTGTGATCGCTAGTAAGTTTTTATAAAACGATAGTTTTTCGGGAGGGTATAGGGCGCAAGATGAAGTTTTGCGCACAGGCGCCGAACACCACTGGCACGCCCCTGCTTAAATCCTAGTTTTCTGAAAATCGTCAAGTAATTTTAGCGTTGTCTCTTCCTCTGAAATGCTTATTTTGTTGTTATTTCTTATCATACCCATCAAGAATGTATTTTTGCATTCGGACTGTACGATTCGACCCTGTCAAACAATATAATAAATTACTTAAGACGCTTCTAGAAAGCTATTCCTTTTATCACGTCTTGCGGTCCTAATTGCCTTTCAGAATGTGTTAAACATTTTCCCACCTGTATACCAAGTATTTTTTTTATTGCCGCACTTTCAAAGATATTAAGATGCAAAATCGGTTCTTATTGCCCTTATCTAGAATTTAAAGAATGAAAAAAACATGACCATTTCTGGAAATTGAATGTTGAAAAGAAGTTAAAAGTGATATTAAAAAAATCAAAAACTTTTTTAATAGTAAAAAAAAAAAAAAGGAAATAGTATTAAGATTTTAAAAATCCCCCCAAAATGTACTTTTTCTCTAAATTCCCCCCCCCCAAAAAAAAATAAATTTTATGACGCATTTTGCGTCACCAAACCCCTCTCTGGGCACCCCTGCTTTTTCGTTCTAATTTTCGTCACGATACCATGCCAAAATGTATGGTATCGCGCCATTTATTTCAACCCTAATTGTGCAAACGATTTTTATTGCAAACCGTGCCATACATTAACATTTGCTAATTATTGAACGTGAATATTTTTATGCAGGAATTTTTAATGATGGAATTTATTTTATTCCATCATAATCTCGCAAAACTTTTTAATTTGTTATTTTTGAATAGAAAATATTTATTACTGATACTGATATAGATTTTACCATTTCGCAGTTATCTAATGATGAGGAAGCTACAATAAAATTATTTCAGAAGTTAGGAATTATACATATAAAAATGTTTTGTTCAAAAAACCATGAATGTCTTCATTGAAAGAATGAAATGTTTACTGCAATGTGAGACATACGTATTACGTACGCCATGGTTCAGTAGTAAAAGGCATTTACAATTTCAAGACTGCAGTTTAAATTGACTATATTTTATTACTTGCAAAATATTTATTTATTCTTATATTTTAAGTATTTATTTTGGTACCCGTCGACCAATTTCGCCAAATTATATAAATCGCCAAACCACTCGCCAAATTATACAAATTGACATAATTTTTATTTTAAATAACGAAAGAACAAATAAATCAGTATAACATTAATAAAAATACATTTAAAACGTCGAAATAAAAATCACCTGATGACGTAAATACGTGTAACTTGCTTAAAGTCAAGTGAATGTGACATTTACGATCAACCATTATTGGCATTTAATCTTATAGTTTGGCAATAGATTTTTGGTCGACGGGATAACCAAGTAGTACCATTATTTTTATTGATTTAAAAAAATGGTGGATCAAAGTCTGTAATTTTAAAAAGCTATATTTTTTAAATGCTCATTTTTTTTATAATTTTTTTTTTTTTTTTTTTAATGTATCATTTCATTTTTGTGCCAACTATTACGCTTGGTGACAATGGTGTTGGCATAACAGTGAAATACCAAAATAGTTACTGATTTTATTTGAAATGTAAAGAGAAAAGGTTTTAAGAGCAATAAACATTGTAAATATGACTATAACTCAGATGCTACTGAACAGAATTTTGTAGAACTTACACTGTAAATAGTAAATTTGGTTTATAAATGGTTTAATGTAAAAACCATCATTCTAAGTTGCTACGGGAGTTCTAAAATTAGGTGTACTTGATTATGAAAGATTTCAAGTCAACTAATTAAATGCACACTAAGTTTGATAATATTTCAGGGATTTTTTCAATATTTATCATATCATTCTGTGTTGTTTAGTTACGGAGCTATGCGGAAAAAGCTCTCAGTGGTACAGTAAGGAAAATTGGAAGATATACGCTACAGAGATAGGGTATACTAGCGAGTATATATGCTATAGTTATGGAAGTTGAGCTGAGTTCCTTAAAAAATTCAGAAGTGATGCAGTATATACCTACCCCTACCTCCCAGAGAGTTCTATAGTCAGGTTAACGCGATTATGAAAGTTATATTTAACTATATCAATACATATATATAATGCAAAGAGAAAGTTCATTCCGGCCTCTTATATCTTGAGTTCTGCTGAATAGATTTTGACGGGACTTACATTGTTAGTTAGATAATTTTTTAGAAAAGATGTTAGTATAAAACATAACGTTCTACGTTGCTCAGTTAAATAATTATGAGGAAAGTTCTAAATCAGATGAACCCAATTTTGAAAGATTTGCTTTTTTTTAAAGGTTTCACTGAATGAATTTTTATGGGATTTAAACTGTTAATTAGATCATTTTTAGGGAAGATTTCGGTATATTTTCCGGTTTAAAAGATTCTGCTAAGTGGATTTCGATGCAACTTGATTGGTTAGTTAATTTTTCAGTGAATGTTTTAGTATAAAGCTCATATCATTTGCTGTTGGTTGGTTGTTAGGTTGCTTGATTGTAGAATTATAGATGAAAGTTCTAGAATCAGGCGAACCCAATTATTATGAACGATCAGCCTTTTCAATAAGTCCAATTAACAGATTCTGATGAGACTTGCATTGATAATTTTTTATGAACGCTTTTAGTATATTACATATTGTTCTATTGTTCTTAACCGAATCCTAAACTAACAGATCAAGTAAAGAAATTGGTCCTTAACAGTCTGAATTTTGTATGACTCAATAAAAGATATAATAGCGTAATGACATTCATATTGCCTTCAGCAATTCGGTTGGATACACCAGGTAAATGTCCATATTGCTTTAAAACGCATGATCAAATTCACAGATATATTTTGTTTCATTCAAGATTTCTTTAGAAAAACTGATCAGCGTAGCGGGCGAAGGCGGCTAGTATATTATAATTGTTTAAACAAATAAAGTTCATGCTTACTTTTCTCAGTAGCGCAGGTTTGGCTTGTAGTAAATTAAAACATGACCATCAAATAAATAATGCAGCATCACCTTTCACATAATATATATACATTTATCTGGACAAAACGACAAAGATCACCATTACAAGGCACAATCAACACTCAACTGCAAAGAACATCATAGAACATCTTAGAATGTCTATATATTATCAAAAACTATTTTCATGGAAACACAATATACCTTCTAGCGGCAGAAAAGAAAAGAGATATACGAATCGTTAGATTACATAAATAAAATAAAAGGAGTATTTTACAACATCCCCCCTTAATCTAGCGGTTCGAAAAATAAATTAAATTTAGTTTTTCCCTTAATTTTAAAAATTGGGGTCTGGGAAGAGGCTTAGTTAATATAACTGCAATCATTTCCTTTTAACTACAGTAATCAAAAAGCACTATATTTTGTTCTTGTAAATGTCTAATATAGTGATATTTGACATCAATGTGCTTGGTTCTAGCACTATGTTTCCCAGTTTACATCAGTACTGTACAAGATTTATTATCTTCATATACAGGGTGTCCAGCGAATAAGACCCTGATTTCAAAATTAAATATCTCAAAAATAAAGATCAATAGAATTATGCGGTAAACGGTTTGTTTATTAGCTAAGCTGTAAAAATGTTATGCAGAAGTTGCAAAAATTAGTTTCAAAAACCGCTAACAAATGGCGCTGTAATCGCAATGCCTATAAATTGTGTTTTGAAGTCCAGAGCACTAGCGTCTCATTCCTAGATGGCTTCCTATGGAAGAACGAAAATTGGGAAAGACCACTTTTTTGTTGGGGTGATGTGCAGAAGTGGAGACATCTGGTCACAGAATTATTGCATCAGCTTCAATTTAGAGAATTTCAATTAATAGAATTTTCAATAAAAAGTTTAGCAATCATTATATAAGAACTTATTAAAATATTTTATTTGGGTGGGTAATGCGCAGAAGTGGAGCCATGTGTTGACAAAATTGAGATCTGTTTCAAATTTTGTTATATGCTACTTCGGTCCGGATACCAGTATCTCTGTGGTATGTCTTTTTTCTCCTAATTGGTAGATCGTGGAATCGAATCCAAGTAGAGGAGAATTTGAAAAAAATGGAAATCTTTACTTTTTAATATTTATTTAAACTGTGAAAAAAGTTTGAATAAAAAAATCCAAAGTTTCTGGTTTTAAAATTTAATTAAGCTAAAAGAAATCCCTTTTTTAAAAATCATTAAGTAAGCATTTATAATAATGATTCATAAATCATTTTTTTTTAATTGTAGAGAATAGTTTGAATGAAAAAATACAAAGTTTCTACTTTTAAAAACTTAATTAAGTTAAAAAAAATAATTTTAATTTTAAAAACTCGTTTTCATTTTTTATTTTATTTTATTTTATTTTTTTTTTTTATCGTTGAGCTCAGAAATATGGTGCAGCTTCTAGCGATAGGATCCGATGTTTTGGAAAGGAATGCAGCATCCAAAATACTTTTGCTTTGACGTTGATGATATGACTTATCATCAATTCCTTTAAAAAAAATAATTTAATGCATAATTTCTGTCTCTAAAACTTTGTTTACAAAAAAAAAGAAATATATGTGCTGTGCTAAAACCAAAGTATTATGCCGTGATTTAAAAATAAGTGAAAAGTACAAACTTATTTTTTTATTTTTAATAATTCAGGTATAAAGAATGAAACCAAAGTGTTATGCCGTGATTTAAAAATATGAAAAATAAATAAAAAGTGCAAAATTATTTTTCTAAATATATGCATTTTGATTTAAATAATTATATGGCATTAAAAATTGAATTTAATAAAATATTTTATTAAGTTCTTATATAATGATTGCTAAACTTTTTATTGAAAATTCCATTAATTGAAATTTTCTAAAATAAAAGCTGATGCAATAATTCTGCGACCAGATGTCCCCACTTCTGCACATCACCCCAATGAAAAAGTGGACTTTCCCAATATTCGTTCTTCCGTAGGGAGCCATCTAGGAATGAGACGCTAGTGCTCTGGACTTCGAAGCACAGTTTACAAGTATTCGATTACAGCGCCATCTGTTAACGGTTTCTGCAACTAAATTTTGAAACTTCTGTATAACATTTTTACAGCTCAGCTAATAAACAAACCGTTTACCGCATAATTCTCTTGATCTTTGTTTTTGAGATATTTAATTTTGAAATCAGGGTCTTATTCGTTGGACACACTGTAGCATAATAGGTAAGTATTGTTTGAGACCTAAGTCTTCTAGTAGAGTCAGCAACCACTGTATTTCTTGTGCAGCATTTGCAGCGGCTATATATTCTGATTCGGCAGTGGACAGAACAATACAATTTTGGCGTTTTGAGAACCATGATATTGGATTGTTTCCTAAAAAAAAGATGTTACCACTTGTAGACTTTCTGGTGGCTTTATCTGCAGAACAGTCTGCATCAGAGTAGCAAGTGAAAATTGGGTCAATTTGGCTGCTTATAACAAGATTCAGGTTCTTTGTTGTGTTTAGATACATGATAATCTTTTGAACTGATTTCCGGTCTTTTTCTGATGGTTTTTCAATTTTTCGGCTTAGTATATTAACTGTTAGGGCAATGTCCGGTCGAGACACTGTTGCTATGTAAAGAAGAGCTCCAATGGTTTGTCTATATTCATTATTATCGTCGAGAAAATTACTGTCATCTTCATTTTTTGGGTATGAAGTTTCCATTGGTATGTATGTGGGCTTCTTCTCTTCTATGTTAAACTTCTTAAGTAATTCTTCAATTTTATTTTTCTGATTCAATTCAAAGCTTCCATCAATATTTCTTTGGATGTTTATTCCAAGATAATGTTTCACTTCACCTAAATTTTTAACTTCGAAGTTTTCTTTCAAAATATTAATCACTTTGTTGATTTTTGTTTCATCTTTACAAGAAATTTGAAGATCATCTACGTACAGAATAATTAGTATATTTTCATTTTCATCTATTTTTCTAAATAAACATGCATCTGCCATACTTTGCTTCAAATTGTTTTTCAGGAAAACGTCTGCTAGCTTTTGATTCCACGCATATGTATCTTGTTTAAGCCCATATATAGATTTTCTTAATTAGCAAACTTTCTTCTCATGATTAACTTCAGGTTCAACATATCCCTCTGGCTGTACCATATAGATATCTACCTTCAGGTCTCCATGCAAGAATGCTGTTGCGATATCAACGTGTTTGACATGTATATTCTTCTGAGCTGCATCTGTTAAAAATTCTCTTATGATTGTGTGCTTGACCATTGGCGCACCCATGGGGAGAGCTAGGGGGGCTGAAGCCCCTTCCAGACCGGACTAGATTTTAATTTTTTTTTTTAAATTATGAAAGAATGTTGTTATTATTGTTGTTATTATTTGTAATAGGTCCTTAAAAAATGGAAACTTTTGAAAAGATATTAATTTTGTCACAAAATTTTATCTCTTTTATAAATTTTATTATCAAATTCGAAATATTAGCATGTTTAAAATTTACTTAATTAAAAATTCAAGACCCTATGCAACCTCTTGCTCTCTTTAACCTTTATAATATTTTGATAATTTGATAATAAAACTTTAAATCGTTTGATTGTAAACACACTTTAAAATTATCAAAAAAATAACAAAAACTAAGATATATTTTAGTACCGAATTTTATTATTAACATGTTAAAAACATTCAGAATTAGCCCACCAAAACTTTCCAGAGCTTCCTCTTGCTGGTTACGTCTCTGCTCAAGTCAGCAGAAAAAGTGCAAGTCAGGACCTGATCCGGCACGTCCCATAAAATCAAATGAAAGAAAGACAGAGCTCGGCAGTGGGCCGAATTGGAACTGGGTGCATATAGGTCTCTAAAATATGCTAGTTCCCTCCAAAGCGAAATCCTAGATGCGCCACTGTGCTTGACTACTGGGGCAAAAGTTTGATTGTAATCTGTTCCGAACTTTTGGTTGAAACCTTTTGCGACGAGCCTTGCTTTATATCTTTCAACTGTGCCATTTTCATTCAACTTGGCTTTAAACGTCCATTTACAGCCTATTGCCTTTTTATCTTTGGGTAGCTTTACAAAATCCCACGTACGATTCTTTTTGAGAGATTGCATCTCTTCTTCGATTGCTTCGAGCCATTTCTTCTTTTCATCAGGATTAAGAGAATTCAGTTCTTTGAAACTAGCAGGTTCTTCCACTGCTTCTCCTGTAAAATAAGTTAATCTTTCTGGCGGTTTTCCTTTATTAATTCTATGGGATCTTCTTGGTTCCACTGGTGTCGGAGATTGTTTCTTCATAATATTCGAACCTTCTTGAGATGTTTCTTCATTCACTTCTTCTTCTTCATTTTCTATTTGTTTTGGTGGAACTACTGTAATTTCCCTGTCGGAAGTTGCGTCTTCAATGAATCTGACTTTTCTACTTATAATTACATTATGGTCAGATATTAAAATCTGATATCTTTTACTTCTGTAATCATAGCCAATCATAATTCCTTCTACAGTCTTCTCGTCTAGTTTTCCTCTTTTACTTTTGTGAATGTGTGCGAATGCTTTCGATCCAAAACTCTGATGTTTGATAAATCTGGTTTCCGACCATTCCATAACTCATACGGTGTTTTAATTTTGGCTTTAGTGTGCAATCTATTCTGCAAATAGTTTGTTGTCATTATTTCTTCTCCCCAATATTTGTGTGGCAGGTTGGCTTCAGACAGGCGGCATCTTGTCATCTCCATTAAGCTTCTATTTCTCCTTTCCGCAATTCCATTCTGTTGTGGTGAATGTCGCACTGTGAACTGGTGTTCATTTCCATGATTTCTCATTAATTCTTCCATTTCATTGCTTATATATTCCCCTCCATTGTCGCTTCTAAGCGTTTTTAGCTTCTTATTGAATTTATTCGTAGTCACAGCGACGTATTCTTTTAGTTTAGCGTAAACTTCATTTTTGTTTTTGTTATTAGATATATGATAGTGAAACGTGAAAAATCGTCAACGAAAGTAAGGAAGTAACGCTTTCCACCGACGCTGGTGGTTTTCATGGCGCCACATATAGTCCAAGACCCGACATCACAAAACCCTATGTTATCAAGCACAAGAAAAAATCCTTTATTTTATGGAAGAGTAGAAATAGAGGATTCTAATGATCCATGTCTGGCGGAAGTGAAGTCGTGCATAAGTCAAAAATTAATACCACTTCCGGTGCATTTTTAGAGGCTTATCCTAAGGTATAGAGCACAAGAAAAATAAGTTATGGAAAATGTCGAGTTCATTTAATACTATAATAATATCCTGGTATGCCATGCCGCAGCCAGTGCGAAACACATGCCAGACGTACTTTTATCGAAATTATTTTTAATGAAAACCTAAGTTATCAAGCACAAGGATAATTTGTATTTTAAAATTAAGTTTAAATACAGTTATTACAGAAAATCGATGTCTGCCAAAGTTCAGCTGTTGCTAAACGTTCGGCAGACCAATTTATAAGGCCCGGCCCGGTAAAAAAGTTATAAATTCGGCCCGAGCCCGACCTGGCCCGTAGAATAAAATTAATGGCCCGGCCCAGACCCGGTATAACAACTAAAAGTTCGGCCCGACCCGGAAAAAGGTAAAAATCTCGGACCGAGTGAATTTCTGCAAAAGTTTGATTTTTACGTCGATTTAATTAAAAATTTGTCTCGTGCGAGGAGCTCTGACCAAAAATATTTAGCTTAACTTTTTTTTTCATGTTTATAATCTCCATTTTTATAGTAGTGGTAAAAGCTGCGATATTTATTTTTTTAATCAAACTCTATTTCTTGTATGTAAATGTTTCCGTTATCATTAATATCGTTAATCCATATTCCATGTATTGAAGTGTTGAAAATCTGAAAAATGCTGTGCCAGTAAATACTATACAGCAAATACAGTAAAATCTTCTAAAACGGAATTGCATAGAAATGAAAAAAAATGCGTTACAGCCAAGTTCCCTTCTTAGCAAGTTCTAAATGTATTATATATCCTATTCTTACGTATTAGTACATTGATTTTGCATGGATCAATATGTTTTTCCGTTTATAACAGGATCTCGTCATAGGCAGGTTCTTTTTCACACGTTTTATTATATTTTCATTTAGCTATATTTTAATAAGCGTAGAAATCTACTATTCATTAAAAAGAATAAATTTGAATGTTTGGTTCTAGAATAATTCCAATTTAAAAATGTATGCATTTTTTGCAAAAATTTTTTGGCCTGGCCTAATTTTACTGACCTTTGAACGGACCAGGCCACGCCGAGACAATGATTTTCATACGGGGTGCGTCAAAACTAGGACTAAAAATTTTGGGCCTTGAAGACTAGGAATGAAACCAGTCCCGGCTCTGTACAGAAAAAAACGTCAGGCATGGCCCGTCCCGATCCCCAAAGGAAAAAGTAAGGCCCGAACCTGGCCCGGCCGAGCCTTCAGAAAAAGTATGGCCCGGGACAGGCCGAAAGCCGTGAAAGAAAATAGGCCCGAGCCCAGGCCGTGCAGATCTCTAGAATGTATACGCTACAGTCAAGAACGTCATGCCCAGAACACCCCTGATTATAACTAGGAAAGTCATTTAAAATTTTGCGCTCCATGCTTTTTTGGGGGGGAGGGGGAGGGGGAGAGGGCATTTTATATTTTAATTTTATGATTGAAAATATACGTCTCATTTTTTAATGGCTTCACCAACAGAAATATTCCCTATACTAAGATTAATCGCAGGCTCCAAAAGTTATTTTTATTTAATTCTTTACCTAAAATGTGTATTACAACGTAACAGTATCTTGATCCATCGAACCAAAGTGATAACTCATTCATTTTTATTGACTCAGTTTTCGCATAGAAAAAGTACAATATCATAAAAAAGCTAAAGGTCATCGTACTGTCATCACGCAATGGGAAGTAAATTGAAATGAAGCCATTTTGATGCAATCTTAACGAAACGTTTTGGTTTTATGAATGGAAATATCTGTTTTCTGCTTCTAATGACGTCATTTACACCGATGGTAAAAGAACTGATTGATTCAGAATTTTTTTTTTTTTTTTTGTTCCAGATAAAAGAATTTTTACAATAAAAATGATATACAGGGTTAGCAAAAAAAAAGTTACCCGCTTCAGACTGCTTTGAAGTGCGTTCTACAGGCCGAATCTGACAATATTTAAACTACAGGTAATTCAAATGATGCGATTGTCACACGTTAAATGAAAATTTTGTATTACGGAAATTCACTAATAAATATACATGTGCAGTTATTAAAGAAACATTCGTTGTTACGATTTTTTTTGGTGGGTGGGGGGGGGGGGGGAGGTATTTGGTTAGATCACTGCTCTTAAAAAACTAAACACCGCAGCGATACGATCCATTAAGACCTGTAGTGCCCAACTCTGTTTTCTCGACCATGGGCCCTGAGGTGCTATATAGCACATGTCCCGATCAAGTGGTCTGTCTCGTCTGCGAAACCTCCATTGTTTGGTTCCCAAGAAAGCTTGGTACTCATTTTATCGGTTTCGAAGGGATGAAAGGTTTGGTGAAACTTACCCAAATTCGGAGGCGAAACTCGGACCTATTTGCTTGCAGCGCAACGCAATGGCCACTGAATTGCTGGTCTTTCTTACTGAACTTAGCCTTAGCTATAGGAAAGACGGGTTTGCGATGACAATATCAATATCTTGTTCACTTTATGAAATTAGACAATCTGGGCATTTATTGTAAGTATGCAAGATTAGAAAGCAAAAGGTTACTGAATACGTGATTGATTGATGAAGCAAGTTTGTCTCGTCTACATACAAAAATTTCCATCAGTTTTCGTATCAGACAGACGCATAATTTGAATAATGAGTAGTTTAAATTTCATTTCATTCAGAGATGTAGAAAACACCACCGCACTCTAAAAAAAATCTGTGAATTGAAGGAAACTTTTCCTGTTTTGCCCAATTCTTTCCCAAAATACAGAAAACTCTTCAATCTAACGCAAAAATTACCTGAAATCCTCCTATTTAAAGTTGCATTTTCGTCAGATCTCGGGATTATTCCGGCAACTATGCTTGCTGCTTAGTACTTTTTCGTATTAGAAACCGAATTTCCCCCTCAATACACGAAAACTTCGTAAATCTAAGCTCAAAAATTCCCCAGTCAAAAGACGGGAAATTTCTTCAAATAGCAAAAAAAATCTCTTCCAATCACAGGGGTGTTCCGGCAACTTGCTGTCTATGTATTTTTTGCGGGAGGTTTTCCCCCTCTTTTTTTTTTCTTTTTTGAGAGAGAGAGTGCAGCCCTTTGAAAAAGGTAATTTATTTTTCGCTGAGATACGAAGGGCGGACGATAAATAATGCACAATAGCAAATAAATCAAGAACGGAAAGAGATAATTGAAATTTATAAAATAAAAGTGCACTTCTTCAGCTACAAATCATTGTCTTTACTTTTTAAGACCAGACAAATACTTCTCCCAACGCGTAACAAGTATTCTCATTCCGTTACTGAAGTGTGTAGCTGGACTCTCTTTAATTAAACTCAAGACTTCACTGTTTACGTCACTTCTCCATCGAACATGATGTGGGTACCTTTGAGGTCTGGGAAGAAATGGAAGTCATAGGCTGCCAAATCGGATGGATGTGTGTGACCTCGTGGACCAAATGTGAAATGACCTCGAACTTCAACAGTTTAAGAACGGCGTAGTTTCTTGTGATGTATAAGGTAAAACGGTATCGTGCTAAAATAAAATGGTCAATAAAATGCTGCAAGAAAAACTATTTCAGTTTTTTTGCTTCAACCACGTTGACATTGCACCTGCATTCTGACAGGTACTGATTAGAAAAGAGTCACATGATGTTCAAATCCGATTGCAGAAGTCCGATTGTAAAGGGTCTTTTGCCGGCAAACGGAAGAGTTTCTACCTCGTTTTAATTTTGAATTATCCACAATTGCTTATTAGAAGTCCATCGTTTTAGTCTGATTAATAAAGCTACTTTAAAATGCCTTTAACCTGCCGATTTTTTTTCCGTTAGTTCTCCAAATTGTGCAATAAAAACAAATCATAAAACTTTCAAGAATTTAATAACAGTTTAAATATCTATAAACAGCTGGCAGCATTAGAAGAATAAATAAAAATAAATATTTAACGCTAAAATACGACATAGTGAAAAGAGAATACTGTTAAAAATTCGAATTGGCTAGACTCGGCATTCAAATGAACTCTCAGATTCTCCGAGTGAAACTCGAGTAGAAGAATAGAATAACTTACACGAGAGAGGCCAGGAGCAGCCGATTTCTCCAATAACCCCGCACTTCACTTCACTTCGGCCAACTCCTTTTAAAATGTCATCTTTCATTAGGTTCGCCATTTCTTCTTGCGTCAGAGAGAGTGTAGAAGATGACTGAGCACCCGTAACGTAAAAACCTTAAAACAAAAACACAGACGGTAAATAAAATAACATAAAATAAATAAACAAACAAATCCTGATAAATAACTAAAGGGAGATCCTAATTTAAAAACTATTTTTTGAGAATGAGTTGAAGAAAGTAGTTTTCTTTTTTTAGAAGGCAGTGCACATTAAGAGATATTCTCAATTAAAAAAAAAAAAAGAAGCGATTAGGATAGGGTGACCAGTTGGACAGCATAAAATAAAATGGAAGATAAAAAATGAATCGAACAACAGACAACGAAAACCTTATTAGTTATACAGGGATATTCAGAGCATACGGCAACAAATGCATTTTAGGTAACTTTCATTACAAAAAGCTACCTATTGCAGCCGTTCGGAGGAAAGCGATTTCGAAAAATTTTGGTATATTTTCATCGATCATGACCCCCAGACCCCGAAACCACCCTCCGTTCAAAAGTTGATATATATATATATATATATGTAACCATTAATTAAACATAACCTACCACCGTCAATTATTATGAATTAAAGCTGTAAGTATTAAAAAAAAAATTATTATAAGAATTATTATGGAAGAAAAAGAATAAAGTGGACACCGACAAAAAATGGAAAAGCTTATATATTGAATTACGTTATCAAGGGCACAGAATTCAATGATATAAGCAAAATGGTTGTTTTCTGTGAGAAAAATAAGCTAAAGCTAAAAATTATTTTCTCCTGTGCCCAAACAACCATTAAAATCAAGTGAATTGATTAAAAATGAAAGCAGAATAGAAACAAATAATATGAAATGGAAGAATCAATAAAACGTATTTAAATATTTATAGGATATAAAATATAAATAATAAACACCATACCGATTAATATTTCAGTATTTTACAAATATCCACGCGCACATGTCTACCAGAATATCATAAAGATTAAGGTGAATAAAACAGTTAAGAAATCACAGTAATTGATACCAAAGGATGCAGTTAATACATTTTGAAATAAATTTTGAAATGCCTTGTTAAACACATTTAATATAATGTAAAATAAATAGATAGTAATTACATTATTTAAAATGCACTATTAAATTAATTAATAACTGTTTAACAATATCGTCAAAATTTAGCTAAAAATACCCCCTGGTGTATTAAATTATAACTGAAATGGAGCTAGAAAAATTAAAATTTAGAGCTATCTTAAAGAGACAAATTTTGGTGCTGCCATCTAGTATTACTTTTATTAATCAACTGTCGCAAGATAAAAATTTGTAAGCATTTGAATGTAAATAATTTTTTAAACAGCAAAACCAAACATATCCTTATACACTGCTGAAAACAATTAAAGGATATTTGAAGTTTTATATAAAATAAAGATATAAACGAAATTTTTTTTGCCGAAAATAGAAGAAGAGAATCACAAATGCAAATTTTTCTGGTTTTCAAACTGTGGAGTATGCAAATTTTGAGTTCGACGTCAAAAACGTCGCTTCAGCGGCAGCGAATGAAATTTGACTTTCAACTGGATAAAAGAGAATGAAGACAAGGATGATCGGCATTCAGTGATTGCTTTGTTTCGATGAGTACGATGTCTCAGCGAAGTCATTTGACAGATTCAGAAGCTTTGAGAATTGTTGGTAGGTTAGAAGGGGGCCAAACTCAAGCCGAAGTAGCGCAAGCCATTGGAGTGTCACAAAGTGTCATTTCCAGGATCTGGAACCGTGTTTTGGAGAGTGGATGTGCAGGCCGAAGACCAGGGCAAGGTCGTAGACGGGCTACAACGCCCAATGAAGATCGGTATTTAGCATTAACAGCTCGGAGACACCGAACCATGAACGCTACTCTTCTCCAACAACACCTTCGCTCGGCTACAGGCACCACGATTTCAACTCAGACTGTCCGAAACCGGCTCCATGCTGTAGGTCTGTATGCTCGCCGACCGATGGTATGTGTTAGATTAACATAAAGGCATCGTCGCGACCGCAGGGAGTGGGCAACCGAACATGTCAACTGGAGGAGAAATGAATGGAGCAGTATTCTGTTTTCTGACGAGTCCCGTTTTTCTGTGCATGCGGATAATAGGCGTATTTTCATCTGGAGGGACCGTGGCAGTAGGAATAATCCTGCGTTCGTGCACGAAAGTGTCAGATTTGGCGGTGGAGGAGTGTTGGTGTATGGTGGCATCTCCATTGACGGGCGCACTGACCTCTACATCATTCGAGATGGAGCTCTGACTGGTCGCCGATATTGGGATGAGATCCTCAGACCTATTGTAGTCCCTTACGCTGCAGCAATAGGAGATAACTTCATTTTAATGGACGATAACTGCAGGCCACATCGTGCAAACCTGGTGGAGGATTTCCTTTTCGAGGAAGGAATCGTTCGAATGGAATGGGCAGCGTGTTCTCCAGACATGAATCCAATCGAGCACGTTTGGGACGCTCTAGGAAGACGAGTTTCTGGCCGCCAACAACCCCCACAAACTCTCCAAGAACTGGAAAGAGCTCTTCTGGAAGAGTGGGGCAGAATACCCCAACTCGTCATTAATAGCCTCATTGAATCCATGCCTCAAAGGTGTTCAACGTTGCTGGCCGCACGTGGAAACCATACCCCCTACTGAAAATGATTTTCTTTGAAGAAAACACCTTTTGTTGTTCTTTTTTTCTCATATGCACAAATTGTGTCTTTTTCCTTTAGTACACAAATGCGCAATAAAATGCATTTTTTTCTGCCAAACATTTGTAATTTATTCTCATATAACCTACTATGTCTGTCGACCATGTATCAATCAGCTAAACAGTTTACCAGATACAAAATCCACCTAAAACTGCAATATCCTTTAATTGTTTTGAGCAGTGTATATAGAGAATTATAAACCTAATATAAACCACAAAATGTATTTAAAAAAAACTATTGTTAAGGAAATTTAAAAGCATACAATATATTCTATTAGCTAACTTATTTAAACTAAACTAAGAATTTAAATAATTCTAGAACTTTGATAATATATAGCATATAGCTATATGCTATAAAACAAAATAAATTCAGTAATAATATAAATAATTATTAAAAATAATATAAAAATTATTTTTTAAATCAATTATATATAAGATATTTATAAAATGAACAGGAAATAAAAAACATGTGGAAGTATATAGAAGGTTAAATGATACTTAAATTCCCATTACTTAAAAAGCACAAATATAGAGTGTGGATTATTTTCATACATCCATAAAAATCCAAAAAGTATGAATGTGGGACATTCAAAAACATTAAACCGATAATAAATATTAAAAAGAATAGAGGAATAATAATAAAAATAATTACCCAATTTTAATCCATACAGTATAACTATATTTATATTAAACATACTTATATGTATATTAATCATTATAAAAATGGCATACTATTAGTAATAAATATGATATTGTCCTTAGTAAATAAAATTTAATAACAAATAATTGTAAATTAGATTAATCAATAATTAAGTTAATTATAATTGTAATATTAATGAAATTCTCCAATTACATATAAAATATCAAATCAACATCCATATAAAATACGTATCAAAAATATAGTAGTAATACAAAAGCCCCCATTTTTTTTATAATTAACCATTGCGTATTATCCAGACAACACCACCCTCCTCCGTACTCTAACATCTACCCACCCAACCAACCTATAATAATTTTTTTATATTATTTTACAATTTTTAATTTTTTATAGATATTTTTTTTATTTTATAATATTTTTGTAATTTTGTTTACGCATGTGTTAATTTGTTTTAAAAGATCATGTAAGAAAAGTACTAATTGTATATTAATGAATATATGAATTTTTTTGGAAAACCATGATTTAATGCATCATAAATTAGTTTTTTAATATTATTGTTAATTAGAGGAGAAGAACATATATATATATATATATATATATCCATATATATATATATATATATATATATCTGATCTTTGTCATACTGTAACTCTCGTATTTATGAACCGATTTCGATGTAACTTCGTTTATACATAGTGCATACTAATGCCTCGACCGAGTTCGTTGGCCAGCTTCATCCGCCATCTTGTTTCAAAATGGCGGCCATTTAAAATTTTTAAAAAAATTTTAAATTTGAAATGTGTTACCAAAAAATTAAAAATTGAAAAATATTTTTTTTTATGTGTTTGACCTTGATACAAAGATTCCGGAGCATTTTTTGTTTCGTCTATATCTTTAAAAATGGCTGAGTTATAGCACTTTGAATTTCTAGCTTGGCTGACATTTTGAAACGACCTGATTATTGTCACGCGATAACAGGCATATTTATGAATCGATTTGGATGTACCTTGGTGTATACATAATACGTACCAATATCTCGACCGAGATCGTTAGCCAGCTTCATCCACCATCTTGTTTCAAAATGGCGGCCATTTAAATAAAAAAAAATTAATTTGAAATGTGGTACCGAAAAATTGAAATTTGATAAATATTTTTTTCTTATGTGTTTGACCTTGATACAAAGATTCCGGAGCATTTTTTGTTTCGTCTATATCTTTAAAAATGGCTGAGTTATAGCACTTTGAGTTTCAAGCGTATCTGACATTTTGAAAAGACCTGATTTTTCTCACACGATAACAGGCGTATTTATGAACCGATTTGGATGTACCTTGGTGTATACATTATACGTACCAATGTCTCGACCGAGTTCGTTAGCCAGCTTCATCCGCCATTTTTTTTCAAAATGGCGGCCATTTAATTTTTTTTTTTATTTAAAATTTAAAATGATGTACCAAAAAATTGGAAAATGAAAAAGATTTTTTTTCGTATGTGTTTGAACTTAATACAAAGATTCCGGAACAGTTTTTGTTTCGTCTATATCTAAAATAATGGCTGAGTTATAGCATTTTGAATTTCTATTGTAGGTGACATTTTGAAATGACCTGATTTTTGTCACGCGATAACAAGCGTATTTATGAACCGATTTGGATGTAACTTTGTGTGTACATAGTACATACCAATGTCTCGATCGAGTTCGTCGGCCAGCTTCATTCGCCATCTTGTTTCAAAAGGGCTGCCATTTAAAAAAACATTAAATTTAAACTTTAAAATAAATTATCAAAAAATTGAAAAATAAAAAAGATTTTTTTATGTGTTTGACCTTGATACAAAGATTCCGGAGCAGTTTTTGTTTCGTACATATCTTAAAAAATGGTTGAATTATAGCACTTTGAATTTCTAGCATGGCTGACATTTTGAAACGATCTTATATTTGTTACGTGATAAGACGCGTATTTATTAACCTATTTTGATGTAAGAAGACATGTGGATAGTACATCGTAATGTCTGGACCAAGTTCGCTGGCCAGCTTCATCAGCCACCTTGTTTCAAAATGGAGGCCATTAAATTAAATAAAAAAATATATTTAAAGTGAGGTGCAAAATATTAGAAATTGAAAAAGGTTTCTTTCTTAAGTATTTAACCTTGATATAAGGATTCCGGAGCATTTTTCGTTTTGTCTTTATCTTAAAAAATGACTCAGATATAGCAGTTTCAATTTCTAATGGGGGTGACATTTTGAAAAATCTGATTTTTTGCCTGCGAACGCATTTGTTTCCGGAATTGCTTGCGGAATCAACCGATTCCGATGTGAGAGAGCACGTGCACAGGAATTACTAAGGTCTCGACTAAGTTCACTCGTTAGCCTCATCCACCATGTTGTCTTAAAATGGCCGGAACTTTAAGATATCGCCGAATTTGGCAACCAAATATAAGTTAATTTAAATAAAAGCAGCTTGGATAAAGCTGACTAATTTCGTCAAATTCTCATTCATAATGATTTAGTATTAGTAAAAATTAGTATTGAATCTCCTAAAATCGGTTTCCACTAAATTGAGCTTCTTGTGTTTGAATAATATAAGCTTGCTTTTCAAAAATAAGAAATATGAAAGCTACCTCTTCCTCCCGGCAATGGCCGGAAGGACTTTTGTATAGTAAACCAGGGTCGTAGTCTACGTATTCAGTTGAAAATACAGTGTATACCACTTCAAGCCGAGCTCTGATTTTCGTTCACAACTTTCATAACATAGAAAATATTTAAGGGAAATTTTTAACAGACTAATTTTGCTTTATGTGACAGTACATGCTGGAAGTGTACTTGCACTCTAATTAAGTTAGTGACACCATACACTTTCAGAAATACTTTCTTCAATTCACGGAAAATTTCTTGGCATCAGTGCCACCGGGATTTTTCCGTTAATTGAAGAATACCCGTTTCTTTTTCCCCGTCACAGGAGCTAAAATATACATCAATCTAAGAAAGTGGGGATAAAATAAAAATAGCTGACCTTGGAATCGAACAAGCTACCTTAGTGTTACAAGGCGAGTACTTTAACCACTCGGCTACAATTGTTCAGCAGTGAAATAGTTTGAAGTAGATATGTTTGCTTCAAATGGATATCCCTTGATTAATTTCTTTAAAGAGCTTTGAATTTTGGAGTTAATTTCGGGAAGATTTCGCCTTTAATGAGACTGTGGCTGGGGTTTTAATACTTTAATATTAATATATGATAAAAATATTAATTATAAATATTTTTAAGTAGATTACTAGGTGTAAAGTATGAATATTATATTTTTACTAGAAAATATATTTTTTTTTCATTTAATATTTTAATTAATATATCTATTTTAAATATGTTCATTTAGAATATATTTTAAATGAGAATATTTTTTAGAACTTTAAAAAATTGTGAGTAGTTTTAAATGAATGAGAAAATTAATTGTTATTAATTTTTAAATTCCAAAAAGTTTCTTTTTTCTGTTGCTGTTTGTTTGTTTGTTTTCTCTTTTTCAATTAAATCAGAAATATTAATTTATAGAATTTTTGGTTTTTCATATTAAAAATAAATTCTGATTTTAGTATTAATAGAGCCAATACGCATTCCGGCCAGGAATGAACGGAATGTCTCCCTCTTTTTCAGGTTTTCTGGAGGAATTCACGGATAAAACACGTTTTCTTGGAGTACGGAAATTATTTGTTAAAAAATGAGGAATAATTTTGTGCATGTGGACAAGTTTTTCTGACAGTGTTATACAGTGACTAACCATCGTCAGCTACATTTCGAAATATGTATATTCTAGATCAACATTATTTCGACGAGAATGGTGGTCATGGTTCCAATGCGTCTCATAATGTCATCACATTTCGTAGAAAGCTAAGCCAATTCGTTGAATATAGACGTATTCAACAAATTTGTTTTCAACAAATACGATATTCAATAAATTTGCTTTCAACAAATACGATTTCTTACTTGTTGTTAAAGTAACTGCAAGAAAATTCGGGATCGGCGTGGCCTGAGATACCCTGTATTTTTGAGAAACATTTGTGGTTGTGCTACTAGTTTCTATACAAAAAATGCTTATTGTGGTGCGTGGCGCCTACTGTTTCTAGGTGTCTATAATCGTCTTTGAACTACAATCGTATTGGTTAAAGGTTTTGAATGCCAATTTCACAAAAAAAATGTTCCGCATATTGTTGCCATTTTTTCATACAATTTTTTTTCGGGGGGACTACTTAAATCCCATTTTTTTGCGGCAACCGAATTGAAGAGATAAAAACTATATTTTTACTGTCGTATTGCAGGTTTTTAGCTTACAGGATATTATCTGAGAGCTTTTGCCCCTACAGATTCTGTATGTACGTATGTACGCACGTAAACAACTCGATATCTCTCGATAGAAATATCAGATTGGCTTCAAATTGTAAATACTTACTTATTGAAAAAAAGTTTCCCTGATTAGTTTCGGGGGCTCATAGGTGGAAAATAGGGGGAGAAAATAGGGAATTAAAGAAGTCTGGAGTAAACGCAGAAATGATTAAAATGTTGTTAGTAATATTGGAAGTCATAACAAGTGGGCATCGCATTGACGGAAAAAAGTTCGAAACATGTGCTAATGAAACAGCACGACCCAGTAGCGAAACCCTACAACTTCTTCTTCCAGCTATGTCTGATTGGTAGTCCTGATAAAAGCCAAGGAGAGTGTGGTGAAGAAGATGAAAAACAGAGTTCTGAAGAATCAGATTGAAACTCGTAATCTATTAAATACACTGAAAAAATAGCATCTCTATACTGTAGAGACTACACTTTACTAAATGTATTATTAAATGTAACTTTATCAAATATAAATAATCTTTATTAAATGTAAATTAAATGTAAATAATAAATTTTATATATAGTAAAATTAAATACGTTTAATTAAACATTACTAGCAAATAAAATTACTTTTCTCTTATAAACAGTAAATATTTAAGGCTGCTAGTCACTCAACTAAATTTCCAAAAATGTTAAGTCTATGGGCATGTGATGTATTCGTATTTCAAAAATATCTACTTAGTATAAATTAATATTTTAACTTCTTTTTTCTTTGTGCTCTTCTTAAATGATGTCTCTTTTTTTTCTTAGTTGTCAAAATACTTATAAAATGTATACTTATTATAATATATTACTTCGTCAGCTTTTCTATACTCATCTATATCTATACTCCTATTATAAAGAGGAAAAAATTGTTTATTTGTAGGAGGTAAGCTCAGGAACTACCGAACCTATTCCAAAAGTAATGGTATCAAAATGATGGTGTTAGTCCAACTTAGAACATAGGCTATATCTTATGTCGGTGCCAATACCCCAAAGGTGGTGCAGGAGCGAAAAACGTTCTAAAAATGCGATTTTTGCGTTACTGAAGGGCCTAGAAATATGAAATGTGGAATATTAGTTACTTATAAGATATAAATGATGTCTAAGAACAGTTCTTAAACAATTCGAAATTTAAAAGGGGTGAAAATGCACAAAAAGCGTTCTAAAAAACGTTCTAAATGGTAGTTTCTACATAATCTCAGGAAATACCAAACCGATTTCAAAAGTAATGGTATCAAAATGATGGTGTTAGTCCAACTTAGAACATAGGCTATATTTTATGTCGGTGCCACTAACCCAAAGGGGTGAAGGAGCAAAAAACGTTCTAAAAATGTGATTTTTGCGTTATTGAAGGGCCTAGAAATATGAAATTTGGAGTATTAGTTATTTATAAGATATAAATGATGTCTAAGAACAGTTTTTAAACAATTCGAAATTTAAAAGGGGTGAAAATGCACAAAAAGCGTTCTAAAAAACGTTCTAAATGGTAGTTTCTACATAATCTCAGGAAATACCAAACCGATTTAAAAAGTAATGGTATCAAAATGATGGTGTTAATCCAACTTAGAACATAGGCTATATTTTATGTCGGTCCACTACCCCAAAGGGGGTGCGGGAGCAAAAAACGTTCTAAAAATGCGAATTTGCGTTACTGAAGGGCCTAGAAATATGAAATTTTTAATATTAGTTACTTATAAGATACAAATGATGTCTATGAACAGTTCTTAAACAATTCGAAATTTAAAAGGGGTGAAAATGCACAAAAAGCGTTCTAAAAAACGTTCTAAATGGTAGTTTCTACATAATCTCAGGAAATACCAAACCGATTTAAAAAATATTGGTGTCAAAATGATAGTGACAACGTTTGCTCCAAGATAGGCTATGTTTTATGTCGGTGCCACTACCCCAAAGGGGGTGTAGGAGCAAAAAACGTTCTAAAAATGCGATTTATGTGTTACTGAATGGCCTAGAAATATGAAATTTGAAGTATCAGCTACTTATTAGATATAAAGTATTTCTAAGAACAGTTCTTAAACAATTCGAAATTTAAAAGGGGTGAAAATGCACGAAAAGCGTTCTAAAAAACGTTCGAAATGGTGATTTCTACACAATCTCAGGAAATACCAAACCGATTAAAATTATAATGGCGTCAAAATGATGGTGAAAACCCTTGCTCCAACATAGGCTATGTTTTATGTCGGTGCCACTACCCCAAAGGGGTATGCAGGAGAAAAACGTTCTAAATTGCGATTTTTGCGTGACGGAAGGGCCTTGAATCGTGAAATTTAGAATGGTAGTTAGTTATAAGATATCAATGATTTCTACGGACATTTCCTAAAAAAGTCGAAATTTAAAAGGGGGGTCAAAATGCGAAAAAAGCGTTGTAAAAAACGTTCTAAATTGCGATTTCTAGCAATCTCAGGAAATACTGAACCGATTTCAAATATAATGATGTAAAAATGATGGGGACAGATTTTGCTCCAAGATAGGCTATATTTTATATCTGTTTCCACTACCGCAGAGGAGATGCAGGAGCAAAATGAGCGAAAAGCGTTCTAAAAACGCTCTCAATTCCGATTTGTCACCAATATCTCAGGAAGAATCAAACTGATTTCAAAAATAATGGTACGAAATTGATGCTGACACCCTCTGTTCTAACATAGACGCTATTTTAAGTCGGTATCACTATCACCTAGACGTTGCAGGAGCAAAAAAGCGTTCCAAATTTCGATTTTTGTGATCGGTAGGGGCTAGCAACTTAAAATTAGGCAAGGTGCATATTTATTACATATAAATGATCTTTAAGAACAGTTTCGAAAAAATTGAAAATTTTAAAAGGGGTGAAAATGCGCGAAAAGCGTTCTAAAAACGTTCTAAATTGCGATTTCTACTCAATCTCAGGGAATTCCAAAGCTATTTCAAAAATAATGTTTGCAAATCAATGGTGACAGTCCCTGCTATAACATAGGTTATATTTCATGTTGCTGTCACTACCATCTGAGGGTTGCAAAAGCAAAACATGTTCTAATTTGCGTTTTTTGCATAACTGAAGGGTCTAACACTTCGAAGTATGGCATGGTATTTACTTACAAGATTCAACTGCTTTCTAAGAACTGCTGTCTAAAGAAAATTTCAAATTTAAAAAGATGAAGTGAGCGAAAAGCGTTATAAATTACAATTTTTATGTAATCGTATCAAATACCAAACAGATTAATAAAATAATGATGACAAATTGTTGGTGATAGAACCTGCTCAAACATAAGCTATATTTTATGTCTGTGCCACTACCACCAGAGGGTTGCAGTAGCTAAAAACTTTCTAAATAGCGATTTCTGTGATACTGAAAAGGCTAGAAACTTTAAATATTGCATGGTAGTTACTTATAAAATATAAATGCCCTCGAAGGACTGTCGAAAATAAATTTGAAATAAAAAGGGGTGAAGTGAAGGGGAGGTGCGAAAAGCATTCTAAAAAAGTCCTAAATTACGATTTCTACGCAATTTCAGGGAATATAAACCAAATATAAAAGCAATAGTTGCGAATCAATGGTAAGAGTCTCTGATTCTACATACGCTATATTTTATGCAGATGATTCTACCACCTGGGGTTCACAGGAACAACAAACGCTCTAAAAAAGGCCTTTAAAAGCTTTCTAAATTACGTTTCTGTGGAATATTAAGAAATAACAAACCAATTTCAAAATTAATGTTGGCAAATTAATGGTGACAGTTCCTATTTCAACATAGCCCTTTATGTTGAGAGAGGTGGTAGGACTTGGAATTGGACATGATGGTTAATTTTAAGATGTAAGAAGATGGTTTCTAAAAAATTCAAAACTTCAAATGAATACTGAAATGAGCGTATTAATTGAGCATAAAAGTTTCAAAATATTTTCTAATTTATTATTTATTTAGTTTTATTTCGTTTTATTAATTTAAGTCTCATTTCTGCCTTATGCAGTGTAACAATGATGTTTAATCAAACTGTGTTTTAAATAGTAATTTTTTTAATTATTCCTAAAAGTAATAAGTACCTTTTAATAAAATAAAATATTACCTTTTAATAAAATAAAAATTTAGTTAGCACCTTTTAATAAAAATTAGACATATAAATATCACTTGGCATATTTCAAATATTACGCGAGCAAAGCCGCGGGGTTTGCTAGTCATCTATACTCCTATTATAAAGAGGAAAAAATTGTTTATTTGTCGGAGGTAAACTCTGGAACTACCGAACAGATTCCAAAAGTAATGGTATCAAAATGATGGTGTTAGCCCAACTTAGAACATAGGCTATATCTTATGTCGGTGCCACTACCCCAAAGGGGGTGTAGGAGCAAAAAACGTTCTAAAAATGCAATTTTAGCGTTACTGAAGGACTTAGAAATGTGAAATTTTGAATATTAGTTATAATCTATACTCCTATTATAAAGAGGAAAAAATTGTTTATTTGTCGGAGGTAAACTCTGGAACTACCGAACAGATTCCAAAAGTAATGGCATCAAAATGATGGTGTTAGCCCAACTTAGAACATAGGCTATATCTTATGTCGGTGCCACTACCCCAAAGGGGGTGTAGGAGCAAAAAACGTTCTAAAAATGCAATTTTAGCGTTACTGAAGGACTTAGAAATGTGAAATTTTGAATATTAGTTATAAGATATAAATGATGTCTAAGAACAGTTCTTAAACAATTCGAAATTTAAAAGGGGTGAAAATGCACAAAAAGCGTTCTAAAAAACGTTCTAAATGGTAGTTTCTACACAATCTCGGGAAATACCAAACCGATTTTAAAAATATTGGTGTCAAAATGATGGTGACAACGCTTGCTCCAAGATAGGCTATGCTTTATGTCGGTGCCACTACCCGAAAGGTGGTGTAGGAGCAAAAAACGTTCTAAAAATGCGATTTTAGCGTTACTGAAGGGCCTAGACATATGAAATTTTGAATATTAGTTACTTATAAGATATAAATGATGTGTAAGAACAGTTCTTAAACAATTCGAAATTTAAAAGGGGTGAAAATGCACAAAAAGCGTTCTAAAAAAGGTTCTAAATGGTAGATTCTACACAATCTCAGGAAATACCAAACCGATTTAAAAAATATTGGTGTCAAACTGATGGTGATAACGCTTGCTCTAAGATAGGCTATCTTTTATGTTGGTGCCACTACCCCAAAGGGGTCGCAGGAGCAAAAAACGTTCTAAAAATGCGATTTATGTTCTACTGAAGGGCCTAGAAATATGAAAGTTGAAATATTAGTTACTTATTAGATATAAAGGAATTCGAAGAACAGTTTTTAAAAAATTCGAAATTTAAAGGGTGTGAAAATGCGCGAAAAGCGTTCTAAAAACGTTCTACATGGTGGTTTCTACACAATCTCAGGAAATACCGAACCGATCTAAAAAATAATGGCGTCAAAATGATGGTGACAACCCTTGCTCCAACATAGGCTATGTTTTATGCCGGTGCCACTACCCCAAAGGGGGTGCAGAGAAAAACGTTCTAAATTGCGGTTTTTGCGTTACGGAAGGGCCTAGAATCGTGAAATTTGGAATGGTAGTTAGTTATATGAAATAAATGATCTCTAAGGACATTTCCTCAAAAAATCGAAATTTAAAAGGAGGTCAAAATGCGCGAAAAGCGTTGGAAAAAGCGTTCTAAATAGCGATTTCTATGCAATCTCAGGAAGCACTGAACCGATTTAAAATATAATAGTGTAAAAATGATGGTGACAGATTTTGCTCCAAGATAGGCTATATTTTATAATCTGTTTCCACTACCCCAGAGGAAATGCAGGAGCAAAATGCGCGAAAAGCGTTCTGAAAACGTTCTAAATGCTGAGTTGTCAGCAATATATCAGGAAGAATCAAACTGATTTCAAACTTAACGGTAGGAAATTGATGCTGATAGCCTCTGCTCTAACATTTATGCTATTTTATGTCGGTATCACTATCACCTAGACGTTTTAGGAGCAAAAAAGCGTTCTAAATTTCGATTTTTGTGATCGGTAGGTGCTATAGCACCTACCGATCGCAAAAATCGGTATCCAGCTAAAAATGAAACCCAGCTAAAAATGAAAGCCACTTAAAATTAGGCAAGGTACATATTTATTAGATATAAATGGTCTTTAAGAACAGTTTCGAAAAAACTGAAAATTTAAAAAAGGGTGAAATGTGCGAAAAGCGTTCTAAAAACGTTCTAAATTGCGATTTCTACTCAATCTCAGGAAATACCAAAATTATTTCAAAAGTAAGGGTTGCAAATTAATGGTGACAGTCCCTGCTATAACATAGGTTATATTTTATGTTGCTGTCACTACCATCTGAGGGTTGCAAACGCAAAACATGTTCTAATTTGCGTTTTTTGCACAACTGAGGGGTCTAACACTTTGAAATATGGCATGGTATTTACTTACAAGATACAACTGCTTTCTAAGAACAGTCGAAAGAAAATTCCAAATTTAAAAAGATGAAGAGAGCGAAAAGCGTTATAAATTACAATTTTTAAGCAAACTTATAAAATACCAAACCTATTAAAAAAATAATGATGACAAATTGTTGGTGATAGAACCTGCTCAAACATAAGCTATATATTATGCCCAAACACAATATGCTTTATATGCTCAAACATAACCTATATTTGTTTGTGACACTACCACTAGAGGGTTTCTGGAACTAAAAACTTTCTAAATTGCGATTTCTGTGGTACCGAAAAGGCTAGAAACTTTAAATATGGCATGGTAGTTACTTATAAAATACAAATGCCCTCGAGGACTGTCGAAAATAAATTCGAATTAAAAAGGGATGAAGCGAAGGGGAGGTGCGAAAAGCATTCTAAAAAAGTCCTAAATTACGATTTCTATGCAATTTCAGGGAATATAAACCGGTTATAAAAGTAATACTTGCGAATCAATGGTAACAGTTTCTGATCCTACACAGGCTATATTTCATGCCGATGATTCAACCACCTGGGGTTCACAAGAACAACAAACGTTCTAAAAAAGGCCTTATAAGTTTTCTAAAATACGTTTCTGTGGAATATTAGAAAATAACAAACCGATTTCGAAATTAATGTTGACAAATTAATGATGACAATTCCTATTTCTACATAGCCTTTTATGTTGAGAGAGGTGGTAGGACTTGGAATTTGACATGATGGTTAATTTTAAGATGTAAGAAGATGGTTTCTAAAAAATTCAAAACTTCAAATGAATACTGAAATCAGCGTATTAATTGAGCATAAAAGTTTTAAAATATTTTCTAAATTATCATTCATATAGTTTTATTTCGTTTTATTATCTTAAGTCTGATTTCTGCCTAATGCAGTGTAATAATGATGTTTAATCAAACTGTGTTTTAAATAGTAATTTTCGAATTATTCCTAAAAGTAATAGGTACCTTTTAATAAAAAAAACCTTTTAATAAAATAAAATACTACCTTTTAATAAAATAAAAATTTAGTTAGTACCTTTTAATAAAAATTAGACATATAAATATCACTTGGCATATTTCAAATAATACGCGAGCAAAGCCGCGGGGTTTGCTAGTCATCATACTCCTATTATAAAGAGGTAAAAATTGTTTATTTGTCGGAGATAATCTCAGGAACTACCGAACCGATTCCAAAAGTAATGCTATCAAAATGATGCTGTTCGCCCAACTTAGAACATAGGCTATATCTTATGTCGGTGCCACTACCCCAAAGGGGGTGCAGGAACAAAAAACGTTCTAAAAATGCGATTTTAGCGTTACTGAAGGGCCTAGAAATATGAAATTTGGAATATTAGTTACTTATAAGATATAAATGGTGTCTAAGAACAGTTCTTAAACAATTCGAAATTTAAAAGTGGTGAAAATGCACAAAAAGCGTTCTAAAAAACGTTCTAAATGGTAGTTTCTACATAATCTCAGGAAATACCAAACCGATTTCAAAAGTAATGGTATCAAAATGATGGTGTTAGTCCAACTTAGAACATAGGCTATGTTTTATGTCGGTGCCACTACCCCAAAGGGGGTGCAGGAGCAAAAAACGTTCTAAAAATGCGATTTTTGGGTTATTGAAGGACCTAGAAATATGAAATTTGGAATATTAGTTACTTATAAGATATAAATGCTGTCTAAGAACAGTTCTTAAACAATTTGAAATTTAAAAGGGGTGAAAATGCACAAAAGGCGTTCTAAAAAACGTTCTAAATGGTAGTTTCTACATAATCTCAGGAAATACCAAACCGATTTAAAAAATATTGGTGTCAAAATGATAGTGACAACGTTTGCTCCAAGATAGGCTATGTTTTATGTCGGTGCCACTATCCCAAAGGGGGTGTAGGAACAAAAAACGTTCTAAAAATGCGATTTATGTGTTACTGATGGGCCTAGAAATATGAAATATGAAGTATCAGCTACTTATTAGATATAAAGGATTTCTAAGAACAGTTCTTAAACAATTCGAAATTTAAAAGGGGTGAAAATGCGCGAAAAGCGTTCTAAAAACGTTCTAAATGGTAGTTTCTACACAATCTCAGGAAATACCAAACCGATTTAAAAAATAATGGCGTCAAAAATGATGGTGAAAATCCTTGCTCCAACATAGGCTATGTTTTATGTCGGTGCCACTACCCCAAAGGGGCTGCAGGAGAAAAACGTTCTAAATTGCGGTTTTTGCGTGGCGGAAGGGCCTTGAATCGTAAAATTTAGAATGGTAGTTATAAGATATAAATAACCTCTAAGGACATTTCCTAAAAAAAATCGAAATTTAAAAGGGGGGTCAAAATGCGCAAAAAGCGTTGTAAAAAACGTTCTAAATTGCAATTTCTATGCAATCTCAGGAAATACTGAACCGATTTCAAATATAATGGTGTTAAAATGATGGTGACAGATCTTGCTCCAAGATAGGCTATATTTTACATATGTTTCCACTAACATAGAGGAGATGCAAGAGCAAAATGAGCGAAAAGCGTTCTAAAAACGTTCTAAATGCCGATTTGTAACCAATATCTCAGGAAGAATCAAACTGATTTCAAAAGTAATGTTAAGAAATTGATGCTGCCAGCCTCTGCTCTAACATAGACGCTATTTTACGTCGGTATCACTATCACCTAGACGTTGCAGGAGCAAAAAAGCGTTCCAAATTTCGATTTTTGTGATCGGTAGGGGCTAGCAACTTAAAATTTGGCAAGGTACATATGCATTACATATAAATGATCTTTAAGAACAGTTTAAAAAAATTGGAAATTTAAAAAGGGGTGAAAATGCGCGAAAAGCGTTGTAAAAACTTTCTAAATTGCGATTTCTACTCAATCTCAGGAAATTCCAAAGCTATTTCAAAAGTAATGGTTGCAAATCAATGGTGACAGTCCCTGCTATAACATAGGTTATATTTTATGTTGCTGTCACTACCATCTGAGAGTTGAAAAAGCAAAACATGTTCTAATTCGCGTTTTTTGCATAACTGAAGGATCTAACACTTTGAAGTATGGCATGTTATTTACTTACAAGATGCAACTGCTTTCTATGAGCTGTCGAAAGAAAATTTCAAATTTTAAAAGATGAAGTGAGCGAAAAGCGTTATAAATTACAATTTTTATGTAATCTTTTCAAATACCAAACCGATTAAAAAAATAATGATAACAAATTGTTGGTGATAGAACCTGCTCAAACATAAGCTATATTTTATGTCTGTGCCACTACCACCAGAGGGTTGCAGTCGCTAAAAACTTTCTACATTGCGATTTCTGTGATACTGAAAAGGCTAGAAACTTTAAATATGGCATGGTAGTTACTTATAAAATATAAATGCCCTCGAAGGACTGTCGAAAATAAATTCGAATTAAAAAGGGGTGAAGTGAAGGGGAGGTGCGAAAAGCATTCTAAAAAAGTCCTATATTACGATTTCTACGCTATTTCAGGAAATATAAACCAAATATAAATGTAATAGTTGCGAATCAATGGTAACAGTCTCTGATCCTACACAGGCTATATTTTATGCCGATGATTCTACCACCTGGGATTCACAGGAACAACAAACGCTCTAAAAAAGGCCTTTGAAAGCTTTCTAAATTACGTTTCTGTGGAATATTAGGAAATAATAAACCAATTTCAAAATTAATGTTGGCAAATTAATGGTGACGGTTCCTATTTCAACATAGCCCTTTATGTTGACAGAGGTGGTAGGACTTGGAATTTGACATGATGGTTAATTTTAAGATGTAAGAAGATGGTTTCTAAAAAATTCAAAACTTCAAATGAATACTGAAATGGGCGTATTAATTGAGCATAAAAGTTTCAAAATATTTTCTAAATTATTATTTATTTAGTTTTATTTCGTTTTATTAATTTAAGTCTGAATTCTGCCTTATGCAGTGTAACAATGATATTTAATCAAACTGTGTTTTAAATAGTAATTTTTTTAAATTATTCCTAAAAGTAATAAGTACCTTTTAATAAAATAAAATATTACCTTTTAATAAAATAAAAATTTAGTTAGTACCTTTTAATAAAAATTAGACATATAAATATCACTTGGCATATTTCAAATATTACGCGAGCAAAGCCGCGGGGTTTGCTAGTCATCATATTATAAAGAGGTAAAAATTGTTTATTTGTAGGAGGTAATCTCTCGAACTACCGAACCGATTCCAAAAGTAATGGTATCAAAATGATGGTGTTTGTGCAACTTAGAACATAGGCTATATTTTATGTCGGCGCCACTACCCCACAGGCGGTGCAGGAGCAGAAAATGTTCTTAAAACGCGATTTTTGCGTTACTGAAGGGCCTAGAAATATGAAATTTGTAATATTAGTTACTTATAAGATATAAATGATGTCTAAGAACAGTTCTTAAAAAATTCGAAATTTAAAAGGGGTGAAAATGCACAAAAAGCGTTCTAAAAAACGTTCTAAATAGTAGTTTCTACACAATCTCAGGAAATACCAAACCGATTTAAAAAATATTGGTATCAAAATGATGGTGACAACCCTTGCTCCAACATAGGCTATGTTTTATGTCGGTGCCACTACCCCAAAGGGGGTGCAGTATCAAAAAACTTTCTAAAAATGCGATTTATGTGTTACTGAAGGGCCTAGAAATATGAAATTTGAAATATTAGCTACTTATTAGGTATAAAGGATTTCTAAGAACAGTTCTTAAACGATTCGAAATTTAAGAGGGGGTGAAAATGCGCGAAAAGCGTTCTAAAAAACGTTCTAAATGGTGGTTTCAACACAATCTCAGGAAATACCAAGCCGATTTAAAAAATAATGGCGTCAAAATGACGGTGACAACCCTGGCTCCAACATAGGCTATGTTTCATGTCGGTGACTCTACCCCAAAGGGGGTGCAGGAGAAAAACGTTCTAAATTGCGGTTTTTGCGTTACGGAAGGGCCTAGAATCGTGAAATTTGGAATGGTAGTTAGTTATAAGATATCAATGATCTCTAAGGGCATTTCCTAAAAAAATCGAAATTTAAAAGGGAGTCAAAATGCGCAAAAAGCGTTGTAAAAAGCGTTCTAAATTACGATTTCTATGCAATCTTAGGAAGTACTAAACCGATTTCAAATATAATGGTGTAAAAATTATGCTGATATATCTCGCTCCAAGTTAGGCTATATTTTATAGCTGTTTCCGCTACCCCAGAGGAGATGCAGGAGCAAAATGCGCGAAAAGCGTTCTAAAAACGTTCTAAATGCCGATTTGTCAGCGATATCTCAGGAAGAATCAAACTGATTTTAAAAGAAATGGTAGGAAATGGATGCTGACAGACGCTGCTCTAACATAGACGCTATTTTATGTCGGTATCACTATCACAAAGACGTTGCAGGAGCAAAAAAGCGTTCTAAATTTCGATTTTTGTGATCGGTATGGGCTAGCAACTTAAAATTAGGCAAGGTACATATTTATTAGATATAAATGATCTTTAAGAACAGTTTCGAAAAAATTAGAAATTTAAAAAGGGGTGAAAATGAGCGAAAAGCGTTCTAAAAACGTTCTAAATTGCGATTTATACTCAATATCAGGAAATACCAAAGTAATTTCAAAAGTAATGGTTGCAAATCAATGATGATAGTCCCTGCTATAACATAGTTCATATTTTATGTTGCTGTCACTACCATCTGAGGGTTGCAAAAGCAAAACATGTTCTAATTTGCGTTTTTTGCACAACCGAGGTATGGCATGGTATTTATTTACAAGATGCAAACTGCTTTCTAAGAATAGTCGAAAGAAAATTCCAAATTTAAAAAGATGAAGCAAGCGAAAAGCGTTATAAATTACAATTTTTATGCAATCTTATGAAATACTAAACCAATTAAAAAAATAATGATGGCAAATTGTTGGTGTTAGAACCTGCTGAAACATAAGCTATATTTTATATCTGTGCCACTACCACCAGAGGGTTGCAGGAGCTGAAAACTTTCTAAATTGCGATTTCTGTGATACTGAAAAGGCTAGAAACTTTAAAATGGCATGGTAGTTACTTAAAAAATATAAATGCCCTCGAAGGACTGTTGAAAATAAATTCGAATTAAAAAGGGGTGAAGCGAAGGGGAGATGTGAATAGCATTCTAAAAAAGTCCTAAATTACGATATCTATGCAATTTCAGGGAATATAAACCGATTATAAAAGTAATAGTAGCGAATCAATGGTAAAAGTCTCTGATCCTACACAGGCCGATGATTCTACCACCTGGGGTTTACAGGCACAACAAACGTTCTATAAAAGGCCTTTAAAAGCTTTCTAAATTACGTTTCTGTGGAATATTAAAAATAACAAACCCATTTCAAAATTAATGTTGGCAAATTAATGGTGATAGTTCCTAATTCAACATAGCCCTTTTGTTGAGAGAGATGGTAGGACTTGGAATTTGACATGATAGTTAATTTTAAGATGTAAGAAGATGGTTCCTAAAAAATTCAAAACTTCAAATAAATACTGAAATGAGCGTATTAAATGAGCATAAAGGTTTCAAAATATTTTCTAAATTATCATTTATTTAGTTTTATTAATTTAAGGGTCATTTCTGCCTAATGCAGTGTAATAATGATGTTTAATCAAACTGTGTTTTAAATAGTAATTTTTGAATTATTCTTAAAAGTAATAAGTAAAAATTTAATTAGTAACTTTTAATAAAAATTAGACATATAAATATCACTTGGCATATTTCAAATATTACGCGAGCAAAGCCGCGGGGTTTGCTAGTAAGATATAAAATATTAAACTAAGCTATGGATTTGTATGTATACTACATAGTATGCTAAAAGTTAGTTCAGTGAAACGCATAGCACAGTTAAAAATTTCCATTCAGCCATTTCCGTGAATAAACGGAAACGTACTTGAGAAAATTTGTGCAGCCCTGTATATGACCTATAGAATGTATCCACACCAAGTAATATTTTTAAAAAAATAGTTCAATTTAAAAACGCATATTTATTCTTCAGCCAAATTCTTTTGTGTGTCCCTGTAAATGAACGATATATTCTATGCACACCATATTCTACAACAAGTGCCTTAGTACACCTCAGTGATGTATATAAATTTCAGTATGTTTAAAATAGTGTGATATCATTAAAATACAGAGCAAACGATTTTTCCCCATAGACTAATCTATGGGGAATGTGTGTATGGGGAATGTGTGTCTTTCAATGTAAGGGAATTCTTTTCGGTGTCTCTGTAAAGGAACTGTAAATGCTAACACGATACCAAATTTTACAATACCAAACATACCATAGTGATACCCAATAGCATCTAACAATTTCAAGACAATCGTACTATATTTACATAGAAAAATATTTTGGCCAGGGTTTCGGGTCAAATACTCCACTGTGTGCCGGTTTGTTTTCCCCAATCATATGATTTTTATACCCTCCAACTCAGATCAGCGGATAATGTCCATTGAGAAGAGCTTCTAAGATATCCCGGATGAAAAATACGAAAAATCATGAGTCCAGTATAGACTACGAAACACTTTCCAACGCATTCAGAATACTGCAACTAAACTTCACAGTTTATTAAGACTAAAATATAATGTTTAAATGAACAATTTGGAAAATGCATAACGCAGTTTCAAATCCAATTTCTGCAGTCACCGTCAGTAGTCGAAAAAATATCCGATATGTTTTGTACAGCCCTGTATAGGATTCCTAGAATTGTATGTATACAGCATAGTATGTTAAAAGTTAGTTCAGTTAAATGCACATCACAGTTGAAAATTCCCATTCAGCAATTTCTGTCAACAAACGAAAATGTACTTGAGAACTTTTGTGCAGTCCTGTATAAGATCTATAGAATTTATAAACATCAAGTAATATGCAAAATAATAGTTAAATCTAAAAATACGTACCACAATTGAAGATGCACTCTTAAAATTTATTGTTCATAGACTGTACTCTAGCCAAATTCTTTTGTGTGTCCCTGAACGATAAATTCCAATACTATTTAAGGGGTCTTGTACCTTTTAAAGGCGTCGAAAATTAACGAAAAACTTCAAAGTTTGAATTAGTCTATCTTCAAAACCTTTTCATGCATAAACATGTAATTTTGGATATTGATTAAACAGATTGTCCTTTGTAATATGCTACCATTAGAAATTTATTAGCCTTTTTCAGAATTTATATTGTTGAAATCAAAATAGCTCTTTTTTTTACTCCAGAAGTCATTTCGCGCATGATATCTTGAGAAAGTATGTATGGATTGCCAGGAAATTTGGTAAAGATACTAAACAAATATGTGTGTTTAAAATAAACTACTTTTAACTATTTACAATGGTAATGTTTTTAGTTATGACTATTTTTACTCATTAAAAATATAAAATTTTTATTTATTTTTTTACAAAAATATTTTTTTATATAGTTAATGAAATAGTTTTGGCCTAAGAGTAGTTCATTTTAAACACACATATATTTTTAGTATCTTTACCAAATTTCATGCCAATCCATACATACTTTCTCAAGATATTATGCGCGCAATGACTTATGGACTAAAAAAAAGAGCTATTTTGATTTCAACAATACAAAAATTCTGTAAAAGGCTAATAAATTTCTAAGGACAGCATATTACAAAGCACAATCTGATTAATGAATATCAAAATTTCATGTTTATACTTAAAAAGGTTTTGAAGATAGACTAATTCAAACTTTGAATTTTTTCGTTAAATTCCATCCCGTTTAAAAGGTACATGTGATACGAATGTTCCACATTACAGTATACATTACAGATACAGTAGTACGTGCAAGATGAGGGGCTGTGTCAAAATATAGTAGTACGTTTAATATTGCGTATGGTAAATTGGCACTAAACAATGGATATATGGATACAACCCCTCATGTTTTTGCTTCATTTTGGGAACAACGGATTTTGAGCTTATTCTATAAACGATTATTATCAGACTTATCAAACTATGTTTTTGAGACTTTTACAAAAGTTGCTCTATGTGTATACATTTAGCTAACACATTATGCACATTATATTTTGATTGCATTCGCGCATTTGCAGTGAGACATTTTTTAGTAAACTTGCTCATTTTTCATCCAATTTTTATTATTTTTTAATTCTGACTGCAATGTATTGTGTAGAATGTTGTTCGTCATATTTTATGAAAAGAACTTTTTTTTTTTATTAAGAACTTTTTTTATTAAGAAATTATAAGCAAAAAACTTGGCAAAATTTGGGATTGTTTTTTTAAAAACCTTAATTTCTCTACGAGTATACATGCTATCCTCATAAAAATGAACACAGTATTATTACAATAAGCCACTTATTAATAATCTCGAGTTTAAACGCTTTTGCTGCATTAGTTTTTACAGGGTTGTCCAAAAGATATTCGTTCTTTTTCAATTTTTTGACGGTCCCCTCTGGGGTTTCGGGAAAACATCTTCTCGGAAATATATGACCTTATACTATACTGTTTACATACCTGCAGTTTCAGGTTAATTCCTCATTTATTTTTCTAGATATTTAACAAAACGTCAAAAATCGCAAGTGACCGGTCACCTTTGGCCATATAGTGTATCATTAAAATACAAAACAAACGATGTTTCCCCATAGACCGTAATGTAACGGAATTCTTTTGAATGTCCCTGTCAACGAACCGTAAATGCTACACACTTCACTTTCGATACCGAATATGTCACAGTAAACTTACACTAACATATATCAATTGCAATGGCAATCTGACTATAGTTACGCGAGTTAGAGCACGGACAAACCGAACTCATAAACGCTAAACGTACGAAAAATCATGACAATAGACAGAAGCATCATTTATTGTACAGACGAAACATAGTTAATAATATGGGACATGTCAAAAGGCTGAATAAAGAAAAATTGCCAAAAGTCATTGAGGGATGAGAAATCAACTGGTAAAAGGAAAATTTATGTGAAGGTTTTCTTTGCGGCATACTATCCATTTGCATCAGGGCCAAAACTAGCCTTTTTTGCACCCGGGGCAAACATGGATTTTGGCGCCCCCCTCCCAATCTTCCCGCAACGTATATTTACAAAGGGAATTTTACTAATTTTCTAATAGCCGACTTATTTTAAAATTTAAAATATGTAATCATAAAATATGCAATACTGAACTACGTAATCTACAATGGCGGATCGAAGGGGAAGGTCACGGGGGTCAAGACCCCACTCTGAACACCAACAAAAATATTCTAAAGATCATTTTTAAAAGGAAATATACAGTAGAGTCCCGATTATCCTGCTTAACCGAGTTATTTTCTTCTGATGGACTGATGGCTTCCATTATTATGAAACAGCCTTTATAAATAAAGTGTTAGGTGAAGATGAAAGAGCAGCCGTAAAAAGTTAGAATTCTGATTTCCTGGTCAGAATGGAGGGGAAAAATGGCCACATTTTTTTTTCTTTACGGCTGCTCTTTCATCTTCACCTAACACTTCATTTATAAAGGCTGTTTCATAATAATGGAAGCCATCAGTCCATCAGAAGAAAATGATCCATTCCAAAGGTATAATCCTTCATTTGACGCCCCTTCGTTCTGGCGCCAGGGAAATTGCCCCCCCCCCCTTAGTTTTGGCCCTGATTTGCATACACTTACTTTGAATACTGTGACGCAAAGAAAACATTTACATAAATTAACTATCCGTTTGCATACACTTAGTTTGAATATTGTGACGCAAAGTAAACATTTACATAAATTAACTATCCATTTGCATACATTTCATTTAGTTCGGATACTAAGGCGCGAAGTAAATATTTACATAAATTTTAGTTACGATTTTGTAGAGCGTTACTCAAAAGATTGAAATAAATACACTTCATTTATCGAAATAAATACATTTCAATACATGATATAGGCTCAGTGAAAGTGTGATATATTTAACGGTGTATTGGAAAATTAAAAGTATTGTTTGAATGTAAAAATATATTTTAGACGACAAAATAAAATTAATTTTAATTAAATTTTAAAACAAATCTTGTAAAGCCGCATTAACGTATCACTCTAATTTTGATATAATTTATTTTAAAACCCATATTTTGAATTTATGAGAGATGTGAATGAAAAAGAATCAGTGAAGAAATTTTATATATCATTTATCGTTGAAAATAATATTTGCACCTGAAAACAATATTTGCAGTGAATTCATAGTCTCGATTTTCATTCACCTTCAATACCCCCCGATTCGATTAGTGAGTCATTTTGGGGTCACTGCGGGTCAAGCTAATATTATCTAAAAAACAGTTCTAACGATTTTGGATAAATTTTGTATTCTACCCTTTTCGATTACGGGAAGACCATCGGACTAGGTCACATGTTCGAGAAACTTCGATTAGTGGGTCATTGCGTGTCAGGCTAATGTTATTTAAAAAATGGCTTAAACGATTTTGATTATATTTCGTATCCTACCATTTTCGAGCACGAGAAGATCAATGGGTTAGGTCACATGTTCGACAAAATTCGATTAGTGGGTTATTTTTGGTCACTACGGGTCAGGGTCAGGCTAACTATATATATAAAAAAAAAGGCACAAACGATTCTGACTAAATTTTGTATTCTACAATTTTGTATTACAGGAAGACTAATGGGCTAGGTCTCATGTTCGAGAAATTTCGATTAGTAGGTCATTTTGGGGTCACTGCGGATTAAGGTCAAGCTAATTTTATCTTAAAATGGACTCAAATGATTTTAACTAAATTTCGTATCCTACAATTGTGAATTATGAGAGAAGACTATTGGCCTAAGTCACATGTTCGGAAAAATTCTATTAGTAGGCCATTACGGGTCAGGGCCAAGCTAATTTTATCTTAAAAATGGCTCTAACGATTTTGACTAAATTTTGCTCTCTACTATTTTGAGGTATTATAAGACCATTGGACTAAGTCGGCATATTCGAGAAAATTCGATTAATGGGTTATCACTGGTCAGGGTCAAGCTAAATCTGTATTTAAAAGGGCTCGAATGATTTTGACTAATTTTTGCACCCTATTTTGAGGTTATAGAAGACCATTTGGCCGAGTCACCATGTTCGTGAAAATTTGATTAGTGGGTCATTTTGAGTCACTACGGTTAAGGGTCAAGCTAATTTTATCCAAAAAACAGCTCAAAATGATTGACTAAATTTTGTACGGTCAGATTACGGGAAGACCATTGGGCTAAGTCACATTTTTGAGAAAATTCGATTAGTAGGTCATTTTTTGGTCACTACGGGTCATGCTACTATTATAATAGAGCGAGAATTTGTTGCTATATAAAATTGAATACAAAGCTAATTTCAGCCGAGCATAGCTCGGTCTTCCCCGCTTGTAGGTTTAATACTAGTATAATAGTAAATAATAGTTAAAAATGTTATGTATAATAGTAAATAATATTTACACGTGTTACGTAGGTACTAGGATAATAGTAAGTAATAGTTAAACATGTTATGTACAAGGATAATAGTAATAGGATAATAGGTTTAGTACTAGGATAATAGTAAACAGTAGTTAACCATGTTATGTACTATGGTAATAGTAATAGAGTAATAGGATTATAGGTATAGTGCTATTATAAAAATAAATAATAGTTAATCCTGTTATGTAATGGGATAAAATTTCATACTTTTACAATACCCAATTTAATACTTACCATTCTTTCAGCAAAAAATAAATAAACAAAATCATAACGAATAACTTAAACGGACGTTCTAACTTAGTTAAGTTAATCTAGGAAAAGTATTTTTCTATGCATAATGTTAACGGAAGGTAGAACATGAATCGAAGGGAGACACTAGATTATCATCATGATCACATTAAAAATATTGTCTTTAAGTTAACACATTGCCGAAGGGCGATTTTTATCAAATCTGAATTTAACAGTAGAAGCTCCTCCCTGTACTGAAAGTCTTTTGTGAATTGGTGTTCTGGATAGGTTTTCCAAGTTTATGCATCGGTAAATATATTTCAATGTACGAATTTAATATAAAATGTCTTACAATCTGAAAAACTATGGACAACATGATATAAATGCATTTTCTGTAAGGCAGAAGCCAATCAATGTCAGCCAGTCAATGATGTTTTTTGAATGATAAACGAGAATTCTCGTTTCCCGTCGTGAATGTGCTAATAGCTTGTGTTTGATCAATATTACTAAAATAGAGAGATTGTATTCACCAAGAAAAAAAAAAATCTGAAATAAAACAAGCTAGAGAAAAAATGTAAATTACAAATAAAAAGATGGAAATTAAATTCCTTTTATTAAGATAGTTTTGCTTTTAATCGTTATATTTGTTTTGAAAAAATAATCATGTCAAGTTGGATAAAATTATATACTTTTATAATACCGAGTCTGATGCTTTTCGTTTTTTCAGGGAAAAAACAAATAAACAAACGAAAAAAAAATTCTGATGTATAACTAAATGGGCGTCCTAACTTAGTTAAGATAAACTAGAAGAATATTAGCCCAGGAATAAAATCTAATGTAAGATAAAACAAGAATCTAAGGGAAGAGAATGAATTTTATCATTTTATGTAAAAAGATTAATCTAAAAAAAGGTAATAGTCTGCGCTCAATGAATATGCATGAATAAATAAAGAACGTGTCCATAAAATACAGTTTCTCTCTTAAGATGCTATGTGACACATTTTTTTTTATTTGTAAATATATATATATACCGGGTGTCCTAAAAAAGACTGACTGGTTTTAAAAATCAATAACTTGCAAACGGTGACAGATATTTAAAAAATTCTTGCAGGAGGGTTATGCATAAGGTCAAAAGTTTTTTACAGTGATTTTCGATTTTAGTTCGAATTACAAACAATAGATGGCGCTGCGATCAATAGACGCTAAATTCAGGCTCGATTTTTGGTCCTATCTCTTCTTCCATGCGGAAAAAGGAGATGAAAATGTATTGAGTGGGCAAGAAAGTAACAAAAATCGAGTCTGAATTTACGTCTATTGATCGCAGCGCCATCTATTGTTTGTAATTCGAACTAAAATCGAAAATCACTGTAAAAAAACTTTTGACCTTATGCATAACCCTCCTGGAAGAATTTTTTAAATATCTGTCACCGTTAGCAAATTATTGATTTTTAAAATCAGTCAGTCCTTTTTAGGACACCCGGTATATATATATATATATAATAAATTTGAAATCACAAATATATGAATAAATTGGTAAAGTTCTGAAGATGAATTAGAAATGAACACAGGAAACCAGTATGTAAAATAAGAAACTATGAATTACCCACAGAATCTTCAGAGAAGCTTGTGAGTTCATTCATAGAAGATGTGTTATTTCATCCAATTTTCTCGGCATTAATCCTAAAATGACAAAATTTAGCTCCTTATAACGCAAACCGCTTCAAATGTAAAATTTTAAAAACAATTTAAATTTATTTTTAAAAAATCAAAAATTATTCATTTTAGTCATATTTAAAAATTTATATATCATCCGGAAGAATAGTGCATTTTTGCTTACATTGTTCATTTTTGATTAAAGAAAAAAATAAATATTAATTTGACTTTAGGATTTACAAAAATATTAATTCAATTTTTTTTTAAAGAAAAAAGTCTTTTTTTACGAGTACTTTGGTTACTTAACTTGTCTTAACTTCTCCCGCTGTATTCACCTAATGCTGCTTCTTCAGATTACCATTTGTTTGCTCCGTGCAGAGCACCATTAATGGAGAGTAGTTCAGTTTTTATACAAAAATGAAAATTTGATTTGATGACTGGATTGCTGCAAAATAAATCAGTTTTCTTCTATTGCGGAATTCGCTTGTCTCCTAACAGATGGACGAATGATATACAGTCTTTTTCAGCTTCTTCAATATACAGTCGAGCTCGCTTAATACAAGAACGGCTGTAACGAGAACACAGTTAAAACGAACAATTTACGCGTAAGAAGGGTTTATTATTCAAACTATATGAAGATTTTCATGCTTTTTACGAGCTAGAGATACAGGATAGCGGCTAATACGAAGAAAACAAATGTTCATTTTAAACTGTTTTTCGGCGAAAAGTAGGGTAGAATTAGGAAAGAAATCCCTTTCTTATCGAATGCTGTTCTACCTCAGCAATAATATTTATACACTACAACCGTCTGTCAAAATGTAGCAAATTACCAACCATATAGAATTTCAACATTCAAGGAGCCCCCCCCCCCCCCCCCCCCAAGAAAATACAAAGAAATATCCTGAGGTTGTGAAATAGTGAAAGAAAGAATGAAGAGATAAGAATGTTACAAACACCAAACCTTAGTAAGATTTACAGCCAAGGCATGGAAAAGAAGGAGCACAGAAGAAAACCTTTATTTGTTTCTTTTTTTAAATCCGGACTCTGAGCGATACTAACAAGCCCTTGGATGTTTTCTTATTGGACTTTTTAAATGAAAATGATATATAAAATCAAAATAGCTTGAAAATTGCAGTGACTGTTGCAACTTAAGCCACGTCCTTCCGGGAAAAAAGGGAAAGTGATCAGTTGCATTGCTGTATGTCGTGCACCTTCTTTGCAATTACCAGTTCTTTAAAGCCTGTGACAGTACTGCGGTTTTGTCTACAGAAAAGGCTCGTCTAAAAAAATGACAGTCACAAAGATAAAACTGAATAGTTTATGTTACAAGTCTCTTCTTCTTATTCGAAAAAGGGCATAGTCATATTTATACATAGAAGTATTTACCGTTATAGAGCTATCAAAAGTGATTTTTAAAAAAATATGTACCAGTTCCAAGCACGATGTTAACTCCACTGTCGACTGCTAGAGTTTTCAAAAATTCGGCTTGATCCTTAGCTCGAAGTCCCACGCTACTGTTCTCCACTATCGTCACTTTGCCACAACATCTTTTTAAAAATCGCATCTCTTCGCTTACAGCACTGCGTGTGGATTCATCGCAGAATATAATGTTGTCATCGAAACAGTACCTGCATAAAGGAAATTCCATACATAAATCTAAAATTAAAATTTCCTGTTATCTTCTAAAGAATTAAATATTTTTTTAATCCAAGCATATGAAACAAACAAATTATTCATATAGGTAACCAATAATCGAAAGGCAAAATAGCGAGGAAACTTCGTAATGCAAAGATGTCATGGCTAAACTTGAGCTACAGTTGTGATAATATTGCAAGTTTCTCTTTCTGAAAATGCTGCTTAACATTATTATAAAAGCAAATGATCGTTATTACGCAATGTGTTGAGTTGATATAGATAAAAAAAAATTCACATGCATGGAAGTTATTTTTAAAAACTCAGCTTTATTGCACTTTTCATATATAAGCGTTATCTGAAAGTAAATTTCTTGTTCTATTCGATGGAGTAAAGATTGGAATTGTGCGATATTAGAAGCGAAGGTACAAGCAATCAAGGCGAAAGCGGTGGCGCATGTCACAACATCTGGCGTTACTTTTGCGTTTAGCGTTAATGACAGGCACGTTTGTGCTTTATAATACAGACTAGCCGGACTTTGCCCGTTTGAATAGACGTTTCGAGGGTCATGAAATATTTGCCTTATTTAAATACATTTATTTAATAAAACAAACAACCTTTTCAACTTCAATAATCAGCTTAAAACGTTAAAAAAATGTGGCAAGAATAAACAAAATTCAAAATTTAATAATCATTGTTTCTAAAACGTATGTTAATAGTAAACAAATACCACTTAGACATAAACTGCAAGATGCTGCCTACAAAATAAAATTATCTAACAAAATATAATTTTTAACTCCAATAATCAGCACGATCTTCCCAGCTAACCCTGTAGCATAATTACTAAAGAAAAACAAATATTACATCTCTGATCTGAGAAATTATATCTATTTTGTTACTCCATTTTACGAACAATCCAATGCTCGTATTCACCATCTACGTCAACCTAGAAAAAACTTGGATCGAACGCTCAAATCTTATTGATCATTAATCTGATTGGACTCTTGCTGCAATCAGATCCAATCAGGCTAATCGGGAATTTCATTTGAGCGTTTAACGGAGATTTTCTAGGTTGAGACAGATAGTGAATAGGGGCATAAGTCAGTTAAAATGGGAGGACTGAATTTGTGCTGTTATATTAAGAAATAAATGGACAGCGTGAACAGAGCACAAATGAATATATGTGTGTAGTAAAAGGCAGAAAGCTGCTTCGGAGCCTCTAGAGCTCCAATTGCAGTGCAATAGTTAAAATTACCAGAGGTAAGTGTATAAAAACATAGAAGGTTGCAAGCAACGCAGCTCGCAAATGAGGACGAAATGGATGTAAATGTTGAAATCAAACAGCGCAGCCAAGAAGTAAATCTCGGAAATATATTGGTTTCTGAGGTTTCAAAACATACAAAAAAAAAAAATCTTTCGAAATCATGGGTAACTCTGAAGAGGTCATTGTGTATTTTCGTTCGTGGGTATAAACTGCTGGAAAAAAAGTTTAAGACCACATGCTAATTTTTTTGTTTATAATAAATTCCGAAAAGTTTTGTATTTTTTGTATAAAAATTTTGTATATAGTTTTGCACAATTTTTATAAATTTTAGATTCAATTAGTACTTAACATAATTTAGTTATGATTATTTTTTGATGTAAATCGCCCAACAGGTGGCGCTGCTAAGCTGCATTATTCACGATTATCGCAATCGCTCTTTCTCAAGAAATAATGCACGAATTTTCACCAAATGTCAGATTCAGTTAGTCCCTGATATAAATTAGTACTGTTTAAATTTTGGTGTAAATCGCCCAACAGGTGGCGCTGCTATTCGCATTTTTCACGATTTCCGCAATAACTCTTGCTCAAGAACTAATGCACGGATTTTCATCAAACTTCAGATTCAGTTAGAAGTTGACAAATGTTGATATTAATTACATTTTCGTGTAAATCATCTAACCAGTGGTGCTACTATGCTGCATTTTTCAGGAAATATTAACATGTATGAAATAGAAGAAAATTTTGGGATTGCCACATCGGACTAGTTTTATTTTAATGTGCATGGAAACTAAATGGATTTTGTTCGTTTAAAACCTTCGCAGCTATAGAAAAAAAAAATCGTAACATGAAGTTGGCGCGACGACTGTAATTAACAAACGTCACATTTTATCCCTCAAAAAGTCAGCATTGTTAAAACTTGTTTGGATGTAATGCTTCTTTTATTAGAATGTCTCTTTGCTTCATGAGATTTGTAGTGCGAGCATGTTGAATTTTATGGGTTCTCTAAATTAGATGCCAGATCTAATATCACATATTAAATGAATCACTTTTATTTCTTTGCATTTTTCAGACATTTCCTTAGAGCACAAATCGGAAATCATGCATGAGATGAATTTAAATTCTAACAGACACTCAAGGTTAGCTAATAGGATAAAGTTGTCAGTAACGAAATTAATTAAAGTCGCGGGATTCAACTTGTTTTTCCATTTTCCTTACTTTTTTCTTCTAAAGAACGATTGATGGTAAGGTGTGAGTGATCGGCAACAATTCTTTTATTTTTCTTTCTTCTTTCCTCCCGTTCCCTATCTCACCTTAAATTCACTATTGTTAAAAGAAAGGAGGAAAAGAGACCCGTAAATAAACAACAAAGTTTGTTTACAAACTTAAGCACGTGCATGATGATAATTTAAAAACAGTTTATATCTGCAACGCTAGAAGAGAAAGATTACGAATTATGAAAATTATTAATTTTTTTCAGGAGAAGTGACGCTCGGAAAGCTGTATGCATACCAGGGTTTCGGAGTCGGAGTCAGGCTAATTTTTGGGTAAAAAGAGTCGAAGTCACTAAAAACCTGCCGACTCAGGCTCCAGCTTTTTGTTGAACAGTTTGAAGTGAAATGAAACTAATTATATTTAAGGTAAACGCACCGGTAGTGGGCCACGTACCTGTAGTGGGCCACTAACATTTAAAATTTAAAAACAAGCTCACAATCCATTTAAAAAAAACGACTGAAAGAAATCTGATTAGCTAAAGTCCTTAAATGTTAACCCTTAAATGCCAGGTGTTGCTTTTCGGCAACATACCCAATTTAGGCTCTAAAATACTATTAGAATAATATTGAAGCTATAATGCCTAATGTTGCCAATAAAATACATTCTGAAAATATTATTAAATCAATTTTCAACATGTAGATGGCAACACTTGTGCTGTTTAAGAATAAAGAAAGATTTATTTTTTCAATTTTTGCTACTTGTTCTTTTTGTTTTGTTTAGAAGCTTGCGAAATACCCTATTTTGTTCTGCAGTGAGGAAGTAAAATTTATTTCTTATTATAGTTCCTAAAATTCTTGTGTGTTTAATATTATAGAATTTTATCAAGGAAAATTATTTTTTCAATTAAAGACCAGTATTGCCGATTAGTAACAAACTGTTTTTTAGCCATGAACTATACTTAAAACAAAATATGATTTTTTAAGTATTTTTCCCATGATTCATTTAAAAAATGAAAGCTGAAAAACATTATTACAATGATTTTTGAAAAATCCGGCATTTAAGGCTTAACTTTCCATAAACAGTTTGGAATAATTGTTATTTTCCTGGAGATATTTTTGTTTATCTTCTTGAATGTCTTCAAACACAGATTTTTTGGCAAATTGTTAGTGATTTCATTAAGAGATAAGGATTTATTTAAAGCGTTGTTTCTTTAATGTTATGTCTTATTTTGAATTAATCTGCCGTTGATATACTCGATTACATTATAAATTATTTGTTAGATTAGCTGAAAACTTAAAAATTGAGTATTATATTGATTTTAAGGGGTGGCCCACTTCTGGATCACAATTTCTTAAATTGTGCCAGTAGTGGGTATGGTGACCCACTACTGGAGCATATGCCGAAAAAAAATTTTATGCTTAATTTATTTTAATTAAGTATTTTTTGAGGTTCTAAGACTTTGTATATAATGTATTTATATTTTTTTGTTCATGAGAACCAGTAGTGGGCCAGGGGCTCACTTCTGGATCAGCAAAAATGCAATTTCACTAAACTAGAGATTATTCTTAAGAAAATGTAAGCAATTATGCGTTATTACTATCACGAAAGAAAACATTTTGCAATAAAAATTGCTTTCTGCTGCAATAAAAATCACTTTTCGATATTCCATTTAATTCGTCATTTTTTTTCCATATCCTCCCTTCTTTTAGAAATGTTATTAAAAGATATTGGATGAATCTTCCATAATCAACCACACTACAATTGGCGAATTTATTATATAATGTTGGAAGATTCGTTTATGTTTGAAAGGAACCGTTGACGGTAAATCCGTTTTCAGAAGATTACGAGAAATTTGTACTTAGCGATTAGTAAATTTATGTTTTTTGTTATGGATCAAACGGATAAAAGAATATTTACTATTACATATTTTTCATCTGCAGTTATTTTACTATCACTAAATAAGCATCACTTTAAATGTAAAAAAAAAAAAAAAAACTTTCAAAAGCCAAAGGTGGCCAATGGAACAATATTTGTTCATTTAGCCTAGGTTTTAAAAAAAAAGTACCTCAGATTAAAAAAAAAATTTCAATCATTATAAAGCAATTTTGGCAGATACACAGCCCGAGCAGCTGATCGTAGTCACAAATTAACGCTTTTAGTTTTATTTAGGCAACAGACTCATGAATAATGACGTCTTGAAAATAACAAGCATGTTTATTTCTCCGCCTTCGAGAGAAATGCGAAAAAAAATCTTCGGTTTGCCAAAAAGATCGTTACTAAAAATTTTGCATAACTAACTTTATTCATCATTCGCAAAGAGTTTTGATTGAAAGATGTAAAATTCAATCAACAGCAATTTGACATTATTTAATGGAATGTAATTTGACGCGTAATTAAGTCTGTTTTGTAGCTAACTCTGGCACATTTGTAGCCATACCGTTATGAACATTTCTAACGTTTCACATCAAACTTGGTTGTCGATCCGATTACAGATGTTTGGGATGATTTTACTGAATGAAAACTAGCGATTTACTTTTCTATTGGAATCAGTTATCGAGGTTATTTTCCTAGGTTAATAGTTGCATGATTAAAGCTGGTATATAAAAAGAAACGGCAGTTAAAATGATATTGTTTTAATTTTATTCACATAATTCAGCTTTAAATATCCACTTTTACAGGATTCACATTTTTTAAAATATAAAAGTTAAATACTGTTTTGACTGTATTTACTCTACTGGAATTCGAAGATAAAAAAAACTATAGAAACCTGCTAAAAGAAGACGCATATTAGCAAATATAATGTAATGTAGAGAGAGATTGTATTTATGTTACCAGATCCACACACAGCACCAAGCTGAGAAGCCCGGAGTAAAAGAACTAACAAACGAAAGTGAATAACCCGAACATTCTTTAAGTTAAATGGTCAATCTCTGCATTCATTGTAATTCTCTTTTTTTCAGTAGTGTGGTGATTAGAGAACATTTTAATTTCTGATGATCGTAATGGCCACATTTCCTTCCCAAACATGATGTACTAAAAAGTTGCTTCTGAATTGCTCGAATTTCCTCTAACGCATCAGATAATATAAAAGCGCAATGGTGTCCGATCTGTATTCAGAAAATGCGGAAGGACTTTGGAGGTGAAGGTCTATATTAATTTAAAATACAGGGTCGAATTTTCCATTTCGTTAGATTGCAGGTTTATTTGAAAAATTGACTAGCGCTGCCGGCTCAGCCTGCTAGTTGAACCATAAAACACAAAATCTATGATAAAATTTCAATAAAAAATAAATAAATAAACAAATAAATTACAGGTACTTGCTTAAAAATAGGTAGAGGTTATAAAGATATACAAAATACAATATAATCCAAATTTTAAGTTTCTGTGTTACTTAGTTTTGGAAATAGGATGCGTGCAATGTCAAAAATTTCTGATTTGAATAAAATGACTCAAAGTTCGAATTTACCTTGATTTGGATAGGTATCGCTTCATATATCTTATTATAAAACCGGTTTTAATTGAAGTATCGTCATAATTTATTTATGAGTTTTATTTAAAGTTTAGTAAAATGTTATTCTTTCATAATAGACAAAAAAGAAAAAAATATTAATAAATAAACAACAACATCCGGATTACCATATCAAGCAAAATAACGGCACTTTGGCGCCAGTTAAGTACCCCGATGTATATGACATTGGCGTCAGAAAAAAATCTCGCCAACGAGGTGCGTATATGGCATCTGTGCCATTATCTTTTCTTAAAAACAACAGCAAAATGAGATATGATTATTTTACATAAGAATTAAGTGAAAATAGGAAGCAAAATTCGGTATTTTTCGAGAATATGAGCCTTGGCACTTTTTTTTTAGGTTTCAGAAAGAGAAATTTTCTGCCAACTGGTGTAAATAGCTATGAAAACAAACCTAATAAGATTTTTTGCTTATTTATTAATTATAAGAATTTTCTTAAATTTACCAAATGACTTTGTTTAGTCGTTATTATTATTACTAATATAAAATACCTAACTTAAAACAATAATTAAAAAATAGGCATATCTTTTCTAAAACGGTGTTTATTTTCGATCTCGTTCTTCACGCTGGCAAAAATCAAGAGCTGATGCGCATGCTCAAATTTTCTGGTTCCCAGTTGCTGCAAAGACCGCTACTCCATTTTCCCTTTACTTTCTACAGAAATGGAGTACTTGAGTTGCCAAAATGAAACAAATGTCGCTAAAAACTACAAAAGAATTAATATCTCAGAAATAAATGGAGATGCAGTTTTCAAAGAAATTGCATTTAAAAGTACTTTTTTTTCCAATACGACGGTATAAAAATTGACAATGTGCCATACTTGGAAGATTAAAAATTTGCAGTAGACAATTTAACAGTACAATGATTACACCTGCTTTGTTTTACGGCTGATTTATATAACGTAACGTTATTTTTTTGAGACGACACAAAATAAGCTGGGAGAAAGAAATAGCATACCGGGCGCTAAAAAAAATTGACTTTTTAAAAAGTTCTCTGGTGATCTCCCCCTTAAACGTTCTTAAATATTGTCTGATAATATCTGAAAGGAAAATCATATAAAATCGGATTTTCATTGAAATTCTTTCATTCTGACACATGATACATACTACATTTATTATGGCAATGGAAGTCGGATAACGACACTTTCAGTCCCTTACTAAGAAACATGGCAGAGCCACAGGACAGACATCAGAGGAGTTATGTAAATGTAACGCTTGGGAGCAAAGCGTTTTTTTGTAAGTAAGTACCCCAAACGGGCAAGTAGATAGGCAGGAAGACAGAGATAAGCTGATAAACTATACTCGTTAATAGTGTTTAGACAGACATACTAAAATTTCACTAATTCAATTCAGCCATATTTAAACTAGTCGGATGTACCAATCCCAAAACTTTCTTCTATCTCATACATGTTAATACTTCAAAATTCGCTATCACACTGCCAAAATTAAATGGCAATCTATGCATCTCATGAGGATTCTAACGATATGAAATTCCGTGCATTAGTTCTTGAGATATGACTATCGCTGAAATTGTCTAAATTCAGCAAAATGCTGCCTAGCAGCGCCACCTATTTTGTGATTTATACCAAATCCTAATCAGCAACAATTTATGTCAACGTCTGACTGAATCTGAAGTTTGGAGAAAATCCGTACATTAGTTTTTGAGATAGAGCAATAGCGAAAATCGTGAAAATTTCTGCATAGCAGCGCCACCTATTGGGTGATTAACACAAAAACCTAATTGACAACAACTTGTGTCAATTTACAACTAAATCTGAAGTTAGATGAAAATTGGTCCATTAGTTCTATTGATAGAGCTATTGAGGCAATCGTGGAAAAGGCAGCAAAGAAGCGCCACCTGTTGGGCGATTTACACCAACACCTAATCAGTAGCAAGTCATATCAAGGACTAACTTAATATGAAGTTTGATGAAAATCCGTGCGTTAGTTCTTAAGATAGAGCTATTGGGGAAATCGTGTAAATCCTGCAAAATTCATCATAACAGCGCCACCTGTTGGGCGATTTACACCAAAACGTAATCATCATCAATTCATATCAAGGACTAACTAAATCTGAAGTTTGATCAAAATCCGTGCATTAGTTCTTGAGATAGAGCTATTGCGAAAATCGTGAAAAATGCAGCATTGCAGCGCCACCTGTTGAGCGATTTACACCAAAAACTAATCAGCATCAATTTGTATTAGGCACTAACTGAATATCAATTTTTATTAAATTCCGTGCATTAGTTCTTGAGATAGAGCGCCCACAAAATTTGTGTCACATACACACAGACAGACAGACAGACAGACAGACTCACAGAGTCACAGACAGACATTTTGTAAAAACATGTTTTTTGGAATCTCTGACCCCTAAAACGTGTAAATCCGTCGAAAACCGGAATTCGAAAATTTTCATGAATCCAATACTTTCTTCTTGTAAAGATAGAAGAAAGTAAAAATGAGTGGTAGCGCTTTTCGCAAACTTTTTTTCCCGTTTTGATTTCTGAAAACAATAAAAATTATTTTACAAAGATATTTTTAAAAATATTTTTAAAAGTTATACTTTAAAAGTAATTTTATCATATTTTCAAAATTGTCTTTTCAAACATTAAATTCTGAAGATAATTTATTCAACATATAACTGAAAGCTATCAAAGTAACTGTACGGAGTCTCACAATTTTATCTTTGATTAAAATCTACTCTATATACATAAAATCCTAATGAAACGAATTTATGAAACGGAAGTATGAAACGGAAGTATGAATCGACTGATTAAACAACTGATTATGTTTCACGGCGATTTCTCCTAAAATATGGAACACTTTGCGATGAAATTAACACCAAAAATCAATATTGATTCGCAGATTTCAAAACTGATATTAGAATTTTTAAATTCTAATTAGTTTTCGAAATATTAATTTTTTTTCTAATTTTATATACATTTTTCTAATGATGGCAACTCAAATTTCAATCATAACAGATTTTTTTTTTTTCGCATTTCAAAAAAGGTTTTAATTTTAAACTAATTTGGCGACCAAGTTTGGCCTCCCCTAAATCTATGCTAAGAACAGTGCTTTTCTTTTATTTCATTATTATTTTATTTAATTATTTTTATTCGTTAGCATTTTATTACAAAATTTTCATTAAGAAAAAAAAAACATTTAAATTTAATGGCTTACACTTCTTTCTTTTTTTTAAACGAAACGAAAAGAAAAATATTAGGCTCAGATGTCATATACGCACCGACGTACCTAATTGGCGCAACAATGGCGTTATTTTGCTTGACATGGTAAGCCGGCTATTGTTGCTTATTCATCAATAAATGTTTATTTACATTTATTTTCTTTTTATTTAAGAAAAAAATGTTATAAATTGCTTTGTTCTATAGTTATTAATTAATTTTTTTTTATTTATTGTTATTTCATTTTTAAAATAATAGAAAAATAATTTAAAAATACATATATAACTGGTATTCGAAAACGAGGTTTTCGCCAAATTGTCGTAAAAAAAAATCACGCCAAACCCGGTGCTTATATGACATCCGTGTTAAATATTAAGCAACAAATCATAACATTTAATTTCAAATTCAATGCAAATGACCAATATCGCCAAATTATATAAATCGCCAAACCATTCGCCAAATTATACAAGTTGACGTAATTTTTTTTTTTAAAAATAACGAAAAAACAAATAAATTAGTATAAAAATTCAAATACAAATAAAGCGGCGATATAAAATTCACTTGATGGCGTATACACGTGTAACTTCCTTACAGTCAAGTGAATGTTACATTTTCGATCAACCATTATCATCGTTTAATCTTATTGTCTGGCGATTTATTTTTGGTCAATGGGATAACCAAGTAGTACCGTTTTAATTTACCACTCAAAAAATAAAAAAATGCTAACTTACGAGTTTAAAAAAAGGGTACTTTTCCGTTTACGGACACCATTGTCGCCAAGCGTTAACGCCAAACCATACGTTGGCGCAAAATGAAAATCATGTGAATTGAAACATTTGAAAAATAAAAGAAAAAACACTGTCGATAGTAAAGTGAGTCTTTTAAAAATATAACATTTGAAAACTACAGACTTTTATGAACTATTTTACTAAATCACAAATATATACTTAAAATAAATGAACAAATAACTGTTATACAATAAAGTAAAGCAAATAATAGCAAATCACAATGTTTCGCATGTTTTACTATAAAAATCCTTTTCGCGATCAGGGTTGAAATAATTGGCGCATTAGCATACATTTTGGCATGGTGTCCGTATAACGGAAAAATACCAAAAACAGCTATTGGCGAGATTTGAGCCCGACTAACATAAAAGTACCAAGAATTCTTTGCGATCATAGCAACTTTTATGTAGTTTTTTTCGAAAAAATAACTTTGATTCTTTAATCAAAATGGAAACCTTTCTTATGAAAAGCGAAGGAACTGTTGATGATAGTCGCATGACTTAGGCTATTATAATAGAGATTGTTTTCAATTCTAAAAACAGTGCAAAGAATAATATTTCTAACGATTACAAATTTACTTACACGTGCCTATTAAAAACAGAAAAAAAACTTTAAAATTACTATTAAATGAGTACGAGTTAAAAGCAGGAAAATATTGAAAATTATGTCTAGAAAATTGTAGTTACATATGAATATTAAAATAAAAAGGAAACTTTAAAATAATAAATACATTAATATGCTTTTAACACTTTCAGGGGCAAGGTACTTCTATTCGTAAAATGTTGAAATCAGTGAATGGTACCGGAATTTACAAACAAATTTCGAAATACGAAAATTCTTTTGTTCACTTACTTAATAAAAGGAAATTTTTCATTCCAATATTCTGGTGCCAATTTGGCATTTAAGAATTAAAATTAAGTGGTCCAAAAATGAACTACCGCCCTTGAAGGGGTTTAAGCAGTAAATTGTAGTTATTGTAGTAAATTGTATTATGTCAATCGTTTTATAACGCTGTTAAAAAGTACCGGCCGGCAAGACTCTGTTTACTTAATTCATTTTATTTTAGTTTCTTTTCCAATGTTTAACTGATATTCTTTAATCAAACACGAAAACAATCATGGAATGTCTTAACAGCAACTGATTTGGCCTTAAAGTTTCGCAATCAAAGGGAATTGAATGGAAACCCGTTTACTGGGAGATCGCTATAGGTTTTTTCATTTTAATTCAATCTTCTCTAATCTTTTAAAAATTGATCAAATTAGCGTGATTTTAGATTCTGTGGTGTCTGAACGGTGGTTGGAGAGCGTAGCTTGCAGGAGGCAGAGCCCCCTAGTTTAGATATACGAATTTAAACACGACGAACCTTGAAAAAAATCATCATAAGATAAATTGATTACTCCTTAGACACACATAACATAAAACTAGTTATATCTTTTGATTTAACTATTGTAATATTTACATGCTGCTTGCTTCATTTTATTTTTGAAAATTCTAGAGTACTTGTTAAACAAAAAAGTAAAATATGATATCAAGATTTTGTTTTCCGGATTACCTTAAGCCAGTAAAGCCACAAAAAAGTAAAATATGATATTGTACCGTCGTGAGACAGGAATGCAGGATGGTCCAGCGACAAAAAGCAATTTATTAAAGATGCACGGCACAGCTACAAAAAATATTCAGAAGTTAAGATGAAGATATTGGGTTTCACAAATTAGGGCTTAAGTAAGCCCTGTCCGCAGTATTGTCAGTACCGCGCGTGGGTTACAGCTTAGAGTACTCTGTACTCTGTCCGGAGATATTAGCTCCGCAACCTGCCCTAAGCCTGGACAGACCTCCGCCGGGAGCGTAGAAAAGGAAAGTCTTCACTTTCGAAGTTTTCAGCCCAGAGTTCCCGAAACGGCCTCAGGCCTTTAGGTATATGTAAGTTAGATTTCTTTGATATTCGGCGGCACTTGAGAATGCTTGAGGAGTGTTTCAAGTATTGTAAGAATTATTATACCCAAAATGTCTAAAGCTAAGTTCTTGGCTTAAAATATGATTTCCAGTCTGACAGTTGGAGAGAGTTGAAGTGGAATATATTGCAAGTTTAACTGGGTTGTTAAAGATTTTATGATACACAAAATGTATCGTTCTTGTAGCAAAAGAGGGATATTTAGGAGCCACATCTGCCTCTATTGACAGAGTGCTATTGAATAAAACCAGGACTTTACAATATCAAGATTTTGTTTTCCGGATTACCTTAAGCCAGTAAAGTCACAAAAAAGTAAAATATGATATCAAGATTTTGTTTTCCGGATTACCTTAAGCCAGTGTTGAATTCACTCGCTGAATCATCGCAATGCTCCCCCTCCCACCCACCCCCAAAAAAAGAAAAAACTGGAAGATGTGGAATTTTATGCTTATTAACGATCCAGAAGTGCAACCCCCCCCCCCCCTCGGAACTCCTGTGTTCCTTCTGGAGCTGCAGAACCTCTCACAAACACGTAAATTCCCATCCCTAGTGTTAAATCTATGGGAGTGGGATGCATCCTTATTTTTAAAATATCTCTCCAGGAAATTAATATTTTTGACTTCTTTTTTCTATGTACTCTTCTTAAAGGTTGGATCTTTTTTTCTTAGTTGTAAATATTTATAAAATATATGTGGGTTGTGGTTTTGGAGTTCCCCAAACACACTCATGCAAGCAACAAGTAATGTCAGCAAGTTCCCATGAGAAAGTAGCGACCGCAGTTAGAATTAAACTGCTGATGTACATTTTTGCATCTCTGAGCTTGGGAATGAATTAACAGCCTAACGTGTAAAGATTAAGATTACGTATAGACAAGACAATATGGATTTCCTCAAATCTATGGTTGTTCCTTCAAACCATGAAGTTGTCAAACGATTAATTTTACATTACCACCGAAAAAATTGTCATGCAAGTCCTCAGATTCTTCTAAATTTGCTTAGAGAAAAATACTGGATTTTGAATGGAAGAAGAACTGTGAGCTCTGTTCTATCAAAGTGTACCATTTGTAAAAGATTTAATTCGAAGAATTTGGAATCTTCTCCAGTTTCTCTGCCAGAAAATCGAGTGAAAGATGCAACAGTATTTCAGATTATCGGCATTGATCTTACATGTGCCATCTACAGAGCTGTGCATTTGGAGCTTGTGACTTCAGCTTCTACAGAGGCATTTTTAATGGCTTTGCGAAGATTTGTATCTCGTAGAGGAAGATGTTCTGTTATATATTGCTACAACGGTTCCAATTTTGTTGATGCATCCAATTTCCTAAAAAGATTGAATTGGAAATTGGAATCACATACAGAAATATGGATCAATAAATTCTATCGATGGAAATTCAACCCTCCGACTGCTGCTTGGTGGAGCGGATGGTGCGAGAGGCTCATCAGATTAATGAAAGATCTACTAAAAAGAGTCTTATGACGAGCCTGCTTGAAATATGAAGAGATGATAACTATATTGGCTGACTGCGAAAGCATTATAAATTCGCGACCATTAACTTACATGTCGGAGAAGGAGTCCATCAAACCCATTCCACCGGACATGTTTCTAAAATATATTCATGAATGTGGTTTACCAGACGTTGATGCGGTTGAGGAATGTTCTTTCACTAGCAGGGCTTAATTACTAACAAAAAAAGTACCGGAACCCTAATATTTTGCGGTACCGGTACAACAACCGTACCGTCCCCTGTCACTCCAATCTGCATATTTATATTTCGTACATTACTCGCAAAATTTAAAGCCCTTTTCTTTCTTTAGCAAAATAAAAAATTTAAATATAGCTATCAGCATATACTTAACTGTCAACTATTCTACTTTTTATTTATAACTCCTTCTGAATAGTAACCTTTGCCTAATTTTAAATTTTAATGTTAATTAATTGCAGAATTCTGATAATTAAATATGGTAAGGATTACGATTAGGAAATAGTGTTAACACAAAAAAGGTATAGTTCGCAGCTATGCATTTTTAAGAAAAAAAAATGAATGAAATTTACAGAAATTAATATTTATATCCTGAAGAATGGAACAATGTTTTACGATGTCCTATAAAAGGTGCATATCTTAAACTATAATCGATTCCTTCCGCATAACAATCTTTTGTAGTGAGCCCCTGAAAATCAGATTAAATTAAAATTTTGATACCGTTATCGGAAAGAATCGACGCGTTTATTGAAAAAGGGGAAACACTGCTCGATTGCTTTCTATCAGAATAACAATACATGTCAATTATATCTACTTACAAAAGAAAGTGACTTCATAAATGTGCAGAGTAGAGCCTTAGCATGGGTATCGTTCATGATACAAAATAAATAGAAATATCACTAATGTGATTTTTATACTCGTACGCAATAGAAGACAAAAAAAACCTCAAACAAACAAAACCTCAAGCTGTGCTCGGTGGTTAAAACAGAAAATATTCTTTTCAGGTGAGATATCTAAATAAAATTAAAAAAAAAACCAGTCAATAAAAAATTATCCTACTGTCACAAAAGAAAATCCAACTGAAAGCAAATTCATTGTTCAGTCTCTTGAGTGGTGCCGTATCCATACGTCGCGGACATAAATTTGAAATAGAAAAACACGATTTCTGATTCCCCTTCATTCTGATCAAAATAGCATTAAAATGATTTGAAATACAATATAATACGTATTTTTTAACGAGGGAAAAAATTTTCTATCGATACATGAATAAAAATTTTAAATGTAATTCAGATTGAGCTCGAGTCAGTCGAAGCCCAAAAACTGATATATAAAAAAAAAAAAAACAGCCCGTTTTATCTCCATCTGGAACGTGTGCGACACATTACGTCACATATAAGTGTTTTGGTAAAAAGAATGCAAAAGCTTGGAGATGGGAAGGAAAGGAAAAAATAATTTAGGCTTCGGTTTTTAGGAAGCGCTATTGCACTGGGCTCCGGAGCCCTGTATTTATGAGCTCCGATGAATTCCGAACAATATTTAAATATTTACAGAAAACAGAGAAGTACCGGAGGCGGGCTCTGGCGCAAATTATGCCCTGCTCACTAGAAGACTGGAAAAATGCCGATTGAAAAATTGTGGAAAATCCCTTATAATAAAGCTATTTTTAAAAAGAAACTCACTATATCGCCACTGTCTTTGTGAATTTTCGCGATATTTTACTGGACTTTTTTAGATAAGTTGCCCTAAATAGCCGACTACCAAATTATAAAATAAAAATTTTAGAATCTCCCACGCATGCGCAGATAAAAATTATTTCATACAAATGCTCATATCTGATCAAATATTCAATATATTCATATTTTAATTGCAGTATGCTGTTGCTACAGTTCTTTGTCAGGTTTTCGGAAAGTTGTGTTAAATTTGGTTGAAAACTCTGTATGCTATAAACAAAAAAACTTTTGAATTTTTCACAGGCACGATAACCTTGCGTTTCAAAACCTTGCGTTTCCTTTTTTTTTCATTTTTATATCAAACTTTTACTTACTAGAAGTAACCATGAACAATGGTCCTACTTCATTTTAATTAGTTTACTCATAAAAAATATATGTATATATATATATAACCTTATTCACGGGGATGAGCTTTAATTCACAGAGGTGAGGAATCTTCTAAAAAAATAGGTTTAATGTATGCTTTTTTTTTTCAAGATAAGAAATTTTTTTTTTGGCATTACAATTTGCATATGTTAAGCATATTAAAACAGGTAAACTTGTATTTTTACGTTGTTTTACATACCTGAACTTCAAGTTCACGGAGGTGAGAGTTCTCAATAACCACACTTGATTCTTAAAAACAAAATCTATCTTCTTGTTTCTCAACTAAAAACTCAGAACTTCTTTATAGCTGTAAGGAAACAAGATGGATGACTCGTGTCATGGAAAATAAAATGTGATGCGAGTACTGCCATCTATCAGTGAAAAATGGCATTTTATGTTTGGGTAATGGAGGTGAGAATTTATTGTGTGGCAGATATAATTGTTCTACTAAATCAAACTAAATCACAATATAAAAAAAGGAAATATGCTTAAATATTTAGTATTTGAGACAGTTGTGGAAAGAATAATAAATATGTGAATAGTTTTTTTTAATTAAACAAGATATTAAACAACATTAACAACCACACAAGGTATGTGACATGCCACAGACGTTGAGAAATCACATACTGTGACCCCCAAAAATAATAAATTAAAAATTATTATAAAAAAGTTGGGTACTGATATAAATAGACATAATTTTATTGCAATTAAAAAATATAGTTAAATGAATAATTCTTTAAAAAATTTTACTGTAAAATGCATGTGACGGAAATGTTACACTTTTTGAAGAATGACCCATATATGCTTAATTTTCTCTGAAGTCTTAAACTCTCACTCACAGCTCGTACTATTTTAACACATAAAATATTAAATTATAAGTATATAATTTAGAAATATTTTGAAAAATAAACAAAATAAACATTTTTTAAAAAGAGTGCACTAAAAAAAAAAGTTTAAAATATTAATTTCCTGAGGAGATATTTAAAAAATAAGAATGCATCCCACTCCCATAGGTTTAACACTATTTCTACCGGTGTCAAATGACACCTCTTTAAGATTTTTATTTTGTACCGCCTTTAACCTTTAACTGATGTTATCGGTCTCACAGACCGATGCTTTTTTTCAATTTTTATAGTTTAACTTGTAACTTTCAGTTTAACTACAAACATCGCTGAAATTTTGTTCCGTTTGGAACTTTAGTACTATAACCAGTGACTTTAGAATAGGTGAATTTTAATTATAACAGTACAAAAAGTTTAGTACAAAAACACCACCCTATGTGCTAATTGCGCCTTTTATTCATCTTTGAATGGAGCGGTCTCAAAGACAGCTTCCCAGTAGTTATGTGACAATTTTTGTCACATCAGTTAAAGGTTAACTTTAAAATGAAAAGTCTCAGGTACTCTAAACATCGACTATATTTATTCACGGTACAAAAGCAGTACACGAATACAACAGAAGTACATAACGGTAAATACACGCACCGTTTAGAATTATAATTAAATCACATCAGGATGCCAGGGTCCGTAGCAGTTTTTCTGGCAAGGGTTTTTCCAGAGTCCTCTTTCTAGAGAGACCTCGTCTCTCTCCGGATGCTCAAATGCATTACCTCTCTAGGCCTCTCAGGATCGTTTATATATGTCCAGCCAATTTCGAGTGCTTTCTGAGAGGTTTGAAGAGGGGTTCAAGTACCTAAGAATTATCACCACTTGAATATTACGAACTGTCCAACACTTAAGATGGCTTCAAAAGTTACGAGTTCTACAATGTCAGAAAGAATATTAAATAGGGAATATATCGCATTTTGAAAAGAAATTATGATTTTACATCTGGGTGGGTTCTTTCTTAAATAAAAAAAAGCGGCACTTTTGAGGAGCCATTATAACTTCTTTATAATTTCCAGTTAGTCATAATTGAATTAAAGAACAATGCACAAAATCTTACAATTTTACTCGTAGTTTTTTAGTGTAATAAGCATAAAAAAACCTCTTCAATGCATTAAAAATTATTTGTAATTGTTTCAATCTAAAAATTTCAAATGAAAAACCATAAATCGAAGTCATTCAAAAGGTATCATTTGACACTGGTAGAAATAGTGTTAACGTTAGGGATGTGAATTTGAGATCTAATTGACGAACTCCTTTAAAGGCAGTTTTGAAACGTTACCTGTAAAACAAAAATAATCTTTTCGAGCTTTTAATTCAGATCACGTAGTTTTCTTGTTGCTTTCTTTCATATCCCAGTCGCATACATATTTATTAAAAAATAGTTTTTTCACCAAAGTCAGCATATGTAATGCTTATTTAAAGAAATGTTTACCCCTTCTAAAGTTATTCGTGCATGTGTGTTTATTTTCAAAACAACTCAAGCAAAACATTTTTTACACAATTGATTACGCAATTGATGTTAATTCACGTCCTTTCAAGGTTGGCAAGAGTAACTGTAATTTGAGCAATATTTAGTTTTTTCAAAAAGAAAATAAAGAAATATGATAGTTTGAAACCTTTAAAATTCGATTGATTAACCTTTAACTGATGTTACCAGTCTCACAGACCGGTGCTTTTTTCAATTTTCATAGTTTAACTTGAAAATTTCAGTTTATCTACAAACACTACTGAAATTTTTTTCATTTGGAACTTTAATACTATCACCAGAGACTTAGGTGAATTTTAATTATAACACTCTTGTACAAAAAGTTTAGTACAAAAACAGCATCCTATGAGTTGATCGCGGCTTTTATTCATCTTTCGATGGAGCGGTCTCACAGACCGCTTCACACTAGTTGTGTGACATTTTCTGTAACATCAGTTAAAGATTAAATAAATAATTAATTTTAAAAGTACTGATTATACACTGTTAAAAATATTTTTGTAAAACAACAGAAAATTTCTGGCAGCAAAAAGTTGCCAGAAAATATCTATTTTAAGAAAATATCTGTTAACGAAAGAATGCGTTATCAGACTACAGAAATACGTAGTCATACAGGCACTTCGTGTTGACAATTGACGCTTTTCCCAACAGTCAAAATCTGTAGGTCGATTCCTGTTGGCGAGGGGGGAGGGAGGTTCTATTTAACAGAAGAATCGCGTATTATAGGTTAGGTACACGGGAAATTTCTATTTACCGATCGAATTGTTTATATTAATAATAATAAATATTTATAGGAATTTCTCCTCCAAACTTTTACAAAATTAATTTAAATAGCCTTTTCGCAATAAAATATTTAAACAGTTGAATTTATATAGATTTGTGAATTAAGTACATTAAAGACTGGAATAAGTGAAAGAAGATATCTTAAACTCCCCCCTCCCCAGAATAAAAAAAAATATATATAAGATATAAGGTAACTCCCCCCTCCCCCCTAAAAATATTTATTAATAAAATAAATACATGTATTGAATGTGATTTGTAATTAAAAGAACTCTAATATTTATTCATGCAATATTTCTGAAAATTGATAAGGTTAAATCAGTGATGTTGGTTAATTATGTAAATAATATCCTGCCAATTTTTATAATTTTTTCGAATAGAAAGATTTGTATATATAAATGTGTAAAAGTTGACAGCTATGAGCAAAGATGAGAAATGAAAAAGAAGTGCCCTTAAAATCTATATAAACATCACCATAAAAAAATACGGAAAAAAATATTTCATTTCAGCTTAAGTGATAAAATGAGTTTTCATCCTTCTTAACAATTTACAATGTTTTTCCGTATATAGTAAATGATAATCAACTAAATAAGAAAAAATATTACAATATAATTTAAATTAAAATGTTAAACAAAATTGAACTTGCTGATTCTATAAAATGAATGGGTAATGCTTAAATAGTAATTATTTTCAAAATAATTCACACAGTTGTAGCTCAAAATTTATTTCATTAAATGGAGTGAATAAAATTTACAAATTTTAACTTAACCACCACATTTATTCTAAGATTGTACTTGATACTAAGATGTTAAACGAAAATATCAGTTATCTATAACTATAATAATTAATGCACAGCTACTCCGTGTTTATTATTAAAACTATCACTCCAAAACTAATCACGTATGTCAATTGATGACAAAATTAATTTAAAATCTCAATCAAAATCTCTAGAACTAATACATATGAAGTAAAATTAAACTCTTAGTCATAAAAAAGTTAAATATAAGTAATCACTCTACAGCTATGTAAAAATTCAAGATTTATAAACTAATCATAAACTTAAGATTATTAATTTAAATTAAAATAAACAACAGATCAAAAAAAATATCTCCAGTTATTAATAAAATTAGATCAACTAAGTTACTAATGTACTTAAATAATAAAGTATAAAATAATACTAATAATTTAAGTAAATCATACATTATATGAAAATAATAATAATAATAAACAGTATTGCTTAATTAAGACTTTTAGCAAATAGGAAATATTTTTCATACATATTGTTATGTATCGGAAAAACATTGTTACATATTTAAAAAGGGATGAAAACATACCTTGCTATGTTTGTTTTCTAGTATTCGATCAGTAAATCCTAATTTTTGAAGAAAACTACTCCCTTTTTAGCGGTTCTGATGTGAAAGGTTTGTGTCGCCGGTTCCAATGGTGAAATTGATTCTTAATTTTCTGTTAAAAATTCTTTATATATTATTCTTTTTCAATTAGATGAACGTATTTTATTGAACGTCTTGCGATTTTAAAAGCAGTACACAAGAGACAAGAAAGACACAACAAAGATTCAAATTCAAGTTAGAAGAGAATTAGTTAGCGTGGGGTGTAGGATAACGAATGCTTATTGGTCATTCTAAATGACCTTCTAGACGTCATAGGGGGTGATCTCCCTTTCAAAGCGTTTTTCCTGTCATCCAACAGCTTATATTGTCGCAGTGAAAACTGATGGCAAAAAAAAAAACAGAATTTTTTGTTGTTTCACATGAAAATAAGCGATATGAGGATGGAATGACATAAGAAGTCTGTTACGTAATTTTTTCTGTCGGAATTCGAAGATTTTTTTCTGTTGTTTTAAGATTTTTTTTTACAGTGTAGCCTGGTGGAATTTGAAAGAACTAAGATTTCTTTTTCTCTTCTAGAGCAATTTAAGGCTGTTTAAAATAAATGAATAATATTTTAACTAACTCAACTTAACTTGATATTAATTTTATGTTCAACTTAAAATTAAAATATTAGCAGATTTCATGTTATCCCGACCGCGGTGGCAGCCATCCCTAATCGGGATATCGTTCATTTCACTTTATAGTTGGTTGAGCGATGTTCTGATCATACTATTAAACCACAAGCAATCTGCCAGGTCATTCATACTTATTTCAGAAGTTAAAAAAAAATTATATATATATATATATATCAGTGGCGTGGCGTGAAAATTTTCGGTGGTCATCGCAATTATTTAAGTTTGTGGTGAAAAATTATTAACTCTAAAATTCAATGGTTGAATGTTCAAAAAAGAAACTTTAAATCTTACCTTCACTTATACATGAACTCCAAATGTTCTGCTAAAACTGGATCGTAGAGTTTTAAAAGCTTATTAAGAGTTTTAAAATATTGCTTGGTCATCGCCGCATCCAGCGATGACCGGACGCCACGCCACTGATATATATACATATATTAGATTTTACAAACTTCAGGAAATAAGATATAAATGTTCTCACTAACTCTCTCTCGATCCATTTTAACTTATGAATTTCAGACAAATTTGCTGATATAATTTTCACGTGTCGAATACCTTCCGAAATTCACTTTCCGTTAATTCGGTTTCCCTAGTCTAGAGCCTAGATCTAAGGCAGTTTTATTTCTGACGAGCGAACAGAGTGATGAAGGGCATTTGGTCTGACATTTATCCTAACTATCATAAATCTAGCTTTTAGGAAATGCGATAAATTAGCTCTCCGTCTGATTATGATTTACATTAAAATAACCATTTTTAAAATTTTATGCCAGCAAAATGTACAGACATGGAAAAAAAAAAGTAAACACCAACCTTACTAACTCTGAAACAAATTATTGTAGAAGAAAGTTACCGATACCGAAGAATTTGGGAAAAAGTCTACCTTTAAATGATGTATATAAAATTTGCTCAGAGGGGCATCTACATATCGAAACAAACCCAAACTTTGTTTTTTTTTTCAATAGCAATACCCAAGTTTGGCACTATAAATAAATTCTATACCCTTCAATAAAATCAAATTTTCATGAAATTCGTACGGTTAGTTTCAAAGAAATTGATTATTTTAAAATGAGCCTATTTAAGGGGCTATATCCAAATTGAAGTTCGGTACTCTATTGTTGAAATGCTTCAGAATGACTATGTCACTTCTATTAATGTATTATTTCTTGCCAATAGGTCCATTTCACACGTTTAATATGTTTCGACTGTTGCCGGCCCAAATATTTAAGTAAAATGTGTAATATCTTTTTTTTTTTTTTTTTCAAAATGTGCTTTTCTGCACATCCCAGTCGGCCCTTTAAACCATGATTTTGACGTTTTTAGGGTTCTATACTTAAAAAGTAAAAACGGAACCATTATAAGATCACTTCTGTGTCTGTCTGCCACAGCCATATGTTACTCGTAAACTATGGAACGTAGAAAGTTCAAATTGGCCGAAGTAATAAAAACTATTGAGTCACATGTTTATAGATTGTTAACCATTCACAAATATATTTTTGGGAAATGTGGAGGGGCTAATTGAGTTACTTGGGAAAAAAATCTTTTCTTTGGATATCGTGTAGGGTACCTTGCGAAAGTTTTCGTAACGCCGAACTCAAAAATTTATTTCTTTTAATATTAGGTGTTACATTTTCAGAGATACCGTCGAAAATGTAATGCAAAAATGTGTCACCCTCCCCCTCTATTTACGAATCTACTGAAGCTAAAATTATGAAAAAATTAGGGGTAGTAGAAGTTAATTTAAACCTTGTAGGATAACTGTAGAGATTACCTTTAGGTTACATAGTTTTTGAAAAAATCGCATTTTTCTGTTACACACAAATTTCGATTTGCGGGTGTTCAGCAAAGGAGTCGAGGATCGCTGGAGGTATCTACCGTCGTAGAAGTATAAAAGAATTGGTGATAATGATTTTCGAAAAAAGGTCGTTAATTAGCCGATATATTAACCCTTAAGGGTGTTCTCAAATCGAAAAGGACAACTTTCTGACATAACTTTTAATTTATTTTTATTCGAAAATGCATGAAACTGGCTGGTGTTGTTGTTCAAAAACTATGTAATTGAGCTGTTTTTTTTTTTTCATTTTTTTCGCAAACGCACTAGATCTTTCAGAAAATAATGTCAAAGTGGGCGTTTTGAACCGAATTTCCGCGCGAAGTGAGAAAGAGCACTCAAGAGCGGGCGAAAAACGGGTTTGTCACGTGGTCGAATTCGCTTATAACTCAATAGGTAATTGATTGATCAAAAAATGGAAAAAACAGTTCCATTCCAAATCGCTTTCATGGCCAGACTTTCCAATTTTATATCTTTCCGTTAAAAAATGAATTTGTAAATATGTCAAAACGTTTTTCGCTTGTTGAGCAGAGCAGTTAAGATCAGCCTTAAAGACACGGACGGTTTGGACATACATAAAGACATGGTCGGCGTATTCTATGCGCCATCATAGCAACTTTTAATGATATATTTGTGTAATGCGATGCCCAATAGTAGTATTAAAAAAAGTCAAACTGTTAAAAACAGACTAATTTAATTTGAATTAATCATGGGATTCTAAATTATTTTGCACTGAGTGGCTCTCTCAATACGCCACCCGTGTCTTTGATTAAAAATCTATCTGGAAAAACGCGGCACGGACCAAAGGCGGCACACAGTGGGACGTTTTGACGATCTAGGTGGACAAAATTATTTCGTTGAAGTTTAATTATTTTTTGCTGATTTTTTGAATGTATCCCTTATAAAATAGCTCAAATAGTGATAAATAATTGGTTTATTTAACAATAATGTTTCTAAATAGAAATATAATGAATTACAAAGAATGCGTGCTTATTTTACTCTTAAGTAAAAAACAATTTAATTCACGCATGTAAGTTAATATTCATTTCTTATTTTATTTTTGTCTACTCAGGTTTGCTCTAGAAATTTGTGTAGTCATCCTGAAAAATAAAATTTTTAAATAAAATCATATTTTAAAAAAACTTAATGTTTTGTGTTACCCTGTAAAACATATAAATTCAACCTAAATTAATTTGAAAAAATGCTGTTGTGTGAATAAATAACCTGATTCAATTTTAAATAAAATTTCCACATATAGATGGTAATGTATCCAAATTTTTTATGTGTCTTTGTAAAAGAAATATAACTGCTACGCACTTTGCTTTCAATTTAAAAATGCTATTGTGTTATAAAATGGATTCAATTTTAAATAACATTTCCACATATAGATGGCAATGTATCCAAATTTTTCATGTGTCCCTGTAAAAGAAATATAATTGCTACGCACTTTGCTTTCAATTTAAAAATGCTATTGTGTATCTCAATAAACTATAGTAATTTTGTTGAAATTTAATTAATTTGATATTTTTGTAAAATTTCTGCCTTTTAGCAATAATTTTTCAGCGATCTTTTGTGTGACTTTGTAAAAAATGAATAATTTACACGTTCGTCAAATTATAGTTTAATAGAATTGTGAAAAAACTATTGTATTCAAAGTTTTAGCTCAATTAGATAACTGAAAGTGGTTTAAAATTGTCTTGCAAGATTTGAACTAGTTTTTATGTGGTCCTGTAAAAAAAAAAAAAAGCGTAACTGTTACGTTCCATAAATTATAATAATATTGCATTGTCATCAGAACTACATATCTTGAGCAAAGTTTCTGCTCAATCAGATTATTGAAATTGGTTTAAAATTAACTTGCAAGTTTTAATCAAAATTTTTGTGAATCCCTGTAGAAACAGTATCCTAAACAAACTTCTACGTTCTTTAAATCAACAATATTATATTGTCATTCAAATTACACATGTATTCATTGTTTCGGCCCAATAGGATAATTAAAAGTGATTTAAATTTTGACTTGCAAGGTTTGAACTAAATATACATACATGCACTGAAAGTTAATATGATGCTTGTTTATTAATAAAAACTTACTGATCTGCAGCTATCTGTAGGAGTTTGTTTAATTTTTCAATACTTTAGGAATGGCACTTTGATTTTTAAAAAAAATTCTTATTACTGAATAATGCTGAATAATTTGTTAAAAGTCAAGATAAATTTGTAAACAACATCAAGGATCATCCAGAATTTCAACCTTTGAAAAAAGCGGTAAAGCGGGTTTAATATCGCTTATTTTAAAACAAAAAAATCCCTGCCGGTTCGGGCCTACAGGCGGAGGTAGATTTCGAAGTTAAGTACCAAATTCACCAACAAAACTTAAATCAAGATTAGAGATAAACCCAGTTCCTTCACTAAGAATGAGCTCTAGGGAGCTAAACATTTTGTGAAAATTCTAATATACACGAATACATACACGCATGTATATGGAATAGGTTTAAAAAATAGCTAGAGCAAATTCAGAGAACCTCAAAGTGTTAAAATAAGTTAATATTTCCATAGTCGGGTTTTTATCAAGCTTTAATACGTCACTTCAAACTCGTATGACGTTACACATTCACCTGCTGAGGTCCATTTATTTCCAATATGGCGCAATACTTTTTTTTTTTTAATTCTTCAAACTATTTATTTCATTTTGAGTTTTCAAGCGGAAATCTTGCTATAGAAAACTTATGACGTAATATTCAATTTGTTTTCAATTCGTCAAACTATTTATTTAATTTAATTTTCACGTGAAAATCTTGCAATAGGAAAGCAATTGTTGTGATGAGAATTTTATTGTTTTTTTTTTAATTGTTGGCAACTGCTATAACGAAAATTATTTATTTTTTCCTGTCATTGTTGTGTAAGAGCTGGTTTTATCAGAATCATGTTAAGACGGTATTCAAAATTTTTAACCCTCCCCATTTCCATTCCCTTAGACCGATTTTGCCCATTTTCAATCCCCACCGAGATATTAGCCATCTGAAAGTTGTTGGCGAGTTCGAAGACGATCCATGCATAATTGCGACTTTTATCGTGCGGACAAAATTTAGTACATACATACATACATATATATATATATATATATATAAACTTTTTAGGTGGGGGTGGTTTTGGGTTCCTGGGGTCCTATACTGAAAAGTTATGAAGGAATTTTTCAAAAGTCGCCCCATGGTAACGACTGCAATAGGTAGTATTTCTTACGAAATCTACCTAAAATCGGTTAAATCTGATTTCGACAAAGCTGTGACATTAGATTAGCAAACTCGTGCTTTTAAATAAAGCAGTATAGTCACGACGTGCTTTCAAACTTAGTTAGTGCAACTTTTGAAACTCCCTCAAACCAACTGCGCAAATATCTACTTTACGGTCACAATTAATAGACACCTCTGATTTTTTACGCCAATACTAGTACGGATCTCGAAAATACAGACATTCAGCTACCAGTACACGCGGTTTCGTCAAATTCCGAGATAATCGGAAAAATGGATTTTGTCCACCTAGATCATCAAAACGTCCCACTGTGCGGCCGTACGAGGTCTGTCGAACTGAAAAACTTTTTTTTAATAGAGAGATTATGCTTTTCTGCACATCATAGATCACCCCTTAAACCAGTATTTTGAAGTTTTTTAAGCATAACTTGAAAACTACTTGGAAGGAAAATTTGAAATTTTGGATTTGCATAAAGAAGGACATAGCAAATATAAATCTCTCTATTCTAAAAAAAAAAAAAGTAACTAACGCTGTCACCGCCGCCGCCGGTTTTGAATTTCTCGTGACCGGAGGTCTTTCTTCGTTAATATTAAGAAAAATATTGCATACAAAAATATGAAAATCGGTGGTATTATAGAGAAAGGTTTGATAAACACGCTGATGCAGACAGTTTTCAAATCAAAGAATTATTTTAAGAGATATTTAATGCTAAAGTTGGACAAAATCGTTCCATTAAAATAGTTTTATAGGAGAAAAAACTATACATGGGAATTTAATCATTTTTAGATAATTTTATACATTAGAAATTCCCGGTGTGTAGACTGCATTTATTTTTTTAATTTGACTTTCATTTTTGGAGGTTTTATTTCTATTTTAAATTCAAATTTTCAGCATTTCGAGAGATATTTTTTACATATTTTAGAAAATGGTATTAATTTAAACTGTTGCCAACTGTATGAACAGCGCAAACAATAACGTTTGCTTCAAATAAAAAAATTATTTACACGTGACTGTTATAAACAGGAAAAAAAACCTACAACTGAAAGTTAAATAATTACGTATAAAAAGCAGGAACTTATTGAAAATTACGTCATAAAAACTATATTTACACTTGAATTTTAAAAGAGAAAGGATATTGTAAAATAATAAATTCATTAACATGCGTTTGAAGTCTGTAATAGGAGAAATTACATCACTTATACGTCACATTACACTTATTACGTATAATGAACAAAAAATAACATTGCAAAACTTTTAAATTTAAAAATTGCGCGAGACATTTATTTGATATTTTGAGATGATCTTTCCAACTATTTTTATTAGGACAGCACAAATAATATTTCATTTGTAACAAAAATATTATCACGTGAATATTGAAAAGAGAAAGAAAAGTTTGGTGAAAATTACGTCAGATTAAAAACGATACATTTAAAATGTCTTGTTTAAAATAACTTTCTTTTCGCTTTGTTAAAAAATACCGGGAGACAAGGACTCTGTTTACTTAATTCATTTTATATTAGCTTATTTTGAAATGCTTAACTGATTTTATTTAATCAAAGACGAAAACAGCCATTGTATCTTTTAACAGCAGCTGATTTGTTCTTAAAATTTCCCAATCAAAGAGAAATGATAAAAATGATTCATATTTTTTCGAATATTAATTTCATAATTCAAATTCATATCATAAATTTTTTTTAATTTAAAAATTCAATGTAATTATGTTTGGGTTTTTTAGTACTATAACCACATAAAAACATTTTCACATTAGGATTATAATTTCAAGAGATATTAATAAAAATATGGAAATGTAAATTAACATTACAAGCTCTAAATTTTTAATGCTTATATTTCAAAACTTATTATCCAAATGACATGAAATTTCGTTATAGTTTGAACCAAAGATTTAAAAAATATCTTGTCAAAATTAGGTGTTGCCATTGAAAAATCAAAGTTTGGGCTGGTTTTAATTTGTATATGGTCCCTTAAACAAATTTTATATACATAAATTAAAAGTACACTTAATTCCCAATCGTTTGGTACTACTAACTTTTTTCTACGATTATTTGTTGCAGAGTTAATAGGGGTTGTTTACTTTTTTTTTTTTTTTTTTCAACGATTGTACATTTCTTTGTTATGCTTATACTGTCCGCTATCATAAAGCTATGAGAATTTCTAGAACCAAAAATAGCTGGCTGAAAGTTAATGTAATACATAATTTCATGTAATATTACTGTCCAAATTCTTGTTTTCAGTATATTTATTATATAATAATATCATGTCCGGATTGTATGCAGTGGATATGTATATTTGCATAATTTGGCTAAATTAAACTCAGAGACTAACAAAAAAATAACCTGTTTTTCATTAATAAAAAGTTCAAAATACGCAGGTTTCCTATTTCACTCTTAAATTAAAAAACAGGATATTTAACTGCGATGCTGAGCTTTGCAAGAAAGTTATATAGAAACGACAATCTGCCAAATGAAACAGAAATTAATTCTACATCCTGATTCACAGATTTGTCGAGGATTTAAAGTCTACAATTTTCCTCCAAACCAGAGACGGCGAACCTATGCCACGCGTACCATAAGTGGCACGCTGAAGATTATTTTTGGCACAGCATAGATTCAGATTCTACATCAAAATATATTAGATTCTCACAAAATGCATTAATTAATGTAAATGTTGTCTCTGTTTATCTGTATCTGATTAGTTCGTTTGGTGTTCATTGTAGTACAGATTGAAGAAACTGAAATATAACTTTATATATCCCAATTTAGCTCAATATTGGCTCACAGAATTTCAAGAATAAGAGAAAATCAGGAGATTATCGCAAAAGAAAGATTAAAAAGCACTACAGTAAAACCTCGATTATCCGAAGTAATTGGGATCGACCATCTTTCGGAAAATCGAAATTTTCGGATAATTGAGAATGCTTCCATTTTAAAATTAAGGAGAAATGTATGCGCTATTTCTTATTATGGTAACAAGTGCTCAATAAAAATAAAGCAATAGGAAAATAGAAACAAGAATAAATTACCTGAATTTTAATTTTGAAATTAAGTGCCTTATACATATATCATAAGGGTTTGAAAAAATGCTTTGTTTGTCGCAGTTTCGATTGCCTTTGCTTTGAAGCTCTATCACGGAGTTTTTTAATATTATTAGTTCACCAGTATCAGTCTTTCTCTTGCTCCAGCCATGCCAAATCTTTAGCAAAACATTCAAAAGCTTCAGAATTGCTAATTTATTAATTTTCTTCGTTCCACTACGCAGCTTACGGGAGCTCGAGTTAAATTCAAAGGAACTCTAAGAAAGGAGATCGAAAATATTTATATGCACTCATCGTTCGGAAAGGACCACTTGCACACAAGGAATATGGTAGTTTAAAAAAAAAAAAAAAAAAAAAAAAAAAAAAAAAAAAAAAAAAGCTTTCAAAATGGATTTTGCACACAAGTAATGTGACAGTAACAAAAAAAAAAAGAAAAGTTTCAAAAATGGATTTCGGTTAAAAGAGTTTCGGATAAAAGAGGCTCTACTGTATAAGCAAAAATGCCGATGATAAAATTATAACAACTTGGAATTCAATTCTAGACACTAAAAGCTGCAAATTCTGGCTCTTGCTATTTTGACCTTTTTTTTCTGCGATACATTCTTTTTAGAAGTAGGGGAGACCGGGAAATGGCACCATTCGGGGTTATGCCGCCACCCCACCTCGTTTAAAAACTAACGGCAGTTTGAGATAGTGAATGCGCCTGCACTATAGCGGCCAACAACAGTGCCTAGAGTGAGAATGATTTTGTTGTTCATCGTTCGTTTGTTATAGTGAAAAATTTAGTTTTCATCTAGTTGCTTCTTATTTTGGAGCTTCAAATGAGTAGACGTAAACACATTTTATTGTAACATTAGATACTTAAGATAATATTACCCGTAATCTTGATGCATTCGCCGACATTTTGATGCAATGTATTGAACAAATTTGATTGTTCTTTCGGCTTTGCTGGGGGATTTCCGCTATATTGCCCTCTCGGGGTAATGCCGCCACCATGGCAAAGGGTGACTTTTTCCAATTTGAGTTAAATTGTAAGCTTAGCACATTACTAAATCTAGGTTAAGGAACATTGTAATTATTCATTATTCTGCTAAATTGTCGCTTTCTAAATATTTTCAGTAGGCTCAGGCGCGGATCCACGGGAGGGGGGGGGCGATCGGGGCGATCGCCACCCCCCCCCCCCCCCAAAAAAAATATAAATCCACCGACTGTCGCGAATTTCGACAAATGGTCGCCGAAAAAAATCAATTTCGTCAATCGTTCGCAGATCAAAGGATCGCAAAAGAAACGCGAATTTCGTCAAAGGATCGCGCAAAAAACGCTAATTTCGCGAAAGAATCGCGCAAAAACACTAATTTCGCGAAAGAATCGCGCAAAAACGCTAATTTCGTCAGCAGATCTTTGAAAAAATGCGAATTTCTCATAGACGCCAACATTGTAAAGACTGTATCAGGAGTAAACCAGTTAAATTTCAGGAGTTTTGGACACTCTTCAGGAGTAAAATGTTTATGTTTCAGGAGTCATTTCAGGAGTTGCACATAGTTTTTTACGAGCTATATTTTTTACAAATATTTTCAGACCTCTTGCAGCTTTTGCATTTATCAACACAAACATAATTTAAATAAAGGTTACTTAATTTACTTTTACTTTTAATGTATTAATAATTTTTTATAATAAATTTATAAAAATGCAATTTTTTTAAAATCTCTACAGAGCAAAAAATCCGCGCTTGATATAACTGTGTGAAATTACATGACTATTTTCTACCCGACAAAAAAAAATCCCGCGACCAATTAACGAAATTCGAGATTTTCCGCCGACATTGACTGACGAAAATCGCGAATTTTTCGCCGCGACTGACAAACGAAAATCGCGATGTTTGCCGCGACTTGCAGACGAAAATCGCGATGTTTGCCGCGACTTGCAGACGAAAATCGCGATGTTTTGCCGCGACTTGCATACGGAAATCGCGATGTTTTGCCGCGACTTGCATAAGAAAATCGCGATGTTTTGCTGCGACTTGCAGACGAAAATCGCAATGTTTTCCGCGACTTGCACACAAATATCGCGATGTTTTGCCGCAACTTGCAGACGAAAATCGCGATGTTTTGCCGCGACTGACGGACGAAAATCGTGATGTTTTGCCGAGAACTCACTGACGGAAATCGCGATTTTTTGCCGCGACTGATTGACCAAAACAGCAATTTTTTTGCCGCGACTCATTGACGAAAACAGCAATTTTTTGACATGAATGACTAACGGAATTCGAGCATTTTTTTGCAGCGCAGCGAGTGATTGATAAAATTCGAGATTTTTATCATTGGCCGATTACCGGATTTAAGGATATTTTTTCCTCAACTGATTAAGGCAATTCGCGATATTTTGCCGCGGCTGACAGCCGAAAATAGCTTTTTGCAGAGTGAAAAAAATTGCGATTTTTATCAACGACTTATTGATGAATTTTACTATTATTTGCAGCGACTGACTGACAAAAATTGCAGCTTTTTTCAACGATCGGTTGGCGAAATTTGCGATTTTCTGCCGCGAGCGATTGTAGAAATTCGCGGTTTTATCGATTAATAGACAATTTTCGCGATATACTTCAACGACCGATTGACAAAATTCGTGATTTTTTTGCCGCGATCGATCGAAGAAATTCGCGATAATTTTGCCTCAAATTTCCGTATTTTCCACCTTATTACCGTACTTCCGTATTTTATCCTACATTTCCGGAGAAACTCCGGAATTTCCGGAGATATTGGCATCTATGCGAATTTCTTCAAAGAAGCGCGAAAAAAATACGCAAATTTCGCCAAAAAATCGCTGAAAAAACGCGAATTTCGTCAAAAGGCCGCGGAAAAAACGCACAATTAGCAACGGGAGGAGATTCCCCTAGGCGCGCATCCACGGGGTGGGATTCGATCGGGGCAAAGAAGAGAAGAACAAATTTACCAATTGGTTTTTAAGAAATCAACACACCATACGCATTTTAGCTTTTAACTGACTAGGATTATTGCATAATCCTTTTTTTTTTATTCATCAAATACCCCTTGAAATTTACCAATGTGGGTGGCAATAACAGTACATTTTTTGCACATTAGTGGTTTTCTTCAGAAAACATTAAGATGCTTGAATTTTTCAAAGGACCTTTCTTTTTCTTGTTTCTTTCTTTCTTTGGAAGTTGCTATGAATCCCATTCTTTTCTCAAACAATAAAGCACTCCTCAAAAATATCGTTATACAGAAATAAGAATTGCAGCTTCTTTGAAAGAACGAAAAAGATCCAACACTTTAAAGGGATCCACATAACGTTGTCAATTTCTGTTGTAGAGATTCAACAAAAGGTACATGAAGTGGCATCATTCCCCACCTCAAGCCATTAGTGTAACAAATTATGGAGCCATATATATGCCTTTTGACAGGACATAATCCTATTTTGTTCACTACTTGCCGAAACGTCAGTGAGGTTTACCATTGACACCAGAAAAGTGTTTGGTTTTCGTTTGCTTGTCTGTCTGTTCCGCAAAAAATGCCGTTAAAAGTGTTGGATTTATATCTTGGGGGGGGGCGACCGCCCCGATCGATCACCCCCCCCCCCCCCCGTGGACGCGCGCCCAGGGGAATCTCCTCCTGGTGCTAATTGTGCATTTTTCCGCGGCCTTTTGAAGAATTTCGCGTATTTTTTCGCGATTCTTTGACGAAATTCGCATTTTTTCTGAGATCTGTTAATTAAATTCACATTTTTTTCTGAGATCTGTTGACGAAATTCGCATTTTTTGTGCGATTATTTCGCGAAATTAGTGGTTTTTGCGCGATTCTTTCGCGAAATCAGCGTTTTTTCCGCAATTGTTTGGCAAAATTAGCGTTTTTTCTGCGATCCTTTGGCGAAATTCGCGTTTTTTCTGCAATCCTTTGATGAAATTCGCGTTTATTTCTGCGATCCTTTGAGGAAATTCTCGTTTTTTTCTGCGATCCTTTGACGAAATTCTCGTTTTTTTTCGTGATCCTTTGCCGAAATTCACGTTTTTGCCGCACTTCTTTGACGAAATTCACGTTTTTGCGCGATCTTTTGACGAAATTCGCGTTTTTTGACCTGCGAACGATTAACGAAATTGTTTTCTTTTTTTCGGCGACCATTTGTCGAAATTCGCGATAATCGGTGGATTTACGTTTTTTGATCCAAGGGGGGGGCGATCGGGGTGATCTCCCCCTTCCTTGCATCCGCGCCTGTGAAGAGGTATACACACCACTTAGATGACACATTTTGACTTTCAAGGATGTTAAGGGCCCTTCAAATTTCTGAAGGGGATCCTTTTTCAGAGATTATACTCTTTCAGAAGTCTGATAATAAAAAATGGATGTGATGGTTATGTTTTTCAGCTTTCGATAATTGGTTCTTATGTATTTTTACCGACTTCGAAAAAAGGAGGAGGTTATCAATTCGACGCGTATGTATGTTTTTTTTTTATGTATGTTCACCGATTGCTCCGGAACTTTTTGTCCGATTTATGTGATTTTGGTTTTAATTGAAAGAGGATACTCTCGAATTGGTACCACTTCCGTTTCATCGAAATTGGTTGAGTAGTGTTTTAGTAATTCAACAAAAACTAATAAAATAAAGGATTTTTCGCAAATTATCTTTCATTGTTGTAACCGGTTTTTCATTCATAAGCATAAAGCTATGTATTCATATGCGTTATCGCCAAGTTGTCGCCAGACTTGGCGCCATTTGGTGAAATATCGCCAAATTTGGCGACCAAAATAAGTTGTCATAAATGAAGCCAACTTGGCTGTAACTGACTAATTTGGCGATATTCCCATTCAAATTCACTAATGGATCTTCTCCAATATGTTTCTTCACAATTTCTAATCGGCAGTCATATTTACAATTCTCAATTGCCAACCATTATTTAAAATGCTAAATAATACAGAAGCAAACTAAATTAATACATGAAAACATCTGAATTGTATCAAGAAATGAGAACATGTAAATTTTAATCAGATTGCACGATAAAAGCAAAAAGTGCGCTTTTTACTTTGCAGTAGTTTTTGAAGTCGGTTTTATTTTTGGTAAAAAAGTTTATTTATTATTTAGTGCTGAATTCAAAAATTACCTTCATTTTTTACCATACCATCACGTCAGGATTTTTCACATATCGCAAATTTTTAAATTTTTTAAAAAGTCGAAATATTGCGAAAATCTGCTACTATAAAATAGACGAAACTTTGTTTCATAATAATTTATTCATTTTTTTGCTTATACTAGGGATTTTTACAGTTAAACAAGTAAAATATTGTGTATTTAAAATCCTTATAATTTTATTCCATGCGTGGAAGTTTCTTTGATTCGCTCATGCTCTGCTTCGTGCTTTTCTTTTAATCTTCTCTATGGTGTTCATCTCGGTATCCTCTTTTATTTTGGCAGTTGATAAGGCTCGGAAAGTTGTCGCAGATGTATTTAACCCTTCACTGCACGAATTTTTCTATTTTTACGAAATATTTTATTTGAAATCTATATATCGGTCTAATAATAGGAAAAAATAGTAAAAAAAAATAAATTTCAAAATTTCAGCTAAAATTTGATATTTTATGGTGTCTGCCATACGTACACATTTAGGGTTTTAAAATATTGTATTGCTATATTTTGCAACTAAATGAGCGTAAATTAATTAATTTTATCTGCTTAACACTCTGCAACAATTATTATATTAATATTTTTAAGTATTCAGTAAAAATAATGAAAGTAAATCTTACATTAATAACTTGATTGAATTTTTTTTGTTTCCGAAGAACAAATTCTAATTTTTTGTATAATGCAGCCGTTTGACATGGACAAAATAAGTGTTATTACATGCTTTGGATTGTTCTTGATCAGTTACAGTGATCAAGATCATATTATCCAAATTCATAGGCACATAATGAAAATTATAAGGTTTTTAGGTATGTGCCAGATATGGCACGTCGTGCAGTGAAGGGTTAAAACATTTACCTTCTTTTGTTAAGGCTTTGCAAATTGCTTTGAGAGATTTTCGCTATTTTTTACTTTTTAACTTTGAAATTTACAATTTGCAAAAATCGTGACATGGTGGTTAAAAGTGAAGGGCATTTTCGGATTCAGTGCTAAAAAATACATCAAAATCAATTGTCAAACGTTAAAAAACAGAATCACCGCAGGCTTGTGTTATTAACGTTGTTCAGTATAACTAAAAGAACAAAAAATAAGATAAATAATTACCATAGTACAAGTGTAAAAAGAAAAAGAAAAAAAACAAGACATTTAATAAATAAATTCTGTTGTAACGTTTTTAATTTTACGACCTAATAAGTAACAATAAACGATATTTTGAGGAGAAAGCGGGATTATATATTAAGAGTGTTGGATAACCGAGTGTTTCGGTTAATCGGATGTCGAATAATCGAGAGTCTGTAACATTTTCAAATCGCATTAATTATATCATATTCATTTAATAATTAACTGCGAGGAAGGATTTGAGCAACAGAAATTATGACTACGTTAATTATAGGTCCCTCGGTATCGCCCCCCCCCAAAACGATTCTCTGGATCCGCCCCTGAATAGGCTATGTGTTTCATAGTACCCATTTTATGTATTTACTAGGTCATTAAAGAGTGGCGTCATTACCCGATACAGTGGCGGAATTACCCCAATATCCCGGGTAATCCCGCCACTGTACAGAGGTTGAAAGATTTTTTTTTTTATGTGTGCTTACTTTACAGTTATCATTACGGTTAAATTTAAAGAGATACTAAAGATCATGATTCAGCTTTAGAATTTTTACTATTAAAAATTAAACATTTTTTTGAGGTGAAAAAATTTAAATTCCCTTAAGGTGTCGCCATTCCCCCGGTCTCCCCTAAATAGTATAAAAAGTTCAAGTAAAAACACCTCGTCAAATGAGTCCAATTGAACTTGCATTCTCTTAAAAATAACTAAGTACGAAGCTGATATAAATTATTTGATATCTAAGATGAGATAATAGAAATAATAGAAATAAGACAATAGAAATAATAAAGTATATAAATTTCTAAAGTATAAACATCAAATATTACCCATATTTTTTTAATGCTAAAAACAAAATTTTAAGTAGGGGAGACCGGGGGAATGCCGCCAACCCGGGTTATGCCGCCACCCCACCTAGTTTAAAAACTAAGGGCAGTTTGAGATAGTGAATGCGCCTGCACTATAACGGCCAACAATATAAACAGTGCCTAAAGTGAGAGTGACTTTGCTGTACGTCGTCCTTTGTTCTAGTGAAAAATGTAGTTTTCATCTACTTGCTTATTATTTTGGAGCTTCAAATGAGTAGAGATAAGCACCTTTTATTTTAACATTAGGTATTTAAGATAATATGACCCGTAATCTACATGCATTCGCCGACATTTTGATGCAATGTGTTGAACAAGTTCGGTTCTTCTTTCGGCTTTGCTTGGGGATTTCCGCCATATTGTCCTCTAGGGGTAATGCCGCCGCCATGCAAATCGGGTGATAAATGGCCTCATTTTAATGTAGTGGAGCCGATTCAGCAGAGTGACTTTTGCAACATGAAGTAAATTGTAAGCTTAAACATTATTCTGCTCAATTACATTGCTTTCTAACTATTTTCAGTAGGTTGTGTGTTTCCTAGTATCCATTTGATGCATGTACTAGGTAATTAAAGAGTGGCGGCATTACCCCAGTGTCCTGGGTAATCCCGCCACTGTGCAGAGGTTTAAAAAATATTTTTTTATGTATGCTTACTTTACAGTTATGATTACGGTTAAATTTATACAGATACTAAAGATAATGATTCAGCTTTAGAATTTTTACTATTAAAAAATAAACTTTTTTTCGAGGTGAAAAAATTTAAATTCCCTTAAGGTGTCGCCATTCCCCCGGTCTCCCCTAATTTTGATTCATTATTGTTTGATCCCTTAATTTTTTTATTGTTGGCAAGTGATGATCACGTAAAATATATATTTATAAAAATTTGGCACGTGGATGTGAAGAGGTTCACCGTCCCTGCTCTAAACCGATTTAAAAGAAAAAAAAAAAAATGTGTAAAATGAGATGACAAGGAATGAATATTGCTTCTGAAGATCTTTGGCAACATATCCGAAAGATGACAGTCACTTCTTATTTAGACATGCTAATTTCTTTTTAACACTCCGTAAAAAAGTGTTTATGAATTCGCTTTGTCTAACCGTCTAGTCATTTTGCCTGTTTTCTAACTCGCGTAAATATACTTGGATTGTTATGTAATTAATATATGTTATTGAGGATTACTATGGAATGTTCGATATCGAAAATGGAGTATGTAGCATTTATAGCTTGTTTACAGGAGCACTCAAAAGAATTGCGTTTTGTTATGGTCTATGGAGAAAAATCGTTTGCAACGTGTTTTAATGATGTTACTTTATTTCAAACAGTGGCGCCAACATTTGAAAAATATTGGGTAGGCTCAACACCGTTTTAGGGTAAAATGACAGTGCCAATTGCCCTTATTTGAAAGTTTGGGAAAAGATGATATTTCAAGTTATGATAAATTAGATCTTTTTAGAGTAGAATATAAAGTTGCGATTTTGTTTAATTATATTCTCATGGAGTCTCATTTTATGTGACTCTGCCTAATATTTATTATTGCGCTATGAATTTGACTACAAATTAAAGTGCAAAGGATTAAAAAATATTAAAATGGGCATTTAATGCAAATGCACTGAAATGCTTGTCTTACTAGTACTATTTACTTAAATCATACCGAATGATTCAAAATAGATACAATTTCTTGAACCGCTGATAAGACGGAATCCCATCTCCCGGTCCCAGGCCCTTGCAGACCCATACGTCTACGCACGGAACGACCCCCGTTCCAAACACCGCGGCGCGTCCCGAAGGTCGCCGCCAGGAGTGGCCCGTCAGGGCCGATCCACACGCAAACTCCGGTCAAGCCGGTGCACTGCCCAACGCACGTCACACCGGTTATTCCCAAGAGGACGAATGGTCGTATGCGACAGATCCCACCACTTAGCTAGAGGAGCCAAATTGTTATTTCTCTTGGTTCCCGACCCGGGACGCCCCGACAGCCCGCAGGAACCGAACACCTATGAAGGAGTCGGGCCCACGAACCAATTCGAGGTTACCGAGCCGGAGTTGATGTACGGAGGCCCCTCAAGATCAAATACCATTATCCGGATTGAACCGCTGATAATATAAAGATACTTCCAATTACAAAGAAAAAAAAAGTATACAAATCAAGTACATCTTTCAGATGTGGCATTTATTAAAAAAGATGTTGCATGCACATTAAAATACAAAATTCAATTTTTATACGGCCTCTTTCTCGTATAATGTACATTTACTAAAATTTGTACATTTACTAATGTACATTTACTAATAATGTACATTTACTAAATAATTTCTTTTTCAGCGATTGAAAAATAAATAAGCACGAAACTAGAATAATGAAAATTGGGTGGGCTGGAAGAGCAAATTATTGGGTGGGCACGGGCCTATATAAGTTGGCGCCACTGATTTCAAACTATTGTATTGAAATACAAGTACTGAAATTGATATAATCACTGAGCAGTACTACAAGAGGTTTACTGAGGTTTACAAGAGGTGTGCATAGTATTTATCGTTCATCTACAGGGACACACAAAAGAAATGGGTTACAATATTGTCTATGAGTGATTAATTGTGGAAGAGTGCTTTCAAATTTAACTAATTTTTTTACATATACATATTACTTGTTGTGCATAAATTCTGCAGATTACATACAGGGTTGCACACAATAATTCATTTCCATTTACTGGCGGAAACTACTGGAGGAGATTTTTCAACTGTGTTATGCATCTCCTAATTGAACTAAATTTTTGCATTACTAATGTAATAATATACAAATCTCCAGATCATATACAGGGCTTCACAAAAGAATTTGAATACTTTTCCGACTGTAGATGGTAATTGCTGAAATTGAGTTTTCAGATGTGTTATGCGTTTTTCAAATTGTTTACTTAAATGTCACTTTTCACGCATTAAATGGTAAAATTTTGTTTGCGCATTTTTAATGTGTTGGAAAGTGTTTCATAATATATGTTCGGCGCGTGATTTTTATTTACTTTGAGAAAGAAAATAATCCGGAAAAGACTCCGTTTTAAAAAACCAAAAGAACTTTTCTCCCTACAATTTGACTTTAATTAAATGGCTGGTCTGGAATATGTCTGAAAGATGTTCGTGCATTATCTGCCTTTCATCAGTAGTGTAATACGGAGTAAATCAGAATTGTGCTATTTGAAAAATACAGTCGAACCTCGTTATGCCGACACTCTAAGGACCAGAACAAAGTGTCGTCATAAGCGGGGTGTCGCGGTAACCGGAGTTGGAGAAATTTTTTAATAAAAAGGTGTATTTTTAAGTAATTTAAGACCATTTGAAATTCATAACTAGTCTTGCAGTTTCAAGCAACAAAACATTATTATTAAACAAAATAAACACAAAAACAAAATTGAAAAGAATAAAAATCATATTTATGGTGCCTTGTTTTTTTATTGTTACATGGAATATTAATGAATTAAGGTTTGCTTATCCCTAGATGTGCGTCCTGCAATTCTTCTTTCAATATTATACAGCGAATTGTAATCAATATTCGTTGTTTCAGAAATGGATGTTAGATAATTTCTGATCGTTTCAATGCAATGCAATTCTTCGGTTTTAGTCGGATGAAAAATGCTTTGTAACCAAAAGAAAGCGCCACCTGACCAGAATAAAAAGACCGCAAGTAGACTGATACGTCTATCTGGAGCTTAAGTGGGCCAATCATAGAGTTTGGGTTCATTTATTCAGATACAGAATTGAGGTAAAATTTCTTATTTGTCTCAATGAGTACTGTTGACACTTTTGTGAAAAGTTTGATTAAGATATTTCTTACCGCTTAATTTCCGTGTTTATAAGATGGATTATGAAAAATGGACAATTTTTCTAAACCGTCGGGATATCCGGAGTTGAACATTATACAACGACGTAAAATCTGGAGTTTATTTACATTAAAATTATATACGAAAAATCGGGACATAGAAACACTGACGTGGTAAGCGGAGTGACGTGAAAACCGGGTGTCGGGATAACGAAGTCCGACTGTATTTTGAAAATCCTACAAAATTTATTTAATTTGTTAAGAAACATAATAAATAATACACTGACGGGAAAAAAAAAATCAACACCAAGAAAGACTTGTGTCAGATAAACGAAATTTGGTAGGCGTGTTTATACATCTGAAAGATGACATCGATTGAAATTTCGCGCTTCGCGCATAAGTGTGGCACTAGTAGCGCCACTCAGAACTTGCAGATCAGGTTTACTTTAAATACGTGCTGTAAAGTTCGTGGGCGTTATTTAGCTGCGAAATGTGCCGTATTGTGTTGATGTTAGCCAAGAATGCCTTTAACAAGACGAAGAAGCCACTGTTAACAGCTCACCGAGTTGGATAGAGGTCGTATATTCGGGCTACGAGAAGGTGGATTTTCTTTCCGCGATATTTCAGAAAGACTTGAGTGGAATGTATCCACTGTGCATGATTGTTGGAAGCAGTGGTCAAGGGATGGTACTGCCTATAGGAGACCGGATTCCAGGCGGCCACGTGGCACTCCTGAGAGGGAAGATCGCCGTATTCGGCGTAAGACTGTGGCGCATCGTACTGCGTCTGCGGCAGAAATATGAACTGCAGTTGGTACCACAGTGACACAACGAATTGTTAGAAATCGGCTACTTCAAGGACAGCTCCGAGCCAGGCGACTTGTAGCGTGCATTCTACTGATTACAAGCCATTGCCGTTTGCGACGCCAGTGGTGTCAAGCCAGAGCTCATTGGAGGACGGAGTGGAGATCTGTTGTGTTTTCTGATGAAAAGAAACACAAAAGATCTCCACTCCGCCCACCAATGAGCTGTGGCTTAACAGGAATGGCTTCGCAAACGGCAATGGCTTGGAGTCAGTGGAATGCACGCTACATGGGGCCTAGCTTGGAGCTTTCCTTGAAGTAAGCGATTTCTAACAGTTCGTTGTGTCACTGTGGTACCAACTGCAGCTCTAATTTCTGCCGCAGACGCAGTACGATGTGCCATAGTCGTACGCCGAATACGGCGATCTTCCCTCTCAGGAATGCCACGTGTCTGCCTGGAATCCGGTCTCCTTCAGGCAGTACCATCCCTTGACCACTGCTTCTAACAATCATGCACAGTGGATACTTTCCAGCCAAGTCTTTCTAAAATATCGCGGAAAGAAAATCCACCTTCTCGTAGCCCGAATATGCGACCTCGATCCAACTCGGTGAGCTGTTGACAGTGGCTTCTTCGTCTTGTTAAAGGCACTCTTGGCTAACATCAACTCAATACGTCACATTTCGAAGCTAAATAACGCCCACAAACTTTACAGCACGCATTTAAAGAAAACCTGATCTGCAAGTTCTGAGTGGCGCCACTAGCGCCACACTTATGCGCGAAGCGCGAAATTTCAATCGATCTCATCTTTCAGATGTATAAACACGCTTACCAAATTTCGTTTATCTAACATAAGTCTTTCTTGGTGTTGGGATTTTTTTTTTTCCGCCAGTGTATTTTACCGATGATAAAGAGGTGTGCGTCTTATCGTACATGCGAAAATAACATCTTATGGGGAAAAAAGGTATTTAAGGGATCTCAGGTACTCTTAAAGCTTTAAAAATTTCGAAATTTTAATTTTTTTAGATGTTACTAGGGGGCTTGGCCCCCTACGAGCTACGCTCGCCAATCCCCGTTCAGACACCGCAGTCTCTAAAAGCACGCTAATTTGATCGGCTTTAAACAGATTTTCAAAGATTGAATTATAATTTAAAAAACAGTGGTGATCTCCCTATAAACGGCTTTCTATTCATTTCTCTTCGATTGGGGAATTTTAAGGAAAAATCAGCTGCTGTTAAAAGATACAATGGCTGTTTTCGTCTTTGATTAAATAAAATCAGTTAAACATTTCAAAATAAGCTAATATAATAAACAAATCTGCATCAAAGTGCAAATATATTTCACAAATATCAATGCCTTCTTTTGTCGAAAACGACACAGAAGGTTAACGAATCTTAACTAAACCATTTAAGCAATTTCTTTATTTTCTGCTTCACAGATTTTTCTCTTTCAAATCATATTTTTTGTCGATGACACTTCATTTTCAGCTTGTAATCTTTTTTTATTTTTATTAAATTACTAAATAACCGCTCGAAAGAAAGCAGTCTAAACGCGTTCAATAAAATTAATATTAATCTTATTAATATAATCTCAAAATATCAAAAAAATGTCTCGCGCAATTTTTAAATTTAAACTGTTTTGCAATATTACTTTTTGTTCATTTTACGTAATAAGTGAAATGTGACGTAATTTCTCCTATTTAAGACTTCTAACGCATTTTAATGAATTTATTATTTTACAATATCCTTTCTCTTTTAAAATTCACGTGTAAGTATAGTTTTTATGAAGTATTTTCAATAAGTTCCTGCTTTTCATACGTAATTATTTAATCCTAATTTGAAAGTTTTTTTTTCTGTTAATAATAGTCACGTGTAAAATAAATTTTTAATTTGAAGCAAACATTATTATTTGCGCTGTTTATACAATTGGCAACAGTTTAAATTAATACCAATTTCTAAAATAAGTGAAAAATATGTCTCGAAATGCTGAAAATTTGAATTTAAAATACAAATAAAACCTCAAAAAATGAGTCAAATTAAAAAAGTGAATGCAGTCTGCACACCGGGAAATTCTAATGTATAAAATGATCTAAAAATGAATTAATTCCCATATATAGTTTTTGCTCCTATAAAACTTTTTTAATGGAACGATTTTGTCCAACTTTAGCATTAAATATCTCTTAAAATAATTATTCGATTTGAAAAATGTCTGCACCAGCGTGTTTATCAAACATTTCTCTATAACACCGCCGATTTTCATATTTTTGCATGTAGTATTTTTCTTAATATTAACGGAGAAAGACCTCCGGTCACAAAAAATTCAAAACCGGCGGCGGTGACAGCGTAAGTTACTTTTTTTAGAATAGAGAGAAACTCCTATCTGTTCTCAACATTTTGATATAACTTTTTTTTTTTAAATTCCCATTAGAACAGATGTTATGCTTTTAGAATTATGCCCGTCCAATAGCTGAAGCGATGTTTCCGAAACTTTGAAGTCATTTTTCTCCAAATGATGTTTTGGGGCATAAAGCGTAGGATATCTCAAAAACTTCTGAATATTTTTCAAAGAAATTTTCAAAATATATGTTTCATGTTCGTCTGTATAAACTGAACCTAAAATTTCATTTTTATTGTTCAAAAAAGAATTTTTTATGTGATTATACGGTTGAAATTTAAAATTTTTGTATTTTATAAATGCAACTTTGAATTACAAATATAAAAATGCTTTAAATACAAATTTATTTAGGTTCAGGGTAATTATTAAAATCTGAAGTAAGATTATGCACAAAAAGTTTCATTCTAATTGCCAAATTTATTTTGTAATCGTGCGCGTAAGCGGTTATTCCAATTTTCAGCTCGCAAATGTCTCACAGTTTGGAGCCCCCTATAAATACTAATTTTGCATCTTTCAATTTTTTTAATAAATGAAATGAAAGAGCATATATATATCTTTCCTCCCAACAAAAATTGCGTTTTAAAATCATACCCATTTTAAGATATTAAATGTTGAAAATGGTCTTTTTTTTTCTTTTTTTTCCTATTTTAAGAGTCCTGAGACACCTTAATTTGGAAAAACACAGTTTGATGCATTTACTAAAATACTTTTCATGAAAGAAAACATATGCATTATTATTGTTATGAGCCATTATTGCATCTTTCTTCCCCGTATATTATCTCTCTATTCTAAAAAAAAGTAACTACCGCTGTCACCGCCGCCGCCGGTTTGAATTTTTTGTGACCGGAGGTCTTTCTTCGTTAATATTAAGAAAAATAATGCATACAAAAATATGAAAATCGGTGGTTTTATACAGAAATGTTTGATAAACACGCTGATGCAGACAGTTTTCAAATCGAAGAATTATTTTAAGAGATATTTAATGCTAAAGTTGGACAAAATCGTTCCACTAAAAAAGTTTTATAGGAGCAAAAACTATTCATGGGAATTTAATCATTTTTAGATCATTTTATACGTTTGAAGTTCCCGGTGTGCAGGCTGTATTTCTTCTTTTAATTTGACTCATTTTTTGAGGTTTTATTTCTATTTTAAATTAAAATTTTCAGCATTTCGAGAGATATTTTTTACATTATTTTAGAAAACTAGGGGGCTCTGCCCCCTACGAGCTACGCTCGTCAACCCCCGTTCAGACACCGCAGACTCTAAAAGTACGCTAATTTGATCGGTTTTAAAAAGATTTCGGAAGATTGAATTATAATTTAAATAAAAAAGAAAAGTGCCCAGCTAAACTGATGGCATTGAGCTCACAGGCTATTCAGACTAATTGTATATTATACACTTATTTTAAAGAATAATGCCCCTCAAAAAAATAAGTGAAAGGGAATTAGCCCCCCGTTTCCCCCTTTATACTTAACCAGTGAACCTCCAAATCTAATCAGGGAAGCCCCTTATCATAATAAATCGGTATACTAATTTTGGAGCAAATCGAATAATGCTGCAAAAAAGAACATTTATCTAAATTAAGGGGGTGGATTAGCCCCCTTTATCTTTAACCAATGAATCGCAAAAACGAATCAGGCATGCTCCTTAACATAATAAACCGGTATACCAAATTTGGAGGAAAGAGAATAATTCTGCATGAAAAACCCGTTTATATAAATTAAGGGGGGTGGCCTAGCCCCCCTTCCCCCTTTATCTTTAACCAATAAACGACCAAAACTAATCAAGGAAGTTCCTTAACATAATAAACCGGTGTACCAACTTCGGAGCAAATCGAATCATTCTGCATGAAAAACCCATTTATCTGAATAAAAAGGGGTGGACTAGCCCCCTTTCCCCCCCTTTATTCTTAACTAATGAACCCCCAAATCTAATCAGGGAAGTTCCTTAACATAATAAACCGGTATACCAAATTCGGAGCAAATCGAATCATTCTGCATGAAAAACACAATTATCTGAATTAAGGGGGTGGACTAACCCCCTTTCCCCCCTTTATCCTTAACCAATGAACCCCCAAAACTAATCAGGGAAGTTCCTTAACATAATAAACCGGTATACCAAATTCGGAGCAAATCGAATCATTCTGCAGGAAAAACCCATTTCTCTGAATTAAAAGGGGTGAACTAACCCCGTCTCCCCCCCTTTATTCTTAACCAATGAACTCCCAAAACTAATCAGGGAAGTTCCTTAACATAATAAACCGGTATACCAAATTCGGAGCAAATCGAATGATTCTGCGTGAAAACCCCATTTATCTGAATTAAGGGGATGGAATAACCCCCTTTCCCCCCTTTATCCTTAACCAATGAACCCCCAAAATTAATCAGGGAAGTTCCTTAACATAATAAACCGGTATACCAATTTCGGAGCAAATCGAATCATTCTGCATGAAAAACCCATTTATCAAAATTAAGAGTGGCGGGCTAACCTCCCTTTTCCCCCCTTTATCCTTTATCAATGAACCCCCAAAACTAATCAGGGAAGTTCCTTAACATAATAAACCGGTATACCAAATTCGGAGCAAATCGAACCATTCTGCATGAAAAACCCATTTATCTGAATTAAAAGGGGTGATCTAATCCCCCTTTTCCCCCTTTATCCCTGACCAATGAACTCCCAAAACTAATCAGGGAAGTTCCTTAACGTAATAAACCGGTATACCAAATTCGGAGCAAATCGAATGATTCTGCATGAAAAACCCATTTATCAGAATTAAGGGGGGTGGGCTAACCCCGTTTTTCACCCTTTATCCTTATCCAATAAAATCCCAAAACTAATCAGGGAAGTTCCTTAACATAATAAACCGGTATACCAAATTCGGAGCAAATCGAATGATTCTGCATGAAATACCCATTTATCTGAATTAATTGGGTGGACTAACCCCCCTTTTCCCCCTTTATACTTAACAAGTGAACCTAAAAATCTAATCAGGGAAGCTCCTCATCATAATAAACCGGTATACCAAATTTGGAGAAAATCGAATTATCTTGAAAAAAAAAAAAACATTTATCTAAATTAAGGGGGTGGACTAGCCCCCCTTTATCCTTAACCAATGAATAGCCAAAACGAATCAGGGAAGTTCCTTAACATAATAAACCCGTATACCAAATTCGGAGCAAATCGAATCATTCTGCATGAAAAACACATTTATCTCAATTAAGGCGGGGTGGACTAACCCGTTCCCCCCCCCTTTAACCTTAACCAATAACCCCCAAAACTAATCAGGGAAGTTCCTTAACATAATAAACCGGTATACCAAATTCGGAGCAAATCGAATCATTCTGCAGGAAAAACCCATTTATCTGAATTAAGGGGGGGGGGGGGGGGGGTAGGCTAACCCCGTTTTTCCACCTTTTTCCTTAACCAATGAACTCGCAAAATTAATCAGGTAAGTTCCTTAAAATAATAAACCGGTATACCAAATTCGGAGCAAATCGAATGATTCTGCATGAAAAAACCATTTATCTGAATTAAGGGGGTGGACTAATTCCCCTTTTCCCTCTTTATCCTTAACCAATGAACCCCCAAAACTAATCAGGGAGGTTCCTTAACATAATAAACTGGTATACCAAATTCGGAGCAAATTGAATGATTCTGCATGAAAAACCCATTTATCTGAATTAAGGGGGTGGACTAACCCCCCTTTTCCCCCTTTATCCTTAACCAATGAACCCCCAAAACTAATCAGGGATGTTCCTTAACATAATAAACCGGTATACCAAATTCGGAGCAAATCGAAAGATTCTGCATGAAAAACCCATTTTTCTGAATTAAGGGGGGGTGGACTAACCCCGATTTTTCCCCTTTATCCTTAACCAATGAACCCCCAAAACTAATCAGGGATGTTCCTTAACATAATAAACCGGTATACCAAATTCGGAGCAAATCGAATGATTCTGCATGAAAAACCTATTTTTCTGAATTAAGGGGGGGGGGCTAACCCCCCTTTTTCCCCTTTATCCTTAACCAATGAACCCCCAAAACTAATCAGGGATGTTCCTTAACATAATAAACCGGTATACCAAATTCGGAGCAAATCGAATCATTCTGCATGAAAAACACAATTATCTGAATTAAGGGGGTGGACTAACCCCCTTTATCCTTAACCAATGAACCCCCAAAACTAATCAGGGAAGTTCCTTAACATAATAAACCGGTATACCAAATTCGGAGCAAATCGAATCATTCTGCAGGAAAAACCCATTTCTCTGAATTAAAAGGGGTGAACTAACCCCGTCTCCCCCCCTTTATTCTTAACCAATGAACTCCCAAAACTAATCAGGGAAGTTCCTTAACATAATAAACCGGTATACCAAATTCGGAGCAAATCGAATGATTCTGCGTGAAAACCCCATTTATCTGAATTAAGGGGATGGAATAACCCCCTTTCCCCCCTTTATCCTTAACCAATGAACCCCCAAAATTAATCAGGGAAGTTCCTTAACATAATAAACCGGTATACCAATTTCGGAGCAAATCGAATCATTCTGCATGAAAAACCCATTTATCAAAATTAAGAGTGGCGGGCTAACCTCCCTTTTCCCCCCTTTATCCTTTATCAATGAACCCCCAAAACTAATCAGGGAAGTTCCTTAACATAATAAACCGGTATACCAAATTCGGAGCAAATCGAACCATTCTGCATGAAAAACCCATTTATCTGAATTAAAAGGGGTGATCTAATCCCCCTTTTCCCCCTTTATCCCTGACCAATGAACTCCCAAAACTAATCAGGGAAGTTCCTTAACGTAATAAACCGGTATACCAAATTCGGAGCAAATCGAATGATTCTGCATGAAAAACCCATTTATCAGAATTAAGGGGGGTGGACTAACCCCGTTTTTCACCCTTTATCCTTATCCAATGAACTCCCAAAACTAATCAGGGAAGTTCCTTAACATAATAAACCGGTATACCAAATTCGGAGCAAATCGAATGATTCTGCATGAAATACCCATTTATCTGAATTAATTGGGTGGACTAACCCCCCTTTTCCCCCTTTATACTTAACCAGTGAATCTAAAAATCTAATCAGGGAAGCTCCTCATCATAATAAACCGGTATACCAAATTTGGAGAAAATCGAATTATCTTGAAAAAAAAAAAACATTTATCTAAATTAAGGGGGTGGACTAGCCCCCTTTATCCTTAACCAATGAATAGCCAAAACGAATCAGGGAAGTTCCTTAACATAATAAACCCGTATACCAAATTCGGAGCAAATCGAATCATTCTGCATGAAAAACACATTTATCTCAATTAAGGCGGGGTGGACTAACCCGTTCCCCCCCCCTTTAACCTTAACCAATAACCCCCAAAACTAATCAGGGAAGTTCCTTAACATAATAAACCGGTATACCAAATTCGGAGCAAATCGAATCATTCTGCATGAAAAACACATTTATCTGAATTAAGGGGGGTGAACTAACCCCGTTCCCCCCCCCTTTATCCTTAACCAATGAACTCCCAAAACTAATCAGGGAAGTTCCTTAACATAATAAACCGGTATACCAAATTCGGAGCAAATCGAATCATTCTGCAGGAAAAACCCATTTATCTGAATTAAGGGGGGGGGGGGTAGGCTAACCCCGTTTTTCCACCTTTTTCCTTAACCAATGAACTCGCAAAATTAATCAGGTAAGTTCCTTAAAATAATAAACCGGTATACCAAATTCGGAGCAAATCGAATGATTCTGCATGAAAAAACCATTTATCTGAATTAAGGGGGTGGACTAATTCCCCTTTTCCCTCTTTATCCTTAACCAATGAACCCCCAAAACTAATCAGGGAGGTTCCTTAACATAATAAACTGGTATACCAAATTCGGAGCAAATTGAATGATTCTGCATGAAAAACCCATTTATCTGAATTAAGGGGGTGGACTAACCCCCCTTTTCCCCCTTTATCCTTAACCAATGAACCCCCAAAACTAATCAGGGATGTTCCTTAACATAATAAACCGGTATACCAAATTCGGAGCAAATCGAATGATTCTGCATGAAAAACCCATTTTTCTGAATTAAGGGGGGGTGGACTAACCCCGTTTTTTGCCCTTTATCCTTAACCAATGAACCCCCAAAACTAATCAGGGATGTTCCTTAACATAATAAACCGGTATACCAAATTCGGAGCAAATCGAATGATTCTGCATGAAAAACCTATTTTTCTGAATTAAGGGGGGGGGGCTAACCCCCCTTTTTCCCCTTTATCTTTAACCAATGAATCGCAAAAACGAATCAGGCATGCTCCTTAACATAATAAACCGGTATACCAAATTTGGAGGAAAGAGAATAATTCTGCATGAAAAACCCGTTTATATAAATTAAGGGGGGTGGCCTAGCCCCCCCTTCCCCCTTTATCTTTAACCAATAAACGACCAAAACTAATCAAGGAAGTTCCTTAACATAATAAACCGGTGTACCAACTTCGGAGCAAATCGAATCATTCTGCATGAAAAACCCATTTATCTGAATAAAAAGGGGTGGACTAGCCCCCTTTCCCCCCCTTTATTCTTAACTAATGAACCCCCAAATCTAATCAGGGAAGTTCCTTAACATAATAAACCGGTATACCAAATTCGGAGCAAATCGAATCATTCTGCATGAAAAACACAATTATCTGAATTAAGGGGGTGGACTAACCCCCTTTCCCCCCTTTATCCTTAACCAATGAACCCCCAAAACTAATCAGGGAAGTTCCTTAACATAATAAACCGGTATACCAAATTCGGAGCAAATCGAATCATTCTGCAGGAAAAACCCATTTCTCTGAATTAAAAGGGGTGAACTAACCCCGTCTCCCCCCCTTTATTCTTAACCAATGAACTCCCAAAACTAATCAGGGAAGTTCCTTAACATAATAAACCGGAATACCAAATTCGGAGCAAATCGAATGATTCTGCGTGAAAACCCCATTTATCTGAATTAAGGGGATGGAATAACCCCCTTTCCCCCCTTTATCCTTAACCAATGAACCCCCAAAATTAATCAGGGAAGTTCCTTAACATAATAAACCGGTATACCAATTTCGGAGCAAATCGAATCATTCTGCATGAAAAACCCATTTATCAAAATTAAGAGTGGCGGGCTAACCTCCCTTTTCCCCCCTTTATCCTTTATCAATGAACCCCCAAAACTAATCAGGGAAGTTCCTTAACATAATAAACCGGTATACCAAATTCGGAGCAAATCGAACCATTCTGCATGAAAAACCCATTTATCTGAATTAAAAGGGGTGATCTAATCCCCCTTTTCCCCCTTTATCCCTGACCAATGAACTCCCAAAACTAATCAGGGAAGTTCCTTAACGTAATAAACCGGTATACCAAATTCGGAGCAAATCGAATGATTCTGCATGAAAAACCCATTTATCAGAATTAAGGGGGGTGGGCTAACCCCGTTTTTCACCCTTTATCCTTATCCAATGAACTCCCAAAACTAATCAGGGAAGTTCCTTAACATAATAAACCGGTATACCAAATTCGGAGCAAATCGAATGATTCTGCATGAAATACCCATTTATCTGAATTAATTGGGTGGACTAACACCCCTTTTCCCCCTTTATACTTAACAAGTGAACCTAAAAATCTAATCAGGGAAGCTCCTCATCATAATAAACCGGTATACCAAATTTGGAGAAAATCGAATTATCTTGAAAAAAAAAAAAAACATTTATCTAAATTAAGGGGGTGGACTAGCCCCCCTTTATCCTTAACCAATGAATAGCCAAAACGAATCAGGGAAGTTCCTTAACATAATAAACCCGTATACCAAATTCGGAGCAAATCGAATCATTCTGCATGAAAAACACATTTATCTCAATTAAGGCGGGGTGGACTAACCCGTTCCCCCCCCCCTTTAACCTTAACCAATAACCCCCAAAACTAATCAGGGAAGTTCCTTAACATAATAAACCGGTATACCAAATTCGGAGCAAATCGAATCATTCTGCATGAAAAACACATTTATCTGAATTAAGGGGGGTGAACTAACCCCGTCCCCCCCCCCTTTATCCTTAACCAATGAACTCCCAAAACTAATCAGGGAAGTTCCTTAACATAATAAACCGGTATACCAAATTCGGAGCAAATCGAATCATTCTGCAGGAAAAACCCATTTATCTGAATTAAGGGGGGGGGGGGGGGTAGGCTAACCCCGTTTTTCCACCTTTTTCCTTAACCAATGAACTCGCAAAATTAATCAGGTAAGTTCCTTAAAATAATAAACCGGTATACCAAATTCGGAGCAAATCGAATGATTCTGCATGAAAAAACCATTTATCTGAATTAAGGGGGTGGACTAATTCCCCTTTTCCCTCTTTATCCTTAACCAATGAACCCCCAAAACTAATCAGGGAGGTTCCTTAACATAATAAACTGGTATACCAAATTCGGAGCAAATTGAATGATTCTGCATGAAAAACCCATTTATCTGAATTAAGGGGGTGGACTAACCCCCCTTTTCCCCCTTTATCCTTAACCAATGAACCCCCAAAACTAATCAGGGATGTTCCTTAACATAATAAACCGGTATACCAAATTCGGAGCAAATCGAAAGATTCTGCATGAAAAACCCATTTTTCTGAATTAAGGGGGGGTGGACTAACCCCGTTTTTTCCCCTTTATCCTTAACCAATGAACCCACAAAACTAATCAGGGATGTTCCTTAACATAATAAACCGGTATACCAAATTCGGAGCAAATCGAATGATTCTGCATGAAAAACCTATTTTTCTGAATTAAGGGGGGGGGGCTAACCCCCCTTTTTCCCCTTTATCCTTAACCAATGAACCCCCAAAACTAATCAGGGATGTTCCTTAACATAATAAACCGGTATACCAAATTCGGAGCAAATCGAATCATTCTGCATGAAAAACACAATTATCTGAATTAAGGGGGTGGACTAACCCCCTTTATCCTTAACCAATGAACCCCCAAAACTAATCAGGGAAGTTCCTTAACATAATAAACCGGTATACCAAATTCGGAGCAAATCGAATCATTCTGCAGGAAAAACCCATTTCTCTGAATTAAAAGGGGTGAACTAACCCCGTCTCCCCCCCTTTATTCTTAACCAATGAACTCCCAAAACTAATCAGGGAAGTTCCTTAACATAATAAACCGGTATACCAAATTCGGAACAAATCGAATGATTCTGCGTGAAAACCCCATTTATCTGAATTAAGGGGATGGAATAACCCCCTTTCCCCCCTTTATCCTTAACCAATGAACCCCCAAAATTAATCAGGGAAGTTCCTTAACATAATAAACCGGTATACCAATTTCGGAGCAAATCGAATCATTCTGCATGAAAAACCCATTTATCAAAATTAAGAGTGGCGGGCTAACCTCCCTTTTCCCCCCTTTATCCTTTATCAATGAACCCCCAAAACTAATCAGGGAAGTTCCTTAACATAATAAACCGGTATACCAAATTCGGAGCAAATCGAACCATTCTGCATGAAAAACCCATTTATCTGAATTAAAAGGGGTGATCTAATCCCCCTTTTCCCCCTTTATCCCTGACCAATGAACTCCCAAAACTAATCAGGGAAGTTCCTTAACGTAATAAACCGGTATACCAAATTCGGAGCAAATCGAATGATTCTGCATGAAAAACCCATTTATCAGAATTAAGGGGGGTGGACTAACCCCGTTTTTCACCCTTTATCCTTATCCAATGAACTCCCAAAACTAATCAGGGAAGTTCCTTAACATAATAAACCGGTATACCAAATTCGGAGCAAATCGAATGATTCTGCATGAAATACCCATTTATCTGAATTAATTGGGTGGACTAACCCCCCTTTTCCCCCTTTATACTTAACCAGTGAACCTAAAAATCTAATCAGGGAAGCTCCTCATCATAATAAACCGGTATACCAAATTTGGAGAAAATCGAATTATCTTGAAAAAAAAAAAACATTTATCTAAATTAAGGGGGTGGACTAGCCCCCTTTATCCTTAACCAATGAATAGCCAAAACGAATCAGGGAAGTTCCTTAACATAATAAACCCGTATACCAAATTCCGAGCAAATCGAATCATTCTGCATGAAAAACACATTTATCTCAATTAAGGCGGGGTGGACTAACCCGTTCCCCCCCCCCCCTTTAACCTTAACCAATAATCCCCAAAATTAATCAGGGAAGTTCCTTAACATAATAAACCGGTATACCAAATTCGGAGCAAATCGAATCATTCTGCATGAAAAACACATTTATCTGAATTAAGGGGGGTGAACTAACCCCGTTCCCCCCCCCCTTTATCCTTAACCAATGAACTCCCAAAACTAATCAGGGAAGTTCCTTAACATAATAAACCGGTATACCAAATTCGGAGCAAATCGAATCATTCTGCAGGAAAAACCCATTTATCTGAATTAAGGGGGGGGGGGGGGTAGGCTAACCCCGTTTTTCCACCTTTTTCCTTAACCAATGAACTCACAAAATTAATCAGGTAAGTTCCTTAAAATAATAAACCGGTATACCAAATTCGGAGCAAATCGAATGATTCTGCATGAAAAAACCATTTATCTGAATTAAGGGGGTGGACTAATTCCCCTTTTCCCTCTTTATCCTTAACCAATGAACCCCCAAAACTAATCAGGGAGGTTCCTTAACATAATAAACTGGTATACCAAATTCGGAGCAAATTGAATGATTCTGCATGAAAAACCCATTTATCTGAATTAAGGGGGTGGACTAACCCCCCTTTTCCCCCTTTATCCTTAACCAATGAACCCCCAAAACTAATCAGGGATGTTCCTTAACATAATAAACCGGTATACCAAATTCGGAGCAAATCGAATGATTCTGCATGAAAAACCCATTTTTCTGAATTAAGGGGGGGTGGACTAACCCCGTTTTTTCCCCTTTATCCTTAACCAATGAACCCCCAAAACTAATCAGGGATGTTCCTTAACATAATAAACCGGTATACCAAATTCGGAGCAAATCGAATGATTCTGCATGAAAAACCTATTTTTCTGAATTAAGGGGGGGGGGCTAACCCCCCTTTTTCCCCTTTATCCTTAACCAATGAACCCCCAAAACTAATCAGGGATGTTCCTTAACATAATAAACCGGTATACCAAATTCGGAGCAAATCGAATGATTCTGCTTGAAAAACCCATTTTTCTGAATAAAGGGGGGGGGGTTGGACTAACCCCGTTTTCCCCCCTTTATCCTTAACCAATTAACTCCCAAAACTAATCAGGGAAGCGCCTTATCACAATGAACCTAGGAAAAAATTTTGAAGCAAATCGGATGTTTCTATCAAGAGTTATCGCGTTACGTACATACATACATACATACGTACGTACGTACGTACATACATACATACATACATACATACAGAAAGGGCGGGCACATTAGCTCTCAGGCTTTGATAGCCTGTGAGCTAAAAACAGTGGCGATCTACCTATAGACGGATTTCTATTCATTTCTCTTTGAATGTGGAATTTTAAGGCCAAATCCGCTGCGGTACTACTTGATGAACCCGTCGACCAATTTCGCCAAATTATATAAATCGCCAAAGCACTCGCCAATTATATAAATTCACATAATTTTTATTTTAAATAACGAAAGAACAAATAAATTAGTGCAACATTAATAAAAATACAAATAAAACGTCGAAATAAAAATAACTTGATGACGTAGACACGTGTAACTTGCTTAAAGTCAAGTTAATGTGACATTTACGATCAACCATTATTGGCATTTAATCTTATAGTTTGGCGAATGAGAGATTTTTGGTCGACGGGATAACTAAGTAGTACCAAAAATACATATGTCAATCGCTGTTTTCGTCTTTGATCTAGACACGTGTAACAACATTTCAAAATATGCTTATATAAAAGGAATTAAGTAAACAGTCTTTGTCTCCCGGTATTTTTTAACAAAGCGAAAAGAAAGTTCTTTTAAAAAAGACTTTTTAAATTAATCGTTTTTAATCTGACGTAATTTTGACGAAACTATTCTTTCTCTTTTTAATATTCACGTGAAAATGCTTGTGTTAGAAATGAAATATTATTTGCGCTTTCCTAACAAAAATAGTTGAAAAGTATCCGCTCAAAATATCAAATAATTGTCTAGCGCAATTTCTGAATTTAAACCTTTTTGCAATATTATTTTGTATTCATTTTATGTAATAACTGTAATGTGACGTAAATATGACGTAATTTCTCCTATTTAAGACTTCTAACGCATGTTAATAAATTTATTATTTTACAAATTCCTTTCTCTCTTAAAATTCACGTGTAATTATAGTTTTTATGTCGTAATTTTTAATAAGTTCCTGCTTTTTGTACATAATTATTTACTTCTATTTCCAAATGTTTTTTTCTGTTTATAATTGTCACGTGTAAATAAATTTTTAATTTATTTACAAGTATCATTTTTTTTTTTTTTTTTTAAGCAAACATTATTGTTTCCACTGTTTATACAGTTGGCAACAGTTTAAATTAATATCACTTTCTAAAATCTGTAAAAAATATCTCTAGAAATGCTGAAAATTTGAATTTAAAATAGAAATAAAACCTCAAAAAATTAGCCAAATTAAAAAAAGAAAAACCGTCTGCACACCGGGAACTTCAAACGTATAAAATGATCTAAAAATGATTAAATTCCTATGAATAGTTTTTGCTCCTATAAAACTTTTTTAGTGGAACGATTTTGTCCAACTTTAGCATTAAATATCTCTTAAAGTAATTCTTCGATTTGAAAACTGTCTGCCTCAGCGTGTTTATCAAACATTTCTGTATCATACTACCGATTTTCATATTTTTGTATGCATTATTTTTCTTAATATTAACGAAGAAATACCTCCTGTCACAAAAAATTCAAAACCGGCGGCGGTGACAGCGGTAGTTACTTTTTTTTAGAATAGAGAGATGGTATTAATTTATACTGTTGCCAAATGTATAAACAGCGCAAACAATAATGTTTGCTTCAAATTAAAAATTTATTTACACGTGACTATTATAAACAGAAAAAATCATTTGGAATTAGAATTAAATAACTATGTACAAAAAGCAGGAACTTATTAAAAATTACGTCATAAAAAGTATACACGTGAATTTAAAAAGAGAAAGGATATTGTAAAATAATAAATTCATTAACATGCGTTAGAAGTCTTAAATAGGAGAAATTACGTCATATTTACGTCACATTACAGTTATTACATAAAATGAACACAAAATATTGCAAAACAGTTTAAATTTAGAAATTGCTCGAGACATTTATTTAATATTTTGAGAGGATCTTTTCAACTATTTTTGTTAGGAGAGCGTAAATAATATTTCATTTTCAACAAAAGTATTTTCACGTGAATATTTAAAAGAGAAAAAATAGCTTGGTCAAAATTACGTCAGATTAAAAATGATTAATTTAAAATGTCTCATTTAAAAGAACTTCCTTTTCGCTTTGTTAAAAAATACCAGAAGACAAAGACAGTTTACTTAATTGGTTTTAAATTAGCTTATTTTGAAATGTTGTTACACGTGTCTACGTCATCAAGTTATTTTTATTTCGACGTTTTATTTGTATTTTTATTAATGTTGTACTAATTTATTTGTTTTTTCGTTATTTAAAATAAAAATTATGTCAATTTGTATAATTTGGCGAGTGGTTTGGCGATTTATATAATTAAGCGAAATTGGTTGACGGGATAATCAAGTAGTACCGCTGCGGATTTAGTGTTTAAATTCCCCCAATCAGAGAGAAATGAATAGAAATCCGTTTATAGGGAGATCTGTTTTTTAAATTATAATTCAATCTTTCGAAATCTTTTTAAAGCCGATCAAATTAACGTGCATTTAGAGTCTGCGGTGTCTGGACGGGGTTTGGCGAACGTAGCTCAGGGATGTAGTGGAGGGTATACGGGGGTATGCGCCGTATACCCTCTGGATTTTTTTAAGGAACGCCGTATATCCTCTGTTTCTTAAGAAAGCTATAGTATATATAGACTAGGGTATACCCTCTGCTTTGAGCGTATACCCTCTGCTTAGAACGCATACCCTCTGCTATTTTTACGACTACACCACTGACGTAGCTCGTAGGGGGCTGAGCCCCCTAGTAAGGCAAAAATATGTCCGTGAGTAAAGCAGACCTCATGTTGACGGTTGCAACACCTGACCCATGAATTCGTCTTTTATCGCCTTTTTTAGGTGCGTTCCTAATTATATAAAAACGTAGCACCTATAGTCGTCGTTCAGTCCGTCTGTCTGTCTGTTTGTCCGTCCGCATATAACAGAGCAAAAACTACCCAACCGAATGGTATGAAATTTTAAATATATAATTGTTGCAAGAATTTGTCATTTCAAATTTTATGAAAATCGGATACATAGTTTAATGACAGGGTCAGTCAAAAGTTTTCCGTTACATTACGGCCAATGGGAAAAATTATTTCAAGTGCATTTTAATGATGTTACAGCCTTTCGAACAGAATGAAATTGATATGCACTTATGAAGTGCACTAAAATAGACATTTAGTACGATATGCTGTTCAAAAATTATTTATAAAACAAGTTATAGTACGAACGCACCTCATTTGCCACGTTTGACGTGCAATTTTCAACTTGTTTAATTTCTAAACATCGTACAATTTGAAATGTTACACTAGCGAGTAGGAAAACAAATGTTCTTTCAAAACCAATTTGTTTGAAATCTGCTTCTCAAATTACTGATTTTTTATCTTTTAAAAAATAATTTTTAACGATGATTTTTTTAGAGAATATTACCTCTATCGCGTGCAAAGAAAGACTAACCCGTTTGTAACTAAAAGCAATATAAATAGTTCAACATTTATCCCAGCTAATATTCCATAATGAAATTAAAACTTCATCAATAAATAAATAAAATAATAAAAACATATTTAAATAAAACACAAATTTAAAAGACATATTACAGAACTGCACGCTTAAACTATCGAAATTAATCTTTAATTGATGTTAGCGGGCTCACTGACCGCTGCTTTTTTCGATTTTTATAGTTTAACTTTTAAATTTCAGTTTAACAGCAAACACTACCGAAATTTTGTTTGTTTTGAACTTTAATACTATCACTAGAGACTTTTGAATAGGTGAATTTTAATTATAATAGTCCTGTACAAAAAGTTTAGTACAAAAATACCATCCTATGAGTTAATCGCGCCTTTTATTCATCTTTCGATGGAGCGGTCTCACAGATCGCTTCACAGTAGTTATGTGACAATTTCTGTCACATCAGTTAAAGGTTAATAGAATCAAGTAGGCCGCTGTAAGTAGCAATCGATTTATTTGGCTATTAATTCCTGGCATGCGGCTAATACGAAAATATCGCTCTTAATAAAATTCAAAACTTTGAATGCATTATCGAAACTTTTCGCGTGAAAATACTTTTAGTGTTGTTAGTGAGCAATATTAAATAAAAAAAAGCAATTTAATAAATTACAACGACCATTTGTAAAATGATTTTTTCAAAGACAAAAATTTAAGACAAAAATTCGCACGGATTTGATCATACATTACGTACGCCATGAATTAAACATTAATAGTGTTATTACACGTACAAATTGCAAGCGACAAAAATCGCCTGCGACTCGTCAGATTTCCTGAAACTTACGTATTATCCAAGCATTTCGTTGGCTGTTCGGGAAAAGGCTTTTCCGTCGTCCAAGAAATCTGACGACCCATTTTAAATGAAATTTCATTCTTAAACTTCTAAACATTCCACAATATTACTTTTTACACTGTCGTATAGAGAAAAAAATGTACTTTTAAATGCAATTTGTTTGAAAGCTGTATCTCAATTTGTTTTTGAGTTATTAATTTTTTTTTTTTTGTAGTTTTCATTACTTTTTTGTCATAGTGGCAACAGTAGTATCCATCTCTGTTGAAAGTAAAGGGAAATACAGATTACTGTATAGACCCATCAGAAAACGAATATAACGCGGATTAAACCAATAAAAAGCTTCAGATATGCTTTTGATTTCCTACCCTGACGAGGACAATAACCATTTTTCCAAATGCTTAAAAAAGTAGATTAACCTTTAACTGATGTCACATAAATTGTCACATAACTAGTGTGAAGCCGTCTGTGAGACTGCAACATCGAAAGATGAATAAAAGGCACGATTAACTCACAGGATGGTGTTTTTGTGCTAAACTTTTTGTACAGGACAGTTATAATTAAAATTGACCTATTCAAAAGTATCTGGTGATAGTACTAAAGTTCCAAACGGAACAAAATTTCGGTTGTGTTTGTAGTTAAACTGAAAATTGCAAGTTAAACTATAAAAATTGAAAAAAGCCGCAGTCTGATTGGTTGGTTGTATTTATGTCGGCCAATTATCAGCATGTGGGATATAGGCCCTAAGTGGGGGGGGGAGTGCCTTCCGTGGAGGTCTTTCTAAGGGAACCTAATCCGTATTAACGCTTGGAGAACCAAGGTTCGAAGAAAACCACGAAAACTCCGAACGATTAGGCCGACGGGCGCGATTGGGATCGAATCCAGCACCTCCCGTCTACCAGCTTCGAGAGCAGAACCTTTCGGCCACTGGTGGGGCGCCGCGGTCTGAGAGACCGGTAACATCAGTTAAAGGTTAAATGTAAAATATTTATTGCAGTTTTCAATTTAAAAGAAAATGTACCTATAATCTGTAACCAGGGAAGCCTGGAATAGGCCCCTATAGTATATATAAGTACGGGAAATAAATGACTTTCTATAAGATAAAAAAGTATCCTAGATAAGTTTAGATATACAAGTGTATATTAAAAAAATCCCTGCCGGCTCGGTCTACAGGCGGAGGTAGATTTCGAAGTTAAGTACTAATTTCACCAACAAAACCTAAATCAAAGTTAGAGATAAACCCAATTTCTTCACTAAGAATGAGCTCTAGAGACCTAAACTTGTATCATGCAGTATATAAGCAACTGCTGAAAATGTACACAAGGTGGAAATTTTACCTATTTAATTTAGTAAGTATAGGCGATAGATTTTGGATCGACGGGATAACTAGTACCAATATTAGTTTTTGTTGCATTAAAATATCTCAATTAGCTGATTTTCTGTAAGCAAGTAAACCCTATTGGTTTACAATGGAAGTCTATGGAAATTTGGCGAAATATTAGAGACATCGACAAGTTGGCGTCACTTTTGGCGACAAAACAGGGTAACCCCCTTACGGTAACCCCCTTATACGTATGGAGATACGATAGCGTAATATATATATATATTTTTTTTTTTTTTTCACTTGGAAATCTTGCAATAGAAAAGTAATTATTGAGGTAAAAATTTTAGTGTGGTTTTTTTTTTCTTTTTATTGTTGGCAACTGCTATAACGAAATTTTTTTTAATTTTCCTGTCATTTTTCTGTAAGAGCTGGTTTTATTAGAATCATGTTAAGGCGGATATTCAAAATTTTTAATCCTCCCCATTTCTACTGCCTTGGGCCGATTTTTCTCATTTGCAATCCCCGCCGAGATATTGCGATATTACGATATTAGCCACCTCAATGTGTTTGGCTAGTTTGAAGACGATCCATACATAATTGTGACTTTTATCGTGCGGACAAAATTTAGAGCATATATATCTATTTATCTATTTATATAAAATCCAAGTCTCTGTGTGTCCCTCACGATTCCGGTAGGACCGCCTCATTGTAATGAATAATTGTTGAAAAATACTAATGTAGGGTTACCACAGTAGTGCCAAATGCTGAACAACTTGGAGGATTATCGCCACATTTTATGAAATATCGCCAAATTTGCTGACAAAAATAAGTTGTCATATATGAGGCCAACTTGGCGGTAGCTAGCTAATTTCCCGAAATTCCCATTTAAAACCATTAATATTCCATACGAGGTCACTGCAATTTAATTTAAACTCCGGCTTCTAAGGGGTTTTTTTTTTTCAAAATGTATGGGTGAGAATTTAAAGTGTAATATACGAAAATATACGTTTTTATATCGTCATCCCTATGCTACAAATAAAATATGACGCACTGCACTATCTGAGCTCCTAACTGCCCGATTTTAATGGGCTTTACATAGCCGGATACAGAAATTAAATTGTCGGTAGTTTTCCAGCATAGGGGCCTTGGCGAAATAGCGAAATCTGCCTTGGCGAAATAGCGAAATCTGCCTTGGCAAAGAAGGGAATTTGGCAACATATTTTCTGGCAACCTATTCACTATTTTATTTCATATGCACACGGATTTTTTTTTTCAACATTTATACAATGTATTTAACATAAAGAAGCCATTTGTCTAATTTTATTCAGAAACAGAAGTTATTTGTGTATAAAAAACAACAATAATATATACATTTAATTAAAATATAAACAAATTTATAGAAACAAACAAAAAAGTTCATAAAGTTTGTTTTCGTAGCTGTTTTTAACATTTGGCAACAAATTTTACTTTCTGATGCCTGAATTCCATCAAGTTTTTTAAAAAACCGCCAAGGCCCCTACAGTGGAAGAGTAACAAATCCTCTCCTATTTTGCACTATCTGCACCATAGTTTGTAATTTATGCAAGGCGGTGAGAGCGAAAAGTTTAAATATTAAATTTTAAATCTATTTATATAAAATCCAAGTCTCTGTGTGTCCCTCACAATTCCAATTGGGCTGCCTCATTGGTCGCAGCAATGTTAAGCTTCGTTCAACTTACAAAAATCGGTACTACTTAGCTATCCCGTCGACCAAAAATCTATCGCCAAACTATAAGATTAAATGCCAATACTGGTTGATCGTCACATTAACTTGACTTTATGCAAGTTACACGTGTTTACGTCATCAAGTGGTTTTTATTTCGACGTTTTATTTATATATTTATTAATTTTATACTAATTTATTTGTTCTTTCGTTATTTATAATAAAAATTATGTCAATTTGTATAACTTGGCGAGTGGTTTGACGATTTATATAATTTGGCAAAATTGGCGACGGGATAACTAAGTAGTACCCAAAAATTCAATATACAATTTCTTCTATCTGAAATCCCGTCTATAAAATATTCAAAATTGGAAAAGTTTAATGTTTTGCGCTATCGTTAAAACTATTTCAGAAACCATGTTTAATTTTGCGGTACTACTTGATTATACCGTTGACCAAAAAACTATCGCCAAATTATAAGATGGATGCCAATAATGGATGATCGTAAATGTTACATTCACTTGACATTAAACACGGTGCACGTGTTTGTTACGTGATCAAGTGATTTTTCCTTCAACTTTTTATTTGTATTATTATTAATGTTTTTCTAATTTATTTGTTCTTTCGTTATTTAAAAGAAAAATTATGTTGATTTGTATAATTTGAGGAATAGTTTGGCAAAAAATCACGCTTTGAATATCTATCCCAGCACCATGAAATAACCTGCATGAGAAAAAGTGAACCGATATTAGCATTCATCCAACAGTGAATTACCTCAATTGTTTTTATAGTTTTATTTATTTTTCTTTTATCTTTTAACGTTGCATTAAATGTGTATTAAATAAAAATAGGTACAGATGTCAGAGACGCACCGGGGTTTCTTTTTAGCACTAAAAGGGCGATTTTTTGCCTGGCGTGGTAACCTGCAAATTTTTGCTTTGAATGAAAACTTGGTGTTTTATAATAAAATTAAATGTGCGTGTTAAATTAAAATTATGTGTACGATAATGGCAACTCAAAGCGGCAACTGTTTTTTTTTTTTTTTTTTGAGTGAAAAAAGAATAATGAAGTAGAAATGTAATATAGAATATTTTATTCAACAATTTATTGTATTTTTCATTTGAAATGAATGGAACTGCATCCGAACGTAAACGGTGTTCAGACAGAGAACGTAGAGCCCGATGGCTAGCTCGGCAGTCGCAAGAAACATTAAATTCTATCCGAGAAGAAAATAGATTACGGCATTCAAATCAAAGAGCTAATGAAAGTCATAGTGATCGATCTGTGATATTATCTCATAACTCTTTGCGTACTTCTACACAGCGTTCAAGTGAAAATGAAGAACAAAGGTTAATCAGACGTAGTCATGATGCTGAACGTCATTCTCGGCGGTTTTTGACTCAACGACAAAACTACTACGAAAATCAGCAACAATTAATTTCTAAAGCCTCTCAGTCTCAAGTTATTGAGCCTCATACGTGTGGACAATTAAGCACTCTCTGCCAATTTTGCAAAGCGCGCCATTTTCAAGCTGAGAAACCCAGAGATGGAAAATTTAACAGTTGTTGCCATAAAGGTAAAGTTGGGCTTCCACAACGTCATCGGTTTCCACCATACCTCCAAGACTTGATGAGCAATTCAAATGCACTTAATTATCGTAATTTCAAAGAAAATATTCGCTCATACATTTAATTTGCTTTTATGGGTGCTAAACTTGCTGGAAATGCTCCGGGACACGGCCCTTATTGTTTTAAAGTTCAAGGCCAAATTTATCACCGAACTTCCCACTTGCATCCGCCTAATGGCCAACAAAGAAAATTTGCTCAACTGTATGTTTTGGATACAACATAAGCTGTCGAAGAGCGTCTTAACATTCCCGAAAATGACAACTGTTTACCAAATGTTTTGCGTGAACTTGATTTACTTATGCGGCAAAATCCTTATGCTCAAGTTTTCAAAAAATTGAGTGGGGTGGAGACTGAGCAGCAACAACATGCACAAAGATACAATTTACAAATGCCAAGAGTTAATATGGTATTGCGTCGAGATCGCCATTCAGACAACAGGCGATATAATTTGCCGACATCAAACGAAGTAGCTATGGTTTTTCTAAATGACGATGGTGAACCACCCTTTCAACGCGATATCAGAATTTATCCAAGAAATAATGATCAACCTTTTGTAAACTTGAATATTTTAAGTCCTAATTTATTCTACCCAAACGGAGAGCCTGGCTAGACAACAAATTTATCACTATCACCTTATCCAGGATTTTCACCTGGTGTTCGAAGTAATATATCAGTGCTTCAGTTCAAAGTTGCTCAAACAGCGATTCGGGATAATGAGTTTAATCCAATATTGCATGGAGGAAAACTTGCACAACAGTGGATAATAGACTCTCACTTACAAGTGGAAGCTAATAATCTCAATTTCATAAGACTGAAGCAAAAAAACTTCGTGCAGACGATTATTCTGACCTCAGGGACTTTGCAGCCCAAGGAGCAGCTGATGCAGGTCTTACTGCCGGAAAAACCATAATTCTACCTTCTTCATTTCAAGGGTCTCCTAGAAATATGAGAGAGAGATACAATGATGCTATGTCCATTGTTACAAAGTTTGGAAAACCAGATGTGTTTTGTACATTCACGTGCAATCCACAATGGCCAGAAATAGTCAAAAATCTACTGCCCGGACAAACGTCATCAGACAGACCTGATTTAGTAGCGAGAGTGTTTAAAATCAAACTATCAGCATTAATGAATGATATAACAAATGGGGAACTATTTGGTAAAGCTGTGGCCTTTGTATATACTATTGAATTTCAAAAAAGAGGTCTTCCACATGCTCATATTCTTTTAATTCTATCAGAGCCCTATAAATTTCGTAATGCTGCTCAAGTCGACCGTTTTATTTCTTCGGAGTTACCAGATCCTGAAACGTATCCACGATTATCAGAAATTGTTCTTCGTACTATGGTCCACGGGCCATGCGGAACTTTGAATCCGAATTCTCCATGCATGGATGGTAATAAATGCACAAAAGATTTTCCAAAAGAGTTTCAAGAAACAACTAAAGTCAATCTGAATGGTTATCCACTCTATCAAAGACGACAAGGCCCAACTGCTATAGTTCGCGGCAAACAGATAGATAATAGCTACATCGTACCATATAATGCATATTTACGGCTTAAATATGACGCGCACATCAACATTGAAGTCTGCACATCTATCAAATCTATTAAATACATTTACAAGTACATATACAAAGGTTATGATGCAGCAAATGTAGTAATTCATGCTGGAAATAATGAAAGTAACGAGTTTGTGTATGATGAACTGTCGTCACATGTTGATTCTCGATATGTGAGTGCACCAGAGGCAATGTGGCGGTTACTGGAAAATGAAATGCATGATCGTTCTCATGCAATAATTCGTCTTGCCATTCATTTGCCTTTAATACAACAGGTTTATTTTCATGCTGGTGGTGAAAATGCTGCTCTGGAACAAGCTGCCAACCGCGAAACGATGCTGACTGCTTGGTTCAAGTTGAATAGAACAGATAATGAAGCAAAACAAAATCTTTATTTTGATATACCATATCATTATGTATACGAGAAAAATGCTTGGAAAAAACGACAAAGAGGAGGAGATAAAATTGTTACAAGATTATATTATGTTAATCCAAAAGATATTGAACGTTTCTGCCTTCGGTTACTTCTCCTTTATGTTCCTGGTGCTACATGCTTTGAAGATTTACGAACATTTGATGGAAATCTGTACAACACATTTCAAGAAGCTGCACGTGGTCTTCTTGCTGAAGATAATGAATGGGATCAATGCTTAGAAGAGGCTACTTTAACCGCAATGACATTACAAATGCGTCAAACTTTTGCATTTATTTGCATATTTTGTAATCCAACAAATGCAGCTAATTTGTGGGGAAAATATAAAAATTCAATGTGCGAAGATTACTCAAGAACTTATAATGCATCAGCTGCTCAGAACCGAGCTTTGCAAGATATTAATTGCATGTTGGAATCTCATGGATTAAACTGTACATCATTTAATCTTCCTACACCCAATATACTGCAGGAAATTCAAAATGAAGAATTCGATTATTTTAATGAAGCTGAAGTAGCTGTTGAACAAATAGCAACTTTCAATTTCTTACAACGAGAAGCTTTCAACCAAATAAAATCAGCACTTGAAAGTGATTCTGTTACAAGACGTTGCTTTTACTTAGATGGTCCTGGAGGATCTGGTAAAACATATTTGTACAACGTATTCATGCATTTTGTTAGAGGTAAATGCCAAGTAGCACTTCCACATGCAACAACAGGAATTGCATCAATTTTATTAAAGGGTGGTAAAACTGTTCATACTGGCTTCAAATTACCAGTGCCGATTTTAGAAACTTCCACATCTGCCATTCGAACGTCTTCAAGTGAAGCTCAAATATTACGTGAAAATAAATTAATTATAATTGATGAAGTGACAATGATGTCATGCCATGCTCTTCGTTGTATAGATGTCTTATTGCGGGAAATAATGTTGAATGACATGCCTTTTGGAGGCAAGGTTATGTTATTAGGTGGAGACTTTCGCCAGACATTGCCAGTTGTTATAAGAGGAAACAGAACAGAAATTATTGAAACATGCTTGAAATCAAGCCCACTTTGGCAAGAATTTATACAACTTAGACTATCTGAAAATATGAGATCTGAAGGGCAAAATTCCTTTAATGAGTGGCAGCTTAAAATTGGTGAAGGAAAAACACCCGATATATCAAATTTACCTGCAGGTACAATAGAAATTCCACCATCAATGGTTTGCAAAGATTCAATTATTGCAAGTGTATATGGAGATCATATAAACTACACCAAATTTGAACAACTTGAACAAAAAGTAATTTTGACAACAAAAAACACACATGCATTATCATTAAATAACAAAATTTTGAATTTGCTGCCTGAAAATGGAAGAACTTACTATAGTGCAGATTCAGTCGTGTCTGACAACCAAGAAAATGCTAATAATTATTCACCTGAGTTCTTGCATGAACAAACTCCATGAGGGATGCCTCCTCATAAGCTTACTCTGAAAAAAGGAAGTATCATCATGCTTCTCAGAAACATGAATCCAAGAAAAGGATTGTGCAATGGAACCAGATTAATTGTACACTCTCTCCACAACCATTTTATTGATGCTTTCATTTTAACCGGAACAAATCAAAATGATAGAGTTCACATACTAAGAATTGATTTGACACCAAGTGAAACTTCTCTACCTTTCATTCTTAAACGCCGCCAATTTCCAGTTATACTGTCATTTGCAATGACGATAAATAAGTCACAAGGACAAACATTTTCTACAGTTGGACTGTATTTAAAAGAACCTGTTTTTTCTCATGGACTATGAAATATGTAAGTATTTCAAGATGTAAAGAGGAAGAGCAGTTAAAAATTTGTGTAGAAGATACTGAAGAGCAGGGTCGGCTTTTAAATAATGAAAGAGTTCTTACAAAAAACATCGTATATCCTGAAGTTTTGTGAACAAATTTTAATTTAATTTTTTCTGTATTCATTATTACATAGTTTTTCATAAATTCGTTTTGTTTTTAAATTGTGTTATTTTCATCTATTACTGCGGAACAAAAAAGGAAAACTCTTGCACATGTCTTTTATCCCTTTAAGACCTGAACTACACAACTGTGTAGGTGATCCTAAGGCAAAGGGAAAAACAATTTCCTCTGTTTCTGGCACTAAAGCAGAGCCTGCATCAAACAATTGTGTGGATTCTCTCTTGACGTCACCTGAGATCGAAAAAATTTTTAAATATCTTTTTTCAATTAAATATGATCTTATTAATTTAGGTTAAAAGCCAAGACTTTTAATTTCTACTAAAACTCTTCAGGTCTTAAAGGTTTATATATCTTTCTATCTCATTTTCCGTCATTTTTGACGGGCTATCTTTCTAGTATATATATATTAATGGTTATATATATATATATATATATATATATATATATATATATATATATATATATATATAACCATTAATTAAACATAACCTACCACCATCAAAAACCGTAATATTGTGAATTTATATATATTAACTTTTTAGGTGGGGGTGGTTTTGGGTTCCTTGGGGTCATATAATGAAAAGTTATGAAGGAAGTTTTCAAAAGTCGCAACATGGTAACGACTGCAATAGGTAGTATTTCTTACGAAATCTACCTAAAAAAAAAAATCAGTGCATATTTGAATGCATATTTTGACATCTTTTTAATGCATGTAACTTTTATTTACAAATTATATTTTTGTCATCCGAATTACAATATAATTAATATGTTTCGGATGATAATTCAAACAGATGTAACATAATTAATAGAATATTAAATATCGGAAAACGGAATGACATATCCATCCGTTTTCCATTTCTCTGAAGTCAGTTCATGTTGCCAAACAAACGACATTTAAGTGGTTATTACAGGAAAACCTGTACTTCTAGTTGGTAATGACATAAACTTCCTTCGCTTGCACTGCTAACCTGCAAGATAAGTTTTTTAAGATTAATTCTTTCACTCTTACCGGTTTAGTTGCATTAATTATAGTAAAATATAACTTTTTCTTTTTTCTTAAATTTAATCTTTCGTTTCACAGTAGGAATTCGAAGCATGCTGTGAATAATAATTGGGTTGTCAGGGTGAAATCTGGCTGAATAGAAAATGAATAAAATGTATCATTTTCGAAAGCTTAAGAGAAGTTTTCAATAGAAATATATTCATAAAACATTCAGTTAATAGTGGGGACAAAGGAAGGACCTCGAGCTACTTCTTCAAATGAAGTTTTTGGAAAAATGGTTATTGTTCTCTGTCAGGGTAGGAAATCAAAAACATATCTGAGGCGTTTTATTGGTTGAATCCGCGTTTTATTCGTTTTCTGATTGGTCTATACAGTAATCTGTATTTCCCTTTACTTTCAACAGAGATGGATACTTCTGTTGCCACTATGACAAAAAAGCAATAAAAACTTCCCAAAAAAATTAATAACTCAGAAACAAATTGAGATACAGCTTTCAAACAAATTGCATTTAAAAGTACATTTTTTTTTTCTATACGACGGTGTCAAAAGTAATATTGTGGGATGCTTAGAAGTTTAAGAATGAAATTTCATTTAAAATGGGTCGTCAGATTTCTTGGACGACGGAAAAGCCTTTTCCCGAACAGCCAATGAAATGCTTGGATAATACGTAAGTTTCAGGAAATCTGACGAGTCGCAGGCGATTTTTGTCGCTTGCAATTTTAAGGTGTAATAACACTATTAATGTTTAATTCATGGCGTACGTAATCTAGGATCAACTCCGTGCGATTTTTTATGTCTTAAATTTTAGTCTTTGAAAAAATCATTTCCCAAATGGTCATTGTAATTTGTTAAATTGCTTTTTTAACCATTTGGAAAAATGGTTATTGATCTCTGTCAGGGTAGGAAATCAAAAACCTATCTGAGGCGTTTTATTGGTTGAATCCGCATTTTATTCGTTTTCTGATGGGTCTATACAGTAATCTGTATTTGTTGTTGTTGTTGTTGTTGTTTTAAAGATGCTTGTGCTGTTTTAAAAACTGTTATACTCCATCTTCAAATGTTTGGTAATTTATCTCTTGAAGAAAAAAAATAAATAAATAAAGACTGTATAAAAAAGGCACTATAAATATTGTTTACAGTTTTAAATACTAAATCTGCAAATCAGGGGCCTCAGCGTCGACTCTGCAAGTCGCATTTTATTTTGAACACCTTTATTTCATAATTAAAACTTTCAACTCGCAGTTTAATTTCTTTCACACTGTATTATTTCAATTAAGATTTCATGTAATGTAAGTGTATTTAACTTTTATGAAATCTAACCGGAAATATAATTGCTTTTTTTTTGTGTGTGTGTGTGAAATCTATTTTATGATATCAAATATTTTTTATTCAGGGAAGTTCTTGCCCAGTGTTGAATTCAGGGGGTGTCCCAGGGGGATATTCCCTCCCCCGGAACATTGAAATGTCCCCCCGGAACTGCTTTTGATAATTTTTGTCAGTTTAATTTATGATTTTTAGTTTAACTATAGAAACTAGTGGAATTTTGTTTCGTTTGGAGTCTTCGTATTATTGCTACAGACTTCTGATTGATGAATTTTTATTGTAATGGTTCTGTACATAGAGCTTAGTGCAGAAACATTATCCTATATGAGTTAATTGACCCTTTTATTTGTTTTTCGAACAAGCGGTCTTAGAGACCGTTCACTGTGGTACGACTATTTCTGTTACAGTAGTTAAGAATTAAATATGTTCGTGAAGATTCGTTTTGGCATATCAAGTTATTGTATGATTATTACGAAATCGCTGCATGATTTGATTAATTTCTGAGTTGAATAGCACATAATTTTCACAAAACGTCTCAGAATATCGTCTTCTGACTTCTTTGAACGATTTACTGTTGTAAAGACAAACTTCATAATATAACTACATTCCTCCGGGGAAAACACCATGTTGACATACACTCTTGCGCGCATTTCTGCACACTTTTGCTGAACTCCGTTCTCTACATCTATTTAACTACTCACGTCACACATTCCACTGTCATACCGGTTGGTATTCAAAAGTCTCTTGAGGTTTTCTAAACTAACCTCGGATTATAATTCCCACTAACGGATTTTAGAGGATACTGTAGTTTCAGTAGATTTAACTTTGCTGCTTGTAACGTGAGATACAAGTATTGATACTCCAGTTGTTTGTATATTTTCTGTGCAAGCTTTTTATATCAGGGGTCCACCCCCGTTAAAAGAAATGCCATTTAACCTTTAACTGATGTTACCGGTCTCTCAGACCGCGACTTTTTTCAATTTTTGTAGTTCAACTTGCAATTTTCAGTTTAACTGCAAACACTACCGAAATTTTGTTCCTTTTGGAACTTTAGTACTATCACCAGAGACTTTTGAATAGATGAATTTTAATTATAACAGTCCTGTAGAATTAAAGGTTAAGAACAGTATACAGAATAAAAAGGGAAAAATATTTTTTTAAGAGAAATTTAAAAATACACACCAATTCCAACTCCGGAGGTTTAACACTGGAGAAATTTGAGATCTGATTGATAACGTGCCTTAACAGCATGCGGAACTTTATCTGTGCATATATAAACGAGATTAACTTTATTATCTTTCTCTTTACTTTCGACGTAGGGTGTTATTCACACTTACCCAGTATTTGACACTTTAACCAAAAATCTAACTCAAATAAGCATTTTCTTGTAAAATTCTGCAAAAGTAATGTCCTCTAGTGGTCATTTAGACACTTATTACTTTCTTCTATGTTTACAAGAAGAAAATATTGGATTCGTGAAAAATTTCAACTTCCGGTTTTCGGTGGATTTATACGTTTTAGAAGCTCCTGAACACAATTTGATGTTTTTTTAGAAAATGCCTGTCTGTCACTCTGTCTGTGACAAAAATTTTGTGGGCGCTATATCTCAAGAATTAATGCATAGAATATTACGAAACTTTGGATTCAGTTAGACCTTGATATAAACTGGTGCTGATTACTTTTAGGTGTAAATCGTCCAACAGGTGGCGCTGCTATACTGCCTTTTTCACGATTTCCGTAATAGCTATATCTCAAGAACTAATGTACGAATTTTCATCAAACTTCAGATTTAGTTAGTCCTTTATGTAAATTAGTGCTGTTTAGTTTTTGGTGTAAATCGCCCAACAATCGCCAATGGCGCTGCTATGCTGCATTTTTCACGATTTCCGCAATAGCTGTATCTCAAGAACTAATGCATGAATTTTCATCAAGCTTCAGATTCAGTTAGTCCCTGGTACAAATTGGTCCTAATTCGTTTTAGGTATAAATCGCCCAACAGGTGGCACTGCTATGCAGAATTTTTTACGATTTCCGCAATAGCTCTATCTCAAAAACTAATGTACGGATTTTTATCAAACTTCAGATTCAGTTGACATAAGCTGTTCATGATTAGATTTTTGTGTAAATCACCTAACCGGTGGCGCTGATAATGCTGCATTTTTCAGGAAGTATTAACATGTATGAGATAGAAGAAAGATTTGGGATTACCATATCCGCCTAGTTTTTAGGTGCGTTCGTAATTATATAAATACGTAGCACCTATAGTCGTCGTTCAGTCCGTCTGGCTATCTGTCCGCATATAACAGAGCAAAAATTACCCAACCGAATGGTCTGAAATTTTAAATATATGATTGTTGTAAAATTTTGTCGAGCCATTTAAAATTTTATGAAAATCGGATGTATAGTTTAATGACAGGGACAGTCAAAATTTTCCGTTACATTACGGCCAATGGGAAAAAATTATTGCAAGTGCATTTTAATGATGTTAAAGCCTTCCGAATGGTCTGAAATTTTAAATATATAATTGTTGCAAAATTTTGTCGAGCCATTTCAAATTTTATGAAAATTGGATGTATAGTTTAATTACAGGGACAGCCAAAAGTGTTCTGTTACATTAAGGGGAATGGGGAAAAAATTATATGCATTTTAATGATGTTACAGACTATGCACTTATGAAGTGCAAAAAAATATACATTCAGTACAATAGGGGGTGCAAAAAATAATTATAAAACTAGATATAGTACGAACACACGAACGTACGAACGTATCATTTGCCACGTTTGACGAGCAATTTCCAACTTGTTTATTCTGGAGTCAATTTATTCACCACTAGTAAGCCAAGAACATATTCAATCTGGAAGGAACATTTGAAAACACAGAAAGTACCATTTTGAGACATTCATCTTATTTCTAAAATTAAGGTAGTTTTTTTTTTCTTTAATCTATTTGTAATGCAACCATCCTAAACATATTCTTAAAGTTATACATGCAGAAATTAGTTAAAAGATGGGCTATGATACATTTGGACCATGATTTCTAGTGATTTAATTGATCTTAATGGAGGGGTGCCAGTTATTGGTTCCAGTAATTTCATTTCACCAGTCTCCGATAGAGGTGCTAACCTTTAACTGATGTTACCGGTCTCTCAGACCGCGACTTTTTTCAATTTTTATAGTTTAACTTGCAATTTTCAGTTTAACTACAAACACTACCGAAATTTTGTTCCGTTTGGAACTTTAGTAGGGGAGACCGGGGGAATGGCGACACCTTAAGGGAATTTAAATTTTTTCACCCCAAAAATATGTTTATTTTTTAATAGTGAAAATTCCAAAGCTGAATCATTATCTTTAGTATCTGTATAAATTTAACCGTAATCATAACTGTAAAGTAAGCGCACATAAAAAAAATTTTTTTTTCAACCTGTGTACAGTGGCGGGATTACCCAGGACACTGGGGTAATGACGCCACCCTTTAATGACCTAGTAAATACATAAAATGGATACTAGGAGACACATAACCTACTGAAAATATTTAGAATGTAATAATTTAGCAAAATGATGAATAATTACAATGTTCCTTAAACTAGATTTATTAATGTGCTAAGCTTACAGTTTAACTCAAATTGAAAAAGTCTCTCTTTGCCATGGTGGCGGCATTACCCCGAGAGGACATTATAGCGGAAATCCCCCAGCAAAGCTAAAAGAAGAACCGAACTTGTTCAACAAATTGCATCAAAATGTCAGCGAATGCATGTAGATTACGGGTAATATTATCTTAAGTACCTAATGTTACAATAAATGTACTTACCTCTACTCATTTGAGAGTGGCGTCCTTCCCCCGGTTTCCCCTACTATCACCAGAGACTTTTGAATAGATGAATCTTAATTATAACAGTCCTGTGCAAAAAGTTTAGTTCAAAAACACCATCCTATGAGTTAATCGCGTCTTTTATTCATCTTTCGATGGAGCGGTCTCACAGACCACTTCACACTAGTTACGTGACAATTTCTGTGACATTAGTGAAAGGTTAATTATTGATAACATTAACCCCTTAATTCTCGCTTCCGTGATATTCACGGGCTGTGTCTTTTATTCGGATTGTTTGGTTCCTACTAGTTTTATAAAATAGCGTAATTGGCTTTATTATGGTATCATTTTACCTGTCATTAAATAAGGTGATTATTTCTTTTTCAAAAAAGTGGTGCCAATAAGCAATTTGAATTTTTAAACCGTAATTTAATGCGATCGTTAAGAGGTTGAAGAAAGTTGAAATTTATCATTTGAATTTCTTAAAAAAACATAATATTAAATTAATTTTGTAGTCAACACCATTAACATTTAAGTTGTTCTACTGGATGTGACACCATTTGTCAGTTACTGGTTCATAAATGTCAGTTATTGGATATCTGAATTAGGGTCATTCCATAGTTACGGTCGTAACAAACAGAAACTTTAAAGCTTCATAAATAATGTAAAAAAAATACTTATTACTTGGATTATTTTATATTTAAGGACGGCCCAAGGATTGTAAATGGAATATTAAATTTTGAAATCTGAAAAATGTTCCCATAATTTTTGAAAAAATAAAATATAGGTGTTACGGACGTAATTCACAAATCAGTCAAAATTGCATATAGTTGCAGTTATTGTCATAATCCTGTGAATTTTAAGGAAGAACATTTACTTTTTCTTCAATAATTCATTATTATGGTATTAGCTGTTGGAAACTGCGATTGTGAAAACATTAAAATAATTATTAATTATTACACGGGATAATTAAATTGTTACAGACGGAATATTTGCCTGTTACAGATGTAACATGTCCGATTTGAAATTTACATTCACCGGAATTTTAACGTTTAAACATAGATCATAGCAAAATAAAAGAGAAAGATAGTGATATCGTAACATTAGAAACATTTATTTTCATTTTTTTACTATTTAAATGCTAATTTGCATTTGTTGTTCATTTGTGGTTCCTCCAAAATTTCGATAATGAAAAAATAAAGTGTTACAAATATAGTTTGTTACCATTCATGAAAATATAAAGTGTTACAAATATAGTTTGTTACCATTCATGAAAATATAAAGTATAATAAAAATAGCCTGTTGTCATTCATGAAAAAATAAAATGTATGAATAGCTTGTTGAAAAAAGAAAAAATATATAAATTATGTTGTGAAATATATTTGTAGTACACATTTTTATCATATTAATCTCTTAATACTTGTTATATCTGTAAATATTATCTTGATTCAAAAATAAGATACTCAAAATGTTATGTCTGTAACAGTCATAAAATATTCTAATGCGCAGTTAAAACTAATGTAACGGATTTAAAAGTATACTCATATAATTTATACAGAGCAAATATGATTTAAAACTTAATAAATTAACCAGTAAATTTGTAAGAACAACTTTTAATTGTTTTCTCGTTACGGACGTAATAATTCAATGCATCACCATATATTTATGAATTCTAATTCATTTGTAATATATTCCCTAATTTCTTTTATAAATTTAAAAAATAGAATATTCAGATATAAAAACTAGCCTAATTACAACTTCTACAAATAATTTTTGAAATGACAATAACTTGTTAAACTTTACCATAGCTTAAGTGAAATGTTCTAACCACTCTCACCTTTTTAGTGCTAATACTTTTATTTAATTTACTTTTTATACTTAAATTGTATGTTTTCAGAAAATTCACACTCTAAGCTTTAAAAAAATGTATTAAAGGACTTGTTTTATAAATTTAAAAAAATTAGTACTTTGGTTTTACTTTTCATGGAATGACCCATTACTCATACTTTAAAATATGAAAAAAGGGACACATGCATCTGTTGTAGGATACCATATATAAATAAGGTTTAAATATAGTATTTTTAAAGCATAAATCCCTTGAAATATAAAATAACTATTTTTTTTCTTTGCAAGTAAAGTGTCAAACACTGGTTCACTTTGTGTCAGTTATCGGTTTTTCAAAATAAGATTGGTGTCAGTTGCTGGAGTCATTGACCATATTTATGAAAAAAAAAAAAAATCCTTACTAATACAGTGTATAGTTTTTGAGAATTTTGTCAACAGTTATTTTTTAATGTATCTCTTTCGAAAATAAAAATATAAAATGGTTTAAAATTTTTGTAATTGTGATTTGAACAAGAAAGAATCCCTAAGATCTCAATTACTGGAGGTTTCACCCTAGTCACGTAATGAATTCTCTAAAGCCTTAAAATATTTTACTAGCAGTTGGATTCAGACATATTTCTTCCAGAGAGGGGGGGGGAGCATTGTAGAGTTCAGTGAGAATTTGCACTTCTAGATCTAGGGCCGGTATAAGGCAGATTTTTCATACGGGTAAAATCTCATTTCGGCGCTCTCTCCCCCAATCAAATTAACACTTTGACGTCCTCATGATTCGTAAATATTTATTCGCTTGGCTCCGGCAGCGCTAATTCGGATCACTTGACTTGTCACCGGAATATATCTTGAATGAAGAAATGTATCCCGTAATCGAATCACACATCATCCGAATGAGTATGCCATATTTCGTAATTTTCGACGGATTGTAAACTTTAAAATTCAACCGTCCACGCCACGGTATCATTCCTTCATCAATTGAAATGTTTTGACTTAGATTAAAATTTTCTTTAAACTTTTTGGAAAAGTAATCAATTATAAATTGCACTTTGAAAAGCCGGTCGACATTATTCGGTTTATTGTTGTTGTCAGAAAAATGTAAAAATGATAATATTTGTCTGAATCGGTTGCGGGACATCGTGTTGCGAAATATCGGTGTGTCTATCAACGGATTCGTTGACCAATAATCATCGATCCTTGCTTTTTTTACAATACCCATAAGGATAGCAAGCCCAAACCATTTTCTCAGTTCGAGTGCCGTAACATCCACAAATTTGGCATTTTTTTTTATCCTGTTTCCTTTTATCGCAATTTTGACTGTGGTACTTGTTGCTTTCATTGTAAATATATTCAAATAAATCGTTCCCAACATATAATCCTGTGATATCCTCGATGCTCTGCGTATCCTTGGGAAATATGTTTGGACCCGGAGATCCTTCAAATTCATTATTGGTCCTCGGTAAATCAAACTCTGACCATTGTGCACTGTCTTCTTCGTCTGACTCATTCGAATCAGTTGGCATACGTAGCATTCGCCGAATTCTTCTTGGAAATATTTCACTATCTTCCGACGATTCTGCTTCACTTTCACTTTTTTGATTTTGAATGTCTTCCCAATCGGCCAAGTCGTTCGGAACGTCAGACAAGACGTCTGTGCATTCGTCGAAAATATTTGTATCGTCTCTTTCGTCTTCCATGATAAAAAGGCACAAGAACTTATACAAATAAAAAACTTGATGACTTGTGTAACTTATTGTTACCGAAACAAAGCACCAGCAGAAAGCAAAAGATACTAAAGTGCTGTCGCCGATCACTGAGCGATACTGTTCTCACGACACCACTGTGGTGTCACCGGCCGTTGGCAGCTAATTTGCGCACGATACCACTGAGGTGTCACCGGCCGTTGACCGCTAGTTTGCGCACGTCACCACTGTGGTGTCGCCGGACGGCATAGTGTTAACCCTATCTTCCAACCGACATCGCCCAAGTTCTTCCTTCAGACACTTATTTTTTTAAGCCTCTGAAAAGCACTAGAATATAAACTAATTGAAATATTTCAAAAGCACTAACGTAGTAGATTAAGGCTTTTTAGCTCTAAATATGATTTATTTTGTGAGGAAAATTTTATTTTATGTTCACATGTCTATTGAAAAATCAATTCTAATACAGGATTTATAAAGTGGTAAAAGCTAAAAAAGTTACCAAAGCATAAAATAAATGCAGTGAAAAATAATCTGCAGATCATTCTGTGCTTTTAAAGTATTTCAATTTCGTGAAACTATTTGGCGAAATTTTCAAATGTAAGAAAATATCGTCAACACACATTAAACAAAATAAATTTACTTCATTTTAAACAAAAAACATTCCTTATACATGTTGCAGATAAATTCTCTTATGGTGAAACATGGTTAATCTGGTTAATCGCATGGATAAGGCATGTGAAACAAGGTAAATAAATTATTTTACCAATAGTATCTTAAAACCATATTACATTATTTTAAATAACGAAACCTTACTTAAATTACCAGAAAATAATTTACTACATTTTGTGTTGTGTTGCCAAATTGTGTATAATATTATTACTCAACTAATCTTATTCTGTGGAGTACTGTGAAAACTTATGTGATGAACAAATCTAAATGACCACTAGTTTTAATTGGTAGTCTTGCTCCCCCATTCAGTGCTGCTCCATCTCAAAAATACATACTCATAATGGTTACTCAACTCAAGTTTGCTTACGCTGTATAACTTTATCTTATCTCTTAAGTATTAATAATTAAGGAACTTATCTAGTAGTAATTTTATTTTGCATAATTATAACTAATTCTTTTTCCTCTTCAAGGAACATCCCGCCCCGGGATAGGGGCTTGACCCAACCATCAGCCACAAGCAGGTTCTCAGGGTGGGCGATTAGATTAGATTAGTACTATCACCAGAGACTTTTGAATAGAAGAATTTTAATTATAACAGTCCTGTACAAAAAGTTTAGTACAAAAACACCATCCTATGAGTTAATCGCGTCTTTTATTCATCTTTCGATGGAGCGATCTCACAGACCACTTCACACTAGTTACGTGACAATTTCTGTGACATCAGTTAAAGGTTAAAACAATTGCTTTTGTTTTTTTAAATAAACTACTTTCCTTATCTTGTACTCAGCAAAGAACTAAAATGTTATAATCACATATTCAATTTGGCCTAAAAAATCTATCAAACTGCTCAGCGGAATGGTTCATGTGGTCAGTCTTCAGAAGTTAGCCTAGAGGTCAGAAATCAGCGAAGAAGATCCTTGACATGTTTATCACCGCCTCTGTCTTTTGTTTCAAAAAGAAAGAACAGGGAAATAATTTACCACTTTTTGTCACGAATCGTTGAAAATGCGATATAAACACACCTTATGAACCAGTCTTGTCTAAAACCAGAAGTAAACAGAATTTTCTCATTTTGAGGAACAGTTTGATGCTCCACGAGAAAGGGGGAATTGCCCACCGCCACCCCCTGAATTCATCACTGCGCCTCTTTAAATAACCTTTTTCCTAACATTTTCTCTGAAATTAAAATTTAATGTCAATCTTCATATTAAAAAAGAAAAAACTCTCTGTAGTATTGCATTTCACTGAACTCCGCGCCAGACAATAAGGCTGATTTATGAATGAATTATTTTTTATTTAAACTCGTCGTTTTATTTCATAGGAGGCGGGATTTGCCCCGATCAATTGTTTACAGAAGGAGTAAGACCGGAAGAAATGAATACGACCTTAGAAACCTCCTTTGGCAGTTACAGCTGAGTTTCTTTTTCATCTTCTGTGGACAAGGTCGGTTTGTTAACTCAGCTTGTCTGGATCCCCCCTTCTGATTTTTCTGCTACCTGCATAAAAATTGAAGGTTTTCTCCGAAGGTATGAAGGAAGCAACGAACCGCAAAAACTGCGGCTGTAGTTCAAGGGTGTTCTCATTATCATAAGGCCTTGACTTCAACGTAAGTTCGCAGCGACGCTGTCTGCCAAGGAAGTAAATATATACTATCGAAAAAAGAGAAAGGGGAAACCGCCCTAACAGCCAGCAGGGGCGTTAATTAAAGGGTGAAAAGAGACAATTTTCATGGGCCCCAAGCAAAGCTTGACCCAGACTACCTCGTGCCCTCAGCATAACATTCGTCCGCCCTCTTCCTCCTCCCCTAAATATGAGCTTCAACTTTTACATAAAAAAAATGGATATATCGGATTTTTCCCCCATCTTCTTATGCCTATGCAAAAAAAGATAAGGGCTAACACAAATAACATAATAAAAATCTCGTCGTCGCGACATAATTCGAAAATACTGGTTCATGCAGGACCCACTTCTTGGCTGCAATATTCAGTGAGTGTATAATTGGATTAAACTCAGAAAAATTTTCTAGTGAGGTAGATAGAATGGTTCTTGTATATCCCAGATCTAAATCCCTGCTTCTATTTTGTTTGATGCTTTTTTATATATTTTTTTTATAAAAACACGTTGACTAACAAATCTGAAATCAGCCATCGAAATCTAGGTTAATTGTCTTGATTCCGACAGTCCTTCATCGAGTAGAGATTGTCTAAAATGACTGGGCCAATCTTGGCTAATTTTTGGCTAATCGCCGCTCCACTTTGGCCCACAGTGCACACACAAGTTGAACACACATACAATTTTAATTAATTTTTCAGTTAATTTTCAGCAGTGAAATTACACTACATGTGCTCATGGAGACTTTTTTTATCTGCAACCTTACTAACATATTAAGAAGTGCTCAGCTGGGCTCGTCCTCGTAGCTTAAATGGTAGAGCACTTGGAGCGCTATTCCAAGGATTCCAGGTTCGATTCCCGGCTTGGACATTTTTCACATTGTTGGTTCTACGCTTCGTTAGCAATGCGATAAATCACTTATTATATATTCAATAATTTCTAGCGTAGCGACGAGTAGCAATGACGATCATGTTACGTCGGGGATATCGCATTCGTAAATCCGAATTACTTTCTTGCATAAAGAAGGCCGTAAACAACTCAAATCGCTTTGCGTAGATACAGATTACGACGTGCTATTAGGAACGGCCTGCGCACTGACGTGCACTATGATAATGCCTTGCCTGTATAAATACTAAGTACTTTTAGGTAGCTTTCATTACAAAAAGCTACCTATTGCAGCCGTTCGGAGGAAAGCGATTTCAAAAAATTTTGGTATATTTTCATCGATCATGACCCCCAGACCCCGAAACCACCCTCCGTTCAAAAGTTGATATATATATATATATATATATATATATATATATATATATATATATATATATATGTATATGTATATATCTATATATATATATATATCTGACCTTTGTCATACTGTAACTCTCGAATTCATGAACCGATTTGGATGTAATTTGGTATGTACATAGTACATACCAATGTCTCGACCGAGTTCGTTGGCCAGCTTCATCCGTCATTTTGTTTCAAAATGGCGGCCATTTAAAATTTTCTTAAAAATTTTAAATTTGAAATGTGGTACCAAAGAATTGAAAATGGAAAAATATTTTTTCTTATGTATTTGACCTTTATACAAAGATTCCGGAGCAGTTTTTGTTTCGTCTATATCTTAAAAAATGGCTGAGTTATAGCATTTTGAATTTCTAGCGTAGCTGACATTTTGAAACGTCCTGAAGTTTGTCACGCGATAAAAGGCGTATTTATGAACCGATTTGGATGTAACTTCGTTTGTACATAGTACATACCAATGTCTCGACCGAGTTCGTTGGCCAGCTTCATCCGCCATCTTGTTTAAAAATGGCAGCCATTTAAATTTTTAAGAAAAATTTAAATTTGAAATGTGGTACGAAAAAATTGAAAATTGAAAAAATATTTTTTTGTTATGTATTTGACCTTGATATAAAGATTCGGGAGCAGTTTTTGTTTCGTCTATATCTCAAAAAATGGCTGAGTTATAGCATTTTGAATTTCTAGCGTGGCTGACATTTTGAAACGTCCTGATATTTGTCATGTGATAACAGGCGTATTTATGAACCGATTTGGATGTACTTTGGTGTGTACATAGTACATACAAATATCTCGACCGAGTTCGTTGGCCAGCTTCATCCGCCATCTTGTTTCAAAATGGCGGCCATTTAAAAAAAAATTTTTAATTTAAAATGAGATACCAAAATATTAGAAAATGAAAAAGATTTTTTTTGTATGTGTTTGACCTTAATACAAAGATCCCGGAACAGTTTTTGTTTCGTCTATATCTAAAAAAGTGGCTGAGTTATAGCGTTTTGAATTTCTAGCGTGGCTGACATTTTAAAACGACCTGATTTTTGTCACGCGATAACAAGCGTATTTATGAACCGATTTGGATGTTACTTGGTCTGTACATAGTACATACCAATGTCTCGACCGAGTTCGTTGGCCAGCTGTATTCGCCATTTTGTTTCAAAAGGGTTGCCATTTAAAAAAAATTAAATTTAAAATTTAAAATGAGGTATTAAAAAATTGGAAAATGAAAAAGATATTTTTATGTGTTTGGCCTTGATACAAAGATTCCGGAGCAGATTTTGTTTCTGAAAATTTGTTCTTTTGTTTATATCTTAAAAAATGGTTGAATTATAGCACTTTGAATTTCTAGTATGGCTAACATTTTGAAACGATCTTGTATTTGTCACGCGATAACACACGTATTCGCCTATTTCCATGTGAGAAAGCATGTGGATAGTATACATCAACATCTCAGCCAAATATAAGTTACTTTAAATAAAAGCAGCTTGGATAAAGCTGACTAATTTCGTGAAATTCACATTCATAATGATTTAGTATTGATAAAAATTAGTATTGAATCTCCTATTTTCGGTTTCCACTAAATTGAGCTTCGTGTGTTTGAATAATATAAGTTGGCTTTTTTAAAATAAAGTATTTGAAAGCTACCTCTTCCTCCCGGCACTGGCCGGAAGGACTTTTTAGATAACTTTCTGGGGGAAATAATCATGGCATTTTGTAACAATATTACATTTAATTCTTTGAGTTTGTATGATATTTTATAGCCTAATTACTTAAGCTTAACGCAATGGCACAGAGATTTTAAAAAAATGTTGTAGTGAGTTCATATAGTCATTTTTAACATAGTTGAAAAGTGTTTGACTTCGGTATGTCTACCGTCCATGTATCCCTATTTTATCCCTCGCAAACACTTTTCAGTTTTCTTCAGTTTGTCATGTAGTTGATATATGTTATTGAGATTAGTTGTGGCATGCCCGCTATTGAAAATGGAGTGTGTAGCATTTATAGTTTGTTTACAGGGGCACTCAAAATAATCCCGTTACACTTATGATGGTCTATGGGAAAATTTCTTTGCGGGTTTTTTTTTTTTAATGTTACTAGGGGGCTCGGCCCCCTACGAGCTACGCTCGCCAACCCCCGTCCAGACACCGCAGACTCTAAATGCACGCTAATATGATCGGCTTTAAAAAGATTTCGAAAGATTAAATTATAATTTAAAACACAGTGGCGATCTCCCTATAAACGAATTTCTATTCATTTCTCTTTGATTGGGGAATTTTAACGCCAAATCCGCTGCGGTACTACTTGATTATCCTGTCGATCAATTTCGCCAAATTATATAAATCGCCAAATTATACAAATTGATATAATTTTTATTTTAAATAACGAAAGAACAAATAAATTCGTACAACATTAATAAAAACACAAATAACACGTCTAAATAAAAATAACTTGATGACGTATACACGTGTAACAACATTTCAAAATAAGCTAATTTAAAAGGAATTCGGTAAAGAGAGTCTTTGTCTCCTGGTATTTTTTAACAAAGCGAAAAGAAAGTTCTTTTAAATGAGACATTTTAAATTAATTCTCAAAATATCAAATAAATGTCTAGCGCAATTTCTAAATTTAAACTTTTTTGCAATATTATTTTGTGTTCATTTTATGTAATAACTATAATGTGACGTAAATATGACGTAATTTCTCCTAAGACTTCTAACGCATGTTAATGAATTTATTATTTTACAATATCCTTTCTCTTTTAAAATTCACGTGTATACTTTTTATGACGTAATTTTTAATAAGTTCCTGCTTTTTATACGTAATTATTTAATTCTAATTTGAAAGTTTTTTTCCTGTTTATAATAGTCACGTGTAAATAAATTTTTAATTTGAAGCAAACATTATTGCTTGCGCTTTTTATACAGTTGGCAACAGTTTAAATTAGTACAATTTTCTGAAATCTGTAAAAAATATCTCTAGAAATGCTGAAAATTTGAATTTAAAATAGAAATAAAACCTGAAAAAATGAGTCAAAATAAAAAAATTAATGCAATCTGCACTCCGGCAAATTCTAACGCATAAAATGATCTAAAAATGATTACACTGCCATGTATAGTTTTTGCTGCTATAAAACTTTTTTAGTGGAACGATTTTGTCCAACTTTAGCATTAAATAACTCTTAAAATAATTCTTCGATTTGAAAACTGTCTGCATCAGCGTGTTTATCAAACATTTCTGTATAAAACCACCGATTTTCATATTTTTGTATGCATTATTTTTGTTAATATTAACGAAGAAAGGCCTCCGGTCACAAAAAAATCAAAACCGGCGGCGGCGGCGGCGGTGACAGCGGTAGTTACTTTTTTTTAGAATAGAGAGATACAATTTCAAACACAATGAAATTGATATACATGGCTGAGCTACAAAAAATTATGCTTTCTATAGAATATGGAATTCAAAACATTTATCGTTCATATGCAGGGTCACACAAAAGGATTCATTTAGATAATGGCCTACGATGAAAATATATTTTGTAGCGTATATTTATAATGTTACACTATTTCGAACATAATGAAATTTATATGTATTACTTAGGTGCACTATAAGTTGCTTCCTGAAAACTATGGCATTCATTGCATTTATCCTTCACTTACAGGGACACACAAAAATATCCTGTTACAACACTGTCTATGAGAAATAAATGCTGTGAGCGCGTTTTCCGTTTTGGTATGCGTTTGTAAGTTTAACTTTTTTTTCCGTACTAGGTGCTGTGTATACATTCTATAGATTATATAAAGGGCTACACAGAAGAATCCGTAGGTGCATGAACGTAAATTGTTTAAAGATATTTCTTAATTAAGTTTTGCATTTTCCAGCTGAATTATATATTTAATATAATAAGGAGATGTTTCTAGAATATAAAACTAGTATGTTGTGGCCATCACAAAACTTTCTTCTATATAAATCACGCCAATTAAATCCTTTAAATAGTGCAAGAAATAATAACGATTTAGCACCAATTCATATAAAGTATATCTGAATTTGAAGATGTATGAAAATTCGTGCATTAGTTCTTGAGATAGAGCTATAGCGGAAATTTTGAAAAAATGTAGCATAGCAGCGCCACCTGTTGGGCGATTTACACCAAAAGTAAACAGCACTAAACGATATCAAGGTACACCTGAATCTGAAGTTTGTTGAAAATCCAAGCATTAGTTCTTGAGATAAAGCTATTGCAGAAATCGCAAAAAATACAACATAGTAGCGCCACCTGCTGAGCGATTTATACCAAAAATTAAACAGCACTAACTTATACGTCAATTCATGTCAAGGACCAACTAAATCTGAAGTTTGATGAAAATCCGTGCAATAGTTCTTGAGATACAGCTCTTGTGGAAATCGTGAAAAATGCAGCACAGAAGCGCCACCTGTTGGGCGATTTACACCAAAAATTAAACAGCTCTAATTTATATCAGGGACTAACTGAATCTGAAATTTGATGAAAATTCGTGCATTTTTTCTTGAGTTAGAGCTATTGCTATAATCATGAACAATGCAGCATACCAGCGCCACCTGTTGGGCGATTTTCACAAAAAAGTAATAAGCACCAAACTACATTTTGGACTAACTGAATCTGAAGTTTTATGAAAATCCGTGCAGTAGTTCTTGAGATACAGCTATTGCAGAAATCGTGAAAAATGCCGCATAGCAGCGCCACCTGTTGGGCGATTTTCACCAAAAACTAATCAAGTCCAGTTTATATCAAGGTCTAACTAAATATGAAATTTTGTGAAATTCCGTGCATTAGTTCTTGAGATAGAGCGCCCACAAAATTTTTGTCACATACAGACTCACAGACAGAGTGACAGAGTGACAGACAGACTCACAGACAGACATTTTCTAAAAACCATCAAATCGTGTTCTGGGCATTCTAAAACGTATAAATCCGTCGAAAACCGGAAGTCGAAATTTTTCACGAATCCAATACTTTCTTCTTGTAAAGATAGAAGAAAGTAAAAAATCATATAGGGCTACGCAAAATATGATGATATGATGATATAAGAACTGGATACATTCCCGCCTACGAATGGTTATTTTTTAAAGTACGTTTTTAGTTGTGTTATGCGTTTTCTAAATTGTTTACGTAAGATATCTATTTTCACTTTATTAAACGGTAAAGTTACGTTGCAGTACTGTGGATGTCTTGAAAAGTGGTTGATAATCGAAGAATGATTTTTCTTTTTTGTTCATTAAATAACTAGGATTATCAATAATTAATAAAATATTTAAAAGACTAATTCATTTTTAAAATTAATTATTAATGCCATTGTATTGGTATTTGCAATGTGAGGGTGATATAATATAACAAAATTATATAAAAAAAAGTTTGCACAGAAAATATAATCCACAAAAGAGTGATTTCATATAAATAAAATTTTAAGTTACAATTTACAAAAGTTAAACCTCCTAAAACTGTACTTCATAATACTAATATTAAAAAAATGAAGTTGCGGAATAAAAGTTTTAAATCTATATTATATAAAGCAGAAACATGTCTGTGAGTAATGCTGACGTCATATTGACGATGGCACCTGACCCATTAATTTCGTCTTTACTATCTTTTTTTTAACTTCTTAACTTTACACAATTTCAATTGTTACAATGTCTATTGGGGGAAAATGTCCTTCTAAATGCAATTTGTTTGAAAACTGTATCTCAATTTACTGAGTTTTTAGGTTTTCTAAAATAAGTTTCAAGCATGATTTTTTTTTTTTTTTCAAATCTGTCTCTATCGCGTGCAGCCCGGTTACGAAATATGAACCCGTTTGTATTTAGGATTATCAATAATTAATAAAATATTTAAAAGACTAATTCATTTTTAAAATTAATTATTAATGTAATTGTATTAGTATTTGCAGTGTGAGGGTGAGGGTGATATAATATAACAAAATTATATAAAAAAAAGTTTGCACAGAAAATATAATCCACAAAAGAGTGATTTCATATAAATAAAATTTTAAGTTACAATTTACAAAAGTTAAACCTCCTAAAACTATACTTCATAATACTAATATTAAACTAGTATGTTGTGGCCATCACAAAACTTTCTTCTATATAAATCACGTCAATTAAATCATTTAAATAGTACAAGAAATTACATGAATTTAGCACAAATTCATATCAAAGTATATCTGAATGTGAAGTTTGATGAAAATTCGTGCATTAGTTCTTGAGATAGAGCTAAAGCGGGAATTCTGAAAAATGTAGCATAGCAGCGCCACCTGTTGAGCGATTTACACTAAAAATAAACAGCACTAAATGATATCAAGGTATACCTGAATCTGAAGTTTGTTGAAAATCTAAGCGTTAGTTCTTGAGATAAAGCTATTGCGGAAATCGCAAAAAATACAGCATAGCAGCGCCACCTGTTGAGCGATTTACACCAAAAATTAAACAGCACTAATTTACACGTCAATTCATGTCAAGGACTAACTAAATCTGAAGTTTGATGAAAATCCGTGCAATAGTTCTTGAGATACAGCTCTTGCGAAAATCGTGAAAATGCAGCACAGCAGCGCCACCTGTTGGGCGATTTACACCAAAAATTAAACAGCACTAATTTATATCAAAGACTAACGAAATCTGAAGTTTGATGAAAATTCGTGCATTTTTTCTTGAGTTAGAGCTATTGCGATAATCATGAATAATGCAGCATAGCAGCGCCACCTGTTGGGCGATTTTCACAAAAAAGTTATCAGCACCAAACTATATCTTGTACTAACTGAATCTGAAGTTTTATGAAAATCCGTGCAGTAGTTCTTGAGATATAGCTATTGCAGAAATCGTGAAAAATGCCGCATAGCAGCGCCACCTGTTGGGCGATTTTCACCAAAAACTAATCAGGTCTAGTTTATATCAAGGTATAACTAAATAATAAGTTTTGTGAAATTCTGTGCATTAGTTCTTGAGATAGAGCGCCCACAAAATTTTTGTCACATACAGACTCACAGACAGAGTGACAGAGTGACAGAGTGACAGACTGACGGAGTGACAGACAGACTCACAGACAGACATTTTCTAAAAACCATCAAATCGTGTTCTGGGCATTCTAAAACGTGTAAATCCGTCGAAAACCGGGAGTCGAAAATTTTCACGAATCCAATACTTTCTTCTTGTAAAGATAGAAGAAAGTAAAAAATGAAGTTGCGAAATAAAAGTTTCAAATCTATATTATATAAAGCAGAAACATGTCTGTGAGTAATGCTGACGTCATATTGACGATGGCACCTGACCCATTAATTTCGTCTTTACTATCTTTTTTTTAACTTCTTAACTTTACACAATTTCAATTGTTACAATGTCTATTGGGGGAAAATGTCCTTCTAAATGCAATTTGTTTGAAAACTGTATCTCAATTTACTGAGTTTTTATGTTTTCTAAAATAAGTTTCAAGCATGATTTTTTTTTTTTTTTTTTTCAAATCTGTCTCTATCGCGTGCAGCCCGGTTACGAAATATGAACCCGTTTGTATTTAGGATTATCAATAATTAATAAAATATTTAAAAGACTAATTCATTTTTAAAATTAATTATTAATGTAATTGTATTAGTATTTGCAGTGTGAGGGTGATATAATATAACAAAATTATATAAAAAAAAGTTTTCACAGAAAATATAATCCACAAAAGAGTGATTTCATATAAATAAAATTTTAAGTTACAATTTACAAAAGTTAAACTTCCTAAAACTATACTTCATAATACTAATATTAAAAAAATGAAGTTGCGGAATAAAAGTTTTGAATCTATATTATATAAAGCAGAAACATGTCTGTGAGTAACGCTGACGTCATATTGACGATGACACCTGACCCATTAATTTCGTCTTTACTATCTTTTTTTTAACTTCTTAACTTTACACAATTTAAATTTTTAAATGTCTATTGGGGGTAAATGTCCTTCTAAATGCAATTTGTTTGAAAACTGTATCTCAATTTACTGAGTTTTTATGTTTTCTAAAATAAGTTTCAAGCATGATTTTTTTTTTTTTTCAAATCTGTCTCTATCGCGTGCAGCCCGGTTACGAAATATGAACCCGTTTGTACTTAAAACACTATCAATAAGTCAGCATTTATTTCTTGCTAATATTCCAGAAGGAAATTAAAACCTTATCAAGAAATAAATAACATAATGTAAATAAAACTCAAATATAACAGATATGCAATCGAACTACGCGCTTAAACAACTGAAATTATCATAATCTAAAAGGCTACTTACAAGGGAACCACTTTTGGTGTTGCTCGCACCTAGCATCGAGACCTGGTGCGTTTTATAGCCCTATACATAAAAGTTAGAGAACCGAAAAAATTTCTCTGTTAAAATAATATTTTATATACTTTTTTATACTTTTAAATTTTTATTATTACATATTTAATTTTGTATTTCACGCCAAAAGTGAGTTAAGTCGCCAAATATGGGTCTACAAATTTTCCGCCCGCTTTATCCAAAGAGAAAACGTACAGAATATGTTACTAGAATCATATCAGATTGCGATTTTATTTTATAATTGATAGCATAAGAAAAAAATATTAGGTTTTTATTTATTTTTCTATGCAGACGATAAATATATAAGTAATAAATATAATTCTATAAAAGCTTCGAAGATCATTGAAAACTATTTTTTAGTGAAATACAAAATAAGCAAATTATTTTCTTTTGAAATCGAATGAAATAAAGTTTCGAATGTTTAAAATGAAATGTTGCTGTATTAAATGGTCCTTCAGTAAAAGTAATCATAAAGTAAATTAATATTTTTACACAATTTAGAAAAATTACTGTGGCGAAATAATAGCAATTTCTAGCTATTACAAATTCAGCTATGACATTTGGCTAGGGTTGCCGGAAAGCTCTACTTTTGAAAATAAACGCCAACTGTTTCCCCGCCAAAAATATGAATATAAAGTTGCAATTTTTCAAAATCAAATTCGTGGGTTTTGGAAGGGATTTTCAAACTTTTTTCAATATCTTATACTTATTATTAACTAATTTTTATTTTTAAATGCTTTTCTTTAAAAAAATTCAATGTTAATAGTCCGATAAGTGGTCTCGAAAATTGCATTTTCAGAAAGTTATGCTGCTGTATAATCCAGAAATATTATTTTAACAGAAAAATTTTATCGATTCTCAAACTTCATAATATAGGGCTTTAAAATGCACCAGGTCCCAATGTTAGGTGCGAGCAACACCAAAAGTGGTTCCCTTGTTAGTAGCGAAATTAGTGATTTCTTCGGCTATTAACATGCAAACTTTTAATAAATTTGAATGCATTATTGATAATTTCATATAAAAATTCTTTTTGTTGTTGATAGTGGGCAATCTGAAAATATATATGAAATGTGTAAAATTGATTAAAGTTTTCAGTTAAAAAAAAAAAAAAGCTTTTCACCTATATTCTGCGACCCGGGAATCCGGGTTGAATCCCCTAGTGGGAGATTCTCAAAAGGTGGGATCATTAAACGTTAACTATATGTAATTTTTCAAATTTTCAAATTTAAGGCCAAATTTTTTAAATAGTATAGTATTTTGTCTATAAATATAATATATAAATATTTTAATAGTATGTCTACAAAATTATACACAAACATTAAAAGACAGCAACTATTCTGGAAAATTAATGATTAAAGCATTTAATTATCAGTTGTGTACGTTAAAAATTTTGGACATTTGCAGATTTTGGACTTAAAGATTTTGGACGTTGCTCTTAGTATTTAAAAAATTCTTAAGACTAAGAATGTAGTAAATGTGTCTGTATACATATATATATGTATAATTAACTTTTTGTTATCCAGTAATAATAATAATAAAATCAAATGCTTTGTTACGTGCGTTACTTTCGGACATAACAAAATACAGAAAAATGCTTTATAGGAAAGTCTTTCTATCTTCAAAAAAGCAATAAATCAGACTGCCATCTCTTAACGAAATTATCAAAAAATCATTCGTTTCCTTTATGCATTCGTTGTTTACCATTAGAACCACCTGGAAAAAAGTTATAACTCTTTTTCTTGGTGGTACATTGGAGCAGTTAACGTTATGAATGTCCGAAATTGGCCTGTTTAGCATAAAATAATAAAATTTTAAGATATTTATACAAAGCTTTTAGAATAAATTATGTCATTTTCTGTCTCTGAATAGAATTAAAAACTCAGTGTAAAAAAAAAAAATAATAATAAAGTCAATGATAATTGCCGAAACGTCAGTGAAGGCTTACTGTGGAGACACGAAAAGTTTTGGTTTCTGTCTGTCTGTCTGTCTGTCTGTTCCGCGATAACTGCTGTAAAAAGCATCCGATTAGCTTAAAATTAAGTATGCATGTTGGTAAAATCCCCGGATTTAGCTGTATAGTTTTTGGTTAAATTTGGTTCATGCGTTCAGAATATATAGAACATTTTATTTTGCGACTTAATGCTTTCCTATAGCAATTCAGACGATTTTTCCATTTTTATTTGTTGAAAGGAAATGGCTCGTATGATTGAAGGATTTAAATAGTAAATTATGGATGATGTAATTTCTAATTAGAACCATACATTATTCATATTAGTTTGAAATTTTGTGTATACATTTGTCAGAGTTTTTAAATTCGGTGTTTAACTTATGGAGGTATTTTATATATGTGTTCCAATAATATATCTTTTTATAAATTTACTTTTTTTCAAAGCACATATTTCATTGTTTTATTTTCTTTTAACTGTTGCCTAGCGACGGAACTACACCTAAAAATATCGTAAATGTGAAAGTATTTGTAATTGTTTGAAGTGAATCAAAGTCAAAAGGGACGAATTAATGCCTTTGTGACTTTACATATAGATGAAATTTACCCCACAAATAAAGAAAGACTATGTTCTACTTATTTTGTTCAAATATTTTTACTTTTAAATTAAGAAGTTCATTATTTTCATAAGGAATAAATTGACATTTTGGTATAAAATTTAAAAATCTTTTTTTCCTTACCGTTGCCAAGAAAATCCTATCCCAGAATAATAATTTATCCTAAACAGTTAATTTTGATTTGAAAGATTTTCATGTGCAAGAGGAAAATGAAATAAAAAATAGACATGAATACGTCTGCATATTGGAAATAAAACTAAAATACGAAAAGAAGGTGAATTTGATCTTATATATCAAAAATAAAACTAATATGCTTTGAGGTTGAAATAAAAAGGGCTTGTGTTATGATATTAATTCTTATTATTAAAAGAAATGTTACTAATATCTCATGGTTTATCGTCTGCACACAGCTAACAGAAATGTTAATTTTTAATCGAAAATTTCAATGAGAAAAAAAAAAAAAAACTTTTGAAAATCAAATATATAGTAAATATCAAAATTTTACACCGCAGAATTATCACTGTCGAAAATGACGTCATTGTATTGGGAAATAAATATTCTCATTCTTAAAAACCAAGCATTAACTAGATTACCTAAAAAAATATTTTATGACGAGTGTTACTTCTTAATGCCGCCTCATTTCAGAAAATATGAATGAAAATTATTTTATTTTTAAAAGGAAATTATATTTTCATTCATAAAACCTAAACTTTTAATATAATTGCGTCAATGTGAATCATTTTCTGTCCACCAGTATTGAAAATTAAGGCTCGGAAGTATAAAAAGAAATTTAAGATTTGCGATAACCATTAGCGCAATAAATAAAAAGTTACATATGTAAATTAATGAAACCACGGGGAGTTCAGGAGGCGGAGCCCCCCCCCCCCCCTGAAGAAATCTGTTTTATTATTTAAAAAAATGTCAGAATTAGTAGCTCATGAAAATTATTTCAAAATATCCTTCCATAACAGCGTTTTTAATTTAATGCTTCTAATGTCTGAAAACTTCGTATTTTTTATTCTTATAAATAATTACATAATTTGAAAACTTTAAACTGCGGTTTGCAGGAAATTGAATATTACCAAAGTGTGTCTAAAAACAGTGACTTGCAGAGTTGACGTTGAGGCTCCTGATCTGCAGATTTACTAGTTAAAGTTATGTTTGAAAAGCTTAAAGTTATGACTTGTGTCCAGTGCCCACCTTTTGAGAATGGCCCTAGTATTAAATCAAATGACTTCAAAATAAAATGCTACTTTCAGAGCTAACGCTGGGGATTTTGATCTTCCTGATCTGTAGGTTTATCCGTTAGAAATACAGTCATTATTTATCGTAATTCTTTATGCACAGAGTTTTTTTTTTCTTTTTTTCAGAGATGGATTGTCCATCTCTGAAGGCGGGAAATAATAGTTGAAACAGCCTTTATGATTTCAAAATAAAAAACAAGAAATAAAAAATCATGCGTCAAGCATAGATTATGAAAAACATTCAGAATAATGTAACGAAACAGCTCCATTTAATAAGTTAAAATATTACGTCTGATTCAGCCATATGGAAACGCGAAACACATTTGAAAACTTATTTTCAGCAGTTCACATCTGCAATCGTAAAATTATCCGAATTCTTTGAGCAGCCCTGTATATGATATATAGATTTGTATCTATAAACTATATGCATGCCAAAATTTAGTTCAGTTAAGAAATACATATATACCTCAGTTGAAAATTTCCCTTCAGCAATTTCCGCTAATAAGGAGAATGGTACATGAATTCTTTTGTGCAGCCTTGTATACGAGGTATAGAATTTATATACAACGAGTAGAATGCACAAAATTAGTTAAATTTAAAAGCGCATGCCGAAATTTAAAATACACTTCCAGCAATTATTACTCAAAGACAGTACTGTAACCGATTTATTTTGTGTCTCTGTAAATGAACAACAACTATGAATGTCCTATTCTATCGTAATCACCTTGTAGTTAAATTCAGTGATTTATAACAGTATCAATACATTTGAAAAAACGCAATCTCATTAAAATACTCTGCAAACGACTCCCCCCCCCCCCCTATACGATAATGTAATGAGTGCCCTTTTTGAGTGCCCTTTAAATGTACTATTAATCACACACACTTCATATACAATACCAAACATACCTTGGTGGCCCTAAATAACGTTTATCAATTGCATGGAAATCCGAGTATATTTACGCGAGTTAGAGTGTGGACAGACGGTCGATAAACCGAATGCAAAAACACTTTTCAACTTTGTTGGAAAGTGTCAAAAAATGCCTTCATTTAAATGAGGAGAAGGGATAAAAGTTACTCGCAATGGGTCTATTTGACCTAGTCGGCTTTTTTTCCTTTTTTGAAATACCTTAACAATTTTTAAATGTCTCATTACACAAAGAGAGATGATAAAGGTGGTATGGGACAAGATTTAAAAAAAAAAATTAGTTAATCCTATGATTTGGTGATAATCAATAATCCATAACCATCTGTTAAATTAATGTTTTAAAAAAACTTAATACTCACAGAGATTTAAATTGATAAAGGAGGCACTTGACCATAAACGCAAATAGATATTTAGAACTTTACAACTCATTTTCTCAGAATGATGTTTGTATAATTTACCACCTTTATAATCTGAGCTCTTCATATGTTTCTCTCATTATATTATTGTAATGCTAGGTGGTTCAAGTATAAATGGTAAAAAAAAAAAGTTACTGATTGGATATGTGAGACTCACAGCAATCATTCCCCGATTAAGGTGTCTAGTTCCTTTTATAGTTTTGGAAAATTCATTACTGAAATACGGCGGAACGAAATTGAAGCAATGAATATAAGACTTTGTATTGAGATATTTATGATTCTACTTTGAAATATGAATCACTTAACTATGACGGAGCGACAGTTCGCAGGTTGACCCCATGCTTCCTTTTTATTTTGGAAGTAAAAATGCTATAATTTTTTTGCACGAAAGAAAAAACAATAAAAAAATATTGAAAAATGTGAAACTCTTATAAAAATAATTATAAAAGGATTACGTGAAAAAAAAATCTAACGTTTTTATAAATTACGATACAGTTCAATGCGGCTACAGAATGTATCCGGAAGTGACATAAATATCTGGGGTTTGGTTTCACAAGTTAAATTTGGAAATGAATGATTAGGAATCTAATTTCGTCGTTAAATGATTTTAAACTGTCGAAATATTTGATCGGTGTAAGGCTTGACTAATTTACGCTGTAACAGGCTTGTCGCTTAAAATTACAGTGCTTTTTGTTTTAATCAGTGGCGTAGCAACTCAAAAATTTTATTGAACATTTAGGATTATCAGTAGTTAATTAAACATTAATGAGACTAATTAATCATCAAACGATAATTAATAGTGTCATTTTCTCCATATCAATCTTTTAATTACTTTAAAGAGAAGATTTAGGATACTAAATTTTATATAGTTAGGTTCATCAAATTGATGAAGTGAGAAGAGGATGAGGGGGGGGGGGGGGTTAAGGAAGCAAATACTGATATAATGAAAAGGTTTTATAGAACAGTCCAGGAGCATCAGTGACATATAATGGTATTTCACGCTTCAATTCCCGAGGATTATATCACCGAAAACTACCTTGGAGAGTCCTGCGCGGGTCAGGTCGCATCCGACCCGAACCCGAAAATTCATTTTGAAGTCAAACCGCAAAAATAATTTCTGGCGACCCGCAACCTGGCCCAAACTCAACGTTTTTCAACCCGTAATGAAAGGAAAGCAAATCATGTTTTAACGCAATCATGAAAAGTAATCTACAATTGTACCTCTAATAATTTTTTATGTTTTACAATGATGAAGATAAATGAACAAATCTACATTCTTTAAAATTCAAATATAGTAAAGTCTTTGAAAAGCGGACATCTCCTCGGGTCGTTGAATAGAATCAAACATCGGATAAGGTTGTCTCGAATTTTCTTTTTTAGACTCGGAATGAATCCAACTCTTTTCTGCGGGTCGTGTTCACAGACTATAAGCGTTCTTGTGGGTCATATTGTTGCAAGTCAGGTTGTTGGAATTTTTTTAGCACAACTATGTTTCAGATGAAAATAAACACGTATTTGAATATGAATGAGTATAAATTTAATTTACTGCATGAGAAAGGAAAAGTATATAAGAAATGTGATCATAGATTATTCTTTCTTTAAGAACCATTTTTCTTCTTTCGAAATATGAAAATTATCAACATTTCTTATGTGAACTATTTATGACAGTTTATGTACACATATTATGTGTGTGTCGATTGAGAGGTAACCGCTATTCTATTCGGAGGTATAAGCGTTCAAATACATAAAGAGTAGGGGGGGGGGATAAAGGTACGCACGGGCAAAGATACGCACTGGCTGATTTAATATGAAGAAACATTTCTACAATCATGACCGCTAGGTAGCAGTTTGGTCTCAAGTGCAGTAGTTGTGTGTTCAAACCTTGTGAAAAAAGTAGCACTCCGTGCCCAGAAAATGAGGCAAGTTTAAATTTTCGAATATTGATCTAATATTTTTAAAATTTCACTTTATTGTTTAGCTGAAAATACCTCGAATTTTTACAAATCCAAAAATTCAGTGGAGAACGGAAGCTCTTTAGCTTCTAAATGTCATGTAGTTTACCTCGATCGCATTTATTTAAACTTGTAGGTAGCCGGTTAAGCAAAATACTGCAGAATGAGGTAAAAGTACGCATCCGTCTTGGGGCAAAGATAAGCACAAGGTTAAGATGCGGGTCTTTGCTCTGTGGATTTAGCTAGATGCAAAGCTTTCCACAATTACGTTGTGGAAAGTTTTATTTTTTATTTTTATATTTTTAAATACTTTAATATTTTAATTACTTTTATATTTTAATACTTTTAAAAATCAATATTCTTGTTTCATAAAACGCTTTTAAGTCTTAAACCTTAACTCCTGTTAATGGTCCCACAGACCGCTGCTATTTTCAGTTTTCACAATTTAACTATTGATGTTAGTTTAATTTGATTCGTTTGGAAACTTAGTAGTATCGCTAAAGACTTGTAAATGAGGAGAATTTTTATTATAATATGCCTTTACATAAAGTTTAGCGCAGAAACAGTATCTTGTTAGTCAGCCAACCCTTTTATTAATTCAACGATCAAGCGGTCTCGGAGGTCGTTCACAGTATTTATGGAACAATTTTTGTCACAGCAGTTAAGGGTTAACTTTTGATTGCGGTCATACAAACCGCTGATTTTCTAGTCCCAGGTACGGTATGCTATTTCTTTCTCCCAGCTTATTTTGCTTCAAAAAATAACGTTACCTTACAGAAGCCAGCAATAAACAAAGCAGATGTATCATTGTACGATTAAAAGCTCTATAGCAATTTTTTCAATTTCTAAGCATCGCACATTTTCAATTTTTATACCGTCATATTGGAAAAAAAAGTACTTTTAAATGCAATTTGTTTGAAAACTGTATCTCCATTTATTTTTAAAATACTAAATTTTTTGTAGTTTTTAGCACCATTTGTTTAATTTTGGTAACTCAAGTAATCTATTTATGTAGAAAGTAAAGGGAAAATAGTTGAAAAATAGCAACTATATCTTTTTGTTGCCATTTTCTCATAACAACCGAAAGAAAATGTAATTAAAATGCGTGCTATTTTGAAAAAATATAAACGAATAATTTCTGTTAAAGCATGGAGGTATTATAAACTACATTTAATTTTAAGTGTCTATATTAATGTTACAAACAAATGAAGGCCTATGAATCATTAGATAGCCGATTTTTTTGTCGAGTTTTTTTAATGACGGCATCTTTTTGCTGCATTTGTGTATTATTTTGCGATAGTGACATCCTGTGCATGCTTTACTGTAGATGTTTAAGAGTGGATCGTAAATGTGGAATTCTTAAGTGGATGCGAATGACGTCATTTTACATTAATAAAAGTGTGTGCTTTAAGTCTTAAAATTGAAATATGTTTTGTACTATTTATATGCACATATATTTTTTTTCATCGGGGCAACACTAAATTCTGAAAAAGGAGAATTCCTGTTTTCTAGTTTTACTTATTTATGTATTTTTTTTTTTCGCGGTTCAATTTTTAATTTTCAGTTTAACTATAGATGCTAATGGAATTTACTATAAATTCTAGTTTAACTCCTACATATTAATTTCTTCAGGTGTCTAGCACTAACGCTAGAGACTTCTGTAGATGAGTTTTAATTAAAGTAGTCCCGTACATAAAGTTTAAAACAGAAACAAGGGGTCTCTGAGACCGTAGTATATGCAACAGTTTTTGTCACAGCAGTTAGAGGTTAACTGCTATTTGTGATTTCACAGACCGCTGTTTTTTTCTTTTCTTTTCTTTTCTTTTTTCCATGGTTTAACTTATAATTTTCAGTTTAAACTTTAACTGATGTTACCGGTCTCACAGACCGCTGCTTTTTTCAGTTTTTATAGTTTAACTTGTAATTTTCAGTTGCAAACACTACCGAAATATTGTTTCGTTTGGGACTTTAGTACTATCACCAGAGACTTTTGAATAGGTGAATTTTAATTATAACAGTCCTGTACAAAAAGTTTAGTACAAAAACACCATCCTATGAGTTAATCGCACCTTTTATTCATCTTTCGATGGAGCGGTCTCACATACCGCTTCACAGTAGTTATGTGACAATTTCTGTCACTTCAGTTAAAGGTTAAGAGCTCACTGCAGTCACAGATAAAAAGAAATAAAGATGGCCGCTGGCATTTTAACTGAATTGAAAGGATGGTCTAAATTCAAATGATTGACAAGCGAGCTCTTCCAATCAGCAAATGGCCAATTATCTGGCACGATTCCAACCCCCACCCCACTTCGGCTGAGCGCTACATGTGATAATTTCCAGTAGGTTTCAGGTGTAAAGGATTTTTTTTTCAATTGTCTTCGCTTTACAAGCGTAGATCAAAGCCCACTGTTTTGTGGAGACTCGATAACGGTAAAAGCCGTAAAAAGAATTTTAATCTGTTTATGATAAAAGTGCAAAAATTAAAACGATTTGACTTTCAATTTTTTTTTTTTTTTTTTTTTTTAGGTTTATTTTACAGCTTTTACAAACATAAAATTGAAATTAGTGCAGTATAAAAACTATTTTATTTCACATAAGGCAATTACATTTAAAATCAAGGGGGAGATATTGAATGAGGGGGGAAATATATCAAGTACAAATATTCTAAAATAACTATCTTTTGTGCGAATTCTTTTTAGAACATAAAATTTATGAGATTTATAAAAGCTAAATAACATTGAAGGTTAAAAATAAGATGTTCATAAAATTAGGAGAGGAAAAGTTAAACAAATAAACTGTATATTTTGTACTGTACATCTGTAGAGGGGGTATAAATCTAAATCCCAGCGTAGTCATTTATAGATATAATACACAATTTATTGTTGTTAGCACTAAAATATGCGACAGAAAAAATAAAGTTTTCCAAATATTAAAAACTTTGTGTGATGTTAGCAGAAAGAAGGATGGCAAAAATTTTAGTGAAATTTTCAGGCAGAAGAAAATTTAGATTATGGATTATTTTTACAAGAATGTTATAAAACATAAAGGAGTTTTAACAATTTGAAATTTTAAGTGCACAGGAGTAAATTCAGGTGTGTGTGTGTGGGGGGGGGGGGGGGATTTCTGAGCTCTAAATATTTTTTAAATGATGCGGTCAAATAAGAATGTTTTTTGTAGCGGTTCGTAATCTAAATAACACTAAAATACTTTTATTTTCATTACATTTTTCCATTTTTAACACTTCCCAAGAAAGTTGAAAAGTGTTTATGGATTGAGTTTGTCCGTCCGTCTGTCTGTCTATCCGTGCTCTAACTAGCGTAAATATAGTCGGATTGCCATGTAATTGATATACGATATTGAAAATCATCATGGTATGTTCGGTGCACCATTCATGGTTCATTTACAGATGCACTCAAAAGTATTCGCTACATTATGGTCTATGTGTGGGGGGGGGGGGGGGGGGATTATTTAGGATGTATTTTAATAGTGTTACACAATGTTAAACACAGTTAAATTTATGTACATTGAGACACACTTTCAAATTGTTACTATAGACTATGTTATGTGTAATGCTTAAAGTACGAGTATAGGGGACTCAAAAGTATTCCGTTATGTTATAGCCCATGAAGAAATATCGTTTGCGGCGTATTTGATTGATATTACTCTGTCACAAAGATAATGAAATTGATATGAATTTCTGAGGTGTCCTAAGCCTACTTTCTGTACAACATGAGCATTTAACAATTATTTACGGTGTCAGACAAAAGAACTTGGTTCAATATGGTCTACGAGAAAAACTGTTTGTAGCGTATTTTGATCACGTTACACTATTTCAAACATGACGAAATAGATACGCATTACTTTGATTTACTACAAGATGTTGACATTCGAATATGGTCTGCATTTCATTTAGCGTTCATTTACAGGGAAACATAAAATATTTTGATACAATACTGTATCCGATATAGCTATTAAAAATTAATGCTGAAAGTACATTTTCAATTACAGAATGCGTTTTTAAGTTTAACTAAATTTTTGCGCACTACGTGGTGTGCACATATTTTACAAACCCTATACAGGACCACACAAAAGAATTCGTAACCATTGCTGAGAATGAGTATGAATTTCTTAAAGGTGTTAGGTTTTTTTTAGTTATAAATGTACAAGCTCAACTACATTTAATATGCTTAGAGATGTTTGTATCATACAAATAAAATCCTATACAGGGATATTCAAAAAACTGGATACATGGGCCGCCGATAGAAAATAATTCCTGCAAGTGTGATTTCAGTAATTTTGAGCATGATTTTGCATGAATTAGATTTCAGCTTAATACTGTTTGACGTGTATAAAAATTTCTATATACAGAAATGCACAAAAGAATTCAAGTATGTTTCCGTCTATAAGTAGAAATTGCCGAGGGTGAATTTTCAACTGTTTTATGTATTTTCTTACAAAACTAAATTTTAACATAGTATGTAGAATCCGTACAAATATATGCAGTACAAATATATCATATACACTGCCTCATATGAGCTGCATATATCATATGAGCTGCACAAAAGAATTTGAGTACCTTCCAGGTTATGGGTGCAATTGTTGAAATCTGCTTTTCAAACGTGTCATAGGTATTACAAATGTTTAGTTAGATATCTTCTTTACTTTATTAAACGGCGAAGTTTTGTTACAGTGTTCTGTAAGTGTTGGAAAGTATCGACGTAGACGCATGATTTTTCTTTTTTCTTTATGGACATACTCGGTTCAGTCGATTACTCAGGCACCTTTGGTATCTACGTTTGATGGTTCTTTCTGAGCTAGTCGGAATAAAATGATTTCGAAAGGTTTGAGAATTTACTTGCACGTTGACGAGAAACCACAATATTTTCCTTACAAATATCTCTCTAAAGACATTTTCCTTTGAAAAATACAGTTAAAATGTTTTTTATGCACAATTAAATGTACACCTATCGCTTTATTGTTAACACTTTCGTACATAGTTGAAATGATTTAGTTAATATTATAGATAATAAAGATTTATAATTAGGACGAAAAAAAAGTAAAAATTAAAAAGTTTTAAAGACTGTAAATTAGATTTTTTAGCTTCATGAGTTGGGTAAGACAAATCAAGAAACAGATTTTTTTTTTTTTTTTTGGCGGGGGGGGGGGGGGGATTTAATAGATGACCGATTATGTAACTTATTAAAGATTTACAAATAGGGCAAAAACATTGCAATTAGGAGTTTTAGAGACTTTAAATTTTATGAGCATGGAAATAATGGGGGGAGAAAAGAAAACGTCAATTTTATATGGGGTGGAAGAAATTATATAATCGATTATTTATTGTTCAATATGAAACAGATAAAGCTGAAAATGTATTAAAAAAAGACTTTCAAAGATTTTAAACTTAAATAAGGGAAAGAAAAAAAAGGGGGGGATTTTATTTGATGACTTATTTATTTACCTTACTAAAGAATAAGAAATAGGACAAAAAAAGACTAAATCTTGTGTTCTTGGTAAGGGTAGAGTCAGAGCAAGCGTCAATTTTTGTGGGGGAGGAGTATAGTTATATGATTATTTATGATTACAATAAATTAACAGATAGAGTAGAAAATTATATTAATACATGGAAATTATTCCAGAGAGAAACATTCGCCTTGCACACAATATTTCAAATGAAAATCAAATTTCAAATTTCAAAGTAATTGCTTAAAAGGCGCAAAGGCCAACATAGTGAAAAAGATTCCAAGCCGGGACTCGAACCCGGGCCATCAGTATAGCGCACTGACGTTCTACCGACTAAACCACTTGGAACGATACCTAGCTCGGAAAATTTCTCACTATTATATGTTGGAAAGGCTACAAACGCAGCACAAGATGGAATATTTATCGTGAGTCACCGACCTGGGACAAACACGAAACATAATTAAATCCAGCATCGATAGAAATTATATTAATACATGGAAATTATTCCAGAGAGAAACATTCGCCTTGCATACAATATTTCAAATGAAAATCAAATTTCAAATTTCAAAGTAATTGCTTAAAAGGCGCAAAAGCCAACATAGTGAAAAAGTTTCCAAGCCGGGGCCCCACCAGTGGCCGAGAGGTTCTGCGTTCGAAGCTGGTAGACGGGAAGTGCTGGGTTCGATCCCAATCGCGCCCGTCGGCCTAATCGTTCGGAGTTTTCGTGGTTTTCTTCGAGCCGTGGATTTTCCATGTGTAAATATGGATTAGGTTCCCTTAGAAAGACCCCACGGAGGGCACTCCCCCCGGGCCTATATCCCTCGTGTAGATAATCGGCCGTCAAAAAATCAACCAATCCAAGCCGGGACTCGAACCCGGGCCATCAGTATAGCGCACTGACGTTCTACCGACTAAACCACTTGGAACGATACCTAGCTCGGAAAATTTCTCACTATTATATGTTGGAAAGGCTACAAACGCAGCACAAGATGGAATATTTATCGTGAGTCACCGACCTGGGACAAACACGAAACATAATTAAATCCAGCATCGATAGAAATTATATTAATACATGGAAATTATTCCAGAGAGAAACATTCGCCTTGCATACAATATTTCAATATTGTATGCAAGGCGAATGTTTCTCTCTGGAATAATTTCCATGTATTAATATAATTTCTATCGATGCTGGATTTAATTGTATGCAAGGCGAATGTTTCTCTCTGGAATAATTTCCATGTATTAATATAATTTCTATCGATGCTGGATTTAATTGTGTTTCGTGTTTGTCCCAGGTCGGTGAAATATTGTATGCAAGGCGAATGTTTCTCTCTGGAATAATTTCCATGTATTAATATAATTTCTATCGATGCTGGATTTAATTATGTTTCGTGTTTGTCCCAGGTCGGTGACTCACGATAAATATTCCATCTTGTGCTGCGTTTGTAGCCTTTCCAACATATAATAGTGAGAAATTTTCCGAGCTAGGTATCGTTCCAAGTGGTTTAGTCGGTAGAACGTCAGTGCGCTATACTGATGGCCCGGGTTCGAGTCCCGGCTTGGAATCTTTTTCACTATGTTGGCCTTTGCGCCTTTTAAGCAATTACTTTGAAATTTGAAATTTGATTTTCATTTGAAATATTGTATGCAAGGCGAATGTTTCTCTCTGGAATAATTTCCATGTATTAATATAATTTCTATCGATGCTGGATTTAATTATGTTTCGTGTTTGTCCCAGGTCGGTGACTCACGATAAATATTCCATCTTGTGCTGCGTTTGTAGCCTTTCCAACATATAATAGTGAGAAATTTTCCGAGCTAGGTATCGTTCCAAGTGGTTTAGTCGGTAGAACGTCAGTGCGCTATACTGATGGCCCGGGTTCGAGTCCCGGCTTGGAATCTTTTTCACTATGTTGGCCTTTGCGCCTTTTAAGCAATTAATTTGAAATTTGATTTTCATTTGAAATAGAGTACAAAATGTTTTTAAAAAAGCAATGACTTTTAAGGTTAAAATTTTGTGATCTGAGGGAAAAAAAAGAGGAATAAGCAGAATTAGTTCTTTTTTTGCGGGGGGGGCGGAAGTTTATCGGCGACTTATTATTTACTTACCTTAGAAAATATTTACAAATAAGTTAAAAAAAATAATAAACGAAAAAAAATTAAGGACTTTAAATTTCAGATGCTTGGTAAGAGGGAGAGGCGAGGAGGAAATACCAATTTCAGTTGGGGTTGGGGGGGGGGGAGGAGAAATTTTTATGATCGTTTGTTTATTGTTAAAATAAAGTGGCAAATTGAGCAGAAAAGATTTAAAAAAATTAAAGCGTTTTAAAGGGTTTTTATTTTAAAATATGGGTACCGTGGATGAGGGAGCAAAAGGGAGAAATGACATTTTCGATGGAGGCAATTTACAAGAACTTTTAATGAAATGAATATGGTGAAATAAATTGATAACGAAATTTATGACTGACTATTTATTGTTAGTTTAAAGTAACAAATAAAACAGAAAATTAAAGAAAATATTAAGGAATTTTAAAGATTTTAAACCTTGATACTTTAAGGGGAGCAAAACGGGAAACGAAATTTCGGAAGAAGGGGATTCAAAGAGTGCAAGATGTTTGGATAAGAATATGGTGTGCATCGAATTTATTGTTCATTTACAGGGAAACATTAGGGATGATTGCTGATAGTGAGTTTTAAATTATGATATGTTTGATTTATGATAAGTTATGGTATAAGTTAAGTTAAACTAATATTTTTGCACAGGCACATAGGTGGTGTATATGAATTGCATAGAATATAAAGAGTGATCAAAGGGCTCCAATGTGATGTATCTCATGAGGGTTGTCGAAAAATGTTAGAAAAGTACCGGCATATTATACTATCAGCTAAATGTCCTGTCGGCTAATCGTCTTTTCGGCTAAATGTCCTCCCGGCTAATTGCCACGTTCGGCCAGTTGTCTGTCGGCCAATTGTCTGTATTGCTGAAATTATTGCTATTCCGTTGCATAGACACTACACAAAAGATTTCATCAGTAGTACCGAGAATGACTATGAATTACTTAAAGATGTTTTTTAATTTGATTTATGCATTTTCAAGCTCAACTACTTTTAGTATAGATGTTTGACCCGTAGCCGGTCGCAGACATTTAGCCGACAACCAAATAGCCTTCAAGACATTTAGCAGATTGCAGTTAGCTGAGACGTGCATTTAGCCGATACGTACATATAGCCGACAACACAATTAGCTGAAATTTACATACAGCATACAGGACAATTGATCGAAACGGACATATAGTAATAATTTTAGCAATACAGACAATTGACCGACAGGCAACTGGCCGAACGTGGCAATTAGCCGGGAGGACATTTAGCCGAAAAGGCGATTAACCGACAGGACATTTAGCTGATAGTATAATTAGCCGGTACTTTTCTAACATTTTTCGACACCCCTCATGAGATACATCGCATTGGAGCCCTTTGATCACTCTTTCATATTATGTACCTCCCGTTCCCCCTCCCCCAATTTGTATCACCGGGAGCATTTTTCTGACTTTTCCGACATCCCTCAAGTGATATATCATTGGACTGGGCAGCCCTTTGATCACTCTTTCATATTATGCACCTCCCGCTAGGTTACAGTTAATTTGCAGTTTGGTTACAATTGCGATTAGTTACTCTTAGATTACGGTTAAGTTATAATTAAGTTACGTTTAGGTGATAATTGAGATTACACTTAAGTTACAGCTTGGTCATGGTAAAGTTATGTTACAGTTACATAACATTTAGCATATGATTAGGTTATAACTAGGTAAACGTTATTTACAGTTAGATTATGGTTAAGGCCCAGTTAGGTTACATTTAGGCTACAATTAGGTTACTGTTAGGTTTTAGTTTGGTTACGGTTACTTCATAATTAGGTTACACTTAGGTTACGTTTAGATTATGGTTAGGTAACTGTTCGGTTATAATTAGGTTACGTTTAGGTGATAATTAGATTACGCTTAGGTTACAGCTTGGTCATGGTAAAGTTGTGTTACAGTTACATTACTGCTAGCATACGATTAGGTTATAATTAGATAAACGTTAGTTACAGTTAGATTACGGTTACGTCCCAGTTATATTATATTTAGGCTACAATTAGGTTACTGTTAGGTTTCAATTAGGTTACGGTTACTTTATAATTAGGTTACCGTTAGGTTACGTTTAGATTACGGTTAAATAACTGTTAGGTTACGTTTAGGTGATAATTAGAATACGCTTAGGTTAGAGCTTGGTCATGGTAAAGTTATGTTTCAGTTACATTACAGTTAGCATACGATTAGGTTATAACTAGGTAAACGTTAGTTACAGTTAGATTACGGTTACGTCCCAGTTAGGTTACATTTAGGCTACAATTAGGTTACTGTTAGGTTTCAGTTAGGTTACAGTTAGGTTACGGTTATCTTACACTTAGGTTACGTTTAGGTTACAGATAGATTATAGTTACGTTACAGTTTGGTATTGGTTAGGTTACAGTTACGCTACAGTTAGTTTATGCTTAGGTTATAATTAGGTTAAGATCAGGTTACAGTTACGTTACAGTTAAGTCGGATGAATATCCTGTCGGATGAATGTCCATGTCGAATAATTGTCCTCTGTTGGCTAACTGTCTTGTCGGCTAACAGTCGCTGTCGGCTAAACATCCTGTCGTCTAATTGCTGTCTGCTAAATGTCCCGTCGGCTAAGTGACATTGTAGCATATAAATAAATAGGGATATGACAAAAAACTGGATACATGGCCGTCCATGGATAGCAATTCTTAAGCTAATGTTAGCCTTAGAAGTGTGATATCAGTAATTTTCAGCGTATTTATTTCTGAATTAAATTTCAGCTCAGTATGTGGCGTGTATAAAAATTTATAAGGAACATACAGAGCTTCACAAAACAATTGAAGTACGTTTCCGTCTATTGTTAGGAATTAATAAATGTGTATATTCAAATGTGTTATGTGTTTTTCTAACTGAACTAAAAATGTAGGAAAGGGTTCATAATCCATACTTGACACATGGTTTTCCTTTCTTGTTTTATTTATTTTCAATAATTCATCTTCTTATGTTTTTGTATTTCTCAGTTGCAATAATCATGATTTTTAGGGTTCCGTACTTAAAAAGTAAAAACGGAATCATTATAAGATCACTCCTGTGTCTGTCTGTCACAGCCATTTTACTCGTAAACTACGGAACGTGGGAAGTTCAAATTGGGAGATGTAATAAAGACTATTGACCCACATATTTACAGATTATTAAACATTCACAAATATATGTGGGAAAAACGTAGAGGGGATAATTAGGTTATTTAAAGAAGAAATATATTTTCTTTGTGTATCGTTTGGGGTATCAGTTAAAAGATTCCGTAACGCATAACTCAAAAATACATTTCTTTTAATTTTAGATATTATATTTTCAGAGATATCGTCGAAAATGTAGTGCAAAAATGTGCCCCCCCCCCCCCCAATCTATTTTCAAATCTACTGAAACTAAAATTATGAAAAAAATTAGAGGTAGTAGAGGTTAATTTAATACTCGCAGGAAAATTATAGCGATTGCCCTAGGTGGCATAGTTTTTCATAAAATCGCATTTTTCTGTTACATACAGATTTCTATTTGCGGGCATTCAGCAAAGGTATCGAAGAGCGCTAAAGGTACCTATCGTATCAAAAGTATAAAAGCATTGTTTATAATGATTTTCGAAAAAAAATCGTCGGTAATTCGCCGAGATATTAAGACTCCTGTCCCTGCCGGCGAAGACACTAACGAGCTAATGCTAATCCGAGGGGAGGAAAAAGTAAAGAAAGGTGCGATGTAGAGACGGATCTCGGCTATATAATGCCAAAAAAAAATTTAAAATATCGAAATACAAAATAGATATTAGAAAAATCCTTCCTTATACGATTAGCATTAGCTCGTGATTGTCTTCGCTGGCAGGGGAAGGAGCCTTAACCCTTAAAGACACGGTTGGTTTGGACATACATAATGGCAGAGGCGGCGTACTCTATATACCATCGGTTTTTAAATACTAGATAACAACTTTTAATGATATATATGTGTAATGCAATACCCAGTAGCAGCATAAAAGCAGTAAACATCAAATTGTTAAAAACAGACCAATTTAATTATAATTAATCGCATAAATACTATGGGATTCGCGACTAGTTTGCGTTGAGTGGATCTCTCAATACGCCTCCCGTGTCTTTAAATGATAATTAAAGACCTATTTGAAAAAACGCGGCACGGACAAAGTCGAGTTGCATCTTTGCGACCTCCTTTCGAAACGCGCGTAGTACAACGCCAAGTTTAAACTTTGAACAAGGATTTTATTTCATCTACACTGTAAAAAGAAAAATATTTCTATGTTGAATTTAGTTTTATGAAATGCCAAATGAAATTTAAATATGCAGTACTTTTATTGTTAGTACCAAATTAAGTTCACCATATCCAGATTAAGATACGTTTAAAAAAAGAATTATACAAAATAGCAATATTTAATTTTATTTCGGCTTCATATCTCTTTGAACCTTTGTGGTATACTCAATCATACTTTTCTAATATATACAGCTATACCCAACTCTACGTTGTATAGGTTTTTATAAAGTTTCATTATTCTTTTAAATAATACAGTTAATAATTCATATATTTATTGTACGGAACTCTCTGAGCGCGAGTAATACTCGTACTTGACCGTTTATTTTATATACAAGCTATATGCATTGGTCTGCCAAGTCGTATCTTGGTGGAAACCATCTGCAGAACATCAATTTAGTGGTTGATCCGCAGGTTTACCATTGTGTTTTCATGCACCCAAACTTCAATATTTTCATACATTTGGGTGCTGCAAAATACAATGATAAACCAATCGATCACAAACTAAACTCCGGTGTGCAGGTGTTTTCTATCAAGATATGACTTAGCAGACCATTTGCATTTTAATATGCTAATTGAGTTCTATCTAATCCTAAAATTTCAGCCTTCAACTTGATGAGCTGATGGTCTGTGCAATTGCCACCCGTCGAACAAATCCCTTCCTGTGAAATCTTGTATCACTCTTTAGGAATCTGTGGACAGGCACAAAAACATCCTATCTGTGTTTTTATACCTAGATTGTGTATAAAAACCTTTTTAATTCATTACTCTGAATTTGGAGATTTTTGTAACAAATACAGCTGTATTTTTTTTTTTTTTTTTTTTTTTTTTTTTTTTACAATTGTTTGAGAAAGACTTTGTTTTTATTTTCTCTGAAAACTGCTTGGATTTTTCATTACATTGATATGCAATTCTGATAATGAATTTCATAGAATTCCATTTCAAAGCAATATTTCGAATTTCTTCCAATTTTACCAAAGCATTCTTTTTCTTTATCAGAAATCAGTGAAAATAAATTTATTTTCTGCATCTTTATCTTTAGACTAAGTTACAATTTTATTTTCCCCGCATTGCTGATAGAGATTTTTTTTTTACCTTGTCAGTTGAAAGCTCACAGTCAAATATCTCCAGAGATTCTCCATCTTCTTCCTCTACTTTCCAGTTAATAATCAGGAGGAGTTGCCGTAATATCCTTTACCAATCTGTGTCCTATATCGGAATTTGGTAAATTAGCAGTGCTTTTAGTTTATAGTCTTTACTTGACCTTACCGATCATGACAGTGTTAAGCTATCATTCGTTGTTGCTAAGAAACTGTTAGGATAGCTGAGGACGCTCTATAACCGGGCTAGTTATTACTTTTTCGATTTTTGTTTCAGATATTTTTCTTTAAAATTACTTTTACTTTCATATCCGCTCTAAAATTTAAACTATCCTATTATATATAAAAAAAAAACTATAGCCAAAATCGAAAAGTAAAAGCTAGCCTCACTGTCGATAGTCACCAGATATCCTATGCAAAAAAAAGAAAAAGAAAAAATCATTCAAAAATATTAAAATCAAAGCGAGAAATATGAAAATGACCCCCCCCCCCCCCATAGACTTAAAATTAGCGTTTTCATTCCTTCCCGTGTCTGAAATAGGCGTGCATGCATCCAATTCTTTGAATAGCCTTGTATATTATTATATTTTTATTTTCCAAACATATCTTTCTAAATGTAGTTGAATTTGAAAATAAAATTAATCAATTTCTCAACAATTCTTCCTAGTTCTTTTGCGTAGCCCTATACGTAGTCTATCGAATTTATATATATAATCTAGTATGCAGAAATTTAGTTAAAAACGTATATCATAGCTGAAATCTCACTTTCAGCAATCATCCCTAATAGACAATACTTCATATGCAATATTGTATCCAATATCTTTTATGTGCCCCTGTAAATTAAATAAAATGTGATGCACATCATATTATAATGTAAGCATCATATTGTAAACCTCAGTAACGTATATGAATTCCATCTTGTTTGAAATCGTGAAACATAACTAAAACACACTTTGCAAGCAGTTTTTTCTGTAATAAAACTGAACCCTTTTCTGTGACCCTGTAAATGAATGATAAATGCTTTGCTTCCCTTCAGAAAGCATGTTTTACTGCGCCTCATAAATTCATATCAATTTCATTATGTTGTAACAGAAAACGTTATTAAAATACCCCGCAAACGTTTTTTCTTCGTAGTCCATAATGTAACGAAATATACTTTTTAATTCCCCTGTACAAGTACCTATGCTCTTCAATAATGCTTATAAATTGTATGTTTAAAATTGTTTTATGTCATTAAAATACACGCAAATGTATTTTCCCACATAGACCATAATATAAAATACTTTTGAATGTCCATGTAAGTGAAGTATAAAATATTAAAAGGTAATACGTGTTAGAAAAAAAAATTGCTAGCTAGTATATTTTTATAAAATGCTATATTTTATCTTACAGTTTCATAACTTTTAGTTTTACATTATTAAAGTTAATGATAAATTTTCGCGTTTCCTAACCGTTGCAAAAAAAATATCTTTGCGTTACATTTGAGAACCCACGCAGGTTACGGGGAAAAAATGTAAACGCTAATGTTAAATATATGGGAGCGTTATTTTCAAATCTCACTTCCTTTTTAACATTTTAAAATGATTTTTTTTTGTATAGGATAGCTGAAGACGATCTACAACCGGGCTAGTTTTTACTCTTTCGATTTTGGTTTCAGATATTTAAAAAAAAATACTTTTAATTTCGGAACAGGGGTGAATCGTTTCTGAAATTGAAACTTTCCTAATATATATATATATACTAAACTAAACTCTGCGGCTATACAATCCATGAGGATCAGGGCCGACAGTGCCCATCTCTGTTTTCTTGACCCTAGGCCCGAGGTGCTATACAGCATGCGTCCCGGCCAGGTGGTCAGCCTAACGCGAGACCCTCGGTGTTTAGTTCCCAAGCAAGCTTGGTACTCATTTTATCGACCCCAAAGGGATGAAAGGCTGAGTGAACCTTGCCCAGTCGGGAGTCTAACTCTCGACCTGCGGTGCGGCAGTCAGATGCCCTGACCACTACACCACTGGGCTTTATATATATATATATATATATATATATATATATACCAAAAAACACACACTACTCATCCAATCCCAAAACTACTGAACTACAGAGAAAATTAACAAAATAACCATGGAAAAAACTTACTAACAAAACCATGAACGAAAAGAAAACATTCAATGGAAAACATTCAATATATATATATATATATATATATATATATATAATATATATATATATACATATATATATATATATATATATATATATATATACATACATATATATATATATATATATATATATAAAATAAAAATCTAAAAAGTAAAATCTAGCCTGGTTGAAGATCGTGCTCAGCTATCCTATGTAAAAAACATCATATTAAAACAAAGCGAGAAATTTTAAATTAACGCCCCCATAGACTTCGTTTTACTTTCTCTCCGTGTCTGAAGTGGGCTCTTTAAAAAATATATCTGTTACACAGGACAAATTTCGTTCTCCGACTGTTAAAGGTGTACTGTCCCCTTAAAAATAATAAATATTAAAGTAATGAACTATAAAAATATTTCTTTAAAATTTTGAACAAGTTGATTTACAATTTTAAAGTTAACAATCTTTAAAACTTATTAACTTTAAATTCTGCTGATTTTTAATTAAAAAAACTGTTTTTCGAACGTAAAATGTTAAATTGTCGAATATTTTATACATATACAAGAATAGGAGGCTTGAAAACCAGTCTCCTGGCCAGGCCACAAATATGTTCTAACAAATTATGACTTCGTAATTATTTGTTAACTATTTTAACTTAAAAAATAATTTAAAAAATACTCGTCTATTTTTTTACCATTTTACTTAATAAACTAGGACTGAAATTTGATTCCTTAATAACTTCTATATGTTGTAACTCCCTCTGTGTGGTTCTGAAATTGTTTATATAAACGAAATGTATAATTTCCTTCGTTATTCATAGAAATATAGAATTTAAAATATTTCATTCTTTCAAGAGTCTTTTGTTGAAATTAAACAATAATTTTAGAAAAAAATAAATCCAAGGTTTGAAATAGGAGTGATCTATTTTAACACGATACAATAATCCAATCACAATTAAATCGTTTCCATTTGCTAAAGTGTTTGGATACTAGCCAATCATATTTTTAATAGGCGTGGTTTTCATCGTCTTGGTAGAGGCGGAGAGCATAACATTACGAGGCCATTTTTGACACATTTTTCATCAAAATCTTTGCATATTTTGCTCAGCCTAATTGTAGTAGAACTATTGAAAGCATGTTATTGGAAAGCTTAAACTCTATATTTTCGTTGTTATTAAAAAAAATTTTCCTGAATTTTGCTGATATGAATGTTATAAGACTAAAAAGGACACAATACCTCGAATTTCACTGGATCCTAAATTGACAGGATCCTGAGAATTAAACTACAACGAAAATCGGAAAAGTAAAAAATAGCCCGTAAACAGATAGTCCTCAGCTATCCTGTGCAAAAAAAATCATTTAAAAATATTAAAAATCAAGCAAGATATTTGAAAACATTGTTGCCATAGACTTATCATTAGCGTTCGAACTTCAAGCCGTGACTAGTGTGGCCTCTTAACTATAAATGTTAATGAAATTTACAAATGCTTTTACATAACTCATTCGTTTTATTGGAAATGGGGCAAAAATACACACTGCGCATTTTTACCCCAACCAATGGGGTAAAGATACGCAGAGCAATGTTTTTTTTTTTTTAATTGCAATTTCTGACGGAATTATAATTTGACAGAATATCGCTTGATAGTGGCACTTGCCTAAGGTTCTAATCTGACATTTAAATCACTCGTTACATAAGTTTAGACCAGGGTCGGCGAACCTTTTTACATCCGCGCGCCCAGTTTTTTTTTTTTCTCCAAAAAAGATATTACGTGACCATGACGTGCCAAGCGCCAAACATAATTTAGTGGATCAACATTTCTGGATTTTTGTTCATTGGTATTTAAAAATATGGGACAATAATTAGAATCGAATAATTAGATAACAACATCTAATTATTATTATCTTATTATTATCTAATAATTAGAATAACACACATTATAAAGTAATAAAATTGTGAATGCGATATCGGCTATGCCAAATATTAATATGGTGTTCAACCAACTTACTTTTAATAGGATGCAAGCTGAATTCGAGTTATCTAACAAGTGGTTTGGGTTTCAAATATTTAAGGTTTTCTTATAATTTCCGAAAATAATGATCCGAAGAAATAAATAGAGCGAACAATTGTGAAAACTGCAAATTTTATACCAAGTCGCTTTAGTTTCATCACTAGGAGTTTTACTTATAATGCCTGATATTCTCCCAACCTTCTCTTAATTTGATAACTTATTGAGCCCACACTGGAATAATTTATAAATTCAATTAGTTGCTTTCCAACAAAAAGAAAATAAAGAAAAGCCCAGCTTGTATAAGTTTGCGTGTTTTGTTTAACTTAATTATATTTTGTTTTAGGATCTCAATCCACGCCGTGCCGAAAATATTCTATCGCGTGCCAAGTTTGGCACGCGTGCCATAGGTTTGCCGGCCCTGGTTTAGACCAATGTGTGCGTTAAAAACAAAAATGTATGGAAAGTGCTTACCTTTACACACCCCCCCCCCCTACTCTACATTATATGGCCATTAATGACCGGACACTTCCAATTTTAGACATTTTGTCGAATATTTAGAAATATATTTGTCGTCAGATTCTTCTAGAATTTCAGGATAAAAAAGAACAGGCCTCATATTTATCAACATCGATTTGATAAGGGGAACAATTAGAGGAACAACAAAAAATCAAAGAAAAAAATAATGCCACACCCTGTAAAGACACCCGCTGGGATCATCCTTTAAATTAAAATGCACGAAGTGATCTATCGCTGCTGAAAACAAATTTGTCGATACTATACAACATGTTTGCTGATTTTTGTAAGAATAGTACGTATATTCTTGGAGATATAGCGATTTTTTTTTAAGTTCAAAAAAATTCATACATGTTTTTAGCTTATATCACGCAGGGTTTTTAACCAAATTTAACGCCAATTTCAGAAAAATTGGCAAAATATAGTAGAAACAATATAGTTCATCCGGAATATAAATGTATTAAATATTTCATGAAATAGGAGCAGTTGTATAAATAATTTTTATCTGCGCATGCACGAATGATAACAAAGATTTTTTTACATAATTTAATAGTAAACTCTATGGAGCAACTCATAAAAAAAATCCAGCCAAATATCGTGAAAATTCAGAAAGACATCGTCGATAGAGTGAGCTGATTTTAAGCTGCTCTCTAAAAGCAGCTGAATGATAAAAGATTTTCCACAAATTGTCAATTTTCATTTTCATTTTTTAATGATTCTTTGGTTCTTCTTGGATAACCACCAGAACGAGCCTATTCCATGATAAAAAGAAGTCTAACTTTTTCCTGAAAGTCAGTTAATAAAATTCCATTCCCCCCCCCCCCCCTTTCCATTCTGACCAGAAAATCAGAGTTCTAATTTTTTACGATTGTTTTTTCATCTACCTAACACTTCATTTATAATGGCTGTTTCATAATAATGGAAGTCATCAGTCCATCCGAAGAAAATAACTCGGTTAAAGCGGAAACTCGGTTAAGCGGGGCTCGGGTAATCGGGTTTCTACTGTAATTCTAACATTTATGTTATTTTCTAGCGCTTTCTAATAATTTGTTGATTTCTTTAGTGTCGATTAAATAATTTATTAATATTTTCGATGCACTTTTCATTTGATAGTAATTTTTATAGCTCAATTTTGACTCGTATATTTATTGATTAGCTTTCGTTAGAAATGCATGATGAATATAGCTGCTTTGTGCATTTTATTATGTTTTTATATACAGAGTGCCCATAATTAAACGACCCTAATTTAAAGTTGTCTATATACAAAACTACTGTTCATAAAGTAGTAAAATTTTGTGAAAGACATAATAAAGGGATGGGAATTTGTTTGAACTAAAAAAAAATAAAAATAGTTCAAAATTTCGCCACCAGAGAATTATTTTTAATAAATTACACATTTAGCATTACGATAGTTTAGAAATTTTATTTATTAACTTAACCTTATTCTAAAGACAGCATTTCACGACAGCCCAGCTTGTATAAGTTTGCGTGTTTTGTTTAACTTAATTATATTTTGTTTTAGGATCTCAATCCACGCCGTGCCGAAAATATTCTATCGCGTGCCAAGTTTGGCACGCGTGCCAAGTTTGGCACGCGTGCCATAGGTTTGCCGGCCCTGGTTTAGACCAATGTGTGCGTTAAAAACAAAAATGTATGGAAAGTGCTTACCTTTACACACCCCCCCCCCCTACTCTACATTATATGGCCATTAATGACCGGACACTTCCAATTTTAGACATTTTGTCGAATATTTAGAAATATATTTGTCGTCAGATTCTTCTAGAATTTCAGGATAAAAAAGAACAGGCCTCATATTTATCAACATCGATTTGATAAGGGGAACAATTAGAGGAACAACAAAAAATCAAAGAAAAAAATAATGCCACACCCTGTAAAGACACCCGCTGGGATCATCCTTTAAATTAAAATGCACGAAGTGATCTATCGCTGCTGAAAACAAATTTGTCGATACTATACAACATGTTTGCTGATTTTTGTAAGAATAGTACGTATATTCTTGGAGATATAGCGATTTTTTTTTAAGTTCAAAAAAATTCATACATGTTTTTAGCTTATATCACGCAGGGTTTTTAACCAAATTTAACGCCAATTTCAGAAAAATTGGCAAAATATAGTAGAAACAATATAGTTCATCCGGAATATAAATGTATTAAATATTTCATGAAATAGGAGCAGTTGTATAAATAATTTTTATCTGCGCATGCACGAATGATAACAAAGATTTTTTTACATAATTTAATAGTAAACTCTATGGAGCAACTCATAAAAAAAATCCAGCCAAATATCGTGAAAATTCAGAAAGACATCGTCGATAGAGTGAGCTGATTTTAAGCTGCTCTCTAAAAGCAGCTGAATGATAAAAGATTTTCCACAAATTGTCAATTTTCATTTTCATTTTTTAATGATTCTTTGGTTCTTCTTGGATAACCACCAGAACGAGCCTATTCCATGATAAAAAGAAGTCTAACTTTTTCCTGAAAGTCAGTTAATAAAATTCCATTCCCCCCCCCCCCCCTTCCCATTCTGACCAGAAAATCAGAGTTCTAATTTTTTACGATTGTTTTTTCATCTACCTAACACTTCATTTATAATGGCTGTTTCATAATAATGGAAGTCATCAGTCCATCCGAAGAAAATAACTCGGTTAAAGCGGAAACTCGGTTAAGCGGGGCTCGGGTAATCGGGTTTCTACTGTAATTCTAACATTTATGTTATTTTCTAGCGCTTTCTAATAATTTGTTGATTTCTTTAGTGTCGATTAAATAATTTATTAATATTTTCGATGCACTTTTCATTTGATAGTAATTTTTATAGCTCAATTTTGACACGTATATTTATTGATTAGCTTTCGTTAGAAATGCATGATGAATATAGCTGCTTTGTGCATTTTATTATGTTTTTATATACAGAGTGCCCATAATTAAACGACCCTAATTTAAAGTTCTCTATATACAAAACTACTGTTCATAAAGTAGTAAAATTTTGTGAAAGACACAATAAAGGGATGGGAATTTGTTTGAACTAAAAAAAAATAAAAATAGTTCAAAATTTCGCCACCAGAGAATTATTTTTAATAAATTACACATTTAGCATTACGATAGTTTAGAAATTTTATTTATTAACTTAACCTTATTCTAAAGACAGCATTTCACGACAGCCCAGCTTGTATAAGTTTGCGTGTTTTGTTTAACTTAATTATATTTTGTTTTAGGATCTCAATCCACGCCGTGCCGAAAATATTCTATCGCGTGCCAAGTTTGGCACGCGTGCCATAGGTTTGCCGGCCCTGGTTTAGACCAATGTGTGCGTTAAAAACAAAAATGTATGGAAAGTGCTTACCTTTACACACCCCCCCCCCCCTACTCTACATTATATGGCCATTAATGACCGGACACTTCCAATTTTAGACATTTTGTCGAATATTTAGAAATATATTTGTCGTCAGATTCTTCTAGAATTTCAGGATAAAAAAGAACAGGCCTCATATTTATCAACATCGATTTGATAAGGGGAACAATTAGAGGAACAACAAAAAATCAAAGAAAAAAATAATGCCACACCCTGTAAAGACACCCGCTGGGATCATCCTTTAAATTAAAATGCACGAAGTGATCTATCGCTGCTGAAAACAAATTTGTCGATACTATACAACATGTTTGCTGATTTTTGTAAGAATAGTACGTATATTCTTGGAGATATAGCGATTTTTTTTTAAGTTCAAAAAAATTCATACATGTTTTTAGCTTATATCACGCAGGGTTTTTAACCAAATTTAACGCCAATTTCAGAAAAATTGGCAAAATATAGTAGAAACAATATAGTTCATCCGGAATATAAATGTATTAAATATTTCATGAAATAGGAGCAGTTGTATAAATAATTTTTATCTGCGCATGCACGAATGATAACAAAGATTTTTTTACATAATTTAATAGTAAACTCTATGGAGCAACTCATAAAAAAAATCCAGCCAAATATCGTGAAAATTCAGAAAGACATCGTCGATAGAGTGAGCTGATTTTAAGCTGCTCTCTAAAAGCAGCTGAATGATAAAAGATTTTCCACAAATTGTCAATTTTCATTTTCATTTTTTAATGATTCTTTGGTTCTTCTTGGATAACCACCAGAACGAGCCTATTCCATGATAAAAAGAAGTCTAACTTTTTCCTGAAAGTCAGTTAATAAAATTCCATTCCCCCCCCCCCCCCCCCCCCCCTTCCCATTCTGACCAGAAAATCAGAGTTCTAATTTTTTACGATTGTTTTTTCATCTACCTAACACTTCATTTATAATGGCTGTTTCATAATAATGGAAGTCATCAGTCCATCCGAAGAAAATAACTCGGTTAAAGCGGAAACTCGGTTAAGCGGGGCTCGGGTAATCGGGTTTCTACTGTAATTCTAACATTTATGTTATTTTCTAGCGCTTTCTAATAATTTGTTGATTTCTTTAGTGTCGATTAAATAATTTATTAATATTTTCGATGCACTTTTCATTTGATAGTAATTTTTATAGCTCAATTTTGACACGTATATTTATTGATTAGCTTTCGTTAGAAATGCATGATGAATATAGCTGCTTTGTGCATTTTATTATGTTTTTATATACAGAGTGCCCATAATTAAACGACCCTAATTTAAAGTTCTCTATATACAAAACTACTGTTCATAAAGTAGTAAAATTTTGTGAAAGACACAATAAAGGGATGGGAATTTGTTTGAACTAAAAAAAAATAAAAATAGTTCAAAATTTCGCCACCAGAGAATTATTTTTAATAAATTACACATTTAGCATTACGATAGTTTAGAAATTTTATTTATTAACTTAACCTTATTCTAAAGACAGTATTTCACGACATGTTTCTACACTGTAAAAAAACCTGTAATTTTTACAGAAAAAAAACTGTTTTTCTTCAAAACAGTTTTTTTTCTGTAAAAGAAACTGAATTTTGTAATTTTTGCAGAACAAATCTGTATTTTTTACAGAAAAAAAACTGTTTTAATGAAAAATTACAGATTTTTTCTGTAAATTAAACGGTTTTTTACCGGCGCCAAAATTGACAGTTTTTTCCTGTCAATTTGACAGATTTCTTTTTACAGTGTAGCATTTTTCAAAACACACTGGGGTCAACTATGGAACATGCTACCTTACGATTCCAGATGGCATCTGAAAATAATGAAAGTCATTCAGAACATGTTTGGTTATAACAAAATATTTTAAACTACCGTAAATGTATGTAAAATGTGTGAAAATGTATATATAAAATATGCATAAAATATGTAATTCGTTAAAAAACGGCCTCTTACTTTAATTTATTTTTGGCTTAAACAAATTCCCATACTTTAATTATGTCTTCCAAAAGATTTCACGACATTCTGAACAATGGTTTCGTCTGTAGACAACTTTAAAATAGGGTCCATTAATTATGAACATCCTATTTATATTTATCCTGTAAATAAAATTTCTAAATTATCGTAATGCTAAATGTGTAATTTATTTAAAATCTCCCTCTGGTGGCGAAATTTTGAGCTATTTTTATTTATATTTTTTTAGCTTAAACAAATTCCCATACTTTAATTATGTCTTCCAAAAAATTTCACGACATTCTGAACAATGGTTTCGTCTGTAGACAACTTTAAAATAGGGTCCATTAATTATGAACATCCTATTTATATTTATCCTGTAAATAAAATTTCTAAATTATCGTAATGCTAAATGTGTAATTTATTTAAAATCTCCCTCTGGTGGCGAAATTTTGAGCTATTTTTATTTATATTTTTTTAGCTTAAACAAATTCCCATACTTTAATTATGTCTTCCAAAAAATTTCACGACATTCTGAACAATGGTTTCGTCTGTAGACAACTTTAAAATAGGGTCCATTAATTATGAACATCCTATTTATATTTATCCTGTAAATAAAATTTCTAAATTATCGTAATGCTAAATGTGTAATTTATTTAAAATCTCCCTCTGGTGGCGAAATTTTGAGCTATTTTTATTTATATTTTTTTAGCTTAAACAAATTCCCATACTTTTATTATGTCTTCCAAAAGATTTCACGACATTCTGAACAATGGTTTCGTCTGTAGACAACTTTAAAATAGGGTCCATTAATTATGAACATCCTATTTATATTTATCCTGTAAATAAAATTTCTAAATTATCGTAATGCTAAATGTGTAATTTATTTAAAATCTCCCTCTGGTGGCGAAATTTTGAGCTATTTTTATTTATATTTTTTTAGCTTAAACAAATTCCCATACTTTTATTATGTCTTCCAAAAGATTTCACGACATTCTGAACAATGGTTTCGTCTGTAGACAACTTTAAAATAGGGTCCATTAATTATGAACATCCTATTTATATTTATCCTGTAAATAAATTTTCTAAATTATCGTAATGCTAAATGTGTAATTTATTTAAAATCTCCCTCTGGTGGCGAAATTTTGAACTATTTTTATTTATATTTTTTTAGCTTAACCAAATTCCCATACTTTTATTATGTCTTCCAAAAAATTTCACGACATTCTGAACAATGGTTTCGTCTGTAGACAACTTTAAAATAGGGTCCATTAATTATGAACATCCTATTTATATTTATCCTGTAAATAAATTTTCTAAATTATCGTAATGCTAAATGTGTAATTTATTTAAAATCTCCCTCTGGTGGTGAAATTTTGAACTATTTTTATTTATATTTTTTTAGCTTAAACAAATTCCCATACTTTTATTATGTCTTCCAAAAAATTTCACGACATTCTGAACAATGGTTTCGTCTGTAGACAACTTTAAAATAGGGTCCATTAATTATGAACATCCTATTTATATTTATCCTGTAAATAAATTTTCTAAATTATCGTAATGCTAAATGTGTAATTTATTTAAAATCTCCCTCTGGTGGCGAAATTTTGAACTATTTTTATTTATATTTTTTTAGCTTAAACAAATTCCCATACTTTTATTATGTCTTCCAAAAAATTTCACGACATTCTGAACAATGGTTTCGTCTGTAGACAACTTTAAAATAGGGTCCATTAATTATGAACATCCTATTTATATTTATCCTGTAAATAAATTTTCTAAATTATCGTAATGCTAAATGTGTAATTTATTTAAAATCTCCCTCTGGTGGTGAAATTTTGAACTATTTTTATTTATATTTTTTTAGCTTAAACAAATTCCCATACTTTTATTATGTCTTCCAAAAAATTTCACGACATTCTGAACAATGGTTTCGTCTGTAGACAACTTTAAAATAGGGTCCATTAATTATGAACATCCTATTTATATTTATCCTGTAAATAAATTTTCTAAATTATCGTAATGCTAAATGTGTAATTTATTTAAAATCTCCCTCTGGTGGTGAAATTTTGAACTATTTTTATTTATATTTTTTTAGCTTAAACAAATTCCCATACTTTTATTATGTCTTCCAAAAAATTTCACGACATTCTGAACAATGGTTTCGTCTGTAGACAACTTTAAAATAGGGTCCATTAATTATGAACATCCTATTTATATTTATCCTGTAAATAAATTTTCTAAATTATCGTAATGCTAAATGTGTAATTTATTTAAAATCTCCCTCTGGTGGTGAAATTTTGAACTATTTTTATTTATATTTTTTTAGCTTAAACAAATTCCCATACTTTTATTATGTCTTCCAAAAAATTTCACGACATTCTGAACAATGGTTTCGTCTGTAGACAACTTTAAAATAGGGTCCATTAATTATGAACATCCTATTTATATTTATCCTGTAAATAAATTTTCTAAATTATCGTAATGCTAAATGTGTAATTTATTTAAAATCTCCCTCTGGTGGCGAAATTTTGAACTATTTTTATTTATATTTTTTTAGCTTAAACAAATTCCCATACTTTTATTATGTCTTCCAAAAAATTTCACGACATTCTGAACAATGGTTTCGTCTGTAGACAACTTTAAAATAGGGTCCATTAATTATGAACATCCTATTTATATTTATCCTGTAAATAAATTTTCTAAATTATCGTAATGCTAAATGTGTAATTTATTTAAAATCTCCCTCTGGTGGTGAAATTTTGAACTATTTTTATTTATATTTTTTTAGCTTAAACAAATTCCCATACTTTTATTATGTCTTCCAAAAAATTTCACGACATTCTGAACAATGGTTTCGTCTGTAGACAACTTTAAAATAGGGTCCATTAATTATGAACATCCTATTTATATTTATCCTGTAAATAAATTTTCTAAATTATCGTAATGCTAAATGTGTAATTTATTTAAAATCTCCCTCTGGTGGCGAAATTTTGAACTATTTTTATTTATATTTTTTTAGCTTAAACAAATTCCCATACTTTTATTATGTCTTCCAAAAAATTTCACGACATTCTGAACAATGGTTTCGTCTGTAGACAACTTTAAAATAGGGTCCATTAATTATGAACATCCTATTTATATTTATCCTGTAAATAAATTTTCTAAATTATCGTAATGCTAAATGTGTAATTTATTTAAAATCTCCCTCTGGTGGTGAAATTTTGAACTATTTTTATTTATATTTTTTTAGCTTAAACAAATTCCCATACTTTTATTATGTCTTCCAAAAAATTTCACGACATTCTGAACAATGGTTTCGTCTGTAGACAACTTTAAAATAGGGTCCATTAATTATGAACATCCTATTTATATTTATCCTGTAAATAAATTTTCTAAATTATCGTAATGCTAAATGTGTAATTTATTTAAAATCTCCCTCTGGTGGCGAAATTTTGAACTATTTTTATTTATATTTTTTTAGCTTAAACAAATTCCTATCCCTTTATTATGTCTTTCACAAAATTTCACAACTTTATGAAAAATAATTTTGTCTGTAGACAACTTTAAAGTAGGTTTCATTAATTATGAACATCCTATATATATATATATATATATATATATATATATATATATATATATATATTTGCAATTTTTATAATTGTTTTCAGGGTTGCAGCTTTTTTTATTCCATTATAAGTTCAAAATGTATTGTGTTATAATATTGACTTTTAATTTCATTTTATAGTTTATCAAAAATAGTATTACATACTATCTTTAAATAAGAGATTTGGAAATTTTTACGAACTTGAAGGTTATTTTTGGTATTTCAAAGGTATGTTATATAAATATACACACGCTCACAGATTATATATATATATATATATATATATATATATATATAATAAATTTGAAATCACAAATATATGAAGAAATTGATAAAGTTCTAAAGATGATTTAGAAATGAACATATGAAACCAGTATATAAAATAAGAAACTATGAATGACTCACAGAATCATCAGAGGAGCTTGTGAGTTCATTCATAGAAGATGCGTTATTTCATCCAATTTTGTCGGCATTAAGCCTAAAATGACAAAATTTAGCTCCTTATGACGCAAACATTACAGAAAATACCGGGTATCCCAAAAAGGACTGACTGATTTTAAAATTCAATAACTTGTAAACGGTGACAGATATTTAAAAAATTCTTGCAGAAGGGTTATGCATAAGGTCAAAAGTTTTTTTTACAGTGATTTTCAATTTTAGTTCGAATTACAAACAATAGATGGCGCTGCGGTCAATAGACGCTGAATTCAGGCTCGATTTTTGGTACTTCGTGGCCCGGATAATACATTTCCATCTCCTTTTTCCGCATGAAACAAGAGAAAGGACCAAAAATCGAGCCTGTATTTAGCGACTATTGCTTACAGCGCCATCTATTGTTTGTAATTCGAACTAAAATCGAAAATCACTGTAATAAAACTTTTGACCTTATGCATAAACCTCCTGCAAGAAATTTTTAAATATCTGTCACCGTTTGCAAGTTATTGAATTTTAAAATCGGTCAGTCCTTTTTAGGACACCCGGTAGATTGGATCTGGATTAATAAATTGGAACTGGATTAATAACAATAATGTTTAGAGTTGCCATCTTAAGTCCAAAAAAATAAATAAATAAAAGGAATGAAAATGATTGAAGAAATCAAGAAAATACTTAGAATAACTTTTAGTTAAACTAGAATGAAAAAATAGGAATAAACTTAGTAAGTACTGAGTGAATACAAAATAAAATAAAGAAAAGGAATAAATTAATACAAATAAATAAGAAAGAAATAAAGAATTATATGAAAATAAAATAAAAGGGCAATTGATTAAATTAATGTTTTAAAGACAAAAAATTATAATATAAAAAAATGAGAATATAAATAACATTTAAAAAGATGAGGAATATTTGAGATAGTAAAATTTAGCCTTGTATTATGTAAATAAATAGGAAAATTTAACAAGCAATGAGGAATATTGAGATAGTAAAATATATCCTTAAATGATGATGCAATATATGAAATTTTATTATGTTTAATGCATGATACACCATATTTTTTTTTATTTTTTTTTATATGTCCATACAATATATAAGCATATATACATACACTTATACACGCTCACACACATAAAAACATATAAGTTTTTATATATATATTATATATATAATTAAAGGAAATAACAAATGTAACAATAAACTGGACAGACAATTAAGAAGAACACAAGAAATTAGAAATGCAAAAATTAAGAAACTATGAATAGCTTATGGATGCATCAAAGAAGCTACAAAAGCTTAATTCATAGTAAAGATATGTTATTTCGTAGAATATTGTCGGCATTAGCCCTAGAATGACAAAAATTAGCTCCTTATAACATATCGTAAATTCCCAAATAATTGAAAGAAATTAAGATATCTAAAAAATAAATTATTATACATAAGATACCCCCTCCCCCACAGAAAAAAAAAAAAAAAAATTATAATACAACTGAGATAGACAAAAACCTAGAAAAGTAATATACATAACTCACCAGGAAATAAAACGTGACAGAGAAGGAGAAAGGTACAAGATTTTAGACCAAGTGGCAAGTGACAACATTAGGAAAGCAAACAACTCAGCAAAAAGTGAATAATGATAAAAATAGTACTGCCATTTATTGCGAAAAAGAGAACACAAAATATTGATGCTGCCATCTATCAGTAAAAGGAAGAGTGATAATGAAGTTCATGATTACGTAATTCTCTTCCATTAAAATAAAATTAATATCGGAAACTTTTCATTAATTGCATTAAAATATGACTTTTTGTATTTTTGTTTTATTTCGAGTTTCGGGTTAACTTCAAGTAAAATTTTCAGGTTTGCGGCTCTTTTCTACAGTAATGTAAATTAATAACACTTACGGGTACTGCCTAACCCAGCTCAAATTCTCGATGCTGATGGGGGCCTGCTCTTTTAATCCAAGTGCCACGTGGAGCTCATTCGGTTGTACCTTGAATACACTTTTAGGCAAGTCATGCAATAGGTGTTCATGAGTTAGAGTGAATCCCGCTTCTTCAGGATTAATCGGTCCCAAAACTGAAATAGAAAATTATATGTTTGCAATTAGAGAAAAGACAAAAAGAGCGAAAATAGATGAAATGATCGAAAAGTAAAAACATCTTAAAACTATCGAAGGAAAAAAAAATACCTTATTGGCAAATTTTTTTTTGCGCCATAGTCTTAAAAATTAATAGTTACCTTCATGCTGATTACTTCATATCTACACACATCGTTTTCTGATTTATAAACTTAAATGCATGCATATCTTATAAAATTGTACCTAACTTACATACTTTTTTCGATTTAAGCCACGTTAAAGTTGTGTCTGAGGTATGAAGTGAAGCATTATCATGTTGAAATAACCATTTTTCTCCCCGCAAAACCCCGGCAACATGGAGCAAATGATTGGCAGATGTCTCTTGATAGTCTTCAGAGTTTTCACGACCGCTGATGAATGCTAGAGATGTCTGGCCATTGAAAAAAGTAGCCCCCCCCCCATACCATTACACAACCACCACCATTTTGTTGCCTAAATATACTCCTAGATTCCAGGACTGTGGAGTCGGTGGGAAAAATGGACGACTCCGACTCCGGTAATTTTAACAGATCCGACTCCGACTCTTTCGCTCAAAAATGGGCGACTCCAACTCCGACTCTGACTCCGGCAACGCAGCCCTGCTTGTAAAATGGACGACTCCGACTCTGGAAATTTTAACAGATCCGACTTCGACTCTTTCGCTCAAAAACTGGCCCGACTCCAACTCCGCAGCCCTGCTAGATTCTTTGCAGAGATCATGGCAATAGTACTTGAACCCATCAAGGCCATCCAGGTTCCATTTTTTTTTCATCACTGTATATGACATTCAGCCACGTTCCACAAAATGAGATATGCTCTTTGGCCCACCGTAATCTAGCTTCTTTAAAATGTCGTTTCAGACATGGTAACCGAGCCATTTTACGGTTTTTGATATAGTCAGATTCCAAAATTCTTCTATGAACAGTTTTTTCGATATTTGTCTTCCAACTGCATGTTTTACTTGCGAAAGAGAGTATAATTACCACCCGAAGCCAAGTTTCTGATGCGGTGGTCTTCGCGCAAAGTAGTCTCTCATGGCCTTCTTGAATGGAATTTTCGTTTGAAATCATTACCACGAGCCAAAACTTGATGAATACCTCACTTTGATCTTTTTAATGAACTTGCAATTTCAGAAACAGACTTATATTTTGCTCTCATACTCCAGATATTTATCACCTCCTCTGAAAATTCTTTCGACTTAGGCATTTTGTACCAACTCAAAAACGACAACTGGCTGTTTCTTATACACCCAGAAATCGTTTGCGTACGCAACTCCTTACTTCAGTTTGTAAAATTTGCATTAAAACGATTTTGTGCTTAAACTTTTGACACGGTTATTTTTGTTCTATTCTTAAACTCTATGGTTTGAAATAAAATTTAAAAGATAATCCTATTGAATATGGTGTTAAAACTGCTATTATTAACACTAAGGGGATCGTACCCGGGCTTCCCGGGTTAAAGAATATAGGTGAAAACATTTTTTTTTTTATTGAAAATTAATAAATTTTTTATATGCAATAAAATTTTTAGATTGACCACTTACATTAAAAAAGTATTTTTCATATGGAAAATACGAATTACACAATCAAATACATTTTTGAAATTTGTCAAAAGCGATATTTTCTTATTAGCCGCATGCTAAGAGTTGTTTGCCAAGATTTTACTACTTATGGCATCCTTTTATATTCTGATCATCTCAGAGCTTATACATGTGTGGTAAATTTGTGTTTTATTTATATTATTTTATTTTATTATTCATAGGGAAGTTTTTTTTAATGGAAATTAGCCGTAAGAAAATGAACTCTTTATTTATTTTTTAAGGGCAAACGGATTAATCTTTCGTAATCGAGCTCCGATATACATAAATTAAAAAATATTTCATGCTTTAAAATTGTTTTTAAAACCATAGACAATCAGAAAATCAGACAACTGAGATGAACTTTGCAAACAAATTCCATTTTTTAAAAAAATCCTATTTGGTGATCTAAAAATTTAAATTGTACGATTACAAATATGTTAGATTTGCGTTTTTTCAATATAATTCTTTTATTTGTTTATAAAAGAAGTATTAATTTCGTTAATTTTTCTTTCACAAATACGTTAGTTTGGTGGTTTTTTTAATATTATTCTTTTATTTGCTTATAAAGGAAGTATTAATTTCATTATGAAAAAATAGTCAGAAATAAATGCTGAAAAATGTTTGTTGCTTTATGTGCAAAATGTTTATTATTTTGTGTATTGAAACCGGCACGTGATAAGATAAACTTTTTAAAAAAAATCATGCTTAAAAATTATTTTAGAAAATATAATACATCAGTCAATGAATAGAGTTTTTAAACAAAATGCATTTGCAAGTACATTTATTTCCCTATGCGACAAAAATTGAAAATGTACGATGGTCAGAAGATTGAAAAATTGCAGTAGCGAAATTTCAAGACCGAAATTTGATCGTAAAGTATTGCCATTCGCAAAATGACTTCAGCGTTACGCACAGATACGTTTGTTCTTTATAATATAGATCCATCCTAGAAGCAAATCCATCCAGGCGAGAATCATCAATTTCTGTAATATAAATTGCTATTATTTGCATGTCATCTCTCTTTTATAAAGACACTCTAAATTTTTGTAAAACATTGCGTTTTATCAGTGTGTGATTTCGATTACATTATTCTCAAAAGTGAAGAATTTTCACCTGTGAAGAATTTCATAGCAGCTGGTCTGCGAAAATGACGTACTTCTACAAAACATAATTCAGGTTTAAGAATTAAAATACACGCTTTTTTTATAAAATGACGTCATTTGCATCCGCTAAAGCAATCTACTTTTACAACCCAGTCTTAAACTTCGTCTACAGAAAAGTGTGCATATGACGTCAATAGCAGACAATATTCTTGACATAGCCCATATTTTATTTTCAACTATTTTTTCAGGTTTTATGAGAAAATGGCCACAAAGATACTGTATCTTCTATTTTCGACTATTTTCCGTTTACTTTCAATGACTTTCAATAGAAATGAGGTACTTTTCTTGCCACGATAAGAAAAATGGTATTAAAAACTGCAAAAAAATTAATATCTCAAAAATTAATTGAGATACAGTTTTCAAACAAATTGCATTTAAAAGAGCATTTTTTTCCTTATACGACGGTGTAAAAATTTAAAATGTGCGATGTTTAGAAGTTTAAAAATTTGCAGTAGAGAAAATTGCAAAACCAAAATTTCATTTCAAATTTCAAAGTGTTGCCATTCGCAAAATGACGTATGCGTTACGCACAGATATGTTTGTCCTTTATAATATAGATATGCAAGACAGATAGTGAAATAAAGTTAATATTTAAAGTCTTATTTAAAGTTTTGTTATTGTGTTTAAGCTATTGACACGCACTGTACTACATATCTCCACAGGGTCACCCTACACCCCTTCATCAGACCCCTGAACTGTTTAGCTGTAAAAAGTATAAGCCAAAAGTGTAAGCCCAGTATAAGCCGAAAAATTGAATAAATTATTATGAAAAAAATATTTTACATCCATTTTATAGTGTTAAATTTTCCCTAATTTTAACCATTTGGAAAAATGGTTATTGTCCTCGTCAGGGTAGGAAATCAAAAGCATATCTGAAGCTTTTTATTGGTTTAATCCGCATTTTATTCGTTTTCTGATTGGTCTATACAGTAATCTGTATTTCCCTTTACTTTCAACAGAGATCGATACTTCTGTTGCCACTATGACAAAAAGTAATAAAAACTACCAAAAAAATTTAATAACTCAGAAACAAATTGAGATACAGCTTTCAAACAAATTGCATTTAAAAGTACATTTTTTTCTCTATACAACGGTGTAAAAAGTAATATTGTGGGATGTTTAGAAGTTTAAGAATGAAATTTCATTTAAAATGGGTCGTCAGATTTCTTGGAAATCTGACGATGGAAAAGTCTATTCCCGAACAGCCAATGAAATGCTTGGATAATACGTAAGTTTCAGGTGGATAATACGTAAGTTTCAGGAAATCTTGCAATTTTTACGTGTAATAACACCATTAATGTTTAATTCATGGCATACGTAATGTATGATCAACTCCGTGCGATTTTTTATGTCTTAAATTTTAGTCTTTGAAAAAATCATTTTCCAAATGGTCGTTGTAAGTTGTTAAATTGCTTTTTTTTCTTTTTTTTTTTTTACTTTATAGCTTTGAAATTTACGATTTGCGAAAACTTCTGACGTGATGGTTAAAAATGAAGATTATTTTAGGTTTCTGCGCTAAAAAATACATAAAAATCAATTATCTAAAGTAAAAAACAGAACCCTCATATGTCACATCTATTTTACAGTATCAGATTGTCGCTATTTTTACTTTCTTCTATCTTTACAAGAAGAAAGTATTGGATACGTGAAAATTTTTGACGGATTTACACGTTTTAGGGGTCAGAGATTCCGAAAAACATGTTTTACAAAATGTCTGTCTGTGAGTCTGTGCATCTGTGAGTCTGTCTGTCTGTATGTGACACAAATTTTGTGGGCGCTCTATCTCAAGAACTAATGCACGGAATTTAATAAAAATTTATATTCAGTTAGTCCCTGATATAAATTGGTGCTGATTAGTTTTTGGTGTAAATCGCTCAACAAGTGGCGCTGCTATGCAGCCTTTTTCACGATTTCCACAATAGCTCAATCTCCGGAACTAATGCACGGATTTTCATCAAACTTCAGATTCAGTTAGTCCTTGACATTAATTGAAGTTTTATACATTTTGGTGTAAATCGCTCAACAGGTGGCGCTGCTATACCGCATTTTTTACGATTTCCGCAATAGCTCTATCTCAACAACTAATGCTTTGATTTTCATCAAACTTCAGATTCAAGTATACTTTGATATGAATTAGTGCTGTTTGTGTTTTGGTGCAAATCGCTCAACAGGTGGCGCTGCTATGCTGCACTTTTCAGAATTTCCATTATAGCTGTATCTCGAGAACTAGTGCAATAATTTTCACCATACTTCAGAATCAGTTAATCCTTGACATGAATTGACATTTTGACCATTTTGGTGTAAATCGCTCAACAGATGGCGCTGCTATGCTGTATTTTTCAGAATTTCCACTATGGGTGTATCTCAAGAACTAATGCACGAATTTTCATCAAACTTTAGAATCAGTTAGTCTTTGACATGAATTGACATTTTATACAGTTTGGTGTAAATCGCTCAACAGGTGGCGCTGTTATGCTGTTTATGTGATTTCCGCAATAGCTCTATCTCAAGAACTAATGCTTGGAATTTCAACGAACTTCAGATCCATGTATACCTGGATATCAATTATTGCTGTTTATGTATTGGTGTAAATCACTCAACAGGTGGCGCTGCTATGCTACATTTTTCGGAATTTCCGCTATAGCTCTATCTCAAGAACTAAGGCACGAATTTTTATCAAACTTCAAATTCAGATACACTTTGACATGAACTAGTGCTAAATTGATGTAATTTCTTGTACTATTTAAATGATTTAATTGACGTGATTTATATAGAAGGAAGTTTTATGATGGCCACAGCATACTAGTTTTACTTTTTATCTGTGAAATTTACGATTTGCGAAAAATCCTGACGTGATGGTTACAAATGAAGGTCATTTTCAGATTCAGTGTTAAAAAATACATAAAAATCAATTATCAAAAGTTAAAAAAACACAGCCATGGCAGGCTTGTGCAATTAAGCCTATTATATCATCATGTAATCAAACTTTGCCTAACTAAAACAAAAATCAGACGCATTCAAATTTTGCGCAGCCACTCTTATTTGACGTGCTATTTTATTTATTTATTTATTTTCATATATTTCCTAAACACTGATTTACTAAAAACATTTTTATAAGAAAAAAGTAGTTTTTTAATTAACTGGTAAGTCAAATTAACACATACTAAATTACGACATAGTTTAATTATTATTATTGCTGTATCGCATGGAAGAGCAGTGATACAGAACTAATAGGGGGAAAAGGGTAAACAGGAACGTTACTAACTATCTATAAGAGGTTCGTTATTTTCATAAATTAAAATATTACGTGTTTTACAGCTGAATAACCTTGTAAAAATAATCAGAAAGTTTAATTATTTTTTAATGTAAATTTTAATGGAATCATTATACACGCATGAGCTAATCTACTGTTGAAATCATTCATCATCATTTAGAATCGATTATTCTAGCCATAATTATCAATTTTCTATTATTATCGAATTTCTACTTTGTAACAAAAATATGTATGAGTAGTATTAAAATTTAACTTTATTTTTAAAAAAATATTTCACCTTGTAAGTTTTTGCATCAAAAAACTTGTTGTTTGAAGTTTAGTGAAGTAATGTATTTTGATTTTCCCAATAAGTATCTGTATTAATATTCATTGTTTAAATCGATTGATTTTGGTTATGCGTAATCTCTAGCTTGAAAGTTAGAATTAATTTTAAGTATGGAGAATTATTCGTAGAATAACTTAATGCTATTCAGCTCTTTTAAAAGACTTAAAAATGAATATGTATTTTTTTTATTATTCAGCTTTTGTCTTTTTACTCGTTATAGCTTGATTTATTTGGAAATCCACTTGTTGCAATAACTTTGTTTATTCATTTATAGCTATTTATTTATCTACAGTATAATGCAAAACTTAACATCACGATAACGTCTGAAATGCTGAAGAAATTCAATCTTAATTTGGACAGTGTATTGAACTTGACAAGTATCTTGAATGAGTTAGTCGACCAAGTGTGTAACTTTTATATTTCGTTTACAGGGCACACGCAAAACAGTTCCCGTTACATTGTGGTTTATAGGAAAAAATTGTTTGCGGTAAATTTTAATGATGTTAAACTACTCCAGCCGTAATAGGAGGGACCTTATTCTTACTTTCAGTTCTCCGTTATAAAAAACCAGCTGTTTGGGAAAACACTGGAAAATCGCTGCATTGGAAACCCTTACGTTCTTCAAAAATTCACTTATCTTTTATTCAGCTACTGAAAGGATAGATATGTATGTAATAGATCTGAATAATAGAAGGAATATTCATTCAGTTTCAGATCAATTTTGCGTATATTATCGAATTCATTAGAAATATAACTTTAAAATAAATAAAATTATATCCAATGAGTGAAATTACAACTGTTTAAATTGAGGTTTGTTTATACACTATGCAAATTAATTTTATTTTACTTAAAATTTACCTCGCGCTTTCAATGTTAATTTTTAGTATTTAATTTTTTTTTCATTTAAATTTTGCAGATCATGCTTTTATAATTTTTTTCCTTATTTAATATTTAAATAATGAAAGAATATGCTTTTGTTTTCGTTAATTTGGTTTCTGAACTCATAAGTAAGATAATAAGAAAAATAGCGAAAAAACACCTTGGTAAATGTAAAGCGTAAACAAACGATCGCGGATCACGCCGCCATTTTACCTACTGTGACGTCACGAGAATACTGTCCATTGATATGTATTACTGAGGGGCTTTACAACATGCTTTCTATAAAATATACGGTGCATAGCACTTATCGTTCGTTTACAAACACAAAAAAATTAGATTCTATGAACGATAAATGCTTGAAGAACGTTTTTCAGTTGTATAAGTTTCTAAACTAAACTAAATTTCAGCTTATTACATAGTGTGTATAAATTCTGTCAATCCTATACATGGCTTTGCATAAGACTTCTTAAGCATTTGCCCCGAGATAAGTCGGGTGTAAAAGCACTGTTTCCCTATACCCGTCGTCGGTGAAGTGGTTAACGAATATATGGATGTGATTTGTTACAATATACAAGTTCTTCTGTCTCAGTCGGAATAGTAAGTTTATTTCTTTCTTTCCCCCTTTTTTAATATTTCAGATAGGTTCGTTAATCAAGAAAATTTGGTGATTCGCTCGAAAATAACGGCCCTACAAAAATGGTAATAACATTACGGTTAAAGGAGCTATATTTTCAGCACATTATTAATCGATGTTAAATTTCTTCGATTTCAATAAAATGTTTACGAGTTAGTAGTCTTTTATTATTATTTATTTTTTTTTATTTTTTTTTTTTTTTTAGTAAGTGAGAAATACTAAAAACATTTCTTTGGTATACATTTAATGGTTTGGCCTCGAACCTTCGTATCATCATATGTTATAGCCTTGTATCATCAATCCAATTACTTGCTATATATTCAATTACACTTGATAGGCCAAATTTAACATTTCCCTTTAAATTACCTTTCTCACCAAAATAGCTAACTTAGAAGGAGTGAGACCAGTTTGTTTCAATTGTATTAAATTTGATGTGTGTGCCTTGGAAAAAAAAGAAAGAAAGAAAAAATATCCACCTATTCTTCCAACAGAGACGAAAGAACGTTTTTTTTAATTCCTTTTTTCCCTTCTTTTAAAAATAAAATTTAAGAAAAAATAAAGAAAGAAAGAGAAAATCCATCCAATGATTAAAAATCATTTGAAAAGTTCTATGAAATTATGGCGCCTAGGACATAATCTAATGTCCTGCGCTGGTCGGGTTATACCAGACCCAAAACCGCAATCCGCACCCGACCCGAACTCGCAATGTAAAGAAAGTAAATCATGTTTTAATGCCACTATGATAAATAATCTACAATTGCATCTCTAATATCATCTTTATGTTTTACATAGACGAATGAACAAATCTATATTCTTTAATATTCAAATACAGTAAAACCTCTGTGCATCATGAAATCGTTGAATAGGATCAAATATCAGGTCGTGTTTTCCAGAATTTTGTTTTTTCGGCTTGGAATGAATCTAATTTTCTTTCTGCAGGACGGGTTCACACTAGAAGAATTTTTTCAGGTCATGTATAGGTTTTGTACCACTCAGGTTGTTGGGAGTTTCACAAAAAGTTTGAGCACAACTATGTTTCAAATGAAAATAAATACATATTTGAATATCTAGGACTATGTTCAATTTACTGCATGAGAAATAAAATAAATAAGAAATGCGACCACAGATTATTCTTTCTTTAAGAGCCATTTTTTCCTCTCTCGAAATATGAAAAATGTTATCAACATTTCGCTTTTGATACACATAAAAACAGAGGTATCATGTTATTGATAGTTTATATACACATACACAATACACATGTTACGTGTGTGTAGATTGAGAGGTGCACGCTATTCAAAGATTTAAGCGTTCAAATATATAAATTTTAGGAATTGAAAAAGTGTCAGTTAAATAGAGGTGACCGCCTTTCGGGAGAAAAGCCATTATGGAGGTCTTATTGTATATAGATTTTTAACCTGGAAAAATATTTTGGACATTCTTTTGAAATTCGGGTCAACCCGACCCCGAGCCGCTAGAGTCAAAACCCAACCGGAACCCGAAACAATGAAATTCAACCTGATCTGCAATAAAAATGTTGAAGTCAACCCGATATGAACCCAACCCGCAACAACAAAAAATCTAGAGCCGGTCGGATCGGGTGCGGGTAAAAGCAGGTAACCCGACCCGATCCAGGACTCTAAACGGTATAAAACTAAAAATTTAATCTTTAAATATCCTTTAAAATTAGTTGCGCCTTTAAAAGTTCCACTTATAACGGTACACCTTGTTTTACAAAATTGTCATTTTGCCTTTAGTTTATCAACAGTTATTATTTTGAAAATTTTCCTGTCTAACATTTACCAAATCGCATCGTGTATCTTCACAATTAAATAATTCACTTGATACATCTTCAACGGGAGCTCTAAAAGTCATCCTTTCACGAGTCTTCTTCGAAATAACAAACTGCTTTCATTATATTTCTTTATACTATATATTTCTTTTATACTTTAAAAATACAATACGCAGCAAAACGCTAAATGATCCTTCCTGTCTTCCTGTCTACCACACAGTAGTGTTTTGTCATAACAAAGTTAGATGTATCAAGAATTAGAATTGTAACTGTTCAGCAGAAACGCTTCAGCAGTACAGAAGCATTCGTTATAATCCTTATCGTACCAGTAGTTGAAAATGTATGTTAATATTAACTTCCAGAAACGAATTCTATGACTACACACGCATTTTGCTTTTGTGAAACTCTGATCAGCGGTTTATATAAACTTTTAAAAATATTTTGGACATTCTTTTAAAAAATCGGGTGAACCCGAACCCGAAACAATGAAAGTCAAACTGACCCAAACCCGACCCCCAGTGTGAAAATATAGCGTCAACCCGACCCGATGCAGGACTCTAACCTGATCGCCTTCATAAAAAACTGTAACGGTGTGTAGTTCTATATAGTAAACAAGTAATATAAAAATTTTGTTTTTAAAGTCAATTCCTACTTAGGCCATCAAAGAAAAATGTAATATAATCAAGCTAATATGAGTTTTTGTTGCGCTAAAATATCTTAATTTGTTGATTTTCTATAAGCAAGTAGGTTTACAATGGAACTCTATGGGAATTTGGCGAAATATTACAGATATCGCCAAGTTGGCGTCACTTTTGGCGACTCATTTTGGCCGCCAAATTTGGCGATATATCGACAAGTTGGCGACAAACTTGGCGGTATTTGGCGACAGAACAGGGTCCCCCCTATGGAAATAATTAAATAATAATTCCCTTATTGAAAATAATTTCATTGAACTTCAATAACCAATGGCCGCCATTTTGTTTCCCATGCAAAACTAAAATTAATTAATTAAAATTTAATTAATTAATTAATATTTGAAAAAACTTTATTAACATCAATTGTCATCCAGTACAAGTTTAAAAAAATTTATTTCAACCTGATAGGATGAATAATGCGTATTTTATTAACGATTGAAAATTTGTACAAGATAAATATATAAATATATAAATAAATATAGGGAGAGTGTGAGCTAATAGTAGGAATTGAAAAAAGGAGGGAAAAAATTCACAAATTATAATTATTTTATCAAAAATATATAAGAGGATTTAATTTATTTATATGTTATTGAAATCAAAGTCTAAAATATTTTTAACTCTCTGATAACAAGAAAACTAAATACAGGGTGGTCCAAAATGTCCCTGACACATTTTAAAATTTAATATAAAATCAAGCACTTGTCGTACGGTTGTTTGAGTGCGGTTTGAACTAAAATGCTTTTTACGATGAAAAGTTTTCTTGAAGCGAATAAAAAAAATAGCTCCAAACTTCTCCCATAGATGGCACTGTATTTTAACTTATGATAAAGAAGCATCCAAAACTCAAAAGACCCAGTTACAGATCATATATTTTGTGACAAGTAATTACAGAGCAATTATTTTGTGCAATCCATTGCCGTATTCCAGTTTGCGCGCCCTTTGTAGCTCGAGCAAAATAAGTGATCTGAAACTGCTTGCAACAAAATAAATGATCTTTAGCTGATTTTCTTGAGTTTTTGATGTTTCTTTATGATAATTTAAGGTACAGCGCCATCTATGGGCGAAGTTTGGAACTATTTTTATTCGCTTCAAGAAAACTTTTCATCGTATAAGAAACATTTTAGTCCAAACCAGTCTCATTTCCGTAAGACAATTTACTCGATTTTACATTAAATTTTAAAACGTGTCAGGGACTTTTGGTCCACCCTGTATTCATTTATGTTTACTCTGTGGATTGACGCACAGAATTAATGATACAACTTTTGCAAGAACTATTATGGATACGCACTAAAGGTGAGTTCGGGCTCCTTTTCCGGTCCCCGAGCCTGAAAAAATGTATGTCAGTAGATCGCGAGCACTCCTTTACTCATAGTATGCAATAGAAAATTGTTAATAACCTTTAAAAATTATTTCAAGATTAATTTTCTCATTTAAAAATGTTTTCTTAGATAAAAATAAGTATTAATCCTGAGTATTCCCTCATGACAACGTTTCGTGATTTTCTTGTTCCTGAAAATTTGTTTTAAAACGCAAATTTATTATTTAAACCCAATAACTGGCAGAAATATGAAAAATCACAATTTTTATTCTTTTAAAAGTCATTGTACGAGATTATGGCAGAAAGATATGAGTTCTGCTTTCCAGTCATTTTGGAAATGGACTCCAAACAGAAAGTGAGGAGAGACAACGGATATTCCACGACCTCTTTGTGTAACTAACACTGACCATGCCAAGACTTCAGAATCAGATAGAATATTTTTCCTTATATCCCATCAATAATAAATCAGTTTCCATAATGGATCATAAAAAATGTTTTTTGTTGCATCAAAAGGGAAATAGTTCGAAATATATGAAAAGCTAAAAACCAAATGACGTAAACAGAAAATTTATAACTTTATTTGGCTCAACAAAGTTTATACATGCCAAATCCATGGGTTCGTGACTGTCCTCCAACGAATTAAGTAATACACAGGAACGAGCTTTGTACTTAAATTGTTTATTGCTCAAACTTTTAAATTAAGTACTTTTATGTTTACCCGACATTTTCACTCTAAAATTGGGAGGAGTGAAAAGTTCACTCTTTGAAAGAGTGACAGGCATTTTCACTCTTTTTGAAGTGAATTTTGTAAAAATACACTCCTTAAAGAGTGGAATTTTCCACTCCCTAGAAAGGAGTGAGATATTTCACTCCATTGTTGAGAGTGAAATATGTCATCCGTTGTCGAGAGTGAAATATCTCACTTCGCTGACGAGAGTGAAAGCCTGGCATTATACACTTTTTTAACAATTTCCGTTCAACTTTGAACCAATATATGGAGTAAAATAATGAAAAAGCACCAAAATATGTCACTTCTTAATTTTCAAAAACTTCATTTCATACTGTAACCTTGGAAATTACGTACTAAACCGCACTTTTTTTCAAGAGTGAATAGTCACTCCTCCGAAAGAGTGACTATTTACTCTAAGCAGGAGTATACTGTATGGGTATTAATAATCAGCCAATAAGAACAGACTTGTCTACGATGTTTTTTAAGATAAGAGAAAGACGTCCGCCATTTTAGAATTAAAATATGCGGTATTATTAAAGCGATTATTTAGGGAACTTTTTATCTTCATATAGAATTAAATGTAATTAATTCATAAAAGATACAGAAGAACATTCTCAAAGAGCATTCGAAAGAGTTTTGCGGTTTCAAACTTCTATTACTGTTATCTCCAGTTTTTCCCGAGCACGCGAAAAAGTATCTTCAAATTTGGCTCATACATGCATTGTTTGCATTATTATTTTTATTCCCGTCTCCAGCCTGTCATGAATGATAATTATACACAGTGAAGTTCAAAGTATTAAATAAAGAGTGTCTCATTTGAGCCAATACAGCTCAAATCAAAGGGTAATATTGAAAATTTCGGTACAAGTCAGATTTTGGGACGAAAAGGAAACCGAATTTTCTGTCGATCTCTAATTGTATATATTCGTATTACTCATCAGCTAATCTGAACAGCAAAAGTCTACGACGCTTTTTTTTAAGATCAGAGAAAGGCGTCCGTCATTTTTAGGATTAACACATATAGATATTATTATAAAGGTAAGTCTTATTTAATTTTAACCTTTTATTCCTGGTAGAATTTGTATGTTATGAGTTTAATAGCTACGATGTACGTAATTATTGGCATTAAAAAATAAAACATGATATTTAGGCATTGAAATAAAGTGTTTTTTATGCCTGATATGAAGTTTATAGATAAAACTGCTTTAGTATATATTTTTTAATGTCCATAGTATCACTTATATAACATAAGATTGAATATATTTTAAAGAGATAAATAATTACTTTTTACATTAAAAATGTTTTTCAAACAATAAAAACAGTACATATGCAGCCATTTCTTTTCTTTTTATATTTCCTAGATTAATGTTTTCCTGTAAAACACATACAAAATCTATTTAATTCATTTTCCCAAAATACAATATATACGGAAATAAAAATTTTAAGTTAAATATGGCTTATCATATAATTTTCATGATTAAGTTAAGGAATATGTTTAAAAGAAAAATATAAACATATTCCACAGAACATAAAAATCTAGACTCCATGTTCATATTTAATAAAACAATGACAGATCACAGTACATAAAAAGAAATCTTACACATTCTTAATATTTAGATAAAGCTTAGAACTTATTAAAAAAAGATGTGAGTTGATGAGCATTGTGTTTTTAGTGGAAAAATTAAAAATATATTAGAACAATAGGGTTCTGCAAAATAGCGCTAAAAAGATAAGATTTTATATTTAAAACAAAAATTAAAATGAAATCATATGTTGTTAATCATATAACATCCATCTATTAAACAGTTATTAATAAAACTTTAAAAGTAACTAAAATGCAGTAAACAATAACGTTTGATTAGATTTAAATTCATTAGCAATGAATTCTGATAACTAAATATTTCAAATTTGAGTTACACGTGAAAAAAAAGAACATAATCAACATACATCACGGTAATTATTAAAATACTAAATGGGTATCTGAAAAGAAAAAAATAACATTAGCTGATTAACCTCTTCGGTCCCTGGGTCCCCAAACGGGGACCTCTGTTCTTTTGCTTTTAAAAACTAAAATGTCCATTTTTTTTACATTTTCACATCACTTCTTAATAAGTGGATTTTTTTTGCATTCAAAGCAAACGAATAAATGGCAGCATCTAAGCTGATTCCCACATAAAATAAATGTTATTTTCATCTGAGTTTGCAAAATGCCTAAAAATGCCCAAAAGACAGTATGGCCAAGAAAGTGAAAAAAAATTTATAAGTATTTAACTTAAATCTTTTTCAATAAAAATTTTTGAGGATTTGTTGTAGATTATTTACTTGCTTAAAGCTCTTAAATTTGTGATTGCGTTAATTTAGGTTAATGGTTATTAAATTGATGTTTTTAAGGGATTTTGTAGCTTTAGATTCATATTTTTGAACCTAAATTACTAAGCGATAAAGGATCAATTTCAGAAAAGATATTCTTTCTGTCATTTACAATGTCATTTTGTTTGGAAAAAGAACCAAAAAAAACAAGGAATAAGCATTTGTTTTATTATTTTAGCTTCGGAACTGAAGAGGATAAGATTTCGGTTAATTACTTGCCCTTATGGGCATTTTAAAATTATTATATATTTATGGGGCATGCAATGAAAGCAAACACAAGGGATAAGATTGTAATAAAATATTTCAGTTTTTTTCTGTCAGTAATCTAATTTAATTCATATGTAACTTTAACTGAATTTTTCCTTAAAAGTTCAATTAGTGTTACAAACTATGAATTATATAAATATTGCTAATAAAGTATTTTATTCCAATCTTTACCACGCTTGTATCTATTTTCATTGCATGCTGTAAAATAATTCTTTTAAAATGTCCATAAAAGCAAAATAAAAAAAGAATTGACTCCATAAAAAATGAACACTCACTCCTATTAAAGAGTGACTATTCACTCCTACCAGGAGTGATAAAACGCATTCCTTCAGCAAGAGTGAATAGTCACTCCTCCCTCCGAAAGAGTGATTATCCACCCCTGTTTAGAGTGAATATTCACTTTCCAGGAGTGACTATTCACTCTTTCAGAGAGTCAAAAATTTCACTTTTGCTCAGAGTGAATAGTCAGTCTAAAGTGGTTGAGAATATTTTGACTCTGCGATACTTTTTATTTAGAGTGTATCTATCGCAATACAGCAACATCTATTTTCTAAATCATCCTTTTCATACTTAGCAAAATATTACTTTTCTGATGCAAATGTCACATGAAAATTCTCTTTTTTATTTCTTTCTATCTGTAATAGAAGGAAGTATTGTAATGGAAATTTTTTCGACTTCCGGTTTTCGATGGATTTACTCGTTTTAGGGGTCAGAGATTCCGAAAACTGTGGGTTTTTTTTTTTTTTTTTTTTTTTTTTTCAAAATGTCTATCTGTTCGTGTGTATGTGCGTGTGCATCATCGAAAAATGTATGAAATTATACATAGAATGAAACCAAATTTAATCTATATAATTTTTTGGCTATGACCAACAGGTCTCTCTTGAATTTAGGGATATTCCGCCGTAAAGGGGCGCTGTAATAGCGATTTTTGTGCCATTTTCATTATTGTATCATCGGAAAGTGTACGAAGTCATGCATAGAATTGAACCAAATTTCATATATATGTTTGACAAAGGGCGTTAGGTTCTAGTTAAAAATGAAGATATTCGTCCGGAAGGGGACGCAGCGATGTGACAGCGATTTTTGTGCAAATTTCTTTATTTTTCGCCATTCTATTGCATCGGCTGCTTCTACAACGATGGACCTTACGCATCCAGTTAACCCAGCGTTTTGCAAGCAGCTGACGTTCAGAATAACAAAAAATATTGATTTTATTAACTACCATGATCGAGATTAACTGGTTTTTACTCAGATTAATAAAATAAAATGAAATAGATGAAAAAAAGAAAGTTGAAGTAGTATTGAAGTACAGTCGAACTCGCTTTTAACGAGCCCTGATTTAACGAGAACCCGGATTTAACGAGGAAATCAGAAATATTTGGTTGGTATAATGTTAAGTCTATGGGATCCTAACTCGCATTTAACGAGCAAACCCCAGTTATAGCGAGTAATATTTTTGTGACTCTTAAAATTTTCTATTGACTTCCACCTCTGCAGCTCAGCTAGTCGTTTCTTGGAAAAATTCCTTTAGCATTTCGAAGTCAACCGAGAGTTAGTACTCACAAGGGAACCACTTTTGGTGTTGCTCGCACCTAGCATTGAGACCTGGTGCATTTTAAAGCCCTGTATTATGAAGTTTGAGAATCGATAAAATTTTTCTGTTAAAATATTATTTCTTGATTATACAGCAGCATAACTTTCTGAAAATGCAATTTTCGAGACCACTTATCGGACTATTAACATTGAATTTTTTTAAAGAAAAGCATTTAAAAATAAAAATTAGTTAATAAAAAGTATAAAATATTGAAAAAAGTTTGAAAATTCCTTCAAAGATCAACGAATTTGATTTTGAATAATTGCAACTTTATATTCATATTTTTGGCGAGGAAACGTTTGGCGTTAATTTTCAAAAGTATAGCTTTCCGGCAACCCTAGCCAAATGTCACAGCTGAATTTGTAATAGCTAGAAATTGCACTATCCGTCCTATTTCGCCACAGTAATTTTTCTAAATTGTGTAAAAATATTAATTTATTGATTACTTTTACCAAAAGACCATTTAATACAGCAACATTTCATTTTAAACATTCGAAACTTTATTTCACTCGATTTCAAAAGAAAATAATTTGCTTATTTTGTATTTCACTAAAAAATAGTTTTCAATGATCTTCGAAGCTTTTATAGAATTATATTTATTACTTATGTATTTATCGTCTGCATAGAAAAAAAAATAAAAACCTAATATTTGTTTCTTATGCTATCAATTATTTAAAAAAAATCGCAATCTGGTATAATTCTAGTAATATGTTCTGTATATTTTTTCTTTGGATAAAGCGGGCGGAAAATTGTAGCGCCCTATTTGGCGACTTAACTTCACTTTTGGCGTGAAATAAACAAATAAACATGTAATAATAAAAAATTAAAAGTATAAAAAAGTATATAACATATAATTTTAACAGAGAAATTTTATCGGTTCTTTAACTTTTATGTATAGGGCTACAAAACGCACCAGGTCTCGATGCTAGGTGCGAGCAACACCAAAAGTGGTTCCCTTGTCAGTCATAAATCTTGAGATCGACGATGATAACGACGAATGTGAAGAATTTCAAACTAAACCGACCCCAGCATACTCAACGGCTTTTGAGTGCGAAGAAAAACTTTAAATTTTTTTGAAGCCAAGGGTGCACATTACGATGTTTTTCGGGCCATGAATCTTCTCTGAAGAACAATAACAAAAGAAAGAGACAATAAGACAGTTCAAAGCAAATTAAACAACTTATTTTCTACTGTACAGAAATAAAAAATAAATAAATATGTATAATAAAGTAAGTATGCATGAAGTTTTATACTTTTTTACGAACCCGTTTTTTAAGAGCACTCTGTTATAACGAGCAAATGTTACGGCCCCTTCACGTTCGCTATAAGCGAGTTCGACTGTAATAACATTGAAGTATTAATATTTGTAACAACTTTTTGAAATATTAACAGGTATGAGATAGAAAAAAGTTTTTGGATTGGCACACTCGGCTAGTTTAAACATGAAGCTGGTGCTTCAGAAAATCGATGCTGGTATATTACGGTAGGTAAAAGTTGGGTAAACATAAAGCCATTTAATTTTAAAGTTTGGACTTTAACCCTTTATGCCCCAAATTATGAATTCAAGAAAATTTCATCTCCTAAAGCATATTTGGTGACTTTTTGAAACCACATTAGAAGATTTACACAATCATTTAATAAATTTTAGAAGGATTTGGCCAATTAAAATTAATTAATTAAACTTGAATTTATAGGGATTTTGTGCAATATTTATAACTCTACTTAAATCTTTTATTTAAAATCTTTTTCATAGTATTTTATGGAATTAGGAAATGTACACGTACAGTCGTGGAAAAAAAAGTAAACACCCCCTACTAACTCCTCAACAAATTATCGTAAGCGAAAGTTACTGGCACCAAACGATTGGAAATAAAGTCTACTTTTAAATGATGTATATAAAATTTTCTTAGAGGGTCATCTACATATTAAAACGCATCCAAACTTCATTTTTGTCAATAGCAATACCCAATTTTAACGAGATATTTCAAATCTTCGGTTCAAACTATGCCTAGGCACCAAACTTCAAGTCATTTGAATGATAAGTTTTTGAATTATAAACATTCAAAATTTAGTGCTTCTAATGTTAAATTACATTTTCATATTTTTATTTATATCTCCTGAAATTATGCTCCTAATGTGCTAATTTTTTCTAATACTAATGTACCCAAACATAAATACGCTGAATTTGTAATTTTTATAATTGTATGATATGAATTATGAATTATGAAATTAATATTCGAAAATTATGAATTGCAACCTACAATTTTTTTATGGATTTAGATTTATTAAGTCCTGCTTTATGGAAAACCAAAATTTCACATTTTTCTTCCAAGTAGTTTTCAAATTATGCTTAAAATGCTTAAAATTATGCTTAAAATTATGCTAATGATGGTTTAAGGGGCCGTTTTTGATGGAAGTGAGTAGATATTTTGAAATTTATTCTGCTGTACTGTAATCTAACAGGCTTCATTGGCTCCTTGAGTGGCGTTTAAGCTGCCTTGATCAAGAAAAGGGCTCCCTTTGTTAACAATCGAGTACGGAACTTCAATTTGGATACAGCCCTTAAAATACGCTTGTTTTAAAATAATTAATTTCTCGGAAACTTATGGTACGAATTGCATAAAAATTCGTTTTTAGGCTAATTAAAGGGTGTAGATTTCATTTATGCTTTCAGAATTGTGTACAGCTATTGAAAAAAAACAAAGTTATTGTTCGTTTTAATACATAGATGGTCCCCTAAGCAAATTTTATATACATCATTTAAAAAAGACTTTATTTCCAATCATTCGGTACCAGTAACTTTCTTCTACGATAATTTGTTGAGGAGTTAGTGGGGGGTGTTTACTTTTTTTCCCCACCACTGTACAAATATAATGCTCTTACAACATAAATATAGAAATATTTCCGAACTGAAACTCCCCCCCCCCCACAATCTTTTTACGTCAAAAAAGCTGAAATTATGCAAATGTAAAAGAAATCATCTTTTTGTTTTGTGAAACCAACAATGCTCTTCTAACAAGATAAAGTAAAGTATCTATATAACTCATTCTAAACTACTAATAATCGATGTATTAAACGAATTTTATAACAAGTTATTTTAATAGTAGTTTAAAGTATCCTCGGGGCATAAAGGGTTAAACAATTAAATTGTTTATAGCACAAAGCTAATTTATGTGTAAAAGTGTCAAACATGTCCCGGATAGATTTAGAATTTATTAACATGCCTACACATGATTTTTAGTTACAATCTTTTACAAAATTGTGGGCATATGTGCTTTTGCTGATTCTGGCCAGGAAAATTCCGCGCATATATGCGCTAATGATGCAAATGGTTTAAGAAAATATGACAATAACAACAAAAAACATTTAATCTAACAATTTGTGCGTAAGGATTTCGTTCGTTTGTTCTTTCTTGTCAAATATTCACTACACATTTTTATATTTATCTACTTTTTCTTACATTATTACTAAATTTTATAGATTTTATTTAATTGGATTTTTATAGTAATTTATTAATCTTAAACTAATGAATATGCATACAATATTTTTCACGGTGAAAAGAAAGAAAACAGTTCATTTTTCATATTCTTAATAGCTAATTTTCTTTATCAGATTAAAATCGTATATCTCTTTCGATTTTAAATTCGTGCATTTTCGAAATAATGAATTTGTTTACTGATGTATCAATTAGTTATTATACTAACCTGTTTGAATTTTGTCCTTCATATTCTAAATTCAAGACAGAATCTGAAAAAATAAAAATAAAAACAGTTAACTTCTAATTAATTCATAAACAATGAACAATCTATGTTAAAAAAAGGGGAAAAAAATGTGTGTTACTAAGGCTGACGTCATGGCGATAGTGGCAACGACTTTGGTTATCACTTTCGCTTTTATCGTAAATGTTCCGTTGTAAATAGTTCTGTTGTTGATAATAATCTTAAATAAACCACACATTTATGTAAAACTTTATATCTTTAACTCGCTTTTTCAAGAATTTATACTTTTAAATGAAAATCTTTCCAAACGAACCTCGTATCTGGGCCTCCTCAATATTTATATTATTTTTAAACCGAATACATTGTTTTTACAACGTACGCTCTTTAACCCCTTCGCGACGGGAGCCTTTTACGAAATGTTTATTACTTTGCTACCGGTTTTAAAAAACAGAAGTTTGTGCCTATTCAAATCGGGAAAATGCTCGGATTAAATAAGGCAAATTTTGCAGTAAAATTTTACTGGTGAGGATAAACGAGGATTCTTAGGCCTATTTCCGGCACGTATACGTGCCGCTCGTCCCCAAGGGGTTAAGTGAGTGTTATATGCTTTTCCATATTTCGACACAAATTACCGGATTCAGAATACTTTAAAATGTACGGTTTTTTTTTTTTTCATTTAATATGTAAGAAAAAGAATAGTTCTTAATATCCAAACTTTTTGAGATTTTTATGAGTCATTAAAATGATGGTTTCGAAGCCTGTATTAAAAAAAATCGTGAAAGAATATTGATATTTAGTGGTAAAGGCGCTTGAAAGAAGACCTTTTTTTCACATCGGGTCGTTTAATAGTTTAGAAAATAGTTGTTATTATCAAACGTTTTAAAATTGTTATCAGTATTAAATATAAGGATTTTGAGGCTTGTGTATAAAGTTAACGAAAACATATTGACATTTAGTTGTACAAGAGCTGTGTTTTCTTCTCATTTTTTTCCGCGTCGGATTGTTTAATATTAAAAACAAAATGGTTCCTATCGTCTTTGAAATTTTTTATGAGTTACAAATATAAGGTTTATAAAGCCTGTGTATAATTTTTGTGCAAAAATATGGATATCTAATAGTAAAAACGTGAGCAAAATTTTTACAGATTTTATTTTTTATTTTTTCCGAATTTTTATACGTGATATAAATCAAGTGTCTGAAGAACGCGTAAAAAGATTGTGTTGAAATGCCGACATTTAGTTGCTTTTCGTTTAGTAAAAAAAAGCATCTCCGGAGCGCGAAGTATGACTTCCAATCGCGAATTTTTTTCAAAGGATTAATATTCATATTTTTAAACGAATTGCCCCGTTGTCATAAAGAAGAAGGTACCCGCTTTAAATGGGAATTTTTCGTTTTTATGCCTCTCGAAAATTAAAGCGGATGCGGAATTCGAAAAAAAGGAGAGAAGAACGCAAAATCTAATTTTTTAAAGGGTTAACATTCGTATTTTTACTGTTGTTTTTGAATGGTACTGCAGTGTTTGATAGTTAAAAGCTCGAAATTTAAGAATATGTTTACGGTTTTCCCGTATTTAAACGATTACGCGGATGCATGCTTGGAAATATGACAAAACTCAGTTCATATCTGCCATGTGCACACACACACACACACACACACATTTCTTTTATTAATATAGATAAGAAACATAGCAACCGTTTTTTTAGAGTGAATTCTTTCTCTTTTCACACAAAGTTTCTTGACTGACATCACGACTGAAAGCATCTGGAAAAGGACATCATATTTGGGTAATCATTGTAGATTAGTTTTATGAATGTAAATGTAAGTTTACATTTAAAAATAACGAGTCTATCTAACCTGGGCTACCAGGATTAAAGCTGCCCGATATACTGCTCGTAGATGAAAATCCTTTTTAATTGAAAACTAATAGATTTTTTTTTCATTTACTTAGTAGGATAGACCGGGGCTAGTTGGCCACACGGGCTACTTGGCCATAGGGGCATGTTGGCCCAGTCGCGATATTTTTTAAACTTTGCGTTAGATGGCATTGCCAGTCCAGCCAAATATGCATTGCTTCGATTGCCTCCTCCAACATCAGCTCTATTGAAGTCGGAGCGTCCGTTAAAAAATTATTGAGAATTTTCAAAATTTTGCAAAGGTGAGTAAATTTGCTCTCTTATAAATAATCGGTTTTTATTTGTTTGTAGATTACATTTCAGATTTTGATACATCAGATTTTGATTCAGAAAAATAATTGTTCGTAGTTATTATAGGGCATGTTTTTTATTGAAATACTTTCAGAATAATTCCTTACAGTCATGAAAAACAAAAATGGCGATACGGGGTTAGTTGGCCCATTTGACACAGGAATTTGGCTCTGGGGTATTGGAATTTTGATAGTTTTAATGATTTATTTTAATAAACGTTTATTATTATTTTAATTAATTAATTATTAATTAATAGTAAGGAATTATTTTATTAATTGAATTCCTGGTTATTCCAGTCAATCTTTAAAAAAAGGAAGTTATAATGTTGTTTACCTCCTCCCCAAATTAAATCAGCTGTTCCTGTTGTACAAAAACATTTATAACTTTCATAATTATAGAAAAATCCCTGTTGGCTTGGCCTACAGGCGCAGGTAGTTTTCGAAGTTAAGTACTAATTTCACCAAGAATTTAACGGATTAAGGGAAATGTGACTTTTTTTTCTTATACAACCTCCCCCTCCCCCACCCCCACCCTTTTTTTTTTTTGTTTTTAATTTCTTTTTGCTGTAAGGTTGATTGGTTGGTTGATTGAGGTTGATTGACGCAAAAACCCTTAAGGGACATGCTGCACCAAGATAAAAACTAGAAACACAATGTACGTAAAATTAAAAAGAGCAAAGAGAAAAGCAATCTGGATGGCGTATCCCATCCAGATGTATTCAGAGAAGTGTAGATGAGTAAAAAAATTTAAATCCTAAAAAACAATACAGTAAAAAGTAAAAGTAATTCAAAAAATGCGGTCTGTATGGGGTTCCCATCCAGATGTCACAGAAGTGTAAAAGATAATCCTGGGTCGTTAAATCAACTTTTTGCTGTAAGAGTTGCTCCTATCAAAAGCTTGTCAATACAAAAGTTGTAGATAATATTAAGAGGATTTATGATAAATTTAAGTGAATTTGATATCGTGTGAATTGGCGAAGTTATGAATTTTTTCTTCTGAAAAGCCTATTTTTTGCACTCCTTGAAGCCATGTTTAATTATATCAAAAATCTTTTATGCATAATTTTTTGGCCTTTTTCCTAGAAGTTTTGAAAACTTTAAACTGATTGGATATGTTATCGTGTCCATTAATAAAGGGGAAATTTTTTTTTTTTTCCTATTTAAAAAATATTTTTTTACTTATTAGTTTTGAACTAGGGGGTGGTTTTGGACTCTAGGGGTCATGATCGATGTAGATCTGTAAAAGTTTTTCAAAAATTTCATCATATGGGAGATTACAATAGGTTAGTATTTCTTACGAATTCTACCTAAAAGTTCGGCCTTTAAGTGTTGCATACTACCGCTAAAAGTAACAAATTTAGCAATCAAAATCTACCCGACTCTGATATTTCTCAATTATTAATAAAATCACCTTGTCCAGATAGGAGTTTGTCACAAATAATGCTTTAAGGCTCCGCTGCACTGAAACTCCCCGATTGCGAAATCCCATGTTAACCTATGGGAAAACTTTCAAGCGCGATTACTCATTACCTAATATCTCTCTCTCTCTATTCTAAAAAAAAGTAACTCCCGCTGTCACCGCCGCCGCCGCCGCCGGTTTTGAATTTTTTGTGACCGGAGGTCTTTCTTCGTTAATATTAAGAAAAATAATGCATACAAAAATATGAAAAATGGTAGTATTATACAGAAATGTTTGATAAATACGCTGATGTAGACAGTTTTCAAATCGAAGAATTATTTTAAGAGATATTTAATGCTAAAGTTGGACAAAATCGTTCCATTAAAAAAGTTTTATAGGAGCAAAAACTATACATCGGAATTTAATACTTTTTAGATCATTTTATACGTTATAATTTCCCGGTGTGCAGAAATAATTAATTTTTTTAATTTGACTCATTTTTCGAGGTTTCATTTCTATTTTAAATTCAAATTTTCAGCATTTCGAGAGATATTTTTTTACTTATTTCAGAAAATTGTACTAATTTAACCTGTTGCCAAACTGTATAAACAACGGAAACAATAATGTTTGCTTCAAATTAAAAATTTATTTACGCGTGACTATTATAAACAGAAAAGAAAAACTTTCAAATTAGAATTAAATAATTACGTATAAAAAGCAGGAACTTATTGAAAATTACTTCATCTATAATTACACGTGAATTTTAACAGAGAAAGGATATTGTAAAGTAATAAATTCATTAACATGCGTTAGAAGTCTTAAATAGGAGAAATTACATCACATTTACGTCACATTACACTTATTACGTAAAATGAGCAAAAAATAATATTGCAAAATAGTAGTTTAAATTTAAAAATAGCGCGAGACATTTACTTGATATTTTGAGATGAACTTTTCAACTATTTTTTTTTTTTTTTTTTTTTTTTTTTTTTGACAGCGCAAATAATATTTCATTTCTAATAAAAGCATTTTCACGTGAATATTAAAAAGGGAAAGAAAAGTTTGGTGAAAATTACGTCAGATTCAAAACGATATATTTAAAATGTTTTATTTAAAAGGACTTTCTTTTCGCTTTGTTAAAAAATACCCGGAGACAAAGACTCTGTTTACTTAATTCATTTTATATTAGATGATTTTGAAATGCCATTGTATCTTTTAACAGCAGCTGATTTTTCCGTAAAATTCCCCAATCAAAGAGAAATGAATAGAAACCCGTAACCCGTTTATAGGGCGATCGCCTTTGTTTTTTTAATTATAATTCAATCTTCCAAAAAAATTCAATTAAAGCCGCTCAAATTAGCGTGCTTTTAGAGACTGCAGTGTCTGAACGGGGGGTTGGCGAGCGTAGCTCGTAGGGGGCCGAGCCCCCTAGTAATTATTAAAATACCGTTTACACCATCAGAAAGTAGACGTAAGATGCAGATGATGTGCGTTTTTTAAAATTGTCTACGTAAATTTTAAGTATTTTTAAGAAGATGATAAAATTTAATCAAATGGAAATTTCAAAGTTTATAGGAATTTTTTATGTACTTAAAATTTACAGAGATAATTTTTAAAAACGCACATCATCTGCATCTGACGTCTACTTTGTGATGTTGAAAACGGTATTTTAATAATTATATTAGGTAATGAGTCATCGCACTTGAAAGTTTTTCCATAGACTAACATGGGATTTCACGATCAGGGAGTTTCAGTGCAGCGGAACCTTAATGACATCTCATTTTATGAAGTGAAAAACTCTTACCCGAGTAGTTATTCCTTGAAACTTAATAATCCTTTCTGTCTTCATAATCCATAAAAAGGGCAGTTTCAGAAAACAATTTTTTAATTATCAAAAAATATATTTTCCTTTAAGAGACACTTTGTCCCTCCCACAGACAGAATAGAACTACACTTCCTGAACCGTTAATAAAGATCAGCAGTTCAAAAAAAAAAAAAAAATTATATCATCCAACATAATTATATCAAGCACATTGCTATATCCTTATTAAATTATCTAAATCTCATTATACCAATAATAAATCATGAATGTAATCAATAATATATATATTTCATGATAAACAAACTGGGTTTTTTATACTTGATTAGGAATTAAAGTTTTATATAAACAAAAATTATCATTATTTCAAAGAAGGCATTACCGAAAGCATCATAAAGCAATATTACATTTTACTGACAGAAATTTGAAGGGAATGATGCGTTAGAAAAACATAATAAACGAAAGAAAAGAATTATTGCACTTAGCAGATGTACAGATCCCTTGATACTAGGACTGGGCGATGTAGAAATTTCTTAAATCGATTTATCATCCATCTAACATCGCGATTTAACACCGATTTTACATTTTAGAATATGAACGCATATGTTTTTATTTTTAGTAACAAAATATGGTCTTTATGCACTCCCCCCCCCCTTTTGCATTATTTAGTATACTTAGCTTTTAATTTTTCAAATACCTTAGAAAAGAGGTATATTTTACACACATAAAAAAAAAAAACTTTGAATCCTCCAAAACACTAGTTTTTTTTTTTCCATTTTAAAAATGAGTGACCTATTTTAATACATTTTATTAAACTCATTCTTTAAGAAGTAATATAAAAGAAAATGATTTTTTGGGGGTCTGACTTGTTATGCCTGCTACAATCTAAATTCCTTAAGGGGGTTGGTGACAACTTCTCCTAGCCCACCCAAATAGCACTTCATTGCTAACAACATACACACACTTTTTTTACAGACAGAATTAAAAAGTTATTGAGGTAAAACAGAAGCAGATTCAAAGAATTCAATGATGAATTTAACTGTTCATTTACCATGATGAGAAAAGTAGTGAAAAAAAAGGGGGGGGGGAGATATGAGAAATAAGGTGCAATTTTATATCTTTTTAACTTTTAGATTATAATAAGATTTGTTTAACATAAATGCTGACATTCATACTGTGGATGCAGAAGGATTGAGTCTTGGAGCACAAATAATTACTGAAATTGCTGATTTTTTCGCGCCTGCTGGCACCCTGTAAGATTAGTAATAAAATTTAATCTTAAAATATATCTCTTTTTAATGATAGCAAAATGTCAAAAAAGCAGAAAATCGCAGATCTGCAGAAAAATATAATGAATGTCCCCTCCACCCCTCCCTCATTCTGCTGTAAAAATCAAATTACTTGACTCATTACAGAACTTTATTAAAGTATTTTTAATTAATTACAAAATAATAATAATTAAAAAATAAAATATTCCCATAATACCCAAACATATGAAAATTAATTTTTGCATCAAAATAATGCATAAAAATATAAACTAAAATTGGATGAATTTGGATATAAATAGTGAATCAATTTCAGCAAGATACTCAATCCACGCAGCTGGTGTTGAAATAGGATGTCAAACCCGATGCATGACTAATTTAAAATATTTTAATTAATTACAGAATAATAGGAAATAAAGAATATATATTAAAATATTACCCAAACATGTGAAAAATGAATTTTTCATTAAAAGAATGCATAAAATTAAAAACTGAAATTAGATGAATTTGGATTTTAATTATGAAACTTTACTCTTTTTTCTTTTCAACAATAAATACTTAATCAATTTCAGAAAAAAAATCTTATTAGCAAAAAAAAAAAATATTTCATGCGGATCACGGCCAAATTGGAATACACAAAACAATGCATAACTGGACTTTAAAATAATTTCATTAATTACAAAATAATAGAAAATAAAAAATATATGTTAAAATATTACTAAAACATGTAAAAAATGAATTTTTCATCATAAGAATGCATAAAAGTATAAACTGAAAGTCGATGAGTTTGCATTTTAAATATGAAACTTTATTCCTTTTTTCAACCATAAATGCTCAATGTCAGAAAAAAAAATCTTGATGCAGGATTCTACTTTAAAGTATTTTAATTAATTATAGAATAATAGAAAATAAAAAATACGTATTAAAATATTACTGAAATATGTGGAAACTTCATTTTTCATCTAAAGATTGCATTAGCATATAAAAAGAAATTCGATTAATTTGGATTTTAAGAATTAAACTTTACCTTTTCCTTTCAACTTTCAACCATTTAAGTGCTTAATTTCCAAAAAAAAATACACATTCCAGTCTCAAACTCTGAATCTCGTTTACAAAATAATATCAAATTTTACTTAAGTCGTCATTTTCTTAAATATTCTTTTTCTTCTTACATCGGAAAGCATCGAGGCCTGTATATTTTCTTAAATCGGATCCTGCTAAATCGATTTAACACCAGCTTGCTTTGTTTTTCTTAAATCAGAAAACATTGAGGCTCGCGATGTTTGCTTAAATTGGATCCTCCTAAATCGATTTAACACCAGCTTGCCATTTAAGCGGTAGATGCTTTAAATCGATTTAAAGCCAGTGGTTAAATCGCGATTTAAGACATTAGCTAAATCGCGATTTCCGATGTTAGCTTAAATCGATTTAAGACCAATAGTTAAATCGGATTTTCGATGTAAGCTTTAAATCGATTTAAGGCCCAGGCCTACTTGATACATTATCATCTGGTGTTTATAATAAATCACCTAATTAAGGATGAATGATTTCTTAAATTACTGTACTCGATTTTCGGTGTTTTAACACCTAGCATGCCTTTATTAAAATTTATTACTGTTCCGTAATGTATTAAAGACGTTTTTCATGAGAAAATAAAATCAATTTTTGAAGCAATTTTTGGTCAAAATTAATAATTTAAATAACTCACAATTTTAATATTTAAATTTTTTATTTTGTTTTAGGAGGCTATATTGTGTTTTCGTTCGCAAGAAATAAAAATTAAGACCTGGTAAAATTTTGATCATTTCTTAAACTTCTACACTATCAGAACATTAAAAAGTGACATGGGCCAACTTACCCCGCAATCGGGGCAGGTTGGCCCAAGCGACTTGGTGTCAATTTGAGTTTCTAAACTAATACTTTTATTTAATATTTTCAAGTTTTACTATTGTGACTTCTTTATGAAAGTACACTGATAATGGTAACATAAAAAGAAATTTAAAATGTTGAATTGTAATTTTTTTAAAATTATTAGAAGAAAAAGAGGGCCAACTAGCCCCGGTCTACCCTATATTTTCCTAAATTGCTCACCAGTGGCATAGCTAAATATTCAGCCACCTCGAGAAAGTAAAACTGGTGCGCCCGTTAAGCTCTGAAAATATTCTGGCAAAATTTGTTTTCAGGTTTAAAAACCATGCATATTATCTCATTTCGATTTAAAATCTTTCTTCGAATACAATATAAAATGCTAATGAAGAAACATACTGTTATCAAGAAATTCTTATTTTTCACAATACATGACTCGTGAAAATTTTGTGAAAAGTAAAAATGAAAAGAAAGAAGTGCCTATACGTCATGATAATGTATTTTCATTTGCTTTGTTACATGTGCATTATAGCTAATGACTAAAGAAAAAATAAGTCATCTTAATACATGATGACTATAATAAATTAATTTACATGACGATAATAATTTAAATTTCGCTTCCAAATGCATTGAGTCAATAGCATGACGTTTCCAACATTCGAGAAGCCGAACAAAGATTTTCCGTTATTGAAGCTACAACCATTTGTCATATTTCAGGTAGCGTTGGTTTGGCGCAAAATTAAATACGATCTTGCAACCAGGTTTCTTTTTTGTGAAGCAAACATTTAATTGATATCTTAAGGGATCATTTCTTTGCTTATCAATGATGCGAACCTTGGATTTGGAACCGATTATGGAATATTATCTCTTTATTCTTACCCATCCATTTTTAGGTATAGATTTCGTAAAAAATACTACCAATTACCTTCTACCCTATGTTGGAATTTCTGGAAATTTTTGCAGATGAGCCCTAGAAACCAAAACTATCCCTAGTTCAAAACATTATCTATCTATCTAGCTATCTATCTCTCTATATATACTTTTTTATGGACACGATATCTTCCATAACTCTGCACAAATCTCTTCCAAACTGATACATAAAATCATGGAGCAGAAAATATCGGTCAAGTTCGTTAATGAACAAAATCGATCCATGGGGGGTGGAAATAGGGAGGTGTTTTGTGAAAACAGAAAAAAATCCATAACTTCTTAATTGTAATGCATATCAAATCAGTTTAAAGCTATTATTACTTCTAGGAAAAGGACCAAAAATTTATGTGTAACAGATTTTTGATATAATTAAAAATGAGCTCAAGGGGTGAAAAAAATAGGGTTTTAAGAGAAAAGAATTCAAAACTTCATCAATTCACAAAGTATCAAATCCACTTAAACTTATTATAAATCTTTTTAATCTTATCTGCAACTTTTAAATTGACAAGTTTTTGATAGGACCAAGTCTTACAAAAAAAAAATAAATAAATAAATAATAATAACCATAGGGGTTGAAGAAAAAAATTATCATATTAACATGATTCTGGTAAAACCAGCTCTTACAGAAATATTAAATTGAAAACTCGTCAAAAGCGGCCAGATAAAAATTTTAAACTAGGTTTATCTCTAATCTTGAATTAGATTTTATTGGAGAAATTAGTACTTAACTTCGAAATCTACCTGCGCCTGTAGGCCGAGCCGGCAGGGAATCATAAGCTCAAAGTCGTACCGTCATGTAATTATTATCATTTATAAAGCCTAATGGGATCTTTTTGTTGCCGTAAAATTCCTTAAAACTGTCGATTAGTTCAAGAGTTTTTGAGTATTGAATGATTGGTCGATTAACTGATTTTTTTTAAGAATTAGTTTTACAAAAATTTAGTTTTTTCCTGTTTTATCGAAAAGTGCTTTAAATATCGGAATGAAACAAACTGCAGAATGCAGACAAAAAAAGTCTCTATACGTTACTGATACGTTTATTGTTAGTTATGCAACCTTTCCCGAGCTTATCCCAGACAAATAAACATTCAGATCGACAGAAGGGGCTGTACATATATAACGTTATCTACTTTTTGGTAATTTTGGACACCCTCCCCCCCCCTTATGATATCATACGTTATCATCCCTCGAACCCCCTCCCTAATGATATCGTTATCAATGTCTGGAAATTCTTTTGATTTTTGCAATTTTTTTTCTTTGGTTTGCAGTGAAATATTGTATATTATACATTTATTATTTGCTTACTTAATTGATTAAACTGAAGCGAAGTCAATAAAATATCACTATTATATATGAAATAATTTTATATCAAAGAAAAAAATGAAATAATTTCTATTTAAAAGTATTTAATAATAGATTTTTCTTACATAACGCATTCAATTTCAACAATAATAATGTCTTCTTGCACTTGACCTCACACAGGAAGGTGGGCAGCAGGACTTTTTGTCAACAAAATAGGTGGACAATATTCTTTCTCTTTTTGTTTTTTTGAAAACACAACTGGTATCATTTCAAATATGCTTCGCTCCTGGGTTTCTCGAACAGCGGATTATATATGCATACACATATGACAGAAGAGTAGGAATTCCAAACGTTGGGGTATTCTACATTTTTGAATTAAATAATTTTATATATATTTAAGGATTTTAATAATAACCTTGTATTTTCGTAAAAAAGATAACAGACTATTTCGGTGTAAAGTATAGGTTGGAAATAAAAGGGGAGATTTTGCTTGGACCAAATATGATAACGACACCAAAAGACAAATCCCCCTACACCCTAGCGAAATCTTCCGATATCACGTGCCAGACCCCTCCCCTCCCTAAAGTGATATAACATCACTTTAGGGATGTAAAGATGTTATACAGTCGTCTCTCTGTTTAACGTCGCTCTACTTAACGACGATTTCTATTTAAGGACAATATTTTGCGATCCCGTCTCCGCAAAAAATAAATAAATAAATAAATAAAAAATAAAAAAAAGGCAAAATTTTTTTTTGGAAAAAAAAAAATTATTACCATTTTTTTTTTCCCATTCGGACCAGAAAATCAGAGTTCTAACTTTTTACGGCTGCTCTTTCATCTTCACCTAACACTTCATTTATAATGGTTGTTTCATAATAATGGAAGCCATCAGAAGAAAGATCCTTTCCGAAGGTATAATCTTCATTTGGCGCCCCTTTGTTCTGGCGCCCGGGCACATGCCCCCTCGGTCTCCCCCCTTAGTTTAGGCGCTGAGTTACATTATGGTCTATGGATCGTTTGTAGTATATTTTAATGATGTTACACTATTTCAAACATATTAAAATTGATATACATCACTAGAGTGAACTACAAAACGCTTACTATAGAATATGATGTGTTACATTTATCGTTCATTTACAGAGATACCCAAAAGAATTTAGTTGGAGTACTGTCTATGAGGGATCATTGTTGGAAGTGTGGTGTTTCAGTTGTCGTAAGGGTTTTTTGGATTTATTATTATTATTATTTTTAATATTACATGTTGTGCATAAATTCTATACATCATATACAGGACAAGACAAAATAATTTGAGGACATTCTCGCTTGTTGAGGAAAATTGCAAAAAAGAAATTTTCAGTTGTGTTATGCGTTTTCTAACTGAACTAAATTTTTACATACTATGTAAGTTTACATAAAAATATCAAAAGAATTCCTACTCATTATGGTTTTTGCTATGTATTTTAATGACGTTACATTACTTCTGGTGCACATAGCACTTATTGTTCATTTACAGGGACACACCAAAGAATTCTATTACAGTACTCTCTAAACCTATAATTACTGGAAGTGCGTTTTCAATTGTAGCATGCGTTTTTAAATTTAACCAGTTCTTTGCATATTGGTGTGCATAAATTCTATGGGTCATAAACAGGGCTGCACAAAAGAATTCGAGTGCATTTCCGTTTATTGGTGATGAAAATGGCTTAAAGGGGATTTTCAACTATTTTATGTTTTTCCTAACTGAATTAAATTTTATGATACTATGTAAGTATATACAGGCATACCTCGACTTACGTAAATTCGCACTTACGTAATAAATCTCGAAAATTACAATTATGAACACACTAGCGCGTTTGATACTTTTGATAATTGTTTTATATACAAAATATGCAGATAAAAACCACAACAATAATATAAATTTATGTATCAGATAGAGTTATATTTTCATTGGGATATACAATCAAATCTTCAACAAAACAAACACAAATCTGATTAAAATGAGGTAAAATAAACTCGGTTTAATCGTTACAATTTTGTTAGCTGAATTCAAACCATAACGAAACCAAATTTTAAAGTTTCGATGAAGAAGAACGAGTGTATTTTTTCTTCTATATTCAGCAGTTCGTTCGATGTAGGTTCTTCACCTATATACAGCTCATATTCAAAATATTTGAATAAACTTCGTATGGTTGATTTGTATCGGCACAGTAAAAGTCAGTGTTATATAGCGAATTATTTACATTGTACGCAATCAAGCGTTAGTAAAATACTAACACAATCTTCAAAAAATGGAAAATTTCGAAATAATCGCCGAAATGGTGGCCGAAAACCAAAAACATCTGCTAGAGATGACAGGAAACTGAAGCGTATAGTTAAGAAAAACCGTTTTAAAAGTGTGCGATTCTTGCACCGAAAATGGAAAGAAGAAGGAGTTGAAGTTTCTACATCGACAACATTAAGACGTCTCCATAAATTTAAGTTTGAATCTCGTGTACCGAAAACAAAACCTCTCATGACTGCAAAACAAAAGCGTATAAGATTGAATTAGCGAAGAAGATTGGAAAAATATATTATTTAGTGAAGAAAGTATGTTTTGTGTTTAATATGGTAATCAAGGGGTATTCGAGTTTGGAGAATGAAGCAAGAAGCATTTGATAAAAAATGCCTTAAACGTTCCGTAAAATTTGATGCTAGTGGGTCAAGGTTTGGGGTTGCATGAGTGCAGCAAGACCTGGAAAGTTATGCATCGTCTACGAAAAGGTAAACTCTCAGATATATCAAGAAATTTTGGAATATTACATGATTCAATCATCAGATGATTTATTTGAAGATGATTTCATCTTTAAACAAGATTTAGCGTCACCGCATACCTCGGTGTCAACTAAGAATTGGTAACCACCAAACTCACCAGACCTTAATCCCATCGAAAACTTATGGTGTATAATGAAGAAAAAAACTCCAAGAAAATCCTCCTTCAAGTAAAACTGAGTTAGTGGCACGTATAAAGTCTATTTCGGCTAATATTGATACACACACACACAAAAAAAAAAGGACTAAAAAAAGATTGCCAGTAGAATCTCCGTTTTTTAGTCCTTTTTTTTTTTTTTTTTTTTAGAATGTAGAAATGTTTGTAAACACCTTGTATATAGTATGCATGATCGATTGTACGCTGTTATGAAAGCTAAAGGGGATGCTACAAAATATTAACTACCATTTACTTCATATTCATAAGGTAATATTGTTGCGTAAAATAAAATATTCTAATATTTTGAACCAATCTAAATTTTATTCTGATATTTTGATATGTTTAAGAAAGCTGTATACCTAATTTATTGTACTGTATTTTATATTTTGCAAATGTTAAAATCGTATCTAAAGATTCCAGATTTAATTTATAAGAAATTTAATTGCATTTACTTAGTTTCAAAAGTAAATAAATGAAAAATAATTTTTCTTATTCAATTATTCTAATATTTTGAACATAAGCAATATAATTATTTCTTATTTTTTATAGTTGTTTGATGTAGATTCAAAATTGATATAAATTAATCCATCAATGTTAAATTTATAAATCCCATATTCCGCAAGGTATTTTTTATTTGAAAAGTGTTCATTCAGTTTGTTTTATATTTTTTCATAATTTTATAGTTTATATCCAAGTAAATACTGCTGCATGCTGCTTCATTTATAAAGTAATACTGTGTAAATAATGTATTGTATTATATGCATATAATAAATATTGCAGTTTCTTACAAAATTTTATCTACGCAATTTACAAATTCGATTTACGTAAAATTCAAGTTACGCAAAAGTTTACGGAACGCATTCCTTACGTAAGTCGGGGCATGCCTTTATATAAATCTATAGATCGTATACAGGGCACCACAAAAGAATTCTGATACTTTTTCGACTATAGATGACATATGCTGAAATTGGGTTTTCAAATGGGTTATGCGTTTTCCTAATTGTTTACTTTGATGTATCATCGTTCACCTTATTAAACGCTTACAGTGTTCTGAATGTGTTGGAGAGTGTTTCATATTCTATGCTGGACGCTGATTTTTCTTTCTTATGGAAGTTAAAAGTCAATAATGGACAGTAAATTCACCTTTATATTTTCTTTTTTAGGAAGGGGACTAGTGCTCGATCCTGCTGATACTAGTGGTGACCAAAATATACAGGTTTCTATTTATTAATTTTTAGGAATTACGTTATTAATTATAGTCATTAATATTTCAATAAGTATAAAACTATAAAGAATTTTCTTAAAAACACCCTTTTATAAACATTAAATACTTATCTCAAATATCACGCCTAATTTTATGACTACAATTCATGTTCCTAAAAATTCCTTTGCCATACGTTAATTTGGCGTGGATCCGGAATATGGAAAATTCACTGCTTTGATTTACGCTTGGTAGAAAGCGCAAACTAGTGAAATTATTTACTAATATATAATTTTTGCTCTGTTTTTACGATATGGCAACGGGAAAGAAAGGGAAAGCATTATTTAAACTATCTATTCGGAGATTTCTATATTGTTTCCTTAAGGCGTAATCATAATTTAATTAATTAAACTATTGAAAGAAGCCTTTTTTTATTATTATTACACTCTTTATTTTTTATTTATACAATAGAGCCTCGATTAACCGAGCTTCGTTTAATCGAGGTTTTTGTTAACCAAGCCGATAACGGATTTTTTAACCATTTGAACAAATAGTTATTGTCCTCGTCAGGGTAGGAAATCAAAAGCATATCTGAAGGTTTTTATTGGTTTAATCTGCAATTTATTCGTTTTCTGATTGGTCTATACAGTAATATGTATTTCCCTTTACTTTCAACAGAGTGTTGCCACTATGACAAAAAAGTAATAAAAACTACAAAAAAAATTAATAACTCAGAAACAAATTGAGATACAGCTTTCAAACAAATTGCATTTAAAAGTACATTTTTTTCTCTATACGACGGTGTAAAAAGTAATATTGTGGGATGGTTAGAAGTTTAAGAAATAAATTTCATTTAAAATTGGCCGTCAGATTTCTTGGAAATCTGACGATGGAAAAGCCTTTTCCCGAACAGCCTATGAAATGCTTGGATAATACTTAAGTTTCAGGTGGATAATATGTACGAGTCACAGGCGATTTCTGTCGCTTGCAACTTTTACGTGTAATAACACTATTAATGTTTAATTCATGGCGTACGTAATGTGTGATCAACTCGGTGCTATTTTTTATGTCTTAAATTTTAGTCTTTGAAAAAATCATTTTTCAAATGTTCGTTGTAATTTGTTAAATTGCATTTTTTTTGTGTGTGTGTGTGTGTGAATGATTTTGTGGAAGTGATTTGTGTGATTGCCAACGCTCCTTGTCATCCGGAAGAAAAAATAAATGCTGATTTCAGGAAAAATAAGAGCGATTTTTCTTCCTGCAAACGTGACATCGTTAATACAGCCAATGGACCAAGGGTTGATTGAAGAAATGAAGAGACATTACAAAAAGAAACTTATCACTCATGTTCTTAAATGCGAAGAAAATCTAAATGAAGTTCTCAAAAAAGTAACTGTGAAAGACATAATCTACATGATTGCCCAGGCATGGTAATTAGTAAATGCCGCTACAATCCGAAAAACATTCCACAAAATAATTATTCAAAAGAGCAGAGAGGGCGAATCGCAGCAGACGGAAAACCCACCGACCGACTGAGAACTTTTTGAGATTATCAATGGCATTGAAGGGTGTGAAGAAGTTTTGGAAGAGGACATTTTTGAATGGCTAGATGTTGAAAACCAACATCTAAGTTTTCAAATCCTTAATGATGAAGAAATTATACAAGCTGTTAATTCCGCATCGGACATGAATTATAATGACAATGAGGACCAGGACTTAACACTAGAAAAACGGAAATTTTTACTTAAGTTTTCTAAAAATATTTAATACCAGAATTTTTATTTAAAACTGTTTTATTTATTTATAATTAGCCCATTTTGCCTTTGTGTCTTTTCAACTTATTTTATAAAGAAATTTCCGATTCGAACCGAAATATATCCATATGGTTGGGGCCAAAATGGCCCCTCACTGTCATTCTAGTGTTAAAGGATTCAAGTGCTATATTTGGAGCAATGAAGCAATGTTACGCTGATAAGATCTGCTGTTGCTTAATAATTAGCGTGATCGGGCAGCCACTGATAGAAAATCTGGACTTCTTCAACGAAAGATAGCAAACATTAAAATATATATATATATGTAAATTTAGCAAGTTAATGTAATTAAATTTTATATATATATATACAATTATATTGTATTATATTGTAATTGTATATATATATATATATATATACAATTTACTTTTTTAAATTTACTACTTGTAGTTGATTTCCTTTTTTAATTTGTTGAGTTGACTTTATATATGTTTATTTTTATAATTTAAAAAACGTTCTATTGTTTTTTTATTCTAAGAGATGTTAAATTCACGAGCACGGCGAGTTTTTATACACAATTTCTATTAACCGAGATTTCCGATATCCGAGATACTAGCGATCCCAATTAGCTCGGCTAATCGAGGTTGCACTGTATTTTATTTTCTACTCTTTAGTCTTTAAAAGATTTCACTGTTGCAGTTTCATAACCAATTTCTGTATTTTAGCGAGCGCAGTTCGGTTCATTAACTCCAATGTTCTTGTATCTCGTATAGATTTATAACCAGCATAAAGAATATTTGGCGATTTATCACCTGCGGTGGGTTACAGGAAAATGCCTTAAAATTAATTTATTATTTCATATTTAAGTTTTACATATATTAAAATATTGTACTGTCATCGGAAACACACCTGTGTTCATTATTTATAGATACAATATAAATTCTAGCATCTCAAGAACTGACAAGAGAACCACTTTTGGTGTTGCTCGCACCTAGCATCGAGACCTGGTGCGTTTTGTAGCCCTATACATAAAACTTAGAGAACCTATAAAATTTCTCTGTTAAAATCATATTTTATATACTTTTTATACTTTTAATTTTTTATTATTACATTTTTATTTGTTTATTTCACGCCAAAAGTGAGTTAAGTCGCCAAGTATGGCGATACAATTTTTCCGCCCGTTTTATCCAAAGAGTAAATATACAGAACATATTACTAGTATATCAGATTGCGATTTTTTTTAAATAATTGATAGCATAAGAAACAAATATTGGGTTTTTATTTCTTTTTCTATGCAGACGATAAATATATAAGTAATAAATATAATTCTATAAAAGCTTCGAAGATCATTGCAAACTATTTTTTAGTGAAATAGAAAATAAGCAATCTATTTTCTTTTGAAATCGAATGGGATAAAGTTTCGAATGTTTAAAATGAAATGTTGCTGTATTAAATGGTCCTTTGGTAAAAGTAATCATAAAGTAAATTAACATTTTTACACAATTTAGAAAAATTACTGATGCTAAATATATCGGACTTTAGAATTTCTAGCCATTACAAATTCAGCTATGACATTTGGCTAGGGTTGCCGGAAAGCTCTACTTTTGAAAATAAACGCCAACTGTTTCCCCGCCAAAAATATGAATACAATGTTGCAATTTTTCAAAATCAAATTCGTGGGTTTTTGAAGGAATTTTCGAACTTTTTTCAATATTTTATACTTATTATTAACTAATTTTTATTTTTAAATGCTTTTCTTTAAAAAAATTCAATGTTAATAGTCTGATAAGTGGTCTCGAAAATTGCATTTTCCGAAAGTTATGCTGCTGTAAAATCAAGAAATATTATTTTAGCAGAAAAATTTTATCGGTTCTCAAACTTCATAATATAGGGCTTTAAAATGCACCAGGTCTCAATGCTAGGTGCGAGCAACACCAAAAATGGTTCCCTTGTGAGAGAAAAATCTGTTACAAAATTCTATCTTTTCGTACATGAACCAAATTAAGTTAAATAAAAAGATTGTAAAAAATAGTTGTATCCAATACAGTGGTTGTCCGTTAAGTTTAGGCTCTTGCAAAAAAAAAAAAAATCACATAGAACTTAAGGGGTCTCAGGACTCATAAAGCTTCAAAATTTTAATTTTTTTAGATGTTAAACTCCTATCCTTTCTGAACATTGTGACATAACTGTTTCCTATCCTTTCTGAACATTATGATATAATTGTTTCCTTGAAATTCCCATTAGAACAGAAGTTATGGCTTTTAGAATTATATACCTGCTCAATAGCTGAAACGGCGTTTCCGAAACTTTGAAGTCAGTTTTCTTCAAATGACGTTTTTTGGCATAACGAGTACGATATCTTACTGTTAGTTTGTATAAACTGAACCTAAAACTTCCTTTTATTGTTCAAAATAATATTTCTTTATGTGATTATACTGTTGAAATTTTCAAAAATTTGTAATAGCTAAATACAAATTTGTATTAAAAATATAAAAATGCTTTAAATACAAATTTATTTAGGTTCAGGGTAATTATTACAGTCTGATGTATAAGTAGGCAACAAAATTTCCATTCTAGTTTCAAAATTTATTTTGAATCCTGCGCGTAAACTTCGTATACCAATGTTCTGCTCGTCAAAAGTCTGACACTTTGGAACCCCCTATGAATTCTAATTCTGAATCTTGCTATTTTTTAAATACATTAAATGGAAGAACATACTTATATATTTCATCTCCAGTAAAAATTATGCTTCAAAATCTTGTATATTTTAAGATATTAAATGTGGAAAATGGTCTTTTTTTTTTCATTTTTTCCACCCCTTAAAAATGATAAAATAGAAACGTTACGCTAATGTTTGTACCTAAATAATCAGTGTCTCTTTTGAAGATTTTTTATTGTTATAACCACTCTCAAATTAATGAAATATTGTTTTCTACTCTTTCTTTTTTCCCCCCTTCCTTTCTTCTCTGTACTCTTATTATTATTATTATTTTATTTTTTCCATGCTAAATTTAAATATGTGAAAAAATTCAATTTTCACTTGTGTATGATCCTTTACTACAAAATACACCATATCTGCATATGAAATCTTCTTGATGATAACAAGTTTCTTTCTTTATTTTATCAAATAGAACTTAAAGTTATAGCCTGTCTTCGATTTGTCTTCTTTTTTCATATTCAACATAACTTTAAAGGTTCATAAAGCATTCAAATTAACTCCACGTATCAACCCCATTTTTGAACCTTTATTTACTGTAAATAACAGTTGATGGTAACGCATCAACCTGTGTCGATGATAATAACGAAGATTTGTCTCTATATTATATTCTCATGTAATTGTAGTCTCCGGTAGCGAAATAAAAGATTTAGTTACACAATAGCAATTTTTCGTGCCAAAAAAGAAGGTTATCAAATAGTCACGAGTTAATGAACGGGTAAGTTTTATTTATAGGCAGTAAAATTAACCTAACTCAGATCAAAACATATCATTTCACAAGGATATAATAATCAATGTCTTGAACTGAAGGCAATCTGTGGCGTATACCTAACCTTTAATTAATATGTGATGACCTACAACTTGCAATTGTAGATCGCAACTTCAAATGGTTGTTAACCCACATGCCATGTGCATATGTATATGCAAATTGAGTATTTACAAACATGATGAAATGCAACATTAGTCTTACACTATCAGTGGCATTGTAGAACACTGATGAAACGTTTAAGCAGCTGTGATTTGAGCAAATTATAGCAGTAGGAGGAAGCAGTGTCGTAGCAAAAATTATAGGAGGGATCAAATATGTCATTTACAATTTAAATGACAAATTAGGGTTATTAACAAATAATAAATTATTTGTAAGACTAATGGATCGTTCTAATTAATGAAATAAAGGTAAAAATAGTCTTTCTTTAAAAACAATCTTTTATAAGCTTTCAATGTTTATGTTAAAAATCCCACCTCATTTCATGACTGCAATTCATGATTTTTCCAAAAAATTTCCCTTAAAATAAAACATTAATTGTAAGATTAGTGAATAAGATAAGTGAATTAATTGAGCGTGTTCCCCGATTATTGAAAGTTTATCACTTTGTTTTACGCTTGGTAGAAATCGCAAACTCATGAATTAATTAAAAGAAATTATAATTGTAGCTCTAATTCTATTTTACGATATGGCAATAGTTATAAAAGCATTATTTAAATTACCTATTTAGGATTTCTAAATTGTCTTCTCGAAGTATAATGGTAATTTAATTAATATTAAACTATTAAATGATAAAATAGTATTTTTAAAATAATAATTAGACTCGGGAACCTCTTTGTGGATCGAACTCATTTATTTTGCCGTTTACGTCTTAAAGTCCGTTTCGCGAGTCCGATCGGAGGTCTCGCGAGCCACTTACGTCGATTTTCTCAATCTACATAGTCGTAGTTTGTCCAGGCTTCTCAGATGGGCAGAATCTAACATTTTCGTGCCTTTTCTTGCTAATATGTTGGGGCTTGTAATATTTTCCAGGTGCGAAGGTTTCAATTTGAGAGGATCATTTACTTTAACTGGTTAATTAGCTCTTTATTGACATGTGGTCAAGACCCGCGAAATTCCCGGGGTCTGTGACGTGCAAGGGTAAAACCACAAAAGAAGGAGAATTGTCCAAACGTCAGCATTTTCTATCCTAAGTTACTCTCTGTTTTTAAAGATGAACGTAATAAATGTTATGCTGGGAAACAAAGTTACAAGTGGTAAAACGGGTTTTAGAGTGAGATTTAAATTTAGAAAAAATGGACTTCGGATTTTAATTTAATATTTTTGAAATTTAATTTGAATTTTAAATTCAAATAAAATGGGTTTTAATTTCTTAACCTTTCATATGCTACACTTTCCATTTTTTATTTAATTTTTCTATATTTTAGTATTAAAAATTTTCCGTTGTTGCCGTTTCACAGTTACTTGGCCTATTTTGGCGTGAGTGGTTTGGCATTAACTCGAATGTTTTTGTAAAACGTAAACAGTTGTAACCACAAAAGCTATTTGGCGATTTATAACTTGCACAAGCCCGGGTAACGGAAAAATGCTTTTAAAGTAATTTATTCATTTATAATTAAGTTCTAAAAATATTAAAATATTGTATTGTCTTCTGAAACACACCTTTATACATAAGTTTTATAATTCTAGTCTGTCAGGAAGCGAGTGAAAAATTAAATACAAACTTTCCACCTTTACATATAAAATCGAAGCTAAATTAAAGATTTTAAAAAATACTGATGCCCAAAAACTATTTGTAATCTAAAATTTCAAATGTAAGAGACTTGAAAGTTCTGTTCTCTCTCTTCTTACTATTTATAAAAGGTTCAATAATAACAACCTGTACAACAACAATCATTCCTTGGCGTCTTACAGCGATTCTACAAATCCAAATTGTTGTCATATCCCATGAGAACTATTCACAAGATATCCAAGTAATATGGAGATCGAATTAACCAATTAGAAAAGCCTATGTATTCTCTTACCGAACGCACATGCGCATTAGAATTCTTCCTCTGTATATTTTCAGTCCCCTTCCTTCATAACTATACAAAACTAGAATGTTGAGGCCATCACAAAACATTCCTCTGTATAAATCATATCAATTAAATGATTTAAAATGTAAAAGAAATTACATTAGTTTAGCAAATATGCTTTCTGTATCTATATTACAAAGGAAAAACGTGTCCATGCGTAACGCTAACGTCAATTTGACGTTGGCAACACCAGGCGATTAAATTTCGCATTTACTACAATTTTTTAAACACCTATAGAACATTTTAAATTTTTACGCCGTCATATGTGGAAAAGGTGTACTCTCAAATGAAATTTGTTTGAAAACTGTATCGCAATTTGTTTGAACACTATATCGCAATTTACTCATTTTTCTATGCTTTTAAAAATAATTTTCAAACATTTTTTTATTATTATTTATTCCTATCGCGTAAAAACGATTGCGAACGATAAATCCGTTTGCACAATTAAATAAATATAATAAATAGTTCAGAATTTGTTTCCTGATTATATGCCATAACGATATTAAAATTTCACCAATAAATTGATAAAATAAGAATCTAAGACATGTAAGAACAAAAAAAAAACTTCTTAAAACACCATCAAAAAATATTAAATGCGCTAGGCCTTTCGAAAGATCTGAGTCTTTCTTCGTCCGGCGCAAAGAAGACGTCCTTCTACTATGAAAGCAGCAGGACGTTCTTCCTGCTGCTTTCATAGTAGAAGGACGTCTTCTTTGCGCCTGACGAAGAAAGACTCAGATCTTTCGAAAGGCCTAGCGCATTTAATAATTTTTGATGGTTAAGAAGTTTTTTTTTTTTTTTTTTTTGTTCTTATTCATTCACACCAGTTTTAACTTATTTTCTTTTCTAAGACATGTAATCAAACTGCGAGATTAAGCCACTGAAATTATAAGAATCAGAAAGGCTGCTGCAAAGCAAATAGCGATCTTTGACGATTTCTTCGGCTGTTAACTCTAGGGACAAGGCTAGTTCGAAAGTATCACTTTTAATAAATGCCAAAACTTTATTTGAATACATAATTGCTGTTTTTCATATAAAAATACTTTTTGGTGTTGTTAGTGGAGAATCTAAAGAAAATATATTTAATTTAAAAAAATCTTTTCTAGTTTTCAATTAAAAAAACTACTCGGATGTACCAATCCCAAAACTTTCTTCTATATCATACATGTTAATACTTCAAAGTTCGCTAGCACAGTGCCAAAATTAAAAGGAAATCTATGCCCATCATGAGGATTCTAAAGATATGAAATTTCGTGCATTAGTTCTTGAGATATGACTATATCTAAAATCGTGTAAATCATGCAAAATGCAGCATAGAGCGCCACCTGTTGGGTGATTTACACCAAAACTTAATCAACAACAACGTATGTCAACGTCTAACTGAATCTGAAGTTTGATGAAAGTCCGTGCTTTAATTTTTGAGACAGAGCTATTGCGAAAATCGTGGAAAAAAAAAAAAAAAAAAAAAAAAGAGAGAGAGAGAGAGAGAGCTATTGCGGAAATCGTGAAAAATGCAGCATAACAGCGCCTCTTGTTGGGCGATTTACACCAAAACATAATCAGCCCCAATATTTATCAAGGTATACCTGAATCTAAAGTTTGATGAAATTCCGTGCATTAGTTCTTGAGATAGAGCGCCCACAAAATTTTTGTCACATACAAACAGACATTTTCTAAAAAACATCAAATCGTGTTCAGGACCAACAACAACTTGTGTCAACGTCTAACAGAATCTGAAGTTTGATGAAAATCCATGCATTAGTTCTTGGGATAGAGCTATTGCGAAAATCGTGAAAAGTTCAGCATAGCAGCGCCACCTGTTGGGTGATATACACAAAAACTACTCAGCGCCAGTTTTATCAAAGTCTAACTGAATCTTAAGTTTTGTGAAATTCCGTGCATTAGTTCTTGAGATAGAGTGCCCACAAAATTTTTGTCACATACAAACAGACATTTTCTAAAAAAAAATCAAATCGTGTTCAGGACCTTCTGAAACGTATAAATCCATCGAAAACCGGGATTCGAAATTTTTCACGAATCCAATACTTTCTTTTTGTAAAGACAGAAGAAAGTATTAGGTTGAGCAAAAAGTTCTAGGAAATTTGTAATCTAATAGTTACCAGAATTTGTATCGTATATATGAGTACTAGAGGTATATCTATAATAGGAGTTCAGGAATTCGATTATGGCCTCTTTCGACCAATGCAGCACTTTTTCAAGGGCCGTTGATTTGAATCCTTTAATGAAGTTGAAGAAGCCTGTCAAGAGTTTTTTGATTCGAAGGAGCCGCCATGGTACTTCCAGCAAACCCGGAATCTGGCAGAGAGATGGCATAAAGTCGTAAACTATGATGGCCTCTACTTTGAGAATAGTCCTTGTTGCTTTTGTTGTTAATTTGCGCATAACAACGCAACTTTCACAAATTTTCCAGAACTTTTTGCTGAACCTAGTAAAAATAAATTTCCCCCATATTCTGTAACCCGGGTTCCCTTTTAAATGATAATACTGTTATGGAATCGTGGACAATGAAGACTTTTAATTTAGGAAAGACAGATTTATTTACTTCAGACGTACAATTTCACAGAATGCATGACCATGATCAACCACAGCGTTCGTAATGTGAAATTTCGTTAATTTCTGTACATTTAAACTTGCGATGAAAACAAAGCATTTTTTCGCACAAACAATCGAATTTTGGCACCCCCGAAATAATGTATTTCTATCATGAGTATTCTAAATTAGATGTTTCGTTGAATTCTGTGCATATAAACTGGGGATAGAAACATAGCATACCATATCGATTTGCGGTCGTGGGGGATTTTTCCCAAAAACTAATCGGTACCAGTTCACATAAGGACAGAACTTCATATCAAATTTCGTCCTACAGTACACGGTAGTTCGTGAGGTAGAGCGCCCACAAAATTGGTGTTACATACAGACAGACAAACTCACGGACACACATTCTCTAAAAACTGTCAAATCCTATTTAGGTCCTTCTAAAACGTGTAAATCCATGGAAAACCGGAAGTCGAAACATATTTCATGAGTCCAATATACTTTCTTCTTGTATAGATAGAAGAAAGTACAAAGACAGTGTAACGTTTCAAGACGAATTTTGTCTTCTAGACTATCTATAAGTGCAAAATTTAATTTCATTGGCGATGGTCATTATGCTGTGGACATCTTGATGCACCGTGAGAGATTGTGTTCTCCACGCCACACCCTGAATTCGCCATTGCTGACAACGCTGCTCGGATATAGATCTGCACGGACTGGGTCTGATCCGATACCCCATTCCGTCTACTGGGCCTTGTTCGGGCAAATTTTCTTTCATTAAAGTCGGCCCGGTCTCCATTCTTTATGGTGTCGGCCGGGCCAGACTTCTTTTTTTCCTGGCCGAGCGTGGACTTTATCTCCCACAAGACCGTGTTGGACTGGCATTTTATTTATTTATTTTCGTAAAAATTAATAGTGATATCAAACATTTTTTAACGAAAGAAATTGTTTCATTAAATTACAGAGACATATTTTAAGAAATTTGTGTTTTTTTTTTTCCTTTTAGAGCTTTAAAATTATGATTTTGTTTAACACATTTTTCTTTCATTCTTTTCTACATTGGTTTTCTTACTGAATCTTCATCTGAATGCAGTTGTCCACGTCAATTTTTTGAATGAGTGTCCGTGTATGTTAGCGTTTAAGTGATCATTCATAACATTGTTATTCCGTATTCCATAAACTGCGGGCATATAATCCAAAGACAAAATCTGTGGATAAGTAAGAGTGATTTTTTAAGAAATTTAATTTTAGGATAACTTTGCTTCAGAAATATTGGCATGTACTGTAAAATTAAGTGGGGCTGGTCCGAGTTTTAGATTTCATAAAGGTCTCGGGCCAAACTTTTTTGCTTTTATACCGGCCGGAGGAAAATTTTCAAATTTCAATTCGAACCCCGCCAATAAAGTGTTTTCACGGAATTTTGACCCGTCTGCAGACTACTACCTTGAAACTGAAAATGCCTCGAATTTCTCTATCCTCGAATTTTGCAATTTCTCTTCACAAATTCAGGAATTTATTAGTCAATAATATCAACTCTTCCTACATTTCTCTATTTCTTCTATTCAAAACACTTTACTTGCTAATGACCCCTAATGATCCTAATTCTTGCTTATGGCAATGCAAGAGGAAGGATATTTGACAGGTTTAAGTTATTAACACAGACCCGAAACACTGTTTCATCGCCACACCCATGACGGTATCATCGTCGAAATTCAATTAATTAATCAATCAAGAAAATCTGAAAACTTGATTATGGTGATCTCGTATAAAAAATAAAAAGGACTAACTTATAGGAGTTTTAAAAAGAAGAAGAAAATAACAGCAGCTGCAAGTAGCGAAAAGAGATCAAGGTCAAATACCTGTCTCAAGGACTAACATTTTTCGAAAGCAAATATAAATTGCGTTCTGATACTTTACCTACATGTGAATTAGACACCTGTTTCCTCTTACTTTAAATCAGAAGAAAAACTGGATTTTTTTTTACTTCAAAGAGATGACTTTGATCAGGGCCAGATTCAGGCATCGGCACATGGGGCACAGACCCAGTGTCTCCAAATTTAGGACTCCTCATATCTTTATATAATTTTTTTTTTACTTTTATTTATTTTTATTTTATGCAGAGTTTCATGATTCATGTAATTTTATGTTATACTGTACCAAAATGTGAATACTAGATCATGAAAATCATTTTCTTTCCTTTTTTTTTCCAAACTTGCTAAGTATGGTAGCCAAAATGAATTTACTCTGGTTTCATTGTAAGTGTCTATGCACTTATAGGTATATAGAAAAATGTCACATTCTATTATTTTTAAAACAAATGTTTCTCGGACATTTTTAAGAATTTATATTTTTACTTTCTTCTACCTTTACAAGATGAAAGTGTTAGATTCGTGAAAAATTTCGTCTTCCGATTTTCGATGTATTTATACGTTTTAGAAGGTCCTGAACACGATTTGATGGTTTTTAAAAAATGTCTGTCTGTGAGTCTGTCTGTATGTGACAAAAATTTTGTGGGCGCATCTCAAGAACTAATGCACAGAATTTCACAAAACTTTAGATTCAGTTAGACCTTGATATAAACTGGGGCTGATTACTTTTTGGTGTATATCGCCCAACAGCTGGCGCTGCTATGCTGCATTTTTCACGATTTTCGCAATAGTTCTATTTCAAGAAGTAATGCACGAATCTTCAGCAAACTTCAGATTCAGGTATACACTGATAGATATTGGTGCTGATTATGTTTTGGTGTTAATCGCCCTACAGGTGGCGCTGCTATGCTGCCTTTTTCTCGATTTCCACAATAGCTCTATTTCAAGAACTAATGCACAGATTTTCATCAAACTTCAGATTCAGTTAGACGTTGATATAAAATAGATCGATGAAGTGCACTATAAGATGCTTACTATAGAATAGGGTGTGCATAGCATTTATCGTTCATTTACAGGGGTACCCAAAAGAATTCGGTTATAGAACTGTCTATGAGCAATAATTGCTGGAAGTGCGTTTTCAATTGTGATGTGCGCTTTAAATTTAACTTTTTGTTTTTCATATAACTTTGTGTGTATAAATTCTATAGATCATATTAGGGATAAATTCTATAGATCATATTAGGGGCGCCATTTGAGGGAGGCAGCCCCCCCCCCCTTCCCCCCCCCCTCCCCCCAAGGAATTTGATTCTTCGGAAATTTTTCCTCAATTGTCAGACTCGAACAAAAATTAAAAAATTGCTCAAATGCTATAACAATTTATCAGATTTGATCGCAATAAAAACACATGCATTGAATAAATGCTTTATGCATAGAAAGTAATAATTATCAAAAAAATTTCCTATTCGAACTTTCTTAAGGTGAGACATATATCGTACTCTGGCTAATTTAAAAAATACATGAGAGACATTTTCTGTTATCAGTTCCTTCTCAGCTGTGTACAACTGGATCATAGGAAAACTAGACCCCTCATGGGTAGAAATTCAGGGGTAGAGTTTTTTCAGATAGTCTTTTTTTTTGGGGGGGGGGGGGGGCGGGCGAGTATAATTCGAGTTCTTAATTATCCGACTTTTTTACTTTTTTGGATTATTAGTGTCACATCATATTTACTGCAATCATTGCAGTGTTATCAGATTATTTAATTATTTGCTCTATTAAATCATATTATATATGGTATACTCTAAAAAATTTTCAACGCCTTGGAATTGAGCCTGCGAGCAACCGACAAAACAATTTCTTCAACATAGAAACCGACAGATTTCCACCAAATCCCAAAGTAAAAGAAAATTGCTCCATATTTTAACATGTTTATAATAAAGTAGCCTATCATTTTATCCCTTATGTACAGAAATGAACACATGGGTTATTACTATGAGCCACCATTAATAGTCAAATCTATAGTTTTTCATTTGAAAAATATTCAGGACTTCCTTTTTAAAAACCAGGTCATACCGACTCCGACCGAAAGAGATAAAGCACAATCCGAAAATCTTAAAGTGCACCTCACTCGCAACGAAGAAAATACGTCAACCTATCCTAACGCAGGACTGTAATTTCATGTCAACACGAAAACCGCTAAAAAGATTTCCATTGAAAGGCACCTCGACCCGAAATGAAAGAAAATCCATATTTTAAAACAATTATTGTAAAAGAAGTCTACAAGTATATCTTTAATATAAACGTTACCTTTTATGTAGAAAAATGAAGATATAGTATTCATTAATGGATATCCATATTAACGTGGATATCCACGAGCCAACGAATGAATTTTTTCTTGGTTTTGCCTGCTTTGTAGTGACGTTTTCGTGACGCATGTCAAGTAGAGCTTCTAAATACACTATTAATACTCTATTTAGTAGCCTTAATGTCAAGGCTTTTTCAAATATCTAGGGGGCGTTGGTCTGTCACCCTGTAACTGTCCGATACCGATCTCTACGCTGGAGATGTTACATTTCTGTATTGATGTTGTCAAACTAGCAACGACTCGTGACGCACATTTATACTTATTCTCGCGAAAGTCATATTCATTGAAAATAACTCATACTTTATCGACTTCGCTTAATTTTTATATCGGGCCGGCAGCCCCGCTAAATTTTTTTATCGGCCCGTTAAAAAAATTGTATTAATTCTGGCAGCGCGGCTGGAAATTCGCCTTCATTTACTGGCCGCCTCGGGCCAAGCCCAGGCCTGTGCAGACTTCTATGGTGGGGTCTGTGAAAATATCTTCTTGTGAGTCCATTTCACTGTTATTTTATTTCATAGTCGTTTGCACTGAAAAGAATAGTGTCACCATCTATCGGCAAAATAAAACAACAAAAGCATTCCACCGTAATTACTGTATCATAAAATTCTAAGAATTGATACGTCTTTAAAGTTAAAGTTTTTTCCCTCTTCCCTATAAAATACCGTATTTTTCAAGAATATATGATTAACACTTTGAGGTCTGAGGTATTTCAACCGCGTATCTATCTCCCTCTGGATTGAGGGTATTTGGTACTTTTCAGGATTTCTTAAAAAAATAGGGGGCTCTGCCCCCTACGAGCTACGCTCGCCAACCCCTGTTCAGACACCGCAAACTCTAAAAGTCAGCTAATTTGATCGGCTTTCTAAAAAAAAAATCGGAAGGCTAAAAAAAAAAAAAAAAAAAAAAAAAAAAAAAAAAAAAAAAACAGTGACGAGCTCCATGTTAACGGGCTATTTTCGTCCTTAATTAAATCAGATCAGTAAATACTTAATCTTTTTATAGACCCACTCTGTAACTTTGGCCTTTCTTTAAATGTTAACCATAAATAAATAAGAATTCACTATAATGATCTTAGTTACTAAGCGATTTGTTGATGATTGATAACAGGTTAAAAATATCCAAAAATGCTCACACACCCCTCAAAGTTTTTGGTTCATAAAAAAATAGGACCTACCCTCTTTCCTACGACCTTGATTTATTGAGCCCTGCTAATACAGATATCATTAAATTCTTTAAAACAGAAAAAGTCAATAAAAAAATCACAAGCGGCTATAGTTTGTAACATTTAGGTGGGCCCACTATTTTTCAATTTTCCTAACACCCCCCCCCCCCCCCTCCTTCATTTTCCTATCAGATTAATGATTTTTAGGGTTCCGTACTTAAAAAGTAAAAACGGAACCATTATAAGATCACTCCTGTGTCTGTCCGTCTGTCTGTCTGCCACAGCCATTTTACTCGTAAACTATGGAACGTGGAAAGTTCAAATTCGGGGAAGTAATAAAGGCCATTGACCCACATATTTTCAGATTAATAAACATTCATAAATATATTTAGTAAAAAAGTAGAGGGGCTAATTATGCTACTTGAAAAAAAAAATCTTTTCTTTGTGTATCATGTGGGGTATCCTGTGAAAGCTTTTGTAACGCTGAACTCAAAAATACATTCCTTTTAATTTTAGGTATTATATTTTCAAAGATATTGTTGAAAATGTCGCGCAAAAATATGTCCCCCCCCCCCATCTAATTCCTAATCTACTGAAACTAAATTATGACAAAATTAGAGGTAGTAGACGTTAATATAAACCTTGCCGGAAAATTATAGCGTATTTATTATAATTAGTATTACCCTAGGTCACATAGTTTTCGAGGAATTAGCATTTTTCTATTATACACAAATTTCGATTTACGGGCATTCAGAAAAATTGTTGAGCATCGCTGAATATACCTATCGTTGCAGAAGAATAAAAGCATTGTTGATAATGATTTTCGAAAAAAATCATCGGTAATTAGCCGAGATATTAACCCTTAAAGGTACGGTCAGTTTAGACATACACAAGGACAGGGGCGGCGTACTCTATGCCTAGTTAACAACTGTTAATGATATATATGTGTAATGTAATGTCCAGTAACAGTATAAAAGCAATAAACGTCAAATTGTTAAAAACATACTAATTTTTAAGGGGTCTCGGGACTCTAAAAAGTGGAAAAAATTAAAAAAAGACCATTTTCAACATTTAATGTCTTAAAATGTATATGATTTTAAAACACAATTTTAATTGGGATGAAAGATATAGTATGTTCTTTCGTTTCATGTATTTAAAAAATTGCAGGATACAGAATTAGTATTTATAGGGGACTCGAAACTGTTAGACATTTGTCGAACAAAAAATTGGCATAACAGTTTTACAGGCCAGGATTACAAAATAAATATTGCAACTAGAATGAAAATTTTGGTGCTATACTTCAAATTGTAATAATTTCCCTGAACTTAAATAAATTTGTATTTAAAGCATTTTTATATTTTTAATGAAATGTTGCATTTAGCTAATACAAAATTTTGAAAATTTCAACAGTAAAATCACCTAAAAAATATTTTTTTGAACAATAAAAAGGAAATTTTAGGTTCAGTTTATACAGACTAACATGAAATATATGTTTTGAAAATTTCATGAAAAAATATTCAGAAGTTTTTGAGGTATCCTGCGCGTTATGTCCAAAAAACGCCATTTGGAAAATAATGACTTTAAAGTTTCGGAAACGCCGCTTCAGCTATTGAGCGGGCATAATTCTAAAAGCCAAAACTTCTGTTCTAATGGGAATTTCAAGGAAACAATTATATCAAAATGTTCAGAAAAAATAGGAGTTTAACATCTAAAAAAATTAAAATTTCTTAAATTTTGAAGCTTTAGGTGTCCTGCGACCACTTAATCCTTTCCGGCACGGAGTGATTCTATTTATAAACTTATGAAAAAATGAATTGACACCAGAATTTATAAACGAATTTATTAGAAAATGCGAACTTGCTTATTTTCACGTACATGATAAAAGGAAAATTTTAATTAAACATTCTTGGTGCCGTTTGTCTGTTTTGGAATTAAAATTAGGTGTCCGTTTTTTAAGAGCATCGCCTTCGAAAGATTTAATTAGAATGAATCGCATAAATACTGTGGGATTCGCGATAGTTTGCATTGATTGCATCTCTCAATACGCCTCGAGTGACTTTAAAAGTTAATTAAACGCCTATCTGGAAAATGCGGCACTGACCAAGGCGGCGTTGCAACTTTGAGACCTTAATTCGAAGCGCGCTTAGCACAATGCCAAATTTAAACTTTGAACAAAGATTTTGTTTTAGCTACACTGTAGAAATAAAGGTTATTACTACGCTGAATTTAGTTTCATGAAATGCCAAATGAAGTTCAACTATGCACTGCTTTTTTTGTCAGTACCGAATAAAGTTCATCATAAACAGATTAGGATAATATTAAAAAAAAGAGTTATACGAATAGCTATATTTGATATTATTTAGGTTCCATATCTCTTTGAACTTTCATGGTATACCCATTTACACTTTTCTAATATATACAGTTATACCCAACCCTACGTTGTACAGTTTTTTACAAAGTCTTAGTATTCTTTTAGCAACTTTTTTTTTTTTAAATACAATTACAAATTTATATATTTATTCTACGGAACCCTCTGTGCGCGAGTAATGCTCGCACTTGACCGTTTATTCATTTTAAGAACAGTTAGGATGGGGTACACCCTACTTTTAGAATATGACTTTCATACTTTAATGAATTTATAAAATACTAGCAAACCCCTCGGCTTTGCTCGCGTAATATATAGTTGAAATATATCAAGTGATACAAATATAAATAAGTGCGAGTAATAAGTCAAAATTACGTCCACTACTAATCATATCATAATATTAAAATATTTATTTGCTTAAAAGACGTTATAAAATTTATAATAATAATAATATACAGCAGAATAATAATAACAATAATAATAATAATAATAATAATAATAATAATAATAATAATAATAATAATATAATAATTTATAATTTTATAACGTCTTTTAAGCAAGTAAATATTTTAATATTATGATATATCAAGTGATATTTGCATGATCATTTTTTATTAGAAGAACACTTTTTGGAATAATTCAAAAATTACAAATTAAGCCACAGTTTGAATAAACTTCATTATAAAATTTCAATAGACAGAAATGAGATTTTAATTAATAAGAAGAACTAAAGCTAATTCCAAATAAATGATAATTTAGAATATATTTTGAGATTTTTATGCTCATTTCATACGCTCATTTCAGTATTCATTCGAAGTTTTGAATTTTTTAGAAACCATCTTAACACATTTACATCTTAAAATTAACCATCGTGTCAAATTGCAAGCTTCTTGTCTAACAGTCTACCACCTCCCATGGTGTTTGTGGACCAACATAAAATGTCAAAACAGAGTTGAAATTGAATGTCTCGAAACATGTTGAAACAGAGACTATCACCATGAATTTGCCAACATTGACATTGAAATCGGTTGGTATTTCCCAATATTCTATCGAAAACGGAATTTAGAAGTTTTTAAAGGCTTTCTTGTTATTCTTGCCAACCAGGTGGTAGTGTCACCGGCATAAAATATAGCCCGTATAGGATCTGGGACTATCACCCTTGATTCGCAACTAATAACTTTTGTAATCGGTTTATTATTTCCTGAGATTCCATAGAAATCGTAATTTAGGGCTCTTTTAGAATGCTTTTCGCTCCTTCCATTCGCTTCACACCTTTTAAATTTCGAATTTATTTTCAACTGTTGTTAGAGGACATTTATATTTTATAAGTAGTAACTACCGTGCTATATTTAAAGTTTCTAGCCTCTTCAGTACCGCAGAAATCGCAATTTAGAAAGTTTTTTGCTCCTGCAACACTCTAAGGGTTGTGGCACCGACATAAAATATAGTTTATGTTTGAGCAGGTTCTATCACCATCAATTTGCAACCATTATGTTTGAAATCGGTTTCGTATTTCATACGATTGCATAAAAATCGTAATTTAGAACGCTTATAGAACGCTTTTCGGTCACTTCATCCTTTTAAATTTGGAATTTTCTTTCGACAATGCTTAGAAAGCATTTGCCTCTTTGAAGTAATTACCATTCCAAATTTAAAATGTTAGACCCCTTCAGTAACAAAAGAAACGCAATTTAGAACATTTTTTGACCTGTAACACTAGGTGGTAGTGAAAACAACGTAAAATATAGGCTATGTTGGAGCGGGGACTCTCACCATCAATTTGAAACCATTGCTTCTGAAATCAGTTTATATTTCCTGAGATTGCGTGGTCCCATATCCCTCGTGTTGATAATAGGGCATCATAAACACAACCAACCTGAGATTGCGTAGAAATCGCTATTTAGAACGTTTTTAGAACGTAATTCGTTTATTTTCACTCCATTTAAATTTCGAATTTTTTAAGAAATGTTCTTAGCGATCATTTATATTTTATAAGTAACTACCATTCCAAATTTCATATTTCTAGGCCCTTCAGCAACACAAAAATCGCAATTTCGTACGTTTTTTTGCTCCTGCAACCTCTTTAGGGGTAGTGGTACCGACATAAAATATAGCCTATGTTGGAGTAAGGGTTATCAACATCATTTTGACACCATTATTTTTTAAATCAGTTTGGTACTTCCTGAAATTGCGTAAAAATCGTCTTTTAGAACGTTTTTCAGAACGCTTTTTGCGCATTTTCAACCCTTTTAAATTTCGAATTTTTTGAAAAATGTTCTTAGAGATCATTTATATCTAATAAGTAATTACCATGCCAAATTTCATGTTTCTAGGCCCTACTACAGTAACACAAAAATCGGAATTTCGAACGTTTTTTTGCTCCTGCACCCCCTTTAGGGGTAGTGGTACTGACATAAAATGTAACCTATGTTGATGCAAGGGTTATCACCATCATTTGACACCATTATATTTTAAATCGGTTTGGTCCTTCTTGAGATTGCGTAAAAATCGCCATTTAGAACGATTTTTAGAATGCCTTTTGCGCATTTTCACCCCTTTTAAATTTCGAATTTTTCAAGAAATGTTCTTAGAAATAATGTATATCTAATAACTAAATACCATGCCAAATTCCATGTATCTGGGCCCTTCAGTAGTACCACAAATTACAATTTCGAACGTTTTTTTGCTCCTGCACCCCCTTTAGGGGTAGTGGCACCAACATAAAATGTTGCCTATGTTGGAGCAAGGGTTGTCACCATCATTTTGACATCATTATTTTTAAAATCAGTTTGGTACTTCCTGAAATTGCGTAAAAATCGCCATTTAGAACGTTTTTCAGAACGCTTTTTGTGCATTTTCACCCCTTTTTAATTTCGATTTTTTTTATGAAATGTCCTTAGAGTACATTAGTATCTTATAAGTAACTACCATTCGAAATTTCATGTTTCTGGACCCTTCAGTAACACAAAAATCGCATTTTTAGAACGTTTTTTTCTCCTGCACCCCCTTTTCGCCAGGGGCACGGACATAAGATATAGCTTCTAAGTTGGACTAACACCATCATTTTGATACCATTACTTTTGGAATCGGTTCGGTAGTTCAAGAGCTTATTTCCTACAAATAAACAATTTTTACCTCTTTATAATATTAGTATAGATTTGTTTAACCCACTGACAGAAGAAAGTAATTTTGTCTACCAGTTATTCATTGAGATTTAGAAAAACTCTATATTATCTTATTAAGAAAAATGTCTATACTTAGCTTAAGGCTGCTCAACTGCTCTGCTCAACAAGTGCAAAACGTTTTGACACATTTACAAATTAATTTTTTAACGGAAAGATATAAAATTGGAATGCGATTGGAATCAAACTGTGTTTTCCATTTTTTGATAATTAAATTACCTATTGAATCATAAGCGATTTTGATCACGTGACAAAGACGTTATTCTCCCTTCGCTAACTGGTTTTTCTGCTTTCTTCGCAAACTTCGGTTTAAAACGTCAACTTTGACAGTATTTTCTGAACGATCTATCGCATTTGCGAAAAAACAGTTCGATTACATAGTTTCTGAACAACAGTTATATATTTTGACACCTGCTTGTTTCATGCATTTCCGAACAAAAATAAATTAAAACTTATGCCAAAGTTGCCCTTTTGGATTTGAGAACAGCCTTAAGCCTTGAATTCCCTGCTCAACAAAAACAAAACTTCCTGACATGCTTTTAACCTAAAAAATATAACTGGTAGGCCTAATTACTATTTACTTGCTACCTATTAAAGCAAGGTATCGGAAATGGTAATTAAATTCTTTAAAACAGAAAAAGTCGACAAAAAATAGATTCATAAATAAATCTTAAAAATAGAAGTTTAGAATCGAATAGCATTTTTCATTTGTTAACTAAATTACTTGATTTACAAGTGATTTTTGTCATGGGATGACAGGTTTTTCTCCTTTCCTACGCTGTCGCATCAAGAAATTCATTTAAAATGCAGAGTTTAACAGTATTTTCTGTCAATTTCATGTGTTTCTGAACAAAAGAGAATTTCAAAATGTGTCAGAAATTAGTTCCAGTGGATTTGAGAATGGACTTAAAAATTATTAATCCATATCTGCCAACCTTCCAGTTTTTAAATGTCAAACACACTTTATACCACAATTTTTTCTGAAGAAATGAAATCAAATAAGTACCACATGAAGAGAGGGGGGAGGCAGTGATATATTATTAAATAATAAAAAAGCCATATCATTAAACAATTTTATTAAATTTTTGGTGCCATATATGTTTTTTGATTCTAAAAAAATTGTAAGGTTGGCAGCTGTCTTAATTTTCAATACCTCAGCAATAATATGAATAAATAAAAAGAAAAAACTTATTTTATTTAATTTTCTAAGATTTCCTGTAAATTTAGAAACTATTTTGTAAACAACATTTGTATACTCAGGCTATGCAAATAACTAAATCAAAATTCACCAGTGGTTTTTTAAGGATAACCAATATATATATATTTATTACTACAACTGTAGAATAAAAATGGAAAAATCAACAATACTATTTGGATACGTTGACTTAATATGGGGGAAAAAAACCTCCTTAAATTCTGTAAGGGTATCCATAACTTAAAAGCATTCGACGAAACATAAACAACTACCGCGAAACTGAGGAGAACAGAATGCTGCATACGCGCAGTTCGTTTTCTCGCCAAAACGCTTGGCTACACAGCAACAAAGCTTGGCGTCAATTGCACTGGGACGTTGAATGTTTGTGAATTTGCGATCGGAACACTAAAGGAAATTATTTTGAATAGTAAAGAATATAAACAAGATCCCGCTTTTGTACAAGAAATTTTATCCAACGCTGTTGCTGAGAGAAAGGAAAACGAAGCTGAGAAGTTAGAAAAAGAGAAGTCGGATCAAGATTTAAAATAGCTAGAATTAAAGGAGAAGTCAGATTAAAAAAGTTGGATCAAGAAGTAGAGTTAAAAAGGCTTGAATTAAATCATCAATTAAAATTAGCGAAAATTCGGTCACAGGGACAAACGCAAGGTGAATGCATTTCAAATGATTATGAAACTAATAATTCTAAAAAGAAATTTACGTTGCCCAAGTTAAAATTTTGCCAATTTGATGGTGAATTAAAGGAATGGTTGCCATTTTGGAGTCAGTTTGAACAGATTCACAATGATCAAGATATTGCGCCAGAAAATAAATTCCAGTATTTGATCCAAGCAACTGTCACTGGATCTAGAGCGCGTGAAGTTGTTGATAGTTTTCCGCCAGCTGGCGCTAATTATGCCAAAGCTATAGAGAGTCTTAAGGCTCGTTTTGGTAGGGAAGATCTTTTGGTTGAAGTATATGTGCGAGAATTATTAAAATTAATTATATCTGGGCAATCAAAAAGGAAAATTTTCTATTACATCATTGTATGGTAAACTTGAGTTGTATTTATGAGCTCTTGAGACGTTGGGTGTCACAACGGATAAATGTGCTTCAATATTGTATCCAATGGTAGAATCTTGTTTCACTGCTGAATTTTTGAAAGCGTGGAATCGAACCCATACGAATTCTGTTAGTTCTGTTACAAAAGAACGCCTGGATAATTTAATGGCGTTTCTCAAATCTGAAGTTGAAGGAGATGAAAGAATTAATTTGGCAGTGACATGTTTTGGTTTGGCGAGAAAAGATGATGCGAGCTTTAGAAAAAACAAAAGTTACAACGATGTTACTAAACATTTACCAATTGCTGCTACTCTGTTAACGACTTCTTCAAAGTCAGATTTAAGGAAAAATTGCGTGTTTTGCAAAGGAAGACATCTGAGTTCAGAATGCTTTTCGGCACGGAAGATGAGTTTTAATGAAAAGCTGAATATATTGAAGGACAAAAGATGTTGTTTTTCATGTTTGGCAACAGGTCACACAACGAAGCAATGTAGAGCTATCTTGAAGTGTTTATTTTGTGATAAAAGACATGCGTCTGTAAAAATCTCGATAAAAATAACGCTCGATAAAAATAAACTGAATGAAAAGAAAGAGGAAGACGCAGAAAAGTCGTCTGTAAAAGAAGTAAATATGGTCAATTTCAATAGAAATCCTAAAGTGTTTCTTCTGACGCTCAAGGCAAAAATCTTTTCCGAAAACAAAAAGAAAGATGTTAGACTAATTTTGGACTCAGGTTCTCAGAGATCGTATATTTTAAAACATTTAGCCGAAGAAATGAAGTATTTACCTCCTCGAAAAGAAAAAGTTTCTCATTCCCTTTTTGGCGAAATCATAACAAAGGATTATAATCATCATTACTACAAGGTAAGATTAAGCGATATGAAAGAAAATTTTAAATGTAATTTTGAAGTTTTGGATCAAAACATTATATGTGAAAATGTTATGCCTGTAGGAAAAGGATCCTGGTTTAAAGAATTATCAGAAAAAGGCATCACTTTGACGGATATTGGTGAAAATCCTGAATCTATTCAAATATTGATTGGAGTCGATGTAATGGGAAAATTACTGACAGGTCGTAGAGAAATACTCTCGTCGGGGTTAGTAGCACTGGAAACATTTTTAGGTTGGACCTTAATGGGAAAAGTGCCTCAAGATAATGTGTCTAAAGAAAATTTAGCGTTATCAGTTACGTTTATGTTCGTAAAGGAAGCAGAGATTGCCGATTTATGGAAATTGGATTTACTTGGAATAAATGATCCGATTGAAAAGCAATCTAGTCGTTATGAAGTTTCTTTGCCATGGTCAGAAGATACACCACCTTTACCTGATAATTTGAGTTTAGCCAAGAAAAGATTAACTAACGTTACAAACAAGTTGTTTTCCGATAACATTTATCAAAAGTATGAAAAAGTGCTTTTAGAGTGGCTTGATGATAAAATTATAGAGGAAATTCCACAGTCTGAAATGAATCTTTATGGAAATTATTTACCTCATCGATCAGTGATAAAAGAAAGCAGTACAACTCCTATTCGATCAGTGTTTGACGCGTCAGCTAGAATGCAGAACCATCCATCTTTGAATCAATGTTTGCATTGTGGACCAAATCTTATTGAATTAATTTCTGACATTCTCTTACGATTTAGAAAAATAAATTTGTTGTTGTAGCTGACATCAAGAAAGCGTTTTTACAAATAGCTGTTCGTACAGAAGATAGGGAATATTTGCGTTTCTTGTGTTGAAGTGATCCAGAAAAAAGAAATATTAGAATGTTTCGACATACTAGAGTGGTGTTTGGAGTCGAAAGTTCTCCTTTTCTTCTGGCTTCCGTCATAGAATATCACATTAAAAACAATGGAGAATACGACCCCAATCTTAAACAGCAATTGCTGAGAAGTTTTTATGTTGACAATGTCGTTGCTAGTGTCCACACACAGGAAGAATTGGAAAGATTTATTATTGATTCTAAATCTCTTATGGCTAAAGATGGATTTGATTTGAAAGGATGGGAAGACAGAAAAAAAGAAATAATATCGAAAATAGCGAAGATACTGCTGTACTGGGATTACAATGGAACAGATTTCTAGAAGTTTTGAAAGTTAACGTAAGTTGGACGAAAGATATAAATGTAGAAAAAATTACAAAACGAATCATGCTATCGGTTGCACATAAAGTTTTTGATCCAATTGGTTTTAATGCTCCAGTTATGATATGTCCCAAGATGATGTTACAGAAAACATGGAAAGAAGGAATTACCGGGTATGAAGAAGTTACTAGTGATATAAAAAATGAATTTATTGAATGGTTTCATGAATTAAATGTTTTACAAGAAATTCAGATTCCTAGATATATTCAGTCCACTCCAGATAATTTAAAATGTTGCACTCTTCACACATTTTGTGATGAAAGTCAGTATGCGTATGCTGCTGTTATATTTTTGAGGATAGCAACTAAAGATCGTGTAGAGTTATTCCTTCTTGCTGCGAAATCCCGCATAGGTCCTTTAAAATGTGGAACTATACCTAGAATGGAACTTTTAGCTGCTTTAATTGGTGCTAAATTGGCTAAATCAGTAACTGACACTATGGGCTGGGAAGATATGGAAAGATATTTTTGGAGCGATTCCACAACAGTGCTTGCATGGATATCCAGGAAAAAAAACCGGTCTGTTTTTGTTAGAAACAGAGTTCAAGAAATAAAAAAATTGAGTATTCCTGTTTTATGGAAACATGTACCTTGTGAAATTAATCCCGCAGATCTGCCATCTAGAGGGTGTAAAGCAAAACAACTGGTATATCTCAAATAGTGGGAGGGTCCATCCTAAAAGAAGATCTTAAAGATCCTAAAGAATATTATAAATATATGGATTTCAAGTGCCAAGGCATAAACGAAGAAGAAACTGAAAAGGAAAAATCGAAGTCTACAAAATTACTGGTAAATGTTGATGAATTTCCCAAGAAAATCCGGTACTACCGGTATTTTTCCAGTTATGAGAAAATCGTACGTCTTGTTGGTAGAATACTTTGTTTCAGATATAATTCTTCTAATCCAAAGGAACAGATCAAAGGAGAATTGACAAGTCTTGAATTTAAGAGAGCAGAAACGAAGATAATTTGGATGATACAGAAGGAGTGTTTTTCCCATGAAAGTAAGGGAAGATTGAAAACTCTGGAAAAGTTTAAGGATGAACAAGACATAATACGTGTAAAGATTAAGATTACGTATAGACAAGACAATATGGATTTCCTCACATCTATGGTTGTTCCTTCAAACCATGAAGTTGTCAAACGATTAATTTTACATTACCACCGAAAAAATTGTCATGCAGGTCCTCAGATTCTTCTAAATTTGCTTAGAGAAAAATACTGGATTTTGAATGGAAGAAGAACTGTGAGCTCTGTTCTATCAAAATGTACCATTTGTAAAAGATTTAATTCGAAGAATTTGGAATCTTCTCCAGTTTCTCTGCCAGAAAATCGAGTGAAAGATGCAACAGTATTTCAGATTATCGGCATTGATCTTACATGTGCCACCGACAGAGCTGTGCATTTGGAGCTTGTGACTTCAGCTTCTACAGAGGCATTTTTAATGGCTTTGCGAAGATTTGTATCTCGTAGAGGAAGATGTTCTGTTATATATTGCTACAGCGGTTCCAATTTTGTTGATGCATCCAATTTCCTAAAAAGATTGAATTGGAAATTGGAATCGCATACAGAAATATGGATCAATAAATTCTATCGATGGAAATTCAACCCTCCGACTGCTGCTTGGTGGGGCGGATGGTGCGAGAGGCTCATCAGATTAATGAAAGATCTACTAAAAAGAGTCTTATGACGAGCCTGCTTGAAATATGAAGAGATGATAACTATATTGGCTGACTGCGAAAGCATTATAATTTCACGACCATTAACTTACATGTCGAAGAAGGGGTCCATCAAACCCATTCCACCGGACATGTTTCTAAAATATATTCATGAATGTGGTTTACCAGACGTTGATGCGGTTGAGGAATGTTCTCTCACTAGCAGGGCTTAATTTCTAACAAAAAAAGTACCGGAGCCCTAATATTTTGCGGTACCGGTACAACAACCGTACCGTCCCCTGTCACTCCAATCTGCATATTTATATTTCGTACATTGCTCGCAAAATTTAAAGCACTTTTTTTCTTTAACAAAATAAAAAATTTAAATATAGCTATCAGCATATACTTAGCTGTCAACTATTCCACTTTTTATTTATCACTCCTTCTGAATAGTAACCTTTGCCTAATTTTAAATTTTAATGTTAATTAATTGCAGAATTTTGATAATTAAATATGGTAAGGATTACGATTAGGAAATAGTGTTAACACAAAAAAGGTATAGTTAATAGTGTTAACACAAAAAAGGTATAGTTCGCAGCTATGCATTTTTAAGAAACAAAATGAATGAAATTTACAGAAATTAATATTTATATCCTGAAGAATGGAACAATGTTTTACGATGTCCTATAAAAGGTGCATATCTTAAACTATAATCGATTCCTTCCGCATAACAATCTTTTGTAGTGAGACCCTGAAAATCAGATTAAATTAAAATTTTGACTCCGTTATCGGAAAGAATCGACGCGTTTATTGAAAAAGGGGAAACACTGCTCGATTGCTTTCTATCAGAATAACAATACCTGTCAATTATATCTACTTACAAAAGAAAGTGACTTCATAAATGTGCAGAGTAGAGCCTTAGCATGGGTATTGTTCATGATACAAAATAAATAGAAATATCACTAATGTGATTTTTATACTCGTACGCAATAGAAGACAAAAAAACCTCAAACAAACAAAACCTCAAGCTGTGCTCGTTGGTTAAAACAGAAAATATTCTTTTCAGGTGAGATATTTAAATAAAATTAAAAAAAAAACAGTCAATAAAAAATTATCCTACTGTCACAAAAGAAAATCCAACTGAAAGCAAATTCATTGTTCAGTCTCTTGAGTGGTGCCGTATCCATACATCGCGGAATAAATTTGAAATAGAAAAACACGATTTCTGATTCCCCTTCATTCTGATCAAAATAGCATTAAAATGATTTGAAATACAATATAATACGTATTTTTAAACGAGGGAAAAAATTTTCTATCTATACATGAATAAAAATTTTAAATGTAATTCAGATTGAGCTCGAGTCAGTCCAAGCCCAAAAACTGATATAAAAAAAGAGCCCGTTTTATCTCCATCTGGAACGTGGGCGACACATTACGTCACATATACGTGTTTTGGTAAAAAGAATGCAAAAGCTTGGAGATGGGAAGGAAAGGAAAAAATAATTTAGGCTTCGGTTTTTCGGAAGCGCTATTGCACTGGGCTCCGGAGCCCTGTATTTATGAGCTCCGATGAATTCCGAACAATATTTAAATATTTACAGAAAACAGAGAAGTACCGGAGCCGGGCTCTGGCGCAAATTAAGCCCTGCTCACTAGAAGACTGGAAAAATGCCGATTGAAAAATTGTGGAAAATCCCTTATAATAAAGCTATTTTTAAAAAGAAACTCACTATATCGCCCCTGTCTTTGTGAATTTTCGCGATATTTTACTGGACTTTTTTAGATAAGTTGCCCTAAATAGCCGACTACCAAATTATAAAATAAAAATTTTAGAATCTCCCACGCATGCGCAGATAAAAATTATTTCATACAAATGCTCATATCTCATCAAATATTCAATATATTCATATTTTAATTGCAGTATGCTGTTGCTACAGTTCTTTGTCAGGTTTTCGGAAAGTTGTGTTAAATTTGGTTGAAAACTCTGTATGCTATAAACAAAAAACTTTTGAATTTTTCACAGACACGATAACATCTTCACAAATATGAGTGCTATGCTTACACAAATGCACACAAACGTTGAACAGGACCCAAATAGTCATTTAACACAGTAAAAAACCATTTTCTGTTACATAGGTGATCGCAAATATTATTTTATTATTAAATTTATTATTAGCCTCCTAATTGTCCTCCCGACTAAATCTTCACCGATAAACATGAAATCAAACATGTTCTTTACATCCCAGAAGTTCATGAACAATTCGCAAATAGTTTTAGTAGATATTCGACAAATCGTGTACAAGCCCGAACTCCTCTTTATCATCGACATAGTAGAGCTAGGACTGATTAACACATTTTTTTGTTTTGTGTGTAAGTAGTTCCCCAGGGTTCAAGTAACTCCAAGTTTCGGCATTTTTGAATAATACAATATTTGAAAGAAAGCATCCAGTCTCCGTACCTTAACTTTTGGAGGCCAGTGTAATTATTAAGCATAAAAAAAAAAATCTATCTCTATCGTGTGCAACGATTTAATTAGGAAATATTAACCCATTTACACTTAAATCAATATAAATAGGTCAACATTTGTTTCAGGTTATAATAATCCATAACGAAATTTAAATTTCATCAATGAATAAATAAATATATATAAAACACAAATTTAATTGAACTACTTGAACTTACCACTGAACTTGAAATTACTGGAATAAAAAAGGCTGTTGTAATGCAGCGAAATATTTGGCGATTTTTTTTGGCCATCAACTCATGGCGTCCGGCTAATATGAAAATGCCGCTTTTAATAAATTTCAAAACTTTATTTGAAGACATTATTGATATTTTTCTTATAAAAATGCTTTTTGGTATTGTTAGTGGGCAATCTAAAAAATATATTAAATGTAAAAAATGTATAAGTGTTTTCAATAAAACAAAATGAATTTCACCTATGTTTTCTATAACCCGGGAAGCCCTGGTTGGATTCCGTTAGTTGTATTAAAAATTTTAATATAATATTTCGGAAACGGATTTAAATTTCGAGCGGTTTTCCCGTAATTCATGATATTTTGGGAGGAGTAAATGTGAAATACAATCCGTTTTTAGGTGCGTTCGTAATTATATAAATACGTAGCACCTATAATCGTCGTTCAGTCCGTCCGCATATAACAGCGCAAAAACTACCCAACCGAATCGTTTGAAATTTAAAATATATAATTGTTGCATAAGTTTGTCGAGTCATTTCAAATTTTATGAAAATCGGATGTATACTTTAATTACAGGGATAGTCAAAAGTTTTCCGTTACATTACGCCCAATGGGGAAAAATTATTTCAAGTGCATTTTAATGATGTTACAGCCTTCCGAATAGTCTGAAATTTTAAATGTATAATTGTTGCAAAATTTTATGGAGTCATTTCAAATTTTATGAAAATCGGATGTATAGTTTAATTACAGGGACAGTTAAAAGTTTTCCGTTACATTAAGGCCAATGGGAAAAAAATATTTCAAGTGAATTTTAATGATGTTACAGACTTTCGAACAGAATGAAATTGATATGCACTTATGAATTGCACTAAAATATACATTCAGTACAATATGCGGTGCAAAAAATATTTATAAAACTAGTTATAGTACGAACGCACCTCATTTGCCACGTTTGACGGCAATTTCCAACTTGTTAATATAACAAGAAGATAAACCCGGGCTTCATCACGGTTTACAGAATATAGGTGAAAGTCATCATATATATTACTTCTGATGTTAACACCTTTTCTCTTCACATACTAAAAGCACAGTGATGAATGAGGTATTTTTCGATAAGTTCTGTAAGAGGCTTACTTATACATCGTTAAAACACGTTGTTTGATTTTTTTTTTTTTCAATTCCTACTATTAGCTCACACTCTCCCTATATTTATTTATATATTTATATATTTATCTTGTTCAAATTTTCAATCGTTAATAAAATACTCATTATTCATCCTATCAAGTTGAAATAAATTTTTTAAAACTTGTACTGGATGACAATTGATGTTAATACAGTTTTTTTAAAATATTAATTAATTAATTAAATTTTAATTAATTAATTTTAGTTTTGCATGGGAAACAAAATGGCGACCATTGGTTATTGAAGTTCAATGAAAGTATTTTCAATAAGGGGTTACCATAGGGGGGACCCTGTTCTGTCGCCAAATACCGCGAAGTTTGTCGCCAACTTGGCGATATATCGCCAAATTTGGCAGTGAAAATGAGTCACCAAAAGTGACGCCAACTTGGCGATATCTGTAATATTTCGCCAAATTCCCACAGACTTCCATTGTAAACCTTACTTGCTTATAGAAAATCAACAAATTGAGATATTTTAATGCAACAAAAACTAATATTAGCTTGATTATATTAAATTTTTCTTTGATGGCCTAAGTAGGAATTGACTTTAAAAACAAAATTTTTATATTACTTGTTTTTAAATGCAGTTAATCAAAAATTAATGAAAAAAAGTATCAGCAAATAATCTCAAAGATTGTGGTGCCTCGCAAGGGTCTACTATGTTTTTTTTTTTATTATTAATTGATAACTATAATATGTTTTTTAGATTTAATATATTTTTTTAGAATGCCCATGAACATTACTAAAAAATCATATTTATATGAAAAATAGCAATAATGCGTTCGAATAAAGTTTTGAAACGTATTAAAAGCGATATTTTCATATTGGCCTCACGTCAGGGATTAAGCCCTTCACCTACAAACAACTACGTGTGAGACACGTGGTCTTGAATTCGGGCCAAAACTGATTATCACGGGCCTGGCTCGTAGTACATCGGTCGGACCAAATGTAAATATTACGGGCATGGCCCGTGGTACAATGATGGAGCCAAATGTAAATATCACGGGCACTGCCCGTGGTGCGACGGGAAAGGCTAACGGGATTACTGATAAACCTTTTGTTGTATATCTACCTCAATTATTACATCTCTATATATTTGTAATTATTTGTCAAATATTCCACAAATTTAAACCAGTTGTATCTTACACATGTATTTACATTCCGTAAGTCGTGATCGTTTGGTATACAACTTAGGACCGTGGAATGTGTCGAAGGCTGTGCGATCTTGTTTACGTTTTAGATCCAGGCTGTTTAAACATAAATCGTAGGTTAAGGGGTTAACAACCGAAGAAATCTCCAAAGATCGTTATTTACAATCAGCCTTTTTCATTCTGATCATTTCAGGTGTTTAAGCGCGAAATTAGATTACATGTCTTAAATTTGAGTTTTATTTATATATTTTATTGTTTTATTTATTGATTGATGAACGTTTTCATTTCGTTATAGAATATAAGCTGGAATGAAATGATGAGTTATTTATATTAATTTAAGTGCAAAACGAATTTACCTTTTGTAATTGTCTGAAGGTATTTTGAAAAAAGATAGATTTGAAAAAAAAAATCATGCTTGAAAATTTATTTAAAAACAATAAAAATTGAGTAAATTGCGTTACAGTTTTCAAATAAATTGCGATATAGTTTTCAAACAATTTGCATTTGAAAGCACATTTTTTTTTTCTCTCTTCGGCAGTGTAAAAATTGAAAATGTGCCGTATTTAGAAGTTTAAATAATTGTAATAAAAGTTAAATTTAATCGTATGCTGTTGCCACCGTCAAAATGACGTCACTGTTACTCACGCGGCATGTTTGTCCTTTGTAATATAGACAGATAGATATATATATATAGATACTTACGTGAGCAGCAGACGAACAATAAAAGCAATGCAGCTGAACAAAAAGACATCTAACGTAAAAATATTTTTTAAATAAAGGAAGATCAGGCGTATGACGCATGTACGTTTCGTAAGAGCAAGAACATAAAATATATATATCTGATAGAGGTTACTCAACTGTCATGCTGTTGTCTTATCTATCTTCTAAAATCTAAAAGAAGATTTGGATACACTTCTCTGTGAGTTTACAAACACGGATATAAAGTGATAAGTCGGACATAAAAACTAATGCTAAATTTGTTCGAATTCTGACGTTTGTAATTTTAAACTTATTGAATTCAAAAGATAAGAGATTTCATACAATGTTAGGAGCTATTTATATCTTAGTTGTAGGAACCGTAATTATGCCGAAAGGTGCAAAAGTTATTTTTCCTCGAGAAATTTTCTAACATACTTACGGATTCATTTTTGAACGTTACAAGCATTTGCAGGCAGGACTACTGAAATGATTTGGAATCAAACTGTTTTCTTCATTTTTCGATAAACGAGTTACATTTTCAGTTATAAACGATTGTTATCGCATAACAACTTTTATAGGCTTGTCGCGTCCGGATATTCAGTCCAAACGCCCAATTTGACAGCATTTTCTGAAATATCCTTTGCATTTATCGAAAAATAGAAAAATTAGGAAAAAAAAAACTATTTGATTTCATTGTTCCTGAATAAGAGCATCTGCCAATCTCATGAGTCTATAAACAAAAATGAATTCAGAAATGTGTCAGGAATTAGCTAATTTTGATTTGAGAACAGCTTTAAGCATTTTAAGCAGTAGTTGAGGACATTTTGCTTGGAAGGAACAAATGAACATAGTAAATGCAGATTTTCTACCTACTAGAAATTAACTATTTTTTCGCATCGATTTTCATGCATACCACAGGATCCAATTCGCACTTCCCAAGTTACAAAACATCGATAAAACTTTTTTTTTTTTTTTTTGAAAACTCGAGAAATTTTTTACAACAAATATATTTTTATAGATTGCCCCTAACACCACCAAAAATCAGTTTTAAATGAAAACTATCATCTTTTATATGAATCTAATATAAAAAATTAGACGAAATAATGATTGGACACTGCACACTACCATCTAGTCAGGTATGTGCCTGCATATGATGGTTAAATTGCTATTCGCATTTTTTTATCCTAAGAAACTAATTAACTGACCTATTTTGACCTATTTCAACATTAAATAGCGCTTAAAAAAATTCTTTGATTTAAAAACTGTCTGCTTCAACCCCCGCCCCCCCCCCCCCCCCCTCTCGACATCTGTTCTCTTTGTATTACAATATCTTACTTAAAACCCCTGCATACTGCTCAGAAATCAGCATAGGAAAGCCAATGTAAAATCAATTCCGCTCTAAATTTTAAGTCCAGAAATATGCCATAAAACTTAAAGATTCGATCGGTGACCACTAATCATCTCAGTAGACACTATACTGAAAGAAGAACCCTTCTTTCAACTTCCCGAAAACTATCCGGTGGTTCCCAGGAGTTTAAACCGAAACTTTTGAATCATGAGGTCACGATATTCTGTTTCTAACATTTTCACACTCTAAGAGTGAATCTTGTGAGTGACATCATGTACTACAGTCGTGGAAAAAAAAGTAAATAACCCCTACTAACTCTTCAACAAATTATCGTAGACGGAAGTTACTGGTACCGAACGATTGGAAATAAAGTCTACTTTTAAATGACGTATATAAAATTTGTTTAGGGGCCATCTACATATTAAAACGAACATAAACCTCATTTTTTTCAATGGCAATACCCAATTTTAAGGAGATATTTCAAATCTTCGGTTCAAACTATGCCTAGACACCAAATTTCATGTCATTTGAATGATAAGTTTTTGAATTATAAACATTCAAAATTTAGTGCTTCTAATGTTAAATTACATTTTCATATTTTTATTTATATCTCCTGAAATTATGCTCCTGATGTGCTAATTTTTTGTGTAGCAATAATACTAATGTGCCCAAACATAAATAAGCTGAATTTGCAATTTTTATAATTTTATGATATGAATTATGAAATTAATATTCGAAAAAATTACGAATTGCAACCTACAATTTTTCTGATGGATTTAGATTTATTAAGTCCTGCTTTATGAAAATCCAAAATTTCACATTTTTCTTCCAAATAGTTTTTAAATTATGCTTAAAAAACGTCAAAATGATGGTTTAAGGGGCCGTCTATGATAGAAGTGAGTAGATATTTTGAAATTTCTTCTGCTGTCCTGTTATCTAGCAGGCTTCATTGTCTGCTTGAGTGGTGCTTAAGGTGCCTTGATCAAGAAGGGAGCTCTCTCGGTTGACAATCGAGTACCAAACTTCAATTTGGATACAGCCCTTAAAATACGCTCGTTTTAAAATAATTAATTTCTCAAAAATTTATGGTACGAATTGCATAACAATTTGTTTTTAGGCGAACTGAAGGGTGTAGAGTTCATTTATGCTGTCAGAATTGTGTACTGGTATTGGAAAAAACAAAGTTATGGTTCGTTTTAATATGTATATAGCCCCCTAAGCTAATTTTATATACATCATTTAAAAATAGGCTTTATTTACAATTGTTCGGTACCAGTAACTGTCTTCTACGATAATTTGTTGAGGAGTTAGTAGGGGGTGTTTACTTTTTTTCTTTCCACGACTGTACTATTGATCTAAAGGGCTAAGAAAACCAACGATTATTCTCTGTGAAAATGCCGAAAAGATATAAGGAAATGCAAGGGCATTCTAAGCAGTTTTTGATATGGAATTGTGATTCCAATTGGTTTTGAGACTCAGAGTCATAACTATGAGGTATTTTTTATTCGGGCAATCACATAAGATTCCCGAAGGTATCAGTTCAGTGAACTGGCAAGGCCTTACACTTCCACTGAAGGAAGGGAGAACGGCCACTATTTCGTCTAGATTTGGAGTGAGTAAAGAAAAGCGATTTCTCGTCGAATCAAAGCCGCCTCAAGACTACAAGCCAGACACGCCCTTCATCTCCCCACGTGTGACGTCACAGCCGGGGGCTGGCTAACTGCCAACCAAAGCCGCCTTAAGACTATCAAGCCAGACACAATTTCATTCCCCCCTCGTACGTGACGTAACTAGCCGGGGCTGGCGCCAACGAGGAGAATTTTGTATTCCTCTGTTTAGAATTAGAGTACAACGTGTTTTTTATTCGGAAGCAAAGGACGTATTCTTTTTAAGGTAAGTTTATTTTCAAATTTACTATTTATACACTATTAGTACTAGTTATTTTTTTTTTGTTCACTATGTACTTTATTTTTAATTTGTTTAAAATAAGTTAACTGGTATATCCTAATGAAATATCGTGTTGTAATATTCGTGTCTAAAAAAAAACGATATTAATCTAGTTCTGTTTCATTTAAATACAGCAATAATTTAAAATGGAAAAAATGACAAGATCGTGTCGAGACTTACATCATTCCCTGTCTCTCGTAATTTTCTAAAAATTGGGGCTTGAATTGTACTAATAGGTGAATTATCTCAAAAGTTATTGATTAATAAAGTTTCCATTGTTTAATTATAGCCTTTATTAATTTGTCAAAATAATCTGATTTCAATATCTGCTAGACAATTCTATTGGCGCCAGCACATTTTGCCTTATAATTTGGAAGCTATTTATTCGATTCATTTGAAATTTTAATGTCCTATGTGACATATTTTTCTACCTCAACTGTTAAACTTTCAAGTGCAAATTTTAATCAGTTCTTTTAATTTAAGAAAATTAGTAAAAAAAAACTTTAAAATTATTATTACTCAGAAATTTACCACTGAAAACTGATGATATTTTGTATACAGTAAGTACAGCATAAATATTATTAGTTTAAACTTTACCTTTCTTGCTATTCAATAATTTCGATTAAAACTTCTGACTTTATTTACTCGGAAATACTGGCACCAGATAGCTGAAATTTATGTCAGGCTGAGTTTCTTGGATACTGATCATGCTAAAACATTTTCAGCCAAAAGTCTTAATTACAAACTTAATTATTATGTAATTTATAACTTGTCACACCTTCCTATCTTTGTAATTTGTTCTGTTTTCTCTCATTAGAGTGACTTTTAATGATCGACTTTTATTAGAAAACACTTGTCGTGAGAATAATAACTCTGATTATTCTGTAGGCAGAATTGATTGGTCTTTAATATGATACAAAATTTATGTATTTTTATAGATATTTTCATACTTAAAAATTTAAATGTACTAGAAACTTTTGTCATAATTTCTATGGATGCATAACATTGTTACCTTGTTTATTTCTTTTAAAGCCCGATCAATATACATACTAATTTATTGGTGTTTTTTAATCTTAAACTCTTAATAAAAATTCATTTTATAATATTTGTTACACAGTGCATGCTTATACATGACAATTGCAGACATGGGAATGATGTGTCTGAATGTTTTTATTTTTACAATGACTGTAAACAATTTATCCAACCTCCCCCTTCCGAATTCGCAAAAATTTTGTGTGTTTTTATATAACTTTTAACGTTTGCTTAAAAATAACAATAAATAAAATTACTGTTATATAATTATAAATTTAGTTTTCTGTGTAGTCAGGACCCGACTTTGTCTATGTAGGTCCTCGGAGCAAGCACCATTCTGGGACCCACCTTTTATTTATCCGTAGAAATTATTCGCGAATAATGCATAAGTGGTTAGTGCTAAACTTCATACGTATTGTATGCATGCATAAATTTCGTACCAGGTACTATTTACATTTGTATACAGGGTATCACAAAAAGATGGTCACAACTTTATGAAAAAATACTACTAGAATAATAGTAGAAAAAATCATGGATTTGTTGCAAAGGAGTATTTGTTTGGAAACTTTTATTTGTTTTTCTACTTATGTTATAAGGTGTCTAAAAAAATACCCCCAATCGGTCCATAATAAATTATTTCAACTTGACTCGTTATGAGGAAAACGTGTATGAAGAATTTCTTTTGAAAACAATGTAATACTAAGTTATTATAATAAAATTTAAATCATTAGTTTTCTAATGATATATAGTACAAAGTTTTTCCGAATTTTGGCTTATTTACAGTTTTTCAATGAAAAAAAAATCTATTATATATATTTCAATTCCAATTGATGAAAGTGTTTTCTTTCTTTCTTTTGTTCTCACAATGTTTCAGTACACTTTTTAAAAACTCTATTGCTTGTACCTTGCATAATATCTTAAAATAATACAAAAATTAAGAAAATAATAATTTTCTGTTTCATGACCTTGTTTTGTTTTATTATGAGAGCTTTATGTTTTTTCAATTTAATCGATTCTATGTGAAAATTACCCATTTCTGCTAAGTAAAGTTTACAGTAAGAAAAATTTATCTGTGTTGTTACCTAATTTCATGCACTCTGTATTTTTACTATTTATTTATATTAAATTTATTATACTTCTTTGCATGTTTCAAATCACTAAATTTAATAGGATATTTATTGTATAATTTCAAGCCACAATGAATAATAAAAATATTATACAACTTGAATTTGTTTTCATTTAACAATCATTTTTCATCCACTTTAATTTAATTTTAAATGTGGGTTTTGATTGACAGAATATTGGTATTTATTTATTTATTTTTGAAAATGAAATAATTGAAAGCAAAGTAATTCTTTCTATGTGTTTAAAACTACATATATATGTGTATATATATATTATATACATATTTGTAGATTTTGCTTACATATATTTATTAATGCCTTGTTTTAGAATATATAGAAAATAGATAATTGATATTTTTGTAAATTTCAAAGTAGAATAAATAATGAAAACTGTTCACTAAATTAAATTTAATACTTCATTTTTTTTTTTCATTAACCAACCATTTTTCTTTAATGTAACTTTAATTAAGTGCACATTTTGACTGACACAGTGATATTATTTCGTAAATTTTGTTTTTGTGTTATCATTATTATTATTGTTTCGAGTGATCGAAATTGATTAAAAATCACTTAATTAGCGTCTGTAAACTATAAGTTTTTATTTTTTCCCCACATGCTGTGATAATAAATTGGAATATAGAGGAAAGAATATGTTTTAAATAACGCATGTGCTCTCCACGGCTGATCTAAGCCCCGCGTCGTGACGTCACGAAACCTCGTGTTTGGCTTGTAGTCTTGAGGCGGCTTTGTGCCAACGCGCCAGCCCCGAACATTTGAATTTTGTATGTTGCTATTTTACGTGCACGTGTGTTTTACTCAGCCTGATAACACATTCTTTTCAAGGTAAGTTTTATTTTCAAATTATATTTATATGCTATCAGCACAATTTTTATTTCTTGTGTTCAAAATCTTTTATTTTTAATTTCTTTGAAATAAATTAACTAGCAAATCCTAGTACGATTCTATCAATAATACCGTGTCTCAAAACGAAACTATATTATTGTAGTTCTGTTTCGTTCCACATAGAGCAATAATTTAAAATGGCAAACATCCCTAAATCGTGTCAAGACATATCATTTAATTTGTATTTTGTCACACCATCCTCTCTTTCTAATTTGTTCAGAAATTTTCATAAAAGTCGCTGTGAATACATAGCATTTTTATCTTGTTTACTTTTTTTAAAGCAAACCCCGATCGATATACATGTATCAATTTATTGTTGCTTTTTAATCTTAAACGTTTGCTATCTTAATAAAAATTCTTTTTATAATTTTTTGTTAAATTATAAATGCTTATGTACTGCATAAATAGAGCTATGGGGATAATGTTTTTGAATCTCTCTATTTTTGCCACAACTGTAAACAATTTCTTTACAAGACTAGAGGAAGGGTTGTTAGTACCCTTATGCAAAACAGTAGTTCCCCCCCCCCACACACACACACACACCTTCTTCGCAAAAATCCTATGTGTTTTCATATACATTTTAATGTTTAATTAAAAGTAACAATAAATAAAATTATTATTCTATAATTATAAATTTACTTTTAGATCTAGTCAGGAAATACTTTTCATCTCATAAAAATTGATTACTTTAAGCTTAAAAGACGTGAACAAACATTTAAGAACCCACACAACATTATTTTGGAAATGAAATATTTTCGTGGAAGGTTTTTGTGTTTTTCGATTTATTTATTTATTTATTTATTTTTTTTTTTTTTTATCAGCTATTACCTAAACATTCGAGGAAAATGAACATAAATTAGGAATATTTTAATTCCAATTGATGAAAGTCTTTTTTTTTTCTTTCTTTTATTTTTCTCTTCATATGTCAATACACTTTTTAAAAAATCTATTGCTTGTACCTTACATAATATATCAAACTAATACAAAACTAAATAATAATTTTCTGTTTCATGAACTTGTGTTGTTTTAGTATTATGACAGTTTTGTGTTTTTTAATTTAATGGATTTTATGTGAAAATTACCCATTTCTGATAAGTAAAGTTTACAGTACGAAAATTTATTTATAAGAATACTTAATTTCATGTATACTTTAATTTTACTGTTTATTATATGCAGGTTTCAAATCAATATTTAATAGGATATTTAATGCATAATTTCAAGCCCGATTAAAAATAAAAATAGAACACAACTTGAATTTGTTTTCATTTAACATTCACTTTTCTTCCACTTTAATTTAATTTTTAAATGTGGGTTTTGATTGGCACACTTATTGTTATTTATTTATTTTGAAATAACTGTAAGCAAAATAATTCAATTTATGTGTTTAAACTACAAATTTATATATATATATATATGTATGTAATAATGTATAATGTCTTGTTTTTGAATATATACCAAATAGATAATTGATATTGTTTCTAAATTTCAAAGTAGAATAATAATAAAAACTGTCTACTAAAATAAATTTAATACTTGGGATTTTTTTTTTTCATTAACGAACGAATTTTCTTTAATGTAACTTTAATTCTGATGCACATTTTCATTGACACAGTGATATTATTTCATAAATATTGTTTTTGTGTTATCGTTATTATTATTGTTTCGAGTGATCGAAATTGATTAAAAAGCACTTAATTAGCGTCTTTAAACTATAAGTTTTTATTTTTTTTCCCATATGCCGTGATAATAAGTTGAAATATAGAGGAAAGAATTAATATGTTTTAATAACGCATGTGCTCTCTCCACGGCTGATCTAAGCCCCACGTTGTGACATCACGAAACCTTGTGTTTGGCTTGTAGTCTTGAGGCGGCTTTGGTCGAATACAATAGTGATTTCACCCCGAGCGGAGAAAGAGATCGTAACTGCGATGTTGAATAGAAAACTATTCTTCCCTCACGATAAAAACTCTGAGCAAAAACCCGTACCGGCGCGATTCTAGCGCCACTACTGAGCACAGGCGGGAACAAATGCGCGAGCGCGGAATTTTATAAACATAAACTGTTACTGTCACTTTCACGTGTTGTAAAGTTTGATATTGAGAGATCTATTTGAGAGATTTATAATTTTGCAAAAGTTCTTTTCAGAGCTATTTTTCTTGTATATAAAAATTATATATTTACAAGTGCTCTTTTTAGAGCTGTTTTTTTGCAATTAATTATTGCAAAATGTCAAAAAATCAGGTGTTTTGTCAAGCGCAATCATGTGCAAACACCAACAGGAACAGCAATTTGTCGTTCTTTTGTTTTCCTACAGGAAATAAAAGAAGGTGAGTAATTTCTGTATTTATAAATTATAAATGCATGAAATCTAGCTTTATTTTACTTTTTTGTAGATTTCTTTTTTACGTATCTTTCATCCATTTCCATGTGTCTTTTTTTAATACGTGTTTTTGATTGGCATTTCGATTTACATTTTCTTTCCGAAAATTTAATCACACGCATTTTGTATTGTATTTAAAACTTTAAAAAAAAATTGTTCTTTATTTTTAAGAAAAAAATCATTACATTTTCTGTTATTTTGTGAAAAATTGTTCTGCATTTTAACAATAAATAATCGATCATAAAAATTTCCTCGCCACTCCCCGTACCCCGTATTTTTAAGTGGCGTTTTCCCTTTGGTCCCTTTTCAAGAGCACAAAATCTAAAATCTTTAAAACTGTTCAGTTTATTTTTTTCTGTCCTATTTATCAATATTTAGTAATAAATGATTAATCATCTATCAAACTCCATACCTCCAATCATCTAATCAACTTCTCCCCCACCTCCAAATCAATAAATAAAATAATAGTTGTTTTGAAATAATTATCAGGAACAAGTGCCGTATTCGTCCGAAACAATAAATAAGTAAAATAATAGTTGTTTTGAAATAATTATAAATAATAATCCTAAATTTCTACTGCCACATGGCAAAATCTGACCTCCCCCCCCCCGCCCCCCTTAGCCATTTGAATGTTTAAAAGTTGTATTTACAAAACTGAACTTTTAAGCAGTGCTGTAGTTGGGGAAAAAAAAATATTTGTGGGAACTCAACTTTTCATAGAGTAGATGTTGATGCTACCAGATTTTTACTAAGCAAAAAGCCAATTTAAAACATTTAGCCAAAAGCTGACTTTTTTAATTAACAGTTATAATTATTATATTCTAGTATTTATAGTATTGTATTTGTATGGTATTCAACTAAAATCAATATTTAATCGCATAGTAACATTTTCCATCATGGATTAAAATTTATTTGAAATAACAAATAAATCCATACATTATGTACTAGCACATCTATCCTAGAAGTTTCCATAAAGAACGATAATGAGATTCTTTCAAGGAAGCTCCTACATGGCTTATGAATATAAGTGAACTGACTTATTCAATAAGGAATGAATTTCTCTCATCGGTCATGTTATTCATACAGAACTTTTCACTTTCAATACTTACAATGAATACTTTTTCACATTCAGACATTAAAATGGATATAGTTTCCACAATCTGGGGAAGAGGGTTTGGCTCTCTTGGCTCATCTCTAGTATCAATAAATTTGATAATTATCGTTATAATAAATAACAATAACTTTTTTTTTGCTTGTGAAAAAAGAAAAGTTTTGTGTTCCTGCATGCTATTTTTTTTATAGTTACAAACCAAATATTTCTGGAAACAGCATTGCCATCCAACTACAGCACTGTTTTTAAGTCCTCAAACTTTTCTTGCATTGGTCTTTCATTTTTATTTTCCCCCACTCTTTATTTTTTTTTTTCACAATTTCCACTTATCATTTTGCACATTCTGTGCACAAAATTTTTAAGCCTCTTTAATTAAAAGAAAAATTCTATTTATAATTCTATTAACAATAAATAACTTTGTTTGAATTACTGCTCTCCCTCCTTTCATTCTTTATAACAAATAAATTTTCTAAATTTACTCCTCTGCAACTGTCAATAAAAAATTACAAACTCAATTTAATAGAATTATTTAAAACTAGATATGTTTATATATTTATGTACATTTATTTTCCTAGATTGGAGAAATGGACGGCTAACATTCAGATGAAACCGATTACTAGAACTCGTCAATACTTATGCTCCGATCACTTTCGAATGGAAGCATTTACAAATACTTTGAAAAGGCGGCTTCTCCCAGAATCTGTGCCTACCATTCAAGTAGTTGATGTTCATAGAAAAATCCAGCTGCACGCACCCTCATCTTCAGTCCAGCTGCATGCACCCTCATCTTCAGTCCAGCTGCACGCACCTTCATCTCCAGTCCAGCTGCATGCACCCTCATCTTCAGTCCAGCTGCACGCACCTTCATCTCCAGTCCAGCTGCACGCACCTTCATCTCCAGTCCAGCTGCACGCACCTTCATCTCCAGTCCAGCTGCACGCACCTTCATCTCCAGTCCAGCTGCACGCACCTTCATCTCCAGTCCAGCTGCACGCACCTTCATCTCCAGTCCAACTGCACGCACCTTCATTTCCAATACCATTTAAAACACCCAAGAGTACATCGAGTTTTCCTTTCAAACTTACGCCGAAAAGCAGAAAATTGAACAGATACAAATCTTTAATTTACAGGTTGAAGAAACGACTATATTTCAAAAATTCTCCGAATTCCCCTAATATATCCAAAACATCTGCTTTGAACGTGCTTCGGAAACATTTACGGCCTTCTTTGTATAGCATTCTGGAAGCACAGTTAAGGAATACGGGTCCTGCAAAAGGAAGGCGCTGGACAGCTTCTGACAAAGCATTTGCTTTTAATATTTATTTAGCATCGACTGCAGCATACAAGGTTTTAAAACGTTTTCTTATACTGCCATGTATAAGAACATTGAAACGTTCTGTACAAGGTCTTTGTGAAAATACAGGGTTTTGTACAGAAATATTTATGGTACTGGAAAAGAAAGTCAGCCATTTAAATGAAAAAGAACGACTGTGTGTTTTGAGTTTTGATGAGATGGCAATAAGACCATCTCTTCATTATTCACCGAGAAAAGATGTTGTTATAGGTTATCAAGATGATATATCTGTTACTGATAATTCACCTATCAAAATAGCCACTAATGCTTTGGTTTTAATGGTGAGAGGCTTGTCCACTAAATGGAAACAAATTTTAGGATATTTTTTAGTGCACCGCAGTATGCCAGGAAAATCACTAAAAACACTTGTGGTCTCTTGTATTTCTAAACTCCAGGAAATAGGACTCAAAGTTGTATCTACGGTTTGTGATCAAGGGCCTAATAATATATGTTTGTTCAATGAACTTGGACTGTCGATAGATCAAACCAGTTTTGAAGTTAATAATCAAAAAATCTTTTTTATGTTTGATCCACCTCATTTACTCAAATCTTTCAGGAACAATTTGATGAAATATAAATTGGAGTTTGAAAGGCCTACTTTTGGAAGAGTTACAGCTGACTGGGAGTATATTCGTAGTTATTATGAAATAGATAAAAAAAATGATCCACGAGTAACACCAAAACTGAGTAAAACACATATTGAACCTGTTGGCCGAGCAAAAATGAAGGTCAAATATGCTGCACAGGCACTCAGCACGTCTGTTGCAGCTGGTATTTCCCTACTGAAATCAGTTGGCAAATTTGATGAACCAGCGCAACACACAGCTCATTTGATTTATACTATGGACAAACTGTTTGATAGTTTCAACAGCAGTGAAGAGTACGGTAAAAAGAAAATGCTCTGTGCTGTAAAAAGAGACTCTGCTCATTTAACATTTTGGGAAGAAATGCTTCCTTTTGTTGAAAGTTGGGCTTTCAAAAAGGATGATGACAAAACTGTTCACACTCATTGTAAAAACGGATGGATTGTGACATTAAAATCTGCAATAAATTTATGTAGAAATTTATTCGAAGAACATGATTATGCATACATCTTAACTAAACGTTTTAACCAGGATGCACTGGAAAATACATTTTCTATTATAAGATCGAAAAGAGGTAACGATGAAAATCCAGATTGTTCGCAGTTAGTAAGTTGTTTGCAAGCAGTTATGGTAAATAACATTTTTACCATGTCTAAAAATACAAACTGTGAAATAGACTTCGATGAAGTTCTTGTATCGTTAAAAGATAGGAGTCCTTCCAAATTTTCCAGTTTCACATCATTATTCAGTGACCATGTTAAAATAAATCCAGATGTCCCACTGAATGAAATTCCATGCTTGCCATCTGATACTGTAAGACAAAATGTCATTTATTATATTGCCGGATATGTTGGAAGGAAAGTAGTTTCAAAATTAAACTGTGATCATTGTGAAAATACTTTATTTGATACTACAAATGCTGCAAATGACAATTCTTTATTGACTCAATATAAAGATTATTCAGGTAGTAGTTTGAAAAAACCGAGCAATGAATTATTCAATATAGTGCATAAAATGTATGATGTTGATACAGCTCATATGTTTTGGTCTACAGATGTGATACAAAACATGGTAAAATTTCACAGAGATGTGATCAATTTCAATAATTTAAATATTCACGAAATTCACAAAGAAAAAGTGCAAAAGATTATTAGCATAATAATCTCAAAAATTCAAATATACAAACACATTAAAAAAGTAAACGAGGATTTAAAAATAGAATTTCAATCAAAGTCTATAAAAAAGTAGGTGTTTTTTTTTCCTTCTATATTTATCTTACCATCTTGAGTTTATGCAAAGTAACACATATCTTATTCTTATGTCAATTCTCTGAACATTTCCATGACAGGGATAATATTCATTTTCAAAATTTTTTAATTTGCTAATAGCAATTTTTTTATTAAATCTGTGAAATAAGGTAATAAAGATTAAATAACACAATGCAACTTAGTCCTGTAAAGTGTAATAATATTTCTACGGTGTGGATTGCAGATGCTTCTTCACTGAAATATTCATTTTTATATCTCAAACATTGTGTGTTAAAAGTGAATTGCGTTATAAACTGAGTTGGCAAATTTGAATTTCTTCTGCTATTGTAAGAAATGTTTTTTCTTTAATACTTTATTAGATATAACTTATGCTAATAGCAAATTTTGTTCTTCGACAATAGCAGTTTTTTTTTTTTTTTTGTCATATTTGCTCATAATACACAAGCTGTTACACATTAGTTTACACATGCAATAATAATAAAAAAAAAACTTATTGGCAAGATTTGCATTATTAAATACTGGTGATATTTACTATTTATTAAAATTATTAATAACTGCATTTAATATTAAATAGTTAACATTACTTCAAATTAATAATTATTAAACAATTAACTCTCTGATTAGCAACATATTATACATTTTTAAGCTTTAATTATTAAAAGAAAAACAATAAATAAAGTAATATTCATTTTAGAAAGAAAAAGGGGTAAGATGCTAGTTTAAAAAAAGGGCACTATTTCATGAGGAAATATATTAGTAATGATATAAGAAAAAAAAAGTTCTATTATTTTTGCAAGATCTTGGGGCACATGATCTAGAAATACTGTTGAATAGGGAGGTTTTAAACCATTAAACACAAACTATGTTTTAGTAAGGTTTAGATCCATAATATTGAAAGAGATATATATTTTTTTTTAATGAAACTTTTAAAACAGGTGGATTTTTCCATGTGTTTAAAAGTTGTTTTCAACTAGATTTATCACAGATTTGCTTACATTTTCTTTGCAAAGTTTGTATGTACAGTACAGGACCCATTATCCGGAATTCCAAAATCTGGAAGGACCCAAAATCCGGAAGAAAAAAATGTGAAAATTTTCTAAATTTGTAAATTTTTACTAAAATTTTGTAATTTCTGAAATTTTTCGAAAATTTTACAGATTCCTAATTTTTTTTGTCTATTGTGTTGGAATATGTAACCACTAAAATATGTTACATCCCCCCCCACCCCCGAAATTAGAAAAAAGTCATTTTTCTGTCAAATTTTAGTTTAAAATTAATTTATATTACGATTTTTTTTTTTTTTTTATCATCAGATATTTCATTTCGACAAAGTATTGTGGCGACACAATTATGTTACTTGAATCAGGGGTGATTCTGAGTAACAAACAAAAAAATCTGAAATTCACAGCAAATTTTTTGAAAGTTTACAGAAGGGGGGGGTGGGGGAGACCCCTCAACACTAATTATGCGTTTTTCCCTCGATCCTTAACGAAATTCGTATTTTTATGCAATGTTTTGAAGAAATTATGTCAATTTGCATAATTTGGCGAGTGGTTTGGTGAAATTGGTTGACGGAGTAACTAAGTAGTACCGAATATTGCTTAGGTTTTCATGCTGAGTTCAGTATGTTTTTGTTTCTAATTCATATTAAGTCTGAATATTTATCATGATGATATATATCATCAATAAGTTGTCTATTTTGAAAATATAAGGTATAGTGATATATTTATAAATCCTGATAAAAATGTCTTTGTGAATCTAAAAAATGCCCTTTTCTTTTCATCATCACATTTTTTTTTTTAATGTTAAATGTAGTGAAAACTGTTATTGTAAAATAAATGGGAACAGATGTGCCCGTGTGCTTTGTAGAATGAACTTGGTAGGTTTTTTGTTTTTTAAATGCTGTTTTCGAAAATGATCGCCAATCTGAAACCTCAAGATAAACAAATGTAGCAGTTACTTCCAAAATTAGCAATTTTTATCAAAAAATTGAAAGATTGCGATAGTGAAAACCATAAATCCCTCATCATTTTTATGATTGCGATCAATTTCGATAACACATTTTGAAGTACTTTAACTGTAACTTTTTGTCTATATTTAGCCCCCTAGACAATCGCCCAACCTTTTCCACTTTTGTAAAATTCATTCTTAAACTAAGAAAGTACTTTTGAGGTTAGAGACTCCACATAAATGTTTTTGTGAAAATACTTCTATTTTTAAATGTACTGTAAATCCATTCGAGGGGAAATATATATATATATGTATGCAAGATATTCAGAAGTGCTCTCAGAATTGCATCATACTGGGTGATTCAAAATAAAGACTACAGCGATTATCATTTAAACTGCTGATGATAGAAACATTCTTCCAATTCTAAAAGAATATGCATATCAAGTGCAACTTTTGTTTTATAAAGATATGTATGTTAAAATACAAAATTTTATTTTTTTATACCCCTGGTTGTTAAAAACTTGTATTTAAAAATATATTATTCCATGTCTAGAAAGAAAATTTAAAAAATCCAAATTTTTTTACTACCAAAACTGACTAAATTATGGCATTTGAAATTTTATGAAATTTCAAGGTTTAGCAGCACTGAAATTACTTTCCATTTTAGTAGAAAACACTGAAATATCTTGCTTTGAATATAGGAAACAAGCACTCTGTCCCAAAAAAAAAATTCCACTTCACAGTCACATTTCTAAAAATGTTTCGAAAATGTACTCTATTTCTATCCTGCAAAACCAAATTTGCTTTCCAAATGGTCATATCCAGATTAAAAAAAAATAATAATTAGGTAGTACTCACTAAACATAACATCAGAGTTGTATAATATAGACCAGGGTTGGCGAACCTTTTTGTTGCTGCGTGCCAAATTTGGCCAAAAATATTTTACGTGACCAGGACGTGCCAACTAAAAAACAAATTTAGTAGATGGAAAAATAATGGATTAAAATTATTCAAAATTTTCTATTAAGATTAAAAAAAATATTAGAAACCTACATGTAGGTGCTATACTATAATAATTATGGAAACAAATATATTTAAGAAAAAAAAAAAAATTGAAATGTCAAACGCCAGTTTCTCTGAATAGTTCTGAAATAAATTCAAAGTTGCCATAACTTTACCTTCGGAACTAAGTAATGTCTAATAACCAATTCTTTCCGATAGTTTTCAAATATCGCCTTTCTTTGGAAAATTCTTGAGACCATAATTAATTAGATTGGAATATAATATGCAGCAATTAAAATTTTTCAATTTCCATTTAATCGAATTTAGAAAAAATCAGTTGTGATTTTGTGAAATTCCATTTTATTTTGATTTAGAGCCACAAGCCGTGCCAAAATTATTCTTTCGCGTGCCAAAAGTGGCATGCGTGCCATAGGTTCGCTGTGCCTGATATAGACGCATGCGCGGAAAATTTTCCGAAAAATTCGGAACTTTGCGGAAAAAAGTTTCGCAAAGAAAATGTATGTTTTGTTTTTGTAACTTTTATTAATACCAAAAATTTAAAATATCCCCCAATTTTATATACGATTTATATATTGTTTATCCACAATTCAAAATTTAAAAACTCAAAACATTGTTGTGATACACAGACCCTTTTATTTCTATTTTCCGCAGACTAAAACTTGTTGTCAATCGGTTTTCCGGCGGTGGCTGCAGTGACAATTTAGCTCGGCAACGGCTGTTAAATTGAATAATTTCGTAGTGTTATAAGAGTGACTGGCATTTTGTGCGAAGAGATCACAAGATTAAGGATTAGGTTGTTTTTAAATGTATTGACAAAATAATTGACAAGAATTCACTTTCCTATCATTGATTTTAACTTTATTATTTTTAAATTAAAATTTATTCTTTACTTAATATTAATTATCTTTGAAATTTAAATAGCAATTATTTTAAACTATGATTTTTATTTCATATCGTCAAAATAATATAACACGTAATTTTATTAAAGATCAAATTAATTTGTGGAAAATTTTTGACCTAATATTCATGTGCGCGGAAAGTTTTTTGTTTTTATACAAGTCTGCATAACATTAAATAGCATATTTTCAAATTTAAAATAAAGGTTTTTGTTTTTAACCCTTTCCCTGAAAGGGTTAATGTTACAACAAATTTCTTTAATAAGAGTAGTTAAAATTTATATCTATTAACACATTGAATGCCAAGTCTATTTTGCCTCTCTTTCCATTTGGGCCACGAAATAAGATTCCCGTTACACAACCTATAAGTGTCAGTCACCGATGGCTGGTGGAATCTAAACGGAAAGTTTAAGTGTTAGTCACTGGTGACTGACATGGCACTCAAGCGTTCTCAAAAAGTTCTGATTAAAAAATATATATATATGGCAGAAGTCTAAATAAATTGGTGTTTCCTATTTTACTTTAAATAATATTCTTCACAACAAATATTTAAATGCACCCCTGCACTAATTAAAAATATTTTACTACTTTCCATGTGGTCAATAAATACGCATGCAGCCCATAAATTTTTCCTCTTCTTTGCTTTTGTATGGAAAAACAAATTTTCTAAAACATACCATATCATAAGTGATTTTTTTTTTTTTTTTTTTTTTTTTTTTTTTTTCTGTGAACCACAGACATAGCCAATAATTTGTAAATTTATAAAAAATCAGTACATAGCCAATAATTTGTAAATTTATAAAAAATCAGTAAATTGAGCTGCAACATATTATTTGAAAGTGCATTTTGTTTCATATTTAAAGATTAGAAATGGAAATTATGCAATATTTAGAACTGAATGTAAGAGTAATGGAACTGAAAGAGATACTACCACTATTATCTTTGTCAGTTTCCCAATTTGTTTACTTGTATGATTTATTCAAAGCTTATTTAATTTTGATGTTTGTAACACTTATATTAACATAAAAATCATGGATATGTCATAAAATATTTATGTAAAATAAATGTCATAAAATATTTTAATATGTTCTGATGATTCATAAGTTGTTAGAAAATTTACATTCTATGTATTTACTTTTTTAATGCATGAAATTTTGTATTTATCTGAAAAATATTCATAAATCTATCGTATTATGTTGTATTTTTTCTACAAAATGTGCAATAAATTTTTATTTTTTAAATTATCTTTGTTTTATCATACTTAAAACTATTTTATAATAATAAAAATAACCTTATACAACGTTTTACTGCAGATATTAAAATTGAACAATTTAAAAGTGCGTAAATCGTATAAAATAATATTGTTTAAAACCGAATTTTTTGGAATAAGCCAGTAAATAGTATTTTAAAACGTGCTAATTTATTTATTTATTATTCTTGTAAATAGTAACAGTAATGTAAAAGTGTTTTTACGGTATTCAAATTTCATCAATTCAATCAAGTGAAACCATTTAAATATCTGAAAATTTCTCTGTTTAAATGATTACATATAAATAAAAAAAAGCCAAATCTTTAAGAAGAAACGTGTAAGTGCATATTTTCTGAGGTTATTTGCTTGATTATTAGTATCTGTTTGATAAAAAGAAACATGTCTTATGTTTTAAAACAAACGTAAACAAATACAGAACCGGCTAGCGACGCATCAATAAAAGATAGATACTATACAAACAAGACAAGTAACAACTACCTGTTGCGACCCTCCCGAAACGTTTGCGACTGTTGTCACTAGAGGCTCTGAAGTTGCGATTCGGTTACCATTGAGCTTATGCAAGAGTCATATCTGTATGAGATATATATAATCTGTGGGTTGAGAAACCGTTATTGACTTTGATGCGACATTAACTCAGTGGCGTAACGGCTGGACTCTCTTAATTACTAGTGCTTACAAGCTATTTTGAACTAAAATTGTTATGAACATCATTTAACTCAGAATTCTTATTACTATTTGAATATTTTTTCGTTTTAACACGTTCACGCCGGCGCGGTGGGTCACACTCGACTATCCCAGAGCTGCCAAGTCTCCAGCTTTTTGGATACCAGTATTTTAATACAGAAAATGTTGTTTTATTTAATTAGAACAATTTGGCGATTTAAAGAAATAATATTTTCTCTAAAATAACAGTGGTGTGCAGAAAGCCGGGAACTTGACAACTCTGAGACAGTCGAGTGTGACCCACCGCGCAGGCGTGAACGTGTTAATAAATATTTCTTTGATTTAATATGAGGGAATCCATAGAAGTTTTACGCTATCACTTCATATACAACATCGGTCAACGTCATAGTATAAGCAAATGATGTTCAGCGTATTTATCGTACAATTCTCTAAAAAACTACCAGTGCAATAGTTTTTGTAGTATAAGCTGAGGAAGCGTAAAGGTCACAACCAGGGTTCGTTGATATATATCAATTGATATATATCTTGATATATATCATGATATATATCCGATATTTATTTTGAAAATATCAAGATTTTTGATATTTTCGATATTACTTTGATATTTATTTTCAAAATATCAAGATGTGTGCTATTTTCAATATTTTTCTATATTTAATATTTATTTTCAAAATATCACCGTGCAAGATATTTTTGATATTTTCAGTCAAAACAAATGCAAATGAAATTTCTAACTGTTGTTGACTGTGTTGTTCAGTAAATAATGAATTTTTGTCTCTGATAGTGACTTTTTTAGCTGAAGAAAACAAATCCAAGCTTTATGTTTGAATTTTTTACTTTTAATTGTGGATTATGAGGGACATAATTAAGTCAGAACAGACACTGAACAATAAACTGTCTTAATTTAAATACTCAGTTATATATATATATATATATACAGCTTCATTAGAAAAGAATATGTTCTGGTATTTAGTTTTGTTTAAACTGTACAGCAAGTTAGGAAATAAAAAAAATGGTTAAAAATTTTCAGTTAAAACAATATTATATATTTAAAATTTTGTTTTATGAATTTGATTTCTTGATAGTTGATACTGAATCCCACAGCTTTTTTTTTTTTTTTTTTTTTTAATGTAAGTGCATAAATCAAATTGTTTCGGTTTTCAAATAGTTGATCTTCAATTTTGTTCTAAATTTCTGGATAGTTGATACTGAATCCTATAGCTTTTTTTTTTAATGTTAGTGCATAAATCAAATTGTTTCAGTTTTCAGTTAGTTCATCTTCAATTTTGTTAAGAAAAAAAAAAAAAGTGTGTTTAGTATATTGTTTTAAGTTTTCATGTTAAGTGCAATATATTTTAGTTTCTAATATTATGCTTGAAAATATTTATTATCAGTTTTCATGTTAAGTGCAATATATTTTAGTTTCTAATGTAATATTATGCTTGAAAATATTTATTATCAGCAAAGTTGACTATTTTGAAAATATCGGATATATATCAAAATATCAGATATTTTTGATATTTTCGAAAATATCATGATATTTACGAACTCTGGTCACAACAAATTCAATTACAGCGGCAGCAGCAGCACCGACGTTAGTTACTTTTTTTTAGACTAGAGATTCAATAATTCTGAATTGAAGAATTGTATAGGCGACCGTCGAATTATAGCTTCGTTTTTGCTCAGCTTCCCTTTTCATCGAATTATGTTTATTTATTTATTTTTTTTTTTTTAAGTTAGAGAATAGATTATGCCTTCATAACATTATTTAAAATATCTGTAGTACCAATCAAAGTTTTTAATGAAAACCACTAGAACGGCTGAACCGCACAATCGAAAATTTGGTACTACGTTGAACTAAATTTTAGCATGTCATAACTGCAAATTATAAGGTGGTGAAACATTTTACTATGATTGATGCTTGATATATACATATATTTTAAAGGATTTGCACGTTTTGGGATGTCCTGAACCAGGGCTTAATTTCCACCAAAAAAAGGAATCGGAGCTATAATATTCTGCAGTAATATCAACTGTAGTGTATCCTCAACCCGCATATTTATATTTCATACTTTACTTGGAAAATGGAAAGAAATTTCGTCTTCAGCAAAATAAAATTATTAATATACTTCGTCTATATCTATCTGCATTTACATATAATAAAATATAATGAATAAATAGAGCAAAAATATTAAAATCAGGAGTGGGGAATTTTCTGAAAATCCTACCCGCCTATGATTTTTTGTATCAACTAGCAAACACAGCGCCTGTTCCCGTGGGCTCCGGAGCGCAGTATTTAGAGCTCCGGTGAATTCCAACCAATATTTACTAAAATCAAAGTACCGGAGCTGAGCCCTGGTGTAAATTAAGCATTGCCTTGAAAACGACTATTTTTGGAAAATGTATGTATGTTAGTCTGTGTGTGACACAGATTTTGTGAGCACTCTATCTCAAGAACTAATGCCCTGAATTCCATAAAGCTTCCTATTTTGTTAGGCTGTGACATAAGTAAATACTGATTACATTTAGGTGTATACCTTCCAATAGGTGGCGCTGCTATGCTTTGTTTTTCCAGATTTCCGCGATAGCTAGCTATCACAAGAATGACTATCTCAAGAACTGATGTACGGAATTTCCTCAAACTGCATATTTTGTTAGATTTTGACATAAATAGATGTCGATTCAATTTTGGCTTCAATCACTTAACATGGGGCACTGCTATCGTAGGCTAAGGGAAAGATTTTTAATCAGTCTTATACAATCGATACAATTTAGATAACCACCACTGTTGACAGAATCGCTCATTTTTCACGCCGAGTTTTAGTTCTGATCCCGATTACGGAATATTAATTCTATGCTTTTTGCAATGAACGTTATAGTTGTATCTTATTTTCAATTATACGTAGAAATGCACAAAATTTCACATTTGAGTTTAATGATTAAAAATTTATACTGATTTTAAACTTTAATACCCAACAGAAGCCGCTGTTCTGGTCTGCTGTTCTTTTAACTAACTGATCACAATAACTCCGTATTAAAATCGGAGAAATGCACGCTGCTTTATATTCCTAATCGTTGATGTTACTATAGATTAATATAGAGTGGTATAGAAGAAAGTTTCGTGGTGGCCACAACAAAATAGTTGACCAAATGTTTGGACATTTTTAAATATTTTTTCAACATAGAGTTGATTAAACAGCGTCCATTGAGGCTACTGAGACAATGAACAGTAGCTTTGGCCTTTATCTGGATGTTGCAGCAGTCTTTGTACGCCCCTCTCCCCACCCCCTTTTAAATACTTTTCAACAGAGTTGAAAAGCGTTTATGAATTCGATTTGTCAAGCCGTCTGTCTGTCCGTGCAAATTTGCAAAAATGTACTCAGATTGTCTTATGATTATATGTTATGTATGTCATGATATATACGTTATTGGGATTTACTATAGCATGTTCAGCAATAAAAACGAAGCATTCAAAGTTCGTTTACAGAGACACTCAAAAGAATTCCTTCTCATCGTGATTTATGGGAAAATTGTTTGCAATCTATTTTAATGACGTTACATTACTTGAAATGGTGTGCATAGCACTTACTGTTCATTTACAGAGACACACGAAAGAATTCGATTACAGTACTGTCTATGACCTATAATTACTGCAAGTGCGTTTTTCGTTGTAGCATGCGTTTTTAAATTTAACCAATTCTTTGCATAAATTCTCTAGGTCATAAACAGGGCTGCACAAAAGAATTCGAGTACATTTTCGTTTACTGAATTTGAAAATGGCTTAAGGGGATATTTTCTACTATTTTATGTGTTTCCTAACTGAACTAAATTTTATCATACTATGTAAGTATACATATAAACTTATAGATCATTTGCAGAGCTGCGCAAAACAGTTCTGATAACTTTTTAGATTGTAAATGGCAAATACTGAAAATGGGTTTTCAAATGTGTTAAGAGTTTCCAGAATTGCTTACTTATAGACATCATCTTTCACCTTATTACACGGTGAAGTTTTGCTAGAGTTATTCTGAAGTTTCATAATCTATGCTTGACTCGTGATTTTTTCTTCTTTTTTCAAAAACCCTGCTTTATCCCTTAGCCTTCTGTCATTTCAGTTTTGCAGCATTCCGAGTATTACACTGCTCAAAACAATTAGGGGAGCACATGGTTTTAACGAAATTACGCAAATATTTACACTGATAAGTAACGTAAAATAAAACATCCATAATTTAAAGTGTTGTAGAAAACAGATAAAGGAAACTTCACGTGTAAATTAAAGTTTATGACGTCAAAAACTAGAATAAGGAAATACGTGCAGAAATCGGGATTTTGCAGAAACGTCTGTTTCACTGCCTCAGTTGTAAAATTCAATTGCTCAGCTTGTGTTCTGAGAAAATTTTGGCTTGAAAATATCACCCCAACATGATTTACCACAATCCATGGCTTGGCGGGTTATTGGGACAGTTGAATTTGGGGAAACACAACGAAGTGTAGTGGACGCTGTTGGAGTCGCAAAAAGTGTCCATGAAAGGCTGTGGAATCGATTCCAAGACACATGGAATGGTAGTCATCGACAGATACAAGGTCGAAAATGTGCTAACACAGAAACTGATGACCGATATATCCTGTTAACAGCTCGTCGAGACGAAACGGGTAATGCTACTCAGCTGAAACGCATTTGTTCTTGGCCACAGGACGAAGGGTGTCCAACCAAATAGTCCGAAATGGGCTTCAGCAGGGTGGTCTCTATGCACGTAAGCCAATGGTCTGTATTCCATTGACCTCAAGCCACTGTGCGGCCCAAAGAAGGTGGGGAACTGAACATCAAGTTTGAAGGCAACGTTGTTGGAGTCAAATTCTGTTTACAGACGAGTCCCGATTCAGTCTGGATGTGACATCTGATGTGTTTGGGTATGAAGAGAAAGAGGCACTCAAAATAATCCCACATTCGTTCGTGAAAGATTACATTACAGACGAGGTGGGTTGGTACTATTGACTGGAATCAGCATAGGTGAACGTACAGGCCTTCATATCATTCAGAATGGCACTTTGACGGTCCGAAGTTATACAAACGAGATACTGAGACCTCATGTCATATTTTATGTTGCAGCAATTAGTGATTTCTTTTATTCCGTGCATGATAATGCCAGACTTTATACAGCTCGTCTTGTGGAAAACATGCTTGAAGCTAAAACAATACAGCGTATGGAATGACCAGCATGTTCTCCTGACCTAAATCCGATCGAGGGAAGCAGGACGTTTCGGTCCCGACGTTTCGGTCCCAAGACATTTCGGTCCCGAGACATTTCGGTCCCGAGACATTTCGGTCCCGAGACAATTCGGTCCCGAGACATTTCGGTCCCGAGACATTTCGGTCCCAAGACATTTCGGTCCCGAGACATTTCGGTCCCAAGACATTTCGGTCCCAAGACATTTCGGTCCCGAGACATTTCGGTCCCAAGACATTTCGGTCCCGAGACATTTCGGTCCCGAGACAATTCGGTCCCAAGACATTTCGGTCCCAAGACATTTCGGTCCCGAGACAATTCGGTCCCGAGACATTTCGGTCCCGAGACATTTTGGTCCCGAGACATTTCGGTCCCGAGACAATTCAGTCCCAAGACATTTCGGTCCCGAGATATTTCGGTCCCTTCTCCAGCAAGCTGAAATTTTGTGCACTTGAAATAGGTGACAATTTTATAGGGGACATTGTAGAGTTTTTTAAATAAAGGCCTTAAAATTTTAGTAAACACACACAAATTTCGTATGGTAATCATTTTAAAAAACAAGGGGGGGGGGGATTGACATTTTCTATATTTTACTGTATCATAAGTATAAGGGTCTGATAAATTAAGACATTTATAACTCGATCTATAATTATCGCAAAACACTCATATTTTGTATGGTAAACGTAATCTTTATAAAAGGAGGGACATTATCAAATTTTTTAACTGAACTCCCTAAATTTTAGTATAACTCGAATATAAGGACTCGAAAACGCAAACACTTATAACCAGTGGTGGGATTCAAATAATTTAACAACCGGTTCGCTGCCCGAATGAATTTTGATGTTTGAATATGAAAGGGAAATGAAGCATCACGCATAGATTATGAACACTTTCCAATATTATAAGAACATTGTTAAAAAACTTCGCTATTTTGGTATAGTAAAAAATAAAATCCTGAAACATGTTTCCTAGTGAAAGGACGTAATTCATTTAATAAACTAGCTGACTCGCCCGGCATTGCCTGTGCCCGTGATAATAACTTTAAATGACAGTAAAATTTGTATGATTTTATAAATTTAACTCCATTTTGTCTGAAGTTATATTTTTAAATATAAAAATCGCGAAAAAATACTGAATTGAAAGTATATGCTATTTGGTATTTTATTTTCTGCGTAATTTGATTTCTGGAGTCTAAGACAAAAAGCGAGCAAAACCACGACGAAACACGCAGATTTTTACTGATTTCTTCAATTCATATTCACACATATTCTTCACACACTTCTTCATATTCACACATCGTCCGAACTTTCCAAAATTTTAATTGATGATGTGAATCTCATCTATTGAGATGCTCCAAAAAGATTGTGTTTAGTTACGGCGTTTAAACGGACGTTTAGTTACTTTTAACGTAGAAAAAATATAGTCTCCGTCAGGCGCGGTGAGACCTGCGTTTGACAATATATTTGTAAGGGTTGAAAATAATATATTTTTTAATCCAATTGCACCATAGATTAAAAGAAGGTTTCTGCTTTAAGAGCATATTTTTGGTTTGTCGGTACCTCTAAAATTGCGTCCTGGAGAGACGTTACCATGAGGGGGGGGGGGGGACGACCCATTTTGAACTTATTTTTTCGAAGGGTTAACTGCGATATTTTAAAAATTGATTGCGGCTTTTGAGACATAAGGGCGTGATCTTTTAGAATATGTCTTCCGTTTTTAACTTTACTAAGTGGTTTGGCCGATGGAAGTTAATAAATAATGACAAAATATCACCCAAAATTCCTTTTTCCCTCCCGATACGAAGCATCTGCGTACGTGCGAGTGCTTTTTCTCTCTCGGAAGAACAGAGAGAAGTTTTTAATGAGAGTTCTTTGTAATTTGCAATCAATAACTCAGCTAATTATTAAAAATTTAAAATTCTGAGTCTCAGGTGCACCAAGAGAGGCTTTGGACTAACCTCCCACAAATTTTCGGCCTTGTACGTGCTATAGATTTTGCTAGTCATCGCAGACACAAACACACGTAGAGAGAGAGAGAGAGAAACTTATCAGTATAGATATTCCGCAATCATGAAACTTTGACAAAAATTTCTATCATAAAATGCATCAAAACAGTATAATACAATAAAGATAATACAAAAATAGCAGAAATTTAAGCTTAAGAACTCACTTATTTGATGATCTAAAGTTGCAATCAGCTAGATATTTAAAAAACTATAACTATAATTAACTATAGCAAGAGCTTCGGATATTAATGAAGTTTCTACATTTTCGGATTGAAAGCAGTTAAAATAAAATCGAGTTATTTTCGGTATCCTGTACAGAAAATAACTTTATATTTATGACGCTGAAAGCTAAAAAAAAAGTTTTCAAAAAGGTAGTATATTTTTTCATATAGTTAACACTTAAATAAAACATTAAAGGATGTAGAAAAAACTAGATTATAGTATAGAAAATAGTTTTAAAATATTAAATAACACGTGTTGTTTCAGATATTTACATATAGCTTTTTGATAAACGTCGATTTTCTCGACTTCTCTTCTCTGACCAAAGTATGTTTATCTTTGAAAACCTCTTTTCTATTTCTGCTGAACTTGCAGCAATTATCCTGGCAATATATTTAACCTTTTTGAATACTTTACAAAACTCCCATAGTTTTAGAAAAATATTAAAAATATAGTAAAAAAATCCTCGATAATCATTAATATTAATTATGTCATTAAATATAAATAATAATTCTTCAGCTGCTTTCAATGAAATTATTACTTTACTACCCCAATATTCCAGTAAACTGACGGAGAAAAACTGTAGTTTATTGCTATATCCAAATTCACTACAACTTGTTTTTAAATGTTCAGAATTCCGTAGCCTAACTTTTTTTTTATTTGTTATGTTCTTTTAAAAAAACATGCTCCCTAGCTCACTAAAACACATATGATCTTTTACAAGATTGATATTTTTTCAAGTTTCTGAAGACATAAAACGGCTATATATTATAATAAGATTTCATCCTTTATGATATGTATTCTTCTTGTTCACAGTGCTTTTGAAGGACGAGCAATTTCATTTAAAATATACAGTCATCAAGGCAATATCAGTTATAAAATACGTAGGGCGTCCCTTCTTATCGCTGACAAAGTATTAATTCGCAAATCATTAAATTTACAATAATTCTACTTTAAAAAATATTTCAAATGTTGTTCTTCATCATCTTAGAAATCGTTCTTTTTTTTCTTTAGAAAAAAAAAAATATATAACTTTTAAATTTTATGCGGTCCTTTGGTTCTTATAGCATATTTAGAAAAACGTTATCCATATAACAAGTGAGACAAATTTTTGCACGACCGAAATTTCTCGAGTTACGATATTTAGAAATTTAAGAATTTCTTACCATATTTTGGTACAAAAAATGGGCCAGGCATCGTTGGAAAGTCGTAAAATACAAAATATCAAAACTCGGCAAGTTTAGACCATACTATGTTTTTTGATTTCTTAAAGTTCTATCACACGATGCGTCAAAGTTGATGTTTCTTTCGGACAACACCATGTTAAACCTATGGCTTCAAAAGTGTTGCTCGAAAAACAAACAATTTTTTTATTGTCGGAGCAATTTCGTGACCTACAATGTCTACTTAAGTTATTTAATGAGCAATGTTGCCTGTAACAGCCAATCAAATGCTGGGAAAACTGACGAGGGGAAAGCTTCTTCCCGAACAGCTAATGAAATGCTTGGAAAACTGATGAGTCGTAGACAGTTTTTGTCGCTTCAAGTTTTCCTGTGTCATAGCACTTTTAGAGCATGGAATATGTTTTTCTAAATATAACTTATAAGACTTAAAGATCTTATTAAAATTTGTTACATTTACGAAAATAACTACTTTGATTTAAATGACTTCTGACATATGAAGAACAATAAAAAAAAAATTAAAAAAAAATGCATTTGAAAGTATACCACTAAATCTAAAGATTTAACTTAACTATTGATCAAGAATAAAAGGGAACGTTCCGTATGTGTTCAAAAGAAGCAGCCAAAGCAAAGTACCTTTTATTCGAATATAAGTAGCTACTGAAATTTTAATATGCATGCCATATAACTAGAATTAGCCTGGGCTGCTGACATGAATTCTTCAAATCTTCAAAATTTCATTTTTTTTTTTTAAAGTCAAATTTGCTTCTTATAGGACTGATGAAGGAGAAAAATATATTCTTTTTGCGAATGAAACAAATCTGAACATGTTACAGTGTTATGTTTAGAAAATGCTGTTGTGCAGATAAACATTTAAAGAAAGTACGTAAATGCGATTTTCGCATTTAAAGTATAATTTTAACAACCGGTTCGCCGAACTCAGCACGAATTAACAACCGGTTCTACCGAACCGGTGCCAACCGGCTGAATCCCACCACTGCTTATAACACAGACAAAATTGTCGCAGCCCACACAAATTTCCTATGATAATCATAATCGTTTTATAAGGCAGGGGGGGGGCTCTGTTGACTTTTTATATATTTTAGTGTATCTTAAGTATAAGGTCCTGATAAATTAAAACATTTATAACTCTCTCTGTAATTATCGTAATCACACTCATATTTTGTACGGTAAACGTAATCTCTAAAAAAGGAGGTACATTATAAGATTTTTTAACTGAACCCTTGAAATTTTAGTATAACCGAATATAAGGGCCCGAAAACCGCTAACACTTATAACTCGCAATCAAATTGTAGCACCGCATGCAAATTTTATATGGTAGAAGTAATTGTTTTCAGGAGTGGGGGAAGGGAGAGTTCTGTGGATTCTTTATAGAAGCTCCTCATATTTTAGCCTATCATAAATATAAAGTCCAGACAATTTAAAAATATTTATAAGTCGAGCTTTAATTTTCATATGCAAATGCCCGTGCCAAAATGCACATATTCAATTGTATATAATTTGCACACTATGTGATTAATAATGAAAAAATCTGCAAATATGTTTACAAATCTTTATTTTATCCTATTATTTAACGGCACATCAATTTTAAATGTATTGCATTTTACATATTTTTTAAAAAGGGGGTTCTTAACATGGAATTGTGATAAAGACACATTATTTTTTAAATTCTGCACCGGAACAGACTAGACCTTTCTATTTTATTTTAATAATTATTTTAATTTACTATTTTTTGAAAACTATTTAAAAGTTTGCATTAATCTTTTTTACATGTAACAATAATATTACCGCTATTTCTATCGGTGTCGAATGACAAGTTTAAAAATATTTTTAATTTTGAACCACTTCACCGTTTGCCCCGAGATAACTCGGGGATAAAAGCACTTTTTCCCCATACCTGTCGACGGTGAAGTGGTTTGCAACAATTACAAATCCTTTTTAATATATTTAAGACTTTCATATGCTTATTACATTCAAAAACTACGAGCACAATAAACATAAATCAAAATTTTAAAATTTCTATTGTCATAAAATATTCTTTTCGTATTTAAAATTAATTCTGTATTTCAAATATTTCTTTGTTATTTATTTGATTTATATACTTAGAATTACAGCAGCCTACATGTTTTAATATGACAAGTAAAAAATAAAAATGAAAATACAAAAAAATAACATAAAATCTCAAAATAGTAATGTATAGTGAATAACTTTTACGTAAAATTTCATTTTAAGTTAAGAAATTTTATAAATATATCACAATGAAGAAATTTGGAAATTTAGAAAACATATTTGGCTTTTCTTGATATCTATATGTTATTCATTCAAAAGAATATTATACATGTATATATACATGTCAAGCGTAGATGTCCTGGCTTCCCCCATTTGATTATGCTAAATAAAGATCCAGATAGAAGAATTATTCTACTCGCGCTCTCTTTGTTCTAGTCAGCCGGCGCTTTTTTGTGGCCACATGGCATTTTTCATCTTTAATGGCTTAAAAAACCTGGACGACATGCAGTGGCGTAGCCAGGATTTCGTTTCGGGGAGGGGGAGGGTCCAGAATTTTCCCTTCATGTTATATAAAGTATGTTATATAAAGTATGTTATATATAGTAAAACCTGTCAAGATGAAATTGTAAATATTGGTGAAAATTCCGTTTTACACAGGTTTCCGTGTTATTTGGTGTATTTGTATAGTATTCTTTTCCGTAGCACTATGGAACATTTATGTTTAAGACAGAACTCCGTTACAGGCAGGTTCCATTTTTAAAAGTTTTGTGTATTTATATAAATATACTTATTTATATCATATGAATAGAATAAAACTTGTCAAAACAGTAATTGTCTATAACAGAATCCTGTCTTTAACGTAAGCATTACATGGTCTTAATATGAATTGCGATACAATTAAATTTGCTGAAAACCTGTCTGAAAAGGGGATTTTCACCCTTCTTTAGTGAAGCATAGTGAAACATGTGAAAGTGGAATCTTTCTATAACGGAATCCTGTCTAAAAAGGAAGAGTTTCAGAATCCCTGCGAAACGAACAATAGATCTTATTGAGGTAGTGTATCTTAGAAGTATAATTAATTACACTTCTTTACATGGAAGCCTGTCTAAAATGGAGCTTTTTACCAGTCCTTGGAATCTTGTCTTGACTGTGTATATATGATAGAAGTATTTCGAGTAACTTTAAGAATTTAGGTATATCCTTATTTAATTTCTTAATTTTTAAAAAAAAAAGCATGGATAAAAAATATAAGGCCAAACTCTATAACTGCAACTAATAATACATTCAAGTTACATTAATATTTACCAGTGAAAAAGATTCACTTATGATGTAAAAAGCTGAGCGCATACTGAAGAGTTAACCTTAATTAACCCATTCGCTGTCATTCACGTGGCTTTAATTTATTGATTACTTTGTCACCACTATTTTAGAATTAAAAAAAATGCCTCATTTATTGGCAGAAATTTCGCTGTATTAGTAAAGCGAAATTTATCTTTCTGAATTTGTGCTGGCAAACGACCTTCAACAAAAAATTTGAAAGTTCTTAGTTTTGGCAGCGAATGGGTTAAATCAAGTTTCATATTACATAACATTTGCCTACAATAAAGTTAGGGCCAAGTGGTTAAGTGTAAAACAGCAATTTTTATGTTTAATTTCTTGCCATTGAATTAAGAATTTGTGCTGTAATAGATATTGGATAATGATTTCACATAAGTGTCAATCGCATGAGCCGTTCATGCCATCCGCCGCGCTCCCCATGGAAATTTTTGAGGTAACCCAGATAGCATGAACATTAGCAGAAAGTTTGATTTTTTCTGATATTATCTTGCCGTGACAAATTTGAATTGAGAAATTCGCAGCAAATCTCCCGCAAGGTATACCATCACCCACTTGCATGAGTAGTTTGTTGTGAAACTGATGGCAAGACTGTCTTTAATTCACGAAAATGACGAAAGCAAAAAATTTCTCTGTTGAGAGACTCAACAACAATGAGAATCAGCACATACGCAGAAATTGCAGAAATTTTATTCGGTAGGCACCGTTTTTTCTAAACGCTATACTTATTAAATACCAAAAAATGCTCGAAATGAAAAGTACAAATATTACCTAAACTTGTTTATGGTGATAAAACCTATGCATGCGTTTTCTGACGGCGCTTTCGCATCAATAGACCTGATCAGGTCTATTGACCCTTTCGAAGGGGTTAAACTTATAGCGTGATATGGAAAGATTACTACTTTGCAGTAAGTTTGCAGTATTTTCGATTACTTGTTTGCCGTTAATTTGCAATAAATTTGATACAGCATGAATTTAACTTGCACGACAAGTTGAAAACACTCATAGTTATATTGTTAAGTAAAAAAAAAAATTCAAAAATTAAATTGTTTTTATTAAATGTATTTATCAATTCAAAATTATTTTAATTATTAATTGTTTAGATAACTAATTTATCAATTGCTTGTTTAAAAACTATTACATGAGCTATATAATAGTTTTTATAGGGTAAATGCAAATATATATTTTTTTAATTTTCGGTTATTATAACGTTATTAACTTCATTAGGATGTATAAAAGTGATAAGAGTTCTGAAGATAAACATGTTGTTTATTCATTTATTAGTTAGCTTATAATATTATTTTTGCTCTTTAATTATAATTAATTAATAATTTCTTACTTTTTGCGAATTGTAAATTATAACTGTACTTAAAAAATTAAAATCTGCATAATATCACCTAACACTGTTAAAAGGTATTTTTACGTATTTGTACAATGTTGCATTATTATTATTATTATTATTATTATTATTATTATGTTTAATTAATTAATTAATTATTACTTAGACTTTATGTTTTCGACTGATTTTTCAAAAAATTCCTATATTATTTTTTGGAAATTATAAATTAAAACTTTTGAATAAAAACTTTAAGTGCTATTAATAATTGCTACTAACAATTGCTATTAATTAATTCTCAAAAAAGTTAGGAATTTTAGTATAAAAATTAAATTAATATTTTATTAAATATATTTTTTATTTAATGTATCCTTAATTTATTAAATTAATAATATTATTAACATACATTACATTTCTTTACTTTAAAATAAACTCAATACATAATACATTTTATATTCAATTTATCATATAGTAGTTATAAACTGAAATTTATCTTTTACATGTTTATTTATTTTATATTTAAAGTCACCGAAATTTAAAACTATTAATATAATTAATAATAAAACTAAAATAAAAAATTATAAATTTTTTTTCTGGGAAAGTGGGAGGAAAAGGTTAATATTAAAAATCAATAAATAAACGACAAATACAAACAAGTTGAAAATTGCTCGTCAAACGTGGCAAATGAGGTGCGTTCGTACTATAACTAGTTTTATAATTATTTTTTGCACCCAATATTGTACTGAATGGATTTTTTTTCTTTTTCGCACTTCATGAGTGCATAGCCTGTGACATCATTAAAATGCACTTGTAATAATTTTTTCCCATTCCCCGTAATGTAACGCAAAACTTTTGACTGTCTCTGTAATTAAACTATACACCGATTTTCATAAAATTTCAAATGGCTCGACAAAATTTTGTAACAATTATATATTTAAAATTTCAGACCACTCGGAAGGCTGTAACATCATTAAAATGCACTTGCAATAATTTTTTGTCATTGGCCGTAATGTAACGGAAATTGTTTGACTGTCCCTGTAATTAAATTATACATCCGATTTTCTTAAAATTTGAAATGGCTCGGCAAAATTTTGCAACAATTATATATTTAAAATTTCAGACCATTCGGAAGGCTGTCACATCATTAAAATGCACTTGCAATAATTTTTCCCATTGGCCGCAATGTAAAAAAAAAACTTTGGACAGTCCCTGTCATTAAACTATGCATCCGATATCCATAAAATTTGAAATGGCTCGACAAAATTATGCAACAATCATATATTTAAAATTTCAGACCATTCGGTTGGGTTGTTTTTGCTCTGTTATATGCGGACAGACAGACGGGCAGACGGACGGACTGAACGACGACTATAGGTGCTACGTATTTATATAATTACGAACGCACCTAAAAACCTTAGTTTTGTCAGTTAAAAATTGAAAATAAAATTAATTAAAATAATACTTACACTATTACATAAAATAAAAAATAATCATCTTATTACAAAGAAATATGCCCAGTTTCAATAAAATTAGTTCACAAAAATTGTCTGCAATGGATGAGAAGATTGTTAAAAATTCAACCAATAATTATTTTTTTAAAAAAATGAAGCGGTGGGTGAAGTTTTCTTACAACAAAATATTTTTCCTGGCACACCTAATTACCAAATCACTATTGTTTTCCCAATGTTTATAATGGTAAAGTAACTTATGAAAACAAAATTATAACTTTGTATTATAAAAGTAATAAGAAAAATTAAATATTTTTGCTTCAATAAATATATCTCATTTCTGAATTATTAAAGGAGAGGATGTAGAAGAATGATTTGAGGAAATATTTACCTACAATAGCTTATAAGTGTACAATTGAATTATTGAAGACATTTATTATTAATCTAATTGTAAGAAGGAGAAAAAATAAGAACAGTTTTTCAAATTATTTAATTAATAATGATAATTTAAAGGTTCTAAAACACGTATGAAAACAACCAAAAAAGCATCTATCGCAGTTTATAGTATATATAAAATACCTAATATTAATAACAAATAATAAAGCTTAAAAAATCCATTTTGTTAAATAATAATAATAATAAAAAGACAATGTCCCCTGTAAAATTATATCACATTGTTCAAGCAAACAAATTTTGAGCTCGCTGTGATTTCATTATCACGAGTTAAAAAAGTTTAAATTTATCGGACTGTTATATTCAGCTTTTTTTTTAATTTGGGGGGTGGGGGGGGTGTTAAAAAATTTAAAAAGGTCCCAAATAATGTTTAAATTACAGCGTTTGGCGGCCCACGACAATTAGAATACGAGTTATAAGGTGGTGGGCACCGAAATGACAAGGGACCGATATGGCTAAGGACCGAAATGGCCAGGGACCGAAATGGCTGGGGACCGAAATGGCCAGGGACCGAAATGTCTCGGGACCGAAATGGCCAGGGACCGAAATGTCTCGGGACCGAAATGGCCAGGGACCGAAATGTCTCAGGACCGAAATGGCCAGGGACCGAAATGTCTCGGGACCGAAATGGCCAGGGACCGAAACGGCGGGACCGAAATGGCGGGACCGAAGTGTCGGGACCGAAATGTCGTGTACCCCCGATCGAGCATGTTTGGGACGTACTCAAACGACGCATTGCTGCGAGACCGAGGCCTCCTTTTACTGTCCGGGACGCTTTTTCAAGAAGGCTCACGTTTTCAGCACCTTATCGCCAGAGTAACGGTTGGCGCGGGGATGAATTCAATGCTACGCACCTTTTCTTGTTCCTGGCGTCTTATGCGTAGCGAACAGCAGCCCCATTCCTTTGCCGAGAGCTTTTTGCTTTTAAAACAAAGAGCTTTGTCGCATTAAAATGCTTAATTGCACAATATATATATATATATATAAATCAAACATAAGTTATGTTTTTCAGTTCAATAATATTCATTTATTTCGTTAATTCGCAATGTTCGAAGAAACTGAGAGCGTATTTTATTTTTTAGGAAAAATAAAAACAGACGTAAAGATCTTTTTGTAATAAGTATAATTCTATTGATCATATTTTTATGACACAATTGAACTTAGTTTTATGAGCATTACTACTGAATTTATTTAGTTTATTTTTATTTTTTTTTTCCATTAAGCGGCATAATTGTGTGACGTGTTGATTGCATTAATAAAACATATTTTCACTGAAATAATTCATTAAAAATTAATTGGTCTTAATTTAATTGCGATTAGACGTTAATAGGAAGTTGAAACTAAAATCAATTCGGTTATAATTAGATTGAACGACAAATCATAAATTATTTGGCTGTATCCTGCAATTAAATCAATCAGTTAAAATAATTGCAAGTTGATACATGAAATTAAATCAATTACTATTACATTTTAATGCTGTTAAATCTTTATCATTATTTGAGTTTTTATGAAAAAAAAAAATTGTTCTGCCCCTAGTGCACAAAATTAAAAATCATTAAAATTCTTCAGTTTTTTTATTTTAAAATTTTTGCCATATTTTTTAAATATTATTTCGTCCTAGTTGTTTTATTTGTTATTTTAAAATAGTCATCCATCAGATTTGTATAAATCATCTAAATTTTCTGAGATGAAATCCCCCCCCCCCCTACACACACACACTTTATTTTTCGTCATTCTGAACACATATTGCAATATTTATTAAGTTGAAGTGGCAATAAAACAATGATCAATCGTCTGAGGCAATCTCCCATTTCGAATTTTCTCTTCTCCTCCCCCCCACCTTCTCCTCCAGCACACTATTTTTTGACCATTTAAAATTCATTGTTGCCTTGCAGAAAAGGTTATTTAAAATTGTGTTTTGCTCTATCTGTTGATTTTTAAATAACAAATAAATAATTTGCCATAAAAAAAGAAAAGGAAAGAAATGGAATGAAAGAAAAAAAAATAATAATCAGGATTAACCTTTTGTGCACACGCTTTCATTCTTTTTTAATTCTTTACATTTTTTAAAATTTTCTGTCCTATTTATTACTTTGAAGTAACTATAAGTAAAGGACCCATTATTCAAATTCTGCCCCCACCCCACCCCGAAAAAAGGAAAAGCTTGTTTTTCTTTCTCCCCCCCCCCCAAAAAAAAAAAAAGTTAAATATTCCAAGTTTTTAATTTTTTGGTTTATTTTTCTATGTGTTAATTGATAAATTTAACTATTTAAATCTACAGCCCCTCACTATCATGCATTGTTAAAAATTTTCTCTAGTGATTTTATTTGTTACTTTGAAGTAGAAATGGTCCCCCACCATTTCTTTAATTTAGGCAGGACTGCTATTCTAAAATATGCTAGTTCGTCCTCCGTCATTTCGGTTCAAAACAAAACATAAGACGACGATTTGCGTTAGAGCTGGCTGAAGGTTCTCGCTTTCGCCAACTCGCCAAGGCTGGTGCTGAAAACGTGAGCCTTCCTGAAAAAGCGTCCGGGACTTGGAGATTGCAGTTCTTGAGCAGTGGAAAAGTATTCCCCAAAGTCTTATCGATAACCTCATCGCATCCATGGAAAACAGGTGTGCGGCAGTCTTAGCTGTTCGAGGAGACCACACGCCATATTAAAATTCTTGCATCATTTCTAAACAATTCTTTTTTTTATCATTTACATTAGGGATGCACAACCTGTGGCCCGCGGGCCAAAAGTGGCCCGCCATAGGTTAACTTGTGGCCCGCGATCACAATTTATATAATTTCTTCTTTCTTTTACACAATTTCGTCAATATATAACTGGAAAAATTGCAATTTTTTGTCCATATGTCGCAGGAAAAAATCGTAAATTTTATCAACTTGCCCCGGGAATAAAATTGCAACAAATAAGAATCGCAAATTTCGTTGATCGAGTTCAGAAAAATAGCGAAATTTATCGATGAGTCGCAGAAAAATCTTAAATTTCGCTGATCAGCTGGGGATAAATCTCGAGTTTTGTCAGTTTATCGCGAGAAAAAAGCGCGAATTTCGACAACTGGCCGCTAAAAAAATTGCAAATTTCGTAAGAGTCAGTTAAAAATCGTGAATTTTGTTGATCGGACGCGTTAAAAATCGTGAATTTTGTTGATCGGACGCGTTAAAAATCGCGAATTTTGTCGATTATGTTTTCCTTGATCGGTTGCTGAAAAATCGCGAGTTTCGTTAGTTGATCGTGAGAAAAAAGTCGGAATTTTGTCAATTTGCAGCGGGAAAAATTACAAATTTCGTCAGAGTCAGTTAAGAATCGCAAATTTCGTTTATCGGGCGCGAAAAATTTTCGAATTTTGTTGATCGCGTGAGGAAAAATCACGAATTTTGTCGACTCGTCGCGGAAAAGTCTCAAATGTCTTTAATTGGGCACAGAAAAATCGCGAATTTTGTCGACGAGGAAAAGAAAAATTGCAAATTTTGTTGACCGGCTGCGAAAAAATCGTGAGTTTCGTCAGCTTATCGCGAGAAAAAAATGTGGAATTTCATCAATTTGTCGCGTAAAAATTACAAATTTCTTCAGAGTAAGTTAAGAATCGCGAATGTCGTTGATCGGACGCGGAAAAATCGCGAATTTTTTCGAGGAGTTGCGGAAAAATTGCAAACTTTCTTGGTCGGCTACGGAAAAATCGCGAGTTTCGTCAGCTTATTACGGGAAAAAATCGCGAATTTCGTCAATTCGCCGCAGGAAAAATTAAAAGTTTCATCAGAGTCAGTTAACAATCACGAATTTTGTCGATGAGGTACAAAAATTGCAAATTTCGTTGATCGACTGGGGAAAAATCGCGATTGTGTCAATCTGTCGCGGAAAAAAATAACGAATTTTGACAATTTATAGAAAAAATTACAAATTTTGTCAATTGGTCGCAAAAATATTGCGAAATTTGTCAATCGCTTGTGAAAACAAATCGTGAATTTTCCCAAAAATTCTCGAATTTCGTGAATAGCTCATGGAAAAAATTACAAAATTTGTGTGTCGGTCCCAAAAAATATCATGAAATAGAAATCCATTGGTCGCAGGAAAAAATTGCAAATTTCATCGATTGTGTGCGTAAAAAAATCGAAATTTTCGCCAATTTATAGCGCGAAAAAAATCACAAATTACATCAATGTACATCAGGAAAAAATCACGTTTCGTCGATTGGCCATTAGAAAAAAATTATTGAAACAAATATTGTCAATTTCTCACGTAAAATATCGCAAAATTCGCCAATCACACAGGAAAAAAAAATCGCGAATTTTGTCAATCGTTCATGGAAAAAACTTTTTCCAAACAAATTTCGAAGATCGATCGCAGAACAAAAAGGTCGCGAAATAATTCGATGGGGTGGGGGGGGGGGGTCGCAATTTTCTTTGATCCGTTATGGAAAAAATCGCGAAATTTGAAAAGTTATCGCTGAAAAAAATCGCGAATTGCGTCAATTTATCGCAGGTACCGCAAATTGGTTGTTTGAAAAGATTGCAAATTTTGCCAATTGCCAATGGAAAATTACCGCGAAATCTGTCAATCGGTCGTTGATAAAAAATCGCGAATTTCGTCAATTAGTTGCACTTGATTGACAAAAGAAAAAAAAACAAGTTTTGTTAATAATCCGCAGAAAAAATAGCATAATTAGTCCATCATGCCTTGTTATTTCAAAAATAAGTTTCCTTTTATTTTAAATGAAGTTATTTTTCAATATATATATATATATATATATAATTTTCAATAACGTCCAATTACAGTAAACCCTCGATTTAACGGACCTCGGTTCACCGGACTTCGGATTCAACGGACTAATTAAAAAAAAAAATTAAACAAAAATTAAAGTAAAACAAGTGGGTAAGTGTGATCGCAGATCGCACAGAGGGTTTCGTTTAATATCCCTTTTAAAACACTTTATCCTTAAATTAACAAATCAAAATCGTTAATTTAAAATTATTCCCCTCTCCCTAACCTGAAATTCAACGCCCGTATTTCAAATTTTTATATTTGACAAATGTCAAATATTTATTTATCACTATTATTTACTGTAGGGATGCACAACCTGTGGCCCGCAATGGGTTAATGTGTGGCCCGCGAATTCCATCAATTTATAACTGCAAAAAATTACAATTTTTGTCCATAGGTCTCAGGAAAAAAATCATGAATTTTCAGAAAAATCGCGAAATTTATCGATGAGTCGCAGAAAAATCTCAAATTTCGCTGATCAGCTGGGGATAAATCTCGAGTTTTGTCAGTTTATCGCGAGAAAAAAGCGCGAATTTCGACAACTGGCCGCTAAAAAAATTGCAAATTTCGTCAGAGTCAGTTAAAAATCGTGAATTTTGTTGATCGGACGCGTTAAAAATCGTGAATTTTGTTGATCGGACGCGTTAAAAATCGCGAATTTTGTCGATTATGTTTTCCTTGATCGGTTGCTGAAAAATCGCGAGTTTCGTTAGTTGATCGTGAGAAAAAAGTCGGAATTTTGTCAATTTGCAGCGGGAAAAATTACAAATTTCGTCAGAGTCAGTTAAGAATCGCAAATTTCGTTTATCGGGCGCGAAAAATTTTCGAATTTTGTTGATCGCGGGAGGAAAAATCACGAATTTTGTCGACTCGGCGCGGAAAAGTCTCAAATGTCTTTAATTGTGCACAGAAAAATCGCGAATTTTGTCAACGAGGAAAAGAAAAATTGCAAATTTTGTTGACCGGCTGCGAAAAAATCGTGAGTTTCGTCAGCTTATCGCGAGAAAAAAATGTGGAATTTCATCAATTTGTCGCGAAAAAATTACAAATTTCTTCAGAGTCAGTTAAGAATCGCGAATGTCGTTGATCGGACGCGGAAAAATCGCGAATTTTTTCGAGGAGTTGCGGAAAAATTGGAAACTTTCTTGGTCGGCTACGGAAAAATCGCGAGTTTCGTCAGCTTATTACGGGAAAAAATCGCGAATTTCGTCAATTCGCCGCAGGAAAAATTAAAAGTTTCATCAGAGTCAGTTAACAATCACGAATTTTGTCGATGAGGTACAAAAATTGCAAATTTCGTTGATCGACTGGGGAAAAATCGCGATTGTGTCAATCTGTCGCGGAAAAAAAATCACGAATTTTGACAATTTATAGAAAAAATTACAAATTTTCTCAATTGGTCGCAAAAATATTGCGAAATTTGTCAATCGCTTGTGATAACAAATCGTGAATTTTCCCAAAAATTCTCGAATTTCGTGAATAGCTCATGGAAAAAATTACAAAATTTGTGTGTCAGTCCCAAAAGATATCATGAAATAGAAATCCATTGGTCGCAGGAAAAAATTGCAAATTTCATCGATTGTGTGCGTAAAAGAAATCGAAATTTTCGCCAATTTATAGCGCGAAAAAAATCACAAAATACATCAATGTATATCAGGAAAAAATCACGTTTCGTCGATCGGCCATTGGAAAAAAATTATTGAAACAAATATTGTCAATTTGTCACGTAAACTATCGCAAAATTCGCCAATCACACAGGGAAAAAAAAATCGCGAATTTCGTCAATCGTTCATGGAAAAAACTTTTTTCAAACAAATTTCGAAGATCGATCGCAGAACAAAAAGGTCGCGAAATAATTCGATGGGGTGGGGGTGGGGGGGGGGATCGCAATTTTCTTTGATCCGTTATGGAAAAAATCGCGAAATTTGAAAAGTTATCGCTGAAAAAAATCGCGAATTGCGTCAATTTATCACAGGTACCGCAAATTGGTTGTTTGAAAAGATTGCAAATTTTGCCAATTGCCAATGGTAAATTACCGCGAAATCTGTCAATCGGTCATTGATAAAAAATCGCGAATTTCGTCAATTAGTTGCACTTGATTGACAAAAGAAAAAAAAAACAAGTTTTGTTAATAATCCGCAGAAAAAATAGCATAATTAGTCCATCATGCCTTGTTATTTCAAAAATAAGTTTCCTTTTATTTTAAATGAAGTTATTTTTCAATATATATATATTTTTTTTATAATTTTCAATAACGTTCAATTACAGTAAACCCTCGATTTAACGGACCTCGGCTCAACGGACTTCGGATTCAACGGACTAATTTAAAAAAAAAAATTAAACAAAAATTAAAGTAAAACAAGTGGGTAAGTGTGATCGCAGATCGCACAGAGGGTTTCGTTTAATATCTCTTTTAAAACACTTTATCCTTAAATTAACAAATCAAAATCGTTAATTTAAAATTATTCCCCTCTCCCTAACCTGAAATTCAACGCCCATATTTCAAATTTTTATATTTGACAAATGTCAAATATTTATTTATCACTATTATTTACTGTAGGGATGCACAACCTGTGGCCCGCAATGTGTTAATGTGTGGCCCGCGAATTCCATCAATTTATAACTGCAAAAAATTACAATTTTTCTCCATAGGTCTCAGGAAAAAAATCATGAATTTTCAGAAAAATCGCGAAATTTATCGATGAGTCGCAGAAAAATCTCAAATTTCGCTGATCAGCTGGGGATAAATCTCGAGTTTTGTCAGTTTATCGCGAGAAAAAAGCGCGAATTTCGACAATTGGCCGCTAAAAAAATTGCAAATTTCGTCAGAGTCAGTTAAAAATCGTGAATTTTGTTGATCGGACGCGTTAAAAATCGTGAATTTTGTTGATCGGACGCGTTAAAAATCGCGAATTTTGTCGATTATGTTTTCCTTGATCGGTTGCTGAAAAATCGCGAGTTTCGTTAGTTGATCGTGAGAAAAAAGTCGGAATTTTGTCAATTTGCAGCGGGAAAAATTACAAATTTCGTCAGAGTCAGTTAAGAATCGCAAATTTCGTTTATCGGGCGCGAAAAATTTTCGAATTTTGTTGATCGCGGGAGGAAAAATCACGAATTTTGTCGACTCGGCGCGGAAAAGTCTCAAATGTCTTTAATTGTGCACAGAAAAATCGCGAATTTTGTCAACGAGGAAAAGAAAAATTGCAAATTTTGTTGACCGGCTGCGAAAAAATCGTGAGTTTCGTCAGCTTATCGCGAGAAAAAAATGTGGAATTTCATCAATTTGTCGCGTAAAAATTACAAATTTCTTTAGAGTCAGTAAGAATCGCGAATGTCGTTGATCGGACGCGGAAAAATCGCGAATTTTTTCGAGGAGTTGCGGAAAAATTGCAAACTTTCTTGGTCGGCTACGGAAAAATCGCGAGTTTCGTCAGCTTATTACGGGAAAAAATCGCGAATTTCGTCAATTCGCCGCAGGAAAAATTAAAAGTTTCATCAGAGTCAGTTAACAATCACGAATTTTGTCGTTGAGGTACAAAAATTGCAAATTTCGTTGATCGACTGTGGAAAAATCGCGATTGTGTCAATCTGTCGCGGAAAAAAATCACGAATTTTAACAATTTATAGAAAAAATTACAAATTTTGTTAATTGGTCGCAAAAATATTGCGAAATTTGTCAATCGCTTGTGAAAACAAATCGTGAATTTTCCCAAAAATTCTCGAATTTCGTGAATAGCTCATGGAAAAAATTACAAAATTTGTGTGTCGGTCCCAAAAAATATCATGAAATAGAAATCCATTGGTCGCAGGAAAAAATTGCAAATTTCATCGATTGTGTGCGTAAAAGAAATCGAAATTTTCGCCAATTTATAGCGCGAAAAAAATCACAAATTACATCAATGTATATCAGGAAAAAATCACGTTTCGTCGATTGGCCATTGGAAAAAAATTATTGAAACAAATATTGTCAATTTGTCACGTAAACTATCGCAAAATTCGCCAATCACACAGGAAAAAAAAATCGCGAATTTTGTCAATCGTTCATGGAAAAAACTTTTTTCAAACAAATTTCGAAGATCGATCGCAGAACAAAAAGGTCGCGAAATAATTCGATGGGGTGGGGGGGGGGGGGGGGGGAATCGCAATTTTCTTTGATCCGTTTTGGAAAAAATCGCGAAATTTGAAAAGTTATCGCTGAAAAAAATCGCGAATTGCGTCAATTTATCGCAGGTATCGCAAATTGGTTGTTTGAAAAGATTGCAAATTTTGCCAATTGCCAATGGTAAATTACCGCGAAATCTGTCAATCGGTCGTTGATAAAAAATCGCGAATTTCGTCAATTAGTTGCACTTGATTGACAAAAGAAAAAAAACAAGTTTTGTTAATAATCCGCAGAAAAAATAGCATAATTAGTCCATCATGCCTTGTTATTTCAAAAATAAGTTTCCTTTTATTTTAAATGAAGTTATTTTTCAATATATATATTTTTTTTTATAATTTTCAATAACGTCCAATTACAGTAAACCCTCGATTTAACGGACCTCGGTTCAACGGACTTCGGATTCAACGGACTAATTTTTAAAAAAAATTAAACAAAAATTAAAGTAAAACAAGTGGGTAAGTGTGATCGCAGATCGCACAGAGGGTTTCGTTTAATATCCCTTTTAAAACACTTTATCCTTAAATTAACAAATCAAAATCGTTAATTTAAAATTATTCCCCTCTCCCTAACCTGAAATTCAACGCCCGTATTTCAAATTTTTATATTTGACAAATGTCAAATATTTATTTATCACTATTATTTACTGTAGGGATGCACAACCTGTGGCCCGCAATGGGTTAATGTGTGGCCCGCGAATTCCATCAATTTATAACTGCAAAAAATTACAATTTTTGTCCATAGGTCTCAGGAAAAAAATCATGAATTTTCTCAATTTGCCGCGGGAAAATTTGAAAATTTCTTCAGTCAGTTAAGAATCGCGAATTTCATTGGTCGGGCGCGGAAATTTTCCAAAGTTTGTTGATCAGGCGCGGAAAAATCGCAAATTTCGTTGATCGGGCACCGAAAAATCGCGAATTTTGTCGTTGAGGCGCAGAAAAATTCGCAAATCGAGCACTGAAAACCAGCGAGTTTTGTCGATCGGGCTCGGAAAAATTGCAAATTTCGTTGGTCGGGCACATAAAAAATCGTCAATTTTGTTGATGATGCGTGGAAAATTGCAAATTTTGTCGATCGGTTGCAGAAAAATCGTGAATTTAGGCAGTCACGAGAAAAAATCCCGAATTTCGTCAATTTGCTCGGGAAAAAAATTGCAAATTTCGTCAGTCAGTTAAGAATTGCGAATTTCGTCGATTAGGTGCGAAAAAACCGCGAATTTTCTCGATTAAAAGCGGAAAAATCTCGAATTTCGATGATAGGCTGCGAAAAAATCGCGTGTTTCGTCTGTTTATCCGGAATTTTGTCTATTTGCCGCAAGAAAAATTGCAAATTTCGTCAGAGTCAATTAAAAATTGCGAATTTCCGTTGATCGGGCGCGAAAAAATCGCAAATTTCGTTGATGGGACACGGAAAATCACGAGAGTTGTCGATCAAGCTCCAAAAAATCGCGAATTTCGTTGGTCGGGCTCGAGAAAAAAAATCGCGAATTTTGTCGATCAGGCGTGGAAAAATCCATTTCGTTGATCAGGCACGGAAAAATTGCGAATTTTCTCGAAGATGCGCGGAAAGATTGAAAATTTCGTTGATCGGCTGTGAAAAAATCTCGAGTTTCGTCTGTTTATAGCGAGAAAAAATCGCGAATTTCGTCAATTTGCCGTGGCAAAAAATTGCAAATTTCGTCAGTCACTTAAGAATCGTGAATTTCATTGATCGGCCGCGGAAAATTGCGAATTTTGTCGATCAAAGACGCAAAAATCGAAAACTTCATCAACCGGGCACGGAAAAATCGCGAATTTCGTTGGTCGACCGCGGAAAATTGCGAAATTTGTAGATCAGGTGCAGAGAGATAGCGAACTTCGTCGATCCTGTGCGAAAAAAATCGCGAATTTTGTCGATTATGAGTAGAAAAATCGCGAATTTTGTCGATCAGGCTCAGAAAAATCGCAAATATCGTTGATCAGGCGCGGAAAATTCGCGAATTTCATTGATCAGTTGCGGAAAATTTTCAAATTTCGTTGATCGGCTCCTTGTCCCCCCTTCGTTTATAAAGTTCACATTTTTTTCGGCGCTAGCCACTTTCATGCTTATGTTTGTTTTTTAGCACTTTTAATAAAACAAAATTTACTCCCCGAATAAAGTCAAGGAATATTACCACTCCTTCAAAATAATTCTTGCTATATCTCTGTAATTGAAAACTGTTAATATATCCTTACCAGCTGAATTGGATATGTTGACTGGGTATCGGAACCTAGAGGGGTAAAATTCCACCCCGCCTCTGAAGCCTGAAACCATATTTTTTACCTGATTATAGGCCTCAGATCACCTCCCCAAAGTAGAATTCTCTCTGTGTTACTGATGTGGCCCTCGACAACCCGCACATTTTTCTAAGTGGCCCTTCCCTGAAAAAGGTTGTGCACCCCTATATTATCGTATACCAATTGCAAACGATAATTGCTGCATGGGTGCTTTTAATTGCGTCATCTTTTTCATGCTTAGCTAAATTTTCGCATATAAATACTGGAAACTGCAGAAAAAATGAGCTCGAACACGATTTCCACATAAACTAAATTTTACTAAAGTATTTTGCTCCGATAATAAAAATTATTGGGCATATACAGGGTGTAGAAAGAGATATGGATACACTGTCGGCAATGGTTCGTATTTGCCGATACAGCGTTTTAATTACAGGGTTTAATTTAGGATTTCGTCAGATGAACGAAACTCTAAAAACATGCTGTGGGTGACTGTAACAAGATCCTAAAATTACATTACCATCAGCGATCTACCAATCACGAATTTAACATATATATTTGTTTTATATATTCGTATTCTTTTGTGCGACCCTGTAAAATAACTATCAATAATATATATGTCGTAGGCTAATTGAGAAATCAGGCTCGTTGCAAAAAGCCAGGCTAATTGGAGAATCATCTCTCTTTTTCCAATTAGCCTGATATGTTTCAGGCTTATTACAAAGAGCATAGGCACAATTAGGCTAATTGAAAAAGACCATAACCCCGATCCGAGCAAAACAAAATAATTTCAGTCTACACGCAACCCGACCCGAACCTAAAAATTCCACTTGAAAAACACCCGGAATCAGAACTGAACTAAATCTGAACCCGGCAAAAATATTCCATTGAACCACAACCGATCCGAGCAAGACAAATTAATTTCTGAAGGCATGCAACCGGACCCGAACCCAAAAATTCTATTTTAAAAAACTCGGAATAAGACGCGAACCAAATCTGAACCCGACAAAATTATTCCAAATAACCATAACTGGATCCGAGCAAGGCAAAATAATTTCCGTGGACACGCAACCCGACTAGAACCTAAAAATTTCGGTTGAAAAAAACCGGAACCAAATCTGAATCCGCCAAAAATATTCCAAAGAACTTTAACCGGATCTGAGCAAAACAAATTAATTTGTGTGAACATGCAACTGGACCAAAAAATTTCATTTGAAAAAAACAACCTGAAATCTGATCCGAACCAAACCTGAATCCGACAAAAATATCCCCCAAAACCATAACCCGATTCGAGCAAGACAAAATAATTTCCGTGGACACGCAACACGACCCGAACCTAAAAATTCCAATAGAAATAACTCGAAATATGACACGAATAAAATCTGAACCCGACAAAAATATTTCAAAGAACCGTAACCCGATTCGAGCAAGACAAAATAATTTCCGTCGACATGCAGCCGGATCCGAACCTAAAAGTTCCATTTGAAGTCAGACCGAAAACCTTCCATAACCCGGGTTCGGGTCGAGTTTCGGATTGAGTTCAACTAGAACTTTCAGGTTTGGATCGGGTTGCCTGTCGACGGAAATTATTTTGTCTTGCTCGGATCTGGTTATTGTTCTTTGGAATATTTTTGTCGGGTTAAATTTTGGTTCGGGTCGAGTTTCAGGTTGACTTCAAATGAAATTTTTAGGTTCTGGTCGTGTTGCGTGTCCACGGAAATTAATTTGTCTTGCTCCGATCCGGTTATGGTTCTTTGGAATACTTTTGTCGGGTTCCAGTGTTGATTTCAGGGGACATCACCCCCCAGAGCACTGAGATGTCCCCCCGGAAGATTTGAGATTTTGTGTTTTCAATGGTCAAAAAGTGCAATTCCCCCCACCACCCCCCCGGAACTCTATAATGTCCCCCCGGAGCCACAGAAATACCTCTCGGAGAAAAGTGTCTGAATTCAACACTGGTTGGGTTCAGATTTGGTTCGCGTCAGATTTCGGGGTTTTTTAAAATTGAATTTTTAGGTTCGGGTCGGGTTGCGTGTAGACAAATTATTTTGTCTTGCTCGGATCGGGTTATGGTTCTTTCGAATATTTTTGTCGGGTTAAAATTTGGTTCAGGTCGGGTTTCAGGTTGACTTCAAATGGAATTTTTAGGTTCTGGTCGTGTTGCGTGTCCACGGAAATTAATTTGTCCTACTCGGATCCGGTTACGGTTCCTTGGAAATTTTTTATCAAGTTCAGATTTGGTTCAAGTTTTTCCAAATGGAATTTTTACGTTGGGGTCGGTTTGCGTGTCCACGGAAATTATTTTGTCTTGCTCGTATCGGATTATCGATCTTTGGAATATTTTGTCGGATTCAAATGTCTTTTTTTTTAATAAAATTTTCGGTTCGGGTTGGGGTGCGTGTCCACGGAAATTATTTTGTTTTGCTCGGATCGGGTTATGGTTCAATGGAATATTTTTGGCGGGTTCAGGTTTGGTTCGGGTCAGATTTCGGGTTTTTTTCAAATGGAATTTTTAGGTTCGTGTCAGGTAACACATGTCCACGAAATTATTTTGTGTTGCTCGGATTCAGTTATGGTTCTTTGGAATAATTTTGTCGGGTTCAGATTTGGTTCACGTCAGATTTCGGGGGTTTTTTTTCAAATTTAATTTTTGGTTCTGATTAGGTTGCATGTACTCATAAATTACTTTTTTTTTGCTCGGATCGATTATAGTTCATTGGGATATTTTTTTTCGAGTTCAGATTTGGTTCGGTTCAGATTCCGGGTTTTTTCAAATACAATTTTTAGGTTCGGGTCGGGTTGCGTGTAGACTGAAATTATTTTGTCTTGCTCAGATCGGGTTATGGTTCTTTGGAATATTTTTATCGGGTTAAGATGTGGTTCGAACCGGGTTTCAGGTTGACTTCAAATGGAATTTTTAGGTTCTGGTCGTGTTGCGTGTCCACGGAAATTAATTTGTCTTGCTCGGATCCGGTTATAGTCCTTTGGAACATTTTTATCGGGTTCAGATTTGGTTCGGGTTTTTTTCAAATGGAATTTTTAGGTTGGGGTCGGTTTGCGTGTCCATCAAAATTATTTTGTTTTGCTCATATCGGATTATCGATCGTTGGAATATTTTGGCGGCTTCAAATGTCGGTTTTTTTTTTAAATAAAATTTTCGGTTCGGGTTCGTGTACACGGAAATTATTGTGTTGCTCGGATCCGGTTATGGGTCTTTGGAATAATTTTGATGGGTTCAGATTTGGTTCACGTCAGATTTCGGGTTTTTTTCAAATTGAATTTTTATGTTCGGGTCGGGTTGCATGTCCTCAGAAATTATTTTGTCTTACTCGGATCGGTTATGGTTCATAGGGATATTTTTGTCGGGTTCAGATTTGGTTGACTCAGATTCCGGTTTTTTTTTCAAATGGAATTTTTAAGTTCGGGTCGGGTTGCGTGTAGACTGAAATTATTTTGTCTCGCTTGGATCGGGATAAGGTCAGTTGTAATTTATTTTTCGCGTTCTTGTCGGGTTGTGGGTTAATAAGCCTAAAAAATATATAATAATATCTTTTACAAGAAAATTGCTTGATGCAGGATAGACAGACAGAAGACATCCAGAGAAAGATAACCTCCCAGAGCAATAAAGACTCATGTCTTTTCTGTTGTTATCCACAATAGTTTCTAAATTTCGTTATACGAGTATTAAACAAATTTGTTAATTTCCAGTCAATAGACTGTCAACTAGCTTTTAGCCGGATTTTGCCTGTTGTAAGTCATACAACAGGCCAAATTTCATACAACAGTGTAAAAACGGTCACCGTGTCTGTTAGGGTAGGAAATCAAAAACATATCTGAAACGTTTTATTGGTTGAATCCGTATTTTATTCGTTTTCTGATTGCTCTATACACTAACCTTTACTTTCAACAGAGGTGGATACTTCTGTTGCCACTATGACAAAAAAGTGATAAAAACTACAAAAACTCAAACAAATTGAGATACAGCTTTCAAACAAATTGCATTTAAAAGTACATTTTTTTCTCTACACGACGGTGTAAAAAGTAATATTGTGGAATGTTTAGAAGTTTAAGAATGAAATTTCATTTAAGGGGCCATCCAGAAATGATGTCATGTCACGCTTGGAGGGTGAAGGGGGTTCGTGAAATTGAAACAGTTTGTGACAAAGGGGTGGGAGGGTATAAGAAGAAGTGTGACATCAGACATTTTGGTTAAACATTAGAGGGCTTATTATCCCCGAGGATGAGAGCGACGTCAAAATGCCTGTGTTCCTGTGTACACTATGGACGAGCATATATCTTCTCCAAGGGAAGAAGAGTCGTAATAGTAAATGATTCAGAGTAATTTCTATTTTATGATTTAATATATAATTTTATAAATGTTCATATTAATGTGACAAATGAAATGTGATGGCAATTCCATTTAAATAAAACTAATATTGAGGCTTCTTCAAAATCAATCTGTTTTAAAGCAGTGGCGTAGCTACATATTCAGCGCCCCGGAGCAAGTGAAGTTTGTGCGCCCTATTCTCACTCGAAAAAGTTCTGCGCATTTTTTGCTATGAAATTTAAAATTTATATACTATTCTTAATTCGATTTAAAGTTTTACTTCTATTTGAAAGTCAAAGTATTTCAACAACGTGTTAAATACAAATAATTAAGAATAAATAATGAATAACTAAATAAATTATTCTGTAAGTACCGAGATATGTTTTGCGAATAGGGCGGGATTTTTGTTTTAAATGCGCCAATGGGCCAGTACAATCTGCCGCTCTTAATATATGTGTTTCTTTTCAAGGGTTTCGAAGCATTGTAGAATGCTAAAAAAACACTTGTCAAGTTCTTTTTTTACTTTTTACATATGGATGAAATACGTTTTTCTGGTTTTAGTGCCAGAAAATCAAAAATTCAAAGTAACATAACTCGGTAAGTTTTGGTCATACAAAAAAGAATGTATTATTTTACCTGTTAAAGTACGGAGTAGAATTTTCTAAATTTAACGTATAGAACCAAGGAACGGAATAAAAATGTAAACCTCGTAACTTTTAAAAAATAACTATTATGACATAAATCACTTTTAAGAGGATGAAGAATAACTTTGAAACTTTTTTACTATTGGAACAATAATTCTACAGCTAATGGTTTAGAAAATTAGCCAATGAATAACGCCAATAAATGTTGACACCGGGGTTCTCACTGGCTTTTGACTAATCTGAGCAGTTTGGCTAAATCGCTAAAGAACAACTAGCCAAATTCAAATAATGGTAGTAACAGATTTGTTATAAAACACTAAGGATATCAAAACACAAATAATGAGTTAGACGGAAAAGGCCTAATCGTACAATAACATCATTGAGAGTGTCGCCGAAACAACAACAACAACAAAAAAAAAAACTCTTGCAATTTGACCATTTCAATCTTTAGTTTCCTCGTCTTGTAAAACATTTTGGCGCAGTGGCGATCGGCCTGATTGACACCCTTATATATTACTAAAGATTCCAGTTTTTACATTCCATAAACATACAACGCTAGGAAGGAAATAGGAAAGCATAGTAATCACAATAAAAATAAATGAAAATAACGGTATATTTTACATTTTCAAATACTCTGAATCAGTTCTCACAATTTTTTCAAATATTCAATAGGTATGCGTGTATGTTAGAATTTACTCACGTTTTCAGATTCCCAGAGCACGATTTGGTGTGTTTTTGATGATGTCGGCAGAAACGCTATAAATTTTTCATTAATTTTCGAAGTTTCGAGTGGCCGAATGGTTTGGTATCTAAACTTTTTATCAATCATTCTGCAACGATAACTGATGAGCGTTTTCCCTTATATCTCAATCAAATTATTTTTATTGCTCACGTTGAGCTAATCCATACAACAACATTTCACCATGCAGACAGTGTCTGCTCGATAAGGGGTTCATAATCACTTTACTGCTTTTACTACCAGTAATTTCAGAAGAAAAATTCTCCTTGTTTAATCGTAGAAAATCCTACTATTAAAACAGATCAAATTTTATATACTAGTTTCTTATAGGAAAGTGATTGTGAAACTCTGAAGAGCCGCTACTGCACGCAGGGTCGGACTCAGTTACTGTGAAATACGCAGACCTTGCATTTTTGGAGAGCACAACATTTTAGAAACTTATAATTTTACCACCTTGCTAGTAGAAACCAACAATATCCATTAACATTCCAGTTTTTCTTTCTGCAAATGCTTTCAATTTCGGAACTGGATCCGAACTTGAAAGCGTCTTTACAGAAAAAAGAAAATCGAAATCGTGTAAAATAACTGTTTAGACATCGACGTCATATATGCTACGGAAAAAAAATTAAATGTATATGAGAAATTTTTAAAAAACACCGACAATAGTTTAACATTACCTTGAGAATTACTGGAGTAGGATTCTAAGCATTCATAATTTTAGTGCTAAATTAGAATGTTATGATTAATTAAATCTATTTTAAACTATTTTTGCAGCAGAGGATAAAACGTCTTAATGCTGCTAGAAACATTAAGAAACATGCAAATAGATTTTTATACAGTAAACTGTTTAAAGCTCCGTCCGTGCAACTCATATTTTCGTCTTATGCAAAATGCTCTGTAAACCCTAGCAACAGAGTATAATCGAAAGGGAGCAAAAGAACCTTCAAATTGGCTGAAAATTCTTGGAGAAGATCATGCCGCCATTGGTAACGAACAGAATTAGAGAATATATACATATTTTTTAAGATTTAAATGATCCTCTGAAACAAAGAAATTTTCAAGGAAAAAAATTGCAATTCTCCTACTTTGGAAAGAGAAACAAAAATCCTTAATAAAAAAATACTTCAAAAAATATATTTTTAAAAAAATTATTAAATAATTTAAGACTTTTCAAATCTAATGCTTGTAGCAAATTTTGTAACTATTAGCTTCACCTGGGGGTGGTCTCAACGTTATCTGGTTGAGGGCACACCAACCCACAGGTCGGTTGCCCGACGGGCTAGTCTGAACCTACCAGAATATGACTTAATTTTGTAAAGTCCTATTTTTCCTTTTTTTTTTTAAATTTATTATCCTTATTTCAGCCTATTTGAAAGGGAAATTATGTCATTAAAAAGTATTTAAACTTTATGAATGAAAGTGCACGTCTTCTTTAAAACTCGAGATCTTTATCACGATTGAAAATGTTTCACCTTTGTATAAAATTGGGATCTAAGTTTTTATTCTGCTTTGAACTCATAGTATTTCTATAAACTGTTCGGAAAGTTGAGTAGAGTAATTCCAGATTCATATCGAAATGTGGCGAGAAGAGGGAGCAGAGCCTGATTACGGCCTAAGCAAATTCACATTAGTATTTCCAAAAAATATGTTTTGCCTTATTTAATCCCAAAATTCAGCAATTAAATAAGGTTTAATGCTGAAAAATACTTTTAGAAAAAAGTGGTGTATAGGCGTATAATAATTTGTATAGGCGATAATCAGGTCCGAAGGAACACTAAATTTTTCACTCTTTTTGAAGGAAAAAACATCAATTCTGCATTTAAGATTTGCTATATTTTCAAAATCTCAAAAACAATACGCACAAACTTAATTTGCGGCTTACCCCCCCCCCCCCCCCAACCATCTAAATTTTGTCACCGTGGACCGATGTGGAATATTCGTAAGTCCGGTTCTTATTATTGTTTTGTAATCTGTATCGATGACCATGTTTAGTTTCTCCAAAACAAAACAAAACTTCAAAATTCGTTTTCTGTTGTTTTTTTTGTTTGTTTGTTTGTAAAATGGCCGATGATTTTCTTCAAATTGTCAGACTTTTTTAAAAATCTTAAATTAACTAAATGGGTGAGGCTGTTACATCGTAAATATAGGTTTCTCAGCAGTGATTTATTTGTCTTACATTATTTCCGTACAGTAATCACCATGATAAATTTCTAATGCATTTTCAAGATAAATGTACCAGGAAGTTTGTTTGAGAATGTTGGTTGCCAATAAAGTGACCAATGATAGCCCTATAAATAATTTTTGATTAGTTTAGTGAAAAAAAATATGCAAATATTTTTACAAGTTTTTATTTTGCTCTTTCTAATTTTGCGCCCTTAGGATTCGGGCGCCTGGAGCAGTTTGCTCCAACTGCTCCACGGTAGCTACGCCCCTGTTTTAAAGTATTTTGTGCTCCTAAGGTAAATTAAATTCCATTTCAAATTCTAAAATACTACTGTTTTCAATTGCTCTTTCATATTAATATTTTATTACTATTGTATATTAATTATGTTTTTTGTTGTAAACCTTAATCTCATTTCATACAAAATAAGTACACGAATTTTTTTTTTTTTTTTTTTTTTTTTTGTTATGCTCACAAATGTCATTAAAACACATGGTTAAAGTTCAAAAATAAAATTTGAAATATGACCTATAATGTAGTGCTTTGCTTCTGAACTGCAAGTATATGTTTACGTAATATAGCGTGACATGTGACGAGGGGAGGGGGTATGGTGAAGTGTGACATTTTGTGACAAAGGGGAGAAGGGGGGTAAAAAATATTGAAAAAAAGTGTGACACCATTTATGGATCGCCCCTAAGATGGGTCCAGGAATATTAATGTTTAATCCATGGCGAACGTAATGAATGACCAGCTCCGCAGAAGTTTAAAAATTTACATTACCGAAAAATGTAACCCATGGCGTACGTAATGTATGATCAACTCAGTGCGATTTTCTATGTCTGAAATTTTAGTCTTTGAAAAAATAATTTTCCAAATTGTCATTGTGTTTTTTTTTTTTTTTTTTTTTTTTTTTTTTTTACATTGAGGAAAGTTGGAAAAGTACAACAAAACTCTGTTTAGCACAATGGCGAAGATGTACTTTAAAAAAATGTATATAGTCATTGCAGGGGTCTCTGTGGCTGAATGATCAAAGCACCAGGCAGCTAATCGCTTGCGAGCGTAAGAAATTGTGGGTTCGATTCCCGCTGGTTCCATCGCACACACTCTTTGTGTGGAACTCCCAGGGTGTATTTCTCTTGTGTTGTAATATTTCCTTGTGCTATATTGTCTCCGACTTATAAGCGGGCTATCATGTCAAGCACACAAGTCATATGTTTGTTATTCAATAAATAAATAAGCCGTCATTGCATTTAATAAAATTGCGCTAAAAACACATTTGTGACAGAAGATTCACCTCTTCGACGAGTTAAAAAGTGTGAAATGAATAGTTATTATTAAGGCTCTATTACGCATCCGCCGTGTGAAACTTTTTAAGTAAAAAGATCCATAATTTACAGAGTGAGGGGGGAACATGGTGATTTTAAGGATGGTCTGGTGGGGCATGGCCAATTAAAGGTTCGACTGCTTCTATAGTAGATAACTCATTACAAAGTATATCGTATACTATCATATATTACTTTAGCATACCATATGTAAAACAGGGATGCTATTGGCGACTGTTTTTTTAATCAATGTCCTTACCACTATTTCGAAACAATCTTCGTGACAGACTTCTACTAATTTTGCAGGTAGATTATTATATTTTAGAAAAAATAATACACAAATTAATAAAAAAAAAAATAGTCGCCAGTGACTAGTATTACCAGATCCACTGTCACAAAATGCGGGTCAGGGAGACAAAAAAGGCGGGACAGCGACTTCTAAATCAGAACATAGATACAGTTAATCCTATCAAACCGAAACTTATCTATTACGAAATCCTGTCTTTAAAAAACAAACAAAAAAAAAATCGCAATTCCTGTGGATGAAGTACCACGTAATTACAGTAGTAACATGGAAAGCTGTATAAAACGGAATATTTTTCCGATCAGGTGTGATTCTGTCTTAGAGATTTTACTGTATTAAATAAAAACAATTTGTACGGTAAAATCTGTGAATACAGAATCGCTGTAGGGACCGAAACGAAAATCCGTTTTGGAGAGGTTTCCGATTGAGCAGTAATAATTGCACGGTATTCCTTCCGCAGGAACTATGAAATTTTTACGTTCCGTTATAGAAATGTTTCGTTTTAACAGGTTTTACCGATCAAAATACAGTAAAAACAATACACATGAACAGAAAAATATATTCCGTTTTAGCGGTATTCCTTCCGCGAATCATAAGAGTCTTCCATCATAGACAGGTTATGTTTACATAGGTTTGATGACATTAAGTCCCCGTTTTACAGACTAATGAATACCAAAATAAATTTAAGAGGAATTTGTGCATCATGAAAATTCGAGACTTTTGACGTCGCGCAGTGGTTCAGCGGGACGGATCTTGAAACCTTTGCAAAATATCGGGTATCGGGACACCTGACAACACAACTAGTGATAGTCTTCTAAAAGTAGTGACACTTTTGTGATACTTCATGGTAGCTTGCCAGAACTTCACTGAAAATTTTCGCGGTACACTGCTCTACCGTGAGAACATCTCATGATGCAGCGGTTGAGAACCAACTGCTTTACACCATTGAATGGTTTAACTGTGATTAGAACAAAGATAAATGGAAATAACTTACATTTAGCACATCGGAAAGAAGAAACTGAGAGCCGTCTTTTGGAATTGGCTAAAGAGTAGCCGGCTTGGGTTAAATATAAATGAAAAGTTATAAAAGGAAAAACGTTTGTCACGGAGATTCCAAGACGAACACGGGAGGAATTTGGCTGTTGCTGGGTAAGCCGGTTAAAAAGAAAAGAAAAAGTGGGAGACTAAGAAAAAAAAAAAAAAAAAAAAAAAAGGAAGACAAAAAGAATGAATAGCAGTCGAAAACGACAGCTTGAGTTTACGAAATTGACCTAATAGTAAAATCTCGCCACAATACATTCATTATTTAATTTACTATAATGTTTTTTTTTTTTTTTTTTTTTTTTTTTAATGACTAAGGGTTTTTGGGATCTATGTTAAAATTGTTTACGTTAATTCCCATATTTTTCACACTTTATTATTTTTTTCGCTATTTCCTCAGTGCCAAAAATATGGGGTGTGAAAATTATACGAATTTATTTTAAGTATTCATTTCATTCAAGTTCATTGTTTGTTTTTTTTGTTGTTGTTGTTGTTTGTTTGTTTGTTTTTTTTTTTTTTGGGGGGGGGGGGGATTTGAAGCAAAAGAAAAAAAACTGAAATAATGTTTTAATAAACAATATTAAATAAGAAGGTGCATTACATTATTTTACTATGTTTTTCTTATGCCAATGGGTTTTTGGGATCTATGTTAAAATTGTTTCTCAACTGACCGACTCCCGTGTTTTTTACACTTTATTATAACCCCCCCCCCCCCATTTCTCCAGTGCCAAAAATAGGGGGTACGAAACTTACACGAATTTATTTTAAGTATTCATTTAAGTTCACTATTTTTTTTTTTTTTTTTTTTTGGAATTAAAATTTGAAGCAAAAGAAAAAAACTGTTTGAGATACTGTTTTAATAAATAAGTAATATTAAATAAGAAGGTGCATTACAGTTTTAACGTTTCTATGTGGGCTTTGTAAGACGGGTGAAAAAAAAGCGCTACGCTTTCAGGCGTATTAAAAAATAAACAATTTTTAAAAAGAAACAACCTTAATAAGTTCAAGTAACATGCTTTTAGTGCACTGAATATGCATTGTCGTTGACAACGGATTTAAATGCAAAATTTGAATAAGTAAAGTATTTATAAGATATTAGCAGGCTTAGCCCGCTATGCTGGTCGGTTTCTACAAACGAAGCATATCCACGAATTTGACTGTGTTAAGGCTGTTCTTAACTGCTCTGCTCAACAAGCGCAAAACGTTTTTACACATTTACAAATTCATTTTTTAACGGAAAGGTAAAAAATTGGAAAGCATGACCATGGAAGCGATTTGGAATCGAACTGTGTTTTCCATTTTTTGATCCATCAATTGCCTATTGAAATATAAGCGATTTTGATCACGTGACACGGCATTTTTCTCCTCTTACTGACTGGATTTTCTTCTTTTGTTCAGAAGTTCGGTTCAAAATGCCAACTTTGACAGTATTTTCTGAAAGATCTATTGCGTTTACAAGAAAACGGAAAACAGTTCGATGACATAGTTTCGATTAACAATACCTTCTAGTTTCATGCATTTCCGAACAAAAATGAACTAAAACTTATGTCAGAAAGTTGACCCTTTTGATTTGAGAACAACCTTAAGGCAATCTGAATCTTTACCTGTAATGTCCTTCCGAATTGCCGAAAATGATACGAACGCCATTGTGTTTTTGTAATTTATAATGTGGCAGACAAAATTTGGGCTGTTAAGGACCAAATCTTTTAGGTGATCATTTATAGTAGGATTTGGTGAAGAACGATATGCAATGTACTAAAACTGTATGTGAAAAATTATAACAATGTAAGTCTCATTAAAATCCGCCCAGGAAAACTTTTTAAAAAAGCTGATCTTTCACAATCAGATTCACCTAACTGTAAAACTTTCCCCCATATGTCTATAACTAAGCAACATAGACAGGACGATGTAAAACTAACATACATACTACAACCTTCCCTGAAAAATTAAGTAATAAGCAAGTCCCATGAAAATCCATTCACCAGAACTCAAGTTATAAACAGCCGGAATGTAGCTCATTAAGGAAATGCATAACACAGTTGAAAATTACCCTTCATTAATTTCTGTCAATAAGTGGAAATGCACTGGATATTCTTTCATGCAGTGGTGTATAAATAAAATATGATCAATAAAATTTACACATACCAAATAATACATAAAAAATTAGTTACATTTAAACACCCATACCACAACTGAAAAAGTACTGTCAGCAGTTATTGTTTATAGACAAATCTTGAAGCCAAATTAATAAATACTATGTATACCCTATTGTATAGTAAGAAATCTTGTATTGCACCCTAGTGATGTATAATCAATTTCAATATGTTTGAAATAGTGCATCATCATTATGCAAATGATTTTCTCCCATAGACCATAATGTAACGGAATTATTTTGAGTGTCCTTGTAAACTTATAAATTAACTATAAATGCTACACACTTCATTTTCAATAATAAACATGTTATGGTAAACTTCAATAATTTATCAATTACATGACAATATTTACGTGAGTTAGAGCACAAGCAGACGGATGGCCAGACACACGAAATTCACAAACAATATTGAACTGCGTTGAAAAGTGTTAAAAAAATATGTAACAAGTGATATGTCTTTAAAAGGAAACTATTTATTATCATTTCCTTACCCATTTTTTAATAAGTTTAGGAAAACAGCAGACACATTTTCAAAGTTAAAAGAATTTATTTAAAAAAAACCAAAAAGCTTTTCATTGCACTGAAGAAATGAAGTATTGCACATAATAAACGACTTTAGTATATTATAGTGACTAGTTCATATTAAGCAACTACATTTAAGTATATATATATATATATATATATATAAAGATAAAATTTACATACTTTGACATGGGGCAGGAATAAAAAATTTTTAGATAAATTCTCAATAACAACAATTTAATTCTAACAAGCAAAAATATTGCAATAACTAATGTCATAGAAATAAAATATAAAAGTAATTAAAATATTTATAAAACATTTCAGTATCAAAAACAGAACATTTGTAAAATTATAATATACAATCTTTTCATCTAACTGATGATACCTTGATCAACAAATGGGGAAATGCATTGCATGTTTGTAAAATTAAAATAAATAGTTGCAATGTTCTCATAATTCTTTTATGCATAAATCTGCATTTTATCTTAAGAAAAAAACTTGAAAATTCTAAAAGAAATAACCTTGCCACAGACTACCTGGATTTTTTTTTCAGTTGTATTTAATTAGTACACTAGCTAACGGAGGACATTTATAGAAATACATATGATTGGATACTGAATATTATCCAATTATATCACATGATAGATTTGAATAAAAATTCCATAGCTAAGTTATTTATTGAACCAAGCAGCTTAAAAAAAAAATTGCAGCCTCTAAAATTTGTGTATGAATAGATCATTCAAAAACAAAGTAAGGCAGTCTTGGAAGAAATGGATGACAGACAACATGAATACAACAATTAAAAGTGGGGGAGGGGGAAATATGTCTTAATTCATATGCAGGAGTTGAGTGAGTCAAGGCCACTTGGGATGCAATAACTGAGCTCGCCATCTAAAAAGCTTTTTAAAAATGTGAACTATTAGCGCTTTGGATCACTGTGTTTTATATATTTTCTGCAACATACCCAAAAGTCGGTGCTATTTCCACAATGCATTTTAAAAGACGGTTGTGTTGATTGCAGTTATCTTCCAACACATGCAGTTACAGTATGGAATCATTTATCTGGAATCCAGTTAACCAGAAAACCAGTTATCCAGAATGATATTTTTAATAGACTGATTTCAGAATTTTTGCAGAAAAAAGTGTCATATACTGCCAATTTGACATATGCATTGCTTGAAACAATTGCATAATTTGATGACAACATCTAGTATCTGAAATGGAAACATAGTTAATTGTATTTTAGATGTTTTAATTTTTATGCAGAGTGAACAAGAATTTTTGTTCCCAAGGGATCCCCATAAATTACCTTCTTTCAAACTCTGATTAACTTTTGATTTTTTCTGCATCTGATTTTTAATCCAAGTAATCAAATAATTTAAAATTGGAAATAATTTCACAACTAAATATATTCTACAAAACTTATGAAATGGATGCTGCTTTAATGCCCAATCAGTTAACCGGAAAAACCAGTTATCCGGAATGCATCTGACCTCAACCATTCTGGATAAATGGTTTTGTACTGTAATACAAACTGCTCTTAGAATCTGCAACAGAATGCTATACTGGGTTAATTTTTTTTTATATCATAGTTTAAATTCACTTCAGCAGTGTTACGTGGTTATTGCTAAAATAAATTTCATCAATTTAGTGAGATTAAAAAGGCTAGACACATCCAGAAAGAAAATTTTCACAAAAATAAGTTCATATGCTTTACAATCTTTTATTAAAAAATTTAAAATACTTACGAGAAATATGTGTATTCCTCTTTGTTGCAGATATGAAACAAGCTCCTTTTTGTCAATAAACTTCTAATTTTTATGTTAAAATTTTTAAATTATTTTTTAGTGCTTGAGAACTAATATCTAATATCTGCAGAAATATTTTTCAAATTGGGGATGCTGCGATACAAAAGGTTAAACACGCTAAGGTTGATGTCATTTGAGGTTGATTGTGTTGAGTAATTGTTGTTGATTGGTTGAGTGATTGTTGGTGAGTAAATTTGAGGTTAATAATGCTGCTTGCTAAATGAAGAGATTTGGCACTTGTTTAACAGTGATACAGATGATTGTGGATTTAATGGATTCAATGAATTAAGCTAATATGAAATAATTTTTTCGCTCATAACAAGACTTTCTTTTCTTGAACACTATATTTTCACTTTTATAGGCCAGACAAAGGTAAGTTTAAATCTTTAGTATATTTTTATATGTGTACATGTAAAGTGCTTGTTTATATGCATTTTTATTAGCTTAGTTTGAATGACAGCGTAATTTTCTTATACTAAATAAATATGTGAACTATTAGTAGTGTAATTAGACTAGAAAAGCATGGCAAAACTGCATTCTAGGTCCTTTATCCTTTATATCTTCTTGACTGCTCACATAAACAAAAATAATGGGCTCATGGCATTTGATACCTAAGAAATCTTACAGTTATAACCACTGAGCGATCAAACAGCTGAATATGATGTTATCTTCAGATTATAACCTGGTGCAGCTTATATGAATTTTTTCCCTCCTCTAAGGATTAAGAATAACATCTACAGATTACATGGTGCTATGGACAAATTATTGGAAAATATGACAGATCAAGACAATGAGCAACACACTTCAACTAAAACTTCAATTCACAAATGCAATCTTTAATAAGATGAGGGTATAATCTTATCCAAGAAAATTCTGAATTGATCATTGCATGATCAGCATATTTTTAAGGCGTATGAACATATTTTAAAAAGTTAACTTTGTCAGAAATGTTAAAACCTGAATAAGATATTTATTGAACTTTACAAAACAGTTGGTGTGATTTTAGAAAATACTTGAAAGGTAATTTAAATACACATGAAATATTGATAGTCTTTTATTAATATTTTACCTCAAAAAGCATATCTAGTGTGTCTTTGATTAGAAAAAGGAGCTCCAAATTTGGTTAGACAACTTAAAAAAAGCCCAATGGTATCATAAACAGTACAAAATCTGACAACTGGTTCAAGAAAGCATGTTTTTTTTTTTTTTTTTTTTTTTTTTTTTTTTTTTTTTTTGGGGGGGGGGGGGGGAAGAAAAGGAACTAACTGCACCTATCCATGCACACACACATGCAAAAAACTGTTCTATGCAATTTCGTATACAGAGTAAACTTTGATTGTACTGCTCTTCATAGAGGAATAAGAGAAAAGGCTCTGTTAGTGTAAAAGCAAGAAAGGCAATCCTATGTATGACATGTGACAGACAAAACACAAACATTATGTCAGGAAGATGACCACAATAGATATTAAATGAAAAATACAAAACATTTACTTCATATCAGAGGAATAGAACATTTGCATAAGGATATTTTTCAGTTATGATGAAAAATCTTACACACAGATTCTAAATAATCTTTCACTGTACTGCACTGGTAATGGGTCAGTTTGTACCCAACCTGAACCTAATAAAATAATTGTCGTTGAACTGCAACCTGATGCAAAACACACTCTTTAATTCAAAACGTGAGACAGAAGAAAGTTAATGCTATACTTTAATACAATTATGAAAAAAAAAACTTAGAATCAGGTTTTTAATATTTATGAAGAATGTTTTAACAGAACTAACTTCACGTAAATGCAAAAATCTATTTGTTGTAATGAAAATTTACTACAATAGGCTGACATTTCATATATAAAGATTCTGATAGGGAATGCTAAATATTTTGTCATGAAAGAATTTTTGTTCGATAGAATTATGCTCTAATCGAATGCGGCTGTATGCTCAATCCCATTTAAATACATAATTTTTCATTTGAATGAATATTATAATTTTTCTTTTATAAAAACTTATATACTCAGGAATTGAGACACAACCCCTAGCAAAACATCTTGAGCAAACCTGACTAGATGCAGGACTTAAGTAATTGTTTATGTGGGGGGGAAAAAAATCTTAAATCTTTTTTTTTTTTTTTTTTGCATGTCAAGAAGACTTCACATACAAATTCAACAACTTAAATAAAAAGACAGTAATAATTATAATAATAAAAGTGTATAAAAATATTGTTTACTAGCATTAAATATTAATGAAAACAATATATTCATAAGATACAAATGATTTTTTTTAAATCACTTTATAAATATAATGTATAAAGAGACAAAGAAATAGCATTAAAAAGTTATGAGCATCTCAATTCATTCATAAAATACCTCAGAAAGTGTTTTTAATATAAAGGGAATATGCTCTACAAAAGGCTTATAGGTAAGAGTGAACAAAAATTAAAATGCATGCATAAGTAATAAAAACATGCATTAACAAATACACAATACATTTACTTATATTGCTGTTACAATGCAGAACTATGATATATGAAAAATCTCTACTTTCCTTAGACAAGGAGATGTTTTAAAGTAGAATACAAAACCATTTATGATACTTTGCCAATGTTACTTAAATGCTTTCAAATAATGTTTCAAATTCAAAATTTAATCTACTCAACAAAAATCCCAATAATCTATGAAAATGAAAACTGAACTTTTCATTTTATACAAACTGAATTTTTCCAACTGAGTGAAAAAATGCCCAGGTTGGGACTCAAATCCAAGATCTTTGACTTAAATTGCCAACACTCTACATATTGAGTTACCTGGGCTGATAAGCCTGGCACATTTCACTCAGATAAGCTTATTGACAATAGCATCTAATCTACCATGTAGATAGCTCAACATAATACAGCGCAAGTAATGGAACTTCTTTAAATCATAGATATGTATCAGATGTTATTACCAATAACGTTATCAGAGTGAAATGTGCCCACAGCTAATCAGCACAGGTAGCTCAATAAGTGGAGTGTTGGCAATTTAGGTACAGGTCTTGTGTTTGAGTTACGGCCTGATCTTTTTTTCCCCAACTCAGTTTGAAAAATTCAGTTTGTATATATTTACCAATCAGTATGATTGAGTTAAAAATAATCAAGTTTTTCATATTAGATAATTTTGCATTGTGCAAATGATATAATAGGAATCAAACAATTTATACATTTTTATTGCTAATTCTGTCACAATATAATGAATTCGTATTGCAATAAAACGCTTATTTCATATTGCTTTCTAATACTTATTTAGAAGTATTTACTTTAAAAGGCCATATAACTGAAATTAAAGTAGTAAATGGGTACAGAGACAAAAAGGCTGTGAACCACGATGTAGGCAATGTCTTTGAACTCCAACAGTGAATGTCCATAACATATTAAAAAGACAAGTCAAGAAAATATTATTTAATGTGATACCTATTCTGAGGTAGAAATAAATTTCCAAGAGAACATTTAAAATATGTTCCTAAATGCCAATAACACTGGATAAATTTAAGCTGCCAATATTAGATGGCTAGCATTTGAATGCAGTTTAAGGCTCCTGTCCCTGCAGGCGACGACACTCGCGAGCTAATGCTAAACCTATGGTGAGATCATTTTCTAATATCTCGTTTGCATTTCGACATTTTTAAATATTTTTTTTCCATTGGATAGCCGAGGTCCATTCTACATCGCTTCTTTTTTACTTTTTTGATTTTGGTTGCAGATATTTTTTATAAAGTTGCTTTCACTTTCGAAACCGGCTCCAAAAATGAAAGTGTCATTCTAAAAAATATCTGCAACCAAAAAAGTAAAAAAAAGGAGTGATGTAGAGATGAACCTCAGCTATCCCATGCAAAAAAATTTATTTAAAAATGTCGAAATTCCAAAAAGGTATTAGAAAATAACTTCCCCATAGGTTTAGCATTAACTTGCGAGTGTCTTTGACTGCAGGGACAGGAGCCTTAAGAACATATCTTATCATAGCTGTCAAAACCTTCCAATTTCAAATAGTAATATTTATTTTATTTAACTACAAATTTATATCATTAAATAAAACAAATATTTTTATTTAGAAATAGAGGTACTCAAAAATATTAAGATTAAGCAGTTATGTCTTATTTTCTAATTATTTAAATTTTAATAAAAGAACAAATCTAATCCGCAGTAAACATAGCAGCAATGCCATGCTTATTTTTTAAATGACAAATATAGTTCCTTTTATATTGCAGACAAAAGTCTAATATGCATCAATAACAAGTAACAAAAATTGCACAGAAAAAGAATTTAAAGTTAAAAAGTTGAAAAAAAATAAACTTTATTTGAAATATAAAATTTTGATTACTGGCTAATAGAAACTTATTTAAAATAAAAAGCAACAATGGATTTTCATGCAAGTACACATATAAACTGTAGATCAAAGTGACTAAACTTAAGAAAAAAATTTACATATATACATTTATGTAAACCAAAATATTAAAAGTTTAAGCAATCTAAAATTTAATTTTTTGATAGTTAAAAAAATCCTTTAAAAATTTATTTTAAGGATTTCTTCATGCCTGGATTTAAATTAAAATAAATCAGCAAATATATTTCTAATGAGCTAAAAACTGCATAATTCCTAAATTGATTAGCTGTAATATTTACATTGAAAAAACTACAAGTAAATATATCTAGTTGAGACAGTTATGAAAAAGTACATCATTAGCCAACAATAACAATAAACAAATATTCCAACAGGAAACTGGATTTCAATATATCAAAGAAGAATCTTCTTCAACATGAAATTTGACACCTTTTCATAATAACTATCATTAATTAATTATTGATAGATATTGAAATTTAAACACCTTTTAAGTTTCAAAACAATAGTTTTAAAATTATGTGGTTTTATTTTTCAGGAACTCATAGAGTTTGGAAATTGTCATAGTTTTTTTAAGTATGCAATTCACTTATAGCTGGTTGGTTGTACGGGGTTTTATGGCACAAAATCCCTTAAGGGATTTGCTGCTTCAACCACTTATATCTGAAATTAGAATGTTACTTTTGATTTGCTGAATTTGAACTTGTGGTAAGAAATATGTAAACAAGTCTTGAATTGGGAAAACCACAATAATAGGCAATTTCATGTTTCTCTTTCAGCAAAACAAAATTTATAGCTCAACGTTATTGCTTTTAACCCCATCATAATGATAGGCACATATATGTCATAACAGGTGCACAAAATTCTGAATTTCATCATCAGTAATTTTGAACAGTAATTTTTTTCCTTATCTAATTGCACATTTTCTGTGATTAAATAAAACGAAAAAATCTATTTGGTGAAACTGGTGGCAAAAATTAAAAGTGAAGAGTTTAATAAGTTTTTAATGGTAAATATAAACCTAACATAATGGTAATAAAAACCCAATAATATATAAGTTTCATATAAGGTAACAATAATAATATATTGTCAGCAAGAAACCATGAACCAGGATCAAATTACTTCCAAATCTTACTTTGATATATTAAAAAATTTTCAGTTTTAAAAACTATGAAAATTTAACACTTTATACAGAAGTTTTTTTATAATAAAATTCAACAATTACTTTTAGTACAACATCAATAAAATCTGAGCAGCTTGCATTTTACAATGGTTTAGCTACCTGTTCTGGCTTGATATCATGAAACAGCAATACAATTCTGAAATAAGAACACACATTTAACTAAAAATGGCTAATCTTTCAGTTGAAATTTAAAAAATGGTTTTAAAGAACTATACATATTTTTTTAATTTAAAATCTAAAAGAAATAGAAAATGTAGTCTTAATGTTTCTAATACAGTCATCTATGACGTCAGTAGACGCAAAGGTAGCTTTAACAGTAAAATGACCATTCCATTTAGATAAAAATAATCTGAATAAGAAAACAAAATATTTTTATTTTACAATTATCTATACTAATATTATAAAGAAGTAAAGTTTATTTGTAGGAGGTAATCTCTGGAACAACCGAACCGATTTCAAAAGTAACAGTATCAAAATGATGGTGTTAATCCCTGTTAGAGGTCTGCACGGGCCGACATTTCCAGGCCCGGGCCCGGCCCGACTCATAGAGGAAAAAAATCGGCCCAGCCGGATAAAAAAATTAAAAGTTCGGCCCGAGCCTGGCCCGGAAAAAAGTTAAAATCTCGGCCCGGGCCCGGCCCGAGTGAACTTCTACAAAACATTGATTTTTACGTCGAATTGGTTAAAAATTTGTCTCGTACAAGGAGTTCTGACCAAAAATATTTATCTTAACTTTTTTTTCATGTTTATAATCTTTATTTTTATAGAAGTGCAGCAGGCTGCGATATTTATTTTTTTAATAAATCTCTCTTTCTTGTATGTAAATGTTTCAGTTCTGAGATGGAATTGCATAGAAAAGAAAAAAAAAATGTGTTATAGACAAGATCCCTTCTTAGCAAGTGTAAATGTATTATATATACTTTTCTTACTTATTAGTATACTAATTTTGCATGAATGAACACATTTTTCAGTTTAAAACAGGTTTCCGTCATAGGCAGGTTCCTTTTCACACATTTTACTGTATTTTAATATAGTTATATTTTAATATGCGTAGAAATCTACTATTCTTTAAAAATAATAAATTTTAATGTTTAAGTGTAGAATAATGGCGATTCAAAAATGTATGCATTTTTTACAAAAACTTTTGGGCCAGACTTAATTTAACTGACCTTTAAATGGACCAGGCCACGCTGAGACAATGATTTTCATACAGGCTGGCTCAAAACTAGGACTGAAAATTTTGGGTCGTGAAGACTAGGAATGAAACCCGGCCCGATCCGAACAGAGTGCCATGAATGAAAATCGGGCCGGGCCGGGCCGTGCAGATCTCTAATCCCTGTTCCAATATAGGCTATATCTTAGGTCCATACCACTACCCCAAAGGGGATGCAGGCATGGGCGTAGGAAGCAGGGGTCCTTGCCCCCCCCCCCCCCCCCCCCAGATTCCTGGCTGGGCCTCCCAAAAAATATTTTATAGGGAAAAAATGATTTTTATTTTAAAGATTATCTAAAAGAGCAATAGTTCTATAAATGATAAGTAATAGTAACAAGAACCGATAAAATGCAACTTTTAGTTTATTATGTTATCTAGCAAGGCCTTAGCCAGTGGAGAGATCACAAGGAATTGATCCCCCCCTCCTCCAATTTTTTGTTTTATGAAGGTGTATCAAAGATGCATAAAATCTATACAGTACAAAGTCTAAAGTCCGGAATCCTCGGGACTTTACGAAGTCCGAACTTTGGGTCATCAAAAATATTGCTTTCCAATAAAAAGGAAAAGAAAATTCACTACATAAAAAGGCAAAAAATGACATTTATATATCAAAAATTGCATATAACAACAATTAATACTAAATTAAACAATCATTTTCATTAAATAAATCATAACAAAATAAAAAGCAAAACAAAAACATTTATTTGTGTTCTCAAATCCAGAAGGGCAATTTTATGACTTAAGATTTAATTTATTTTTGTTCGGAGATGCATGAAACTAGCAGGTTTTGTTGTTCAGGAACTATGCAATCGAACTGTGTTTTCTGTTTTTTTTTTGCAAACGCAATAGATCCCATAGATAGTGTCAAAGTGGGCGCTTTGAACCAAATTCCCACGTGAAAGAAGAATAACCGCCCAAGGAAGGCTGAAAAACGTCGTTGTCATGAACAAAATCACTTATAACTCAATAGGTAATTTATTTATAAAAAAAAAAGGAAAACACAGTTTGATTCTAATTTGCTTCCATAGTCAAGCCTTCCAATTTTATGACTTTCCTATAAAAATGAATTTGTAAATGTGTCAAAATGTTTTGCGCTAGTTGAGCAGAGCAGTTGAGAACAGCCTTAAGGAAACACACAATTTAAGAAGAAATTGTAACTTTCTGAACTATTGAACATTTTTGTTAAAGTGGGCTGCTTTATTAACTTAGGTATATCATTAAGACGTTTTTCTTTCATTCTGTACATAGACATGAGTTAATATTCAGTAATAAAGCTTCTTTGCTCTAGACCTTTTTTGATTTCAACAATTTTGTTTTTTCACTTCTTTCTTGAATTCTGCCGCTGGAAAGTCCAAACTTTGGGTGTCCGAACTTTAAACTTTGTACTGATAAAATAAGTTTCAATGCAAGTATCTTCGTTTTTATTGTTCGGTATGATCCATGTCAATTCAGGCAGCCAAAGAAAAAATCTTACCTTCATAGTCTCAGAAGTTTTTGAATTGAACATAAAATTCAATAAAAAATAAGATACTTGTATATTTTGGTTTTGCCCAAAAAAATTCCTGGCCCGAGATACAGGCCGCCAAAGATGGCATCCCGGGCACCATTTCCAATTCGCCATTTTCGATAAAAATTTTAAAGTGCTCTATCTCTAGAACGGTGCAAGATATTTTGTTGCGGTTTTTTTTATTTTAAAGATAATATTCTTCTGTTTAAAATGATATACCCAATTTTGAAAAATGTATTCAACTTTTCTTGTGGCAACCTTTTGAAAAAAAAAATTTTTTTTCAAAAAATATTTTTTTTTTCGAAAATGCCAATCTTAAAAATTTTGATTTTTTTGCTGTTGATCAATACCATTGGGAACTATCTTTACTGTAAAGGAGAACTTCCACTTTTGGTTTAACAAATTTTAGAAACATTTAAAAAATTCAGAGAATTTTACAGGAACTGTATATATATATAGTTCCAGTAAAAGTCACTGAATTTTTGCTTATTTGTATCATATTTGTAAGGATAAGCCTACTATATATCCTAAACAAGTTAGAACTTGCACTATCAAATGTGGCAACTGAGGTGCGTGCATAGTATTAACTAGTTTTATAAATATTCAGATCTTGGTGCAATAAGTGTTACACTCTTGGGCAAAAAGGCATGAATACAAAATTTACTGTAATTCCATATATTAAATTCAGTAATACGGAAGTATTATGAATCCATCTTAAAAGGACTTAATCGCCATGGCAGCCTAGAATCATTGCCTATCATGGTACATCATTAAATCAATTATGTATTATAGGATTTTTAAATAGAATGAAGAAAACTTTTATTAATGTCTTTTATGTTTTAATTTGATTTTCATAGCATTTGAAGTGATACATACTTTATTGCAGAGATTTACAAAAAATTACTTCCTGTGTCATAGAAAGTGCATAGTGTTTACAGGGACACACAAAAGATTTCGGATATTTTACCTTATTGGAAATACTGTACATCAGCAATGATTGCTAGAGGTGCATTTTTAGTTGCGATATGAGTTTTTAAGTTTAATTAAATATTTCCATATTACGTTATGTGTATAAAGGCTGTAGATCATATACAGGGCTACACATAAGAAATCGTAAGGGTATTGCTGGAAGTGCATTTTTAGTTGTGTTAGAGTTTTTAAGTTTAACTAAATTTTTCCATATTACGTTGTGTGCATAAATGCTGTAGATCATATACAGGGCTACACAAAAGAAATCTTAAGGGTTTACTGAGTATGAATGAAAGTAGCTTAAAAGTGATTTTTAAATGAGTTATGCATTTTTACACTGAACTACATTTAGTATACTAAGATATGTTTGGAGAATATAGATAAAATGGTATACAGGTCCACACAAAGAATTAGATACATGGCCGTCTATGGATGATAATCTCTGGAAGTGTGATTTCACTGGTTTTAAGGATGTTTTAATCTTAATTAAATATTAGCTAAATAGTGGCATGTATATAAAGATAGTAGGTAAAATACAGGGTTGTATGAAAGTATTCAAGTATGCTTCCGTCTATTGACATAAATTCCTAAAAGTCAAATTCCGACTATTTATGTGCTTTTAACAATTTCCAACATAGTTGAAAGTCTTTATGGATTCGATTTGTCTGCCCATCTGTCTGAACTCTAACTTGTATTAATATAATTTGTATTGCTGTGTAATTGATATATGTTATTGAGATTGTTTTACTATGTTCGATATTGAAAATAAAGTATGTATCACTTCAAATGCTATGAAAATCAAATTAAAACATAAAAGACATTAATAAAAGTTTTCTTCATTCTATTTAAAAATTCTATAACACATAATTGATTCAATGATATACCATGATAGGTAATGATTCTAGGTTGCCATGGCGATTAAGTCCTTTTAAGATGAATTCATATTACTTCCGTATTACTGAATTTAATATGTAGAATCATAATAAATTTTGTATTCATGCCCTTTTTGCCCAAGAGTGTAACTTATTGCACCAAGATCTGAATATTTATAAAACTAGTTATAGTACGCACGCACCTCATTTGCCACATTTGATATTGCAATTTCTAACTTGTTTAGGATATATAGTAGGCTTATCCTTACAAATATGATACAAGTAAGCAAAAATTCAGTGACTTTTACTGGAACTGTATATATACAGTTCCTGTAAACTTCTCTGAATTTTTTAAACGTTTCTAAAATTTGTTAAACTCAAAAGTGGAAGTTCTCCTTTACAGTGAAGGTAGTTCCCAATGGTATTGATCAACAGCAAAAAAATCAAAATTTTTGGGATTGGCATTTCCAAAAAAAAAAAAAAAAAAAAAAAAATTTGAAAAAAAAATTGTTTTTTCAAAAGGCTGCCACAAGAAAAGTTGAATACATTTTTCAAAATTGGGTATATCATTTTAAACAGAAGAATATTATCTTTAAAATAAAATAAACCGCAACAAAATATCTTGCACCGTTCTAGAGATAGAGCACTTTAAAATTTTTATCGAAAATCGCGAATGAGAAAGGTTGCCGGGGATGTCATCTTTGGCAGCCTGTATCTCGGGCCAGGAATTTTTTTGGGCAAAATGAAAATATACAAGTATCTTACTTTTTCTTAAATTGTAACATATGTTCAATTCAAAAACTTCTGAGACTATGAAGGTAACCCCCCCTGCCTGAGTTGATATGGATTCAGCCGTTCCTATTTTTGCACTTGCACTTTTAAGCGATTCAATAAAATAAATCATTCTATTAAATGAAGAAAATGACATTAAAATTGCACTAGTGCCAATTTTTGGGATGAAAATATTCTCAAAAACTTCATTTCTTTCCACTCCCCTTCTATACATGTAAAATATTCTACTCCTCTTGGAATAAGTGTAAAAGAAAGGAGACAGATATCAGTCTTCAGTACAACCTTGTCCTGAGGATATGGTCAAGCGGAGGTCTGAGTTAGGGTAATTACATTGCACAATAGGTTCAGAATGTCGGTGATTTCTCCTTCAAGGTCAACTAAAATTTCACGGAAACGGAATGTTGTTTTTTCATTTCCTTTTCTTTTTTTGTTTTTTTGGCAGACTCATCCTACAATTCTGATAAGGCACATCACTGACAATGGGGGTTGAAAACCCTTATTTTGTCACTTTTTTTCTTGTGTAAATGTTAAAAGAGTTTAGTTGAAAGTTAAGTTTTGTTCAGTTTTTTTTAGATGGTGAAGAATTTATCAATTTCAAATAAGTAAGAATACATTTTAATTTCGGAGACTATATTCCATGTAATACAAAGTGAGCTGCTACTTTATCATAAAATATAACGGTATTTTTCAATTGATGTACTGTGACGAGTGTTGCCAGGTGTTCAGATTTTTAGGGTTTCCAAAACCCGTCCCGCAAAACCACTGCACGGGATGTCAAGAGTCCTGATCTTCCACAAATTCTTTTAAATTTCTTTAAGTACCACACTATTGCTTAGTCTGCATCTAATTGAATTTAATACAGTAAAACATGCATAGAGAGAACCTGTCTAGAACGGAAAATTATTAATCTGCCAAAAAGAATACTGTATAAATATTACTAAGATGGAATATTTTTCAGGTTCTCTACTATCTTGTTTATAGAGATTTTATTGTACTTTGTTTAGTTAAATCTGTAAGAACGGAATTTGTCTATATCGTAATATTGTCCGAAATTAAAAAAAAAAAAAAATTCCCTTTACCTATTGAAGGGAATTCCCTTACCCCATACAATATAGAAGTTTAAATGGAAACCTCTCCAAAGCAGAATTTTATTTCGATTTCTCGTGATTTTGTTTTCGCAAATTTTACTGTGTAAGATTATTGTGTTTATTATAACACAATAAAACCAATTCAGAATGAATCTCAGGACCAGAAAAGATTTTTCTTTAGACAGGTTTCCATCTTAGACAAGTACAAATATATGGTGTTCCTATTAGAGATGAGTTCGGGCTCACTTTTCGAAGCCCGGGCCCACCCGAGCCCGATGATTTTAAATCAGAGCCCAAAACATTTTTTGTCATTAGAGCCTGAGCCCAAAAAAGTAAACCGAAATTTTTTTTAAATAAAAATTGCATAAAAGTTATTCTAAATGTAATCTCTCTTTTTTTTTTAACAACTTCGTACATCACAATAACTGTTAATACCTAGCACATAATTAATTTTATGACATTTACATTCAGTCTTATCAAAAGATAAAACCCTAAAAAGATTCTCACCTTTTTCTCTCGCAACAAGCAAATCTGACGGGAACATAATAGAAATAAATGAATGAATGAAATTTGCAGAAATTACGATTTATATGATGAAGAATCTAACAATGTTTTTATATTTCCTATAAAAGGTATACATCTTTTGTAATTCTCGTGCTCTTGAAAATCAGCTTAAATTAAAAATTCAACAACACTGTTATCTGAAAGATCCAATGCTTCTTATAGGAAAAGTGTATCGATTGTAATGCTCATTAACTATTAACAGAAGAGATTACTTTTATCGCCTAGATTGTCAAATAATAAAATAAAATAAACGATCCAATTTAAAAATATCCTACTATTTATTTGTCTTGCTGCATTATGAACTATCTCGTGCATCCAGTTATCGTCAATGGTATAAATCTGCAAATTTCTTTTAAAATAGCTTTAATGTTATAACATAACATTAATCAATCATCACATACAATTATTTATACCCAATTAAAAACCAAAATTCTCCTTTTACAAATATAATTAACTGAAAATTCCTTCCCTTTTAAAAACTTCATATATATCTCTTTATCTTTAATACAGCTAATAAATATTCCTTTAAATGTTTACCAAATTATCAACTGTTAAAAAAAAAAAAAAAAAATCAACTTTCACTCCCTCATAAACAAACAGTAAAATATTCAGGAATAAATAAATATATTTTTTTGATCATTTGCTTTTCTTTTGCACAGTAATTTTTTAAGTAGCCTTCTTAGACAGAAAAACACTAAGAAAAACACTATTTCTATTTTCCTTTCATTCTGATCAAAATGATTTCTTATGGAAAATGTAATTTTCAACCCAGGCGTGGAGAAGTAGGTGATAACAGACAGACGCCTCATTTATTTATTGAAACCACAGGAAACTGAAAGATTAGTGATTATTATGAAAGAAGTAATTAAATTACTTTTACAAGGATATCTCTTTAACTCTTTATCTCTTTAACAGAGATAAAAATAAGGAATACTGAATTTATTTTAGACATATAAATAGATTTTAGATATTAAAACACCTTAAAAAGTATTAACAGAATAATATGGGGAACACAATAAATTTTGATGATTATATATTAATTAATATATGATTACTTCTTATATTTTTATATTTTTTTTTCATACTTGAATAAACAAAATTTTCAGGTTAAAAAAAATGAGCCCGAAGGCTGGTATGAAAATCAAGCTATGTTAAAGTAACCATGTAAAAGATTTAGTGTCGGGCTTTCGGACCCGGGCTGAGCCCGTCTCATCTCTAATTCCTATAATAGGGATAAAAAAAAATTATGTTTAAAAAATGTGTTCATTTTAGACAGGCTCCGTTTTCTTAGGAACCTGCATTTTTTATGTTCTGATAGTTGTCCTTAATTATTCCTTTTACTATATTTTTATGTCCTGATGCAGAAAGCGCTATTTCGCCTTTTTTGTATTCCTGTTCCATTCTCTGTGATATTGGACCGAGCAACACTAGTCGCAACAGACAAGCGTGCCAAGAGAGCAACTTGGGACATCTCAACTAACCATGTGAAAGATTTAGTTGTTTTCGAAAATTTAATTTAGAATATATTAAAATTTAATTTGTCTTCTATCTGTTTTATTACTGAGAAACTGAATATTCTCAGTACCCTTTGAAACAGTATATTTAGATAACCTTTTATATGAACTGAGTTTTTAAAATGTGAAATTTTGAATACTATATTATTATTTAATAGTGAAGTTCATTGTGCTAATATTTAAAAAAGCATATTTAAGAGATTTCAAACTAAAAAAAAAAAATTACTTTTTTTTTCTTTATAGCTATTTTCCTTCTTTTTTACCCTTGAAGTATATACATTTATTTATGGATTTCTTTTCAAATATAAATTCTTAAAAAAGGTTTAAATTTAATTTTTGAAAATTAAAAATTTAACATATTTTCTGAAAAAATAACTCTTTTGTTGTGCTTTTTTATATTTATGAATAGAGAAAAGAATAAACATTAATCTGTTTTCAGGATTTAAAAAAGAAATATTCCTTTTTAAAAAATATCTTTTTGTTGTTGTTGTTGTTTAAATAGACTTTTATGAGAACTTTTTTCTAAGAAAATTATATTTTCAGATTTTTCTCTCAAAACATAAAATCCCAAAGAAAATTTAAAGAATACATAACTGAAAAAATCCCTGCCGGGTCGGCCTACAGACTGAGGTACATTTTGAAGTACTAATTTCACCAACAAAAACTAAATCAAGATCAGAGAGAAATCCAGTTTGGCAATTTTATCTGTCCGCTTTTGACGAGTTTTTAATTTCATTTTTCTGTAAGAGCTGGTTTTATCAGAATCATATTAAAAAAACAATATGGGGCTTATCAATAAGTTTTTGCCCTCACGTAGAAATAATTGAGATAAATTTATGAAACTGCAACATTTTATGAGTCCTTTACTGTATAGTCAGTGTGCACAGTAACACTCTTCTGAAAATGGAGAGAGGGGGGAGGATGTATTCTAGGAGGCGCAATAGTTGACCTAAAGGGGTCATGTTCTAACTTTTGCCGTCCCTCACATGTAACATTGTTGGAAAGGCTTGGGACCACTTATTCATGCTATGCACCTCCTGAGCCCGTCTCCCCAATTTTGTGCTATGGGGGGGGGGGGGGGGGGAGATTTTTTAAATTTTGTGGACATAATTACATAATTCATGCTCCCCGGGGGCCAAATTTAGGAGGGGTGCTCGCAAGGTGCATAGCATGAATAAGTGGTCACAGTCCTTGCCAATAACATATCACATATGGGGGGGTCAGCAAAACATAGAAAATTGCCCCCCTTTGGGTGTACTATCGCACCTCCTGGAATACATCCTCCCCCCCCCCCCTCTCTTTGAAATACTGTTTGCAGAAATGTGTTACTGTGCACGCTGACTATATAGAAAATGACTAATACAATGTAGCAATTTCCTAAATTTCACAATTATTTCTATGTGAGGGCAAAAACTTATTGATACACCTTCGTATTTTTCCACGCTCAACAACTCGAAATTTTCCGACACATTTTCAGATTCATTTTTAAAAGTAAAGCTGACGTGATATTTTGAAGAGATTTTATAAACAACCTGTGTGTTTTTATTGTTCATTCAATTAATTATAATTTGATTTACAAGCAATTATTTTCCCAGTACGACCATTTTTTTTTCGTTTCCAGCACGATCACTTCCGGAAATTCAGTTCAAAATTCCCACTATGACAGCATTTTTTGAAATATATTCTGCTTTTATCAAAAACTAGACCAATACGGCACATTTAATTTCTGAATAAGAGAATCTGCCAATTTGGATGCATTTGAAAGGAAAAATGAATTTAAAAACGAATCAGAAAATAAGCAGTTTGTATTTGAGTACACCCTTAATACGAAATTTTTTCTTTAACTACTATTTTTGTTTAATTTGTTTTGCTGTAAGAGTTGGTCCTATCAAAAACTTGCCAAAATAAAAGTCGTAGATAATATTAAAAATATGTAAAATAAATTTAAGAGGATTGGATATCTTGTGAATTGACGAAGCTATGAATTTTTTTCTTCCTCAACCGCCCCCCCCCCCCCCTTTTTTTTTCCAGAAAGAGTTGGTACTATCAAAAACTTGTCAATATAAAAGTTGTAGATATAGTATTAAAAAGATTTATAATAAGTTTATTTGAATTTGACATCTTGAGAATTGACAAAGTTATGAATTTTTTTCTCCCTAAAGCCCTATTTTTGTGCCTCTTGAGCCCATTTTTTATTTTATTAAAAATCCGCGATACATAAATTTTTGGCCCTTTTCCTAGAAGTAACAATAACTTTAAACTGGTTTGATATGTATTATCATTAAGAAGTTATGGGGTTTTTTGATTTTCACAAAATCTTTCCCTATTTTGACCCCCTTGGTCCGATTTTGCCCATTAACGAGATTTCCTGCCCTTTGATTTTATGTGTCAGTTTGGAAGAGATTTGTGCAGAATTATGGAAGTTATCGTGTCCATATAGAAGGATATATAGATACGTAAAGTTTTTAACTGCAGGTGATTTTGGGTACTAGGGGTCATGATCGCCGTAGATCTGCAAAAAATTTTCAGAAATTCCAACATATGGGATAATGAAATAGGTAGTATTTCTTACGAAATCTACTTAAAACACTGTACAAAGTGTCATAATTTTATCTTTCATGGAAATTCAAAAATATCAATTTAAATAAGGCAAATTGGGAAAAAATCATTCTGAGATAATCACATTAAAATCCTGCTCTGGAATTAGCATTTCTGCACCCAAAGAAAATAAAAATATGCAGGATTGTTTGTTGGTTTTTCTGGATTTTTGAAATTTTAGATATATATTTTAAATTATTACTTTGGGAATATTCTTTATTATTTAATAAAAATTTTGACAATACATTCTATTATTTAATAAATTCATCATATAATTGAAATAATTTAACAACATTTTAATCTTTTATTAGTATTCTTATCAGGTTTAAAGCTTTGTATGATTAATTGATAAAAATGTAAATACACATTTCATATAGAAACTTTAAAAGACATACCGAATTCTTGTTTACTTTACATTCTTTTGCTTAGTTACACAAATACAAATGTAGCATCAGAATTTGAAAACCTATTTTTCTTCATTATTTCAGCGTTTTCGTCTATTAAGGAATCCAGTTTTAATCTTTTAGCCCAATATGTAAATTCCATCAGTGAAGTTCATTCAGATTTCGTAAAGTAATTTTCACTATAGTGACAAGTCACTTTATATGATTTTTATAATTTTTCTGCGATTCTCATAGATTTTTTGACATTCATAAAAGAATTGTTCTGAATGAATGAATTTTTTATGAATTTAAGTTATTGGATTTTTTTTCTTCATGCAGTTTAAAACCATGTAAGACGATCATATATAAAACATTATAATACATGGTTTAATATATATTAGTTCTTCAGTGCATTTTTTCTAATTGTGTTATGCATAAATTTATCATTAATTTCTACAGTTAAAAAATATCACATTGCAAATAAACTTTGCTTTCAGTGGGGCAAGTCGCAGAAAGCTTAAAAAAATTCTACCACAGGGTATGTCAGGTTGACTATAGAGGACAAGTAAAGGATTTATGAGTAATTTTGACGAAATTTAACGCCTAGATGCAATGTAATAGGCATACATTTAGATGTAATATAATAAATATTGAATAACATTTTAGAGAAAAACGGCTAAAAGGTGGTGCTTGATAGCGAATTTTGTTCAATTTCTGGGACGAGCATGGTACCTAATGGGGAAAAAAAACTTACTGAATCACCTAATTGTCCTATCCATGTCATCAGTCAAAAGCCGAAAGCCGATCCCCAAGGTGGGCGATTTCCCTATCCGTGTTTAATTTTCACATTCGTAATAAGTAAAAATTTTTCACGTTTTTGGGTATATTACCCATGGACTAGACTTCATTACAAAATTTTTTGTGCCTTCGCCCATTGTTTTGAAACATTTACTGACAAAAGACGTCATGTGTAATAATAATAATTAAAAAAAAACCTGTGTGAGATTGAAGAAAGTTTCATCCAATTTAGTTTTCTTGATCGACTATACGTTTCTAGGAATGTATCAACAGATGAGCTTTCTGTTGAGTATTTATGGCTTAACAAAAGTGTTTACTATTATGTTTTGGAAAATATATCAAATACATGGGGCTATGCCCCCCCACCCCTAGTAAAATTCTCTAGTTACTCCCATGGGTACAGGAGCAAAAAATGTTCTAAAAATACGATTTTTGTGTTACTGAAGGGCCTAGAAACATGAAATTTGGAATGGTAGTTCCTCATAAGATATAAATGACTTCCCCTTAAGAAAATATTTCTTAAAAAATTCAATATTTAAAAGGGGTGAAAATGTGCAAAAAGCATTCTAAATGGCGATTTCTACACCATCTCAGGAAGTATCAAACAGATTTCAAAAGTAATGTTTGGAAATTGATGGTGACAGGCCCTTGCTCTAACATAGGCTATATTTCATGTCCGAGTCGCTACCACCTGGGAGTTGCAGGAGGAAAAAACTTTTTAAATTGTGATTTTTTGTGATACTACAGTTGTTAGCAACTTGAAATTTGGCATGGTAATTAGTTATAAGATGTAATGCTCTCTAAGAACAGTTTCTAAGAAATTCGAAATTTAAAAGGGGTGAAAGTGCATGTGCATGAAAAGCATTCTAAATTGCGATTTCTATGCAATCTCAGAAAATATCAAACCGATTTCAAAAATTATAGTTGTAAATTGATGGCGACAGCCCTTGCTCTAACATAGGCTCTGTTTTATGTCGGTGTCACTTAACACCTGGATATTGCAGAAGCAAAAAACGTACTAAACTGCGTTTGACAAAAGTAATGGTTGTGAATCAATGGTGACAATCTCTGATCTTACACAGGCTATATTTTATGCCAGTGCCACAACCACCTGGGGTTGGCAGGAACAACAAACGTTCTAAAAAAGCCTTTAAAAACTTTCTAAATTACATTTTCTATGGAATATTACGAAATAACAAACCAATTTCAAAATTACTGCGGGCAAATTAATGGTGACAGTCTCTGTTTCAGCATAGGCATTTTATATTAGTGCCACTATACCACCAGACAGACAAGAAGCTTGGAATGTGACATGTTTAATTTTAAGATGTAAATGTAATTGACTAAGAACGGTTTCTAAAAAATTCAAAACTTCAAATGAATACTGAAATGATTGTATGAAATGATCATAAAAGCTTCAAAATACTTTCTAAATTATCTTTTATTTAGAATTAGTTTTAGTTTTTATTAATTTAAGTCTCATTTCTGCCTAATGCAATGTAATAATGAAGTTAAGTCAAACTGTAGCTTAATTAGTAATTTTTGAATTATTCCTAAAAGTATAATTTCTTCTAATAAAAATTAGACATAGAAATATCACTTGGCATATTTCAACTATTACGCGAGCAAAGCTGCAGGTTTTGCTAGTTATATAATAAAAGAGAAATTAGATATTAGCACATGAGTAAGTTTAACACGACAAAGAAGACAATTAAGCAACAAACAACATTATGTCTTCCCAGGTTTTATTGAACAAAATACTGTAAAGACAGAATAACTAGCTGGGAACAGAAAAAATATTCTGTTTTAGCAGTGTTTTTATTGGAAATCATAAAAGTTCTCCATTATGGACAGGTTCTGTTTTTAATGGTTTTAGGTTCAAGTTAAGAGATCTGCACGGGCTGGAATTTCCAGGGCCGGCCCTGCATAAAAATTTAAAGTTCGGCCCGGCCCGTACAAAAATCAGTGAAAATAAGCCCGGCCTGTAGAAACATCAATTAAATCAAGCCCGACTCGATTTCTACAAAAAAATCAGAGTTTTCTTAACATACAATTGAGATTCTTTTAAAGAATACTGCATACATATTTATGGGGTAATTTTACACAAGACAAAAAATACACAATAGCAACATTAATGATTAGTACTTGGAGTGTTAGATGTTTCAACATTCAAATAAGAATTCATTAAAAAATTAATGTAGTTTAGAATTTAAAAAAAAAAAAAAAAAAAAGGAGACTTAAAAACATAACTTTTGAAGCTGTATAATAAAAAGTAGATTTGTGAAAATATTTCTCTGTCACATTTTAAGGCAAGTCTAAAAGGAGCTAACTTTCTGACACATTTCTAAATTCATTTCTTTTTGGAAAAGTGGAAGATTGACAGGTTTTTTTTATTCAGAAACTATGTAATCGAATGGTGTTATCTATTTTTTGATAAAAGCAATATATCTTTGAGCAAATACTGTCAAAGTTAAATGGAATTTCTGGAAGCAATAGCACAGGAAAGAAAAAAAATTCTCAGTCACATAAGAATCTCTGGTATCTCGATAAGTAATTTATCAAAAATGGAAAACGCTATTTGATTCCAAATCCCTTCAATAGTCAGGCCTTTCAATTTTATGCCTTTATAGTTAAAAATTAGAGAGAAAGTTTCGCATAGTGTGGCAGTGAATTTGAGAACTCCTTTAAGGTATATTTTCAAGTATATCGTTAACAGAAGTTCATTATTGCTATTAATATTTTTACAAAATGTATTGCCTGCTCTACACATCCTGAGAATAATTAAGTCCAATTCCTTCCCGGCTCGACTATGTAGAAAAAAAAAAGCAAGCCTGATCTCAGCCCAGTCTGCTAAAAAACTTAAGCCCGGGATCAGACTGTAACTGTCCGATGCCAATCGCTATGCTGGACATATTACAATTCTGCATAGATGTTGTCAAACTCTCATCGGATCAGAACACACGTTTATACTTATTCTCGTGAAAGTCATATTCATATAAAATGGCTCGTATTTTATCAGTTAAGTTGAAATTTCTATATCAGGCCAGTATCCCTGCTTAATTATTTTTATCAGCAGGCTCGTTCAATTTTTTCGGCAGCCCATTTATTTTGTTTGTCGGCCTGGCCCAGCGAAATAATTATCCTAATTCTGCCGGGTCAGGCTCGGGCCCGTGCAGACCTCTAGTTCAAGCAGAAGCAGACTAATAAATAACATGAAACTAAAAGAAATTTAAGCATCTATAAAAAAAGACTGTCCTGCCAGTGGTTCTGCAGGACAGGTCTTGAAATTGCTGAAAACCGGGGCACCTTTTAACACTATATGTAGATCATTTTTTAGGTAAATAAATACTGAAAAAAAAACCATTTATATAGTTACTAGGGCTGGTCAATTAGCTCAAAATGACAAAAACATAATAAATGACCAAATTGCATAACTACTGGTTTTTTGTTTACTTTTCAAATTTACCCTTGAAAACCAAAATCAGCAGCGTTTCTTACATGAATTGCAATGATTTCTCAAACAGTTAAAGTGTGGTTATTCACTAAATTTCCTTGCTCAATTACTGCATTAATTCATTGTCTGGGTATTTTTAACATAAGCCTTAAAAGGAAAGCTCAACTTCTTTGTGTCATTTTTCTGTTTTCGGCAAAACGGTGATCAGAAATCTACAAAATTCTAAAATCCGTACATCTTCTGGTCAAAAGATGTGCAGATTTGTGGGAGCTTACTGTATGGTATCACAAAAAACAAGTAATATAAAAATTTTGTTTTTAAAATCAATTCCTACTTAGGTCATCAAAGAAAAATTTAATATAATCCCTTAAGCTAATATTAGTTTTTGTTACATTAAAATATCTCAATTTGTTGATTTTCTATAAGCAAGTAGGTTTACAATGGAACTCTATGGGAATTTGGCGAAATATTAGAGAGATCGCCAAATTGGCGTCACTTTTGGCGACTCATTTTGGTCGCCAAATTTGGCGGTATTTGGCGACAGAACAGGGTCCCCCCTATGGTAACCCCTTATTGAAAATACTTTAATTGATCTTCAACAACCAATGGCCGCCATTTTGTTTCCCATGCAAAACTAAAATTAATCAATTAAAGTTTAATTAATATTTGAAAAAACTGTATTAACATCAATTGTCATCCAGTACAAGTTTTAAAAAATTTATTTCAACTTGATAGGATGAATAATGAGTATTTTATTAACGATTGAAAATTTGAACAAGATAAATATATAAAAAAATAAATAAATATAGGGAGAGTTTGAGCTAATAGTAGGAATTGAAAAATACATTGGTTTATCTCCCCCTTCATTTCATGATGAAAGACCAATAAGTAAAACATTTTTCTTTTTTAACATTAAATATTTTACAAAAACATACCTATCATCAGAAATGCCTAGTTTCTCAGATATTAAAGGATACAGTACTGAGGCAAATTTTGGATTATTCTCAGCATTAAAAACACCAATTGACCACAAATTCATCCAACAAGTTGGTTCTGATGATCCAGCTCGAACCATTCTCTGTCCAGGTATAACATTTACAGTGATTCTCTAACAAAAGAAAAGTAATTAATATACAAATCTATATAATTCAGCAATGTAACAGAAGGAACTTAAGGGTTGCTTCACTCATGCGAAAACAACTGCTCGCAAATGTTAATCAAATGCGAAATATTTTTTTTAAATATCCTGTTAGTTTATTTTTATTATTATTTTTTTTTTTTTTTTTTTGCATTTGATAGCTGAGCTCAATCTCTACAAAGGCTGCCTTTTATTTTTTCGATTCTTTTTAACAGGATACTTTCACTTTCAGAACCGATTTTAAAAGTGAAAGAATCCTCATAAAAACCTGCAAAAGTAAAAAAGGCCTTTGTAGTGATTGACCTCAGCTATCCAGTGAAGAAAAAAAAAAACACTTAAATACATTGCAAAGTAAAAGAGATTTTTTTTTAAAAAATTCTACCATACGATTAACATAAGCAAGCACATGTTTTTGCATGAGTGAAGTAACCCTTTAAGAAAATACTTAATATTAAACAAGCAAAAATTAAAGTACAATCCTGAAAAAACGTGATTACTCCCTACTAACTCTACCACAAGTCATTGTATAAAAATTGGTAAGAATGGATTAGTAATAACATCTAATAATTAATGCTATACTTAAATTTTGCTTAAGAGGTTGTCTACATATACAGAAATTAAAATAAATGCAAAAATTTTCAATACTAACACATAAAATCTATTTTTGACATCATATTTGAATTCCTCAGTAAATTTTACCTTTGGATACCAAACAGGAAGCCATTCGGCCAAATAGTTTAGGAATTATGCAGGTTTAAATTATGGAACTCTTAATATTAAATTTATTTTTAATCATTGCAAAACAGATTGCAATGCTGGTAGTTTTTTTAAGGATAACTGAAAAAACTATTGGGGGGAATAAGTTATAATTTTGGAATTCATATATATATTTAATGCTTTCAAAAACAGATGATAAAAAATTTGCAGGCCACAATTGATATCTTTTTCAAAAATATACTTTTCCTAAAAAAATAAATAATAGCCTATAAATTTTTTTAACAGTAATAGATTTCTAGAGAATCTAAAATTATATCTCATTCTGTATAGTAGTTTTACAGTTATGCTTAAAAAACTATTTGTATTGCAGTTTGTTTTCCATTGATTAAAATATATTTTAAAATTTAACTTTAGAATTTTAACCTGCTTAAATCCTGCCAAACTTTAAACCTGCAAATTCCTAAACTACTTGAATGAATGACTTCCTGTTGGTGAGGTCTAAAGGTAAAACTTACCAAGAAATCCAAACGATGCCAAAAATAGGTTTTTATGCAATGCAACGATCATTGCTTTGTCAAAGATCAAGGCTTAACTTGCATTTATTGTTGCCAAAGCACTACTAATGCTGCCAAGCTACACATACTTTTATCTACTTATTCTATCTCATTCTGTTTTATTTTGGAAATTCAATTATAAGAATTCATTCAATAGCTTTTTTAATAGATGTTGCTGTGCCCTAAATAAGTGTTTAAAGCACTTGTTCATGTCGAACAGGAACCATTTATGCTACATTTTAAGCCAGTCATATTCTTTCTACATTTGTGGATGTACACAAGCAAATGGTACACAAATCATGGAGAAATTGACAACTTGGCATCTTTTTTTAAAAAACAGCCAAAAGGTGGAACCAAATGGGATTATGCCAGTCCTGTTTATCTCAAAATATTATATTGTGACTAACAAAAAATTAACTCAATGCTGTAGTGGAAGGTAGGGTAGTAGGGTGGAATGGGACAGTAGGTTTTTCTCTTTATGCATTATTCTAAACATGCAATGGTAGTCCAATCTTCAGTTGAAAAAATTTGCTGATCAGCATAAGCTTGCAATTGTATAAAGTAAAAGATTATTTCAAGAATCAAAAGTAAATTTGTTTCATATACTTTTTATGCTTTCTGTATATTAATGACTTGTTTATACGAATATGCAATATTTCCCTATTTATGGAACATTATACTATATATTATAAATAATTTAAACTAAGCTTAAAAGCAGCATTTTTATATATAAAAGAAGTTTAACATAAAAGAAGATAGTGGGGAGGAATGGGACATGCCAGCAAAAGGTGAAATGGGACAAGCCCAATTCCTTCTTTTTAATAAGATGAGTGTAAATTGCTAATATGAAAATAGTTTTACAGGCATATTAATTATAACATTGATAATGTATCCATTTACTTCAAAATGCAAATAAATTGAACTGGTGATTTTTTAAAGATAAATGGAACTTCTTAAAAACACCATAATTTTTTTTTAATAAAAACATTTTTTATGGTGTTTTTAAGAAGTTCTTTTTATTTTATAATTTTACATCAGGACAATTTCATTGTATCAGACTAACAATCATAGAGGAAAAAATGGCGTTAACTTATTTAAAAAGTAATAATCATGTAATTCAAAGATAGCTACAATCAGCATATGATATTAGAAGATAAATTAATATAATTATCTACTTATATGTATAAAATACAAACAGAAATTTCATTAAGGCTTCTTATAATTAGAGTTATACTGAATGTATTTTGATGGAGCTTGCACTGTTAAATAGATATTATTTCAGGGTAGGTTTTAGTATATAACACATTGTTCTATGTAGATTAGTATAGAATTATGATGGAAAGTTCCGTAATTTTGGACGAAGAGTTTGCCATTGGCATATGGATCTTGGCGACGGCATATTATGCTATCTTTTTGTTAAAGAATTGAAACGTCTACACCAATTAGAAAATAAAATATACGAACAGCCTGAAAAGTAAAATGAAAAAAATTACTAATTTTGTTATAAATACAAAGAAATGCAGTTTTAATGAGAAATAATAGAATAAAATGAAAATATATATTTTAAATATGACAGAAATGTTTGTACAGCTTTAAAAAAGTATTCATTTTCAAAGTCAATCCATTAAAACAATATTTGACGATTTATCCTCTTTGTTGCCTATATTTGGCACCTGGATAATAAAATATGGTACTTCTTGACTATCCTGTTGACCAAAAAGCTATCGCCAAACTATAAGATTAAATGTCAATAATGTGTGATCATAAATGTCACATTCTCTTGACATTAAACATGATACACGTGTTTGTTATGCCATCAAGTGATTTTTAATTAATCTTTTTATTGGTTTTTTATTAATGTTTATCAATCTATTTGTTCTTTTCATTATTTAAAATAAAAATTATGTCAATTTGTATAATTTGGCGAAATTGGTAGAAAATATTTACTGAAATTTTATTGAAATAAAATAGATTTTTTTTAAAAGTATGTCAGGGTTCATTTCAAAAGTACTGGATACATTTTGTTTATCATTTACACCACTGGATAGTTTTGTGGAATCATTTCAATGCATGATTTTCCGTTAAAATTATTACATTTTTTTTTCAATTAAAATTTAGTGTTTCTTTTTTTTTTTCAGGCGCAAAGGTTGTTGTTCATTGTTTGTCATCTTAGTGGCGACATATTATGCTATTTGAGGAATTGAAACAGCTATATTATTGAGAAAAAAATACGAACACCATGGGAAAACTGTTAGCAATTTTATTTAAAATACAGTTAAAAAAAACGAAATTAAGGGAACTTAGAATTATACTTATGGAGATTTATGTAAATACACATTATTAAAAGAATTTTCATGGTGAAATAAATTTATATATTTTTTACTTCATTACTTTTTAGTATAACTGCATATCCACCCACTTTTTTCTGATAGGTGACTGTAGGATTTTTGACTCATCTTCCGTAATCGAGTACCTTTTCCCCCCCAATCTGCATACGAGTTATATTATTGGAAGCATTTTTCATGTTTGAAGAGAATTCTCCAAGATGAATCCTATTACAAAAGATGAGCTGATTTCATAATTAGCGATTATTTTTTTTAAATTTCTGATGTTTCACTTAACCAGATTTCACAGGGGACACACTCTATGCGGTAATGGACAGTCTGGTCACAAATTGAAAAACTTGGGCAGTTATTGGCAGGCTTGAATATTTACAATTACGATTTTCCAAAATAAAATTAACTGTTTTTTCGCTTAAGTGGGAGCAAAAGTTGTCAACAATAAATTTCTTTCATCTTGGTGTCGACATATCTCAATACCTTTGGTTAAAAGTTTTAAACTTCTAAACCAGTTAGAAAAATATACAATCTTCCCTTCCCCATATTTTTCTTTCCCTTTAAAAAATTTTTTTTCAGTTTTATGTTAGTATTAACCATCTCAGGAATTCAGAATTAAAGATTATTCTTATGGACTAGCCACCTCTGGCGACCAGTTTGGTCTCCCTTAAAAGTATGCTATGCATTGCATCATGTTACTTTCATTCTTAAACTAATTCACTTGCTCAATCCTTCCCCGCGAGTCCAAAGAGAAATCAAGAATTCTTTGCGCACTTGATAAGATTTCATACATTTTTTGTTATTATGCTTATTTCGTCTTTTTTGACAATACCTCTTAATTTCCGTAGCTATAAAAATGAGTGAAATTTCAAGTGTTTGCACTGAGATTTGTTCATAAATTATCTAAATTAAACTTATTTTACTTAAACATGCCATTACTTCAATGTTATTTTTTAGTATTAATAAATTTATTTAAATTGTGAAAATCATGCATTTATAAATTTTTTTCACTACTTAATAACTAAATAACGAATATATATACTTTCGTTTTTATAGATTTGATTTCTGAGTTCATAAATATGACATTGAAGTAACGTAACTAAGAGAAATAACAAAATAAAACCCTCGTGAATGAAAGCCGTTAACAAACGTAAGCGCCGCCAATTTACATACTATGATGTCATAAGAATATTGTCTATTCATTGTTGAAGAACCTGCTTTGCGAATGATTACTGCCATAGCCTAATATTTTCTACCGTTTATAATGAATGAATCTCTTGTGTTTGTCTACTTTATGAAGTGAAATAGAAAGCTGTCAACTTAATTTCAATTGAAATTATCTTGGAATATATATGTAAATTAGAAACAACACTTTGATGTTGAAATGAAATATTTTAGTTTATGTTATTATTATTACGATTAATTGCTTATTTAGGTACTTTTCTATTACAGGGGCCTTGGCTTCATTTTTGTAAAGCTTGGTGCAATTTGGGCTTCAGAATGTAAAATACGTTGATAAAATATATAAATAGCTATGAAAATAAAACTGATGAACTTTTATTTTTATTTATATGTATTTATTTGCATATAAAAATTTTATTTACACATATATATACAATATTTGTTTAGATACAAATTACTTCTATTTTTATATAAAAATAGATCATTGGCTTCTTTAGATTAAATAAATTGTATACATATGGAAAAAATTGCTTACGTATATGAAATAGGATTCAGATTGCTGGAAAATGAGATGCCAATTTTTTTTCTCGCCAAGAACTTATGCTGGAAAAATATCTATTTATTTATTTATTGCATTTTAAGTGTGGTAAATGAAAGATGCGTATTTTAAATGAAATGAGCGATAGATTTATATTTTAATGTAATGATGGCGATGGAAGAATATTTGGCGATTTATCAAATGCGCTCGGCTAATGGCCGTTTGGCATATAAAAAGTGAAGCGGTCAGCTCAGAACTATTGATGACAGTCACATGACTTCGGCTTTTATAATATAGATATTTATGCATTAATATTATTTGCTTAAAACTCGTGATTTTGAAAAAAAAAGTGCTTGCTGAAATAAAGCTTAGAAAATATGTTTACTATTATAGGTATATTACTTCTGGGGAAAATTTCAGTGAAATCTTCTGTTTTCGTTACGTAGTTGTCCACAGCATTACGGGCTAATCTTCCATAATCAGATATATCGCCAATTGACGCATTAAATAAAATGTTGAAAGCAGCGTTTTTGTTTGAAGGGAAACCTTCATGATGAATTCCATTACAGAAAATCATATAATCATCTACTACAACATACATAAAACTCAACTTTTCACTTCAACAGAAATGTTTATACTATTTTGGTTGGAAATACAATGTTAGATTTTGGGAGTAGGTAGGTGTATAACACACTGTCCTAGGTCCCTTAGTTACGGGGAAATTTCTAAATTTCGTGAACCTGATTATTAAAGATTACCTTTTTTAAGAATTTCTACCGAACGAAATTTGATGTAAGCAACACTGTTAAATAATTTTTCAGGGATGAACTTAGTTAATTTAAACACATTGATACAATCATGTATCAACCCAATAAAAATTCAGATTATGTTAAGTATATAGAAATTCAGATTTCTTCTGTTAATCAAATGAAAGAAGTACCTATAAAAAAATTCTCATACAATCATCGTAAGAGGAATTAAAACGAGGTTTTTTCTTTTGAGAGAGCTTTTGGTGACATATTAAAAAAGTGTGCTGTATTTTAACTGATGATAGAAGCCATAGGCGTAACCCCCGGGCACACACACACCCTGCTTGCGCTGACTCAAGCACAATTATTTAAAAAAAATCGAAATCTACAAAAGAAAAAAGAAGTGAAAGCAGAGTTCAATTAATTTACTTCAGAAAACTAACAGCCTAAGTTTTAAAATGTGTTAAAAAAAGAAACCCACGTTCTTTATTTTTTTTTTAAGAATGTTATGTTGTTTATCTTTTTTAAAAATAGGAATATTAACAAGAATCTGTATAAGTCATAGTAAGTCAAAAATGTGGCTTTATAATCCCACTTTGACGTCTTTGTTTGTGGGAGATTTTTTTTTTTTTTTTTTTTTTTTTTTAATGCTGTTCTTTCTATTGCATGTTTCTGCAATTTCATGAGAAATTAATGCAAGTTCTTGACTAGGATAGAAACTATTTGTCTCTTTGCTTTCGTAGTTTAAAATCTAGAAAGAAGCAAAAAAAAAAAAAAAAAAGGGGGAATGCAGATGTGAAACGATAATTCCAAAATGAGATTAGCTGGGTAAAAGGGGGGGGGGGGGTACACAGACCCTGCCTCCTTTGAAAATGAAAAATAATAGCACAGAAAATTCAAATTATTCTGGAGTTTGGTTGGTTGGTTGAATTTAGTGTTTCGCGGCCATTTTTTGACATTCGTAAAAGGAATATGGTTGCTGTCTTTCAAGTCAAAATAGTATAAAGTTTTTTCTCCTTTCGAGGCGTGCTTTTGAAAGTAGGAAAAGGAACCCGGTTTCAAACTTTTAGCCCATTAGAGTAAATTTTGACCAAATTCGCGATTTTATTCTGCGATCATTTCATGATATTTACAATTTTCCCCCAAAATCGTTTGATGAAATTCGCGTTTTTCTACGCAATTTTTTGTTGCACTTTTCACCATTAACTCTTGACAAAATTAGTGTTTTTTACCGCGATCCTTTGATGAAATTAGCATTTTTTACCGCGATATTTTGACGAAATTGGCATTTACTTTCCGCGACCTTTTGATGAAATTCGCTTTTTCTTTCCGCAATCTTTTGATGAAATTCGCTTTTTCTTTCCGCAATCTTTTGACGAAATTTGCCCTTTCTTTCTGCGATCCTTTGACGAAATTTGCCCTTTCTTTCTGCGATCCTTTGACGAAATTCTCGTTTTTACCGCAATCCTTAGACGAAATTTATTTTCTATTGCAACCGATTGATGAAACTGATTTTTTACAGGGAGATCATTTGTCGAAATTCGGGATAGTTTTGTGCGACCGATCGGGAGAATTCTCGATATCTTTCCGTACCAATTAACAAAATTCTCTACTGTTTTCCCGCGACATTTTGAAGAAATTTGAAAAAAATTTCCGTCAATCGTTTATCGAAATTAGTAATTTTTTTGCACAATCTTTTGACGAAATTGGCTATTACTTTCTTCACTCTTTTATCGAAATTCCCGATATTTTTTCACAATCGTTTGAAATTTTCAAATTTTTCCGGGACCGATTCACGAATTGATTTTGAGAAATTCCATAAAAGAAATATCGTGGGCTTCAAAAGTTTTTTTAAATATTCACTGAAGAATCACAGGTCTGTGACAGAATTTGAAGGGGGAGGGGGAAATACAGCACAGCATTTTTTATTATGCGGGACTTTCCTTTTCTGTGCACAAATCGTGCGATCCCACACGTTATTTCAAACCCTGTCTCTCAAAGAAAACTTCATTACTAGAGGAGTTTCGTTGGTTGTTTTTTTAAAAACGAACATAAAATTAAACAAATCTAGGATTGGCGGGGGGGGGGGGGGGAGAACTGCCTTTGGCAAAGTACTCCCGAGCAAGCTACGACATTTTCTGTCTCGAAACAAGCGAACCTTGAATTATTGCGTTTTTTATTTCGAACAAAATTAAATTTTCAGCTTTCTTATAATAACTGCTTTGACATTATTCCAATTCGAATTTAATGACGGCAATTGCAAAAATTGCCGGAGAGTTTCTTCTGTTTAAAAAAAAAGTAAAAAAAATCACCTCAAAGCACGAAACCCCCTGCTAAAAATCTCATTAAAAATTTGCAAAAGATTAAAAAAACCATAGGGAACGAAATTAACTGATTGGGTATAAGATTTAAACCAGATTCCTTTTAGGAATGTCGAAAAAAAAAATCAACACGAAATGCGAAAAAAAAATCTCTAAAAATAGCATTAAAAAATTGGAAAATCGCTGCAAGAATCTCGAAAATACTTTATTGAAAAGAAGACAAAGATTACTGCATAAAATATTGAAATCGGATTCTTTTTTGCTAATTTGAAAAAATTGTGCAAAATGCGAAAAAATTCGCATGAAAAATTAATTGAAAAATTACAGAAATTATCTACCATATGCATGAGTTCAGGCATATAAGTCCTGTCAAATCTTACGGCTGTGCGAGCTGCATTGTTTTTTCAGAGTTCAGCGAGCGCATGTACACACACACACAGACAGACAAGCACCTATCTTTATTATTACAGTTGCAACATGATAGTATAATTTCTATCGTCTTGATAAAATTTATAGTGTTTATTATCATGACCTGCTTTACCTAATATAGTCGACACATTCTGAGGTAAAAACATGAATTACCATAATTTCTGGCCTATAATCTGCAGATCAAACAATTATGTTCGTTTGGACCCAGAAATGTTGTTTCATAAAACGTAACTTGTTAAATCATGATAAGTATTTAACTACAATAATGAAATAAAATTTCTGGGTCGAAACATGATTGTTTGATCTGCGGATTATAGACCGGAAATTACGGTATTAATAAATATTAGAGTTGTTTATAATATTATAATAATTATTTATATAGACTTTCCTCCAAAATTTCTTGGGTCCCTCCAGTGATCCCTAAGTCACGGAGTTACATTCTGAAAAACTTTCGTACGTATGTACTAGCAAGTATTATCTGAGATTTATCATCCGGCAAAATTTCATCAACAAGACTTAGATAATTTTCGATCTCATGCAGTTTTTCCCTGTGCCAATAGAAGTTTCCAGTATAATTAAAGACCTTTTTTAATCTTTATAAGAAGTTAGGGTGCCAAAAGTTTTTACACTTGTGACCACACTTACTCACTGTCTTATGTCACTGCTGCAAGGACATTTACATATCTTTTTTTTACCATTAGATTTAGTTTTAATGTTTTGAACCCCTTCTCATCCCTCCTCACACAAACAAAAATTGCGTTTGAGCCCTTTTTAAAAGAAATACCGCACAATTATACCTTCTAAGATGAAAACCTGTCTAAAACAGAAATTCAACCGGTTTCACGGGGTTCCGTTTTAGCAGGTTTTACTATATAAGATATTGTTTGTATCTAACATGTTAAGGTTAAAAAATCTGGGCACCCCCCCCCCCCCCCCCCGTTCAAAAGGCTGGTTACGCCTATGGAAGCTACTGTCTTATTTACTGCTATTACAATTTTAACTGCATTTATTCTGCTAGAATCCAAATGTGGAAAACCATGGCAGACTTACGTTTTACGAAACATAACAGAATGTATAGTGAGATAGCATTTAAACTACCAGAGCCACACATGGCACAAAGCCGAGAAGCCTGGAATTCGAGAACTAACAAATGAGAATGAATCACCTGAACATTAGTATTTTGATGCTATGGACACAGGGTTCGATTTAACCGGTATCGCATCGCAATTTGCGATTCAAATTTAACTAAAATGCGATCCAAGAAATGCATTAAATCGCAATCATTGCGATGCATATTTCCCGTAGCGATTTTCGTAAAAGGGCCGCGAAAAAATAGCGTATTTCGTCAAAGCATCGCGAAATAAAAAGCGAATTTCGTCAAAAAATCGCGGAAATAAGCGCAAATTTCATGAAAATATCGCTGAAATAAGCGCAAATGTCATCAAAATATTGCGAAAAACGCGATTTTCGTAAAAGGGCCGCGACAAATTAGCGTATTTCGTTAAAAGATCGCGAAAAATAGCGAATTTCGTCAAGAAATCGCGGAAAAAAGCCGAATTTTGTCAAAGGATCGCGAAAAAAGCGCAAATTTCATCAAAAAATCGCGGAAAAAAGCCGATTTTCGTCAAAGGATCGCGAAAAAATAGTTGTTTTTCATCAAAGGATCCCCCAAAAATAGCAAATGTCGTCAAAAAATAACGTAAAAAAGCCGATTTTCCTCAAAGGATCGCGAAAAAAGCACAAATTTCGTGAAAATATAGCGGAAAAAACGCTATTTTTGTAAAAGGGCTGAGACAAAATAGTGTATTTCGACAAAAGATTGTGAAAAAATAGCAAATTTCGTCAAAAAATCGCGGAATAAAGCCGAATTTTGTCAAAGTATCGCGGAAAAAAACACGATTTTCGTGACAGACTCGCGAAAATATAGCGAATTTCAACAAAAGGTTCGCGGAAAAACGCGAATTTCGTCAAAGTAACGCGGAAAAAACGTGAATTTAGTCAAAGCACCAAAAAAGATGTGCAAACTAAACTTAAAAGTAGAAAATTCATAAAATGGGATTTAATTTCTTTTTTATGAGATTCTTAAAAATACAGCATGATTTCAGTGTACTTTGATAATATTTATATTCATAAGGTGGACCAGTAAAACTCCCCCCCCCCCCCCCCCCTGATTCCAACACAGATCTATGCTGACAAATAATTCAATGGGAAGTATAATAATGAAAGCACCCATTCATTCAACGAAAAGTACACCTTTACTTAACATAAGTGTTCTTTTTTTCAGCAAAAATATCTTTTTCAATAAACCCGCCTTGCCTCTTTTAAAAGAATGCGAACATTAGTGATACTTGTTAGTGGAACTTGGTATCTTCTACTCTCAAATAAACATTTTAAATTAAAATTGTATCTTGCATTTTTACTTTTAAAAAAGTAAAGAAAATTTCTCTTAATATTTTAAAAAAATATCTTATTTGAGTGCAAATAATGCTGGTTTTAATTCATTATTTAATTATTGTTAAAACAATAATTAATGCATTTCATTTATCTTAATAAACAACTTTCATTTATTCCTTTAAAATATAAATTATTATTGATGGGGACCCGCTTTTGTAAAAAAGGGACCCAGATTTTTGGAAATCTTGGGTCCCGGGGACCCAGGTTTTTTCAAGTACAGCGGCATCACTGCTTAAAGTTAAAATTTAAAGGTGTTTTTACACGACATACGTTGTGTTTTCACCCTCCCCAAGTGTTTATTTACAATGGAAGTACAGCGAGGAAGTACGCTTTTAAAAAAAAAAATTTGTTGTAAATTTTCAAGATTTAAAAGTTACGTTCGCTATTTTTTACTTGCTATACAAAAGTGTCTAACTGCTATTCAAAACTGACTTTGTATAGCAGTTACTGCTATGCAACTTTCTTTTTCTAAATCGACCCCTGTATGGACAATCTCTGTGATCATTGTAATGCATCCCACTTCAATAGTGTAGTGACTAAAGAACATTTTGATTCCAGTTGTCATAATAGCTTCCTTTTCCTACTAAATATTACTATAATTGATCAACTAAAATAGTTGGTGCTTAATAATTCAAATTGTGTCCAATAAATTAGAAAATGCAATACCTCAATGGCATTGACATTGTTCCCCTATAATCCAGAAATATATTACATGTACTTAATTAATAAAACTTTGTATTTATCACTAAAAAAATTAAAGAAAACACAGGACGCGTTTCGGCCTGGAAATTTTAACAGCCCATCATCAGCCAAAGTAAACACGTGTCCGTAAGAAAACAAAGCCACAAATGAACAGCCAGTCTTATTGCCAGTTTTCTGTAATGTTTTTACCCGATTGCCAAGAAGGGTTGTGTGTTTGACGCGTATTTGGATATGTACCCAGTGGCAGAAAGTTTTGTAGCTGTCTGCGACAAGCTTTTAAAATTTCATAATCTGTCTGCAAATTTTGCATGTCATTTTAAACAATAAATAATAAATTAAACTAGGAATTTTTTATCATTCTATTTAAAACATGGTAAGCATGATGCATTCTCATTAATTTTGCTTATAACATTTCATCATCTAACTTCTTGTAGAATTTCTAAAGTGTGAAGGATAAGCAGAACCACACATAGGCAATAACGATGCTTTTAAAAACCTTCGGAAGCTTCAGAGGCCTCAAGCACCAAAAGCACTGAGTTTTTTCTAAAACCCTTGAATGAAATCTGTGGCCATTTGAGGAAATTATTTTTTTGTAATTCTTTGGTGAAATTCACATTTTTTCCATGGCTTCTTGATGAATTTATCATTTTTTCTGCAATTTTTGGATGAAATTTGAGTTTTTTTTTTTTTTGTGATCCCTTGATAAAATTCTAATTTTTCTTTTCAGCGTGCTTTTGAGAAAATAAATTTTTTTTTTTTTGTAATTCTTCGGTGAAATTCACGTTTTCTCCATAGCTTTTTGACAAATTTCACGTTTTTCCCGCAATTTTTGGACGAAATTTGCAGGGTTTTTTTTTTGCGATCTTTTGACAATATTCGCATTTTTTCCACAATTCTATGACGAAATTCGCGCTTGTTCCTCGATCCTTTGACGAAATTCGTACTTTCCCGCGATCCTTTGATGAAATTTGCATTTTTTCATGATCCTCTGACGTAATTCGCATTTTCCACGATCTTTTGATGAAATTTGCATTGTGTCCGCGATCCTTTGATGAAATTTGCGTTTTGTTCACGATCCTTTGACAAAATTCGCGTTTGTTTCACGATCCTTTGACGAAATTCGCGTTTGTTTCACGATCCTTTGACGAAATTTGCATTTGTTTCACGATCCTTTTCCGAAATTCGCGCTTTTTATGCGATCTTTTGCCAAAATTCCCGCTTCTTATGCAATCTTTTGCCAAAATTTGCGCTTTTTACGCGATCTTTTACCGAAATTCGCGATTTTTTGCCAAAATTCACGCTTTTCACCCGATTTTTTGCTGAAATTATAACTTTTAATGCTATCTTTTGCCGAAATTCACACTTTTTACGCGATCTTTTGCCGAAATTCACACTTTTTATGCGATCTTTTGCCGAAATTCACACTTTTTATGCGATCTTTTGCCGAAATTCGCACTTTTTACGCGATTTTTTGCCGAAATTCGCACTTTTTACGCGATTTTTTGCCGAAATTCGCACTTTTACCCGATCTTTTACCGAAATTAACGCGACCTTTTGCCAAAATTCACACTTTTTATGCGATCTTTTGCCGAAATTCACACTTTTTATGCGATCTTTTACCGAAATTCGCACTTTTTATGCGATATTTTGCCGAAATTCGCACTTTATACGCGATCTTTTGCCAAAATTCACGTTTTTTACCCGATCTTTTGCCAAAATTCACGCCTATTACCCGATCTTTTGCCAAAATTCACACTTTTTACGCGATCTTTTGCCGAAATTCACGCCATTAACATGATCTTTTTCCGGAATTTGCGATTTTTACGCGATCTTTTGCCGAAATTCACGCTTTTTACCCGATCTTTTGCCAAAATTCACGCTTTTACGCAATCTTTTGCCGAAATTAATGCTTTTAACGCGATCTTTTGCCAAAATTCACTCTTTTTACGCGCTTTTTTCAGGGGAAAAATTGTCCGAAAGTTGCGGACAATTTTTTAAATTGACTTCATTAGTGCAGAAAATAATTGTCCGCAAAAGATTTTTTGTGTCCGCAACTATGTCGCCGTGTTTCTGCCACGGGGGATATGTATGTATGTGGATTTCTTTATACCCTCGAAACATCCCAAAGGCTGGATGGATTTTAATGAATGGGGTCTCTATTGATTCGTCTTAACCGTCCGATGGTTATAGGCTAGGTTTTGTTTTAATAAATTCAAAATGGCAGCCGTAAAATACAAAATGGCTTTAAAAAAAATTACACACCATATTGAGTTGGCATATTATTGGATAGGTCTTTCAAAATGAAGACAATGTTTCCTAGACTATTTTACAGTCAGAAGCTCCGTTTAAAAATTACACGATCTGAAAGTTGTGTAAGTAGGATCTCCAGCTTAACTGTAACTCTAACCTTCATAGACATCTAGAGGCATCATCAAAACAGTGTTTATAGATCGGAACTAACAATTAAACACAACTTAAAAGTCATCAATACAAGTAAATAAAAAAAATAGGTAAGCAATATAAACTGAAAATTTGTCAATAAAAAAAAAAAAAAAAAATTAAATCAAATAGCCCGACTGTGAAAAAGCAAACTAAAAAAAAAAGGGAAACAAGATGATGTAGGAAAATAGTAGAGTGTGTAATGGAAATCCTTTTTACTTAAGTAATTACACTCGGGGGCAAACATGTAGGAAGCAGGAGCCGTAATACATACCTAAACATGAATCTGATGCATCCAACTACAATTACTTAAGTAAAAAGGATTTCATTACACACTCTACTACTTTCCTATGTCATCTTGTCTCCCTCTTTTTAGTTCACTTTTTACGCAGTCAGGTTTTTATTTCTTTTAATTTTTTATCATCTATATAACAGGTAGGAATTAGGAATCCATATTGTCTTAAAATACGTCATATTCACTGATATATTTTGTTTCATTCAAGGTTCGTTTGGAAAAATAGGATCAGCGTAGCGAAGTGTAGCCTGCTAGTTATAAATAAATTATTTAATGTAAATAATTATGATTAAAAAAATGGTATTGAAACAGACAAACAGGAATTACCATGCTTTTCAGATACCTTAATGTTTATCTATATTACTTATAAAATAACATGCAATTTATTATACCAGAAATGTATTTTCATTCAGAGGAAGTTCAGAAACATCAGGCAGGTGTGCCAGTAATGGACACCCTTAAGTAATTTCTTTTGAAATTATTTTTTTATTAATAGTTATAATTATTATATTCCAGATTTTTCAATATTATATTAATCTATCAACAATATTTAACCATTCTTAGTCTCATTTCCCAATATGAATCGAAATTTAATTTTAAATAACAGAAATATATCAAAAGCCCAGTAATGGACACCCCATAAAAAGTAATGAATATAATTGGTTTTATGACTGTATTTAGAACCAGAATTTAATGAATACATACTAATGAAACAAAATAGGGCTGAATCGCAAAACAGCCGAGACACTTGGCATCGTTCAATTTGGCGAGGCTGTAAAGATCTGAACTATATCAGATTCGCCATATAGAAAGAACTAATGCTTTTCTAAAATAGTGTAAAAATATGTTAAAGTCCAGTAAGACGCACGGCAAGATGAAAGATACTACTCAGTCACCATCGCTCTTGGACATTTGACAATCGGTGACAGTTTGCTAATGCTAATGAGCAGCCGCCACTTTGTTTGATCTTTGAGCGTGGGAAGAGAACTCACATACGTTCTCACGAGTGCATATGATCGCAGGATCCACGTGCAAAAAGAGGAGTTTCTTAATATGTCCACTCAGGAGACAAGAGTAAAGGCCCCTGGGAGGTTCTTAAAAAGAACGGACAGTTAGTGGCTGAGAAACCCACTATTGTTTTGAGAGGAAGATAATTGAGGGATATATACGAGAGGATGCGGAGGAGAGAGTAGATTTTGGCTGGGGTTGAAAGAGCGACTTTTGGAGTGGAAGATTTTGAAGGCCGAAAGGGCCGGACTTTACAATCCCTAATACCGGGGAATTAGACTCGAATCAGCGGCGACAGGGCACCAGGGTGCCGTCGCGGGAAAAGGAGATCTTTATCTCGGAGATAAGACCAGCGCTTTCCGTTCATGTGATGCAATGCCTGTGGACTTAATAGACTAGCTGCCTCCTTCTCATAGACACTATTTCTGTTACATAAACTTTGTTCAACAAATTTTACATTGTTGTGTATATAGCAACTTATTATTACTCCAGAATATTTTTTACTGTGATATAAAATAAATTTCATGTTATTAAATTCTAAGAGAATATAAATTGCTAAGCCTTCGAAGATTAACACCCTCGACCATCGCTACCGCCTTCTTAGGACACAGCACAAGGCGATAAATGGATCTTTGTTGTTACCAGTTCGTTTCGTAAATTCTTTCCACGCCTTCAGTTGTGTTATCTTGAATTTGGATTGGTTGAATGGGATGGGTTGATTTCTTGTGTATTGGATGGCTACGCGTACCTTTGACAACTCAACTCTGCATGTTTGGTAATTTTTGTACAACGAGTTGCGTGACGAGGTGTAGAAGACAGATGAATAAAATTAAAAGACGGTAAGACTAGAGTATGTTATTGTTAATATATTTTGCTGTTTTTAGTTGTAAAATTTGAAAGTTAAAGTACCTGTGTAATTTAGTTTGAAATTGTGAGTATTTGTTCATTTTTTTTTGCTGGAAAGTTAAATGAAGTTTATCAACGACTAGAAATTTACGAAATTATGGCAATTCAACATTTTATAGAGTTGGTTTTCAAGAAAGGAGATGTTTGTTAAGGTATGTTAATAATTTTATGTATTTTTTAGTATAGTGTTTTATATTAGCCGTTTATTGTATATTTCTCATGTATGCTGACCTTACGAGTTTTGTACATTTTGATATTGCTACGCAACGTGAAGTGCTGAATTTTGATATTGCTACGCAACGTGAAGTGCTGAATTTTGATATTGCCACGCAACGTGAAGTGCTGAATTTTGATATTGCTACGCATTGAGAACTGCTGAATTTTAAGATTGCTGCACACCGAGAACTGCTGGTGACAGTGATGTTTTTTTTTCGGTTAATGAACACGAAGCGTTCATACATGTACGCTGATTGCCGCTTTAACGAGTTTCCTGCGTTTTTCAGATTGCTGCAGAACTAGGTTGCTGTATTCAGTGATAAATATTATTTTTTTATGAACGCGAAGCGTTCATACTTCTTTAAATTAGGAATGAATTGTTCAATGTTTACTATAATATAGGCACGTACTTTCAATATTAAATGACCCCATGATTTTTTCTAAAAGTTGTTGAGAAATGATAATTTTAATCATTATATCGTTACTCTGATTTGAAAAGGTACTTTAAAAATTTCACATTTTCAATAAACTTATGTTGAAATCGTTTGTTTTATTTTAAAACTCATAAAAATCAGCTTTCCTGTGTTTTCTAATACATCGTTATTTATAAATGTTCTATTTCCCATGATTCCAGGATGATGACGTAGTAAAAAACAGTCTGGAAGCATTCAGGAAAGTGGACCAATCACGTTAGTTTTCAGGTTGCCGCATTTTAGATTGGCGCATGTGGGGTAGTTGGCGCTTGTCAGAAAAATCGCCAAATGGAGTGTCTCGGCTGTTTTGGGAATCTGCCCAAAATAGTTATTTTCAAATAAATTTAACAATTAGGATACCAGTAATTGATAAAATATTTGTGATAGTCATTTACTGTTTGCATGAATTATTGTAATTATCAGAAGATCAATGTTTTAATTATTTTAGATGGATAGTTTAAAATATTAAATAACAGGCAATTACAACTATCAAATTATTGAAACAGTGGGGAACTTAAAAAAAAAAAAAAAAACAGTGGCACTCTGGGAGTGCCAATAGAAGTGAAAACTTCAACAATTGCGTGTGTTTTTTTAATCGTCAGGAAATGTTTTATGCGCTGAATTGTGTAGCAGCTCTAATGAAAGCATCTGGGGACACGTCAGTGCCCCTGCCAAGTCTTGAAAGCACAGCCGTAAGCATCTTTTTCTGGAAGCAACTCAGGGTACTTTTGACCCCCCAATATCTTTGTGTTGGTGATTCCCAGAAACTTGAAAATTCGTAAATCTAAAGTAATGTGGAAATGGAACTAAATGCTGAAATTTCACGTTTCTATCTTTTTTATTTCAGAAGATATATGAACTTAAACTTTCGCCTTTTCGACACTGATTCACCGATCATCAAAACTCAGAGGTATGTCCTGTATCCCTAGAATCTTGAAATTTGGTGAAGGTAGTGTTTGGGATACAATGAAAGGGAAAATTTAAAAAATCCGGAAAATTTGGATAAAAAGTCGAAAAATCAAAAAACCGAGAATTTGGCAGAGATGTGATATACGAACCAGGTTTGGCGCGATTTTTTAACGTCAATTTGGCGAAAGCCCGTTTTCCAATACCAGTTACAATATATATTTTTAAATTATTTTGTATTGTTTTAAAAAGTAAACAGCAATAAATAAACGATAATTTCATTAATAACTATAGAACAAAACAATTGTACAATTTAAAAAAATAAAATAAAAGTAAATTAACAATTTATTAATAAATAAGCAACAGTAGCCGGGTTACCCTCTAAAATAAAGTAACGCCATTTTGGTGTCAATTAGGTACCCAAGTGCGTATCTGACATCTGTGCCCCGTATTTTATCTTCTGTAATCGAAATTCCCGCCAATACTGTTGGTCATTGACAAGGCAGTCAACCCGATAAAATACAGCGTTATCGGTTTTTAGTTACAAGAAATAGGTAGGTCACGAATACGGTATAATTCATTTTAACTGACGAAAAACAAAATAATTTGTTTTAGCAATACGCCGGGAGAAAAAGTGAGTTTTAGCTTCCTTCTTCTTTTGCGGATTGAGCTGAAGAGGGAAAAGTTCCTGACATTCACCGCTTGGTGCACTAGCGTCTATGTGTCAAAATGTTAGCATGTCGCTTACGTTACAGTGTCTCCAAATAAGTGGTTTTTCCCCATCTCAAAAAAAGCTCAACGTGCCTAAAGAAGTTTGCACTTCAAAAAAAGTTTTGGAATATTAGTGTTTAGTTTTGTTTCACGATTTTTAACAATCTTCCAGAGACTACTTAATATATTATTTATAATATAATTAATATTACAAATATGAAAGAGTGAAATGATTACAAACATGCAAGGGGGAATTATAAAAAAAATAATTAAAGGTAAATATTTATTAGTTATTTTTTAATGAACCAAAAACATCAAGGGGTGTCCATTACTGGAACATCTACTCTACGTCTTTCACAAAATTTGACTGTTGCCACAATATAGTTAAGAAAAATGTAATTTTATCTGTAACAGACAAATACATAAAAAGAAGCTATGCTGATTATAATGGATTACATTGATATATAATTGATGGATTATCTTTGTTAGACTGTATATGTAACCGACACTAGACTATTTGTGCCTCCTCGTTCTTTGTTTTATAGCTGCCCCATATCTTCCTGTTAGTTTGGAGATATAGAACACATTTTAAAACTTACAATTTCTTTAATTATAAAATTGTATCTGCAAATTATGTTTCTATACTGTTCAAGGACAATAGAAAGTGCTTCATTTCGTATTCTATAAATTGAAATTTTTGAGTCAAAGTTTATTTTCTTATTTTCTGTAAAATGGATCTCATTCCTCCCCACTCTCTCTTATACTGTGGGTGGTATACACCGCATAGGTACTTTCTGTATTTTTTTAAAGTTCCATATACCCTCTATTTCTTAAGTAAAGCTATATATACAACTGGCATACTCTATAGTGTTCACCCTCTGCTTTTTATTACGATTACAACACTGATTTATCATCCATACAAGATTTTTTTTATATATATATAATTTTTACAAATAAAGAGAAAATTCTGAAGCTGACATATAAAAACAGAAATAAAGAAATACTTCTATTGGCTTGGATAGTACTTCGGCCAATGCTTTGGAAATCTCCACTTCAAAATCAACAGGCACTTTATCATTAGGAACATTTGTATAAAATACGCAGAGAGGCATTGTCAGCAAAATAAACTATAAAACATTAAAACATAGCATTAAAATACATCTTAAAACAGTAAATAACTTCAATTTAATAATTCAGAAAAAATAAATTTTACCTAAAATTAGATATAATGTTAAAAATACTAGCACACGCAAACTCTTTAGATAGCAGGCATTTAAATTTTATTTACAAAGTCAAACAGGGTCACGGTTAAAGTCATCCGATTTATCCCAAAATTTCTAAAATTAATTCATATTTCACAAATTTTTCTTAATAAATTACATAAGTAAAGTATTTTTACAAAAAAATTAACTTGGATAATATATTCAATATTATGGATGAAAATATACTATTTTTTATTTAAAAGTCATAACACTCCAAACATTGCCATAATAATAAATTGTTATTACGTCACTAGAATCTGGCAACAGCAATGTTTGTTGTCATTTTTTGTAAATGAACATGTGGTGAATCGATTTGCTGTGTAGGATAAATTATAGTATCAATACAGAAATAAAAAAAGATCTCGCATTATTTCTCTAATAAGGCTGAATATATAAATTGAATAAAAATGCCGAAACGTGGAAAAATTGGAAAACAACGGAAAGATAAATTTTATAGATTAGCCAAAGAAACAGGTATGATCATGCGGAAAGAATTTTCATTCTTTTAATCCGATATTTTGGGGGAAAAGAAAGAAAAAAAACCTCTAATGCTAGATACAAATGTTATTTTATCACAATTTTTTTATCATCCTTTTTTCGTTATTTTGTTTAAATATGCATTTTTTTAGAAAACAATTTGCTTATAATTAACGCTTTCAGCTTTTTATGTGTGCTATATAATATAGCCTTTTAATTTATTTTAATCTTTTCTTACTTGTGAAGTATGTTATTTCTACGCCTTTATAATAAGTTACAGATATCTAGGGTAGATGTGCCAGCAACGGACACCCCTTGATGTTTTTGGCTCATAGAAAAATAACTAATAAATATTTAGCTTTAATTATTTTTTTATAATTCCCCCTTGCATGTTTTATAAAGCAGGGTTATTGCTGACACTTTTAATCAAACCAATCAGGAAGCAGAAAATAATGTTTCACCCTGTTTTTCTGTGAAAATCTTAATGAAGAGGCTAAGAGCTGGGTTTGTTTAATTAATTTATGTACAGAGTTTCCTCCAGACAGTTTCAGGAGGGTGCTGCACCCTGTCTGCCTTTAGGTTTACAAAATAGCACCCCTCTTGCCCTTCATTTAAAAAATTAGCTCCCTTGTTGCCCCCACCTGAAAAAAGTGCATTTACTCCTTTGTTATTAAAGAAATTACTTGCATAATAAAAATTGACTTATTGTGGTCTTTAAAATAGTGTTCTGTCTATTAAATATTAAAAAGTAGTTTTAAAAATCAAAAGAATGCCTTTAAAAATTTCAAGAAATGCCCTTAAGAAACCAAAACATGCCCTTCGGATTCCAAAAGCGCCTTTTTCCCACAAACAGCTACAGCACCCTGCCCTTTTTTAAACCTTGGGGAAACTCTGTATGTATTATTTATTTTCTTGCAAAATTTGAATGTTTTTGTTTGAGTAGCAATAGAAAACTTAGAATTTTATATACTAACGGCCATTTACAAAATTTTATTTATTTTTACGGTTTTAAGAGGAGGTGTCCATTACTGGGATGGTTAATTAAGTCATTTTCCAGTAATGGACACCCCATGTAGGTACTAAAAATGCAATTTCAGTAATGTTTATAGTGCATAAAATATTTTGACTTAACTGCAAACCTAAATAATCAAATTTAATTTTTAAATTATACTTACCAAAATGTAATAAACACCAAAAGCCAAAACTTTTATAAATAACTTCTTTTAAGTTATTTTATGTGATTAATAAAATTTCAATATTTTATTCTTTTTTTAAAATCTATTTGTACTTTGCATATTTTATAATCTGGCAATCAAACCAGCCAGGAAGCAGAAAATATTGGGTACTTTTCTCGGTTAGCCGGGCGCCAGTGTTATATATACATATACAGTCGAACCTCGTTATCCCGACACTCTAATGACCAGTAAAAAGTGTCGTCATAAGCGAAGTGTTGCGGTAACCGGAGTTAGGGAAAAATATGTTTATAAAAAGCTGTATTTTTAATAAATTTAAGACAATTTTAAATTCATAACTGTTCTTGTAGTTTTAAGCAATAAAAATTATTATTAAACAAAATAAACACAAAAACAAAAATTGAAAAGAATAAAAATCAGATTTATGATTACTTTTCTTCATAAAACATCATCTTCGTAAAAAATTTCTTCATATTCATTGTTACATGAAATATTGATGAATTAAGGTTTGCTTATTCCTAGATGTGCTTCCTACAATTCTTTTTTCAATATTATATAACTAATTGTAATTAATAGTCGTTGTTTCAGAAACGGATGTTAGATCATTTCTGATCGCTTCAAAGCAATACAATGCTACGGTTTTAGTCGGGTGAAAAACGTTGTGCAACCACAAGAAAGGGCTGCCTGACCAGAACAAAACTCAGCAATACGTTTCTCTGAAGCTTAAGTGAGTTATTCATTGGGTGTGGGTTTATTTATTCAGATAAAGGATTGAAGTAAAATTTCTCATTTATCTGAATGGGTATTTTAGACACTTTTGTGAAAAGTTTGGCTAAGGCATTTCTTATCTCTCAATTTCCGTGCTTATAAAATGGATTATGAAAATGGACAATTTTCCTAAACCGTCGGGATATCCGGAGTTGAAAATTATTCAACAACGTAAAATCCAGAGTTTATTTACATTAAAATCATACACAGAAAATTGGGACTTTGAAAAACTGACGTGATAAGCGAAGTGACGTAAAAACTGGATGTCGGGATAACGAGGTTCGACTGTATATGGGTCAATCCATATTAAATCATCCAGACCATGTTGCTCAATATTTTTGATTTTTTTTTTAATTCTTTACCACTTAATTTACTATACTTTTAGGAGTCTAAAACAAGGATTAAAAAAATTTTAAACCTTTCAAATTTTTTTGGCACCCATTTTTTGTAAAGTCACAAGTGGTTTTTCATGAAAATAGTACTTTACGAAAACCCTTTTAACTTTTTTATTTCTAAACATATCAAAATTATTTAAAAACCATTTTATTGAGTAAAGAATGAACTAAATTTTGATAATAGGTATTTTTATGATAATTATTTTTAAAAAATTGCATAAAATAAGATTAAATGTAATCATTTTTACAGCGAAAAGTTGTATTTTTGACATAAAAATTTTAATAGAAGAAAGTAAAACTCACCTTTACATTTTTTTTCTGTATATATACCTTATTGAACTATTCTCAGAAGAAATATGAAATATTTTGAGATACCCCTTCTTTTTCTATAATTAGTCAAACTTGGCACCTCAGCGTCAAAATGCTAAATTTAAAGTTCAATACCTAGCAAAGGACTGGATAAAATTTTATGAATTAATTCATAACCTTCTTATAGATGTAAACATGTAGCAAAAATATTATGAGTGATATGTATGTGGTTTGGTTTTAAAAATATGGAGCCTCGAAATTGGCTTGAAAACACATTTGTTTACATATATTTCCACACCATGAAGAACTCATAATGCATAATACATTCAGATTATTTCTTCAAATGCATCTTTTAAAAGTATAAATAACTTTTTTACATAAAAATAATATTACAATTTAATTTATGCTCACAAATTTAACCTTTAAATGCCGAGTGTTGCTGTTCGGCAACATACCCAATTTAGGCTTCTAAAATACTATTAGAATAATATTTAAGCTATGATGCCCAACGTTGCCAATAAAATACATTCTGAAAATATTATTAAATCGATTTTCAGCATGTAGATGGCAACACTTGTGTTGATTAAAAATAAAGATAAATTTATTTTTTCAATTGTTGCTACGTGTTCTTTTTGTTTTGTTTGGAAGCTTGCGAAATACCCTATTTTGTTCTGCAGTGAGCAAGTAAAATTTATTTCTTATCACAGTTCTTAAAATTCTTGTGTGTTTAATATTATAGAATTTTATGAAGGTAAAGTGTTTTATCAATTAAAGACTAGTATTGCCGATTAGTAACAAACAGTTTTTTAGCCGTAAACCACACTTAAAATAAAATATTTTTTTTTTAAGTATTTTTCCCATGATTTATTTAAAAAATGGAAGCCAAAAAACATTTAAAAAGTGATTTTTGAAAAATCAGGCATTTAAGGGTTAATATTTCATTTAATTTTTAAGCTAGCATTAATTGAAGGTAAGTATTAATTTTATGATTAAGAAAAAATTTACAAATCATATCATGTCTTAACTTGTAAACATCTGTTAAATTCTATGACTGAGAACAAGTTTTCATATCCTGTCCTATTTATTTTTAATGTGCCAGTGCATAAATATATTATGGTTTAAACTATAACCCAGATGAAGGCAACTGATGAATTTTTAGAGTCTTTTGTAGAAAAGTCACTGGCTTTAAAAACTCACTATTTTACTGCTAAAACACAGTCTCAGAACTTCCAGGAGTTAAAAGAGAAATTAACTTCAAAAGAATGCATTGTTCTAGCAGATTTTGCTGAAAATTACACATTTATGATTCAAGATGAAATCCAGAGTTACCACTGGAATAATCAACAGGCTACAATACACCCATTTGTATACTATTATAAAAATGACACAAAAGTTTGTTTCAGGAATCTATGCATAATTAGCGATCATTTGGTACATGAAACAATTGCAGTTCACACTTTTCAGAAACACTTAATTGATGACATCAAAAACTTTGCACCTTCTGTCATTGAAAAAGTTATTTATTTCACTGATGGTTCAAGCAGCCAGTATAAAAACAAAAAGAATTTTGTGAATGTATGTCATCATTTAAAGGATTTTAGGATAAAATCGGAATGGAATTTCTTCGCCTGTTCCCATGGAAAAAATGCCTGTAATGAGATAGAGTGGAACAACAAAGAGGGAGATAACAAGAATTTCCTTACAGCGACCATACACAAACCAAATTTTAACACCAAAGATATGTTTGAGTGTTGCTCTCAAAATATTTCTGGAGTTACTTATCTATATATTTCAAGAGAAGAAATCTAAGAAGATGAGAAAAAATTATAAAATAGATTCCAGTTCTGCCAATGGATTCCAGGAACATATGCATATCACTGATTTATACCATTAAGTGAAAGTGTTATCAGATGCTTTGTAACATCTACATGTGAACAATATAATGATCACAATATTTCAAAAATTTAGAAAAGCTCACTATCATTCAAAGTAAATGAATTGCTTTGCAATTATATTGAGTGCATTTATGATAAAAAGTGGTGGGTTGGAAAAATTCTTGAGCTAAGTGAAGAAAGCAATTACCTATTCCTTCAATTTTTTTCACCCATATGGACTGAAAACATCTTTTCAGCTGTCCAAAAAAGGTACAATTTGGGTACCACTAAGTAACGTGCTTCGGAAGCTAACTCCAGTCACTGGACGCAGCTACAACATTACCGAGACACTTTGCAATGAAATATCTCTGATATTTATTTCTATGTGTGTAAAGTAAATTTAAGTATAAGGTATTCTACATAAGAACAAGTGGGTAAGTGTGATCACAGATCGCACAGAGGGTTTCGTTTAATATTCCTTTCAAAACACTTTATCCTTTTGAAAAATCTGTTAGTTCCACATTTCACAACCAGGGGTGCACTTGATTCTAAACAAACCTGCATCCGAACAAAAATCCGTTTTACATACTATCCGTAGATATATTAGTCGAGGGGATTGGGCCCATAGCACCCGAGATATGTAGGCGCACCTGGCGGAAAAAATGGAACTAAAATATGTAAGGCTATGGTGCATAATATGAAAGAATGGTCAAAGGGGTGTCGGCAAAAGTTGGAAAATTTCTCCCCGGGTTAAAAGGGCGGATGTTAAAAAAGTTGCTTAAAATACACGTTAGAGCCCAGAGGGGTAAATAATAAAAGACTTTTTGAAAATTTTATGATTTGTCGTGTGGTCTGAGGCATTCAGCTATATGTATGCAAAATTTCATGTCACCAACTTAATTAGGGACTCTCTTAGAAAGAATTGCTTCAAATACATATGTGATAGCTCAAAGGGTTAAACGTAAGGCTTTTTCAAGATTTTATGATTTGTCGCCTGGCCTCAGGTGTTCTGCAATAAGTATGCAAAATTTCAAATCTCCAATTTAATTAGGGGCTCAGTTAGAAAGAATGGTTTAAAATACACAAGCTGGAGTTGAAAGGATTAAACATAAAACTTTTAAAAATTTATTATTTGACGTGAGATCTGAGATGTTGAGCTATAAGTATGCAAAATTTCACGTCTCCAAACTAATTAGGAGCTCACTTAGAAAGAATTGTTTGAAATACACATGCGGGACCCCAAAGGGTTAAATGTACGGCTTTTCCAAAATTTTATCATTTGTCGTATTATGTGAGGTGTTCAGCTATAAGTACCCAAAATTTCATGTCTCCAACATAATTAGGGGCTCACTTAGAAAGAATTGTTTAAAATACACATGTGGGTATAGGTCAAAATTGGGAAATTTCATTAGCAGCCACTGGCCGGTAGGACTAATTTTTTAAGTGGCCACTTTCTTTAAACTAGCAGCCACTTTTTTATTTCAAAATGCTAAACAGTAAAATTTCTATAAGTATTAATCTACAACTGAGTAGCCCAAATAAATATGTTAATATAAATATATTGGAACCAAAAAAAGTAGAACACTTGATGCAATGCAAGAAAATTTTATTATCTCCTTGTAAAAAAGTGGCCGGAAGGGGGCCACTGATACACAATTTTTCACTAGCCACTTTTTTTCATTTACTGGCCCTGTGGCCGGTGGCTAGTGCTAATTTTGACCTTTACATGTGGGACCCCAAAGGGTTAAACGTACGACATTTTCAAAATTTTATGATTTTTCATTTGATGTGAGGTTTTCAGCTATAAGTATGCAAAATTTCACGCCTCCAAATTAATTAGGAGCTCACTTAAAAAGAATTGTTTAAAATATACATGCAGGAGCTCAAAGGGTTAAATATACGACTTTTTCAAAATTTTATCATTTGTGGTATGATGTGAGGTGTTCAGCGATAAGTACCCAAAATTTCATGTCTCCAACTTGTATAGTTTCTGAGAACGGGCTCTGTGGCGGACAGACAGACAGACAGAGGAGCGAGATGAATAGGGTTTCGTGAGATGAACGAAACCCTAAAAATATGTGTACCTTTAAAAAGCAGCATTTGAAGTAATGAGAATAATGAATTATGCATTAAGAGTTCTTCTTGTGAAAAATTGTGTAAATAAATGTGATTTTCAAGCCAGTTTCGAAGTTCCATATTTCTAAAACTACATAAATATCACTCATAATATTTTTGCTGCATGTTTACATCCGTAAGAAGGTTATCCTGCTAAATTTTCATAAAATTTTATTTAGTCCTTTTTTAGGTATTGAACTTCAAACTTAGCATTTTGGCGCTGAGATGCCAAGTTTGACTAATCATAGTCAGTGGTGTAGTCGTAAAAAGAACAGAGGGTATACGTTTTAAGCAGAAGGTATACGCTCAAGGCAGAGGGTATACCCTAGTGTATATATACTATAGCTTTCTTGAGAAACAGAGGGTATACGGTGTTTATTTAAAAAATCCAGAGGGTATACGGCGTATACCCCCGTATACCCTCCACTACATCCCTGATCATAGTAAAAGAAGGAATAACTCAAACTGTTTCATATTTCTTCTGAGAATAGTTCAATATATAATCAGAAAAAAAAGATATAAAGGTGCCGAAGTTCTTTCTTCCATTAAAATTTTTATGTCAAAAATTCAATTTTTCACTGTAAAAATGATACATTTAATCTTATTTTATGCAATTTTTTTAATCATTATCATAAAAATGACTATTATCAAAATTTAGATCATTCTTTACTCAATATAATGGTTTTTAAATCATTTTGATATGTTTAGAAATAAAAAAGTTATAAGGGTTTCCGGTTATTATTTTCATTAAAAACCATTTGTGACATGATAAACTAGTCGGATGTACCAATCCCAAAACTTTCTTTTATCTCATACATGTTAATACTTCAAAATTCGCTATCACACTGCCAAAATTAAATGGCAATCTATGCATCTCATGAGGATTCTAACGATATGAAATTCCGTGCATTAGTTCTTGAGATATGACTATCGCTGAAATCGTCTAAATTCAGCAAAATGCTGCCTAGCAGCGCCACCTATTGGGTGATTTATACCAAATCCTAATCAGCAACAATTTATGTCAACGTCCGACTGAATCTGAAGTTTGGAGAAAATCCGTGCATTAGTTTTTGAGATAGAGCAATAGCGAAAATCGTGAAAATTTCTGCATAGCAGCGCCACCTATTGGGTGATTAACACCAAAACCTAATTAACAACAACTTGTGTCAACATACAACTAAATCTGAAGTTAGATGAAAATTGGTCCATTAGTTCTATTGATAGAGCTATTGAGGCAATCGTGGAAAAGGCAGCAGAGAAGCGCCACCTGTTGGGCGATTTACACCAACACCTAATCAGTAGCAAGTCATATCAAGGACTAACTTAATCTGAAGTTTGATGAAAATCCATGCGTTAGTTCTTAAGATAGAGCTATTGGGAAAATCGTGTAAATCCTGCAAAATTCATCATAACAGCGCCACCTGTTGGGCGATTTGCACCAAAACGTAATCATCATCAATTCATATCAAGGACTAACTAAATCTGAAGTTTGATCAAAATCCGTGCATTAGTTCTTGAGATAGAGCTATTGCGAAAATCGTGAAAAATGCAGCATTGCAGCGCCACCTGTTGAGCGATTTACACCAAAAACTAATCGGCATCAATTTGTATTAGGCACTAACTGAATATCAATTTTTATTAAATTCCGTGCATTAGTTCTTGAGATAGAGCGCCCACAAAATTTGTGTCACATACAGACAGACAGACTCACAGAGTCACAGACAGACATTTTGTAAAAACATGTTTTTTGGAATCTCTGGCCCCTAAAACGTGTAAATCCGTCGAAAACCGGAATTCGAAAATTTTCATGAATCCAATACTTTCTTCTTGTAAAGATAGAAGAAAGTAAAAATGGATGCGAGAAAAAATTCGAAAGGTTTAAAAAGTTTTTAATCATTGTTTTAGACTCCTAAAAGTATAGTAAATTAAGTGGTAAAGAATAAAAAAAAATTAAAAATATTGAGCAACATTTTTTTTATTTTTCTGGATGATTTCACATGGATTGACCCATATATACATACAAATATGTATATCTACACACATATATATGTTGTATATGTACACACACATATATATATTTGTATATATACATATATATGTATGTATAACTCTGGTGCCCATCTAACCAAAAAATACCAAATATTGTTTAAGAACACAGTCAAAGAGGGGCAGGGCTTAATCTTTCTCCCTTTAAATAAAAACAATTAAGTTACAGAAGCTATTAAAAATCTATTTCCTGTCTTAAATGTTTCCTTATTCACCTCTGACAGAATAAAATGTAACATTAATGAAAGTTATAGGTAATATTCATGAAACTAGTAAATCTGCAGATCAGTGGCGTCGAACATTATTTTGAAATTATTTTATTTAGTATTTAAAATATTCAACTCACAATATCATTTCTTTCATATTTGTAATTTTAATTTTCATAAATGATGTATCAAGTAGTCTCTGGAAGATTAATTGTTAAAAATAGTGAGACAAAACTAAACACTAATATTCCAAAACTTTTTTTTTTTTTTAATTACCTTTTAAACCCCGCACTGTTTCAATAATTTGATGGCTGTAATTGCCTGATATTTAGTATTTTAAATTTAAACTATCCATTTAAAATAAGTAAAACATCGACCTTCTTATAATTACAATAATTGATGCAAACAGTAAATGATTATCACAAATATTTTATTAATTATTGGTATCCTAATTGTTAAATTTATTTGAAAATAACTATTTTGTTTCATTAGTATGTATTCATTAAATTCTGGTTCTAAATACAGTCATAAAAACAATTATATTTATTATTTTTTATGGGGTGTCCATTACTGGGCTTTTGGGTGTTTTGATATATTTTTGTTATTTAAAATTAAATTTCGATTCATATTGGGAAATGAGACTATAAGAATGGTTAAATATTGTTGATGGGTTAATATAATATTGAAAAAACTGAAATATAATAATTATAACTATTAATAAAAGAATAATTTTAAAAGAAATTTCTTAAGGGTGTCCATTACTGGCACATCTACCCTATATTTTTATGTATTTCTTGGATAGAAAATTATATTTGATTTGAAACTAGGTAGATAATCACAGATAAAGCAAAAAGAATTTAGATCAATATATTTAAAATCTCCTCTGATAAATATGCAAATTTCATTTATATCATTCTGAAAATTATATTTTATAGTGATTATAAAAAATTCTTGTCTTACCATATACAGACTTGCCGAGTCTCCTGTTTTCGACAAGAGACTCCTGATTTTCATGTGTTTTTTCATACTGCTGATTTTTTATAATATTTCTCCTAATTTTTCACATACTTTTAAATATTCTATTTTACAATCAAATGTACTGTAAGTCAGAGGAGAAAACTCCAGTGCAAGTGTAGTTGTTCTTTAGTATGATTGATCAGTAATATTTTACGTGATAAACTATATATTCAGATTCATTAAATGATGAATCTTTAAGATTTTTTTACTGTTATTATGGACATGATTTGGACTATTAATAATTTGTCTCGATTAAGACATATTTAAGATCTTCACTATAGTTTTATATATAGTCACCTCAGAGCAACAGTTAGGACATCTAGTAATAATCGAAAATGATATGTCTGACTTACTGCTATGAAAACCTGTGTCTGCATCTAAATTTAAAAGCAACATTTAAAACGCCAGAATAAGCAAACATTCAGCAGACTACAGGGGTCGATCCAGGCAGAATTTGGGGCCTATATAGGGCCCTTTCACAAAAATCTATTTAATAAAATAGGCCCCTTCACAAAAATAAATTTAATAAAATGGGCCCCTTCACAAAAATGAACTTAATAAAACAGGCCCCTTCACAAAATTCCTTTTAATAAAATAATCCCTTTCATGACATTTTTTTTTTTTTTTTTTCAGAAAAACTGTTTTAAAATGTGTAATTTGTAAATAAAACCAGGTCACGAAAAACAAAAACTTTAGCAAGGGGATTTAAACAGTTTTTGTTAATATTTGTTCAAATTTGAGTAACTGGATTTCAACTTTCGTTACAAAATGTTATTTTTCACAAAAATAATATGAAATTCACAAAAATAACTTTTACTTTTCACAAAATGGGCCCCAAGAATAAAAACCTTCATCGACCCCTGGACTAGTTTCAGTAGCGTTTAGCATACTCAGTGCAAAGAATAACGGAAACTTGCTCACTTATATAGAGAAGTGGATTCAACTGAAAAGTTCATTAACTAATGGGGAAACAGGAAAATGCGTGTACCAGCCAATGGGAGAGTAGAGTAGATAATACCACCAAAAATGTGAAAAAAAAAAAAAAAATTGGTAGTAATTAAACAAAAGAGGAATTTATGAAATATTTCCAGCAATCTGATAAAGGGGGAATAGCAAATTCACTATTAACAATATTGTCATAATTTTTGTAGATATGAAAGGCTTCAAGAAAATTAAGTTTGTGAGTTTAGAGATGATTTTGGAGATGATAAAATCAAAAGAGTGGTTCATTCCCAGCAATCTTTAGTAATTGAAAATTTATTGGTTTCCTGTTTTTGAATATATTGTTGGTGTTTTTTAATACGAAATTTTAAACCCTGTTTGGTCTGTCCAGTATAGGAAAGCAAACTGGCAAATAATACTATAGATACTAGATACCCCATGAGTTGTATAACTCAATAGGATCTTTGAGTTTCGAGAGGATAAGCTTATTCGTAGGGGTAAAAATTATTCTGAAGTAATGCTGTCTAAGAATTTTGGCAATAGGAAAGCTGGATTTATGAAAGAAAGGTAACACAATGCTACTTCTGGAAAGAGAAGAGGACTGATTTGAGTTAGAGGAATGTGGTTGCTGTAGTTTATGTAAAGCAGTATCGATAATAGAAGGGCTGTAACCTCAAATCGTAATGGCTTTAAGATATTGAATTTCACTATTAAGTGAGTATCAGAACAAAGATGTATGGCACGATTTTGAAAGTAAAAAAGGCTGCCATTTTCTGGCTGGGAGGGTGACAAGAGTGAGCATGGGGAAGGGGGGGGGGGGTAGACAAACTACAAAACTTTTGCGATAGACTGATGTAGAGAAGCCATCAACAGTACGCGTGACAAGAGTATCCAGAAACGGGAGAGAACCGTTATTTTCAGTTTCATAAGTGAATTGTATATTGCTATCGATTGAGTTCATAATGTTAACGATATTATCAATATTGTGAAGAGAGGTGTCAATTAAGGTAAAAGTATCATCAACACAGCGAGTCCAGAATGGGAAAGAGAATTTATTAAAAAGTGAGCATTCAAAATAATGTATATAGATGCTTACGAGAATAGGTGACAAAAGAGAACCCATGGCTAACCCATCAGATTGTCTGTAGTAATTGCCCTGAAGTGAAAAAGTTGTTTGTGAGAAACAAGTTTGAGTAAGAGATAATAGCTCACTTCGAAAAACGAATAATGGAATTCACGAAGTCTCATTTCAAAGCACGAGAGGGCACCACATGTTGGAACATTTGTGAATTGTGATTTCATGTCAAAAGATACTATAGTTAGGTTGGTAGAGCGTACCCGCATTTTCCCGTTTCCCCATTGATTAATGAACTTTTCAGTTTAATCCACTTATTTTCTATATAAGTAAGTGAGCAAGTTTCCGTTATTCTTTGCACTGAGGACCAGGGCTTAATTTGCGCCGGAGCCCGGCTCCGGTACTTCTCTGTTTTTAGTAAATAATTAAATATTGGTCATACTACACAGGAGCTCATAGATATAGGGCTCCGGAGCCCAGTGTAAAAGCGCTTCCGAAAAACCAAAGCCTTAATAACCTTTTTTGTCTTCTCTTGCGTAAGAGTATTAAAATCAAGTTAATGATTTTTCTATTTATTTTGTATCATGCACGGTACCCATGCTCAGGCTCTGCTCTGCACATTTACGAAGTCACTTTCATTTGTAAGTACATATAATTGCCTTATACTGTTATTCTGATAGAAAGCAATCGAGCAGTGTTTGCCATTTTTCTATAAAAGCATCAATTCTTTCCGTTAACGGTGTAAAATTTTTAATTTAAACTGATTTCCAGAGACTCACCACAAAAGATTGTTATGCGGAAGGAATCGAGTATAGTTTAAGATATGCACCTTTTATTTGAAATTGTAAAACATTGTTCCATTCTTCCGCATATAAATATTAATTTCTGTAAATTTCATTCATTTTTTTTTTTAAATGCATAGCTGCGAACTATCCCTTTTTTGTGTTAACACTATTTCTTAATCATAATACTTACTCTATTTAATCGCAGAATTCTGAAATTAATTAACATGAAAATAAGGCAAAGATTGCTATTCAGAAGGAGTGATAACTAAAAAGTGGAATAGCTGACAGCTAAGTATATGCTGATAGGTATATTTGAAATTTTTATTTTGCTAAATTAAAAAAAAAATGTACGAAAAGATACGAAATGTACGGGAGATACGGTTGTTGTACCGGCACCGCAGAATATTAGGGCTCCGGTACTTTTTTTGTTAGAAATTAAGCCCTGCTGAGGACGGTATGCTAAATGCTACCGAAACTAGTCTGCTGAATGTTTGCTTATTCTGGTGTTTTTAACGTTCCTTTTAAATTTATATCATTCTGCGCCAAGTAGCATCTTAATTATTATGTGTCTGCATCTAGTGGAACAATAGAGAATTTTGGCACAGGTGTCATGATGTGATTTTTTATTCTGACTCCAATGTCATATATGTACCAGGTACTTAACTGATGCCATTATGTCGCTTGATATGGTAATGAGGTTTTCGCCAAGTTGGCATCGGAAAAAAATCGCGCCAATATGACATCTGTGCCGGAATTTTTATAAAACACATTGGAGATATAGTATTAAACATAACTTTGTGTTTCAGAAGTTGTTCCACTAGATGCACAGTTATTCATAGTAGTAAGTCAGATGTCCAGTTTTTTATTGTTACTAGATGCCCTACTGTTGCTCTGAGGTGACGATATGTTTATAGGGAACAAAACTTCCCCCCCCCCCTCCCCCCTGTAAAATGTAGTTAATTTAAAAGTATGATAAAATATCCTAAACATCATATTCTTAAATGCATTCTACTTGTAAGGAGAGTACATACATATTTGCCTTATCTGAGTAAGAGTGACATATTTCTTTTTAATCTTCAGTACTAACCAAGCCCTGTTTAAAATAAACTTCAACTAAACATGTTTACATTTAAAAATTAATAGGTTTTCATTGTCAAGAATATCTCCTTATTTCTGAAATGAAATCTCCTGATTTTTGTCTTTCAGAACTTGACAAGTCTGCATATTACTAACGGGAGATTCTCAAAAGGTGGGATCATTAAACGTTAACTATATGTAATTTTTCAAATTTTCAAATTTAAGGCCAATTTTTTTTAATAGTATAGTATTTTGTCTATAAATATAATATATAAATATTTTATAATAGTATGTCTACAAAATTATACACAAACAGCAACTATTCTGGAAAAATAATGATTAAAGCATTTAATTAGCAGTTACGTATGTTACAAATTTTGGACACTCTTTCGCACGTACGTTACAGATTTTGGACGTTGCTCTTAGTATTTAAAAGATTCTTAAGACTAAGAATGTAGTAAATGTGTCTGTATACATATATATATGTATAATTAACTTTTTGTTTCCCAGTAATAATAATAATAAAATCAAATACTTTGTTACATACATTACTTTCGGACATAACAAAATACAGAAAAATTCTTTATAGAAAAGTCCTTCTATCTCCAAAAAAGCAATAAATCAGCCTGCCATCTCTTAACGAAATTACCAAAAAATCATCCGTTTCCTTTATGCATTTGTTGTTTACCATTAGAACCACCTGGAAAAAAGTTAAAACTCTTTTTCTTGGTGGTACATTGGAGCAGTTAACGTTATGAATGTCCGAAATTGGCCTCTTTAGCATAAAATAATAAAATTTTAAGATATTTATACAAAGCTTTTACAATAAATTATGTCGTTTTCTGTCTCTGAATAGAATTAAAAACTCAGTGTAAAAAAAAAAAATAATAAAGTCAATGTCAATGATAATTAAAGTTATGTTTAAAAGGCTTAAAGTTATGACTTATGTCCTGTGCCCACCTTTTGAGAATCGCCCTAACCTCTTGGTTAATAATAATAATTAAAAATAAAAAAAAAACATGGTCAGCTCTTTTTCCAGGTGCTTTTTACTGGTGTTTTAAAGTACCTTTATACTGAAAGTCAATAATTATACTCTGTAAAACATAATTAATGAATTTTCAATTAATTTGGCTCATTTATTTGTCTTTTATTTATTAGGTTATCGTTCTCGTGCATCTTTTAAGTTAATACAGTTGAACCGGAAGTTTGAATTTCTACAGAAGTCAAGAGTTTTAATTGATCTGTGTGCTGCACCTGGAGGATGGCTTCAAGTAGCTCAACAATCAATGCCTGTGTCCAGCATAATTATTGGTAATTTTATACTTATGTTATTGGTTAATGTTTCATTATTAAATCTGGAAATGTCTTGAAAGGAAAATTGTATTTTTTTTTTTTTTTTTTTCAATAGATCTAATGAAACTTTACCAGGCATGAATATGTTCTGAGTGTATTCTACATTTTCATGTTTTTCTATTGACCCATCCCGAGTTTATAAGATTGTTATGTTTAGTGGAAAGCCCAGTGGCATAGTGGTCAGAGAATCTGACTGCCACACTGCAGGCCGAGAGTTTAACTCCCAAGTGGGTACGATTCACTCAGCCTTTCATGCTTTCAGGGTCGATAAAATGAGTACCAAGATTGCTTGAGAACTAAACACCAAGGGTCTCGCGTTAGGCTGACCACCTGGCTGAGACGTAGGCTGCATAGCACCTCGAGGCCCAGGGTCAAGAAAACAGGGTGGGCACTGTCAGCCAAGATCCTTCATGGATTGTATAGCCACAGAGTTTAGTTTATGTTTAGTGGAAAAAGCCAATCGATAAATCGAAACTGAAAATGTACAATAAATAGTACAAAAAATTCACCAAGTATTAGCGATAAACATTGTACTTACAGTAGGGTTGGATTTCTTCCAGGATAGTTGAAGAAACTGGAAGAAATCAACAGAAAACAAACCTACGTTCAAAATTCAAATATATTAACTATATAAAAGAATTAAATTCAAAGCATAATTATATGAAATCTAAAGTAGAGAATTTAATTAATATTTAAAATATTATTTTCTTTGAAAAATAAAGTTATTTTTTAATAACAAACTTCAGGTTTGGCAAGTATTTAAAGATGATAGTTTTTATAGCTTTAGGGGCAGGGGAAATTTTTTTTCATTGTTTGTGACATTTCTGTAAAAAAAAATTTACCTACCAATTCTTTATTTTTCCTATAAAAATGTTTTATTTTTTTAAAGAATATTATGCAACACATTAAATAAACAAATTTGTCTTTGAATCTCATTCCCGTTGTTATTTATACTAGCATGTATATTTCATATCTCAATGCTGAATTTATAAGACTATTGTTCTAAAACTTTTAGTATAGGTACTATCTCATATTATTTATTATTATGTATCATACTACTACAGAGGTGCCAAGTATTATGATTTGTCCGTAATTATGACGGATACACTACAAAAATTACAGAGTTACGGACATCGGTTAAAAATTACGGCAGGGAAAAAAACGCGAATTTTGTCAAAAGATCGTTTGAAAAAACACAAACTTTGTAAAAGGATCGCTTGAAAAAACGCGTATTTTGTCAAAAGATCGTTTGAAAAACACAAACTTTGTAAAAGGATCGCTTGAAAAAACACGAATTTTGACAGAGGATTGCAGGGAAAAACGCTAATTTCATTATAGCTTGTGTAAAAAATGCGAATTTTTGTCAAAGGATTGCGTAAAGAGTGCAAATTTCATCCAAGGGCCGCGTAAAAAACGAAAATCTCACAAAAGGATCGCGGAAAAAGCGCAAATTTTGTCAAAAGATAGCAGAAAAAGTGAGACTTTAATCAAAAGATCGTGAAAAAAGAGCAACTTTAGTCATAGAATCATGTAAAAAATGCAAATTTCGTCAAAAGATTGCGGAAAAAGCGTGAATTTTGTCAAACAGCCATGTAAAAAAAGAGAATTTCGTCAAAAGATTGCAGAAAAAGTGCGATTTTAATTAAAAGATCGCAGAAAAAGGGCAAATTTCGTCAAAGGTTCGCAGAAAAAATGCGTATTTCGCCATGATAGATGTAAATTACCCTCTTCTGTGTTGCCACTATCCGGGAATTTACCCTCTACATTTTACTATTACTTAACAATATATCTATCTCCTCTATATTCACTTTTATTAAATACTTATCTAAATTTAATATTTATCTAAATCTAATCCCATCACGCCAAAGGATCGTGTACAAGATGCAATCTTCATCAAAATATTACAGAAAAAGCGCGAATTTCGTCAATGGATTGCGTAAAAACCGCCAATTTTGTCGAAAGATTGCAGAAAATGCACAACTTTAATTAAAAGATCGCGGTAAAAGTGTGAATTTCATGAAAGAGTCACGTAAAAAATGCGTATTTCGCCAGAGGATCGTGTAAAAAGCACAAATTTTGTCAATGGATCGCATCAAAACCTCCAATTCTCCCCCCTCTCCCGAATTCTGGTTACTGGTAACTTTTATTGAAACTTGGCACCTCTGTATCTAATATTATTATCATCTCTTTCATTTGCACCTTACTTTACACACCTGCAATGTATTATTCTCGCCCCATATTAGTTTTCTTAATAAAATGGATGTAAACATTGTCTTTTATTTAAATAATCTGTAAAATAAGTGTCATTCTTACAATAAGATTCATATACTTACTGCCAGTTAAAAGAGATTAACCAATAATAATAAAAATATGCTAGTTAAATTGAAATGGATAACTTTTAATAGATTTTGCATATTTTGGATAAAATTTCTTTCCTATAGGTATCCAACTATTGAAAACCTTTAGTGAGGTGTGTGATCTTGCTAAAAAACTGATGTAATTATTAATTTAGCGAATTACAATTTTATAGTTCTAATAAATTTGTCTTAAGATTATCTAAAAGAAAAATGAATTTATTATATCTTACAAAGTTGCAGTTTATATTTCAAATTCAGTAAAGACTAATAGTTTCTTCCACTTGGAAGAAACCTATTTTTTCCGGCTGTTTTTTTTTTTTTTCCACTTTGGAAGAAACTTGCCAACCCTGATGCAGAGATTGATTGGAATAAAGCTGGCAATGCAAACATTCTGCCCTGCATCAATTAATGACATAGGTGTGTTTTCTTCTGCCCAGATTTAAAAAACCTTAGAAAGTAAACTTAACGATTAAAGATGCTGATCAATCTAATTTAAAAGCATTCAATATGTAACATGAACAAACACTGAGAATGAGAACATTCTATTTCTGCTTGGTAAGTGTAATCTTACTTATTTTTGTAGTGAAAATCTTAATTGATTTCGATATAAAAAAAATCCTTATTTTATTCGCCAGTGAAAAATATTCTTGTGATTGATAAATTCCTGGAAAAATCTGATCCTTTCAAACAATATAGTAATATTATATTGTTTTAAAATTTGATGAAGCATATTGAATATATGCTCCATCAAATTTCTGCACTGGATTTGGGAAAGTTAATTTCTTTGAATGAAAACAATAATTTAAATGTTCATTGTCTGCCGAAATTGCATCAATTATTAATTGAAAGTGTGCAGTATACCTCTGTAGTTTTTTTTTTTTTGTACATATGAATTAGTACATTGTATACATTCCATAGACTTTAAAATGGGAAAAGCAGCTAAACAGTCTTTATTTATAAATATTGTAATACTATGACTAAATAACATGAAAGTTTGTAATTGCATATGATGAAGAAAAATGTATTGTAATTGTAAATTTTTTCATTAATAGTAAAATTCATTATGATTATCTACTCTGATTCAGTTTTCCAAATGTGTACTTCTGTATGATATATTTGTGGCTTAAGAAGGCATAATAAGCTTTAAAAAAAAAAAAACTCAATTTTAAGTATTTATGTTATAGTTAATTAAAAGTAAAATTAAAAAGTTATAATTGTAACGAATTCATTAAATATGAACTATTCTTTTTTACCTTCAGTTTTTTAATATGTTTAAAATATTTTGCATATGTGTGAATTAATTTTTTGCCTCTGAGTTTGAATTGCTTTGCATCAGATGCTAAATAAAAAATCAGGATTTTTATCATTCCTGGGCAGTAAAATCCACGGTGAAAAAAAAAAAAAAGACTATGTTGCTAGTACTACTAATATTACTATTAGCTAGAAATATCTGTTGAAAATGCAAATAAATAGATAAATTCTGGAATTAATGAGTAATAATTTTAAAAAAGCAAACCAATTGAATATTGATCTCCTCTCACATTTTCTGCTACTACTAGGCCAAATGGTAACATTAACTAATTTTGATTATAAAATTCCCCGTAGATGCTATTAGATCATAACAGAGTTTTCCCCTGGTGGTTTTAAAATGGTGCTGCATGCTTCCTAAAAATTCCATTAAGAAAATTAATAACATTCTTCATGACTCTTCATTAAAAATTAGGCCCCTTCTTGTTCTTCATCCAAAAAATGCACCCTTGCTGCATTTTTTTTTTTTTTTTTTTTTTTTTTTTTTGCAAAGTAAAAACTGACTGACTTTAATGAGTTTAAACAGTACCACCACCCCAACTTTTATATATTAATACAGTAAAACCTCTAAATGATGGACACCAAGGGAGTGTGGAAACTGTCCGCTATTGAGAAAACCCCAGATACTTGGAAAATGAGTATGAATCCTGACATTTTTAACATTGTCAAATTTCAAATGTTTTGGATGAGAACTTGCATTGTCCAAAAACAAGATAATTTTTCTTTTTTTAAATCCTATTATCAAAGGAAGTTAACCATTCGATCATTAAATGACTGCTCATCCACACTTTCTTATTCGATCTCCACACAATACCAAATTTATTAAATTGAATGTTCTTTCAGACACACCTGGGTTTCAGATATTTTCCAATAATAAGGGGGATTTCAAATTCTCCTAACACATTGCAACATAATAAAATAGTGAGTCGCTCTTTTGACATTTTTCTGCCGATACAGCCATCCTTTGTAAAACACAAATTCAGAAAAAGAGTCTGGTTTCATTGGCATTAAAAAAATTTTCTCCTCGTACCCTTCAAAATTGATTGCAGTCATCTATGCCAATTCTCCACTTCTTTAAGATCGACAGATTTTGTTTCTCTACATATTGTTTTGAAAGAAATGTGCTGCGATCGAAACTTTTCAAGCCACCCACTGGAAGCCTTAAAATCATGTATTCCGAGTTCTTTAGCGACTTCTAAAGCCTTTTCCTGAATCAAAGGCCCACTGATAGGAATGTTTTTTTAACGAACTCAAGTAAACCATTTTTTTTTTTAATTAATTTTTCAACTACTATTCAGCAGTGAAATTACGCTTGAAATTATTGAATATTATAGACATGAATTATCACTTTGCTAACAAAAGCTTTGTTAGCAAAGTGATAATTCATGTCTATAATATTCAAGTAAACCAATTCAGAATTATAGAATCAATTTCAATGGAATTAGTCTTTCTCAATTTCACACTTTTGGTGTTTTCGTTAGTGTTAGTAATCCACAAATTTCTTATTTATTCTTTATTTCGTAAATTCTCTCTCATGTGTATTTTAAATATTAAACATTCAGAAAATATCCATAAACTTAATTTCTCTAAATAAATAAAATCATATGTTAGGTTTTCAGTGATTATTTTTCTTTTGCTCAGATTATATGATGCCATGTGACATCTCTGATTTCTCTCTTCTATGTTATGCAATGATGCAATCCAGTTAATTACTTTTTGAATTTTATGAATGAGCCCTACTAAAATGAATTTTTTTTTCTTTGTTTTTTGACGCTGTATGTGATTACCTGAAAAATTGTTTGAGCTTGGGTATAATGGAACAAAAATACTAGTCAGCGTATTATTTATCATGAAGTTTCATGCCAATTGTAAACTAAGTTATCTTATGCGCATTTAAAATGAAAGAGAAAATGATTGATGATTGTACGAATTCTGCAGATCAAGAAATTTGTACTTCTAGACATTAATCAGCAGAAAATCCTAAATCTTTCAAGGAAGGCGTTTTCTTTCTCGGACGTGGACGGGGGGATTTTTCCCAGCACACCCCTACATTTATCTGTGATCACAAAATTTGTGACACATTGCCCTGATAAATTTAGAGGTTTTTTACTATTTTTTTTTTTTTTTTTCATTTTATCTAAAAAATAATTTTTCATCCTTTATCGCCAAAATTACTGTCCGCTATTCGGAATGTCTGTTATTCAGAGGTTAAACATACAAAATTTAGGTTTAGGGAGTGGGGATTGGGAAACTGTCCATTAAATAGCGGTGTCTGCTATGGAGGTTTCACTGTAGTGCTTTTAAGAATCTCAGAAGAGTCTTTTTCTCATCAGCAGCACCTTGCCCATTTTAAAACCTGGAACTAATTTTGTCATCAAGAATATTGAGCAGCAAAAGCATATTGACAGACAACAAGCCAGTAATGCATGATTTTTGTCTTTTTAGTTATTTTTTTTTTTTCTAAATATGGATTTAAATGTTGAAATTAATTTTAATATATTTATTTGGTCAAATACTGACATTAATTAATCGAATACATCAGTCAAAAATTGTAAGATATTTAGTCAAATAATGTCAGAATAAAAGTTTTTTTTTTCTGATACAGCCATGAAGCTATCTTCAAATACACAAAATTTACAGTTTTTCAGATACCAAGAAATCGAATAGCGTTTCTATAAATGCTGTCAGCACTATCATGATTGAAATAGAAATTAGGCTTCTTTGTAAATTTTGATATCTATATAAAAAGCGGATTTATCATTCATGATTTTTATATCTCAGAAAACTGTGTGCATTTAATTGTCTGTACTATACTTTTTATTAAAACTGTATTTTAATATAAATTAAAACTAATGAATATTGCTTTTTTAAGTGCAGTACATGTCTGGTATTTTCTTTTCTTTTAGGTGTGGATTTAGTGCCTATAAAGCCAATAGCAAATTGTATAACTCTGACAGAAGATATTACTACTGACAAATGTAGAAAAGTATGTCCTTATTTGAAATATATCTTTATTTATGGTGAAATAACCTGGTAGCAGAAAGTTCGAGGCAGGAGACGGGCGTTGCAGATTTTCTTTTCTCTTTTGCAGATTCTTTTTCATCGAATCTTTATTTTGCTTCATATTATGTTTAGCTCTTTATTACTTAAATACAAAAAGTTGATTATTATTAATAAAAATTTATAAAATGCATAAAAACACTACAGGTAAGTGATTGTTTGATTAATTAACGCTTCGGTTGTAAAAATATTTTACCTGCAGATTATTTTTTGCCCCTGAAGTATCTGTTGCAGACGCTTGGAAAAGTTTCTGCTACTGGGTGAAATAATATTTAGGTTAATTGCTTGTTTCTGAATTGCATATTCTATCTATATATTATTAAAAGAAAGTTTCTCTCTGTGTACTGTCTGGCTGAGACAAGAAAAACCCCTTTTGGAGGTTCCAAAACTTGCAGGGAAGGAACTTCGTCCGTAGGAGAGGAAGGGCAGAAAAGGTTACGACAATTCTCGGAATAGATCAGTTTCAACCACGTGACCACATGCCCCCGAGTTTCCACCAACCAATCAAAATCACCGATCTTTTAGCGCTCAACCAATGAAAGTGGAGAAATTTGAGAGGCAAACAAAAAAGCATTCACACGATTGCCAAACTGGTTGCTAGGGTGTGACATCAGTTGAAACTGATCTATGACTGATTGAAGGGGAGAAGAGAAAAGGCCAGACTTCCCTAAAATAAAGTCGACCGACCAGTTATCCTGTCAACAGGACTGAGTCAAGACCAGCTCCAGGGTTTTTCTAGTCTGAGCCAGACAGTATGTGTATGTTGACAATGGATTGTGAAATCTACCGCACATGCAAGTCTGAAAATTTGGATGAGGGTAGTCCAAGGCAGGCCCTGGTGCTCCTGAGGCTCAGATTTTTAGTTTTTTGATAATTTGCTGAGATATTAATTAAAAACTCATCAAACAAGCAAATTTTTTTTCACAAAATGGCAAAAGTGCACACACATCTAGATCTGATTTCACAGTGGAAATGAAAAAAAAGGATTTTCGCTAATCAATAAAAATTAAGGAAACTAATTACCGTATATTTCTGTGTATAAGCCAAGAATTTTTGGTCATTTTTTTTACCGTTAAATGGGGAGAGGGGGCCGACTTATGCACGGATGTAGGAAAATTTCCAAAATTGATATTCTAAAATGAAAAAGATAGTAAATACAGTCAACTCTGTGAAATCCGCACACTTAGGGACCGAGGGTTTTGCAGATATTACATTTTTGCGGATTATAGATCATCCCTTTGTTTACATTTTATTTTTTAAAGTCTGACTATAAATTAGGAACAACTGCACAAAAATTACAATTACAATGGAAAAGAAAAACATAATGCAACATTGATTTAATATATGTAATAACTAAGATTAAAGAAAATTTAAATTACATACAATACATATTTTACTGATTTTTCATTATTTTAAACATTGACACAACACAATGTTTCAGTTTTGGTTTGTTGTCAATAGTTCTTTTTCTATAGTCTATGAACCCTCATCACTTCTTGATCCAAGATAAAATTTTGTTACTCAAGGAAATTTAAACATTTATATTTAAATAGTTATTCACTGGAAAATTGATAAATGAAAAAATATATACCAAATTTAACTGTATGTGTTTAAGTGTTAATGACAATTTTCATTGTTTACATTCCAATGTGTAGTGCGGATTATAGATAATTGCGGATTATACATCGGCGGATTTCATGGAGTTGACTGTATAAAAAACATAAAAAATAAATTTCTAAAAATACTTTAATACTTCATACATTTACAATGAAAAAAGTCACCATTCACAATCCAAGTCATTAACAGAATTTTCAAACAGTTCCTTAAAATCGCCTTCTTTCATTATTTCATGTTTTTGAAAAGAGTGAACTTCTAACTCTCTCAGAAGTTTTTGGCCAATTTTAGTTGGGTTCGGATACATAGCCCATATGGATTGATAAAACAATTGCACCAGCCAACAGATGCAACAAAGTTTGCTGGTTTAAATGGCAGTAAATTTGGATCTTTTATCATATTCAGGGCCATGATAGGAATATTTGTATGGGATGCAATAAACCTGCTTTGCCGAGACACTTCCTCCCAGTTTAAGTCCAAGAAATGACGTTTTACGTGTACATGCAGCTTTCATTACTTTTGGAGTTTTTGAAATTTCGTCTTTTTCTTTCTCCATTCTCGCGCTTGTTTTTCATTGAGTGTGAAATGACGAGCAGCCCCTGAGTTATTCTTCTGGCCTGCAAAACGGAGGACTTATAATTTAAAGCATGCATTATAAACTGGGCGCTTTTGTCTAATAACCTTTCCTTAAGCCAAAGTAACAGTTACCAGTTATGTGAATTAGAGAAATGTTTACAAAAATAGGAGGTTTGGTTTTTATGAATGAACAAGTCATAACAGGATGCGTGAAACGCAATTAAATGGGTGTGGCAGCCACAAAGACAGAATAGGATATATCAATATTTTTGGAGAGAATTTTTTTTTCTGTTAGCTAAAAAGTTAAGTTTTGATTCGCTGAAATTTTCATTGTCTTTTTTTAAGATCGGCTTATATATGGGTTTCCGATTTTGGATGATTTTTTACTGAAATTCGTATACTCGGCTTATACACAGAAATATATGGTAAGATATTGATTTGAAAATTTCAGAGCATAAGTAGAAAAATATTTTACATCAGTGTATAAATTTTTGTAAAAATTAGACTAATTTTTCTTATTATTAGCAAAAACTAATGGTGCCAGAGATATTTTCATGCAAAATTGAAGAACGAATAAAATAGGGACATGATATAATTAAAAACTGATCAAAAAGGCAATCTTTTTTCGTAGATTGGCCGATCCTGTAATCTCATATCAAGATATCAATTTGAAATTTTCAGAGACTAGGTAGAAAAATATTTTACATTAGTGTATAACTTTTTGTAAAAATCAAATGGAATTTTTTCTTCTTATTTGCAAAAAACTAATGGTGCCAGAGATAGGGTGAAACGAAACCCCCCCCCTCCCCCCCAGTAACTGACACCTTAAGGATTCTTTCTTGTTCATATCACTATTACAAAATTTGATATCCGTTTTCCACATTTTTTTTTTTTTTTTTGAAAGGATAATAAAGATACATTAAAAATTATTGTTGATGAAATTTTTGAAAAATTATACATTTATTATTAAAAGTTATTTTTTTCATAAATATGGTCAATAACTCCAGCAACTGACACCAACCCTATTTCGAAATACTAATAACTGACACAAAGTGAACCAGTGTCTGATATTTTATTTGCAAAGATTTGAAAAAAAAGTTATTTTATAATTCAAGGAATTTATGCTTTAAAAACATGTTAATCTTTATTTATAAAAGCAGAATACTTTAAACTTTATTATAAACAGTGGGGTTTAAATTTTGAAAGAAGCAAACACTTGTTGTAATTTTTTAGTTATTTACTTTCAATGTAAAGTAAAAAAGGAAATAAGCATTTGTCTCATTTAATATAGTTTTTATTTCAACAGCTGCAGCCTTAAAAAAAGTAATCTTTTTTTTAGGGTTTCGTTCATCTGACGAAACCCTATTCGTCTCACTCCTCTGTCTGTCTGTCCGTCACAGAGCCCGTTCTCAGAAACTATACATGTTGGAGACTTGAAATTTTGAGTACTTATAGCTGAACACCTCACATGAAACGACAAATCCTAAAATTTTGAAAAAGTCTTAAATTTAACCCTTTGGGCTCCTACATGTGTATTTCAAACAATTCTTTCTAAGTCAGCCCCTAATAAGGTTGGAGCCATGAAATTCCGCATACTTATAGCTGAATACCTGAGACAACAAGACAAATCATAAAATTTTGAAAAAAGTTTTATATTTAACCCTTTGGGCTCCAACTTGTGTATTTTAAGCAATTTTTTCTAACAGAGCCCCTAATTAAGTTAGAGACATGGAATTTTGAATTATTATAGTTAAACACATAAGCCCACACAACAAATCATAAAACTTTGAAAAAGTGTTATATTTAACCCTTTGGGCTCCAATTTGTGTATTTTCAGCAATCCTTTGTAACAGAATTCCCAATCAAATTGGAGGCATGCAATTTTGTATTCTGATAGATAAACACCTCAGATCACACGACAAATAATAAATTTCGAAAAAGTTTTATGTTTAACCCTTTGGTGTCCAGCTTGCGTATTTTAAGCAATTCATTTTAACAGAGTCCCTAAGTGAATTAGGGACTTGAAATTTTGCGTACTTATAGCTGAACGCCTCAGATCACACACCAAATAATAAATTTTGAAAAAGTTTTATATTTAACCCTTTAGACTACAGCTTGTGTGTTTTAATCAATTCTTTTTAACAGAGCCCCTAATTGTATTGGAGGCTTGAAATTTTACATACTTATAGCTGTAAACTTCAAATCACACGACAGATAATAAATTTCGAAAAAAGTTTTATATTTAACCCTTTGGTCTCCAGCTTGTGTATTTTAAGCAATTCTTTCTAACTGAGCCCATAATTAAATTGGAGATTTAAAATTTTGCATACTAATAGCAGAACACCTGAGGCCTGGCGACAGATCATAAAATCTTGAAAAAGTCTTACATTTAACCCTTTGACCTCCCACATATATATTTTAAGCAATTCTTTCTAAATGAGCCCCATAATTAAGTTGGAGACATGAAATTTTGAATACTTATAGCTGAACACTTCAGGTCACAAGACAAATAATAAATTTCGAAAAATGTTTTATATTTAACCCTTTGGACTCCAACTTGTGTATTTTAAGCAATTCTTTCTAACTGAGACCATATTTAAATTGGAGATTTGAAATTTTTCATACTATAGCAGAACACCTGAGGCCTGGCGACAAATTATAAAATCTTGAAAAAGTCTTAAATTTAACCCTTTGAGCTCCCACATATATATTTTAAGCAAGTCTTTCTATATGAGACCCATAATTAAGTTGGAGACATTAAATTTTGCATACTTATAGCAGAACACCTGAGACCACACGACAAATGTATTTTCTTTTTTTCGAAAAAGTTTTATATTTAACCCTTTGGACTACAGCTTTTGTTTTTTAATCAATTCTTTCTAACTGAGCCCCTAATTAAACTGGAGACATGAAATTTTGCATACTTATAGCTGAACGCGTCAGATCATAAAACAAAATATGAATTTTTGAAAAAGTCTTATAATTAACCCTTTTGGCTTCAACTTCTGTATTATAAGCAATTTCTAACTGAGTCCTAATTAAGCTGGGGATATGAAATTTTGCATACTTATAGCTGAACACTTGTGATCACTCGACAAATGATAAATTTTTCAAAAAGTCTTATATCATTGACTCCTCTGGACTCTAACTTGTGTTTTTTAAGCATTTTTTCTAACTTAGCCGCTAATTAAGCTACAGCGAGCTAGTTTCACTTGAAGGCTCCGGGAGGGGGGTGGGTCAATTTTTCCCCAAACCCCTCATCTGATATATCATTTGACGACCCTTCGGCCGCTCTTTCATTTTATGCACTATAGCCTTTCATATTTTATTTCCACTTGGTCAGGAGGGCTTTCCTATTTTAAGTTTTATGGGTCCAATTTCCTCGACTAATATAAGTGCAAATAGTTTCTAAAATGGAGTTTTGTCAGGCAGGCGTTTGTTTAGAATAGAGTGCACTCCCTAGTTGCGAATTGTGGAGCTAACAGATTTTGCAAAAGGATAGTGTTTTGAAAGAAATATTAAACGAAACCCTCTGTGCGATCTATGATCACACTTACCCACTTGTTTTACTTTAAGAAAGCAAAATGCATATATTGAGATGTTATTTATGCAAAGATATAAATCGTTGTTTTTTTATTTGGTGATAGTCTATCTTTATCTTTCTAAGTATAGCGATATAAACAAAAAAAGGAGCATTATTTATTGGAATTAAAGGTCCATATAAATATGCAACAGATTTTTACAATAGCGTTGTCTCTTTTCGATGGCCATGATTAGGAATTTTTCAATTATTTCTTGTAGTAATTTTACACTACAACATTCGTCATTAATTTTAAAGATACTCCCAATGTAAAACTTCTCATCATAATACACAGTATAATAATAACATTCTGTATTTAGCTGAATGTGACATTTTATTTAAGTGTAAGATTTTTCTGTATCTTCATGTTCATTCAGAATCAAACTCCGAAGAATCTTCGTGTATCCCTTTAAGACCCAACATGCACGATCATGCGGGTTAGACATTCATTTAAATTTTTGTTTCTGATCCGTATGTGATAAAAACTCGAATCGAACGATCGTTCTCTTTTGTAGATGAGTAAAGTATCTTTTTTTTATAAACAGGTAGTGGTTGCAGTCCATATTTTACTTTCTACTGACATGACTAGTTTTGTTTACAAATACATCGGGTCTTAAAGGGATACTAGTGTTCCCTCTAGGAACTTTTTAAAGAATGCAACACCCCACTCTTTTTTACTTTCTTCTATCTTCAATAGAAGAAAGTATTGTAATCGAAATTTTTTTCGACTTCCGGTTTTCGACGGATTTGCATGTTTTAGGGGTCAGAGATTCCAAAAAACATGTTTATAGAAAATGTCTGTCTGTCTGTGTGTCCGTCTGTCCGTCCGTCCGTCTGTCCGTCTGTCTGTCGCCATTGTACCATCAAAAAGTGTATGAAGTTATGTATAGAATTAAACCAAAATTTTATTGTAAGTTTTTGGCTATGGCAAGCAGGTCCTCCCGGAATTTGGAAAAAATTCGCCGGTAGGGGGCGCTGATATAACAATTTTTATGCGATTTTGAATATTGTACCATCCAAAAGTGTATGGAGTTATGCATAGAATTGAACCAAATTTTTAGTTTAAGTTTTTGGATATGACAAGTAGGTCCTCCCTGAATTTGGAAAAAATTCGCCGGTAGGGGGCGCTGTAAATGCGTTTTTTGTGCGATTTTGAATATTGTACCGCCCAAAAGTGTATGAAGTTATGCATAGAAATAAACCAAATTTTTATTTTAAGTTTTTGGCTATGGCAAGCAGGTCCTCCCTGAATTTGGAAAAAATTCGCCGGTAGGGGGCGCTGTAATAGCGATTTTTGTGCGATTTTGAATATTGTACCGTCCAAAAGTGTATGAAGTTATGCATAGAATTAAACCAAATTTTAATTTTAAGTTTTTGGATATGGCAAGCAGGTCCTCCATGAATTTGCAAAAAATTCGCCGTTAGGGGGCGCTGTAATAGCAATTTTTGTGCGATTTTTAATATTGCACCATCGAAAAGTGTATGAAGTTATGCATAGAATTGAACCAAAAAAAAAATTTTAAGTTCTTGGCTATGGCAAGGAGGTCCTCCCTTAATTTGTAAAAAAATCGCTCGTAGAGGGCGCTGTAATAGCGATTTTTGTACAATTTTTGTGCCATTTTGAATATTGTACCGCCGAAAAGTGTATGAAGTTATGCATAGAATTGAACCAAATTTTATGTGTTTATTTTTGGTCATGTGACGAAGGTCCTCCCTGAATTTGGAAAAATTCTGCCGGAAGGGGGCACTATAATTGCGATGTCTGTACCATTTTCATTATTGTACCATCGAAAAGTGTATGAAGTTATCCATATAATTGAACCAAATTTTTGTGCATGTTTCTGGCTATGGCAAACAAGTCCTCCCTGAACTTGAAAAAATTCCGAAAGAAGGGGGCGCTATAATTCCGATCTCTGTGCCATTTTCATTATTGTACCATCGAACAGCGTATAAAATTACGCATGCAATTGAACCAAAATGTTTGTACTTGTTTTTGGCTTTGGCCAACAGGTTCTCCTTGAATTTGGAAATATTGCGCGGTAAAGGGGCTCCGTGCTAGCGATTTTTGTATACTTTTCTTGATTTTTCGTAGTTCTATTGTGCATCGGCGGCTCATGCAGCGGCGGGAACTCGCTTCCTGCTATGCCGGCTATTCGCAAACAGCTGATAACGACAGAATAAGGAAAAATTAATAATTTTAACAAATATCATGATATAGATTAACTCGTTTTTAGTCCGTTTAATTGACTTGAGCAGAAATTTAAGATGAAAATCAAAGTTGGTATAGTATTGAACTAATAATATTGAAGTATTAACATGTGTAACTAGGTTTTGAAATATTAAGATGTATAAGATAGAAGAAAGTTTTGGGATTGGCACATCCAACTAGTTAAATAATCCAAATGCACCCTGCCCCTTTTTTTAAAGTAAAATTCACCCGTAGATATTTCTTGTAAAAAAATTTTCAATATAACAGTATTTATAAAATTGTGTACACAAGAGTGCCCTATTTCTTTAGGAAAAAGACAAGAAGTTATTCAATCATGTTGTAATGTAGTCGTTTTTTTTATTTAAAATTATAAAGTTTTTATATTTTAGCCTCTTTTTTTTTATATATATATAATTCTGTCTCTTTTTACTTTCTTCTATCTTTTTAATAGAAGAAAGTATTGTAATCAAAATTTTTTTCGACTTCCGGTTTTCGATGGATTTTCACGTTTTAGGGGTCAGAGATCACAAAATACATATTTATAAAAAAAATGTCTGTCTGTCTGTCCGTGTGTATTTTTATTTTAAGTTTAAGTTTGTGGCTATGGCAAGCAGGTCCTCCATTAATTTGGAAAAAAATCCACTGGTAGGGGGCGCTGTAATAGCAATTTTTGTGCATTTTGAATATTGTACCATCGAGAAGTGTATGAAGTTATGTATAGAATTGAAACAAATTGTTTGTGTATGTTTTTGGCGATGGCAAGAAGGTCCTCCCTGAATTTGGAAAAATTCTGCTGGAAGGAGACGCTGTAATAGCAATTTTTTTTTTTTTTTTTGCAATTTTCAATATTGTACTATCGAACAGTGTATGAAATTATGCTTAATTCTAATAAAAATACTAATAAAACTAATTAAAATGAAATATTGACATGAGATAGAAGAAAGTTTGGGGATTGGTATTGGCCAGGGTTGGTAAAAAACCCAGTTTTTTTGGTTTAAACCGAGTTTTTTTACATATATTTTCCTATTACATATACATGCATATTTATTGATAAAAATAAACATTGTTGAATATATAAGTAATATAACTTCATTTAAAAATATTTTAAATTAAATAATTATAGTAATTATGTAGAAAATTGAAATACACTGGTGAAAACAATTAAAGGGACAAACGGTTTTTAAAAAAACAAAACAAAATAAGTTATCCCTATATGCAAATAAGGTATGAGATTATAGTTAAGCTCGTCGCGGACACACCTGCCACGCAAGTGGTATGTGTGGTCATAAGAAAGTGGCGCTGTGATCGCGTTTGTGCAGAGGTGCCTCATTTGACCGCCGAAGCTTGTAGCGGAAGGGCATTTTGAAGCATCGTAGCATAACCCAACCCTTGTTTTTAAAATTTCTTTGTTTACCCATCGTTAGTATGGCTAGTCGACATCGTCTAGATCAGGCATGTCAAACACGCGGCCCGCGGGCCACAACTGGCCCGCCGACCATTTATCTATGGCCGCGAAGCCTTTGCCATATTACATTTATTTAATTATCCTTTGCCTAGTGCGAGTTTCATCAGGGACGAGTCGAGTTTTTTCAGGGACGCATCGGCATTTGCATTATAACAAAAATCATCAGAGTGGAAATATTTTAAAAATGTATTAAAAAATGATTTCAAAAGAAGATTTTTGAATTTCAAGAAACAGTTTAATCTGTTTCCCTCACCTCTAATGAAATCATTAGAGTTTATGACAAATCATCAAAAGTAGGCCAAAAAGTAGCCAAAAGTAGTCATCATCATGTTCAAATTATTGTTCAGAATTTATTACTGCAGCTAATCAAAATTCAGCACGATTCCATATTAGCGCCATGGATACGGGGTTTCCAAATTTCTGTAATTATTCATAAATCGACTAATTTTATGAAATACAATATGCAACCTTTTGTTATTTTTCAAGTCAAAGAAAATAATTTGAACCAGGAAATATATTTAATAAATGAAATAGCAAAAATAGCGATTATATATGACATGTTTTATTAAATAGATTTTAAGATTCAAAATATATTTATTTTTATTTTTTACTTTGAGAACACACGGAAGATTGACAGCTATATAGATGCTAAATCTAGATTGGCGTGTACAAGCAATTTTTAAAATAAACGCAATTTATAATATTCAATTATTTATTTTTTTTTTTTTGGTTGATAAAAATAATTGTGAGTGTTTTCTCGAAAAATTAATATTAACTTACTGTGTACTTAATGTTTGAACTTTGCGTTAAAATTTCTTTAACATGGCTGTGTCTTGTATAGACGAATTTTATTCTTTGCAATGGTAATATTATTAGATGTAAATTTCCAACTGGGCAAAAAATGTCCGGACCAGGATTCGAACCCGGGATCTCCTGGCTGAAGCCGCCAGTGCTCTGCCATCTGAGCTATCCCGGACGATTCTGGTCGAACTTTTTCACCCAGCTAACCTTAATGATTACAGCATCTGGTCTGAAACCTGGTTCAGCTCAACAGAATAAATTTTCGTCCAGTTGGAAATTTACATCTAATATGATTTGTCAGGGGTGATTGTGTTCCGGGCGTAGCCCGGATTTCCGGGTTTTTCGATCGATCCTTCCGGGTTTATGAGATCGTTACGTTTAGTGGAAAATTCGGACATAAAAAATATCGCGAATTTCGACATGGTCGCCGAGAAAAAAATCGACAATTTCGTCAAAGGATTGCGGGAAAATGCAAATTTCGTCTAAAAATCTCGAAATAAACACTAATTTTGCAAATGATCCCAAAAAACATCGCAGGGGAAAATGACATTTTCGTCGAAAGATCGCGGGAAAAACGGACATATCGTCAAAGGAACGCGGGGAAAATAGACATATCGTCAAAGGAATGCAGGGAAAATAGACATATCGTCAAAGGATCGCGGGAAAAACGTGAATTTCGTTAAAGGATCACGGAAAAAATCCCCATGAATTTCTTTAAAGAATCGCGGAAAAACGCGAATTTTGTCAAAGGACCGCAGAAAAAAACAGATAATTAGAACCGGGAAGGATTTACCCCATCCTGGAATCACGGGAAAAACGCGATTTTCGTCAAAGGATCGTGGGAAAAGCGTAAATTTCGTTAAAGAATCGCGGAAAAAAAACACATTTCACCAAAGAATCGTGTAAAAAATGCGAATTATGTCAAAGGATCTCGAAATAAAATGAATTTCGTCTAATGATCGCGAAATAAACACAAACTTCGTCAAAAGATCGCGAAAAAGTGCAAAATTTGCAAAGGATTGCGATTTTCAACAAGATTTTCGTTAACAGATCGGGGGGAAAACGTGATTTTCGTCCAAAGATCGCTGGAAAAACGGAAATGTCGTCAAAGGATCGAGGGGAAAAACGCAAATTTCATTAAAAGATCACAAAAAAAAAATTCTTTAAAAAATCGCGAAAAAACGCGAATTTCATAGAAATAAAGCATAATTACAACCGGGAGGGATTAACCCCCCCCCCCCCCATTTCGGGGATCGCTGGAAAATGCAAACTCTGTTAAAGAATCACGGGAAAAAACGCGATTTTCGTCAAAGAATCGCGAAAAAATAATGCAAATTTCACGAAAGATCGCGGAAAAAAACTAATTTCGTGAAAGGATCGCAGAAAAAACACATAATTAGAGCCAGGAGTGAATCTCTTCCCGCCCTCTCTGCTGCCCCTCTCCTTTCAGAAAAGTTGCTGTGAAGTGTTATCCATCTCAGTCTCAGTACAACAATGTCCAGAATTGCATACCCAGGAAGAAAGCAGGAAAAATACATTTACCTTGTGTAAGAGTAAAGCTAGTAAAACAAACAAAATTTCTATTTTTATTTCTTTTTTCTTTTTTTTTTCTCTAATACTTAGCCACTTAGAAGTAAAATTGCATTTTCGCGAAAAAACGGCCAATTTTCCCCCACAAGATCACGAAAAAACGTCTAATTTCGTCAAAAGATCGTGAAAAAAATAGGAAATTTCGTCAAAAGATCGTGAAAAAAATAGGAAATTTCGTCAAAAGATCGCGAAAAAGTGGCAAATTTCACCAAAAAAATCGCGCAGAACGGTAAATTTCCCCCCAAAAGATCGCAAAAACGGCAAATTTCCTACAAAAGATAACGAAAAAAGGCAAATTTCGTCAAAAGATCGCGAAAAACAGCAAATTTCGTCAAAAGATCGCGAAAAAACGACAAATTTCGTCAAAAGATCGCGAAAAACCGTAATTCCCCCGCCGCCGCCGCCGATGTATTTCCGAAAATGTGATGTTAATTTCCGAAAAAAAAATTTCACTCGGAATCTCTCCTGACTCTCCATTTGATGAAGTCATTTAGCTTTCAGTGAAATTAATGTAAGTTTACCGAATTATGTTTTTCTGCAATTTGTATATTTCAAACAATAGCAGAAATATGTCATTTGATTGTCATGCTGTTGCAGAATCAGTTATGTAAATTGATATTGGTATATTTTGCATCGATAATTTTCAGGGTTTTTCACTTTGTATCAATTAATTTTCAGGGTTTTTCACTCTGAGTCACAATCACCCCTGATTTGTTTACCAATTAGAATAATTGTGTTAATATTAATCTAGTGTAATTTTGTATCCAGCGATTTCTGGAGTTCCATTACCTGAGATTTATTCTGTTGAGCTGAACCAGGTTTCAGACCAGATGCTGTAATCATTAAGGTTAGCTGGGTGAAAAAGTTCAACCAGAATCGTCCGGGATAGCTCAGATGGCAGAGCACTGGCGGCTTCAGCCAGGAGATCCCGGGTTCGAATCCTGGTCCGGACATTTTTCGCCCAGTTGGAAATTTACATCTAATATGATTTGTTTACCAATTAGAATAATTGTGTTAATATTAATCTAATGGTAATATTATTATCTTTTTTTTTTAATATGGCCCGCGGCTTAGTATATAATGCTTAATTTGGCCCGCGGCGGTAAATGAGTTTGACATGCCTGGTCTAGATGATGCCACAAGATGGCAGATTGTTGGAAGACTCGAGGCCGGCCAAATACAGGCTACATGTTCTAAGGACCTTGGTGTTCCGTGAAATGTGGTGTCTACTCTGTGGAAACAGTTCACAGAGACCAAAACAGTAATCCCCGGACCTGGTCAAGGCCTAAAAGGGGCAACAACGCCCGCTGAAGACCATTATTTGAGACTTTTAACCAAAAGGAATAGGTCTGCGACAGCGAAACAACTGTCTCGTCTCCTGTATAATGCTACAGGAATATCCATTTCATGGAAAACAGCCACCCAGAGACTTAATGCAGGTGACCTGTAGTCTGCATCCCTTTGGCTGTGAACCACAAAAAGTCCCGTCTAGTATGGTACCGAGAACCCCTGTCTTGGACAGAGGATAGTTTGGGGTGATTCTGTACAGTGATGAGTCGCGATTTAGTCTGGACAACGACTCGGCGTGTTCTCGCCTGGAGAGAACCCGGGAGTCGATATCGGCCCTCTAACATTGTCGAAAATGATCCCTATGCTAGAGGTGGTCTGATGGTCTAGCAGGCATCAAGGTAGACGGCGTACTGACCATAATGTGTTTGATAGAGGTACTCTGACAGGTCATTGGTACAGGGACGAGATTCTTGCACCCTCTTTGAGACTTTTCCGTGGAGCATATGAACCAAATTTCGTTTTTATGGACGATAATGCCTGTCCACATAGGGATCAGTTGGTGGACGAATACCTTGAATCGTAGGATGTTCAACGAATGGAGTGACCTGCGATGTCCCTTGACCTTAATCTCATCGAACACATATGGGACGCCCTTGGACGATCAATTGCAGCTCGAAGACCAGCTCCAAGGACCACCTATGAGCTCAAGGGTGCCTTGGTGCAAAAGTGGGTGCAGTTGCAATAGAAATTAATAAGGACCCTGGTAAGCAGTATGAAACGCCGATGCGAGAGTTGTGTAGTTGTTACAGATGATTATACACTATTAGGCATGTTTTTCTCTGACTGACAGGGTGTCGGTCAGCTGCTGTACTGGACACGTGACCAGTTACCTTATTTAGGGTGCAGGTTGTGCCCATTTTTGTGTTCCCATACATTAGTCTTATATCGAATGATATTTTGGCCAAGTTTGGTTTTATTTGCTTTGTTAGTTTTTTTTTAATTGCAAAAATCCATTTGTCCCTTTAATTGTTTTCACCAATGTAATTTAAACATTTTTAGTAAAAGCTAGGAAAGTTTTAATAAAATGCTCTACATAGTGAAACATTGATACCTTGAAAATCTTAATAAACAATCTTTTGATTACTATAGTACTATAAATAAATATATAGTGTAGTTTCATAAATACAATATACTTTCCCATGGCTATTCAAAATCATTTCTTTGAAATATTTCCAATCTGAGATATCTGATTTTTCTGTTAGAACACTACATGAACAATTATTATCTTTTATTATCTATTTATTATTATCTTTTAAAGCTTTTTATTAAGAATTCCTGGAATGATTTGAATTTAGCAGTAGAGTCTTTACACATTTCAAGAAGTATGTATATTGTCATTTGACACTTCTCAGAAACTGCCAGGTTAAAAAAAAAAAAAAAAAAAAAAAAAAAAAAAGGTGACAGTAAAATAAACAGAAATACCTATTTACCAGTTTTTTAGACTACTGAAAACATTGATCTTAAAATGGAAAGTAGATTTATAAAAGTTGTTAATCTTAAAAAAATTCAGTAGGTATACGTTGTATACCCTCCACTACATCTCTGGTTAAAAGTAGAAATTATTTATATCCAATAATTTGAAACACTTAAATTACAAAAATGAGAAAATATTATATTAGATTTTTTCTAAAAAACCAGTTGGTTAACCAATGGATTTAAACCATGCCAACCCTGCTGGGAACAGAATAAAATCATAATGCAAAACCGCAATCCCAATGTAGGAATGCAAGAAAAACAAAGGCTTACTAAATCCAATAGCCATGATACAACAAAGAAAACTCACAGCCAATCATTCATTAGCATACAGAACAAAGAGTAACCAATGGAGAGAATTACTTATGATTATGTTATCATTGAGGCATAATGTAATCCTTAGAAAATCTTAACTAATCAAGCAATCTAAGTAGTAAAAGTGTATTTTTAGCTCAAATCTGTCATTTTGGCTATTTTTAAAAATAAAAAGGTTGAAAAAGAAGAAATAAAACTAACTACTTTTTTTTTCTTTTTTTCTTCAGCTAATTTTAGAAAAATTAGTTAGTCTGCTATATACATTTAAAGCTTATAAGAAAAGTTTGATTGACTAAAAATGTTTGTCACTTTACAAGTTTACTAATTCATCATTTTTCTAAAGTTTTGCTTGTAGCTTCTGCATAACTTGGATTTTGCATTTTTCAATAATGTGTAAAATAAATGAAAACATTAGGGAAAAAGAGAAAAAAACCAGCATGGTTTTTTTTAAAAAATCCATTGGGTTTAAACCAGCGTGGTTTAAACCAAACAACCCTGGTATTGGTACATCTAACTAGTTTAAGTGAGTTTAACCAAACCACTCCGAAGCCTGCTTTGGTTATTACTCTATTTCGAGGTACTCAAAATTGCTTATTTGCTTGTAGTAATGCAATTATTCCTTTTACTTGCACAGTAGTATTTAGTATTATCCATTACTTCAATCACTGAAATTTTTGTGCTTCCAAAATTCAGTAGAGGATTTCAAATTAGGTGTCATTATTTTACTTTAAAAAACAAAAATTGATTAAAACACTTTCTGAATATAAAATTTAAATTCAAAAGAAAGATAATTTTTAAAATGGTTTTTAATGATTGCTTGTATAAAGTCTTATTCAGTTTGCTTTTTCACTTTAAGGGCCTACTTCAATCACGCGAAAAGACCCGTTCGCTAATGCTATTCCTATGGAAGAAATTTATAAAGATATCTCGGTCGCATTTCAATATTTTTAGATAATTTTTTTTACAGTGGCTAGCTGAGGTAGATCTGTATGCAGGACGTTTTCTACTTTCTCAATTTTGTTTACAAGTATTTTTAATCAGGACACTTTCATTTTCAGAACCGGTTCCTAAAATGAAAGCATCCTCTTAAAAAAAATCCCAATGGAAATCCAAAAAGTAAAAAACGACCTTTTTACAGATCGACCTGAGCTATCCACTGCAAAAAAATTCATCTAAAAATATTGAAATGCGACCGAGATATCTTTATAAATTTCTTCCATAGGAATAGCATTAACGAGAACGGTTCTTTTCGCGTGACTGAAGTAGGCCCTTAAGTTATTATTTAGTTTAATAATATTTAGTTATTTAAATTTATTATTTATATTTGATATCATACTACTGATGTGTCCTTTTTTGACATTTTAAATTATTAGTTATGCAGATATCCAATAACTGATATTTATGAACCAGTAATTGACATATGGTGTCAACACTGGTAGAACTTAAATTTTAATGGTATTTACTGCAAAATAAATTTAATATATTATGCATTTTTAAACAGTTCAAATAATAGATTTGCAACTTTTTTTTAGCGTAACCAATACCTGACACCTATGCCAGAGGCTGGTGAAATGAAATTCCAGGAACTAATAAGTGGCACCCCCTCATTAATCTAAATTAAATACCTACTAGAAAGGATGACCGAGCTAAGCTTGGTCAAAATTAGCTTTGTGTTAAATTCAATATTTTATTCTTGCTGTTTAGATACAATTGGCATGATCCTGAGACATAGTGACTCAAAATGATCCACTAAATGAATTTTTTTGAACATGCGACATAACCAATACTCTTCTCAAACCCGAAAACGATAGAATACAAAATTTAGTCAAAATCGTTAAAGTTGTTTTATAGATAGAATTAACTTGACCCATGGTAACCCAAAAGTGACTCACTAATCTAAATTTATCGAACATGTGACCTATCCTAATGGTCTGTTCATGCTGGGAAATGATGTAATTTAAAAAAAAATTGTGAAAATGTTTTGAGCAGTTCTTTAGATACAATTAGCTTGACTGACAGTGACCCAGAAATGACCCATTAATCGAATTTCTCGAGCATGCGACTTAACCCAATGGTCTTCTCATGCCCAGAAACGGTATAATACAAAATCATTTGAGTCTTTTTTAGATACAATTATCTAGACCGACTGACAGTGACCCAAAAATGACCCACTAATCGAATTTTATTGAAAATGTGACTTAGCCCATTGGTGCAATGGTGCCTCATGCTCAGAAATGGTATAATACAAAATTTTGTCAAAATTGTTTGAGTTGCTTTTTAGATCAAATTGGCTTGACCCATAGTGTCCCAAAAATGACCCACTAATTGAAATTTCTCGAACATGTGACTTAGGCCAATAGTCTTCTCATGCCCAGAAACGGTATAATACAAAATTTTGTCAAAATCGTTTGATTCGTTTTTTAGATACAATTAGCTTGACCCACTGTGACCCAAAATGATCCACTAATCGATTTTTCTCGAACATGTGACTTAGTCCAATGGTCATCTTATGTCCAGAAGCGGTATATTACAAAATTTGTCAATGTTTTGAGCCTTTTTTTGATTCAGTTAGCTTAACACAAAATGACCCACTAATCGAATTTTCTTGAACATGGGACCTAGCCCAATGATATTATCATGCCCGAAAACGATAGAATACAAAATTTCGTCAAAATCGTTAGAACTGTTTTCTAGATAAACTTAGCTAGACCCACAGTGAACCAAAAATGACCCACTAATCAAATTTTCTCTAACATGTGACTTAGCCCATTGGTCTTCTCATAATCCAAAACAGTGGATTACAAAATTTAGTCAAAATCGTTAGAGCCATTTTTTAGATAAAATTAGCTTGACCCGAAGTAACCCAAAAATGACCTACTAATCAAAATTTCTCGAGCATGTGAGTTAGCCCAATAGTTTTCTCATGTCCAAAATTGGTTTGGATATAAAATTTAGTCAAAATTGATTGAACCATTTTTTAGATATAATTAGCTTGACCCTGACCCAAAATGACCCACTAATTGAATTTTCTCGAACATGTGACCTACCCCGATGGTCTTCTCAGCCCCAAAAATGGTAAAGTACAAAATTTAGTCAAAATTGTTACAGCCATTTTTAAGATAAAATTTACACACACACAATTTTTGCTTGTATTATAGTATAAGGTAAACTTTAAATCATACCCCAATGTATCAAATGCATCGTTTAACTAATTTCTACAAGTATAACTTCCAGAAAAACTTTAGGATGTTTGCATTACAAAGGTAGTTAAAATACTCTGCCTTAATTTTAGTAATAAGATGGTTGCTTTAAAATGGAACTTTTGTGTCCTCAAAAGTTCTTTCCACGTGATTATATTCTTGTTCCTCCAGTGGTGATTAAATTGACTCCAAAATAAAAATAGTCCTGGGGAAATGTACATTTTACCTTGCAAAAGGTCAGGTAGAAGATTTTTTTTTTCTGAATTGTTTATAATGATGCCAACATGGAAAAACCAAGTTTTCTAACAAAATTTCTTAAGGCTAAATTTTCTGTGGCCAAAAAACTACAAAATTTTGGGACTCTTTTGATTTTTTTTAATATTTCGAGACCCGTTGCCGTAGCATATTATTTGTCAATTACAATATTAAAGAAGACAAAATTCTCTACAACTTTCATATTTACGACTTTTTTATACACTCAATAGCAAGCGCAGTACGCCATTTCAAAAGTAGGACAATATTTTCAATTTTCTTAAAAACCGTGAAAAACATAGTTCTCCCACGATTATTCCAATATTCCCCACGGATTTAATCGTGTATGTCAACTTCTATTTATTGTTAGCAGTAAATTATATGTTTCAGGGCCAAAACCATCCTTTCCGCCCGTGTAAACATGGATTTTGCCCCCTCCCTCCCTTAAAAAGAAAATTTACCACGAGAATTTTAATAAATCTCTGATAGCTGGATTTTGAAAAAATTTAAGTGTGTAATCGTTAAATACGTAATACTGAGCTACATAATCAGCTTTGTCAAATGTTGCTTCATGAAAACCAAACCGAAATTTATTCCGCTCTAAACAGATTTCCATCTTAGCAGGTATAATTGTTCATATTCTTTCTCTTGAAAATATATAACTTTTTCCTTTAAAGACCTGATTCTGTATATAAAGATTTCATTTTCAAAGACTTTATGGTAGTTGTAGTATTGAGGCGTTTAAAGTCACAGTTATATGAATAATGAGACTAAATTAGTCACACGAAGGCATTCTCAAGGTAATATTAAACCTATGGGTGCGTTCTTGACAGATATCTCGCTTGCATTTTATTATATATATATATATATATATATATATATATATATATCTTTTTTCATGTGATACCTGAGATCAATATCTAATGTTGTGCTTTTGTACTTTTTCGGGTTTGGCTGCATTTTTTTTTTTTTTTTTTTAATATTCAGGCACTTTCATTTTTGGAAAATTGCTTGGAACCCCATTCTGAAATTTAACGTGTATCCTGTTTGAGCCTTAAAGCAATTAATAGATAATCTTAAAGTTTTATACATTTTTGAATGCTAAAATGTTATAATCTCTTGTTATATTTATAGATATAAGTGGGGGGGAAATTCAACAATATTTTTAAAAACAAATCTTTTAAATATTTTTATTTGTATGTCAGCTTCTAAAAATTGGTAGCAATAAATTATCTATTATTCACAACTCAACGTCTTTATTTTCATCTCAACAGACATTTTATATTCAATAAATTTATATAATTTTAAAATAAGGGAGATTGTGGACGAATGAGACAATTTTCATATTCAGACAGTAACTTTAAATTTATACAATGTTAACTTCAAAACATTGTTTAAAAGAATACTTCAATATTTAGTATCTTATTGGCACGATAGTTTTAATTAAGAAAGAATTCTTGGTTAATTTTAATGATTTTTATAATGAATACATATTTTTCCAGGTATCAATGGAATAGGTATGAAAATTTGTGAGAAACATATTTCATTCCACACTACAGTGGTGTATTTTATTTACCAATTATTGATAACATATGCTTTAATGTTTTACTGTTTTAAAGATAGTAAACATTGGATTGTAGTTCCACATAAACGAGGGGACTCAAAAAATAAATATTTTATGTAAGAAATACCTTATAAAATAACCTTATAACCTTATAAAATAGCTACAATAAAAATGATAACAGATTATTTCAATGACTAATGTTATGCATTTATCTCTTTTAAATAAAATATTTAAGATCACTAGTTTAATAAAAATATTTAAAAAATTAATTTAAAAAAATACTGTCAAATTTTTTTTCCCACTTATATCAATAAATATAACAAGAGATTATAACATTTTAGCATGCAAAAATATGTAAAACTTTAAGATTAACTATTAATTGCTTTCAAGCTCAAACAGGATACTTTAAATTTAAGAATGGGGTTCCAAACAGTTTTTCAAAAATGAAAGTGTCTGAATGTTAAAAGAAAATACAACCAAACCCGAAAAAGTACAAAAGCACAACATTAGATATTGATCTCAGGTATCCCATGAAAAAAAAAAAAAAAAAAAAATACTTAAAAGTAATAAAATGCAAGCGAGATATTTGTCAAGAGCAATCCCATAGGTTTAATATTACCTTGCGAGTGTCTTCGTGTGACTAATTTAGTCTCATTATTCATATAGCTGTGACTTTAAACACCTCAATACTACAGCTACCATAAAATCTTTGAAAATGAAATCTGTAAATACGGAATCAGGTCTTTAAAAAAAAATTATACATTTTCAAGAGAAAGAATATGAACAATTATACCTGCTAATATGGAAACCTGTTTAAAGCAGAATATATTTTGGTTCCTTTCAGTTCGGATTTCAAGGTTTTAATGAATCAATATTTGACAAAGCATTGCTTTGTCAAAGTCAATGCAAAGCATTGCTTGCAAAGCACATTTGACATTACGTAGTTCTGCATTACATATTTCTATTTAATTGATTATACACTTAAAATTTTCAAAATCCGGCTATGAGAGATTTATTAAAATTCTCGTGGTAAATTTTCTTTTTTGGGGGGGGGGGGGGGGGGCAAAATCCATGTTTGCCACGGATGCAAAAAAGGCTAGTTTGGGCTCTAAAACACATAATTTACTGCTACCAATATATAGAAGTTGACATACATGATTAAATCCGTGGGAAACATTTGAATAATCGGGGAAGAACTACGTTTTTCGCGGTTTTTGAGAAAATTGAAAAAATTGTCCTATTTTTGAAATGCCGTACTGCGCTTGCTATTGAGTGTATAAAAAAGTTGTAAATATGAAAATTGTAAGGAATTTTATCTTCTTTAATATTGTAATAGACAAATAATATGCTACGGCAACGGGTCTCGATATATTTAAAAAAAATAAAAAAATCCCAAAATTTTGTAGTTTTTTTGCCTACAGAAAATTTAGTTTTAAGAAATTTTGTTAGAAAACTTGGTTTTTTTATGTTCGCATCATTATAAACAATTCAGGAGAAAAAAAAATCTTCTGGCCGACCTTTTGCAAGATAACCCCTTTTTTTTATATACATTTCCCCTGGACTAAAACTAGAGAACAGGAATTCTTCTTTTTCAGAATTTAGTATCGTCCCCGGCATTTCGTTTACTTCATTTTCTTCTGATGGACTGATGGCTTCTATTATTATAAAACATCAATTATAAATGAAGCATTATGTGAAGATGAAAGAGCAGACATAAAAAATTCGAACTCTGATTTTCTGGTCAGAATGGGGGAAAAAAACAGCCATAATTTTTTTATTCGCATCTGCTTAAGAATTCCACGTTTACGATCTACTTTTAAACATCTACAGTAAAGCATGCATAGTACATCACTATCGCAAAATGCACAAATGCAGCAAAAAGATGCCGCCCCGCCACTCAAGAAAATCAGCAAAAAAAAGGTTATCTGATGATTCATAGATACTTATAAAATTAAATATAGTTTATAATAGCTCCATTGTTTTAACAGAAATCATTTGTTTATTTTTTTTTTTCAAAATAGCACATATTTTAATTACATTTTCTTTCAGTTGTTATGAAAAAATGACAACAAAAATATATAATTACTATTTTAGAATTATTTTTCCTTTACTTTCTACAGAAATGGAGTACTTCCGTTGCCAATATCAAGCAAATGGCTCTAAAAACTACAAAAAAAATTAATATTTCAAAAATAAATGGCGATGAAGTTTTCAAACAAATTACATTAAAAAGTACTCTTTTTTTTTCCAATACGATGGTATAAAAATTGAAAATATGCGATGCTTAGAAGTTAAAAAAATTGCTATAGAGTATTTAATCGTACTGCTTTGTTTTACGGCTTGCTTCTGTAAGGTAACGTTATTTTTTGGAATACACAAAATAAGCTGGGAGAAAGAAATAGCATACCGTACCGGGGGCTAATAAGTGTCTAAGTTACCACTAGAGGACATTATTTTGCAAAATTTTACAAAAAAAAATATGTTACCACTAGATAATATTACTTTGCAGAATTTTACAAGAAAATGCTAATTTGAGTTAGATTTTTGCTGAAGTGTCAGATACTGGTTAGATGTCAATAACTGTGGGGTTTCGTACTTACAAAATCGACAAAAGTGCAATAAGGATGGATAGGGATCACAAAGAAAACTTAAATTAATGATACTTATTCAACTAATTAAGTGATTTAGACCATTCAAGAGTTTAAATTTCAAATATTTAACTTTGTGGCAGGCTTCACTTGCTAGAGATTATTGGCAAAACATCAGTGGAGGCTTGCTGTGGAGACACAAAAAGGTTTTGTTTTCTGTTTGTCTATTAGTTTTTCTGTCTGTTCTGTTATAACTGCCACAAAAAGCATTCGATTAGCTTGTAATTTAGTTAGCATGTTGGTGAATTACCCAGATTTAGCTGTATAGATTTTGGTTAAATTTGGTTCATTCGAAAAATATAGAACCTTTTCTTTTCATGTCATAATAATTTCCTGTGTAATTCATACAATTTCAAATTTTCCATTCATTAAAAACAAAATGGAATATTTGATTAATGGATTTAAATGGTAAATTATTGATGCTTAAAATGCTTTGTTTTTCATTTTCATCATCATATAATTTCTATATTTCATTTCTGTTCCAATTTATAGTTAAATCTTTCTTATTGTTGGACATCATCTACCTTTGAAATTTGTTATGATTCTTAATATATTAAGATTTATTCATAGATTTTATTTATTAAGATGTTTCTATGTGTGTGTAATATATATATATATATATTATAGATTTTTATCTATCATTGAAATGTTATCTTCTCTTCATTTATTTATCTTTTCATATCTTATGTAGTAATTTTTGGTTTATTTTGGAAATGTTTTGATATATCTATAAGGAGCTAAATTTTGTGATCTTCAGCGTAATGCTGACCAAATTGGATGAAATAATAACATATCTTCACTATGAATTAAACCTGCAAGCTCCTCTGACGATTCTGTAGGTTATTCATAGTTTCTTATTATACATTTCCAATTTCCACTGTTCATCTTTAAAATTTTACCAACTTTTTCATATACTTGTGATTTCATTTTAATTATTACATGCACTCTTAAAATAAGAGATTCACTGATTTGGGCGATATAAACGTGCAAATGATTTTTTAATTAAAAAGGTATATTATTCATATATATTTTTTTTTTTAATCAGGTTAGTTATTCTTTGATGATATTAAGTGGTTTTTATTGATATTGTACTTAGAAGCACATGAAGTCTGTGACTGTTATAGATCTACATATTTAACATGTGCTCTCGCGTTCAGATATAATTACTGTTAGTTAAATTTTTAATATATATGAGCATGTTCTTTGTAGTAATAATAATAATAAAATATTTTAGTTGTTTTTTTTATTTGATTGTTAAAATTTTTTTGAAAATATAGCTTTGAAATATTGCAATCTTAAGCATTAAGAATTGACAAAATATTTTCCTCTAATCGCTTCAGGTATTAAAAAAGTCCCTTTGACTATTCTTCCTATTATTATGTCAAATAATTCAGTCTTTTATAAACATGAGAATTTTTCTTGAGTTCAGGAATTTTTGCCGGGCATGTTTCCTGAATTCAGCGAATTTTCTACTTACTTTTCAATGACTACTAAGAAAAAACTTTTGTATAATGGAATTTAGAAAGTATCTTTAATAGAAATTTTTAATATTTATAAGAGTCTGTAGTGTATTTTCTATTTTACTGATTACAAAAGTTAATCATAAGAAGTCTAATCCTACCCCCAACTTTTTTCTTTTGTTTTGGATTTTCTAAGTTGTATGAAACAAATGCCCCTGTATAAAGAAAGTAAAGTATTTAAAAGATGCTGATTGTAACATTACTACTACTACATATTACTAATGCATAGATTTTTAAGATTAGTTATAGATTGCAGGTGTTTTTATAATAACATAATACGTTTAGCTTTTACCAGTCAAATTGAAATAATGAATGCATTGTATTTCAGGCATTAAAGAAAGAATTAAAAACATGGAAAGCTGATACTTTTCTTCATGATGGAGCTCCAAATGTTGGCAAAAGTTGGATTCACGATGCTTTCATGCAAAGTATGTATACTTCAAAGTAATGTTATTTTTTCCCATATACCATGTGCTATAATCCTGTAATAAAATGTAACTTATCCAGTTTTTATTTTTCTAATTATTATAACCAGAAGAAGAAAGCTTCAAAGTTTGGGTGATAAAGATCACCAGGTATAATAACCCTGCCACTTTTTCCCTAATTTTCCACATTTGTTTATGTTACTACAAGTGTTAATTATGTTATTGCATGCAACCATACTTAATTTGAATTAGAGCTCAGTTCCGACACTTGTACTTTTTCAGTGACTATTAGGAACCTAACACTGTATAACAAAGTCCACTGTAACAGCTCTTCAAAAAACAAAACAAAAATTCCTTGAACTATCATTTCCCACTGTCCCAATTCCCATTCCTGCTTGTTCTTTCCTTACTCCACAACTCCTTCACTTGACATCCAAACTTTATAAAATTTCATATTTATTAGACTTAGTTCTTCTATTAGCAAACTTGAGTGAAGGTCATATGTTTGTTTTTAGCTAGCAAATGGTCAACACAGTGTCGTGGACAACCAGTAAAAAAAAAAGAAAAAAATGCAAATCCTGATATAATGGCAAAATATAAAAGAGCAGGACCAAATTAGTTCAGCTATATAGATTCTCAAATCAATATGTGTAATAGTAAATTCTTCATTTTCTGAAATACAACCTTCTGAGAATACACTTCCTGAATTTCACTATTGTTTTTGTTTTTGTTTTTTTTAACTCCTTGTGGTCCATCGACTGTAATTTAGAAATTGTGTTGAGATAGAGCAAAGTCTAATTAACGTTAAAATGTTTTGAAGACACATCAGGCATCGGTGTATGCCAGAGGTTTGTTCAGAAAGAGGACTTTTTTTTCCTCTAATGAATCATTTTCTTATTTAGATTTAAAATCCACTCTTCAAAAATATCACTACCCATTCAGGCTTTTTTATTATTATGGTATGATAGTCAATATCTAATGACTTTATGCCTTTGAAACATCTAGTTTGTTTATTTTTACATATTATATATAATCTACTTTTCTAAAACCTTAAAAACTGTCCCTTTCTATGCATCTAAGGCAGTTTCACCATTTATACTTTCTCCAGAAACAACCTTTCCTTTTATTACATGCCACCGCTTAAATTCAACTAGAACCAGCTGAGGAATAAATCTGTAAAGCTTTTTTTTTTTTTTTTTTTTTTTTGCAAATCTTCCTAAAATACTTAAAAGATTAAGAAAACAATGTTAAATTCCTAACATATTGACTTGTTATATTTTTTGCTTTTTTTTTTTTTTTTTACAGAGCAGCTAAGTTATTTAACTTTTTGTATATTGCACTCAAAGTTTAAAAACTGTTTAATTAAAACAACAAAAATCCACTCTATTTGTCATTTTATTATCTCAATAAATAATAGTTCATGAAGATTTCTCTTCTCACCTGAAATTGGCATTTTCCCTTTGATCTCCCTCACTTCCACTTAAGGAGCACATAGAATTTTGTCTTTAACACTCCTTAATTTTTTTTCTTTTTACTTATTTGTAAATTTTTAGTAAGGTAAATAAATAATAAGTCATCTAATAAACTCCCACCCTCCCTAAAAAAAATTTTAAAAATCTGCTTTCCTCTTTGCCCCCGTAGCTTCCTCCCCTCACCGGAATGATGTTTACCCTCCCCCCCCCTTTTTTTTTTACCAAACTTACAAAATGTACAATAGCCAAACTGTTTAATTTTCATTTTTTGAGCTGTTTGTAAATTTTTAGTAAGGTAAATTAACAGTCATCTGTTAAACTCCTCACCCCAAATAAATAATAATAATAATTTATGCTTCCCCCCCCCCCCCCCTCCCCCAACTCACAAAATTAAAAATCTTTAAAAGTCTTTTTTTTTTCTTCTTCTTCTTTTCTGCTCTATTTGTTATTCTAACAATAGTTAACCACTTGTAGACTTCTCCTCAATCCGAAATCGCTGTCCCCATTCCCATTTCCCTTGCACACAAAATTTAGTCTTTAAAACTGTTTAATTTAATTATTTTTTCCCGATTTAATTATAAACTTTTTAGTAATGATAAATAATTAATCATGTAATAAACTTTCTATCCCTCCCACCTATAAAGTTTGCGCTTCCTCTAATTTGTACCCTAGCTCACAAAGTTAAAAGTCTTGAAACCTCTAAATTTTTTTTAACTTTCTTTCCTCTATTTTTTATTTTATTGTAACAGTAACAATAATTAATCCTTTTTCTTTCACACATCCGAAATTGCCTCCCACCTCTCCTCCCCTCCTCTCTGCCTCTTTTCTATCAGGATTTACAGAATATCTGTATCTAAGAACTAATGCACAGAATTTAATAAAATTTATATTCCATTAGTCTCTGATATAAGTTGGTACTGATTAGTTTTTGTTGATGTAAACCGCCCAACAGGTGGCACTGCTATGCTGTGTTTTCACGATTCCCACAATAGCTCTATCTCAACTAATGCACAGATTTTCATCAAACTTCAGATTCAGATAGTCCTTCATATGAATTGATGCTGATTACATTTTGGTGTAAATTGCTCAACAGGTGGCACTGTTATGCTGCATTTTTTTATGATTTCTGCAATAGCTCTATCTCAAGAACTAATGCATGAATTTTCATCAAACTTCAGATTCGGGTATTCTTTGATAAATATCGGTGCTGATTATGTTTTGGTGTAAATTGCCCAACAAGTGGCGTTGTTGTGCTGCATTTTTCGTTATTTCCGCAATAGCTCTATTTCAAGAACTAAATGCACGAATTTTCATCTAACTTCGGATTCAATGGGCACAAGTTGTTCTGATTAGGTTTTGGTGTTAATTGCCCAATAGGTGGCACTGCTATGCTGGATTTTTCGTGATTTTCGCAATAGCTTTATCTTGAAAACTAATGCACAGAAACTTCAGATTCAGTTAGATGTTGACATAAGTTGTTGCTGATTAGATTTTAGTTTAAATCGCCAAACAGGTGTTGCTACTATGCTCTTTTGCAGGTTTTACACAATTTTAGCAATTGTCGTATCAAGAACTAATACACAGAATTTCATATCTTTAGAATGCTCATGTGGGCATATATTGGCATTTATTTAATTTTCACACTCTGATAACGAATTTTGAAGTATTAACATGTATGAGATAAAGAAAGTTTTGGGATTTGCACATCCGATTGGTTTTTTTCTTCTGCTGTATTTGTATTTTTTTTATTTTCTAAATTTCTACTGCCACACGCTTGCCTTTCCTGGCCATTTGAATGTTTAAAACTTGTATTTACAAAAATGAAACCCTTTATTTAAAAATGCATATTATAATTTATTAGTTTATTTAATTTGTATGTCCTTATATTTTTTTGGTTTTGGTCCTTGAAAGTAAGGCTGTACAGAGTACTCAGTATTTACTCGGTATTCGGCATACTCGGCTAATTTGTCGAGTACTCGGCCAATACTGAGTTGTTGTAAGAATTTCATTTTTTAAGCATTATTGAAGACAAACAGTTTGTAAAAACAGAATACAAGAAATGAAATAAAATTATTTTAATATGTATCATAAATTATGGTGCACAGACTGCAATTTGTTCTACATTTTTAGGAGATAAGATATTTTTTGTTATTGTAAGTTTGACCTGGATCAGAAAAAATGTATTCGCTGCTTGAAAGTGCAAATAAGGATTTCCTTGCAAGTTTGCACATAATGGGAGAATTTTTACTATATTCTTTCTTCCATGAAAATAGACATTCTGTTTTACCCAATAACTCTCCAGCTGAGAAAGATCTTTTTTTCTACTATCTCTTCACATTTTATTTCTAATCTAATATTAGAATCATAATTATTCTCCTCTAATTATTCATTTGCAATTTCAACAAAACATTGCCAAAAAAATAAATAGACATTTTTATGATGTCTCCTCTTTTCAATCATAATCTATAACATCATCCCTTATAATAGTATTTTCGTGCTGCATTGTTCTTTTTTTAGGCAGATTAATTTCAGATTTTATCTTCATGTGTCAGTTCTATAGCTTTTTTTTTTTTTAAGTATTTTTTAATTCCATTTTTGTACTTTTTAGTGAAAAATAACAATTTAAATCGAGGATCAAATAGCAGTTGCTATAAGATAACAAAAATGTTCTTGGATTGCAATTTCAATAGTATACTGCTGATTCTCATTTGTCTTGTTTTCATTAATTCACTTTTTAATACCCTTTTCATTGTACCACAACTAAACTGATTGAAACTTTCTTTTTCCAAAAAATGTAGCAATGTTTTAGTTGATGCTAATATTTCCAATATGATATATTCATTTGACGTCATCGATGTTGTGATTACTTTGAATGGCAATAACAATTTCATTACACTTTCCAGTAATTGCTTGCTACTGAACTGTGTTTAAATTTTTTATCTCATTTCTGGCAACAAAAAGGCAAAGAGGCTGCTTTTAAATTCATGCAATCTTTTTTAACATATTATATTTTGAGTTCCATATTATGCTTAATTACATTTAATTACTCTTGTGATATTTTTTTTTTTTTTTTTTTTTTTTAATGGACAAATACAACCGAACCTTTTCAAATTTTGAGCATGCAGCTACGAAATGATCAAAAATTTCCAGAACATTTTTATTTTTAGCTCTAGCTAACATGTCAGAAATAGCATATTGGGACAATAAAGCTCATTTTATTATAAGCTGCACATTGTGAATATTGCAAGCTATGCTTTTAATATCAGCATTTTACATTATTCAATGAATTGTTACAGCAACCAATAACCATGTTTGACAGACAGATTTCAGATATCAGAATGAGCTAGATAAATTGAAGAATCAGTTTTAACTTCATATTGGTTAATTATACTTTTTATGTATTTTTTTTTTTCATATTTTTTAAGATAAAGTTACTCTTACTGTTTTAATTTCTTTTAATTTTCAAAAATTATGTTTAAAAAGTACATAATTAAATTTCAATTTTAATTACATATTGGTTAATTATACTTTTTATGTATTTTTTTTTTCATATTTTTTTTTAAGATAAAGTTACTCTTACTGTTTTAATTGCTTTTAATTTTCAAAAATTGTGTTTAAAAAGTGCATAATTAAATTTCAATTTTAATTAGTGAACTTTTTTTTTAAGTCAGTTAAAAAATATATGATTATATGCTCAAGCAGTATGGTTTTATATATATATATATATACACACACACAGATATGTTGTTCTTAAGCTCACTTCATGTGCGTATCGGTAGTTCTTTCTTGTACGCAACTACTCAGTACTCGGCCAAGTAGTAAATGACCAATGACTGAGTACTCAGCTACTTGGCCAAAGTGCTAGATAGGTGTACTTTTTTAAAGCACATAGTGCAAGAGAGGCTGATAAGATGCAACTGCCAATCTTAACTCAAAAAATCCAGTGCCCCTCAGTACAGCTTGGCATCCAAACACTTAATGTTCAATCGGTACATGTGAAACCAGGGATCTGTTTAGGAAAATTCTAGGTCCTTTAACGGACCCTTCACAATTTTTTTTAATCTTAAAACAGGACCCTTCACAAAACTTTTTATTCCAAAACAGGACCCTTCACAAAATTCTTTGTATTATAAACAGACCTTTTACAAAATTTTCCCACCTTCAAATTGAACCTTTCACACATTTATTCATTTAAAAGTAAAATCTGACTTATAAAATAACAGCTGAACTCGTGAAATAACATATTACTTAGATATTTTATATATGAAGGTTAGAACTTGAATATAATGATAGTTTCAAATTCACAAAATTATGGCTAGAATTTTCACAAATATAAGAAAAAACTTCACAATTTCACAAAAACAGGACCCTGTGAAAAAAGTCTAGACAGACTTCTGGAAACAGCAATCACAGCAAACAAATATGAGGGATTAACTCACACTTTAGCAGTTGTGCTCCGTGCACACCTGCAATCAGTGAGGAAGGAAGGAACAATGGTAGAAAATGACAGTTGCTCCATAAATATTCCAGCTCATGGATGAAACAAATTAAAAATATAATCAAGCTGAATGGGGGCCAACATGCTAAAAAGGTGTTTGGTAATGATAAGTAGGATATCAAAATAAATATAATTAAAAATGTTCAAATAGGGGAATGATGAATTAAATGAATAATAAAAAGAAACTATTGAAAAAATTAAAAATATGTATTATTACTGAAAATTAAAATAGGTAGTTGAGATAATGTTACATTTCCGTGTGGACATACTGCAGTTTTTACAGGGCTTTATTATTATTATTATTATTATTATTATTACATGGTTTATTTCACTGTATACTTTTTTGCTATCTACTAACGTATAATTTCTGCATGTGCATGCTACATATCTCACAAAGTCCTCTTTGACAAGAAGGTGACAATACTATGTGCATATTGCCTAAAAACAGAAAAATATGGTTTAAATTTTCAGGTGCACATTATGTGACAGAATATACAGGATGTTAGATATTGTCTTCACTAACTAACTACTGATATTTTGATTTTTTTTTTTTTTTTTTTTTTTTTTGTATTTCCTTAGATCAACTTACTCTAAGTGCCCTCAAATTGGCCACTGAAATGCTTGTAAAAGGAGGGTGGTTTATTACCAAAGTTTTCAGATCTAAAGACTATCTATCTCTTGTATGGGCTTTCAAAAAATTATTTAAAAGGGTGAGTATATTTTTTTCTTCCTAGTTATTGAGATAAAATTTATTGATGAACATTTCTAAATAATTGCTCAATGCATACAGACGGATTACTTAAAGCTCTTTAGAAATGAAAAAAGTTTCCAACAAGTACTTAGAACTATTATTTTAACACAATCAGACTGATTGGTAAAGTTATCATACGAATTTGAATATTTCCAACTGAGCGAAAAAATGCCCAGACTGGGAATCGAACCCAGATCCTTGGCTTACAAGGCCAATGCTTTTCCGTTTTAAGCTAACTGGGCCGACAACCAGCCAGCATATTTCGCTCAGATAACCTTATTGGTAGTAACATCTGGTCTGTCATGTAGACAGCTCAACAGAATAAACCGCAGGTAAAGGAACTCCATATAAACGATGGATACATAGATGAACTATTATTTTAACACAATCAGACTGATTGGTAAAGTTATCATACGAATTTGAATATTTCCAACTGAGCGAAAAAATGCCCAGACTGGGAATCAAACCCAGATCCTTGGCTTACAAGGCCAATGCTTTTCCGTTTTAAGCTAACTGGGCCGACAAACAGCCAGCATATTTCGCTCAGATAACCTTATTGGTAGTAACATCTGGTCTGTCATGTAGACAGCTCAACAGAATAAACCGCAGGTAAAGGAACTCCATATAAACGATGGATACGTAGATGAACTATTATTTTAACACAATCAGACTGATTGGTAAAGTTATCATACGAATTTGAATATTTCCAACTGAGCGAAAAACTGTGTTAAAATAATAGTTCATCTACATATCCATCATTTATATGGAGTTCCTTTACCTGCGGTTTATTCTGTTGAGCTGTCTACATGACAGACCAGATGTTACTACCAATAAGGTTATCTGAGCGAAATATGCTGGCTGTTTGTCGGCCCAGTTAGCTTAAAACGGAAAAGCATTGGCCTTGTAAGCCAAGGATCTGGGTTCGATTCCCAGTCTGGGCATTTTTTCGCTCAGTTGGAAATATTCAAATTCGTATGATAACTTTACCAATCAGTCTGATTGTGTTAAAATAATAGTTCATCTATGTATCCATCGTTTATATGGAGTTCCTTTACCTGCGGTTTATTCTGTTGAGCTGTCTACATGACAGACCAGATGTTACTACCAATAAGGTTATCTGAGCGAAATATGCTGGCTGGTTGTCAGCCCAGTTAGCTTAAAACGGAAAAGCATTGGCCTTGTAATCAAGGATCTGGGTTCTATTCCCAGTCTGGGCATTTTTTCGCTCAGTTGGAAATATTCAAATAAGTACTTAGAACTTCTTTAATAAATAAAATACTAATTAGAAACTCCTTAAATTATTGCGAAGCAAAATTTAGCCATTCCAGTGATCTGATAGTGAAAGTATAGAAAATGGAGAATTGCATCTTACATGATGAATAATATTGCCTGTTTGATCATCTTTCTTAAGTATGTATGGCATGAAAGAGATTCACTTTTGAAGGAAGCAAAATAAAAATCTCATGTTGTCAATTGTACAAGTGATTCTTGCTATTTAAAAAAAAAAAAAAAAAAAAAAAAAAAAAAAGTAATGTAATTTTTTTTTAAGTCAGTTCCTACAATAAGAGAAATTTTTTTCCCATATAAAACTAAAATTAATTAATTAAATTCAATTAATGAATTAATATTTAATAAAACTGTATTAACGTCAAGTTTCATCCACTACAAGTTTTAAAAAATGTATTTGAACTTGAGGGGATGAATAATAAGTATTTTATTAACGATTGAAAATTTGAACAAGATATATAAATATAGGGAGAATGTGAACTAATAGTAGGAATTGAAAAGTGTTCCCATATTCTTTTTTATATGCTGTGTTCTCTTTTTCCTTCAAAAAATGCTTTAAAAGTTAAGGTGTACATCATACATGATCAGGGCTGCCACATGCTGCTAAAATGCTACTAAAAGCGACTATTTTCAGCATCAGGCTACTATGGCTACTATTTTAGCCCAAAATCCTTCAAAAGCGACTATTTTGGAGAAAAAATCAGAAAAAGGAGACTTTTTTCCAATTCCAGCTACTATTTTGGGGAAAAACTGATTTCTTATCAACACAGATCTGCTGACTCTTCCCTTTTTATTTTTTTCTTTAACTCAATACTCTGTTGCAATTTATCATGACTAGCTGATCTGCTTGGCTTTTCTTGGGCCCATGATAATATTCTTAAATGAACAATAACTCTTTAAGACCTGACAAACACAATTATGTAGGTGATCCTAAAGAAAATGAAAAATATTTTCCTCTTTTTTTGTACGATTTAAAGCGAAGCCTACAGAATTGTGTATATCCTTCCTTGGCTTAACCTGACATGGGATATTTTTTCTCAATCAAATATGATCCTATTAATTAGGCAAAACCACCAAAACTTTTCATTTCTACCAAATATACCTTTCAGTGTTTAAGGGTTAAATTTGTATTTTATATCTTTAATTCGAAATTGATGTTGTCTCAAATACGTGCCTGCTGATTGTGGCAAAAATTGGTTAAAAAAAATATAAAAATAAAATAATAAAAACCCTGATATTTAGTAGTAAAAAGGCTCCAGATAACTGCCACAGGAAATGAAGGGGGGGGGGGATGTAGTATGTTTCCAACGACTACATAATTTTTATACTAAAATATTGATGTAACTGTAAAAATCAATGACTTATGCGTAATCATTTTCTTTTTCACATCGAAATCCTGGGTGAAATTCTTTGATTTTTAAACTGATTATTGCTGGAAAATCTCGTATTTCCACCACCAGGGGGAGCAGTATGTCCTATATGAACATCCAACACTGGTCCCCACTGCCTTCGGCACCGCAAATCAGGCATGCTGCGTACTGTATAAAACCTATGTAAATTCCAGGGAAGACACTCCGTTCTAAACAAACCACTTTCAGAATGAAACGCTGATATGTGTTCAGCTGCTTGTGGCACCTGCCAGGGAACACACACTGTTCTAAACAAACCATCTTCAGAACGAAGCCATCAAAAACCAAGTTGAATGAACCAAACCCCATTGTGACCGGGCCCATAGGACCCGAGATAGAGAAGCGTCCCTGGTGGGAAAAAAGAACTAAAATATGTAAGGCTATCGATATCAAGTTGAATGAACAAAACCTTGTCATCATTTGGCACATAGAAACCGAGATACTTTAAAATAAAATTTAAAAATATCTTGAATTATCATTCGAAAATAGTGATATGTGCTACTCATAATTTTACTTCAATGATATAGAGAGTGTTATTATTGAGTTAATCATCATGTTTGGAATTAGTCTCTATTACAATATCTGTCATGTGGACTAATTGGGATATTTTTTGATCAAGTCGTTCATTCCCCACAAATATAAAAAATTGGGGAAAAGGGATAATGGACATTCATAATGTGAAAAATTGGATAAAGGTCTTTCCAATGATAGATTACATGAAGGGTTCGTAAAAATTCAGAAAACTGCCTGCTCAAGAGACTAATGTTACGCCCACAGAATACACCCCTCCTCCCATTTTGAAAGTTTTATATTTTATAAATAATATTATTTATCAGAGGGCTCCATAAAATCAGATCTAAAATTATATTTATTGTAGGAAACGTTATGATTTTAGATTTTTATAATTGTAACCTAAATAGCAAGCTAAGCCCACTAGTCAATATCATAATATATTTTTAATCTTTTTATATATCCTATAATAAAAAATCAGACTTAAATTTTTTTGATAATTAGTAAAGAAAGATTTAAATAATGTGCTGTGGGAAAGAATTTCTTTTTTCCTTTAAAAAATTGATTTTTTGATCAAATAAAAAGTTCTTCATAGATTTTTACAAAAATTACATATTTGGATTCAGTGATAAAAAAAAAATAAACAAAGATACATAAATTTCAAATCTATAAATGCAATATTTGTAAAAAAAAATATATATATACCACAAAATAATCCTACTATGAAAATTATCTTTTTTTTTTTTTTTTTTTTTTTTTTTTTTTTTTTTTTTTAACCACAGACAAACTGTTTCTCGTTTTCTGCTGATAAGAAATTGAAAGCATTTATTTTTCATTTTAAAAAATTAAACGATTTTAAAGAAAATTACATACTTAAAATCAGCATAAAATATGCATAGATGCATAAATTTCAAATCTATAAATGCAGTATTTGTAAAAATTTTATACCCTGCGAAACAATCCCAGTATAAAAATCATCTGTGTTTTTTATCACCTTGGCTACCCTTCCTCCTCTTGTGGAGTTTGAAAAAGAATTTTCTTTGCAGTCTGATAAAAATCCATGCTTTAGTTGAATTATGTATACTTTTCCATTCTTTTAATTATGGTTTTAAATTACAGTAGACGCTCGATTTTGCGAACCTCTTTTTACAAATTCTTTGTTTTTACGAACTGATGTATTGGTCCAACCAGCATCCCATTGAACTAATGTTATTCCTATTTACGAACTTTCGATTTTACGAACACATTATATGAGTCCACTCGAGTTCGTAAAATCAAGTGTCTACTGTAATAACTCGCCTAATTATCAGAAACTTAAAATTCTGAGTCTCAGTGCACTAGGAGAGGCCTTCGACTACCCTCACAAACATTTTCAGCTTTGTATGTGCGGTAGATTTCGCTACCCGTCGCAGACAGACAGAGAAACACATAGAATGAAACTTTCTTTTATTAGTATAGATTTACAATTTATTATCATTTCAGTATCCATTTTTTTTTTTAATCTACAAAAAACTTCCATTTGAAATGGATAAATTATGCTTTTCAATCCATAAATGTAGCTCAAAGATGCCAATCATCCAAATTTCGGTGGGAAAATATTAATTTTCTGGTTGACTACCACTCATAAATTTTACAGTGTATTTCTTCGAAATTTTTGTTGCTTTTAAAGATATTTAAATTTTTAACTGTCATATGAATTGTATGCGATTCAGTCGAGATCACTGTGCTGTGTGCGTTTGATTTTTTTTTTTTCTAGTCTCTTCATTCATAGCATAAATATATTTCATACCTGAAATTTAGTAACCAATCAGAAATAAATGCCATTTATGAATAAGATACATTTTATTAAATAAAATCTCTAGTTAAAATTGGCATATGAAATGGAAGACTTGCAAATTATGAAAAATTGATACTGAATTGATAACAAAATGTAATTTAGCAAAACTCGGGGATCTCAAATTTTGTGCTCAAAAATCTGGTGGTCAGCATGTTAATTGATCTACCGCTGTGTATAGGTGAAAATTAGCGGTCGCCACTCGCCACGTGGCGATTAAAGTTTTAAAAGTGGCGATTAAAAAATCGGCCATCGATCGCCACTTTAGTCGCCACTCGCCAAGTGGCGATTAAAAAATCTGTTAACGATCGCCAACGGAAATACAGCATTTTTCATGGAAATATCCATCTCTGCTTTGATTACACCTAAGTAGAAAACTGGTTAATTCTTTTTCCTGCTAGATGCAAGCAGATTTCAACGATTTAGCTGTATTTTCAATATTTCGACTTTTCGCCATGTGCTTGCTCCTCACTTACTTTTTATAAGAAATTTCTATTTATTTCAAGAATTCTGCAAAATATATTCATCAGCTTTGATTCCACATGCATTTCAAATAATTTATTCCTTTTTTTTTTACTGGAGGGAAGCGAATTTTAAGGACATTGCAGTATCTTCAATATTTTGACTCCTGCCACATCCTCACCAGTTAGATTATTTTTCATCAAGAGATACTGTTTAATCCTGCGAAATACTCGCCAGCTTAGATTTCAACTGTATGTAATTTGTGTAGTATGTTAATAGCACATGTACTTATTAAATAAAACCCAAATAATATTTTATTGTGTTTTATTTGATTGTTTTGTTTTTTTTTTTTTTTTTTTTTGTATACACTTAGCTGTTGGAATTTTGATTTAGTTATTTTTTATGTAAAGAAAGTAATAGTAATTTGGTTGATAATTGTGTCTATAAACATATACAAATAATCCAAAACTATATTCTAAAAAATTAATGCGATAACAGATTTTGTGGTTTTAAAGTAATTTTCTTGAATTTTGACTGCTTCCCTGTTCATATCATGAATAGTTGGCTAGTATAAAACTCTTATTTATAGAAAAATATGTATATATACAGCGATTATAGTTTATCTAGATGTCAAGAAAGTTTGAAACATTATAGTGGCCACTAACTTTAAAAAGTGGCCACTAATGAAACTGAGTCTACCGGCCACTGGCTACTAACTCAATTTCCCAGTTTTCACCTATACCGCTGTGCTGATCAACATAGTATAATTTGTGTCAACATCCATGTTATATTTACTTCAATAAGATCTTAAGACCAAAAATTAATAAAATCACACAATACTTTGAACATGTAATTTTTACAGTGATTTTTATGTGGCAAATGTTTTTCTTTTAAATTTATTATTGAAAAGGTCAAAAAGATGTTAGATTTATTGAATTTATTGCTGTTCTTTTTTGTATAAATTTGAAATTTCTATTAAATAAAATTTCTAGTTAAATTTGGCATATGAAATGGAGGACTGTAAATTTATCAAAAATTGGTATTAATTGATAACAAAATGTAACTTAGCAAGGCTCAGGGATGTAAAAATTTTAAACGTTATAATGGTCAGCTTTTTAATCTTTGCCAATAATCTACCGTCTTGCTGATTGGCATGGCATAATTTACTGTGTTCAATGTTTCTCTGATCACATCAAAAATCAAATGTCAACATCTATGGTAGGCTGAATAAGACAAAATGGCAGTCTAGTGTTCTTTAGGGCCTTCTTCTTATACCATCATCAAACTTTAAAGGAAAAAAAAGTGGGAACATATAGATGCATAATTAGATAAATATATATATACATCTCTTTTTGTTTTTAACCTCTTCCCATTCTAAAAGTCCAAAATATTGATTATTACAGGATCAAAAATGGATCAAAAGATACTTGTACATTTAAAAAAATCATTAAATTGGTATTCCCAGAAATCAATGAACCCATAACCTTTGACTTATTTTGACTTGTGTTTTATTAATCAGGCTTTGATAATAAAAGAAAATTATTTTTTAATACAGTTTTTAAATTTAATAATAGATTTAAAATGTCGATAATAACAATTTGAAATATTGTTTATTTCTTGTTTAACCCATTGGTGGCTATAAAATCCAGCTTTATGCCAGTTTTGCTATTTTATATAAATTTCTTGTGAAGGTTATATCAGTTTTGCACACAAAAGTGCACATGCCTGTTCTTTATCAAATGCATCTTTTCTGATAAAGCTATTTTTTATAGGCAAATTTCCTGCTTTAATTCATTAAAATTGCAGCTAACGCATTTAAAGTTGTAGATTATAATAAGATTTTCTTTTAGAATTAAGGCCTGATTAAAGCAGAAGTCAATGGGCTTGTGTCTCTTGACTTGTGGGAATGCCAAATTTGGGATGCTTTTTTCGAAAAATGTGTATATTTTTAATAAGTTTTTGATCCTGTACTGATTATAATAAAGAACATACGTTTTCTTGTTTTCAGTTGCTTCACAGTAATGCCAAACAAATATTCAGTTTAGTTTGGCGTTTGGGAAAACTGAACTGCATTCTTTTTAAAATAATAATTAATGTATGATTTTATATTAAAATACAAAAAGTGGCAAATTAGGGTGGAAACATAAAGTGTAGTAAAATAAGATATGAATTTTCATGAAACTATTTTGGTTATTATTTTGATAACAAATAAGGATTCTTCCCCTCCCCTCCCTCCCTCTCCCTTTTTTTAAAGTAAGCATGCAACTATTTTGGCTACTATTTTTGTACAAATGCTACTATTTTGGCTACTACTTTTTTCTTTGTAGGCTACAAAAGATAATATTTTTGATGCCATTCGGCAGTGGCAGCCCTGCATGATGAGTATTTGGGATCTGACTAGCTTCTCTATCTCTTCTCTCACCTCATCCAGCTCACGGATGAAATTCTAGGATTAGTTAAATTTCAATTCGCATATTAAAATGCAACTGGTCTGCCAAGTCATACCTTGGTGATAAACACCTGAAAACCTGATTTTAATGTTGACTGGTAGGTTTATCATTGTGTTTTTCTGCACCCAAAGGTTTGAAAACTGGGAGCAGGAAAACGCAATGATAAACCTATGAGGCAACCACTGAAATCGGGTTTTCAGGTGTTTTCCACCAACATATGACTTGGCAGACCAGTTGCATTTTAATATGCGAATCAAGTTTTAACTAATCCTAGAATTTCATCCGTGAGCTGGATGAGGTGATGGTTTGTGCAACTGCCTCCTGGTCTATATGTATGATCACTGGTTGCTGCATAGAATAGTTGGCTGGCAATTTTTTATTCGAACTTATGAATTCAGTAAGCAATAGATTGTAGATAATGTGCAATTTTAGTACTAACTACTAGATTTAATCTGTTTAAAATGCATTTCCCCTATTTTTTTCTTACTCCATGTGAGGTAGTAAAAATTAGAGTGTGCATGTTGGCCAAGGGCCACGTTGTATACATAAAAAAAATTCTTTGACTCCTGATAATTTTTCTAACCTCTTTGGATTTGTTTTTCTCAAGACTGTTCTGATCTTTTAATTCTTACTGTTTTCTTATTCATTTTATATTTTATTAAGTTCATTTTTTTATGAAATTTGGTTGTTATGTAGGTTAGCCTCAGCCACCTAAATTTATTAATTTTTCAGTGATGTGAAAATAAATGTAATAAATTACTCTTTTTTTTTTCTAATGCTTGGCATTTTTTCCAAATTTTTTACTATTAATTTTGTAAAATTTTTCAGATATTTTAGAATTTTTTATTGAATTACATTATTTACAATCAGTAATCAAAAGCATTTTAAGAATAGATTAGATATATATATATATGGATCATTTTATCATACAGTGAAACTCAGTTAATACAAGAAGCTAGGGAATTGTAAAATTCCTCATATCAACCATTTTTCATAATATCCGTAAAGATATTAAAAATCTTTAAAAAAACAAAAAACACACACATAAATAAACTAATTACTACTGTGAATTGCTCTAATTATCCCAATGCTAAAATTAGTTTAATAGTATCATAAAAATATTCAGTCTTGCCTTTGTGTCATTTTCTTTCGATGGGTCTTTATTTTTTAGACAAAACCTCCGTACTGAAATCAAAATCTCTAAAAAACTAGTAATTTCAAAGAACATGAACTACATACAATAGTGCAAATGATCACTCCCCTTTTATCCGGAAAATATTTGAATAGTCAGTTCAATTTTTGAGCTATTTCACATATCCTTTTCATTTTAATAGTGCAATAAGATACATGAAAAGGCTGAGTAATATAGCACAGTCTGGTTTTAACAAAATATACAAATAAAAGTTTTCTTTTGTGTTCTTCTTTCTTTCCATGGCCCTGTTGTAAATCTTACAAAGGGTCGGTAAGCATCCTTTTCTCTCCCGTCTTTCTTTCATTCTTTTAAGACCTTGTGACATTCCTTTATATTTTCTTGAGTGGGATTCTCCATGAAAGTTAAAATTCTGTCTGGTAAAACTGATATTTTTTGATAGACAGTTGTAATGTAGAAATATTATCACTGAGAGAAAACGGGTTCGATAAGAAAGATATTTCTATCCTAATTCTACCCTACCTATCACCAAACATCACACTGAAATGAACAAATGTTTTGTGCATATTAGCCGTGATCTTGTTTTTGTACCCCGTAAAAAGTGTGAAAATATTAATAAATTTTAAATGATGAACCATTCTTACTGTGCAACTGGCTCATTTTAGACGTGCTCATATTAGGCAAATTTATTTATATATACATAATTATTTTTTTTTTTCTGTGTGCGTGTGTGTCATTTTGTGGTTCGTTAAACATAAACACAAACACCTTGTTGAACTAATTAAATGCAACAAATGTAGTAAAATTTAAGTGTTTCATAAATTTTTCATGGCTGAATTTAAATTTAGCTTGTGAATATATTGATTTTATATTTGGGTTACTAGTATTATTGTAGATTATATATTGTTGCAAATTGTTATTTGTACTTTGGTTGATCTTGATTAGATTTTAAATAATGAGCTGTGTTTTAATATATTAATTTATACTTTATCATGTAATTTAATAAATCAAAATGTATAGTGTAATTTGTCTGAAAACTTTCAGAATTATCATTATAGTCTATGTCAGCGGTTCTTAAAACCTTGGTTACCATGGACCCCTTTTTGTATTTCCTATGTTTTCATGGAAACCCACGATTTAAAATTAAAGTTACTAATAAATATACATTAATATATCCAATATGCATACAAACATGAATTTTGAGCACCACTTCTAAATAGTAATTTTTACCCCGTTTACACTCAGAATATGTAACAATTTTCTGCAATTAAATATGCCAAAAACTACTATTTGGAAATAGTGCTGGTGAAAAGTAAAGACCTTACTCAACCTGTATATCAAACACAAGATATGTAAACTAAAGGAAATATATAAAATAATTATATAGTACATTTAAACAATAATTTTACCTTTTCCTTACATTTCTTTCACAAGACTGCTCTCAAGTTGTAAGTAACTGAAAAATTTTACATTGAACGCAACATGTTTGTTGATCCCTGAAAACGTGCTATGAATTCCTTGATGTCCATGGACCACAGTTTAGTTGATTTGTATCAGTATAGTGGTTCTCAAACTTTTATGCCTCATCTATTAATTGAACATTTAAATGTAGTTTGTGTTCTCCACACAGCCTTACTTGTAAGAATCTTTAAATAAAAAAAGACGAAAGAATATATATGTATGTATACAGATGACCAAAACTTTTATTTTACATTAATTTAAACACTACAGATATCAAACTTTAATGTGATCTGTACAGTTTTTATCCTTCCATATTTCTTGAATGTTTGGTGTTAAATTGCATAGATAGAATCATAATTTCAATATCTGATATTTATATTTGCTTCAAAAGAGAATAATTCCTATTAATGTATGTGGCCTGTACAGTTTTTATTCTTTCATATTTCTTAAATGTTTGGTGTTAAATTATGGAGATAGAATCATAAATTAATTTCAATATCTGATATATTTATATTACTTTCAAAAGAGAATAATTCCATTTTGCTCTACTCAACTCAACCCTGACCTCATGACTTTAAGTCTAATTGAAGGTTGGCTCATTTAGCCGTACCTTGCTTGATGCTCTTGGTACAGATTTCTCATTTTCCCTTAAGAACAGTGCATACTTGCCAACTTTTACACTTTAGGTGTAAAATTTACACTTTTTGACCATTTTTTACACTTAGGATACTTATTTTTACACTTTTTTGCAAAGTTTTTCCTAAGGTTCATTTTTCTTCCCTTAAATTATGAATTATTTTCTTGTTGCTTTTAATAATGGCAAAAGCTGAATGCAATTAGGGAATTGTCAAAGAAATGAGTTCAGATTTCATTATCAAAAACAGCAGAGGTTAATCAATTAATTTTCCTTGAATGTAAAATCATGCATTAAAAAATTGTTCAGACGTTAGTTAAAATGTAAAAATGAAAAAAAAAAAAAAAAAAAAAACTATGCATGTCTCTAAATTCAGTTTCTTAATGAATTTTATAATGGTTTTCATATTTTTCTCTCATCAAAACAATCTTTATAATGGTTATAACTGTATTACTTAACTGTGTGGATATGTACTTTAAAAAGGTATATAAATGTCGTTTATAAGTAATTGGCTTACATGGGTCTCATGTTCTTATGAATAAAAAATTGTATGTCAATCGCACATCATTTTACACTTTACCATTTTCAAATGTTGGCAGATATGGCAATATGGTTCCCTATGTGAGGACTAAACTCCAAAAATGGACAGTTTTTTTAAGGGAGCAATTGTAGATTTTTTATTAACTCATTTTCAATCAGTTTTATTTTATTTATTATTATTATTATTATTTTGAAAAGTAATGATTTTGACTAAAAATAAATATAATATTTAAAATACTTCAACTTTTCTGTTTATAATTGTATTTTAAAATTTTACATAGCTTTTTCAATTGTTTATTGAATAAGTCTTATGCTTCTTTTATCTCTGAAATGCATTACATGAAAAAAATGTCACACATGAAACTACTTAAGGGTATTCTAAAATTGACTGCCTTGATACATTTAACCTAAAAAAATATTTAAAATATCTAAATGATTGATTGTAAAAGTAATAAATCCCCAAACCAAATTACTACCATTATTAGAGATTTAATAAATCCCCAAACATGCATCATAGAAGGAAATGGGTAAATAGTAATTTTTTACAGCTGTAATGTACCCTTCACAACAAGGTGTAAACATACATTTTAAATTTTTAAACCAGATTATACAATCAGGAGTCGATCCAGACAAAATTTGGGGTCTATTTAGGACCCTTTCACAAAAATCTATTTAATAAAATAGGCCCCTTCACAAAAATAAATTTAATAAAATGAGCCCCTTCACAAAAATAAATTTAATAAAATGGGCCCCTTCACAAAAATGAACTTATTAAAACAGGCCCCTTCACAAAATTCCTTTTAATAAAATAAGCCCCTTACGTAACATTCTTTTTCATAAAAACTGTTTTATAATGTGTAATTTGTAAATAAAACCAGGTCACGAAAAATAAAAACTTTAGCAAGGGGATTTAAAGAATGCTTTTGTCATAAATTCTTGGTTTGAATTTGAGTAACCGGATTTCAACTTTTATTACAAAATGTTATTTTTTCAAAAATATAATAAAATTCTCAAAAATAGTTTAACTTTTCACACAATGGGCCCCAGGAATAAAAACTTGCATCAACCCCTGACAATTGATGTATGTGAAAGAGAAAATTTGCTAACAGTGAAGATTGTTATTTGGGGATTGAAAAATGCCTACCTAAGATTGATAAATATGATGATCTGGAATTGTTTTTTAGATATTATATATTGATCCTATAGTACATTAATTAAGTTTTAGATATTTAGAAAGTATTTTAGTGTTTTAAATGTGATTTAATTCATAGGTGCATGTGACTAAACCCCAAGCATCTCGAACAGAATCTGCTGAAATATTCATAGTATGTCAAGGTTACCTTGCTCCTGATCATATTGATCCAAAGTTTTTAGATCCTTCTTACTTGTTTAAAGAAGTTCCTGAGAAAGGCGAAACAAAATCCAGTATCGATGATATTGCTAAAACAAAAAAGAAAGCAGAGGGTTATGATGATGATGAAACATTCAGCAGCAAATTGAGAGCTTCAGACTTTATTTTTTCTGAAAATCACTTGGAGAAACTAAGTAAATGCACTGAGGTAAACTGTTACTGTATTTTTACACAATTTATGAAAGTATAATATGTTTATTATTTATCAAGCTAAAATTAAAAAATAAAATATAACTATGCTTATTTTCTTTATTCTGTAAAAATAAAGTTATTTTTTTATCTTCATGGTATATTCTGCTTTAGATTGTTCAAAAATGTTAATAAATTAGATATTTTATCATTTACATATTGATTACTATTTAACTCAGTTATTGTATGCATTAAAGTGCGTGTTTATTTCAATAAATTAAAAAATAGATTTTTTTCATTTACAGTTTTAAATTTTCTTTGTCAGCATCTTACTTAAATGTTGAGAAAAAAATGTATCCAAAATTCTGGTTATTTCTTGTTAAATTTTACTAACATCTAGATTTCAGTATTTTAAAATGTCAGCGTATATATATATATAAAAAAATTAAGTTATGGAAATTAATTAAAATGAGATTTCCTTCCATCTAAAACACAAAATTATTTTTAAATATATGAAAATTTGTGTTGTAAGTATTGTAAGCTGCCAAATCTTCTAAATTTTTCCAAGTCAAATAAACATGTTTTGAACCAACAAAAAATTGTTTAGTGTGGTTTGTCTTGTTTCTATGTAATACTTATTTTATTTCATATATTAATTAAATTTTCTCATTCAAAATATGTATCTAAATTAAATCCTGGTGTGCTATACAGCAGTCAGATAATATAGACAAACATACGAACACCGTTCGCAGAAAATTTTCAAGGTCTGCAGACAGTTTTGATTTTTTTTTTTACAAATTTCTTTATAAAAAAAAAAATATTAAGACCTCGGGCGGAGAATTGGTGCGATGCACATCACAGACTCTTGAGAAGATCTGCAGACTATTTTTCAACTGGAGGAAAAAAAAGTTTTTAAAATTTTTAAGAAAGAGTCGCAATATTAAGGAATGGTTTGACTCAAAAACAGTAGATAAACTGATGAGTAAGAGTTCATCTCTTCCATTCATGGACTAATAACTTTTTTATTTTAACATTTATTTATTCGTATTTCAGTTATTTTATAGATTAATAAAATAACAGTTTTGTTGAGCAATCATAAATTGATATGTTTATATAAGATAAGGATTAAAATATTTCACATTTTAATAAATAAATATATTTTTTAATTTTCATTAGTTTTTCTTTCATTCATTAGTTGTCTGTATTAAGCATACCATTCAATACTACATTTCTTGACTCAGTTTTAATAATGCTTGTAAATTAATATTTCTCTTTTAGTGGTGTTGGTTAGTGGCACTCCACTCGCATATAACTGTTCATTTTTGCTTTTAGCAGCGATATAGGACTCGAGAACAGCACAGTGTTTTTTTTTTTTGTTTTTTTTTTTTTTTTTCCAGAAAATTTTTAAGAAATTATTAGAGTTTGTAGACAGTTTTACATTTTATCTAAGTCTGCTATACAACATATGTCCTGGTAAGGTATTCATCCTAACACACCACCCCCAGTGTTTAGTTCCCAAACAAGCGTGGTACTCATTTTATCAACCCCGAAGGGATGAAAAGTTAATTGAATCTTGCCCAGTTCGGAGTTCAACTCTAGACCTGTAGTGCTAGGCAAGGTACTCGCCGTTAAGCTACAATATACATTTAACTTGAATAAAATCAGGAGGTTTGGCAGTTATGTGTTCAACGTTTTGGAATTAAACTACACTTTCTGAAAAGGATTAGCCGCTGTTTTTTTTTTTTTTTTTAATTTATTATTATTATTTAATCTAGATTTCAAGAATGAGATTCTATGGTTTAAGTACCAAATGTGTCCTTTTACAGTTCATTAATTTATTTATTTTGTTAACTAATTAACTGTTATACTTTTGAAATAAAAAATATTTCTGCAACTTAAAATAGATTTCACAGTTAATATATTTAAAAGGATATCCCTGTAACAGAAACTATATGTAGATATGCCAACGACAATGGAAATTCCAGAATTTCTCTGAAAATGTAGCATAAAATTCAGTAATACAATAATTAAAAAAGAAATATGGAAATCTGCAAATACAAAAAGAAGGAAATTTCATAAAGAATTTTGATTTTAGTTTCCTCACCAGCTGCCATGGGAGCAAGACCAGTCTTGGAGGAATTTTTGACTGATAGTAAATTCTACTTTATATATTTAAATTATAGCAATTACATTATCAAGAATATTTGATCACTTTCTTTTATTGTAAGATATCAATTTTTAGCCATAATACAAGACATAAAACTCTTCTAGCCCATTATTACTTGGTTATTCTTGATACTCAAGAAAGTTTTCAGTCTTGGGTTAGTTCTTGCACTCATGCAGCTGCAAAGTTCCTCAATCTGCGAGTTAGTGGGGTTCCACAAATATGTTTTTTATATATCAGCAAATTCTGCAAATCATTTATTTTTTGCTGATCTATAAAAATCAGTGTTTTGGAATTAATAGGTCCAAAAAAAAAAAAAATATTAGCAAAAAAATAGATTCAAAACTATTTTTACATTTCTCAAAATCACTATGTCTACTAATCTGAAAGAAACAATTTTGAATTTTGTCAATTGGTCATGGAAAAATCACAAATTTTGCCAATTGGTCACAGAAAAAATTGCAGATATCATTAATCATATTTAAAAATAAAAAAAATCCCAAATTTTGCCAATCAATCAAGAAAAATAATGCAAATTTCATCGATCAGTTGTGGGGAGGGGGGTGGGATGAGAACTTTTGTTGTTTGGTTGTGAAAAATAATCATAGATTTTGTCATTATATCTCAGCAAAAAAAGAAAAAAAAAAAAAGACCTGAATTTCACCAATTTGTCACTTAAAAAGAAAAAAGAATTGCAGATTTTGTTAATTGATAGTTGAATAAAATTGCAGATTTTGTTAATTGATAGTTGAATAAAATTGCAAATTTTGTCCATTGGTCATTGAAAAAGATTGTAAATTCTTCAATCAGTCTCAAGTTTTATCAATAATCAATGCAAAAAATACTTAATTGAAGAAAAATATTGGTATTCATAAAGTATTCACACATGCACGTGCAAAAGTAACATCTGCTATTCTTAAAGTCTTGCTAGGCTTGGTGATAACTAGTGAAATATTGTCAAATTTGTCCAAAAAAAAAATAGCTCGCCATAAATTAATAGTTGCTATCTGGCTAATTTGGCTAAATTCAAATTCAGTTTTGAAGTACCTTTATATATAGCTAGCTTCTTACTTTTTGCAATGGAAACTACCTAATAATCCTTGTATTGTATCTAGTTTTATTGGAGAGGCTCATTAAACATTTTAATCTGTGTGCCTCTATGCATCAGTGATACAATGTGGTGTAAAGTGAATGTAGATAACAGTAAAGTATTGTCACAAAGGAACTTTCTAAAAAAAATGTGCTAACTAGGTAACTTAAAGTCAGTTTTATTTAAAAATTGCTTATTTTATACATTCTCGTGTAAATATGAAATTCTAGTAATTGATAAAGTTTTCATGAAAACTGCCTTACTAACAAAATTAATACTTTGTGTATATTTAGTCGTAAGTTTTCTATAAAATCCTGCAGATTTTTTTTTAATTTGTCATCAATGTTTATTGGACTTAATTATTATTATCTAGATATTTGCAATGAATAAATACTGTATTGTTTAATTTTGTTGTAGATTGTAATTGATGATGAAGATATCAGAGATCATAAGCTAACTACTGACGAAATCAAAGAATGCTGTAAAGATATAAAAGTATTAGGCAAGGCAGAATTAAGGTTAGTGTTTGTCTGTGAATATTATAGCAAATTGAAATTTAAAATTGCTTAAAAGAATTCTGAATGTATACAAAATAATTATTCTATTACAATTATTATTTTCAGATCTTTGTTAACTTGGAGGAAACAACTCAGATTTGCTATTAAGGGACTTGAAGATAAAAAGTAAGAGTTTTTAAAGTCCTCATTTCATTATTTATTTCTTTTTTATTATTATTATTTTGCTAACCATTTAGTGACATTTTTCTTTATTATAGAATTATTGTTTGTCTAATCTGAGAGATTTTAACAGCATGAGTGCTAAATTTTCAATTTACTAATAGACTTTTGTCTTATAGAATCCTTTCAAACTGAATCGGGTTATATCTGTTACACCTTTGCACATTTTTATGGGATAACACTACTTTAATACCCTAAAATTTAAGGCGTTTTTAGGAATTTAATTTTAAAGAAATGTAAACTGTTTATAAAAATCCATTCATACTAAATTATTATACATATATTACAGTATAAAACTATTTTATTGTAGTTTTCAAATTAAAAAATGGCAACTTGATGGGTGAGAACACTTCAAAAAAAGAGAGCCAAGCTGTGGAGATATTGACTTATCATAGATTTAACTTAAAACAATAAGACAAAAAAAAAAAAAAAAAAATCAGTTTTTTGAAAAGTTAGTGAAATAGCTCTGATTCAAAATAAAATGTAAATTTTCTGCCAAAATTTCATTACTTAAACAGAAAAGTGAGATATTAATATTTTGAATTTATTATATCACTTGAAAAATATGTAATGATTAATTTTTTTAAAGATTAAATTTATTGATTCAAAATTAGCAGAGCTAGAGTGTCCTCTGATTTTGAAAATGATGTTCTGAAAAATAAAAAAAAAACATATTTAAAGTATTTGTTACTGTTTACTCACTGTGGTGCACTCTACTTTTATAGCTCCAAAATTGCCCTTTCTTTTTCAATATCAATTTCTAACTGATGAAATATGATTCTTGTGTATAAAAAATACCTTAAGTGACCAAAGAAAGAAAATAACTAGAAAATAGGAATTCTGCTTTTTCAGAATTTAATGTTGCTCCCAATGAAAGAAAAATATATGTATATATAAATAGTACAAAATATATTTTAATAAGTCTTAAAGCACACACTTTTATTTTATGTAAAATGACGTCATTTGCATCCGCTTAAGAGTTCCACATTTACGTTCCACTCTTAAACATCTGCAGTAAAGCATGCATAGGATGTCACTATCGCAAAATAATACACAAATGCAGCAAAAGCATGCCGTCATTAAAAAAACTCGACAGAAAAAAAAGGGCTATCTAATGATTCATAGGCATTCATTTGTTTGTAACATTAATTTAGACGATTTCAGTCGTGGCGTTAGGATTGGAAACTGACACCAAAGAAACGGTTGCTATGTTGTATTTTCTTGTTTGTTTGTATGTTACAGCTATATCTTATATCTATATCTCACATCTAATCAAACTTGATATGTACTGGTAACATTTTCCACGAATTGTATTTAAAAAGAAATGACACATAGCAACCGTTTGTTTGGAGTCAGTTTCCAACCAAAATGTCATGACTGACGTCACACTGAAAGCATCTATAGATACTTCAAATTAAATATAGTTTATAATAGCTCCATGTTTTAACACAAATTTTTCGTTTATATTTTTTCAAAATAGCATGTATTTTAATTACATTTTCTTTCGATTGTTATGAGAAAATGGCAACAAAAAGATATAATTGCTATTTTTCAGCTATTTTCCCCTTACTTTCTGCATAAATGGAGTACTTGAGTTGCCAAAATTAGACAAATGGTGCTGAAAACTACAAGAAAATTAATATTTGAAAAATAAATGAAGATACAGTGTTCAAACAAATTGCATTTAAAAGTACATTTTTTTCCTATACAAAAATATAAAAATTGAAAATGTGCGATGTTTAGAAAATTAAAAAATTGCTATAGAGTTTTTAATTGTATTGCTTTGTTTTATGGCAGGCTTCTGCAAGGTAACGTTATTTTTTGAAGACGATACAAAATAAGCTGGGAGAAAGAAATAGCATATCGTACCGGGGCCTAATAATAATAATGAAATTTTGACCCAGTCAAAGTGGTATTAACCCTTAACTATTTAATTAAACTCCACACACCACGCTTATCTTAATTTATTAACTAATGTATTTTAATTATATATACATATATGTGTGTGTGATATATATATATATATACAGTAGAACCTCGATTATCCGAAGTAATTGGGACCGACCCTCTTTCGAGAATTTTGGTTAAAAGAGTTTCGGATAAGAGAGGTTCTACTGTATATATATATATATATATATATATATAATTAAATTTAAATGCTGTTTTTTGGTTTATTTCTTGTACAGTTTTGGATGTTAATTGTCTACCATTTATTTTTCTTTATAATAGTATTGTACTACAGAGTTTGGTTTTTACCAATAAAAATCTCATTACTAAAATGTGGGATAAACTATGTTTTTACCAGCGAATTTTAGTTTGCTAGTTAGTTAATTTTTTCTCTATTACAGTAAGTGATATAGTAGTAATTATTAAATATTATTAATTAATCTATACAATTAAGTACTTTCAGACAAAAATAATTAAGACTTTTTCTTAGATGAGTTTTATTTGAAAGAATGATTTATGTATTGTATTTATTATTAACCCTGGCATTGAAAAAAAAAATGATTTTCACCAATAAAACATGGAAAGTTTATAAATGCTACTAGCCTCTTTCTAATTTTTTTCTTTTTTAAGGATATCTGTGCTTTTTTTTTTTTTTATCTGAAAAAAAGTGTGCAAAACTTTTCAAGGGTGTTTAAAAATATATGTGGGTTGTTTTTCTTGCTTAATATATAATATTTTTAACAGAAAGGAAGTGGCAGATGTTATCAATGATGAACAAGAAATTGATGATGCTGTAAAAGCAGCGGAGGAGCTCGAATTATCTAAACTTCAAGAAGCAAAAAGAAAGAAGAAGAAAATGCTGAAAGAGAGGAAGAAAATCCATGATAGGTTAAACTTAAAAATGATTATTAAAAATGATGAACCAATCATTGAAGAAGATAGAGAACTATTTACTTTATCACAAATTAGAAATCCCAAAGTAATTATTTTATTATGTTTAAGTTCTCCCTTTAAGATTGATAAAGTTTATTTTTGTACTATGAAATAATCAATATATAAATATACGCGGGGATATCAATAAGTTTTTGCCCTCACATAGACATAATTGAGGGAAAATAATGAAATTGCTACATTAGTCCTTTTCTATATAGTCACCATGCACAGTAACGCATGTCTGCAAACGGTATTGCAAAGTGGGGGGGACAGAGTATATTCCAGGAGGTGCGATAGTAGACCAAAGGGGAGCAATTTTCTAACTTTTGCCGATTACCCTCATGTAAAGAGTCCCTCATGTCATTTTGTAAATGCCTGTGACCATTTATTTATGTTAAACATCTCCCTCCAATTTACCCCCCCCCCCCCCCAATATCACATGAGGCGTGTGCAAAATTTAGAAAAGTTCCCCCTGGGGGGTCAATTTGGGAGGAGGTGCATAACACGAATAAGTGGTCACAGGCCTTTCCAAGAGTATCTCGCCCCACCAGTGGCTGAGAGGTTCTGCTCTCGAAGCTGGTAGACAGGAGGTGCTGGGTTCGAACCCAAACGTGCCCGTCGGCCTAATCGTTCGAAGTTTTTGTGGTTTTCTTCGAGCCATGGATTTCCATGCATAAATACGAGTGAGGTTCCCTTAGAAAGACCCCCATGACAGGCACTCCCCCCTCCCCCTTAGCCTATATCCCTCGTGCAGATAATTGGCCATCAAAAATCAACCAACCAAGAGTATCTCACATGAGGGGGTCGGCAAAAGTTAGAATAGTGCCCTCCTTTGTGTCTACTATCGTGCCTCCTGTAACACACCATCCTCTTTCCCCCTCCTGTTTGAAATACCGTTTACAGAAATGTCTTATAGTGCATGGTGACTATATAGAAAAGGACTAATAAAATGTAGCAGTTTCATAAATTTCACTCAATTATTTCTATGTGAATGTGAGGGCACAAATTTATTGATAAGCCCTTATATATATATAAAATACCTTTGAATAAAAATTTATCTTACAAGTTCATATAATTTGAAGTACTTTTAGTGTCATTTTAATTTATTAATATACATTAAACCATATGGTAATTTTGTAGCAATATGATTAGAATTTTTATGCAGTTAGTACAACTTTTCATTCTCATTAATTGAGGATGTTTAACAGTCTTTGTATATTTCCATTAATATTTTATGGATATTAATCTTCCATGGATACTTAAGACTGCTAGTCACTCAGCTTCCGAATTCCCCTCACTAATGCTAAGTTTATGGGCATTTGATGCTTTTGTATATTTGAAATATCTCCTCGTGAAATTAATATTTTTAACTTCTTTTTTCTGTGTACTCCTTAGTATGTCCTTTTTTTTGTTAGTTCTCAAAATATTGCTAAAATATATTCTTAATTTTAAATGAAGTGTTAAAATCATACCCCCAGTTCATCAACTTTGAACACATAAAATATTAAATTAAGCATAGATTTTTAAAATATTTTGAGAACTAAGAAAAAAAGAGACATCCTTTAAGAAGAGTACACAGAAAAAAGAAGTTAAAAATATGAATTTTCCGAGGAGATATTTTAAATAAATGAATGCATCAAACCCATAGACTTAGCGTTAGTAAGGGGCATATTTTTTTAAATGAATCCAAAAATGAACATTTTTTTGGAGGGGGAGGGCATAAAAATTAAAAAAACAACTTTCTAATGATGATAGTAATAATATAGATGAAACTTTGTGCCAATATATTCAATTTAGTAATAAAACATGATAAAAAGCACACATTGTGTTAACATATAGTCAGCCTGTCAGATTCAAAACTTCTTCATCAGTGTCAGAATTTGGTGAAAATATCCTAGATTTATTTTCAAAAAATCATGATGTTTGATATTTTCATTTGTTATTTTTTTTTTTTTTTTTTTCAAAATACTGTGCATGATATATTTGATATTTACTATCAGAACAAATGTAAATGGATTTTTCAATTGTTATTGACTGTGTTGCTCTGTAGACAAAGAACATTTTTTAACTTTAGCAATGACTTTTTTAGCCAAAAAAGAGAAAAATATATATTTTTTCTAAACTTTACGTCTGAAACTGTATTTTTGAATGTAGAACCAATGCTTACGTAGACAATATTAATTTAGAACAGCCATTGAAAGATACTAAAATTTAGACATTCAGTTATTTACAGCTCTATTTAAAAAAATTCTTGTCTAGTTTTGTTTTAATTCAGTTTAAACTGCATAACAGATTAAGAAATAAAAAATACATTTGTTTAAATTTTTCAATACAAATAATTATTTTGTATTTAAAATTTTCTTGTAAACATTTCTTGATACTTTATAATGAATCTTAGACTTTGTTTTTCAGTGAGTGTAAAAAGCAAGTTGTTTAACTTTTCAAAAAATTATTTGTTTTCAAGTAGTTGATCTTCAGTTTCATTGTAAGGGAAAGAAAAAGATATTTAGAATATTGTTTTATTAAGTTTTCATATTAAGTGCAATTTGCTTTACTTTTTAATTTATATTAAATCTGAAACTATGTATAAACAGTAAGTCAACTATTTTGAAAATATGTAATATTTTTATAAAAATATCACATATTTCACATATTCACAAAATTCTGATCTTTGCATTATCAAAGAAACTTAAAACATTTGAATAGAATTTCAAAAGGGAGGGGGGGGGGGGGGGGGCAAATAACGAATCTCACAATCGAACAAACAGTCAAAAAACAAAAGGAGGTTGACTATGAACTTCTTTGCTTGCTCCCTCCCACTGATATTACACTGATAAAGGAGTTTCGGAAACTCTGAAATAGCTTTATGCAAAAAACATTTTAACGCAGTTTGTGCTTTTATTTTATTTTTTATTATAATTTTATAATAATAAATTGCCCGATCAGTATGCAAATATATCAAACTATTCTCTTGCGTAAAATATATTCCTAAAATTTGATAAAATGATACCAAAGGTTTTATAAAAGTGAAATTTATGTATGACAACCCTAGTCATTTTCAAACATATAATTCATGAAATTTTTAATCTGCATAATCGTTGGTCTTAACTATCTGGATATACTATGTATGTATAGTTTTAATATGTTATCATTTTTATTTAAACATTGAATTTTTCCATATATTTTGATTGGATTAGTTTGTATGATGTTTATCAAATTTAAACTTTCATTTAGGATTTAAGTAAAGTCGATGATGAGACTAATCTTGAATTCAACCTTGAGCCCCCTCAAACAGATGTCAATGATTTCTTTAAAGGTGGCTATCGCAGCTCCTTTGCTCCTTATAATCGAGAAACGAAGGACAATTTAGATGTTGATGATGATGTTCAAAAGGAAGAGAGTCTTTATTCTAGTGATGATGACTTAAGTGAAGATCTTGAATTTGAAAGGTACAAAATAAATTTAGCTTGTATTAAATCTAAAGACCATAAATAAAACTTAAACATTTATAATTTACTCCAGGAAAAATAAAAAAATGCAATTTTTATTTGATCACTTGGCATATGTTTCATTTTTTATGATTTAGGGTATTATGCAATACAGATGAGATGAGCTCGGTTTTTATTCCAGTCTTCGGGCTGAAAATAAAATTTATTTATTCACAAATTGAAAAAAAGGAAAACAAAACTTACAATTGAGAAACAAGAATGCAGTGTAAAGAGTTTTACGATTTTTAAAAAATCAAAAAGGAATTGAATTGTTATTGATGGGTTATGGAGAAAAATATTCTGATTATGAAGCCTTTACACGTCACTGTTAGTAACAAAAAGAAGCCATGGGATATCCCTTGTCTATCCTCACTTTCTGTTTGAAGTTCTTTTCCAGAATTACTGTAAAACCATGAACTCATGTTTTTCTGCCATGTAGCTGTACAATGATATTTTAAATTAATAAGATACTTTTGAACATTTCTGCCCATGGTTGGATATAAATAACAAATTTGAAATTTTATTTACACCAATTTTTGTTACGACTTACAAGAATTTGTGTAAAAGTTAAAGGTTTCCCATACAGTAATGGTTGTTTGAGCTTATAAAATTTTAGCTAAATATTTTCAGGTTGTCTAATAATGTGAAGGCCTTCCTTTATGTAATAATTATGAAATAATTTTTCAGATATTCTTATATAGTTATAAGAAAATGAGTAGTGACCCCCTTCTCTCCTTTCAACTATTTCATTATAAAAGTGGTTTGAGACACATCTTAATGTTTTTTTTTTTTTTTTTTTTTGTAAACATGGTTAAAAGGACCAGTCTGTCCACTGAACATGCATATATGGTTGTCCAAAAGCAAAAATAGGGTGAGGGGAGAATGTTTATACCCCCATACATTTTAATCACTACACTGTCCCAGGGAAATAAATAAACAGAAATAGCCATTCGACTGAAAATTATATCCTTTTTCAATATATATTTAAACTACCTGAAAATATTGATATTTAGTGGTGAAATGGCTCATAAAAACTTTCTTTTTTTCATTTGGTCTATTTCAGTAGTTAAAAACAATAGTTCTTGTTACTCTTTAAGATTGTCAGCATCCATATGATGGTTATTAGTGTTGACTCTAAGCCGTTTTAGCTGAGCGCAGTGCCCGGTGGCCTTTTTTAACACTACCTATGCATCCCGTGGCCTAAGAGAGTTTCACAGTGCCCAATTACAATTGCTGTTCTATATAATCAAAATCTACCATTTTCTTTTCTTCTATCAGCATTTGCACAAAAGCAAGTGCATATTTTCCTGCCCAGTCCCATTCTTAGAAATGTTATAACAAGAATTTCGAGTATGGGATCTGAACTAATTAGGAATTGATTTAGATTTGGATTTTTATCCCGTGTAATTTTCCCGGCATATTTGCTTCGACTCTTCAGGCTTTCTTTGCAAACTCTAGTGAGCGGTACGGTTCACTCTAGGAAGTGCGATTTTTCCTCAAATGATCTCATAAAACACTGCAGTTGAAAGTCGATGCTATTCCTTTAGGCCTGACTCTGCTTTGTCATGATGAGTAAAAGTGGCAGTGAATGGTTCACAATTATGTACAGAAATTGCATTACAGTGAACAGCGGAGGAAATGGGGCAACCCCGTTGAAACACACAATGGTGAATGACTTAAAATAGAAAAATTTTGATTTTATCCAAATAATAATTTTGTATTTCTAGAAAAATTTAGATTTTATCCAAATAATAATTTTGTATTTCTTATTTTCTCATATTTTTTCTCTATTTACAATGCAATTCTCATCGCAAATTCATAAAATATATATATATTGTCCAAAGTTTCTGCAGTTGTATGGCTATGTACATTTGCCGGGGAGCTCCCCCCCACCTTTTGAAAAAATAAGAATGTTTGCACCGTTAAAGGTTTTTTAAAGAGCACCATGCCGTGCCCTTTTTGTTTTAAGTGCTAATGCACTCTGCGTTTTCCAACCTTGAAAAAGTTGCATGCCCCTTTTCCCAGTAACTTCTTTACGCCCTTTGTTTGTTTCAAAATAGTTTGCCTTTTTACTTTTTATTCGAGCAAAAAAAGAAAATAAATGTGACTTTGGAAAACAGAAGTTCTGTTGCTCTGTATGATTCACATGTCAAGATCTAATCCATACTACCCATGCAAAAAACAAGTGCAGCAACTGCATACTGCATTGCAAAATGTAAAGTGAAGTATTATCGTGAAATAATAATAATAATATGTTTAAAATAAATATTCTTTTTCCTCAGTGTTGCTTCACAAGTATTTTTTGTTGAAACTATTTATTAAAATCGTTGTTGGAAATATTTGAAATTAGACATTTTTTTTAACATTATCAAATCAACAGCTTATCTAATTCTCTCAGCGTCCAGTTCTCAGAGTTAAATAAACAAACTGAGGTCATAGTCAACTTTTTTCCCAGTGGGTCTAATAGTGGGCTTTTTTTTTATGGGTCTATTATTTTCTTACAATTTATCATATTTTAATAAAAATCTGGTACACAGTCTAATTTATTATCATTTCAGTTGGCTGAAAATTTTAAGGAAATTGGCCAATTAACATCGAAGATACCAATTATTTCTTTTGATATGAAATGTCACTGAGAATGTTAGTAATATAACAGAACACAAGCTTATATTTTTGATAATTGTTAGTAGTGGTGAACTATGAAAATAACATTGCTTTGTGCTTCTTATGACAAAATCAAATTCAAACTAAATGCCACATCTTTTACATTCCACAAAAATGAAAATAATTAAGTTTGATTGTGATGATTTATAATTTATATGAAAAAAATATAAAAAATAAAATAAGGACTTTACAAATTAAAAACAATTTTAAGTATGAGATTACAGAGTTCGGTGATATATTTCATGACACATATATAAGTGTAAGTTCACTTTTCCAGGATTTTATTGGCTGTGTCTTTTCGTTTATAAAGAGTTTTTGTCTTAGGCAGTGGCTTTTTAGCTCCCCCCCCCCCCCCCTAAAAAAAAGACCTTTTTCAAGCTTTACATTTGAAGATGAATTTTTTAAATGTAGAAACAATAATTATGTGAGACAATAATTATATGCTCTTTGATATTTTTTAAAGCTTAGAATAGCCATTATGAACTCATTTAGATAATTAGTTTAATGATAGAAACAAATAAAATGTCATTTTATGACTTAAAACACTAAAAATTCTAATACTGAAAATTTTACATTTTAGTGATGATGAGAATAAAAGTGAGGTTGCTGAGACAACTAAAGAAATACTAGAAGGCAAGCAAAATCCTCTTATGGTTGACTTAGTCACAAGGCCAGATAGAGTGAAAGACACAATTGATAGGTGGTTTGATAAGGAAGATTTTTCTAATGAACCGAATGATGAAGATCTTGAACTTGATTTATTAGCTGAACGATATGAAAAAAATGTGACAGCAAAAAGTGGTAAGAATAAAAAAATCTTTAATAGTGTATATTAATTATGTTTGTTTTTATTTTTTATAAATATATTTTTTTAAGAATGAGATTTACTGATGTGTATATTTACACACATATGCATTTTGATGTGTAAATCAGATTCTGTTTAGTCAAAGAATATGATTTTTATAAATAGTCTTTGCATACCACATTTGTATTTTGTATAATTTGGTTATAACAATAATTTGTTAAATTTGATTAAAACTTCGGAAGCTCAAAGAATTGATATATTGAAACATGGAAATTTTAATAAGATGCTACAATTGAGCACTTACAGCACAATTTCACTAGGTACTGGTCTGGAAAAAATATTTGAAATAACATGGAAAATATCCTAGGAAAATTAAGGAAATATAAAAACGTTCAAGTGCTGGCCACCCTATGCTGTAACTAAAGAAATTAGAAATTATAATTTTTAGTGATAAACGCTTGGTTGTAAATTGAAATATCATTAGTAATCAAAAGAGATTTATTTTCTTTAAACATTACTTTTTTCATTGCAATTAATAATTGCTTATTTGTTTTCAAGCATATAAAAAGTATGATCTAAAGTTTTCATTGGATGATTATCTGAAAATACTGATAGCTGTCATTTTCTTTTTTCTTGTATCTTACATGAATTACTTTTAATGTAAAATAATTTTACTAAAATTATAATAAATAAACTGGAGATGAAAAAATATGTCGATCTTAGTTTTCCAGTTGAGTAAATATATATATATTTACTCAACTATATAGTTTTAGGAATATTAAGATGCCTTTGTCATACCTTTGTCAGATGATTAACAGCAGAGTTTCTGTGGTAAGAGTAAAGCTGATTCTGCTAAATAAGTTAACTCATATTCAAAGCTGGAGTAGCACAGTTGAAGTTTATTCCAACAGTTCCCTTCATTATAAGTTAACTCATATTGGTGTAACCTCTCTGATGTTATGCCGATAACTGCTATAAAATAATTATCTATTTTTTATTGGTTTCTTGCATAAAATATAAGTAATTTTAATGTATTATTCCATAATAATAAAATTTTACAAGCTAAGTTAAATTGATAAATCACCATTATTAACAACTTTGTCACAATGTGTCATGTGCTTATTTGTTTTATTACTTTAAAATCTTTTCATAATGCAGACTTTAAATGTAATTTATTTTTAACTATAATTCATTTATTGATATTGTCTTTATTAAATTACGACCAGTATAAAACTAAGTGTGGCAAATGAAGTCATAGCACTGCTATTAATCACTTGACAAAGGGAGCTGTTAATTAATTGCTCTCTAAACAACAGGTTTTTTTTTTTTTTTTTTTTTTTTTTTTACTCATCATTTAGAATCAAACAATCTCATTCTATATAATTACTCTAAAGTTAGATGAACTTTCCATTAATGTTTTATTTATGTAATATTGTCCATTTGTCTTTACTCACAAGTATCTTCTCTTACTAAATGCTCTTTTGTAAGAATGTTGTGTTACTACATCTCTTTTTTTATGAGACCCTACCATCTCCTAATGTCTGTTTATTTCATAATGCCATGATGAAACATAAAATATTTAGATATGCAAACAAATCAAATGTGATCTAAACAACTGTTTTTTTATAATTCAAGTTTTAATCAAGCAGATTTTATCCTCTAGGTAAAGTAAGTTATCAAAGTCGGTATTACTTAAACTTTTTAGTTTTGCAACCCCCTTTCAAACTTAACAAGAATGAAAAATGCATAGATTATGAAACTGTTTCCAACACTAACAGAGTAATTAATTTTCTAATATTATGCAGTCTATCGTAGTCCAACCTGTAAACGAATTCTATTGTGTATGTCTCTGTAAATGAAGATAAATGCTATGCACTCCTTAATCTATGCGAAATATGTTGTAGTGCCATTCAGTGGTCCTTTGTAATTTCATTATGTTTAAGTATCATAATATTCATAAAATGCATCACAAATAATTTTCCCCCCTAGATTATAATGTAATGGAATTTGTGCGTCCCTGTAAATGAACTATAAATGCTGCTTATTGTATACTCCAAGCATTTTTTAGTCTTTCCTCAGTGATACATATTAATTTAATTATGTTTGAAATATTGTAACATCATTAAAATGCATCAGAAACAATTCTTTCACATAGAACAGAATGTAATGGAATTTTATTATGTCTCTCTGTAAGCAAACTATCAATGCTAGGTTCTTCATTATTAATACCAAACATTCTATATTAAACATCAATAACATATAGAAATTTCATGGCAATCCGTACATATTTACGAGAGTCAGAGTATGGACAAATGACAGACAACCCGTATTCATGAACACTTTTCAATTATGTAAGCATTAAAAATTATGAAAGAGCTGCCAAATGGACCATTTGCTTAGAGAGAAAAGAAATGGATCATTCATTAAGTTTTCTGCAATCTCCTCCGATCCTCTGGGAGTCATGACCTCCACTTTAAGAACCACTTCTTCAAGTTATTTTTCTTTTAACGGGCTTGCTTTACTTATGTCTAATTTATTTTATTCATACCAAGCATTCCATATTATCTAAACAATAAACCTTTCATTGCTGAATTAGTAAATATTACTATATTCAATATAAAGTCACTAAAATTCATTAGAAGTTTCTACTGTTGCTTAAACTATTTTTGTCTTCCTACATTATATATATATAGCCAGTTTATATTATTGTCTTTATTTATCATTTCTGTGACCAGGAGTAAATACGCCAAAGATGCAAGAGTCAAGAGGTAGTCATTTACTCATCTGAAACTTGATTGTTGGCGTAGAGCTTTTTCACTTTTTTAGGACTTTAAACCTTATAAACATCATCTCTTACAATGCTTTAAGGATTTAAAATTTTGTAAATGTTATGATTCATCTTTCAGATACTACAGAAAATTTATCCAACCAAGAAAATGAGCCAGAATCTGAGAAGAAAATAGAAAATAAGAAGAAAAAAGGTAACACACTTTAAATCAAAAAATTAAATAGAATAGTTATTTTGTTAATTTTTCTTTATTTATCAGTTTTAGAAAAAAAAAAAAAAAAAAAAAAAGTTGTTGGAATGGATTTTCTTTTGGTGGTTGAATCAAGATTATCATATTTGCATTAATTTATTATGAAATAATTTAATTAATATAGTGTACGTTAAATTATCTTTTAAAAGTTTGGCCACTGGTAATCTAGAGAGATATTTAAAATGTCAACTTGTTCTTGCACTCAAAATTAACTCAATTTTTGCTAGAAGTTTAGTTTCATTTTCAATTTTGAATTAATTATAACATGATGAACTTGAAATTATTTTATCCTTGCTATTCGTAATTATGTTATTTTTAAAGAATAATTCCCTTGTTTGGCTTTCATTCTTTTCCCAAAAACATTGTTTCTGTGGGGGGAAAAAAGGAGATAATGAAAATGCACAAAGTGAAAATAGTCCAAGTCTGAAACATGAAATCTAGTGCATTTATTTCTTTGTAGAAATAGAAAAAAATTATTTTAACTAGCAAAGTTGTGTGAATTTCTTTAGTTTCTAATTTTAATAAAAACCATTTAAATTATTCATAAGCTGTCTTTGTTTTTTTTTTCTTTCTTTCTTTTCAGAAACGTCTATTTGAAATTAGTAGAATGTTATGTTTATCTTTGTTTTAATCATGTTTTTTTTTTTTTTTTTCTCTCATCATAAAAAAAAAACATCTACTTTAGAAAATGATTGTTTTACATCAGCCTATAAATTATTTGTTTATATTCTATGAAATGAATCATTATCAATTAAAAATTAAAATACCTAATTTTTAAATTAAATTTGTAATTAATATGGCACCTTTCTGATTACTTTGTTTGTTTGTTTAGAGTCAAAGAAAAGGAAGAAAAGAGTTCGTCTTGATCCAGAAGGCTTAGCTCTGGGATCCTTAATTGTACAGTCCAAGAAAATGAAAAGAGATTTGATAGAAAATGCATATAATCGGTATACATTAATATAAATGTTTTTAATTACTAACTATAATATATCTTCAAAAATCAGATGTTCTGCAATAAGCTTATTATTTTTACTTATTCATTTTCAAGAACTAAGATGAGTGATGCCACAGACATGTCGTAATGCATTAATTCAGCAAAAAATAAGATAAATGATAGAAAAAGATACTGTAATGCATCCTTTGAGAGGTATAATTTTTCTCCTAACAGTAATAAAAATTTGGAGGAACAATTTAGTAAAGGCATCAAAATTGTTTTATAATTAAAAGAGGATCCAGACTTTTGGAATTGTTTGGGTTGAAGGCATACAAGATTTTTTAAAACTTAGTGGCATCACTGCAAAGACAAATATATATATATATATATATATATATATATATATATATTAAGGTTAATTCTTTTCATTTGTGTAAATAAATCCTCTAATTGTGCATGTTCGCGTTACCATCCTGCATTGCATCGAATAATATAATTTTATTCAAGATTGGTTGGGTTGACTCTTGGTGTGTTTTTTTTTCCCTTTCTTTTTACAGTTATTTTTGAATGACTGTTTATTAAGAATGGGGGGCAACCTATGTATATTGCACTTCAATATCTCTTTAGATTGATGCAAGAACATAATACGCATTTTATGAAAAGTTGTATTTTCTTTTAATTTCGAATGTTTCTATACAATAGTTTTAATTTAGTCTAACGTGTTGAGTTTAAATTAATTTGTATTCTAGATATGCATCAAATGATGAAAATCTTCCAGACTGGTTTGTTCAAGATGAAAAAAAGCATTACCGACCACAGTTACCTGTTACAGCAGTAAGTTTATTTATCCGTGTTCTATTTCAATCTTCCAAAAGAAAACTGGTTTTAATATTTCTCAGGGGTCTGTCCAGGTTTTTTTTCCAGGATCCTATTTTTGTGAATTTAATTATTATTTTTATGAATTATTTTTATTTTTGTGAAAAAAGTAATTTTACAAAACATTAGTTAACCCATTTATTCCCAGTCTCCCAAAATTGGAGACATTTGAATTTTGCAGAAACAAACTAATATATTTTTTAGACAGAATGTTCAGATTAGTATAAATAATGCAATAATTATTATATGTATATATATATATGATTATTATATATATATATATATATGATTATTATATATATATATATATATATATATATATAATTATTATATGTACAGATTAAAAGTTTTTTGCTAGCAAAAGTGCTATTTATGTATATAAAGTATAATTTACTATCACTCAAAAAAATTTCCAAAACTGAAATCAGTTCATAGATTGAGATCTTGCACAGTGTGTATCTACCATTCTCAAAAAAAATTTCTGTGTTTTTGTGAAAAGGTCGTTTTTCTGAAATTTATTTTTGTAAAGAGTCTGTTTTACTGTCATAGAATTGAGTCCGTTAACGGACTCAGTTTTCTCCCTGGACAGACCCCTGTTTCTGTTTTACTTTTTTTTCCCTTACTGATTAGAAAAATAGTTTTTCTAGAGTTTTATTTTAAATTACATGTGTTATGTTATGTATCTGTTCTTCTAAATTAATATGAGCTAGAGCTTTGTGAATCCTTTCGAATAACCGAATCTTAAATCATTGATAGATAAATCATGAACACTTTAAAAATATGTGTATCTTGGTCATTGATCTCCTCCACATTTGTCACAGTTAATGGTATAGAAAAATCTTGTGTACAAATTTATATCCTCTAATAAAACTATTAGCTAATTCAGAAATTTGTATATTTTATATAACTTGTTTGGTCCATTTTATTCACTGTGTAAGCAAAATATAAATTACAGTGAAACTTCCATTTAACGAAGTTTCATCGTTACACTAAATATTTCGTTATGAAGAAAATTTGTTAAATAGAAATCAACTCAAATTCAGAAAATTTGTATAATAAAATACACATGCATAAAATGAAAAATACACATAAAATGAAAATATTGGAAAAATGTATTTTAATTTGGGCAGTAACTTTTTTTATGCAATGTAGACATATGAGAAAAATTTAATTAGAATGATGTCTTAAAAAAACACATAATAAAGAGAGGTCAAAAAGCATGGCATACCTTTTCTCTTTTTTTCTTAGTATTCCAAATCCTACATTTTAAAAAAGTCTACAATATTACTTTATACAGGTCTCTTATAAGAAAAATACACTGTTCATAAAAATTTTTGCACTTTTGTAAGTATCTGAACAATACATCTATAACATTTTCATGAAACTGGAATTCTTTTCTTATTGTATCAAAGGCTTTAGCATTTCTTCTTTTGAATGCAAATGATTAAATAAATAATTTCATTTTCATACATTCTGCTGAAATAAATTCATACATCCATCACTACAGCAACCTCCCTGTACATGCATGAAAGTAGAATAAACTTCGTTATATAGAATATATTTTTCATAATATGGAGATTAATTTACATGTTTGTTAATGGCGTTCAAAGTCAAGTTTCAGCAGAAAATTTCGTTAAAGGGAAGTTCCACTGTATCTTTATTTTTAAATGTATAAGGGCTTGTGATCAATGCTAGACATCTGGTTCCTTGCTTGTAACAGGCATGCCACTTTTCCGCGGATTTCCACATTTTTGCTTATTTTGAAAATCCGCAGATTTCCGCTTAGGAAAAAAAGAAAGAAAAAAAATCCTTTTTTTGACATTTTTAAAGATTTTATTTATGTTTTTTTTTTTTTTTTTTTTTTTTACTTTAGTTTTCTTCGATTAAATCAAAACAGAATCATAAAATCAGGCTTCCCAAGTCTCCCAATATTTCTGAAATTTCACTCTTCTCTTACATTTGATAATTCGATCATTTTCATTTCCCGTTAATGCGTAAAACGAAACCAGTCAACCAATCCAAAGAACTATCTTTCTCTTCTACTTTTCTTGTCTGTGATTGATGATTAGGTTTGACGTTATGATCCATCTGACGAATGAGCGCGAAGTGCTGTGGTTTTAAGTAAATAGATAAGCCACGTTTGTTTGTGTACTTGTTAGTGAGCAGAAACTCTCTAAAATGATGGATTAAGTGTTTAAATTCGTCGTTTGCTTATCGATTTGTAATTAATTATTGTTCCGAAAGAAAAAAAATTATGCATCGTCTTTTCACCTGTCTTTTTGAGATTTTAAAAATACTATAGTATCGTGGATGAAAGAAATTGGTTTGCATATTGAATTCACGGCATCTTGTTTTGAATTGACAATTAGCCAGGAGATATTGTAAAGCTCAAAATCTATGGATACATTTAAAAAAAAAATTAATTAAATGTTGATGTATTTAATCAAGGAAGAAAATAAGGGAAATATCTTTTTTTTTTACTTTTACTGGATCATAGTTGCTATTAAATGTTTCAGACCAGGCAGCAGTCCTATTTAATAAAATGTTCCCAGGTAGGCTATATTAAGAAATATGCACAAAGTAAAAAATAACCACGATTGTTGATAAAATGTCCAATAAATTCTAAATATTTGCACAGGGCAGAGTTTTGCATTGAATGTATTTCTAGTGATCATTTACTCTTTTGCATTACCTATTATGTTGAAAAATAATTTTTAGTGAATACTTCTGTCGTTAAAGAGCAAAAGTTAAAAAATAAAAAAAGGAAAAATTTTTTTTATAACCTTTTGTCCATAATATATTTGCAATTTATTAATTTTAAAAGAAATTTTTGAAAGGATTCATGACAAGTTATTTTGAGTGCAGATTTTTAAATGTATTTACTTATACAAATTTTAAACAATAGTTTTACATTTCTGAGGAATTTTCATATTAATATTTGTCTTTTACAGTAAATTATTGAATACAATTTTTAATTCCATTCTTATTATATTTAATAGTGTTCATATTTCATTTTAATGTATTTTTGTATTCATATATATGTTTCATTTTTAATTCAAATAATGACGTAAATTTTATTTTCACATTTTTGCTTGATTTTTACCTTGCGCGTTGTTTAACTTTTTGCTCGATTTTTACTTTGTGCGTTATTTAACATTTGCTCGATTTTTACCTCACGCATCATTTCCTTTTTTTTGCTTTTTTCTCAGTCTCATCCCTGTTGTAAGATTCCTCAATAAGTAAAGGCCATTCTTTTACTTTTGAGTAAAAACATTAAGACTCAAAAGAAAAAAAATACCTAGGCCCACACCCAGCTGTTTATAAACTTCCATTAATACTAAAACAATTTTTTTTTTTAGCTTTTATAAAAAGCATTTTGTTTTCATTTCTTTTAAATGGGAAGGCAAGCCCTGTTGTAGAACTGTATTTTAGGGATGATCCATTATTATGACACAGTTCAAGGGGCGGATATCACAAAATGTGATAAAGGAAATAAGTAAGTTATATGTTGTGGCATCACATCTAAAATATGAAAACATTTATATAGGCATAATTTGTAAGCATAAGCAGCGTAATAAAGTTAGTAAAAAATGTGTATTTTTACTGAGATACCAGTAGGTAGGTTTTTTCTTTTCCTTTGAAGTGCAACAGCTTGAAATCAAAGCGTGTATGAGCTTGACAGTTTTATAGTATTTATATCAGTACTAGATGGTACCCGTCAAGATTTGACTATAAATAACTTGAATGTTTCATTAGAAAAATTCTTAAATTTTTAATGAATTGCTTTTTTTCCAGAAATTTAACTAAAAATAGTGGGTAGAGCATTTATTTTTATTTATTATGATTTTTTAACTACATGACCATTAACCCCTTAATTCTCGCTCCCGTCATATTCACGGGCTGTGTCTTTTAGTTAGATTATTCAGATTTGTTTGATTTCCATCAGTTTTATAAAATAGCACAATTGGCTTTATTATGGTATCATTTTATCTGCTATTAAATAAGATGAATATTTCTTTTTCAAAAAAGTGGTAAAAGTAAGAAATTTGAATTTTTAAGCCGTAATTTAATGCGACCGTTAAGGGGTTAAAAGCTGCCATGAATTTTATTTTTATCAGTCTCATTCTCTAAAAGCCCAAATTTGAAACTTGGTGCAGTATATAATTTTTATTACTTGAATTTTATTTTACATTTTTATACATTTTTTAAATATTAAACTGTGGATATCAAGGTAATTTTTTTAAAAGTTCTTATATGAATATCTTTCTTTCTATCCGTTTTCTTTTTTTAAGGAAAAGAAAGGCAAACTTTTCTTTCTGACACACACACACATATATATATATACTTGATAACGGTCAGAAGATATAACAAAAATTGTAGATCAGCTCAATTTATTTAACTGATAATTACATTTTAAATATAAAGTTATTATTATTATTATTATTTTAAATATTGTTCAGCATTAAATTTTATTTAATTATAAAGTATTCAAATAATAATAATAAAAAAATAAAAATCATATAACTTCTCCTCCTAATAAAATATGTCATTATTGAAATAACTTATCGTGAAAAATATTACAGAAATCATTTTGACGGGCGTTGGGTTCGAACCTGTTATCCACTACCAAATATCGGCGCTTTAAACTGCTGCGTTAGACCGCTCAGTCACCGGGAACTCATTCTTAATCCCTCTAAATTGAACAGGGTTGATGCATGTGCAGATGTCCTGAAATGGGTCTATTTAAAATTTTACCTTTGCGTTTTAATACATATGATTGTGACGTAATAAAAATGTTGAGGAGAATTAAGTAAATAAAAAGAGTTAATTTGCTGTTGGATAAAATAAACAATCTGGAGTGCCGTAAGTGGATTGTATGGCTAAGATGATAAGATTGACTTGCAGTAAAAATAAAAATAAAAGAAGGATGAATAAGTAAATGTAACGTCCTTACTTAATGATGAGATACACATTGAAGAGACAGCAGTTATAAAAATCTTCTTTATTCGTTGATTCACTTGAGAGGTGGAAGGTAGAAGAAGTAGGTCACCGTACACATTAAAAAAAAACGTTCCACATAGCATTATTAAAACTTGAAGTAATTCCATGATAAAACTGAATGCTGGCTAAAATCCTTTCTTAGAGAATGTCTTGAAGATAAAAAGAGTCCAAATTGGAAAAGCGTTACATTAAATTCCATCGGCGATCTGCAACAAACTTTTACTTATTAAGTGAGCACCTTAGAATACATGATCGCTGAAACACATTCGCAATCCTTCAAACAGTCACTAGGCCCAATTTGAAAAAGACAAATCACGTTGTCAAAAATACATCTTAAGATTTCGTAAATCTGTTAAAATCTGTTAAAAAAAACTGGCTGCATTGATATATATACTACATAAAAGGGGTTTACAAAACTACCTCCAGAAATGATTTAAATCTATTCATTAAATTAAATTTGCGTATGAACTGTAGAACGAATAGCAGCACGGAGAAAACGAAACTATGGTCAAAAGGCAAGAGGAGACACACCTCCAATATGACGCGGGCGACGTCACGCTGACTCTAAAAATAGAACAGAGGAAGGGGAAAATCTGAAATAAAATGTTCTGTTACTTGCAGTAAAAAGGAAAGAAAAAAAGCTATTTGAACGATGTTTTGCTTTGAAAATAAATAGTTTAAAATGTGAGATAATAATGCTGCATTACAATTAAAAAAATAAATAATAAATGTGATTACTACATCACATTACCCCCATTCGCCGAACAAAATTTTGGATGACCAAAATGTGAAAAAGGTAAATCTTGAAAGTGCTTTGTCAACAAACGGAAAACAAAATTTTAAAAGCCAAGGAGCAAAAAATGTAGAATAAAATTTAAGTTAAAATTTAAAAGTCATAATAAAAATTTTAAGTGCATCTGCACATTTAGGGAACGTACATGTACAGTGACCTAAAGAGAAAGAATATACGTCAAGTAGTACATTCAAATTTTAATAGCATTCATAACATGATAGTACACAATAATAATAATATCAAGCCCCATTGCAATGACAGGCAAAGAAAGGCACCTTCCTGTGTGAAAATGATCTCTACAATTTAAAATATTACTCTTTTAATATTTTAAAATTTTATAAATCCAAAAGCTAAATAATTTTTTAGCCGAAAGAGACCGCAAAAAAAAATTTTGAATTCAATAAGTTAAAAATAAGGTACACTTATGAATCAAAATTTATAAAGTTGCAAAAGTAAAGCAACATAAAGTCAGAAGTACCCTCTCTAAATACTCTGACTGCCTAGGAAAATAAATCATAAATTGAAACATTCGAAATGAAAAATCATTTCTACTAATCAATTTTCTCATAATATTGAAACATTCAAAATGAACAAGTCATTTCTACTAATCAATTTCCTCATATATTGAAACATTCGAAATGAACAAGTCATTTCTACTAATCAATTTTCTCATAAATATTGAAACATTCAAAATGAATAAATAAATCATTTCTACTAATCAATTTCCGCATATTTATAAAAATAAATTGCAATGAGAAAGTCGAGAATATTTTACTTTTATATTCTGACAACCTAGGACTTAAATTTCATTAATCATAATAATAGTTAAAAAAAATTGTCATAATCAGGAAAAAATTTAAATTACCAAACAAGTGTGCCATAAAAATATTTAGTTTAATTTCCTTCAATAATTTAATAGTAAAATTTAAATTTCAATGCTTGTAAAGAAAAATTATATTAAATTAACTTTAAACAACAGTTGAAATTAAATTAAAGAGCTGCAATAATTAAAAAAATATATTGTAGAATAAACAGACAATCCTTCATGATACCATGGCCAGTGGACACATTCAGTAACTCTGTGAACACATTTATACAAAACACAAAAATACAGCAGACTCCAATGCATAAGAGACTTGTGAAATCTTGTGCAAGAGATAATCAAATAATCAGCATAGAAAAAGAAAAAAAAAATAGTGTATTTTACAGATGTAAAGAAGCTCTTGGTATAAACCACAAATGGTTGTATGAGAATAGCACTGAACTATTCAAACACTTCTATTTTGTTGAAAAAAAGGCACAGTTAGCAACAACATTATCACCAATTATGAACATTTAGCAGAATATGGTGATATACTTTGAAGGAAAAATCGGTAGACACTGTTGGCAAAAAGGACAAACCATGGTGGTACATTTAGGAGTAACGCTTCACTTAACTATTTTACTTACTTATTTATGATATAAACACATACACCATGATGAGTAGAGGACAAGATCAGGTAGACAAAATCGGTTGTCAAGAAGCACTTTTTAATTATGATTCTTAGAGAATTGTTGAAGATTCACTGACGAACACTTCAAAAAAAAAAGATGCACTGGTAAATATGTTCACTAAGAACTTTGTGCTTTTCTTCGTATAAAAGGTGCAAATACAAATTTTCTTCGTTAATATATATATATATATATATCTTCATAATAAATTTAAAATAATTTCTTGCATAAATTGAAAAAGTGAGGCATATGGCAGATTAAAAATTTTGAAGCAGTTGGGTTATGAAATAAAGAAAAGGCACTATAATAATAATTGACATATAAAAATTTTCAGAAATAAGTAAATAAACAAACATTCTTGAGCTTAAACATCTGTAGTTCAAATAACAGTAAATTTTATAAATAGTTGTGGAATATGGTATGATGTAGAAGTCAAACACTTCCAATGCGAGGGTTGACTGGGAAATTATATTGTTTATGAAAAAATATTATATATACTGATTTAGCTTCAAAACCAACTTCATAAACACACTGGAGAAGATCAGAAAAAATATGGATATTTTACTACATAAATTACTCAGAATTCACCAGGAACATCAAAGCCGAAAATGGAGCACAAATCTTTATTGGTTGCTGTAAATGAGGAACAGTATTTTTTTATTTTTTTTTTTTTGCAGGTACATATTATAATATTTTCAGTACTTTCAGAACAACATTTCCACACACTAGAGAAGCGCTTAAAAAAATGGATTAATAACAACACTCTTGAAGGCAACTTCAGCAGGTAAGCAAATGTGAATAAGAGAGTTAAGTAAAACTATTGTCATAAAATTTTATCAAATTATTTCAGACATGAGGATGATACAGGAGAATGAATTTTTTAAATTTCTTCTTTAAGCAAAAAAAAAAAAAATATGTCATTATATTTTGATGAAGCTACATAATTCTGGAAAATTGAAGCACTGAGAGTTATCATAACAGTTTGTAGAAAGCAAACAGAGTTCTTGAAATTTAATTTAGTAAAAGAACACTGCACTCACCAAACACCAAAATCGATATTAGCAGTCAAATCGTGCACTAAATGACAAAAATATCTTGAGAATAAAAGTGGAAGGTGGTACAAGGACACGTTATATATATATATTTATATATGTATATATATATATAAAGATATTGAAAGTATTTTTTTAATAAAAATTATAAATTGATACATTTAAAAGCAGAGAAGACTTCAAAAAATCATGCAGGATATTTTACCGCTACGAATTCATGAAGAACTTCAGCTCCTTTGCAAATAATAGATAAGAACAACTTCAGTAAAATAATTTAAACTTCAATAATTATCACAGATTCCAAGGGGAAAAAATAATTTTCTTCAATAAATATCTTAATTTTCATAATATATCTTCAAATTCATTAAATATTTTATTTCAATATATTAGTGCCATAAAATAAAATTTAAAAACCCAATATGAGAATAAGTATAAAAACCATAGCCTCTTGTTAAATAAATTTGTTCTTAAAATCAGAGAACAACTGTTGGAATTCAATTTAGAATTTCAAAATTCATTAAAGATTTTCTATGATAAATATCTTTTAATGCACCATAAGAATAAATAAATTAGAGAATAAATAAATAAATTTCTTGATTTCTAAAATAATATTTCATTCTTCAATAATTAAAAAACAGTAATAATTTTGTCAAGACATATCTCAAAATAAAAACCAGTAACGGAATTTTTTTTTTTTTTTTTTTTTTTTTTTTTTTAAATTATACTGTGCTCAAAAATTTTAAATCATAGAATCGCAAATAAAACTTGAGAACAAAAATTTCATTACGATGTTTGATCGATCTTCAGCCATTAAAACAGCAAAATGTTCCATCTGAGAACAGCAGAATAGTATAATTTTCTTAAAATTCCATATTAAAAAATAATAATTTTAAAACAATTTCTTTGAATTTATGTCAGTATATTTCTATAAAAGTAGCAAATCTTCAAATTTTTGTTCAAAAGAAACTTCAGTAAGGAATAAAATTCCTTCTAAGATAAAAACTTACGTTTTCTTTTATTTATAAGAACAGAAAATATTGCAAAAAAAGAATAACGGCAAATATGATGTTAAAACATTTTCAAAATTCCATTAAATAGAGCAGTTCTTCTATTTGAGAACAAAAATTTTCTTTAAAAAGAATGCATCAATCATAAAAAAAAAAATAAGTCATTAAGTTATTTTTTTAAGGCATTACATTGTAATCAAAAAGCAACAATGTCGAAATGTTCTTTTTTGTCACGGAAACCAAATGTGACGTAATAAATAATTAAAGAGAGATGCCGTGAAATAAATAAATTGAGTCAATGTGCCGAGAATAAATGTAAGTGGCGAAAATAAACATCTATATATATATTTCTCTTACGTAGCGCTAAAAAAGGGCTTTATTTGTAGCTTGCTATTTGGCAACAGCAAAATCGATGTTTCTCAGTAGTGGTTACGGTCACATGTCCCAACCCACTCAGCAAATCAAATTCCAGACAAGTTCTCTCTTTTAACGCAAACCATTTGAGCATTACATGAATGCTATTGGTCCGTTTTACGGTAACGTAGCTTTTTGATCCAAGGTTGTATTTAGACACAGGCAAAAACGTTTTGTTTACATTTCGATAGCGTGATGCATAGCATGTTTTACAGCGTCTTATTATAGTTTTAAATTAATTTATGCGGTGATTTTCAATACTATAGGCAAAATAAAAGGAGAAGGACCCCATCTGACACTAACATGCCATTTAAATTTAAACGGCGTCCATTTCCTGTTCGCTTAGCTTTCTCAATGATGATCAACAAGTCACAACTCCAAACTTTTGATAAATGCATTTTTATTTATATTTTCGATTACTTTTTTATGAATTAAAATATTTGTAAATTTCATATGTTGCTTGCTCGGATATCATAGCGGCCCAACTAAAAATATTTTTTATTGTGTTTTCACTAAGGTTTTTAATTTATTCTGTTTCCAAGGTACGTTTTTATTTGCATTTTCAACAGTTTTCCATTACTTTTTTGTACAATAAAAATATTTGTAAATTTAATATGTTGTAATGATTTATGATAGCACTGATTCTGGCTAGAGTTGACATAAATAGTGGCGAGCGAGCGAAGCGATCCCAATATGAATTGCGTAGCAATTCGTGGGGGTTGGCGAGCGTTAGCGAGCAGGGGGCTGAGCCCCCTAGTTTTCTTGAATGCCGTAAATGGATCGTATAGCTAAGATGATAAGATTGACTTGCAGTAAAAATAAAAATAAAAAAAGGATGAATAAGTAAATGTAACGTTCTTACTTAATGATGAGATACACATTGAAGAGACAGCAGTTATAAAAATCTTCTTTATTCGTTGATTCACTTGAGAGGTGGAAGGTAGAAGAAGTAGGTCACCGTCCACATTAAAAAAAACGTTCCACGTAGCATTATTAAAACTTGAAGTAATTCCATGATAAAACTGAATGCTGGCTAAAATCCTTTCTTAGAGAATGTCTTGAAGATAAAAAGAGTCCAAATTGGAAAAGCGTTACATTAAATTCCATCGGCGATCTGCGACAAACTTTTACTTATTAAGTGAGCACCTTAGAATACATGATCGCTGAAACACGTTCGCAATCCTTCAAACAGGCACTAGGCCCGATTTGAAAAAGACAAATCACGTTGTCAAAAATACATCTTAAGCTTTTGTAAATCTGTTAAAATCTGTTAAAAGAAACTGGCTGCATTGATATATATACTATATAAAAGGGGTTTACAAAACTACCTCCAGAAATGATTTAAATCTATTCGTTAAATTAAATTTGTGTATGAACTGTAGAACGAATAGCAGCACGGAGAAAACGAAACTATGGTCAAAAGGCAAGAGGAGACACACCTCCAATATGACGTGGGCGACGTCACACTGATTCTAAAAATAGAACAGAGGAAGGGAAAAATCTGAAATAAAATGTTCTGTTACTTGCGGTAAAAAGGAAAGAAAAAAAGCGATTTGAACGATGTTTTGCGTTGAAAATAAATAGTTTAAAACGTGAGATAATAATGCTGCATTACAATTTAAAAAATAAATAATAAATGTGATTACTACATCACAATGATGATTTAATAATTTTTGAAGGTTTAAAAAACTGAAGAAGGATATATGTTATATACAACGTAGATTAAATAAGGCAGTTGTTCGACTTATAATACGGCATCGGAATCGGAATGCTTGAGCCTAACATGGCCGAAATAAAATGGCTGATTTTAACGAAAGATTATCAAGATCCAGATGAGTTCACTCCAGAAGCGTTATACACTTTGCGCCATTATATATATAACATAACAGATCATGTATAACTTTTAGAAGAAAGTTAGCTCTAAATTAAAACTTTTTTTAAAATGTGAAGTTATAGCAGGGGGATTTTACAAGTGTGACATCCAGTGACAGAGGTTTAAAAATGGAAATTCCCAAATGCCACATTGGCACCAGAATTTTGGTAAAAAAAAATTTGGTTAATTATGTGTGTGACATATAGCCTTCTCTTATTTCAAATTCCGGTGTCATTCATTAATTTCAACACTTTAGCAATGGAATTGCTTTGCCCCTGAAAGGGTTAAATTACATACTTGCTAACGCAAAGTTTATTGGTAACGCTGTAGTTTTTACATAATATAACTATGTACATAACCTCATCTACACGTTGGAAGTATCATTTGTTATCGTGGCAACATTCTGTGTAATTGTGAGTGAATCATATCAGAGCTGACAGAATTCCAACACAAAATTATTGAGGCTTGCATGGTGGTTGCAATCAAAGTAGTGGAAGTTTTTGGCATATCACGAGGCATAGTGTCCAAGATTATGACTGCATTCATGAAGACTGGAAAAACTGTATCTGACAAGCACCAACCCAGTAGGGACAGAAATGCATGTTGACTGACAAAGACAGATGAGCATTGTATAGAGTTGTGATAAAAAATAAGAAGGCTACTGTGCAAAAGTGACTGCTGAGCTGAATATCATGCTCACAAATCCTATTATTTCCAAAACAGTATGAAGGGAGCTTCATAAAGAAAGGGTCCTACATCATGTTTGTCAAGATCATGTGGTTTTTGGAATGTGTTTCCATATTTGTCTCCACCCTCTGTAAGAAGAATGAGGGAGCAAGAATCCTCCTGTGAGAATTTCTATGGTTTATTTATATTCAAGTAATAAAAATTTTGTCTTTTTAAAATGGTTTGTTGTCTTTATTTTATTATTGAACATTATTCCTAAGAGCTACTGTGCCAGTAATGTTTATAATAATGATATTTTTTCTTTGTTAAAAATTACTATTCTTATCTGTTGCTTATTACTCTCTCTATTTAATTGTTTAAATGTAATAAACTAAATATTTTTTATAAGCATGTGCTTGCACGATGGAGTTTAGCTCAGTCCCAAATTTGTACTTTTTCAGTTGTCTTTTTTTTTCCCTCAATCATGGTAAAAATGCAATAATTTAGTTTAATTATCAAATTCTTATATTTTACAACGCTGTGTACAGTATTTTATCATGTGACTAAGTTATTCCCACTCTCTCTTATATGTATATACGAGGTAGAGTCAATAAATTCCCGGAATGGTCGCCTACATTCACACAGCTGTTTGTTGGAGGGAAATATCTTCTTTGGAGGTTGGTAGCACTGATAAGGAAAACACACAGGCATCTGAAATTCATTTCCAGTACTGTCAGCGATAGCTGAGGATCACTTCTAACAAAGCAAATTTTTCATTCGTCAGATTTTGAAATGTCGCCTTTAAGAGCAGCATGCAAACATCAAATTCTGCGTTTTGTTCAAGAAATCACCTTCTGAGACATTCGAGATGCTGTAGAAAGCATATGGAAATGATGCCATGAAAAAATGACTGTGTACAAGTGGCATAAGCATTTTCGTGAATGTTGCACGAAATTTCGCTTGAACAAAAGCTGATGGAAAGTGATGTTGGAGGTGTTTTTCGATTACAAAGACGTCATTCACTATGAATTTATTCCTGAAGGCCAAACTGTCAATAAAGAACTTTACCTGGAGGTCCTTAAACGACTATGAGATGCAATCAGATGAAAACGACCTGGAAAATGGGCAACAAACGATTGGTTTCTTTTATACAACAATGCTCTACCACATTGCACTCTGATTGTTAAAAATTACCTTGCCAGACACAGTGTTACCACTCTGGAACACCCTCCGTTATTTCCCTGCCTTAGACCAGTGGATTTTTACCTGTTTCCACAGCTGAAAATGAAATTAAAAGGACGCCGTTTTATTGACTCAGATGAGGTTATTGAAAATGCAATGAAATTACTGAAGGATGTCTCAAAAAATGGATTCAAGGAGTGTTTTGAACAGTTATACGAATGCTGGAAGAAGTGTGTGGATGCAGGCAGAAAGTACTTTGAAGGCTAATAAAGTAAAATAATTGTTCTATTTTTTTTTTTTAATAATTTGTAATTGACCTACTCCAGGAATTTTTTTTTTTTACCCTACCTTCTATATATGTACTCTTTCTCTCGATGTTTAAATATTTTATTTTCTATCCCTCCTGTTTATTTAAATCAAATTAATATCTATCACACCTTTAATTTCTTTCCATCTAGCGGTAAATAATTCTGGTTTGAAAGAAAGTAATTAAGTGTTTAGAAAAACAAGCATTCATACTGCCATACAAAACCATTATGTCCTAGCACTTCCATTGCTTCAAAAGAGGGAAAAAGTATATCAGATGCTTTGGGTGAAAATAACTTGCCCCACATCATAGAACTTCTGAGAACTTGTCTTTTAAAAAAATACAAGTATGGCACAAAAATATTTTTTTAAGAAATAATTTTTAAAAAGTTTTGAAATAATTCACTTTTTATGATTTATAATAATTCATGAAAAACTGTTATGGTAAAGTTATTGACAAATGACAGTTGGATATGCATAATCTTGATTATAAAGGTTTTTGTTGTTTGTTTTCCTTAATCCTTTTTTGATTAAAAATTTTTTTAAAGTATTTTTTGTCAAAATAGGTTTTTCTGAAAATTATTTGAAACATCTTTTATGTTATATATTAACTAGTTACAATTTCGGTAATTTTATTAACATATTTCTGTTATTGTCTTAAATGCTGTATAATCAGAATACATTGAAACCTCCCTGTGCAACCACCTCCCTGAACAAGCATTTTTTCATGGAACGAAATTTATTCCCATAGGTTCAATACTAATTTTACCTCTATTCAGAAACCACCCCAGTTTCTCCCTCCATGAGCGACCAAATTCTTTGAAAAAAATTAAACATTCCTTTTTTTCCTGATCACTTTAAGAAGGTTTTATTAGAATAATAATTCCGGAGAGTGCATTATTTGTCAAACTTCTAAGTTTAGAATTTTTATTATTCAGGGAACTTTTAATGTTTTAACCCCTTTGTGCCTTTATAGGCAATGAATTTAACTTTGAGGACAAAGTCAGGATGACGTTCAATAAACTCCTCTGCCCTATTCTGTCAGGAAACTCTCAAAGAAATAGATAAATTAATTAAATCGTCATAATTTGTTCCCGTCCAAAAAAAAAATTGCATTTATTTACTGAACTTCGAAAGGACATGGAAATAAAAGTTATAGAAGATAAAACCGTAAAATGAAAGCAAATGTCAATGTATTCATTTTTTAAACTCTGCACTAATTAACTTATGTAATTCATTTTTGTCTTGGTACTTAAGATTTCATATTTTTTCCTAGTGTGAAAAATAAATTTTAGTAACATTAATTGTTACTTTTTTTCAACAATTAAAATCTAGATTTAAACATGACCTCCATTAAGAGACCGCCTCTCGGAGCAACCAATTTTTATTGGAATGAAATGTGGTTGCTTTTGGGAGGTTTTACTGTATATGTTGTTTGAACTGTTATCTTTGTATGTGTATGTTCAAAGTATATTTTGGAGATTTATTAGATTTAAACTTTAGTTTTTACCTTTCAATTTAACTTTTCAATTACAATTTAAATTAATATCAACATGTTATATGCATATGCAGATTTTTTAAATACAATTTTGACATAATGAAACTTTACTGCATATTAATATTAACCTTTTAAGGGTGTATTCCAATCCAAGCTGCTTATTTTCTGGTTTATTTTTAAATTCATTTTTGCTCTCAAACGCATCAAACTGGCAAATTGTCTTATTTAGAAACTACATAATGTGCCATGCTTGTTGATTTTTTGATGCAGAAAAAATTTCAAAAAAATGCTGTCAAAGTTGGCGTTTTGATCCAAATTTTCCGAAGTGGGAGATCTGGGAATTAAAAAAATGGTCATACTATGAAAATAATTGTTTAAAAATCAAATTCTAATTAATTGAGCGAAAAATGAAATCACATGCCCTCTTATAAATCTTTTCAAAAATCACCTCAGCAAATTTCATGTTTTCTCTTTTAAAAAAGAGTCTGAAAATGTCTCAGAAAATTTCGAGGGGTGGAAAAATATTTTTTTTTAATACACCCTTAAGCATCCTAACCATGTTTTTCCATCACCTTATCTTTGAATTCAAGGGCTGACTTAACACAAAATTGATATTAATGTTATTGTTTTGCAGTGCATAAAACAAATATGTAAGGTAATCATAGGGTTGCCAATTTACCTCAGAAAAAAAAGGAAGATTTTGATTGACACTAGTTAGTTTTGGTTTTTTGTGCTATTGTCCTTTTTCATACTGTACTAAACTATGTTGAATCTGTCAGTAATATTTTCGGTAACAAATTTGTTTTAAAGAGATTATTAATTAATCGATTTAATCATTATTTTCCAACTTTATTTGTTATTATTATAATTACATTATTCTATTAACATCGATTACCTAAATTTGCATTATGAATGAAAACTTAATTGAATTGTAAGAACAAAAATAAATCAAAGCCTACAATTCATTGATGATCATGAAAATTTTAATAATGGACACCCTACAGAAATAAATTTTTGTATTGAAGCATAAAGGAAAATAATAAATAAAACGAGACATTAAAACTTAAGATACAGATACATTAAATTTAAAAAAATTATAATGCAGTTACTTATAGTCTATAATAATGTCAAGTTCAGATGATCTAATCCTACCCAAAGAATTTGTGAATGCGCAATTAATATTACTCAACTCTCCCAAGATTTTTGTCATCCTGATCAGAAATAAGCCATTTTTACATTTGAAGCACAATTGTATAAAATGTTTTCAGCAAAAGGGGAAATTTTGAAGCAAACTGAAAAATAAAAAAGTCTTCAAACTATCAACAGTAAGATGTGGTAGAAAAACAGAAGAAGTCGTTTTACGGGATAATTTTAAAAGTACACTGTATGATAGGCCTTTTTAGGCCTATCTAAAAGAAGGCCTTTTTAGGCATTTTTTAATGCTAAAAAACGTACAACTTACGGGAAAATGTACAATCTGGCAACCTTAGGTAATCATAAACAAATTCTTATACAAATACTTTTCATAGCTGTTATTTTATGTATCATTAAACATACATGGAAAATTTTGCAGGATGCTTAAAGGGTATGTTGTGTTTTTGTTTAAGTGTGCATGGTACATGTAGCGATGGGGGGGGGGGGGGTATGATGTTCAAAGTGTTTTTGATCATGATCTCCTCTCACAACTTACACCCATGATCAATTATATTTTACTATATGTGTCTGTTATTACTGTTGATTATTGCCTTTTTTATTTTTATTCTTTGTCATTCCTTTTATCTCATCATTATTTTCATTGTTATTCAGGAAATGATCAGAGAGCAGAGACAAAGATTGAAAGAAATTGATGCCAGACCTATTAAAAAAGTAGTTGAAGCTAAAGCAAGGAAAAAGAGAAAGGTAACACAATTTATTTGATCAACTTATATATATATATATATGTGTGTGTGTATGTATGTGTGTGTGTGTAGCACATTATGTATTAAATGCATTTGGCATTTTTATTTTAACCTTTTTTGAGCTCATAGATGTATATATATATTCATTTTTATTCTGATTATTTAAAATATATTTATTTAATTAAAATACATATAAAAGCCCAAATAATTGTACAAAAGTTACTTTCAGGTGCATATACATAATGTAAAGATATTTAAAATACATTAAAAATATCTTAAAATACATTAAAAATATCTTAAAATACATTAGAAAAACACAGAATGTTTTCAGCCTTTACATGGTCATCATCAGTGGGATTTAAAAGTTTTTGTTATTTACGGCCTTGTAATGGCTGAAAAGTTCTGGGTTTTTCTAATGTATTTTAAATATCTTTATATTATGTGTATGCACCTGAAAAAAAATTTTGTACAATTATTTGTACTTTTATATGTATTTTAATTATTTTAAATATTATTGAATATAGCACTAGAATTTTAACTTTCATTTATTTTATTTATTTATTTAGTTATTTTTAAATTAAAAAGATATATTTCTATATATATTATTGATATTTCTGCATTTATCTTGTTACTTAAATTATTTGCACCTTTCATTATATTATGTATTAATTAAAAAGACAATGCAGTGACAGCAGCTAAGGAGATATTTGTTACCTAAAACGGGATTTCATATCTAATTGAAATGGAACATTGTTCTGATATGTTAGTTTGTACATCCAATAAAACTTTTGTTATCCAAACAAACGTAGCTAGAAAAACAGCAAAAAATATCTTCATTAGCAGAGATACTCGTTAACTGCAGTATCAGTGTAATTATAAAGTTTAAATCAGCACCTCAGTTATAATTCATTACCTTTCTTTTTAAATGCTTAAACAAAAAAAATCACAATTTATAGAATCTTTTATTTCCTTTTAAGGCAATAAGACGCATGGAGAAGGCCAAAAAGCAAGCTGAAAAGATTACAGAACATCCGGATATGACTGTTAGAGAAAAAGCTGAACAACTCAAAGCGTAAGTAATATAAAACATAACTTTGAATAAAACTGCTAGATTATTGAAATGTTTGAGTATTATTTTATTTTTTATTATTATTATTGTACTCCTGTTATCTGTTTTACATTAATTGCCATTCTTTAGTATAATATGCATATATATATATATATATGTGTGTGTGTGTGTGTATGTTTATAAATAGAAGTTCTTAATTTTTTTTAATATTCAAACATCTGTTTCATACTTTTTATACTAATAGATGACTTTCTATGTAATATATGATGTATGGCAGCGGTGGCATTCAAATAATTTAACAATCAGTTTGCTATTCAAAGACTCCCAATAAAAAAGGGGTTAAGAAGAGATAATTTCCCTAATCATACTGCACCTAGCTTTCCTAAATATACAAGTAAATTTTCAAGAATTACTCTAGAGTCTAGGAAATATGCTAACTGGTCATCTTTCAGATTTGATAACGGAGAAAAAGAGAGGAAGAAGAAAAGCCAAAGTTTTGCAAATTTGGCGATATTTTAGGACTTGCAGAAAGTTAAATTTTACTATTTTGGTTTTTATTATTTTTACTATTTTTATTTATTTCAGGCCCAATGTTCTTGCGGGGGGGGGGGGGGGGGGAAGTGTGGTCACAGATCGCACAGAGGGTTTCGTTTAATATTCCTTTCAAAACACTTTATCCTTTTGCAAAATCTGTTAGTTTCACATTTCACAACCAGGGGACGCACTCTATTCTACACAAACCTCTATCCGAACGAAACTCCGTTTTACAACCTATCCGTAGATATATTAGTCAAGGGAATCGGGGCCCATAGCACTTGAGAGAAGTACGTGCACCTGGCGGTAAAAAATGGAACTAAAATATGTAAGTCTGGTGCATAATATGAAAGAGTGGTCAAAGGGGTGTCGGCAAAAATTTAAAAAATACCCCCTGGGTGAAAAGGGGGAGAATAAAAAATTGCTTAAAATATGCAAGTTAGAGCACAGGGGGTTAAATATAAGATTTTTTTCAAAATTTTATGATTTTTCGTTTGATCGCAAGTGTTTAGCTACAATTATGCAAAATTTCAAGTCTTCAACTTAATTAGGGGCTGAGTTAGAAAAAAAAGCTTAAAATATACAAGTTAGAGCCCAGATTGTTAAATATAAAATTTTTTCGAAATTTTAGGATTTGTCGTTTGATGTGAGGTGTTCAGCTATAAGTATGCAAAATTTCAAGTCTCTAATATAAATAGTCTCTGAGAACGGACTCTGTGACGGACAGACAGACAGAGAAGCGAGACGAATAGAGTTTCGTCAGATGAATGAAACCCTAAAAAGGTGAAAATTAGCATGCATCAGGTTTTTACCATTTAAAAAAAAAAAAAAAAAAAAGTTTTTTTATGAAATTCTTTGAAAATTTTTTTGTTACTGAAAATGGATCAAGAAGCAAAAAATGACCTTGACTATAAAAATTGAAAGAGCGGTGTTACAAAGTGTTGATCTTTTGATAAAGGGGAAATTATCCCAGTTGCTAGCTTTTAGGATCTTGTGGTTCACTAAATTCATAATTTTAACACCTGTAGACCACTAATTTTTTTTTTTTTTTAATGTTCATTTTTATAATAATGGTCAGAGAACTTCCATCTTAGTAATATGAAATGCATTTTTTTAATATAATAAAATTATAAATGCTTATTAATTATAAGAAAATCACAAATGCTTACTTAAGGCTGTTCTCAAATCAAAAGGGTCAACTTTCTGACATAAGTTTTAGTTCATTCTTGTTCGGAAACGCATGAAACTAGAAGGTATTGTTAATCAGAAACTATGTCATTGAACGGTTTTTTCCGTTTTCTTGTAAACTCAATAGATCTTTCAGAAAATACTGTCAAATTTGGCATTTTGAACCGAACTTCCGAATGAAAGAAGAAAATCCAGTCAGTAAGAGGAGAAAAATGCCGTGTCACGTGATCAAAATCGCTTATATTTCAATAGGTAATTGATGGATCAAAAAATGGTAAACACAGTTCGATTCCAAATCGCTTCCTTGGTCATGCTTTCCAATTTTTATATCTTTCCATTAAACAATGAATTTGTAAATGTGTCAAAACGTTTTGCGCTTGTTGAGCAGAGCAATTAAGAACAGCCTTAATCATAAGAAAGGTACTTAAAAGTAGTCTAATTAAACCAAAATTATTAAGGCAAGTTTAATCATTACAAAATTATGGAAGCTTATTTAAGTATCACATTTTTCAGTGGGATATTTTTTTTTACTTTTTACAAATAAATTCAGGATTTTTGGGCTCCAATGGCATTATTAGAAGATGTAAAACCCTTTTTATTATTATTATTATTATTATTATTATTACCAAGACTGGTATTGAGTTTTAATATTGTTGTAACAGATAGATGAAAATGTCTTTTTGTGCAAATATTTTAATGTAAATTAAATGATAAATTTTCATTGCTTTTTCACTTAGTAATAGGTATTCACTTTTCATAGAGTGGAAAAAATAAAGTAATTGCTTATTTTTCAAGTAAATAATAAACGACATCTATTAACATAACTGTCAAGCCTACTATAATTTACATTTTCAAATCTAAAATTGACACAGATCAGTGCTCATCCGATGTATGCGACCGCTGTTAGAAATTTCTGTCAGAACATGCATCAAAACAACATAATACAATAAGGAGAACACAAAATTTTCAGAAATTTATGCTAACATGCAGTTAGCTAATATCAACATTAAAAATGCAAAAAGAACACAAGATATTGCTGAAGTTTTTAATATTGTGAGAATGTTAAATCACTAATAGGTGAATACTTCCATTTATACCCTTACTTTGGTGAGAAATTGAGCTTCTTTAATTTAAATTATTTTTGATAAACCAACTGCTGTCTGTTGCAAAAGCAAAAGGTTGCTATTATATTAAATACATGATTGGCGTTAAGTTTTGTCACCAATTCAAAGTAACAATTTGTATCAATAATAAAATGTAGCTCAATTTTAATATATCCAACTTTCCTTAAAATGATTGCACTTAAAGTGATGCAATTTGATTATTTGACAAAATTGGGAGGGGGGGGGGGAGAGAGATGTGATAATATAAGCTCTGATGCAAAAACTTTGAATCTGACCAATCTCTTTGTAACATATGTCGCTATTCTCTTATAAAGAAACTCTACGGAATGCCAGTGCATTTATCTTGAGGTAATCTTAGTCGCAACACAAATAATGAGAAAAAAAAATAGAAAATAATGTGTTATGTTTAAGGTACGATATTGAGCAAATGAACATTTTAAGGAATATAAATTTGTGATTTCAACATTACAAGTACCATTTTAACAGCTGGTTCGCCAAACTTACAAAATATTAGGTAGTGGTTCTACTGAACTGTTTTGAACTGACTGAAACCCATTACTGATGTGTTGGTAAAACTATATAAACTTTGAAGAATCGGGTATTTGAATACACTGACCTCTCACTTATACAACTTTCAGTGCACCATAGAAAAAAGTTGTATAAGTGAGAGGCCATCTTATTATACAAGTTTCAAACTTTATATGTATTAATTATTTTATCTATATTAAAAATGATAAGTTTTGAATACTAAGAACATATTTTAACCAAATTTATAAAATATATTAAAAAATAAAACATAAAATATATTAAAAATTTTCACAAAATAGTTCACTATTCAAAATAGTTCAATAGTTTATTTTAAAGATTTACAGATGAGATTTTCTCAAACCATGAAGTGATATTAGTTTGTTTCTGTCATCGACGAAAAGAGAAAATGTATTAAGTCTAATGAAGCTTTTAAGCGATTTTGGGAATAATCATTTTGATGGACATAATTCTTTAATGTATTTAAAGCGGCACTTGCTTCTGAAAGTTTTACAACAGCAGGAACATTGCTCTCATCTTCGTCATCCTCCTCACTGACATCTTCAGTATTGATATCCTGAAAGATTTCTTCAGCAGTTCTCAGTTCTGACAGAAGAAGTATTTCATCGCATTTGACATAATCTTTGAAATTAATTACTTCTGTTACTAACGGATTCCCATACGGTTTCAAAATCAAGTTCATTCATTGAACTAGCAGTTTGGTCTTGAGAAAAACAACATTTCCTAAAACTATTCTTAATTGTCTGCGATGTCACATATTTCCATGCAGATGCTGTAAGATGAATGATCTAAAATCGAAATTGCTTTAGCTTCCTTTTTGTTTTCCCGATCAAAAATAAAACGACGAAACAAACGCCTTCTGTAGTTTACTTTGAAATTCTTTATAGTTCTTAAATCTAATGGCTGTAATCTGCTTGTAGAATTTGCTGGCAAAAATTGAACTTTAATTTGTTACAGAAATGGTAGATTTTTTACATCTGGATGTGATAGGCATTGATCCATTAGAAGTAAAACCTTTATTTGTTTTCGAAATTTATCATCCACCTTTTTTTAAAAAATCAGTGACAATCTGTGATGTCATCCATGCTTTTTTTTTTTTAATTTCTGTAGCCACACGTCAATTTTTTATATTCTTAAAGTATCAAGGCTTTCTTAATTTTTTTGTTTAAAGGTTCTATTTTTTCTGAACCATCACTATTTGTGCAAAAAAGGATAGTTACTTTCTTTACATTTTCTGCACTAGTGACATGGATCTCTTTTGTATGATAATGTCTTATCTGGCATCAGTTTGAAAAACTGTACCGTTTCATCATAGTTAAAAATGTCTTTAGTTTTATAATCCTTAATAACATAGGTACATTTTGAAACCATTGCCTAATATCATTATAATCAACACTATTATACAATTATCAAAGTCTATTTTTCTTTAAACGTCACTCTTAAAAGAAGACGCATTCCTAAAATCAGTTAAATTTTTCCAAGAAAGTGTATTTTGAGAAAACCTCTGATTTCTCACTCATTAGTATACAGAGACGTGATCTGCAGGCACTGAGCTCTACAATAATATTATTTTGGAGCTCAGTGTCTGCAGGTGGTCATTTGGCTTTTGTTAATCACTTTTGTTAAATGGCAGGCACAAGAGAATTCCATATAGCCACTCCCCCGCCATAGATTTCATTGTTAATAACACAAAGGTTGATAAGAAATGTTATTCATTATTGATAAACATTTTAACTGAAAGAATAAATGTAAGAAAACGTAAGTGATTTGTACTTTAAAGATTATAACAATGAATTCTTGAGTGAGAAATGTAAAATCACCAACCGTTTAAAGTGTTGGATAAGTGAGAAAAGAAGTCGTATAACTGAGAGAATTTTAGCATTATTTCCCATAAAACATGGACATAACGTGTGGACGGGACGAAGAGAATTCGGTGTATAACTGAGGGATCGTATAAGTTAGGGGTAACTTTATTTTAAGATATTAAAATTACTTTTTAATTCTCCAAATATTTGAAGATTAATACTGTTTATACAAAAAATAAAATCTTAGAATATGAACTTATGCTTGTATATAACAAATTTTTACTAGTGTTCATTTTTCATTTGCTTAAATTAAAATAAAATCATAAAATCAGACTTATGTCTCCATATTTTATGCGATCTTCTCAGTTTCTAGAATAATTGTAAATTAAAACTAAAATGATAAAAACATACTTGTAAAAAAATGCTAATTTGTTGTGAAATCATTATATGACTCAATGTAGGGTCAGGTAACCTAGTTGTATGCTATTTTTAAGTATTTTAATTAATTGAAGAATAATCATTGATTAAAACTGAGATAATAAAAAATTTACTTTTTAAAAAAAGAATGGAAAGACAGAAGAATTTTGCAGAATTAGCTAAAATTGTAATGATTTAAGGGATTTTAAAAGAGTGTCGAGCCAATACTGATAACTGTTAGATCAGTATTTATTTATCATGGTTATTTGTCTTATCATGTCTACCTTTTACTTTACTGTAATACCGTTTCTGCCACAGCTATTACTATATTAGTTATTATCTACAGTTTTAGCTGAAGTTTGCTTTTATATACCTTGTACCCTAAGTGTTCTACAACCCTTTAAAAAATCTTATGAAAATTAAAATGTTACTTATATGATGTAAGAAGAAATATTCTATCTTATCTAGCCTTTGCATGGTCAGTGTTAGCAGCATAAAGAAGCCATGGTATATGTTTTACCTATCCGCAAATTCTGTTTGAAATCCTTTTCCCAGAATTACTGGAAAAGGGAATTCATGTCTTTCTGCCATAATTGAACAGTGATGTTTTTAAAAAAAAAAGGAATTGTGACTTTTGTAGGTTTCTACCAGTGTTTCGGAATAAATAACAAACTTACTATTTTGACATGTAAATTTATGTTTTTGTGGATTGGAAGAAGAAAATATTACTGGTAATGGAAATTTTGTAACTAAGAAAGAAAAGGTGTAATCCAAACAAGCTTGCTTCATATTTGTTGTGAGCAGGTTTTAATTTGTAGGGATATTTGTAAATGTAAATTTCATGCCCATTTTCGAAAAATACCTCCTCCTCAATGTGTTAAACAAGATTTTCAGGGACATGAAAATCACAAAACGTTATCTTGGGGGAATAGTTAGGATTAATACTTATTTTTATGTAAAGATTTTTGAAAGAGAAAATTCAGCTTAAAAAAAATGTCATTTACATTTTTCAAACTTGTGCTTCCTTGCTCAATTTTCAGCCTTGTTTTGGTATCAGGCTTATGCTCTGATGACACAAAATTTTTTGGGCTTGAATTTTAAATTGTTGGGCTTGGACAGTCTAAACAGAACCCAAACTTATGTCTCCTATGTATCAAAATTATATCTCGGAAATACTGCAGATTTTGAACACAAAAAATTTAAATTCATGTGCTGTTAAAAGTGAAAAAGCACTTTGTGCAACAAAAATTTGTTTTGGAAAATAAATGAATTTGAAGTGCTTTATGATATGTCATTTTCATTATTTACCTACAAAAAGTATGAAAACATTTTTTTAACCACTTGGAAAAATGGTTATTGTCCTCGTCAAGGGTAGGAAATCAAAAGCATATCTGAAGCGTTTTATTGGTTTAATCCGCATTTTATTCATTTTTTTTTCTGATTGGTCTATACCAGTGATTCCCAACGTGGGGCGTATGCCCCATCGGGGGGCAATTTCAAATTTGTAACTCACCCATCCGCTGTAATGTTTTTGGAAAAGTAATCTTTTAGAATGAAAATAAAAGTAATACATGCAAAATTAAAGCTATAATAATAAAAATATTTTTGTTGAATTTTTAAAAAGTTCTGGATCAAAAGATTAAAATAAAATTAACACCAGAATAATTATATAAATAACCTAACAGCCTTTAAAAACACCTTTTTTAATTTGAATTCGTAATTTTCTGGTTACTCATCTATTTTGCACTTTTTGTCAACTTTTCGATTATAGATTCGAAAAGACGATAACTATTTAATAATAAATAATTATTTATTAAAAGAGCTTTGTATTTCTATTTACTTTGCTGTATGTATCATGATTAAACTTTACTTAAAATACTTAAGGATATATGTCTAAATTTTACTGTCTTGAACATATTTAACCTCAAATATATTTGGAATAGTACCTAAATGTGATTTATGCTAGATTTTTTCGAATTTAGATAAAAAAAATATGAGTTTACAAAACATTCTTTTTAATTTTATCTCATTTATATAATTATGTTAAAAACACATATGAGACAGATAATCCATCTCTTTGATAAGTTAAAGCAATCTGAAATGAATAGTTATTGTTAAGACTCGTCCAGGCTTCTTTCAAGTGAATAGAAAAATAATAAGAGATATAATTTATAGAAAGTGTGTGCAAGAAGATGGGGGGGGGGGGGCAATTGCGATTTTACAGATGCTTTGGTGGGGCATGGCCAATAAAAGGTTGGAAACCACTGGTCTACACACTAACCTTTACTTTCAACAGAGATCGATACTTCTGTTGCCACTATGACAAAAAAGTAATAAAAACTACAAAAAAAATTAACTCAGAAACAAATTGAGATACAGCTTTCAAACAAATTGTATTTAAAAGTACATTTTTTTCTCTATACGACGGTGTAAAAAGTAATATTGTGGGATGTTTAGAAGTTTAAGAATGAAATTTCATTTAAAATGGGTTGTCAGATTTCGTGGAAATCTGTCGATGGAAAAGCCTTTTTCCGAACAGCCAATGAAGTGCTTGGATGTAAGTTTCAGGTGGATAATACATAAGTTTCAGGAAATTTGACGAGTCGCAGGTGATTTTTGTCGCTTGCAATTTTTTACATGTAATAACACTATTAATGTTTAATTCATGGCGTACGTAATGTATGATCAACTCCGTGCGATTTTTTATGTCTTAAATTTTAGTCTTTGAAAAAATCATTTTCCAAATGGTCGTTGTAATTTGTTAAATTGCATTTTTTTTGGGGGGGGGGGGGGGGGGGGCATGGCTGTATATCTATGTATTGAAATTTTAAGACAGAAACAAAAAATTGTTTCGTAGGGCGTATGCCCCATCGGGGGGCAATTTCAAATTTGTAACTCACCCATCCACTGTAATGTTTTTGGAAAAGTAATCTTTTAGAATGAAAATAAAAGCAATACATGCAAAATTAAAGCTATAATAATAAAAATATTTTTGTTGAATTTTTAAAAAGTTCCGGATCAAAAGATTAAAATAAAATTAACACCAGAATAATTATATAAATAACCTAACAGCCTTTAAAGACGCCTTTTTTAATTTGAATTCGTAATTTTCTGGTTACTCATCTATTTTGCACTTTTTGTCAACTTTTCGATTATAGATTCGAAAAGACGATAACTATTTAATAATAAATAATTATTTATTAAAAGAGCTTTGTATTTCTATTTACTTTGCTGTATGTATCATGATTAAACTTTACTTAAAATACTTAAGGATATATGTCTAAATTTTACTGTCTTGAACATATTTAACCTCAAATATATTTGGAATAGTACCTAAATGTGATTTATGCTAGATTTTTTCGAATTTAGATAAAAAAAAATATGAGTTTACAAAACATTCTTTTTAATTTTATCTCATTTATATAATTATGTTAAAAACACATATGAGACAGATAATCCATCTCTTTGATAAGTTAAAGCAATCTGAAATGAATAGTTATTGTTAAGACTCGTCCAGGTTTCTTTCAAGTGAATAGAAAAATAATAAGAGATATAATTTATAGAACGTGTGTGCAAGAAGATGGGGGGGGGGGGGCAATCGCGATTTTACAGATGCTTTGGTGGGGCATGGCCAATAAAAGGTTGGGAACCACTGGTCTATACGCTAACCTTTACTTTCAACAGAGATCGATACTTCTGTTGCCACTATGACAAAAAAGTAATAAAAACTACAAAAAAAAATTAACTCAGAAACAAATTGAGATACAGCTTTCAAACAAATTGCATTTAAAAGTACGTTTTTTTCTCTATACAACGGTGTAAAAAGTAATATTGTGGGATGTTTAGAAGTTTAAGAATGAAATTTCATTTAAAATGGGTTGTCAGATTTCGTGGAAATCTGTCGATGGAAAAGCCTTTTTCCGAACAGCCAATGAAATGCTTGGATGTAAGTTTCAGGTGGATAATACATAAGTTTCAGGAAATTTGACAAGTCGCAGGTGATTTTTGTCGCTTGCAATTTTTACATGTAATAACACTATGTAATAACACTAATGTTTAATTCATGGCGTACGTAATGTATGATCAACTCCGTGCGATTTTTTATGTCTTAAATTTTAGTCTTTGAAAAAATCATTTTCCAAATGGTCGTTGTAATTTGTTAAATTGCATTTTTTTTTGGGGGGGGGGGGGGCATGGCTGTATATCTATGTATTGCAATTTTAAGACAGAAACAAAAAATTGTGTTTTTGATCAATTTTTGGTTTTTTGTCTTTTAAAGCATTATAATTTGTCATATGTTGTTTATTTATTATATGTTGTTTATATACTTTTTCTTTGAATATTTTAAGTTAGATTATAATAAGCTTTTGACTGGAAAATTATTGTAGAGCAGTTGACAAAAAACTTTCTAAACACCTAGTGTTAAGAAAAGTATTGTAATCATGATTTGTGTGTATATGTGTGAGTCAATATGAATATAATGATTCCCAAACAGTACATCAGATTCATTTCTGATTTTGTAAATATGTTATAAGAACCTTTTGTAAGAACTGTATAAATAAGTTGACAGAATAATTATTCAATCCATTTTCAAAGAAGCATGAGTAACAAGCAGAGGCAATGACTTGTTTCAAAATAAGGAATTCTAGTCTACAAACCATCCAATTCCATTATGTCAGAAATACAGTCCAACCCGGTTAAGATGTGTTTCAAGGGAGTGGACAAAAGTTGCGTATTAAGCGGGATCGCGTATTAAACGTGATTTGTATAATGTTTCAGTGACTGGGCTTGTTTATATATTTAATCGTCTAAATGAACTTTAGAGCTTTCATTCATATGCTTAGGGACGAAAATTGTGTCTTTTATGTGTATTTAGATTAAAATTTAATAGTATTTCTTTTTAACTCATTGTTTCTTTTTATAGAACCAACTGGAATAATAACGAAAATTAAATATGGATTCCAACATGGATTTATTGTTGATTAATACACTGCAACAAAAAATAAAACAACAAAAATAATTTTCCGACTAGACTGATTTTTTTAATAGAGAGAAAAAATTCTAACTCTTTGATTCACAACCCAGTTTTTAAAATCGTATTTACCCATATTCTTGTAATAATGAGTACCATTATAATCTGTACTTTTTTTAATGTAATAAAAAACTATCCTGCTTTATCTTTGTGTAAAAAATATTGTTTCCATAGCAAAAACTAAAGGAAACATTGAAAACAATGAATTGTAATTATCCAACCCCAATCTTATTTGTTTAATCTTAACGAGTTACATGTTTTTGGCCTATAATATGCATTATAAAACATAGTAGTAGTGATATAACGTACACTTAAAACCTCGATAACAACAGGTATTAGCATCTCTAAACAAAATAATTTTTATGATGAATCTGAGAAACCTGAATTAGTCTATATTTCTGTACTATAGTAAAAATATACTATTTCCGGTTAATAATTTTCACTTTAATTAATATGTTATTAAACAAAGTAAATAATAATATTCGGAAAGTGTTTTTTTATCTGTATAAAAAAAGCTCGCTAAATTGGCAACATTCAAGAAGAGAGAAGGAATTCGCATCTTGATCAGTGAATTCGCGTCTTAAGCGTGATTTTTTTCCTCAACGGACCGAAAATTTATCGCGTAATAACCATTCACGTATTAAACGTGATATTTTTACATTAGCCTTATGGGTTATGTTCAAGGGATCAGAAAAAATCCGCATATTAAGCAGGATTGCGTATTAACCGTGAGCGTCTTAACCGGATTCGACTGTATTTTCTTTTTCTGTCTATATCTCTTTTTATTTTCTTTTGCTCAATGACAATGTTCTATTTTTTTCAGTACAGACTTTTCTGTCTATATCTCTTTTTATTTTCTTTTGCTCAATGACAATGTTCTATTTTTTTCAGTACAAACTTTTCTGTCTGCATCAGAATTCAGAAATATATTGTCCACTTTATATTAGAAATGCATCCCAAAAATTAGCACTGTATGCTGATGTCATAATGATAGTGGATGATAAACTTATGTTATTACTTTCACTTTTATCATTCATACATCATTTCTAAATATTGTAGAATTTCAATTTTAAATCATGAAATAGAAAAAAAATATGTACTTTCAAATTAAATTTGTTTTAAATCTGTCTCAACAATGAACATTTATTTGCTACAATAATGTAAAGTAATTAAGGTGGAAATGGCAGGGTTGATTGGCAGTTAATTGTTTGTGATGTTTTTTATTTTAAACGTTTGATTAATTTTTTGTATTGATTTTTTTTTCTTGTTCTAGTGTCTATTGATAAATTTATTTAGTTGTCTACCTTGTAATACAATGGGTGATCGGTGTACAAACAGATCGGTTAACAAACACTTTCACGAGAGATTTTTATGTTCAATTATCGAATACCTTACAAAACAACAAAGCTAAGGAAAAGCAATGCTATGTTTCAGATTTGCTGTTGTATTTAATAATTGCATCTATTGTCGACTTAGAGAACATTTTAACAGTTGTATATGTATCGTCTGAATAATTTATGGGCTACCGGGGGTTCAGACCCTACATTTTAAAACTCCAAAATTAGAATGAACAGATTAGAAACATTAATTTTTATATTTTTTGTGTCCCTTTTTATGGGTGTTCTCAAATCCAAAAGGGCAACTTTCCGGCATAAGTTTTAATTTATTTTTGTTCGAAAATGCATGAAACTAGCTGGTGGTGGTGTTCAGAAACTATGTACTGCATTTCAGCTTTCCCTGTAGTAAACACGATCTTTTCGAGAACGAAGGGGTTTTTGAAAGGTCAAATTGATATGGTTTAATGCCATAGTCAATGAATGTAAAAGTTTTTACAAAGGTATGTCATATATATGTATTTTTTTTTTTTTTAATATGCTACGACACAGACAAGAGATCAAAATATGATCTGTCCATATTAAACAAGGACGTATATTAACCCTATTATAAAAGGAAGATTTATATTATTTTTAATATATTATTTAGCTTTTAAGAATGAATTAATTGAATTCCCATACAAATCAATACAAAATGTATGATCGGTTAACGAACAATTCGGTTAGAGAACACTGTTTTGGAATGGATTAAGTTCATTAACTGATCACCCACTGTATTTAATATTCAATTATAATAATAATAGTAAGTAAATCATGTATTTCATATAGTTAATATTTATTTATTTATTTATGTTCTAGCATATATAAAAAAGCTATTCCAAAAGAAGAAAATAAAATCACCTATGTTGTGGCAAAGAAAGGTGCTGGTAGAAGATCGGGCCGGCCTGCTGGTGTTAAAGGACGTTACAAAATGGTTGACAAGAGGATGAAGAAAGATACAATGAAGGAAAAAGGACATGGAAAGTCAAAGAAAAATAATATGAAGAAGAATATGAAGAATCATAAAAAAGGAAAAGCTAAGAAGAGTAGATAGAATGTTTCTCAAATTATCAAAACTCTTGTTGAATATTCAGATACACGTATGAAAAAACTATTATGGTTTGGTAAATGTATAAATTTGTAAACATTTTTCTCTCAAATAAATTTTTTATTTGTTATATAATACATAGTGGTACCTGGCTAGTGTGACCAACTATTCATAGAACTGACCAAAGTGCTCTTTCAGATATATATTGCTATTTCTCATCTTTTGAAAAAAAAAAATTATATTTTAACTGAGATTTTTAACAGGGTTCCTACAGGTCAGGGAAAAGTCAGGAAATTCAGAAGTTGAGGTAAAAAGTCAGGAAATTTTACAAGTATTTGGAGAAGTCATTAAATTTTTTTAGAACTTCCAATAAGATCTCATTTATCACCGTGATCGGTGCCCCTTTGATGCACTGCTTTCTAGCCAATCACATTTGAATATCGTTCTGTGCATGCCCCTCCACTCCTGAGTTTAACAGCTGGGAAGCTCAACTCACGAGCAACTAATTAGAATCCACTAATAGTAAAGCTCCTCATTTTGCAATCAAAGCCTCACCGCTGGATGATTCTGATTGGTTGCTTCTGAGCCGAACTTCCCAGCTACTAATGTCTAGTATCAGATTATACTTCAGAAGAACTCATTGATTCGTGATACCAGCATAAGTAAATCTTTCTACGGCCGGCTGTTTCATCTAAAATCCTCCCTGAAAAGAATCGAAATAACCTTTTTTTTTTTCATGGCAGATCGGCTCACGAGACAGTCCAAAGTTCCAAGAAGTTGCGAGAATAGAGGATAAAGAACTCAAAAGAAAAAAAAAACTTTGCATGAAAAAGTACTTAGCATGAGATATATTCTTGCTCTCTAAATGTTTATGCAAGTATGGGATTTTCATAGAGGGAATTTTTATACAGAGTTTTGTGAATTTAGCCACTCTGTAATTTTCTTTATTACTTATCACTATCTTATTCCATCATAAACTAGTATGTTGTGGCCATCACAAAACTTCTATATAAATCACGTCAATTAAATCATTTAAATAGTAAAATAAATTACATCAATTTGTTCATATAAAAGTATACCTGAATTTGAAATTTGATGAAAATTCGTGCATTAGTTATTGAAATAGAGCTGTAGGAGAAATTTTGAAAAATGTAGCATAGCAGTGCCACCTGTTGAGCGATTTGCACCAAAACACAAACAGTACTAATTCATATACCGGAATCGTAAACCGGAATCGCCAAAACACAAACAGTACTAATTCATATACCGGAATCGTAAACCGGAATCGCCAAAACACAAACAGTACTAATTCGTATACCGGAATCTGAAGTTGGATGAAAATCCGTGTATTAATTCTCGAGCTAAAGCTACTGTGGAAATCACAAAAAATGCAGCACAGCAGCGCCACCTGTTGAGCGATTTACACCAAAAGGTACAAAACATCAATTCATGTCAAGAACTAACTGAATCTGAAATTTGATGAAAATCCGTGCATTAGTTCTGGACATTGAGCTATTGTGGAAGTCGAGAAAAACGCTGCATAGCAGCGCCACCTGTTGAGCGATTTACAGCAAAACATAAACAGCACTAATTCATATCCAGGTATACCTGAATCTGAAGTTTATAGAAAACCCGAGCATAAGTTCTTGAGATAGAGCTATCGCGGAAATCACAAAAAATGCAGCATAGAAGCGCCACCTGTTGAGCGATTTACACCACAAGGTGCAAAACGTCAACTCATGTCAAGCACTAACAGAATCTGAAGTTTGATGAAAATCCGTGCATTATTTCTTGAGATAGAGCTATTACAAAAATCGTGTAAATTCTGCAAAATGCAGCATAGCAGCGCCATCTGTTGGGCGATTTGCACCAAAACGTTACCAGCACCAATTCATATCAAGGATTAACTAAATCTGAAGTTTGATGAAAATCCGTGCATTAGTTCTTGAGATAGAGCTGTTATGTTGATAATTTGAGTTTTCCTTAAATAATTAAATATTAAAAAAAAAAAAAAAAAAAAAAAAAAAAAAAAAAAAAAGTAATGCTAATTTTTTTAAGATGTTTTATATAGATAATAGTTGGTTTTTTTTACTTTAGAATAACTTCCTTTTTGTCAGTCAATAGTTCAAATTACTCCATATTATACTTAATGGTTTATTGTAATGTCAAATAATATTTTGAGGAAGTTTTTTTTATGTTGGCTTGGCGCCCGCCAATGTAAAGACTTTTTCCTCAGTAATTATGAATATTTTATGTGTAAAATATAAGCTTATAATGTTTAAAAATGTAGAAAAAAAAAATATTTAAAGTTACAACTAAATCGCAATTTAATATTGAAAATATGTGTTCAAATGACAAAATAATATTATTTTAGAAGTTTTTAGAGTTATTCTATTTGTAAATCATTAAGCTTAATTTATTATTTCATTTTTAATCGCACGTGGTTCCGAATCGGCGATGTTTTGAGTATTCATCCGCGTACGATCGGACCACGTTTTACATGCAACTAAGACTCCTTTTAAAAATCGGAAAATACTGTGTAAAAATAGATATTATGTGTTATTTAAATGATGATTAATTCATTTCAAAAAGACCTAAAAATAAATAATAGCGCATATCTCTGTGTTTTTCGGCGCGGAACGGAACTTTGTACCGTTGCGCTGGACGAAAGAGGTAAAGAAGCAAGAGGATAAAAGGAGAGATCTTCGCTAAAAACGGGGCTTTTTTCTCTTCGGAAGATCGGAGTTCGGAGGTGGCAGGCTCGGCTGCTAGGTGGAAGGAGCGACCGTGAGTCGGCTGGAAGGTTTAGAAGAGCGAGAGAGATCGCGGAGTCCGGAGCTAGGAAAACCAATTGGCTGCAATGATGCTGAAATTGAGTATCAAGATTGTGGAGAGTCTTCAGAGAGAAGACTAAATGACACCGACGAATTGCCTGGAGATGTTGTTTAAATTATGAAAATACTGTAAACATTAATAGAGGTACCTCTTATTTATTTTATCCGAAGAAATTATAAATCATTTTCAATCATGAACAAATTTGCAATTTATCTTTGTTAGTTTTAAACTAAAAGATTAGATAAATAATGATACTTGTTAATATTGTATGTGTAATTTTTTTAAAGATGAACTAGATTTTAATATTAATTGCTTATATCCTATTCCTTAAATAAACATTAATTTAAATCAGTAAAAATATCTCTGTATTAATTTTTCCTTCCCACAGCAGCATTTTTCCTTTTTAGGTGGGTTTTTTTATGTAATGAATAATCTATACGATCAGTTTTTTTTATTTTCTCTTGGTAGAATTTATCTACCACGTGTTTGTGTCTACCTAGAAATGTTTTAGGTACGATACAACACATTTTTGGTGCCTAGTGACCTTTGCCATTTTGGCGTCGCGGCACGGTTCGGGTCCGCGTTTTTTTTTTTTTTCCTCGGCCAAAATTCGGCGCCGTCACCTGTTGTTTTCTTTTACCTTTTGCTGCTGTGGATAATGGAAAATATTTGTAAATGGAGTAATTTCTTAAGAAATTCATTTTTTTAACATGATTTAAGTGGCTGTAGAGAATATTAACTTTAACTTAGTTTTCATTTTTGATTTTCCACATGTTGCATGAAATTTTTATTTTCACAATTTTTATATATTTTTATAGTAATTTATAATTACAATTAGTATTATTTTGGGGGAAACTTGCAGTAATTGATAATAATGAGCACTGAGACAAATACGCCTGAGGAGGTGGCTGGACAGGCTGGGAAAGGGAATGAACAGAATACTACTTTAACTGATTTAAATAATAGTGTAGAAAATGAGAAATCCAAAAAAGAGAGTAAAGAAAATAACCCAGCAAATACTTCTTTTGGTAGTAGCAGTTCACCACCAACATTATCACCAGTCAGGAGTTCAGACAGCTATGGGAGGAACACACATGGACCAGTGTCTCTGGTACCAAACCTAACTTTTAACTTCAATCAGTTCATTTCAAATATCCCAAATTATTCAGGAGAAAATCCCGATATAACAGTAGCTGATTTTCTAGACAAAATAATAGAAGTTAGAGACTTTGCAGGTTGGCAGGAGGAACAATGCGTCTTTGCCATAAAGATGAAATGCATAGGAGAAGCCCAAAAATTTATTAAGTCCCAGCCTCACTTAAAAAATACACACAGCCTACAAACTCTAAAAGAAGCCTTATTTAGCCGATTCAGTAAAACTGTAGATGAGACATACCATTTACAAGAGTTTACAACAGCCCGCCAAAATATTAGGGAGTCAAATAGAGCTTTCCTGTCCAGAGTTTTGGGTTTATCTTACAAATGCTTTGCAGATCAAGAGGCCATCCGAGAAAAATTACTCGTACAAAAATGTCTGCAAGGTATGTTACCTGAGGTGCGAAAATTTGTCATGCCACATTCTCCTAGCACTTATAAACATATTTGGGACTTGGCAATTTGTCAGGAGAAATGTGCAGACTATGACCAAACACAAGCACCAATTAACATTGCTCAAACTACTAATAATTACTCAAATGAAATGCAAGAAATTAAAAGTCTCATTCAAAATGTAGTCAGCGAGAGTGATCGAAAAATCGCAGAACTTAGTAACCAAGTACAAACATTATTACGTGTCACCCAAGGTCAGTCACAAGGGTATGGGGCAGGTCCATCACAATACGGGGGTAGGCAGTACCGTCCCAGACGAAATATTGTTTGTTACCAATGCAACCAACCAGGCCACTTAAAAAGGAATTGTCCCTCATTACACACACAATCACAAAATTCTAATTCAGATTCTTTAAACCAGTAGTGGGGCAAAACGGGAACGTACCACTGTCTTTGGATTCTCCCCCTAATTTGGTACGCATAGATACGGTTAGTGCTGAAGTAGGACAATTACCTATAATTTCCCTTAAATTAAATAAACAAAAAATAGATTGTCTTATCGATTCAGGAGCAGCAATAAACTTAATTTCATCCGAAATTTTGAATAAACTCTTACCAAGTTGGGTTGATATAGCTGAGTCTTGCACAATGCAAGTCATTGGCGTCAACAATGACATCATGGGCTTAGATAAGAAAATTAAACTTTCCTTAACTGACCAAGACGTTAAATTTAATGTAACCTTCTTTATTAGTAATAGTCTAAAAACAAACTATAACGCAATTCTTGGATCGGAATTTTTAAAATCTCATAACATTATCATTGATTATAAAACTGAAACGTTAAAATATATAAACCATACGATTTTATGGAACAATATAAAAAATATAGAAGTTAACTCGATAAATTTACATAAATTTGAAGGTATAGGGAGTACGGTAAATAAAAATGTTATTGAACCTCGATCTGAACAATTCATCAAAATTAAAATTCATGGGTTACCACAAACTCAAAACCTAATTTTTGTTCAGCCATCAAATAAATCTCTAAATAATTCTTGGTTAGTAGCGAACGGAATTTATAATTATGAAGGCAACAAAGATTTATGGATTAAAGTAGCTAACGTAACAGAAAGGAAAATTCATATAAATAAAAATTGTCAGATAGCAAAAATTGAATTTGTTGAAGCAGTTAATGTCCAAAATACAACTGTAAATAATTTAGAAGTGGAAAATGAGATAACTGATTTTAATCCTTATGGGGAGAAGTTCGAATTAGATCATTTAACTGAATCACAAAAACAGGCAGTCATGGAAGTCATAAATAAAAATAAAGCTATTTTCGCACAGTCGGTTAAAGACTTAACAGGTTGTAACACAACCAGTCATCGGATTTACTTAACAGATGATATTCCAGTCCGTTCTAAACCCTATAGGACACCATATGCTTTAAGAACAGAGCTGAAACAACAAATTGATGACCTACTTGAAGCTGATATAATTACCCCTTCTGATTCTCCTTATGCATCCCCAGTAATATTGGTTAAAAAGAAAAATGGTTCTTACAGATTAGTTTGCGATTACCGAAAGCTTAATTTAAAAACTAAACCCTTGCCATTTCCCCTCCCCCATATTTCAGATTTATTAGATAAATTAAATGGTGCTCATTACTATACATCTTTAGATTTATGCTCAGGATATTGGCAAATGGAGTTGCATCCTGATGACAGATACAAAACTGCTTTTTGTACAGAATTTGGTTTGTTTGAGTGGACAAGATTGCCACAGGGCCTAATCAATGCTGCAGCTTCTTTTCAAAGGCTAGTTGCTACAATTTTATTAGGTTTAGATACTAATACTTACATTGATGACATAATTATTGGTTCTGCAACTTTTGAAGAACACATTCAAAAATTAGATCAGGTCTTTAAAAGACTCAATTCTCATAACCTGAAAATTAACCCTGAAAAATGTCAAATAGCAAAAAATTCAATAACTTACCTTGGATTCCAAATTAAAAATGGTGCAGTCTCTCCAGATGAAAGAAACGTAAAAGCTGTAGAAAACTTCCCCATACCAAAAAACAAAAAAGCTGTACGTAGTTTTATTGGAATATGTAATTTTTATAGAAAATTTATTGATCATTTTGCCGACATCGCAAAGCCCTTAACAGAATTAACTAAATTGAAAACCCCTTTCAAATGGAGTCAGGAAGCAGATTCAGCGTTTAACAAATTGAAACAGTGTTTGACTTCTTACCCTTGTTTAATGTTGCCTAATGTTGAGCAACCTTTCTTTTTACATACCGATGCGTCTGGTTTCGCATTAGGTGCTGTACTTAGCCAAAAAGATGAATCAGGTGATCTGCATCCAGTCGCTTATGCTAGCAGAACTTTAAAGGATGCCGAAACAAGATATAGTACGTTTGAGAGAGAACTTCTCGGTGTAGTTTGGGGAATTAGTAATTTTAGACATTATCTTTACGGGAGGGAATTTACTCTTTTTTGTGATCAGCAGGCAATTTCGCAGGTGTTGAGAATCCAAGACAGTAGTAGAGTTTCTCGTTGGGCTCTTGCACTGCAAAATTATAATATAAAATATTGTCATACCCCAGGTAAATGTAATGTACCAGCTGATGTACTATCGAGAAATGTCAATGTGATACAAGAAATAAATATCAACACAAATTTTTCAAAAGAATTTATTAAATCATCACAAAATCAAGATGCAAAATGTAAAAACATAATTGAACAATTAAATAATATAAATGAAATACAATTAAATGAATTAACCTTCTTTTTAAAAGATGATTTATTATATTGCATAAACAAAAAAGATGCACATAATGACAATCAAACTAAATTAGTTATTCCTAAAACTTTAATTTCACATATCTTAAATTTAGCTCATGACTCTGTAACCTCAGCACATCCAGGATTTAAAAGAACACTAATCAAAACTAAGAAAAATTACTTTTGGTGGGGACAATATAAACACACACTCAATCACGTTAAATCTTGTGTACAGTGTGCCATTCGTAAAGGATATAAATCCAAACAGAAAGCTCCATTGCAGAGAGTCGAAATTACTTCACGTCCTTTTGAAAAGATTGCAGTCGATGCAGTGGGTCCGTTAAGTACTACAGCAGTGGGAAACAGACACATTATTGTAATTACAGATTATTTTACAAGATGGGCTGAGGCATATCCTGTACCGAATTTACAATCTGAGGTTATAATATCAGTGTTAGAAAAATTTATTTCTACTCATGGGATTCCTGAACACCTCACTACAGACAAGGGCAAATCTTTCATATCAGAGGCAATCTTAAAAGTATATGAGAAACTTCACATTAAAAAACATACTACGACCAGTTATCACCCGAGTGCAAACGGGGTTGTGGAACGGGCCAATGGCACGATAGTTAATATGTTAAAACACTTAGTGGACTCTTCAAATGAAGATTGGGACAAAGTTTTACATTTTGCTCTATTGGCTTACAGAACAGCTTATCACGCTGCTATAGGGGATACCCCAGCACATTTAGTGTACGGTAGGGATCTACTTTTACCTGTTGACCTCATAACCAAACCTATTCAAAGATCTTACGCAGATACTCGAGAGTTAAGTGAAGATTTACATTTAAGGTTAAGCAAAATTTTTCGCTTGGTCAAACAAAATTTAACTACAGCTGCAGAAAAGCAGGAAGAGTATAGGTTAAAGTTTGCCACAGACAAAAATTTACAAGTGGGGGACTTGGTGCTATTGTACACACCAGTAGTTAAGCCAGGGGCTAGTAAAAAACTTACACAGTTCAATAAAGGACCTTACCGTATCACTCAACAAACTAATACAGTAAATTTTAAAATTGTTCACATACAAAACCCCAAGGACGAGCAATTAGTACATGTTGATAGATTGACTAAAATCACTGAAAGAATTATTTTTCCTGCACTTTTTGAGGAAGAGATTAATAATGGGGAACGGGATACAGATCAAAACAATCAAATTGACATGGATATTAAGGATTCTCAGGTAGAAGAGATTGTTGATCAGTATCCAGTTTTTGATTTGATAGGTTATAGTGATAGTAGTAACAATCAAGCTCATGCACACAATAATAAAATTAACACTGATAATGTTGACATAAATACAGGCTTACCTGGTCAGTCACATTCAGGATCTAGGCAAAATTGTAGACAGCATACGAGACCTGCAGTCGTTAGTGATTACAATTTGCGCACCAGAGACACACATGGTTTTGTTGTGAAAAAATAAGATTTTGTGGTGAATACATTTTCACCATTGAATAGTGTTGTATATAATTTTTTTTTTCTATTGTATTGTATTGTATAATTTGTGTAATATAATTTATGTAACGTATTGTATAATTTGTGTAATATATTGTATAATCAGGATCAAATTTTAGTTTTAAATTTTTGAACAAACTTGCTATTTATTGTATGAATGTGATAAAGTATACGTATAAATCTTAACACACCAGTCAACTAATGGAAATCACCTGGAATTGTTTATTATGTATAATCTAAACATTATGGTTATGGATGCATGTCAAAATTTGATGAAGCAAGATTTCATTAATGTTTGGTAAAGTTGTCTGAATCCTGATTTGGTTGGTTTTGGTGACTGGGTGTTCGGAGTTTAGCCAATTACTTGAATTTCTATCTGGGTAGTTAGAGGGGTATTCACATGCAACATGTATTTTTTTTTATTTTTTTTGGCGAGGACCTGATTCTTATTCTTTTGCTTACAAAAAAATTTTTTTCAGAAAAAATTTTTTTTTGAGGGGACGGAGATGTAATGTGTTATGTTGATAATTTGAGTTTTCCTTAAATAATTAAATATTAAAAAAAAAAAAAAAAAAAAAAAAAAAAAAAAAAAAAAGTAATGCTAATTTTTTTAAGATGTTTTATATAGATAATAGTTGGTTTTTTTTACTTTAGAATAACTTCCTTTTTGTCAGTCAATAGTTCAAATTACTCCATATTATACTTAATGGTTTATTGTAATGTCAAATAATATTTTGAGGAAGTTTTTTTTATGTTGGCTTGGCGCCCGCCAATGTAAAGACTTTTTCCTCAGTAATTATGAATATTTTATGTGTAAAATATAAGCTTATAATGTTTAAAAATGTAGAAAAAAAAAATATTTAAAGTTACAACTAAATCGCAATTTAATATTGAAAATATGTGTTCAAATGACAAAATAATATTATTTTAGAAGTTTTTAGAGTTATTCTATTTGTAAATAATTAAGCTTAATTTATTATTTCATTTTTAATCGCACGTGGTTCCGAATCGGCGATGTTTTGAGTATTCATCCGCGTACGATCGGACCACGTTTTACATGCAACTAAGACTCCTTTTAAAAATCGGAAAATACTGTGTAAAAATAGATATTATGTGTTATTTAAATGATGATTAATTCATTTCAAAAAGACCTAAAAATAAATAATAGCGCATATCTCTGTGTTTTTCGGCGCGGAACGGAACTTTGTACCGTTGCGCTGGACGAAAGAGGTAAAGAAGCAAGAGGATAAAAGGAGAGATCTTCGCTAAAAACGGGGCTTTTTTCTCTTCGGAAGATCGGAGTTCGGAGGTGGCAGGCTCGGCTGCTAGGTGGAAGGAGCGACCGTGAGTCGGCTGGAAGGTTTAGAAGAGCGAGAGAGATCGCGGAGTCCGGAGCTAGGAAAACCAATTGGCTGCAATGATGCTGAAATTGAGTATCAAGATTGTGGAGAGTCTTCAGAGAGAAGACTAAATGACACCGACGAATTGCCTGGAGATGTTGTTTAAATTATGAAAATACTGTAAACATTAATAGAGGTACCTCTTATTTATTTTATCCGAAGAAATTATAAATCATTTTCAATCATGAACAAATTTGCAATTTATCTTTGTTAGTTTTAAACTAAAAGATTAGATAAATAATGATACTTGTTAATATTGTATGTGTAATTTTTTTAAAGATGAACTAGATTTTAATATTAATTGCTTATATCCTATTCCTTAAATAAACATTAATTTAAATCAGTAAAAATATCTCTGTATTAATTTTTCCTTCCCACAGCAGCATTTTTCCTTTTTAGGTGGGTTTTTTTATGTAATGAATAATCTATACGATCAGTTTTTTTTATTTTCTCTTGGTAGAATTTATCTACCACGTGTTTGTGTCTACCTAGAAATGTTTTAGGTACGATACAACAGAGCTAGTGCAGAAATCGCGGGAAATGCAGCATAGCAGCGCCACCTGTTGAGCGATTTACACCAAAAACTAATCAGCATCAATTTGTATTAGGAACTAACTTAATATAAATTTTTATTAAATTCCGTGCATTAGTTCTTGAGATAGAGCGCCCACAAAATTTGTGTCACATACACACAGACAGACTCACAGAGTCACAGACAGACATTTTGTAAAAACATGTTTTTTGGAATCTCTGACCCCTAAAACGTGTAAATACGTCAAAAACCGAAAGTCGAAAATTTTCATGAATCCAATACTTTCTTCTTGTAAAGATAGAAGAAAGTAAAAACATTCATCATTATAATAAAACAGATATTTTTTGAATGTGTGTATATGTATATATATATATATATATATATATATATATATATATATATATATATATATATATATATATATATATATAAACATCTTTTTCGTTTTCACTTCATTTCGTTTTGACATCATTTTTACAGTTTTCTTTTTTAATCAATAGACTCATGGCCTATTAAAAACAGCTTCAGTTATATGCATAAATAGTAGAGTGAACTAAAAAATATATTCCTAAAAAATACTTCAGCAAGTTTATGAAATAAACTCTTAAGTATTTATAAAATAAATTCCAACTTCACAAATTATCAAAACTTAATTCTCCAGTTTCCCCAAGATTATGGAACAATACTCACCCATAAATACTTTTTCAGGCGTGGTGTTATGCAGCCAGAAAAAAAAAAAAAAAAAATGATTATCAAAGTCAGAAAACAAATATCAAAATGAAGAAATTTTCTTGTACATAATCATAGATGCCAACATTTCCAAAGTTTCTTATATGATATAATATAATATGAATACATTATATCATTCACCATACATTATATAAGTACAGCAGGTGTAATTCATAATAAATATTATCTTTTTTATTGTCTAAAGAAGATATTTTATAAATAAATATCATAAATTATCATTAATTTTCAATGAAATATTGATATGTCAAATTTCATTTATTGAAATATATGGGTAGTATTACATTACTAATATAATAATAATAATTTGATAATAATTTAAGTATTAATATTATTGTATCATTATATTTTTAATAATTTGTAATTATCTATAAATTACAGTGACATATTTAATTTTATAATATAATAACAACAATAATTTGAAAATTATGAATTATGAAATATAATAATTTATCTTTATCAAATGTTCTATATACAATATTCTATTATTTCATATTCAAATATGCTATAATTATTTATAAATTGTATGAAAATTACATAATAATATACTATCAATATATAATTTAAAAACAAAATATTAAATCTAATTAGCTGTTTGAAATATCTAAACATTGTTTATTTATTAATTATAAATAGTTAACTATCTAATTAATGTGTATCATAACTTAATTTGATAATAGTATAACTAAAATGTACTCTATTTTAAATTAAAAAAACTCTTAATAATAATCTATATCTTTGCAAAGTAATTTTTATTTTATTGATAAATGTATGATGTTACGTGATATTAAGGTACAATTTGTATATGGAGTGAAATAAAAGAGAAAGATCACCGATATAAGATAAGACTACTATTTATTTGATTGTATCCCGAAAAATAGTTTCATATAAATTCTTTATTAATTTTCATACACCATGATTATAATGTGACAAAAACATCATATGTTAATCATTAACTGAAAAAAAAATCTAAAGAAGTATAAATAATGATATTGATGTTGGATCAAGTAATATCACCCCCCCCCCCCACGCACACACACACACACACACACAAAAAGCAAAGAGAGATAGTTAAAATTAAAATATTTAAAAAATTAAAATAAATATATTTTATTATTAAAAAAGGTAAATAAGATCAAAACTGAAAGGCTTTCACCACATTACCTTTAATTATTTAAAAATATATTTTGGAGATGATTTAAAATAACTGAACAATAAGAGTAAAAATACATAATTGATAGTAGAGGTATTTTTATTTATTATAAGCCATTGGCTTGCTACAACATTACAGAAAGTTTTGCTAATCAACTGAAAAAAATGTTGATGGGATGAAAATGTCACGCCTGATATGATAAAAACGCCAAGCTGGTAACCTTGTACATACATGTTTTCTAGTAAGTGAATTTCAATCTAAGACCCTACACATGCACTGTTTTGTTTCTCATTTTTGCTATAACGGTTGGGATCGGCAAAAATGCAGGTAGGAGACAGCAGGTTACTTTTATGATTCTGCCTGTGAAATAATATACCTCATTGTTCATTCTATAGGGTCAGGTGGGGAAAAATGGATCTAAAATCAAGCATTTTTCAGAAAATGCTTATATATCAACCTTTTATAACTTTCTTAATGAAACTTTTGATACATATTATATACATTTGGCTTATATAGCTTACAAATGTAACATTATTTTTCACTATAATTTAAATGTTACTTTTCAGTACTTTATTTAATAAGGCAAGTATTCATAAGCCTATTTTCCCCCATGGTGGGGGAAAATGGGCCTAGTATTAAATTAAGTGAATATTTGAATAAAAAGAGACTAATACAATGTTTAATCTACAGAACACTAATTTTATTGTATTAAGTACATATTTAAATAGAAACATATTATTGAAAAATGTGGGTTTTTTTTTTTTTTTTAAATATTCAATTAAAGAAATTGTGTCCATGGTTGTCAAATTTTGGTTCCTTTACTATGCGGCAAATCTGACTTAGCTCCACATCATCTTCGTCATCAATATCAGGTAAAATGTAACATTTCCCTAACTTAGATTTAGACTATGAGATAAATTTCATAAAATAAAACTTTTATTTTATGCAATAAAATTCATTGATTTCTTTCGCTTGGCCTATGAACGTTTGACTTTATTTCTTAAGTCATTGTAGTATTTAACTTCTACCCAAGAACCTTGCTTTATTTCTGAGAGTGGTGCTGCTACTTTTAAATTAGGACCAATTTTACTTTAAAGTTCACAAGCTTCATTTTTCCTTTTTTTAAAAAAAATTCTTACTTTACTTGATGTTTGAATGACCTTTCTTTCTCTTTTGATTGCATTTTTTTTTTTTTTTTCAAAATATGTGAGGAAAATAAATGGAAAATAGTTTTTATAGGTAAAAAATTGTAAACTAGGTTAGTAAAACAAGAACTAATGATGAAATAATTGTTATTTATTTTATCTTTTAATATTTCAAAAGTAAACATAGAGTTAGAATATGTTGCATCATACAGCTTTTAGCTAAGCCTAACTATAGACCCATTTTACCCCACCCCAGAAAAAAAATTAAAATGATAAAGTTATTCTTGCCTTTTTATACAATTATGTTCCTAAAAGGGTCCTCTAATAGTCTGTATCAAAATAAAACAGTATTTTTACTATCTAAAGAAGAAGTAAGAAAATTTTTCAAAACAAATTGCAATTAAACAATTCAGTGAATGTAAACAACAAAATTTACGTATCTATAAATTTGTTTCCAGATCCTAAAATTTGATTAGAAATACTTGGCATAATCTCAGAGAATTCTTCTACAGAAAAAAATTCTAAAACAAATAAATTTATGTGGTGAAAAGGACCATTTTTACTTTATTCTATCTTTACAAGAAGAAAATATTGGATTCATGAAAATTTTCGAATTCTGGTTTTCGACGGATTTACACGTTTTAGGGGTCAGAGATTCCAAAAAACATGTTTTTACAAAATGTCTGTCTGTGACTCTGTGAGTCTGTCTGTGTGTATGTGACACAAATTTTGTGGGCGCTCTATCTCAAAAACTAATGCATGGAATTTAATAAAAATTTATATTCTGTGAGTCCCTAATACAAATTGATGCTGATTAGTTTTTGGTGTAAATCGCTCAACAGGTGGCGCTGCTATGCTGCATTTTTCACGATTTTCGCAATAGCTCTATCTCACGAACTAATGCATGGATTTTGATCAAACTTCAGATTTAGTTAGTCCTTGATATGAATTGATGCTGATTACGTTTTGGTGTAAATCGCCCAACAGGTGGCGCTGTTATGATGAATTTTGCAGGATTTATACGATTTCCCCAATAGCTCTATCTTAAGAACTAACGCACGGATTTTCATCAAACTTCAGATTCAGTTAGTCCTTGATATGACTTGCTACTGATTATGTGTTGGTGTAAATCGCTCAACAGGTGGCGCGTCTGTGCTGCCTTTTTCACGATTGCCTCAATAGCTCTATCTATAGAACTAATGGACGAATTTTCATCTAACTTCAGATTTAGTTGTATGTTGACACAAGTTGATGTTAATTAGGTTTTGGTGTTAATCACCCAATAGGTGGCACTGCTATGCAGGAATTTTCACGATTTTCGCTATAGCTCTATCTCAAAAACTAATGTACGGATTTTCTCCAAACTTCAGATTCAGTCAGACGTTGACATAAATTGTTGCTGATTAGGATTTGGTATAAATCACCCAATAGGTGGCGCTGCTAGGCAGCATTTTGCTGGATTTAGACGATTTCAGCGATAGTCATATCTCAAGAACTAATGCACGGAATTTCATATCTTTAGAATCCTCATGAGATGCATAGATTGCCATTTAATGTTGGCAGTGTGATAGCGAATTTTGAAGTATTAACATGTATGAGATAAAAGAAAGTTTTGGGATTGGTACATCCGACTAGTTTAATATAGACCCATTTTCCCCCACAGACCCATTTTCCCCCACCTGACCCTACCTTTAATAATCATATATATTATAAAGCAGTAAGCCCTAAAACTTCCACTCGAGTTTTTTCAAAAACTTCCAGTAAGTTTTTTTGCATATTGTATCATTCGACAGAGAATATTCCCACGTTGGTTTATGAGTCAAATATACAGTGATAACCAGGGGTGTAAAATTTTTTTGAAAATCTAGGAGCCAGTTACTATTGATAACAAATTTGTAAAATGAAATTACAGTATAAGTTAATAATAGTACATACAAATTACTCTTTTTAATTAAATATATCTGACACATGACATAAATTTTTCTTGTATAAAAAAATAATGTTACATAAAATTATAAATATTGATATAAAAAAATTGGAAGTGCTGATGTAAAATACAAATAACAATCATTAAAAACTTCTTTAAACACCTCAAAAGTGCAAATATGTAATTCACTTCAAGGACTATAAATAATATATGCCATAAATCAATACTGTTAACTTATTGTTTGTCCTCATTTGCTTTTAAATTTTTATGATGTTTATGACCACTCATGTGTCTTGTTGTTTTTTATGTAAAGTACCAGCGTTCACCTGCTTTTGTAGGATCAAATGCTTCTACAGAAGGTCCATTTAAATTTATTAATAATAAATCATTTAAATTTTATGATGTCTAAGTAGAGCGAAACTTGTTCTTGATAAAATTCATTGTGCTGAATCCTCGCTCACAGGATGCAGTTGCCACAGGTATTACAGATACAATTTGCTGTAACTTTGATAAAATTGGAAATTTAGAATCATTTTTCATTGATTTGATCAAAAACTCACTAAATTTCATGTCTTTGCATAGTACCTTAAACTCGTACCATTCATCAAGAGCAATACTTTCAGTTGTTTCCAAATCAACATTCAATGTGACAAAATATTTCTGGAAATGATTTAAGGATAATTTTAATAAGTCCAGTTCAATGAAAGAGAACTTCATTTATTTTTTTTTTTTCTTTGCGCATGGAACAAAAAGAAAAAAATATCCATAAATAATCAAGGTTATAAATATGAATTATTTTTCATTTCCTAAGACATATCTAGGCGCCAGAGCCGAAAATTTAGTCGCTCGGGTGACCTGGCGCCCGGTATTTTTTACACCCCTGGTGATAACTATGATTTTTGGTTATAAATTTCGTATTTTATTCATATTTTCGACGAAAGGGTTGCCAGTGGTCATTTTGGTAAAAATTATCAATGATAAATGAATTGAAATGGCTAACTCTGTTAAAAATAATACAAACATCTTGCAAATAAAAGAAGAAAATAATTACTGATATTTAATTAAAAAGAAAATGCTTTAATGAGACATAATATTATAAAATGAAAATATTTTATGTTAAAAATGAAAGAAATATTTGTAATGTTTAAAAGATAACTTGTATTACAATTGATACAACATTTGGTGATTTATTCCTTGCGTTAGATTAAAAAAAATGAATCTGAAAATTTGATTAAATGAATTTTTGAATGATATTTGTTTTTCCTTTTTATTCTTTATTTTTCTTTTTATCTTCTAATTTCCGTATCCTATGACTGTAGCTCAAGCAGATGTAATTATAAAATTTACTATAATTTGTGAGTTACATATTATTGTTTTTCTTTGCTATTTTCATTTTACTTTTGTCGCCAAACAATGTGATTTTAAGCCAAAGCAAATATTGTTTATTGTTTATTTATTTTTTTCTTTGCCCATTTCGCCAATTTCAGTCATAGGAAAATTCATAGTTTCAAAATTTAGAAACTGAAGATCATTCATAGGAAATTTATGCAATTGTGCATTCTTACTATCGGAAAATTCAACATTTTGAAATAAAAATTGTTTGCTGAAAAAAAATTACAAGTTTTTAATTGGACATTTCTTCTTCGTTTTTCTTAATATTATCCCCTGTGTTAGACAATATTTTAAAAGATATTGGACTGATCTTTGATAATTGTGTACTGCCAAATGGCATATTTACTATATCATTGGAAGTTTTCATCAGATGTCATATATTCACCGAGGTAACTAATGGTCTCTAAGATGGCGTTGTTTTGCCTGACATGGTAGCCTGGATATTGTTATGTACTGTAAAAGCACTTATTTTCGAGAGCCGTAATTTTCACGAAAAGGAAGATATCGGTGGTTTTGCGAGCTGAAAATTTCGCGAGTTTCATATGAACAGATACGACATTTGAAAAATCCCGAAACTACCTAAATAGAACCCCTTTTGCACAAGGCACTTTAAGAAACTTTCTTTTACCTGACACAATGATTCGATATATCCAGAAGATTCTTATACCTTATTACGACAAGCAGAGAGCTTCTTGGGCTGGTTCTAGAACAACCTGATGTAGCATTGTTTGTCGTTTTTAAGGCACACCAAGATCCTCTTTTTCTGGCTGAACTAGAGAAGAGGAATATTATTCCAGTTTTTCTACTCTCTTCCTGCACAAAAGAGTTCCAGCCTTTGGACTTAACTGTAAACGCTGAGATCAAGCATTTGCTCAAGAATGAGTTTATTGAGTGGTATCCTAATGAGCTAAAATTTCTTGAGGAAAAAGAATCTGTGGACGTGCGACTATCACAACTAAAACCGATTCACATGCTTCTTAGTTTGTGCGCACATTTAACGGTGTTGAAGCCAAGCATGAGATAATTTTGAATGGCTTCAAAGAAGCTGGTATAAAAATTGTAAGTGAATGAGCTACATTCTATTAGTTGTATTATTGTTTTTATTCAAGAAATAGTTGTATAGTATTCAAGAAATGTTTGTACTTTTTTTTTTATTTAAGTAACTGTAACCATTAAATTTTAGATAAGTGAAAAATTTCTGATTTTTTATTATTATTTGAAGCGAAAAAAAAATATTTCGCAAGGCTTAAATTTTCGCGATGACGACGGGCTTGTGAAAATCACGGAAATTAAAGCCTCGTGAAAATAAGTGCTTTTACAGTATTTTATTAAAATGTTTATTTACTTTTATTTTCTTTTTTTAAATTATATAAATTGTTTTGTTCTATAGTTATTATTTAAACTTTTTTTTTTTACTTATTGTTATTTTTTAAAAATAATAGAAATAATTTAAATATATATGTGTAACTGGTATTCGAGAACGATGTTTCCACCAAATTGGTGTGAAAGAAAATCGCGCCAAACTTGGTGCATATATGACATCTGTGCTATTTTGTTTATGTATGAAGGAGACTTCTAGACGGTCAATCCGATTATAGAAAATTAGTCAGGTTATTCACGTTGGCCTGATTTTTTTTCTGACGGCGATTTGATATACACTTCGGGGAACTTAACTGGTACCAAAGTGTCATTATTTTGCTTGATATGGTAATTCCGGGTATAGATGATATGGTAACGAGGTTTTCGCCAAATTGGTGTCGGAAAAAAATCGCGCCAATATGTCGCATATATGACATCTGTGCCAACACTTATTAAATATATATATGTTTATAAATATTTAAAGATCAAGTTTTTCCATTATCTTGAAAAATTTGGAACAGGTATTGTATATTCTCGCGGTCGCCATCTTGGATTTTTCTTCGCATAAAAATCCCTTTTCCGGCAAGTAAATGTCGGCAAGCGGATTTTTGCACTTGTTAGGCTTAACGAAGTTGCCAGAACACGTCATTCGTCGAGGTTGCCTTATCGATAACCACCAACAAAATATCGCCGAGAAATCTAAGATGGCCACTGTGGGAATATATAATATCTTAGTGAAAAATTTTATAAGAAGCTAAAATGGCTTTTTGGTACCATTTTGAATTCCTTCGCCAATCGCACCAACCAGCACAGGATATGGAACTCTTCCCACTTTATTTGTTCTTTCGTTATTTAAAACAAAAATTACGTCAATTTGTATAATTTGGTGATTTGTATAACTTGGAAAAATTGGTCGACAGGATAATCAAGTAGTACCAAATGAATATAGCTACTTATGAATTACCTTCTATTTGTTTCTTACCTTGATCGCCAAACAATGTGTTTTTAAGCCAAAAAAGCAAAAGAACGAGCAATGCTGTCAATAATGTTATTTTTTAAGTGTATGGACACATTTGAAAGTAAATTTTTATATTCAAATGTAAATTATATAAAAATCATTTAACATTATGATTGATGAGGGAAATACTTAAATTTTAGTGTAAATGTTGGGCCCTGCCCCTCTCACACATATGGTTTGTTACCGTATTTCCATTCATTATTTGGAATAATTTAATTCCACACATTTAAATTATTTATCACCATGCATATTTTTCACCATCACTAAAAGAATTGTTTGTTAATTGCTCAAATTTTGTCCAATGCATAAGATAGTATAATATCGCAATGGCGTTCGCATTGTTTTCAGCAATGCAGAAGAGCATTCGAGGTGATCGTCTATATTGCTTTAAAACAGAAAGTTAAAATCACCCTTTCGTTTAACTCGAGCTTCGTTATGGTGTCATTACACGTAAAAATTGCAAGCGACAAAAATCACCTGCGACTCATCAGATTTCCTGAAACTTACGTATTATCCAAGCATTTCATTGGCTGTTTGGGAAAAGGCTTTTCCATCGTCAGATTTCCAAGCATTTCATTGGCTGTTACTGGCAACTCGCTTCATTTCAGGCGTCAAAGACGTGCCGACAGAAAAAAGTTGCTTGCTTTCGAAGCGACTCCCCTGGAGCCATAGGAATAACATGGAGACGCCTGGAATTTCAAGCGACTTTGACTCCTCATGTAATAACACCATTACGAAAAATGGACCAGCGCAGCGGGCATAACTGCTAGTAGTTTTAAAATTCTTACATCTCTGAGCACTCCACCACCCATAAAGGATTGTTATTTTAAAGCATTCACATTTATTTAATATTAAAAAAATGGCAATGTCGTGTTTTATATGCTTTAATTCTATGAATTGAGAACATTTTAAAATTTGCGTGGAAGGTTTTCTATCACTGATGCGTATATTTCTTTTACTTAAATATGACATCAAACAAAGTCAATGTAAAAGATAAAAAGGGAATATGTTGCAGCAAATTTCCGCCAGTTGGCAAGATTCTGAAACTATTTAATGAATCCATTAACCAAAAAGAATACTTGTATATTATGGATATAGATTTAATTTAAAATTTTAAATTATTTAACTAATAAACTGTTATTTTGGTAAAAATTATTACTGTAATACAGTAAAGTACCGATTATGCGTCTTTCAGGGGACTGTTCTAAAACAACGTATATCTGAGAAAGACGTACAATCGAAATTGTAGTTGCCTACGGTGTAAAATCTTTGACTGTAGAAACATAAGGCTGAAATCGCACAAATTTAATTTTGCTACCTTTTTCGATTGTTTAAGATGCACTATACATTGAAAAATATATATTAAATAATCATTTCTAAAATTGAAAAATAAAAGTAAGAATTATCATACCTTATACCAGTTGCACACCTTGAATAACACATTTTTTATTCCATTATCGAACATAAAAACAGATTTTAACTAAACAAATCTTTGTGCATCTTTACTTTGAGACTTAAGAAAAGTATTATGTATGGAGTTAAGTTTCTCACTGGTATTGTGAGAAACAATAAATCTTCTAAGTGCGTTAGTGTTAATGCAGTTCACCCACTGTCTGTTCTTCTCCTCCCATCCCCTCCACAAGTTCCACAAACTTAAAAGAACTCACATAGAAGACACACATGTTCTTTGTATTTCATCTTTTCCCAAATATTGCCAGCAGAAAAGAAAAAGAAAAACGTCGCCGGGAGAAAAAAATCTGAGAAAATCAGTTACAGCATGAATGAAACGACATATAACCAACGTTATGTGTCGTATAAACGACACCTTACAACATTAAAGTACATAGAGATGAATCGGGACCGCACTGACACGACGTATAAATGTAAAAGGCATATAAATGACACAGGGGCGTACTGGCCCACCTTGCTACCGCGGTGTGGTCCAAAATAATAATAATTTAATTTTTTTTTTTTTTTTCCAAATAAAACGCAAAAAAAAAAAAAAAAAAATTAGGGAACTCAATTTTTCTTTTCCTTTTAGGTGCGTCCGTAATTATATAAATACTTAGCACCCATAGTCGTCATTCGGCCCGTCTCTGTCTGTCTGTCCGCCCGCCCGCCCGCCCGCCCGCATATAACTGAGCAAAAACTACCCAAACGACTGGTCTGAAATTTTAAATATAAAATTGTTGCAAAATTTTGTCGAGTCATTTCAAATTTTATGAAAATCGGATGCATAGTTTAATGACAGGTACAGTCAAAATTTTCCGTCACATTACCTCCAATGGGCAAAAAATTATTTGAAGTGCATTTTAATGATGTTATAGCCTTTCGAACAGAATGAAATGGATGTGCACTGATGAAGTGCACTAAAATAGACATTCGGTACACTATGCAGTGCAAAAAATACTTATAAAACTAGTTACAGTATGAACGCACCTCATAGGCCAAGTTTGACGTGCAATTTCCAACTTTTTTTTACTTTCTACTATCTTCAATAGAAGAAAGTATTGTAATCGAAATTTTTTTCGACTTCCGGTTTTCGACGGATTTACACGTTTTAGGGGTCAGAGATCCCCAAAAACATGTTTATAGAAAATGTCTGTCGCCATTGTACCATCAAAAAGTGTATGAAGTTATGCATAGAATTGAACCAAATTTTTATTTTAAGTTTTTGGATATGGCAAGCAGATCCTCCCTGAATTTGGAAAAAATTCGCCGGTAGGGGGCGCTGTAATAGCGATTTTTGTGCGATTTTGAATATTGTACCATCCAAAAGTGTATGAAGTTATGCATACAATTGAGCCAAAATTTTATTTTAAGGTTTTAGATATGGCAAGTAGGTCCTCCCTGAATTTGGAAAAAAAATCGCCGGTAGGGGGCGCTGTAATAGCGATTTTTGTGCGATTTTGAATATTGTACCATCCAAAAGTGTATGAAGTTATGCATACAATTGAGCCAAAATTTTATTTTAAGTTTTTGGATATGGCAAGTAGGTCCTCCCTGAATTTGGAAAAAAATTCGCCTGTAGGGGGCGCTGTAACAGCGATTTTTGTGCGATTTTGAATATTGTACCATCCAAAAGTGTATGAAGTTATGCATAGAATTGAAGCAAAATTTTATTTTAAGTTTTTGGTTATGGCAAGCAGATCCTCCCTGAATTTAGAAAAAATCGCCGGTAAGGGGCTCTGTAACAGCGATTTCGAATATTGTACCATCCAAAAGTGTATGAAGTTATGCATAAAATTGAATCAAATTTTTATTTTAAGTTTTTGACTATGGCAAGCAGGGCCTCCCTTAATTTGGCAAAAAATCGCCGCTAGGGAGCGCTCTTATAGCAATTTTTGTGCGATTTTGAATATTGTACCATCGAAAAATGTATGAAGTTATACATAGAATTGAGCCAAATATTTTGAGTTTGTTTTTGGTAATGGCACGAAGGTCCTCCCTGAATTTGGAAAAATTCCGCCGGAAGGGGGTGCTATAATTGCGATGTCTCTACCATTTTCATTATTGTATCATCGAAAATTGTATGAAGTTATGCATAGAATTGTACCAAATTTTTTGTGTAAGTTTCTGGCTATGGCAAACAAGTCCTCCCAGAATTTAAAAAAAAAATCTGCCGGAAGGGGGGGGGGGGGGCGTTGTAATAGCGATGTTTGTGCCATTTTCTTTATTGTACCATCGAAAAGTGTATAAAATTATGCATACAATTGAACCAAATTTTTTCGCGCATGTTTTTGACTTTGCCCAACAGGAATTTGGAAATATTGCGCGGTAAATGGGCTCTGTGATAGCGATTTTTGTATGCTTTTCTTGATTTTTTGTAGTTCTGTTGCCCATCGGCGGCTCGTACAGAGGCAGGAACTCGCTTTTCGCTAAGCCGGCTATTCGCAAACATCTGATAACAACAGAATAAGGGAAAACTATTAATTTTAACAAATATCATGATATTGATTAACTCGTTTTTAGTCCGTTTAATTGACTGAAGCAGAAATTTAAGATGAAAATCAAAGTTGGTATAGTATTGAACTAAAAATATTGAAGTGTTAACATGCGTAACTAGTTTTTGAAATATTATGTATAAGATAGAAGAAAGATTTAGGATTGGCCCATCCAATTAGTTTTACTTTCTTCTATCTTCAATAGAAGAAAGTATTGTAATCGAAATTTTTTTCGACTTACGGTTTTCGACGGATTTACACGTTTTAGGGGTCAGAGATCCCAAAAAACCTGTTTATAGAAAATGCCTGTCTGTCCGTGTGTCCGCCGCCATTGTACCATCAAAAAGTGTATGAAGTTATGCATAGAATTGAACCAAATTTTTATTTTAAGTTTTTGGCTATGGCAAGCAGGTCCTCCCTGAATTTGGAAAAAATTAGCTGTTAGGGGGCGCTGTAATAGCGAATTTCGTGCGATTTTGAATATTGTACCATCTAAAAGTGTATGAAGTTATGCATAGAGTTGAACCTTTTTACTTTCTTCTATCTTCAATAGAAGAAAGTATTGTAATCGAAATTTTTTTCGACTTACGGTTTTCGACGGATTTACATGTTTTAGGGGTCAGAGATCCCCAAAAACATGTTTTAGAAAATGTCTGTCTGTCCGTGTGTCTGTCGCCATTGTACCATCAAAAAGTGTATGAAGTTATGCATAGAATTGAACCAAATTTTTATGTTAAGTTTTTGGCTATGGCAAGCAGATCCTCCCTGAATTTGGAAAAAATTCGCCGGTAGGGGGCGCTGATATAGCGATTTTTGTGCGATTTTGAATATTGTACCATCCAAAAGTATATGAAGTTATGCATAGAATTGAACCAAATTTTTATTTTAAGTTTTTGGCCTTTGCAGGCAGATCCTCCCTGAATTTGGAAAACATTCGCCGGTAGGGGGCGCTTTAACAGCGATTTTGAATATTGTACCATCAAAAAGTGTATGAAGTTATGCATAGAATTGAACCAAATTTTTATTTTAAGTTTTTCGCTATAGCAGGTAGGTCTTCCCTCAATTTGGAAAAAATTTGCCGGTAGGGGGCGCTGTTACAGCGATTTTGAATATTGTACTATCCAAAAGTGTATGAAGTTATGCATAGAATTGAACCAAATTTTTATTTTAAGTTTTTGGCCTTTGCAGGCAGATCCTCCCTGAATTTGGAAAACATTCGCCGGTAGGGGGCGCTGTAACAGAGATTTTGAATATTGTACCATCCAAAAGTATTTGAAGTTATGCATAGAATTGAACCAAATTTTTATTTTAATTTATGGCTATGACAAGCAGCACCTCCCTGAATTTGGAAAAAATTTGCCACTAGGGGGCGCTGTAATACCGATTTTGCATATTGTACCATCGAAAAGTGTATGAAGTTATGCATAGAATTGAACCAAATTTTTATTTTAAGTTCTTGGCTATGGCAAGCAGGTCCTTCCTTAATTTGGAAAAAAATTGCGGGTAGGGGCCGCTGTAATAGCGATTTTCGTGCCATTTTGAATATTATACCATCGAAAAGTGTATGAAGTTATGCAGAGAATTGAGCCAAATTTTTTGTGTTTCTTCTTGTTCATGGCATGAAAGTCCTCCCTGAATTTGGAAAAATTCCGCTGGAAGGGTGCGCTATAATTACGATGTCTGTACCATTTTCTTTATTGTACAATCGAAAATTGTATAAAATATGCATACAATTAAACCAATTTTTTTGTGCATGTTTTTGGCTTTGGCCAACAGGTCCTCCTTGAATTTGGAAATATCGCGCGGTAATGGGGCTCTGTGATGGCGATTTTTGTATACTTTTCTTGATTTTTCGTAGTTCTATTGTCCATCGGCGGCTCGTGCAAAGGCGGGAACTCACTTCCTGCTAAGCCGGCTATTCACAAACATCTGATAACAACAGAATAAGGAAAAACTATTAATTTTAACAAATATCATGATATAGATTAACTCGTTTTTAGTTCATTTAATTGACTGAAGCAGAAATTTAAGATGAAAATCAAAGTTGGTATAGTAATGAACTAATAATATTGAAGTATTAATATGTGTAAATAGTTTTTGAAATATTAAGATGTATAAGATAGAAGAAAGTTTTGGGATTGGCACATCCAACTAGTTTTATTACTTGTTTGCCGTTAGTTTGCAATAAATTTGATACATCATGAATTTAACTTGAACGACAAGTTAGCTGCAAGTTCAAAGTGTGGTGACTTCGGCGTTTCCGTTCTGTTGCTGCAGTCTTGTTATGAACTTTCAGTCTTGTCATGCTGGAGCTTACAGCAACTTTGCAGGTTTTCAAAGCAAGACTGTTGCAAATTTTCTGCAAACTAAAAAGGCTATGTCGGAAGGTTTTAACTTTAAGACAAAGATCTTATGCATTTTCAGCTACAGAAACTAGTAATGTAAGAAGCACACACATTAAATATAGTTCATGCTGGAAAAAGCAGTTTTGTTGCAATTGTCTTATTCAGCCATAATTCTTTTGGGTTTCCATGTTTCATGCCTCGCCACTTTTGATACCATATTCGATCTAATAGTTGCTTCCGATATCTAGTCGTCTTTAAGGAAGTTAAATTTTTGTAATAAGTTTATTTGTGATGGATTTGCACTTTTTTGGAAGTATATGAATGTGTAAAAAATGGTTCATGGTGGTTTCTGTTTTTGTACTTCCCAGCCAATTTATTTTAGATGGTTCGAAACAGTTTTAGAACATTCTCCAAGTTCAGCAGTAAGCTTCGGACTTTGGTACGTTGATTAGCTACAATTTATGCTTTCGATTTCTCATTATTAAAGACAAAATGTCACCCAAAACTTATTCCATACACAGAATTACTCTTATTACCACCATGAAATTCCTTGAAGCAATGTTAAACTGAGCTTTCGCAAATAGTAATTGGGGTCAAAAGTAATGTTGAATCCAGGCATTTTTTTTCCTGGTCGAATTTATGCAGCTCTGTAAGAAACACTTAGGAGTTCCGTGGAAGGGAGTATAGCGCTCTTCTAGACCATTAATAAGCATAAATTCTCGAATCTTCCGATTACACACTTAAACAACTTGACATGAGGATCAAGAACCTCACTGGTAAAAATGTGTCGGTCACTGCGGCCATTCAAAATGATGTCCGTCCATGCCATGATTCCACGACCTTTGTAACGATGTCTTTCATGGATGTTTGCAGCCTTATTACATGTGATTTTCTCCCTCCATATGGTAACACGTCTGTAGTAACTCTCTCAACAAAATCGGAATTCATCGGTAAAGAGAACTCGGCTCCAGTCCGTGGTACTCCAATGACGATGATCTCTGAACCACTTTAACCGGGCGCATTCCGCTACGGGAGTTAGCGGAACACAAATCATGGGTTTCCTTGCATGCAGCCTATCACTCACAGTAAACCAGGACATTCGAGTTCTTGGTGCTGCAGCAAACTCCCTGAAATCTGAACTGACGCCAATTGCCTATTTCTTTTAGCAATCGTTGGCAAATTACAGTCCTGAGAGCCTATTGTAGCGCGTTTTCAACCTTGACCTGGTTGTCTGTGGATATTATACCAGTGTCTTTAAATCGTATCCAGATTCTTGACATGACTCATTTGGCTATTTTTAAGTCTTTACAGACCCCTAAGAGTGTCTATCCTGTTTCCATTCTCCCTATCGCACGCAATTTCTCAAAATCGGTCAAATGTCTTATGGACGACATATTCCACCTACTAGAAGCGAAAGTTTAACCTAATTACACGTACAATCCTTAAAATTCGACTTCAAATTACCCACGTACGCTTCTTTTCACACATGAACCGAAAGAACGGGCTAAGGCTGAAAAATTTGCATATTTTTCTGTAGCGAATGTTAATCCCATTGGACTACGTGATAACGTTGACATTGCGTTACCTTTCTGGAAGTTCCCTTCATAGAATTAACATAAAGCACCTTTTTATGGTTGTTCCTTTAATTTTTCTCGCCAGTGTATTTTGAAAGTGGTAACAAATAACCAGTCCAAATATAAAGTTACTTTTATTAATTGCAGGCAGCAGATTTAAAGTAATTGTTAATATTGTCCGTTATAAAGTGAACAAAGATAAAGGTCACGAAACTCAACCAATGTATCGTTATTGCGTTCGTATAAACTCGTTCTTTCTCTTAAGTGTCGACAACAGAACCCCATCGAAGTCCAAGATGTTTTAAGTTTAATCTAGTTACAGTAAATTTGTGTAAACAGAATAGCATCAGGTATACTTGCGTAGTTATCCTTCCGTTTCAGGACATTAAAATGTTTTTGTTTATCAGAGGATTCCGTGTTTTCTGAAAACCTGTCAAGAAGGATTCACAATTGGAACAAGTTTCATTTCAGATAGGTTTCAAATGTTAGCAAGCACAAATATATAGTGTTGTTTTCGTCGAACCTTGAATTGTTTTCCTTTGAGATACGCCATCTTCACAGATTTTCCTGTAATAGATTTATGCTCTTCAGAGGTGGTGTTATAGCAACGGTTTCCAACCTGGGGTAGCGTACCCCTGGGGGTACGTGGCGCGTCTGCTCGGGGTATGTGAAAATAATATCGGTAATGGCGGAAGTCACAAAAATGTTAGGAATATCAATGTAATTGGCATCGATTTATTATATGGTTGTGATAAGAAGATTACTAATGAAAACAAGTTGGAAATTGCTCGTCAAACGTGGCAAATGAGGTGCGTTCGTACTATAACAAGTTTTAAAATTATTTTTTGCATCCCATATTGTACTGAATGTATAATTTTTTGCACTTCATAAAGTGCATAGTCTTTAACATCATTAAAATGCACTCCCAATAATTTTTTTTTCCCATTCCCCGAACACTTTTGACTGTCCCTGTAATTAAACTATACATCCGATTTTCCTAAAATTTGAAATGGCTCGACAAAATTTTGTAACAATTATATATTTAAAATTTCAGACCATTTGGAAGGCTGTAACATCATTAAAATGCACTTGCAATAATTTTTCCCATTGGCCGTAATGTAAAGAAAAACTTTTGACTGTCCCTGTAATTAAACTATACATCTGATTTTCCTAAAATTTGAAATGACTCGACAAAATTTTGCAACAATTATATCTTTAAAATTTCAGACCATTCGGAAGGCGGTAACATCATTAAAATGCACTTGCAATAATTTTTCCCATTGGCCGTAATGTAAAGAAAAACTTTTGACTGTCCCTGTAATTAAACTATACATCCGATTTTCATAAAATTTGAAATGGCTCGACAAAATTTTGCAACAATCTTATATTTCAAATTTCAGACCATTCGGTTGGGTAGTTTTTGCTCTGTTATATGCGGACAGACGGACGGACTGAACGACGACTATAGGTGCTACGTATTTATATAATTACGAACGCACCTAAAAAGCATGTTTACGTTATCTCTTTGAGTGGAGGGGGAAGGGGGGCGTGTTTATGAGAAATGGAGGTACTCCAAAATGAAAAACCTAAGAAAGGGGTACGTGAAAGAAAAAAATTTGGGAAGTGAGTACGCTTTAGCTGTTTTAAGAAATACTGTGAAAACGGAAAATGTTTATAACGGAAACTTGTCTAAAACGGAAAAGTTAATATTCCCGAAGAAAGACATACCATTGAATTATACCTTCTAAGACGAACACCTCTCTAAAGACTCTCTTTTTACTGTTGTATCCATGATTCAGTAAACCAATTCTACTTTCGGGGGTGGGGGTGGGGGTGGGGTGGGGAGTTCGGACCCCCCCCCCTCCCCCCTTGGCTACGCCACTGCAAGGATTGGCTTATAGAGAAAAATGAGAGAAGGCAGCTACAGACTTGAATAATAGAAACGTTAACAACGAAATTTTTTTTAGAATTGGTAATGCTGCTATGTGAATATGATAAAATTTTGTACGGTGATGTAGCATAGGTTATAAAGAGAAGCCATGAAAGAAGATCTTCAAAAGGTATGAAAGGCTAGAATAGAACAGAAAGAAGAACTAAATGACAATCCTAAACGGCATAGAAGAGGTTTGTTGATTATATTCCTGTCCAAGTCATTTATAACCCTTTAAGCCCTGACCCACACAATTCTGGGGGTGATAGAAAAAAAAGAATATTTCCTGTTTTTGTGAGATTTAAAACCAAATCTGCACATTTATATGAGTTAATTGGCTTCAGATGTTTTGATAAGACACCACTAGGGGGCACTGACTAAAATACAGGGTTAGATTTTCTGCTTTTAAAAAGACTATATCATCTGACAACAATAGACAAAAAGTATTTACTGTAGTAATTTCTTTTAAATATGATTTTTAATGTTTGCCTAGATTTAATTTTTCTTTTCATATACTTTATTCATGATTTTATCCCTTAAATGCCGGGTGTTGCTTTTCGGCAATATACCCAATTTCGGCTCTAAAATACTATTCCAATAATATTGAAGCTATAATGCCTAATGCTGCTAATAAAATACATTCTGAAAATATTATTAAATCGATTTTCAACATGTAGCTGGCAACACTTGTGCTGTTTAAGAATAAAGATAGATTTATTTTTTGAATTGTTGCTACTTGTGCTTTTTGTTTTGTTTGGAAGCTTGCGAAATACTCTATTTTGTTCTGCAGTGAGCAAGTAAAATTTATTTCTTATTATAGTTCCTAAAATTCTTGTGTGTTTAATATTACAGAATTTTATCAAGGAAAATTATTTTTTCAATTAAAGACCAGTATTGGTGATTAGTAATGAACTGTTTTTTAGCCGTAAACCATACTTAAAACAAAATATATTTTTTTTTAGGTATTTTTCCCATGATTTATTTAAAAAATGAAAGCCGAAAAACATTATTACAATGATTTTTGAAAAATCAGGCATTTAAGGGTTAATTGATTTTGTCTTTGATAAATTTAATTAGGCTTTGCAAATGTTGAAAAACAAATGACCCACACAATTGTGCGGGTCCGGGTTTTACCGTTTCCAAAATAGGTACAATTCCTAATATATAAAATTTTTATTTTTAAGTGATTTTTTTTAAAACTTATGTTTTTAGCAATTTATTTTTTATTAATTACATTTTTAAACCGGATTAATTTTAAGTAGGCTTGTACTATTCATGATTTCTATTTAAAATATTCATGAATTCTATTTAAAATTGATAGTATTAGATATATAATATGCACATGTAACGAACGGTATGTTTCTGCTCTGAGTGATAGTGCTCTGAGTGTCATATATGATTTATAAGTTTTATATGAGTTATATGCATATCACGAGATAGATTTTTAAGTTTGATAAATTCATTCCATTTTGTCGACACAGCAAGTAAGCCACAAAAAATAAATGTAATATAAGGAGATATAAAGATAAGGTCGTAGTTAATGAAAAAAGGAGTTTAATGATTCTAGGTTATAGTTTTACATAATAAATAGAAATTATATTTACAAGTACGGGGGGGTAGGGAGTTTCTCTGCAGGATACGCGCCCGCAGAATCGTCGGAGCTCGGCCTCTGCTCTCGTCTAGAGCGAGATATGCCTACCATCGGCCGCGTCAGAATGAAATCTGCTCTCGGTTGTCACTTGTTTCCAAGCGAAGAGAATGCAAAGTTGCATATCAGCAAATTCAGTAACATCTGCTATTCTGCGGTTACAAGTTCTCATGGAAAAGTGCTGACCATATCTGTTGCTATGAGTAGGGTTTTATGGGAATCTAAAACCACAACTCACCAGGCTCGGACGGGCCCGCCGGCCCATCGGCCCGATGGCCGGTGCGCCCTCGCCCAGGGAAAACGTCGCGCCCCTAAGTGCCTAAGCCGCTCCAATATTTTTTCACTTGTTGTATACATACATTCTGATTAGTGTACTAAATTTCAAGAATTCGTTTAGGGATAATAATCAATTAATAGACAGCACAAGAGATGTATTTTTTATTATTACCACAAAGAAATTAAAGATATATCGTAGCAATTTCAGGATCGGAAACCAAAACGGACATCTTTTCATGCGATTGAAAGAGAAAAACGAAACCCAACGAAAGCTTTAGTAGCCATTGCACCCTGGACGAAATTTTTTTCATCGCTTTTTTTCATGATATGTTTTAGAATTTACATATTTTCAGTCCTTTTGCTTTTAGTACTCTGCGCCCCCTTTCCTTATAGCCGCCCTTAAATGCACATATAATGGTGCTTTTTGAAATAGAGAGAAAAAAAGAGAGACGTATCAGAAGGCAAAAAACTTTTTGTATGGCTTTTGTTTTTGATTGGAAAACATGATGATCTTTCTTTTCGGGGAATACAAAGTTGATGATACTTTTGGATTGCAATCGCTGCAAGCTGTGGTATCTCGCGGACAGCGTTTTCTCATTCACAAAATCTGCCGTTATTTTCGGATAGTAATCTCGCGCCTAGTTTACGAGTAATCAGTGAAATTACATTAAAAAAATACATATGCGTCGAAATGAGAATCTCCTTCCTTTTTTAAAGTCGATTAAAAAGTACTGGCTATGTACCCTGCAGCTTGCATGAATACAATCCCTGGGGCACTTACACTCAAGTACGGAAACTTAAATATTTCCCTTGATCTTTAACAATGATAAAAGTTTTGCAATCATGGGAAGAGTGTGCTGGGAATAGTAAATTTACTTACTTGTTTTAGGGATTTTAGACTAGCAAAGCAATGTTTTAGGGTGTACTTTTTCTGTAGAAACCTTTTCATAATGTGATATCAATTCAGTTCTTTATGGACGCATAATAGTAATTTTTTAAGTATAAAAAATACCAATTATTTTCACAAGCAAGTATTATTTTCACATTCAAATAGCTTTATATTTCAGCATTCCAATACCCTATAATACGTGGTACAAAAGAAGCTTGAGATTTAGTTTTCAAAATTTCTATTTCCAAACGGAAAGTATATTTTTGTTCTAATTATAAATATTTTTTAGACGAAGTTTGCATACCGAACGTTTCTTTTGTGTTGAAGGAGATATTTGTAGACACCACATGTAAATATGATACTTGGTTAATAATATGAATAATAACAAAACAGTAGATAGTGGCTCTCAGATTGTAACAGAAATTGAATTTATGACATTTTAAACTGGCTTGATAAGTAATTCCTATTACATTAAAGAAATATATTAAAAAAAAAAAAAAAAAAAGTTGAAGACCTTAGCAGCACCGCAGCAACCCTATTTGGCGCTAGGTGCAAAAAACAGTGTTAGCTTTTCTAAGGATCCTCAGTGCATCAATGGTGATAGTGGAAAAAAATATGGTTTACAGCTTACAAATTCTGCAAAAATTAATCGTAACAAAATATGTAGGTACCAATCAACTGAAAATAATATCTACTAGTTATTGTTATGCATAAATTATGTTTCCGAAGTCGTATACTTATTGAGAATTCTACCAACTTTTATTTTTCAAGCAATAATACCCCATTTTTGACACATTATTTGAGTTTCTTGGATCGAGACAGCCCGGAAAAAGGCATAGTTTATATGCATTAAATTAAATCATGGTAGAGTTAGAAGGATTTAAATTTGAGGATGTTAAAGATAAATCCATTTCAGAAACTTAGTTTTTAACTTCGTAAAAATTATCTGATGATTTTTTATTAATTCATTAGAGATATAGTGAATAGACTCAAACTTATTTCAAACTTTTTTTCTATTCAAAAACTTTTCTTAATTAGAAATTATTAACAAAGTCATTTAAAAATATATATATTATGAACTAACCACAATTGTTAAAAACATTCATGTGTACAATTCATTTGAATAATTGGTTTTGGAGCTATAGAGAAATTTTTCTTTTCCATAAATTAAGGGGTCCGTATTCCGCTATCAAAGGAGCCACAAAAAAATCGTAGAAACTTAAAAGAAATATTTTGTAGGATCTTTTTTAATGTAAAGTAAGTTTTTAATAAATTTATTATTCTAGTAAAATTTTACTGGGGACTAATTGAGAGTTTTTGGTACTTTTTCTTGTAAGATCTTCAATTTATTTTCTGAAGTTTAGGGATAAACCCCTAACGCATTTTCTTTTATAACAGTATTAAGATTTAAGAAAAGCATATAAGCTATATCTCTTTCCTGGCTAGAAAGGAACTCAAACAGGGTGTCAAAAGTGGATGTTACCATTTGAAAAATCAACGTTCGTGTATGTAATATGTAGACAGCCTCCAAAGCAAAATTTACGAAAAGTATTTAATAGTAAATATTATTCCTAATCAATCCTATGTTTTTTTCATACAGTGATTTTGAGGAAAATTGGTAGGGGCGATGATTTTTTTTTTCTGCAAGGTGTCTATCGATAGAAGAAAATAAGAAAGCTCTAGTCTTGATATCAGTAATCTACTACAAGTTAATCTGTATTCAACTTGCTGGGGCTTTTAGATGTTATGTGATGTGGTTTAAAAAATTGCGTAACATTGTGTAGGATTGATGGAATTTTAAACATGCACGGAGAATATTGCGAAGTCTTCTATCTAGAGTTAAAGATTTAATTTAAGCCATTATCCTTTACTTGGTGCTATGCAAGTGTGTTAAACCTTGTCAAGCCAGATACAACACAAGCAAGTCAAATTGACTTGAGTTCGTTAAAATTTTTGCGCCCTCTGAAAATCCAAGGTCTGCGCCCTTTACACTGACCCAGTCCGACCCTGCAACTCACACTCGCCCATCTTGTCGGCTTGTCGACCTCGACAGTGCGTTAAATAAGCAACAAGATATGTCAAATAACAAAAAAAAAAAAAACTATCTAAAAATAATTAAAATCCAAAGGAAAAAAAAACTGTCATATTAACTAATTAGAAAATTGAGCTAAATAAAAATAAAAAAAAATAAATTCTAAATTTTATGTAAATTAATGCTGAGCTGCCGTGGGATATCTCCAAAAAAAACAAAAGAATAAAATAAAAAAAAAACTCAGGATAATATCAATTTGCGTCATGAGACCGTCTTTCTCATGAGCCATCATCAGGTATGAAAAATATAATCTGAAAGGCCGTCTGCCCATTATATTACCATCACGAAAACATACTAAAATCTGCCTCATCTTAGGTAGAATTTCGTAAAAAAAAAAAAACATCTTTATCCCAACGTCATTCGGGAATAAAATATAAAAAAAAAAGGTTTGCCTCGTGTAAGCAAAAAAAAAAAAGGATTTCCCACCAAAAGGTTTTTTTTTTTTCGACAGCTAGCTCTTACTTCTGTAAAAAAAAATATGCGACGGGGGAGGGGGACACATAATAATACTATACTTATACATATAACATATAAAATTATAAAAATACAGGTAAAAAATTTCAAATATATAAAAACAGGTACATAATAATAAAATAATAATATTGCTGGCACAGTTCTGGATAGTCAAAAGTGTTTTATGGAAAATGAAAAACTAGTTGGATGTGCCAATCCCAAAACTTTCTTCTATCTTATACATCTTAATATTTCAAAACCTAGTTACACATGTTAATACTTCAATATTATTAGTTCAATACTATACCAACTTTGATTTTCATCTTAAATTTCTGCTCAAGTCAATTAAACGGACTAAAAACGAGTTAATCTATATCATGATATTTGTTAAAATTATTAATTTTTCCTTATTCTGTCGTTATCAGCTGTTTGCGAATAGCCGGCATAGCAGGAAGCGAGTTCCCGCCGCTGCATGAGCCGCCGATGCACAATAGAACTACGAAAAATCAAGAAAAGTATACAAAAATCGCTAGCACGGAGCCCCTTTACCGCGCAATATTTCCAAATTCAAGGAGAACCTGTTGGCCAAAGCCAAAAACAAGCACAAACATTTTGGTTCAATTGTATGCATAATTTTATACGCTGTTCGATGGTACAATAATGAAAATGGCACAGAGATCGGAATTATAGCACCCCCTTCTTTCGGAATTTTTTCAAGTTCAGGGAGGACTTGTTTGCCATAGCCAGAAACATGCACAAAAAATTTGGTTCAATTATATGGATAACTTCATACACTTTTCGATGGTACAATAATGAAAATGGTACAGACATCGCAATTATAGTGCCCCCTTCCGGCAGAATTTTTCCAAATTCAGGGAGGACCTTCGTGACATGACGAAAAATAAACACATAAAATTTGGTTCAATTCTATGCATAACTTCATACACTTTTCGGCGGTACAATATTCAAAATGGCACAAAAATTGTACAAAAATCGCTATTACAGCGCCCTCTACGAGCGATTTTTTTACAAATTAAGGGAGGACCTCCTTGCCATAGCCAAGAACTTAAAATTTTTTTTGGTTCAATTCTATGCATAGCTTCATACACTTTTCGATGGTGCAATATTCAAAATCACACAAAAATCGCTATTACAGCGCCCCCTAACGGCGAATTTTTTGCAAATTCATGGAGTGCAAATTCATTCTGCTTGCCATATCCAAAAACTTAAAATAAAAATTTGGTTTAATTCTATGCATAACTTCATACACTTTTGGACGGTACAATATTCAAAATCGCTATTACAGCGCCCCCTACCGACGAATTTTTTCCAAATTCAGGGAGGACCTGCTTGCCATAGCCAAAAACTTAAAATAAAAATTTGGTTAAATTCTATGCATAACTTCATACACTTTTGGACGGTACAATATTCAAAATCGCACAAAAATCGCTATTACAGCGCCCCCTACCGGCGAATTTTTTCCAAATTCAGGGAGGACCTGCTTGCCATAGCCAAAATCTTAAACTAAAAATTTGGTTCAATTCTATGCATAACTTCATACACTTTTCGATGGTACAATATTCAAAATCGCACAAAAAACGCATTTACAGCGCCCCCTACTGGCGAATTTTTTCCAAATTCAGGGAAGACCTGCTTGTCATATCCAAAAACTTAAACTAAAAATTTGGTTCAATTCTATGCATAACTCCATACACTTTTGGATGGTACAATATTCAAAATCGCACAAAAATTGTTATATCAGCGCCCCCTACCGGCGAATTTTTTCCAAATTCCGGGAGGACCTGCTTGCCATAGCCAAAAACTTATAATAAAATTTTGGTTTATTTCTATACGTAACTTCATACACTTTTTGATGGTACAATGGCGACAGACAGACGGACACACAGACAGACAGACATTTTCTATAAACATGTTTTTTGGAATCTGTGACCCCTAAAACATGCAAATCCGTCGAAAAAAATTTCTATTATAATACTTTCTTCTATTGAAGATAGAAGAAAGTAAAAAGGAGTCACTGCTTGGCAGTCTGGAAAAAAGTTTTGTGCAAAACTAAAAAAAAAGCACTGTTTTGCACTTGTAATAAAAAGTTTTAAGCAAAACTACAAAAAAAGCACTGTTTTGCTGATTTACTAAAAAGTTTTAAGCAAAACTACAAAAAAGCACTGTTTTGCTGATTTTATAAAAAGTTTTAAGCAAAACTACAAAAAAAGCACTGTTTTGCTGATTTACTAAAAAGTTTCAAGCAAAACTACAAAAAAAAAACACTGTTTTGCTGATTTTATAAAAAAAATTGATTTGCCATGAGAAAAAAAATCACAGCATGGACTGCACAACTGTTTAAATTGAAGGCCACTGTTTCATGTGATCAACGGATGTCAGTATTATTCAGTATAATTCAGTAGAAAAATTATATAATATGAGGAAAGAAAGAATTTATTAAGTTACGTTTTAACAGGAAAATTACAGTACGAACATCTACTCACTCGTCTCGCCGGTAACTGCGAAAAGTAAACATTGTGAGAAAAATACATCGGCACAGCGCCGTCTATGGGAGATAAGGAAAAGTACAATTTTATTTTAACACTCTCCCTAAAATTGGACTATTCCTGAAATATGAATAGTTCACAGTCTTAAACGAGTCCAATATTTGCACATAGTTCTTTTAAACGTAAATGTCCCATAGGCTTTGTCATCATATCTGCTACTTGATTTACAGTGTCCACATACTCTATCAAGATCTTTTTCTCTTCCACTAACTCTCTTATATGATGATATCTAATATCTATATGCTTTGTGCGTCTATGGTTAGTTGGATTACTAGCTAACCGAATTGCACTTTGGTTATCAACGAGTAGACGTCCTTGTATTCCAGGTTGCAATTCACTTATTAAATTGGTCAACCAGACCAACTCTTTGGATGCTGTTGATGCAGCCATGTACTCAGATTCTGTCGTAGAAAGGGCCACACATCCTTGTCTTTGGCTACTCCAAGTAATTGCACCATCACCTAAGGTGGAAATGTATCCTGTTGTGGATCTTCTTGTTTGCACATCCCCAGCATAGTCAGCATCAGAAAACACATTGATATAACCGTCTGTTGAGCCACTGTAGTAGATTCCCATGTTTATTGTACCTTTCAGATACCTCAAAATATGTTTAATGAATTTCCATGATCCAACAGTAGGTGTTGAGATCCACTGTGCAGCTTTTCCAACTGCGTATGCCAAATCTGGTCTTGAAACAACAACTAAATACATTAATCTTCCAATAGCTGATGCAACTGGATGTTCAGAATCTAATTCATTTTCACGATACAGAATATCTAAGGAACTTTTATCTACTGGCACTTTAGCAGGTTTACAGTCACCCATTTCAAACATTGACAGTGTTCTTTTAGCATAAGCTGCCTGATAAATTCTTATGTTGTCTTTCATTAATTCAATTTGAAAACCAAGAAATTGTCTGACATTTTCACAAATCGTGATTTCAAATTCAGTTTGTAACTGGCTAAGAAGTGTTTGAATATCTTCCTTATCAGTGGCAGCAATCAGTCCGTCGTCAACATATACAGCAATAATGACTAAATTTTCACCAACATACCTCAGATATGCACAAGAGTCACAACTACTAGCTCTAAATCCAACGCTTGTTAAAAATTCAGTTAGTCTTTGATTCCAGCATCTAGGTGCCTGTTTTAGACCATATAGACTTCGAATCAATCTGCAAACACGTCCAGATCTATCATTATAACCTTCTGGTTGCTCCATGTATATCAGTTCATCAAGTGTTCCATTTAAAAATGCAGTCTTGCAATCAAATTGTGCTATTTTTAACTTCTTAAAATAAATAAACCAAAATAGAAAACGTACAGTATCATACCTTATAACCGGACTAAAAGTCTCTTCATAGTTTACTCCATATTGTTGCTCAAATCCTCTAATCACCAAACGTGCTTTAAAGCGTTCAATTGCATCATTTTCATTTGTTTTGACACGAAAAACCCATTTGGCAGTAAATGGTTGCATCGTGTTATCACGTTTCACAAGTTCCCAAGTGCCGTTCTTTTGATGGGAATGCATCTCATCTTCCATAGCTTCAATCCATTTTTGTTTCTCAGGTACTTCCATAGCTTCCTGGTATGACTGAGGTTCAATTACCTTTTGACAAAGATGGGAATAGCGTATAGGTGGTTGTATCGTTGATCGATCTCTCAACTGTTATCTTACTGGTTCTTGTTCCAATTGGTTATCTTTGTCTTCCTTCTCTACCAATTCCACCTCTTGCTCTCCCTGACTCCCATCTATCAATGTATTTGGCACTGAAACTTCATGAAATTCAGCATCTCTACTTATTTCTATTCGATTTTCACCTGTATACACTCTATAATTTCCAGTGACTTCTTCATAGCCCACAAAAATTCCCCGTATACTTGTTTTACCAAACTTCTTGTCAACACGTCGTTGCTTAGGAATTTGGACAATACATTGACTTCCAAAAATTATCAAGTGCTTTAATGAATATTCCCTTCCATACCATGCTTCATAAGATGTTTTACTTTTATCGCGACTCTTACCAGTACGATTTAAGATATATGCAGAACAGTTCACTGCTTCAGCCCAGAAGCGTTTTGACAATCCCTTTGTCAACAGCATTGTTCTCGCCATTTCTATCAATATTCTATTCTCACGTTCAGCACGTCCGTTCTGTTGAGGTGTATACGCAGCTGATCTTTCAATTTCAATTCCATTTTTCACTAAGCAATCTATGAAATCTTGATCTGTATACTCTCCTCCATTATCTGACATAACTGTCTTGACTGTATTTCCAGTTTGAGTTTTAACATATGCTAAGAACTGTTGCAATTTATCTTTCACTTCACTTTTATGTTGCATAAAATATACTTTACGGTACTGGGTGTAATCATCTTTGAATGTAACAAAATATTTAGAACCTTGAAAAGATGCTTCTTGCATTGGACCGCAGACGTCACTGACAATTAGTTCACCAGCTTTACTGGCTTTTGGCATTTCTCAAAAATTTGTTCTCTGAAACTTTCCAATTGCACAACCATCACAATATTCAGTCTCATCAATTTGAGATATTTCAATTCCTTTCGTTTTCAGCAATTCTTTTGTATGATTTTTACTCTGATGACCAAATCTTTCATGCCATACTTGAAGAGAATTTTCTTTGTGATTTCTTACCATAAGGCTACTTTCTTCATTTTCCAAAACATCTATATCTAGAAAGTGCATATCTCCATATCGATATCCTTCAACAATAAGTTTATTATTTTTCTTAAATTTCCATTTATTTCCTTCAATGGTTTCTATGAAACCTTTCTCTGCTGCTGATTTTACAGAAAATAAATTTGCCTTCATTTCAGGAACATACATAACATCACAAAAATGATGTTCTTTTCCATCTAGATTTGAACGAATTTTGATATTACCAATACCTTTGGCTAAAATTTTTCTGCCATCACCAAGTTCAAACATAACCTTTTCTTCTAATTCTTTATATGTTTTAAAATATTCAGGTTTCCAACACACACGTTGAGTACATCCAGAATCAATTATCCACTTTGATCTTCCTGATTCATCTGACTGAAATGTATTTACAAAGGCAAAACCGTTACTATCTTCTTTTTTCTTATCAGAATATCTATTATTTTGTTGCTTCTTTATACAATTACGCCTCAGATGTGGCCCTCCACAAGTCCAACATCGTAATTTTGGTTTCCTTTTGTCATACTTGCCTTTTTCATTATTGAAATGAACATTTTCTACACTTCTGGTTTTGGAAAAGTTCTTATTTGGCTGTCGTTTTTCATTACCAATGCTGATTCACGATTTATATTCACACCAACAATACCTAATCTAGTTTCTTCAATCATCAGTCTAGATGTTAATTTCGACAATGTACGATCATCCAAAGGTGTTGAGTCCCAAGCACTATGAAAATGACGATACTGCGAAGGTAATGTATTCAAAATGGTTGTTATCTCTAGTGAATCTGATAGTGGTTCTCCAAGTTCACGTAATCGTCGAGCAAAAGATTCGATTTTGCTAATATGTGTAGCTATATCATCACCAGCAACATAGCGATACTCTCGGAATTTAGTTTGAAGTAAATAAACAGAGTCCGCTGATCTTTGCTCATACACATCTAATAATTTAACCCACATTTCTCTAGCATTTTCACAGTTCATAATTAAAGCTAAGGGCTTTTTATCCACCATTGTCGCTAAAATCTCTTTCGCCATTTTGTTTGCTTTCTTCCATTTCTTCATTTCAGCATCGTAATTATCGCTACCAACTGTCGGTTGTACATGCGTTCCATCAATCAGTTCTAACGCATCACGAGCATCTAAAATCGCCCGTACTTGGAATTTCCACTGTGTCCAATTATTTGAGTCCACAAGCTTTTCTATTTTCACTCTGTCACTTTCCATTTTTGTCAGGAAAATCGAAAACAAAGTCCAGAAAACAGTTCAAAGAAACGCTTACTTCGTTAGGCTTAGCGATCGCCGTAGAACTCAAAAAATCAAAACGCAAACACAAGTTAAATTAAAACTATCAAATTCTTTCCAACAGAAAACCTCACACGCAGGCCGCAAACGTGACTGGGCCCGATAACCTGTAGAAAAATTATATAATATGAGGAAAGAAAGAATTTATTAAGTTACGTTTTAACAGGAAAATTACAGTACGAACATCTACCCACTCGTCTCGCCGGTAACTGCTAAAAGTAAACATTGTGAGAAAAATACATCGGCACAGCGCCGTCTATGGGAGATAAGGAAAAGTACAATTTTATTTTAACAGTTGTGATAATGGGACCTTCATTGTTTCCTATTTTTGTAACTGCATATCTGTCATTAGGGTTCACGGCTGTAACCTTATATGGTCCAAAATATTTGGGTCGAAGTTTTAACCCAGTTCCAAACTGTGTACGTTGTATTGCTACTAGATCATTGATCTTGTATACCGTGGGGGGTTTTCTTTTCTTATTATATTGGGCGCGGCTGAGTTCCTGATGTTTTAAAATGTTGGCTTTTGCACTATGCTGTAATGTTTGTTTATGATCCATGTGTAATTCGATATGTTCAGTTTCCAAGAGTTGTTTTATCATTAAGTCGTCTTTATTTTTCATCTTGACACCCGTTAACAGCTCGAACGGGGAGAATTTCGTGACAGAGGAAGTCGTGCTATTTATTATCCATTGTACCGCTGGTACGTGTTTGTACCATTTCGTTGGATTATCTAAAGATAATTTCGTCAAAATAGGGATAAGCGTTTTATGCTGTCTTTCGATTTGTCCATTTCCTCGCATTACTCCGGTAGTAATGGGATGTTGTTCTATATTTTCTTGTTCGCAATACTTTTTAAATTCTGAAGAAGTGAATGCGGGTCCTTTATCCGTGATTATTCTTCGGGGATTTCCAAATGTAATTTGTTGTAATTTAAGTTTATCTAGTGCATCTTGCGCCGCCACAGATTTGACTGGATATAACCAAAAAAATTTAGTGAAAGCATCCACTTCTGTAAAGAGGTGATTATAATTTTTATTTGTGGAATGTAATGGGCCTAAAAAATCACAATGGTAAGTGTCGAGCGGCTTGTCACCTTTAGGGATCAAGTGCAAAAAACCTTCCTGTTTTCCCAACTTTCGAGAAGCTAAAATGCATGGAACGCTGTTGTTACGACTGTGCGTGTCAACTCCGGTAGGTTAGGAATGAAAAAAAATTTGGGATGCAATTTCTTCTGTCTTTTTAGCAGAATAGTGTCCTTTAGTGTGTATATCTTGGAGTATGCTAATTTGCATTGCTTCTGGAATCACTAATAAATCTCGACCCTGTTGGAGTTTATACAAAATGTTGTTGCGCACCGTGAAGTCGGCTACTGGTGCTTCCGACGCTGCTGTTTTAATGCTGGAAATAAAGGGATCATTCGCTTGGGCTTTCATGATTTTTAGTGTCAGTTCATCGTATGTAATGTGCATAACTGGGTACCTGCTTAGCGCGTCCACGTGATTCATTTTCGTCGCCGGTCTATGTTTTGTTTAAAAATCGAATTCCTGGAGGAATAGAGCCCAACGCGCAATTTTCGGCGTAAGATCCTTTTTGTCGAGAGTTTTTTTAAATGCTTGGCAGTCGGTACTGACACGGAATCGAGTGCCGTGGAGATAGACGCGGAATTTTTTGAGAGCTTCGATGACTGCCAATACTTCCAATTCGTAGCTACTTAACTTTTCCTCCTGTGGTGATGTTTTTTTGCTCATATATTGAACCGGATGGAAGTGTCCGTCGGTGGATTTCTGCATGAGAACTGCGCCGAAGCCCATTTTACTGGCGTCAGTGTGCACTTCGAGGTCCGAACCCGGTATAAAAATGTGTAAAACTGGAGCACTTGTGAGTAGATTACGTAACGTGTACAGCGCTTCCCTCTGCGCCGGTCCAAATTCGAAAGTTGATGTTTTTCGCAAGAGATCGCTCAGGGGCCGTGCGATAGAGGCATACTTGGGAATAAACTTCCGAAAATATCCTGTTAAACCTAGGAGTGATTGCAACTGTTTAACGTTTTTGGGTTCCGAAAAATGTTGGACGGCCTTAATTTTCGTTGGGGAGGGCGCTATAGTATTATTTTCAATGGACATTTTTAAGTCGGTAGATTTCGATTTTGTGGGGCGATAATTTTCAATCAGTTCAGCCACTTCTTCGCGACGATTCTAGGTTATAGTTTTACATAATAAATAGAAATTATATTTGCAAGTACGGGAGGGTAGGGGGTTTCTCTGCAGCATACGCGCCCGCAGAATCGTCGGAGCTCGGCCTCTGCTCTCGTCTAGAGCGAGATATGCCTACCATCGGCCGCGTCAGAATGAAATCTGCTCTCGGTTGTCACTTGTTTCCAAGCGAAGAGAATGCAAAGTTGCATATCAGCAAATGCAGTAACATCTGCTATTCTGAGGTTACAAGTTCTCATGGAAAAGTGCTGACCATATCTGTTGCTATGAGTAGGGTTTTATGGGAATCTAAAACCACAACTCACATAAATAATAAATTATGGAAAGTTCAGCAAATGCTCGACAGATTCCCTAGTGTCTGCTTGAATTTACCAGGAGATCAGGGAAAATTTTCCATAGATGAGCAGACGATTCCTTTTTTTAGGACGTGCTTCAGTAAAGCAGTATATAAAAAACAAACCACACTCTGTTGTAACAGTATCATCTGGGATAGTTTTCAATTTTGTAGTTTACCTGTGGGAAAGTACAGACCTAGTCCACAAGGATCTGGGCTTAGGACCTGCTGTAGTCCTTACTCTGGTTCAGACCTAGTTTTATGTAGTTCGATCGGTATTTCAACAAAATACCGCTGCTGGAAAAACTAAAAAAAGAAATTTGAAGGATCAGGCACAATCCAAACGGAGTGAATGCATACCATTTGTCAACGGCTCTTAAGAGGGGTCCGAGCATTGAGCACATCTCAGAAAATGAAATTGTAGTGGTCTGTCCAAAAACAAAAATTGTTTCAAACATTTTCATTGTGGCTGATGAAAATTATCTCAATAAACAACAACTTTTTTTGCTTAAACTTTTATTTTTAGATATTTGCTCACGTAATCCCAAACTACACAATTGTGTAGATACAGCCCAAAAACGGCTGCATTAAGCCCGAACCTACACAATTGTGTGGGTCCTCCCTTGGCATAACCTGACATGGGGTATTTTTTAAATATTTTTTTCAATCAAATACGGTCCTATCGATAAGGGGAAATCACCCAAACTTTAAATTTCTACCAAAAAATCTCCCGGTCTTAAAGAGTTATGCACTCACGATTTTGTTATAAGAACTCGCTTTTTATGCGGTTGATTCTGGATACCATTGCCGTTGGAATTTTCTCTCCTCGCATTCTTGGGAGCAATTACCACTCCTAAATAGAAAGACATTGGCATGGTTGACTCATTACCGCCATGGTTTGCAATGGAATAGTGGTGATTTACCTTATTCAGCATTAGAACCAGTGGTGGGATTCAGCCGGTTCGCACCGGTTCGGTAGAACCGTTTGTTAATTTGTGTTGAGTTCGGCGAACCGGTTGTTAAAATGATACTTCAAATGCGAAAATCGCATTTACATTAATTTGCTTGCTTTAAATATTTATCTGCACAACATTGTTTTCTAGGCATAACTCTGTGATAACTCCTAATTGATTTCATTTAATAAAATAATATATCATTTGGAACAATAATATATTCTTTCTTCATCGATTCTGTAAGAGAAAATTCAACTTATAAAAAAACGAAATTTTGAAGAATTTTGATAACTAAATTGACAGCTCTAGGCTAATCCTAGTTATATGGCAGAGTTATTAAAAATTACACTAACTATTCATCTATACTAATAAAAGAAAGTTTTCTCTGTCTGTGTGTGTGCGATGGCTAGCAAAATTTACGGCACGTACGAGACTGAAAATTTTTGTGAGGCTAGCTCAAAATGTGTCCTGATGCACCTAAGACACAAAATTTTAAAATTCTAATAATTAGTTGAGTTATAAATTAAAAATCGCAACTCACTCTCATTAAAAACTCAACTCGGTCCTTGCGAGAAAGAAAAAACTGGTGCACGCAGAAGCCTTATTTACGCACCAGTTGAAAATGAAGAACGAAAAGAAGGAATTTCAGCGGTATTTTGTCTTTATTTATTAACTGTTTTTAGTAAATATTTAAATATTGGTCGGAATTCACAGGAGCTCATGAATACACAGGGCCCCGGAGCCCAGTGCAATAGCACTTCCGAAAAACCGAAGCCTAAACTCCCCTTTCCTTTCCTTCCTATCTCCAAGCTTTTGCGTTCTTTTTTATCAAAACACTTATACCCTGTGATAATCACCGATTTATATCACAATTTTACAAATTTTTAAAACCATCATGCACAATTTTGTTATACACATTGCATAACATTTAGAAAAATTAAAAACACAATAACAGAATTATACAATAACTTATTTAAAAGTACCACAGTTTTGCTATGCTTAACTCAAAAGGAGTAGGCATAGCAATATACGTTAATTCCTACGTATATTCTCTTACGTATATCTTACGCATATCTGGAAGGAAACATCTCCTTCCAGGTAAGGAGATGTTTCAACTCAATTTTTATATCAGTATTTGGGCTTAGGCTGGCTCAAGCTTAATCTGAATTACATTCAAAATTTTATTTATTCGTATATAGTGAAAAACATCCTCCTTAAAAATTACGTATTCTATTTTATTTCAAATCATTTAAATGCTATTTTGGTCACAATAAAGGGAAACAGGAATCGTATTTTTCTATTCTATTTGCAAATTTATGTCTGGTACTGATGGCAGCGACGTGTTGATACGGCGCCAATCAAAAGACTGAACAATGAATTTGCTTACAGTTCAATTTTCTTTTGTTACATTACGATAATTTTTAATTGGCTGGTTTATTTTATTTTATGATTTAGATATCGAACCTGAAAAGAATATTTTCTGCTTTTAGTCAATGGGCATCAGCTTGAGGTTTTGTTTGTTTGAGGTTTTTAGACTTCTATTTTGTACGAGTACAAAAATCACGTTAGTGATTTATCTGTTTATTTTGTAACATGAACGATGTCCATGCTAAGGCTCTGCTCTGCAGATTTACGACGTTTATTTTCATTTGTAAGCAGATATAATTGTCATGTATCGTTATTCTGATAGAAAGCAATCGGGCAGTGTTACCTCTTTTTCTATAAAAGCATCGAATTTTTCCGATAAAGGTGTCAAAATTTTCATTTAATCTGATTTTCAGGAACTAACCACGAAATATTGTTATGCGGAAGGAATCGTTTATAGTTTAAGGTAAGCATATTCTATAGGAAATTGAAAAACGCTGTTCCATTCTTTCGCATATAAATATTAATTTCTGTAAATGTTATTATTATTTTTTTTTATAAAAATGCACAGCTGCGAACTATTCCTTTTTTGTGTTAACACTATTTCCGAATCATAATCCTTATCATATTTAATCACAGAATTATTCAATTAATTAACTTTAAAATTAGACAAAGATTTCTATTCGGAAGGAATGATAACGAAAAATGGAAATAGTTGACAATTAAGTATATGCGGATAGATTTAAATTTTTTGTTTTGCTAAAGAAAAAAGAATGCTTTAAATTTTGCAAATAATGTATTAAATATAAATATGCATATTGGAGTGACGGTGGGGAGGGGGTGGGAGAGCACGCTACGGTTGTTAGCATTGCAGAATACTAGGGCTCCGGTACTTTTTTTGTTAGAAATTAAGCCCTGATTGTTTCGATGTATTTTCTGATAGAAATTATGATCAGGGTTTCATGGTTGCCGAATATTTATTAACGTCCTTTTATAGGGTAATATGTTTCAGGATTTTTTTCACTGTACCAAAGGATCAAAGTTTTTTTTTAACAATCTTCTTATAATATTGGAAAGTGTTTCATAATCTATGTGTGATGCTTCATTTTTCCTTCATTTTTGTGCATCAAAAATCATTCGGGCAGCGAACCGGTTGTTAAATTATTTGAATCCCACCACTGATTAGAACCTATACTTTCGTCATTGTTTATATCTTATAAGAATGTTTACATCAAAGGACTAGAAAAAGCAAAGTTTTTAGAACGGTTGTCTGGACGAAAGATTTTGAATCTGAATGATTTTAACTGCCCCAAGATTAATTTATTAAATATTTCAAAGGTAAACTGCCCAAGTCACAAACCATGTTTTAAACATTGTGCTTTAACGAAAGCTTTTACTTACGGTAAGCATATAAAAGAGAGATTAAGCTCATCGACCGTCATTTGAACTCAGGATGTCGGCCGTGGAACATCTGAAATTGTTAAGCAAGACAAAGCAAAAAGCAGCCTTTCTTAAAAAGTGTCCTAATAGTATTATAAAAGGTGTCTGTGAATGCGCCTTAAATCTTTTAAAGGGTAACATACCTGCCTCTAAACGTAAGCAAAATAGATTAATAGCTTATAAAAGAGCATTGCGACGTCTGGGAGATAAGAAAGAACCTCTGTTTAAGAAAAGACGACTTCTCGTTCAAAAAGGAGAATGGTTTTTGTCTATACTTATTCCTGCTGCAGTATCAGTGCTCAATACGTTGATCAATGGAGTTCGCTCGTAAATTCAGACTTGTTCCAGCTGACAGAGATCAAGAGTTTGCCGATGAGCCTTTGAGTGATTTAGATAGATTCAGACTATTTTGAAAAGAAAAATGGAGGATGATGAAAAAGCGAAACTTTACACACAGATTTTGCAAAAGTTTGTATCATTCCCAGATATGAATGCGGTCAAACCTCCTGAAGAACATCTTCCCCAGAAACCCTTTGAAAAGTCTTCTGATATAGAAAATGAAATTCTAAGTTCTATTCCTGTAAAACAAAAGAAAACTGCTGTTAAAATTATGGAATTTTTTAAACAAAATAATGTTTCCTGTACAGAAAACAAAGAATTGAATATAGATGATACTGTAATTAATAGATCAGATGTTGTTCAACTAGTCGTTTTTTTGTGAGAGATAGAAGTCAAAAGCCTATTGCTTTTGATCAGTTTCAAGAACTTTTAAATAAAATAAACTTTCTTCAAGATTTTATAAAAAACAAGTATTTGAAGAATGATCATGAAACTATTTATGCAAGACCTGAACCCTATCATAGAAAACGAAGATCATCTAATCACGTCATTTTACCAATATCACCAGTACCATGGTTGAAAATGTAGAAAATTATGTTTTGCAAATATATTGTATTTTATGAAACAAATAAAAATGTTTATATTTCAAAAATATTTATGTGTGTGATTGTGTTTTTTCCTCCTATTGCAAAAAAAAGAAGAAAGAAAATACAATATTGTCCACAGACATTGGACGCAAAACTTTGAAGCATTGCCTTGTTCCAACGAATTCGGTGATACTTCTTCACAAATCTTGTTATGTCTTCTCCATAGATTTCGGGAAGAAGTCCGCAAGAATAAAAAAAGTCCAGAGTTTTCTTATCTTAAACGTAAATTGCTAGCCAATGGGATCCTTTTTTGTCATGTTTATCGGTATTGATCACTAATGCACAGGGAAAGTTTCGAATATCAGGTATTTTGTCGGAAGGGAAAACGCCTGCAAAATATCTCGCCTAAACAGCATCACGAGATAAAATTCTATGAATTTGCGATGAATTCACTAGTTCCCAAAATCATACAGAATATTGCGAGGTTTGTTGATTTCGATTAAATTTTCAAATTCAGCATACACTAGGAAAGAGACTGTTTGTGCCAAAGTTGTTCCGAACTTAATTTCTAATCTTAAATTGCTGTGACGAATGAGATTAAGATGTGAACCATCGCATAAATCAGGTTACAGATCAAAGCAAAATAATGAATACCCCTGTGAAAATTCTGATCTTGAAGGGTACAGTCGTGGAAATAAAAAGTAAACACCCCCTACTGACTCCTCAACAAATTATCGTAGAAGAAAGTTACTGATACCGAACGATTGGAAATAAAGTCTACTTTTAAATGATGTATATAAAATTTGCTTAGGAGGGCATCTACATATTAAAACGAACCCAAACTTCATTTTTTAAAAATGAAAATACCCAATTTTGACAACATAAATGAACTCTTCACCTTTCAGTTAGCCCAAAAACAAATTTTTATGCAATTCGTACCATAAGTTTCCGAGAAATTAATTATTTTAAAATGAGCGTGTTTTAAGGGCTGTATCCAAATTCAAATTCGGTACACGATTGTTAAACGAGAGAGCCCCCTTCTTGATCAACGCACTTTAAGCGTGACTGAAGAAGTCAATGAAGCCTGCTAGATTACAGGAGAGCAGAAGAAATTTCAAAATATCTAGTCACTTCTATCATAGACGGCCCCTTAAACCATCATTTTGCCATTTTTTAAGCATAATTTGAAAACTACTTGGAAGAAAAATGTGAAATTTTGGATTTCCATAAACAGGACTTAATAAATCTAATTCCATCAAAAAAATTGTAGGTTGCAATTCATAATTTTTTCGAATAATAATTTCATAATTCATATCATAAAATTATAAAAATTGCAAATTCAGCGTATTTATGTTTGGGTATATCAGTATTCTTGCTACACAAAATATTAGCACATAAGGAGCATAATTTCAGGAGATATAAATAAAAATATGAAAATGTAATTTAACATTAAAAGCACTAAATTTTGAATGGTTATAATTCAAAAACTTATCATTCAAATGACTTGAAATTTGGTGTCTAAGCATAGTTTGAACCGAAGTTTTGAAATATCTCGTTAGAATTGGGTATTGCCATTGAAAAAAATGAAGTTTGGATTCGTTTTAATATGTAGATGGCCCCCTAAGCAAATTTTATATACATCATTTAAAAGTAGACTTTATTTCCAATCGTTCGGTACCAGTAACTTTCGTCTACGATAATTTGTTGAGGGGTTAGCAGGGGGTGTTTACTTTTTTTTTCCACGACTGTACAAGCCTTTGTTTTCTGCATTCGTAAATAAATTCTCATAAGCTCGAATAAATAAATTGTTTTCAAAGTCAGGTTGTAGTGGATTGTGAGGAACGGGCTGACTGTCCACATAGACGTCAATGGAATTAATATTGTAATGTTTGAACTCAAAAGGGGACTTTTTATAGTCGCTGTTATATGAGTCATTGTCCACACAGGCGATTACGATGCGAATGGGCATCTGCCCTGTAAAAATATTATCTTGAACAAAACTCATATTGCTGTAGGAATGGAGTATGTTTTGCAAATCATTCTGTTAATAGGGTATTTGGCTGTTGTTTTTTCTAAGCTTTTAGCATGTCGTAAGACAACGCCTGGACTTACGCGTACTTTACTGACAAATAAGGAAGCATGTTCCAGGGAAACTTTAAACTCCCCTTCGCCCGTCAATAAACAAAACTCTGGTTTACTACGAATCAGTTTAATTTTCACATCAACCATGTTTAGGAGGAGTCTTTCTTGATGAAACATATCTAGATGCAATCGACCAATCATATCCACTGAAGCACTGAGTTTAGTCATTTCTGCACGTTTACTAAATCCTTCATTGGGGTTTGCAGCTGCAGGATGTACAACATTCATACGACCAGCAGTATCTTTAAATATTAATTCTGAGGAAAGTTGAGAAGTTTTTTCATCATACCCGTGATTCAGTAATTTCTCTATCATGGCTCTGTATGGATAAGCATTATTACTTGAAGAAACGAGTCTATCGTTCAGGCTAATATCAACATGGGAAAACAAGGAATGCAGAAAAAGATTGACGGGTCCAACTTTACATTTATCCGCAATGGGTTTGCCGTCCTTTTTAAAAATCTTTACTTTGACATACAACTGAGTTTGACATAAATCATGGTAATCTTCTGCGTTTCCAGAAACATTAAATTCCACAGGAATAACTCTATCAGAAACATTGGAAAGCGGGTGAAATTCAACCCATTGGCCTCTTTCAATAACTGTTTGAGTAGGAGGGAAATGAAATAATTCTAATTCCGATTTAGCACATTCGGGAGAGTCCTTTAAAAGAAAAGCCATAGTATAATGCATATATTAACAGTAAAAAATATCACGTCTTTGCACCTTCCGTGCTTTCGATGAAATGATGTGTTTCGCAGTTCTCCGCTTCCTTTTAAGCCTTCCATGGCCAATCATTTGATCCGCTTTTAGGTAGATTTCGTAAGAAATACTACCTATTGCAGTCGTTACCATGGTGCGACTTTTGAAAAATTCCTTCATAACTTTTCATTATAGGACCCCAGGACCCCAAAACCACCCCCATCTACAAAATTTATACATATATATATATATATATATGTATGTATGTACTAAATTTTGTCTGCACGATAAAAGTCGCAATTATGCACGGATCGTCTTCAAACTCGCTAACAACTTTGAGATGGCTAATATCTTGGCGGGGATTGAATATGGGCAAAATTGGCCCAAGGGAATGGGAATGGAGAGGGTTAAAATTTTTGAATACCGTCTTAACATGATTTTGATAAAGCCAGCTCTATCACAACAATGACAGGAAAAAATAAATATTTTTCGTTATAGCAGTTGCCAACAATTAAATAAAAGCAACAACATTCTCACCATAACAATTGCTTTTCTATTGCAAGATTTCCATGTGAAAATTAAATTAAATAAACAGTTTGACGAATTGAAAACAAATTGAATACTACGTCATAAGTTTTCTAGAGCAAGATTTCCGCATGAAAACTCAAAATGAAATAAATAGTTTGACGATTAAAAAAAATCAAAATATTGCGTTATATTAGAAATATAATAGACCTCAGCAGGTGAATATGTAACGTCATGTGAGTTTGAAGAAACGTGTTAAAACATGATAAAAACCCTACTATGGAAATATTAACATATTTTAACACTTTGAGGTTCTCTGAATTTGCTTTAGCCATTTTTAAACCTATTCCATATACATGCGTGTGTGTATTTGTGTATATTGGAATTTTCACAAAATGTTTAGATCCCTAGAGCTTATTTTTAGTGAAGGAACTGGGTTTATCTCTAATCTAGATTTAAGTTTTGTTGGTGAATTTAGTACTTAACTTCGAAATCTACCTCCGCCGCCGGCAGGGATTTTTTTTCAACTGCTTTTCTTGCTAATTTCTTCCCTCTCTCTTTTGATCGTGTTTTCAGAGGTGATTTAAAATGTTCATCTGATAACACATCATTCGCAACCATAGTCCCTGTTCATAATGCTTCTTTACCAATTGTTTTGGCACCACTTATCAAAAATTGCATCGCACTGCGAAACAATTTAGCAAAAATTCCACCTATACCGTATCCTCTCTGTAAAACCATTCCTCTATAGTAAGGCAAACCATTTTCTGTTTGTCCTGTATAATAATCTTCGAACTTTTGTGTACAATATGTATAAGGCACCAACATTATGCTGATCTTTCTTTATCGCAATCAAGAAGGAAAATGAGATTAATTTAAACGTAATGTTCTTTTATATTTTTGCAAGGTTACAAAAACTTTACCTCTTTCAAAAGGCACTAAATCTCCAGAATGAAGTCTGATATCAATTTGTACCATTTGGAAATGCTGATGAATAACTGGTACGTACAATGGTCTTGAATAATGAGTATTAATAATTTCGCCATCGCTTCCTTCAACAGACACAATTTTTAGAAGAGGGGCTTGTACATCACCTACGATTTGAGGCTCCACAAGATCACAATACACATACATCACGGGAAACGATGACTTTGAGTCAGCCACAAAAGGACTTTGTTGCAATCCTGTATATTCTCCGGGTTCAAACCCTAAAAGTTCTGCTAGACCTTCATAAAGAACTACTTTCAATTTTTTATCTGTCTTGATTGTAAACTCTTTTCGTAACTAGATGAAAATGAAATTCAATCTTATTTTTATGCGACGGTATCGTCATACTTTCAATGAGATCCTGTATGGTTTGAGATAACATCCAGAAGGAACTCTCCTATCTTCAAATTTTCCATCCCCCCAAGTCAAAACCAAACAAATTATTATCATTTCTAACGTTATACCATGTATGCGGATAAATAAAATCGACCAAAGCCATTTACCATTCACTGTTTAAATTTATGGGGATGGGCAGTTGAGTTGTAAATTGCGATATTTTATTATTTGGGAAAAAGCTCATTGAGCTGTCACTGATGAGTGTAATGTAGAACGAATCTTTTGATGAAATGAACGGTAAGTATGATGTATACCCTATTTATATCATTCGAATACTTTTAACCCATGCATTGAATTTTTCCAGATAGCCTTGAAACTTCACAAAATATTGAACTTTTCCATTACGTTTCTTTTTCTTCGAAACTTTCTTCACAGGATAAAAACCGGAATCCGAAACTTTTTGTAGTTCTTGTTTGTAAAATGTTTCTTTTATGATTTCTCCTGCTAAATTTTTTAATTTATAGACAACAGTCACTCGGTATATGATTTTATGAATAGTAAAAATTTCTCTCGTCCAATTTTGTTCGTATCCTTTCTCAAAACGTTCGTATCCTTTCTCTTTACTTATACGAACGGTATCGCCGACACTCAAGTCAGATTTCATTGGAGAAATTTTGTCGTTTGCATACAATGTTTTCCCAACCCTACTTTGGTTATCGAAGTTTACTGATGTTGGCTCCATTTTAATACTGCGATGCCATGTGTGGTTATAACTGTGTACTCATTTATTGATTGCATCAATATATCTCTTTGTATTCTTTTCAGTAAAATATTTCCACATTTTCGTTTTAAGTGTACGATTAAAGCGTTCTACTACTGAAGCTTTTGTGGAGTTATTAGTTGTGAAAAAGTGAACCTTCTGCCTTTTTATGAAATCCTGCACAAGCTTATTTGTGTATTCCTTCCCATCGTCGCACTGCAGAGTTTGCGGCTTACGTTCCGAAAATATTTTTTCGAAAGCTCGTTTAATACATGAAGCTTTTTTATCTTTTAACGGTATGGACCATGCATTTTTCGACAAAATATCAATACATACCAGTAAATACTTATATCCGTCATTCAAAGAAGATAGAGACTGCATGTCTACTAAATCAGATTGAAACTGCTCGTTTAAGCCGCCTACTATGACACGATTTTCGGGAATTTGTGTCGCAAAGGCTTTTGTAAAGTATACGAATCTTTCGTCTGAAGCCATTTCTTTATCTGTTGTGTTTTTATGCATTTTAAGGCACGTTGCAAAGCCCTGATACCACCGAAACTCGCTGGTAGCTCCGGATCCCGATACTTCTGATTCAAAGCTTCCATTACAACAATAATTATGATCTAAACGAAAGTTAACATTCATTTATATTTTTCTCAGCTACAAATACAAAACGATGTTTATCTCATCAATGTTTTACTTAAAATGAAAAGTATTATAAAATGTTTTATGAAAGCTAGAAAATAACTTTTTCACAATAAAACTATTTATGGCACAGATGTCATATTCGCCCCATATTGGCGCGATTTTTTTCGGTTGCTAATTTGGCGAAAACATCAACAGCATAAACAACATAATCCGGGTTACCACACCAAGCAAAATAACGACACTTTGGCGCAAGTTAAGTACCTGTTGCCTATATGATATTGGCGACGGAAAAAAGTCGCGCCAATATGGGGCGAATATGACATCTGTACCCTATTTATTAATCATTCAAATAATGAAAAGAAAATACAAATCAAATAAGTGTGCTATATTACATTGTATACAATTCTAGTTTAAAAATATTTCGTAATATCCAATTAAATACTTGTTCAGAGAAATCTTCAAACGAGTTAAACATTTTTATAAAGGCATTCTCAACACCAGGTATGTTTTGATTCATTAATTCCAGTATAGTTTTTGAACGAAAAAAGGAGGTGGCAGTCTCTAAGTCAGTGTGCTGTGTTTTACGACATACATCCACTTGAACGGCTGCATACCATTTTATTGACTTTTTCACTTGCATTTGATAGTTTAATTCATTTATAGTATCCGACCGAACACTGTTAAAGAATGAACGAAAGTCTTTGTGATTCACCCCATTCGAGTCAATAATAGTTTTAGTAAAAATATTTTGTGAATTTTGTTTTTTAAAATGTTTTACATTTTCAAATAATGAATATTTTTAAAAGGGTGATTTCACAGCTTTAGGTAGAACCTTGTGGAAAGCATCACAATGCTGCAATAAATCCAATTGACGATCAAACATTTCGTTACACTTTGTACATGAATGCTGTTTTCGAAACTTATGAGTTTTCTTATGTTGCATTAAATCGCACTTTCTAGTAAACAGTTCATTGCAATCGATACAATGAGGATGAATAATTACTTTAGGCAAAGAGTCTATAACACGAACATTCTGGGCTAAAATATTTTTAGCACCATTATTACTTTCTTCTATCTTCAATAGAAGAAAGTATTGTAATCGAAATTTTTTTCGACTTCCGGTTTTCGACGGATTTGCATGTTTTAGGGGTCAGAGATTCCAAAAAACATGTTTATAGAAAATGTCTGTCTGTCTGTGTGTCCGTCTGTCCGTCTGTCTGTCGCCATTGCACCATCAAAAAGTGTATGAAGTTATGTATAGAATTAAACCAAAATTTTATTATAAGTTTTTGGCTATGGCAAGCAGGTCCTCCCGGAATTTGGAAAAAATTCGCCGGTAGGGGGCGCTGATATAACAATTTTTGTGCGATTTTGAATATTGTACCATCCAAAAGTGTATGGAGTTATGCATAGAATTGAACCAAATTTTTATTTTAAGTTTTTGGATATGACAAGCAGGTCCTCCCTGAATTTGGAAAAAATTCGCCGGTAGGGGGCGCTGTAAATGCGATTTTTGTACGATTTTGAATATTGTACCATCGAAAAGTGTATGAAATTATGCATAGAATTGAAAGAAATTTTTATTTTAAGTTTTTGGCCATGGCAAGCAGGTCCTCCCTGAATTTGGAAAAAATTCACCGGTAGGGGGCGCTGTAATAGCGATTTTTGTGCGATTTTGAATATTGTACCGTCCAAAAGTGTCTGAAGTTATGCATAGAATTAAACCAAATTTTTATTTTAAGTTTTTGGATATGGCAAGCAGGTCCTCCCTGAATTTGCAAAAAATTCGCCGTTAGGGGGCGCTGTAATAGCGATTTTTGTGCGATTTTGAATATTGCACCATCGAAAAGTGTATGAAGTTATGCATAGAATTGAACCAAAAAAAAAAAAATTAAGTTCTTGGCTATGGCAAGGAGGTCCTCCCTTAATTTGTAAAAAAATCGCTCGTAGAGGGCGCTGTAATAGCGATTTTTGTACATATTTTGTGCCATTTTGAATATTGTACCGTCGAAAAGTGTATGAAGTTATGCATAGAATTGAACCAAATTTTATGTGTTTATTTTTGGTCATGTCACGAAGGTTCTTCCTGAATTTGGAAAAATTCTGCCGATAGGGGGCACTATAATTGCGATGTCTGTACAATTTTCATTATTGTACCATCGAAAACTGTATGAAGTTATCCATATAATTGAACCAAATTTTTTGTGCATGTTTCTGGCTATGGCAAACAAGTCCTCCCTGAACTTGAAAAAATTCCGAAAGAAGGGGGCGCTATAATTCCGATCTCTGTGCCATTTTCATTATTGTACCATTGAACAGCGTATAAAATTATGCATACAATTGAAACAAAATGTTTGTGCTTGTTTTTGGCTTTGGCCAACAGGTCCTCCTTGAATTTGGAAATATTGCGCGGTAAAGGGGCTCCGTGTTAGCGATTTTTGTATACTTTTATGATTTTTCGTAGTTCTATTGTGCATCGGCGGCTCATGCAGCGGCGGGAACTCGCTTCCTGCTAAGCCGGCTATTCGCAAACAGCTGATAACAACAGAATAAGGAAAAATTAATAATTTTAACAAATATGATATAGATTAACTCGTTTATAGTCCGTTTAATTGACTTGAGCAGAAATTTAAGATGAAAATCAAAGTTGGTATAGTATTGAACTAATAGTATTGAAGTATTAACATGTGTAACTAGGTTTTGAAATATTAAGATGTATAAGATAGAAGAAAGTTTTGGGATTGGCACATCCAACTAGTTTTTCTTTTGAATTGTTAATTCCTTAGCCGCTTTCTTTCGCATTATGGATTCCAAATTACAGCTTTCAGAACTAAGTCTTTTCCTTTTAAACTTTGTTTAAAAAAATCTGCACAAATCTATCTATACTCCTATTATAAAGAGGAAAAAATTGTTTATTTGTCGGAGGTAAGCTCTGGAACTACCGAACCGATTCCAAAAGTAATGGTATCAAAATGATGGTGTTGGTCCAACTTAGAGCATAGGCTATATCTTATGTCGATGCCACTACCCCAAAGGGGGTGTAGGACCAAAAAAACGTTCTAAAAATGCGATTTTAGCGTTACTGAAGGGCCTAGAAATATGAAATTTTGAATATTAGTTATAAGATATAAATGCTGTCTAAGAACACTTCTTAAACAATTCGAAATTTAAAAGGGGTGAAAATGCACAAAAAGCTTTCTAAAAAACGTTCTAAATGGTAGTTTCTACACAATCTCGCGAAATACCAAACCGATTTAAAAAATATTGGTGTCAAAATGACGGTGACAACGCTTGCTCCAAGATAGGCCATGTTTTATGTCGGTACCATTACCCCAAAGGTGGTGTAGGAGCAAAAAACGTTCTAAAAATGCAATTTTAGTGTTACTGAAGGGCCTAGAAATATGAAATTTTGAATATTAGCTACTAATAAGATATAAATGATGTCTAAGAACAGTTCTTAAACAATTCGAAATTTAAAAGGGGTGAAAATGCGCGAAAAGCGTTCTAAAAAACGTTCTAAATGGTAGTTTCAACACAATCTCAGGAAATACCAAACCGATTTAAAAAATATTGGTGTCAAAATGATGGTGACAACGCTTGCTCCAAGATAGGCTATGTTTTATGTCGGTGCCACTACCACAAAGGGGTGTAGGAGCAAAAAACGTTCTAAAAATGCGATTTTGGCGTTACTGAAGGGCCTAGAAATAATTTGGAATATTAGCTACTAATAAGATATAAATGATGTCTAAGAACAGTTCTTAAATAATTCGAAATTTAAAAGGGGTGAAAATGCGCGAAAAGCGTTCTAAAAAACGTTCTAAATGGTAGTTTCTACACAATCTCAGGAAATACCAAACCGATTAAAAAAATATTGGTGTAAAATGATGGTGACAACGCTTGCTCCAAGATAAGCTAGGTTTTATGTCGATGTCACTACCCCGAAGGGGGTGCAGGAGCTAAAAACGTTCTAAAAATGCGATTTATGTGTTACTGAAGGGCCTAGAAATATGAAATTTGAAATATTAGCTACTTATAAGATATAAATGATGTCTAAGAACACTTCTTAAACAATTCGAAATTTAAAAGGGGTGAAAATGCACAAAAAGCTTTCTAAAAAACGTTCTAAATGGTAGTTTCTACACAATCTCGCGAAATACCAAACCGATTTAAAAAATATTGCTGTCAAAATGACGGTGACAACGCTTGCTCCAAGATAGGCTATGTTTTATGTCGGTACCATTACCCCAAAGGTGGTGTAGGAGCAAAAAACGTTCTAAAAATGCTTTTTAGTGTTACTGAAGGGCCTAGAAATATGAAATTTTGAATATTAGCTACTAATAAGATATAAATGATGTCTAAGAACAGTTCTTAAACAATTCGAAATTTAAAAGGGGTGAAAATGCGCGAAAAGCGTTCTAAAAAACGTTCTAAATGGTAGTTTCAACACAATCTCAGGAAATACCAAACCGATTTAAAAAATATTGGTGTCAAAATGATGGTGACAACGCTTGCTCCAAGATAGGATATGTTTTATGTCGGTGCCACTACCACAAAGGGGTGTAGGAGCAAAAAACGTTCTAAAAATGCGATTTTGGCGTTACTGAAGGGCCTAGAAATAATTTGGAATATTAGCTACTAATAAGATATAAATGATGTTAAGAACAGTTCTTAAATAATTCGAAATTTAAAAGGGGTGAAAATGCGCGAAAAGCGTTCTAAAAAACGTTCTAAATGGTAGTTTCTACACAATCTCAGGAAATACCAAACCGATTAAAAAAATATTGGTGTAAAATGATGGTGACAACGCTTGCTCCAAGATAGGCTATGTTTTATGTCGATGTCACTACCCCGAAGGGGGTGCAGGAGCTAAAAACGTTCTAAAAATGCGATTTATGTGTTACTGAAGGGCCTAGAAATATGAAATTTGAAATATTAGCTACTTATTAGATATAAAGGATTTCTAAGAACAGTTCTTAAACAATTCGAAATTTGAAAGGGGTGAAAATGCGCGAAAATCGTTCTAAAAACGTTCTAAATGGTGGTTTCTACACAATCTCAGGAAATACCAAACCGATTAAAAAAAATAATGGTGTCAAAATGACGGTGACAACCCTTGCTCCAACATAGGCTATGTTTTATGTCGGTGCCACTACCCGAAAGGGGGTGCAGGAGCAAAAAACGTTCTAAAAATGCGATTTTTGCGTTACCGAAGGGCCTAGAAATTTGAAATATTAGCTACTTATTAGATATAAAGGATTTCTAAGAACAGTTCTTAAACAATTCGAAATTTAAAAGGGGTGAAAATGCGCGAAAAGCGTTCTAAAAAACGTTCTAATGGTGGTTTCTATACAATCTCAGGAAATACCAAACCGATCTAAAAAATAATGGCGTCAAAAAGATGGTGACAACCCTTGCTCCAACATAGGCTATGTTTTATGTCGGTGCCACTACCCCAAAGGGGGTGCAGGAGAAAAACGTTCTAAATTGCGGCTTTTGCGTTATGAAAGGGCCTAGAATCGTGAAATTTGGAATGTTCGTTAGTTATAAGATATCAATGATCTCTAAGGACATTTCCTAAAAAAATCGAAATTTAAAAAGGTGTCAAAATGCACAAAAAGCGTTGTAAAAAACGTTCTAAATTGCGATTTCTATGCAATCTTAGGAAGTACTGAACCGATTTCAAATATGATGGTGACAGATCATGCTCCAAGATAGGCTATATTTTATATCTGCTTCCACTACCCAGAGGAAATGCAGGAGCAAAATGCGCAAAAAGCGTTCTAAAAACGTTCCAAATGCCGATTTGTCGGCAATATCTCAGGAAGAATGAACCTGATTTCAAACGTAATGGTAGGAAATTGATGATGACAGCCTCTGCTCTAACATAGACGCTATTTTATGTCGGTATTACTACCACCAAGACGTTGCAGGAGCAAAAAAGCGTTCTAAATTTCGATTTTTGTGATCGGTAGGGGCTAGCAACTTAAAATTAGGCAAGGTACATATTTATTAGATATAAATGATCTTTAAGAACAGTTTCGAAAAAATTAGAAATTTAAAAAGGGGTGAAAATGCGCGAAAAGCGTCCTAAAAACGTTCTAAATTGCGATTTCTACTCAATCTAAGGAAATACCAAAGCTATTTCAAAAGTAATGGTTGCAAATCAATGGTGACAGTCCCTGCTATAACATAGGTTATATTTCATGTTGCTGTCACTACCATCTGACGGTTGCAAAAGCAAAACATGTTCTAATTTGCGTTTTTTGCACAACTGAAGGGTCTAAACACTTTGAAGTATGGAATGGTATTTACTTACAAGATGCAACTGCTTTCTAAAAACAGTCGAAAGAAAATTCCAAACTTAAAAAGATGAAGTGAGTGAAAAGCGTTATAAATTACAATTTTTAAGCAAACTTATAAATTACCAAACCGATTAAAAAAATAATGATGACAAATTGTTGGTGATAGAACCTGCTCAAACATAAGCTATATTTTATGTCTGTTCCACTACCACCACAGGGTTGCAGGAGCTAAAAACTTTCTAAATTGCGAATTATGTGATACGGAAAAGGCTAGAAACTTTAAATATGGAATGGTAGTTACTTCTAAAATATAAATGCCCTCGAAGGAACGTCGAAAATAAATTCGAATTAAAAAGGGGTGAAGCGAAGCGGAGGTGCGAAAAGCATTCTAAAAAAGTTCTAAATTACGATTCTATGCAATTTCAGGGAATATAAACCGATTATAAAAGTAATAGTTGCGAATCAATGGTAACAATCTCTGATCCTACACAGGCTATATTTTATGCCGGCGATTCTACCACCTGGGGTTCACAGGAATAACAAACGTTCTAAAAAAGGCCTTTAAAAGCTTTTTAAATTACGTTTCTGTGGAATATTAGGAAATAACAAACCGATTTCAAAATTAATGTTGTCAAATTAATCGTGACAGTTCCTATTTCAACATAGCCCTTTATGTTGAGAGAGGTGGTAGGACTTAGAATTTGACATGATGGTTAATTTTAAGATGTAAGAAGATAGTTTCTAAAAAATTCAAAACTTCAAATGAATACTGAAATGAGCTTATTAATTGAGTATAAAAGTTTCAAAATATTTCCTAAATTATCATTTATTTAGTTTTATTAATTTAAGTATCATTTCTGCCTAATGCAGTGTAATAATGATGTTTAATCAAACTGTGTTTTAAATAGTAATTTTTGAATTATTCCTAAAAGTAATATGTACCTTTTAATAAAAATAAAAAAAACCTTTTAATAAAATAAAATATTACCTTTTAATAAAATAAAAATTTAGTTAGTACCTTTTAATAAAAATTAGACATATAAATATCACTTGGCATATTTCAAATATTACGCGAGCAAAGCCGCGGGGTTTGCTAGTACTTCAATAAAACTAACAATGTCAGCAAACGATGCTACATTCACATAGACGCCAACATTGTAAAGAGTGTATCAGGAGTAAACCAGTTAAATTTCAGGAGTTTTGGACACTCTTCAGGAGTAAAATGTTCATGTTTCAGGAGTCATTTCAGGAGTTGCACAAAGTTTTTTACGAGCTATATTTTTTACAAATATTTTCAGTCCTCTTGCAGCTTTTACATTTATCAATACAAACATAATTTAAATAAAGGTTACTTAATTTACTTTTACTATTAATGTATTAATAATTTTTTATAATAAATTTATAAAAATGGAATTTTTTACTTTATCTCTACGGAGCAAAAAATCTGTGATTGATGTGAGTGTGAAATCCCGCGACCAATTAACAAAATTCGCGATTTTCCGCCGAGATTGACTGACGAAAATCGCGAATTTTTCGCCGCGACTGACGAACGAAAATCGCGATGTTTTGCAGCGACTAGCAGACGAAAATCGCTATGTTTTGTCGCGACTTGCAGACGAAAATCGCGATGTTTTGCCGCGACTTGCAGACGAAAATCGCGATGTTTTGCCGCGACTTGCAGACGAAAATCGCGATGTTTTGCCGCGACTTGCAGACGAAAATCGCGATGTTTTGCCGCGACATGAGGACGAAAATCGCGATGTTTTGCCGCGACATGAGGACGAAAATCGCGATGTTTTGCCGCGACTTGAGGACGAAAATCGCGATGTTTTGCCGCGATATGAGGACGAAAATCGCGATGTTTTGCCGCGACTGACGAACGAAAATCGCGATGTTTTGCCGAGAACTCACTGACGGAAATCGCGATTTTTTGCCGCGACTTACCGACGAAAACAGCGAATTTTTGCCGCGACTGATTGACGAAAACAGCGATTTTTTGCCGCGACTCATTGACGAAAACAGCAATTTTTTACCGCGAATGACTAACGGAATTCGAGAGTTTTTTTGCAGCGCAGCGAATGATTGAAAAAATTCGCGATTTTTATCATTGGCCGATTACCGGATTTCAGGATATTCCCCCCTCCCCCCCCCCCAACTGATTAACGCAATTCGCGATATTTTGCAGCGGCTGCGATTTTTATCAACGACCTATTGATGAATTTCACAATTATTTGCAGCGACTATTGACAAAAATTGCAACTTTTTTCAACGATCGGTTGGCGAAATTTGTGATTTTCTGTTGCGAGCGATTGTAGAAATTGGCGGTTTTATCGATTAATAGACGATTTTCGCGATATACTTCAACGACCGATTGACGAAATTCGTGATTTTTTGCCGCGATCAGTCGAAGAAATTCGCGATTTTTTTCCCTCAAATTTCCGTATTTTTTACCTTATTACCGTACTTCCGTATTTTATCCTACATTTCCGGAGAAACTCCGGAGATATTGGCATCTATGCATTCAACAGAGCAATCTGAGCAACTGGCAAATACCAATGATGCCAACAGTAGGCAAAGAAACTTTTTTCTAAAACGGTTGCAGTCAATCAATATCTAAACAACTCAACTTCACATCTGGTTACAGTTAAACACCATCTAGATCCGAAAAACAACTCAACTCTACAAATAGTCCTCGTATTTGCTCGTCTAGGGTGAAATCATTACGTGGCATCACATTCATGTTCGAACATAAACCATCTTGTCTAAATCATGTGCTGCAGAAATAAAAAAAATATCTCTCTATTCTAAAAAAAAGTAACTACCGCTGTCACCGCCGCCGCCGCCGCCGGTTTTGAATTTTTTGTGACTGGAGGTCTTTCTTCGTTAATATTAAGAAAAATAATGCATACAAAAATATGAAAATCGGTGGTTTTATACAGAAATGTTTGATAAACACGCTGAAGCAGACAGTTTTCAAATCGAAGAATTATTTTAAGAGATATTTAATGCTAAAGTTGGACAAAATCGTTCCACTAAAAAAGTTTTATAGCAGCAAAAACTATACATGACAGTGTAATCATTTTTAGATCATTTTATGCGTTAGAATTTGCCGGAGTGCAGATTGCATTATTTTTTTTATTTTGACTCATTTTTTGAGGTTTTATTTCTATTTTAAATTCAAATTTTCAGCATTTCTAAAGATATTTTTTACAGATTTTAGAAAGTAATATTAATTTAAACTGTTGCCAACTGTATAAACAGAGGAAGCAATAATGTTTGCTTCAAAAAAAAATATTTATACGTGTAAATAAATTAAAAATTTATTTACACGTGACTATTATAAACAGAAAAAAAACATTTGGAATTAGAATTAAATAATTATGTGCAAAAAGCATGAACTTATTAAAAATTACGTCATAAAAACTATAATTACGCGTGAATTTTAAGAGAGAAAGGAATTTGTAAAATAATAAATTTATTAACATGCGTTAGAAGTCTTAAATAGGAGAAATTACGTCATATTTACGTCACATTACAGTTATTACATAAAATGAACACAAAATAATATTGCAAAACGGTTTAAATTTAAAAATTGCGCTAGACATTTATTTGATATTTTGAGAGGATACTTTTCAACTGGTATTTTCACGTGAATATTTAACAGAGAAAGAATAGCTTGGTAAAAATTACGTCAGATTAAAAACGATTAATTTAAAATGTCTCATTTAAAAGAACTTTCTTTTCGCTTTGTTAAAAAATACCAGGATACAAAGACTCTGTTTACTTAATTCCTTTTATATTAGCTTATTTTGAAATGTTGTTACACGTGTCTACGTCATCAAGTTATTTTTATTTCGACGTTTTATTTGTATTTTTATTAATGTTGTACTAATTTATTTGTTCTTTCGTTATTTAAAATAAAAATTATGTCAATTTGTATAATTTGGCGAGTGGTTTGGCGATTTATATAATTTGGCGAAATTGGCCGACGGGATAATCAAGTAGTAACGCAACGGATTTTGCGTTAAAATTCCCCAATCAAAGAGAAATGAATAGAAATTCGTTTATAGGGAGATCGCCACTGTTTTTTTAATTATAATTCACTCTTTTGAAATCTTTTTAAGGCCGATCAAATTAGCGTGCATTTAGAGCCTGCGGTGTCTGGACGGGGGTTGGTGAGCGTAGCTCGTAGGGGGCCGAGCCCCCTAGTACATGTAAAACTAAACATAAGTTAAATTTAATCAAAAAAATCTAAAACCGGTTAATAATTATATTCTTCAGTTAATGTGTTTCAAATAATCACCGTTTACATTATCGTTAAAATGATTTAGTTAAAATGAAACAGGGTTCCAATATAAAAATAATCTCTCTATTCTAAAAAAAAGTAACTACCGCTGTCACCGCCGCCGCCGCCGCCGCCGGTTTTGAATTTTTTGTGACCGGAGGTCTTTCTTCGTTAATATTAAGAAAAATAATGCATACAAAAATATGAAAATCGGTAGTATTATACAGAAATGTTTGATAAACACGCTGATGCAGACAGTTTTCAGATCGAAGAATTATTTTAAGAGATATTTAATGCTAAAGTTGGACAAAATCGTTCCACTAAAAAAGTTTTATAGGAGCAAAAACTGTTCATAGGAATTTAATCATTTTTAGATCATTTTATGCGTTAGAATTTGCCGGAGTGCAGATTGCATTAATTTTTTTATTTTGACTAATTTTTTGAGGTTTTATTTCTATTTTAAATTCAGATTTTCAGCATTTCTAGAGATATTTTTAACAGATTTTAGAAAGTGATATTAATTTAAACTGTTGCCAACTGTATAAACAGCGGAAGCAATAATGTTTGCTTCAAAAAAAAAAAAAAAAAAAAAAAAAAAAATTATACGTGTAAATAAATTAAAAATTTATTTACACGTGACTATTATAAACAGAAAAAAACATTTGGAATTAGAATTAAATAATTATGTACAAAAATCAGGAACTTATTAAAAATTATGTCATAAAAACTATAATTACACGTGAATTTAAAGAGAGAAAGGAATTTGTAAAGCAATAAATTTATTAACATGCGTTAGAAGTCTTAAATAGGAGAAATTACGCCATACTTACGTCACATTACAGTTATTACATAAAATGAACACAAAATAATCTTGCAAAACTGTTTAAATTTAGAAATTGCGCTAGACATTTATTTGATATTTTAAGAGGATACTTTTCAACTATTTTTGTTAGGAAAGCGCAAATAATATTTAATTTCTAACACAAGTATTTTCACGTGAATATTAAAAAGAGAAAGAATAGTTTGGTCAAAATTACGTCAGATTAAAAACGATTAATTTAAAATGTCTCATTTAAAAGAACTTTCTTTTCACTTTGTTAAAAAATACCAGGAGACAAAGACTCTGTTTACTTAATTCCTTTTATATTAGCTTATTTTGAAATGTTGTTACACGTGTCTACGTTATCAAGTTATTTTTATTTCGACGTTTTATTTGTATTTTTATTAATGTTGTACTAATTTATTTGTTTTTTCGTTATTTAAAATAAAAATTATGTCAATTTGTATAATTTGGCGAGTGGTTTGGCGATTTATATAATTTGGCGAAATTGGTCGACGGGACAATGAAGTAGTACCGCAACGGATTTGGCGTTAAAAATCCCCAATCAAAGAGAAAGGAATAGAAATACGCTTATAGAGAGATCGCCACTGTTTTTTAAATTATAATTCAATCTTTCGAAATCTTTTTAAAGCCGATCAAATTAGCGTGCATTTAGAGTCTACGGTGTCTGGACGGGGGTTGGCGAGCGTAGCTCGTAGGGGGCCGAGCCCCCTAGTACATTAAAAATAATCAATTAATAAAAGTAATTAAGTTTTAGTTATTTCATTCAATGAAATTAAATTGAAATCCTTTGTTTAAAAAACATTATTAATCCCTCTTATAGCAGAAGAAACAATCCAACCTTCGGAAAACGAAACTAAACTTCCTGCCAACAGTCGTAAAAAAATCACCCCTCGTCTAAGGGCATGTGTTCGGACACGCCCACCAGTTAATCAAAATAAAAAACAGCCCTTGCCTCCAACAGTTGAAAAAAATTAGCCTTTGTCTTATAGTTCATGGTCGGACACGCCCACCTGTCAATCAAATGACCACGCCCCTTTTTGTCCCACACCCGGCTCTACATACTAATAAAAAACAGCCCTTGCCTCCAACAGTTGAAAAAATTTAGCCCTCGTCTTATAGTTCATGTTCGGACACGCCCACCTGTCAATCAAAATAAAAAACAACCCTTGCCTCCAACAGTTGAAAAAATTTACCCCTCGTCTTATAGTTCATGGTCGGACACGCCCACCTGTCAATCAAATGACCACGCTTCTTTTTGTCCCACACCCGGCTCTACCTGTCAATCAAATGACCACGCTTCTTTTTGTCCCACACCCGGCTCTACATACTACTGCTGCCAACAAGAAATTGACATATAGAGATATCTATCCCCTAGTCTAATTAAATAAGCTCCATTCTGCATTCTTTATTCCGAAAGGACACGTATATGTATTTCAGCTGATGCAATCCAGTATGCAAACAGGATTAGTAGTAATATTCTCGTTGCCATCAATGCCAGATATGCGAATATAACAAATTTTCTTTTAACCCGTAACTGGAGACGGGAGTCAGAATGACTCCGCGTTGTTCTTTGGCTCTGATTATCATGTGTTTTTTTTTTGTCCTTGAATAAAATCATTCCTCAGTACCGACAAGTAGTTCTTTTATCATTACATGATTTTCAGAATGTATTGCGTTTCTAAAAAAAATTACAATGCTGTTTACAAAAGCCAAAAAAGGAAAATAACGTTATATCTCTGAACGCGTAAGAAAATTCATGTCTCCAGTTACGGGTTAAAATAAAACTAGGGGGCTCGGCCCCCAATGAGCTACGCTCGCCAACCCCCCCGTTCGGACACCGCAGTCTCTAAAAGCACGCTAATTTGATCGGCTTTAAAAAGATTTTGGAAGATTGAATTATAATTTAAAAAACAGTGGCGATCTCCCTATAAACGAGTTTCTATTCATTTCTCTTTGATTGGGGAATTTTAAGGAAAAATCAGCTGCTGTTAAAAGATACAATGGCTGTTTTCGTCTTTGATTAAATAAAATCAGTTAACCATTTCAAAATAAACTAATATAAAATCAATTAAGTAAACAGAGTCTTTGTCTCCTGGTATTTTTTTAACAAAGCGAAAAGAAAGTTCTTTTATATAAGACATTTTAAATGTATTGTTTTTAATCTGACGTAATTTTCCCCAATATTTCTCTTTTTAATATTCACGTGAAAATACGTGAATTTTGTTAGAAATGAAATATTATTTGCGCTGTCCTAGCAAAAATAGTTGAAAAGATCATCTCAAAATATCAAATCTCTCGCGCAATTTTTAAATTTAAACTGTTTTGCAATATTATTTTTTGTTCATTTTACGTAATAAGTGCAATGTGGCGTAATTTCTCCTATTTAAGACTGCTAACGCATGTTAATGAATTTATTATTTTACAATATCCTTTCTCTTTTAAAATTCACGTGTAAATATAATTTTTATGAAGTAATTTTCAATAAGTTCCTGCTTTTTATACGTAATTATTTAATTCTAATTTAAAAGTTTTTTTTTCTGTTTATAATAGTCACGTGTAAATAAATTTTTTATTTGAAGCAAACATTATTATTTGCGCTGTTTATACAGTTGGTAACAGTTTCAATTAATACCATTTTCTAAAGTAAGTAAAAAATATCTCTCGAAATGCTGAAAATTTTAATTTAAAATAGAAATAAAACCTCAAAAATGAGTCAAATAAAAAAAATAAATGGAGTCTGCACACCGGGAAATACTAACGCATAAAATTATCTAAAAATGAATTAATTCCCATGTATAGTTTTTGCTCCTATAAAACTTTTTTAATGGAACGATTTTGTCCAACTTTAGCACTAAATATCTCTTAAAATAATTCTTCGATTTGAAAACTGTCTGTATCAGCGTGTTTATCAAACATTTCTCTATAATAACCGCCGATTTTCATATTTTTGTATGCAACTAGGGGGGCACCGCCCCCCTGCTTGCTACGCTCACCAACCCCCCGCGTAATCGCTTAGCTATTCCATTCGGTATAGCGAAGCAATTCCTATTTTCTAGCCAACTCCAGATTATTGTTTGTGCTTAAAAATAATGTAAATAGTTCAATTAAGCTCTATTCATAAGCTAATATTAGTTTTTGTTGCACTGAAACATCTCAATTTGTTGATTTCCTGCATGCAAGTAAACCCTATTGTATTTCAATGGGAGCCTATGGAAATTTGGCGAAATACTGGAAATAGCGTTAAGTTGGCGTCACTTTTGGTGACAGAGAGACGGGTAACCTCCCTTATAGCGTCATAAAGCTCTGACCAATCAGTTGCATTTCACGGTATCTACGCAGATTTCCATTGTTCCATTTCCAAAGCAATACTTTTTGCAAGGCATACTTAGATACTACTACCGGCAGACCGATTTGCGTTTAATGTATGTCGCCAGAGGACTCTGATACGCTGCCCAAAACAGAAATTTGACTCTGACCGTAACTTCAACGACGAGAACCAATCAAACCGCTCTGGGCAGGGTTCAGAGAATTCCAATGTGTTTACATTTTTTTTTTTTTTTTTTTTCCGTATAGATATGATTCAAAAGAGTTTAATAAAAATATTAACTCTAATCATCAAAAAAAAAAAAAAAAAATTATCTCTCTATTCTAAAAAAAAGTAACTACCGCTGTCACCGCCGCCGCCGCCGCCGCCGCCGCCGGTTTTGAATTTTTTGTGACCGGAGGTCTTTCTTCGTTAATATTAAGAAAAATAATGCATACAAAAATATGAAAATCGGTAGTATTATACAGAAATGTTTGATAAACACGCTGATGCAGACAGTTTTCAGATCGAAGAATTATTTTAAGAGATATTTAATGCTAAAGTTGGACAAAATCGTTCCACTAAAAAAGTTTTATAGGAGCAAAAACTGTTCATAGGAATTTAATCATTTTTAGATCATTTTATGCGTTAGAATTTGCCGGAGTGCAGATTGCATTAATTTTTTTATTTTGACTAATTTTTTGAGGTTTTATTTCTATTTTAAATTCAGATTTTCAGCATTTCTAGAGATATTTTTAACAGATTTTAGAAAGTGATATTAATTTAAACTGTTGCCAACTGTATAAACAGCGGAAGCAATAATGTTTGTTTCAAAAAAAAAAAAAAAAATTATACGTGTAAATAAATTAAAAATTTATTTACACGTGACTATTATAAACAGAAAAAAACATTTGGAATTAGAATTAAATAATTATGTACAAAAATCAGGAACTTATTAAAAATTATGTCATAAAAACTATAATTACACGTGAATTTAAAGAGAGAAAGGAATTTGTAAAGCAATAAATTTATTAACATGCGTTAGAAGTCTTAAATAGGAGAAATTACGTCATACTTACGTCACATTACAGTTATTACATAAAATGAACACAAAATAATCTTGCAAAACTGTTTAAATTTAGAAATTGCGCTAGACATTTATTTGATATTTTAAGAGGATACTTTTCAACTATTTTTGTTAGGAAAGCGCAAATAATATTTAATTTCTAACACAAGTATTTTCACGTGAATATTAAAAAGAGAAAGAATAGTTTGGTCAAAATTACGTCAGATTAAAAACGATTAATTTAAAATGTCTCATTTAAAAGAACTTTCTTTTCACTTTGTTAAAAAATACCAGGAGACAAAGACTCTGTTTACTTAATTCCTTTTATATTAGCTTATTTTGAAATGTTGTTACACGTGTCTACGTTATCAAGTTATTTTTATTTCGACGTTTTATTTGTATTTTTATTAATGTTGTACTAATTTATTTGTTTTTTCGTTATTTAAAATAAAAATTATGTCAATTTGTATAATTTGGCGAGTGGTTTGGCGATTTATATAATTTGGCGAAATTGGTCGACGGGACAATGAAGTAGTACCGCAACGGATTTGGCGTTAAAAATCCCCAATCAAAGAGAAAGGAATAGAAATACGCTTATAGAGAGATCGCCACTGTTTTTTAAATTATAATTCAATCTTTCGAAATCTTTTTAAAGCCGATCAAATTAGCGTGCATTTAGAGTCTACGGTGTCTGGACGGGGGTTGGCGAGCGTAGCTCGTAGGGGGCCGAGCCCCCTAGTCATTTAAAAAATTATCGGAATAATAAATGGTGCGACCGGAGAATACTTCCAAGGTTGCTACTTAATACCAAGTTAATACTAAATACCAAGGTTGCCATTTTAGCGCATTTATCGCCAGGTTGGGGAGAAGTAGAGTATTCTACGATTCACCCCAATAAATAAAAACATGCATAGTCTAAAAACATTAATGTCACAAATTTATTTGCTATCTTCACTGCTGAAACAATAAAACTAATGGAATTTCTTTTAAATATATTAAAGTACTCATAAAATTCCTTGTAATAATTAATAAATATAATTTATTAAGTAACAAATACACTTACATAATTTAATCAAAATTGCTTGGATAACATAAAATATTGGAACGATATTTAATTCTGCGATCACCATTTCTTTCTATGATTAAAAATAAGAATATTTAATGTTTAAGGAAGATCGTCTTTTTTTTTTTTTTTTTTTTTTTTTTTTTTTTTACTATTATTATTATTAATTAGTTCGGACGATATCAAACAAACATTTTACGGGTAGCAATAAATTCGTCAAAAATAACTGCTTCAAGCCAGTTATGAGAACTGTAGTTTGATAAAAACCAAATTTTAATTTAAAAACGTGTATATGAAACACAAGCTATTTTTATGTAAATACGGGAGATTCAAAAAAGAAGGTACTTGTTAGTTATCCCGTCGACCAAATTACTATCGCCAAATTGTAAGATTAAATGCCAATAATGGTTGATCGTAAATGTCGCTTTCACTTGACAACACGTGTTTACTTCATCAAGTGATTTTTATTTCGAAGTTTTATTTGTATTTTTATTAATGTTATACTAATTTATTTGTTCTTTTGTCATTTAAAATAAAAATGATGTCAATTTGTATAATTTGGCGAGTGGTTTGGCGATTTATATAATTTGGCGAAATTGGTCGACGGGATAACTAACAAGTAGCAAAAAGGATAACAGAAGGCACAGATGTCATATTCGCCCCATATTGGCGCGATTTTTTTCGGTTGCCAATTTGGCGAAAACATCAACAGCATAAACAACATAATCCGGGTTACCACATCAAGCAAAATAACGACACTTTGGCGCAAGTTAAGTACCTGTTGCCTATATGATATTGGCGTCAGAAAAAAATCGCGCCAATATGCGGCGAATATGACATCTGTGCCTAACAGAATGAACCAAACGATCAAGTAAACAATAAGTAATTTAGCGGCACAGATGTCATATTCGCCCCACATTGGCGCGATTGTTTTCGGTTGCTAATTTGGCGAAAACATCAACAGCATAAACAACATAATCCGGGTTACCACATCAAGCAAAATAACGACACTTTGGCGCAACTTAAGTACCTGTTGCCTATATGATATTGGCGACAGAAAAAAATCGTGCCAATATGGGGCGAATATGACATCTGTACCAATTTGGCTAATCTTAAAAGTATGTGAACACTAATATACTACAAGCTGTGTAAAATATCCTTTTAAATCGAAGGAAATTGAAGAATATAAGTATTTAATTTATTATTCTGAAAATACGATCAATGATTCTGAAACTTCGACGATGAGAAACAAGACGCTACCTAGGCAGGGTATAAATGTAAACAAAAAAGAGCACGTTGTGATGTTTTGGTTCAGGGTTTGAAGCTGAATCCGACTTCACTTTTTCGACGGTTTTCGGCGAAATGATGTCATATTCGCCCCATATTGGTGCGATTTTTTTCGGTTGCTAATTTGTCGAAAACATCAACAACATAAACAACATAATCCGGGTTACCACATCAAACAAAATAACGACACTTTGGCGCAAGTTAAGTACCTGTTGCCTATATGATATTGGCGACGGAAAAAATCGTGCCAATATGGGGCGAATATGACATCTGTACCTTCCGTTATACGGACAGCATTGTCGCCAAGCGCAATAGTTGGCGCAAAATGAAAATCACGTGAATTGAAACATTTGAAAAATAAAAGAAAAACATTGTCGATAGTAAAGTGAGCATTTTAAAAATATAACATTTGAAAATTACAGAATTTTACGAACTATTTTATTAAATCACAAATATATAATTAAAATAAGTGAACAAATAACTGTTATACAATAAAGTAATAAAATAAAAAAAACTGCTGCCATAAAATTACAAATCTCTTTGGCACAGATGTCATATTCGCCTCATATTGGAGCGATTTTTTTCGGACGCCAATGTCATATACGCAACGGGTATTTAACTGGCGCCAAAGTGTCGTTATTTTGCTTGATATGGTAACCCGGATGTTGCTGTTTATGCTGTTGATATTTTCGCCAAATTGGCATCGGAAAAAAATCGCGCCAATATGACATCTGTGCCACAACATAATCCGGGTTATCACATCAAGCAAAATAACGACACTTTGGCGCCAGTTAAGTACCCGTTGCGTATATGACATTGGCGTCAGGAAAAAATCGCGCCAATATGGAGCGAATATGACATCTGTGCCATATCTTTTAGCATTGCAGTAAACATTTCATTTTTTGAATGAAGACGTCGCCACATAAACTCTATGAGATACGACTCTAAATGATGACGAACTGTTCCCCGATGTCTTTTGTTGCGCCATTTTGCGATGCCCCATAATCTCTCAACATTTTGAGTATGACATCCGGTATTAGGGTCGACAAAATTGTATTTGTGATTTACTGTGAAATGATCATAACCAGCACTTCGCAGTTCATCTGTTTTATATCCTTTCCAGTAATCTGTATAAATAATACTTCCTTCAGCTACATTGTTTTCTATTGCCGCCATTAAAGTTTCAGCTGTGCGATCGGAAATAGGAGTAAGGAAACATCCCCGTGTTTCACGGCATAAACCATCTAACACCCATTGGGGAGGAAGAACACGCCCTACGTTGCTTTTTCTTCTGGTAAAAAGACTTTCATCTACTTCTATAATTTTATTAGGTCCACCGATTTTTCTATTTGGTCGTGAACATAAAGCATTTGCACAAACTTCTCTAAAATAACTATTCCAGTCCATTGTTGTGTTGTGGTTCATATCAAGTTGCAGCTCACAAAGCTCAATCGATGTCAACTCTTGGCACCATAAATATATAAACCTCAAAGCATTAAGAAAAGACAACCGCGATCCTTCAAACCATGTTTTTTGTCGAGCACAGATGTCATATTCGCCCCATATTGGCGCGATTTTTTTTCGGTTGCCAATTTGGCGAAAACATCAACAGCATAAACAACATAATCCGGGTTACCACATCAAGCAAAATAACGTCACTTTGGCGCCAATTAAGTACCCGTTGCGTATATGACGGTGGCGTCAGAAAAAAATCGCGCCAATATGGGGCGAATATGACATCTGTGCCTTTTTGTCGTATTCCTACGCTTTCTTCGCATGATCGTAAGCTACATCTCCATTTCGGATTTCCAGAACTCATCCATAATTTCATCTCATGGTTGTTTGAACACAACCTTTTATTATGCAGAATTCCAAATTTCTGAAACAGTTTTATCGCAACTTTCTCATCATCTGGTAATTGACAAATGGTAAAATCCATCTCAGTGTCAGCAGTAAAAGTAAATTATAACTTCATAAAAAGAAATATTTTTTTTAATTCGAATAGTAAATTAAAAAGCTTTCCAAGGTTAAGGTTAAATAATAATCATTCACGTAATTCACGTTTCATAAATAACAAATCACAATGTTTCGCATGGTTTACAAGAAAAATCCTTTTCACGATGAGGGCTGAAATAATTGGCGCATTGGCATACATTTTGGCATGCTGTCCGTATAACGGAAAAGTACCCTTAATTTTGGCGAAATACTGGAAATAGTGCCAAGTTGGCGTCACTTTTGGCGAGAGACAGACGGGTCCCCCATTGGTAACCTCCCTTATAGCGTCATAAAGCTCTGACCAATCAGATGCATTTCACTGTATCTACGCAGATTTTTTATTGGTCCATTTCCAAATCAAAACTTTTTTTTATATATAGAAGGATATTTTTCTTAATATTAACGGAGAAAGACCTCCGGTCACAAAAAATTCAAAACCGACGGCGGTGACAGCGTAAGTTACTTTTTTTTTAGAATAGAGAGGTTCTATTCTAATACTGAACTAGTATGTTGTGGCCATCACAAAACTTTCTTCTATATAAATCACGTCAATCAAATCATTTAAACAGTACAAGAAATTACATCAATTTAGCACCAATTCATATCAAAGTGTATCTGAATTTGAAGTTTGATAAAAATTCGTGCCTTAGTTCTCGAGATAGAGCTATAGCGGAAATTCTGAAAAATGTAGCATAGCAGCGCCATCTGTTGAGTGATTTACACCAATACATAAACAGCAATAATTGATACTCAGGTATACATGGATATGAAGTTCGTTGAAAATCCAAGCATTAGTTTTTGAGATAGAGCTATTGCGGAAATCATAAAAACAGCATAGCAGCGCCACCTATTGAGCGATTTACACCAAACTGTATAAAATGTCAATTCATGTCAAGGACTAGCTGATTCTAAAGTTCGATGAAAATTCGCGCATTAGTTCTTGAAATACACTTATAGTGAAAATTCTGAAAAATACAGCATAGCAGCGCCACCTGTTGAGCGATTTACACCAAAATGTACAAAGTGTCAATTCATGTCAAGGATTAACTGATTCTGAAGGTTGGTGAAAATTATTGCATTAGTTCTTGAGATACAGCTATAATGGAAATTCTGAAAAGTGCAGCATAGCAGCGCCACCTGTTGAGCAATTTGCACCAAAACACAAACAGCATTAACTCATATCAAGGTATACTTGAATCTGAAGTTTGATGAAAATCCGAGCATTAGTTCTTGAGATAGAGCTATTGTGGTAATCGCAAAAAATGCAGTATAGCAGCGCCATTTGTTGAGAGATTTACACAAAAATGTATAAAACTTCAATTCATGTCAAGGGCTAGCAGAATATGAAGTTTGATGAAAATCCGTGCATTAGTTCTGGAGATTGAACTATTGCGGAAATCGTGAAAAAGGCTGCATAGCAGCGCCACCTGTTGAGCGATTTACACCAAAAACTAATCAGCATCAATTTGTATTAGGGACTAACTGAATCTAGAGTTTTATTAAATTCCGTGCATTAGTTCTTGAGATAGAGCGCCCACAAAATTTGTGTCACATACACACAGACAGACAGACAGACAGACAGACAGACTCACAGAGTCACAGACAGACATTTTGTAAAAACATGTTTTTTGGAATCTCTGACCCCTAAAACGTGTAAATCCGTCGAAAACCGAAAGTCGAAAATTTTCATGAATCCAATACTTTCTTCTTGTAAAGATAGAAGAAAGTAAAAAGAAAATCACGATGGCTCTTTCCCCTTGATTTTGATATCAAATAGCATTAAAATAAGTTGAAATCATATTATCATAACAAACATTGCACATATCATTTGAGTTGGAAATTAATTTGTTTCATGTTGGGAATTTCTTTAACCCCCCCCCCCCCCAATAAATATCTATCGCTACGCCCCTGCACACAAAAACATCTCCACCGCCCTGCTTAACTGTTCTAAGTTCTTAGGATTAAGTTCTTCATTTTTTCTTTCCATACAATTATACGCCCGTCCGAACCAAAAATGTTAAATTTGCTTTCATCTGCGAATAGAAATCTGATTTATAAAACATTATTCCAATACGATTCCGGCTTATTTATCATTGATTTTGTGAAGGAAAGCCTAAGTTTTCGTTTCTCGCACTAACAAATAATTTTCTACCCCATTTGATCCAGCTGATCTCAGCACTGGTCGAACAGTTTCAGGTGAAATTTAAGTAGAAATTTTTTCATTGAGTTTTCTAGCAACTTTTACAGCATTTAAACATGGATTTTTAGAAATTTCACAATTATAAATCTCTGATCACGCTGTGTTAACTTTGACGGACAACCTTTTCTTACCACTATTATGATGAAAGATAATCAATTTTCGGATGCTGTTAGTTGTTTCTTTACGACTACCAGCCATTTTTAAATAATAAATAGAATATTACGGAGAAAGCAAGCAAACATTAAAACCAAAGGATTTTTTTTTAATGTCACCACAATGTAAAAATAAAAATAAAACGACAGACGGTAATTTTAATTGTTATGAATTTATCCGAAAATGTTTCAGTGTGCGAAGACTTTTGTGGCGTGTCTTTTTCTGCCTTTTTCCGTTTCCATTTTTATATAGAAAGAAAATCAGTCAACATTAAAAAAAATATATATTGTTGGGTGTTATTTAGAACAACATAGAGATGATGTGGAAAAATCAGGGCAACACCCAAGCACATTTTGGCACCCGTGGGAGTACCCATCGGTGCACCCCCCCCCCCCCCCCCCACACACACACACACGAACACACACAAGAAAATTGCTTAAATTGTGTTCTTAATATTTTTTTTAATTATTCGTCATTTTTTTACATGCTATTACTAATTATTTAAGATATTAATTTAAAGTGTTTCAAGAACAGATAAAAGTTTCTAAATTTAATCCCAACTTTGAGTTTGTATTTCGTAAATTGTAAAATCAAATCTCGTAAGGGAAATTTCAATTTTACAGTAATTACAGTCTTAATGTGTAACATTGCGATCCAAAATTAAAATACAAGACACAACACATGGTATTGGACGAAAAGAACAATAATAAGTTAATTCAAATAAAAAACTTTTTTAGAAGAATACTCTTTGGAATACTACAACTAAAAAAGCAGAACTACTAGTAAATAGCAATTATGAAAGATGAAAACTGTAATCTTGTCTCGTTATTTAAGTATTGCGCGGCAGTGCAATACTTATTTATTTCCAGTGTCACTTCTCAATGTTAATTTAACATGGAAAAGCCTATGGAGATTATAACTTTTTCATTTTTTCTTCCCACCTTTTTGTCCCTGATACCACTCATTTTTTATTCTTTACTAATTCTAATGATATTATAAATTTAAAGTGTAAAAACGTTTGCCTGACGTCAGGGTCAAAACGAATGGTAAAATGCCTTTGCTTATCGGTGAATTATAACCCAGAGAGAAACATGGGCCAATTTTTGTTTACATTTTTCAAATATTTTTCTTAATAATTCCAATTTTAGCTTTTTTCTTTGAAAATCAACGGACATTTTTTCATAGAAAATGTAAAATTTTTACTTCATTGTTGCAAAATTTCAAAAGCCGTAATAATAATTTATTTATTTTTAGGTGAAAGATTTTCACGTGAAATATTAAATTGAGTTTTTTTTTTTTTTTTTTTTTTTTTTTTTCAAAAATTAAAAAGGTGAATATGGCGTCATAGTGGAAATAAAAAGGATATTTTCAGAATAAGTTTTTGCTTTGGTCACGTTTATATTTTAGCAAAAAGGTTCTAATGGATAGCTATTTTTACGCAGGTAGCGAACTAAGTGGGGAATTACATAACTTAAATTTTAAAATGTATTTTTTTTTTCGAGATGAGAACTATTTATACCCCAAGTTAAACTTAAATAATAATTTTCTGATGTGTTTACATCACCCCTTGGCAGAGATTAAGGTTTAAAAATTTAAGTAAAACTTTTATTTTTTATTGTATCACAACTATAATATTGTTAAATATTAGCAGTAAGGATTCAACACAATTTACATTTACATTCATAGCGTTCCTGAGTGGGAAATAGGGTATATAAATTTAAGTGAAGTTAATTTTTTATGATTTGATTATGGATTTTTTATGATCAGATTGGAAGTTTTTGTCCAAACTACCGCAACCTGCTTTACTACAGTGGTGAAACATTTTGAATTACACATTGGTAAACTGCATCCCACATTGTGATGCAACACCGCATACATCAAAGCCTGATGATGATACTCTCTATTAATTTTGAAATGCGTTCGTTGAGTGCAGTAGTTATTGAAAAACTTGACCATATTAAACAAAAACATAATTTGAAGAACAAATTAAAAAAACAAAATTTATTTCCTACATTGTTTAAGCCCGAGAAGGGACAGAAGATTTATTTCGATTTCATTTGAACGGGATCTATTTTTTTTAGGGTGTTTTAAGTATCATATTGTATGAATTTTATTTTTATTTTTTAATCTTCAATTGGCTTAACTAATTTGTTACAAAAATTTAACGTTAAAGGTTGAACTAATTGAATGAAAGGACTTAATATCTGTCCCTTCTCGGGCTTAAACAATGTAGGAAATAAATTTTGTTTTTTTAATTTGTTCTTCAAATTATGTTTTTGTTTAATTACATAAATAGTACGAATAAATTTCATATTTAAATATCGGTTTTCACACACAACTTAAAATTTCAAAAAATTGGAAAACCCAGTTTTCTCTTCAGCTAATTCCGGAAACATAAATATTCTTATTCTGTCTTTTCATTTTTGGAATAATTCTCTTTCTGTTCTTTTGAAACAAAATTTCTTTCTCCGTGATGATATTTACCAAAGAAAAAACCTAGTAATTTTTTTTTAAATAACCTAATATAATTAAATATTAAGAAAAAACTATGTTTGTGAATAAGAGTTGTATTTAGAATAATAAAGAATACGCTTGACAAAAAATATACTCCCCCCCCCCCCCCGAAAAAAAAAACGGAGTTTGCCATTTTCTGAATTTTGTTCTATTGGCGCTCACGCACCGCCACGCTAGAATTAAACAAACCATCCCAAAGAAAGCTATATCTTTAAGTATTCCTAATTTACGTCTCAGCGCAGCATTGAAATTGGATTAAGAAAGTGTAATTATAATTGTATGAATCCAGTTAAATCATATGGCATTGATGTACAACAATTAAAAAAAAAAAAACATAGTGAACACTAAAGGCAAAAAAAGAAAAAAAAAGTTATTTAATGATAAAATGTAGTAAATGAAATATTTTATCAAGACTATTACAAATTTATATTGCAGATAAATAATTTTTAACCATTTGGAAAAATGGTTATTGTCCTCGTCAGGGTAGGAAATCAAAAGCATATCTGAAGCTTTTGATTGGTTTAATCCGCATTTTATTCGTTTTCTGATGGGTCTATACAGTAATCTGTATTTCCCTTTACTTTCAACAGAGATGGATACCTTCTGTTGCCACTATGACAAAAAAGTAATAAAAACTACAAAAAAAAAATAATAATAATAACTTAGAAACAAATTGAGATACAGATTTCAAAGAAATTGCATTTAAAAGTACATTTTTTTCTTTATACGACGGTGTAAAAAGTAATATTGTGGGATGTTTAGAAGTTTAAGAATGAAATTTCATTTAAAATGGGTCGGAAATCTGACGATGGAAAAGCCTTTTCCCGAACAGCCAATGAAATGCTTGGATAATACGTAAGTTTCAGGTGGATAATACGTACACGGAAAAAACTGTTTTGTTGAAACAACTAATTTTTGATCAATATAGCTCCAACTAAATATTTTTATTGGAATGACCAAATTTTGGTTGAACTAACCAAATGATTTGTTGAATTAACAAACTCATTTGGTTAACCTAACTAAAATTTGATTATTCCAACCAAAATATTTGGTTGGAGCTATGTTAACCAAAATTTAGTTGCTTCAACAAAACAGTTTTTTCCGTGTACAAGTCGCAGGCGATTTTTATCGCTTAGAATTTTTACGTGTAATAACACTATTAATGTTTAATTCATGGCGTACGTAATGTATGATCAACTCCGTGCGATTTTTTATGTCTTAAATTTTAGTCTTTGAAAAAATCATCTTCCAAACATTCGTTGTAATTTGTTAAATTGCTTTTTTTTTTTTTTTAAATAGGCTCCAACAATTTCACAATTCTGCATTGTCAAACTCATGTTGATTTATTCATTACGTTTGAGCTCTTGTTATGTTATGAGAAATCAAGGAAAGGTAATTCTACTCAACTTCTGTTTATTAGATTTACAAATAATAAAGTGCATGTCATGGGCGCTGATATGGTGTGTGTGTGTGTGGGGGGGGGGGGGGTTAAGGAAGAGCCTTAGCTGCACCCTTTTGAAAAAAAAAATTCGTTATCTTAGATGATTTTTTTTAAAGGGGTGGGGTGGGGGGGTTAAATTTATTTTTTTTCGCTTAATTTTAAATAATAAATCACTAAGAGAAACGTGTGCTTGGGTATAAATCTGTATATATTATAAAAAGGCTTAGCACTATACTATACCAAAGAAATCTTACCCCTAAGTAGATTTCGATCTTCCAGTATACGTAAGATGAAACTTATTTCACAAAATAATGAAGAATCTCTGTAATATTGAAAAGAATTCCCTTTTGGTTTAGACAAAGTTTGACTCAGTATTAAATACATAATATGATTCCAAAAAAGTTTTTTTTTTTTTTTTTTTTTTTTTAATTTTAGTTAAATGGAAAGCAATTTTTATTTTTAAATTAATAATATTTGCTTAAAATTTCAGTTATTTAAGTTCCAGTATTATGAAATATTTATTGTGTAATGGGGCAAAGACTATTCCACTAATAAATAATCCCTAATGATCAATGAAACAGTACGTCATTATAACGCAATTATATATATTTTATGACGTTATTTTTTACTGGCTTTCCGCCCAGTGTTCCTTTCAGACCATGTTTTGAAGAACTGGGCAGTACATAAATTCAAAGAATATAGCATAGGCGCCGGTTGAACGAAATACCTACAGTGGGAAGATTTTAGAACGAATGTGTGCCTGTAGTAAGAATAGAAATAGTTTAATCTTGTTTCGTCTGGGGATCTCGGACCGCCTCCCCCTCCCCCCCCCTCCCCCCCTCCCCCCCGCCTCCGTTTAAGACGATAAACATTTGAATAATTAACCTTTAACTGATGTTACCGGTCTCTCAAATCGCGGCTTTTTTCAATTTTTATAGTTTAACTTGCAATTTTCAGTTTAACTGCAAACACTACCGAAATTTTGTTCCGTTTGGAACTTTAGTACTATCACCAGAGACTTTTGAATAGGTGAATTTAAATTATAACAGTCCTGTGCAAAAAGTTTAGTACAAAAACACCATCCTATGAGTTAATCGTGCCTTTTATTCATCTTTCGTTGGAGCGGTCTCACAGACCGTTTCACACTAAGTTATGTGACAATTTCGGTTACATCGGTTAAAGGTTAAACACAAAAAGAATTGTGATGTTGCTCAAAAATTTTCCTAGGTAGGGGGGCGGCTTGAGCCGGGGAGGCACTACCTTCCAAGATATGAGCCTGAAAGAAACACTCTTTCCAATCAGAGTCTGTTTATCGCAAAGGCAAAATAGGCAGCTGCTCAGGCTCTCAACTTTAAAATAACCTCCTCCCCCCCAACCACAAAATCGTTCCTTAAATGGGTAAAAATTGAGACTAAAAACATGTTATAGGGGGTCCCATCTGAATCCTTGCCCCACGCACTAGCCATATAGGGTTAGTCAGGCCCTTGTTCCGCCACTCTCAGTTTAGGGAGCAACGTCTTTCGTAATTTCAAGAACTGACAACTTTCAAATACTACGAACATGCATTGTAACTTTAAATATTCTACTGTTTCACATTCGCATGAAAATTAGTCATTTAAACGAAATAGAAAAATGAATCAAGCTACTTGAAAAATGTTTGGTTTGATTCATTTCTACTTATTAAATTACTCCATTTACAACAGCAGTTTAATAAAATAATAAGTGAACGACGGAATCGTATTGTCTCGATACTGCGGTCATGTTAACAAGAATTATTTCATACATATTTTTGGTTACATGCCCATTTTTCATTTTTGGCAAAATTTCTGACAGTAACGCTATTGACTATTAGTAGACGGAGATGAGCTCATATCCAGAAGGCACTGCTAGAATAAAACTTTTTCAAGGTTGGTTGTTTGTATTTATGTCGGCCAATTATCAGCACGTGGGATATGGGCCCTAAGGGGGAGGGTGCCTTCCGTGGAGGTCTTTCTAAGGGAACCTAACCCGTATTAACGCTTGGAGAACCAAGGTTCGAAGAAAACCACGAAAACTCCGAACGATTAGGCCGACAGGCGCGATTGGGATCGAACCCAGCAACTCCCGTCTACCAGCTTCGAGAACAGAACCTCTCGGCCACTGGTGGGGTAAAACTTTTTCAAAGACGTTTGTTTTTCATTTTTAAATTTCTGCAAATTCAAGATCCTAATGGTTGCCTTTCCGTTCATCTCAGATTCCCTGTGGTATAAGAGAACTCTAAAATAATGCGCTTAAATAGCCGGAAGTGAAACAGTTCACCATAAACCTGTTAAAGTTTAAATTAATTAGCATTCCGCAAAGGAAGCAGATTTGAATCGGGTGGTTAATGGGATTCGTGATTCTGTTTCTTTTCTCAGTATGACGAAGTAATTTGAGCATTAATAGCTTAAAGGCAATTCCATTCAGATAAAGAACAGAACAACAAAGAATCCTTTCTCGAGTTGGTCCCAACCTAGCTATAGAAAATGAAAAAAATCCCTGCCGGCCCGGCCTACAGGCAGAGGTAGATTTCGAAGTTAAGTATACTAATTTCACCAACAAAAACTAAATCATTATTAGATATAAATCCACTTTAACAGTTTTATCTGTCTGCTTCTGACGAGTTTATATTTCCTTTTTTATAAAATAGCTGGTTTTATCAGAATCATGTTAAGGCGATATTAAAAAAAATATTTTTTCATACTCAACAACTCGAAATTTTCTGGCACATTTTCAGATTAATTTTTAATAAAAAAAATATGAAACATGCTGACGTGATTTTTGAAAAGATTTATAAGCGACCTGTGTTTTTATTTTTCTTTCAATTAATTAAAACTTGATTAATAAACCATTATTTTCTCAGTAGGGCAATATTTTTCGTTTCTAACACAATCGCTTCGGGAAATTCTGTTCAAAATGCCTACTTTGACATCATTTTTTGAAATACATTCTGCCTCTATCAAAAAATCGATCATTACTGTACATTATACAGTTTCTGAATAAGAGAATCTAGCAATTGGATGCGTTTGAGAGCAAAAATGAATTTAAAAATGAGTAAGATAATAGACAGTTTGGATTTGAATGCACCCTTAATAAGATGATTTTTTTCTTCAACCGCTATGTATTTTTAATTTGTTTTTGCTTTAAGAATTGGCCCTATCAAAAACTTGTCTATATAAATGTTGACGACAATATTAAGAAGATATATGATAAATTCATGGAGATTTTATATCTTGTGAATTGACGGAGTTATGCACTGTAAATTAAAATGTCTGAAATTCAGTCACTTAAGTGTCTGAAACGGAGTGTTCAATTTTCAGACATTTTAAAATGTCTGAATTTTTTCAGACACTTTTTGCGACTGAATTTCAGACACTTGAAACGTCTGAATCGCAGACATTTTTTGTAAGCATTTTATGTAGCCATGTTTGACCACGCTGAATACTGGGAAAATATCTGGCCGTTGTCCTGCCCCCTCTACCCCCATACCGCCTGATTTTCTGGTGCTCCCAATTTTAGTATGCAATTTTCATAAAGCTGATAATTTAAATCTTTTACGACATTGTACTAATTATAATGAGTATTTTGTTTCAGGAGTAGAATAAGATTAAAAAGAGAAAATATTTATCTAAATATTAGATTTTTTAAAATTTTGTTTTTAATCTTACTTTACTTTAAAAGTTCAAAATATTGATTATAATCAGTACAATTTCGAAACAGATTTAAAATATAAGCTTCGCAAATATTGCACATGAAATTTGGGGGAACTAAAATCGTAAGAGAACGGGGCACTACCCATGCTTTAATCAAGGAGTCCTTTTGCAAAAAATGCAACCCTGCAGTATTGTTAGCTAAATACAGATGCCCGGTATTCGGGAGTATCCGTTATGGAGGTTAATGGACATTCCCGAATAGCGGATACTTCGATTTAGCGAATACTTTTTTGATCCGCAAGGCATACATATTTGTATTATTTTTACCTCACAAAAGCAGGCATCTCCGATTATCCGACAAATTTCGCGGTCCCGAAGTGTCCGCTATTAAGGGTTTTTAAGGTATATGGATATATATATATATTTTTTTTTTTTATCTTGTCCTACTCTAAAAGTTCAAAATATTTATCATAGTCGGTGGAATGTCGAAAGAGATTTAAAAAATCCCGTGTACGCGAAAATGGGCAAGAAAATCCCCCTCCCGTCCCGCCCCCCAAAAAAGGAAAATTCATATAATTCAAAAATTAGATTTTGCCCCATAGGCAATTTTACATATGCATCAGATGATAATCACAACAGCTATATAACCATGAGTAAATAATAAAATAGTAAATAAATATTCTATTTTAATAGCACTGAGAAAAAAAAAAAATTACTTCTAATTTCAAAACTTAGCCATTTTTGTATTTGTCATTTAAGTACATATAAATAAAATAGTTAAGTCATTTTAAGTAGTAAACATGTGTAATATTTTTTTTTTCTTTTTAAATATGTGGTAATTTGTCATGCTTAGTTAAAAGTAAACACCAGTTTGGTATCTAATTTTATATATCATTCTTCGGAATATGTATATAATTTTCTTTAAACATATTCCGTATTCAATTTAAAATTTTCACCCGCTATTGCTTAAAAATGTATATCATTATTATTCTTTTTTATGGAACAACACGATATAAGTCATATTTAATTTATTTTATTTTTTATTCCTGTAAAATTTGTATCCTTTGAATATGAGCTAAATAGATTTTATATATTTGATAAGAAAATAATGATCTAAGAAATATATTGAATTTTATTGTGAAATCACGGCAGTTAAATAACTGAGCTTCTCTTCATGAATTATATTTAGAAAATAATGTTTTCCCTTTTAACATCTTCACAAAAAAAGGAGAAAGATAAAATTGGCATGCTCCTACCTTTATTTTCAGCGTTGATCGAATCCGCGTAAGGTAATCCAACCTGCTATAAAAATCCAAAGTGAATCAGCACGAAAATATTCCACTCAGTAACAAAAGAGGGCACAGGATCACAGGACTACACTATTTAATTAAATTAACATAGATAAAGTTAAAATTAAATTTACATTCAAAGTTATATATTTAATTAACATATTATTTCTTTAAGATTTTTCAGAGCGCAGACACACTGCGTGTTTTGCTTAGGGCATATATTTAGAGACTGACTAAAAAAAGAAAGAAAAGTTTTCAGTTCATTAGTCTTTCTTATTGCATCTCGTTGTGCAACACTTTTATGTATACCAGATGTTGGAAATTCCTTTTTTTTTCTCTCTGCACGTGAAAAGAGGGAAATGGGTAGTTGCTCTTCACTCAGATAAAATAAGATTTCATCTATCAAATGCAATCTTGAAACACAGCTGTAATTATTTCACCATGTCTTGCAATTTCGGTAAATCATTATTCACTTTCTAACACCCCTGCTTGATTTCTGAAGTTGCAATAGTTCTTAAGTTCAAGTTGTCTCTGTGTTTGATAAAGTCAGGTTTGGGAAGGGGCTTCGTAAAGATGTCTGCAGTCATTTCCTTACTGGGACAATATTCTAATTCTATGATTCCCTTCTCTCGTAAATCTTTAATTGAATTAAATTTGATATCCACGTGCTTTGTTTTTGAATGATGTTTATAATTTTGAGTCATCTTGATGCATGACACATTATCCTCATACAGAATAATTGGTAGGTTTTGGTTTAAATCTAGATCCTCTAATAGCTTTATCAACCATATGGTTTCTTGTGCTGATGTGGCTGCGGAAATATACTCAGCCTCAGCAGATGATAATGCAACTGAGTTTTGCTTTTTTGTTGACCAGGAAATCGCTGCATTTCCTAATTTACTTAAATTTCCTGTGGTTGATTTTCGATCACTTTTATCTCCTGCCCAATCTGAATCTGCAAATGTCGTCAGAATCGGATCATATTCGTTGCTTATAACTAATTTTAATTCTTGTGTTGTTTTTAAATATCTTATAACCCTCTTGACTGCCCTCCAGTCTTTTTCTCTTGGTTTCTCATTTCTGCGACTAAGGATGTTAATAGCCGCTGAAATATCTGGACGAGTTATCGTAGCTATGTATAGCAATGCCCCTATGGCTTGTCTATACTTATGATTATTAGGTAGTAAATTTTCATCGTCATCTAAGTTTAAGTAACCTGCCTCCATCGGAGTGTCACAAGGTTTAGAGTCCTTTAAATTAAATTTTTCAATCAGTTCTTTTATTTTATTTTCCTGATCGAGTGCATAAGTTCCTTCTTTAATTCTTTTTATGTTTATGCCTAAGTAGTAATTTACCATACCTAAATTTTTCACTTCGTATTCTTTACTAAGTTGTTTCATTATTTCATTTATTTCCTTAGTATCTCCTGAAATTAACAGATCGTCGACATAAATGATGATATAAGTTTTATTTCCGTTAGTTTCTCGTGTGAAGAGACATGGATCAGCGGTGCTTTGCACAAAACCTAGTTTGTTTAAACTTTCAGCTATTTTAATATTCCATGCTCTTGCTGCTTGTTTTAGGCCATATATAGCCTTTCTTAGCTTACATACTTTATTTTCTTCACCCCAAGGGCGGATCTGGAGAGTCCTCAAGGGGGGGGCGATTTTAGAAATTTGGAGACTCCAATCTGATGCGAGGGTCGGGGCTAATTTTTTTTCACTGCGGGTCGTGTTACTTCTACTTTTTGCTGTGGGTCGGGCTTGGGTCCGGTTGACTACTTTTTTTGCTGTGGATCGCATTTGGGTCCGGTTGACTTCTACTTTTTGCTGCGGGTCGGGTTTGGGTTCGGTTGGCTTCTACTTTTCTGCTGCGGATCGGGTTGACTTCTAATTTTTAGCTGCGCTCTAGCGCATTGGGTTTTGGGCAGATTGGCATACATTACTTCCGGTTTGGGTCAGTTTCGGATTGGGTTTTCACTCTTGCGAGAAGGGTTCGGGCCGACCCGAATTTGAAAAGAAAGTCTAAATATTTTTGAAGATAAAAGGTAAAGTAAAAGATCCATAACTGACACGCCCAAACAATTATTTAATAATACTTTTTAATCTTCAGGATTATGTAAAAAATACTAATTTGTTATAAGACCGCTTATCTCTTTATATCTAAGATGAGTTGTAATTTAAAAAATACTAGTATGTTGTGGCCATCACAAAACTTTCTTCTATATAAATCACATCAATTAAATCATTTAAATAGTACATGAAATAACAACGATTTAGCACCAATTCACGTCAAAGTATATCTGAATTTGAAGTTGGATGAAAATTCGTGCATTAGTTCTTGAGATAGAGCTATAGCGGAAATTCTGAAAAATGTAGCATGGCAGCGCCACCTGTTGAGCGATTTACACCAAAAATAGCCAGCACTAAATGATATCAAGGTATACCTGAATCTGAAGTTTGTTGAAAATCCAAGCATTAGTTCTTGAGATAAAGCTATTGCGGAAATCGCAAAAAATACAGCATAGCAGCGCCACCTGTTGAGCGATTTACACCAAATATTAAACAGCTCTAATTTATACGTCAATTCATGTCTAGGACTAACTAAATCTGAAGTTTGATGAAAATCCGTGCAATAGTTCTTGAGATACAGCTCTTGCGGGAATCGTGAAAAATGCAGCACTGCAGCGCTACCTGTTGGGTGATTTACACCAACAATTAAGCAACACTAATTTATATCAGGGACTAACTGAATCTGAAGTTTGATGAAAATTCGTGCATTTTTTCTTGAGTTAAAGCTATTGCGATAATCATGAATAATGCAGCATAGCAGCGCCACCTGTTGGGCGATTTTCACAAAAAGGTAATCAGCACCAAACTATATCCTGAACAAACTGAATCTGAAGTTTTATGAAAATCTGTGCAGTAGTTCTTGAGATATAGCTATTGCAGAAATCGTGAAAAATGCCGCATAGCAGCGCCACCTGTTGGGCGATTTTCACCAAAAACTAATCAGGTCCAGTTTATATCAAGGTCTAACTAAATATAAAGTTTTGTGAAATTCCGTGCATTAGTTCTTGAGATAGAGCGCCCACAAAATTTTTGTCACATACAGACTCACAGAGTGACAGAGTGACAGACAGACTCACAGACAGACATTTTCTAAAAACCATCAAATCGTGTTCTGGGCATTCTAAAACGTATAAATCCGTCGAAAACCGGGATTCGAAAATTTTCACGAATCCAATACTTTCTTCTTGTAAAGATAGAAGAAAGTAAAAAAATGCTTTGAAACTTATTAAAAAGCATACCGAGTGTCCTAAAATGGACTGACTGAATTTAAAATTCAGTAACTTGCAAATGGTGACAGCAATTTAAAAAAATCTTGCAGGAGGGTTATGTAAGATGGCATGAGATTTTTTGCTGCGATTCTTGATTTTACTTTACAATAGCAGCGGTAGATTGCACTGCAAACAATAGTTGTTAAATCGGGCACCGATTTAGCGCCTATTGATTGCAGCGCCATCTGGTTTCTATTTTAAACTGAAAAAACTCCTGATCAGGGGTGATTCTCAGTTTAAGAAAAAAAAAAATCTGAAATGTTACAGCAGAGGGGTGGGGATTCCCTTCTGGCACTAATTATTCTTTTTGCAGGTCGAGTTAGCCATTTTCGATCTGGGTCGATTTGAGGCTGAGTGTAGATTCATGCAAGCTCGGTTTGGGTTAAACCGTTTTGTTCAAAAGTTAGTTCAGTATATTATTTCAGATTCAAAATTATACCTATAATAATAAACATAGGTGTATGTATGTGTGCTGTTTCCCAAAGAGAGCACTTTATTTTTTCCACGAATCTTTGATGAAATTCGCGTTTTTTCCGCAACTTTTTGACGAAATTCGCTTCTTCTTCCAGCCCTTCGATAAAATTCGCGTTTTTCCGTAGCTGTTTGATGAAATTCACATTTCTTCCATTATACTCCAGTCAAATTGTCAAAAATAGATGCAAAAATTCTGCTAGAAGATTTTATGTTTTTAAACTGTTTATGGGGATGCTAATAACAGGAATTAATTGTTTCCCAACAAAATATCTCGAGGCTAAACTTTGTGGAGCCAAAAAACCACGAAATTTTCGGAGTTTTTTCAGTTTTTTGCCTATAACTCGACAATTATAAAATTTTTGTGTACCATACTCAATTACAAAAAGAAAGAACATTAAATTCTCTACAAATTTCATTATAAAAGTCTTTTTCTAAATCCATTATTAAGCGCGCTACAGCTTCCTGAAAATGATACTTTTTTTCTAACTTTGTGAAGAAATCGCAAATACCAACATTTGACAACATTTTTATTTCTTTTATCCTCTTTAATGTAACTTTTTATATTACTGGTATTTGCATGATAGTAATAATGATTAATTACAATGGTAAAACCGTAAAAAATTGACAACATTGTAATTTTTTTTTGTATTTACAACTTAAGGTGAGAACAATAATAGTAGGTATTATAAATGTAGGTAGCATGCATGTAAGTAAAAGAATACTTACAGTAACATCTTTAATGGATTTAGTAACGTCTGGAGTGCTTGCGGGTTGATGAGTTTGGTTCGTCAACCTCAGCTTGAGAAGCAAAGGAGCAGGCTGCATGATCTTCAACAGCTTTGAACTGCTTTGAGCTTGTTGCGACATCATCATCCTGGCTGCGAAAGTCATCGACGTTGCTGGTTTGGTCGATGGTTTCCCAAGTATCAGCTTCATAATCCTCTTCTTCTGCATAAATAATATCATCCACATTTTCACAATTGACCCCGTTACAGTTTTTGCAAATTGCCGAGCATTTGAGTCCTGATTTTTGGCAAGAGCATGCCTTGGTGCACCCTTTTTTACAGCTATATGAGACAACATGAAGCAAGGATTCAGGTGCTGGGTTTTGGTACATTTGAACTGGCTGAAAAAGACCGTCAGACCTGCGAACCCACCCCCATTCTTCAGGGGGCATGTTGTTTCCTAGTTAAGCTTGTACCTGATGATAACATCTTAGGAAATGATGCTGCGCAGCCTCTTGCGTCGGTGGCAGCCTTGCAAGATGAACTTTGCTTTTTGTGGCTGATTTAGCAAATAACTGGAACCTCAAACTGTTCAATGTCTGCGTGGTATCTACGCATCCACTGTATAGTGCAATAAGGAATTTTTCTCCAGCCTTGAGGATTTCTTGACGGGTAGACTCTGGTTTATTAAAAACACATGATACTTCCTCAAGCTGCTTATGTTTTTTTAAAGTGTTACAAAACTTTGACTTTCCTTGCCCAAAAAGAGCAGATGTTGTATCGCATCCACTGATTGCATGAGTGAAAAGAACATTGTTGTGATTGTATTTGTAAGAATTGGTTGAAAACCACTTTGTTTCGATGCTTCCTCTTCCTGGTTTTTGGAAAAACAGATTTTCGTGTTGATATCCCAAGCTTGTCATGATAGCGAGAATATCAATATCCTCTCCGACAATTACGATACTTTCAAAGGCTTTGGCTCTTGAAATGGCTAAGGTAACAATCATGATATCAGCGTCTTCTTCTGCCTGGTCAACTTGAATTCTGTTATTTTGAAGCTCTGTTTTAAGCAGTGAAATGAAGCGGTTCTTGTTTCTGTCATTGGCTAGAAATTTGTCTTGAGGCACTGTGCTTAACATTTCTGCTGCAACTATGACTTCAGTAGAAGTGTGCATTCTAGATCGACGTGCTCTTTCTGCACTTTTCGTTCCATTCTGTTCTCCCTCAGATGGATATCCAACGAACACAACTGCGACCTGTGATCCAAAATTTCAGAGAATGTAAGAAATATAACTTAACAATAATTTTGAAGGAAACATTTCGAGGCCAAGTTACTTTGTGAAGAAGGTACCCTCCGTCAACAACAAAAAACTTATCTTTTCCAATAAGATCCAGATTGTCTGGGGTAGAAAAATGGAAGAAAACGTTGTGCGGACACATTTAAACGTACACCTAATACCTAAAAAGCGCTATAGACCTAAAAAATACTAAAAACGTATAACGTACGAGAAAAACGTACTATCTGGCAACCCTACCTTCTGCCTAACCTTCTTGAAAATTTGCCTTCTTACTTATTCATCAATAGGTGCATTTCATTTCCACAGTTAGTGATGAAAAGAAATTTTTTTTAGGGATGGGAGGCGAAAAATAGGTCACTTTCTATGAAGTTGAAAAAAATGTGCTATTTTCAAAAAGTTGTAGCGCGCTTAATAATGGGTTTAGAAAAACGTTTTTAATATGAAATTTGTAGAAAATTTAATTTTCTTTCTTTTTGTAACTAAGTATGGTACACAAAAATTTTATAATTTTCGAGTTATAGGCAAAAAACTGAAAAAAGTCCGAAAATTTCGTGGTTTTTTGTCTCCACAAAGTTTAGCCTCGAGATATTTTGTTGGGAAACAATTAATTCCTGTTATTAGCATCCCCATAAACACTTTAAAAACATAAAATCTTCTAGCAGAATTTTTGCATCTATCGACCCAATTTTCTGACAATTTGACTGGACTATTATTCCTTGACAAAATTTACGTTTCTTCCGCAACTCTTTCATGAAATAAGTGTAATTTTGCAGCCCTTCGATAAAATTCGCGTTTTTCCCCCCCTACCCTTTGGCAAAATTTGTGTTTTTTCCGCGATCATTTGACGAAAATTGCATTTTTTCAGCGATCCTTTGACGAAATTTGAGTTTTTTTGCGACCCTATGAGGAAATTCGCGTTCCTTTCGCGATTCTTTGATAAAATTAGCCTTTCTCGCGGCTGTTTGACAAAATTCGCGTTTTTTGTGCGATCCTTTGACGAAATTCGCGATTTCCATGATCATTTGAAGTACATCGCGTTTTTCCGTGGCCTTTTAACCAAATTCGCGCTTTTTCCGCGCCTCTTTGACCAAATTCACGTTTTTGCCGCGATTCTTTGGCGAAATTGAAGTTATTTTCTGTGAACGATTGACGAAATGGATTTTTTGCGGCGACCATTTGTCAAAATTCGCAATTATTTTTATGTCCGAATTTTCGGACAAAAATTGCGCCTTTATTTTATTACATATTTAAAATCTGCATATATTTTAGAGTTCAAATATGTCCAAAATCTTTGCGAAAGAGTTTCTTTTTTAAATAGAATTACATCATAAAAATATGGTTTGCTGCGGAAATTGCGGGTTGCGCAAATTTTGCCACTTTTACGTTGGCCGTGGAAATCGCTGGATGCGCAGTGAGAGGATTAAATTTTCGGAAAATTTGGAACACAATCACCCCTGCTCCTGAGATCTTACATAACCCTCCTTCAAATATTTTTTTTTTATATAGCTGTCGCCATTTGCAAGTTATGGAATTGTATTTAAAATCAGTCAGTCCATTTTAGGACACCCGGTATATTCAGTAGCTATATGGGATGATGGCTGAAAGAAGCATATTTAAAAAAAATTAAAGCTGTCTTCGATATGTCAGTTAGAGGTTTACCAGGGCTGAAATTTCCAGGTCCAACCAACAACAACAACAAAAAAAAATTATTGGCCCGGTATAAAAGCTAAAAAAAATCAACCCCAGCCCAGCCTGCATTTTGCAATTACAATTATTCATTAAAGCACACTTACTTATGCTCATATTTTATTTTACATTATGTTCGAAAATCATGAATACAGAAAAACATTAATATTAATGACTATTTAGGCAATTATGTACATAAAAACTACGTTAAAATCATTACTTAGACAAATACATTCAAATTAAAATCCAGTAAGAAAATCAGTTTAGAATGAAAGAAACGGATGATAAAAGAAAATCCGAATTTAAAGCTCTACAAAGAAAAAAATTCTGCATAGCAGCCCCACCTGTTGGGCGATTTACACCAAACACTAATAAGGACCAATTTATACCAGGAAGTAACTTAATCTAAAGCTTGATGACAATTCATGCATTAGTTCTTGAGATATAGCTATTGCGGAAATCGTGAAAAATGCATTACAGCAGCGCCACTTATTGGGCGATTTACACCAAAAATTAAACAGCAATAATTTATATCAGGGACTCCCTGAATCTGAAGTTTAATGAAAATTCGTGAATTTTTTCTTGAGATAGAACTATTGTGATAATCTCGAATAATGCATAGCAGCGCCACCTGTTGGGCGATTTTCACCAAATTGTAATCAGCACCTAACTATATCCTGGACTAACTGAATTTGAAGTTTTATGAAAATCCGTTGAGTAATTCCCGAGATATTGCTATTGCAGAAATCATGAACAATGCCACATAGCAGCGCCACCTGTCGGGCGATTTTCACCAAAAACTAATCAGGACCAGATTATATCAAGGTCTAACTGAAATTAAAGTTTTGTGAAATTCCATGCATTAGTTCTTGAGATAGAGCGCCCACAAAATTTTTGTCACATACAGACTCACAGAGTGACATGGTGACAGACAAACATTTTCTAAAAACCATCCAATCGTGTTCAGGACATTCTAAAACGTATAAATCCGTCGAAAACCGGAAGTCGAAAATTTTCACGAATCCAATACTTTCTTCTTGTAAAGATAGAAGAAAGTAAAAAAGTAGATTTTTAAATATGCATCTCTGTAATTTATCAAATCAAATTAAATTTTTAAAGATTTCTCTAAACAAATGTACAACATAAACATAAATTTTACGGACAACAAATAAGTAAGATACCAGAACAACTTGGGCTCGGGGAAACAAATTTAGAGAAGTACACGGGTCGCGATCGGGCCAATACTGTTTATCATACGGGCTGACACGGACCAAACGTTTAGCTTTTATCCGGGACGAGCCTCAAGCTGGAAATTTTGGCCAATGCTGACCTCTAGGAAGAGACCTGAATTTGCAGAAAATTTTAAGATCAGGGCACGGCACGGCTCTAAATGAGAGAAGACTTGACCCAGGCCGAGTCTCGTGGATTTAAACTGGTGGCGCGACCCGTGTCGGGTCGCGCCGGGCTCGAGCTTCACCGCAAGTCATTTCAAGTGAGGATGCATAATGCCGTTTTGAAACCCTTTTTTTGCCCAAGGGAGGGGCGATCGCCCCCTCGCCCCCCCCTTAGATCCGCCATTGCTTCACCCGGTTTAATATGTCCTTCTGGTTGCGACATATAAACAACTTCTTCTAAATTTCCATGGAGAAACGCGGTTTTAATATCTAAATGGTTTACATTTAAGTTTTTGTGAGCTGCACACGCTAGAAATGATCTTAGCGTTGTATAGGCTACTACTGGTGCAAAGGTTTCATAATAGTCACTACCAAATTTTTGAGAATAGCATTTCGCTACCAAACGTGCTTTGTATTTATTAATTTCTCCATTTGAATTATATTTAACCGTAAAAACCCACTTATTTCCAATTACTTTTACGCCTGGTGGAGGATCAACTAGATCCCAGGTGTTATTTTTTATTAATGAAGCAATTTCTTCACTAGTTGCTTCGTACCATTGGTTTTTCTCATGTGGATTGTTTAGATTTTTAATATCTTCGAAATTTTTCGGCTCTATAATTTTATTTTCTTTAGTAATGTATGCGAGTCTGTCTGGTGGAAACACCTCTATTCGATCTTTGTGATCTTCTAGGTTCATTTGTTGTATTTTCCTCACTGTCTGTTTGTTTTTCTTCCTGCATACTTATTATAATTTCTGAGGAATTTTCCCCTGCTTTTTCGGGTTGTTTCTGAACTTCGCTATCATTTTTCAGATTTAAATTTGGTGTTGTGTTTGAATTAAAGTTTTCTAGAAATCTGACGGTTCTTGCTCGTATAATTTTATTATTACCAGTATAGATCCTATAACTTTTAGATCTATTGTCGTAACCGACAAAAATTCCTTCAATCGCTTTATCGTCAAGTTTTCCTCTTTGGGATTTGTCGAGATAAGCGTAAGCTTTGCAGCCAAACATTCTAATGTTGCTTAAAAACATTCTAATGTTGCTTAAATCCGGTATTTTATTTGTCCATAATTGGTATGGAGTAGAATTGTGAGCTTTCGTGGGGAGTCGATTAGTTAAGTATACCGCTGTATTTAGAGCTTCACCCCAAAACTTCTGAGGTAGTTTCGCTTCCGATAACAGGCATCGCGTCATTTCAACTAGTGTACGATTCTTCCTCTCCGAAACACCGTTTTGAGCTGGAGAATTTGGCACGGTTAGCTGATGGTGTATACCTGCTTCTTTTAAGTAATTTTCTATCTCATCACTGGTATATTCCCCGCCGTTGTCAGTTCTTAATTCCTTTATATTGCGACCGAATTTATTTTTCGTTATGGCTACGTACTCTTTTAGTTTAGTGATGACTTCACTTTTCTTTGATAAAAGAAATACCATTGTAAATCTACTGAAATCATCAGTAAATGTGAGAAAGAATTTCTTTCCTCCCATACTTTCTGTTGGCATCGGGCCACATACATCAGAATGAACCAAATCGAGAATTTTACTAGCTTTGTTTGTAGCTTGTTTAGGATACGGAGCATTTGTTAATTTACATTTTATGCAACTTTCGCATATTACTTCATGTTTACAATTTTCCATATTAAAACCTGTTGCTAAACTTTTAGTTTGCAGTTGCTTTAAAGCATTTATATCTCTGTGTCCGAATCTCCTATGCATGAGTTCAATACAGTTTTTATTCTTGCATTGATGAGCTAAATTCGCATAGTTTACTTGTTTATGTTTGTAAAGGTCTACTTCATATAAATTACCTTTAATTTTCCCTTCTATAAAGGTTATGCCGTTTTGGATTAATTTACAGGTTTCGTTTTCAAAAATGAGTTTACACCCATGCTTCACTGCTTTATTAACAGACATTAAATTTGACTGTATTTCTGGCACGTACAAAACTTCATTTAAAGTAATGTCGTTTGATTGTGTTTGTAATTTTATTGTGCCTGTCCCGTGTGAAGCAAGAATTTTTCCGTTTGCAATCGTGACTGTGTTCTTATTATTTGTATCAATGTCACTGAATAGGTTTATGTCGTTACAAAGGTGTGAAGAGCTCCCTGAATCAATTATCCAGGCAGATTTATTTTCAATGTTCGCGTAAAAGGAACAATTGTTTTTAGACACCTTTGTATCTAAAGTGGTTTTGTTTTCTTTGCTACTATTCCCCAGAGTCTGTGTGTTTGTTTGTACTTCTACTTCCGGAGTGATTGTGTTCGTTTCAGAACATAATGCAGCATTCTGTCTCCCTTTATTCATTGTTTGGTTTTTAGAATTTGAATTTTTATTCTTAAGGAACCAACAATTTAATTTTATGTGATTTCGTCTTTTACAATATGTACAAAACATATTTTGTTCTTGTTTGCGATATTGTGATTTAGTATTATTTTTTTCTGCTTTGTACGCATTTTCGCGCGACGTATTATTCGAGCTATCTTGTCTCCTTTGATACTCATCGGTCAATTTTCCTTTTATAAATTCAGAGTTTAACTCCTCTTCATTTCTCGCTTCAAGTGCGATAATCAAAGTATCATAACTCGGTGGGAGGGAGCATAAAAGTAACGCGGATAAATGCGTGTCCTTAATTTCTTCCCCTATCGCCTTTAATCTGTCGGCTGTTTCTAGTATTTTTACGATATGACTTATCATATCTCCGTTTTCCCCGAGTTTTATACTGTATAACTTTCTGAGTAAATATAATTTGCTCGAAAGGTTTGCGCGCTCGTGTATAGTTTTTAAAACATTCCAAGTTGTCTTGGCTGTCGTTTCATTTTTCACATAAATAAGTTGTGAGTCTTCTAAAGTTAATATAATTGTAGCCCTAGCACGATTATCTCGCTTAGTCCACTCAGTAGTTAGTGGTGTTGTGGGGTCATCCTGTGTATAATTAAATAAATCTTCCCTCATTAGGAGCATCTGGGTTTTAAAACTCCATTGGGCATAGTTATGCGGATTTAATTTTTCGATATTAAAAGTTTCTTTTAGGGAGGAGGCCATTGTTTTATCTTTAAAAGGTTTCTTTTATTTTAGTTTCTTAACTTTCAAGAGTTTTCGTTTATTTTCATTTATTGTCACAATAGTTTAAATAGAAGAGAGCGGTAACTTGCCGTGTTCACAGCCTTCAGTCTGTCTCATAATCTATTGAATTTTTATTGTGAAATCACGGCAGTTAAATAACTGAGCTTCTCTTCATGAATTATATTTAGAAAATAATGTTTTCCCTTTTAACATCTTCACAAAAAAAGGAGAAAGATAAAATTGGCATGCTCCTACCTTTATTTTCAGCGTTGATCGAATCCGCGTAAGGTAATCCAACCTGCTATAAAAATCCAAAGTGAATCAGCACGAAAATATTCCACTCAGTAACAAAAGAGGGCACAGGATCACAGGACTACACTATTTAATTAAATTAACATAGATAAAGTTAAAATTAAATTTACATTCAAAGTTATATATTTAATTAACATATTATTTCTTTAAGATTTTTCAGAGCGCAGACACACTGCGTGTTTTGCTTAGGGCATATATTTAGAGACTGACTAAAAAAAGAAAGAAAAGTTTTCAGTTCATTAGTCTTTCTTATTGCATCTCGTTGTGCAACACTTTTATGTATACCAGATGTTGGAAATTCCTTTTTTTTTTCTCTCTGCACGTGAAAAGAGGGAAATGGGTAGTTGCTCTTCACTCAGATAAAATAAGATTTCATCTATCAAATGCAATCTTGAAACACAGCTGTAATTATTTCACCATGTCTTGCAATTTCGGTAAATCATTATTCACTTTCTAACAAAATAGAAAAAAAAAAAACAAAAAACAGAAGAAAATAGAAAGTAAAAAAAAAAAAAAAAAAAAAAAAAAAATACATCAGACAGTATACGTACTATTCTTAATTGTTTGAAAAACGTTTTGAACATAAAAAAGCAGTTATTAAATAAATGGCTTAAAAATATATTTAATACTGTATCATATAAGTAAATACGAACTTTTAAAAATATAAGGCAGTTTTATACATAAACTTCATATCAAGGCATAAACAACTCTTTATTTATGTCTAAATTATCATGTGTAATTTTTTTTAGTGCCAACAATTACTTGTACCAGAACCGTTGCAAATTCGATTGCAGTAAAAGGAAATTTAATAATTATTTCTCGCATTACTCAATTTTAAAAATTTTAAATCATGAACAAAATATCGCAAAAAAATGCTTGCATATAAATTACAAAAATCAATATACCAATTTAAAAAACACAAAAAATATTAATTAAACTTCATAATTATACTGCTAAACAGCAACGTAAACTGCAAAATATGAATAAAATGTTTCTCCGTTTGTTTAATGTTTCGAAAATTTTACTGGATGATATAAAAAATTCATATTATTTTTAGAAATTTGGTAAATGTTAAATCTGAAACATTGGATATCAAAATTTACGATTTTCAATAATAAGTTAAAAAATCAATAAGAATAAATCTTTCCGTGATTAAAAACTGCAATATATACAGTCAAATTTCACAATATTAATGCTTTTTTTCAATCTGAAAACTTTTCCTAATATCATAATAATATGAATCATCATATTTAGCTCCAAAATAATAATAATAACAAAAAATAAAATACATGCCTGATGTCATATACTACAAGCGTTTATATTCAGTAAACAGTAAAAAACATAGAATAAACACAGTTACAAATGGCTTCAATTTAATGTTTTTATCTCTGATAAATGAAGCGATGAATCATTCAACTTTTCAAACCTATGTTGCAAGTTTTGTTTTTGAGCAAAGACAAATTATAATTATTTCACATCACCCTATCGAAAATGAAGATTAAACTATCACTCATTCGTTTATTTACAAACGTCAAGCAAATAGAATTACAGCATTGCTATTTAATTTTCAAAACAATTATATTTCATTCCGTTACATTAAGAAGGCATATAACAGACGACCGTTAGTGAAATCAAAAATTTAGCATTAAACTATAGAAAAGAGATAAATTTTTATAAACGATTTCACTCATATTCAAAGGTGTAGAAATCTATCGGAATAAAATATTAGAATTAAATATGACTTACTCGTTCGTTCTATAAATACCCAGATTAACACATATCCTTTTAATCCAAGCAATGGCGGCGGTGAAAATTTAATTCTTTCTGTTCTTATCTCATGAAGGTGCTGTAGATGACACGCGCGGAAATCAGCGTTCTGATTGGCTGTTAAGAATAGTACCAAAGATGATGTTTAACTATCGCTTGGAGCGTACCGTCTTAAAATCAGACGGTTGTTGGATAATTTACACATGTTTCTCGGTTCGTTTATAGCATGATCATAGTAAGACATTTATGTGTCTTAAATTTAGACGTCTGTTATGTCTGAATTTTCAGATTCAGACACTTAAGTGACTGAAATTCTTTTTCAGTCACATATGTGTCTAAATTTAAGACGCCTCTATTTGCAGTGTGAAAAATTTTCTTCTTCAACCTTCTTTTTTTTTTCGTTTTTTTTTTTTTTTCGGTACGAATTGGTCCTATCAAAAACTTGTGAATATAAAAGTTGTAGATAATATTAAAGAGATGTATAATAAAATTATTGGATTTAATATCTTGATAATTGACGTAGTAAGGAATTTTTTTCTCCCCAAAACCCTATTTTTTGCGCCCCTTGAGCCTATTTTAAATTTTATCAAAAATCTGTGATGCATGAATTTTTGGCGCTATTTATAGAAGTAATAAAAACTTTAAACTGATTTGATATGTACAAAAATTAAGAAGTTATGGGGTTTTTTCGGTTTTCACAAAACCCCTCCCTATTTCCATCCCCTTTGTACGCTTTTGCCCATTAACGAACTTGACCGAGATTTTATGTCCCTTGATTTTATGTATCAGTTTGGAAGAGATTTGGGCAGAATTGCGGAAGTTATCGTGTCCAGAAGAAAGTGATAACACAATTGCTTCGGGAAATTCCGTTCAAAATGCCCACTTTGACATAATTTTTTGAGATATATTCTGCCTCTATCAAAAAATCGATCATTGCGGTACATTATATAGTTTCTGAATAAGCGAATCTACCAATTAAACGCATTTGAGAGCAAAAATGAATTTAAAAATGAGTCAGAAAATAAGCAGTTTGGATTTGAGTGCATCCTTAATGCAATGATTTTTTCAACACAATCCGCTTCGGGAAATTCGGTTCAAAATGCCCACTTTAACAGCATTTTTTAAAATATATTCTGCCTCTAACAAAAAATAGACCATTACGGTACATTATATAGTTTCTGAGTAAGAAAACGTACCAATTGGAAGCCTTTGAGAGCAAAAATGAATTGTAAAATGAGTAAGAAAATACGCAGTTTGGATTTGAATACACCCTTACTTAGATGATTTTTTTCTTCAACCGCTATGTATTTTTAATTTGTTTTTGCTGTAAGAATTGGTCCTATCCAAAACTTGTCTATATAGATGTTGTAGACAATATTAAGAAGATATAGGATAAATTCATGGGGATTTTATATCTTTTGAATTGACGGAGTTATGTATTTTTTACTTCTTCAAATCCCCTTTTTGTTTTCGTTTTTAATTTTTTTTGCGGTACGAATTGGTCCTATCAAAAACTTGTGAATATAAAAGTTGTAAATAATATTGAGAAGATTTATAATAAAATTAATTGGAATTGATATCTTGGTGATTGACGAAGTTATGAATTTTTTTCTCCCAAAAACCCTATTTTTTGCGCCCCTTGAGCCCATTTTTAACTTTATCAAAAATCTGTGATACATAAAATTTTGGCCCTATTTTTAGAAGTAATAAAAACTTTAAACTGATTTGAAATGTACAAAAATTAAGAAATTATGGGGGGTTTTCGGTTTTCACAAAACCCCTCCCTATTTCCATCCCCTTGGTCCGATTTTGCCCATTAACGAACTTGACCGAGATTTTATGCCCTTTGATTTTATGTATCAGTTTGGAAGAGATTGGTGCAGAATTACGAAAGTTATCGTGTCCAGAAGAAAGTGATATATATATATATATATATATATATATATATATATATATAGATAGATAGATAGATAGATAGATAGATAGATAGATAGATAGATATAAAGTTTTTTACTGAGGGTGGTTTTGGGTTCTAGGAGTCATGATCGGTGTAGATCTGCAAAAATTTTTCAGAAATTCCAACATAGGAACGATCCCAATAGGTAGTATTTCATACGAAATCTATTTAAAAAAAAAAAAATCCCGCAGAATATAAAATAATTTTATCGGTGCTGTTGTAGACACCCCTTTCATCTGTTTGGCGTCCTTCCGGCTCGGCGCCCAGTGCGGTGGCACACTTTGCATACGCCTTGGGCCGGCCCTGGGAAAAATATTGGACTTCATATTCGAATTCAATTCCGGAGCTTCGAATTCAATCCTTTTTCCTACAAATTTTGTAAAGTGTATACGAACACTTTTGGGAGTCACCGTATGCTTTTATTGTGTTTACATGTTATCGATACATCTGTTGACTGTTAGAAGAACATCAAGCTGCTAAATGCGAAAAGTAACTGGTGTAAAGAAAATAAGCAAACTGGAATTCATAGTGTGCACAGTCGTGGGAATAAAAAAAGTAAACACCCCCTACTAACTCCTCAACAAATTATCGTAGAAGAAAGTTACTGGTACCGAACGATTGGAAATGAAGTCTACTTTTAAATCATGTATATAAAATTTGCTTAGGAGGTTATCTGCATATTAAAACGAACCATAATTTTGTTTTTTTTTTCAATTGCAGTACACAATTATGACAGCATAAATGAACTCTACACCCTTCAATTTTTCTAAAAACAAATTTTTATGCAATTCGTACCATAAGTTTCCGAGAAATTAATTATTTTAAAACGAGCGTATTTTAAGGGCTGTATCCAAATTGAAGTTCAGTACTCGATTGTTAACCCAGAGAGCTCCATTCTTGATCAAGGAAGTCAATTAAGCCTGTTAGATTACAGGATAGCATATGACATTTCAAAATATTTAGCCATTTCTATCATAGACGGCCACTTAAACCATCATTTTGCCGTTTTTTAAGCATAGTTTGAAAACTACTTGGAAGAAAAATGTGAAATTTTGGATTTCCATAAAGCAGGACTTAATAAATCTGTATCCATAAAAAAAATTGTAGGTTGCAATTCATATATTTTTTTTATTAATTTCATAATTCATATAAAAAATTATAAAAATTGCAAATTCAACGTATTTATGTTTGGGTATATTAGTACATATTATTACTGCACAAAAAAATTAAAACATTAGGATCATAATTTCAGAAGTTATAAATAAAAATATGAAAATGTAATTTAACATTAGAAGGACTAAATTTTGAATGTTTATAATTCAAAAACTTATCATTCAAATGACTTGAAATTGGGTGTCTAGGCATAGTTTGAACCAAAGATTTGAAATATCTCGTTAAAATTGGGTATTGCCATTGAAAAAAAAATGAAGTTTGGATTAGTTTTAATATGTATATGGCCTCCTAAGCAAATTTTATATACGTTATTTAAAAGTAGACTTTATTTCCAATCGTTCGGTACCAGCAACTTTCGTGTAAGATAATTTGTTGAGAAGTTAGTAGGGGGTGTTTACTTTTTTTTTTTCCACGACTGTACATTAGCTATGATTATTTTCATTCCCTTTAGCATTAAAAGCTAATACGAAATATTGTTTGAAGACAAGACTTAATCAGAAACACTAGTAGATTTTAGACTGAAATAATTAAACTTTTTATAACATACAAATTAAATTTTGGGAACCCAAAATCAGCGTGATCAGCACCACAGCCCTATCATGCCATCTGATGTTTTGATTAGACCCTAAACATTAAAAATTCTCAAGAAGAACCATATAATAAGTAAACGCACTACCAAATGCAGCCACAAAAAAACTCTTTGTAAAATGGAAAAATCCCCATGCAGATAGCGCAAAAGCATTATCGTTTGCACTCAAGCGTAAGAATTCCAAAGAATTTCGGTTTGTAAAAAATCCCTTCTTGATGAAGCTTTTGAATGTTATTTTCATTTTTTTATCGGTTTCGTTTATCAGAATGGTAAAATAACAAATTATCAGAAAATTCAACATTGATTGGGAAAACATAAACCAATGCCTTGCTGATAATGGTGTACCAAAAATATCGTGCTGAGGTTCGTTGATTACAAATGTCTGTAAACTTGCAAAAATGTTCAAGAACATTGTCATTAGTAAAATAAGAACAGTTCTTGACATGGCATTTTCTAAATTTCTAAGTGCGTTTATGACTTTGTCATAGTACCCACAAATTATTTTTGTTGTTTTGTCGACTGCTGCTTCAGGTTTTGAAATGCCATTAGCCGTTACTGCAACCTTTCTTAACATTTTATACAGAAAGTAGCATAAGCAAGTATAAAAACAGCAGACACTTGATTGGAATGATTGTGCGCTTGAATACATCATTAGGGATATGTAATAACAAAACACAGTGTAGGATTTAGAAGGATCATAATAACCCAACGTGAAATACTTCCTGTAAAATGCATTTTTGACACCGCTGTAAATGTAAATTAGCATCCCTATGCTATAGTCAGCGGCGAACCATGTGACAAGCATTTTTGAAATTCGTACAGGTAAGGCAACTCCGACCTCTTTACCAAGAGTATATGTCTCCTTAATCAATTCTCTTATCTCACTTCTTTTAAAATATAAACTGTACCATAAAAATACATTACTCATTGCCTTGAATTTGATTGCTATGGATCTTTTCAGAGCTACGGGTTTGAACAGTACATCAGTGTACAAAATCCAAGATAAAATCGAAAACATGAAAGTTCCGTGACAAATAATTGCACAGATGTAGATCGGTAATTTCCTTAGTCTTTTACCATTATTTACGTTTCTTTTTCTTGCATCAAGTCCATAGACCAATAGAAAAAAATGTAGCCAAAGGTCAGTTTTATTCATTTTTTCAACATGCATAGATAATGTCGAAACTCTTACATATAAAAGAGTTATTTATGAAAAAAAAAATCTTTGTTTTTATCTTTCTTGTATGAGTTAAATTTGGAGATCTGGCGTAAAACTGTCTCGTTTTTTTTTTGTTTTTTTTTTTTTGAAAATCAAATAATCTCACTTAAATAAATGGATCGATTTATATTTTAGAGCAAAGTATTCTTATACATGGCCGTATAGTACTAATTTTTGGTATCATGATGTAAGTCAAAAATAATTCTGATTATGTGATCTCTTTTCAATTTAGATAAAAAAAGTTCTGCTTTTATTATTTTTTTTTTTTAAGAAAACACTTTCCATTGATTGCATTGATTGAATATACCTAAAAATATGACGAGACTTCCTCAATTTAATAAATGCCATAATCAAATGCAAAAATCAATGAAACCTTTTAATCTAATGAATCTGGTTCAGTGATATTCTTTTCAAAATTGATTCACCAATTCTCTTTTATTCTAAAGATTACCAAGATCTTTTGTTGTACTATCATTTAAAAAGATGAGAATATAAAAACAAATTCATCATCATAAAATATTATGAAAGTTTTACAAATTACAGAGACTAAATTTCAGGTCAATATCAATGCAATTCCATGCGAACTTTACATCATTTTAAAAATTGCTTTCAAGTGAATTGCAAATTTTCAGTATGTTTTCTATTTATCGAATAAAAATCCATTAAGTACTTCAATAATGAACTAGTAATTTTAAAAGCATCATTTACGGACATAACATTTTTTACTTTCTTCTATCTTTACAAGATTAAAGTACTGGATTCGTGAAAAAGTTCGACTTCCAGTTTTCGATAGATATATACGTTTTAGAAGATCCTGAACACGATTTGATTGTTTTTTAGAAAATGTCTGTCTGTCACTCTGTCTCTCTGTCACTCTGTGAGTCTGTATGTGACAAAAATTTTGCGGGCGCTCTATGTCAAGAACTAATGAACGGAATTTCACAAAACTTTAGATTCAGTTAGACCTTGGTATAAACTGGTTCTGATTACTTTTTGGTGTAAATAGCCCAACAGGTGGCGCTGCTGTGCTGCATTTTTCACGATTTCCAAAATATCTCAAGAACTAATGCACGGAATTTCATAATACTTCAGAATCTGTTAGCCCTTGATATAATTCGGTGCTGATTGCTTTTTGGTGAAAATCGCCCAAGAGGTGGCGCTTCTATGCTGCATAATTCTTGATTATCACAATAGCTTTATCTCAAGAACTAAAGCACGAATTTTCATCAGACTTCAGATTCAGTTAGTCCCTGATATAAATTAGTGCTGTTTAGTTTTTGGTGTAAATCGCCCAACAGGTGCCTCTGCTGTGCTGCACTTTTCATGATTTACGCAATATCTCAATCTCAAGAACTAATGCATGAATTTTCATCAAGCTTCAGATTCAGTTAGTCACTAGTATAAATTAGTCCTAATAAGTGTTTGGTGTAAATCGCTCAATAGGTGGCGCTGCTATGTGGAATTTTTTCGATTTCCGCAATAGCTCTATCGAAAAACTAATGCACGGATTTTCATCAAACTTCAGATTCAGTTAGAAGTTAACATAAGTTGTTGATGATTAGAATTTGGTGTAAATCACTTAACCGGTGACGCTGATTTTGCATTATTTACACGATTTTAGCGATAGTTCTATCTCACGAACTAATGCACGGAATTACATATCTTTAGAATCCTGATTGATGGGCATAGATTGCCATTTAATTTTGGCAGTGTGATAGAGAATTTTGAAGTTTTAACATGTATGAGATAGAAGAAAGTTTTGGGATTGGCATATCCGACTAGTTATGTTTGCATTTATCACGATTTCAAAAATTTTGTCACCAAGCAAATCTAAAGAAATTTTCTAGCACACTAATTCATTCTAAACTTCTTACTTTTTTGCAATAAATAAACGGTATGGCTATTTGTTCATGAATTATAATAAATGACATTAAGATAATGTCAAAAATAAATTATGTAGTATGGTGATTCATATTACAACCTTTAAAAAAACAGGGGATTCAACCAGGGCTTCCGGGGAACACACTGCCCGGTGAACAGGAGATAGGTGAAAACCATATTTTTTAAAGTGAAAAAATGTAATAGATTTTTTAGATTTAGTATAATTTTTTCTTTTAGATTGCGCACTAACAACATCAAAAACATTTTTATATGATTAATACTAGATTGAGCAAAATGTTCTGGGAAATTTGTGAAAGTTGCGTTGTTATGCACAAATTAACAAAAAGAGCAACAAGGACTATTCTTCAAAGTAGAGACCATCATAGTCCACGACTTTCTGCCATCGTTCTGCCAGATTTTGGATTTGCTGGAAGTGCGAAGTTTGTCGCCGTACCAACATCTTCATCCTCATTAATCTCATGGACGTCAATCAGAATCGTTAGACCTTTTCTCCTACAATGCTGGATCAACACCCGCAAATCATACTGTTCTATAGGCATTTTGGAGCCAAAATTCCTGAACGCCTGTAGATATACCATTAGTACTTCTATATACGATACAAATTCTGGTAATTATTAGATTAAAATTTTCCCAGAACTTTTTCTCAATTTAATATCAATCATGTATTTAAACAAAGCTTTAAAATTCACTAATTACGATATTTTCGTATTAGCTGCATGTCAGGGGTTAATTGGTGGAACAAATCACCAAAAATTTGTCTTAGAGCAGCCTTTTTGATTCTAATTATTTTGGTGTCTAAGCGCTTAGTTCAATTGGAAGTAAATTTGTGATTTATTTATACTACATACATACACAATGCCTTTACAATCCGCGAATAATTTTGCCATCCTTTAACCCGTCAGCACATCCATTGGGATAAAATCTACCCCAATCACATTTTTTTCTTAAAAAAAAAAGGGATAGATATTTTGAGGACGCTTCTGATCTGCCTTGTACCTTTCAAGGCCAAGATCTAGAAGAGCTGGGTGAAGGAATGTCTTTTCTTTGTTCGCTAGGAGAGGAGAAATATACCTCTTGGGACTGAAAAATCCCGCGCGTGTAGAAACGTTTCATTTCGACACATTCATTTCTTATGGGATAACACACACTAAAATAATTTTAATGACAGACTAACATAAAAGCTACTTGTATATTTAAAGGAATAGTGTTCCATAAATAGTAGGGATGATCACCAGAGTGACCAGAGTGCTATTGAGATTAGAATTCCGACATTTATAATAGACAGAGAGGCGTCTGTACACACCATCACCTCATCGAATTTACAGCTGAAATTTCAGGATTAGTTAAAACTAGATTAGCATATTTAAATGCAACTGATCTGTTAAGTCATATCTTGGTAGAAACCACCTGAAGACCTAATTTTAGTGGTTAACTGATAGGTTTACTATTGTATTTTCCTGCATCCAAAAGTTTGGAAACATGGAGGAATGGGTGCAGGAAAATTCATCAATTAACCCGTAAAATCGGGTCTGTAGGTCGTTTCCACAAAGATATGACTTGGCAGACCATTTACATTTCAATACGCTAATCGATATTTAACTAATCCTAAAATTTCAGCCGTCAACTCGATGAGGTGATGATCTGTGCAGACGCCTCCCGATCTGTAATAAAATTTGTTTTAAGGAAGTAAAAGATAGAAAGATGGACAGATAAACTGAAAGATTTGCCTTATTAAGATTTTTGTAAAAGCATATAAAAATTCATTCAGCTTGAAACACCTTTATAACTCAGGCTAATTTTCTGTAATCGGGTTTTGGCGACCAACATATCCTTCTATATATAAAAAAAAGTTTTGATTTGGAAATGGACCAATGAAAATCTGCGTAGATCATCCGGGTATACTCCTACTAGATCGGCATCCATATTTTTTATCACCGGGGGTCTTTTTTCGTTAATATTAAGAAAACTGTTTCATACAAAAATATGAAAATGGGTGGTATTATAGAGACATGTTTGATAAACACGCTGATGCAAACAGTTTTTAAATCGAATAATTATTTTAAGAGATATTTAATGTTAAAGATGGTAAAAATCGTTCAGTTAAAAAGTTTTATAGGAGAAAAACTATACATAGGAATTTAAACATTTTTAGATCATTTTATACATTGAAGTTGTCGATGTGCAGACTTCAATTATCTTTTTAATGTGACTCATTTTTTAAGGATTTACTTCCATTTTAAATTCAAATTTTCAGCATTTCGAGAGATATTTTTTACACATTTTAGAAAAGGGCAATTATTTTAAACTGTTGCCAATTTTAAAAACAGCTCAAAGAATAATATTTCCTTCAAATAAAAAATTTATTTACACGTGGCTATTATAAACAGAAAAAAAAACTTTTAAATTAGAACTAAGTGATTACGTGTTAAAAATCAGGAAAATATTGAAGTAGTAAACTTATTCATCAATGTATATAGTCATTACTTGGACATAAACTTCAGGATTCTTGGCTGAAAAAGGAATCGAAGAAAAAATTAAGTATGGTATAATTACTAGATGTTATGCTCAGAAACAATAAAATTAGTAATATTATATTGTAAAAAGCAGCATTTTGAGTTTTATTTAGGAAAAGTTTGGATTTTTAGGTTTTACACATTTATGGAGTGTCTAGCTCAGTGTATAGTTCCTAAATTTAATTAAAAAAAATAATAAATAAAAATATAAGTTCGTGTTGTTTTCAAAATAAATAACAAAAGGTATAGCAATTAGCATTTACAGTTAAAATTTATGGAATTTTCATCAAAATTAACATTAGACAAACATAGTTTATATTATATTTAACTTGATAAGCTACTTTACTTTTATTAACGGTATTCAATTAGAATTAAAGTAGGCTTAAATCCAAGTTAAATTAATTAATAACATTGTTGTAGTGTAAAATTTTATGTAAGACTATTATATTTTTATTGTATATATATAAATATGCGAATTTAATAATTAATAAAATGTATTAGCAAAATTATTTAATATAAATATTAAATGACATCTTGCTGAAATCAGCTTGAAATTAGTTTTTTTTTAAATAAAATATTTTATAAATTTATGTTATTTTAGAATTTAAGCATTTTTTTCTTTACTTTCCCTTAGAATTAAATGCAATTCTAAATTTAACACATATAAATATGCATAGGATTGATAAATTTGAGTGTGTGAGTTCATAAAATTTTTTTTTATATAATTTGGCCAATTTAACATAAGGAAACAAAATAAATAAATAAATATATTTATATATATTGGCCTTATTTTTATTAAAATATGTAGTATGGCTTAATAAATTAATTTATTTAATTTTTTTTCTAGTACATACAGTAATTTTTTTTAAAACTTAATCTGTAACAATTGGGTGTAGATATTTATGAGTATACAAAGATTCTTTTCTGCTGGCAGAAATTCTTTGGTTCGGCCGAGTACTCATGGGTTACTACATACGATTTTACGTAGTAATTATCATTTGCTTTTGTATTTTTTAAAATTATACAAGTGTATTAATTACATTTTTTTTTATAATTAAATAATAATTATTAATGTTTGATTAATAATAATAATTTATTATCTTTTATTTTTAAACATATCATTAAAGTTTAGACAGTAGAATTCACCTACGGAATGTTAATGATAAATAAAATTTTGAATAAATAAATTTTTTATTTCATTCAGTAAAAAAAAAAAAAAAAAAAAATAAGTAAATAAATAAATAAATAAATAAATATGAAAATTTAACAATCTTTTAAGATAGAATTGTTGGCTAAATAAATAATAATTAAAGACAAAAAAATTGTTCTCTTCTTCCTGAATGGCATTTTCTGACAACACTATTTAATAGTATTAAATGAAGGTGCATTTTTAAGGTCAGCGTAATGCATATTTTGCATTTTGAGAGGCTGTAGAACTCATATTTCCGTGTTGTTTACATTTTAATAGTAAACAATATCATGAATCAAAATTTGTGTTTGTTAGAAAGGTCTAAAAAAAATATACAATGTAATCAGTTAAAGAAAATTATATGCATTTTTTTTTTCTTAAATCCTGAAAGGCAAATTTGTTTAGATTTGAACCTGACAGCATAAATGCGCGCTCGCGTCAGTTGCAGTATGAGGCAGGAGAATTCAAATGCTAGAATCGCCATTTTCCCCTGCAAAATAATAAAAAAAGCAGAAGGTTTACATTAGATATGATACAAATACATACACTGTTTATGCATAGATTATGTTAAAAATTACATACAGGCATGCACAGTTAGTTAAGAAGAAAGTATATCAAGAAATTATACTAATTAATAAGGTAATTACAAGCATGAAATGGTTTTAAATACATACTTTTGGAAGTCGTAAAATTTTGTCACAGCACAAATCACCTCGCAGAAAGTGATTAGTAGCTTGACCAACCCCTCGTTTCGGGAGGATGGGGGACGGTCAAAAACTGGTTTTATTCTCTTCTCCTTCTTCTTTTTTTTTCTCTTTTACCCTGTTTTGATTCTCGTATCGGGTAAAGTTGGAAAGCATTACGTAATGATATATTAAAGGAGATGAAATAGCTTGTATATTTTGACATATCATACATGTTAGAAGTAACAAATAAATAAATAAAATAATGTAACCAGTTTGTATACAATATTTTTCTGATTATAATTTGAATACATCAGATTAATTATGTGAAAATATAACATGTCATACGACAAGCATTGTATTTACTTTTATTCAGTATAAAATGTGTTTTAAATGACACACTGTGTTATAAGGTTATATGTGATGAAATAATATGTCAAATGTGTATGCCATTATTTTTCTTGTAATTAGGTTTATTTCGGCATATTAGTTTCATACAAAATTATAGCTTTGAATGTATTTTGGGCACTTAAACTGTAAAGTTACAAAATTATTAAACATGTGTGTGGTAAAGAAAAAAGGCTTCGAGAAAGATGTCAGATTTTCAGTACAGAGGTCTTCTATAAATGTGAATGTCAACAGACAACTATGCTATCATGTGTTGAACTTTCTGTTATGAAAAAATAGAAGAACTTCTTATAAAATATACCAGAACCATTGATAATTGAACTTTACAGACTTGGTTCAAAATTGTGTAGATACACAGTCATATGGACACGTACATTCTTTTATGCTTTACAAAAAAAAAAAAATAAATAAATAAAACCAGCAATCAGTTTTTATTTTTTTTTTCTGACGACCGGGAGAGATGCTGGGCAACATATAACAATGATATGTTCCCGCACCATGTTGGTTAAATCAAAGTAAAATTGCGTAATTTGTTATTTCTGTTTGTATAAATATTTTTTTATAAAATATAATTATGAGTGTAAAATTATAATGTTTATATATTTAAGTAAAATAGGAGTGTAAGTTCATACAAAAATTATTAAGTTGATTTTAAATATTAAATATATATTTTTAAAAAATTGTTGTATTGTAAAATGAATGTATAATGTTGAATAGAGTTCGGATCTCAGATAACAACAATAGCCAGACGCCATGGTGTAGTTTTATGACAAGCCAATGGAAAGTGGTGTATAATTAGAAATCGTAAAATAATAAAAATGTTGGAATAAATTTATGGCCTTAATAAAAGTGTTGGGATAAATTTATGGCTTTTCAGACCACCCAAATTTTAAGGCATATAATAATATTAAAGTATATGTAAGGGGCCATTTGGAGACTGTTAGCTAATAGGCCTATCGAAGGATAATGCAAAATCTTCTCACAGCCAATAAGGGTGGACTAGACAAATAGTTCCACCCACTGCAAGAGTTGGTGTGCCAGAAGAATAAGGTTTGAAAAAAGAGAGAGTCTAAAAAAAGATGTCGAGGACGCAGGAGCTCTCCTGAAAGCCCTAGTAATGCCCAGGCGAGATGGACATATCGGAATGAGCCTAAGCAAGCCTAATTGAGGATGTCTTCCGGATGTTAAAATAAAGTGGATTGTTCTACAGAGATCCGTAGCTATGCATCCTGCCATCCCGATATCGCCGCTCTGATAAGAAGCAGATTCCTGATGACATATGGATAAGATCCTTAGCAACGCGACAACTCTGAATTTGATGAATAAAGGCCACCATCCCGTATATGAAATAAGGTACTACCTTAAACTTTTTCTTTTACCACTTGAAATCATATGAGAAATTATAAATATCCTTTTCTGATATTTTATGGTAGAGAGCAATCTGAGATCCAACAAAAAAACAATAATTAAATATAATTAAGGTAATTTAAAAATGAAAGAGAATTATTCTTTTAGCAAAAAGAAAAATATATAATAATAAGAGTAAATGAAAATATTGTCTTTTTTTAAAAAAAAAAGATTAAATATACATAAAATAATGAGAAGCAAACAAAAGTGTTGCTTTCTTTTTTTTGAATTAATATTATGTGTTTTCTGTATATAGTTGTGTTCAATGTAAATAAAATATTTAATCAAGTTTTAAAAAGTTTCTGTAATTATTTAATTGATAATGTTTAAAGTGTGTCAATTTATTTTTACAGCTTAAATTTTAGTTTAATTCATAAGTGGAAGAGTTCGTCTAAATAATTCACAACGCAAACTCTTAATTTTATTCGTAATTAATTAAATTTAATAATTACATTTTGACGCGGATTATAATTTAATTTTATTAATGCTTCGCGTTGCTCTTCTACTAGAATTATGTAATTACGATCACTTATGTTATTTGAATTTATCTAAGGTATATAAAATTATATACCAATTTACTATGAGGTTGCTTGGATGATTTGGACCAATTAACAATTTTGGATGTAAAGTAAATAGAAAATAAACAGGTGTAATTATCTGTCCAGCAATTGGCAACGGAAAAACTCCATTTCTGTAGAAAGTGAAAGAAAAATAGCAATTATATCTTTTTGTTGCCATTTTCCCATAAAGACTGAAAAAAAAAAAAGTTAAAATACGTGCTATTTTCAAAAAATATAAATGAAAGATTTCTGATAAAACAGGGAGCTTTTAGAAACTAAATTTCATTTTAAATATCTATAATGATAATACAAACAAATGAAAGCTTGTGAATCTTTATATGGGTGATTTTTTGTCGAGTTTTTTGAATGACGAAATCTCTGTTTTGTGTGTGTGTGTGTATTATTCAGGGATAGTGACGTCTTAAGCGTACTTTACTGTAGATGTTGTTTAACACTGGATCGCAAATGATGAATTCTTCAGCGGATGTGGATGGCGTCACTTTATGTAAAATAAAATCGCATGTTATAAGTCTTAAAACTGAACTACAGTAGAGCCCCGATTATCGTAGTTTCCGCTTTCACAGAGTTATTTTCTTCTGATGGACTGATGGCTTCCATTTTTTTTCCAAAAAAAATTATAGCCATTCCCCCCCCCCACCCCCCCACCCCCCATTCTGACCAGAAAATCAGAGTTCTAACTTTTTACGACTGCTTTTTCATCTTCACATAACACTTCATTTATAACGACTGTTTCATAATAATGGAAGCCATCAGTCCATCAGAAGAAAATGATCCATTCCAAAGGTATAAGTTCGATTAACTCGGATAAGCGGGACTCTACTGTATCTATATTTATATACATATATTTTTTTGTCATCAGGGGCGACACTAAATTCTGAAAAGCAGAATTCCTGTTTTCTAGTTTTACTTTTTAACTTTGAAATTTACGATTTGCGAAAATCGTGACGTGATGGTTAAAAATGAAGGTCATTTTCGTATCCAGTGCTAAAAAATACATCAAAATCAATCACCAAAAGTTAAAAAACACAATCATCGCAGGCTTGTGTTATTAATGTTGTTCACTATAACTAAAAGAAAAAAAAAAAAGATAAATAATTACCATAGTACAAGAGTAAAAAGAAAAAAAATAAGACATTTAATAAATAAATTCTGTTATAACGTTTTTAGGGTTTCGTTCATCTGACGAAACCCTATTCGTCTCACTCCTTTGTCTGTCTGTATGTCTGTCTGTCTGTCCGTCACAGAGCCCGTTCTCAGAAACTATACATGTTAGAGATTTGAAATTTTGGGTACTTATAGCTGAACACCTCACATTAAACAACAAATCATAAAATTTTGAAAAAGTTGGTAATTAACTGAATTACGGGCTAATTAACTTCTAAAATTAACCAATCCACCTTTTTAACGCAGATTCAAATGAACTTTCTCCAAATCATCCGTGTTTCTCCTAAGGGTTACCAGTAAAATCAGCCGATGCATGGTTACCACGGGGGAAATTAAGCCGAAAAATGAAGTGGGCATTATAAATCGAAATCGCATATCAGAAAATATTGGTCCCAGAAATTTGTAAATGGAATAGACAGACGCAAAAAAAAATCTATTTTCATTTGGTATAAAGTTCACATTTCTGCGATGTGTATAAGTTAAAATATCCACTATTAATCGATCGATAAAAATTTATTTTCTTTAATTGGAAAGACAAAGAAAAAAGATTTCAATTCAAAAGATTTCAAAGCAGGTAGACATGACGACGCTGCGGTTTTTCTTAATAGCATATTTTAATACGGAATTTTAAGTTTTTAAATATTAAATTTTTTGATTAAATTTCATGGCGTCCCGATGTCAAATTTCTCTCTGATTTTATTGATACCTATTTCTAAGTCCTATCTTAATTACAAGCTGAAATATTAATTATTATTTAATTAATCGGTTTAACTCGCAGAAGAATAAATGTCGGTAACTCCCACATGTGTATTATAAACAATTCTTTCTAAGTGAGCCTCTAATTATGTTGGAGACATGAAATTTCGGGTACTTATAGCTGGGCACCTCACATCAAACAGCAAGTGATAAAATTTTGGAAAAAGTCGTACATTTAACACTTTGGGCTCCCACATGTGTATTTTAAACAATTCTTTCTAAGTGAGCCCCTAATTATGTTGGAGACATGAAATTTTCGGTACTTATAGCTGAACACTTCACATCATACGACAAATCATAAAATTTTAAAAAAGTCGTACATTTAACCCTTTGGGCTCTCACATGCGTGTTTTAAGCAATTCTTCCTAACCGAGCCCCTAATTAAATTGGAGATTTTAAATTTTGCATACTTATAGCAGAACACCTGAGGCCAAGCGACAAATCATAGAATCTTGAAAATGTCTTACGTTTAACCCTTTGAGCTACCACATATGTATTTGAAGCAATTCTTTCTAAGAGAGCCCCTAATTAAGTTGGAGACATGAAATTTTGCATACGTATAGCTGAATACCTCAGACCACACGACAAATCATAAAATCTTCAAAAAGTCTTATATTATTTACCTCTCCGGGCTCTAGCTTGTGTATTTTAAGTAATTTGTCTAACATCCGCCCTTTTAACCAGGGGAGAAATTTTCCAACTTTTGCTGACACCCCTTTGACCCTTCTTTCATATTGTGCACCATAGCCTTACATATTTTAGTTCCATTTTTTACCGCCAGGTGCACCTACTGATCTCAGGTGCTATGGTCCCAATCCTCTCCACTAATATATCTGCGGATAGTATGTAAAACGGGATTTCGTTCGGATAGATGTTTGTTTAGAATCGAGTGCGCCTCCTGGTTGCGAAATGTGGAAGTAATAGATTTTTCAAAAAGATAAAGTGTTTTGAAAGGAATATTAAACGAAACCCTCTGTGCGATCTGTGATCACACTTACCCACTTGTTAATTTTACGACCTAATAAGTAACAATAAACCATATTTTGAGAGGGCGGGATTATATAATAAGAGTGTTGGATAACCGAGTGTTTTGGTTAATCGGACGTCGGATAATCGAAAGTCTGTAACATTTTCAAATCGCATTAATTATTTCATATTCATTTAAAAATTAACTGCAAGGAATGATCTGAGCAACAGAAATTATGACTACGTTGATTATATGTCACTCGGGATCCCCCCCCCTCCCCCCCAAAACGATTCTCTGGATCCGCCCATGCCCGATGTAGGATACTGAGACAAAAGACTCTGTAGATTTCTGAATTGTATGGATTTTAAATCATAGCCTGAAGAGAGAGACAGAAAGTCATGTATTGAAAATTTTTATTTACAAAAAAAAACAATAACGAAAATTTTCTTTCCCTATGGAGCAAAACATTTGCAACTTATTGATGATATCTGTGTGCTAATTAATACGTGACCGGTTGAATTTCATTAATTTTTCCACGACCATTTAAGAAATTTGCGTGTTTTCCACTATCTCTTGACGAAATTAGTTTTTTTTAATCTTTTGACGATTTTTTTTCGCGATCTTTTGACGAAATTTGTGATTTTTATCGCAATCTTTTGACGAAATTTGCATTTTGTTTAGAGATCTTTTGACGAAATAAGCGTTTTTTCGCAATTCTTTGACGAAATTTGCGTTTTTATATCTTTTGATGAAATTCGCGGTCTTTTGACGAAATTCCCGTTTTTTTCGCGATCTTTTGACGAAATTCCCAGTTTTTTCGCGATATTTTGACGAAAATCACGCGATCCTTTGACGAAATTCGCGTGTTTTTCGTGATCCTATGAAGAAATTGCGTGTTTTTTCGATTTTTTTAAAAATAAATTTCCGTTTCATATAGAGATCTTTTGATAGAATTCGCGATCTTTTGACAAACTTCTCGTTTTTTGCGCGATCCTTTGACGAAATTCGCGTGTTTTTCGCGAACGTTTGAAGAAATTTGAGTGTTTTTTCGATTTTTTGACGAATTTTGCGTTTTATATAGATCTTTTGATGAAATTCGCGTTTTTTCCCACGATCTTTTGACAAAATTCTTGCTTTTTTTCGCAATCCTTTGCCGAAATTCGTGTCTTTCGCGATCCTTTGCCGAATTTCGCGTGTTTTTCGCGATCCTTTGAAGAAAATCTCGTTTCCCACGATTCTTTGACGAAATTTTCGCAATCTTTTGAGGAAATTCACGTCTTTTTCGCGATCTTTTGACCGCGTTTTTATCTCGATCTTTTAACGAAATTCGCGTTTTTTCGCAATCTTTTGACAAAATTGACGATATCGATCATCGAAATTTAACGGTATTTTTTGGAACATATTTGCGAGAAAGCGCGATTTTTTCAGGATGCTCGGCTGAATGCCAAAAACATCGGTAAAAATTAAAATAAAACTCGGTTAAAAATGTCGAAAAACGGAAAAAGGGGCCCATACGGACTTGAAGAATAAAAAACGGACCATTTCCCCCAAAACGGACCTAGTGGGAGTCCTGTGTTGGACACACGAGAAAAACTTATATCGTCCATAAACGACGTTCTGACGGGGTAGACAATATTCTTCAAATTTTTTTAGCACTTCAGTGTATTTTTCTTTATTTTCAGAAGTATCAAATCGGTTATCGGAACATATTGAAAACTTCTAGTCCTTCACTCCCAAGGAGATTCAAGAAGATTTTTCACTTTGTCTGGACGAGAATCTTTCTCGATCTCGGTGGCTAACAAACAGATAATTTTCTAGTTCTTGTCGCCATTTCTTACATTTTCCTTTCTCGTTGCCTTTAGCGGGCCTGGCGTAGAGGTCTGCACGGGCCCGGGCTTGGCCCGAGGCCCGTACCCGGGCCGGCCCGCGGAATGAAGGCGAATTTCAAAACGGGCCGGGCCGGGCCGGCAGAATTAGGACAATTTTTTCAACGGGCCGGGCCGGGCTGGCAAAAAAATTAATCAAGCCTGTCGGCCCGATATAAGAATTTAAACGAAGCAGATAAAATATGAGCCATTTTCAATGAATATGATTTTCTCGAGAAGTGTAAATGTGCGTCACGAGCCGATGCGAGTTTAACAACATCAATACAGAAATGTAACATGTCCATCGTACAGTTACAAGATGTCTGATTCCGAGTTTAATTTTTTTTCAGCAGACTCGTGCCGGGACGGAACTGGTCTTAATCGATCTCAGGATATGTAGAACAGTCATTGTGTTTTGTAGTATTAATAGTGATAATGAAGTTCTCTTAACAGTATCTTTGGAAATATATACCTTAAGGCGGTTCTCATATTCACTGCTCAACAATGCGAAGCTTTCAGACACATTTTCTAACAAAATTTTTAACTATAAAGGCATAAAATTGACAGGCCTGCCTATTGAAGGCATTTGGAAACGAATAGCTTTTCCCATATTTGATAAATTACTTACAGAGATAACAGAGATTCCTGTCACGTGACTGTACGTTTTTCTCCTTTCCTGTGCTATCGTTTCCGGAAATTCGTTTCAAAACGCTAACTTTGACAGTATTTTCAGAAAGATATATTGCTTTTATCTATGAAAAAAGAAACGACATTTACATAGCTTCTGAATAAGAATACCTGCCAATCTTACGCGTTTCCGAAAAGAAAAGAATCCATAAATGTGTCGAAATGTAGCTCCTTTAGATTTGAGAAAAGCCTTATAAATGAGAGAAATATTTTCACAAATATACTTTTTATTATACAGCTTCAAAAGTTATCATGTTTTTAATCCTTTATTCTGAACTACATTAGTCTTCTAATGAATCCTTATTTCCATTTTGAAATGTCTGCAGACACGATGACTAAAACACTGTAAGTAATCGTTAATGTTTACTATTGTGTGTTTTCTGTTTTGCGAACATCATAGTAATGTAAAATATGCTGTAAAATGTTCCCATAAATATGTATGTAGTATTCATTACAAGAATTTTAATTATATGTTGAGAAAAAACGGTAGAAATTGTGTCGGGCCGGGCCTGATTTCACTGATTTTTGTACGGGCCGGGCCGAGAACTGTAAAAATGCAAACGGGACGGGCCGGACTTCCAATTTTTACACCGGGCCGGACTCGGGCCTGGAAATTCCGGCCCGTGCAGACCTCTAGCCTGGCGGTCTAAAAGCATCTGTTTCTGCCGGTGTCGTAACTCAACTTCAAAACATGGTTCGGTTCAGCGCAACGATAATCTTTTATCATCGCATCTGACACTATATTCAGTGGCGTAGCCAAGGGGGGGGGGGTCCAGGGTGTCCGAACCCCCCTCCGAAAGTAGAACTGGTTTACTGAATCATGGATACAAAAGTAAAAACTGCTAAGACAGAATCACAACGGATCTAAAAAAAATTCCGCTTTAGAGAGGTTCGTCTTAGAAGGTATAATTCAAAGGTATGTCTTTCTTCGGCACTATGAACTTTTCCGTTTTAGGCAGGTTTCCGCTATAAACACTTTCCGTTTTCACAGTATCCCTTAAAACTGCTAAAACGTACTCACTTCCCAAACTTTTTTCTTTCACGTACCCCTTTCTTTGGTTTTTCATTTCGGAGTACCCCCATTTCTCATAAACACCCCCCCCCCCCTCCACTAAAGCAGATAACGTAAGCATGCTTTTTTTCATTAGTAATCTTTTTATCACAACCACATAATAAATCGATGCAAATTACATTGATATTTATAATATTTTTGTGACTTCCGCCATTACCGATATTATTTTCACATACCCCCAGCAGACCCGCCACGCACCCCCAGGGGTACGCTACCCCAGGTTGGAAACCGCTGCTAAAACACCACCTCTGAAGAGCATAAATCTATTACAGGAAAATCTGTGAAGATGACCTATCTCAAACGAAAACAATTCAAGGTTCGACGAAAACACTATATATTTGTGCTTCTTAACGTTTGAAACCTATCTGAAACGAAACTTGTTCCATTTGTGAATCCTTCTTGGCAGGTTTTCTGTAAACACGGAATCCTCTCATAAACAAAAACATTTTAATGTCCCGAAACGGAAGGATAACTATGCAAGTATATCTGCTATTCCGTTTACACAAATTTACTGTAACTAGATTAAACGTAAAACTTCTTTATCTTGGATTTCGATGGGGTTCTGTTGTCAACACTTAATGGGAAAGAACGAGCTTATACGAACGCAATAACGGTACATTGATTGAGTTTCGTGACCCTTATCTTCGTTCACTTTATAACGGCCTTAACAGTTACTTTAAATCTGCTGCCTGCGATTAATAAAAGTAACTTTATTTTTGGACTGGTTATTTGTTACCACTTTCAAAATACACTGGCGAGAAAAATTAAAGGAACAACCATAAAAAGGTGCTTTATGTTAATCCTATTATGGGAACTTCCAGAAAGGTAACTCAATGTCAACGTTATCACGTAGTCCAATGGGATTAACATTCGCTACAGAAAAATATGCTATTTCAGCGTCAGCCCGTTCTTTCGGTTCACGTGTGGAAAGGAGCGGACGTGGGTAATTTGAAGTCTAATTTTAAGGATTGTACGTGTAATTAGGCACAACGTTCGCTTCTAGTAGGTGGAATATATCGTCCATAAGACATTTGACCGACTTTGAGAAATTGCGTGCGATAGGGAGAATGGAAGCAGGACACGCACTCTTAGGTGTCTGTAAAAACTTAAAAATAGTCAAAAGCGTCATGTCGAGAATCTGGAAACGGTTTAAAGACACTGGTATAATGTCCACAGACAACCAGGTCAAGATAGAAAACGCGCCACAATACGCTCTCAGGACCGTAATTTGCCAACGATTGCTAAAAGAAATCGGCAATTGACGTCAGTTCAGATTGCAGGGAGTTTGCTGCAGCAACAAGAACTCGACTATCTTGGTTTACTGTGAGTGACAGGCTGCACCCATGGTTTGTGTTCCACTAACTCCGGTAGCGAAATGCGCCTGGTTAAAATGGTGCAGAGATCATCGCCATTGGAGTACCACGGACTGGAAACGAGTTCTCTTTACCAATGAATACCAATTTTGTTGAGAGATTTACTACAGACGTGTTACCATGTGGAGGGAGAAAATCACATGCAATAAGGCTGCAAACATCCGTGAAAGGCATCGATACAAAGGTCGTGGAATCATGGTATGGGCGGACATCATTTTGAATGGCCGCAGTGACCGATACATTTTTACCAGTGCAACTGTGAATGCTGAAATATACAGAGATGTGGTTCTTGATCCTCATGTCAAGTTGCACTGGGTGCAATCGGAAGATTCGGGATTTTATGCTTATTAATGGTCTAGAAGGGCGCTACCCCCTTCCACGGAACTCCTAAGTGTCCCTTCCAGAGCTGCATAAATTCCACTCGGAAAAAAAATGTCTGGATTCAGCATTACCTTTGTACCCAATTACTATTTGCGAAAGCTCAGTTTAACATTGCTTCAAGAAATTTCATGGTAGTAATAAGAGTTCTGAGTATTGAATAGGTCTTGGGTGACATTTTGTCTTTAATAATGAGAAATAAATTGAAGCTAATCAATGTACCAAAGTCTGAAGCTCACTTCTGAACTTGAAGAATGCTCTAAAATTGTTTCTAACCATCTAAAATAAATTGGCTGGGAAGTACAAAAACAGAAACCACCATGAACCATTTTTTACTCATTCTAATACTTCCGAAAAAGTGCTAATCCATCACAAATAAACTCATTACAAAAATTTAACTTTCTTAACCCCTTAATTCTCGCTCCCGTCAATATCACGGGTTGAGGTGTCGTTCGTTATTTCTTGTCAGTGGCGTAGCTACATATTTAGCGCCCTGGAGCAAGTAAAATTTGTGCGCCCTATTGTCACTCGGAAAAGTTCTGTGCATTTTTGTTTTGAAGTTTGAAATTTATATGCTATTCTTAATTCGATTTAAAATCTTACTTTTATTTGAAAGTCTTACTTACTTTTAGTTGAGTTGAGTTAAATATAAATAATTAAAAATAATGAATAACGAAATAAATTATTCTATAAGTACGGAGTACCTACCAATATGTTCTGTGAATAGGGTGGGATTTTTGTTTTAAATGCGCCAATGGGCCAGTACAATCTGCCGCTCTTAATATCTGTTTTTCTTTTTAAGGGTTTCGAATCGTTGTAGAATACTAATAAAAAAATACTATTTCAAGATTTATTATTATTTTTTTTTTTTACACATTGTTGAATCACGTTTTTCTGTTTGTAGAGTCAGAAAATACTAAAATTCAAAGTAACATAACTCGGGAAGTTTTGGTCGTATAAAAAAATGTATTGTTTTACCTATTAAAGTACGGAGTAGATTTTTCTAAAATTAACGTATAGAGCCGAGGAACGGAATATAAACGTAAAGCTCGTAACTTTTAAAAAATAACTATTTTGACATAAATTACTTTTAAGAGGATAAAAAATAACTTTGAAACTTTTTTACTATTGGAACTATAATTCTACAGCTAATGGTTTAGAAAATTAGCCAATGAACAACGATAAAAGTTGACACCTGGGTTCTCACTGGCTTTTGACTAATCTGAGTAATTTGGCTATTCGCTAAAATAAAACTAGCCAAATTCAAATAATGTTAGTAATAGATTTGTCGTAAAACACTAAGAATATCAAAACACAAATAATGAGTTACACGGAAAAGGTCTAATCGTACAATAACATCATTGAGAGTTTCGCCGAAGCAAGAACAACAACAACAAAAAAACATCTCTTGCAATTTGGCCATTTCGATCTTTAGTTTTCTCGCCTTGTGAAACATTTTAGCGCAGTGGCGATCGGCAGCGAGAACCATGATTGACACCCATATATATTAAGATTTTAGTTTTTACATTCCATACACATGCAATGCAAGGAAGGAAATAGGAAAGGATTGTAATCACAATAAAAATAAATGAAAATAATGGTATATTTTACATTTTCAAATACTTTGAATCAAGTCTCACAATTTTTACAATGATTCAATATGTATTCGTGTATGTTAGAATTTACTCTCGTTTTCAGATTACCAGAGCACGATTTGGTGTGTTTTTAATGATGTCGGCAGAAACGTTATAAATCTGTCATTAATTTTCGAAGAATTTGGCCGAATGTTTTGGTATCTAAACTTCTTATCAACCACTCTGAGACATTTTCTCTTATATCTCAATTAAATTATTTTTATTGCTCACGTTCAGCTTATATCTATACAACAACGTTTCACCACGCAGGCAGTGTCGTCTCGATAAGGGGTTCACAATCACTTTACTACCAGTAATTTCAGATAAAAAAATTCTCGTTCTTTAATCGTAGAAAATCCTACGATTAAAATAGATCAAATTTTATATACCAATATTCTGGTAAAAAAGTGATTGTGAAACCCTGAAGAGCCGCTACTGAATGCAGGGTCGGTTTTGGTGACTGTGAAATAAGCAGACCTTGGATTTTTGAAGAGCGCAACATTTTAGAAACTCATTATTTTACCACCTTGATAGTGGAAACCAACAATATCCATTAGCATTCCAGTTTTTCTTTCTGTAGATGCTTTCAATTTCGGAACTGGATCAGAAATTGAAAGCGTCTTTACAGAAAAAAAAGAAAATCGAAACAGTAAAATAACCGTTTAGACATCAACGTCCTGTATGCTACGGGTGAAAAAAAAATTGAAATGTAAATGAACAATTTGTAAAGAACGCCATTGGTTTAACATTAGCTTGAGAATGACTAGTGTATGATTTTAAATATACAGAATTTTAGTGCTAAATTAGAATGTTATGATTAATTAAACCTATTTTAAACTTTTTTTTTTGCAGCGGGAGGATAAAACGTCTTAATGCTGCTAGTAATATTAAGAAGGTGCAAATATTTGATTTTAAAGCCAAATATCTTTAAAATACATTTTTATACAGTAAATACGGTCTAAAGCTCTGTGCATGACATATTTTCGTCTTATGCAGAATGTTCTGTAAACTCTAGCAACATAGTATAATCGAAGGGGCGCAAAAAAACCTTCAAATTGGCTGAAAATTCTTGGGGCTGATCATGCCATTGGTAACGGCAGAATTCAGAATATACATTAGACATTAGTTTTTTAAAGATTTAAATGGTCCTCTGAAACAAAGAAATTTTCAAGAAAAAAATGCAATTAATCTACTTTGGAAAGAGAAACAAAAATCATTAATATAAAAATGCTTCAAAAAATAATTTTTTAAAAATTATTAAATAATTTAAGACTGTTCAAATCTAAAGCTTGTAGCAATTTTTGTAACTACTGCCTGGGGAGGGTCCTAAACGCCCCTGGGGGAGGGCGCAGCTTTATCTGGTTTAGGGCGCACCGACCCACAGGTCGGTTGCCCAACGGTCCAGCCTGAGCCTAGAAGAATATGACTTAATTTAGTAAAATCCTGTTTTTCCGTATTATTATTTTTTAATTTGTACGCCTTATTTCAGCACAGGCGAAATGAAAATTATGTCATTAGAAAAATATTCAAGCTTTAAGAATGAAAGTGCACGTTTTCTTTAAAACTCAAGGTCTTTATCACTAGTGGAAATGTTTCACCTTTTTTTTTAAAATTAGGATCTAAGATTTTATTCATTTTTATACCGTTTTGAACTCACAGTATTTCTATAGACTGTTCGGAAAGTTAAGTGGAGTAACTCCAGATTGATATCGGATTGTGGCGGGGGGGAAAGGGCAGAGCCTTATTACGGCCTAAGCAAACTCTCATGAATATTTTCGAAAAATATGTTTTCCCTATTTACTCCCAAAATTCTACGATTAAATGTTTAATGCTGAAAAGTACTTTTCGAAAAAGTGTGTAATTTGCATAGGAGATAATCAGGTCCTAAGGAACACGGAATTTTTCTCTCGTTTTGAAGGAAAATGCTTATCAATTCTGCATTCGAGATTTGCCATATTTTCAAAATCTCAAAAACAATACGTACAAAATTTAATTTGCCGCTTACCCCCCCCCCCCCCCACCTCCATCTAAATTTTGTCACCATGGACTGATATGGATTATGCGTATAAATCCGGTTCTTATTATTCTTTTGTAATCTGTATTGATGCATGTTTAGTTTCCCCAAAACAAAACTTCAAAATTTCGTTTTCTTGGGTTTTTTTTTTTTTTTTTTTTTGGTAAAATGGCCAATCATTTTCTTCAACTTGTCAAACTATTGTGCTTTTTTTTTTTATTAAATCTTAAATTAACTACATCGTAAATATACGTTTCTCAGCGGTGACTTCTTTGGCTACCATTATTTCCATACAGTAAACATCAGATAAATTTTAAAAACATTTTCAAGATAAATGTACCAGGAAGATTATTGTTTGGAAATGGTGGTAGCCAATAAAGTGATCAATGAGAGCCCTGTAAATAAGTTTTGATTGGTTTAATTTGAAAATCTTCAACTGTCGTCTACGAAAAAGTTTCAGAAAAAAAAATAAAAATAAGGCTGTAGTACAGTATGAATTAAAATTAAAACTTCGCGAATAGAAGTAATTTCTTTTAACTGTGTATAAAAACATGTTGTAAATCGAAATAGTTGAAGTTAAACACAGTAGAAAGTTACATACAAATACGCAGTAGTAAAAACACAATAGTGAGGTTAAACAAAGTAAAATATCGTTTGAATACGCCGCTTGTAACAAGATTTATCTATAATATCTGATTAATAATGAAAAATATATGCAAATATTTTTACAAATTTTTATTTCGCTCTTTCTAATTTTGCGCCCTTAGGATTCGTGCGCCTGGAGCAGCTTGCTCCAACTGCTCCACGGTAGCTACGCCCCTGTTTCTTGTGCCCGTCATATTTCCGGGCTGGAGATTTAATTGCTGGTAAAAACTTCGAAACCAGGAAACTTTAAAAGTCATTTCCGAGTGAAGCCTTTGAATATTACCGTTTGGGTTTGGTTTTTGGCCCTGATTGTGATGTTGGACTTTGTATTGCATGTTTCAAAATATATCACTCTCAAAAAATTATTAATAATCAAAATTTAATGTATATATATCATTTCAAATATTATTTGTAAAAATTTGTGTGATGATGATAAATAAAGATCTAAGATGTAAAAATGAAGGTCTTATTTGCATTAATTTGTATAATGTAAAACAAACATTAAGACATAGAATTCTCGCATGATGCTTTTCTACAATCATGAATTCCTTCTATAAAATCTTTTTTTTTTTTCGCCTTAAAAAAACTAATTGCATATTTTATTTAGAAGCCTCATAATTATTCAATTTCTGTAATAAAAAAATAAGTACTTTTTTATGGTTTTTCCAAATATTAAGCGACCGTTAAGGGGTTAAAGACGACCAGATATCGGAAGCAACTATTAGATCGAATATGGTATCAAAAGTGGCGAGACGTGAAACATGGAAACCCAAAAGAATTACGGCTGAATAAGACAATTGTTAATTGTAACAAAACTGCTTTTTCTAGCATGAACTATATTTGATGTGTGTGCTTCTTACATTACAGTTTCTGTAGCTGAAAATGCAAGATCTTTTTCTTGAAGTTAAAACCTTATCTCAAAAACTCCCATAAGGAGCGCATCGGATAGCATGAACGGCTCATGCGATTGACACTTATGTGAAATCATTATCCAATATCTATTACAGCACAAATTCTTAATTCAATGGCAAGAAATTAAACATGGAAATTACTGTTTTAAACTTAACCACTTGATCCTAACTTTATTGTAGGCAAATGTTATGTAATATGAAACTTGATTTAACCCATTCGCTGCCAAAACTATAAAGTAAGAATTTTCAAATTTTTTGTTGAAAGTCGTTTACCACCACAAATTCAGGAAGGTAAATTTCGCTTTACTAGTACAGCGAAATTTCCGCCAATAATTGAGGCAATTTTTTTAATTCTAAAATAGTAGTGATAAAGTAATTAATAAATTAAAGCCATGAGTATACTCGTGGGTGACAGCGAATGGGTTAATTAAATTTAACTCTTCAGTATGCGCTCAGCTTTTTACATCATAGTGAATCTTTTTCACTGGTAAATATTAATGCAACTTCAATGTATTATTAGTTGCAGTTATAGAGATTGGCCTTATATTTTTTACCCATGCTTTTTTTTTTTTAAATTAAGAAATTAAATAAGGATATATCTAAATTCTTAAAATTACTCGAAATACTTCTATTATACATAGACAGTCAAGACAAGATTGCAAGGGACGGGTAAAAAGCTCCATTTTAGACAGGCTTCCATGTAAAGAAATGTAATTAATTATGCTTCTAAGATACACCACCTCAATAAGATCTATTATTCATTTCGCAGGGATTCTGAAAGTCTTCCGTTTGAGACAGGATTCCGTTATAGAAAGATTCCGCTTTCACAGGTTTTACTATGTTTCACTTAAGAACGATGAATATCCTCTTTCAGACAGGTTTTCAGCAAATTTAATTGTATCGCAATTCATATTAAGACCATGTAACGCTTCCGTTAAAGACAGGATTCTGTTATAGACAATTACTATTTTGACAAGTTTTATTCTATTCATATGACATAAATAAGTATATTTATATAAATACACAAAACTTGTAAAAATAGAACCGGCCTATAACGGAATTCTTTCTTAAACAGAAATGTACCATAATGCTACGGAAAGGAATACTATACAAATATACCTGATAACACGAAAACCTCTGTAAAACGGAATTTTCACCAATATTTACAATTTCATGTTGACAGGTTTTACTATATATATAACCTGAAGGAAAAATTCTGGACCCCCCCCCCCACCCCGAAACGAAATCCTGGCTACGCCCTGACACCATGTCAGATGTAGTTTTCACCATAGTGTAATTCAGGATACAATAAACACACATAATTCATATTAATGATTTATTAGCAGATCACATTCTGATCAACAACAACAGTTCTACAGTTACAGCCAATATATATTAATACAGTTATTCAAACAGTTACAAAATTTGTTGCAAGTATCATGACATACAGGGGCGGACTGGCATAGTTTGGCCCAACCCGCTAGACTTATGCATTGGCCCACCAATCCACAAGCCCATTGTTAAAATATTTGAATACTGACTATCAACACAAGCCTTTGCTCTAATTCTGTGAAGATAACTTAATTTCAATTCGAGACACATTATAGAATCTTTGTAATCGTTTATTTTCAATTGGTAATAATTTCCTAGTGAAAAAAAAAAAATCTTGCGTGTCGGGGGGTGGGGGGGGGGATAACACTTGCGTAATCGTTATTATTTTTTGAATATGCAAACTTGAAACAATTAAAACCTATATACGTAATAAATAAAAACGTTTTAAATACCTTATGGGAATACTCTTCAGATATTTTTAATCCTTGTATTAAAAAAAAAAATGTTTGGTCCAATTGCGTTGCCAGCATCGGCCGACGATTTCATTAGAATGGATGATGGCCACTTGTGAAAGAGCTCCCATCAGGAATAGGGCAACGCTGACCTTAACCTATGTACAATTTACAACACTTAGGAACATCTATCCCTCACTCGGAATCCGGACCCAGGCCTCTTTACGTGGAAGGCTAAACACTATGCCGAGAAAAAAAGCCTTAGTCTTGTCTGTACATTACACTTTAAATTTTATACTGGAAAGTGTCTGTATTGACCGGAAAGAGTTAGTACTATTAAAATTGATACACATACATTGATTAATTTGTTATAATATTTGAAATATCATTATATTCATTTGCACATTTTATTTTCTTATTTGAAATTATCAACATACTAGCAATCCCCGCAGCTTTGCTCGCGGAATAGTTTAAATATGCCAAGTGATAGTTGTATGTCTAATTTTTATTAGAAGAAATTATACTTTTAGGAATAATTAAAAAATTACTAATTGAACCACAGTTTGACTAAACTTTATTATTACACTGCATCAGGCAGAAATGAGACTTAAATTAAAAAGAAGAACTAAAACTAATTCTAAATAAATAATAATTTAGAAAGTATTTTGAAGCTTTTATGCTCATTTCAGTATTCATTTGACGTTTTGAATTTTTTAGAAACCATCTTCTTAAAACGCATTTACATCTTAAAATTAACCATCATGTCAAATTCCAAGCTTCTTGTCTGACGGTCAACCACCTCTCTAATGGTAGTGGCACCAACATAAAATGCCTATGTTAAAACACGGACGTTCACCATCAATTTACAACCATTACTTTTGAAATCGGTTTGATATTTCCTGTGATTGAATAGAAATCGCAATTTAGAACGCTTTTGGCCCATTTTCGCACCTTTTACATTTCGAATTTTTTAGGAAATTTTCTTAGAGACCATTTATAGCTTATAAGTAACTACCATGCCTAATTTCAAGTTGCTAGCCCGTGTAGTATCACAGAAATCGCGATTTAGGACGTTTTTTCTTCTGCAACACCCAGCTGGAGTTACACCGACAGGAAATAGAGCCTATGTTATAGCAAGAGCTCTCACCATCAATTACCAACCATTACTTTTGAAATCGGTTTGATACTTTCCTATATTGCGTAGAAATTGCCATTTAGAACATTTGAGGACGCTTTTCGCGCATTTTCACCCCTTTTAAATTAATTTTTTTTAAAGAAATATTCTTAGAGATCATTTATTTCTAATAAGTAACTAACATGCCAAAGGCCTTTCACTATCACAAAAATCGCATTTTTAGAACGTTTTTCGCTCTTGCATCACCTTTGGGATAGCGGCACCGACATAAAATATAGCCGATCTTGGAGCAAGGTCTATCACTCTCATTTTCACACTATTATTTTTTAAATCAGTTCCGTACTTCCTGAGATTGCGTAGAAATCGCAATTTAGAACATTTTTAGAACACTTTTCGCGCATTTTCCCCTTTTAAATTTCCAATTTCTTAAGAAATGTTCTTAGAGATCATTTATATCTAATAAGCAATTTCCATGCCAAATTTCATGTGTCTAGGCCCTTCAATAACACAAAAACCGCAATTTAGAACGTTTTTTGCTCCCGCTTCCCCCCGGTGGTAGTGACACCGACATAAAATAGAGCCTATGTTATAGTTATCAGTAGAGCCACCAATTTCCAACCATTACTTTTAAAATTGGTTTGATACTTCCTGAGATTGCGTAGAAATAGCTATTTAGGACGTTTTTTAGAACGCTTTTCGTGCATTATCACACCTTTTAAATTTCGAATTTTTTAAGAAATGTTCTTAGAGATCATTTATATCTAATAAGTAACCACCATGCTAAATTTCATGTTTCTAGTTTCTTCAGAAACGCAAAAATCACCTTTTTGGAATGTTTTTTGGTCCTGCACCCCCTTTGAGGTTTGTGGCATGGACATATGAGATATAGCCTGTGTTCGAACAAGGACTAACACCATCATTCTGATACCATTACTTTTGAAATCGGTTAGGTAGTTCCGGAGATTACCTTGAACAAAAAAACAGAAAAACAAACAAACAAACTTTAATTCTTTATAATATTAGTATAGATATACACTTTGTGCATTGATTAAGGTTTGTTTAAAATATCATTATAGTACCAGAAAATTGAATAGTTTGTTTTAAACCCTCTCTACTAATTAGAATGTCAGATATTTGAACAAATCTTGAGGGAATTCCATCTATTACCTTATCATAATCGTAATCAAAAGATCATTCAACACTTAATAGGATAAAATCATCTAACAGTTCTTGTCCTCGAGATGAACGAAAGTAGTTCTTTGTAATGGACGACAAGCATTTCTGACGTCATGCAACGTCACGATGGATTATAGCTAATCAGCTTCTCAATTTTCCCCACAAGCGTTCATCAAAAGTCAATCAAATACGGCAATGCTTGTGGGAAACATTACGAACTCCGCCCAGTGCGTGTGGTCATTCACAAGACACTTGAGTACATCATAAAATCAATATGTACTTATAAGCTATGTGCAAGGTTGGATAAATCCGACCATAGGCATTCAACTCGCACAATAATTCTAATTCACAAGCTCTTCGTCAGCAAGTTCATTTAACAATTTAACCTCACTGAACCTCACTGCGGCGAGGATCGAACCAGGTAAAGTCTTTCATGAGTAAGTCATTTCCAGTAAATTATGTGTTCAACTGCGGAATAGCTGTGCTGTGTTTAAGATGATATTATAAACGTTTACCTTAAATACTTCTGATGGTGGTCCGATAATGATAATACTTCTTGTTTTATTGTGAGAATATTCACCACATCGACGTTTTTCTATAGATATTCTCTTTTCCGGTTGGAAACTCTCACATTTCAATGGTGTTCTCCTTTTCTACTTGTTGCTTCTGAAGATGTTCCGCAAAATCAGAAGCATTTTTCAGAACTATATCAAAATTATTTCTTTGGTGTATCAGATTGGATTTTGTTAGCAGTAGTTAAGTAGTCTAGGACGCTTAGTTGTAGATACTTCGATGTGGGCGTAGATACATTGAATAGGTCGCTGAAAATGGCTGCTATTAATATATACTGAAACTTGCACCAATTATTAATCAGTGATCTTGCCGAAAATGATACATGTGACGGAAATTTGTCCATTTTGGTGATAGCTTGTAGGTTCTTAAGCAATATTAAAAACTTACGTTGATATCAGATGTAAATTTCCAACTGGGCGAAAAATGTCCGGAGCAGGATTTGAACCAGGGATCTCTTGGCTGAAGCCGCCAATGCTCTACCATCTGAGATATGCCGGACGAATCTGGTGGAACTTTTTCACCCAGCTAACCTTATTGATTATGGCATCTGGTCTGAAATTGCTCAACATGTTGAGCTGAACCAGATTTCAGACCAGATGCCATAATCTGGTCTAATAATAATGCCAAGAGATCCCTGGTTCGGATCCTGGTCCGGGTATTTTTCGCCCAGATGGAAATTTACACCTGATATGATTTATTTATGTTGTTATTTAAAAGGTTTTGAAGAATCGTCAAATATGCTATTAAGTGCTGATCCTTAATCCACCACCTAGTAGCATATACTTTTTGTAATCGTCGAAGAAGTTTATTTACATCTACAGACTCCTTATTCACTGATGTCCACGCTTGCATTCGTTTATATGACTCGGAGATAAACACGATTGTAGCTTGCATTAACCTCAAGAAGTCCTTTGCCAATGTGCAACATTCTGCTGCATCTATCAGGACCAAATTTAGCACATCTGCATAACAATGCACATGCTGTATATTTGGATTGTCCTTTTTCAATTGTGCCTGCATACTTTTATATCTCCCACTCATTATTTGCCGCACCATCAAAAGAAGTGCCAACTATTTGTGAAGAAGAGATTTTAAACATTTATAAGTTATTTTATTTGGAAATGGAGGGTTTTCCCTGTTGTTTAGGGGCCATCAACCAATTTTAATAACTAACCTTCAATTTACCATGCTGCACAAAGCGAACACAAAGTACCAACTGCTCAATTACCGATATCTCTTGTGTGAAATCTACTTCAATACTGAATGAACCTGACTGTTTTACTTCATCGGCAATGTTTATTTGGATCTGAATGGAAAGACTAGCAATTAACTCATTTATAAATGACTTGGACAGGAACTTGTTCAACAAAACTCTTCCATGTCGTTTAGGATTTCCATTTTGTTCTTCTTTCTGCTCTATTCTAGCCGTCTTCACGGGCTTCTCTTGATAGTCTGTGCTACATAACCTTGCAAAATCTGATCATATTTACATAGCAGCATTACCAAATCAAAATATTTGCCGTGATATTATGTGCCGTGATTCTCTATAATGCCGTGATTCTCTATTATTCAAGTCTGTTCCTGTCTCCCCTCGTTTTTCTCTATAAGCTAATTCTTAACACCCACTATCCTTGATCTGTAGATCATCCCAGGGTATGTGAGCTAACATTTGACTGTCCTTTGTTACCACGCAAATGTTCGTAGTTAGACCCATCTCACCAAAAAACTTCCCATCCTTCACTGATCATATGTACTTTTTACTTTATCCCCTATCTCTCGGCTTCTATACGAAATGAGTAATTTGCAGATATCTTCCAACTATTGCTGATGGAAAAGGGAAAGGGGAAAAAAGCTTTACAGGGGGAAAATAAGGAAAAGAAAAACTGAGTTTCATATTTTTTTTAGTTTTATTAAAGAAAAAAAACTCAAATTTATTTATTTTTTGGCCCACTACACCGATTTGGCCCACCCCGCGATCGCGGGTTAGCGGGGTGGGCCAGTCCGCCCCTGATGACATATATTAAATAAATTACTTGCTTAACAGGTTTAAAAATGTAAATTTTGCATTTTTGTTTAAAAATATTTTTTTTACATGGTTCTTGAAATAATTTTGATTTAAGAGTAGACTATTTTAAAAATACGTTATTCTTCTTTACAGAAAAAAAAAAAATATATATATATATATATATATGTACAGAAACCTTAATTTATATAAAATTTAGACTGCGTGCAATGCATAACGGAGTAAAAATGAGTTTTCAATAATACGCAAATTCTGTAAAAGACTAGTCAATTGTTAATGGTAATTATATTAAAAAGCACAATCTGTTTAATTAATAGTCCAAATAAATTTCAGAGCTGCCACAGGCGAATTTTTTTTTTTTTTTTTATTAATTCTACCTCACACCATTTTCCCAAAACAAAAATTATCGACATACTGTTCGAGAACTTTAGCAACAGAAATATACTACAAAGTCTGTTTTTTTTTTTTTTTTTTTTTTTTTTTTTTTTTTTTTTAAATGGTGGTGCGAATAGAATAGAAAATAGTCGCCTGTGGCAGCCCTGGGACTTCAAACTTTGAATGTTTTTTTTTTTTTTTCATGCGTCGCAAATCGCTGACAAATTTTACATTATTTTTCGTAAGACGAAATCGGGAAATGCAGAAATCGCCGTATAACTGAAAGAACTGTATATAGAAGTGAGATGAGCATAAGTGAGAACTCACTGTACTTAATAACTTGAATTCATAGGTGCACGCAAGGAGGAGAGATTGTCCCTTCCTGTATTATCAAATTTAATTTGCTAATTTTTCTTTTTCAGTGACAATTTTCTTAATAAAACTATTTATTCTTTTCAAGTGACTTTAAAAAATTAAACACTAAAATAAAAAAAAAATCTAAAGGTTTTGTTGTTTACTTTTTTTAGTCAGAAGTGCTGTCCCCTAGTGATGGGCGATTCTCGAAAATTTAACAATCGAAAAAAATCGTCATCGTAAAATACACAATCGATACAGTCATCGATTACTTTCGAGAATCTACAATCGAGATATTCTACAATCGATTATTAAAATAATTGTTTTTACATATTTATAAGGCGGGTTTTATTAAATATATGATAACTGAAAACAGATGGAAATAAAATAACAACAAACCAAAGGGAGGCTATAATGGAGCCATAAGACTGGAAAAGAGCGCGCCGTGGTTGAAATGAGAGCGCCCGTGGTTGAAAAAAGTTGAAAAAACGCGAGTAGCTATGAAGCGGCAAGGGGTTAAGGATCAAAAATTAGAATTTTTCGGCAATTAGCACCAAAATGGCCAAAGAAATAAGAATCAAAAGCACCCCTAGTGGCAAAAACATAAACTAAAAGGATGGTAAATGGGATCAATATTTTTATGGATTTTTCTACGTCATTTGAGATCAGATCTTTAATTTCCCCATTTTTAGAAAGCCTTCTACTGGAATATATTAAACGAAGCCCCGCGGGGAGCAAAGGGGGGGGGGGGGAGGCAAGGAAAGTGCATAATATGAATAAGTGGTTACAGGACTTTCCAACGATATATCACATGAGGGGTGTCGGCTAAATTTAGAAAAGTGCCCACGAGCGGGGGCAAAGTAGGGGGAGGGGCGCAGGCGATATATAAAATGAAATAATAGTCACAGAGCTTTCCAATGATATATCACATGAGGGATGTCGGCAAAAGATAGAAAAGAGTCCCAACCCCCAGGATTCCAATTGTCGTCCCCCCCCCCCGGAATACACCCTGCCCATCCCTCGCTTTGAAATTTTCATATATTATAAATTATTTATCGGAGGGCTCATTGAAATTTGAAATTTTCATATATTATAAATTATTTATCGGAGGGCTCCGTAAAAAAAGCCGATCAAAAATATTAAAAACTCTACGATTTCAAAAAAGTTAGAAAAGTGCCTCTCCCGGGGCGCCAAACCAGGGAGGGAAGAAGAAAGGTTCAGAATATGAAAGAGTGGTCCGAAAACTTTCCGATTATGTATCACATGACGGATGACAAGTCCAAAAAAGTTTGAAATCTACCCCTCCCACGTGGGTTCACTCTTTCTTCCTAGAATATACCCGCAAATCACGCAGCCTCCACTTTTAAAATTTTATATTTAATAAATAATATTTACCGGAGGGCTCCATCAAAAAACTTCATCTAAAATTATATTTATTGTAGAAATCGCTACAATTAAAAAAAAATTCACCCTCTCACCGCCCCCCCCCCCCCCCGGAATTCAACTCCAGGAGGAGAATGGTTCATAGAATGGAAGAGTCTTTAAAGGACTTTCCGATGATATGTCACAGGAGAGGTTCGGTAAAAGTTTGAAATTTAATACCCCCCCCCCCCCCACCCGCTCAGTTCACTCTCGCGTCCCCCAGGAATTCATTCACCTTCCTCTTTGAAATTTTTATATTTAATGAATACTATTTATCTGAGGGCTTCAGGTATGGGGCAGTTTGGCAGAGCTAACATTCGGGAAACGTTGAAAATTCGGAGCAAAATGGCACTAAATTCAACAATAAAGTTTGAAACTAGGACTATATAGAACTGAATACATAAACCCCTATGCCTCATAACCCATATCGGTTAATAACAATAACAAAAAGATAATTTCCCAGTTAAACTGATGGCATTGAGCTCACAGGCTATTCACACTAGTTGTATATTATACTCTTATTTCAAAGAATATTGCCCCTCAGAAAATAAATGAAGGGATTAGCCACCGTTTCTCCCCTTTATACTTAACCAAAGAACTTCCAAATCTAATAAGGGAAGCTCTTTAACATAATAAACTGGCATACCAAATTTGAAGCAAATCAGATAATTCTGCATGAAGAAACCATTTCGCTAAATTAAGGGGGGTATTAGCTCCCCCATTTCTCCCTTCATGCTGAACCCATGAACCTTCAAATCTAATCAGAAAAGCTCCTTATCAGAATGAACCTAGAAAAAAAAATTAAACTAAATTAGATAATTCTGCATGAAAACCCATTTATCTCAATTAAGGAATGGGGACACTTGCCCCCTTTTCCCCTTTTATACTTAACCAATGAACCTTCAAATCAAATGAAGAAAGCCATATCGGAATAAACTGGTACATAAATTTGAAGCAAATCGAATAATTCTGCATAAAAACCCCATTTATCTAAATTAGAGGGTGGACTAGCCCCCTTTCCTCCCTTTATACTTAACTAATGAACCTCCAAATCTAATCAGGGAAGCTCCTTAACATAATAAACCGCTATACCATAATTTGGAGCAAATCGAATAATTCTGTATGAAAAACCCATTTATCTAAATGAAGGGGGGGGGGGTGGTCCCCCTTTCCTCCCTTTATACTTAACTAATGAACCTCCAAATCTAATCAGGTAAGCTCCTTAACATAATAAACCGCTATACCATAATTTGGAGCAAATCGAATAATTCTGGATAAAAAACCCATTTATCTAAATGAAGGGGGGGGGGGGGGGGGTAGTCCCTCTTTCCTCCCTTTATACTTAACTAATGAATCTCCAAATCTAATCACGGCAGCTCCTTTGTTGCGAAATCAAGTAACTCCTCTTACCCCTTGAATAAAAACAAAAACAAAACGCAGCTGCAGTGTGTTACGTCAGACCGAACGATCCTACTGCGCAAGAGCAGACAGAACTTGTTTTCCTTTTTCTGTGAAAATTGACTGAGATTTAGACCCAGATAGCATGAACAATTGCAGCAAGATTAATTTTTTCTTGATATTTTCTTGTCACGACAAATTTGAAGTAATAATATTGTCGCAAGGACACTACTAGGTAGACGGAATATAATCAATCGCTTTCTTGCAACGCAACTTTGCTCTAAACCTGATACGACACTGTCATAAAATAACGACGTAAGCGAAAAATTCCTTTTGTTGGGAGGAGAACAGATATAAACGCGCATGCGCGGAAATTTGACAAAGACAAAATTGCAACACTTCTTTATTGAATCCCATGAAGCAGCGCCATTGGATTAGCGTTCAAGTAAAGAACCCAGATATAAAGGTATTTATTATTTTAATTATTCAAATGTGATTAAGATTTTTTTGTATTTTCTCTGTACAAACTACAACTTACTTCGTACAGAAATTCTAATAAATTAAAAAGTTATGTTTATTTACTGAGGAATGCTTACATTTTTTTAAATAGTTTGGTTTTGGTCCATGTTAAGGCATTATTGAAAATTTTAATTTTTAAATGAATTTTTCTCAACTTTAAGGGGAATTTCTAAGACATCGTTTTAATTAATATTTGCTTTTTTTCTTGCTCACGCCGATCGAGCAGTGTTGAATTCAGATATTTTTCTCCGGAAGCAATTTCTTCGGCTCTGGAGGTGGGGAGGGGGGGGGGGGAGGATTTTAGAGATTCGGTGTGGAAATTGCTTATTAAAAAGCATAAAATCTCAAATCTTCCGGGGGGAATGCCCCTCCTCTTGAATTCAGCAGTGCGTTCGATTGTGTTTTTAAATTTAAATTATCTTTTCATGGTCATTAAACAGCTTTTCTCTATATAAATATTAAGTATTTTAAACTGTTTCTTAGTGTGCTATTCTCCCTGCTTCTTATCATGTACTTCTATTGTATCGCTATTTTCTAATTTTTATTAAAGTTATTAACAGTATTTCCTTCCGGCGTCAGTTTTATTTAATTCTTCAAAAATTTCTCTTTTCTTTTGACATAACTGCTTGTTAATAGGATGTGTATATGTCTTTTTATTTCCTATTTCTCTTAAATTTTAAATACGAATATTTTGAAATTGTTAATTTTTCGCGTCAGCAAACCTGGGCTTGGAATGTGCCGGAGCAAATCGGAACAATACTCCGGTTCGTAAAATTATGCCAAATATTGATCTGGTTTGCAGTGTTGTAATCGTAAAAAAATCAGAGGGTGTACGCTAAAGTCATGAACGTCATGTCTAGAGTATATACGATGTAGATTTATTCGAGAAACCGGGGTTATACGGAGCTTTTCTAAAAAATCCAGAAGGTATACGGCGTATACCTCCGTATACCTTTCAATACACTCCAGCTGGTTTGTGAAATTATGGTAAATATCGTTCCGATTCGGTAACACATATTATTATTATAGTTTTATACATATACCTTTTATTGTGCTGACTATAACTTTTTTGATAATTTTGAATGCATTTTTTAAAATTGATTTTTATTGTTAGACATAAATTTGCCTAAAACTTTAAAAAAAAATTGTCAAACTTTGAAAAATAGATTTCCGGCTCGTGAATTTTTCCATTTCGAGTCCTGCCGCAAACAATTGTACTGAAACTTGATTGGTAAGTTTTTATGCAATGAATTAGAACTAAATAACTAAAATGCATTGACTAATCACTTAACCCCCCCCCCCCCCCAAAAAAAAAAAAAGAAATAGTTATAAAATAGCTTTGTGTGATACTTAAAACCTCGGATACCATAGCACCAAAATATTATTTTAATAGTTACAAAATAGTTTTTTGTGATAATTAAAACTTTGGACCTTAAAACCTTAATTCCATTGTTATATTGTTAATGTCAGATTCGAAGACTATTTATTTGTGTTATTATTAAAGATGTTTCGTTTTGAATCCTTTTTCACATGTAAAATAGTGTTCAACTGCATATTCATTTATTATTTTCTCCTATGATAACAATCTTTAATAAAATGTAATTCTTAAAAACCGGCACTAGTCACCCGAAGTAAAATTTAACTTTCAAGCTAATGTTAATTCTATGGACAGTTCTTTTCATATTTCGGGCTCACATTTTAATATTTTTTAATATTATTTTTTGCATATTATACACCTGGTTGATATATATAGTTGTGCAATCGTACCTTTTCGAGCTTTTATGCAATTTTTTATATGCAGATACTTTCAATTTTGTAACCTGTTCTGAAAGTGAAACTGTACTCATATAAAAGAAAACTGTAACCAAAATCGAAAAAGTACAAAAGCACAACAATATATGGGGCATTCTCACAATCTTTTGACTTTTATGTCCCTGAATAATAATTTTTATTTTAATACATTTTTTTAATTTCATATACTGGGGAACATTCCATTGCATGATTGCATAACAATATTAACGAGATAAATAAGTTTTGGACGATGTTGGGGGTCCAAATACCAGGAAAACTACTATACCGTCCCGTCCCTGATGCTGATTTTTAAATTTGGAGCTGTCTGTATAAAATTGTTTCAACAAAAGTAATTCGATGTAATTTTTTTCCGAAACTGGGACAATTGTTTAATATAAATATTGTGCAAAAAATTAACCTGCATACATTTTTACGGTTGATATTATTTTTTGAACTCTGTCCCTGGGTTTTTCATCCTTACTGTCCCTCTTGCTAAACTTATACAGAAAATCACTTCAGACGCAGCCACAGAATTTTTTTCAAGTTTTTTCTCATGCAGAAGTATACTAGAGAAAGAATGGCTAAAATTCTTTGACAGGAAATTTACTGCAGAATTTAAATCAGCATTTAAATATCAATTTCAAGATCGTGGCTTTATTGGTAGTCTTACCATCCCCAAGGTTTATTTCTGCACTTTTCGAGGTAAATTAAGAAAAAAAAATTATTTAATCCAATGTTAACAACTGTTTCGAGAAATCAATGAACATTGTGGCTATCACTTAGTCTTAACACGATTTTCCTAAAAATAGGTGATAATTTTCCTTACCGTTCCATCCTTACAGCTCCTTTTTTTCCCATTTCGTCCCTTTTTTCCTATACCGCCCCCCCCCCCACTTTTTTTATTACCGTCCCTTCTTTAATACCCCTTTAAGACAATGTTATACAAAAATTCTGTATTAATTGTACTACATTTTTATTATTTCTTATTTGAATGTCCTGTGGGTACTATGCAAATTCATTATAAGTAAAAATGTAGAAGAAAATAAAAAGTTATAGTGGTAAAATGGTAAGGAAAATTAAACTCGCAAGTTTAACTTAAACCGCAGTTAAATAAAAAAAATTTCGCTGCTAACCCTTTTTTCTTTATTTTGAATCATTAAGGCATTTGTCTATCAGATTAAAATGTGATTTTAGCATGTTTAATTTCACCAGATTTTTATTGCCGAAAATCAAAAGATTGTGAGAATGCCCCATATATACTCGTAGTCCTCAGGTACTGTAAAAGCACTTATTTTCGCGAGTCGTAATTTTCGCGAAAATGAAGATATCGGTGATTTCGCGTGCTGAAAATTTCGCGAATTTTATATGAACTGAACCGAAACTTGAAAAATTCCGAAACTACCTAAATAGAACCCCTTTTGCATAAGGCAATTTAAGAAACTTCCTTTTGTCGGTAAAGTTCTCTCCCCCCCCCCTTCTCTCCCCATCGCTCTAAAAATAAATAGCTTCAAAGAAGCTGGTATAAATATTGTAAATGAATGAGCTGCATTCTATTAGTTGTATTATTGTTTTTATTCAAGAATTAATTGTATAATATTCAAGCAATAGTTGTATAATATTCAAGAAATAGTTGTAAATATCCAAGAAATTTTTGTACTTATTTCTTATTTAAGTAACTATAATCATTAGCTTTCGAAAGTGAAAATTTTCTGATTTTTCATTATTATTTGAGGCGAAAAAATATATATATTTCGCGAGGCTTAAATTTTCGCGATTACGGCGGGCTCGCGAAAACCGCGAAAATTAAAGCCTCGCGAAAATAAGTGCTTTTACAGTATCCTATGCAGATATATATATTATTTAAGCTGTATAGCATTTTAGCTGTAAAGATTTCTCCCATATACTAACGTTAGCGTTCCAGTTTTTTCGCGTGACTAGTGTAGGTTATGTATAATTATGTAGTGGGTTAAGTATATGTATATGTACTGTTATGAGACTAATTCAGTTACGCGAAAACACGCCGTTCGCTAATATTAATACAATGGGGGAATTTTTTAAAGGTATTTTCGTTTGCATTTTAATATTTTAATTTTTTTTTGTATTTGAAAGCTGAGGTGGATCTGTACAAAGATCCTTTTGCATTTTTTTTTTTTTTTTTTTTTTTTTTGTTTACAAGTATTTTTAATTGGAACACTTTCACTTTCGGAATCGGTTTCGAAAGTGAAAGCATCCTCATAAAAAAAAATCCTGCAAACAAAATCGAAAAAGTAAAAAACTGTCTTTTTTTAGATCGACCTCAGCTGTCATATGCGAAAAAAACAAGTTGGAAATGGCTCGTCAAGCGTGGCAAATGAGGTGCGTACGTACTATAACTAGTTTTATAAATATTTTTTGCACCACATATTCTGCTAAATGTATATTTTAGCGCACTTCATAAGTGCATATCAATTTCATTCTCTTCGGAAGGCTGTAACATCATTAAAATGCACTTCCAATAATTTTTTCCCATTGGCTGTAATGTAACGGAAAACTTTTGACTGTCTGTGTCATTAAGCTATACATCCGATTTTCATAAAATTGGAAATGACTCGACAAAATTTTGCAACAATTATATATTTAAAATTTCAGACCATTCGGTTGGGTAGTTTTTTCTCTGTTATATGCGGACGGACAGACAGGCGGACCGAACGACGACTATAGGTGTTACGCATTTATATAATTACGAACGCACCTAAAAATCATTTAAAAATAATCAAATGAAAACGAGATATTTTTAAGAATTTCTCCCACATAATTAACATTGATCGAACAAGTGTTTTCACGTGACTGAAATAGCCTCTTACACTAGTCATGTGGAGAAATTCTAACGCTAATGTTAATCCTATGGGAGGGCTCTTTACAGATTTCTCGCTTGCATTTTAATATTTTTAAAAGAGTTTTTGCATAGGGTACCCCATGTCGATAACTTTTATCGTGAATTTGTACTTTTTCGATTTTGGTTGCAGTTTTTTATATAAGTACAGTTTCATTTTCAGTACCGATTCTAATCGGTTTCAAAAGTGAAACTATCTTGATATGAAAAACTGTAACCAAAATCGAAAAAGTACAAACGCACGATAAAAGTTATCGACCTCACGTACCCTATGCCAAAAATCTTTTAAAAATATTAAAATGCAAGCGAGAAATCTGAAAAGATTTTTCCCATAGGTTTAACATTAGCGTTAAAATTTCTTCGCGTTACTAGTTTTAGCCCTTTACGCGGAAAAACTCGAACTCTAACGTTAAACCTACGAGACAAATCTTTACAGATTTGTCTCGTTCACTTTCGGAAGAGGTTGGAACCTGTTCTGAAAGTGAAACTATTTTCGTATAAAAAAAAACTGTAACCAAAATCGAAAAAGTAGACAAACGCTAACATTAGATATATACCTCAGGTATCCTGGGAAAAAAAATCGTGTAAAAATATTAAAACGCAAGCGATAAATTTGAAAAGATTTTGACCATAGGTTGAACATTAGTGATCAAATTTCTTCCCGTGACTAGTGTAGACTAGACCCTTTACGCGGAAAAACTCAAGTTAAATCTATGAAAAAAATCTTTACAGATTTCTCATTCGCATTTTAATATTTTTAAATAATTTTCGTTAATCAGGATACCTGAGGATCTATTGTTGTGAGTTTGTACTTTTCTATTTTGTTTGCACTTGTTTTTTTATATGAGGATAGTTTCACTTTCGCATTCCAACCAGTTCCAATAGTAAAAATGTCCACATAAAAAAAAAAAAAAAAAAAAAAAAAAAAAAAAAAAAAACTGAACAAAATCGAAAAATTACAAACGCATAACTATATATATCGACCTCAGGTATCCTATGCATATATTTCTCTCTCATTTAAGCTGTATAGCTTTATCGCTGTGAAGATTTCTCCCACATACTTAGCATTAGGGTTCGAGTTTCTTCGCATGACTAATGTAGATTCTTAAGAACTTTCTTCAGTCACGGGGAAAAAAAGTCCTTCCGGCCAGTGCCGGGAGGAAGAGGTAGCTTTCATAATCCTTATTTTAAAAAAGCCAACTTATATCATGCAAACACACAAAGCTCAATTTAGTGGAAACCGAATATAGGAGATTCAATACTAATTTTTATCAATATAATGAATGAGAATTTCGCGAAATTAGTCAGCTTTATCCAAGCTGCTTTTCTTTAAAGTAACTTATATTTGGCTGCCAAATTCGGCAATTTCTTAAAGTGCCTGTCATTTTAAGACAACGTGGTGGATGAGGCTAAGCAGTGAACTTGGTCGAGACCTTAGTAATTGCTGTGCACATGCTCACACACATTGGAATCGGTTAATATATAGGAGTGCTGTCGCATGCAAAAAATCAGATTTTTCAAAATGTCACCCACAATAGAAATTGAAACTGCTATATCTGAGCCATTTTCTAAGGTAAAGACAAACAAAAAATGCTCCTGAATCCTTATATCAAGATCAAATACTTAAGAAAGAAACCTTTTTCAATTTCTAATTTTTTGCACCTCACTTTAAATATATATATATATTATTTAATTTAATGGCCGCCATTTTGAAACAAGATGGCTGATGAATCTGGCCAGCGAACTTGGTCGAGGTGTTGATGTATACTATCCACATGCCTTCTTACATCGAAATAGGCGAATACGTGTGTTATCGCGTGACAAATACAAGATCGTTTCAAAATGTTAGCCATGCTAGAAATTCAAAGTGCTATAAATCAACCATTTTTTAAGATTATCAACAAAAGAACAAATTTTCAGAAACAAAAACTGCTCCGGAATCTTTGTATCAAGGCCAAACACATAAAAAAAATCTTTTTCATTTTCCAATTTTTTAATACCTCATTTTGAATTTTAAATTTAATTTTTTTTTAAATGGCAACCCTTTTGAAACAAGATGGCGAATGAAGCTGGCCAACGAACTCGGTCGAGACATTGGTATGTACTATGTACAGACCAAGTTACACCCAAATAGGTTCATAAATACGCCTGTTATCGCGTGACAAAAATCATATCGTTTTAAAATGTCAGCCACAAGAGAAATTCAAAATGCTATTACTCAGCCATTTTTTTTAGATATAGACGAAAGAAAAACTGTTCCGGAATCTTTGTATTAAGGTCAAAGACATACAAAAAAAATCTTTTTCATATTCCAATTTTTTGGTATCTCATTTAAATTTTTTTATTTTTTAATTTTTTTAAATGGCCGCCATTTTGAAACAAGATGGCGGATGAAGCTGGCCAACGAACTCGGTCGAGATATTTGTATGTACTATGTACACACCAAGGTACATCCAAGTCGGTTCATAAATACGCCTGTTATTACGTGAGAAAAATCAGGACGTTTCAAAATGTCAGCCACGCTAGAAATTCAAAATGCTATAACTCAGCCATTTCTTAAGATATAGACGAAACAAAAACTGCTCCCGAATCTTTTTATCAAGGTCAAACACATAAGAAGAAAATATTTTTTTAAATTTTCAATTTTTGGTACCACATTTCAAATTTAAATTTTTCTTAAAAATTTAAATGGCCGCCATTTTTAAACAAGATGGCGGGTGAAGCTGGCCAACGAACCCGGTCGAGACATTGGTATGTACTATGTATAAACGAAGTTACATCCAAATCGGTTCATAAATACGCCTTTTATCGCGTGACAAAATTCAGGACGTTTCAAAATGTCAGCCACGCTAGAAATTCAAAATGCTATAACTCAGCCATTTTTTAAGATATAGACGAAACAAAAACTGCTCCGAAATCTTTGTATAAAGGTCGAATACATAAGAAAAAAATATTTTTCCATTTTCAATTTTTTGGTACCACATTTAAAATTTTAAATTAAAAAAAAATTTAAATGGCCGCCATTTTGAAACAAAATGGCGGATGAAGCTGGCCAACGAACTCGGTTGAGAGATTGGTATGTACTATGTACACACCGAATTACATCCAAATCGGTTCATAAATACGCCTTTTATCGCGTGACAAAATTCAGGACGGTTCAAAATGTCAGCCACAAGAGAAATTCAAAATGCTATAACTCAGCCATTTTTTAAGATATAGACGAAACAAAAACTGATCCGGAATCTTTGTATAAAGGTCAAATACATAAGAAAAAAATATTTTTCCATTTGTAATTTTTTGGTACCACATTTCGAGTTTTAAATTTTTTTTAAATTTTTAAATGGCCGCCATTTTGAAACAAAACGACGGATGAAGCTGGCCAACGAACTCGGTCGAGGCATTGGTATGTACTATGTACACACCGAATTACATCGAAATCGGTTCATAATTACGGGAGTTACAGTGTGACATAGGTCAGATATATATATATATATATATCAATTTTGAACGGAGGGTGGTTTCGGGGTCTGGGGGTCATGATCGATGAAAATATACCAAAATTTTTTGAAATCGCTTTCCTCCGAACGGCTGCAATAGGTAGCTTTTTTGTAAAGAAAGCTACCTAAAAAAACGCTGATGCTAAGTCTATGAGAGCGTTATTTTCAAATATCTCGCTCAAATTTTAATATTTTTGAATGATTTTTTTTCGCATAGGATAGCTGAGGACGATCTACAACCTGGCTAGTTTTTACTTTTTCGATTTCGGTTTCAGATTCTTTTTTTAAAAAATACAATTACTTTCGGAACCGGTTCCGAAATTGAAACTATCCTATTATAGAAAAAAAATAATCAAAATCAAAAAAGTAAAAACTAGTCCGGTTGTAGATCATCCTCAGCTATTCTATGCAAAAAAAAAAAATTAAAATTTCAGCGAGAAATTTGAAAATAACGCTCCCATAGACTTATCATTAGCGTTCGACTTTTTCCAAGTGACTAGTATGGGCACTTAAGTCTTCACTTCGTTTGGATTGTGCCTGATCCTTCAAATTTCTTTTTTTTTTTTTTAGTTTTTCCATCAGCGGTATTTTGTTGAAATACCAATCGCAGTACATAAAACTAGGTCTGAACCAGAGTAAGGACTACAGCAGGTCCTAAACCTAGATCCTTGTGGACCAGGTCTGTACTTTCCCACTGGTAATACAAAATTTAAAACTATCCCAGATGATGCTGTTACAACAGAGTGTGGTTTGTTTTTTATATACTGCTTTACCGAAGCATGTCCTAAAAAAAGGAATCGTCTGCTCATCTATGGAAAAATTTCCCTGATCTCCTGGTAAATTCAAGCAGACACTACGGAATCTGTCGAGCATTTGCTGAACTTTCCATAATTTATTATTTATTCCTGATGGTTTACTTGCTGTGTCGACAAAATGGAATGAATTTATCAAACTTAAAAATCAATCTCGTGGTATGCATATAACTCATATAAAACTTATAAATCATATATGGCATCTATAACTCAGAGCAGAAACATACAGTTCGTTACATGTGCATATTACATATCTAATACTATCCATTTTAAATAGAAATCACGAATAGTACAAACCTATTAATTTAAAATTGGTCAGCTTTAAAAATCTAATTAATAAAAAATAAATTGCTAAAACACAAGTTTAAAAAAATCACTTAAAAATAAAAATTTTATATATTAGGAATTGTATCTATTTTGGAAATAGTAAATGCCGGACCCGCACAATTGTGTGGTTCATTTGTTTTTCAACTTTTCTGAAGCCTAATTAAATTTATCAAAGACAAAATCAATTAAAATCATGAATAAACTATAGGAAAAGAAATATTAAATCTAAGCAAACACTATAAATCATATTTAAAAGAAATTACGACAGTACATACTTTTTGTCTATTACTGTCAGATAATATAGTCTTTTTAAAAGCAGAAAATCTAACCCTGTATTGTAGTTGGTACCCCCTAATTGCGTTTTATCACAACATCTAAAGCATATAAATGTGCAGATTTGGTTTTAAATCGCACAAAAACAGGAAATAGTCATTCTCTTTTACTTTAGTATCGCCGCACAATTGTGTGGGTCAGGGCTTAAAGGGTTAAGAGGCTACTTCAGTCAAGCGGAAACACCCATTCGCCAATGTTAATCCAATAAGAGAATTTTTTTAAGGTAACTCGGTTGCATTTCAATATTTTTAAATGATTTTTTATGTACTTTCACTTTTGGAGCCTGTATAAACAGTGAAAAGAGTGAAAGTGTCCGCACAAAAAAAAAAATAAAAAGAAAGAAAGAAAAGAAAATAAAAACTTAAAATAAAGTAAAAAACCACAGTTGCAGAAATTTACCTCAGCTATGCAATGCAAAAAAAAAAGTCTTTTTAAAACATAAAAATACAAACGAGATATTTTTAAAAATATATCTCGTTGGATTAACATTAGCGATTCGGTCATTTTGCCTGTTGAGTTATAATTTGTGATCACCTTTAGAATTAATTCTAAGGAGAATTCTTGAAAACAGTAAAAATTTAACTTGTAACTTTTAAAATGCACTCTATTGTTTCTCTCTTTTAGGATGCAAAGACACGGAAATAATATAGAGAAGAATGTTAAATAATTGTATGTTAATTTGGTAAATATTATGTTAATACTTTGTGTTAGAAACTATTATTTGTAACTGTATGAAAATAAACTTTGTAATTTTATAGACTGTATTGTTTTATTATAACTTTGCTCTTTTTAAATTCTTGAAACTTTTCAAATATGTTGTTTTTGTGGAATTATATTTATTCAGATTTAAGAATAGGGAAATTTCAATTTTAAAATGAGTTTTTTTTTTTCCTTCTGGAAGTTAATAAGTTTTAGCAATATATTCCACTCTGGCCAAAAAGAAATGAAAATAAATTATATTTTCTTTAATAAAATTATATATGAAATAAGATTGAGGGTGTGTGTTTATACTCATCTAGGTTTGCTTTGCATTGGTTATGTACATAGACCATTTATTTTTAGATAATGTTTTTAATTACCTTCTAAGAATTAGAAGGGAATAAGCAACTAATTGAGAATTGGCGAGTCTAACAAAACTTCTAAACAAATTAAGGTATTAGATGTAAATTTCCAACTGGGCGGAAACTGTCCGGACCAGGATTCGAACCCGGGACCTCTTGACTGAAGCCGCCAGTGCTCTGCTATCTGAGCTATCCCGAACGATTCTGGTCGAACTATTTCACCCAGCTAACCTTGATGATTACAGCATCTGGTCTGAAACCTGGTTCAGCTCAACAGAATAAATCTCAAGTAATGGAACTCCAGAAATCGCTGGATACACACTAGAAATTACACACTGGAAATTACACTAGATTAATATTAACACAATTATTCTAATTGTTTGCGGCTTCAGCCAGGAGGTCCCGGGTTCGAATCCTGGTCCGGACATTTTTCGCCCAGTTGGAAATTTACATCTAATATGATTTGTTTACCAATTAGAATAATTGTGTTAATATTAATCTAGTGAAATTAAGGTATATTATTGGAAGTTATTGGGGCTTACCAGGTAGTTGAATGGTTAGCCCTGTGGCCTCCGATTCAACTATGTCGGGTTTAAATCCTGCGGGTGTGGTAACGTATTTGTGGTGATTTGGAATCTATTTTAAACTATAAGTCCTTGTTTACTTGGACTATATAGCATAAAAATGTCAAGCATTTGACAAACCTCCGATTATACTGCACAAAACTCGCACAACCTTCAAAAGTACGACTGGTAAAGGTGTACAGATAAAAAATATACAATCAAAAATTGAGTAGAAATGCGGCAACTAGTGACCATTCACCAAAGTTTGGGAAGAATTTCATTTTGATACTAAAAATGAATATTCGATGAGTCCTTAAAAAATAAAGTTCTTTTATCATGTTTTGGGGGCATTTTTAACTCAGGGAGCGGGAGGGGCAAACTAAAATTTTTTTAAGTATGTTAAGAGACAGCTATCGTTTATTATGTTCTTTTTTTTTTAATCGAATGATTACCATTTGCAAATTGATACGATCATTTGTTACATAGTTACGACAAGTTTTACGAATACGAAGTCGAAAGAATTGAACCAATTTTTGGGGGTATGTTTTTGGGTATGTCCTCCTTCAATTTGAAAATATTCTGCTGGAAGGGGGCGCTTTAATAGTGATTTTTTTGTTATTTCCTTTATTTTATCATCGAAAAGTGTATGAAGCTAAGCATAGAATTGAACCAATTTTTTGTGTATATTTTTGGCTATGGCCGGCAGTTTTTCCTTGAATTTGGAAATATTCCGCCAGAAGGTGGCACTGTGATAGCATTTTTTGTAATATTTTCTTAATTTTTTGCAGTTTTTTGTACTGTATATTGGTGGCTCGTGAAGCCATGGGAACTTCGCATCCTGCTAAGCTGGCTATTCACAATCAGCTGATGTACAGCAGAATAACGAAAACAAATATTGATTTTAATAAATATCATGATCGAGATTAACTTATTCTTATTTCGATTAATTGACGAATAGAAATTTTAGATCAAAATCAAAGTTGGTATAATAATGAAATAATAATATCGAAGTATTAACATTTGGAACTACTTTTTGAAATATTAAGATGTATGAGATAGAAAAAAGTTTTGGGATTGGCACATCCAATTAGTTATTTTTGTAACTTCATTATAAATAAAATAATTAAAATTAAAAGTAATTTTCTTTTTACTTATAAATATCACAGTAGTTTAACTTAAAATAAAACTAAATGTGACTCAAAGCAAAACAGTATTAAATAATTAAAACAGAAAAAAGACATCAACTAAACCTATATTTGGAGAAAATAACTCTTTAATCATGGTAATATTAGTAGATATTTTATGTTTAAATTATAAAAAGAACGTATGTATTTCTTCGTGAAAATACTCTTCAATTATAAGCCTATTAATTGGTTAAAATTTTTTACACAAATGATCAGCATTTCATTGTACAAATTAATTATTAGCAATTATCAATATAGTCAATGCCATATCCAAATCCAGTAGCATCCAAATCCAGCATTTGCATTTCATTGTACAAATAAACAGAATATTTTAATGTTTAAATTACATTTTTTATACACTGCTCAAAACAATTAAAGGATATTGCAGTTTTAGGTGGATTTTGTATCTGGTAAACTGTTTAGCTGATTGATACATGGTCGACAGACATAGTAGGTTATATGAGAATAAATTACACATGTTTGGCAGAAAGAAATGAATTTTATTGCGCATTTGTGTACTAAAGGAAAAAAACACAATTTGTGCATATGAGAAAAAAAGAATAAGAAAAGGTGTTTTCTTCAAAGAAAATCATTTTCAGTAGGGGGTATGGTTTCCACGGGCGGCCAGCAACGTTGAACACCTTTGAGGCATGGACTCAATGAGGCTATTAATGACGAGTTGGGGTATTCTGCCCCACTCTTCCAGAAGAGCTCTTTCCAGTTCTTGGAGAGTTTGTGGGGGTTGTTGGCGGCCAGAAACTCGTCTTCCTAGAGCGTCCCAAACGTGCTCGATTGGATTCATGTCTGGAGAACACGCTGGCCATTCCATTCGAACGATTCCTTCCTCGAAAAGGAAATCCTCTACCAGGTTTGCACGATGTGGCCTGCAGTTATCGTCCATTAAAATGAAGTTATCTCCGATTGCTGCAGCGTAAGGGACTACAATAGGTCTGAGGATCTCATCCCTATATCGGCGACCAGTCAGAGCTCCATCTCGAATGATGTAGAGGTCAGTGCGCCCGTCAATGGAGATGCCACCGTACACCAACACTCCTCCACCGCCAAATCTGACACTTTCGTGCACGAACGCAGGATTATTCCTACTGCCACGGTCCCTCCAGATGAAAATACGCCTATTATCCGGATGCACAGAAAAACGGGACTCGTCAGAAAACAGAATATTGCTCCATTCATTTCTCCTCCAGTTGACATGCTCGGTTGCCCACTCCCTGCGGTCGCGACGATGCCTTGATATTAATCTAACACATACCATCGGTCGGCGAGCATACAGACCTACAGCATGGAGCCGGTTTCGGACAGTCTGAGTTGAAATCGTGGTGCCTGTAGCCGAGCGAAGGTGTTGTTGGAGAAGAGTAGCGTTCATGGTTCGGTGTCTCCGAGCTGTTAACGCTAAATACCGATCTTCATTGGGCGTTGTTGCCCGTCTACGACCTTGCCCTGGTCTTCGGCCTGCACATCCACTCTCCAAAAAACGGTTCCAGATCCTGGAAATGACACTTTGTGACACTCCAATGGCTTGCGCTACTTCGGCTTGAGTTTGGCCCCCTTCTAACCTACCAACAATTCTCAAAGCTTCTGAATCTGTCAAATGACTTCGCTGAGACATCGTACTCATCGAAACAAAGCAATCACTGAATGCCGATCATCCTTGTCTTTATTCTCTTTTATCCAGTTGAAAGTCAAATTTCATTCGCTGCCGCTGAAGCGACGTTTTTGACGTCGAACTCAAAATTTGCATACTCCACAGTTTGAAAACCAGAAAAATTTGCATTTGTGATTCTCTTCTTCTATTTTCGGCAAAAAAAATTTCGTTTATATCTTTATTTTATATAAAACTTCAAATATCCTTTAATTGTTTTGAGCAGTGTACAACATTATTAATATACATTACACGGCTTGAATGGCAGATACATGTCTTGAATTTCGGGATGGGATGGCAGGATTCGTGCCCTAAAGAATATTGGGGGCGGGAAGCTCCTGTTTCCAAAAAATCATTTTTTGAAAATGTTTCTTTGTAAAACCAAGATGAAGTGTCGGGACCGACTGACAAATTTCATGATATTTTCCACTATCGATTTGCAATTTTCATAGTTTCTTCTTACAACAAATTGACAAAATTAGTGTTTGTTTTTCTCCATCTGACCAAAAAAGTTTGCGATTTTTCTCCTCGACCAACTGATGAATTTCTTGATTTTTTTCTAGAGACCGATTGGTGAATTTCATTAAAAAATTTTTCGCAATCAATTGACAAATTTAGAAATTTTATTCTGTGACCGATTGGCAAATTTCCCTGTTTGTTATTGTGACATACTGATGAAAGTAACGATTGTTTTTCTGCATCTGATTGAAATTTTTCGCATTTTTTCTCTGCGACCGGCTGAGGAATTTCACGGTATTTGCTCGTGACGGATTGGCAAATTTCACGATACTTTCCCATGATCGATTGACGAATTTCGTGATATTTTCCCACTTTCGTTTTCCCACGTTTTTTTTCTCGCAACCAATCGACAAATTATTTTATTTATTTTCACCATGATTGACGAAATCAGCAATGTTTTTTCCTATGACCGTTTTACATATTTTGCGATGTTTTTCCTGTGTGCCCAAAATTCGAAATAACTAAAAGGGCAGCAACGGCCACCGGAGACTAAGCTCTACCAAATTGGACAATAGTCAGCACTAAACAAAATGAGATTACACTTGTGGTGCACATGAAAAAAAAAAAAAAACTTTGATGAACTTCAAAAAAACATATTTAGAAACAGCAAACTAGTTGTTTCTCGCAATTAACAGAAATTAGGACATGACTTTTTGAAATCAACCTTTTCTCGTGTAATAGAAGAAACCAATTGACTATTCCATTTTCAAACTTTGGATATGGATTTAAAATTCCAATGCATAGAACATAGTTCAATTAACGAAAATACCAGGGATTACAGTTTTGAATATAATTCAATTAAGGATATAATAAAACAAATTTGTTCAGAAGTGACATACCATCACCGATATGCATTATTCGTGTAAGTTAAAAATTAATGCACATCAGATTTTGCAAAGTTTTCTAAAACTTTTTAAGAGAGCATAACCATGTGTTTTTGATAATTTCTAAAGTTATAAAAGTCGCTCTGTGCTGTTTGTCAAAAATGTAACTTGTGAAAGAGGCAAAATGGAATAAAATCTAAATTAAGAAATTCATTTGGCAACCCGATTGTTAATTGCCCATAACATTAAGTGAAAGTTGAAAATAGATATGATATATATAAAACTTGATTCTGTTCCTTTGTTTTAATAAAATAAAAATTTTGAATAATTATCTTGAGTTGTTAATTTAAATTGTTTCAATGGTATTTTGTCATGTCTGTATAAATGTAATTCTTTAAGTAGCACATAAAAAATAACGGAGTTTAAAGATTTTTTTTTCCTTTCTAACAGTTCAACTCCCCTGCATTTATAAATTTTGGGTATGAAACTCCCCTCCTCAGGGCTTAATTTCTAACAAAAAAAGTACCGGAGCCCTAATATTCTGCAGTACTAAAAACCGTAGGGTGCTCCGCCATCGCTCCAATTCGCATATTTATATTTCATACAAATTCATTTAAAGCATCCTTTTTGCCGTTATCAAAATAAAAAAATTTAATATATCTACCTGCATATACTTAACTGTCATCTATTCCACCGTTTAGTTTATCACTCCTTCCGAATAGATATCTTTGCCTAATTTTAATGTTAGTTAATCACCGAATTGTCAAATTAAATCAGGTAAGGATTATAATTCCTAAATAGTGTTAACACAAAAAAGGAATTTTTTGCAGCTATGCATATATATATACTATAATGAATTAACAACTAGCAAAAACATTTATAAAAAAAAAATTCAGAAAATCTTACGCCCGTTTCATCTCCTTTTCCTACGTGTGCGACACACTACGTCACGTATAAGTGTTTTGATAGAAAAGAATGAAGAAACTTGGATATAGGAGGAAAAGAATGGGCAATTTAGGCTTCGGTTTTTCGAAACCGCTATTGCATAGGGCTCCGGTGGGCTCCGGCGCAAATTAAGCCCTGCCCCTCCTGGAAAAACTTGAATTACAAGCCCTGATATTCAAAGAGATATAGTTTTTGTAAATTATATTTCAATACATTTAAAATGTTTTAATGATGTGTGAAACATGTTTGTAATTTATTGTTCTGAGATAACATTATATAGAGAAATAATTCACTATATAATTAAAAACATATCTAGTGCCGGATATCCGAATCCGGCAGGGGAAGGAGCTTCGGATATCCGGTATCCGATATCCGGCAAAATCAATATCCGGTGCATCCCTAATACCAAATTTGAAACAAATCAGATAACTCTACATGAAAAAAACCATATCGGTAATTAAGGGGGTGGGAAGTCTAACCTCCTTTATACTTAACTAATGAACCTCCAAATCTAATCAGGAAAGCTTTCAGAATGAACATAGAAAAAAAATTACAGTAAATTGGATAATTCTGTATGAAAATCCATTTATCTAAATTAAGGGGAGAGGACTTGCCCCTTTTTATATTTAACCAATGAACCTCCAAATCTAATGAAGGAAGCGCCATATCGGAATAAACCAGTATATCAAATTTGAAGTAAATCGAATAATTCTGCATGAAAAACCCATTTATCTAAATTAAGGGGGAGACTACCCCCCCCCCCCTCCTTTATACTTAACCCATAAACCTTCAAATTTAATCAAGGCAGCTTCTTAACATAATAAATCGGTACATCAAATTTGGAGTAAATCGAATAATTCTGCGTGAAAAACCCATTTATCTAAATTAAGGGGGAGGGGACCAGCCGCCTTTTCCCCTTTATCCTTCTTAACCAATGAATCCCCAAAATCTAATCAAGGAAAAGCCTTACCAGAATGAACAGAGAAAAAAAAATTGAAGCAAATCGGACATTTCTATCAAGAGTATCGCGTTACGTACATACAGAACCGGCGGGTACATTAATTCTCAGGCTTTGATAGCCTGTGAGCTAAAAAGAGATTGGATAAGCAGATGGACTCCTTTGAGAAATTATGACTTAAACCAGAAATGTGGTAAGTTTGATTCAAAGCTTCATTTTTATCTCGTATTTCGGCAAATCTCATCTCGATGATTTTTCTGGCATCTCGACGCTTCCCGATAAGCTTCCGGATGGTTGATTTCTCTCGCGCTTTTCAACATTTCTCGATGGTTTCTCTTACGCTTTTCGACATTTCCCGAAGAGAAGCTTCTCGATGATTTCTCTCGCGCTTTTCAACATTTAATATGTTGGCTGAGAACGAGAAATCAATTTCTCGTCCTCGGCAGAGAAGAGATGTGAGAAGATTTATTGAGAAGTACCAAAGGACGAGACACGAGATAGAGAAAGAAGCATGACAATGAGCTGTGAAATGAAACCGTAATTTTTAAAGTTTCTCTTATTTTAGCCCTATCAAGAGGTCACATACCTGAGCCCTCCGATAAAAATTATTTATTAAATATAAAAAATTCAAAGAGGAAGGTGGGTCGGGTTAATTCGGGGGGGGGGGGGCGGGGCGTGAGAGTGGACCCATGCGGGGTGCAATTTTAAAAATTTTACCGAACCCTTCCTGTGGCATATAAGCACCGTTTCCAATGCATTTTTCAAGACCCCTCGGAACGGGCATTTTATCCCCTACATCGTTTCCAATGAACAAGCCGGTTTGAGGGTGTGAAACTAGCCTAGGTCATTTTTTCCCCGAAATCAGACCTGCAATCTACTAGGTCAGTAAGCCTGCTTTTGGATAAACTTCCAGCGCAACGCTTGCTGAATTGCTTATGTATTTCAATGGCGCGTTGATGTTTTAGTGATTAATTTTAAATGTTATTAATTGTTTTGTTATTATTTTTTAATCTTTTTTAATTTTTGGAAATTATTATTTTTGTTAAGGCTACAACACGAATAAAGAGAGTTCGTTGGTCATCTAATGAAATGAAGCGTCCGACAGAAAAAAATTTCGAACTTAACGTGATTAGTTGAAATATGAAGCATAATAAAAATGAAAAGGTGGCGATCAATTAGTAATGGTAAATTTTTTTGGCTTTTGAGAAAATCTGAGTTAATATTTTCGCAATATTGTAATCTCAAAAATACAAAGTATTAATCTGTATTTTTTTTTTTTTTCACATTTCATTTATTAACCCCCGGTATGCTATTTCTTTCTTCCAGCAATTAAAGTGTCATCTCCAAAAAATATCGTTCCGTTGTATAAGACAGCCGTAAAACAAAGGATGTATCATTGTACAGAATAATCTCTACTGCAATTTTTTAAACTTCTAAGAATCGCACATTTTCAATTTTTATACCGTCGTTTTTGGGGGAAAAAAGTAGTTTTAAATGCAGTTTGTTTGAAAACTGCATCTCAATTTATTTTTCAGATATTAATTTTTTTGTAGTTTTTTAGCGCTGTTTGTTTAATTTTGGCAACTCAAGTACTCCATTTCTGTAGAAAGTAAAGGAAAAATAGTTGGGAAATAGCAATTATATCTTTCTGTTTCCAGTTTCCCATAAAACAGAAGAAAAAGTAATTAAAATACATGCTATCCTTCTATATATAAAAAAAAGTTTTGATTTGGAAATGGACCAATGAAAATCTGCGTAGATATTCCGGGTAGAACTCATCCAATTTAAATGCTTAAGCCAAAGCCTCCTTATCGAAATAACAGGCCTCGCAATAGCTAAGTTTCCTTTGTCCGCTGTACACGTGGTTAGAAACCACATGGTTTACCGTGACTAGCGCCATCTAACGTGAGAAACAGAAATATTTTTAAATTTGTTTTCCAATTGTCTTTTACCATTTTCTTTACGATGTGCTTTGTAGTTTGCAAATGATAGTTGTTAATCTTAAAATTTTCATATGTTCTAGACATTTTATTTAAAAAATGAACTTATTTTACTGTTAAACAAAAAAATGTTTACTGCTGTATTCCGTTATGTAAATAAATGATGATAATAATAATAATAATCAGGAAAGAAAATTATTTTACCACGAATTTCTCAGTGCTATTAGTTATTGAAATAAATGGATAGCATCTAGATCCGTCTAGATAGCATCGACGGATAGCGAGATAGCATCTAGATCTTTTATATTTTCAAATATGTGATTTATTTTATTTCTGCTATTTCTTTTCTTTTCACAATTAATTTCACCTTACAGTATTAATTTAACATCGCTCCTTCAATTTGTTTCAATGCACAGTCTCATTTATTAATTTATTGGCCTATCATTTGTTTCATTTTTGAAGGTATGGGGGATCATTTCAGTTTAACATACTTTAGATGAAAGCTTCACTGTTTTTTCATATAAAGTTTGTATGTATTAATCTATGGAAAGTTTCATAATTGGCTCCACAGCCAATTGGCATATCTTGGCGGGCATAGTTTGGTGCGTAATTAATTTCCTTGTTTTAACTCACATATGTTATGTAAGTTTTACTAAAATGTATCAAAGTATTTTAGGAAAGTTAAAACACGCATAGATACACACACACACACAAAAAAAAAACAGACTGAAGTCATAAACACTTAAAAAATTGGAAAAATAAAGTTTAATAATCACTTAAATTTATACATGTCCCTCAACTTTCCGCAAATACCGTATTCTTGTCATGCTACGATTTTGGTGTTTGTAAATCTTAATTTGAGTATTCTTCCTTAATCAGACTTTAGAGCCAATTGGCGTAAGTGTAGTTTGGCGCAAAATTAATTTTATTTTTAAACCGTATACTTGATACCACATTATTCCAGCATCGCGTTTTTGCAGTCAACTTTGACTGTGGAACAGATTACAGAACATTAGCTAATACTACATTATATAATAATAAATCGGTATTTTTCAAGTATAGGGGCCTTGGCGAGAGAAGAAAATCTGGCAACGTAATTTCTGGAAGCATATTCACTGTTTCACATAAAGAAGCAATATTTTCCAATATTTGTACAATTTATTTAATATAAAAAAGGCATTTATCTATTTTATATACGAATATAAACAAATCGTATATAAAAAACAATAATAATATCTAGAAACTAAATTTATACATGTAAATTCGGCACAGATGTCATATTGGCGCGATTTTTTTCTGGCTTAAATGTCATATCCGCACCGGATACTTAACTGGCACCAAAGTGTCGTTATTTTGCTTGATATGGTTATCCAGATATAGATGATATGGTAACGAGGTTTTCGCAAAATTGGCGTCGGAAAAAAATCGCGCCAATATGGGGCATATATGACATCTGTGCCGTAAATTCTTATAAAACAAGCTGACAGTTCATAAGTTTTGTTTTCATAACTGTTTATATCAATCGGCAACACATCGCTCTTTCCGAAACCCAAATTGTGCCAAGATTAAAAAAAAAAAATAACCCGCAAAGCCCTATATACTGAAAATGGTACTTGTTAGTTATCCCGTCGACCAAATTACTGTCGCCAAATTGCAAGATTAAATGCCAATAATGGTTTGCCACAAATTAATTAATTTTAAGATTAAATACCAATAATGGCCAATAAAACGAATATTTCGACGTTTTATTTGTATTTTTATTAATGTTATACTAATTTATTTGTTTTTTCGTTATTTAAAAAAAAAAAAAAAAAAAAATGTGTCAATTTGTAGAACTTGGCGAGTAGTTTGGCGATTTATATAATTTGGCGAAATTGGTCGACGGGATAACTAACAAGTACCCTGAAAAAATATCAATAAATCTTATATTTAAATCTTCATTTTTGATATGTTTCATTTTTTAAAGCCAGAACATATTTGTGCGAAATATTTTTTTACGCCTTTATTTTACTGGAATTCGAAAAATATTTTATACAATTTTGCCAATAACACAACATTTTCAATTTTTTACTATGCATTTGTTTATGGAGTATTACCAGGAGTATACATCAGGTGGCGTAACTTACGGGACAAAGTCAGCTAATAAGTTGGCAATTATCGGGGACATTTTCACCCATAGACTTTCTCCGGATTGTCAAGTATGTTTTATGATAAGGGAGTCTTGGCTTAAGCATGGCCATAGCCTACTATGATATATAACGGCTCGCGCATTTCGCCGAAAAAGTGAAGTCGGATCCAACTTCAAACCCTGAACCAAAACTTCACAACGTGCTCTTTGTTTACATTTATACCCTGCCCAGATAGAAGGTTGTTTCTCATCGTCGAGGTTTCAGAATCATTGATCGTATTTTCATGTAATAAATTAAATATTTATATTCTTCAATTTCCTTCGATTTAAAAGGCTATTTTACACAAATTGTAGCATTTTAGTGTTACACATACTTTTAAGATTAGCTAAATTATTTATTGTTTACCTTGATCGTTTGGTTCATTCATGAAAAATGCCGGTTCTGTTATTCTTTTCTGAATCTCCCGTATCTCTCTATTCTAAAACAAGTTGGAAATTGCTCGTCAAACGTGGCAAATGAGGTGCGTTCGTACTCTAACTAGTTTTAAAATTATTTTTTGCACCCCATATTGTACTGAATGTATACTTTTTGCACTTCATAACGTGCATAGTCTGATACATCATTAAAATGCACTTCCAATAATTTTTTCGGAACATTTTTGACTGTCCCTGTAGTTAAACTATACATCCGATTTTCCTAAAATTTGAAATAGCTCAACAAAATTTTGCAACAATTATATCTTTAAAATTTCAGACCATTCGGAAGGCTGTAATATCATTAAAATGCACTTGCAATAATTTTTCCCATTGGCCGTAATGTAAAGAAAAACTTTTGGCTGTCCCTGTAATTAAACTATACATCCGATTTTCCTAAAATTTGAAATGGCTCGACAAAATTTTGCAACAATTATATCTTTAAAATTTCAGATCATTCGGAAGGCTCTAATACCATTAAAATCCACTTGCAATAATTTTTCCCATTGGCCGTAATGTAAAGAAAAACTTTTGATTGTCCCTGTAATTAAACTATACATCCGATTTTCATAAAATTTGAAATGGCTCGACAAAATGTTGCAACAATCACATATTTGAAATTTCAGACTATTCGGTTGGGTAGTTTTTGCTCTGTTACATGCGGACAGACGGACGGACGGACAGACGGACAGACGGACGGACAGACGGACGGACTGAACGACGACTATAGGTGCTACGTATTTATATAATTACGAACGCACCTAAAAAAGTAACTACCGCTGTCACCGCCGCCGCCGCCGCCGCCGGTTTTGATTTTTTTGTGACCGGAGGCCTTTCTTCGTTAATATTAACAAAAATAATGCATACAAAAATATGAAAATCGGTGGTTTTGTACAGAAATGTTTGATAAACACGCTGATGAAGACAGTTTTCAAATCGAAGAATTATTTTAAGAGTTATTTAATGCTAAAGTTGGACAAAATCGTTCCACTAAAAAAGTTTTATAGCAGCAAAAACTATACATAGCAGTGTAATCATTTTTAGATCATTTTATGCGTTAGAATTTGCCGGAGTGCAGATTGCATTAATTTTTTTATTTTGACTCATTTTTTCAGGTTTTATTTCTATTTTAAATTCAAATTTTCAGCATTTCTAGAGATATTTTTTACATATTTCAGAAAATTGTACTAATTTAAACTGTTGCCAACTGTATAAAAAGCGAAAGCAATAATGTTTGCTTCAAATTAAAAATTTATTTACACGTGACTATTATAAACAGGAAAAAAACTTTCAAATTAGAATTAAATAATTACGTATAAAAAGCAGGAACTTATTAAAAATTACGTCATAAAAAGTATACACGTGAATTTTAAAAGAGAAAGGATATTGTAAAATAATAAATTCATTAACATGCGTTAGAAGTCTTAGGAGAAATTACGTCATATTTACGTCACATTATAGTTATTACATAAAATGAACACAAAATAATATTGCAAAAAAGTTTAAATTTAGAAATTGCGCTAGACATTTATTTGATATTTTGAGAATTAATTTAAAATGTCTCATTTAAAAGAACTTTCTTTTCGCTTTGTTAAAAAATACCAGGAGACAAAGACTCTCTATACTTAATTCCTTTTATATCAGCTTATTTTGAAATGTTGTTACACGTGTATACGTCATCAAGTTATTTTTATTTCGACGTTTTATTTGTGTTTTTATTAATGTTGTACGAATTTATTTGTTCTTTCGTTATTTAAAATAAAAATTATATCAATTTGTATAATTTGGCGAGTGACTTGGCGATTTATATAATTTGGCAAAATTGGTCGACAGGATAATCAAGTAGTACCGCAGCGGATTTGGCGTTAAAATTCCCCAATCAAAGAGAAATGAATAGAAATTCGTTTATAGGGAGATCGCCACTGTTTTTTAAATTATAATTCAATCTTTCGAAATCTTTTTAAAGCCGATCAAATTAGCGTGCATTTAGAGTCTGCAGTGTCTGGACGGGGGTTGGCGAGCGTAGCTCGTAGGGGGCCGAGCCCCCTAGTTTTGAAAAAAAAAAAAAAAAAATGAATGATTTCTGATAAACATAGAGCTGTTATAAACTACATTTAATTTTAAGTAACTATATATTAATATTATAAACAAATGAAGGCAAATAGATCATTAGATAGCCGATATTTTTTGTCGAATTTCTTTCCGATTTCTTTTTGCTGGATTTGTGTATTGTTCTGAGATAGTGACGTCCTACTTTAGTGTAGATGTTGTTTAAGACTGGATCTGGATCGTAAATGAGGAATTCTTCATCGGATGCGAATGACGTCGTTTTATATAAAATAAAAGCTTGCGTTTGAAGTCTTAAAACTGAACTATCTATATTTATATACATGTATATCTTTTTTTTCCATCGGGAGCGACACTAAATTCTGAAAAAGCAGAATTCCTGTTTTCTAGTTTCTGCGCCCCCCCCCCCCCCCTTCAAGGATGTCATCCGAATTTGCAGAAGTGATTTTTTTAATGATTTCTTAAAGAAAATCCTTTAAAGTGCATTGTTGAAGCTCTTGATATTTTAATTTAATGAAGCAATATCTTTCTTTCACTCTAATTATACAGAAAACTAAAAGCAAACTATGAACTTTATTTGAGAAATCTACATTAAAACTTAACATTCCTCAGATATATAATAAAAGGGGTGAAATCTACACAAAAACAAAATTAGGCAGCATTGTAACTCTAAAAACTAGCGTTTTGCAAAAATTTATAATCGATTATATGCCATATTTATAGGCAAAAGGAATGTTTGTAATCCAAATATCTGCTTAAAATATCTACATTTTTTTTTCGCACGAAGAGAGGAAAAGGCCTTTGTAATTGTACAAAACTATGTATGATTATCAAATATTAGCGGTAACATGCATCATTTGCAAACAATAGGTAACAAAAATTAAAAATGAAAGTAGATTGGATTTTTATGTAATTTTTTTCTGCAAGATGCTGAAAACAAGCGGATTTCTCAAATTTTTAATAACGATCAATTCGCTTGGTGAAGAAAAACAATGTAAAGGGTGTTCTAAAAATACAAAATACTATTTTCAGACAATTTTTTCTTATTTTTATTCTTAGACATATGAGATTGGCAAGAGCTATTATTCAGAAACTACGAAATTGAATAGCGTTTTCTATTTTTTGATAAAGCTAAAGTATATTCAAAATAATTTTGTCAAATTTAACGTTTTAAGCATATTTTTGGGATGTAATTGCTTAAAAAAGGTCGTCATGAGACAAAAGTCACCTATAACTCAAGATATAATACATTTGTCGAAAAAACAAAAACGCTATTCGATTTCATATCCCTTCATATTCCATGCTTTCGCGCTTAAAAATGACTTCGTGAATGCGTCAGAAAGTTCTGCGCTAATGTTAGGAATATATGCATATATATATATATATATATATATATATATATACTTTTTTTTAAGAACCGCTCTAGACCCATTACCTAATATTAGCTCCTTATCATATGAACATATAATTACAGTCTATTCGACTCCATTCAGAGCCAGTCTTTCGTAAAACAACCCAGACGAAAGAGAATTTTCGGAAGGCCCTACATATTTTCATTGATCCCCCTTCCCTCCCCCCCCCTCCCCCCCCCTAAAAAAAAAGTTTCCTTGGGAGTCGTTTATAAATGAGAGGGAATAAGTACATTGGATCAGAATACACACCCTTTTACCTTCAAAGATAATATATATATATATATATATATTAGATTTCAGCCTCTTTGGGACCCCTTATAAGTGAGCTCTGCCGTTTATGGCTGGTCCTGATACCATTAAATTACTATCTGATAGCTTAAGAAATTCATGACAAACGGTTATAGATTTGTCAAATTTTTCATTTATCAAATACAACCCTTTACTATACGTGAGATTCAAACTTAATTAAAAGTATCTAAGTAGTTGTACTAAAGGGTGCTTAAAAATGAGCTTAAAAATTAAATTAGAATCAAAATTTAAAAATAAAATAAAACTAAAATTAGAAAATTAGTAAAGTTTAGCAAATTTTAAAATTTATATTCGAAGAAATTGCTCGATTTTTTAAAACTTGTTTTGAATCTGAATATTCATACGTGTAGTGCTGAAAATTATTTTGTTACCGTTCTTAGGCGTATGATAACTAGATAATAAATAACATTGATAAAATGCAAAAGTTATTTAGAAAACATTAAAAGGTAACTTTCGTCCTCAGGATGTTGAAAACAGATTTAAGAAATTTTAATAAAATCATTTTTTCAAAATAAAATATTTTTCTTATTCTTTCTTTCTCTTTTTTTTTTTCCATTACTAGGGGGCTCTGCCCCCTACGAGCTACGCTCGCCAACCCCCGTTCAGGCACACCAAAATCCAAAAAGCACGCTAATTGCACGCATTTGATCGGCTTTAAAAATATTGAATTAAAATTAAAAAAAAAAAAACAGTAGCGATCTCTCTGTAAACGGGTTTCCATTCGTTTTCCTTGGATTGGGGATTTTTAAGACCAAATCTGTTACTGTTAAGAGATACAATGGCTGTTTTCGTATTTAATTAAACACATTAGTTATTTGAAAATAAGCTAATGTAAAATGAATTAAGTAAACAGTGTCATTGTCTCCCGGTATTTTTTAGCAGCGCTATAAGATAGGTCTTTTAAATAATTCATTTTAAATGTATCGTTTCAAATCTGACGTAATTTACACCAAACTTTTATTTCTCTTATTAATATTCACGTAAAAATACTTTTGTTGTTAAAAAGAAATATTATTTGCGCTGTCTTCGAATTCACGATAATAGTTGAAAAGATTATCTCAAAATATCTCGCGCAAATATATTTTACAATTTAAATTGTTTTACCATATTTTTGGGGTATTTTAAATATGACGTAAAATTCAAGTGTAAATATGGTTCTTATGACGTAATTTTCCTGCTTTTAACATGTAATCATTTAATTCTAATTTTAAAGTTTTTTTTTTTTTCTGTTTGTAATAGTCACGTGTAAATAAATTTTTAATTTGAAGAAATATTTGATATGATAATTTGTTTTGCTGTTTATACAATTGGCAACAGTTTAAATTAATGACATTTTCTAAAATTTGTAAAAAACATCTCTCGAAATGCTGAAAATTTGAATTAAAAATAGAAATAAAACCTCAAAAAATGCGTCAAATAAGAAAAATAAATGCAATCTGCGCATTGGGAACTTATAACGTATAAAATGATCTAAAAGTGATTAAATTCTCATGCATAGTTTTTGCTCAAATAAAACTTTTTTAATGGAACGACTTTGTCCAACTTTAGCATTAAATATCTCTTAAAATAATTCTTCGATTTGAAAACTGTCTGCATCAGCGTGTTTATCAAACATTTTTCTAAAATACCACCGATTTTCATATTTTTGTATGCAACAGTTTTCTTAATATTAACGATGAAAGGCCATGCTTAAGCATTCAAATTGGATGCGGTTCAACCCGGAATATCTACGCAGATGTTCATTGGTCCATTTCCAAATCAAAACTTTTTTTTATATATAGAAGGATAACTAACTCGTATTTGTAGATCCTTGAAAACTAAAATTTGAAGCTTTATTTAGAATACTAGGGGGCTCGGCCCCCTACGAGCTACGCTCGCCAACCCCCGTCCAGACACTGCAGACTCTAAATGCACGCTAATTTGATCGGCTTTAAAAAGATTTCGAAAGATTGAATTATAATTTAAAAAACAGTGGCGATCTCCCTATAAACGAATTTCTATTCATTTCTCTTTGATTGGGGAATTTTAACGCCAAATCCGCTGCGGTACTACTTGATTATCCTGTCGACCAATTTTGCCAAATTATATAAATCGCCAAGTCACTCGCCAAATTATACAAATTGATATAATTTTTATTTTAAATAACGAAAGAACAAATAAATTCGTACAACATTAATAAAAACACAAATAAAACGTCGAAATAAAAATAACTTGATGACGTATACACGTGTAACAACATTTCAAAATAAGCTGATATAAAAGGAATTAAGTATAGAGAGTCTTTGTCTCCTGGTATTTTTTAACAAAGCGAAAAGAAAGTTCTTTTAAATGAGACATTTTAAATTAATTCTCAAAATATCAAATAAATGTCTAGCGCAATTTCTAAATTTAAACTTTTTTGCAATATTATTTTGTGTTCATTTTATGTAATAACTATAATGTGACGTAAATATGACGTAATTTCTCCTAAGACTTCTAACGCATGTTAATGAATTTATTATTTTACAATATCCTTTCTCTTTTAAAATTCACGTGTATACTTTTTATGACGTAATTTTTAATAAGTTCCTGCTTTTTATACGTAATTATTTAATTCTAATTTGAAAGTTTTTTTCCTGTTTATAATAGTCACGTGTAAATAAATTTTTAATTTGAAGCAAACATTATTGCTTTCGCTTTTTATACAGTTGGCAACAGTTTAAATTAGTACAATTTTCTGAAATATGTAAAAAATATCTCTAGAAATGCTGAAAATTTGAATTTAAAATAGAAATAAAACCTGAAAAAATGAGTCAAAATAAAAAAATTAATGCAATCTGCACTCCGGCAAATTCTAACGCATAAAATGATCTAAAAATGATTACACTGCTATGTATAGTTTTTGCTGCTATAAAACTTTTTTAGTGGAACGATTTTGTCCAACTTTAGCATTAAATAACTCTTAAAATAATTCTTCGATTTGAAAACTGTCTTCATCAGCGTGTTTATCAAACATTTCTGTACAAAACCACCGATTTTCATATTTTTGTATGCATTATTTTTGTTAATATTAACGAAGAAAGGCCTCCGGTCACAAAAAAATCAAAACCGGCGGCGGCGGCGGCGGCGGTGACAGCGGTAGTTACTTTTTTTTAGAATAGAGAGATACGGGAGATTCAGAAAAGAATAACAGAACCGGCATTTTTCATGAATGAACCAAACGATCAAGGTAAACAATAAATAATTTAGCTAATCTTAAAAGTATGTGTAACACTAAAATGCTACAATTTGTGTAAAATAGCCTTTTAAATCGAAGGAAATTGAAGAATATAAATATTTAATTTATTACATGAAAATACGATCAATGATTCTGAAACCTCGACGATGAGAAACAACCTTCTATCTGGGCAGGGTATAAATGTAAACAAAGAGCACGTTGTGAAGTTTTGGTTCAGGGTTTGAAGTTGGATCCGACTTCACTTTTTCGGCGAAATGCGCGGGCCGTTATATATCATAGTAGGCTATGGCCATGCTTAAGCCAAGACTCCCTTATCATAAAACATACTTGACAATCCGGAGAAAGTCTATGGGTGAAAATGTCCCCGATAATTGCCAACTTATTAGCTGACTTTGTCCCGTAAGTTACGCCACCTGATGTATACTCCTGGTAATACTCCATAAACAAATGCATAGTAAAAAATTGAAAATGTTGTGTTATTGGCAAAATTGTATAAAATATTTTTCGAATTCCAGTAAAATAAAGGCGTAAAAAAATATTTCGCACAATTATGTTCTGGCTTTAAAAAATGAAACATATCAAAAATGAAGATTTAAATATAAGATTTATTGATATTTTTTCAGGGTACTTGTTAGTTATCCCGTCGACCAATTTCGCCAAATTATATAAATCGCCAAACTACTCGCCAAGTTCTACAAATTGACACATTTTTTTTTTTTTTTTTTAAATAACGAAAAAACAAATAAATTAGTATAACATTAATAAAAATACAAATAAAACGTCGAAATATTCGTTTTATTGGCCATTATTGGTATTTAATCTTAAAATTAATTAATTTGTGGCAAACCATTATTGGCATTTAATCTTGCAATTTGGCGACAGTAATTTGGTCGACGGGATAACTAACAAGTACCATTTTCAGTATATAGGGCTTTGCGGGTTATTTTTTTTTTTTAATCTTGGCACAATTTGGGTTTCGGAAAGAGCGATGTGTTGCCGATTGATATAAACAGTTATGAAAACAAAACTTATGAACTGTCAGCTTGTTTTATAAGAATTTACGGCACAGATGTCATATATGCCCCATATTGGCGCGATTTTTTTCCGACGCCAATTTTGCGAAAACCTCGTTACCATATCATCTATATCTGGATAACCATATCAAGCAAAATAACGACACTTTGGTGCCAGTTAAGTATCCGGTGCGGATATGACATTTAAGCCAGAAAAAAATCGCGCCAATATGACATATGTGCCGAATTTACATGTATAAATTTAGTTTCTAGATATTATTATTGTTTTTTATATACGATTTGTTTATATTCGTATATAAAATAGATAAATGCCTTTTTTATATTAAATAAATTGTACAAATATTGGAAAATATTGCTTCTTTATGTGAAACAGTGAATATGCTTCCAGAAATTACGTTGCCAGATTTTCTTCTCTCGCCAAGGCCCCTATACTTGAAAAATACCGATTTATTATTATATAATGTAGTATTAGCTAATGTTCTGTAATCTGTTCCACAGTCAAAGTTGACTGCAAAAACGCGATGCTGGAATAATGTGGTATCAAGTATACGGTTTAAAAATAAAATTAATTTTGCGCCAAACTACACTTACGCCAATTGGCTCTAAAGTCTGATTAAGGAAGAATACTCAAATTAAGATTTACAAACACCAAAATCGTAGCATGACAAGAATACGGTATTTGCGGAAAGTTGAGGGACATGTATAAATTTAAGTGATTATTAAACTTTATTTTTCCAATTTTTTAAGTGTTTATGACTTCAGTCTGTTTTTTTTTTTTTGTGTGTGTATCTATGCGTGTTTTAACTTTCCTAAAATACTTTGATACATTTTAGTAAAACTTACATAACATATGTGAGTTAAAACAAGGAAATTAATTACGCACCAAACTATGCCCGCCAAGATATGCCAATTGGCTGTGGAGCCAATTATGAAACTTTCCATAGATTAATACATACAAACTTTATATGAAAAAACAGTGAAGCTTTCATCTAAAGTATGTTAAACTGAAATGATCCCCCATACCTTCAAAAATGAAACAAATGATAGGCCAATAAATTAATAAATGAGACTGTGCATTGAAACAAATTGAAGGAGCGATGTTAAATTAATACTGTAAGGTGAAATTAATTGTGAAAAGAAAAGAAATAGCAGAAATAAAATAAATCACATATTTGAAAATATAAAAGATCTAGATGCTATCTCGCTATCCGTCGATGCTATCTAGACGGATCTAGATGCTATCCATTTATTTCAATAACTAATAGCACTGAGAAATTCGTGGTAAAATAATTTTCTTTCCTGATTATTATTATTATTATCATCATTTATTTACATAACGGAATACAGCAGTAAACATTTTTTTGTTTAACAGTAAAATAAGTTCATTTTTTAAATAAAATGTCTAGAACATATGAAAATTTTAAGATTAACAACTATCATTTGCAAACTACAAAGCACATCGTAAAGAAAATGGTAAAAGACAATTGGAAAACAAATTTAAAAATATTTCTGTTTCTCACGTTAGATGGCGCTAGTCACGGTAAACCATGTGGTTTCTAACCACGTGTACAGCGGACAAAGGAAACTTAGCTATTGCGAGGCCTGTTATTTCGATAAGGAGGCTTTGGCTTAAGCATTTAAATTGGATGAGTTCTACCCGGAATATCTACGCAGATTTTCATTGGTCCATTTCCAAATCAAAACTTTTTTTTATATATAGAAGGATAAAAAATTATATTATGAAATTTTCACGATGCAATAAAATTTGAAGGCTAAAAATACTATTCCAATAAATTGGCAACCATCTTTTACTTACAATTCTTGAATAAAAACATCATTTTCAGATTTCCACAAATTGTGAAAAATGCAACATTTGAACTTTTAAATGTTTGATCATTTTATTATAATAGCTCAACATCATCCGTCATCGCTCATCGGTCTTTCACCTGACCAAACATCACAAATCTGATAAAGATAAGTTAAGCAAAATTTGATAAAATTATGATACACAGTGTAACTTCAAAAATCCGGCATCAAAACCATCTTTCCCTTCCTTTTTCTTTTACACTTTCAAGTTATGGGAGGAGAAAAATAGAAATTCTTTCGGAATTAAAAACTTCAAAATCGAAATAAAAAAGCAAAAAAAAAAAAAAAAAAAGAATATCTGACTTAATATTATTTTTTTCCTTTGTCAGAGGGGATTATATTCTGAACACACTTTCTGGGAGCTGCACTGTTGCTCAGCAAAGGCAACAAATTTGGGGGAAACTTTGACAAAAGCACAATAGTATATGGCTATACGAATTTTCGGCAACGGCGACATCAATGCTGAAGAAGTATTTCAGACTTTCACATTACCCGTGTAAAGACCGCAATTTATGAGCTGATTGAACACGCAAAATTTTAAAATGTATTAAGTGTCGAAAAAGTGATATAGATGATTGGTTAAGCATTGAAGAAAATGCATCAAGAACGAACAATTTAATGGACAGATAGATCGCTGACGTTGTGCTAAATAAAACCGCTGATACTGCTAGTAGCAACTCAGGAGATGAGGATGAACAACCAACCGAAGAAAAGGTGTCACTAGAAAAATACATAAATTTGACTAGAGAATTAATATATGGTTTAGAGAAATAAAACTGTATTTCCGAAACCAACATTTTTCATTCGTATAAAAAAAAAAAAAAAAAAAAAAAAAAAAACTTGTTAAGGAACGACCAAAAAAATTGAAGTAAACAAAGTGGACATCGATGTTACCGAAATTATAAGCGAAGAAATAATTTCACTCTTTATTAGATTTTTTTTTTTTTTTCTGTAACATAGAAAATATTAAAGTAAGTTTTTTTTATATATTTAATTCTCTTTTCCTTACATAATTTTCACTTATCATGAATTAAATTATGACTAAAGGCACCATTAAGAATACTAGGGGATCGAACCCGAGCTCCTCGGGTTACAGAGTATAGGTGAAAACCATTCTTTTTTTTTTTTTTTTTTTTTTTTTGTACATGTAATATATATTTTAGATTGCCCACTAACATCAAAAAGAATTTTTATCTGAAAAATATCAATTATGCAATCAAATAAAGTTTTAAATTTTATTAAAAGCGATACTTTCACATGTCAGCACATGCCAGGAGTTATTAGCCCAAGATTTTACGACTTACGGCAGTTTTTCCAATCATTTCAGTGCTTTAAGCACGTGGTTCAATCACATGTCTGTTAAATTGTTTTCTTATTTACATTATTTTATTAATTTTTCTATAGAGGAAGTGTTTTAATTTTGTTATGCAACATTAGACGGAAACAAATGCTGAACTTTTTACATTTTTTAAGGGAGATTAATCTTTTGTAATCGAGCTACACGGGATAGATAAATTTAAAAATAATTCATGCTTGAAAATCTATATATTTTATGCTATCGTATGTGGCACAGAAATCGCGCTTATTTGTTAATTGTTTAATGGCAACACCTGAATGTAACGCATCTCATTGGTTATTGTGTAATATTTTTAAAAAGGGAATAACAACAAATAAAAAAGTTTAATTAATAACTATAGAACAAAACAATTTATATAATTAAAAAAAATAAAATAAAAGTAAATAAACAATTTATTAATAAATAAACAACAACATCCGGGCTACCATATCAAGCAAAATAACGACACTTTGGCGCCAGTTAAGTACCCCTGTGCGTATATGACATTGGCGTCAGAAAAAAGTCGCGCCAACGTAGTGCGTATATGACACCTGTGCCGCCTTTTATTCATCTAATTTAAAACACAACAAATAAATAAATAAATGAAGGTACTTTTCCAGTATAGGTACTTGGCGAAATAGAGAAAAGGTCCATGGGGAGAAAAGAAATTTGGCAACGTATTTTTTGGCAACCTATTTCATCAAAATATTTTTTTCGAATAATACTACATAAAAGTTGCTATGATCGCAAAAAGTTCGTACTTTCATATTAGCTGGGCGCAATTATCGCCAATAGCATTTTTTAATTCGCCAGCAGCATTTTTTATTTTTCGAGGTGTAAATTAAAACAATGCTTTGATGTTGAAATTAAATGGTTTATGGTATTTATTCTTTTCTTTTCTTTTTCCTTTTTTAAAGATTTTTTTTAAGTGAAATTCGTGAATTTGAAATGTTTCAGTTTTAAATTAAAGTTATCCATTTTAAAATGAGTGAAAGGGTTATATTTTAACTTAATATTTCATATTTCTTTAGAAATATGAAAAAATACAACGGGTACTATGTTTGGCGATTTATCACCTGTGCCCGACTAACATAAAAATACCGAGTTCTTGATTTCTCTATCAGAATCTTCCAATTTGGCGAAGGATTGAGCAAGTAAATTAAATTATGAATAAAAGTAACACGATATAATGCCTAGCATTCCATTTAAGGATGACCAAACTGGTCGCCACGGGCAACTAATTATTTTAAAAACCGTAATAACTCAGTCAATTAAGATACAATTTTCAAACACATTGCATTTGAAAGTAGATTTTTTTTCTCTATTTGACGGTGTAAAAATTGAAAATGGCTTTGAATTGGAAACTTAAAAAATCGCTGACATAGCACGCATTGTAATTTCAATTTTTTTTTCAGTTTTTATGAGAAAACGGCAACAAAAGCTACAGTAATATATTATTTTCTCTACTCGGGGATTATTTTCCCTCTAAACCCTCCATGACTTTCAACAGAAATGGCGGACTTCCGTTGCCACAATTACAAAAAATGTATTAAAAACTACAAAAAAATTAATATCTCAAAATTAAATTGAGATACAGCTTTCAAACAAATTGCATTTAAAAGAGCATTTTTTTCCTTATACAACGGTGTAAAAATTAAAAATGTGCGATGTTTAGAAGTTTAAAAATTTGCAGTAAAGAAAATTACAAAACCGAAATTTCATTTCAAATTTCAAAGTGTTGCCATTCGCAGAATGACGTATGCGTTACGCACAGATATGTTTGTCCTTTATAATATAGATAATCATTTTCAGACATTTAATATTCCTAGGAGGTAGTTTTACATTTGATATTCCTAGTTGCTACTTTTGACATTCCTTCAAAAATCCGGCATAGTCTCAATCCCGATGATGCCGGATTTTTGAAGTTATAATGTACTAGGCCATTTATAATGAAATCACCATGCATAATTTTACGAGTAAAGTTTTGCATATCGCTTCTTCTGTTTACATCGGAACTGGACTAGCAGCCAATCACAGTCCAAAAGAACACGTTACGCAGCTTTCGGATTTTTAAAGAGGTTTGGTTTTATGCTTGCGTATGGAAACGGGTGCAAAATGAAAGCAGGTACGACAGCCGCATCTCACCCCTTCCTTAAAAGCCGGTTTGATTTTAATGCGACTGGAAACGGTGCTTTAATCGAAAAGACCTTTGACCACATTTCATATTATGAACCTTTCTTCCCCCGAAATTAAATTTTGGGGGTGGGGAGGGGGCGAAAATTTTTTTTAAACTGTAGCGAGATTTCTATAATAAATATCATTTTAGATGTGAATTTTTTTTTATGGAGTCTTCCAGTAAATATTATTTATTAAACATGAATTTTGAAAGTGGGGGGCTGCGTGAATTCCGCGGTGAAAGAGTGGACCCATGGGAGGAGGGGGAGCAATTTTCAAACTTTTTTTGAACCCGTCATGTGATATATCATCGGAAAGCTCTCGGATAACTATCATATGAGACTTTCGTACCCCTCCTCAATTTTGTCCCCACTGTGGGGGTGTAGTTTTCAAACTTTTTTGCATTTTCATCATTTTAGATCGGATTTTTTACGGAACCATCCGGTAAATATTATTTATAATGTATGAAATTTCAAAAAGTGGGGTTGTATTCCGGAAAGTGCGGTAGTTGGTCCTCTGGGTAGAGGACTTTCCTAACTTTTACCGACACTCCTCATGTGATATATCATTAGAAATTCCTGTGACCACTTATTCATATTAAGTACTTACCGTGCCCCTTTCCCCAATTTGCCACTGGGCATTTTTCTAAATTTTTCTACCCCCCCCCCCCCACTTTGCACCCACGGGGGTACTTTTCTAAATTTAGTCAAGACCCCTCATGTGACATATCGTTGGAAAGGCCTGTGACTACTTATAGATGCTATGCACCTTTGGTGTCTGCCTGCCCCCCCCCCCCCCGCACTAGGGTACTTTTCTAAATTTAGCCAAGACCCCTCATGTGACATATCGTTGGAAAGGTCTGTGACTACACTGGTGTCCAAAATTAAGGCCCAATCACAAAATTCTAATTTTCAAGTATGCAAATACTCAAAAGGAAATAATATAATTCAAATAATTACTATCTCTACAGCACAGCTAGTCCATATAACATCTCATTCATGTCACACATGGTCACAAGTGTCACAGTCACTCGGTGAACCAAAAAAAATAGGAAATTCATCTCATTATGAGTCTCAAATGATCACATATGTGACTCCACTGAGACGTCACTGTGACTGCTGCTTTGTGACAAGTCACCATGTAACTTTACAATGCAGTTGCATTGTGACTCTCATGTGAATGTCATCTGTAGACTCAATTTCAAAGGCATTGTGAACGCTGCATTGTGATAAGTTACTAAATAATGTCACATTAAAGTCACAGGATGACTTTCAGATGACAGAGACTACTGTGAAGTCACCATTGTGCTCTTTTGTGAAAAGTCACCATGTGACTATAATGTGATATTATTTTGTGACTCATCATAATGCAACGTTCATGATGACTTTGAAATTGAGTCTAAAAATGACAGTCACATGAGAGTCACAATATAACTACATTGTAAAGTCACCTGGTGACTCGTCACAAAGCAGCAGTCACATTGACATCTCAGTGGAGTGACATATAGTGATCATTTGAGACGTTTGGAATTTCCTATGTTTTGTTTCACCGTAGTGACTTTTGACACTTGTGTGACATGAATGAGATGCTATATAGACTAGCTGTGCTGTAGGGGATAGTAATTATTTGAATTATATTATTTCCTTTTGAGTATTCTCTTACTTAAAAATTAGCATTTTGTGACTGCTCCTTAATTTTGGACACCAGTGTACTTATTGATGTTATGCACCTCCAGTGTTCGTCTCCCCCCACTTAGCCCACACGGGGACACTTTTCTAAATTTAGCCGAGATCCCTCATGTGACACATTGTTGGAGAGGCCTGTGGCCACTTATTCATGTTATGCACCTCCCGCTGCCCTCCCCACCAACTTTGCCTCCACCGGGGGCATTTTTATAAATTTAGCCGAGACCTTTCATGTGATATATCGTTGGAAAGGCCTGTGACCACTTGTACATGTTATAAACATCCGATGTCCCTCCCCCACTTTGTTCCCATGGGGTACTTTTCTAAATTTACCCGAGACCCCTCATGTGACATGTTGTCGGAAAGGCCTGTGACCACTTACTCAAGTTATGCAAATCCCACACCCCTCCTCCCACTTTGCCCGCACGGTTCCAAAATTTTGCCCCCCGTTGGATTTTGTTCTGCGAATACTCGTGCTCGAGTTTTTCAAAATCTTCCTGAAATTTTATTTCTCATAATAATAATCAGAATAAAGCTTTGAAAATGGGTTTACTGTTTTCCCAAAAATATCTTAGATTGAAACATATAACTTAGATTTTTTCAAAAAGTAAATAAATTTATAAAAGAAAGATGTTTACATGTGTGTCCATGTGTCTGCGATGGCTAATAAAATCTACCACATGTAGAAGTCTGAAAATTTGGATGAAGATAGTCCAAGGCAGGTCCGAATGCACCTGGCACTTAGATTTTTCAGTTTTTGCTAATTAACAGAGATATTACTTAAAAACCATAATGAATATCGCAAGATGGAGCACTGCCACTGATCATGGTAAATTCCAAAAAGGTTTCCACTGGTCCACTGCTGTTCACTATCGAAGAATGATGATGATGAAAAAGTCTTATTGATCCACACCAGTTTCAACTTTTTTTCTCTGAAAAAGTCTTATTTTGCTTTTTTCAAACCTCGTATCGGCTTAACTAATTGAAATATGAAAGAAAAAAAAAAAAAATACATGCTTAAACTCTGTACTTTATCCTTTCTAACGACGTAATCCAATAAAAAAATATGGATATTAACATTTACCCTTTCAAAAATTATTTTCGAAATAAGGACAAATTAAAAGTACCTACTTAAATCAGCATACTTTTTCATTTCCAACAGGGTAATCCGTTTAAAAAGCATTAACATTACCCCTTTAAAAAAATAGTTTCTGAATGCCGTGTTGGATTTTTTTCTATAATGTTTAAAAATATGCACTAGCTTTAGAAATCAAAATATGAAAAAACAAAAAAACATATCCACGTACATTTTTCTTTCGAAAGAGGTTTTCGGTTAAAAAAATATCAATATTAATCCTTTAAAAAAAATTTCTTTCCGAAAGTTACTTTCGTGTTTTTTCTGCAGTGTTTAAAATTCTGCATCCTCTATTTTTCACCAAAATATGAAAAAACAAAAAATACTCATTTAACCAGTGTACATTTTCCTTTAAAACGGCGTTTTTCCGAAAACCACTTCTGCTATTTTTATTTTATCTGCAATATTTAAAAATCAGAATAGGTTTTGGAAAAAAAAAGAAAAAAGAAAAAAAAAAATCTACCCACTTAACCATCGTACATTTACCTTTAAAACGGCATCTTCGGTTAAAAAAATATTTATATTAACCCTTTAAAAAATATATTTCTGGAACTTACTGTGCAATTTCGACCGAACTTTCTTTTTCCATTGTACATTGCAAGTAGTTTTTTGTTTTAGTCTACTTTTGAATTTTTCAAGCAATGTTTTTACAATGAAAGGTTTATATTTTAGCACAAAAATTATACACTGACTTTGGAAACATTACATTTATAACTCATAAAAATTTCAAAGATTTTGGACAATAAGAAATATTTTTTTAACGTTATGAAAAAAAGGTGAGAAGAAAAATACTTTTTCCGAGCCCTTTTACCTCTAAATACAATATTTTACATAGCCGACGGATTCATATTTTATATGAAACTAGACTCCAGCCTCTTACTTTGATTGGAAAAATTTTCTTTTAAAAATGTAAAATCATACAAATTCGAGGGTGTACGCTGCTGAAGACAGTGGGGTGGGGAGGGGTGTCCCCAACATTATGTTCATTTGGAAAGATTTTCATTTGATAATGTAAAAATCAGAACAGACTGGAACGTGCATAGTGTACATAGAGTTTCTTTCCTTTTTGTTTGTTGAGAGTAAGTTTTGAAGAGAAATTTCACAAGGAACTTGAGGTTGTTCCACCTGAACACTTATTTTTTTCCCGACAAGTCACTGCCGCACGATTTACTCCGAGCAAGTACTAAAGCCACACTAAACAACATAAGACCTTGACAATCAAGCAGTATATGGGAAAGTAATACGTAATAGCGTCAAGGAAATCTCGACTGCACCACGATCGCTGTTTGACAGCAGCAACACCAGTGCAGTTATTTAATAGCCACATCTCGTATGAGTGTATTTAAGGAGGAAGATCACCCTGAAACATTTGAAAATGTCAATTTATTTTTGTCTGGTCTGAAAGAATAACATGCTACTGAACTAAAAAATTACAACTATTTAAAACCGGTTTTATGATAAAATATGTGGAGCGATACCTATCCAAATCAAGGTAAATTTTAACTTTAAAGCCATTTTACTCAAATCAGATATTTTTGACATTGTGTGCATATTTCCAAAACGAAGTAACATAGAAACTTAAAATTGCGAATCACATTGTATCTTATATATCTTTATAACCTCTACCTGTTTTTATGTAAGTATAATATATTTATTTATTTTTCAATTTTTTTTAAAAATTTTATCATAGAATTTGCGTTTTATGGTTTAATTGCCTGAAAAAAATATTTTCACCTGCAAGCTTCATTATTAATTTAGGTTGAAGTTAAAGTATGACATTGTAAGAATATATATATGTAATATTAAGTAGATGTATCGAATATATTTTTTATAATCATGCACGTAACACATGTATGTCATTGAAAATCTTTAATTAGTATATCTTAATTAAACTAAATTCTAATTATGTATCATTAAAATTATTTAAAGGAATACATAAACAAATATTTATACAATTTACTCTAAAAAAATTGTTTAATTTGAAGAAATATTTACAGCTCCAAATGTTTTTTTAATATTGTGTTAAAATCAAGCAATATTGAGCTGCTGTAGGTTATCTTCCACCTTAATCACCGGTCAACTTTTGAAAGAAGTGATGCAAATTCTCATTTTTATACAAGAAAAACCTTGAAAACTCTACAACCCTAAAACTGTTTAGATGGCACAAACACGCTTAGAAATAATGACTGCACTAGATGAAACATGATGCTGATTAATAGATGAAGCATAAAGAATTTGTACAAACCCCAAAGTCTGCACTTGTATTTTGAAAATGAGTTGGAGAATTTCTTTCTCTGTCTCCCATCTTTTATTAAGAACATGTTTTTGTAGGCATAAAAATTATCTTTGTTTCATTTGATTTTACAAAATAAGGAAAATAGACACACCATTTCCTTAAGTTGTAAAATTGTCCTAAATAAGGAACAAAAATCATATTTAAGCAATGAGTCTTTAATGAAATGAGGTCATGCAATATACAAAATTCATTTGTCAAGCAAAATAAACAGAAAAATGAGTAAAAGTTCAACGAAGATGAAATTTAAATAACACAAAATTACAGTTTTCAAATATTAGCATCCACTAATATCTTTCTTGTTTTTTCTAAAAAAACGAGTCTCTTTAGGATCAAAACCTTGCTCCTTAGCACCAATAACAGCCCAGGATGGAGTTTCAGCAATGTAGTCAAGGCTAGTGAAAGATTTTGTTTGACCAGATTCATTAAAATTTTTTATGAGTGTGTGAAACTTCTCATAGTCAATCCATGTACACCATCTTCCATTAATACGAAACTGTAAAAACATACAAATTTAGAATTCATTTCTAAGGTTTCATACTCATTAAAGAGAGAGAAAAAAAAACATTTTATGAGAGACAAAAAGGACAAAAAAATTATGCATTTCTTATAATTCATAGCAGGTTTTTTTTTTTTTTTTTTTTTTCAAATTTCCAGGGCATTTTTACTAAAAAATGTTTAGGGCCACTCTCAGTTTGATTGAAGAAAATAATCATTTTAGCAGTGTGTTTTTGAGTGATTTCTTTCCAAAGTAAATTTAAATATCTTTGTTGTCAACAAACTACAGATAAAATTTAACAGGATTCTAAAATTTAAAATAATTTTCTCATTATATTCATGGAATAAATATCATTTTGTCCGCTATTAGTAAATTGTAAGCTAAAAACACAGAACTTAAAATATAATGAATAAATATCTGGATTCTTCCCATTCATGGAACAACCTTTATAAATAAAAAATACATATATCTATGTAAACAGTATATGAATTACTTTTGTAAAAGTGATAAAACAACTTTATCTAAACATATTTTTAATGTAAAATAGTGTTCATTCTAGAAAGAAAAAGGACAGGGTGTTAGTCACTAACAAAGGCACTTGTTCAGTATCAAAGAGAATTTTTTCAAAAGAAAATTTATTACTGTGTTTAGTACTGATAAAAATAAATAAATGTTATATATTCTTTTAGGTATGATAACTTAAGTAACATTAATTTTGAATGAATATATATATATACATAGATCACTGAAAAAATTCCTGTACTTTTCCTAGGGAAAAGAGGAAGTTCTATAATTTTTCAAGCTTTTGGGCATTAAGATATAGTATAATATATGGAGAGATTTTCACAACAGATCTCTGGGTACAATTAGGTATGTATTTCACCATTCTTAAAAAAGACAGAGTTCATTTTGCAGATATTAAAAACAGTAAATACTGCATCCTTAAGCACTGGCATAGCAGAAATATCATATAAAACAAGATTTAAGGGAAAAAAAACGTATATAGCATAAATTTAACTATTATAAAACATATATATGTTATAAAATTGGTAAGATGCTCTATAAACTTTTTCAATTAGTATAACTTCTCCTTAGTTGCTAACTTAATTTCTATATCTGCCCCAAGTAGCACTTCAAATCCTTAGAACCCCAGAAGGATATTATCAAGTACCTAGTTTCGATAATCATCAGTACATATATTCGATGTCTTGGCACTTCTCAAACATCATAATTTCCTTGCTACTTTAAATCCCAATTCAATTCAGAAGTACAGTTGTGGAAAAAAAAAAGTAAACACCCCATACTAACTTCTCAACAAATTATCGTAGAAGAAAGTTACTGGTACCGAACGATTGGAAATTAAGTCTACTTTTAAATGATGTATATAAAATTTGTTTAAGGGGCCATCTACATATTCAAACGAACCATAACTTTGTTTTTTTTAATAGCAGTACACAATTCTGACAGCATAAATGAATTCTACACCTTTCAATTAGCCTGTAAACAAATTTTTATGCAATTTGTGGCATAAGTTTCCGAGAAATTAATTATTTTAAAATGAGCGTATTTTAAGGGCTGTATCCAAATTGAAGTTCCGACTCGATTGTTAACCGAGAAAGCCACCTTCTTGATCAAGGCCTGTTTAAGCGTCAATGAAACCTGTTTGATTACAGGATAGCAGAATAAATTTCAAAATTTTACTCACTTCTATCATAGATGGCCCCTTAAACCATCATTTTGCCATTTTTTAAGCATAATTTGAAAACTACTTGGAAGAAAAATGTGAAATTTTGGATTTCCATAAAGCAGGACTTAATAAATCTAAATCAATCAAAAAAATTGTATGTTGCAATTCATAATTTTTTCGAATATTAATTTCATAATTCATATCATAAAATTATAAAAATTGCAAATTCAATGTATTTATGTTTGGGTATATTAGTATTATTGCTACACAAAAAATTAGCTCATTAGGAGCATAATTTCAGGAGATATAAATAAAAATATGAAAATGTAATTTACTAAATTACTAAACATTACTAAATTTTGAATGTCTATAATTCAAAAACTTATCATTTGAATGACTTGAAATTTGGTTTCTAGGCATATTTTGAACCAAAGATTTGAAATATCTCGTTGGCATTGAAAAAAAATGAAGTTTGGATTTGTTTTAATATGTATATACCCCCTAAGCAAATTTTATACACACCATTTAAAAGTAGACTTTATTTCCAATCGTCCGGTACCAGTAACTTTCGTCTACAATAATTCATTGAGGAGTTAGTAGGGGGTGTTTACTTTTTTTTCCCCACGGCTGTACCTCGCAACACATGGCCCAATTATCAAGTATTTATAACTTTTAAATGTCGGGAGAGCATGAACATGTAACTTACACTAGATTGAAAGCTAATTATCCAAAATTACTCAGGAGCATCTAATATAAAACAGTCTAAGGCAATAAATTGTCATAAAGTAGCCTTCAAGTGGTGATCTTTTCTTAGAACTAAAAATTCAGGCAGATTGCTACGAGCCGCGATAGGGAACAGACTTAGGCTCGGGGCTGCAGAATTGATACCGTCGGGTGCGTCTTGGATGACTGCAATCCAGTTAAGATGCCTCTACACAAAATAAAAGAATGTCTGAAAAACAGCCTGTTTTCTTTAAATACGAATACCACCAGTCACGACTCCAAAACCGAGTAACTTTACTGCAATAAACTTTAATATGTATATTTGTAGTTTGGCAATTCCATTGACGATTTATAATCTATTTACATCATCCACAACAATGTATCATGGATTCTGCATAGTATAGTGGACACATTGAGCATACTTAATATGATATTCTTATTAAGATAAATTGTACTTTGCCTACATATTTAGTTTCATAAGTAAATATGCATCTGTTTTCTAATGTCACATTCCTGCATGCAATGTGTGGTATATTTAAGCTGGTGAGAGGAATATAGAAAATTTGCATTTAAAAACTTTTAAAATGTGATTATCAAAAAATTTCTGTATGGTTTCTGTATAATTGCAATATGGTTCATGAAAAAGTTATGTTTTTCTTTTCTTGTTAAGTTTCAAGTTATACCATGAAAACAATACTTTTTTCTATTAATATACAATATAAAAATGCAATTAATATTTAAATACTCATTTATTTTGTTAAATTTGATGGATTTTATAGAAAAGTATTCCATAAAATTAATTGTACCGCCCTGTAATTAACATTTGCTTTGTGAATTTACAAAATTATGATAAATAAAGTGTAATCCGTTTTTTAATTAACTGATTTTTTTTAAAAATATTTCTACTGTTAATAAATAAGTAGGAACAAAATTTATGATACCATGGCAATAATTTTATATGCCAAACATATGCAAATTCCACGGATTATAATTTTATCTATTTCTTCCCGCATCCTGGACTTATAAATCAGTCAACATTTATTCAGTCAACATCTGGCCATTATTCAATTTCGAATGCTGTGCATACTCCATGCAACTGCAGCAATTTAACACTTTCAATAAATAAATTTTCTCTAAAAAATTAAAAAAAAAAAAAAAAAAAAAAAAAAAAGAAGAAGAAGAAAAGAAAGAAAGAGGTGTAACATGTGAAGATTTCAGAATTCATTAGATTTGACTGCCTAAAACCAATCAGCATGTTTGAAAATTTTCTAATTTAACAAGTTTTGAATAACAGCAGCCCAATGTGCTGTGCTTCATATCTAGCTACTATATAATTTTTAAATGAAAAAGAGAAATCTTGAGAACAGAAGTAGTAGTAGTAGCACTCATTTTTCAATTATCTATTCAATGGGATAACCGGTGACTTTTTTGAACTCTTTCGAAAGAAAAGAAAAACTGTTATATATCAGCTAGAAAATCTGCAAGCTTCAAATTCTGATCTTATTTATTTATTTTTATATAAATATCTAAAATATGGCATTTTTTGAAACACCATACATAAATTAAAAATACAAAATTTTCTTAAGTGGCAATCACATGTTATTAAAAGAAAGGGAATTAATCTAAAATCTATAATAATAAATAAAGAAATAATAATAATACAAAACCTTTTTGTGAGCAATCAAAATACAATTTGAATGTTCATGTTCAGATGCCAACTCATAATCAGGAAGTAAATCAGCCAGTTTGGAACCAAACGATCTTACTTCTTCATGCCATGGAACATTTTCCATGGTTAAAGAACTAGCATTAGATGTGCCACAGTAAGTGACTCCCTATTAACAAGAAATCACAAATTAAAAGAAGACAAATTTCAGGCAGGTTGATATTTGTATTTTAAAAAAGTTATTAACAAAAAAAAAAAAAAAAAACAATTAACCTTGATTTCAATAAAATCTGGATTGCCAATATTGACTAATTCAGCATATCCCTCAATTTCCTCAGTATTCCAAGCTTTCACTAAAGTCAATCGATATACAGTCCGTTGACCCTAAAGAAAAAATAAATTATTAATGTATGGCAATTAAAACACATATACATATATATATGTATATAAACACATTAAAAAAAAAAAAATCTTTGCCTGCATACAATTGAGAAACAAACAAATGAAAATTAATTCTCAATAATTAATGAATCCAGTCTAGCGGTATAGTGTACCAATGCACTGGCGCGTGGTGGAGACACACTGGGACACAGTTTTCTGAATACAGACAATATTGATTAAAAGCTCCTTTTCTGAACACCCCCTACCCCCTCTGTGATGTTAATTAAATTGGTGTGCTGGGGAAAAAAAAAAAAAAAACTGTCGGATTAAAAGGACAGATGAAGTATGTTGAAAAATTTAAAGTTAGTTATATTTATCCAGGAATTGACCTTGATATAAAATCATATAGTAATTTTATGTTGTGGAAATAAATAATTATGAGCAATGACCCATGCAAATATTGCAGCTCTTTACTTATTTGAAAGTAAATGTTTTGTCCTATTTGATGGATTAAATATCAAAACTATGTGATATTTAAAAGTGAAGTCATACACGACCAAAAGAATAGGGCAGGTTGCAACATTTGGTGTTAGTTTCAAGCTTAGCATTTATTTTGTGCTTCATAATATAGATGCAGAATATCATACAATAAATAATTATATAAAGATAAAATATTTCAATTACCACTAAATGAATGATTATAGCTTTCTTAATATATACTTTATTTATCAGTTTAAAATTTTTACCTTTTCTGACAAAGCTTTTAAGCTGTCGATGAAGCGCTGCCAGAAATCTTTAAAAAGTGGCCGATCAATTTTCTTTAAACTTTGTTCATTGCTGGCATCAACAGAAACATACAACTGAGTAACAGGATGTAGGCTTTTAATGGCATCTGGAAATTGGGCATTTGTAACTAGGAAAGTTGATATCTCTTTGCTGTGCAATAAGTCTATTAACTTATTAATCTCAGGATACATTATAGGTTCTCCAACCAGGGATAAGGCACAGTGTTTTGCTTTCAAGCCTTCAGCAAACTTCTCAGGCTGAACACCAGGGACACCTGAAAAATTTAGCCAAATAGTCAAATGTAAAAAAAAAAAAAAAAAAAAAAAAAAAAAAAAAAAAACTACAATACTTAAATTACTTCACTAAGATAGCAATTAAAATAACTAGAAAACAGGAATTCTGCTTTTTCAGAATTTAGTGTTGCCCCCGATGAAAAAAAACAATATATGAATATATAAACAGTACAAATCATATTTCAATTTTAAGAATTACAGCATACGCTTTTGTTTTATACAAAATGACTTCATTTGCATCCACTTAAGAATTCCACATTTACGATCCACTCTTAAACATCTACAGTAAAGTATGAATAGGATGTCATTATCGCGGAATAATACACAAATGCAGCAAAAAGATGACGCCATTAAAGAAACTGAAAAAGAAGAAATAAAAAGGCTGTCTAATGATTTATAGGCCTTTATTTGTTTGTAACCTTAATATAGATACTTTAAGACAAATATAGTTTATAATAGCTCCATGTTTTAACAGAAATCATTCGTTTATATTTTTTTCAAAATAGCATGCATTTTAATTACATTTTCTTTCGGTTGTTATGAGAAAAATGGCAACAAAATATATAATTACTATTTTAGAACTATTTTTCCTTTACTTTTCCATTGCCAATATTCAGCAAATGGTTCTAAAAACTAAAAAAAAATTAATATTTCAAAAATAAATGGAAATACAGTTTTCAAACAAAATGCATTTAAATGAGTTTTTTTTTTTTTTTTTTTTCCAATATGACAGTATAAAAATAAAAAATGTGGGATGCTTAGAAGTTTAAAAAATGGATATAGAGTATTTAATTGTACTGTTTTGTTTAATGGCTGGCTTCTGTAAGGTAAGGTAATTTTTTGGAATACACAAAGTAAGGTGGGAGAAAGAAATAACATACCGTACCGGGGTCTAAAAATTATGGTAGGAGAAAGTCATACGCAATGAAACACTGATGCTTCTGAAATAAAGTTTGTGTTTGTTCTGATAGATATTAAGCTGTTTAGTGATGCTTTGTTTGGTGAGTTCACAATCATAATTCAAGCGTGAATATTATTTTGTTTGGCAGTTAAGTAATTTTTTGGATCTTAAAGTTACTAATTTAACTTTGTTACAGATCACAAATCTCCAGTCTAATTCTGTGTAATATTTCAGTTCGATTACCAATGATACTCCCTTTTTTTCAACAAATTGATGTGTTACACAGAGATGCAGTGTCTAACAGTGAGCCATTACTATTATATTTATTTTATATTGAATAATATGCATTATCTGTTGTTTTAATATGCTTTTATGTCTTTCAGACATGGATGTCTATAAATAGATGGCACCTTTTTTTTACATATATAGCAGCTACAAACTTCAATAGTGATGTACCAGGTACTTGCCATATACTCGACAGTTGGCAAATTTGCCAAGTATCTAGTATTCACCCAAGTTTTGACTATGTACTCGGCCAATATAAAATTTGCTTTCTTTTTGACTTAAGCATCCTTAAAAACAAAAAAGCTTTTAAGCAGTGCAGAACTTCTGCAACTAACTGTGTGTACATGCATGCAATTGTATTTGTAACATTTTTCTAAGTTCTAGGGATTAATCCTAAGCTTGCTTCTACGCATATACAAGCATTTTTTCCATGCACACTACTACTTGGTGTCTTGTACTCAGCCAAAGCAGTACTTGGTATCCCACTAAACTTCAGTCCCTCATCAGTTTTTGGACCCTTTAAAACATTCTACAATGCAGCCCTTAATACATGAATGCTCAGACACAGCGATGGAAAAAAGGGAAATAAAAGGTAGGCGTCAAATTAAAATTTTTAGTTGCAATTTCTAAAATTCATTTTTAACATTACTGTAATATTGCATGCTACATTTTAGAAAAGCACAAACACTTGTTTTTATTTAAAATTATTGAAGTTCTTAATCTCCAAGATGATAATAATTGAAATAGGTAATTTATTTGTAAAAAAAAAGTAAAACACAGTTCGATTCCAAATCGCTTCCATAGTCAGGCCTTCCAATTTTATATCTTTCATTAAAAAAATGAATTTGTAAATATGTCAAAATGTTTTGTGCTTGTTGAGCAGAACATTTGAGAACAGCCTTAATTATTACTATATTTAGAAATTAATACTAAAATGCACTTAATCATGTAAAAAAAAAAAAATAAAAAATAAAAAAAAATAAAACGTGATAGCAAATCAAAAACAAAGTTTTATCCAATGTTGTTAATTACAACTGAATTTAGTGTTAAAAACACCATATAATGCATCTACATTTGAATCTCGTAACATAAAGTCAAAAGGTGCACTATTGAAAAAAGATTTTTTTTTTAGCTAACTGTTAAAAAAAAAATAGGCATTAAATTTGACGGTCAAGAATAATTTTGTAGCCGTCAAATGCAATAATTTAGTTGCATTTGACAACTAATGACGGCTAATTTCGAACACTGCTTTGACATCAAGGTACATTCATGCCATATACCAGACTATCGAATGTGTTGATGACGCTAATAAAAAATCAGTTGTGTCTCACCTTGTAATCTATATGTGGAAGACAGTAAAATAAAATTCTAATATTATCTTAAAGTGATTTTTTCCCCTTTTTCTGTTCACACATATAAAATAACTTCAATATACAAGATGCTTACAATAAGCAGATTTATATATGTGATGGTTAAAATTTCTTCAGTTGATCTAGCTCTTAATTAATGTTTTTAAAAAATCTGTCTCACTGTGTACAACTTTCCCCACAAAGTTACCATTATTTAAATTTGAACATTCCTATAAAAATTAATCAAGAGTATTTAAAAGATTACCTTTAAATTCTTTTATCATATTGTAATGATTTTTGAGCGCAAGGTCAACTATTTCTGTTGCATCATCCATTTTCCATTTCCATTCTGTCCCAACAGGATTTGTATGGTGTCTATAATAACGTTCAGATATTCAGTGATGAATATACAGCAGACAAATATTTAGAGATAACTAATTTATTCATGAATATATTCACCAATTTTATTATGATAAATATTCTTAACATTTTTAAATAACATTTTTAGATATATGATAAATCTTCTACATAATCATATTTATAATTTCAGAAAAAAAAAGACCAGATTAAAAAAACATCTATAATATATATACATGTTTAGGTCAATAACAAAAACATAAAGAAACTAGTATGTTGTGGTCATCACAAAACTTTTTTCTATGTAAATCACGTCAATTAAATTATTTAAATAGTACAAGAAATTACATCAATTTAGCACCAATTCATGTCAAAGTATATCTAAATTTGAAGTTTGATGAAAATTTGTGCGTTAGTTATTGAGATAGAGCTATAGTGGAAATTCTGAAAAATGCAGTATAGCAGCGTCACCTGTTGAGCGATTTTCACCAAAACATAAACAGCACTAATTGATATCAGGGTATACCTGAATCTGAAGTTTAAATCCAAGCATAAGTTCTTGAGATAGAGCTATTGCGGAAATTGCAAAAAATGCAGCATAGCAGCACCACCTTATGAGCGATTTACATCAAAATGTATTAAACGTCAATTCATGTCAGTGACTAACTGAATCTGAAGTTTGATGAAAATCCATGCATTTGTTCTGGAAATTCAGTTATTGTGGAAATCGTGAAACATTCTGCATAGCAGCGCCACCTGTTGAGCGATTTACACCAAAACATAAACAGGATTAATTCATATCCAGGTATACATGAATTTGAAGTTTGTTGAAAATCCAAGCATTAGTTTTTGAGATGGAGCTATTGTGGGAAATCGCAAAAAATGCAACATAGCAGCACCATCTGTTGAGCGATTTACACCAAAATGTATAAAATGTCCATTCATGTCAAGGACTAACTGAATCTGAAGTTTTATAAAAATCTGTGCATTAGTTCTTGAGATATAGCTTTTGCGGAAATCCTGCAAAATGCTACATAGCAGCGTCAACTGTTGAGCAATTTACACCAAAAACTAATCAGCACCAATTTATATCAGGTGCTAACTGAATATAAATTTTTATTAAATTCCGTGCATTAGTTCTTGAGATTAGTTCCACAAAATTTGTGTCACATACATACAGACGGACGGACGGACAGACAAACATTATGCAAAAACATGTTTTTCGGAATCTCTGACTCCAAAATGTGTAAATTTGTCGAAAACTGAAAGTCGAAAATTTTCAGGAATCCAATACTTTCTTCTTGTAAAGATAGAAGAAAGTAAAAAAATGGAATCTAAGATAGATTAATAGATATATCTATTTAAAATATCTAAAATAGATAGCATTTAACAAAAAAATATAGCGTCAATAGACAATATTAAAACACAAGTTCTACAAAAAAAGAAAAGAAAAAAGAAATCTTAACTTGGATCTAAATATATCAATAGTACAACAACTGAAATTGCTTTTAAATTAAATGGCAATCTATGCTCATCATAAGGATTTTAAAAAGGTGAAATTCCATGCATTTGTTCTTGAGATATGACTATCGCTGAAATCGTGTGAATCCAGCAAAATGTAGCATAGAAGCGCCACTTATAGGGTGATTTACACCAGAACCTAATCATCATCAACTTATGTCAACGTCTAACTGAATATGAAATTTGGGGAAAATTCATGAATTAGTTCTTGAGATAGAGCAATTGCGCAAATCATGACAAATGCAGCATAGCAGTGCCACCTGTCGAGCGATTTTCACCAACACATAATCAGCAGCAATATTAATCAAGGTATACTTGAATCTGAAGTTTGATGAAAATTCGCGCATTAGTTCTTGAGATAGAGCTATTGAAGAAATCGTTCTAAATGCGGCACAGCAGCGCCAACCATAGGGCGATTTACACCAACACGTAGTCAGCATAATTTCATATCAAGTACTAACTAAATCTGAAGTTTAACGAAAATGTGTGTGTTAGTTCTTGAGATAGAGCTATTACGAAAATAGTGTAAATCCTGCAAAATGCAGCATAGCACTGCCACCTGTCGAGCGATTTACACCAAAACATAAACAGTACCAACGGATATAAAGGAGTAACTGAATTTGAAGTTTTATAAAAATCCATGCAGTAGTTCTTGAAATAGAGCTATTGCGGAAATCCTGCAAAAGCGCCACCTACTGGGCGATTTACACCAAAAACTAATCAGCACCAATCTATATCAGGTACTACCTGAATATAAATTTTTATTAAATTCCGTGCATTAGTTCTTGAGATAGAGCACCCACAAAATTTGTGTCACATACAGACAGACAGACTTACAGACAGACATTTTGTAAAAACATGTTTTTCAGAATCTCTGACCCCTAAAACATGTAAATCCATCAAAAACCGGAAGTCGAAAATTTTCATGAATCCAATACTTTCTTCTTGTAAAGATAGAAAAAAGTAAAAAAAAAAAAAAAAAAAAAAGGTAGACAAGTAATTTTTATCAAATTTTTACAAAAAATAAAGTATGGAACCATTTATCCAGAAATCAGTTAATTGGAAAACCAGTTATCCAGAATATTTCCAATTGACTTATTCCTCAAAAATGAGCCATACAGTCCCAGTTTGATATGTACAGTCGGACCTCTATTTAATGAACCTCTATTTTGCGAACTTTTCCATGGAACCAAGAACATTTTGAGAATTTCTTCGTAAAATAACCACCGAATAGCGAAGTGCGTTCTCTATTTAACGAACTTTTTCTTGAGATCTAAATTTTTTTTCCTCTCCATTTCTCAAAATATTTCTGGACATTTCAAACTTCTTCTTTCTTTAAACACATTTTATGATGTTCAATGGCCTTGAACTGGTTGTACCAGGCACCTTCTTTGTCATTAGTGAGAATTCAGTAAAGTACAGAGGACGAAGACGATAATCCCTTAGAGTAACTTAAAAAAATGTGGATATAGATGAGAAAAAAAGAAGAAATTGACCATTATGTGCAGATTGCTGATTGTATTTCACTTACTTCTGAAATTGAGACCTCGGAAACACTATCCGAATTGGATATTTTCGGCAGTATGAAAAATAAAAACAATACAGCAATGAATTGTAATGAAGACGAATATGATGATGATGGAAATGATCATGATGCAGGAATTAACAAAACTTCGTATGATGAAATGCTAAAATCATTTGAAACAATCCAACGTGAATTATAGTTAGAAAAAAATACGCATGAAGGGGGTTTTTGGTGCATTGCAAAGATGCGAGACGTATTATGAGAGGAAAAACTTTTTAAAAGAAAAACTCTGACAAAATTAACAGAGTTTTTCAGAAACTAAATTTAAGGATGCATATGTTAATGTATGGTTAAAATTATTTGTTATAATAATAATAAATATGATAATGTCATTAAAATTCGTTAATTTTAATGTAAAACTATTTACTTTAAACAGAAAATACAGTGTATTACAGTGTATTCCCGGACAATGTTTTGTTTTCCTTGCAGATTTCAAAGATTTAAACACATAGAAAAAATGAATTGATGATGGATATTGGTGGGTAAAATAAATAAAACAAATTGATATAATTTATATAAAAAAAAATGTGATTAATTACTTTTAGTAAAAATATTTGGTGTTTATGAATTTAAAATCTGTTTTATGTAGTTTAAAGTATTTTAAAGGGTGAATCTCTGTTTAACGAATTCTCCATATAACAAACTTTTTTCCAGGATTTAGCGACTTCGTTAAATAGAGGTTCGACTGTATATTGCTTTAAACATTACAACATGTATGATATAACTTGATTCCAACAACTAAGCTTTGAAATAGAAGCATATTTAGTTATATATTAGGCATTTTGATTTTTATGTATAAGAAAAATGGGGAGTTTTTGTTTCCAGGTTATTTCTATAAATTGCCTTATTTTAAACTTTGATTAATGTTGGACCTTGTTTGGACTTGATTCTTTCTAAATAGTCTAAAAATTAATTTGAGATCAAAACACTGATATAGCCACATATATTCTACAAATCTGACCAAACAGATGTTTGTTTAATGCTCAACCAGTTATTCGGAATACATCTGATCCCAATGATTCCAGATAAATGGTTCTGTACTGTACAATAATTAGCATTGCAATTCAGACTAATATAAAATCTATTTCAATTATATATTGATCAATAATGACTTTAATTATAAAAATACTTTCTCTAGTTCTGATTCTAATGTTTCATTTATCAGATCATGGTCAGCACACACTGTATGGTATTCATTTTTAAATGAATAAAAATTTCAAATCACAATCCATTCACTCTACTTTAAAAATTAGATAGCTTTTTAATTTGATCTTATTTATAATGTACTCAATATCTACAGTAATTATACAGAATTTAATATCTATAATAAATATACAGCACATAAACTTCTAAGAATAGCTCTTTATTACTATTTTCAGATATTTAACTATTTTTCGGCCTTGATAGTATAAAAAAATTATACTTATAGAGGTATAAGAAAAATGCAATATGATAATACTCTTTTTAAAGTCCAGTGTTCACAAAGAATAATGCTATTTAAACCCATTAATACTAATAAAAAATATTTTAATTGACAATAAATAAATTCATTTATGCAGAAATATGTATTATTACCTCCAACAAAATACACATTTGTTAGCACAGGCTAAACTAGGGGTTGCTTCCATGCATCTGTGGCTTTCAATACCATAAAATGTATGTTTATAACAACCGCCTCTCCCACGTAACATAGCTTTTGTCCATCGACACAATTTAACTCCAGAGTGGCTTCCAAGAAGTTTATATCCTTGTTTTGTGAGAGCTTTGCGAAGTACAGGTGTAATCATCTCTTTAGGTTCTTCATTTTCTTTCAGCTTTAAAGAAAACAGTCAAGTAATAAAAAAAAAAGCAATTTAACAAATTACAACGACCATTTGGAAAATGATTTTTTCAAAGACTAAAATTTAAGACATAAAAAATCGCACTGAGTTGATCCTACATTATGTATGCCATGAATTAAACATTAATAGTGTTATTACACGTAAAAATTGCAAGCGACAAAAATCGCCTGCGACGTGTCAGATTTCTTAAAACTTACGCATTATCCAAGCATTTCATTGGCTGTTCGGGAAAAGGCTTTTACATCAGCAGATTTTCAAGAAATCTGACGACCTAATGGAAAATACAGGACCTGGAAAATACAGATTACTGTATAGACCAACGAGAAAACGAATAAAATGCGGATTAAACCAATAAAAAGCTTTAGATATGCTTTTGATTTCCTACCCTGACGAGGACAATAACCATTTTTCCAAATGGTTAAAAAAAAAACCTATAACAACTACAGAGTTTGTCCCAGACAGTTTCAGGAGGATGCTGCTCCCTACCTGCACTTTGGTTTAAAAAATAACATTCTTCTTGCCCCTAAAAAAATTTTGCTCTTTCTTATTTTTGTATTAAAAAATTTGCCAGCACAGTAAAAACTGACTCATTATTGTGTCTTGTAAAGAGTGTTTTGACTTTTTAACCCATTTCTGCCTGAATTTTTGTTTTCTCAAATTTTTTAGTAAAATCACTTTAAAATGTTACAAAATGAACTGGAAAAATACTAAAAAAAATTAAGCTTACTTTTTTTGTATTTATTTGATAAAATGTAAAAGAACTAAATATGAGTATTTCTAGTAGAATAATATGCATAATTATACATTTTGCCGACGTTTATATTTAAAATGTTTTTAAATTGTACATTATGTACTATAATTAGTATTTTTATGAACTAAAAGAAATATATATTTATTTCTTTGCAGAGACTAATAATGTTATAACTATTATTAATAATAAAATAAGAATAATCGTATTGCAGACTTAAAAACAATTTATTTCATAAATATCTTCGAAAGGAGATTACATAAATAACTGTCTCCTAAATTTCTAAAAAAAAATATATGCCCATTTGTGCCTAGAACCGTATATTTTGGACATTACAAAAATGCATAAAAAATAGGCTTGAACGTTTAATTTCGCAATTTAAAAAAATACGTATTTCAAAAAAGTCTACAAGCTAAGATTATAACTTGCGATTTTGCATCCTTGATAAAAAAAATACAAATAAACTTACTTTTTACATTTTGCCATCTTGAAAAATTAAAAATCTATAAACACCGAAAAAAGCCTTAATTTAAGCAAATAAATATCCACCTTATGCTGTCATCTCTCGGTTACAGATAAAGACATTTATAAATAAAGATTTCATGCAATTTTCATGTTATAAAGGAGAAGAAAATTATACAAATTCATTCAAATTTCAACGTCCCAAAAATGGGACGCTAGGCATAAATGGGTTAAATTTTGAAAATGGCCTTTAAAAATCAAAATAATGCCTTAAAAAAAGGTACTTTTATGATTCTAGAAAATGCCCTTTTCCCAGAAACAGCTACCTGCCATTTTAAATCTAGGGGAAACTCTGATAACTGAAAATTACAAATATTGAACAGATAGATAGTAAGGTAATGCCACAAAATAGCAGAACTAGTATATACCCATATTAATTAATTTTCAAATCAAGCAAATACGGAAACAACAAATTGAATTTAAGTTTTAAAAAAGAACAAAACAGAAAATTTAAATTAAGTGATTAGCTTTCAAACCAGTAATTTAAAAGCTGTCTTCATCATGTGCAGGTTTAAGCCATTTTGAAAGTGATTGCCATTTTAAAACATGGGACATTACTGGATTTTCAGCTTGTCAATCAATTTCAGAAACAACATTTTGGCACAGTTTCAACCAATTTAAGTCAGTTGGGAACATGGCTGTAAGAAGCGCGAGCAAGTCAAGACTGAATTTTTTCCCAGTATTGTGCATAACCAAATGGAAATGGGCTAAACGATTTCTGTCTTGTATTACGACTAAAGTTTGACCTTTTATGATAAAAGAAAGAGATTAAAAGTTTTTGCAAATAAAATTGCTACCATTTAAGTATGCAAAGTAGAATTTATTATCAGTCAAAAATTTCCCCAGGACTGAAATCTGTCCTGAGACTGAAGGTCTGGTTCCCATGGTTCGGAAGAGTTAATTTTACTATTTTTGTTTTCAAAATCCAGGGAATGACAATGTCTTCTATCCAGGGTTGCAAAAAACCCGGGTTTTTTTAATAAAAAACCCAACCCGGTTGGGTTTTTTCGGGTTTTATGGGTTTTTCCGGGTTATTTGTTTTTTTAAGAAGTGGGGGCAGGGAGAGTCCCTTATTTTAAAAGTATATGTATTAAATTAAGAAATCTTATTATATTTTTACTGATTAACTTAATATACAAGTAATTTGAATTGAAATAACATAAATAAATCAGTGTAAAAGTCTGTAAAAAAGCTTTTACTTCTGACATTATATAATATTATATATAATAATTTCATATCTCATATTTAAAAGTTACTGTAATACATTCCTTTCATATGTATTCCTCACTAAGAATACATTTTTTAAACAAATCTTTAATCTTTTATTATTTATTAATCAAATACTTGATAATATTTTCAAGATATCTATGGTTAACTGTATAGAACAGTTTATTCTTTGAACGTAATACATAGCTGTTACTAAAAATATTTAAATTACCAATGATTTCAATTATATACATAACTGGTTGTAATTATTTAATTTGAATATTGTGAAATGAAGTTATAATATTTATATAATGTCCAATACTGTTTATTTTTATCAACAAACATGCATCTATATGTAATAGGAAATGATGTTTAAAAAAAAAACCAGGTTTAAACAAAAAAACCCAGATTTAAACAAACAAACGAAAACCGGTTTATTTGGGTTTTTTGGTAAAAGCCCTTTTTTTTGCCACACATGCCCAAAAGTGAAATTTGTATTCAGTTGGGAACTTATATTATGAAGTATTATTTTGTTAAGTCTTGGTATAAAAGACCTTGTCATTTTTTATCTATGTGAAATTGTTATGATTAGCTCATTATATTGATTTTGACTTCTTTTTTTCATAATATTAACCTGCTTTTAGCACATTATTTCATTTTGACTTTGTCATATTTTTATTTGACAGTACACCCACAAAAAGTTTTAATAGGATACTGTAACTCTTTAAACACAAATGTTAAAAAACTAATATAACAGTTACTGAATATTAAGTAATAATATCATGGATTATAAAAAAACCAATAAAACCCGCTTTGACATGGGTTTTATTGGGTTTTTTAGAGTGGGTTTTACCCAAAAAAAACCCGAGTGTTTTTTTGGGGGGGGTAGGTGGGTTTTTTGCAACCCTGCTTCTACTCCATGTCCTCTTGCCAGTACCCCTGATAACAAGTATTTCTGAGACTATTTTTAAATTCATCATTAATGTTTTAAAAGAAAGTAAGTAAAGAGAGACCTTGTTCTTCGAATTACTGATGGCTGTTCCAAGATCCTCCACATCCAGAACATTTTCTTCCTCATCTTCACTGCTCTCATAAAGATCCTCCTATGTATTTTTTTTCATTATAATTCGTAAATAATAACAATTAGGAATAATTTATAACAATGGATCATACATTTGATAAAAGACAAAAAATTAATAAACCTTTTTATTTTTGCTGGAATCATCTTCTGTTGTATCTCTTTTGTTTAAGAGAACATTTATCAGATCTTTCTGCCAATGGTGAAAATATTCTTCTAAACCTATAACAATTTTGATATAACAAATAAAAATACTTGAAAAAAAAAATTTTTTTTTTCATTCTATTTAAACTGAAACATCCCCCCTCCCATACACACACACATTGTGAATTATAATGACAATTGTAGCAAGAGACAATAGAAAAGATTATATTATTTTAAATTTCAGCTGATTGCAATTCAAATGTTTTCTACAAGGGGAAAAAAAAAATCACAATAAATTAACATCTTAAAAATCCTTATAAATTAAAACCATTTTTTATGATATTTTGGACAATATTGTATTTTGATGATTTAACTGTGACAATAATTGTCTTTAGAAACTCCAATGAAAGAGTGCTTTAAGTTGAAAAGTGCTATTGAAATTATAACAGATTATATCATAGTTGATATACTTATAACATATATAACAGTTAAATGAAATTATTAGAATGTTAAGAAATATACGATACACACTGTAGTTTAAAATTTTTTAAATGTAAAAGCAAAACAAACTATTCTTATTTCATTTTATACACGCAGAGATACATTTCTTTTATTATATGTGCCATAAATATAAATTTTTTTCTCCCATTATAAAGTTTTAAACTGATGATTCTGTTAATCTGGATTTTACGTCACTTGAAAGATATCAAGCTCTATTTTATCTTGCTTGAAAGTTAGTGAGCTTGGATATTTTCAAATTTGAAACTCAATAATTGCCAACAAATCAATAAAATACAATAGCCACCAAAAGTTAAGGAACAGGGACTGGATGCTTTCAACTGTACATGGTTTGTTGAATATCTACCAAAAGTATTGATGAATTATTCTTGAACTTATGGAACGTAAAGAACATGCTTGATTTCATATTTCTCGGTGAAGATTTAGTTGGGAGGACAATTAGCGAGCTAATAATAAATTTAATAATAAAATAATATTTGTGATCGCCTACGTAACAGAAAATGCTGAAATGGTTTGTCACTGAGTGAAATGACTATTTGGGTGTTGTTCAACATTTCTGTGTGCATAGCATGTTTGTGTAAGCATAGTGTTACAATACATCATACTTTTCTGTTTGTTTAATAATTTAAAATCTATTAACCATTATTTATTCAATTAATGAAAAATTAATCCATTCAAAAACTTTATCTTTCCAATTAACAATTTAAAATATCTGTATTATGTTAATAATTCAAACTACTAAAATTTTATTCAAATATCTATTAAATTATTTATTTATTAGTGATTTCTAGATTATAAACAAAAAGATCTAAGTCTTTAAAATTCACCTTTTAAAATTTCTTAAATATTCGTTAATTTCATTGCAAAATATATTTATTTGATTTAAATAATTAGTTACTTTCAGCAGAGAAAATGTTATCTATTTTGATACAATAGATCGCGAGTTATTTGAATTTTAAGTTTTATTTATTTTCGCTACTTTTAAATCCGTGCGCCATGCATTTTAAGATGCACTGAGTTCGCCATGATTTCATTTCTTCACCGATTCAAAACATCGCTACGTCACACAAGATGCCATTTTTGCTCGAGGGAGTTGTGTTTTCATGACAAGTTTAGTGATCGCACGCTGGAGAATTGTATTTAGTTAATGCCGATTGGTTTTCTAAAATTTTAGCGTCGTTTTCTAAAGATACTACAGGGATTTTTTCTCTCTCTTCACGTTGGGAGTTGGTGGAAGAAGGATGTGTTTCTGCTGTAGTACTGTGTTTATGAAATCAGTGCTCCGGCAGATTCACAATTTTCCAGCTCCAAATATAAAGATTATTTGTGGTTTTGATGAATGTAACTAAAAAGGGGGGCAATCATTTTACCACATATTGAAATATGTTCAAGTAAAATGGTGAAACTACAGAAGTGAGCAATAATATTCAGAATGGATTGAATGCGGCGAAATGGGCTGATATTCATCTTCTAAGTATTTTAAGAGCTACGCATCAAAAGTGTTCAGACATCAGAAAAGATCCGGGTATCATTTTATCACCATATTTGTAATTAGTGATCCTGTATATGGATGCAACAATGATATCTCTACTGATGTTGGTAATATACTTACTTTTCTATGACATTTTTTCATCACTATGTAGGGATTACTATTTCAATCTGAAACTAGTATGTTGTGGCCATCACAAAACTTTCTTCTATCTCATACATGTCAATACTTCAAAATTCACTATCTCAATGCCAAATTAAATGGCAACCTGTGTTCATCATGAGAATTCTAAAAATATGAAATTCCGTGCATTAGTTCTCGAGGTATGACTGTCGCTGAAATCGTGTAAATCCAGCAAAATGCAGCATAGCAGCGCCACCTATTGGGTTATTTACACCAGAACCTAATTATCACCAACTTATGTCAACGTCTAACTGAATATGAAGTTTGAGGAAAATTCGTGCATTAGTTCTTGAGATAGAGGTATTGCGCAAATCATGACAAATGCAGCATAGAAGCACCACCTGTTGAGCGATTTGCAACAACACATAATCAGCAGCAATATTAATCAAGTTATACTTAAATCTGAAGTTTGATGAAAATTCGTGCATTAGTTCTTGAGATAGAGCTATTGAGAAAATAGTTCAAATTGCAGCACAGCAGTGCCACCTATTGGGCAATTTACACCAACACCTAGTCAGCATCATTTTATATGAAGGACTAACTAAATCCGAAGTTTGATGAAAATGTGTGCATTAGTTCTTGAGATAGAGCTACTGCGAAAATAGTGTAAATCCTGCAAAATGCAGCATAGCAGCGTCACCTGTTGGGCAATTTACATCAAAATGTAAACAGCATCCATTCATGTCAAGGACTAACGGAATCTGAAGTTTTATAAAAATCTGTGCATTAGTTCTTGAGATATAGCTTTTGCGGAAATCCTGCAAAATGCTACATAGCAGCGCCACCTGCGGGGCGATTTACACCAAAAACTAATCAGCACCAATCTATATTAGGGACTACCTGAATATCAATTTTTATTAAATTCCGTGCATTAGTCCTTGAGGTACAGCGCCCACAAAATTTGTGTCACATACAGACAGACAGACAGACATTTTGTAAAAACATGTTTTTTGGAATCTCTGGCCCATAAAACATGTAAATCCGTCGAAAACTGGAATTCGAAAATTTTCATGAAACCAATACTTTCTTCTTGTAAAGATAGAAGAAAGTAAAAACTTATGTATGACAATATATCCTTCATTAAAAAATTAACACTTGTGGATCTGCACTTATGAACTACAAGCTGTGATCAAGCTTCTTATCGATAATTTAAATTGTGAATGTTCTGTTTCAGTAAAGCATTGAACATGTGATTCATCCAAGATGATGCAAACATTCCCCTGATGAGATTCAGTCATTTAATTAATATTTTTCTCCATAATGTGCTGTATTTGGCATTTATTGCATTGTTTATTGTTTTGTCATTCTAATTGTGTGAAACTATCTGTGATACAATGATCAAAATTTGGGAATAACAAGGATTATGCGATGTTGTTTATCTATAATTCAAAAATTAGAATGTTGAATACCGAAGGCTTTATTCAATGTAAATTATATACAGGGTCTGTGCAGTACCTCATTTTAATATTTACATATTTCTTATTAAATAATTTTTATATGTCTATTTCAGTAAATAATAAATCCAAGTTAATTATGTGTATTGTGTATATCTTCTATGGATGAGTTTATTTTGTTTATTTTCCTTTTCAGCCCGAAGTAAATTTATGTCAACTTAATTATTATTTAGCAAATACAATTAATTTAATTTTTAAATCTTTAGTTGCCAAGTGATGACCACTAGACGTCACGGCCATATATGGTGATGGAATGGAATTTTGAATACCAGATACGTTTCAGTAATTTATTAATAGTAATTTTAAATATTTTCTGGTATTTAACCTGCAATCCCGTTTTCACAAGTAACACATAGCACTCATATTCGTGAAGATGTTATTGCGTCGGTGAAAAGTTCAAAAGTTTTTTGTTTATAGCATATACAAAGTTTTCAATCAAATTTAACACAACTTTCCGAAAATCTGACAAAGAACAGTAGCAACAGTATACTGCAATTAAAACATGAATATATTGAATATATGATGAGATATAGGCATTTGTATGAAATAGTTTTTAACTGCGCATGAGTGGAAGATTCTAAAACTTTTATTTTATAATTTGGTAACCAGCTATTTAGGGCAACTTATATAAAAAGTCCAGTCAAATATTGCGAAAATTCAGAAAGATAAGGGCAATATCGTGTGGTGCTTTCTAAAAATAGCTTTATTATAAGGGATTATCCGCAACTTTTCATTCAGCTCACTTTATCCTTCAGAGTTTTCACAATATTTGATTGGGCTTTTTATAAAAGTTGCCCAAAATAGCTTATTAAGATGTTATGAACTCTTTAAACTTGAATATTACTTTACTGAATTTTAAGTTTGTAATAGTTAAAATACTGTTGAGAAAAAGTTTATATGGAGTAAGAGTTCACATTAAGCTGACAACGTGATCGTACATGCGGTGGTTCGTGATTCACCATCATTTAAAGAAGTAATCAAAACTCATTACCTGTAGAAATTTGATGTAGGAATGGCTTGATACAGAGAATACAAAACCTTGACTGGAACAAAACTTTTATTTATGAACTTGCAGAGCTTTATAGGTGGAGTGCATGGCTTGAATACTGCTGGAACTTCTGATTAAATAGTGAATGCGATATTTATTAAAAATAGGCAGGTATTAATGAACGTGATGTAGATCTGGTATATAATTAAATGTTGCTTAAAAAAGAAGGTGGAACATGAGTGCCTTCCATAGCACATGATTAATCTTGGCACTGAGACCACACGTGGTCCGTGCAACATAACGAGTCCGCATACTGCATAAAAGCACAGCTATCTCCTACGAAGCAAACCCACAGACTGACTTTTTCCGTGCTAGTGTTTTCAAAATCGCCGTGGAAAAAGTACGCCAAGCAAGGCCAAAATGATACTGCGCCAAAAATGGATCTCACGGCAAACTTGCTTTCGCCAAGGAGTGACCACGGGAGAGAGAGAGCACTCGCAACGATGCAAAACCTGTTCATTCAGAAAGAAGGAGCATACTCCAGGAAAGTTGGCATTTCGCCAAAACGGTACAATTGAAAAAAAGAAGATGCGTAATGACTTAGCTTCCGAAATTAAAACGCTAAAAGGTGATAAAAAGTTGATCGATTGATCAAAACACAAGATAATGAATTTTAAAGGGGAAAACTTAAGATGGATTAAATATGATACATTAAAATTAAAGATTGAATAATTAAGACTAGGGATTAAAGATATTAAATTAGAGACATTGAATTGGGAAGAATAAGAGACAATATATCAACATGATATAGCTGACTAAAAAATTATGAAATAAAAAATTTGAAATCTTCCATGCATGCACAGTTAAAAATTATTTCATACAAATGCCCATATCTCATCAAATGTTCAATATATTCATGTTTTAATTACAGTATACTGTTGCTACTGTTCTTTGTCACATTTTCGGAAAGTTGTGTTAAATTTAGTTGAAAACTCTGTATGCTATAAACAAAAAAGTTTTGAATTTTTTCACAGACAAATAACATCTTCACGAATATGAGTGCTATGCTTACACAAATGCACACAAATGTTGAACAAGACCCAAATAGTCATTTTATCACAGTGACAAACCATTTTCAGCATTTTCTGTTATATAGATGATCACAAATATTATTTTATTATTAAATTTACTATTAGCTCCATAATTGTTTTCTAGACTAAATCTTCACCAATAAATATGAAATCATACATGTTCTTTACATACAAGTTCAAGAACAATTCGCCAATAATTTTGGTAGATATTCAACAAACCGTGCACAACCGAAAGCATCCAGTCCCTGTTCCTTAACTTTTGGAGGGCAGTGTAATTTGCAATTCCAAAGCTGTACAATTTTCTTCTTTACAATACATAAACTCATAGATATACATGTATTTTACACCTCCCCCCACCCCCTCATCCTATGCCCTTCTAGTTAGAAGAGTAATGTAATTCAAAGTTTAGAATTTTGAAATTTTTACTTTTAACACGTCTGTTATGGTACCACTACACATTGAACACTTACTATTCAACTATATTTCCTTCAAAATTAAGAGAGAATTTAAATAAACATAAAAGTTGTCAATTTACACTTTTTTTTTCCCCTTTTTTTGCTTATTTTTTGATTTTATAAAAGTAAATTAAAATAAAAAAAAATTTCGAAAAAGAAAATAAAAAAAAATTGTTGACATTTATTTCAACAAATTATACTCCTCTTGCATATTAATATTACAAAGCAATGATTGTTGCGTTTGTAACTGTCAATGCTTGGCAGGCATTGATTATATGTAGCTAAAGAACAAAAGGTGCCAATTTGCACACGCTTTTTCTTCTTAATTTTGAATAGACTATTATATCTTATTTTGACGACTGTTAAGCTTTCTCTCTTTTGTACATTACAAAATTAAATCTTTTTAAAAAGACTTACTATTAAGTTGAACATCTCATTTACTCCACCCAAGAAAAGAAATGGACCCTGTATTTTCAAAATCTCTGACTTTTTATACTCAATCATTTTATATTATACTAGCAAACCCCGCGGCTTTGCTCGCGTAATAGTTGAAATATGCCAAGTGATATTCGCATGACTTTTTTTATTAGAAGAACACTTTTTGGAATAATTCAAAAATTACAAATTAAGCCACAGTTTTACTAAACTTCATTATAAAAGTGCAATAGACAGAAATGAGATTTTAATTAATAAGAAAAACTAAAACTAATTATTTTAATTAATAAGAAGAACTAAAACTAATTCCAAATAAATGATAATTTAGAAAGTATTTTGAGTCTTTTATGCTCTATTCATACGTTCATTTTTGTATTTATTTGAAGTTTTGAATTTTTTAGAAACTATCTTAACACATTTACATCTTAAAATTAACCACCATGTCAAAGTCCAAGCTTCTTGTCTAACAGTCTACCACCTCGCTGGTGTAAGTGGCACCAACATAAAATGCCAAAACAGACTTGAAATAGAATGTCTCAAAAAATGTTGAAACAGAGACTGTCACCTGTAATTTGCCAATATTAACCTTGAAATCGGTTGGTATTTTCTAATATTCTATAGAAAACGGAATTTAGATTTTTTAAAGGCTTTCTTGTTGTTCCTGCCAACCAGGTGGTAGTGACACCGGCATAAAATATAGCCGTATAGGATCAGGGACTATCACTCTTGATTCGCAACCAATAACGTCTAATCGGTTCATTATTTCCTGAGATTCCATAGAAATCGTAATTTAGGACTCTTTTAAAATGCTTTTCGCTCTTTCTCTTTGCTTCATCTCTTTTAAATTTCGAATTTATATTCGACTGTTCTTAGAGGACATTTATATATTAAAAGTAACTACTGTCTGCTATATTTAAAGTTTCTAGAAATCGCAATTTAGAAAGTTTTTTGCTCCTGCTACACTTTAGGGGTTGTGACACCAACATAAAATATAGCTTATGTTTGAGCAGGTTCTATCACCATCAATTTGCAACCATTATGTTTGAAATCGGTTTCGTATATCATACGATTGCATAAAAATCGTAATTTAGAACGCTTGTAGACCACTTTTCGCTCACTTCATCCTTTTAAATTTGGAATTTTCTTTCGACCATTCTTATAAAGCATTTGCATCTTTGAAGTAATTACTGTTCCAAATTTAAAATGTTAGATCCCCTCCTTAACACAAAAAACGCAATTTAGAACATTTTTTGCTCCTGTAACCCCCAGGTGGTAGTAACAACTAACAACAATGTAATTATATAGGCTATGTTGGAGCGGGGACTGTCAACATCAATTTGAAACTATTACTTCTGAAATCGGTTTATATTTCCTGAGAAATCGCATTTAGAATGTTTTTAGAACGCTTTTCGTTTATTTTCACCCCATTTAAATTTCAAATTTTTAATTAACTCTTTTTAGAGAGCATTTACATTTCATAATTACCATGCAAAATTTTAAGTTGCTAGCCCCTTCAGTATCATAAAAATCACAATTTAGAACGTTTTTTAAAATGCAACCGCAATGTGGTAGTGACGCTGACATGAAGTAGATCCTATATTGGAGCAAGACCTGTCATCATCAATTTCCAACCATTACTTTTGAAATCGGTTGGGTACTTTCTGAGACTGCGTAGAAAGTGCCATTTAGAACATTTTTTAGAACTCTTTTCGTGCATTTTCACTCCTTTTAAATTTCGAATTTTTTAAGAAATGTTCTTAGAAATCACTTATATCTTATAAGTAACTACCATTCCAAATTTCATGTTTCTAGGCCCTTCAGTAACACAAAAATCGCTTTTTCGAACGTTTTTTTGCTTCTTCACCCACTTAGGGGTAGTGTCACTGACATAAAATGTAGCCTGTGTTGGAGCAAGGGTCATCCCCCTCATTTTGACATCATTATTTTTTAAATCAGTTTGGTACTTCCGGAAATTGCATAAAAATCTCCATTTAGAACGTTTTTTAGAACGCTTTTCGCGCATTTTCACCCCTTTTTAATTTTGATTTTTTAAAGAAATGTCCTTAGTGATCATTAGTATCTTATAAGTAACTACCATTCCAAATTTCATGTTTCTAGGCCCTTCAGTAACACAAAAATCACATATTTAGAACGTTTTTTGCTTTTGCACCCCCTTTAAGGCCAGTGGCACGGACATAAAATATAGCCTATGTTCTAAGTTGGACTAACACCATCATTTTGATACCATTACTTATGGAATCGGTTTGGTAGTTCCAGAGCTTACCTCCAACAAATAAACAATTTTTACCTCTTTATAATATTAGTATAGATTACTAATTTTATACCTCCTTTGCTTTGTAAACATGAAATGCAGAATTCGAATAAACAAACTTTTTTTCCAGGCTGACAGCACAGCATGTAAGGTGATGAAACTGGATTTTTGACGCCAGATAGCCTATGAATAAATATTTATGAATGTCTCCTTTAGTGTTCTAGCTAAAAGAAGCCATTTTGTTTATGCCACCGAAACAAATCTTTTTACTCGTAATTGCTTAAACTGAATCATATTCTGCAATAGTGACATATGTTTTCCATTACGCTGTATGTTTCAAGCCTGTTAATTTGTACCATGCTCTAAATTTGCTGTGTTCATTCTAGGAAGAACAGGGCACTAGTCACTCAATCAAAAGCGGCACTAGTTCAGTAGAAAAGGGCATTATTCCCAAAGGAAATGTGTTCAGTAATAATACAAGAAAATAAAAGCACATAATGATTTAGTATGATAAATAGAGTTACTTTAATTTTGAATGATTTTATGAATTACAAATTGAAAAATACAATTGAATTAGAACATGATTTAATAATTCTCTGGGTTTTCCTAAAGAAATGAAGCTCTATAATCTTTTCAAGCTCTTGAGCATGCAGATTTAGAAATAATGTGGTATTAGGAAGATTTTTACAAGAAATCTCTGGATACAACTAAGTGCTGTGATCTTAAAAAAATGGTCTAGAGGGAATGTTAATGAATTTTAGATAAATCTATTCTTTCTATTAAATATATGCCTCCAGAAATAAATTTATTTAAAAACCACTACACAACTCTCCATGTAATGCAGTGTTCTTCAAAGTGGGGTATGTGATAGTGGAATACAAGAGAGATACACTATATGGCAAAAGGTGGCCGGTTACTTGCAATTTTAGACGTTTTGTTAAATATCTAGAAAAATACATGAGGAATTAACCTGAAACTCCAGGTGTGTAAACAATATAGTATAGGTCATATATTTCTGCGAAGAGTTTTCCCCAAAACCCCATAGGGGACCGTCAAAAAATTGAAAAAGAACGAATATCTTTTGGGTAACCCTGTAAAAACTAATGTAGCAAACGTGTTCAAACTGGAGATTATGATTAAGAGGCTTATTGTAAGAAACTGTGTTCATTTTTATGAGGATAGCATGCATACTCATAGAGAAATTAATTTTTTTACATAATACCCTGCAATCAGAATTAAAAAATAATAAAAATTGGATGAAAAATGAGCATGTTTACTAAAAAATGTTTCACTGTGCATGCGCAAATGCAATCAAAATATAATATGCATAATGTATTAACTAGGTATATAGAGTAACTTTTGTGAAAGCCTCAAAATCATAGCTTGAAAATTCTGAAATTTATCGTCGATAGAATAAGCTCGAAATCCGTTGTTCCCAAAAAGAAGCAAAAAGATGAGGGGTTGTATCAAATATCTGTTGATTAGGGCGAAGATAATGTACACAATATTGCACATACTACGATATTTGGATACAACCCTTCATCTTTTTGCTTCCTTTTTTGGAACAACGGATTTCAAGCTTATTCTATCGACGATAATTTTCGGAATTTTCAAGCTATGATTTTGAGGCTTTCACAAAAGTTGCTCAATATACTTAGCTACATTATGAACATTATATTTTGATTGCATTTGCGCATGCGCAGTGAAACATTTTTTAGTATACTTGCTCCTTTTTCATCCGATATTTATTTTTTTTAAAACTCTGATGGCAAAGTACTGTGTACAATGTTGTTTGTCATATTTTCTGAAAAGAACTTTTTTCTTCTTTATATTAAGAACTCTGCAAATTATAAGCAAAAAACTTGGTGAAATTTGGGACTGTTTTTATAAAAACCTTAATTTCTCTGCGAGTATACATGCTATCCTCATAAAAATGAACACAGTATATTACAATAAGCCACTTATTAATAATCTCAAGTTGAAACGCTTTTGCTACATTAGTTTTTACAGGGTTATCCAAAAGATATTTGTCCTTTTTCAATTTGTTGACGGTCCCCTATGGGGTTTCAGGAAAAATCTTCTCGGAAATATATGACCTATACTATACTGTTTACATCCCTGCAGTTTCAGGTTAATTCCTCATGCATTTTTCTAGACATTTAACAAAACTTCTAAAATCGCAAGTGACCAGTCACCTTTGGCCATATAGTGTACAAGCCGTGCCGACAACTAACATATGGCATGGTCCAGTTAAATGAATCAGTGAAAAAGGTTTATCATTATTAATTATTTTTAAGAAGAAAATACTATACACTTAATGTTGAAGATGACTTACAACTCTACCTTGCAAATTAGCACCAAACATTGAAGAAGGTAAGCAAGCACACTTGTTTCATTAAAAAACTTGCAACCTAATAAGTTTACATTAAATGTAAAATAAAAGTTATGTTTATTTGCATCTACTCATTACTTTCTTTATTTGTATTTTCTATTCATGACTCTTACAAATTTTTTTAAAAAAAGTGCTACATCAGTTCATTTAATAAGTAATCAGACTCAAATAAGATCAGAATTCAATTATAAATATCATTTAAAAAATCATTCAAAATAATCTATACTAATAAAATAACAAATCGCTGTCTGTCTGTGTGCGATGGCTAGCGAAATGTACCGCATGTAGAAGTCTGAAAATTCACGTGAGGTTAGCTCAAGACAGGCCCTGATGCACCATAGGCTCAGATTTTTAATTTTTAAGGGTCAGGGCACCTGGGCCCCTTTAAGTTTTTGTGCACTAAATTGTTAATAACATGCCTCTTTTGTATCCGATCTTCTTCGTTTTTGGGGTAAATTCTCCTTTCAGTTTCTACCCCATTTCTACATTTAAGTTAAGATCCTGGCACTCTTGGAAGGGGCCCGGTTACAGTGCCCCTTGAAGTTTTAGTGCACTAAATTGTTAATAACATGCCTCTTTTCTATCCAATCTTCTTCGTTTTGGGGGTGAATTCTTCTTTCAGTTTCTACCCCATTTCAGCATTTCAGTTGAGACCCTGGCACCCATGCAAGGGGCCCAGTACAGGGCCCCTTGAAGTTTTAGAGCACTAAATTGTTAATAACATGCCCCTTTTCAATCCGACCTTCTACGTTTTTGGGGTGAGTTCTCCTTTCAGTCTCTGCCCCATTTCTATATTTCACTTAAGACCCTGGCACCCTTGCAAGGGGCCCGGTACAGGGCTCCTTGAAGTTTTAGTGCACTAAATTGTTAATAACATGCCTCTTTTCTCTCCGATCTTCTTTGGTTTTAGTGTGAATTCTAATTTCAGTTTCTGCCCTATTCCCATTTTTTAGTTAAGACCCTGGCATCTTTGTAAGGGGCCCAGTACAGGGCCTCTTGAAGTTTTAATGCACTAAAGTGTTAATAAGACGCCTCTTTTCTATTCAATCTTTTTCGTTTTGGGGTGAATTCTTCTTTCAGTTTCTATTCCATTTCAACATTTCATTTAAGACCCTGGCATCCTCACAAGGGGCCCAGTACAGGGACTCTTGATGTTTTAGTGCACAAAATTGTTAATAAATTGCTTCCTTTTTATCCGATCTTCATTTTTGGGATACTTTCTGCATTTAGTTATACTCTCGTATCTACATTCCAATTAAGACCAAGGGCCCGTCTAGGGTCCTGTAGGGCACCTTAAATTTTTTGTGGGCCATGCGTTTTTCACACCCTAATTTTCTCACCTTCGGTAAGCATAGTTTTAAAGTTGAGTCTTGAACTCTTCTCCTTAGACCAACACTCACATATATTTGTTGGGGCCCTAGGGCCTTTTTTAAGCATTTCCCCAATTTTTTGCAAATTTCTTTTAACTTATATTCTAATGATTAATTTGTATCCTATGCTTAATCTCAACTAATCGAAGATCTAAAACGCTAAGTACTAAAACGTTGTAACATGTTTTCATGTTAGGGCCTTTTCTCAACTATCAGTTGGCCCCTTTTGGGCCCCCTATTATAACTCCCTTAAAAATAGTCCGATTCACTAGCCTTTTTTTTCTAACAACATCTTATGTTCTCCAGCTATTACATGAACGACAAAAAAAAAAAAAAATATATATATATTTCAGGCTTCAACTACCACCAATTTTGAATATAAATCGTCTTCTTAGGGCCCTTGGTGCATCTTCTTTAAAAATGATCCAAATTCCTTGCAATTTTCTTTACCATAGTTCTATCATACTCAGATTATATTAAAAACTACTAAAAAGTGTATTTATACCAAACTACATGCCACTTAAGTCTCTTCTCCCTTGGGGCCCGGTACAAGGCCCATTGAAGCTTTTGCACCATAAATTATTAATAAATTCCCTCTCTTAATCCAATCTTCATTTTTGGAACCATTTTTCCATTTAATTATTCTCCAGTTTCTATATTCCAGATAACATCCTGGGGCACCTTAGGGTCCTGTAGGGCCCGATCCGGGACCCCTTGAACTTTTTGTGTGCTATGCATTTTTTACACCCTAACTTCCTCACCTTCACATTGCATGATTTTAAAATTGCGTCTTGGACTCTTCGCCCTAGACCAACACCCTCATATTTTTATTGGAGCTCTAAGTCCCCTTTTTAAGCATTTAACCCATTTTTTCACATTTCTTTAAAATATTATTCTAATGATTACTTCACACCCTATGATTAATTTTGACTAATTGAAAATCTAAAACTAAGTACTAAAACATTTAAACATGTTTTCATGTTAGGGCCCTGCTTTCAATTAACAGTTGGGCCCTTTTTGGCCCACTGTTATAGCTCCCTTAAAAATGGTCCGAATCACGAACTTTTTTCTCCTAACAACTTCTTAGGTTCTCCAGCTACTACATGAGGGACAAAAAAATTTGCAGACTTCAGCTACCACCAACTTTGAATATTAATCGTCTTTTTGGGGCCTTTGTTGCAGCTTCTTTAAAAACTATCCTATTCTATTGCAATTATCTTTAACATAGTTTTAGCGTCTTCCAGCTACTTTAAAACCCCTAAAAATTTTTCTCATACCAAACTACATTCCAGTAAAGACCCTGGCCCCCAGGGCACGGTCTTTCTTTATACCTCAGCTACCACCTTTTTCGAACATTAATCTCCTTTTTCAGCATTAACTTATGTCTACTCACTACAGCCATAAATTAAAAGTTGCATTACTTTAAAGGTTACTTTAGAGAAGGGATTTCATCCGTTTAATAAATATTGTGTTAATGCTAATAGTGATTCATGAAATTTACAAGGTGAGGAAGCTTCTTCCACCGCTTGGTGGCATGTTATTTCCTCTTGTTTAAGGACCCAATTTCAACGGGATTTGCTTCCTTTAACTTAGATTACAATTTAGCTATTTTCTGTATTATGAAATTTTATCTTAGACTTTAGTTACCAACATTTTCTAACATTAATGGTGCAATTTTTTTTTTTTTTTTTTGTTTCTGTGAGCTTGATTCCTATGAGGTTTTGGCTCATTCAACTTGGTTTTCGACTGTCTCCGGCATGTGCGGGCACTTCCGGTAAATGCTGCCATATGTAGCGGGGATCTAGAATACAGGTTCGTTCCGAAAGAAGTTTGATGGGAACACATTAGACGCCGCGGAAGGCAATGGAGCTTCTGAAATTAGGTTCATTTAAAAGAACTTCCAAGGATATAAAATCATACAAACTTATTTTATATTAATACTCTCACTAGCCTTTCTTAAATTTATGTGAATATGAAAGTAAAAATAAAAAAAGGAAAAGAAATATGTTATACCAGTACTCTCATCAGCTTTGATCAAAGGTAATAACTGAGTGGCAGCCAGCCTCTCAAGAGCTTCATCAATTTCAACAGCAACCTATACATACATATATTAAATACACTTAAACTTCACAACAATTGTATAAAAATAATAAAATTTTCTTAACTATTTAAAATTAAAAAAGTCTTATATATGGCAAATTAAAGACAATAAAAATATTCATTTTACAACCGAAAAAAAAAGAGACTTTGTTTGACATATGTTACCGTACAATATCAATTTCAGAAAAATGTATTTTTCTGTGATCTGTTGTGTCATTATATGCTGGTAACAAGAAAGAGAAAATTATGCATCAAGAATACATTATGAAACACTTTTCAAATACCTGGAATATTGTAAAGTAACTTTACTGTTCAATAAGGTGAAACAGAACATTTAAGTAAACAATTTAGAAACTGTAATGCATTTCAAAAACCACTTTTAGCAATTACTATCCATAGTCAGAAATGTAGCTAAATTCTATAGGCTATATACAATATTTAGATTTGAATACACTTAATAGTATAGTAAAATTGAGTTCCATTAAAAATGCATACATAACAAATGAAAAGGTATTTGATTTCTTTTATACAGAACTGTATATTATGTACACATTTTTATACACGCCAAATATTAAGCTAAAATTTAAGTAGCATACCTGCCAACGTGTGAACTTTGAAAACCTTACAATTTTAATGATGTATTCTTATGTGCTTAAAAATGCATAACATATGCACATGCAATGAAAAAAGTAATATTTCATTACATTTTCATAACATTTTCTATGCTATATTCGTATATAGTCTTTTTTTACAAAATAAAAACATGAGAATTCTTAAGAAATTTTTTTTGCAGGGGAGTAAGTAAAAAAAGTAAAAAAAAAAAAAATCTGAAATTCACATGAAATTTTCAGAAAGGTTACTGTGCAGAGGGATGGGGGATCCCCATGCCGGTGCTAATTATGAGTTTTTTCGGCCCTTTGACGAAATTCGCGTTTTCCGCGATCCTTTAACAAAATTAGCATACTTTCTGTGATCTTTTCACAATATTCGTGTTTTTCCGTCAATTTTTCTTATGAAATTAGCATCTTTCCCGCGATCTTTGACAAAATTCGCGTTTATTTACACGCTCTTTGATGAAATTCGCGTTTTCCCCTGCGATCCTTTAACAAAATTCGCGTTCTCTTACTGCGATCCTTTAACAAATTTGTGTTTTTTTCCGTGATCCTTTGACAAGTTTAGCATTTTTTCACGATCCTTAGACGAAAAGGGTGATTTTTTTACACGATCTTTGTTGAAATTCGCGTTTTTTTGAAGATCATTGATAAAATTTGAAGACTTAAATTATAAGTAGTTAAGATTTAAATATGCAGCAGAGAAAAAAATTAAATTAAGCAATGGATGCGTTACTGTAAGTTCCTAAACTTAGAGATTGAAAAAGCTGTAAAGTAAAAATCCTGAAAAGCAAATAACTAACTAATGAAGTAAAAGTAAAGTGGTGAAATAAATACAAGTAAAGTTAAAATCAAATTAACATTTATTTAAACAAGATAACACAAAAAAATAAACTTTAATATATAATAAAACACAATACTTAAATATACTATTTCACTATTGCATAATGTATTCATTAACTTTAAATCCACAAGCAAATAAGAAATAAAAGAGAACTGACTTCATGGCTATCGTGAAAAGCATTAATCATTCCTGTGGTTTGCAATGATCCAGAGCAAAGCTTTAACTCAAAACAAGTTCTTAATAAAATACAGATGCTTGAATGCGATAAAACAGATTTTTGTAAAAACACTTCTTATCAGAGACATCATTAACCGGACGGAAATGTAAACATGTTTATCTCACTTCATACCAAGGGACATCCTGACTCCAAAATACTACGCCTCTTCAATGAATGACGATATCTTGAATGAGTCTATCACTAGGGCATTTAATGAATGGCCGCTAGCTTTAATGAATTACTTGAACATGAGGGAAAGACATAGTTGAAATAAACTGCTATTAATTTCGTTGACGATGGACGCGGTATTGGAGGAAGAAACTCAAATATGTAGATTAGTTACAACCAGGGATGTAGTGGAGGGTATACGGGGGTATACGCCGTATACCCTCTGGATTTTTTTAAGGAACACCGTATACCCTCTGTTTCTCAAGAAAGCTATAGTATATACACTCTAGGGTATACGCTCTGCCTTGAGCGTATACCCTCTGTTTAGAGAGTATACCCTCTGTTTTTTTTACAACTACACCACTGGTTACAACACATTAAACTTAGAGTAGAAATCATAAGACAAACGTAATATAAACTTAAAAGGAATTCTTCCATACAACACCATAACGTAAAATAAGATGACATTACCAGACACACGAAGAAAGCAAAGTACAAACCCTTAGATAAACATTCAGGTGGACGACACAAGCATATATAGGTCAGAACATTTAGGATGGAACACTTAGGTAATGAATGAAAGAAATGTAAGGATATATATACTACCGATCGACAGGGTTGGCATTTTTGCCAGGACAGTGGCAAAAACTGGAAAAAACCAGGGCAAAAATGGCAAATTCTTATTTGTCTTTAATGTGTAATAAAATCTATGAGTTAATAAGGATAATAATGGCATAAACAAACTTAATAACGTATCAGTTAATATTTTTATTTAATTTGCTAATAATTAAATATAATTAAATATTTTTACATATTTTAAATCTTTATAAAATAGATGGGATTCAGTCTAATACTTAAGAATTTAAGAACCAAATAAAAAATCAGATATAAACTTGCTACTTTCGTTTTATGTAATGAGCCTAACGTCTTTGGTACTAATTTATAATTATTTATCTGATGAAACTAGTCTGTTACAGTTAAAAAAGTAATTAAATTAAATTGAAAACTATATATTGAAAAAAAAGTCTTATGTCTTGCTAGGAAACTAGAATTTTTTTCCTCCCTTTAATATGTGAATAATCATTAATAATTGTATAAACATGAATAAATAATCAAGTTTTCTATTTATTTATATAAAATTAGTATTTTTTTCATTTATAATTTTGTTATAAAAGTTCTTTCATAAAATGCATAATTATACTTATTTAACTTAAGAGTTCAAAAATAAATTTAGAATATTGATATTTTAACTAAGTACAGTAGACCCTCTCCAATCCATACTGCCTGGGACCAGAGGTTATGCAGATTTTAGAATTCAGCGGATTTCTGGTCAGTGCTTTGTTTACATTTTTTAAACAGTAATTTGAATGTAATAATGCAATCAAAATTATAATGAACGCTTACAATATACTAAAATATAAAAAATAATTAAGTAAAGTAATAGTTTTAAAAATGATTCAATTATTAAAAGTAAAGGTAATAGTGTATAATTAAATATGCATAATAAAAGATGAGATACATTTGTCCTGAATTATTGAATGAAACTGGCCTCATAAAGGTACCTTACTAGCTCATATCAAAATCATAAAATAAGGAAGTTTTATTTCAGGTTTAGTCAGACTTAATAACTAAAAAAGCTTGATTAATACATAAATATATTTGGTAAAAATTGGTTTGACTACCAAAGATATCAGCAATAGCTTGAATTTTTTCAGAAATAAATTTTTACTTCCTTCATAAAAAACCCATGAGTTCAGTCATATTAATGAAAATTACGTTTAAAATATGTACAGAATGATATAAAAATATAAAAAAGTCTGTAATTTTGACCCTATATCTGAACTGAAAGTTACATTGTTTACATCTGTGATGATTTGCAGATTTTAGGGTTTAGGATTTGAGGGGGTCTACTGTATTAAGTTCTTTTTTTCTTTCATGAAATTTTTTTTTTTCTCTTTTTCTGGGAAAAAAATTAAATGGACAGCCTATTTTTACCGGGACAGTTTTAACCAGGTTTTTTCCACCTATGGCTAAAACTTACCAACCCTGCCGATCGAACAGATATGGACCTATTACGCAATGCAAGGAGCAGCTGGCCGATGGTTCTCGAATGAGAAACCATCGTGATGAAACGTCATGATGATGGTGTGCAGTAAACCAGAGATCTAGTGGCGATCGGAAAAACACACGTCATATGAAGAATGACATGTACAGGATTGTGTAAGGATCGATGTCGGTAAAGTAAAGATTTAGAAATAAACATGAGGAATTTAAATAAGACCAGAAACTTATGAAAACAGAGTAATAGAAATAAAGCAAAGTAAGTAAAGACAATTATTTCTGTTATGTATTAATTTAATAAAGTGTATATTTAATAAGGATATAAAAATAAGAAGAAGGATTTAATAGAAGGTAAACAAACTTGTTAAACTGAAAGTAAATATAACTGATAAAGATATATAAAGATAGTAAAATTATAAAGTAAATAGACATATTTCATGAAAGAGAATTAATATTTAATAAAGTAAATAAAAGATAGTAAAGGATATAGAAATGGAGATACTGCCGGAAAGTGATAAGACCGGAGATGACTAATATTACTATCAAAATTAGTGTTTTTTCGCGATCTTTTGACGAAATTCGCATTCCTTTCACGATCCTTTGACGAAATTCATGTTTTTTCCTGCGATTTTTTAAGAAATTCGCATTTTTCTCATGATCCTTTGACGAAAGTAGTGTTTTTCCGACGATCTTTTATGAAATTCGCATTTTTCTTACGTCTTTTGATGAAATTAGTGTTTTTTCCCGTGATCTCTGATGAAATTCGCATTCTATTCATGATCCTTTGACGAAATTAGTGCTTTTTCCGTGATCTTTGACAAATTCACGCCTTCCCAAGTTTCTTTAACAAAATTCACGTTTTTTCTGCGATCCTTTAACAAAATTAATGTTTTTCCGCGATCCTTTATGAAATTAGCATTTCTTTGCGTTCTTTTGATGAAAAGTAAGTTTTTTAAAAAATTTTTTACGCGATCTTTGTCAAAATTCGCGTCTTTTTTTCCGTGATTTTTGACGAAATTTGTGTTTTTCTCACGATCTTTAGACAAAATTAGTGTTTTTTTTCCTGATTTTTGATGAAATTTGTGTTTTTTTCGCGATCCTTTGACAAAATTAGCATTTCTTTCACGATCTTTTGAAGAAATCAGAGTTTTTTTCAAATATAGACTTTGAAAATAACAAGTAAACATAAGTTTTAATGTTGCTTTAAATAAGAATTTCAAGGAAAAAATTTTCTTTTACAAAAAAAAAAAATACATACATAAAGCAGTTAAGTAAAAGCATTAACACATATTTAAAGGGTTAAAAATATCAGCCAGAATTTTTTTAAATCAATTGTCACAAAATAATACAATAAATTAAAATAAAAATTACTTTACTTTATTAAAATTTTCTGCATACACAGAATTTCCTAATCCAAAAACTGTATACTTCATTCCTTTTAAAAATGTTCTAGAAACTCTGAAGTCAAAAGCAGCTTCTTTCAACCATTTAAAAAACCAATGACAAGAAACTGGAGGTTGTCCATCAATATAAGTAGAAATGATAAAAATGCAAGTCTTTCTTTTAGATACCTAGACAAATTAAGATGAGTTATTTCATGATACATTATTATTCAGAATTAGAAAGTTAATTTGATGTATAAAAGGCAATACAGAAAATCCCAAATAAAATATAAATACAGCTGTTTCAAGGCTTTAATCAGGGATGAGAATTGCAAAAAAGCAAAAAGACTGAAACCACGCGCAAACAAAAAATTGTACCACATTTTATCCGTGAAGATACTTTAAGAAATAAAACCAGGGTCCGATTTCCGGACAAATGGAGACAAGCGCACAAACCTGTATACTACATTACAGGAGTGAAAGTAGCCAAATTACACACAGCTCTTAAAACATTGAGTGTAGGTCATATGAAATGCTCGACTTATCAGAATCATGACCGCTCCTGAAAATGAAATAATTTAATTAAGAATAAAGTTTTTGTGTGTCATAATTTTAATAAGTTTTTTAGCAAAAAATATGAAAAACTTAGTGAAAATCACAATGGTTAGTTATTTTTGGTCACATGGGCTAATTGGACCAGGACCTACAGCCAGCTTAATGTGAATTCTGAATCAGGAGCGATTCTGAGTAAAAAAAAAAAAAATTAATTCACAACAAATTTTCTGAAAGGTTACAAAACAGGGGGGAAGGGGAGGATACACTAAAAGCACTAAATACATGTATTTTTCGCGCCATTTTGACGAAATTTGCCGCTTTTTCGCGATCTTTTGACAAAATTTGCAGCTTTTTCGCGATTTTTTGACAAAATTTGCCACTTTTTCGCGATCTTTTGACGAAATTTGCCGTTTTTTCATCACCTTTGAATGTTCTTTCGAAATCGGAAGAAAAACGGAATCGATAGGAAAGTGAAAATTTCGGAAAATAACAAAATTTTGCAGGAGAAAAAATACGGAATCCTCGGAAAAAAAGGCGGAATTTCGAGAAAAAAAAAAGCGGAAATTCCTTGAAATAACAAAAAAGCGGAAATCCGCCAAAAGACGGAAAATTCTCATCCCTGTTTAATAAAGGAATCTCCTCCATATCATTGCTCCTACTATTCTGTTTTACATTTACATTTGATTAAAACTCTGATTTTCCAAAGCTTTGAAACTACAGTGTGGCACATTTTTAATATCAATTATTTATTACTATTATTTATTATTATAGATAACAAAACATATAATAAAATTACTTTCTATTCATCTTACAAGGGAGATTTACATAAACTTATTCTCAAATAAATAAATAAAGGAAAATACTGAAGATACCACTCATGTTATAGTCCTGAATTGGGTAAAATAACCTGATTTTACCTGAACCGGACCAGATCTGCAATTTTAGGCTGATGGCTATATTTTTTTACTTTCTTCTATCTTTATAAGTATTGGATTTATGAAAAATTTTGACTTCCAGTTTTTGATGGATTTATATGTTTTAAAAGGTCCTGAACATCATTTGATGGTTTTTAGAAAAAGTCTGTCACTCTCTCTGTATGTGACAAAAATTTTGTGGGCGCTCTATCTCAAGAACTAATGCACGGAAGTTTACAAAACTTCAGATTCAGTTAGACCTTAATATAAACTGGTGCTGATTAGTTTTTGGTGCAAGTCGCCCAGAGGGTAGCACTGCTATGCTGTGTTTTTCATGATTTCCGCAATAGCTATATCTCAAAAACTATTGCAAGGATTTTCATCAAGCTTCAGATTCAGGTGTACCTTGATATGAGCCCTATAGCAGAAACTGTGCAGCACGGCAGCAGTGCTGCACAGTTATTTTTAACCTTGCAGATTAATCTACCAGTTTAAAAAGAAATACTGGGATTAAAAAATTCACTAAAAATTTACTTTGTTTTAAGAGTTATTGTGTTTCCTATTACATTTTCTTTGTAAAATGCAATTTTTGCTTATTTTATGGATTACTATAAGTATTTGTGATAATAGCTTGGTTCAGCATTGTTGGGTCGCTGATAAATTTTGATTTGCTGCAAATAGACTCTAAAAATTCTGCTACTGGGGATATGAGTAGGTGCTGATTATGTTTTGGTGCAAGTCGCCCAGCAGGTGGCACTGCTATGCTGCATTTTCCATGATTACCACAATAGCTCTATCTCAAAACTAATGCATAGGTTTTCATCAATTTTCAGATGCAGGTTACCTTAGGCGGCGCTGCTATGGTGCATCTTTCACTATTTTTGCAATAGCTGGAGCTCAAAAACTAATGTATGGAAATTAATCTAACTTCATAGTCTATTACACTTTCACATAAATAGATCCTTATTAGGCTTGGGTATATACAATGCAACAGGTGTCACTTTTATACTCTTTGTGTTGGGAATTTTGGTTGCAGACATCTAAGAGGGTAGAGGCCGCAATTCAATGATTTGTTTGAAAGATACAATGCCTGTATCTTCTTTTTAATGGCACACAAGGAACCTTTACCTTTAAAATCCACATGATGGGCATAAATTGTTATTTAATTTTGGTACTGTGATGGCAAATTTTCAAGTATTAACATATATGAGACAGAAGAAAGTTTTGGGATTGGCACATTCGACTAGTTTCATTGCAGGCTTGGTTGACCCGATTTTTATAAAGAAAGTTCTGAATATTTTTTAAATGAGAAAAACTATATATTTGAATATTAATGAACATATATGTGTTCATTTTTATAGAAAAAAATGATAAAATTGATACTAGATATAATTTTATTTAATATCAATTATATCTAACATCAGATATAATTAATATATCTGATACATCAATTTGAAAATGGCATTTTTTCTCATATTTTATACTTTTCCATAATTGTATTAAAATATGGATTAATTTTTTTTCAGTTTGGATCTAGGTGCGATTTTGGCTGACAAAATTTGCTTTGTTGAGTTCGGATCAGGTTTCAGGTCTCAGGTCTCCAATCTGTGCAGAACTGTAACTAATGTGGATATATATATTTGTTGTTAGAAAATTTATTCTGTGTCAGTTTAAAAATTATGAAAATGTCATTATTTGGTTATTTATTGATTTTTGATGACACAATGAAATTTCCAAAAAATATTGCTTCAGATCTTTGATAGCAATTAATAGTCCGCCAGATCAGAAATCAGTCATGAAAAAAAAGGTGAGTACTGTGATAATCTTCATAAGATTTCATGAATCTGCACATAACATAAGCTGATCTTTGACCTAACAGTTCTTCTGCAGTATGTGAAAAGAAAAACTTCAAGGATTTGAGTAGATAAAAATCCTGAGGATTAAGTTTCTCAAACATCTTCTTCTTTACACTCATAAAAATAATGTTTCCATTTTTACATTAATTCAGAGACTATTCAAAATTGCTTTTAAAAAGGTTGGGTTTCCATGCTTCCATGAGAAGTACAATAATTAAATCTCTCTATTCTAAAAAAATTAACTCACGCTGTCACTGCCACCACCGGTTTTGAATTTTTTGTGACCGGCGTTCTTTCTCCGTTAATATTAAGAAAAATATTGCATACAAAAATATGAAAATCGGCGGTATTTAAACACACTGATGCAGACAGTTTTCAAATCGAAGAATTATTTTAAGAGATATTTAATGCTAAAGTTGGACAAAGTCGTTCCATTAAAAAAGTTTTATATTAGCAAAAACTATACATCGGAATTTAATCATTTTATACGTTATAATTTCCCGGTGTGCAGAATGCATTTATTTTTTTGACTCATTTTTTGAGCTTTTATTTCTATTTTAAATTCAAATTTTCAGCATTTCGAGAGATATTTTTTACTTATTTTAGAAAATTGTACTAATTTAACCTGTTGCCAACTGTATAAACAGCACAAACAATAATGTTTGCCTCAAATTAAAAATTTATTTACACGTGACTATTATAAACGGAAAAAAAAAAAAACTTTCAAATTAGAATTAAATAATTACGTATAAAAAGCAGGAACTTATTGAAAATTAGTTCATAAAAACTATATTTACATGTGAATTTTAACAGAGAAAGGGTATTTATTGTAAAATAATAAATTCATTAACATGCGTTAACGTCTTAAATAGGAGAAATTACGTCACATTATACTTATTACGTAAAATGAACAAAAAATAATATTGCAAAACAGTTTAAATTTAAAAACTGCGCGAGACATTTATTTGATATTTTGAGATGAACTTTTCAACTATTTTTGTTGGGACAGCACAAATAATATTTCATTTCTAATAAAAGTATTTTCACGTGAATCTTAAAAAGAGAAATAAAGGTTTGGTGAAAATTGCGTGAGATTAAAAACGATACATTTAAAATGTCTTTCATTTATTTATTGAACAACAAGCATACGACTTGTGTGCTTGACATGAGAGCCCGCTTAAAATGTGTTATTTAAAAGAGCTTTCTTTTCGCTTTGTTCAAAAACACCGGGAGACAAAGATTCTGTTTACTTTATTCATTTTATATTAGCTTATTTTGAAATGTTTAACTGGTTTTATTTAATCAAAGAAGAAAACAGCCATTATCTTTTAATAGCAGCTGATTTTTCCTTAAAATTCCCCAATCAAAGAGAAGTGAATAGAAACCCGTTTATAGGGAGATCGCCACTGTTTTTTAAATTATAATTCAATCTTTCAAAATCTTTTTAAAGCCGATCAAATTAGCTTGCTTTTAGAAACTGCGGTGTCTAAACGGGGGTTGGCGAGAATAGCTCGTAGGGGGCCAAACCCCCTAGTTTTGTATAAAAAGAAAATTCTTTATTTAACCATATTTAAAATAACATTTTCATTTAACTATAGAAGCATAAGGAAATGAAGATATCAAACACAAAATGAAAAATGAGAGCATTATGAAGCTAATATCAAAAGATTTTTCCTGCAATCCTGTTTATCCATTATAATTATTTTTAAGAAAGTGTTAGTATAATATTGAGTAAATGTATAACACACATTATGGACAGTATAAAAGCAATCAAAACTTTTGCATATTTTTTATTCACTCATTCTTTAAGAATTTTCATATATTTCTTTAGACATATTAATGTGTTTTGGATTTTAATATTGTTTTAAAATTTGAATTTTTAATTTAATTTCCTATTTTGTAGCATTTTTGACTTTCAGCTCTTTTTATAAATAATATGCATATTATATTATTTAAATAATATTTCCAGCTTTCAAATAATAATAATAAAAACAATTTAATGTCAACAATAATGTATGTAATTTGTATACAGGGGAATTTCTAAAATCATGGAACAAACTTTGAGAAGTGCTAGAGCTCATAACAATAAAAATTTTTGTTTATGAAAGCTGGGCCACAATCCATTTTTCCAGTCAGAATTACATGGTGTCTCTCTCCACGTTGAACACTGATTTTCATTTGTAACTTTAACGATAATGAAGGTATTTTAAAAATATTTCCAATAGACTTCCTTTACTTTGTGTAAAATCTAATGGATATCATAGAAAGTGCACAGTATTTACGTCAGTTATACATATGTACCATGAGCTACATTACAAATTATGAAGTGTCTAGGTCAGTGTCAGTCTTTTTTTTAAATGCAGATTGTGGCCATTTTCTGCAATTCTGAGGGATGTTATAGTATTCGATAGAAAGTAAGGTGTCTTTTGAAAATATTGCTAAAAGTATCTTTTGTAAATATAAAAAATATCTAATATTGTGATATATATCTGACAATTTCAAAATAATCACCTTAATGATAATAATAAATATTTTCAAACTTAATATAAATTTGAAACTGAAACACTTAGTATGAAAACTTAATAAAACAATATTCTAAATATGTTTCTTTCTTTTTTACTTGCGTTCTAAAATTGAAGAGCAACTAAGCGAAAACAGACACAATTTGCTTTTTACACTTAACAAAAAAAAGACTATACAATTTAGTAACTTGATAAATTTTAAATACAAAATTATTTTTATCGAAAAACTCAAACATAAATATAAGCTTGTCTGCTTTTTCATTCTTTATTCTGTTGTGCTATTTAAATGAAACTACCCCCCCCCCCCCCCACCAAAAAAAAAAAAAAGAAAACAAACATAAGTAATTTATTATCTAAAGTAGACAGTTTATCTTCCAATGTCTTTTCTGAGTAAGTATTGCCTCACATAATTATTGGTTCTACATTTAAAAATTTAAAGCTTGGAAAAGATTATTTTTTGGCTAAAAAATACACAGTCAAAAATTCTTATCTGGAGAACAATACACAGTCAATACCAGTTGAAAAGTTCACTTACATTTGTTTCGACTAAAAATTTCCAAAATATCATACACAATATTTATTTATTAATTAAATATCAAATATATGAAAATATCAAACATCGCAATATTTTGAAAATAAATATAGGATATCTATACTATAAATGCATTGTGACCCAGCTTTTCTATGCAAAAAGTGTTTGTTTTAATAAGCTGTACAGCCCCTCAAAGTTTGTCCCATGATTTTATAACCATCCTGTATAATATTTAAACTTACAAAAATTGTGATTATAGGTTATATAATTTATACAATATATTATGCCATTTAATAAATCTTAATCAATAAAGCAATTACAAAATGTACTTCTTTAACAAGCTGTTTGAAAAGCATTATATTAATACTTCTCAAAAAGCAATAGCTTCAAGAAATTATGTGGAGTGCTTAGCTTTGGGGATCTATCATGATTCTATCGATAAATTTCGCTGATCTTATATTGCATATTATTGTAGATTATGTAGCATTTTCTCTTTATTTATTAAGCAGACTTTTGTTAGATGATCAACTTTCTATGTGAATATTAGTTATATTAATAATTATTTTTATTCTATCAATCTTATCGCACAAAAATACAATAATGAGAATTCATTTTGTGTCCTAAAAATCATATCATAATAAAAAAATCCCTGCTGGTTCGGCCTACAGGCGCAGGTAAATTTCGAAGTTAAAAGTTAAATTTTTATTTTAAATAACGAAAGAACAAATAAATTAGTATAACATTAATAAAAATATAAATAAAACATCAAAATAAAAATCACTTGAAGACGTAAACACGTGTAATTTGCGTAAAGTCAAGTGAATGTGATATTTACGATCAACCATTATTGCCATTTAATCTTATAGTTTGGCGATAGATTTTTGGTCGACGGTATAACCAAGTAGTACCAATATTAGTTTTTGTAGCATTAAAATTTCTTAATTTGTTGATTTTCTGTAAGCAAGTAAACCCTATTGGTTTACAATGGAAGTCTATGGGAATTTGGCAAAATATTAGAGATATCGACATGTTGGCATTAAACTTCGAAATCTTATAATAGAAAAGTAATTGTTCTGGTAAGAATTTTATTGTGGTTTTTCTAATTGCTGGCAACAATATAAATGAAAAATGTTTAAATTTCCTTTCATTTTTCTGTAAGAACTGGTTTTATCAGAATCATGTTAAGACGGTATTCAAAAATTTTGACCCTCCCCCATTTCTACTGCTTTGGGACGATTTTCCCATTTGCAATCCCCGCCAAGATATTAACTATCTCAATGTGTTTGGTGAGTTTGAAGATGATTCGTGCATAATTGTGACTTTTATCGTGCGGACAAAATTTAGCACATACATATATATATATATAAAGTTTTTAGGTGGGGTGGTTTTGGGTTCCTGGGGTCATGTAATAGAAAGTTATGAAGGAATTTTTCAAAAGTCGCACCATGGTAATAACTGCAATAGGTACTAATTTTTTTGAAATCTACCTAAAAATGCCCAGAAGGGCAGATTTTGTTTTTTTTCACTTATTGTTTTAGTTTTTGAATTTCATGGATTTTTTTTCGTTAAAATTAAAAAGTACAAATACTGGAGAATTTTGAAAATATAACTACATTACAAGATAGATTATATGAAAGATATAGCTTTTTAACATAACATTAAAAGAAAAAAATGCATCAAAATGTTATCATTCGTTTTATCAAAATAACTAATTAATGGTTATGTTTGAAAAAAAAGCATGTAACATTTATGAGATAAAAAAGGTTTAATCCCTAGAAAAATAAATGAATTCATATCAATCGTTCTTCTAATTTATTCAGCTGTTGAGTTAAATGTGTGTTTAGAGTTATACTTTCCCACATCTTTGCAGTTTTTATCAACATCAACTCAGGCTAGTATGAATAAAAGTGAGTAAGTAATAGAGATGCAACGAATATTCGGCCGAAGCCGAATATTCGGCCCATTCGGCCTGTCTGCCGAATATTCGGCTTCGGCCGAATATCAAGTCCATTATTCGGCCTTGGCTGAATAGTAATACTGTAATAAATGTTTTTATATTCACACAGTATAACTTTTTAATTTGACAATTTATATTCATCATGTATAATGAAAATTTTATTTGACAAACATTTTTTTCCCATTAACTTTCATACCTCGAATGTGTTTTATCTACCCATTTTTATATAAGAGGCTAATTTAGGAATCATGTTAAAAAATTTTATGCTGTATCAGTAAGCACAAAAAGTATCTGTAATAAGCTAACATAATCTGTTAAATTTAAAATTAATCAATAGAGTCAAAACACTGTATTAAATACTAGTGTCGTGAAGGAAATTTTCACCTTGTTATTAATAAACTTTATAACATACAAACATACTTATAACTACTTAAAAGGTGACATAAGCATATCTCATAGATCTCAGGGTTGCATTAAAAAATATTTTTTATATGTTTATGTCACCTTTTAAGTAGTTTGAACTACACACGTTGAACTAATTTCTTCTTAGGAATTTTTAACTCATTAATTTGTATATCAGTTAATCTTGAACAAGCTAATGGCAAATGATTAAAATGTGTAAACGATTTTTTTTACCTACAACAATGAAATCCTTTATTGATCTTTGGTATGTTAGAGCATCAGATACTGTTAAATGCAATGAATGTAATTTGCTTTTCCTTACAGATATTTCCTTCCTCTGAATCTGAAAACACTCACTATACACTTCTTAATAGTGCTATCTGCTGACAGCAAAGAAAAGAAAAACTATGATAATAATAATAATGATAAAAAATGTTTGTTAATTGTGAACTTTATAAAGTCTACAATGATTTCTTTCCACCATTTTAGAGGATATTCCTTTCATCCTTTCTATCAGTTGTTTTTCTTAAGATATTAAGATTTCTTGTTTTTTATTTTATTTCATCTGAAAGCTGAAACTTATGTTTCCTAGTGCTTTTAAAATTTTGTCATTATTTTAAAATGTAATAACACACATAATATCTATTAAAATGTAACTAGACAGTACCTGAGGAGGAACTTTTCTAAGAGTTTCTTTTTTTGGCTGAATTATATTATTGCGGCAATTTTTAGGCCGAACATAGCCGAATATTTTTTCAGAGTAAAATAATGCTTTCAAAAATTAAAAATTTGTATATAAATAATTTTTTAAAAGAAAACAATGCATTTTAATTGTGCATATAGTGCATACTTTATTTTGTTTTTAGGCAAAAATAAGTTCATTATTCGGCGGCCGAATATTCGGTATTCGGCCAAACCACTATTCGTTGCATCACTAGTAAGTAAATACAGTCGAGTCTCTATATAACGAAATTCATTGTTCCAGTAAAAAATTCGTTATATAGAGAATTAGTAAAAATTCCTATTTAATGTGTAAATTTTGAACAAAAATTAAATTTGAGGTGCTTACTTAAGAATTTGAAATATTTAACTATAAATATTAATCTAATATTTTATTTCTTAATTATTTAAACAGTTTTGAAAAAGAGACAGACATTTATTTGAAAGTATAATAAAAATCACATAAGGAAAACTTACATTAATTTTAGACGAAGAAATCTGTATTTTTTTGCTGTTTTGATTTCAAAATTGTTACTCAAAAAAATGTTCACACTTTAGCAAGGAATGAAAAATTGAATCGGGAACATTTTCCTCCATTTGAAGTCTGCTCCTTAAGATCAAAAGAACTCACCATTTCACTTCCTGATATTTTCTCTTGTTGTACGTTTTCGTTTTCATGCTCATTATCACTCCCACCATCATTGTTCATAACGCTGCTTAAAATATCGCTATCAGTAGTATACTGCGCAATAGTGAGATTTTCATACACTTCCAAAAAATCAGGGGAGTAACATTTTTTTCGACATTTCTGCATTCCTTAATTAATTCCCATTTCTCTTTTAAGTCTGCTAAAGTCACATCTTCTTTATCCTCAGAATCCGCATTATTCTTCAGTTTAGAAAACTCGGCCTTTTTGAAGCAATTGTGATTTTTGTTTTCAGTTACATCAAATCTCGAAGCCTTATAAAGTTCTGCAACACACTTTCCAAGACTAATGATGTCATGGGTGGAATCATTTTCTTCAGTAGCTATGATCAATTCTTTAAGAATTCTTTTGTTATAATACACCTTTAGATTTTTTATTATTCCCAAGTCCATGGGCTCCAGTTTTGATGTGCAATTACGTGGTAAGAAAATAACTTCAAAATTTTGCAGTTTTTCTCCACAGTTTTGTAAGTGAGCTATACAATTATCAATAAAGCAATTTTTTGGCGTTGATTTTTAATTTGATTGTCAAGTACTTTTAACTGTTTGTCAAAAATTTCAGTGGTCATCCAGGGCTTTTTATTAAAATCATAGTCCACTTCTAACGTATGCCAGATTTTGGTGGGTGCCTGGGTTGGGTGATTCTAGTCCACTTCTAAGAATTCACGCCTTTGAAACACCGAGGAGATTTACTTATCTCAATGACTAGCATCTTTAATTTTTCCTTCCCTGTCATGTTAGCACACAAGAGAATAGCATACCTGCCAACATGTCAATTTTGAAATCCTTACAATTTTTATAACGTATTTTTACGTGCTTAAAAACACATAACATATGCACATGCAATGAAAAAAGTAATATTTCATAACATTTTCTATGCTGTATTCATGTATAGAATTTTTTTTCCCCAAAAATAAAAACGTGAGATTTCATAAGAAAATTTTTATGCATGAAAAATTAATTCTAAGTAAAAAAAAAAAAAAAAAAAAAAAAAAAAAAATCTGAAACTCACAGCAAATTTTCTGAAAAGTTATAGCAAAGGGATTGGGGAGGAAAGGGGAGGGGAATTCCCTGCCAGTGCTAATTATGAGTTCTTTCGCGATCCTTTTACGAAATTTGCGTTTATTTTTTGCGATCTTTTGACGAAATTTGCATTTTTTTTCACGATCTTTTGACTAAATTTCCGTTTTTTTCGTGATCTTTTGACGAAATTAGCAGTTTTTTGCGATCCTTTGAGAAAATTAGCATTTTTTCTGCGATCTTTGACGAAATACACATTTTTCTCGCAATCTTTTAACGAAATTAGCGTTTTTTAAGCAATCTTTGACAAAATTCGCGTTTTTTTAAGCGATCCTTGACAAAATTCGTGTTTTTACGCGATCTTTGACGAAATTCGCGTTTTTTCCTGCACACTTTGATGAAATTGGCGTTCATTTCACGATCCTCTGAACAAATTCGCGTTTTATCCTCACGATTTTTGACGATATTCGCGTACTTTTCACAATTCCTTGACAAAATTAGTATTTTTTTCCCGCGATCTGACGAAATTCGCATTTTTTTTCACGATCCTTCGACGAATGTTAGTGTTTTTCTTTGCGATTTTTAACAAAATTCACGTTTCTTACGTGATCCTTTGACAATTTTAGCGTTTTTTCAACAATATGTGATAAAATTAGGGCTTTTTTCGCGATCCTTTGACAAAATTGGCGTTTTTTTTCGCAATTCTTTGAAGAAATTAGCATTTTTTCGCAATTCTTTGAAGAAATTAGCATTTTTTTGCAATCCTTTGAAGAAATTAGCATTTTTTACATGATCCATTGACAAAATTAACGTTTTTTTTGTGATCTTTTGACGAAACTCGCATTTTTTCAAGCGATCTCTGTGAAATCCGCGTTTTTCCGTGATCCTTCACAATCGTTTGTTCCGCGAGTAAAACCGTACAATTCATCCGTACACTTAGTACAAAATGCGTACATTGTACGGCCAAGCCGTACAAATTGGCAACTATGGAATAGTAATCCTTTGTTTGCCGCCAAAAAATTTATCTACTTTAAACGCCAGAGTCTTGTTTTGGAGACACTTGTAAAAGAGACCTGTTTTGTCAGTATTGAAAATGATCTCAGGAGCGAATTCTTTAGAATTTTTGCTACTTTAAGACTCCAGTTCTCACATGCTGTCACCAGAGGATCTGCACTTTCACCGCAGATAGTTTTCTGGAATAACCCATGTCTCTTCTTGAACTTTTCTAGCCAACCAATGCTGGCTTGGAAGTCAGAGTGCCCAAGAAATGAAGCATATTCTAGAGAGTTTTTTAAAATCATTCATCTAAGTCCTCGTATAGGCATGTCATCTTTCTTTTTCGCACCGAACCTGTTAGCAATATTTAATCTTTGCGATCAGAAATGGCATGATGTTCGTTCTTATCCTCAAAAATTAATTATCTATTTCTCAATATAAAAAACATAGGTAAGATAAATTGGGCTTACCTTATATTTATGTATATCCGTTTATCATCTGGTAATTTGCGTCCGGAAAGGTTAAATCAATCTACATATTCTTCTTGTATTTCTGTTTTAATCCACATGTGATGTTGGTGTGAACTTCATGTCGTTTAAAAAGACACATATTTTTGTGTGACTTGTGAACTTAAATTTGTGCCGAAACTTATAAATAGAAAGTAAAATTAATATTTAATAAGAGCTTTAAGATATACATCTCTCAGTTTGAGAGTCTGAGTTACAAGTGAAAGTAGAGAAAAAATACACGAATAAAATATTATTAGCAATAAAGAACAGGAAATTAATGCCATAAATCAGCATAACAAATAATTTGTATCAATATTTATATTTATGGTAATTTAAAATAAGAGTTTATAAATGTCTTATAGTTCTTGAGTATTGCGAAATGTTTATAATAAAATATCTGTTTACGATTGTGCAATCACTTTTCAATTTCACTTCCTTCTTTCAGATCATAAACACTTTCGATAATTACTTTTATAAATCACATTTGACACATGAAAAACAATTTACTTCGCTTAATTATTTTAATGTCCTTGTTCGGAGATTATATTTCACAATATCTGTCAACAGAACCATGATCCGAATTCTGCTCGGCGATTGACTCTCTATTTTTTATGATTGTTGACAAAGTACTTTCCGGAATCCCAAACTTTTTTGCCACACCTTTTTTTTTTCAATCCCTTACCGATTTCTTTCAAAATCTTCCCTTTATCCCAGAAAGTTATGCAGTTCCTAGGAGAGATTTTTTGCAGAAGCAGTAAAAAAACGCACTCAAACAGATTAAGTTTTGTGAATCTTTCACACTAAAGAAAGCCAGAAACAATAAACATCTACTCTAACTGTAAGGATTGAGAGCTTTAGTTTGGATAGATGAAAACGTGTTCTAAATGGCGACAGTGATCTACTCTCGCGGCTGCAGCTGTCGAAGCAAAAATTTCCATTCAACCAATAGCGTGCTAGCACCTTCTTTCCCGCCTGCTTTTTTGTAGAGCGCATCAGGTCACGTGTCATGCCAGTGGATCTCGGGAGCTTTCTGGCAGTGAATATTCCGACTATCGATTTGCTGTGCTTGATTAAAAGGGAGTTTATTTTTCTAATTAAACCTTCTTAATGATCTTCAATCTCATTCACCTGAAACACCAATTACCTCTCTGATCCTGCTGTTATATGTGTAACAACCCAGTTTACACTGTTTTAAGAAGAATGTTGGAAGGTAGTTAGATAAAAAACTCAGCACTGAACAATAAATCAGGAATCAGTGATGGAAAGTTGATTCCATGTGATTTGGAAGCTTTTTTAAAACTGAAGAAATAAAGAACATTTTATGAAAAAATATGTTATATGGAAATAGATATTTCGCTATATGGAGACTATTTTTAATGAGATCATGGGAAAAGGGGACCGTTCCTACTAAAAATTCGTAATATAGAGAAATTTGATGTATGGAGTTTTGTTATAGAGAGACTCGACTGAATATACATTTTTTAAGTAATTGTCTAAGTAAGATAGAATAAAATATGAGTAATTTATAAATGACTTTTAGTTAACAAATTAACTTTTATATGCATCACATGACTGAGTATACTTTTTTTTTTTATACCAGGCTACAAAAAAAAAAAAAAAAAAAAAAAAAATTACATATAAAAAGGATGTTTATAGGGCCTATTATAATTTTTAAAATATGCTGCATGTAACTTGGCTTTTGTGTGTGTGTTAATTTTTAATAAACCAGTCGTTTTAGTTTAAAACACTATTATACAGCTCTGTATCCGTGTTAACAGAAAAGTTTATACATTTATATTCAAATAAGATATGTACACTATTATACTGCTCTGTATCTGTGTTCACAAAAAAGTCCATACCTTAATATTCAAATAAAATACGTGCACAAGTCAAAAAGTTATAAAATTAGCGGAATTAGGAGCATATTATATCTGTTCCAGGATTAAAACCACATGTTTTAAAGGTAAGTCACTTGGTTCCATGTGCCTCAAATGACAGGGAAAGTGTAACCACCTGACTCAAGTAAAAAAAAAAAAAAAATCACAGCTCAAAAATCATTTTTTAAATCCAGATATGATTTAGTGTAGCTAATAGGCTATTTAACAAGAATATTAATTTAAAAAAACCTTACTTGAATATATTGAATAGCGAAGGTATGAGAAAGTTGAACTATGCTAAACTATGATTACCTCATTTCACTTTACTGTAAAAATAATATTATATCTTTTAAGACAACTTACTTGTCTACATGCACATTAAAAATAAATAAAATGCATCCATATACAAAATATGACACATATATATAAATACCAGTTGAGTAAAATAATCTTCAGGATCTGCTGTTTTCATATCAAACAGTTTCACATTCCAGTTACATCCAGTTAGTGTTTTCTTCAATTCTTCAGCAAATTTCTATTTAAAAAAAATATGTACATAGTATAATTGTTATTATGCTGAAAAATATTACATTGAAGATTATGATCTTGAAAGTAATATATATATTAAAAAGAAAAAAAAAACAAAAAAAATTAATTTTTGACAGATTAATGTTAGAGAATCCTTAAAAAAAAAACAAAAAAACTTCACAATATCTCATTACAAATGTGTTTAAGTAGTATCTTAAAAACAGCCCCTCAAAAAGTGATTTTATCATTTCTCTTGCATCTATTGTTATACAATCCCACTGTTTATGATTCTTTAAATAATTAGTACATTTGAAAATTAATAATCACATCTGATCATGGATACAACATTTCAAATTAAATTCTGATCTATTCCATACAACAAATAATTTGATTGCTTGAAAAGGGTTTTGCCTCTTCTAAAATATATTTTTTTGAGTTGTGTTATTTTATAGATAAATGTAGAACATGAGAATACAGACGTTTAATACAGGGTTGGGTTTTTGACGTCAAAAACTGGTTTTTGACATGACAAGCATCAAAAACTGGTTTAAACTGTCATAAACAGGTTTAAACCGTCGAAAACTGTCATAAACTGGTTTAAACCGTCGAAAATTGCCAAATACATGTAACACACTAAAACATTTTAACAATAGGTAAACATTAAATAAGTCAGTGATTTATGTGATCTTTTATTGAAATTTAATAATTTAAAAAATATATTATTTGCAATAAAATATTTTTTTTTTGGATTTTTCAACCAGAAGAAAATAATTTTGTACAATTAAATAATCCAGATCAATTTTACCCCGCAGCATGCTGCAGCAAACCATGTGTTTAGCACATTTATTTACACCCAAAAGATTTTTGAGTTTAGAGTGTATGAAGCATTAGAAAATAGTCTGTCTCTCAATTGATGCTTTGCTAGTAGGACTTGATAGCAAAAGCATTGCTAGATGAGCAAGTTTTGAAGCAGGCTCAAAAAGCTGTTGCATTTAATTATACCTTTCCACAAAGCAATGGAGTCCTCCCTATAGCATTGAAATAAGAAGACAGGAAAGAGGATTCTTTAGCTTCATACACAATCAGTATGGGTAAGCATTCATAAATTCTCTCTGTAGCTCAAGCGCGAGCTGAATCAACTGATACAGCAGTCAACCTTTGCCCCTGATGGTTGGGATGCAAAGTATAAGTCAAACAATGGTATGGTTTCATGATTTGATTTCTTCTATTATGCACTTTTTCAATATGGGCTTAAAGGAATTTTCTTTTAGATGACCGAGCCAATTTTGTTCAGTTTTAAAATCGAAAACATTTTTATATATTGAAAGAAAGCATGTTTTAAAAAGATTTTGAATTTAAGCTTTTTTTTTAATTACTTCTCTTATTTTGTAAGTGTTTAAAATTAATAATCCAATTTCAATTTTGAATGGAATGGTTATTGCCTAGACTAGAATAACATTGATGCGCATTATCTTGTTATATATACAAAAAAATCTGCACTTTTCTAAGTTTTTTTCCCCCCCATAAGAGAAGCTAGCTAATGCTTTAAGCTCTCAAAAATAAGAGTAATTAAAACGATTTTAAGTAAGAGAAAAAATGTACAGCTCGGGTGAGCTTAATGTCTAGTTTTTAGAAAAACACAATTTTACAAAAAAAAATTTAAATAAAAATTTTACCCTGTTGTTACTATATGTAATTAAGTTGTACTTAACAATAATATTTTTTTACTATGTACTAATTACTGATATACAGTAAGAGTGAATTTAAAATATTACATGTAATGTTGTCATGTGTGACATTTAATTTGAATTTTTACAGATCAATTTAGTATTTGAGGTTTTTGACAGATGGTTTTTGACATGACGGTTTAAACCAGACATAAACTGACACATGTCAAAAACCTGCCAACCCTGTAATTATTACTAATAGTATATACTAATTATACAATTACAGTAATAGTGAATTTTAAATATTACATCTAATGTGTGACATTTTATGTGAAATTTTACAGATCACTGGTAGTATTGAGGTTTTTGACATGACGGTTTAAACCGTCAAAAACTAACAAGTGTCAAAAACCTGCCAACCCTGGTTTAATACCTTGTATAACAACTTAGAATTGTAAAAAAATTCCTCAAAAATGTAACCTTTATTTATTAATACAATCAATATACTATCAATTATTGTTCATTTTTTAAACTTGTTTCTTATGATACTGAATGGTCGGGTCATGTGACCGTAAATTAACCACTAAGAATTGTGGTTGTAGTTGTTGCCAAATGACAAGCTAGAAATTCAGCCTCATTTTTGCACCACATAAAAAAAAATATATATATAGATAGATAATTAATAAACATACAACTTAATACTGAATATTTTTCTTATTTTTTTCCACTTATTCCTATAAAATTGAAATTTTTTTTATTGTAACTTTTCGAAACAAGAATAAAATATTGAAATAATATAAATGAGTAAATAAAACAAAATATTAAATATTTTGTTATTATAATTATATTTAATTGAAAGAAAATCAATGTTTTCAACAAATCATTGCTTTTGAAAGGGAGGAAAGTCTGCTGGCCACATATCAAAACCATGATTTTTTTTCCAGCAAACATGGATAACCATTACTGCATATTAAATTCACGTGAAATAAGGCCACAAACGAATATTTTAAACCATATTTGTTTTGCTTATGAATATGTAAAACCAATTCAAATGTAAACAATTTAATGTTTAGCAATAACATAAAATGGACTTGTCCCACTTCCATAACCATTGCTGATATATTTATTTCAATTTTACTAACGGCAGTAGGAGAAAAACAGAACTTCTAGATTAGTTAACTCAGCTTTATTTAGCAATAGTGTTTGTAAACAATGTAGATTATCTAAGATGCAAAAATTTCTCAAATTGCAAGTGATGTCTTGAATACTTTTAGAAGTGCATCTAATTTATTATTATGCTCACCAAAAAAATAAAATATTGACAGGCAAAAACATCGACTTGTAGCAAGAAAACCAGGGTTGTAAAAAACCCAGCCCGGGCGAGTAACCGGGCAGCTACCCACTACAACCCTTAAGGTTGCAAAAAACCCAGCCCGGGTGGGTACCCGGGCAGCTACCCACTACAACTCTGAAGAAAACTGAATTGAAAAGAAACAATGCATCAATGAAATCATCTTAATTTTGAAGAAAATCCAAGTATGGGACCGACACAGTTCCCCCAATAATTAATCGATTGTTTGTAGCAATGCAAAACAAGCAGGGGTTTGTTTCAGGTTCATGGAAATAGAACCTCTTTTAAAATTTTGAAAAAAATATTTTTAATAAAAATTAATTACAGTTTAAAGGAAAAAAAAATTCTGCAAAAATACTCAGATCAGTTATTATTCACTTTATCTGTACAAAATGCTGTAGCTAATAAAGTTTATTTTTAGTTAGCACAGTTGTAGTTTTATTTAATATGTTTAATCAAGTTTTAGTGGTATCATTACTCTGTAAAAAAATGCGAACAACTATTAATTTTTTAGTAATGAACGCCTATTGATATGCTGGGGAGTAGGAGGGAGGCATCACTGCAAGTTCTTCTTAGTTGGAGTAACGATGTAGAAACGTGAGAACCACTATAAAAATGTAACGAGGGGATCTTTAGCTGCATGAATTTTATTTTACATATGACACAGAGTTCTAAATTTGCAATTGTTGAAGTATTTGAAAAGCACATTTATATATATTTTTAAAAAGTAAAATAAGATTTAGATAAGTAGTACTATGATTTATACCTTTGCATTTCCAGTTTGAGTTCCATAAACAATGTCTAAATGTTCAGCTATCTCTATTTCATCTTGTGATTCCTAAAAAGACAAATTAAACAGATTAATATTTCAATTTAAAAATTGGTACTTTTACGTTATACAGACACCATGCCAAAATGTACGCTAGAGCGCCAATTATTTCAACCCTGGTCATGACAAGGATTTGTATTATAAACACAATGTGTACTACAATGCTAAAAGATATTTGTAATTTTATGCCAGCAGTTTAATATGAGTTTTATTTTATTACTTTATTGTATAACAGTTATTTGTTCACTTATTTTAAGTATACTTTTGTGATTTAATAAAACAGTTCGTAAAAGTCTGTAATTTTCAAATGTTATATTTTTTAAATGTTCACTTTACTATCAACAATGTTTTTTTCTTTTATTTTTCAAATGTTTCAATTCACATGATTTTCATTTTGCTCCAACTATTACGCTTGGCAGCAATGGTGTCCGTATAATGGAAAAATACCTAAAAGTTATAGCAGAAATTAAAGACATCAGATTAATTAATGCAACTTGTAATGTTAAAAATATCGGTACTTGTTAGTTATCCTGTCAACCAATTTCGCCAAATTACATAAATTGCATAAACCACTCACCAAATTATACAAATTGATATAATTTCTATTTTAAATAACGAAAGAATAAATAAATTAGTATAACACTAATAAAAATACAAATAAAAATCGCTTGAGGATGTAAAAACGTGTTGTCAAGTGAATGTGACATTTACGATCAACCACTATTGGCATTTAATCTTACAATTTGGCATCAGTAGTTTGGTCGACGGGATAACTAATAAGTACCAAAATATCATTAATTTATATTTCACTTTTTTTAAGAACTAAAGATGCAAGACATAGCATTAAAATTCTTTAAAAATATTAAATAAACTTACTTTATTTCCATCTTTTGATGAGAAAAACCAAACGGTTAAAATCAAAATAAGGATAGTCCAACATAATCCAAATAAGAAAAAAGAAATCTCCATGTCAGTTATCTTTATAAAAGAGAAATGAAAAACAAACATATAATTAAAGTTTGAAGTAATTCAAAACAAAAAATAGAGATTTAGATCCAGATGCTATCAAATTAGGGAATACAAGATTATTCAAAAACATATTACCTGATTTCATAAAACTTTATACCAGAAAATAAAAGATAATATAAGGAGAACATTTTTCAAACTTAACTTTTCTGCGATTTCATAGCTATAAAATTTTATTTAACATTATTTAACAAGGGTATCAAACACTCACAACAATGAATATACTGGTGGACCTTTATTCCAATAGTGTAAAAATGGATGACAATTTTAAACAAAAAATGGTCGCTGATGTAGAACTAGTGCCACCTAGTGGACAACATTCATTGGCTGGCCCTTAATGACGATGCATATATGATTTATAGGAGACTAACTGAGCAGAACACTGCTAGATCAGATGCCCCAGGGGGGTATCATTCGTGCGATGCACCAACTGTAAAGATTTCTTAACTGCTCGCGCATTACGTCATGTGGCGGGCAGATTCGCCTCGCTTCGCTCGTTTCAATAGTATTCTGTATGCTGTTCTGCGTTGGATTTTTTTTCTGTGAATGATTTTAATTTTTATATTATTTTAACAGCCTTTTTTTAAGAAAACCTAGTGAATGCACTATATCAACGTGTTCTAATAACTCTCGGAGAACACGTATACAGATTTAACAATACAGTACAGAGTCTCAAATCCGGAAGTCAAAATTCTGAATTCTTCAAAATCCGGGCATTTTGTTAACTGGCGATTATTATTCTGGAAAATTGCAAAGAAAAACACTAAAATCGCAAAGGACAAAATTTACTATACAGTAAAACCTGTATAAGTTGACCATTTGCGGTGCCACACTTCAATGGTCAACTTATCAAGGGTGATGATAAATTTACTTTTTTTTTACGTAATATTCATGCCATGCCATTTTTTCCCACAAATTTTATTTATTGACAGGGCTTTAAAATAATATTGTATTACCATGCATATTTCTAACACCTTATAAAAGAAAAGATTAATTACAAGAATGAATTAATAGTTTTGTATCAATTTTTAAATCAATTAGTATTAACAACTATTTATTTAAAAAAACAGTCAATCAATATACAGCCAATTAGTAATTCTTCAAACTATACTAGTTATTACACATAACTTATAAAAATCATAAAAAACACTTGTTTTTTCCATGTTAAGATACATACACATTCTAAAATTAAGTTTGTCATTTACATTACCTATTTGTCCAAGAAGAAATTTCAAAGTTCAACTAATTTTCTTTTTAGAGCCACTTTAGTTTAACAAAATCTTCCTTGTTAAAAAGCAATTACAAAATATAAAAGTCTTGAATACTACCTCTACACCAAGTTTACTAGATGAGAATAATAATCAAATCCTTCTGTACTACACTACAACACAGTTCTAGTGTAACTCATCACTTTTATTTACAATTGCCACAGCCACAAACCATTGCAACTGGTGGAAGGTGGGAATATTTCTGCTCACCAACTAGCACTTGGGGTTATTGAAAGAAGGGAAGGAATGATAAGAGATTGGGAAATAGAAGAAAGAACTCTATAATCAAAGAATGGAAGGGGAGGGTTGGAAAGCCAAATCCACAAGATCAACAGTGTAAGAATAGATAAGCCTTGAATAATTTATCTACACCTACCACTACTAAAAGCATTTTTCAGGATAATAACTATTTCACCCTTTTAGAAATTCTAGTTAAAAAGAAAAAATTTCATGGAGAGTTACTTTTTTTAATCATGATTTATTAGCCTTTTGGGTGGTCAAGTTATAAAGGGTTTTGATGGGCATTTTATAATAGTTCTAGTCAAATTTGAATAATTTCAGTGGTCAAGATACAAGATAGACAGGTGGTCAGGTTACAAAGGGTTTGTCTTATAGTTTTGAATAGGATAAAATTGGTTTCTGACAAAAGAGGTCAACATAGACAGGTGGTCAAACTTTACAGGTTTTACTGTAGTAAGCTACAATTTCAAAACCGAATTCCTTTTACGAGCGTCAAAAAATTCCTGCAGAACGCGAAAATCTCTAAGAACTGCATAAAAGAATCGCGAGAAATTCAGAATAAACTATAATGAAAGAAAAAAAAAAAAGAGAACAGCATTTACTATATTAGAATAAAAGATTAAAACCAGATTTCTTTCACAAATGCAGACAAATCACCATGAAGTGGGTGAAAAAAAGTTCGAAACTCGCAGAGGAGAAAATTTATTATATTTCGCTAAAAGTAGGTAACCGAGTTCTTTTACAAATCTCAAAATTCTAAAAATCGCATAAAAAATTTGAGAAAAAGGTAAAAATCTCTGTACGAACTTCGAATAAACTTTATTGAAAAAAATGACAAGATTTAATACAATAGTGGTCTAAAAAAATAAAGCTGGATTCCTTTTACTCATATGGAAAAATCGCCGCAAAAATTTAAAAAAGAAAACGTCAAAAATTTCATAAAAAATTTAAAAATTTTCTTTTGTTATAGGGATTTTTTTAACCTTTAAAAAAAATTTTCTCTATTAAAATATTTGCTTTAGCATTATCTTTTTTTACTTTCTTTTATCTATAACAGAAGAACATATTGTAGTCTAATTTTTGTTCGACTTCCAGTTTTCGACGGATTTACACTTTTTAAATGTCAGAGATCCCGAAAAACATGTTTTTACAAAATATCTGTCTGTCCGTATACAGTATGGAACCATTTATCCGGAAACCAGTTATCCGGAATGCTATTTCTAATAGACTGATTTCAGAATCTTTGCAGAAAAAAGTGTCATATACTGCCAGTTTGACATATGCATTGCTTGAAACAATTGTATAATTTGATGACAACATCTAGTATTTGAAATGGAAACATATTTAGTTGTATTTTAGATGTTTTAATTTTTATGCAGAAGAAATAGAAGAATTTTTGTTCCCAAGGGATTCCCATAAGTTACCTTCTTTCAAACTCTGATTAATTTTTTATCTTTCTTGCATCTGATTTTTAATCCAAGTAATCTAATAATTTAAAATCCAAAATAATGCTACAACCACATATATTACACAAAACTTATCAAATGGATGCTGCTTTAATGCTGAACCAGTTAACGGGAAAAACCAGTTATCTGGAATACATCTGGCCCCAACCATTCCGGATAAATGCTTCTGTACTGTATATGTATGTCTCATTATATCATCGGAAAGTATACGAAGTTATGTATTTTTGACTATGGCCAGCATGTCAAGGTTAAATTTGGGGATATTCTGCCGAGAGGGGACGCTGTAATAGCGATTTTTGTTCCATTTTCATTATTGATTCACCGGAAAGCATATAAAGTTACACACAGATTTGAACCAAACTTCATACGCATATTTTTTACTATTGACGCCAGATCCCAGTTGAAAATGGATATGTATCCCTGGAAGAGAGCGCTGCGATAACGATTTTTCGTAGTTTTGTTCTACATTGGCTGCTGATGCAGCGACATGCACTTCGTATCTAGCTAACCCGGCGATTCACAAACAGAATAATGATGACATTTATTTTATTAAATATTATATTCGTGTTACTCTGATTAATAAAATGAAGCAGAAATTTAAGATGAAAATTAATGTAAGACTGAAGTATTAGCCTATAAACAGTGCTTAATTTGCGTTGGATATTATCTGTTTGATTCTCAGTTCTGCTACTTCTTTGTTTTTAGTGGAAATTTAAATATTGGTCTGAATTCACCGGCACTCACTCCGGAATTTAGCCGAAATAGTGTTTCTAAAAAATCAAAGCCTAAATTTTTATTTCTTTCCCATCTGTAATCTTTTGCATTCTTTCCTACCAAAGCGCTTACGTGTGTGACATAGTGTGTGCTGTGTAGGGTTTTTTTTTTTTTCAATGGTTTCAGAATGGCGATGAGGAATGTCAGAATTAGTCGCAACTGTTTCTGCTGTTTTTACTCACTGTTTTTTGTTCGTGTTTTTAAAATATTCTCTCTGCTTAACTTTCTAGCTCTGCATGGTGCTTAATTTGCTCCGAATATCACAGGAGCGCAGCTCCATTACTTCTTTATTTTTAGTGAATATTTAAATATTAGTCAGAACAGACCAAAGTTTATAAATACTGCGCACCAATACAAAGAAGTCCCTGACGAGTAGGATTTTCTGAAAATTTTCCACTCCTGATTTTAATGTTTTTGCTCTGTTCATTTATTAGAATTTATTAGATATTAATGCCTAAAGATGTGTCAAAAATATAAATTTTTTTTTTTGAGGAAGACGAAATTGCTTTAAAATTTGAAATAGTGTGTGAAATATAAATATACCAGTGATGTCGCTGTACTTGAAAAATCCTGGGTCCCCGGGACCCAGGATTTCCAAAAATATGGGTCCTTTCTTTACAAAAGCGAGTCCCCACCAATAATAATTCATATTTTAAAGGAATAAATGAAACTTGTTTATTTGGAAAAGATAAAAAAAAATGCATTAATTATTGTTTTAATAATAATTAAATAATGAATTAAAACCAGTATTATTTGCACTCAAATAAGATATTAAAAAAAAATATAAAGATAAATTTTCTTTACTTTTTTTAAGAGTAAAAATGCAAGATACAATTTTAATTGTAAAATAATGCTTATTTGAGAGTAGAAGATACCAAATTCCACTAACAAGTATAACTAATGTTCGCATTTCTTTTAAAAAGGGGCAAAACAGATTTATTGTAAAAGATATTTTTGCTGAAAAAAAAAAAGAATACTTATGTTAAGTAAAGAAGTACTTTTTGTTGAATGAATGGGTGCTTTCATTACACTTCCCATTGAATTATTTGTCAGCATAGATCTGTGTTGGAATCATACATTTTCCTTGGAAGGGAAATTCACATCTAAATCATTAATAAGCATCAAATCCTAAATCTTCCGAAGGTGGGAGACATTTCAATGCAGTAAGAAGGGGTGTGTGGGGGGGGGGGGGGGGGGATTTTTCACTGGTACCTTCCTGATTACATTATCAAAGTACATTGAAATCATGCTGTATTTTTAAGAATCTAGTTAAAAAAAATTAAATCCCATTTTCTGAATGTTCTACCTATAAGTTTGGTTTGCACATCTCTTTTGGTGCTTTGACTAAATTTGCGTTTTTTTCCACGGTCCTTTGGCGAAATTCGCTATTTTTTCGCGAACTTGTTACGAAGATCGTGTTTTTCCCGCGATACTTTGACGAAATGTGATTTATTTTCGAGATCCTTTAACGAAATTCGACTTTATTCCGTGATTTTTTTTATGAAATTCGATATTTTTTTGCGATTTTTTGACGAAATACGCTATTTTGTCGCGGCCCTTTTACGAAAATCACGTTTTTTCCGCGATATTTTGATGAAATTTGCGCTTTTTTCGCAATCCTTTGACTAAATACACTATTTTGTTGCAGCCCTTATACGAAAATCGCGTTTTTTCCGCGATACGTTGACGAAATTTGCACTTTTTTTGTGATCCTTTGACAAAAATTGGCTTTTTTCTGCGATTTTTTGACGAAATTCGCTATTTTTTCGCGATCTTTTGACGAAATACGCTATTTTTTCGCAGTCCTTTTACGAAAATCGCATTTTTACTGCGATATTTTGATGAAATTTGCGCTTTTTTTTGCGATCCTTTAACGAAAATTGGCCTTTTCTGCGATTTATTGACGAAATTACGCGTCCCGTGGGACGCGTAAGAGCTTTTTATTTTGCGTCCCGTCTCCGATTTTTCAGGTAATTTATGCGCTATAGCACGTCCGCAGCATCGCTGATATACGTATGGGGGGCAGGGGGATTATAAACTTTGTTGTTATTACTGCAGAATATTACAGCTCCGGTACTTTTTTTTTTGAGCTAGAAACTAAGCCCTGTGTATATATATTGTTACAGATATTTTAATCATATTGATTTTGATCCTGAATAAGCATAGTGACATTAGAATTTTTTTGAAAACTTTTATCTAGTAATCGGACAATGGATTACTGTTAAAAGTTTTGATGTGAGTTTTGTTTAATTTATTCTGTTTGATAATTCTAGTCTTTTTATTATTACTGCTGTGCCATCATATTCATATAATTCATCCATTCATTTTATTTTACAATAGTTTAAAAGTTTTCATTTGTACTTTTACGCATTAAAAATGTAATTTTTTTCGCGAATTTACATGAATGAAACAAATGTATTGCGATATTATTTAACCATTATGTATGTTATATTTAACTAACTCCAATCAGTGTTTGAACAAATTATTTTTAAAAAAGTGATTTCGTTCAATTTACTTTCGAGGATCTGTTTAAAAAAAAATTATTTACTTCATATTCCGTTCTTTTACTCATCTATTTACATTGTCACGGCCGGTCTCTCTCTGATCTCGTCTGCCACATGACGTTTCAGTCCTGCTCTACTCTGATTGGCTATCCTTCAAATGGAACAACCTTATGTAGAAGAACCTTGAGATCCCCCTATTTCTCAAATTTCTCCCTGCTGATTTTTCACCTCTAAAGCCTATTTTGAACGTATTATTAGTTGCAGTTATAGAAATTGGCCTTATATTTTTTATCCATGCTTTTTTTTAAATTAAGAAATTAAATAAGGATATACCTAAATTCTTAAAGTTACTTGAAATACTTCTATCATACATACACAGTCAAGACAAGATTGCAAGGGACTAGTAAAAAGCTCCATTTTAGACAGGCTTCCATGTAAAGAAGTATAATTAATTATATTTCTAAGATACACTACCTCAATAAGATCTATTGTTTGTTTCGCAGGGATTCTGAAACTCTTCTGTTTGAGACAGGATTCCGTTATAGAAAGATTCTGATTTTACAGGTTTCATTATGCTTCACTAAAGAATGATGAAAATCCCCTTTCAGACAGGTTTTCAGCAAATTTAATTGTATCGCAATTCATATTAAGACCATGTAACGCTTCCGTAAAAGACAGGATTCTGTTATAGATAATTGCTATTTTGACAAGTTTTATTCTATTCATATGACATAAATAAGTATATTTATATAAATACACAAAATTTGTAAAAATGGAACCTGGCTATAACGGAATTTTGTCTTAAACAGAAATGTTCCACAGTGCTACGGAAACAAATAATATACAAATACACCTGATAACACAAAAACCTGAGTAAAACGGAATTTTTCACCAATATTTATGATTTTATTTTGACAGGTTTTACTATATATATATAACCTGAAGGACCCCCCCCCCCCCTCCCCGAAACAAAATCCTGGCTACGGCACAGCGAGGAAGGGGAGCACATTGAGTACATTAGATTACAGACTTTGTAAATTTTTAGGGGAAAGTTTCATAATTAGGCGTACAGCTATTCATACACTTCAAACCAATTGTTGACATCATTGCTCACGTTCCCCGCCACCTCTGCTGGGAACCAGATTATGCACCTTTAGCCAATTTTAACTCTCCTCACAATAGGTCTGATACCTCAATTGGGTGGGAGGTGATATAAACTATTCCACTCAAAGTAATTTGTAACCAAACTGATAGACTTCCAATTCTTTCAGAACAGAGAATTTCCGGATCACTTCCTTAGACCGACCAAATACAAAATGTAAAACAGAAGATTACTTGCTAAATTTTGCTAGTAGTATGATTTCTCTGAAAGGAAAAAATACAAAGATTAGAAACACAAATTCTCAGACAACACTAATGGCTGAATAAAGTTAAATCTTTACTAACTTGTTTTTATTATTTCATTCCTCTATAACAAATATTTACCGAAACAATCACGTGTGGCATGTAAACAAATAACCAACCTATTACCTCATGGTCCTCATTGTTGGTCACTAAATTGCAGGCACATTGTTTACAATTGACTGGGCATGCGCAGAAGATACTTTGAAGTTGAAGAAGAAATTTGCGAAATTTGTGTGAAGAAAATAAAAACTTTCATAAAAATCCTCGTAAAAATATCTAAAGTATAAAGTTGAGAAACATCATAGAAAAAAAATAAATTTTAATAAAAATGGCATTTTATAGAAACCGGTCTAATCTGTAACTAAAATAACAAAGAAATCATAAATGATATCAAGAAAAATAATTGACATGATTCCATTTTCTCTAAATTGTAAAAAATAATCAGTAGTGTAATGAATATCAGGAATGATTACTTTCGACTCATGTGTGTGTACTTCAATAACATTCGTCGCCATATTGCGACGATAAATTGTAAACCTGCTGAAGTCGCGTACTGCGGCTTTGCTTGTGCTTAGAAATTTTTATTTTTATTCTCGTTTAATATTATACTAAGTTTAGATACATAATCTAACTGTTACAACAAAATTATTGTAGTAATTGACACATTTTATTAATATCGTTTTTATATTTGTTTCGTTTTTACACCCTTTGAATTCTAATTCTGTTGAATATACGAAATAAGATTTTATAAATTGTTTGACTCGATAATGGCTTTTTAAACAGATTTACCATGAATTGTCAAGTTTATTGTTCTGCTCCATTGGGAGTCTTTTATTCATTTCTTAAATACCCTAAAGCTGGAAACGATATCGTCGGAGGCGGAAGAAATGGAGAAAACAAATCCTCGCAATACTGTTAAAAGCGGCAATTCTGATTCTAAAGTTAAACAAGGTATTAATAACCGTGGTAAAAATTTTTAATCATAATCTCGAATGATTATTCAGTAGCTGTTATAGTATCTTTTTAACAGTACCAGTTGCTTGTGTTTGTTCATAGATTTCAGTAGTGATACTTTTATAATTTGTGTCTTTATGCATTTTTTTTTAGCTTTGTGGATCTGTATATGATTGTTTCCTTTTGCAGCTTTAAATCTGTATTACACTGACATTGCTCATTACAAAGTTTATTTTGTAAATATCAAAAAATATTTTGTAAATTTATAACAATGGTTTCACAGTATTTTATTCATGTAACTTGGTATGTAATAACTATTAATTTTTAAGAATAAATATATGCTCTGCGAATAGCCATGTACGATAAAGTTTGATAGTGCTCTCTCAAAACAAGATATTAAAGCCCTCTGATTTGGGGCACGGATGTCATATATGCCCAATATTGGCATGATTTTTTTTCTGATGCCAATGTCATATACGCACCGGGTACTTAACTGGCACCAAAGAGTCGCTATTTTGCTTGATATGGTAACCGGATGTAGATGATATTGTAACAAGGTTTTTGCCAATTTGGCATCTTTAAAATAATCACGCCAATATGGCGTATTTCGTATGACATCTGTGCCCCATTTGGGCTTAGATGCTGTAATATTCCCGCGGCTGCTATCTTGGATTTCTTGGCGATTTTTGTTTCTGTTTATCGATAAGGCAACCCTGATCAGTGACGTGTTCTGGCAGCCCCGTTCAGCTTAACATGCACATAAATCGCTGCTTCGCGACATTTACTACTTGGCGGTAAATAGGTTTTCATGGCAAGAAAAAAAAATCAAAGATGATGGTCGCGCGGATATACAGCATCTGTTCCGGTCAAGTTTTCAAGAAAGGGTGTATAAGGAGCTCATAGACATAATTTAATTAGGGGCCAAGTTAGCATGCTTTCAAATTTTGTATTACCCTGTATATGAGCATCCTGTCTCCAGAATTCACTCTCCTTCCCTCCTCTTTAAAATTTTTATAAGTTATAAAAAGTATGTATCTGAGGACTTCCTTTAAAAAAAAAAAAAAAAAAAAAAAACTATGAAAATATTTAGTAAAGAAAACACAGATTTAAATAATTTGTGATACAATTAAATGCCGAATACATTTCTTTTTCTATATAAAATAAAAAGTTAATATTATTTTTATGTGTATGTAAGAATTTTCAAATCCCTACCTGAAATAGTTTTAAAAATTTTGATATGCCTAAAAATTTCTGACTGGCAGTTTTAAGTATCTTTCGTATCAGAAAGTAGTTGATTATACGTATTCTGAAGCAGAAAAGTTTTTCAATACAAGCTCCCCAAATATGTGCAGGTGTGCTCATGAAATAAAAATTTATTTTTCTTAATGAGTTTTAATTAATTTTTCAACAATTTATGAACTGATTTCTGTACTTTTCGGTTAGCCTTGTGCCAGTGTTATATTATAGGGAGAGTGGGGATACGTGAGCCGTCCCTATTTTCTCTACAGTAGGTTAATTTTTCTTTCTAAAATTAGCAACATGATAATATATTTATAGTTCTGCACATGTAAAAAATAAATACCACATATCTTGGTACCATTTTGAAAGTAATAGTCAGAATGGGTCAAGAACTTAGAGAATAGAATCTACAACGAAGAAAAACAAAGAGACAAAATATAAAAACAGGTGAAAGATACCAAATAGCCTGAAGCTAAAAGTAAAATGTTTCATTGGGCGGCGAACCCAATGTTAAAAATAAAATTGATATGAGAAGATAGGGGAGAGTGAAGAGACTTTATTTTGTTAATTTTATAATTGGACAAACAGTATACCGAAGGTTTGAAGAAATAAAACTTTAAAGTGCGCTCTTGAGGCGAAAGAAAGAAGTTAAAATTAAGAAACATATGTCCATATTTTTTATTTGATTTTAGACACAATTTGATGTTAGTCTTATAATTTTCCTATAAGTGGAGCATACCGTACCAGAGTACGAAAAAAAACGCAGCTAAGTATCTTTCTTCAGAGCATTTTAAGTCCAGGGGTATAAAATTACGACTGAAAAAGAAAGGTTATGAGGTGACCTTTATTTTATATTACATGAGTGGGGATAAAATAATTTTGTAAAATCCTCTTTCCTGAGGCGACACTTAAAATCTTGAAAACACATAATTTGCAGTGCAATTTTGTTATTAACAAAAGCATTCCAATATTAAGAGAGATGGGACAGCTTAGGAGGGCTAAAATAAGAGAAACATTGAAAATCAGCGAGAAACTGGCGCCATATTCAATAGAAAACTTCTATATCAACAATTGAAACCAGAACTGATAACTTAAACCACTATGCCTCCTAACCCATATCGGTTAATAACAAAAATGAATGGAAAAGAAGATGTATTCCTTTGGGAAATTATGACTTACACCAGAAGCGTGGTAAGTTTGGCTCTTCTGAAAGCTTCATTTCTTTCTCTCTCTCGCACCTTGAGATATATTTCCTCGATACAAACTGCTTGTTTACCTCGAGAGATCTCTGCTCGATGCAAACTGCTCGCTTACCTTGAGATACCTCTTCTCGATTGTAAAACACATTGCTTCTCATTGTCACTTCTTGCTCTCAGGCTCTTTTCAACATTTCATATGCTGTTGTCCGAGAATGAGAAATCGGTTTTCGTCCTTTCTCGAAATGTTACTCTCGATTGTCATTTCACGCTCGACCAAGAAGGGCCAAGAGGAGATATCGAGGGGCTAGCTGGAGAGAGAAACAGGCATGACAATGAGCTCTAAAATGAAGCCTTAATTTTCAAAGTTTCTCTTATTTTAGCCCTACCAAGCTGTCGCACACCTGGAGCCCTCTGATAAATATTATTTATTAAATATAAAAATTTCAAAGAGGAATGTGGGTCGGGTGAATTCCGGGGGCGTGAGAGTGAACCCATGCAGGGTGCAATTTTAAAAATTTTACCGAACCCTTCTTGTGACATATCATCGAAAAATGCCCTTTGGCAACTCTTTCATAATTATGAACCTTTCTTCCCCCCGAAGGTGAAATTCGAGGAGTGGGGAGGGGGCGAAAATTTTTTTTAAACCATAGCGATTTCTATAATATCATTTTAGATGTAATTTTTTTTTATGCAGTCTTCTGGTAAATAATTTTTATTGATCATAAAAATTTTAAACTGGGTGCTGCACGAATTTGCAGGGTGAAAGAGTAAGCCCACGGAGGGAGGGAGGCTGAGCAATTTTCAAACTTTTTTTTGCACCCATCATGTGATATGTCCTCAGAAAGCTCTCAGATCACTGTTTCATATTATGAGACTTTCTTCCCCCTCTCCCTCCCCAATTTGGCCCCCACTGCCGGGGATAGTTTTTATCATTTTTGATCAGATTTTTTTTATGGAGCCCTCTGATAAATATTATTTATAATATATGAAATTCCAAAAAAGGGGATTGTATTCCGAGTTGTGTGATAGTTGGTCCCGTGGGGAGAGCACTTTCCTAACTTTTGCAACACTCCTCATGTAACATATTATTGGAAAGTCCTGTGACCACTTATTCATTTTAAGCACCTGTGGTGTCCCTCCCCCACATTGTCCCGGGGCACTTTTCTAAATTTTGCTGACATCCCTCATGTTATATATTGTTTGAAAGGCCTGTGACCACTTATTCATGTTATGCACCTGTTTGCTCCCAGGAGGACACTTTTCTAAATTTAGCCAAGATCCCTCATGTGACATATCATTGGAAAGGTTTGTGACTACTTATTAATGTTATGCACCTTCAGTGTCCGTTCCCCCAATTTGCACACCCTCCTCCCCCCTGAGGACACTTTTCCAAATTTAGCTAGACCCCTCATGTGAGATATCGTTAAAAAATCTGTGACTACTCATTGATGTTGTGCACCACCGGTGTCCGTCCCCCCACTTTTACTTACTGTGACGTCATGAGAATACTGTCCATTGACACCTTGCTTGGTGCAGTTGTATTTGACCTGGCCTGGATAACATGCCAAGTTTTTAAAAAATACGTCAAGGCCTGTCTAGTGGAAAAGTACCATTATTTATTCTTTTTTATCAGGTTGTTGATAAAACCTCATTGTGCCCATTAATGCACAGGTTTTTCGATTGCAGAATCCTGTAATCTTGAAAATACCTTGCTGCAAATATTATATTTTAATAAAAATGGTATAAAAACATCTAATCCCCCCTCCCTTTTTTTTTTTTTACAACAATAGAATAAATAAGTTGCTACTTTTTACGAAATTGCATTAAAAATTGCAAAAAAAAAAAAAAAAAAAATCAAAGTAAAAAAAGTTGTAAGCTATCCATCCTTGGATCTATGCAAATAACTGATGTTAGTTTCATTGCTCAACTTTCCATATTCATGGGTTTATAGTGAAATACTAACACAGTCAAATTTTAGTATAATAGATTCTTTTAATCAGGGTTGGCACGGTTTAAACCAAATGATTTTAACCATGGTTTAAACCAATTGGTTTTTTTGTCAAAAAAACCATTTGGTTTTTTTAGAAAAAATCTAATATAATATTTTCTCTTTTTTGTAATTTAATTGTTTTAAATTATTGATAGAAGTAATTTCTACTTTTAACACTTCATCTCAGCAGTCAACATGAGACATAATGAGACTAGGTCATGTTTCTATGCATGTAGAATGAAAATTAGTATGTGTTGATGAACATATCTGGTACCCTAAAGATTTTTCTTAAAACATGTGAAATTAGAAAAGATAAAATAGATAAATAATATTCAATATTTAGCATAAAATATTTTCAGTTAAAAAATGTAGATTATTTACAGCAGTTAATAACAAAATACAATGATCTTTAAGATTTTGGTTAAGTTGTAAAAGAAAATTTTCTGGATTGGGATTGGGAAAGATTATCATTAAAGAATTTAAAAGAGTAACTTAAGATATCAAATTGAATAACACAGCTTGCAAAAACTGAGTGCTAGTTATAGCATTTCAATAATACCAATCAACCTTTTCTGTTAGTTGCTGAATCTAATGGCCAAAAATGTTGATTTGGACACTTGGAGTTATTACTCGGAAAACAAAATAACCAGAAGTATTTGGATATTAAAAAAATAATAACAACCACAGAATAATATATTATATTCCTGAAACTGCATCAAATGTTTATTGATTATTATATTATTAATCAAAGGATTCTTCATACGATTTTCAAGGTATCAATGTTTCACTGTGTAGAGCAGTTTACTTTGAACATAAGACATAGCTGTTACTAATACTGTTTAAATTAGAAATGATTTCAATTTTCTATATAATTGACTGTAATTATTTAATTTAAATATTTTCAAAAGTTATATTACTTATATAATATACAAAAATGTTAATTTTATCAACAGATATGCATCTGTATGCAATAGGAAATTATATTTAAAAAAACCCGGTTTAAACCAAAAAAACCTGGATTAAACCAAAAAAACCGGTTTTTTTGGTTTTTTACAAAAAAACCCGGTTTTTTTCCAACCCTGCTTTTAATGCTTTTTTTTTCATCCTTGTCCACTATTCTTGTAAGCTACTGTGGTTTAAAATATGAATAAAAAAGAACAGCTTATACTAGATTGGCATATTCAAAAAGATATATATTTTTATTATACTTTTTCTTTAATTTTAGATGTCACAAACAAGCATCTTCGATTGCCACGAGTTAAAGAGAGTGTTTCTCCTCGACCAGATGGCAGAAGAAAACCAAATCCTCAAAAAAATAGAGAATTATTTGATAAAAGACCAAGAAATAGAGCTGCAGGTGTTTGTGAGAGATACAGGAGTGAGGTATTTAACTTTCCAATTTTCAGAAAACATTAGCTGATTAAAATTATAATTTTGTTTTACATGCATTGTTTTATACGTTTTAAGTTTTATTCATTTTAGTCATTTTGATGTCTCAGTAATTTTCTTCTGTAATAATAATGTAACATTATCATTTTGAAATGCAATGGGAATAGTCTAAACTGTAATGCATATCTTACACTTAATTGAAATATTTAGTTTGTATTTTGATTGAGCACCACTTAAAACTAAAAATAAATGATGGTGTAAAATTTAACTGCAGATAAGAAATGACAAAACATATTAAGAAAACAACAAAATTTTCGTTGTAACAAATATATGAATAATTTTTTCTCAATATTTTTATCATATGCTAATGATAATTTTGGAGCTTTTTTCTTTATTTATGTGATGTGGGCTATCCCTCTTATATAGTGTTGAATTCAGGGAGCCTCTTCAGGGAACCCGAGATACTTTAAAGTGAAATTAAAAAAATATCTTGAATTATTATTCGAAAATAGTGATATGTGCTACTCATAATTTTATGTCAATGTTATAGAGTGTCATTATTAAGTTAATCATCATGTTTGGAATTAGTCTCTATTACAAATCTGTCATGTGGACTAATTGCGATATTTAATCAAGTCGTTCACTCCCCTCCCATCCCCACAAGTATAACAAATTGGGGAAAAGGGATAATGGAGGTTCATAATGTGAAAGAGTGGACAATGGTCTTTCCAATGATATATCACAGGAAGGGTTTGTAAAAAGTTAGAAAATTGCCCACTCGAGACTAATGTTACGCTCCCGGAATACACCCCTCTTCCCATTTTGAAAGTTTTATATTTTATAAATAATATTTATCGGAGGGCTCCATAAAATCAGATCCAAAAGGATATTTATTGTAGAAAACATTATGATTTTAGATTTTTATAACTGTAACCTAAATAGCTGGGCATAAAATACGTATAGATGCATAAATTTCAAATCTTATAAATGCAGTATTTGTAAAAATTTTATACCCTGCGAAACAATCCTAGTATAAAAATCATCTGTGGTTTTTATCACCTTGGCAACCCTTGCCCCTGTTGTGGAGTTTGAGAAAAGAATTTTCTTTGCAGTCTGATTAAAATCTATGCTTTAGTTGAATTTTTACCATTATGGTTTTTAATTAATCTCACCTAATTATCAAAATTTAAAATTCAGTCTCAGGTGCACCAGGAGACTACCCTCACAAAAAGTTTCAGCTTTGTACATTCGGTAGATTTCGTTAGCCATTGTGGACAGACAAACACACAGAAGGGAACTTTCTTTGTTAGTATAGATTTACAGTTTATCATTTCAGTATCCAATTTTTTTCTTTTTCTTTTTTTAATCTACAAAACCTTCTATTTGAAATGGATAAATTGCGCTTTTCAATCTATAAATGTAGCTCAAAGATGCCAATCATCCAAATTTCCATGGGAAACTATTGATTTTCTGGTTGACTCCACTCATTCTCCCAAATTTTTGTTGCTGTTAAAAATATTTACATTTTTAACTTTCATGTGAATTTTATGCGATTCATTCTAGATTTGTTCACTGTGCTGTGTGCATTTGATTTGTTCCTAGTCTTCACTCGGGCACTCTCGCACCTAGTTCAATCGGGGCAAAGAAGTGAAGAACAAATTTACCAAGTTGGTTTTTAAGAAATCAACACACCATACGCATTTTAGATTTTAACTGACTAGGATTAGGACATAATCCTTTTTTTTTTCATTCATGAAATACCCTTGAAATTTACCAATGTGGGTGGCAATAACAGTATATATTTTACACATTGTTGGTTTTCTTCAGAAAACATTAAGATGCTTGAATTTTTCAAAGGACCTTTCTTTTTCTTGTTTCTTTCTTTGGAAATTGCTATGAATCTCATTGTTTTCTCAAACAATAAAGCACTCCTCAAAAATATCGTTATACAGAAATTAGAATTGCAGCTTCTTTGAATGAACGAAAAAGTTTCAACACTTTAAAGGGATCCGCATAACGTTGTCATTTTCTGTTGTACAGATTCAACAAAAGGTACATGAAGTGGCATCGTCCTCACTTCAACCCATTAGTGACAAAAATTATGGCGCCATATGCCTTTTGACAGGACATAATCCTATTTTGTTCACTAACTGCCGAAACGTCAGTGAGTTTTACCATTGATACCCGAAAAGTGTTTTCGTTTGCTTGTCTGTCTGTTCCGAGAAAACTGCCGTTAAAGACATTGGATTTATATTTCTTTCTCCCCCCCCCCCCCCCCCCCTCCGTGGATGCGCACCTAGGGGAATCTCCTCCTTGTGCTAATTGTGCGTTTTTTCCGCGGGCCTATGACGAAATTCGCGTGTTTTTTTGTGATTCTTTCACAAAATTCGCATTTTTTCCGAGATCTGTTGACGAAATTCGCATTTTTTGTGCGATTCTTTCGAGAAATTAACGTTTTTTGCGAGATTCTTTCGCGAAATTCGCGTTTTTTGCGCGATTTTTTGACCTGCGAACGATTGACGAAATTGATTTTTTTCCCCGACCATTTGTCGAAATTCGCGATAATCCGTGCATTTATATTTTTTTATCCAAAGGTAGGGAGCAATTGTTTGGCGAAATTAGCGTTCTTTCTGCAGTTCTTTGGCAAAATTCGCGTTTTTTCTGCGATCCTTTGACAAAATTTGCGTTTTTTTCGTGGTCCTTTACGAAATTCGCGTTTTTTCGTGGTCCTTTGATGAGATGTCCGATTTTTTGGCGAAATCCACGTTTTTTCCGCGCTTCTTTGATGAAATTCACGTTTTTGCTCGATCCTTTGACGAAATTCGCGTTTTTTTTGCGTGATCCTTTGACGAAATTCGCGTTTTTTGAGCAATTTTTTGACCTGCGAACGAGTGACGAAATTTATTTTTTTCGGCGACCATTTGTCGAAATTCGCGATAATCCGTGGATTTATATTTTTTTACCCAAAGGGAGGGAGCGATCGGGGCGATCTCCCCCCCTTCCTTGGATCCGCGCCAGTGAAGAGGTATACACACCACTTATATGACACATTTTGACTATGTATTTTTTAGTGCTGAATCCAAAAATGACCTTCATTTTTAAGGTTTCGTTCATCTGACGAAACCCTATTCGTCTCGCTCCTCTGTCTGTCCATCACAGAGCCCGTTCTCAGAAACTATACATGTTGGAGACTTGAAATTTTGCATACTTTTAGCTGGGCACCCCAGATCAAACGGCAAATCATAAAATTTTGAAAAAGTCATATATTTAACCCTTTGTGCTCTCACATGTGTATTTTAAACAATTCTTTCAAAGTGAGCCCCTAATTAGGTTGGAGGCGTGAAATTTTGATACTTATAGCTGAACACCTCACATCAAATGGCAAATCATAAAATTTTCGAAAAGTCGTACATTTAACCCTTTGGGCTCCCCCATGTGTATTTTAAACAATTCTTTCAAAGTGACCCCCTATTTAGGTTGGAGGCGTGAAATTTTGCATACTTATAGCTGAACACCTCACATCGAATGACAAACCATAAAATTTTGAAAAAGTTGCACATTTAACCTCTGGGCTCCCACAAGTGTATTTTAAACAATTCTTTCTAAGTGAGCTCCTAATTAGGTTGAAGGCGTGAAATTTTGCGCACTTATAGCTGGACACCTCAGATCAAACGACAAATCATAAAATTTTTAAAAATTCGTACATTTAACCCTTTGGGCTCCCACATGTGTATTTTAAACAATCCAAGTGAGCCCCTAATTAGGTTGGAGGCGTGAAATTATGCATACTTATGGCTGAACACCATCATGCGACAAATTATAAAATTTTGAAAATGTCGTACATTTGACCCTTTGGACTCCCACATGCGTATTTTAAGCAGTTCTTTCTAAATGAGCCCCTTATTAAATTGGAGATTTCAAATTTTGCATACTTATAGCAGAATACCAGAGGCCAGACGACAAATCATAAAATCTTGCAAAAGTCTTACGTTTAACCCTTTGAGCTACCACATATGTATTTTAAGCAATTCTTTCTAAGTGAGCCCCTAATTAGGTTGAAGGCGTGAAATTTTGCGCACTTATAAGCTGGGCACCTCAAATCAAACAACAAATCATAAAATTTTTAAAATGTCGTACATTTAACCCTTTGGGCTTCCACAGTTGTATTTTAAGCAATTCTTTCTAAGTGAGCCCTAATTAAGTTGGAGGCGTGAAATTTTGCATACTTATAGCTAAACACCTCACATCCAACGACAAATCATAAAATTTTATATAAGTCGTGCATTTAACCCTTTGGGCTCAACCATGTGTATTTTAAACAATTCTTTCAAAGTGAGCCCCTAATTAGGTTGGAGGCGTGAAATTTAGAATACTTATAGCTGAACACCTCACATCAAACTACAAAAATCAAAATTGTTTCAAAAAGCCGTACATTTAACCCTTTAGGCTCCCACATGTGTATTTAAAAAAATTCTTCCTAAGTGAGCCCCTATTTAGGTTGGAGGCGTGAAATTTTGCATTCTTATAGTTGAACACCTCACACCAAATGACAATCCATAAAATTTTGAAAAAGTCGTACATTTAACCCTTTGGGCTCCCACATGTGTATTTTAAACAATTCTTTCTAAGTGAGCCCCTAATTAGGTTGGAGGCGTGAAATTTTGCATACTTATAGCTGAACACCTCACACCAAATGACAATCCATAAAATTTTGAAAAAGTCGTACACTTAACCCTTTGGGCTCCCACATGTGTATTTTAAACAATTCTTTCTAAGTGAGCCCTTAATTAGGTTGAAGGCGTGAAATTTTGCATACTTATAGCTGAACACCATCATGCGACAAATCATAAAATTTTGAAAAAGTCTTACATTTAACCTTTTGGGCTCCCACATGATTAAATTGGAGATTTGAAATTTTGCATACTTATAGCAGAACACCTGAGGCCAGGCGACAAATCACGAAATCTTGAAAAAGTCTTACGTTTAACCCTTTGAGCTACCACATATGTATTTTAAGCAATTTTTTCAAAGAGAGCCCCTAATTAAGTTGGAGACATGAATTTTTGCATACGTATAGCTGAATACCTCAGACCACACGGCAAATCATAAGCTTTTCAAGAAGTCTTATATTATTTACTCCGCCGGGCTGTAACTTGTTTATTTTAAGCAATTTTTCTAACCTCCGCCCTTTTCACAGGGGGAGCACTTTTCCAACTTTTGCCGACACCCGTTTGACCATTCTTTCATAGTATGCACCGTAGCCTTACATATTTTAGTTCCACTTTTTACTGCCAGGGGCGCCTACTTATCTCGAGTGCTATGGGCCCAATCCCCTCGACTAATATATCTATGGATAGTACGTAAAAAGGAGTTTCGTTCGGATAGAGGTTTGTTTAGAATAGAGTGCGCCCCTGGTTGCGAAATGTGGAACCAACAGATTTTTCAAAAGGATTAAGTGTTTTGAAAGAAATATTAAACGAAACCCTCTGTGCGATCTGTGATCACACTTGCCCACTTGTTTACCATACCATCACGTCAGGATTTTCCATAAATCGCAAATTTTCAAAAAGTCTTACATCAAAATCAATTATCAGAAGTTAAAAAAGACAATCATCGCAGGCTTGTGTTATTAACGTTGTTCACTATAACTAAAAGAACAAAAAATAAGATAAATAATTACCATAGTATAAGAGTAAACAGAAAAAGAAAAAAGAAGACATTTAATAAATAAATTCTGTTATAACGTTTTAAATTTTACGACCTAATAAGTAGCAATAAACGATATTTTGAGGAGAGGGCGGGATTATAAAATAAGAATGTTGGATAACCGAGTGTTTCGGTTAATCGGATGTCGGGTAATCGAGAGTCTAATATTTTTAAATCGCATTAATTTCATATTCATTTAATAATTAACTGCAATTAAGGATTTGAGCAACAGAAATTATGGCTACGTTGATTATATGTCACTCGGTATCGCACCCCCCAAAACGATTCTCTGGATCCGCCCCTGCTCAAATTTTGTGCTAAAAAATCTGGTGGTCAGCATATTAAGTGATCTACTGCTGTGCTGATCAACAGGGCATAATTTGCTGTGTTCAATCTTTATCCGATCACAACATAAATGTCAACATCCATGTGATAGTTACTTCAATAAAATCTTAAGACCAAAAATAAATAAAATAACACAATACTTTGAACATATAATTTTTACAATGATTTTTAAGCAGCAAATGCTTTTCTTTTAAATTTATTATTGAAAAGGTCAAAAAGATGTTAGATTTATTGAATTTGTTGCTGTTCTCTTCCTATCTAAATTTGAATTTTTTATTAAATAAAATTTCTAGTTAAAATTGGCATATGAAATGGTGGATTTTAAAATTATCAAAAATTGGTACTGAATTGATAAGAAAATGTAACTTAGCAAGGCTCATTGATGTAAAAATTTTAAACATTATGGTGGTCAGCATTTTAATCTTTGCCAATGATCTACCGCCGTGCTGATTGGCATGGCATAATTTGCTGTGTTCAATGTTTCTCTGATCACAACAAAAATCAAATGTCAACATCCATGGATGGCTGATTATGACAAAATGGCAGTTTAGTATTTTTTAGGGCCTTCTTCTTATACTGATACGTAACTTTGGAGAAAGGGATTTAAAGTTAATGAAATAAATTTTTTAAGTTGGCAATATTTAAGAACTTGAAATAATTGAATTAATAAAGTTAAGTTAAAATCTTAAAGGCATGAAATCCTTCTATCCAAAGACACATATCGACCGGAAAGTAAAGTAGAGTAACATTATGTTAAAATGGAAATTTAAAGCCATCTATCTAATTTTTAAGAATTCATTAAGTTGCTTCTGTAAAATAAAGAAAGTAAAAAGACCGTATGATGTGTAGAGAAAGTAGTACTCACAATTTCCAAACAATTAATTTTATTTCATATTAATGCAGACTTTAAAATATTTATTCAAAAATTAAGTGCTTGGCCAAGCTGTATCTAAAAATTTTGTTAATAATTTACCAGTACATAATAAACATATTAATTCTTTCTATTATATTGACGATGAGAAGAATCATTTAGTTATATGGAATAAATATTACACTATACTTGAAGATTGTTTATGTGTTGAAAGTTTTTCTCCACTGTCCCATATTGAAATATAAAGATTATAGACTTAAATATTGAGTTCTAAACAGTCCCTGCAGAAAAAATATTGAGTTCTAAACAGTTCCTGCGGAAAGAGAATGTTCAAATAAAGAATGTTGGATAATTGGAATATTGAATTGTAGACAGCAGCACACAGAGATATTTTAGCTGTTCCAGAAGTTTGATGTTGGAAAGTTTAAGTAGGATCGCTCCGCACCCTTATTTAGAAACTTTGATCACCACTTGAGCAGAAGCACATTATTCTTCTTAAATCAACTCATTAATCGAGGAATAAGATCTTATAATTGAGATTGTAGTATTTCGCTGTTATTAAATTTCACTACTCGTAATTTGAAAGGAAAGGTCTAATTTCAATGATAAACGACTGTTGATGAACAATGTTATAGGAAGATACTTCTATATATCATACTTTCTCAATAAATGCTCAGGATCTTCATTTTCGATGATCTAAACTAATTACATAATTTGGCAGTGGGATCTTCTTCAAATTTCATACAGATGCCGCGCTGTAAAAAAATTAGTTGTTCAACCTATAGCCAAAACTCATTCTGCTCGGACGCAGCCGAAGCTACGCCGAGCTCCCACACCAACGTCTGTCTGCTTAATCCCCAAATGACAGACTCAAAACAGATCTCAGCCTGAAAGAATGTGTAAGATTTTGAAAATGACCAATCCGATGCATTCAAGTACTGCGCGTCCATCCGGGCACGCATGAGTTGAATGAACTATGCGCGTGGGTCTCTCGCGACGTCCCCGAATTGTACGAAAAAAATGGCGCAGAAATGCATCCTTTTATCAATGGCGGACAGAAAGCATCATGCCATTTAAAAATAAGAAAATGCAGAAAATGTTAAATATCTCCGATATTTACTGACGGATTTAGCTGCAACTCGTATCAAATTAATCAGAAAAATATACTCTATCTATTGACTATAGATTGAGCATGCAATATTAAAAAATAAAATATTTTTATTTTCGTTGTTTTAAACTTATAAAGAATGTTGAATCGTGATCTTTTCGGACAGTAAACACGAACATAAAACTTTGTTTATACATATTATTGTTATTGTTTAGTTTAATAAATTTTAATGAATGACTGAAAAAGATAGAATTTAAGTTTGATTGAGGAAAATAAATAAAATTTAGAATATCTTTATTAAGAGGAAACTTAAATATTTTGAAGAGAATTTTCTAGATTTGAAGTTGAGTTTAAAATGAATAAATATTAATTTTAGATTGAGGAAGATAAATAAATAATAAAATTGAGATTATTTACTACTAGAGATGTTGCATTTTATAACGTATACCACCACAAAACTTTAAAGGAAAAAAAATTGGGAACATATAGATGCATAGTTTATACTTTATATATATATATATATATATATATATATATATATATGCATCTTTTTATTTTTAACCTTTTCCCATACTATAAGTCCAAAATATTGATTATTACAGGATCAAAAACTGATTAAAATATACATTAAAAAAAAAAAAAAAAATTAAATTGGCATTCCCAGAAATCAATGGACCCATAACCTTTGACCTATTTTGGCTTGTGTTTTATTAATCAGGCTTTGATAATAAAAGAAAACTGTTTTTTAACACAGTTTTTACATGTAATAATAGATTTTAAATGTCGATAATAACAATTTGGCATATTGTTTATTTCTTGTTTAACCCATTGGTGGCTATAAAATCCGGTTTTATGCCAGTTTTGCTATTTTACATACATTTCTTGTAAAGGATGGATCAGTTTTTCACACAAAAGTTGCACATGCCTGATCTTTTCTGATAAAGCTATTCTTTATAAACCAATTTCCTGCTTTAATTCATTAAAATTGTAGCTAATGCATTTAAAGTTGTAGCTTATAATAAGATTTTCTTTTAGAATTAAGGGCTGATTAAAGCAGAAGTCAATGGGCTTGTCTCTTGACTTATGAGAATGCCAAATTTAGGTTTTTTTTTTTTTTCCCCGAAAAATGTGTATATTTTTAATAAGTTTTTGATCCTGTACTGATTATAATAAATAACAAAAGTTTTTTTGTTTCCAGTTGCTTCACAGTAATGTCAAGTAAATATTCAGTTTAGTTTGTGAAAACTGAACTGCATTCTTTTTAAAATAATTAATGTGTGATTTTATATTAAAAGTACCAAAAGTGGCAAATTAGGGTGAAACAAAGTGTAAAATAAGATATGAATTTTCATGAAACAGTTTTGGTTATTATTTTGATAACAAATAAGGATTCTTCCCCTATTTCCCCCCTTTTTAAGTAAGCATGTAACTATTTTGGCTACTATTTTTGTACAAATGCTACTATTTTGGCTGCTACTTTTTTCATTGTATGCTACTAAAGATACTATTTTTTATGCCATTCGGCAATGGCAGCCCTGTATATAGAAAATCCACAAATGCTAACCATATTATTAATGAAAAATGTAAATCTCCAAAAAGTTACAAATGGGCCGCCCTAAAAAGCCTATGTCAATCGAGCTATTGAAATTTGCTCTAATAAAGTATTATTAAGAGAAGAAATTAGGACAATAAAGACCATAGAAAAAATAGCTGGTTTTAAAACCTATATAATAGACAAGTTGTACGTAAAACATATTAAAAACCCATCGATCATAACCCCCGTGCAAAATGCAAGAAAACATTTTACAAGAGCTGTGCCCTATGATAAAGGAGGAGCTAATGTTCTTAAAAAAGAAGCTATGAAATATAATACAGTAGACTCCCTCAAATCCGCACAGCTTGAGACCAAAGGTTGTGCGGATTTTAGAATTTTGTGAATTTCTGTCCATTGATTTGTTTACATTTTTGAAACATTAATTTGATTGGTAGTTAAGCAAGGGAAATTATAATGAATGCTTACAATAAAGTGAAACATTAAAATAAGTAAAATATTAAAATAATTTATTAGTTTAAAAGTAAGTAATTATTAAAATAATTATGTAAAATAAAAATATTACGAATGAAATAGATTCAGTTCGATTCCAAAAGTCCTATGCTGCCATCTAGTGATAGCAAGGAGAACAGTGTTAATGCTATTATCAGTATATATAGCAGCCCCACCAGTGGCTGAGAGGTTCTGCTCTCGAAGCTGGTAGACGGGAGGTGCTGGGTTCGAACCCAATCGTGCCCGTCGGCCTAATTGTTCGGAGTTTTCGGGTTTTCTTCGAACCGTGGATTTCCATGCGTTAATACGGATTAGGTTCCCTTGGAAAGACCTCCACGGAAGGCACTCCCCCTAGGGCCCATATCCCTCGTGTAGATAATTGGCTGTCAACAATCAACCCAACCCAGTATATATAGCTTATTGCGCTCACTGTAACTTTTTTCATTGTTATTTAGAGTCCTGAATGCTTTTCTTATACTGCTTTGTATGTTTAGAAATAAATTTGTCTATAATTTAAAAAAAAAAATTCCGCAAACAATAATTTTAAAATAGCGTTTCGGTTCGTGGATTTTTCCATTTCGAACCCTGGAATTTTTGATATAGATATGCTAATTTATATCAAAAGTAATGTAAATTTATTTAGAAATAAATCAGCTGTAATAGCCAAAAGAGAATGATTAACAAAAAATTTAGTAAAAAAAACATTGCGGTAGTCGCCGATTTCGGTGCCATCTTGAATTTTGTTCCAGCAACTTAACTGTAAATTTCATTGTTTACATCTGAAAAAATACGCGGATTTTAGGCGTTCGCAGATTTTAGGGTCGCGGATTTAAGGGAGTCTACTGTATCAATACACCAATAAAAGCTGATTAAGAATATCTTTCAGAGTATAAGAAATGAAAAAGACTGAGTAGATATGAAAACTTCAAGCATATACAGAATCAACCTAAAAAACAAAAGTGGGGATGAAAAATGTTATATTGGAGCAACGAAACCAAGAATAGAGAAAAGAGTAAAAGAGCACAAGGAGAATATAAAGAAAGTAAAAGTAACAGCGCCTTTCACAAAGTTCAATGCAGAGGAGATGCTAGAAATTTAATTTCAGCATACCAAAAAATTAGTAAATTACGAGAACTTTAACCATGCCTTAAAGAGAGAGGCCATGGAAATTGCAAGCAAGAGCAAGGCAATCAACCACATGTAACATACGCTAGTGGAGCAGGGTTGGCGAAAAGTGATTAAGGAGAGATACGAATATGCGAAGAAGAGGAAAGGAGATCTGAAGAGAGGCCCAGTGAAAACACTTGCTTAGTACAAAATTGAAAATTATCCAGGGAGCACCGAAATATATATTTTATGTTTTTTAAACACCTTATATGGTATTTGAAACTTGTTTTCAAAGTTTTTATTAAATGTAATTGAATACTGGTGTTTTATGACTGTTTAATAATTACGTCATTTTACTTGCCACTGGTGAGTGAACTTTTTAGGTAGTACTTGAAACTGTTAGGTAGGAAAAAAAATAAAATAAGAGGAAAAGAGAAAATGAATTTAAATATGTTAAAATTAGGAGTTATAAATATATTATGTGATTTTTAATATGAATTAGAAAGGAGAAAGTTTACTATTAATTTTGACCCAAAGATCGTTAGTGGATAATAAATAAAGTACATTACATATAAAAAAAAAGTAAACAAACGTAAACTGATAACTTCATGATGAAAATACAATAATAAAAATTCAACTCACCTGAACCAGCTCAAGATAACTGATCAATTTAATTTATCACACCTGAAATCGTGATTCCTTCGAGCATATTTTAAATTATATACTACTTTACTGTTTTCATATTAACTAGACATCAAATAGCATAAACGATGAGAATTATATCAAAATAATAACATTATATCTATGGAAATGAACACTCAAACAATTATAGAAACATTTGTTTATTACATCAAATAAAAAGTAAATAGAAACTGTGCAGATTTCCTTTACAAGGAAAATTCATATAAGTTAGAAGATTAAATTTTTATATGAAATTGATTAATAATTTTTAGATAAATTATAACAAAGTATTCATCTATTCAAATTTTTGATGTGTAAGCAAACTTGTATACAGGACTTGGCAATAAGTTATACGTTAAAAGTTCGCAAAATGTAAAGTATCTGTGAAATCAGACCTCTTATAAAATTGATGTACGTCTTCATCATCAACATATCAATCACGATGATAATATATATCGAATCAAACATATTCAAATGGAAAGGATAATTGTTGTTTACTTGTCATGAGATCGAGGATAATTCGATGTTGAAACTCATATATTTGAACATACACTTCACACGAATTGAAGTTTGAGATCGGAGATCACGCCAAAGCATCACAGCATATTCACTATATATTAATCTCGCTTTGAGATTGAAATGCATCATTCTTTCATCGATATGATTTATCATAATGAAACATCTTGAGAGAGGATGAGCAATAATATATCCTAGTATAATAACAGTTGAATCTTGCTGTCGATCCAAAATCATAGACGTTCATTGGATGATAATGATGTAAAGAAACATAAAATTTCACAGTCCATTTTGCATAAATGTAACTTTGAATTTTAGTAAGATATATTAACCGAAGAATACGTTACAATTAATGGTAGAAATAAACATCTTTGTGGTGTTCAGGAAATAATTATACCAACGGAAAAGTGATTTTTGAGGAGCGGTAATGCACCCTTGTTGGCACATCGCCGTCCAAAGCTCAAGAGAGCGAGATGACGCTATCAACGAACTTGCGTTCGGCGCCAAAGATGCTGATTGGTTGATTTTTAAATCGATGCTACACGGAGTAATAGAAGTGTTTGAATAAAAAAAACGTTAAGTGTAAAATTTGAATTTTAGATTTGAAAATTATAAAAATATTCTATTACGGAAGAAAGTATTAATTTTAAGATTTATTATTTTATTATTGATAATTTTTGGCGATCTTTTATGGCGATTAAATTAAATTGTTTTTGAGTGAAATTTAACTGAAAAACAAACTTAACGAAAATTAATGAATATTTAAAGGTAGAATTTAAATTTTGAAAGTAAAGAAATTTGTTGATTTAATTTAAATATTTTAAAATAGTTTTTAAATTAATTTTAATTAGAAAGGATGTTATTACATAACAGAAACCAATTAACAGTATGTTGCATTTTGCTGCCTGGTTAGATTTTCTAGACAGATTCCCCTGCTCATACTAACTATAAGAATTTTTCTTATTTTGATTTTTTTTTTTCTATAGTAGCTGAGTGCATGTTGGAAATTATTGTTATAAAATTTATTTAATTTTATAAATTATCATTATTTTTTATGTTTTAGGTAACAGAAGACTATGTTGATGAATCCTTTTACAAGCAAGGTAGCAAGAAAGTTAACTTGAATCACCTGTTAAATTTTCATTTGGCACCTCATGAAACCAAGGATGTTGGTTCAAGAAGAGCTACCTTTAATAAATTTAAGTTTCATAAGTATAACAAAGAGTTATTTCTTCAAGCTAAGTAAGTTATTTTTATTTTACTTAAACTTTTTTAGTGCATTATAAATCACTGAAATTAAACATAGATCACAAATTGCTCAAGTTACAAATTTTATATATATACTAGCAGAACTACCCGGCTTCGCCCGTGTCAATTTTAAGTAGCCCGCTACGTAAAATAAATTAAAACTAAATAATACTGCATTCACTATAACTGGAATTTCTACATTCCCATTCACAAATCATTAAAAAGACAATCAGAAAACATGACGTTATTGTCTCGCAACCATAGTGTAAAATCCCTGAGCTTTAATAACAGTATACGTGTTTTCTTTGGTGGGTGCAAGAGAAAAATGTGATGGGGGGGAAAAAAACCCCCAACCAAATCGCGCAGCATATAGTGAAATTCTTGTTTGTATAGTATATATACACATTATAAAGTAAAAACACTATGTCAGTGCCCATAAATTGTGCCTTTACTGACTTCTAAACACAACACAATTCCATTTTTTACAGTGTCGAATTGAAAAAAGTTCTTTCAAATAAAATTTGTTTGAAAATCGTATCTCAATTTTTCGATTTTAATGGATTTTAAAGTAATTTTCAAGCATGGATATTTTTAAAGGTGCATGCAATCCGATTATGAAAGATTAATCCATTCACTCTTAATGCAATAGTATAAAGAAAAGACATGTCTATGAGTAACGCTGGTATCATATTTTCGGTGGAAACAACCTAACACAACAATACATTTCTTTTTTACTACAATTCAGTGGCGCACCCAGGGAGGGGCCAGGGGGTCCTAGCCCTTATATAGGCCGTTTATAGGAAATTCTATAAACGTTTATTTACGAGCCCTTTAAATTTTTAACTTCTGCACATTCAAAAATTAACACTTTTTAAAATTATTAATTAAATTTTAAGTATAATAGTTTTAATTTTTATTAAAATAAATAACCAATTAATTGATACTGAATTGATTACGGTAATTTTATGATTAATTAGTGTCTCTTTGTAATTTCCTACTGTAATCAAAACTAGAGAAATTTTGCCCCCACTAATTTTATTTTGTTTCGCCGCCAATGTTCGGCCCCCTCCAAGATAAAATCCTGGGTGCGCCACTGCTGCAATTTAACCTCTAAACATCGCACATTCAATTGTTCCACCCGTCTTATAGAAAATAAAAGTACTTTCAGTAAGATTTATCTAAATGTTTTATGGATTAACAGATTTTTTATGTATTTTAAAGTAATTTTCAAGCATGAATATTTTTTAAATATGCTTGAAACCCAATTACAAATTATTTACTCAATTATTCAAAAACATTGTAAATAATTCAGAATTTGTTTGTTTTCGTGTAATATTCAATAACCGAATTGGCAAACGAAAATAAAACACCAAATATAAAATAAAATATAACACGAATTTAACAGATATCAAATCAAACTACTCAAAATAATCTAATAAGTATATTTTTTTTTAACTTTTAAAATTAAAATACATGTTTTCTTTGTCACGCGTAACAGAAATATTCTATTTCTCACAATACGGGGAAAAATATAATACATGCATCAATTATAAGCTTTGATTAAAGTATTAGATCAAGAGGGTTTCCACTCTAAATGGAAACATCACTCTTAAACAGTAAACTTAAATTTTTCATTAATAGAAATTAAATTTACAATGATTAGATGAAATGATGTCATTTTCCATAAACTTTAAATCGTGACATCAGCCAAGAATTTTTTTGAAAAGGGAACTAACTTTTATCTTTTACTATAAATCGCAGAAAAGGTAACTACTGAATCTAAATCAATACAACACTTAGCTATAAGATATGGCTGTAGTATACAATCGAAGTAGTAAACAAAATGTAGGAGCCATTTATTTTTACAGTGATTTTGACTAAGAACTACTTTTGACTACTTTTGAAAAGATTTGATAGAATGTGACGTCATATCTAGCCTTTATTTTTTTTTTCCTTAATTGTTTTCATGAAATTTTACTGTCTGTATTAAAAATAGATGTTTTAATCTAAAAAAACATTCAAATTAAGGTGCTACGTTATTTTACCGCTCTTATAGTTAAAGTTTTTATTTTATATATAAAAAGAAATTTCATTTCCTGTTAAGAACGACGTCAATTTCAAAAATGCAAAAATATAGCAAGAAAATCTGAATTTTTATTGGCAAATAAAAACAATTACACGCATTATCGTTCATTTTTTCACATTTTTGTGTCATGGGTGTGGCAACAGGAAAGAAACTATTTAATTAGAAATTTTAAAAAGAGATATTTCTATTATGTTAAATTATATAAGTTGGTAGAAAAAAGGGATAAATAGTGGTCTGATGATTTTTTAAAGTTGACAAGTGATCTTTTCCACATTCTAAAACTTATGTGCACGAAGTTTCGTGCAAATTTGTCAAAAATTGAAGATTTGTATACCGGACATACACACAAAGAACGGCTTTTATATATACTAGGGGATCGTACCCGGGCTTCCCGGGTTAAAGAATATAGGTGAAAACATTTTTTTAATTGAAAACTAATAATTTTTTTATATGCAATAATTTTTCTTACCTTACCCACTTACATTAAAAAAGTATTTTTCATATGGAAAATACGAATTATACAATGAAATTTTTGAAATTTATCAAAAGCGATATTTTCTTATTAGCTGCATGCGAAGAGTTATTTGACCAAGATTTTGTTACTTACGGCATCCTTTTATATTCTGATAATTTCAGAGCTTATACATGTCTGTTAAATTTGTGTTTTATTTATATTATTTTATTTATTTATTCATAGTGAAGTTTTTTTAATGGATATTAGCCGTAAGAAAATGAACTCTTTATTTTGTTTTAAGGGCAAATGGGTTAATCTTTCGTAATCGAGCTCTGCATGATATAGATAAATTAAAAAATATTTCACACTTTAAAATTGTTTTTAAAACCATAGACAATCAGTAAACTGAGATGAACTTTGCAAACAAATTCCATTTGAAAAAAAATCCTATTTGGTGATCTAAAAATTTAAATTGTAAGATTACAAATATGTTAGATTTGTGTTTTTTCAATACTATTCTTTTATTTGTTTATAAAAGAAGTATTAATTTCGTTAATTTGTCTTTCACAAATGTGTTGGATTGGTGATTTTTTTAATATTATTCTTTTATTTGTTTATATAAAATAAGAGATGTCTGTTTGCCTGCCTGACTGCGGAAAGCTCCGAAATTATAACACCTAGACCTCTGAAATTTTTGTCATGTGTAGATTCTATTACCGGAAAGTGCACTTCACTGCCGGATTTTAAAATTTCAATTTAGATATTTAAAAAAAAATTAAAACGTTATGTGTAAAGGTTAAAATTCCCGGTCGCCACCGGCCACAGGGCGACTTAATGTAAAAAATTGGCGACTTTATGATGTGCATCTGATCGCCAAAGTGGCGATCTTTATTTTTCATGTAATAGTACATGTCAGAAATGCCACTTTTCCGGTTTTTTTTTTATTTTTTTTTAATCGATCAGTGATTTCCGCGGAATTGTAAAAGAAAAAGAAAATCGCGTTGATGTTCACATTGAAGGCATTTGGTTCCGAAAATTAAAAAAAATCGGCATAAAAGTATCGCGAATTTCGACAAATGGTCGCCGAAAGATATCAATTTCGTCAATCGTTCGCAAAAAATCGTCAAAGAATCACGGGAAAAACGAGAATTTCATAAGAATCTCGAAAAAAAAATGCGATTTCCGTCAAAGAATCGCGGAAAAAACATAAATTTCGTGAAAGGAATGCGTAAAAATCGCAACTTTCATCAAAGTATCGCAAAAACCCGCAATTTTCATCAAAAGATCGCGAAAACCCCTTAAATTTCGCCAATAGATAGGGGGAAAACCGCAAATTTCGTCAAAAGATCGCAAAAAAACCCACAAATTTCATTAAAAGAACACGAAAAACCGTAAATTTCGTCAAAAAATCGCGAAAAAAATCTCAAATTTCGTCAAAAAATCGCGAAAAAACCGCAAATTTCGTCTAAAGATTGCGAAATAACGTAAATTTCGTCAAAAAATCACGAAAAACCGTAAATTTCGTCAAAAGATCGCGAAAAAATCGCAAATTTCGTCAAAAAATCGCGAAAAAACCGCAAATTTCGTCAAAAAATCGCGAAAAAACCGCAAATTTCGTCTAAAGATCGCGAAATAACGTAAATTTCGTCAAAGGATATCGAAAAAGTGCAAATTTTGTGACAAGTCGCGAAAAAACGCAAATTTCGTCAAGAGATCGCGAAAAAAAGTAAATTTCGTCAAAGGATCTCGAAAGAACGGGAATTTCGTCAATCAGGTGCAGAAAAAACACAGCTCCACCCTTCTGTAACCTTTCAGAAAATTTGCTGTGAATTTCAGAATCGCGAAAAAAACCCATCGATTTCCATCAAAAAATCGCTGAAAAAACGCAAATTTCGTGAAAGGATCGCGTAAAAACCGCAAATTTCATCAAAAGATCGCGAAAAATCCACAATTTTCGTCAAAAAATCGCGAAAACCTAGTAAATTTCGCCGGAGGATCGCGAAAAAAAACTACACATTTCGTCTAAAGATCGCGAAAAAAACGCAAATTTCGTCAAAAGATCGCGAACAAAACGCAAACTTCATCAAAAGATTGCGAGAAAAACGCAAACTTCGTCAAAAGATTGCGAAAAAAACGCAAACTTCGTCAAAAGATCGCGAAAAAAAACGCAAACTTCGTCAAAAGATTGCGAAAAAAAACGCAAATTTCGTCTAAAGATAGCAAAAAAACGTAAATTTCGTCAAACGACCGCGAAATAAAATCGCGAATTTTGTCGAAAGATCGTGGAAATAAAGTCGCGAATTTCGTCAGTTGATCGTGGAAAAAATCACGAATTTCATCAAGAGATCGCATAATAAAATCGTCACTTTCGTCGAATGATCGCGAAAAAAACTCGTGAATTCTGTTGAACGATCGGCGAAAAAATTGTGAATTTTAGCAAGAGGCTGCGTAAAATAATTGCAAATTTCTTAAAACAATTTCAAAAATTAATTGCGAATTTTGTCAAACGGGAAATATTTTAGGCCTATTTTCAGAAAGAATTCTGATCTCGGGCTACACAGTGACGTATTGGAGATGTGAACCAATCTTTGACCTTGGTCTTGTACGACATTGTTCGATAAATTCTGTCTTTTTTTAATGTAATATATCTGTTAATTGTTTTTGTTGGGGTAAGTAAACTGACACTGTGGATAGTTTTATTTTTGTATATTTTAAAAGATTTCATCGTAACATAAATATTTTAAAAACATTACTTGTAAAACTATTTAAATCTACAAACTACGATAAGTGGCCACTAACTTGACAGTAGTGGCTACTAAACATACAGCCTCTACCGGCCACTGGCTACTAAAGCAAATATTGAATTTTAACCTTTAGTTATGTGTTAGAGGCTATTTACAGCTCTAAGCCAATCCGCGGCAATGAAGAAGCCAGCCAATGAGAGCAGGTGGTAAATATGAGATACAGCGACTGCATTTCCTAGCCGAACTGAAGCGGGAAATTGATATTGTTTATAAAGAAACTAATACAATTCACGTAAGTTACTTTAAATTGTATTCGTTCTTCGTATTTACATACGCGTAGTCGCCCAAGAATAAAATAGAATAATGTTTCTTGAACTTTGTTTTCTGGGATCTTAAAGTAATTATTTTTTTTTTTTTTTCAAATTTGCTGAATTAATGCTTCACTGAATATTTTCATTTCATAGCAAAAATGGAACTGTACATTTTATAGTAAAGTGTAAGATGAAAACTGTACTTTCTATGAAATGGAAACATTCAGTAAATAATTTCCGTTCTCGGGTGAAAGAGATGCATCGCCCAAGAATAGGAATAAAACAAATATTTCTTTTCAGACGAAATGAATGAAGTTATTTGGGTTTTTCTTTTATCTTTTTTTTTCCACTTCCCCATACATTATGAGTTTAACAAATCCCAATGAAAACCTATTTTTTACACTTTACTGAATGTTTTCATTTCTTATCAAAGTCATGATATGTAACAAGCACAGGGATCTGTTTAGGAAAAATTGGGTTCTTTAAAGGACCCCTCACAAAATTTTTCATTTCAAAACAGGACACTTCACAACATTTTTCATGTCAAAATTGGATCCTTCACAATATTTTTTATGTCAATCTATAAAAATTAATAAAATGCTTAAAGACATTGCAGGTAAGTGTTGGTTTGATTAATTAATGCTTCAATTGTAAAATATTTTACCAGCAGATTATTTTCTGTCACTGAAGTATCTGTCACAGACAGTTGGAGAATTTTCTGCAACTGTGGTGCCAGGCATAGCAGTTTAAAGTTTAGGCGTAATTCAATGAAGAGAAATTGAGATTATTTTTTTTTCTGTTGCCATTTGTCAAAGCTCCCGATATTTCTCAGCGACAGATTGGAAAAATTTAGCGTGTGCTTCTGCACTCTTTTGTCAAAATTTGCTATACATTTCCGCGATCTTTTGATGAAATTTGCAATTTATTCCCTCGACTGTTTATCGAATTTTGTGTTTTATTTTTATAGTGATTGTTTTTACAAGATCGTTTCATGAAATTCGCGTTTTTTTTTTTTTTTTTTTGCGACCATTAGCCAAACTTTGCTATGCGTTTCTGTGATCTTTTGATGAAATGTACAATATTTTTCTCCGTTTACTGAAATTCACGTTTTTTTTTCAGCGATCATTTCACAAAATGCACGATTCCTCCCCCCCCCCCCCCCCCAAATCATTTCATGAAATTTGCATTTTTTTTTCAACGATCAGTGACAAAATATGTGTTTTTCATTTCTGCAGCCATTTGTCGAAGTTCCTGATATTTCTCAGCGACAGATTAGCAAAATTGGCATATGTTTCTGCACTTTTTTGACGAAATTTGCCATACATTTCCACATTCCATCTTTTGATGAAATTTGCAGTTTCCTCGACTGTTTATCGAAATTTGTGTTTTATTTTTACAGTGATTGTTTTTACAAGATTGTTTCATGAAATTAGTTTTTTTTTTTTTTCAACGATCTGTGACGAAATTTGGGTTTTTTTTTTTTTTTTTGCGTCATTTAGCCAAAGATTGGGCAAACTTTGCTATGCGTTTCTGCTATCTTTTGATGAAATGTACAATATTTTACTTCGTTTACTGAAATTCACGTTTTTTTTCAGTGATCGTTTCACAAAATGCACGATCCTCCCCCTCCCAAATCGTTTCACGAAATTTGCAGGGTTTTTTTTCATGATTTTTTTCATCAGTGACAAAATTTTTTTTTCTTTTCTGTGGCCATTTGTCGAAGTTTCCGATATTTCTCAGCGACATATTGCCAAAATTTGTAATCTGCACTCTTTAGACAAACTTTGCTATGCGTTTCTGCGATCTTTTGATGAAATTTGCAATATTTTTCTTCGTTTACTGAAATTCGTACTTTTTTTCAGCGATCGTTTCACAAAATGCACGATTTCCCCCCCCCCCCCCCCAAATCTTTTCATGAAATTTGCAGGTTTTTTTTTTTCAACGATCTGTGACGAAGTTTGTGATTATTTTTTTTCCGCGCCTATTTGTCGAAGTTCCTGATATTTCTCAGCAACATATTGGCAAAATTTGTAATGTGCACTCTTTAGACAAACTTTGCTATGCGTTTCTGTGATCTTTTGATGAAATTTGCAACATTTTTCTCTGTTTACTGAAATTCACGTTTTTTTTTGTTTTTTTTCAGCGATCATTTCACAAAATGCACGATTCCCCCCCCCCCCCCCCCCCCAAATCGTTTCACAAAAAATTTGCATTTTTTTTTTTTTTGCGATTTTTTTTTTAACGATCAGTGACAAAATTTGTTTTTCTTTTCCGCGTCCATTTTTTTTCAACGATCTGTGACAAAATTTGTGATTTTATTTATTTATTTATTTATTTTTTCGACCATTTGATGATTTCCTGATATTTTTCAGCGACAGATTGGCAAAATTTGGCATATGCTTCTGCATTTTTTTGACAAAATTTGCTATGCATTTCCGCGATCTTTCGCTGAAATTTGCAATATTTTTCTTCGATTGTTTACTGAAATTCGAGGGCTGTTTTCAGCGATCGTTTCACGAAATGCACGATTTTTTCCCAAGATTGGTGAAATTTGCATTTTTTTTTTCAATTATCTGTGACGAATTTTTTTTTTCTGCGACTATTTGTCGAAGTTCCTGATATTCCTGAGTGACAGATTGGCAAAATTCAACATGTGCTTCTGCGATCTTTTGATGAAATTTGCAATTTTTTTCTTCGACTGTTTCACAAAATTCATGATTATTTTTCCAAGATCGTGGGATGAAATTAGTTTTTAAATGATTATTTCACAATTTTTTTCAATGATCTGTGACAAAATTTGTGATTTTTTTTTTTTATGCACCCATTTGACGAAGTTCCCAAAATTTCTCAGCGAGAGATTGGCAAATTCGGCATATGCATCTACGCTCTTTGGACAAACTTTGCTGTGCATTTCCGCAATCTTTTGATGAAATTCGCAATATTTTCCTTCGATTGTTTACCGAAATTTGTTTTTTCTTTATAGTGATTGTTATTTTCAAGATTGTTTGACGAAATTCACGTTTTTTTTTCAACGATCTGTGACGAAGTTTGTGATTATTTTTTTTCTGCGACTATTTGTCGAAGTCCGATATTTCTCAGCGACGTATTGCCAAAATTTGTAATGCGCACTCTTTAGACAAACTTTGCTATGCGTTTCTGCGATCTTTTGATGAAATTTGCAACATTTTTCTTTGTTTACTGAAATTGACGTTTTTTTTTCAGCGATCATTTCACAAAAGGCACGATCTCCCTCCTCCCCCCACCCCAAATCGTTTCACGAAATTTGCATTTTTTTTCACGATTTTTTTTTCAACGATCAGTGACAAAATTTTTCTTTTCCGCGTCCATTTTTTTTTAACGATCTATGACGAAATTTGTGATTTTATTTATTTATTTTTTTTTTTTTTGCGACCATTTGCCAAAGTTCCTGATATTTTTCAGCGACAAATTGGCAAAATTTGGCATATGCTTCTGCATTTTTTTGACAAAATTTGCTATGCATTTCCGCGATCTTTTGCTGAAATTTGCAATGTTTTTCTTCGATTGTTTACTGAAATTCGAGGGCTGTTTTCAGCGATCGTTTCACGAAATGCACGATTTTTTCCCAAGATTGGCGAAATTTGCATTTTTTTTTTTCAATTATCTGTTACGAATTTGATTTTTTTTTCTGCGACTATTTGTCGAAGTTCCTCATATTCCTGAGTGACAGATTGGCAAAATTCAACATATGCTTCTGCGATCTTTTGGTGAAATTTGCAATTTTTTTCTTCGATTGTTTCACAAAATTCATGATTTTTTTCCCCAAGATCGTTGGATGAAATTCGTTTTTTTTTTTTAATGATCATTTCACAATTTTTTTCAACGATCTATTACAAAATTTGTGATTAATTTAAAATTTGTGACAATTTATCGCATGTTATGTGTTCACAGTTCATGGGTGTCTAAAAATGTAGTCAACAACATTAACAGGAAGATAGATTATAAATAACAAACACTCAAAATTTTCACTTTATTGAATTATGCCTAAACTTTACACTGCCCTTTCAATGTGAAAACATTCAATAAAGTATAACATATGTTTTCATTAGGATGAGAGAATATTAACAAAAGAATAAGAACTGAGTGAAAAATCCTTGAGTTCATGAAATACTTAATATGGTGCGCATTTTGTGATATATTATGAATTTTATAAGAATCGCAAGTGAATGGACTCTTATCGCTCAAGAACGGAAATTATTTACTTCATAGAAAGTTCAAGAAACACATTCCATGCTTGGGCGACTATGCATATGTAAATTGCCATTAACACGAAGAACGAATACAATTGAAATTAACTTACGTGAATGATAACACTTTAATATTTTAAAGAAGGTGGGAGAGTTGAATTTAGAGTTTGGAAGGCAGGTGACGATAATTGTCCTTTTAACTGTAGCGTTTTCTACGATGAGTATCCTTTATATGTTGTTTTCTGACAGAGGTCGTTTTAAAAAAGCTTTTGGCCTGTACATTGCTAAGCACTCACTCCTCTCCTCTTAACTAATTGTTTCATCAGTAGAGGGTGTTTTAAAATTGTAATTTGTTCATGACTATGGCATACAATTTTACAAAAATTTATGAATAAAATTTTCACAACATCTCAGCAATTTGCAACTGCTTCTCCCCCATTTTCACACTGTGAGTGGGTACGTATTTCAGACAAAATCAAGTTACATATGAAATCATATAAATTAAAGGTTTCTTTATAAATATTACCACGGACCCGGGCAACGCCGGGCGGGTCAGCTAGTTTGTTTATAAAGGAAGTATTAATTTCGTTATGCAAAAATAGTCAGAAACAAATGCTGAAAAATGTTTGTAGCTTTATGTGCAAAATGTTTATTATTATTATGTATTGAAACTGGCACGTGATAAGATAAACTTAAAAAAAAAATCATGCTTAAAAATTATTTTAGAAAATAAAATACATCAGTCAATTAAGATGCAGTTTTTAAACAAATTGCATTTGAAAGTATTTTTTTCCCCTATTTGACGAAATTGAAAATGTACGATGGTCAGAAGATTAAAAAATTGAAGTAGCGAAAATTTCAAGACCGAAATTTTAAAGTGAAGTGTTGCCATACTCAAAATGACGTCAGCGTTATGCACAGATACGCTTGTTTTTTATAATATAAATACTTAATCAGTAAAATATAATAATGATCAGTTATTAGGATTTGGTTATCAATTGAGGCTCTTTTATGTTTGGTATTCCGGAATGAAAAACAGCAATTTTCACCTTCTCAAAATTTGCATACGCACTTCTCATATCCATATTCATCACTTTAAAAAAAATTGTATTTTGTTTGATCATTTAAAAATCATTTTAACTGAAAACTTGAAGTCACGATTATCAGCAACATCTTTTATGAGATCAGACGCACTCTTTACTTGAAATTCTAATCTCAATTCCGGAGAGTAAAAATTATTGTAATTTATGCTTTTTAGACGCATTTGTGTTAAAAAGTTTAGTTTTATCTAAGAAAATGATCGTTTGCTTTTAAATATGACTTCATTTTCACTTAAATAAGCATTTCGCCTATTATCTGAAACTTAGTATGAATACACATGCAGAAAGAAAAACAATATAGAAAATTTATGAGGAAAAATGCGTATTTTCAAAAGCAGTATGTCTTTTTCCGTTATTATGCCCCTAATATAATATTCTGCTCCTAATGGGATTTTGCACCACTAAACCCTATACAACAATTTTGTATATTTATCAGAAAATAGCATGAATAAAGATAAAAATATCTCATTGTTTCTCTCTTGTCTGCAATAATGAAAGCTATCTAATTTTCATCATTTTGAAGACATTTCATAAAATGCTTTTAAAATTAAAATATAAAATTGGGGATATTTAAAAAAAAAAAAAAAAAAAAAAAAAAAAACCAGATAGTACAATCACATCTAGAAATGAAGAGCTTTTAGTTAAAAAAAGAAAAAAAAATTGGTTAAATTGGAAAATTGGTTCAGCAGAAAGATCAGGGCAGATGACTAAAAAACACCCTTGTGTTTTAAATATATAGATTACATAAAAGTAGGAAAAATTAAATTAAGCAAATTATGTTATTTTAATAAAATTATAGTAGAATGTCCTAAAGAATAGCATTTTATTATTCGAGAGAATTTTGGACAAAAACTTCAGGAACATGATATTATTTTAAACCACGAATTATTTGTTAGCTTGTCTAACTCGGCGAAGCAAATCCATCTAGGCGAGAATCATCAATTTCTGTAATATAAAATCGCTATTATTTGCATGTCACCCTCTTTTATAAAGATACTCTAAATTTTTGTAAAACATTGCGTTTTATCAGCGTGTGATTTCGATTACATTATTTTCAAAAGTGAAGCATTTTCACCTGTGAAGAATTTCAAAGCAGATTTGCTGTGAAAATGACGCACTTCTACAAAACATAATTCAGGTTTAAGAATTAAAATACATGCTTTTTTATAAAATGACGTCATTTGCATCTGCTAAAGCAATCCACTTTTACAATACAGTCTTAAACTTTGTCTAAACAAAAGCATGCATATGCAGACCTGCCAACTGCTACGAAAAAATCGTAGTTGCTACGATTTGGACCTATAAACTACGATGCTACGATGCTGGTCTCAAACTACGATTTTTTTTTGTGGAAAGAAAACATGAATTTCGCCAAAGGAGCGTGTAAAAATCGTCAAAGGATCGCGGTAAAAAATACGAATTTCGTCAAAAGTTTGAGGTCAAAATTCATTCATTAATGGATTTCAACCACGAATCGTAATAGAAAAAAGTGAATTATGATTGTGGGAAAAAATTGTGAATATCGTAAAATGATCGCAGAAAAAAAAATCGCAAATTTCGTCAAAATTTACTGCATTGGGCTAAAAAATTGGAACTGGGTTCCTTTTACAAATGTTTAAAAAGAAAGCTGCAAACCGAGAAGAAGCTGTACAAATCATATAAAAATTTACAGAGGAAAAAACTTACTATAGTGAGTCGAAAGACTGAAACCTTATTCCTTTTACGAATGTGAAAAAGTAGCCTCGAAACATGAAAAACCAGCCAACCAACCTCCAGATTAATTTGAATTTTGTGTGCTACGATTTCTCATTTTCAAAGGTTGGCAGGTCTGCATATGACATCATTATCACAGAATAACAGACAATATTCTTGACATAGCCCATATTTTAATTTCAAAATTTTTTCAGGTTTTATGAGAAAATGGCAACAAACAGATACAGTATCTCCTATTTTCGACTATTTTCCGTTTATTTTCATTAGAAATGGGGTACTCTTTTGTTGCCACAATAAGAAAAATGGTATTAAAAACTACAAAAAAAATTAATATCTCAAAAATAAATTGAGATACAGCTTTCAAACAAATTGCATTTAAAAGAGCATTTTTTTCCTTATACGATGGTGTAAAAATTTAAAATGTGTGATGTTTAGAAGTTTAAAAATTTGCAGTTGAGAAAATTGCAAAACCAAAATTTTATTTCAAATTTCAAAGTGTTGCCATTCGCAAAATGACATATGCGTTACGCACAGATATGTTTGTCCTTTATAATATAGATAGATATACATATAAAATTTGTTATAAAATCTTATACTATAATGCGAGCAAACATTGTGTATGTGTGTATGTAAATTTTATCTTAAAAATGGCTCTAACAATTTTGACAAAATTTTGTATTTTTCCATTTCCAGGCACGAGAAGACCATTGGGCTAGGTCACATGTTCGAGAAAATTCGATTAGTGGTTTATTATGGGTCAGGGTCAAGCTGATTATATCTAAAAAAAACGGCTCCATCGATTTTGACTAAATTTTGCATCCAACCATTTTTGGGTATAAGAAGACTATTAGGGTACATCACATGTTCGAGAAATTCTGATTAGTGGGTTATTTTTGGGTCACTGTGGGTCAAGCTATTTTTATCTAAAAAATGGCTCTAACGATTTTCACTAAACTTTATATTCTACCGTTTTTGGTTATGAGAAGACCATTGGGCTAAGTCACATGTTCGAGAAAATTCGATCAGTGGGTCATTTTGGATCACTGTGGGTCAAGCTAAGTTTATCTAGAAAACAGCTCTAATTATTTTGATGAAATTTTGTAATTTATTGTTTTGGGGCATGGAACATTCCCATTGGGCTATGTCGTATGTTCAAGAAAATTCAATTAGTGGGTCATTTTGGGTCACAATGGGTCAGGGTCAAGCTAATTGGATCTAAAAAAAAGACTCAAAACATTTTCACAAAATTTTGTAATATACTGTTTCTGGGCATGAGAGATGACCATTGGGTTAAATCCCATATTCCGAAATTTTGATTAGTGGGTCAAGCTAATTGTATCTATAAATGAATCAAACAATTAAGACAACATTTTGCATTATACTGTTTGTGGGCATGATCAGATCATTGGGCTAAGTCACATGTTTGAGAAAATTCGATTAGTGGGTCATTTTGGGCAGCGTTGCACAGTATTTACCGTCTGATGGTTTTAACTGGTTTTTACCGTCTTTGGGAAAACATGTTTTTACCAGTGTTTTATCGCCTATGAAAAAACTTAGTTTGACTATTTTTCTCAATTATATGAAAATTTATCTACCAATTTTTCATTTTTCCAGAAGTTTCCAGGTATTTAATACCATAATTCCATATAACAATATTTACATAATTTAGTTTCTGATTAGGTAAGTAAAAGAATACAGTGCAAAAATAGTGGTTTTTAAGGAATATAAAAAGTTCGGAAAACTTTCATCTGTGTTTTGCTCCTAAAAAAATTTTAAAATTTAAAGATATCATTGTACATATATCATTATTAAGCCTAAAAATTATTATAACTATTATTCTGAGAATGCACATTACAATATTTATTATATTTATCTTAATGGAGACTGGCTTACTAATTTTTACTTAAAGCAAAAATTATAAATACCCTTTTATCACACTTAAAAGCATTAATCATTTTAATAAAAACCAAAAGCTTACAAAATATTGTCACATAAATGTAGTTAACACATAATGTAATGTTCAAACGTTAGTAGTTACGTTTTACCAATCTATGTCCTTTGGAACCTCTTAGCATTCTATAACAAAATACAAGCAATACAGCTTTCTGTACACCAAGTTTATTTCTTAATTTACTGTGAATATGTGAAAAGTTCGAAAAAATTCTCTCTATGGGTGAAAAAGTACAAGGTATGGAGTGAAGAAGTGCAATGTATGGTGTGAAGATTCATCATTAAATGTATGAATTCAGGGTTTATTTCTTTGTTATTTAACACTTTCCACCAAACTTTGGATTTTGCACCTTTCATTTTAAAGAAGCTTCTTGAAAATAGTAAGAGTACAAGTGGAATGGAAACCTGCTTTGTGAAACAGATAGTAAACATCTGTTGTGCTATTTAAAGATGGGGGGAGTAGAAAATGTGGTAAAATCTCTATGATTAATGTGCTCTATCAGCAGCTTTGGAGAATTGACTCTTTAAGTCTTTATTTCCTATCTCTTTATTTATATATATATATATATATATATATATATATATATATATAAACACATCAATTACATGAAAATAGTTTTTATAAATAGTTTTAAAATAAAGTTTAATGACTAGTAAAGTTTATTATATCCTTAGGTTTTTATCATGTCCTGGTAAAAACCAGTTTTTACCGGTAAAAAGTCAACCCTGATTTTGGGTCACAATGGGTCAGGATTAAGCTAATTAAATCTAAAAAATGTTCCTAACATTTTGATCAAATTTTGTAATATACTGTTTCTGGGCATGAGATGACCATTGGGCTATATCCCATGTTTGGAAAATTTCGATTAGTAGGTCATTTTTGGGTCACTGTGGGTCAAGCTAATTGTATCTAAAAAAGAATCAAACGATTTTGACAAAGGTTTGTATTATACCGTTTCTGAGCATGAGAAGACCATTGCGCTAAGTCACAAGTTCGAGAAAATTAGATTAGTGGGTCACTGTGGGTCAAGCTAATTGTACCTAAAAAACGAATCGACTGATTTTGACAAAATTTTGTATTATACCGTTTCTGGGCATGAGCAGACCATTCGGCTAAAGTCACATGTTCGAGAAAGTTATATTAGTGGGTTAAAATGGGTCAGGGTTAAGCTAATTGAATCTAAAAAATATGCTCAAAACATTTTGACAAAATTTTGTATTATACTGTTTCAGAGCTTGAGTAGACCATTGTGCTAAGTCACAAGTTTGTGAAAATTCGATTAGTATAGGTGAAAATTGGCGGTCGCCACTCACCATGTGGCGATTAAAGTTATAAAAGTGGCGATTAAAAAATCTGTCATCGATCGCCACTATAGTTGCCCCTCGCCAAGTGGTAATCAAAAAATCTGTTATCGATCGCCAACTGAAATACAACTTTTTTCATGGAAATATGCATATCTACTTTGATTACATCTAATTAGCAAACTGGTTAATTCTTTTTCCTACCGGATGCAAGCAGATTTCAATGATATAGCTGTATTTTCAATATTTCGGTTTTTCGCCATATGTTCACTCTTCAGTTGGATTATTATCCTGCAAAATACATTCATCAGTTTTGGTTCCACATGCATTGCAAATAATTTATTCCTTTTTTATCACCAGATACAAATGCAAGTGGATTTTAACCCTTTCGGGGTCTGGTGTACTATTAATAGTAATGTCTTTCGATAGTTATATTTTGTCTTAACAATTTTGTTGTTATCTAGATATAGTAATGATAGTACATGGCTATGCCTTTCTTATTATGATTTTATTTATGTTTGGACATTTACTAATAACAATAACAATAAAAGTTTGCTTAACGCTTTGCGCTATTAGCAATTCCTTTATTTTATACATATATTTCATTCATTAAATTTAAAATATAGGTTACCTTTCTGAAGGAATCATGTGATAAAGCACAAAAACATTAGAAAGTTGTAATATCTGTTAAACCCTTTTTTAATACAGTATTTTCCAAATGTCCCCAAAAAACTCTTCCTTAACCTATATTATCATATAAATATAAATTGAATAGTACACAAAATAAGTACATTCGTTAGAATTAAGATAATCTTTAAACTTCAGTCAATCTATTTGGATAGCTACAATTAACATTATTAAAATAAAAGTAATTTTGTTCTCAAAATTGAAAAAAAAATCATACCCGAAAGGGTTAAAGACATTGCAATACCTTCAAGATCAGTTAGATTGTTTTTCTTCAAGATATACAGTTTAATATAAGTGAAAACTGGGAAATTCAGTTAGTAGCCAGTGGCCGGTAGACTCAGTGGCCACTTTTTAAAGTTAGTGGCCACTATAATGTTCCAAACTTTCTTGACATCTAGATAAACTATAATCGTTGTATATATAGGAGAGAGGGGGGCACATATGAACAATTTTTACATTTTTGACTATTTCTCAAAATTGTTATGAGCTATTGAACCAAAAATTGATTTATATGGATATTTATAATTTGTTTGTTTTTTTGGTGAAACTTTTGGATGCATTTATCAAGAATTTCTAACTTATATCATCATTCTAAAATTTGTCTAAATTTGTTCACATGTGCCCCAGTGGAGGGGTAGTTGTGAACATACCTGGGGCACATGTGAACACATGCACAAATAAGACAAAAATAATTTTTTGTGAATAAAAACTGTGATAAAACTAATTAGATGCCCTCTTTCTAGTTGTGTGAATAAATAAATAAATGTTTCAACATAGATACAAGAAATTATTCATAAAATTGTACACTAATATACCTACTCCTTTTGAGTCACTTTTAATTGTTATCTAACTTCCAGTAAATTAAAATTGTGAAGCAATCCTAAAAACTTTGAATTTATAGCTCAATGTTTGACAAGGGTAATTAAAATTTAAACTAAAAAAAAATTGCATTCACAGACTTAAAAAAGTACACTTGTGAACTGTTCACATCTGCCCCCATATGTTCTGTTCACAAGTGCCCCATCTACCAACTTCAGCCTAACTTATAAAAAAAAATATATTTTTAATTGAAATAAGGAAACAAAACTTTTTCTAGACCTACCTAATTAATGCCACTATAGAATGCAATGCTTATATTCTACTTTAAAAAGTGTCTTGAATGAATTTTTACTTCAATAACTTCGAAGAGTTTCAATAACTTCACACCTTCTAAAACAAACAAATTAGAACTACCAGAAATCAAAATGGCTTATTGTTCTGAAAATTCAGTTAAAAGAGGTTACTACCATCTATTGGTAATTTTTTGAATATTTTTATTTCAAATTAACTGAGTGAAATATGCACTGTTCACATGTGCCCCCCTCTCCCCTACATATTTTTCTATAAATCAGAGTTTTATACCAGCCAACTATTCACAATAAGAATAGGGAAGCAGTCGAAATTCAAGAAAATTACTTTAAAACCACAAAATCTGTTATCATATTAATTCTTTTAGAATTTATTTTTAGATAATTTGTATATATGTTCATAAACACCATTATCTATCAAATTCATTTGACTTTCTTTATATGAAAAATAACTAATTCCAACAGCTAGGTATATTCAATTAAAAAAAGAAAATCAAATAAAACATTATTTTGATTTTATTTAATAAATGTGTTATTAACATGCTACACACATTACGTACAGTTGAAGTCTAAGCTGGCGACTGTATTTCTCAGGATTAAACAGTATCTCTTGAAGAAAAATAATCTAACTGATCTAACATATTGAAGATATTGCAATGTCTTTAACCTTTTCGTGTCGGATTCTTTTTTTCAGTTTTGAGAATAAAATTACTTTGATTTTAATAATGCTAAATCGTAGTTATCCGAATAGATTTACTGAAGTTTAAAGATTATCTCATTGTCTGAATTCTAAATTCTAACGAATGTACTTATTTTGTGTACTATTTAATTCATATTTATATGATAATAGGTTAAGGAAGAGTTTTTGGAGATGTTTGGAAAATATCATATTACAATAGGGTTTAACAGATATTACAACTTTTTAATGTTTTTTGCGTTTTATCACACATGATTCGTTCAGAAAAGTAACCTATGCTATTTTAAATTTAAAGAGTGATATATATATTTATAAAATAAAGGAATCGCCAACGGTACAAAGAGAATTAAACAAACTTTTATTGTTATTACTAAATGCCCAAACATAAATGAAATCATAATAAGAAAGGCATAGCCATATACTATCATTACTATATGTAGATAGTAGCAAAAGTAATTGTTAAGACAAAACAATACTCGATGAAAAGACATGTACTATTAATAGTACTCCAAACCCGAAAGGGTTAAAATGCACTTGCATTTTAAAAGTGAAAGTAAACGAATAAATTATTTGAAACGCATGTGGAATCAAAGCTGATGAATATATTTTGCAGAATAAAACTGTAAAAAAAAATAATCCAACTGAAGAGCGAGCACTTGGCGAAAAAATGAAATATTGAAAATGCAGCTAAATCATTGAAATCTGCTTGCATCCGGTAGGAAAAAAAATTAACCAGTTTGCTAATTAGATGTAATCAAAGTAGAGATGCATATTTTTATGAAAAAAGTTGTATTTCAGTTGGCGATCGATAATAGATTTTTTAATCGCCACTTGGCGAGTGGCGACTATAGTGGCGATCGATGGCCGATTTTTTAATCGCCACTTTTACAACTTTAATCGCCACGTGGCGAGTGGCGACCGCTAATTTACACCTATACAGTTTAATCCTGCGAAATACTCACTAGCTTAGATTCCAACTGTATGTAATGTGTGTAGTATGTTAATAACACATTTATTTATTAAATAAAATCGAAATAACATTTTATTGTTTTTTATTTGAAAGTTCTTTTTTATTGTATAAACTTAGCATTGGAATTTTGATTTAGTTATTTTTTATATAAAGTAACAGTAATCTGATTGATAATTGTGTTTATGAACATATATAAATAATCCAAAAATATATTCTAAAAAAATTAATATAACAGATTTTGTTTTTTTAAAGTAATTTTCTTTAATTTCAACAGCTTCCCTATTCTTATGGATAGTTGGCTGGTATAAAACTCTGATTTATAGAAAAATATGTAATACAATACAACGATTGTAGTTTATCTAGATATCAAGAAGTGGCCGCTAAAGAAACTGAGTTTACCGGCCACTGGCTACTAACTGAATTTCCCAGTTTTCACCTATATCGATTAGTAGGTCATTTTTGGGTCACTGTGTGTCAAGTTAATTGTATCTAAAAAATTACTCAACCGAGTTGTCAAAATATTGACAAAATTTTGTATTATACCGTTTCTGAGCAGAAGCACACCACCGAGCTAAGTCACATGTTTGAGAAAATTCAATTAGTGGGTCACTGTGGGTCAAACTAATTTTATCTAGAAAACGGTTCCATTGATTTTGACTAAATTTTGTATTCAACCGTTTTTGGGTACAAGAAGACTATTGGGCTAGGTCACATTCTCGGGAAATTTTAATTAATGAGTCATTTTTTTGGTTACTGAGGGTCATGCTAATTTTATCTAAAAAAAACAACTCTAACGATTTTTATTGTACTCTATATTCTACAGTTTTGGATTACCAGAATTTTAAATAAAATTTAACATTCAGCAATGTTGTTAAAAGATAACAATTTTATATTTAAAATGTTTAAGCTAAAATATTTTGCATGTAATTATCAATTAAATAAATTGAGCTGATCTACAATTGTTATATTGATAATTTGGACCATTATCAAGAATATATATATGTGTGTGTGTTGGAAAGAAAAGTTTGTCATTCTTTTCCGTAAAAAAATGAAAAAGAAAACTGAAAGAAAGAAAAATATTCATATAAGAACTATAAAAGAAATTACTTTATATCCATGCTTTAATATTTAAAAAAAGTAAAATAAAATTCAAATATTGTACATGGTTTAATAATTAAATAATTCATGGAAATGCAAAATGAAATTCAAGTAATTAAAAAATACAGTAGAGTCAAAAATCCACACAGCTTGGGACTTGAGCAGTGGTTCCCAACCTTCTATTGGCCATGCCCCACCAAAGCATCCGTAAAGTCACTATGTCCCCCCCCCCCACCCTAATATGTAAATTATGTCTCATATTTTAAAAATGAACTCTATTCGCACGGTGGAAGTGTAATAGAGCCTTAATAAAATCTATTCATTTCATATTTTTTTAACTTATCAAAGAGGTGAATCTTCTACCACAAATGTGTGTTTAATATAATTTTATAAATGCAATGAGATTATACATCTTTGCCTACATGAAAAATAATTTATGTTGTACATTTCCAATTTTACTCAATGTTAAAGAAAAGTGTTATACGGTCTGCATTTTTATCTTCTGAAGTAACTTAAATAAACCCTTACATTTAACGTTAAAACTGATAAATTCATACATTTTATAATGCATTCTTGTAGCTTATTAAGAGTTGGCGGTAAAGTTTTGGACACTGCCCTTTCTTTATATTGATAACACAATACACAAGAAGTATTTTAATATTCGCATCTTTATCAAATTAAGTAGCCATTATTTCTCATAATACATTCTCTCTGTTTTTCCTTTCCCAATATCGATAATTGTACTAGCGGATAGTAGAAAACTCATTTAATAAATAATAAAAAACGTTACGAAAATTTTTTAAATTTACCACCAGAAAAATTATAGTGAGTTATAATACTTTAAAAGATATCAAATTATTAATAAATACTATTTGCATAATTATTCTGGTGTTAAATCTATTTTTAAATTTTGATACAGAACATTTTAAAAATTCAATAAAAAACTGATTTATTAAATTTTGCTTGCATTCCATTTATTTTTAGCCTACAACACTACATATCCCAAAAAAGACAAAAGAAACTTATAGTAAATATGAGTAAGTAAGAAATTTGGATTTTGTCCCCCCTAGAAGGTCAAATTGCCCCCCGGTCGGGCGTACGGCCCACGTTGGGAACCACTGGACTAGAGGCTGTGCGGACTTTAGAATTTTGCAGATTTTAGAGTTTTGCAGATTCTGAATTCAATGGGTTTTTTTTTTTTTTTTTTTTAACTTACCTGTATCCATTTTCAAGAAGAGCTTGTAATAATTCAATTTAAGCAAATCAAAACTTTAATCCTTTTTATTTATCTATGCATTATAATTTTAATACCCAAAATTATTTTTTATTACAATTTTAAATATTTCTTGTATAGTTCTTTGCTTGAGAACTTTGATTTTCTCTTGATGAAGTTTCTTTTGAATTTCATAAACAGTCGTTATTTGCTGTTGGTCTATACAACTCAAAGCAAATGCAAAATAATAATGAAATGAGTGTTGCCAACCTTACATGAAATATAAAATAAATTAATTCGCTACTTTCTATAGTGGCCGATTTATGGTGCCATTACTAAAACCTTTGTGTTTACGCTCCACAGCAATTTTTATTGTTTTACATTTTGTTTGTGTGTAGGTTTCTGTGAAATAAAAGCGTTTTATTTGTGTAATATCCAGTGTCATTATTATTGCCTCATAAATTTATGTTAAAAATAATTTTATTTTCATTCGCTGATATTGGAATAAAAATTGTAAAGAATACTTCTTAACTGGGAATTTCACTGTTTTAGTTTTTGAATGCAAGCGAATTTCAGAAGATTGCGGATTTTATAAGTGCGGATTTTAGAGAGACTACTGTATTTATTATAAATTATTGGCTGCAAACAAGTTCAGGGTTTTAGAGTCAGATTGATAAAAATAAAATTAATGAAAAATCTTAAAGATAGCATAAACAAATAAAATAGAAAATACTACATATTGTTATTTTTTCAAAAAATTTAGACTTAATTTTACACCCAACAATATACAGTAAACTCTGTTCAAAGCAGAATCAATCGGGACTGAGAAAATTTTACTCTGTCTATGGATTCGCAGGGACTTGAAAATCCTTCCGAGTTTGACAGATTTTCGTCTTACGCAGAGTCTGTCTTACAGAGAGTTTACTGTATATATATTAATACTAATTTTTTAAGAGAAAACAGGAAGAAAGAAAAATATTCATCTAAGAAACTATAAACAAATTACTTTGATGGCCAATATTTTTGTTTTGTGCAATTACTTTGGTACCCAATATTTTTGTTTTATGCAACCATTAATGCTTTTGGAAGAAGATAAAGTAAAGTACCTATAACTCATTCTAAGCTCTATTACTACTAATCTATGTATTAAATGAGTTTATAACAAGTTATTTTATTGTGTAAACAATGTTTACATAAAACATTAAAACTAAACATTAAAAACAAGTTATTTTAATGTTTAAAGTTTTATCACCAGGCATAAAGCGTTAATATCTTTGGCACCTGTGTGCATACTCATGGCACAATAGGTTGGTGCCATCCTGGTTTAGAAACCTGTCTAGTACTTTGTTGTTTACCAATGTTTTTCATGAGAAGGTTAGGTTTACAGTTTTTCAATAATGCTTGAGTTTGCAAACGAAATTTGTTTTAACATTTCTACATCTGTTACTCATCTTAGTTACGATGTTAAATTAAAATTATCACAAGATATCTCATTGTAGATGTTGCAAATTTACAAAGTATTAAGAAATAAACATAGAAATTACAGTATAACTTATAAGCCTACAAATTACAACATAACTTAAAAAATCCTATGATGTTAAATTAAAATTATCACAAGATGTCTCATAGTAGATGTTGCAAAGTAAAGTATTAAGAAATTAGTATGTTGTGGCCATCACAAAACTTTCTTCTGTATAAATCACGTCAATCAAATCATTTAAATAATACAAGAAATTACATCAATTTAGCACCAATTCATATCAAAGTATATTTGAATTTGAAGTTTGATGAAAATTCGTGCATTAATTCTTGAGATTGAGTTATAGCGGAAATTCTGAAAAATGTAGCATAGCAGTGTCACCTGTTGAGCGATTTGCACCAAAACATAAACAGCACTAATTGATTTCAAGGTATACTTGAATCTGAAGTTTGATGAAAATTCATGCATTAGTTATTGAGATAGAACTATAGTGGAAATTCTGAAAAATTCACCATAGCAGTGCCACCTGTTGAGCGATATGTACCAAAACATAAACAGCAGTAATTCATATGAAGGTATACATGAATTTGAATTTTGTTGAAAATCCAAGCATTAGTTCTTGAGATAGAGCTATTGTGGAAATCTTCAAAATGCAAATAACAGCACAACTTGTTGAGCGATTTGCACCAAAATGTATAAAACGTCAATTCCTGTCACAGACTAACTGAATCTGAAGTTTGGTGAAAATCCATGCATTAGTTCTGAAGATTGAGCTATTTTGGAAACCGTGAAAAATGCTGCATAATAGCGCCACCTGTTGAGCGATTTACACCAAAAACTAATCAGCACCAATATATATCGGGGACTAACTGAATATAAATTTTTATTAAATTCCGTTCATTAGTTCTTGAGATAGAGCACCCACAAAATTTGTGTCAGACTTGGACAGACTCACAGACAGACATTTTATAAAAACATGTTTTTCGGTTTATCTAATCCCTAAATTGTGTAAATCCGTCGAAAACCGTAATTTGAGAATTTTTATGAAATCAATACTTTCTTCTTGTAAAGATAGAAGAAAGTAATAAACGTAGAAATTATAGTATAACTTCAAAAATCTGGCATCATCGGGACCAAGACTATGCCAGATTTTTGAAAATTCTGGATTTTCGAAGGAGCATCAAAAGTAGCACTATATTCTTAATGGTGCTTTTATCCATAGTTTACTTCATTATTAAGGGATAATTATGCAATAAAAAGAGAAAATTAAATATTTAAAAATTTTTTCTTTAATTTGATATTTTCTATGTTACAAAAAAAAAAAATAAAGAATGAAATTTTTTTTCTCTTGTAATTTCGGAAACATCGATACAAATTTCATTTGCTTCAAATTTTTTGGCTGTTCTTTAACAAGTTTTTTTTTTATTTATTTTATACACATGAAGAATGTTTATTTCAGAAATACAATCGTGTTTCTCTAAAGCTTATGCATGCCTGTTTGTGTTCCGGGAATTTGATAAAACGTGCCCCTTAAATTTCGAAGTTACACCGGCATGAGATTCTTTCGCGGATCCGTGATTTTCCGTTTTTTTTTTTTCTCATTTTCCGCTTTTTCAGATTTTTTGCCGTTTCTCGCATTGATAATTTGTTCCCAAATTTAAAAAAAAAAAATCGGTCGTCAGTCCGAAAATTCTTACATAAAATATCACAAATTTCGACAAGTGATCGCCGAAAAAACAATTCCGTCAATCGTTCAAAAAAAAAAAAAAAAAAAACTTCGCAAAATATTGTGGGGGGAAAAAAAACACAATTTCGTCAAAGGATCCTCGTAAAAACGCTGATTTTGTCAAAGGATCACTAAAACAAACACTAATTATGCCGAAATATCGCAAAAAAACACGAATTGTGCCACAAGATTGCGAAAAAAAATGGATTTCGTCTAAGGATCCTGAAAAAACTCGAAATTTTCCCGAAAGATTGCGGAAAAAAAACGAATTTCGTCAAAGAATCAAGAAAACACTAATTTCATCAAAAGATCGGAAAAAAAAAAAAAAAAAACGTGAATTCTATGTCAAAGAATCGTGTAAAAAAATCTAATTCTGTCAAATAATTGTGGAAAAAATTCTAATTCTGTCAAAGGATCGCAAAAAAAAAAAAAAAAATGCGAATTTCGTCAAAAGATTTTGGAATAAATGCCTATTCTCAAAAAAGATCGCAGAAACAACAGAATTTCGTCAAAAGATCGCGGGAGAAACCCGATTTGCGTCAAAAGATTGCAGAAAAGACCCGATTTGCATCAAAAGATTGCAGAAAAAAACACATTTCATCGAAAGATCGCAGAAAAAACCGGAAATTCCGTCAAATCACGGAAAAAACGGAAAATTTTGTCAAAGGATCGAAGAAAAAACGCAGTCTGTCAAAGGATCGAAGAAAAAAAGCTAATTTTGTAAAAAGATCGCAGAAAAAAGCTAATTTTGTAAAAAGGTCACGGAAAAAACGCTAATTTTGTAAAATGATCGCGGAAAAAGGACGATTTTAGTCAAAATATCACGGGGAAAATGCAAAATTTGTCAAAATATCGCCGAAAAAATGCACATTTTGCCTAAAGATCATGGAAAAAATGGGAATTTCGCCGAAAAAAGGAGAATTTCATCAAAAGGTCGCGGAAGAAAGGTCAAAAGGTCCTTTTTTTCCTGGGGATTATATCAAGTGTTACAAACAGCCATGTTTATTAATTCTCTAATAAAGTTTATGCATTTTTCTAGTGACACCATTTCTTCTGCCGGTTGTTCATTCTTATCTTCTGAGCTGCTACTAGCACTATTGGCGGTTCTATTTAGGTCAGTCTCTGCGATCTTGTTGTCCGTTAAATTGTTCATTGTTGATGCCTTTTTGGCAATGCTTAGCCAATCATCTATATCCCTTTTTTCAACACTTAATGCATTTTCAGATTTTGCACGTCCAATGACATCATAAATTGCAGCCTTTTCATGGGAAATGTGAAAACCTGAAAATTCTTCCTCATCATTGATGTTACTGTTGTCGAAAATTCATTCCGACCATATATTGTGCCATGCATTCGCTAAAGTTGTTCTCGGTGCTAAGCAATGGTGCAGCTCCCATGAAAATAATCGCCTCTGACAAATGAAAAAAAAAGTCAAATATTCTTTTATTACATTTTTACTTTCGATCTTGAAGTCTTTAATTCATAAAGAATTGCTATTTTACTTCCCCCATAACTTGAAAGTGTAAAAGAAAAAAGAAGAGAAAGGATGGTTTTGATGCCAGATTTTTGAAGTCACGCTGTATAGTCAAACAAAAAATATTTGTAACGCTTATTTTTAATTTGACAAAAATAAGTTCATTAAATGCAAATTTTAAAATAATAATAAACAGAATCATTTGATTAACTTTGAGAGGAAAATAGGCAAAAATGTTGTATTCCTGCTTAACTATTCCATCAGTGCCTCATTCATAAAACTGTATACTTAGCATTAGTAATTATTTCTATGATAGAAGAGATTTTAAAATGGGAAAATTAAATTTGGCTCTGACCACAAATGTATTTTTTGGTTTGTGCTCTTGAAAAAAATGACTTCAAAGTCATCTCTCGTATATATACGTCTTTTAGAAAACATTTCAGCGGTCGCCAATGCAAATATTTTTATAAATTTTGTATTTTTAAGAGATTTATTGTAAGTTTGCATTATAACAATAAATGTTCGTAGGTTTCATGGCATTCCAAAAAAGAAGTGAAGATAAATATTCCAGTTTTGTCATCAGTTATGGGATTAAATTTAAATTCTTGTTACATATTAGGAGAAAAAAAAAATCCTTTCAAAATTAATATAATTATTTTTTTACAGTTGCCAATTTATTGCAAGAGATGATGGTAATTATTCTGTGCATGAAAAGAATCCCGATATTTTGGTAGAATGGTCTTTGATTGAAGAAATTGTAAGTATATTTAATTTTATGAATTCAATTTTTCCAATTGAGCAGTAAAATGCCAAAGCTAGGACTCAAACTCAGCAAACTAAAATTTATCTGTGACCTAGTAATGCTAGACTAAACTTACTATCATAAGAAATAATATAAACACATAAAATAAGCAAAATTTGTATTTATAAAGAAAATATAATAAAAGGATAAAACAAATACCATACATCTAGAGACTTAAAGTATTTTTTTAAGTGCAGCATTTCTTTTTAAGCGGCTGGATTAATGTACAAGGTTTAAAATAATCTGCAGCGTCCGCTGCCATGCTGCACTGTTTCTGCTGCTGGAGCTGCAGGTAATGGAATTTCATTTAAACGATGGGTGCGTACATACCTTTCGCTCAATTGGAAAAATTATATTAGTTTGATAACTTTATCAATCAGTATGATTGAGTTTAAAATAATTTATTTTAATATTAGTGATATTTAATTTGTTAGAGCTGTGCTATGCAATGCCTGCAGGCACCATAGCACCCTTTGAAGTCTCTTATGTCACTCTTCAAATGTTTTCTGTTACTTAAAAAGAAAATTCTAAGAATCTATTTTAAGAAAATACTTTACTTAAATCTTTAATGAATGATTGTTTTTTGCATTGTAAGTTGTAAGTATCATTAAGATTTTTGGCTTTTCCCCTGCAAAATATTTTTATATAGTGCCCCTCACTACCAGGAAAATTTAATGCTATAAATGCTATGATCTATGATCTTTTTTTTTTTTTTTTTTTTTTTTTTCTGCAGCTTTGTCCGTATCACTATGAATTTAAGGCATATTTATCATGTATGTATGGTGCTGGTGTATTGCTATCACTACTGTTGTTATGTAAATATTGCTGCATATTTTTAATCATGTGTTTAATGGTGCCTTTCAGTGTTTGCCACAAATGGCGGGGCGGTGCACCCTTGCATACTGAAAAGTTGACAGGTCTTATCTATATTATAAAAGTGAAAGTCACATGACCATCTGAAACAAATACTGATTGGTATTATTGGTCAGCTATTTTCTTTTCAAAAATTGAAAGCTACCAAATTAAATAACTCGTATATTTATGAAAAGAGTGATCAAAATAAAACTTTTTTTTGTGAGAAAACCTATATACAAATAATATTTGTATTTGTTGAGATGTCACCTCTGTTTCAAACTGATCACTTTTCCAAGTAAACAAAAACATTCAATCTTTTAAATTGAATATTTATACCAATAAAAAAGATTTTTACTCTGTGTGTGTGTGTGTGGGGGGGGGGGGGGTGGGGGGGGGGCAATAGTGAGGAAAATCTACTGCATATACAAGGATAAAAAATTTTTGTGAGGGTATAGCTCAAGGTCTCTCCTGATGTATCTGAGACTCAGAATTTTCAATTTTTGTTAATTACTTGAGATATTAAATAAACTTCACAACGGAGTCTCATTAAAAATTAATCTCTGCCTTTTTGATAGGGAAAAAGCACTCGCACATGAGCAGATGCCGTATTTACGTATCACTATCAGGAAGAAATGATCAAAAAGAAGAAATTTCGGGGGGTATTTTGTCATTATTTATTAACTTCCATCAGCCAAATCATTTCGTAAAGTTAAAACGAAAGACATATTATGAAAGATCGTACCCTTACATCTCAAATGCCACAATCAATTAAAAAAAATATCACAGTTAACTCTTTGAAAAAAAAAAAAAAAAATATTCAACGAGTCATTTAAAAAAAAAAGAAAAAAAAGTGTTTTTCCCTCTTATTGCAACGCTCCTCCAGGGTGCAATTTTAGAGGTACTGTCAAATCAAAGATATGTTCTTAAAGCTGAAACCTTCTCCTAATCGATGGTGCAATTGGTTTTAAGAAATATGAATTTTAAGCCTTTCAAATACACCAGCAAATGCAGGGCACTTTGCACCTCAAGGAAATTATATATTTTTTTAAATGCTAAAAGTAACTAAGCATCCATATTTTAGCAGTTTTTTAGTTCTTCCACTTCAGAACTCTCCATCTGACAATATGAAAAACATATTTAGGCAAAGATCTTTAACAGTTTCTTAGAAAGCTCTGATATAATAATTCTTACAATACTTGAAATGCCTCTTAAGCTCTCCAGGAGCAGTGATTATCGAAGAAACCCATCACCGATATATCATCACCACAGAGCAACAGTAGTACATCTAGTAACAAAAAGAAATGAGATGTCTGACTTACTGCTATGAATAACTGTGTTTGCATCTAGTGGAACCTCAGAGTAATGATATACTAGAGGGAGAATTCCACCACACTTTCCTCAGCCAAGATAAAATCACGCTACTCGGAGCAAGAAGCTTTCCAGTCAGCATGCTAATAGCATTGATTTCTACGGAGGATATTAGACAATTTAGTGTTTATGATTGAAAAATATCATGGTAGCAAGTTGTTGTGTCTATGGATACACAGAAAGAGCAAACAAAACAACTTCTGTTACCATTGATTATTTCCATTAATACTTTCCAATATTTTGATGATTGGATCACAGCAATTAAAACTCGTTACTGGTCTCAGCGTGAAATTAAAACTGCTCTCTGTGTTCATGTGATGTTGTTGATTCCGTAAAAAGATATAAACTTATTTTAATCAAACAGTAATAAATATCACATGAAAATGAGTGATTCTTAAATAAGCTTCAGTTATTTTGTAATATTGAAATTAATCTTAAGGCTGTTCTCAACTGCTCTGCTCAACAAGCGCAAAACATTTTTACACATTTACAAATTCATTTTTTAACGGAAAGATATAAAATTGGAAAGCCTGACTATGGAAGCAATTTGGAATCGAACTGTGTTTTCCATTTTTTGATCACGTGACAAACATGTTTTTCATCCTTTCCTGAGTGGATATTTTTCTTTTGTGTGGAAAAGCAGTTCAAAACACTGACTTTACACTATTTTTTTTGAAAGATCTATTGCGTTTGCAAAAAAAACCAGAAAAAGCAGCTCGATTACATAGTTTCTGAACAACACCTGCTACTTTCATGCATTTCCAAACAAAAATGAATTAAAACTGTTATAAGGACTTCTTAAACTTAAATAGGATTTTACTTGATTTAAAGTTTGTAATAAAAATACTGTTCAGGAGAAGTTTACTAGGATTACGAGTTCTCAATTAGCTGACATCGTGATCGTACTTGAGTAGGTTCAGAATTCACCATCATTTTAGAAGAAATAAACAAAAACTTTTACTGAAGAAACTTGGTATAGGGGTGACTTGAAACATAGAAGACAAAAATATAACTGGAACATTCTTTTATTTTGAGCGTGCAGATTATTCATTAAGGAGTTGACTGGCTTGATGACTGCTGGAACTTCACATTAATTATAAACGCGATATTTAGTAAAAAGCATGTTTTAAGGAAAATAAAGTTGATCTAAAATATAATTAAATACTAGCTACAATAAAGTGGAACAGGAGTGCTTTTCCTAGCACATAATTCACTCTAGCACCGAGACCATGAGGTCCGTGCGACATATCAAGACCGTGTACTGCGCAAAGCACAGCTATCTCTCACGAAGAAAACTCATAGACTGGCACTTCCTCCGTGCGAGTGTTTTTAAAAACGCCACATAAAAAGTATGCCAAACGAGGCCAAAACGATACCGCGCCAAAAAATGCATCTGACAGCAAACGCTTGCTCGCCAAAGAACAACCATGGGGAGAAAAAGCACTCAAACGCTGCCTACCATCAAACAATGTGAAATGCTGTCCATTCAGAGAAAAAGAGCATACAACTGAAGAGTTGGCATTTCACCAGAACGATGCTATTGATAAAAAGAGGTTTCGTTATGACTGAACTCCCAAAATTAAAATGATAGAAGGTGATAGAAAAGGTGATCGTTTGATCAAAACATGAAATAATGAATATTAAAGGGGAATACTTAAGATGGATTAAATATGATACCTTAACATTAAAGATTGAATAATTAAGACAAGGGATTTAAAATATTAAATTAGAGATATTGAATTGGGAAGTTTAAGAGACAATATATCAACATGATAAAAACTTATGTCATAAAGTTGCCCTTTTGGATTTGAGAAACAGCCTTAATAATTTGATAGAATTAAACTTTTGAAGCTTTTTGTTATGATTAAATAAGACTGTGGTTATTATTAAAAAATAGTGGCATCAATCACGTAGGCAACAAAATGACACCCCTCATTTATAATTTTATTTTATTGAATAGGTACATTTCATTTTAATAGAATAAACATTGTGATAATTATTGTACAAATACATTTTTATTGTTAAAAAATTCTTATTAGTAGTCCGTGTGATTTCAAATTATGTATTTAGTGTTCCGTGAGGCTCAGAAGTTGGCAACTGCTGATATAAATGAATTAAGCATAGGTAAATAACTTTTTTTTTAAAATTCTATTGCTTCTGAAACTGAAATTTTGTATTTTGGACTTTTCCTAATTACTTTTGTGTGTATTTATGCAATTTGTATTATAAAATAATTCCTGTATGTGTGTTATAGTTGTGTACTAAGTTATTATTTATAAACTTGCATCCCTGAAGCAAAAGTTGTAAATAAAATTATGTGTGTAAGTTTGAGTTATCATCGTTACTGTATTATTCAATTAAACATTTCATTTAATTGAATGTGCTGTTATAGATGTATTTTTTTAAAAAGAAAACAAACATTTTATGAATTCAGAAAGTTTAAAGCTGTCATTTCTTTTTCAATTAAAATGTCCTTTATGTAATATCAGCGTTTTCCGATTAAAATAATTATTAAATTCTTTAATTTACAAAAAAAAACCTGTTTGTTAAATTTATAATTTTGTAGTAATAATAGGTAAATAATTCATCACCTAAATTTCTCTTCCCTCGAAATTTCACTTTTCTCCCCCCCCTCCCCCCTGCCCTTTGGCCTTCTAACACACAAAGTTAAACTTAACTAATTTCTTTATTTTTTTTTTCTGTCCTATTTTTTACTTTGTATTAACAATTAAAAAAAATAAGTATCTAATGAAATTAAATATAAACAAAACCATGTCAAAGATTGAAAACAGCTAAACTATTAATTAAATATATACATATTTTTCTAAATAAAAGTTTCATAATTTCTGTTATTTATTTATTACTGAGCCATTCTTTGAATGATAAAGAAAACATTAGGATAAATATCTGGTGTACATTCAGATTTCTTTTACTACTCATTTGTATTTCTGTGAACTCTCAAATTTCTAAATTGCAGCATAAAAACACTGCACTCCTGCCAAGATCTGTGATAAAGCGACAAAACTAGCATTGCTACTAGTAACCTTTCATCGCCAAATGCAAACTGTCACGTCGGTCATCCTGGCCCCACTTTTTACGGGCAAAAGTAATGGGGGTGAGCTCTATATAATGCTTATTTTGAGATTGGAAGAACTTCTGAAACACAAAGTTGTGATTAATACTATATCTCGGAAGTGTTTTATAAAAATTCCCCACCGTTCCACTAGATGCTGGCAGTTTTTCATAGCAGTAAGTCAGACATTTCATTTTCAATTATTACTTGATCTCCTACTATTGCTCTGAGGCGACGATATACAACTGCATGTGGGGCCTTTGAGGGACTTTTTGCTTGTTCTTCTTCGAAGAGCAGATCTTTTTTCTGCGCCCTCAGTTGGGGCAGGACAGTCGCGTATAGGTGAAGTCCATACGTGGCAAGAAGATACCTTTGCCGGACAATCTCAACGGAGATTAACACTTCAAAAAAGTGCACAAATGTACTTGGACCAAACCCACACCCATCATTACTAAAAATTCTGTGGATAGAGCTAAGTTGAGCTCTCAAATGTGAACTTACTTCCAAAATTTCTAATATTTTTCTGATGTGTTTCTATTTAGCTGTGTCCCTCCATTAGTATTTTCCAACAATTACTCATTATTATGAGGCCGTCCTACCGGAACTGTGAGGGAAACACAGGGACTTGAATTTTATGCAAATAGATTCATATCATTGACACGGTATAAAACTTTTTTTGTAGTAACCAGATATTTACAAGTAATGCCATAAACCAGGGGTGGCAGGCCAACCTTTTTGGGAAGAGTGCCACTATCTGAAGAAAAAAAAAATTGCGTGCCACTTTTAATTTTTCCAACATACTAAAAAATACTAAAGGCGAAAACGTGTTATTTATAGGCTGATTGTGTAAGTTTTATGCAAATAGCTCATTTTTTCCCTGTAAGTCTGAGTAGTGGATATTACAAAATAATATCTTAAATAAAACAAAAGTATAAACTTGGGTTTTATTGTTAACAAATATTTTTAAATGTTCTGCCAGATTAAGTATAAAATAAGAATGAATATCTTGAAACATTTAATTCTAAATAACTATTAAACAAACAGTCATTACTTGCATATTAATGTGGCTTTTGAATTTGTAGCTTAAGTCATCTATATTAGGATTAGTTTTTGAAGTTGCTAACAAAATTAGATGTTTTATGTGCATATCAGTTAATCTTGAATGATATTTTGATTTTATTATGTTCATAATCGAAAACATTTGTTCACAAACATATGGTGATCCAAACCTACAGCAATATCTGACAGCTAAATCATGTAAATTTGGAAAATTGCTTGCTGGTACAATTTTCTAAAATTCAATATGATTTGGATCGCTTGCAGTTGAAATAAGTTCCTTATGTTTGCTTTTCAGTATAGTATGGTACTGTAAGTCAATAATTTCGATTCGGATTTCAGGTGAGTAACAATTAACTTCTTGCAGATCTTCATATTTTCTTTTCAATGTCGAAGGTTTACTTATGGACATCGTAAAAATAAAAGTTTTAAAACAACAACGCTCGACACTGGAATCTAAAAACAGTTTAAAAAAAACTTAACATCTTGCTCGGCAATGCTAGCTTCTCGCTGAAGTACTGTTGCCAATCTCTGCATGGGGAAAAACTGATTCTTCTGTTTGCCGTTCACAGGGCCTATAAACAGAATTTTTTTGAAAAATGAAATTTGTTAAAGATTGGGAGAATTAACTGCCGCGGCGAGCAACCTCTTTTCGTCCGCAGCCCTTTATTCTCTTACTCTATTCAGACTCTTGCTGAAGCAAGGTTCGTCCCAGCCACGTCCCGAGTGAAAGACACTCTAGCAAAAGCCATGTTGAGGGGGAGAGAATTTCAAAAATTGAAACCGGACAAATTTAAAAGGAAAATTACACAAATTAAAGACACTGAAAAGCAGGAAGGGAGGGTTCAGGGCCCTGAAGCTACCGACCAACCACTGCTACGTCGAGCTTATTATTACTCTCGGTTGGGGTGGGCGGGTTGGTCAACCGCCGTGGCGAGCGTCCTCTTTTCGTCCGCAGCCCTTTATTCTCTCTGTATCATTCTTTACTCATATCATCATTGGCCACAATATAGTGTCATGCTCTCGGTTATGCCACACATTCCTGTGTATTGTGCTTTTTCCTTCTCTTTTATCATGTTCTTTATAACAAGGGTCTATTATAGTTTTTTTTTCCTCCCTGTATATTTTTATTCCATTCCTGTTTCTGTTTTTCCTTTAGTTATACAAATTGATAAAACTGCTGTAAATTCTCAGAATGTGATAAGTAGCTTTGGGGAATCTAAATTTATTTTCCATTGTCCTTTACGCAGAAATTTTATTTGTGAGGTGAACATGTTTAAATTTGGGTTTTTTATTAGAAGGGATGTATTTGATTTATGTATCATAAATTTTAGATTAGTGTTGAAGGTATATGTTAATTGTTGTTCTATAGGGGAAAAAATCTTTTTATTTCTAGCGATTACCAAGTTATGAAGTGCCATCTTGTCCAATTTGTTTGTATAGACCTGTTGCTGCAAAAATAACAAGATGTGGCCATATATATTGTTGGCCTTGTATCCTGCACTACTTGGCATTGACAGATAAGACTTGGCAAAAATGTCCCATTTGTTTTGAAGCCGTGCATAAAACTGAACTGAAAAGGTGATTTTAAAAGTTTATCTTTATATATATCTGTATATTAAGAAGATTATAAAGAATATAAAATATAATGTAACATTTTTCTTTTTATACAATTTGTATTTATGTATTTTCCAGTCTTGAGTCATTGAACATTACAGTATTGATTTGCTGTATTTACAATTAATTGCTATGTTAAACCTTTCTTATATTGTTAATTTCAAGCACGTATCTATAATATAATAGTCCAAGTCTGTGACTGTCATAAACAGTTACAGGCTGACCGCTTCGCTTTTCGTATGGCAAGCAGCTATTTTGGAGTCGATTTTTCTCTGGAGTAAATTGGAGTAAATTTTTCTCTCACTTTCTGATTGGCTAGAATTATAAAAATTATGCCACAGGTGTGTTTCTGATGACAATACAACATTTTAATATTTTTAAAACTTTATAAATTAATACATTAATTTTTAAATCTTTGCCATTAAAATCGCCAAATATTTATCATTACAACAGTATGCAAACAATAACAATAGTGGAATTAATTTATGTGTCAAACCATGCTCTTTAACATAGGCCAACTCGCTCAAACTACAACAATGAAATGTGTTAAGTGAGATTCTGGGATATGTAAATTGAAACGAGAATTCAAAAAGAAAATCTGATCGAAACAAATTCAATTCACATTCCCTGAAATCACACTATGACCGTGGTAAAGTAGTACGTGAAGTAATTAAGTTAAACTAAATCTGAAAAGTAAAAACAAAATAATGACTCACCCCTTGTAGCTGATAATGACACAGAAAATAAAGATAAGCAAAATGAACAAACCATAATTCACATCAACACATTTATTTAACACTGTTATTATATCAATTCCAGATCCAGGAATGAATTTATATATTTTAATTAAAATCATAAAATGTTATATTACAGCATAATGAAGTACAATGTATTGAAGAAAATTTATATTTTATTTTCTTTTACTGATTTAAATTTTATTTTTAGCAAGTCTGTTATAAACGCGTTGGCTAATGTTCCTTCTAAGTAAGTTAGTCATTTTTTTAACAAAATATCTAAATAAAGACAGGAGTAGTATGCACTGTTATCGTAAAGGCAGGCGTCAGGTGATAGTTCATAATGAACGAATATATGCAGTTGAATATTTGAAGTTCATAATATCTACTAAGGATTATTACGAAATTCGAAACATGGGGTAAATATATTAAAGATCCAGGTGATCTGAAATTCACAGTGGTATTATCTGAATTGAGATTTCCTTATTCTAGAGAATTTATCAATCGTCAACAAACATCTGAAGGTGATTATCTCATAAAGGATGCGACCAAAAGTTGAGTGAAGTAATGCGGTGACTATAAGCTATTTAAACTTCTTGCGGATCTTTCGCTGTATGGAATAATCTCCGAGATTCGGAATGAAAAGCCATTCTGGAACACTTTTCGACTAATCCTTATAACTGAAATTCCTTCAAATGTGACATTATTAATTGGAAAATGGCTATTGCTGACTGTAGATGCCCGCCGGGCCAAAGACCCAGCGGCAAAAAGGATAAGAGACGCTGATCCAAAGGTCGGTCTTGTATCTTCCGATAAAAATTCTAAAACTGACTCTTTTTTGAAAAGCCTGCGGAAAATTGGAGTATGCTTTCAGTGAAAACAGCCAATAAGAATGCTCCAAAAGACGATCCATCGAATCGAAGAGGGTGATCTATCGAACGTGAACAGGGGGAAAATGTTTTAGCGGCGGAATAATCACCGTGGAATGGCAACAATCTAACGAGCGGGAAAAGAAGGAATGTTCGCTTCGTGGGAGTTCCTGTGACGTCAAAAGGAATTTCCTGCCTGTTTTGAGATAAGAGAGAAATCCTTTTTAAAAGTTGCTTCTTTTGGGGTGCGAAGTGAATGAAAAGCAATAAAAATAACGGACAGTGTAGGAGTTATAATTTCGTTTCTCTGGCAAACGATTTCAGCAATTGTTATGAAAGTTTATCAGAGAAATGGAAAAAGATAATAGAATCTAATAAATGTAATCTTAAATGAAATAATTAAGAATAAAGATTTAGGATTTAATATTTAAAACTTAGTAAAATTTGCTGTCAAAATTGAAAGATGGTAAATGGAAGTAGATTATTAAAATTAACAAAATATACAAAATTAAATTTATGTAAATTTAAGAAGGGGGAATGTTATGTAAAGCTTTTACAACATAACATTTTATCAAGTAGAAAATAAATAGAAATAGAAAAAAAGATTAACATATAGTTTTAAAAATATTCTTTTATCGATTAATAGTTTAGTATTAAGTTAATTATGATTGTGCGTTGAGAAAATAAATTAGAAATCCTGAGTTGACAGTTTAAATAATCAAGGATGGATCATACTTCTGAAATTTCTAAAAATTCCTGAAAAAAAAAAAAAAAAAAAACCTGAAATATCCTATGATATGGATTGTATAAATGATGAAACGAAGCTGCAGATATTCGTCTGGCCTTAGCTGCTTTTATGTTAGCGGCATGTATTTAATTATGGCATGCTAGAAGTTTTGCTACAAGTTTAGTTGATGGCAATGTCTTAGTTTTGTGAAGTTTATTAATTTTTACTTTTAAGTTTTAGTTCAAAGCAAAGTATGCTTGCATTTTGTCATCTGAATAAATCATAATAGTTCATGAAAGTTTATTATCATAATTTCTCTGCATACTTTAGGTAGATTTTGTAAGAAATACTACCTATTTCAGTCATTACCATGGTGCGACTTTTGAAAAATTCCTTCATAACTTTTCCTTATGACCCCTGTGAGATGAAATCTCACAGTGTTTAAATTATGTTACTTTTTTATTTTTTTTGCCTTATACATCGATGTTCTTTAAACTTAAATCCATATTTATTTTTGCGCGGGCGATTTCGCTTCACCGCACATCGGCAAGTTCGCTGACGTTCGGCTGCCCCTGGTATGAGATGCTTCTCCTTTGAACTTTGTACGATTGTGATGACGTCATCGGAGCAAGTCTCTCACGGCATATGCATTGAATGGGTGTTTGATCTTTCGGAGGTGTGTCCATTCGCTGTGCGGGGAGCAAATTAAAACAAAGCTTTTTAAATGTTTTCTTTTGGATTTGTTTATTAAGACATTACCTAATATTTTAAATTCTCTAATAGATTTAAATCTTTTCTTTCAGTAACTTTTGAAGTCCCCGTATTCTTACTATAAATTAAAAATTCCGTTAATTTTAAATCAGAATCTGTTTTGTTGGAGAGCTGTCATGACTTAGTTTTGGTTTTAAAAAGATCGCGGGCTCCGGCTCCGGTCTGCCGACGCCGATGAATGTGGAATCCGGTGAAAAGCTTTTGCGTAAACGATGTGTACTACTTTAACAACTCCGGTTAAATTATTTCTTAATAATTTCTTGATTCATGCTGCACTTTAATTTTAAAAGAAATAGCTATCTTCTAGTGGAGTAGATGTTTTTATTGGCAATAATTAATTTATGAACGGTGACCAATGGGAAGCCCTTTCTTCTCTCCTTCAAGATGAAATAAAAGATTAATTGATGCTTACAAGTCTCCTCTTCATTTATTTTACAGACTACACGATCCAAGTAAGAAGTTTCATTTATTTCTATTTTTTTACAATTGCTGACCTCAAAGAACAGAGGGTTTTATTGCAAAACTACACAACGCATTGTAACTAAAAATAATTCCAAATTTAAATTTTACTTTTAATTAACGGCCCATATTATGGATTATAATATATTACAAATATTCCCATCACATTTGGTGCCGCAAAAACGGTGGTTCTGAGGAAAAATTTTGATTGATTTAAAGAAAATCGTAATATTTTAGAACTTTTGTTCTCAGAATAACTTTTGAAAAATTTTTTGATGTGTTCAATAGTATTCAAGATTTGTTCTTTTAATAAATTTTTAAGAAATATGGAATATTTTATGCAAGAATTTTTGCATAACTACATATGACAATATTTTTTAGTATTGGAAGTTTCTGTTCTCAAAAAATTTCTTGCATAGATTTTTGCTATTTTGAAGAATTAAATTTTATAATTCTAGAATAATTTTGTTCTGCTCCATCTTGAAGAATATAATATATTTTACTAAGTTTCCCATATTTTTTTAAACAAATATTTAAATTAAGATCAATTTCCTTCTGAAGAATAGTCATATTTTTGATGATGCATAATTATTATTCTATTTAAATAGTTTTATTTGAAAGAATTTCATCTACATATTCTTTTATTTGTAATGAATTATTAAAGAACATAATTTTTTTTAAAGAATGATTATTTGGTATATATATTTTTGAAATGAATTATATATTGTTCTTAGAAAAATTCTAATGAATTTGAAATAATAAAATTGTTCTCAAGAACATATTTCATATTTTAAGAGGCTATGACTTTGGGTTTTTAAATTAAAATTTTTTATGGCACTATTAAATTGCAACAAATTTGCAAATTCTATATATATTTATAAGAAGTATTATTTTTGAAATTATGATTATTTGTGCTGAGAAATTTTATTCTTATGTCATATTTATTATTCTGAAGCTAAAATTCTTCACAGAAGTTAGTAGTTGCAAATATCCTATATAACATTCTTAGAGATTTCTATGCTTCTGTTCTACAAATTTCAAATCAAGATATTTTGTTTAACAATAATTTGAATACAAGAGTTTGTTTATAGATTTATTCTTATGCCATCTGGACTGTGATGTTCTATTATAATCATACAGTTTGGCTTAGTGCAAAGATAATCTGCAACTTACAAATTAAGAATGTATGCATTTAAGAATATTTTCACATTTATTATACAACTGTTCTCATGTTGTTTCTATAAGCACTCTCAGCTGACAAAATTTTATATTTGAAAAATTCTTGTTGCTTCATTTTTTTTTTAAATATATTCTTATGGCAAGTTGTAATTTTGACATCAAGACCTTTCCACTCCATCGTATGTGCAGACTATGACAGTTTTCAACAAACAAGATTTTCATGTTGCTCTCAGAAAAAGAATGAAAGCAGCATTATTTTTTTTACTCTTGAGAAGAAGTAGGCATGGGGCTACTTCATTCCTGTTACAGTTATATTCTTGAAATTATTTTACATCATCTATTTAAAAAATCTTATGTTTTTATACAGCTTTTAAAATAAGTTCTCATATTGTCAGTGTTTTCTGCAATAATTTTAACTGTGTTACTGCTGTTTCGCATATTTAAAGACTGTCTCTCTACATATGCTGCTCCAAGGGTTTTCTTCCAACCTGTTAAAAAAATACTCACCTGCAAAAAAAACTTTGCTTCATTTTCAAGTTTCTTACCTGATGAAGTTGGCCATTCACTGATGAGTTGTATCCATTTGTGCTGACCTCTTCTCTAGTATTTTCCTTGTTTTACGGTAGAAGATAAATATATTAATACTTACCAGCTTAACTCATTGTTTTATAACAATAACTTTTAAATTTATGCTTCATTTTCAACGCTGAAGTGATTATTGAAAGGGGTCATGTCATGTTTGAGTCATTTTATCCTTACAATGTCTGATTCAATTCAATATCTTCGATGTTTGTCTTTAAAGCTAAATAAGATTTACGAGTAATCTCAGATGTTTTCTCAAGTAATAGCTGTTCCAAGACCTGATTATGGAAGTGTTGTTGGTTTGCCTTTTCTCTTGTGAGATGTAATTTATCCTTACTAAGTAGATTGGTTGACTTATCTGCTCCTATAAGTCAGTGTTGCTATTTTTTGCAAAAATATTTTTTTTTTTTTTGCTAAATCAAGAAGATTTATGAAATAGTATAAAATTAGTTACCTTCAATATTGATTCTTACATATACCTATAGTTGCAAGAGTTGTATTTTGATTCAGGAATTCTCAAGATCAATTTATTTTCTGTCTAAATTCCCCATATTTCAAAAATTTTATTGTGCCTTTGTTTTCATTTGTGAATATACCCAAAGTCTCTAAATTTTTATGTTGTCATATGCCTCATATTTTTACACAAGTAATTAAGTGAATGAATTCTGAAGATTTATTATTAATGAAGAAATTAAAAAAAAAAAATTTTTAAGCATCAAATCAATTTCTAAACAAGATTACACGAAAAGAAAAGCACAGTTCTTAGTAACTATTTAACAGCGCCTTTTGATATAGAAGTGTTCCTTAGTGAATCTTCAAAATTACTAAGAAGTTTAAAGAAAAAGTGCTTATTGATATCTTCACCTACCTACTTATGTCTCTTTTTTTCCCAAGATGTGTGTGAATACATCAATTCTCATGAAATACAACATCATTTTCTCTTCATCAGTGCTCTATAATTCATCCTTTTAGTGTGTCCGGAAATAGTGATTGCTAAAAGTTAATAATTAGCTTCAAAAGAAGTCAAGCACACTGATGTTGTGTTGTCGCCAAAAAAAAAAAAAGTTCTCGTCCAATGTTCCTGTAAAATGTCTATTCAACTGTAAAGTTGATGTTTCCTTTTTGTGTATGTCATCTAGAGATATGCACCTGTTTCTACATGGTAAACACAATGTTTACACCTTTGCAACAATACACATAACTGATGTCTTTTTTGTGTACCAAAACTTTCAGTGTGTTTTTTTGAACATTCTGATAACATTTATTTATTTTATTTTTCATGCAATTGTGTTTATAACGCTAAAGAATCAAGGATCTGTAAAGAAGGACATTGCTGTTGTTTTTGCAGTTATGGGATGGTATATTGTGCTATTTAGTGTATATAGTTATTTTTCTTTTTGCACAAGGTGTCAGGAGCCTTGTTTATGGAGATCCAAGCCACCTGAAATCTTGAGTAAAACATGAGTAGTCACAGTGTATATTGTTCTATGATTGTGGATGATAGTATTTTTTTACATGATTACCTGATTTTTCTGCATGAAGTATTTTATGTAAATGATTTATAATATTTATATTATGGTACACTTAAAAATTTAAATTTCCCATGATAGTGTCACTTTTTAAAATCTTTCATTGTATATGAAAGGATTTTTTTTTCTGGGGATCCCCACCCACTCAACCAAATACTTATTCTTAAAACCATGGTTTCTTTGTTTCTCTGTTTGTCTATAAGTTTATGAGTTTATCTTTATACATATTTAAAATTGTATTAAGTGATGTCTCATATTTTAAAGAATAGTATATACTTCGAAAATTTTTGATGAGTAAATAATACAAAAGTATTAGTGTTTGTTGATATATTACTTTTGCAATGCATATTTTCAGGGTCTAAATGGAAAATAGCAAAAGTATATGTTTCAGCAGTAAAACACTTAATTCCTTTTAGACATGTCTCTCTCACATATATATATATTGTTGCAACTACTTTAACTATCTGTGTTTTACATGTGAGTGGTCATTTAGTGCACGATTTGGCTACTTGTTTATGTAGAATACAGCTGGTTGTTTGAAGTCAAAATATTTAGTACTAAATTCAATTAAAAAAAAAAAAATGATGAATATCGTATTATAAAGTGTTACTAAAGATATTTTTTATGTATGGCCAGTTTAGAGTAATTAAAAATAAATGCTCTATTTTATAAATTGTAAGTCCTAGGCTGTGATCAAATACTAAAGTTATTTTGATCTTTGTTGCTTGTAAAGTGCAACTTTTCTTCTATGGTATACCAATTTAATTAAATGTTTGATATTGAGCTCATTTTAGATATGCTAATTCTGATTTTGTTTAGCATTTTTAATTAAGTAATACATAGAATTTTATATATGCTAATTCTCATTTTCTTTAGCATTTGTACTTAAGTATTTGTGAAGATAAGTTTATGACATCATACTGCAATTGCCATAAATGGAAGATTTGGCATTTTTTATGTATACTTTTTGACTATGTATACTTTTGATGTAATTTCTTTTTCTTCTCTCTTCCCTTTTGGTCACCACTAATTTTTTATTTGCAACAGTTTAAACTTTTGGCTTTATTTTAATATTTTAACTTTGTTTTTTTTTCTCTGTCTTTGGCATTTAAAATTTTGTCATCCCGTTTCTGTAAAAGGTTTTTATTTCATTTTACCTTTTACATCACTTGCTCTGCCAAAATTTTACTCGGTAAATGGGGGTATTGTGAGATGAAATCTCACAGTGTTTAAATTATGTTACTTTTTTATTTCTTTTGCCTTATACATCGATGTTCTTTAAACTTAAATCCATATTTATTTTTGCGCGGGCGATTTCGCTTCACCGCACATCGGCAAGTTCGCTGACGTTCGGCTGCCCCTGGTATGAGATGCTTCTCCTTTGAACTTTGTACGATTGTGATGACGTCATCGGAGCAAGTCTCTCACGGCATATGCATTGAATGGGTGTTTGATCTTTCGGAGGTGTGTCCATTCGCTGTGCGGGGAGCAAATTAAAACAAAGCTTTTTAAATGTTTTCTTTTGGATTTGTTTATTAAGACATTACCTAATATTTTAAATTCTCTAATAGATTTAAAACTTTTCTTTCAGTAACTTTTGAAGTCCCCGTATTCTTACTATAAATTAAAAATTCCGTTAATTTTAAATCAGAATCTGTTTTGTTGGAGAGCTGTCATGACTTAGTTTTGGTTTTAAAAAGATCGCGGGCTCCGGTCTGCCGACGCCGATGAATGTGGAATCCGGTGAAAAGCTTTTGCGTAAACGATGTGTACTACTTTAACAACTCCGGTTAAATTATTTCTTAATAATTTCTTTATTCATGCTGCACTTTAATTTTAAAAGAAATAGCTATCTTCTAGTGGAGTAGATGTTTTTATTGGCAATAATTAATTTATGAACGGTGACCAACGGGAAGCCCTTTCTTCTCTCCTTCAAGATGAAATAAAAGATTAATTGATGCTTACAAGTCTCCTCTTCATTTATTTTACAGACTACACAATCCAAGTAAGAAGTTTCATTTATTTCTATTTTTTTACAATTGCTGACCTCAAAGAACAGAGGGTTTTATTGCAAAACTACACAACGCATTGTAACTAAAAATAATTCCAAATTTAAATTTTACTTTTAATTAACGGCCCATATTATGGATTATAATATATTACAAATATTCCCATCACAACCCCAGGAACCCAAAACCCCCATCTAGACAGTTTATGCATGTACTAAATTTTGTCCGCATGATAAAAGTTACAATTATGCACGGATCTTCTTCAAACTTGCCAAAAACATTGAGATGGCTAATATCTCAGCGGGGATTGCAAATGAGAAAATTCGACCCAAGGCAGTAGAAATTGGGGGTGGGTTAAAAATTTTGAATACCGCCTTAACAACATGATTCTGATAAAAACAGCTTTTACAGAAAAATGACAGGAAATTTTTAAAAAAAAAATTCGTTATAGCAGTTACCAACAATAAAAAAAAAAAAAACACAATAAAATTCTTACCACAACAATTGTGCTTTTCTATTGTAAGATTTCCACGTGAAAAATAAAAATCTATATATATTATGCTATCGTATCTCCATACATACACTGGTTTCCAAAAATTAAGGAAAAATCACAAAAAGAGCGATAACTCATTCAAAAATTAACCTATTCATGTGAAATTTGGATATGTTGTTAACTAAAAGATGCTAATTAAAATTACAAAATGCAAATTAATGGCGCTGCAATCTGATTGCGTTATCTGTGCGAAGCATAAAAATGCATGCTAGAGAGTATGTCTGCTGGTGTCGCTGTGATTATGAGATAAGAAAACTGAGATAGCCAATTCATTAGTATGACCTCGAGGTATTATTTGTCCGCATAACTGCGACATAGAGCTATTGAAAGATTGGATGTAGGCCAAAGTCAGACAGAGGTGGCCAGATGGCTAAATGTGAGTCCTTCTGTTGCTCATTGGCTTTAAACAATTTCAAACCACTGGTTCGGCCTCCAGAAGGTTCAGCAAAGGATGAGCAAGAGCTATGACAATCACCGATGACCGATATTTGCGGTTATGTGTACAAAGGAATAGAACAGCAACCCCCCTCTCATCTTAAATCCGTCCTTGCTGCAGCCACTCGAAGGTTTGTTATGTTGATAATTTGAGTTTTCCTTAAATAATTAAATATTAAAAAAAAAAAAAAAAAAAAAAAAAAAAAAAAAAAAAGTAATGCTAATTTTTAAGATGTTTTATATAGATAATAGTTGGGTTTTTTTACTTTAGAATAACTTCCTTTTTTGTCAGTCAATAGTTCAAATTACTCCATATTATACTTAATGGTTTATTGTAATGTCAAATAATATTTTGAGGAAGTTTTTTTTTATGTTGGCTTGGCGCCCGCCAATGTAAAGACTTTTTCCTCAGTAATTATGAATATTTTATGTGTAAAATATAAGCTTATAATGTTTAAAAATGTAGAAAAAAAAAATATTTAAAGTTACAACTAAATCGCAATTTAATATTGAAAATATGTGTTCAAATGACAAAATAATATTATTTTAGAAGTTTTTAGAGTTATTCTATTTGTAAATAATTAAGCTTAATTTATTATTTCATTTTTAATCGCACGTGGTTCCGAATCGGCGATGTTTTGAGTATTCATCCGCGTACGATCGGACCACGTTTTACATGCAACTAAGACTCCTTTTAAAAATCGGAAAATACTGTGTAAAAATAGATATTATGTGTTATTTAAATGATGATTAATTCATTTCAAAAAGACCTAAAAATAAATAATAGCGCATATCTCTGTGTTTTTCGGCGCGGAACGGAACTTTGTACCGTTGCGCTGGACGAAAGAGGTAAAGAAGCAAGAGGATAAAAGGAGAGATCTTCGCTAAAAACGGGGCCTTTTTCTCTTCGGAAGATCGGAGTTCGGAGGTGGCAGGCTCGGCTGCAAGGTGGAAGGAGCGACCGTGAGTCGGCTGGAAGGTTTAGAAGAGCGAGAGAGATCGCGGAGTCCGGAGCTAGGAAAACCAATTGGCTGCAATGATGCTGAAATTGAGTATCAAGATTGTGGAGAGTCTTCAGAGAGAAGACTAAATGACACCGACGAATTGCCTGGAGATGTTGTTTAAATTATGAAAATACTGTAAACATTAATAGAGGTACCTCTTATTTATTTTATCCGAAGAAATTATAAATCATTTTCAATCATGAACAAATTTGCAATTTATCTTTGTTAGTTTTAAACTAAAAGATTAGATAAATAATGATACTTGTTAATATTGTATGTGTAATTTTTTTAAAGATGAACTAGATTTTAATATTAATTGCTTATATCCTATTCCTTAAATAAACATTAATTTAAATCAGTAAAAATATCTCTGTATTAATTTTTCCTTCCCACAGCAGCATTTTTCCTTTTTAGGTGGGTTTTTTTTATGTAATGAATAATCTATACGATCAGTTTTTTTATTTTCTCTTGGTAGAATTTATCTACCACGTGTTTGTGTCTACCTAGAAATGTTTTAGGTACGATACAACACATTTTTGGTGCCTAGTGACCTTTGCCATTTTGGCGTCGCGGCACGGTTCGGGTCCGCGTTTTTTTTTTTTTCCTCGGCCAAAATTCGGCGCCGTCACCTGTTGTTTTCTTTTACCTTTTGCTGCTGTGGATAATGGAAAATATTTGTAAATGGAGTAATTTCTTAAGAAATTCATTTTTTTAACATGATTTAAGTGGCTGTAGAGAATATTAACTTTAACTTAGTTTTCATTTTTGATTTTCCACATGTTGCATGAAATTTTTATTTTCACAATTTTTATATATTTTTATAGTAATTTATAATTACAATTAGTATTATTTTGGGGGAAACTTGCAGTAATTGATAATAATGAGCACTGAGACAAATACGCCTGAGGAGGTGGCTGGACAGGCTGGGAAAGGGAATGAACAGAATACTACTTTAACTGATTTAAATAATAGTGTAGAAAATGAGAAATCCAAAAAAGAGAGTAAAGAAAATAACCCAGCAAATACTTCTTTTGGTAGTAGCAGTTCACCACCAACATTATCACCAGTCAGGAGTTCAGACAGCTATGGGAGGAACACACATGGACCAGTGTCTCTGGTACCAAACCTAACTTTTAACTTCAATCAGTTCATTTCAAATATCCCAAATTATTCAGGAGAAAATCCCGATATAACAGTAGCTGATTTTCTAGACAAAATAATAGAAGTTAGAGACTTTGCAGGTTGGCAGGAGGAACAATGCGTCTTTGCCATAAAGATGAAATGCATAGGAGAAGCCCAAAAATTTATTAAGTCCCAGCCTCACTTAAAAAATACACACAGCCTACAAACTCTAAAAGAAGCCTTAATTAGCCGATTCAGTAAAACTGTAGATGAGGCATACCATTTACAAGAGTTTACAACAGCCCGCCAAAATATTAGGGAGTCAAATAGAGCTTTCCTGTCCAGAGTTTTGGGTTTATCTTACAAATGCTTTGCAGATCAAGAGGCCATCCGAGAAAAATTACTCGTACAAAAATGTCTGCAAGGTATGTTACCTGAGGTGCGAAAATTTGTCATGCCACATTCTCCTAGCACTTATAAACATATTTGGGACTTGGCAATTTGTCAGGAGAAATGTGCAGACTATGACCAAACACAAGCACCAATTAACATTGCTCAAACTACTAATAATTACTCAAATGAAATGCAAGAAATTAAAAGTCTCATTCAAAATGTAGTCAGCGAGAGTGATCGAAAAATCGCAGAACTTAGTAACCAAGTACAAACATTATTACGTGTCACCCAAGGTCAGTCACAAGGGTATGGGGCAGGTCCATCACAATACGGGGGTAGGCAGTACCGTCCCAGACGAAATATTGTTTGTTACCAATGCAACCAACCAGGCCACTTAAAAAGGAATTGTCCCTCATTACACACACAATCACAAAATTCTAATTCAGATTCTTTAAACCAGTAGTGGGGCAAAACGGGAACGTACCACTGTCTTTGGATTCTCCCCCTAATTTGGTACGCATAGATACGGTTAGTGCTGAAGTAGGACAATTACCTATAATTTCCCTTAAATTAAATAAACAAAAAATAGATTGTCTTATCGATTCAGGAGCAGCAATAAACTTAATTTCATCCGAAATTTTGAATAAACTCTTACCAAGTTGGGTTGATATAGCTGAGTCTTGCACAATGCAAGTCATTGGCGTCAACAATGACATCATGGGCTTAGATAAGAAAATTAAACTTTCCTTAACTGACCAAGACGTTAAATTTAATGTAACCTTCTTTATTAGTAATAGTCTAAAAACAAACTATAACGCAATTCTTGGATCGGAATTTTTAAAATCTCATAACATTATCATTGATTATAAAACTGAAACGTTAAAATATATAAACCATACGATTTTATGGAACAATATAAAAAATATAGAAGTTAACTCGATAAATTTACATAAATTTGAAGGTATAGGGAGTACGGTAAATAAAAATGTTATTGAACCTCGATCTGAACAATTCATCAAAATTAAAATTCATGGGTTACCACAAACTCAAAACCTAATTTTTGTTCAGCCATCAAATAAATCTCTAAATAATTCTTGGTTAGTAGCGAACGGAATTTATAATTATGAAGGCAACAAAGATTTATGGATTAAAGTAGCTAACGTAACAGAAAGGAAAATTCATATAAATAAAAATTGTCAGATAGCAAAAATTGAATTTGTTGAAGCAGTTAATGTCCAAAATACAACTGTAAATAATTTAGAAGTGGAAAATGAGATAACTGATTTTAATCCTTATGGGGAGAAGTTCGAATTAGATCATTTAACTGAATCACAAAAACAGGCAGTCATGGAAGTCATAAATAAAAATAAAGCTATTTTCGCACAGTCGGTTAAAGACTTAACAGGTTGTAACACAACCAGTCATCGGATTTACTTAACAGATGATATTCCAGTCCGTTCTAAACCCTATAGGACACCATATGCTTTAAGAACAGAGCTGAAACAACAAATTGATGACCTACTTGAAGCTGATATAATTACCCCTTCTGATTCTCCTTATGCATCCCCAGTAATATTGGTTAAAAAGAAAAATGGTTCTTACAGATTAGTTTGCGATTACCGAAAGCTTAATTTAAAAACTAAACCCTTGCCATTTCCCCTCCCCCATATTTCAGATTTATTAGATAAATTAAATGGTGCTCATTACTATACATCTTTAGATTTATGCTCAGGATATTGGCAAATGGAGTTGCATCCTGATGACAGATACAAAACTGCTTTTTGTACAGAATTTGGTTTGTTTGAGTGGACAAGATTGCCACAGGGCCTAATCAATGCTGCAGCTTCTTTTCAAAGGCTAGTTGCTACAATTTTATTAGGTTTAGATACTAATACTTACATTGATGACATAATTATTGGTTCTGCAACTTTTGAAGAACACATTCAAAAATTAGATCAGGTCTTTAAAAGACTCAATTCTCATAACCTGAAAATTAACCCTGAAAAATGTCAAATAGCAAAAAATTCAATAACTTACCTTGGATTCCAAATTAAAAATGGTGCAGTCTCTCCAGATGAAAGAAACGTAAAAGCTGTAGAAAACTTCCCCATACCAAAAAACAAAAAAGCTGTACGTAGTTTTATTGGAATATGTAATTTTTATAGAAAATTTATTGATCATTTTGCCGACATCGCAAAGCCCTTAACAGAATTAACTAAATTGAAAACCCCTTTCAAATGGAGTCAGGAAGCAGATTCAGCGTTTAACAAATTGAAACAGTGTTTGACTTCTTACCCTTGTTTAATGTTGCCTAATGTTGAGCAACCTTTCTTTTTACATACCGATGCGTCTGGTTTCGCATTAGGTGCTGTACTTAGCCAAAAAGATGAATCAGGTGATCTGCATCCAGTCGCTTATGCTAGCAGAACTTTAAAGGATGCCGAAACAAGATATAGTACGTTTGAGAGAGAACTTCTCGGTGTAGTTTGGGGAATTAGTAATTTTAGACATTATCTTTACGGGAGGGAATTTACTCTTTTTTGTGATCAGCAGGCAATTTCGCAGGTGTTGAGAATCCAAGACAGTAGTAGAGTTTCTCGTTGGGCTCTTGCACTGCAAAATTATAATATAAAATATTGTCATACCCCAGGTAAATGTAATGTACCAGCTGATGTACTATCGAGAAATGTCAATGTGATACAAGAAATAAATATCAACACAAATTTTTCAAAAGAATTTATTAAATCATCACAAAATCAAGATGCAAAATGTAAAAACATAATTGAACAATTAAATAATATAAATGAAATACAATTAAATGAATTAACCTTCTTTTTAAAAGATGATTTATTATATTGCATAAACAAAAAAGATGCACATAATGACAATCAAACTAAATTAGTTATTCCTAAAACTTTAATTTCACATATCTTAAATTTAGCTCATGACTCTGTAACCTCAGCACATCCAGGATTTAAAAGAACACTAATTAAAACTAAGAAAAATTACTTTTGGTGGGGACAATATAAACACACACTCAATCACGTTAAATCTTGTGTACAGTGTGCCATTCGTAAAGGATATAAATCCAAACAGAAAGCTCCATTGCAGAGAGTCGAAATTACTTCACGTCCTTTTGAAAAGATTGCAGTCGATGCAGTGGGTCCGTTAAGTACTACAGCAGTGGGAAACAGACACATTATTGTAATTACAGATTATTTTACAAGATGGGCTGAGGCATATCCTGTACCGAATTTACAATCTGAGGTTATAATATCAGTGTTAGAAAAATTTATTTCTACTCATGGGATTCCTGAACACCTCACTACAGACAAGGGCAAATCTTTCATATCAGAGGCAATCTTAAAAGTATATGAGAAACTTCACATTAAAAAACATACTACGACCAGTTATCACCCGAGTGCAAACGGGGTTGTGGAACGGGCCAATGGCACGATAGTTAATATGTTAAAACACTTAGTGGACTCTTCAAATGAAGATTGGGACAAAGTTTTACATTTTGCTCTATTGGCTTACAGAACAGCTTATCACGCTGCTATAGGGGATACCCCAGCACATTTAGTGTACGGTAGGGATCTACTTTTACCTGTTGACCTCATAACCAAACCTATTCAAAGATCTTACGCAGATACTCGAGAGTTAAGTGAAGATTTACATTTAAGGTTAAGCAAAATTTTTCGCTTGGTCAAACAAAATTTAACTACAGCTGCAGAAAAGCAGGAAGAGTATAGGTTAAAGTTTGCCACAGACAAAAATTTACAAGTGGGGGACTTGGTGCTGTTGTACACACCAGTAGTTAAGCCAGGGGCTAGTAAAAAACTTACACAGTTCAATAAAGGACCTTACCGTATCACTCAACAAACTAATACAGTAAATTTTAAAATTGTTCACATACAAAACCCCAAGGACGAGCAATTAGTACATGTTGATAGATTGACTAAAATCACTGAAAGAATTATTTTTCCTGCACTTTTTGAGGAAGAGATTAATAATGGGGAACGGGATACAGATCAAAACAATCAAATTGACATGGATATTAAGGATTCTCAGGTAGAAGAGATTGTTGATCAGTATCCAGTTTTTGATTTGATAGGTTATAGTGATAGTAGTAACAATCAAGCTCATGCACACAATAATAAAATTAACACTGATAATGTTGACATAAATACAGGCTTACCTGGTCAGTCACATTCAGGATCTAGGCAAAATTGTAGACAGCATACGAGACCTGCAGTCGTTAGTGATTACAATTTGCGCACCAGAGACACACATGGTTTTGTTGTGAAAAAATAAGATTTTGTGGTGAATACATTTTCACCATTGAATAGTGTTGTATATAATTTTTTTTTTTCTATTGTATTGTATTGTATAATTTGTGTAATATAATTTATGTAACGTATTGTATAATTTGTGTAATATATTGTATAATCAGGATCAAATTTTAGTTTTAAATTTTTGAACAAACTTGCTATTTATTGTATGAATGTGATAAAGTATACGTATAAATCTTAACACACCAGTCAACTAATGGAAATCACCTTGAATTGTTTATTATGTATAATCTAAACATTATGGTTATGGATGCATGTCAAAATTTGATGAAGCAAGATTTCATTAATGTTTGGTAAAGTTGTCTGAATCCTGATTTGGTTGGTTTTGGTGACTGGGTGTTCGGAGTTTAGCCAATTAATTGAATTTCTATCTGGGTAGTTAGAGGGGTATTCACATGCAACATGTATTTTTTTTATTTTTTTTGGCGAGGACCTGATTCTTATTCTTTTGCTTAAAAAAAAATTTTTTTCAGAAAAAATTTTTTTTTGAGGGGACGGAGATGTAATGTGTTATGTTGATAATTTGAGTTTTCCTTAAATAATTAAATATTAAAAAAAAAAAAAAAAAAAAGTAATGCTAATTTTTAAGATGTTTTATATAGATAATAGTTGGGTTTTTTTACTTTAGAATAACTTCCTTTTTTGTCAGTCAATAGTTCAAATTACTCCATATTATACTTAATGGTTTATTGTAATGTCAAATAATATTTTGAGGAAGTTTTTTTTTATGTTGGCTTGGCGCCCGCCAATGTAAAGACTTTTTCCTCAGTAATTATGAATATTTTATGTGTAAAATATAAGCTTATAATGTTTAAAAATGTAGAAAAAAAAAATATTTAAAGTTACAACTAAATCGCAATTTAATATTGAAAATATGTGTTCAAATGACAAAATAATATTATTTTAGAAGTTTTTAGAGTTATTCTATTTGTAAATAATTAAGCTTAATTTATTATTTCATTTTTAATCGCACGTGGTTCCGAATCGGCGATGTTTTGAGTATTCATCCGCGTACGATCGGACCACGTTTTACATGCAACTAAGACTCCTTTTAAAAATCGGAAAATACTGTGTAAAAATAGATATTATGTGTTATTTAAATGATGATTAATTCATTTCAAAAAGACCTAAAAATAAATAATAGCGCATATCTCTGTGTTTTTCGGCGCGGAACGGAACTTTGTACCGTTGCGCTGGACGAAAGAGGTAAAGAAGCAAGAGGATAAAAGGAGAGATCTTCGCTAAAAACGGGGCCTTTTTCTCTTCGGAAGATCGGAGTTCGGAGGTGGCAGGCTCGGCTGCAAGGTGGAAGGAGCGACCGTGAGTCGGCTGGAAGGTTTAGAAGAGCGAGAGAGATCGCGGAGTCCGGAGCTAGGAAAACCAATTGGCTGCAATGATGCTGAAATTGAGTATCAAGATTGTGGAGAGTCTTCAGAGAGAAGACTAAATGACACCGACGAATTGCCTGGAGATGTTGTTTAAATTATGAAAATACTGTAAACATTAATAGAGGTACCTCTTATTTATTTTATCCGAAGAAATTATAAATCATTTTCAATCATGAACAAATTTGCAATTTATCTTTGTTAGTTTTAAACTAAAAGATTAGATAAATAATGATACTTGTTAATATTGTATGTGTAATTTTTTTAAAGATGAACTAGATTTTAATATTAATTGCTTATATCCTATTCCTTAAATAAACATTAATTTAAATCAGTAAAAATATCTCTGTATTAATTTTTCCTTCCCACAGCAGCATTTTTCCTTTTTAGGTGGGTTTTTTTTATGTAATGAATAATCTATACGATCAGTTTTTTTATTTTCTCTTGGTAGAATTTATCTACCACGTGTTTGTGTCTACCTAGAAATGTTTTAGGTACGATACAACAGGTTGGTATCAACGTCTACTGTGCATAGAAAGCTTCATAAAGGTGGTTTTTACGCAATGCGTCCAGATATTTGTGTGCCGCTCACCTCATGTCTCCGGAGGGAACGTTTGAGGGGGCATGTCCACTGGACGGCTGATCAATGGAGGCGTGTTCTCGTCACAAATGAGCTCCAGTTTAGCCTCCAAAGAGTTAGTAGGCATTGTTTGATTTGGAGAGAACAGGGAACACGTTATCGTCCATCAAACATTTGTAAAAGAGATTTGTATGGAGGAGGCAGTATCTGTGTTTGGGATGACATCGCTTTGGGCGGACGTACAGACCTCCATGTCTTTCCACGTGGAACTGTCAATGCTCACGTCTATAGAGATGACATTCTTCCTGCTTATGTGCACCTTTATGCCAGTGCAATAGGTAATGATTTCCTGTTACAGGACGATAACGATAGTCCGCACAGGGTTCCCATCGAGTATCATTGGGATGCTTTAGGAAGATGTGTCTCTGCTCTCAATCTCCCTCCTCAGACCCTTGCCACGCTTACAACTGCTTTACAAGCTTGCTGCTTTAAAATGGCACGCACTTACCAGCGAACATATCGATCACATAATTGACAGTATCACATTTCACTGTATGTGCTGTATTGTTTCTAGGGGTGATCATACTCCATATTAAAGGTACTTTTCCTATACCAAACTGAGACATTTATTTTGTTTATTTTATAATTATATTAATTTCTGAAACACCACAATCGTCTGGTAATTTCTTTTAATGTTATTTTATACCTTACTATGTGTTGTAAATTGTGTCTCAGTTTTATTAAAATCTACTTGTAACATTTTGAGTAATTGCTACTTTTGTTGTTTTTCCTTAATTTTTGGAAACCAGTGTATAAGGAGGTTACCATAGGGGGGACCCTGTTCTGATGCCAAATGCTGCCAAGTTTGTTGCCAACTTAACAATATATCGGCAAATTAGGTGACCAAAATTAGTTGCCAAAAGTGATGCCAACTTGTCTATATCTCTAATATTTCGCCAAATTCCCATAGACTTCCATTGTAAACAAATAGGGTTTACTTGCTTACAGAAAATCAACAAATTGAGAAATTTTAATGCAACAAAAACTAATATTAGTACTACTTGGTTATCCCGTCAACCAAAAATCTATTGTCAAACTATAAGATTAAATGCGAATAATGGTTGATCGTAAATGTCACATTTACTTGACTTTAAGCAAATTACTCATGTTTATGTCTTCAAGTAATTTTTATTTTGACGTTTCATTTGTATCTTTATTAATGTTATACTAATTTATTTGTTCTTTTGTTACTTAAAATAAAAATTATGTCAATTTGTATAATTTGGCGAGTGGTTTGGCAATTTATATAATTTGATGAAATTAGTCATTATTCTTTTAAAATTAAAATGAATCACTTTTTACCTTCAATTATTATTTTTGTTGAAACTACTGCATATAAAAATTTCACTCAATATAAAATTATATGTTTATTATAGTGTCTCTTGGAAAATACGACAAGCTTATAATGTTGGTGATGAAATTGCAATGTGTCTTATGAAAAGAGTTAAAGGATCGCTGCTTTCCACACCTGTTACTCATGAAAGTCCTAAAAAAGTTTGCAACGTCAATGCTGGTATATCTTTTTAACCTTCTATTGAATTTACATTTATTAATCTATTGCATAAATCAGAGTTTCCCTCAGGTTTAAAAAGGAATAGGGTGCTGCTGGTGGGAAAAAAGGACAGATTTTTAATCCCAAGGCCATTTTTCAGATTCTAAAGTGTACCTTTTATAATTTTTTTAGATATTTTTGAAGCCACTTTTAATATTTAAAATTACGGGGACTCCTTTCAAGACAACAATGAGGAAGTTTTTTTATGCAAACAAATTTTTTAAAACCAAAAATAGTACGGGCTGGGAAATAAGGGGCAAGAAGGGTGCTAATTTGTAAATCAAATGGCAAGAAGGGCGCAGCACCTTCCCCTTAAACTGTCTAGGGGAAACTCTACTCTAATCATTCATTACTGTGTATTCTCAATTCAATACCATAATAACCAAAAAAAAGCCAGACCAGTCGTCTTTTATTAAAAATGACTGGCTTTTATTGGCTGTTTTATAGAAAAAAATCCTTTAACATTATACCTGCAAGAAATTCATTAATAAATATCAATTGAAAAATAATGTACTATTAGTTCAAAGCAATGAAAAGAAAAAAATTCAAAAGTTGTAAATTTAAAAACAATCAAAACTTCGTTTTGATCAGAATTCTTGTTCCCAATCATTTGACTCTGATTCTAAAAATTTAATCTTTTGATCAATTTTCTTAAAAAGCCGGTTTTATTGTGGACTTTGTTTTGTTATAGAAAAAAATCCATTTACATTATACCTGCAAGAAATTCATAATTAAAGATGATCTTGAAAGTAATGTATCCTTATAGTTCATGGGGGAAAAAAAAATTAAAAATTACAAATTTAGATACATCCAAGACATCATTTGGATCAGAATTTTTGTTACCAATCATTTCGCTCAGATTTTAAATATTTGTATATTTTGACTAATTTTCTGCCTTTTCTGATCCCAAACAGTTTCTCATCTTATTCAACACAAAACCGTATGTAGATAAAATTCTTTCAATGGATGCAGAAATAGGAAGACAACTGTGTAATCTTATCAGAACTAGTGTAAATGCCTGTCCTAGGACGGTGGGTAAAAATTGTGTTTTTCACTTAAAACTTGAAAAACTGTATAAAAAAAATAATTGACAATATGGAAACATTTAGATGAGCAAAGTTCGGCTAGTTTATGTTCTAATAAACACACAATTAGCATTTACAATATTTCTGTGTAAACCAGGTTTTCCGGCTAAAATACTACTACAGTGAAACACCGATCTATCGTTCCCACATTGATCGTTTTATTTCTATGGTCCCTGCAATAAATTGTATTTAAATAATGTTAACGAAACCCGCATACATCGTTCTTCAAAAAGTCGTTTTCCCGCATTCATCGTTGTAAAATTTTTCTCCTCACCAAAATGAAATTGAAGATCAAGCGTATCCATATGAAATATAAACTGAAATTACTTCTTTTATCCTAAAATATCTCATTTGTGTTGTTTTAGGGGGGTGGGGGGGGGATACTGAGATTAGCGCTGATATTGTGACATGTATGCATGTGTAAATAACTGAATGCGGAACAGGTGTTCTTGTTCAGAGAATGGGTTATTCTATTTTGTGTAAAAGGGAGGATAGATGCATCCACTTCTGCAAGCTCCAGCTACCACATTCATGGCTAACCTGTTGTGTGCAGTGTATGTGTTTAATTTCAAGAGTGTCAGCTTTCAATTTAATGCGTTCTGTGAATTTTAAGAATGGCAAAACAAATCCGAACTTTGGAAGAAAGGCTTCACATCACAGATAAGGAGGAAAAAATCCTTTTGAGAAATAAATTAACATCGCTAAACATTTAGGTATATCGCCTTCAACTCTGAATTTGATAATTTCGAAAGAGAAAGAAATTAGAGAGCAGGCTGATAAGTATGGAACTTCTGCAAAAAAGAGAAAAACTAACAAAATGCTTACTTACAGTGATTTGGAAAGACTTATCTTCGCTTAGTACGACCAGTCTCGTTCGTCAAATGTTCCTGTGGATGGAAATATTCTTCTAGAGAAGGCACTTGAAATAGCTGCATCATATGGCATGGCTACTTTTTCTGCATCAAATGGGTGGATTTCGTTTTAAAATTCTCCATGGATTGGTATCCAGGAAATTGGGCCCTCATGAGATCCACTGTGCACAGAAACTAAGTCACTTTAAACACTACCATACGATGACTTGTTGAATAAAATTTCCACTGAAGACTACAGATCCTTATATGAAGCACATTCCCAGAACATTATATTTTACTTGTTTGAAAAATCAAAATTTTTAAGAAATATTTCTTGATAATCTTTTCTATTTTCTTAACTTTAAACTCTTCATTGAACATCACGTACTTCAATGTTGGTTGGAATTTATCTGGTTCTAGTGTCATGAAGCCCAATTATATAAAAGTTACCTCTCTAAAGATATCAAAATCCAAAAAAAACTTATAAAGTTACAAATCTTAAAAACTTCAGAAAATGCTCATTATATTAAAAAAAAATTTTAAAGTAACATCATAAATTACTATTTTAAATGATAAATTTTTAATGTTTATCTTACATATAGCCCCCGTCAAAGACAAAGAAAAAAAAAATCTGTAAAAGGTTCAATTACTATTTAACTTTAAATCAACTCAATGAAATCTAAACAGCTGAAATAGAAAATCATTTGTGGTGGTTAAAGAAATAAACTAAATTTAAAAGACAATACTAATGTTTAATATTCAATTAAAACATAATTTAAACCAGAATGATAAAACGAGACATTTATATATGCTAATGCTAGCATCTTAATCTTATAAATAAAGCAAACATACCATTATTGGAGTATAACTTCATGACACTATAAAACAATTGGCACAGTAAACCAGTGAACCAGAGTCCTTCATATTTAATAATCAAAATTATAAGCTTACTTAGTATATCTTTACTGTATTCACTTGAAAAACGAAAAACTATTTTAGCCTTTCTGGAAGATTGTCTCTCTCTTTGCTTTTCCTTTCAATGCCAAATCTTTCCTCTTTGCTTTCCTCTTACCAGAGTCCTTCATATTTAATAATCAAAATTATAAGCTTACTTAGTATATCTTAACTGTATTACTTGAAAAACGAAAAACTATTTTAGCCTTTCTGGAAGATTGTCTCTCTCTTTGCTTTTCCTTTCAATGCCAAATCTTTCCTCTTTGCTTTCGCTAGATGTAGTAGCCACATTGCTTCCTCTAGACGTCATAACCTCGTTGCTTCCTATAGTTTTTTGGACATCAGTAGGACTAATGCTTCATCCCAGCAGAACATTCAACTTTTTGCATCTTTAGTGTTCCAACTTTGTTTTCTTCTTTCTTCTTCTTCAACTCTTCCAATAACACTTTCTCCATATTTTCCTTCATCAATCCTAAGTTTTCTTCGAGGACTGCTTTTGGAAGCCATTCCAAAACTTAGTTTCTATTTAGTGGGCAGATTCAGATAGTCAGAAATCCTGACTTCAGATTGTTCTTGACATGAGGTGTTTTAGAAAACGGGGAAATTCTTCCTTTGGTATGTTTGTGCATCTACTACCAGAGGTTATTTTTTCTCGACAACACTCCTCTCCAGTGGGATTTAGAGCACACAACAGAAAAATGTCATATCGAGTGTCAAGGAGATGAGCCAAATTTGGAGTAAGTGCTAAATGAACTTAGTTATTTTTTTTTCACGAAGACATAGAAATCTAGACCTATATCAGTTTCCCCTAGGCAGTTTCAGGAGGGTGCTGCACCCTGCCTGCCCCCTCTTGCCCCTGATGAAAAACATTAGCACCCTTGTTGCCCCCAGCTGAAAAAAGTGCCTTTACTCCTTTGATTATTAAAAAATTTACTTGCATAGTAAAAATTGACTCATTGCTGTTTTTAAAATAGCGTCTTGTCTGTTAAATATTAAAAGTAATTTTAAAAATCAAAAGAATGCCTTTAAAAATTAAAAAAAGTGCCCTTAAGAATCCAAAACATGCCCTTCGGAATCCAAAAGTGCCCTTTTTTCCTACAAGAAGCACCCTGCCCTTTTTAAAACCTGGGGAAACTCTGCTATATGAAAGCTTAACTTGACTTCATGGACTATCTTGCCCTCTTATTAGGTAGATTTCGTATGAAATACTACCTATTGGGATCGTTCCTATGTTGGAATTTCTGAAAAATTTTTGCAGATCTACACCGAACATGACCCCTAGAACCCAAAACCACCCTCAGTAAAAAACTTTATCTATCTATCTATCTATCTATCTATCTATATCACTTTCTTCTGGACACGATAACGTTCGTAATTCTGCACCAATCTCTTCCAAACTGATACATAAAATCAATGGGCATAAAATCTCGGTTAAGTTCGTTAATGGGCAAAATCGGACCAAGGGGATGGAAATAGGGAGGGGTTTTGTGAAAATCGAAAACCCCCCCATAACTTCTTAATAGTTGTACATATCAAATCAGTTTAAAGTTTTTATTACTTCTAAAAATAGGGCCAAAATTTTATGTATCACAGATTTTTGATAAAGTTAAAAATGGGCTCAAGGGGCGCAAAAAATAGTGTTTTCGGGAGAAAAAAATTCATAACTTCGTCAATTCTAAAGATATCAATTTCAATTAATTTTATTATAAATCTCCTTAATATTATCTACAACTTTTATATTCACAAATTTTTGATAGGAACAATTCATACCGCAAAAAAAATTAAAAACTAAAACAAAAAGGGGGTTTGAAGAAGTAAAATCCTTAACTCCGTCAATTCAAAAGATATAAAATCCCCATGAATTTATCATATATCTTCTTAATATTGTCTACAACATCTATATAGACAAGTTATGGATAGGACCAATTCTTACAGCAAAAACAAATTAAAAATACATAGCGGTTGAAGAAAAAAATCATCTAAGAATTCAAATCCAAACTGGTTATTTTCTGACTCATTTTACAATTCATTTTTGCTCTCAGAGGCTTCCAATTGATACGTTTTCTTACTCAGAAATTATATATTGTACCGTAATGGTCAATTTCTTGATAGAGGCAGAATATATTTTTAAAAAATGCTGTTAAAGTGGGCATTTTGAACCGAATTTCCAGATGCGGATTGTGTTGGAAAAATCATTGAATTAAGGATGCACTCAAATCCAAACTGCTTATTTTCTGGCTCATTTTTAAATTCATTTTTCCTCTCAAACGCATTTAATTGGTAGATTCACTTATTCAGAAACTATATAACGTACCGCAATGATCGATTTTTTGATAGAGGCAGAATATATTTCAAAAAATTATGTAAAAGTGGGCATTTTGAACGGAATTTCCCGAAACAATTGTGTTATCACTTTCTTCTGGACACGATAACTTCCGCAATTCTACACAAATCTCTTCCAAACTGATACATAAAATCAAGGGACATAAAATCTGGGTTAAGTTCGTTAATGGGCAAAAGCGAACCAAGGGGATGGAAATAGAGAGGGGTTTTGTGAAAACCGAAAAAACCCCATAACTTCTTAATTTTTGTACATATCAAATCAGATTAAAGTTTTTATTACTTCTAAAAATAGCGCCAAAAATTCATGCATCACAGATTTTTGATAAAATTAAAAATAGGCTCAAAGGGCACAAAAAATAGGGTTTTTGGGAGAAAAAATTCCTTACTTCATCAATTCTCAAGATATCGAATACAATTAATTTTATTATACATCTCCTTAATATTATCTACAACTTTTATATTCACAAGTTTTTGATAGGACCAATTTGTACCGCAAAAAAAAAAAAAAATTAAAAACGAAAACAAAAAAGGGGTTTGAAGAAGAAAAATTTTCATAACTCCGTCAATTCACAAGATATAAAATCTCCATGAATTTATCATATATCTTCTTAATATTGTCTTCAACATTTATACAGACAAGTTTTTGATAGGGAAAATTCTTACAGCAAATACAAATTAAAAATACATAGCGGTTGAAGAAAAAAGTCATCTTATTAAGGGTGCATTCAAATTCAAACAGTCTATTTTCTTACTCATTTTTAAATTCATCTTTGCTCTCAAATGCATCCAATTGCTAGATTCTCTTATTCAGAAACTATATAATGTACAGTAATGATCGATTTTTTGATAGAGGCAGAATATATTTCAAAAAATGAAGTCAAAGTGGGCATTTTGAACAGAATTTCGCGACGCGATTGTGTTAGAAACGAAAAATATTGCCCTACTGAGAAAATAATTGTTTATTAATCAAGTTTTAATTAATTGAAAGGAAAATAAAAACACAAGTTGCCTATAAATCTTTTCAAAAATCACGTCAGCATGTTTCATATTTTTTTTTTTTTTTTATTAAAAATGAATCTGAAAATGTGCCAGAAAATTTCGAGTTGTTGAGCATGGAAAAATATTTTTTTTAATATCGCCTTAACATGATTCTGATAAAACCAGCTATTTTATAAAAAGGAAATAAAAACTCGTCAAAAGCAGACAGATAAAACTGTTAAAGTGGATTTATATCTAATAATGATTTAGTTTTTGTTGGTGAAATTAGTATACTTAACTTCGAAATCTACCTCTGCCTGTAGGCCGGGCCGGCAGGGATTTTTATATTTCACGTCTATCATGACACTGAAAACAAAAAATATATCTATAATTTTTAAACGGTAACCTTGTGGGGTGGGGTTACTTTACAAGAGAAATGTTGTGTCACAAAGTGTCTGTATTTTGGTTATGCTGCTATATCTTACAGAAATATCAATGGACAAAGGTTATATTATTCCACAGTCCACTGACACAATAACAACAAAGAATATTAACTTGTGTTAGGTGGTTCTCATACACTTTATAGGCTTGAGCCAGACCTGCCAACTGCTACGAAAAAATCTTAGTTTCTACAATATGGACCTATAAACTACGATGCTACGAAAATTGGTTTCAAACTATGATTTTTTGAAGGGAAAAAAAAAAAGTTTTTTTTTCCAGTTGCGATTTTTAGTCCGCGTAGCATATTCTGTTCCGAAATTTCTTAAATTTTAAAGTATTCGGTTCCGAAAGTTTTAAAAAATTGGACATTAGTCCTAAAATTCAGACATCAAAAAAGGCTAAAGGGAAGGAAGAAAAAGGGGGGGTTACTAGGAGATGGAACTGCTGTTTGATTTCCTGCCATCGCAGCTAGAAAGAAAAGTGGCATTTTGTTTTTCACTTAGGTTGGACATTGTGTAAAAGGTTTAGAATAGAAATAACACAGAAAGTAAAGTCTTAAATATACAAGCCGTCATTAAAATGAAGTGCTAAATATATTTATCTCATTACCATTTTCTTTTCTTACTCTATTTTACTAAAACAGTAATTTACTAATAACAATCACCAACATATGGGATACAGTAATTTGCAGGTCTAAGCAACTAAACATAAAACAAACTCTTGAATTGTGTATAATCTGCTTCAGATGAAGTAACTCTCCACTGAAAATACTATTATATTAAATATTTTTATGTTAAATAGATTTAACTATAGCTTAAGCATTTAACTTGCAAAAATGAAGTGATCATTTAAAAAAGAAAACAATTTAAAAATAAGAGAGCATTTATCAGTATTTTTTGGGAATGTACTGTGGATAAATAATATTTTTAATACAGTTGCATTACATAAATGAACTTGATTCTTATTTAGCCTGTAAATATCAATGTTAAAACAAACTGATTTAAATCAAAGGTTAAAAAAAATATATAATTCAATTTAGATTGTGATTTAAATCAACTACCCTAATCATCCACAAAATGGGCCACTTGCACTAAGGAAAAGGGAAAAGTGGATATTTGATAAACCACCTGTAGAGGGAAAGCAAAGCAATTTTTTTTTTTCAAATTCTCTGTTCAGCACAAAAATAGAAAATGAAAAAGTGGTTCAGCTGCTGAAGGGAGACCAGGGAGCAGTGGACCTCAAAGGTCATGTTCAACTCATAATGTTTATAATAATAATAATAATAATAATAATAAATCAGCAATGTCTTCGAAACTGCTCATCTCCACTACACGGATTGGATCAACACATTCAGTTGGGTTTTTGATAATGAGTTAATTTTATTACCAAATGAAAATAAATGAACACTTTGGTTCTTTTGCAATTTAGATATTTCTCTTTTTGAAAATAGTGAACAAATGATCAAAGAAATAAATTTGGTATATAATAATTATATTTACAGATGATGCTGTTGCTCGTTTTCAAAAACTTCTCTTGGCTGACAAGAAAGATATTCAAAATATCATAGATCGTGAGCATTTGGAACTGGATGAAGCTTATAAAAAGGAGAAAGATACTCCAGAATCTTGTTTCATTGAATCTGCCCTTAAAGTAAGTTTAATAAATATTTCTATTAAATTGGTATTTCATTATTGATGATTTGAACTTCTGGTATTCATTGCTTAATTTTGCTGTTTATAACGTTTTGTACAGTTGTATCATTATACAGTTTTATATGAAACATTAATTCAAAAAAACCTTCATAAATTTATTAGAGGTTTTAGTCATTTTTTAATTTAATAAGAAATGATTTCTTTGAAATCAATATTTTTTTAAAAAAATATGCTGAAAATGTATCACTTGTAAAATAAATGATTTAATAGCAAACATCAATGTATGTCTTTTTAAAGTACAATATAGGACCCATTATCCGGAATTCCAAAATCCGGAACACAAAATGTATTTGAAAATTCTCTAAATTTGTAAATTTTTACTACAATTTTAGAATTTCTGAATTTTGCGCAATTTTTACATTTTGCTAATTTTTTTCAGTCCATTGTGTTTCAATGTGTAACCACTAAAATATGCTTCTTCAGTGACGGGGGAACACCTCCCCTCCCTTTGGCCTGTTAGTTGATGGAAAAGATTGTGACTTTTGCAGACCTACCAACTGCTACGAAAAAAATTGTAGTTTCTACGATTTGGAGCTAAAAACTACGATGCTATGAAAATTAATCTAAAACTACGATTTTCTGCAAAAAGCACACACACACACAAAATCAATTTTGTCAATAGTTCGCAGAAAAAAACACCAATTTCATCAAAGGATCACAGAAAAACGCAAAATTCGTTAAAAGATCACAAAAAAGTGCGAATTTTGTGAAAGAATCACGCGGAGAAAAAGCAAATTTGGCCATCGTGAAAAAATTGTAAATTTTGTCAAAGGATCGCAAAAAAAAAAAAAAAAAAAAAAAAAAAAAAAGCAAATTTCTTCTAAGAATCTCGAAAAAACACAAACTTCTTCAAAGAATCATGAATAAAACTCAAATTTCTTCAAAGAATCTCGAAAAAACACAAACTTCTTCAAAGAATCATGAATAAAACTCAAATTTCTTCTAAGAATCTCGAAAAAACACAAACTTCTTCAAAGAATCATGAATAAAACTCAAATTTCTTCTAAGAATCTCGAAAAAACACAAACTTCTTCAAAGAATCATGAATAAAACTCAAATTTCTTCTAAGAATCTCGAAAAAACACAAACTTCTTCAAAGAATCATGAATAAAACTCAAATTTCTTCTAAGAATCTCGAAAAAACACAAACTTCTTCAAAGAATCATGAATAAAACTCAAATTTCTTCTAAGAATCTCGAAAAAACACAAACTTCTTCAAAGAATCATGAATAAAACTCAAATTTCTTCAAAGGATCGTAGAAAAAACATTAATCTTGTTAACGAATCACAGAAAAAATGCGAATTTCGTCAAAAGATCGCAGGAAAAACGCACTGTTCCTGTTATATGAGACTACTCATATAACTAAATACCGTGAAAAGATAAAATCCACTTCGATAAAAAGCATCTCCTCATTTGCATTAATACATCCTTTTACTAAGCAGAGTGAATTTTCATTCTGCACGAATTGGAAGCATCAGCAGAAAAAACGATCTTTTATTTATATATGAAAAATGACTATGTAATACAGTAGGTGAAGAACTAAATGATGACAAAAAGGTTCAAGATAAAATACCAGCTTTATTAAAAATCATTAATGTAAAAAAATATATATTGCATTTAAATCTTCAAACATTCATATTTCTCAAACAGTATTTCATTTCATAAACTGTAGTCTAGAATAACTTTTATCACTCAGGAGCTTATTCAAAAGAACATAAAGCGTTCATTAAAAGACGATTAAACATCTTGATTTAAACTTTCTATTTGATTGAAGAGCATTTAAATAAACATACTCATGTACTTAAAGATGGGTTAGAAATATTTCGTAAAAATAAGTAAATTTCTTTAAAGAAACGAAAGTTCTATTCATGATGTCAAAATAATCATGGTCAGAAAAATAAATATATCTATTACCGAGACGATACTCCGCTGAGAAAAATCCATCCATTAAAACAGCTGTAAAAGAAAAACAAATAACTACATTACTGGAGGCATGAGACACGAGCACCAAAAACGAAGCTGATTTGAATCTGCCGCAAATCTATTTATAGCTCACGGGAAGATTGAGACACGTGCTGTGAAAAACGGAAGTAGGAAACTCCTCTTGCTCCGGACAACGTCAGAGGAAGTTACGACAAATGTATGCGGCGAAGCGAAAGAGCGATCTTGCGGACAGACAACAACACCGCGTGGCAAAGTTTGACATACGAATCAGTCTAAGGAAAGATCGTTGTCAAAGTCGGCTGAAAGTATTCGCGATGTACGAAAATACAAAACGGCAAAGATGATTAAACTTTTAAAGTAAAGAAACCAGGAAAAGATAGTAAGTAGAAATAAAACACTTTCAATAAATAAATTGCCTAGAAATATTATAGTTGAAAATAAAACTAGGAAAATAGGTGATAAGAAAAACATGGGTATATGGCTAAGTAATATGGCTAAGAAAATACAAAACGGCAAAGATGATTAAACTTTTAAAGTAAATAAACCAGGAAAAGATAGTAAGTAGAAATAAAACGCTTTCAATAAATAAATTGCCTAGAAATATTATAGTTCAAAATAAAACTAGGAACATAGGTGATAAGAAAAACATGGGTATATGGCTAACACTTTGCCCCCCCCCCCCCACCCTTTATAACCTCTGGATTACCCATAGGTAAAGGTTATCCGTTAACATACTTCCAGAAAGGTGAACCTTAAAACATTTGTCAATATCGTCCAATACTAAAAATTCAAGCAGTAAAAAAAAAAAACCTACCAAAGTAAATTGGGAAGATTAGCTTCAGAGTGATTTACAGTCACAAACTTCTTTAGTAGCATAAAACATTGTTTCACAAAGCCAGCAACATGTTAAATACACATTATGAAACAAACATGATCAAAGATAAAAAATTACATGTTAAACTTAATTTCGATAAATAACTTATTCAACATCCAAACTTGTTAATCCAACATTAATCCAATAACATTAAACTTTTAAACATTAAATTTTTTTAACAATTTGAATAGATTAGTAACAACACAATATCTTAAATGCTCAACATGAAAAATATATTATAAACAGGAATTCATTAATTTCACGTGAGGAAAAAAAACTTCATTGGTAACATCATATAGAAGAGTCACATTAAGTTCAGTGACAATAAATTGAAGTTTACATTGAATATAATTTCAAGGTCAATTTAAATCAAAAATTTGTGCTTGTTACAATTTTAATTTATACACGAGTTCTTCCACATACCCACAAGACATTTTGTGACTACAGTAATTAACCTAAACTTACATGGTAGCTATGAAACAAAAAGTTAAACATAACATAATGTAAATCATAAACCCATTCATATGTGGCGCCACGATTTTTCATTATCTGATTAAAGATACCTGTAACACATTGTAACTTCATTTAATTGCAACACACAAAAAGAAATTGGATTTAACCTTTTAGAAAAATTTCAGTGCCAAATGATTCAAGATTAGAGGGTTTTTTTCAACCAAAATTTCTCGCTTGGGCCGGCCCTTTGATTTCTACCTAGAATTAAATGTGAAAAATTTTAAAAAAATGACTCTCATAAATTTATATAAGATTGCTAGCAATTTCAATTTTAAACGTACAATAAGTTACCAAATACACAATATATATGCGATACAGATTTTGAATATTAACCGTTAACACATGATTCTAATACAAGAAAATACAAATATAATACAAAATCATTTAATTTCAATATGCATATAAGCACAGAAAACATTTCAGCATTAACAATTAAAAATACTTTCAATAAATTTTCTCAATTCAAATTTGGTTAGGGGTTTTGTAAAGACATCTGCCGCATTTTTACTTACCCATCATTTGTAGTATAGGGTAAGTCTTGCAATCGTTTTAAAAATCAAAAAACAATTTTGACGGATTTACACGTTTCAGACACTGGAGATTCTGAAAAACATATTTTTAGAAAAAAATTTTGTCTTTGTCTATAATTGCTCTATCTCCCGAACAAATTGAGATAGACTTGAAATTCAGTGTCTACTTAGGGAGTAATAATGGGAAGAAGCCTATTCAATATCAGTAACCTCGATTAACCGGAACTATTTTTTTCAGGCTCTTGAAATATTTGTTCTGATAAAAGGTTTACAAAAATTTTCGAAATTGTTTATTTGAAGGAGTGGATATAAAAGACAATAAAAAAACATAAATTTTGCATCATGCATGAACTCGATCGGATAATTAGTTGCCGAGATACTTGTAATTCTATTTTTCAGACACTTCGATTTTTCATGACCCTGTATTTCATTCAAGTTTCAATTCAAAGATATATTTTAATTGGAAATGAGACGCTTAATCCGACGCAGTAAACTGTTAGTTAATAGGATTATAATTTTTCGAGTTATAAGGATGTTTCTTTTACGCAATTCGTTACTACTCGATTATCCTGCCGACCTAAAAACTTATCGCCAAACTATAAGATTAAATGCCGATAATGGCTTATCGTAAATGTCAAGCATTTAATGCCTCTCCATACCTATAAGGGGGTTTACCATAGGAGGGCCCCTGTTCTGCTGCCAAATACTGCCAAGTTTGTCGCCAACTTGTTGGCCAAAATGAGTCGCCAAAAGTTACGCCAAATTGGCAGTATCTCTAATTTTTTGCCAAATTCCTATAGACTTCCGTTGTAAACCAATACTTGCTTACAGAAAATCAACAAATTGAGATATTTTAATGCAACAAAAAGTAATATTAGCTTAACAGGTTATATTAATTATGGCACAGATGTCATATATGCTCCATGTTGGCGCGATTGCCAATTTGGTGAAAACTTCAAAAGCATAAACAACATCATCCGGGTTACCATATCAAGGAAAATAACGACACTTTGGCACCAGTTAAGTACCCGTTGCGTATGTGACATTGGCGTCATAAAAAAATATAGCCAATATGTGTATATGACATCTGTGCTTTAATTATTTTTAAGGGAGTCCAAATAAATTATGAATAAAAGTAACATGGTACGATGCTCAGCAAATATCACATGTTTTATTTTCATATTTTATATTATCTATATCCCTGATACGTAGTATAGGGGAAGGTAATCATTTTGAAAATCGAAAAATTTTTTTGACGGATTTACACGTTTCAGATACTGGAGATTCCGAAAAACATATTTTTAGAAAAAAAAAATTGTCCGTCTGTCTGTATGTGTGTGTGTGTGTGTCTGTAATCGCTCTATCTTCTGAACAAATTGAGATAGAGACTTGAAATTCGGTTTGTACTTAGGGAGTAATAATGGGAAGAAGCCTATTGAATATCACTAACCTCGATTAATCGGAACAATTTTTTTTGGACTCTTGAAATATTCGTTCTGATAAAAGGTATACAAAAATTTTTGAAATTGTTTATTTGAAGGAGTGAATATAAAAGACAATAAAAAAACATAAATTTTGCTTCATGAATGAACTCGATCGGATAATTAGTTGCCGAGATATTTGTAATTCTATTTTTCATGACCCTGCATTTCATTCAAACTTCAATACAAAGATATATTTTAATTGGAAATGAGACGCTTAATCAACAGTTAGTTAATACGGTTATAATTTTTCGAGTTATATGGATGTTTCTTTTATGCAATTCGGTACTACTCGATTATCCTGCCGACCAAAAAACTATCGCCAAGATTAAATGCCAATAATGGCTTATCGTAAATATCAAGCATTTAATGCCTCTCTATACCTATAAGGAAGTTTACCATAGGGGGGGACCCTGTTCTGTCACCAAATACCGCCAAGTTTATCGCCAACTTGGGGATATATCGTCAAATTTGGTAGCCAAAATGAGTCGCCAAAAGTTACGCCAAATTGGCAGTATCTCTAATATTTCGCCATCGACATAATATTTCGTCTCTTAATAGACTGCAATTGTAAACCAATACTTGCTTACAGAAAATCAACAAATTGAGATATTTTAATGCAACAAAAAGTAATATTAGCTTAAGGGGTTATATTAATTATGGCACAAATGTAATATATACTCCATATTGGCGGGATTGCCAATTTGGCAAAAACTTCAAAAGCATAAACAACATCATCCGGGTTACCATATCAAGCAAAATAACGACACTTTGGCGCCAGTGAAGTACCCGTTGTGTATATGACATTGGCGTCATAAAAAAATTGCACCGTATATGACATCTATGCTTTAATTATATTTAAGGGAGTTCAAATAAATTAAATTATGAATAAAAGTAACATGGTACAATGCTTAGAAAATATCACACGTTTTATTTTCATATTTTATATTATCTATATCCATGATGGGTAAGTATTACGGTGGCCCCCAACGACTAGTCCTTACTACGTACAAAACACAGGTCAAAAATATCTTTGCTCACCAGATCCCTTACAAAAAATAATTTCACATCAATGTGACGGCTTCTATGGTTTTCTAATGTTGACCTCACAAAATCTATAGTTGTCCGGTTATCAACATATAGTACTGATTTTATTTTCTCCCCAGTGACTACTCCCTTTTCACAACATTCATTTAATATTCTATCAAACCAGATAAGTTCCTTCGTGGCTTCTGTCATGGCAATGAACTCAGCCTCCATGGTTGATAAACTAACACTTCGTTCTTTGAAGGCTCTCCAAGAAATGGGAGAATTCCTCAAGAAAACAATCTGACTGCCTAACGAAGTCCTATCATCTCTGTTAGATGCGAAATCAGCATCAGAAAATGTAACCAATTGGTTTTTGTCACAAGTGAGTTTAAGAGTTAACTCTTTAGTATGTTTGACATAACCCAGTAACCGGAGCAAACCATACCAGTGAGACATGCCAGGGTCTGATTGGAATTGACTAAAAATGTTAATGGCATAACTAATGTCAGGACGAGTTCCGTTTGCTATAAAAGAAATGCAGCCTAATATACTTCGATATGGTAATCGCGACATTTCCTTCCATTCCTCATCGGTTTTGGGACAGTGTGACCTAGAATAAATGGAACCTTGACTAATTGGTAGATAGGAAAATGGGAATTTAAAAGACTCAAACCTATCGCAAACTTCCTTAATGTAGGGTTGCTGGTGAATCTTTAAACATTCTCCACCCTCCTCAAACTCTACCCCAAGTAGCTTTTTAGTTTTTCCCAGTACTTTTAAGGCAAAATATTTACTTATCAGGTCCAAAGCTTTGTCAATTATCTTTCTATATTTTCCAAAAACAACTGTATCATCCCCATAAAGTAACAAAACCAATTCGAAACCAAAAACATAAACACAATTACACCATTCGATTTTAACAAAGCCTATCTCTAACAGAACACGATTGAGCTCATAAAACCACATACGACCAGATTGATGTAATCCGTAGATGGCTGTATCTAATTTACAAAATAAATTTTCCTTCCCTGGTTCTACTTTTTCAGCTAGGGGTGCATAGAGGTAGGCACACTTAACGTCACATTGTATATGCAACAATCCCTTCAGGGAAACAAGCAAAGAGAAGAAAAACCTTATAACACTAAAATTTACTACAGGAGAAAATATCTCATCGTAGGATTCACCTTGGATTTGTTTGAATCCTTGTGATCAAACGTGCTTTAAATCTAGCAATTTTATCTGTTTCATCTCTTTTGACTGTAAAAACCCATCTGCAACCTACTGGATTTGCACCCTTGGGTAACTCTGTTAAGTGCCATACGTCTCTACTATGCATCATGTTTATCTCTTCCTGCACAGCTTTTTGCCATTCATTGAATTCCTCTGATTTAATCCCTGTTTATAGGTTCGTGGTACTTCCAGACCATATAGGCCTGTGACTGACAGCTATCCGCACTAGGTTTGTCATCACTGGGATTAGGTACTATGCCTCTATACGTGTTTCTCCCCTTAAAATCAAATAAATCTGGTTTAAAAACAATATGATTTTTCTTACAATATTTAATTATGTCATTTGCAGATCTTAAACATTGAGATTCATTATCAGCGTCTTAATAATAGATATCGGTACGGGAACCAAGCGTTCTGAGCACGGCTTTCCTTATCCAGCGAGTTTCTTGCAAAACTGGTTGTGGATCTACAATAGATTCGTCATCCGAAGAATCCTGACCTATGCCTCTGTTATCACAAGATGACTTGAGGGGGTCGCTGGAGATGGCAGGAGTATGGCCGTTCTCCTCAACAGTGTCCTCATCCTCAGAGTCATTGTAACCAGTCGGTACACACCGAAACTCTTCCTGATTGGCGCCCATCACTGCTTCCTTACCCTGCTGCTTATACATAGTGGTCTCGTCAAAAGAAACATTTATAGTTTCAATTATCTTATCCTCCTCTGGCAACCAAATACGATACCCCTTAGTCCTGAACGCGTACCCTACCAGGTATCCTCTTCTAGCTTTTGAGTCAAGTTTATTGAAACGTCTCTGGCAAGGGACACCCACATAGGCTACACATCCAAAGGGTTTGAGATGTCTGACCGAGGGTTTAGAACCACCGAAAAGCTCAAAAGGGGTTTAGATTGGCTTTTATGACACAACCTATTCTACGTAAAATGAAGCATAGCCTCAGGCCAAAAACTAGTATGCAAACCGCTATCTTTTAACATTGTCTTAGTGCTGTCAGTCACCGATTGATTATAACGTTCTGTTCAGGGGTGTAGGTATTCGTGAATTCATGAATAATTCCTCTTTCTGTGCAGTATTTCTCAAACCTCTCATTTGCGAACTCCCCCCCTCCCCATTGTCAGATCTAATTGATTTGACTTTTCTGCCCAAAGGTCTGTGTACAGGAGTTCTAATGGCGAATTTGATCTGATAAAATTTGTAGCTTTAAAAGATGTTTTATATTTATTCAATTTACACATTTCACAATTAAAATTTTCCCCTTTTAAAATTGGTAAGACATGGTATTGGTAGCACCCGTTTTCCTACAAGTGTGCTCAATTAAGTATGGAAGCACATGGGCCTATGCCATTTTATCATATCATCCTGCTTATTAACCGCAGACACTTCAAACCTAACTTTCTTATTATTATTACAAGGGGCTTTAGGATAAATATAATGTACTCCATTCTTAAGAATTGCTTTAAAAAGGAATTCACCATGGCAGAATATCTTTACTTCACCACCTCCACCATTAAAATGTGCCCTATATTTGTCTATTTTTGCCCCAGAAATTAAATTGCACCTTAACTTAGGCGAATACATGACGTCTTTAAACATTAGGATTCTCTGTCCAAACTTTAATTTGTCCCACATCCCTCAATTGGGAAAGTAACTGACTGAACAGCGACAGCCATATTTTCATCATTCAGAGGTGTATAATCAATAAACAAAGTTTTGTCCTTGCAAAAGTGATGGGAGGCGTCATGTTGAAGACCCAGTCTGCCATCCCATCAATTAAATTTGCTTGGGAAATAAAGAAAGAGGAACAGGACTTACATAGTCTGCATCTGTCCATCTAAGTATCGTCTGAACTATGCTGTCAAACTTGGCTGGTAAAAAGCGAAGACATTGGAATGTGACATAAATGTCATTAAAGTCCTTATTCACACTTTTCAGCTGATTTGCGATATGCAGTAATCTGGTAGCATACAGATTTATACTTTCAGTATTGCCAATTTTACTCTCAGACAATTCAGTAAATATTTGCATATGTCTACTTCGTGTATCAGGGTAAAAATGAGTTAACTTTTTCCATGCCTCAACAGGGCTACTACACCTCAATTATTCTTCTGAAATCTGGTTCTATATTTAAATAAATTATCGATAAAGCCAACTTTGAGCGAATCTGATAGTCCTTGACATCCTTTTCTGTAATTGGTGAACCTTCATTTATTTCAGGAACTTTCTCTACTTCTATGACTATATCGAAAGCATTTTTTTCTATAAGTAAATATTTAATGTTGGACGCCAGTTGGCATAATTGGCATAATTCGTGGCGTTCAACTTTTGAATTGAAGACTGTATCCAGACATGCCAACTGCTACAAAAAAATCGTAGTTGCTATGATTTGGACCTATAAACTACGATGTTACGAAAATCGGTCTTAAACTACGATATTTTACAAAAAACACAAACGCATTTTTTGTTTCTAGTTGTGATTTTTATCCCGCGCAGCATACTTTTCAGGAGTGATTCTGTTCAGAAATTTCAAAGTATTCATTTCCGAAAGTTTAAAAAAAATTCGCCATTAGTCCAAAAATTCAGACATTAAAAAATGCTCATGGAAAAAAAATCTGGGCTGCAAAACAAACTTCTTAACATAAAACACTCTTTATGTATATTAACTGCGAGTGAATCGTGTTTCTGTAAATATTTATACAGGAATTCCCTTCCTTAGAAACAAGGGTGCCATTTTAAGAATTTCTGGAAGGAGGGAGGGGGGAGTTGAGGGGCAAGGTTTGAAATAGTGTGCAAAATCGCACAGTTTGTGATAAACTATCATGCTTTTTGACAAATGACTGAGTAAAAAAATCAATTTCGTCTAAGGATCGTGATAAAAACGTGAATTTTGTCAAAATATCGCAGAAAGAAAATGCGAATTTCGTCAAAAGATCAAGTAAGAAAACGCAAATTTTGTCAAAAGATCGCAGAAAGAAAACACTAATTTCGTCAAATGATCGTGGTAAAAAATGCAAAATTCATAAAAGGATCACGGTAAAAAATGTGAAATTCTTCAAAAGTTCATGGTAAAAAGTGCAGATTTCAACAAAGACTCGTGATCGAAAAATGTGAATTACGATTGTGGGAAACAAATTTTGAATATCCTGAAATGATTGTGGGGAAAAAAATCGCGAATTTCGGTAAAATTTATTCAACTGAGCTGCTTAAAAAAAAAAAAAAAAAACGCTTTGCGAAACGAAAAGAAATTCTAAAAATTGTTTAAAAACTTTCAGAGGAAAAAATTTACTATATTGAGTTGAAAGACTGAAACCTTATTCCTTTTACGAATGTCAAAAGGTGGCTGCGAAACACAAAAAAACCAACCTCCAGATTAATTTTAATTTTGTATGCTACGATTTTTGATTTTTAAAAGTTGGCAGGTCTGACTGTATTGGCGCCATGTTGAACACGCAACAAGAAAAACTTCACCCACTACGGAAAAACAGCTAACACTTCATTAATCAAGAATAAATTGAAGTTACCTTCTCAAAATCGGTAATAATTTTTTCAAACTCAATATCTTAATTCTTCAAAACAAACTTCAAACTTTAATAAAATTTACTTAAAATTTAAATTATTCAGCTAAAACTGGATGCTATTCACATTAAACCTTAATTTTCACAAGCTGGAAACTTTAAATCTCACTTTCTTCATATCTAATCTTTGATTTTTTTTTTTTTCACAAACTAAGTCTTCTCTTATTCACTATTAATCTTAATATTCCTTATTTATTTCCTCTTATTTAACTAAGCGTCATCATTTAAAAATATCCCCCCCCCCCCCCCCTCTAACAAAATTCTCTCCCGAAAAACTAAATGATGACAAAAAGGTTCAAGATAAAATACCAGCTTTATTAAAAATATCTAAAAATATATATATTGCATTTAAATCTTCAAACATTTGTATTTCTCAAACAATATTTCATTTAATAAACTGTAGACTAGAATAACTTTTATCACTCAGGAGCATATTCAAAAGAACGTAAAGCATTCATTAAAAGAGGATTAAACATCTTGATTTAAACTTTCTATTTGATTGAAGAGCATTTAAATAAACATACTCATATACTTAAAGATGGGTTAGAAATATTTCGTAAAAATAAGTAAATCACACAATGTCAAAATAATCATGGTCAGAAAAATAAATATCTATTACCGGCCAAGAAAAATCCATCCATTAAAACAGCTGTAAAAGAAAAACAAATAACTACATTACTGGGTGGATGAGACACGAGCACCAAAAGCGAAGCTGCTTTTGGTGGGAGGGGGGGGGGGGGATTCCAAATTTAATCAAAGGATCGTGAAAAAAAGAAAAAAAAAAGAATTTGGTCAAAAGATCGCAAAAAAAAAATCCTCCACAAAACAAGAACTATAAAAACTTCTTTTATTTCCCACTTTCCATTTATCAAGAATAGACTTGTCTTAGCCAGTCCTGTTACTCACATGACCAGTTTTTGAAACCTAATGTCAAAAGATTATCAAAAGTGCACAAAACACAACCACCTCAAACTGCATAAAAAATTTAAAAAATGCTCTGTGAATTCTGAATAAATTTTATTGACAAGATGACAAAATTTATTAAATGGTGCTAAAATATTGAAACTGAATTCCTTTCAAGAATCAAAAAATCGCTGCAAAATTAGAAAAAAAACTCTAAAAATCACATAAAAAGGACAAAATATTCAAGGATTACTAAACAAATTCTGAATTAACTTCATTAAAAAGAGGACAACATTTACTATATTGAGCTAAAATATTGAAACCGTATTCCTTTTGCTAATGTGGAAAAATCCCTGTGAATTGTCTACAAATTCCAAAAATCGCAGGAGACTACATTTACTATAGTAGGCTAAAGGAATTCTTTCACAAATGTCAAAAAATCGCTGCAGAACATGCGCACACACACACACACACACACACAAAAAAAAAAAAAAAAGAAAAAGAAAAAAGCTACAATTGTAAAAATTTAAATTGGAGGATTAAATAAAGTACAAAATTTATTACATTAATGCTAAAAGTTTGAAACCGAAATCCTTTTATGAATGTCAAAAAATTTTCTAATAATTGACTATATCGATATAAATATTGACTAATCGAATAAATAAAAAGGCTGAAATTTGCATTAAAAAATTAATGAAATTTCTTTTAAATCCTGTACAAAATCTGAATAAACTTTATTGAAAGGAGGGAAAAAAATTATTACATTAGGCTAAAAAATAAAAATCTGACTCCTTTTTAGTAATGGAAAAAATCACTCTGAAACGTAAAAAAAAAAAAAAAAAAAAAAAAAAAAAAATTCTTAAAATCACAAAAAAAGAAAGAAAAAAAAATCCAAAAACGAATTTAGACATTCGGGTACCTTCATGGAAAATCATGTAGCTCTATGTGCAATGGTCTCTTTAGCACACAAACTTTTACTGTTATTATCTACTTATATATATATATATATATATATAAAATACAAATGGAAATATCGTTCAGAACCTTTGTATTTTGAGTTCTACTGCATGGATTTTGACGGAACTTACTCTCTTAAATAGATATCGTTTTAGCGAAGGTTTTAAGCTATAACATATCGTTCTAAGTAGAATAGTTATTGAATTATGATGGAAAGTTCTGTTATTTTGGACAAAAAGTTTGCCATTGGCATATGATTTTCATCTTGACATATTAAGTTAAAGAATGCAAAACATCTATATCATTTAGAAATTAAAATATACGAACAGCACGAAAAAAACTATTACTGATTTTATTAAAAATACAAAAAAATACAATTTTAATGAGAAATAATAGTATAAAAAGAAAATATTTAATTTAAATATGAAAGAAATGTGTTTGTACGGCTTAAAAGAGGATTCATTTTCAAAGTGGATCCATTGAAACTGTTACGCATTAATTACTTAATAAGTGCAAAAAATCTTCTTAAAACACCATCAAAAATTTGTAAATGCGCTAGACCTTTCGAAAGATCTGAGTCTTTCTTCATCAGGCGCAAAGAAGACGTCCTTCTGTGAGATGAAATCTCACAGTGTTTAAATTATGTTACTGTTTATTTCTTTTAGCCTTATACATCGATGTTCATTAAGCTTAAATCCATATTTATTTTTGCGCGGGCGATTCGTTTCGATCGCACATCGGCAAGTTCGCTGACGTTCGGCTGCCCCTGGCATGGGATGCTTCTCCTTTGAACTTTGTACGATTGTGATGACGTCATCGGAGCAAGTCTCTCACGGCATATGCATTGAATGGGTGTTTGATCTTTCGGAGGTGTGTCCATTCGCTGTGCGAGGAGCAAATTAAAACAAAGCTTTTTAAATGTTTTCTTTTGGATTTGTTTATTAAGACATTACCTAATATTTTAAATTCTCTAATAGATTTAAATCTTTTCTTTCAGTAACTTTTGAAGTCCCCGTATTCTTACTATAAATTAAAAAATTCCGTTAATTTTAAATCAGAATCTGTTTTGTTGGAGAGCTGTCATGACTTAGTTTTGGTTTTAAAAAGATCGCGGGCTCCGGCTCCGGTCTGCCGACGCCGATGAATGTGGAATCTGGTGAAAAGCTTTTGCGTAAACGATGTGTACTACTTTAACAACTCCGGTTAAATTATTTCTTAATAATTTCTTGATTCATGCTGCACTTTAATTTTAAAAGAAATAGCTATCTTCTAGTGGAGTAGATGTTTTTATTGGCAATAATTAATTTATGAACGGTGACCAACGGGAAGCCCTTTCTTCTCTCCTTCAAGATGAAATAAAAGATTAATTGATGCTTACAAGTCTCCTCTTCATTTATTTTACAGACTACACGATCCAAGTAAGAAGTTTCATTTATTTCTATTTTTTTACAATTGCTGACCTCAAAGAACAGAGGGTTTTATTGCAAAACTACACAACGCATTGTAACTAAAAAGAATTTCAAATTTAATTTTACCTTTTAATTAACGGCCCATTATATGGATTATCATATATTACAAAATATTTCCATCACACCTTCTACTATGAAAGCAGAGGCAAGACTGAAATGAGAGATAAGGGAAAGGAAACAAGCTGAAGAAACAGCCAATAGGAAGTTAGAAATCAACAGCTAATAGAAAAGTAGAAGACAACAGCCAATCACAGAAGAGAATAATCAAAACAAAAGAACACAGAGTAGGAGGAGCAAAAAATGGGAGGGGGAAAATACATATAATTCAAAATGGGAACACATGAAATTAAAAATGAATAAATAAATGAATAATATATATATACATATATATATAACAGACTAATAATAATACAAAAATAAATTAAATGGTAGTACTGAAAAGGTTTTTCCAAGCTGCAGAGAGCATTGTGGAATCAGATTTATCATTAACAATATCATCATGATTAAGATAAATAACTAAATTTTCAAGAAAGTCCAATTCAGAGATACTATTGGCATTAGAGATAATTTTAGCATTTTGAAAATTAAAACTATGGCCGGAATCCCAAGAGTGCTTGGCAATAGAAGATTTAGAAAATTCTTGATTGATTACATAACGCGAGTGTTCTTTTAAGCGGATTTCGAGATTCCTTTTAGTTTGACCAATATAAGATAAATCACAACCATTACAAGGAACTTTATAAATTCCCCATTTACGAAGATCAGGAACAGTAGATTTAGTGGAGGGGAGTTTGAATTTATTGACAGGTTTAAAGATAATGTTAAAATTGAAACGACGTAAAACTTTAGCTAACTTGAAGCATAAAGGAGGACAACCAAATTATCAGGTTTGCTTTTGACAGATTTGGAAAGAGTAGATCTATTAGATGGTCTATTGAATTTCTTCACAGCATTATGGATAACAGAAGGATTAAAACCTCTTTTGACAGCAACGGTTTTTAAGTAATTAAGCTCTTCCTTAAGGGATACAGAATCGGAACAAATTTTGAGAGCACGATTTACATACGTGTAAAAAACACCGATTTTTTTGGTTGACAGGATGATTTGAGAGAGCATGAGGTGGGTTAGAAACAGAAAAAGGTTTTCTATAAACACAAGTTTTGAAAGAAGAATCGCATTTGGTAACTAAAACATCAAGGAAAGGAAGTTTATTACAATTTTCTAATTCAAAAGTAAACTGAATATGAGGGTCGATAGAATTGACAGTATGAAGAATGGTAGAAATATCAAAAGGATTATCAACTAAAACAAAAGTATCGTCGACATAACGCATCCAACATTTAAAATTAACCAGATTTAATAATTTCTCCTCAAAATAATGCATATAAATATCACAAAGAATTGGAGATAATGGATTGCCCGTACTTAAGCCATCTGATTGTTTGAAAAATTTATTATCAAATTCAAAAGTAGTTTGAGTGATGCAAATTTTGGTTAAATTAACAAAATCTTGGACTTCAATGTCAGAGAAATGAAATTCACGTAATCTTTTTTCCAAGCAAGAAAGAGCACCTTCAATTGGAACATTCGTAAATAAAGATTTGACATCAAGAGAAAGCATAGAACAATTGGATGGGTTAATATTTTTTAATTTACTAACAAAATCATAAGAATTTTTTATCGTATGAGTATTAGAAATGCATAACGGAGAAAAAATGGATGTTAAAAATTTGGCAAGAGGATAAGTAACAGTACCAATATTAGAGACGATAGGTCTTAAGGGGACATTGGTTTTATGAACTTTAGGCAAAGCATAAAAACGAGCACAAATGGCTGAAAAAGGAATAACACTATGTTTAGTATTGTCATTTAAAATAACAGAATTCTTAACAGCAAAATCAATTCCTTTGTAAAAATCTTGACAATTTCTGTGATATTGAAAATAAAGGTTGGTCTTCTCTACTTACTTTCAAAACTGCTCATCAAAATAAGCTCGATAAAAAGTTTTCTTCGTTGTGCAATAAGCAAAATAAGTCTCAATTTTCATATAAGAATCTATCAAATGAGAACTGCATCGTTAATCTCTCCTCTCATATGTTAACTCCTGAGCAAAAAAGCATTTTAGATCTTGGTTTAAATTTTTCTTAGTCTTGCAAACCTTCTCTCACTAAATTGATTGCTCCTATTGAGTCTTCCTTTAAACATAGTAAAGTCACTCCTTTTCAAAAAGAAACTCTTCGTCACATCCTTGCTGATACTATTTCTTCTAATAATTCAAAATTTAAACTTAATCTTTCACGTTCTCAAAATATCGCTCTGAATGAGCTTAAGTCCAATGATAATCTTATTATTACTAAAGCTGATAAAGGTGGTCAAATTGTTCTTATGGATAAAAAAGATTATTCTGATAAAGTATATGCTCTCTTATCTGAAGGTCTTTATGTTGAAGTTAAAAAAGATCCTACTAATTCGCATCTTTCCACTCTCAAAAAAGCTGTTAAGAATTCTGTTATTTTAAATGACAATACTAAACATAGTGTTATTCCTTCTTCAGCCATTTGTGCTCGTTTTTATGCTTTGCCTAAAGTTCATAAAACCAATGTCCCCTTAAGACCTATCGTCTCTAATATTGGTACTGTTACTTATCGTCTTGCCAAATTTTTAACATCCATTTTTTCTCCGTTATGCATTTCTAATACTCATACGATAAAAAATTCTTATGATTTTGTTAGTAAATTAAAAAATATTAACCCATCCAATTGTTCTATGCTTTCTTTTGATGTCAAATCTTTATTTACGAATGTTCCAATTGAAGGTGCTCTTTCTTGCTTGGAAAAAAGATTACGTGAATTTCATTTCTCTGATATTGAAGTCCAAGATTTTGTTAATTTAACCAAAATTTGCATCACTCAAACTACTTTTGAATTTGATAATAAATTTTTCAAACAATCAGATGGCTTAAGTATGGGCAATCCATTATCTCCAATTCTTTGTGATATTTATATGCATTATTTTGAAGAGAAATTATTAAATCTGGTTAATTTTAAATGTTGGATGCGTTATGTCGACGATACTTTTGTTTTAGTTGATAATCCTTTTGATATTTCTACCATTCTTCATACTGTCAATTCTATCGACCCTCATATTCAGTTTACTTTTGAATTAGAAAATTGTAATAAACTTCCTTTCCTTGATGTTTTAGTTACCAAATGCGATTCTTCTTTCAAAACTTGTGTTTATAGAAAACCCTTTTCTGTTTCTAACCCACCTCATGCTCTCTCAAATCATCCTGTCAACCAAAAAATCGGTGTTTTTTACACGTATGTAAATCGTGCTCTCAAAATTTGTTCCGATTCTGTATCCCTTAAGGAAGAGCTTAATTACTTAAAAACCGTTGCTGTCAAAAGAGGTTTTAATCCTTCTGTTATCAATAATGCTGTGAAGAAATTCAATCGACCATCTAATAGATCTACTCTTTCCAAATCTGTCAAAAGCATACCTGATAATTTGGTTGTCCTCCCCTTTTATCCTCCTTTATGTTTCAAGTTAGCTAAAGTTTTATGTCGTTTCAATTTTAACATTATCTTTAAACCTGTCAATAAATTCAAATTCCCCTCCACTAAATCTACTGTTCCTGATCTTCGTAAATGGGGAATTTATAAAGTTCCTTGTAATGGTTGTGATATATCTTATATTGGTCAAACTAAAAGGAATCTCGAAATCCGCTTAAAAGAACACTCGTGTTATGTAATCAATCAAGAATTTTCTAAATCTTCTATTGCCAAGCACTCTTGGGATTCCGGCCATAGTTTTAATTTTCAAAATGCTAAAATTATCTCTAATGCCAATAGTATCTCTGAATTGGACTTTCTTGAAAATTTAGCTATTTATCTTAATCGTGATGATATTGTTAATGATAAATCTGATTCCACAATGCTCTCTGCAGCTTGGAAAAACCTTTTCAGTACTACCATTTAATTTATTTTTGTATTATTATTAGTCTGTTATATATATATGTATATATATATTATTCATTTATTTATTCATTTTTAATTTCATGTGTTCCCATTTTGAATTATATGTATTTCCCCCCTCCCATTTTTTGCTCCTCCTACTCAGTGTTCTTTTGTTTTGATTATTCTCTTCTGTGATTGGCTGTTGTCTTCTACTTTTCTATTAGCTGTTGATTTCTAACTTCCTATTGACTGTTTCTTCAGCTTGTTTCCTTTCCCTTATCTCTCATTTCAGTCTTGCCTCTGCTTTCATAGTAGAAGGACGCCTTCTTTGCGCCTGATGAAGAAAGATTCGGATCTTTCGAAAGGCCTAGCGCATTTACAAATTTTTGATGGTGTTTTAAGAAGATTTTTTGTACTTAGTCATTCACACCAGTTTTAACTTATTTTCTTCAATTACTTAATGCTTAATTAATCATTCTGTAAAGTTTAAATAAAACACTAATGTTTTAAAGTATTTACTTTTTATATTGATGCACGTTTGTTTTTCACCCTCTCTTGTTCTTGTTTACATATCCGAAATGACCGGCAGTTTAGCTCCTGAGGCAAGTGCCGTTACTGGATAACTACAGGAGCAGTGATTTCGGGATCACGTTTTTCGCTGTGAGTGGTTGACTTGCAATGTCATAGTTTGCAGCCAATCGCATTTCACATGTGTTTGCGTAAGCGGCGTTTCGGCTGTGTTTTCATAAGTTTGTACCTACGGATTGGCAACAGTTTTATGCAAAACACTTGCTGTTTTGGTGTATAAATGTCTGGACAGATTGTAGATCTGTAGCTTCAAGAAATATTTTGTATGCTTATATCATCGATCATTATGTAGCTGCATTAAGATATTATTTTAGTTTTTCTTATAATTTAACGGCAAAGTAACTCTGTTCTTATCATGTCATCTCGCTTCAATAAATAGTTTTTTATGTAAACTGGTGTCTTGAAATGAAGTCTTCCACATTAACCACCGTAGCTCTGTTCAGCCATGTTTTCACAGGCTGACAGAAACAATACCTGGCGATTTATCTTCTTTTTGGTTTATATTTGGCACCTAGATAAGAAAATATTTACTGAACTTTTATTTAAATAAAATAGCGGGTTTTTTTTAAGTCTGTCAGGGTTGATTTCAAAAGTACAGGATGCATTTTTTTTAATCTTTTACACCATTGGATAAATTTTCAGAATCATTTGTATGCAAGATTTATCTATATAACTATTATTATCATTGTTATTTAATTAAAATTTGGTGTTTCTCTTTTTTGGGGGGGTGAGCAAAGGTTGCTGTTGGTCATTATTTCTCATCTTGGTGACTATATATTATACTTTTATTGAGGAATTGAAACGGCTATATTATTTAGCAAAAAAATACGAACAGCATGGTGATATGCGGTGTTGGATAAAAGGGATTTAAAGTTAATAAAATAAACTTTTTAAGTGGGCAATATTTAAGAAATTAAAACCATTGAATAAATAAAGTTAAATTAACATCTTAAAGGCATAAAATCCCTCTATCCAAAAACGCATACCGACCGGAAAGAAAGTGGTTAGATATTGCGTTGAAATGTAAATAGAATTAAAGCCATCTATCTAAATTTTAAGAATTCATTAAGTTGTAATAACATCTGTAAAATAAAGAAAGTAAAAAGACTCACCCGTATGATGTGTAGAGATAGAAATACTTACAATATTAAGACAAATAATTTTATTTCTTATTAATGCAGATTATAAAATATATACTCAAAATTTAAATGCTTGGCCAAGTTGTATTTAAAATATTCGTTGATCAATTAATTTACCAGTATAAAATAAACATATTAAATCTTTCTATTTCATATGGATTCAATATTAAATTATACGTGATGATCTTCTGTGTGGTTGAGAATTCTCCACTGTCCTATATTGAGATGTGAAGGTTGTAGACTTTAATATTGAGTTCTAAACAGTTTTTGCGGAAAGAGAATGTTCAAATGAAGAACGTTGGATAATGGGAGTATTAACTGTAGACAGCAGCACTTAGAGATCTTTTAGCCGCTCCAGAAGATTGATGTTGAAGAAATTAAGTAGGATTGCTCCACAAACCTTTTTAGAAACTTCGCTGATCACTAGAGCAGGGGCACATATTCTTCTTAAAGCTATTTCATTAATCGAGGAATAAGATTATATAATTTTTTTTTGTAGTATTGCGCTGTTATTGTATTTCACCACTCTTGAGTTGAAAGTAAAGCTCTATCTTCAGTGATAAATGATTGTTGAATATCGGCGTTGTAAGATGAAACTTCTGGATATCTTATTTTGTCAATAAAGAAAGGTTCAGGTTCTTGTTATTCGATGATTTAAACTACACACATAATATGGCACTGGTATCTTCTTCAAAATCTATATAGAAGCAGCGTTTAAAAAAACTAGTTATTCCACCTACATCTCAAACTCATTCTGCCCGGACGCAGCCGAAGCTGCGCCGAGCTCACACACCAACGTCTGTCTGCTTAATCCCTAAAATGACAGACACCAAACAGATCTCAGCCTGAAAGAATGTGTAAGATTTTGAAAACAGCCAATCCGATGCATTCAAGTACCGCGCGTCCATCCGGGAACGCATGAGTTCAATGAACTATCCGCGTGGGTGTTTCGCGATGTCACCGAATTGTACAAAAAAAATGGTGCAGAAAAGCATCCTTTTATCAATGGCGGACAGAAAGCATCGCGCCAATATTTAAAAGTAGGAAAATGCAGAAAACGTTAAATTAAATATCTCCAATATTTATTGACGGATTTTGCTGTAACTTATATCAAATTAATCAGAAAAATATATTCTATCTATTGATTATAGATCGAGCATGCAATATTAAAATATAAATTATTTTTATTTTCGTTGTTTTAAACTTATAAAGAATGTAGAATCGCGATCTTTTCGGAAAAGTAAACACGAACGTGAAACTTTGTTTACACATATTATTGTTATTGTTTAGTTTAATATATTTTAATGAATGATTGAAAGATAGAATTTAAGTTTGATTGAGGAAAATAAATAAAATTTAGAATAACTTTATTAAGAGGAAACTTAAATATTTTGAAGATAATTTTCTAGATTAGAAGTTGAGTTTAAAATGAATAAATATTAATTTAAGATTGAGGAAGATAAATAAATAATAAAATTGAGATTATTTACTATTAGAGATGTTGCATTTTATAACATTCCCTTCCCCTTGTAGAAAAAAAAAATCAATAAAAAAAAAATTCTTTGCTGACGGCTAAAAAAAAATTGCTGGATTGGCCATTATCATTGAAATTTGTTGCTAGTTTATATCAAACTGTCTGTAGTATATTTTGCACTCAATAAATTCTTGCTTTGAAGTGAATCCTAGTTGCATTATTCTATAGCTGTCACACTGAATACTTAAACCAACAAAAGTACAGAGATAACAAATGCAAACACAATATATACAAATACAACACTAAACTTTGATACAAATACAACACTAAACTTTGATACAAATACAATGAATATAAATATGTGATACATAACAATGATATATACTTAACAAAAATACAAACAATACAAGAAATAACATTTATCATTTACACACGAAGGGTGAGTATACCTGAGAAACTGAAAATTCTGCGAAATCATATGTGCAAATCAAAAACCAGAACAAATTGCATGGTAAAAAGAATAGCAATTCATGATAAAACTTATATTTATATACAAACAATGAAGCAGCAGATATTGGCACTTGTAAATAATTGACAGTTATTGAGTATGACAAGATATATTTGAATGTAGTAAAATCAAAACTACTAAACAATAACCAGAGATTCCTATGTAAATATTGCTACGTAACTTGTAGAGTGATGTTGAGACAAAATTGTATACAATAGAAATAATATTTCATATTTATACTAAATTGCAAAATTACTACATAACATTTAAGAGGAAAACTTGCGTATACCTCTTAGAGAATGTAGTTGTGTCCCAAAAAAAATTAAAATTAATTCCTTCATTTCATCTTTGTTACCATTAAAACAATGCGAAACTGGACACAATTTTACAATTAAAAAATTTTATTCCCTTTAAAATTATAGCTTAACTGCACCTTGAAGGACTTATCGGAGGGGTAAAAATTTTGTGTTAAGTAATTCCCCAAGCTATGCCGAATTTACCTTCCGTGTGTGCTCATTAAAATTTTGTGGGAATATAAAAAAAGAGAAAAGACTTAGAGCAGTTGCTCCATCGTATTCTCATACAAAAATCTCCAGTAGTACCATATAGGCAAGCGCTTTTTTGGAGATAATTAAAAATATTTCATTTTATTTCATTATCTTTATATTATTTATTATTTATATTCATTTTATATTTTTCTCTGAGTGATAAATTATTTACTTTCTTATAATCATTTGTAAAAAAAAAATTAATTTAGGATCCTAAAATTGTAATATTTGAAATAATAAAAAATTTTATCACTCTAAACAAGTCGTAGAAATTAGTAAAGTCTAAATCACTCTCTCTGCACAATATGACATGGACGATATATTGAATTAAGATTAATAGTTGAAAGATAAAAAAATTGTGGCAACATAATATTGATTTCCAAAAATAAAATATAAAAACTAGGAAAAATAAGTTGGTGTAGTTGTGACTATATGAATTTAAAATTATAAATTAAAATATATTAAGAATGCAGAATCGTAAAAACAAATAGATCCCAATGTGCTATTACGTACTAGCACACTGCTGTTTCGCCAGCAAAACGTGGATTATCCCTTTTTAAATGATTTAAATGTTACCACTGTATTAATAAAAAAATATATATGTAATAAAAAAAAGCAAAAGGATATAAAAATGGAATTAAAGTTGTAGGAAGATTGGTAAAAAAATAAAAATTGAAAAAAGAATATCCATAATCAAGTGAGAGATGAAGGAGTAGAAGCTAGACATACTATTTACCTCCTGTCCTAATTAACTTAGTGACATTTACTTTGATATCTCTTATTGTGGTGTCACTTAAATGTCTAATTAAATAATTATCACCTCTGAAAGCTCTAATAATTTTATATGGACCAGAATTTTTTGGATGAAAGGGTGAACCATGATGAAAATTTTTTAAGTATACTATATCACCAGTTTTAAATTTACAAGCAGGGCGACCTTTAAGGAATTTTTCATTTTTATCAAAATAATTTTTCTCAAATTGTTTGACTAATTCTCTGGTTGCTGTGATATGTTCTTGTTGCTTTTGGAAGTATATAGAAGGTTCTTCTGCTTCTTTGGGTGGTTGAAAAGTATCTATTGGCAAATTTAAGTCTCTACCCAAAAATAAATTAGCTGGGGTGAAGTTAGTAACTGAGTGTTTTGAATTATTGTAGTGAAGGACAAAAAATTTCAATCTATCTGACCACTCAATAACTTGATCAGATAGTGCTGCAACAGACTCTTTGAGCGATCTATGGATACGTTCCAAAAGTCCATTCGACCTTGGAAAGTAAATTGAAGAATTTCTACGTTTAATATTTAGAGATTTAAGAAAATCGATAAAAATGTCAGATGTGAAGTTTTTAGCATTATCAGACAATATAACTTTAGGAAGACCGTACCTGGAAAAATAGTCATTGAGAGCTTTAATTATTGATGGAGAAGTAGCATCTCTAAGTGGGATCGCTTCCAGAAAGCGTGAATAGTGGTCAACTATGGTAAGAATGAAAAATTTACCGTCATGTGACCTGGGGAGTTTTCCCACAATATCTATCGCAAGCATCTCTCCGGGAGCTAATTCGCACTTTGAAATGAACGCAGGCTTGGTATTTGTTTGTTTACTTTTATGAGGCAGACATTTTTCACATGAATTGACAAAATTCTGAATATCTTGAACCATTCCATGCCAAAAATAATTTCTCGAGATTGTATCCACAGTTTTCGTTATTCCAAAATGTACTTGATGACCCATTGCTATGCAGCTATTAATTAAAGTTTTAGGAATTAGGATTTTATTAGATCTATTGACATTACCGGCTTTTTTCCTTGAAAACATTAACAGATTAGTATCCGGATTAATGGAATAATTAGAGTTAGAACATGTTTTATTGATTATTTTCTCTCTGATTTCCTTAAGTTTTTCATCATTTAATTGTTCTTGAAGAATATTTTCAGTTTTTAATGAGTCATTTGTGGGAATAAAAATATTAAGTGCATTGACATATAAATTAGGGTTATTGGGGAGGTCTACAACACGAGAAAGAAAATCAGCTGGATTCACCAGTCCAGGAATGTGTTCCACCTTAAAATTGAAACTTTGTAGAAACATTAGCCATCTAGTTATAATTTCTGCTTGCTTTTCCAAATTTAAATGATAAGTTAAGGCTTTAGCATCGGTTAAAATTTTAAATTGTCTACCATATAGAAATTCTGAGAAATGTTTTACAGAGGAATAAATAGCATAAAATTCACGTTTAATTGAAGGATATCTTGATTCTGCTTCATTAAGTTGTTTAGAATAGAATTCAATCGGATAAAATTTATCATTATGTTTTTGCATTAAAATACCACAAATTGCAATTTTAGAGGCATCAGTAACTAAAAAAACTTCTTTGCTGTCATCGAAATTCTTTACAGTTGGATTAGTTAAAAGTATATCTTGAATTTTTTGAAATGCTTCCTGACATTGTGTACTCCAAACAAATTTAACTTTTTTCTTCGTTAAGTTTACAATAGGTTGAATAATTTTAGCAAAGTCAAAAATTAAGTGTCGAAAGTAATTAATCATGCCTAGATAGCTCTGTACTTGTTTAAGATTAGTTGGAACAGGAAATTTATTTATTTTACTAATATTGTCAGTGGAGGGAGAATGACCATTTTTATTTAAATTGAAACCTAAGTAAGTAATTTCTTCTTTACAGATTTGTAATTTACCAGGATCTAATGTGAGATTAAATTCTTTGAGTTTGTCAAAAACTTTCTGTAGCCAGATGAGCATTTCCTGCATCGAATCCGCTGCAACAATTATGTCGTCTAAGAAATATTGAACATTTTTACCTTTTAATGAGCTAAGACAGTTATTTATAAGAGTATGAAAATAGGAAGTAGAATTGACACATCCGAATGGCAATCTTTTTGGCATGAAATTACCAAATTCTGTTGCAAAAGCCAGTTTCGACCTATCTTTTTCCTGAAGCAAAATTTGAAAAAATGCAGATTTAAGATCCAGAACAGTGTACAATTTTTTGCCAGTGATATTTTGCATTATGTCATTTATTTTAGGTAGACAAATTTTATAGGGTTCAGTTATTGCATTAAGAAGACGATAATCTATGACCATACGGAATTTAAGTTTATTTGGATCATCTGTGGCAAGATTTTTCTTTTTGACAAAAATAACAGGAAAGCAATAATTGGATGTAGAATTTTCTATGATACCAGCATTTAAAAGTTCAGAGATTTCATTGCGAGCAAATTCCTTAGCAATTTTAGGTATTGGATATGGTTTAGTTTGTAATGCAAAATCATGTAGCAAATTGAACTGAGGAATGACTTTGTCTGTACACCCTAGTGTGCTATATGAAGAAGAAAAAACAGCAGAATTTTGCATGAGAAGCTTGAGAATACTTTTTCGGTCTGAATGAGGTAAGTGGTCAACATTAAAATTGTTTACATTTAACTCCTTCTTTCTTAGTTCTAAGATGTCTTCTGAAACTAGGGAATTAATTTGATAAGTTTTGTTGTTATTGTGTGAGGAAATTTGGTCATCTGAAATTACTTTAATGTAACCTAATTTAATGTTTTTATTTAGAGTTATTTTTGTATTGTTGTTATTGTGAACATATAGTAAAATTGAATTGTTGACATTTGGTGTGTGAAGACTGAAATCTAAATTTAAAGCTAATTTGTTTTTTAAAGGACAAAATAAGTAATTAGAGGATTTATTGATTTTATGAAGAGCTTTTAAACGTATAATTCTTCCCTGATTAGGTCGAATTATAACTTTGTTGGCAGGAGTAACAATGTTTTTGTTTTCATCAGAATCATTGTTGTTGTTGTTATGTTCATTATTAGGAAAATTGGAATTATTTTGAGAGTTCTCATTAGTTTCAGAAAGATTGTCATTTAAGTCATTGTTTACATTGTGAATTTTAGTTGAATCTGGATTTTTGTTTTCAAATGGAAATGTGAGGTTGCCCATGATTAATTGTGAATTGGCTGAGTCCAGCAAAAGTTTGTTTCTGTTTAAAAAGTCGTAGCCTAAGATTATTTGATAATTTGAGTTCCAATTATTATGTGTTATGAAGAAAATTCCCTTGAACCATTTATTTTTGATTTTAAAGCTTAGTTGAACTGCGGAGGAATATGGAATGTTAGTGTTATCTATTGTTTTAATATTTACTGATCTAGAAATGAAGTTAAGTTTGGTTTTTTGTTTTAAAATCTGTATTGTTTTTGGCTGAATTAACGACAAATTTGCACCGGAATCCAGAAGAGCATCAAAAACATGGTTATTAAATCTTAATTTAATAATGGGAAGTTGTGAATTATCCTCGTAACAAGACATTAGATTTTTTGTAACATTAACATTAGAAACTGAGCCATCAAAACTATTAAAACCCTCTCGCATACCAAAAACATCATTATTGAGGGTCCTGTGAGACGGAGGGAAAAAATTATGAAAATCATCACCAGAACCCCTCAAAAGTTTAAATTCCGCCTAGCTCTGTGATTGTATGGCCTGAAGTTGTTCCTACCTCTACCTCTCTGAAATCTCGGAACATGGTTATCACCTCCTCTATTCGAATGTACAGAAAAATATCGATCATGAGTAAAATTAAATCTGTCATTGCCCGGCGAATTGTTGTGTGGACTCCAAAAATTTCCACTCTGACCTGCAAAATTGTTTCCCTGTCCTGTAAAGTTGTTTCCTTGACTCGCAAAATTGGTTTGAACCGGATATGTATTGTTACTTGGAAAATGCCAACACTCTCGTGTATTGTGCAATTTCCCACATATATGGCACACCGCCTTTTCCTCTTTAATCTTTTTCAGCTGATTCGCCATGTCTGTGAGTAATTTATTGGAATCTGCTTGCTGTTTTAGGAGAAGTGAAATAAGAGATTCCTGCGTGGAATTTTGAGCTTCAGTTGCATTGAGATTGTTAATGCACAAGGATTGTTGTTCTAGAGCCTTCTCTATGTCCATAGCGCATGCAACAAGATCCTCAAAATTATTGCGGCCAAATTTCAAAACTTCAGATTTTATATCTGATCTAAGTGCATCAGATAATTTCGCGAACATCATATTAGCTCTGACTGCTTCTATTTGCGGAATTTCCTCATCGTTTGGAATCATTCGGTTTACAACCTGTTTAATTTCATCGGCTAACTTCCTAACATTTTGTTTTGGCTTCTGACAAATTCTGGAAAAATCATATGAGGCTTGCTGAAAATTGTCTTGTTTCGTGAATTTGTTTCTCAAAAGGCGTACAACTACCTCAAAATTCTCCTCATTAGCAATTTCAGGATCTCCCGAAACATACTGTGACGCCCTGTCCCTACATAAAAGTCTCAATAAAAGAATTCTGTTTACATCTGGCCAAGCTTCCAGATTGCAAACATCACTCACATTCCTAATAAAAATGTCCACGTTTTCATCATCTCGCCCGTGGAAAGTAGGAATAGATGCTAAAAGTGAATTTAAAAGCAATTGATTCGCCATTGCAAATTTCTCTGAAGTAAAAAAAATTCAGAAATAGATGTGAGGGAAACGAATCAAAAATGCCCTAACAATCGTGAACTATATAAATTTAAATTATCAAAAGTAAATCAATTAATATCTACTGAGAAATTAACACAAAAATAAAATAGAAAATTATTAAAAAGTAGAAAATTATCTGCACAGAAATTTAAAAATCAACCTCTGAAATTGTTGTAACTGATAATCTCTAACTTATGAGAGTGCAATTGTAAAAGTTGAAAAAAAATTAGCCCAATTATTTTAAAATCAGTACTTAAAAATTTGCTTTTAAGAAAAGAGGGAAAAGAATTAAATAGAATCCCCCAAAATGCATAAAAATATTACTATTTGAAATTTAAAATGCTTAATCATAGGAATAATAGTAAAAATAAAATTTTTTCAAAATTTTAATCTCTTGAGAAAAAACCTTAATTATAAACTTTGAAATAATAAAAAAATAGAAGTTATATTCTATGCATGAAAAATATAGCATACAAATATTTGAACTTGCAATACAAAAAATCAAAATGTATTTTATATCATTTGTGAAATTTTGTAAATATAGATATAAGAATCCCCCAAAAAGGAAAATAGTGAGCATATAAAGGTATATGTTGTTATTGTAGCAAAATTCCTAAATTTAAAAACTCAGCTCTGATAATTTTTTTTTGAAAGAAAAAAAAATAGAGTGATAGTAGAGGTTAATGAAAATTTGAAAGAAAAATTAACAATTTATTTTTAACCAAAATAATTAAAATAAATTCTTCAAATAAATTTAATATGAAAATGGACAAATTTTTAAATTGAAGCTGTAAAAACTCAATTGTAGATATTTAAGAAAATAAAAATAAACTATAGAAATTGCAACCAAAATATATGATTCAGTATATTATTGCACTAAATCTGGATATTTTTACCAAAGCATAATATATTAACAATATTGTTTTCATAAATTTATAAAATTATATTGCACAGTTTCAATAAAAAATAAAGATTTTCGATTTGCACACATGAAAAAAAATAAAGACACAGAAATTAAATTGAAATGAGCTATATCTTTATAAATTAAAAATATTTTAATAATCATTAAAAGATGGCTATTAACTTTTAAAAGAAAAGAAAAAAAATTAAATCCGCGAAACCCCAGATAAGTCTCAAAAAACACGGCACCAAAGATGTGGTGCGATGTTGGATAACAGGGATTTAAAGTTAATAAAATAAACTTTTTAAGTGGGCAATATTTAAGAAATTAAAACCATTGAATAAATAAAGTTAAATTAACATCTTAAAGGCATAAAATCCCTCTATCCAAAAACGCATACCGACCGGAAAGAAAGTGGTTAGATATTGCGTTGAAATGTAAATAGAATTAAAGCCATCTATCTAAATTTTAAGAATTCATTAAGTTGTAATAACATCTGTAAAATAAAGAAAGTAAAAAGACTCACCCGTATGATGTGTAGAGATAGAAATACTTACAATATTAAGACAAATAATTTTATTTCTTATTAATGCAGATTATAAAATATATACTCAAAATTTAAATGCTTGGCCAAGTTGTATTTAAAATATTCGTTGATCAATTAATTTACCAGTATAAAATAAACATATTAAATCTTTCTATTTCATATGGATTCAATATTAAATTATACGTGATGATCTTCTGTGTGGTTGAGAATTCTCCACTGTCCTATATTGAGATGTGAAGGTTGTAGACTTTAATATTGAGTTCTAAACAGTTTTTGCGGAAAGAGAATGTTCAAATGAAGAACGTTGGATAATGGGAGTATTAACTGTAGACAGCAGCACTTAGAGATCTTTTAGCCGCTCCAGAAGATTGATGTTGAAGAAATTAAGTAGGATTGCTCCACAAACCTTTTTAGAAACTTCGCTGATCACTAGAGCAGGGGCACATATTCTTCTTAAAGCTATTTCATTAATCGAGGAATAAGATTATATAATTTTTTTTTGTAGTATTGCGCTGTTATTGTATTTCACCACTCTTGAGTTGAAAGTAAAGCTCTATCTTCAGTGATAAATGATTGTTGAATATCGGCGTTGTAAGATGAAACTTCTGGATATCTTATTTTGTCAATAAAGAAAGGTTCAGGTTCTTGTTATTCGATGATTTAAACTACACACATAATATGGCACTGGTATCTTCTTCAAAATCTATATAGAAGCAGCGTTTAAAAAAACTAGTTATTCCACCTACATCTCAAACTCATTCTGCCCGGACGCAGCCGAAGCTGCGCCGAGCTCACACACCAACGTCTGTCTGCTTAATCCCCAAAATGACAGACACCAAACAGATCTCAGCCTGAAAGAATGTGTAAGATTTTGAAAACAGCCAATCCGATGCATTCAAATACCGCGCGTCCATCCGGGAACGCATGAGTTCAATGAACTATCCGCGTGGGTGTTTCGCGATGTCACCGAATTGTACAAAAAAAATGGTGCAGAAAAGCATCCTTTTATCAATGGCGGACAGAAAGCATCGCGCCAATATTTAAAAGTAGGAAAATGCAGAAAACGTTAAATTAAATATCTCCAATATTTATTGACGGATTTTGCTGTAACTTATATCAAATTAATCAGAAAAATATATTCTATCTATTGATTATAGATCGAGCATGCAATATTAAAATATAAATTATTTTTATTTTCGTTGTTTTAAACTTATAAAGAATGTAGAATCGCGATCTTTTCGGAAAAGTAAACACGAACGTGAAACTTTGTTTACACATATTATTGTTATTGTTTAGTTTAATATATTTTAATGAATGATTGAAAGATAGAATTTAAGTTTGATTGAGGAAAATAAATAAAATTTAGAATAACTTTATTAAGAGGAAACTTAAATATTTTGAAGATAATTTTCTAGATTAGAAGTTGAGTTTAAAATGAATAAATATTAATTTAAGATTGAGGAAGATAAATAAATAATAAAATTGAGATTATTTACTATTAGAGATGTTGCATTTTATAACACATGGGAAAACTGTTTGTAATTTTATTTAAAATATAATTAAAACGAAAATATGTGAACTTAGAATTATTCTTACGGAGACGTAATTATCCATTGTTAAAAAAATTTTCACGGTGAAATAATTTTTTTTATTTTTTTTTTTACTTCATTTCTTTTTAGTATAACTGTGTATACACCCTCATTTTTCTGATAGGTAATTACAGGATTTTTGAAAAATCTTCCGTAATTGAGTACCCCCACTCAACTGGCAAATAAAGTATGTTATTGGAAGCATTTTTCATGTTTGAAGAGAATTCTTTAGGATGAATCCTATTGCATAAGATGAACTGATTTCACAATTAGTGATTATTTAGAAATTTGTTGTTTTTCACTTAATCAGTTTTCACATTGCACACTCAATACAGTAATGAGCAATCTGGCTGAGAGTGAAAAATTGAGAAGCTTGGCCTGTTATTTGTGGGTTTGAATATATACAATTATGATTTTAGGTAATAAAATTTGCTTTTTTTTTTCTTTTATGCGGGACAAATGTTTCCAAAAATGAATTTCTTTCATCATGGCTACAACATATCTCAATATCCTTGGTTAAAAATTTTAAACTTCTACACCAGTTGGAAAAATATAGGGAACAGTTCCATATCCTGTTTCTATTTTTATGGCAAGCTTATTTTGGCGATGAATTTTTCGATGTGATTGTTGTGATCTCCAGCATTTGGGATTGCTTTTTTTATTACTTAAATGTTACTGGTGGATAAGTAACAATTTTGAATACTTTTTTATAATTAATTTTTTTATTAAATATATATTTTATAATTTTCCGGAGATTTTTTAAATGATATTTTTCTGTATATGTAATATTATGTAAATATACATAAAACTAATACATATATATATTATTTTCAATTTATAAATAAATAGTTTTATAAATATTTAAAAAACATGTTTTTTTGCCATCTTGAAAATTTTGGTAAGATGCCAAATCGGCTTATTGGTGGCATTTTGGATTTCTTTGCCAATCGGGACAAGATACAGATCTCTCCCCAAAATATACAATCTCTCCTGCCTTTTATTTTGCATTTTCTTTTCTTTAAAATTTTTTAGTTTTATGTTAGTATTAACATCTTAGGAATTCGGAATTAAAGATTATTCTTACGGATAGTTATGCAATTATGTATATATATCATTTGCATAAATTTTGCTATTTTGGGGGGGGGGGGGGGAAATGCTTCCTAAAAGAAAGCTTAGATCATATGTTTATTGGGTACTACTTGATTGTCTTGCCGGCCAATTTCACCGAATTATACAAATCGCCAAACTATTTAGCCAAATTATACAAATGGAAGAATGCTGCCATTCTAAAATTTTAAGATAGGAAAATTAATGAATTTAAATTAAAAAAAAATACTAAAGAATATACTTTAATAATGACATTCATTTATGGCATAGTAACATACCAAACATAAATTTACTTAGATGATTTCCCGCAAAAGAATACTAATAGTTTATGTATTTAAATGCATAATTATTGAATTAAACCCTAAACAAAGCGATAATTTTAAGATATTGTGTTTGCAAATAAAATTTAAGTAACTTAAATGTAACAATTGAATTTATTCAAAACCACATAAATATGCCACTAATGCTCTTTATTTAGTCAAAAAATGTAGAAGGATATAGCTAAAAAATGCATGTAAACATTAGATATAGAATTGAAGGGAAAAAATCAAAATTTGCAGCAATTTTAAATAACGAAAGAACAAATAAATTGGTGAAACATTAATAAAAATGCAAGTAAAACAATGAATTAAAAAGACTTGATGACGTAACAAACACGTGTATTGTGTTTAATGTCAAGTGAATGTGACATTTACGATCATCCATTATTGGCTAAATTTTACAGTTTGGTGACAGTTTTTGGTTGACGGGATAATCAAGTATAAGAAGCATACTTGAGTACTTTTGTACAGCCCTGTATTTTAGTCACCATCTTTATATGCATGCCACTATTTAGGTAAAATTTAATTAAGACTAAAACATGCTTAAAACTAGTGAGATGACACTTCCAGAGATTATCATCCATAGAGCAGGGCTGCCACAGGCAACTTTTTTTTATCTCTACCTCACACCTTTTTTTCAATGTAAAAATCTTTGATATACAGTTTGACAACAATTGCAAGAAAAATATACTACCTTTTTTTTTTTTTTTGTAAATAGTGGTGCGAATAAAATAGAAAAATAGTTGCCTGTGGCAGCCCTGATAGAGGGCCATTTATCTAATTCTTTGTGTGGCCTTGTATATTATTTTATCTCTATTCTACAAACATATGTTAGTATACTAAATGTTGTTTAGTGTAAAAATGCAAATTTAATTTAAAAACAACCTTTAAGCTGTTTTCGTTCATACTCAGTAACCCATACGATTCCTTTTGTGTAGCCCTGTATATGATCTACAGCCTACACACAATGTGAAAATTTAGTTAAATTTAAAAACTCATATTGCAACTAAAAATGCACTTCCTGCAATCATCGCTAATATACGGTATTTTGGGAACAGTATAGTATCCGAAATCTTTTGTGTGTCTCTGTAAATACTATGCATTTTCTGCTATATAGGAAGTAACTTGTAGTAAACTTCAGCAACGTATATCAATTTCATTATATGTGAAATAGTTTAACATAATTAAAATATGCTGCAAACTATGTTTCTTCTTATATCATTTATGTAACAGAATTCTTTTGTGTTGCCCTGTAAATTAATAATAAATATTCTTTCCACCACATATCCTAAAAAACTTATATTTTAGTGCACTTCATAAATGCATATTAATTTCATTATGTTCGAAAGGGTGCAACATCATTAAAATGCATTTGAAACTATTTTTTCCCATTGGCCATAATGTAATAGAATATTTTTGACTGTCCCTCTAATTGAACTATCCATCTTATTTTCATAAAATTTGAAATGGCTCGACAAAATTCTGCAACAATTATATATTTAAAATTTCAAACTATTTGGGTAGGGTTGTTTTTACGTTATTAATTCAGACGGATGGACCAAACGATGACTATAGGTGCTACATATTTATATAGTTACGAATGCACCTGACAAAGGCATTCTTTTCAATGTAAATGTGAGAATTTGGGATGTTCAAATGGAATTTTATTAATCCAAATGCTTATTTGTGATGATTTATGCTTTAAAATCTACTTTGAAGTTGAACTTTAGTTCACCGATGTTCACTAGGACTAAAGTTATTATCAAACATTGTTTATTCATATCTCTCTCTCTCCCTACATCATCAGTCAATGATGCGTTCTAAATTCAAAATTTTCATTGTTATTAATATTGTAAGGAACTTGTTAACTTTTCTGCTGATCATTTTCATTAAACAAAATCCATCTCTAATCAATATGATTTAACACCAATAATGAATAAATGTGATGTCAATTCATATTCATATCTTTTCTTGGTTTTGTGTAACCCCTATTAATCAACAGGCAATTTTTAAAACTTTCAGATATGTATATGCAGTCAGTCCTGTTCAAATCGAACAGTTATTTTCTCTTATTAATCAATGTTGACAGCCATAATTAAAACTAACAGATAATTGCTTATCCTGACCTGTCATATTGCATTGCTATTGTTTATATCATGCCCATTAAGGCACAATTTTTTTTTAATGGCAAAATTTTCAAAATAATGCACCACATGCTGTTCTTTAGATATCCTAAATCTTAGTCAATTGTCAAAATATGGAAAGACAGAAATAGCAATTAAGTCATATTCCTCATTACAGAAAACTAAAATGGCTTATACAATGAATAAAAATGGAATATGTATATTGCTTGTGATATCCAGTGCCACAATTGACAAAGCGAATATGACATCAAAGGTTATGCATTGTTGGAATTAAATCACATTGTTTGGTTACAAATTTTGCTTATGTTAAATGGTCAAAAGAAAAGTAAGCAAGAATCTATTGTAGTTTTTATTCAGATTTTCTTATATCCATTTTAAGGGTTTTTTTTTTTTTTTGTTATAGCTATTGGAAGAAAGAAAAAATCATATGCTGCCTGAATCTGAAAAAAATCCTGGAGAAAAACCTCTTCTTCAATCAGAAACAGTTCCTGTATGTATCTATTTATTAGTGATATGCCATGATCCTTACAACACCTTCCTACCTTACAACATTTTTTCCTCTGAATTATTTTGTTATTTTTACCAATTTTCTTTCAAATCAATGATGATATATTTTTACCCTTACATGTAATTAAAAATGAGTAAATCTCAATCTTCATTGAGTAAAAACGAGTAATAATGAGTAAATTTATCTTAATAAAGGAGTAGGAAATTTTTCAGGGATATACTTAAATCTAACTGATATTACCTATATCTATATATAATATGGATAATCATTTTTATAGTACCATAACTGTCTTAATTTTTCATTTGTCAGGGGTGATTGTGTTCTGGGTGTAGCCCGGATTTCCAGGTTTTTCGATCGATCCTTTTGAGTTTATGAGATCGATATGTTTAGTGGAAAATTTGGACATTAAAAAAATATCGCGAATTTCGACAAATGGTCGCCGAAAAGAATCGGCTCCTCAATCGTTCAGTGAGAAAAATCGACAATTTCGTCAAAATCTCAAGCACAAATTACGTCAAAGGAATGTGAAACAACAAAGCGCAAATTTCGAAAGGATCACGAAAAAGCAAGATTTTTGTCAAAGGAGCATGGGAAAAACTGAAATATCGTCAAAGGATCGCGGGAAAAACGCAAATTTCGTTAAAGGATCACAAAAAACCACGAATTCCTTTAAAGAATCGCTCAAAAACGTGAATTTCGTCAAAAAATGGCAGAAAAAATACATAATTAGAGCCGGGAAGGATTTTCCCCATCGCAGAAAAAATGCGATTTTCGTCAAAGGATCGCTGAAAAAAAAAAAACAACAAAAAAAAAAAACAGAAATATCGTCAAAGAATCACGGGAAAAGCGCAAATTTCGTTAAAGAGTCACGGAAAAAACGTTTATTTCTTTAAAAAATCATGTAAAAACACGAATTTTGTCAAAGAATCTCAAAATAAAACAAATTTCGTCTAATGATAGCAAAATAAACACAAATTTCAGCAAAAGATCGCGGAAAAAAAAAAAAAAAAAAAAATGTTCTCAGAGGGTCGCGGGGGAAATGCAAATTTCGTAAAAGGATCACGAAAAAAAAAAAACAAAAAAAAAAAAAAAAAACAATTTCTTTAAAGAATCGTGAAATAATCACGAATTTCATCAAACGACCTCAGAAAAAACGCATAATTAAAACCGGGAGGGATCACCCACCACCACCACCCGTTAATCGCGGGAAAAACGCGCTTTTCATCAAAGGATTCATGGAAAAACGGAAATATCGTCAAATGATCGCAAGAAAAACAGAAATATCGTCAAATGATTGCAGGAAAAATACTATTTTCGTCAAAGGAACGATGGAAAAAGGGAGAGATCGCCAAATGATCGCAGAAAAACAAATTTTGCTAAAGGATCACGGGAAAAAATATGGATTTATTTAACACTAGAATGGCGGAAAAATCTTAGCTACTGGAACGGCGGGAAGGGGTCATTTTGACCCCACGATCAAACTACTGAAATAACAACGCTAAAACAATTTTAAATGCCATTCATTGGCAAAAATATGTAATTTCCATGTATTTTATAATTTATATTTAATATTACTTGATAATTTATTGAGTTTTTAAAGTACTGTACATGTAACGCCTGCAGGGCGATCAATTGGATCACAATACTACTACTCAAAAAACTCATTAATTTTATACAAAACTTGATTTAAAATAAATGTTTTCACAAATTAAAACCAACGTTAGCTAAAATAAAATACAATTTATAAAATAATTTTTTTTCATCTACTTACTCGCCGAATGATTGACTCTCTAATTCCATAAATGAGAAACGTGTTGTGTTGTTTCCGTTATTTCAAAATAAGTGTAGCTGAATGGTTAGAATGTAAAACATTTCCTTTGAATTTTATTTAATGCTTAAAATACTCCAAACTAAACACACGGACTAGGAATTAATGCAGTTGATACAAAAATAATTTTTAACAATTTTTCCAGTGCATTATCCGGACGCAACTTTGGAACACGATCCACAAAATTCTTGAAAATTGTTTCCATTGCATCTCTGTACTTGATACTTTTTTCTCTTTATATCTCTTTAAGACCCAACCCGCATGATCGTGCGGGTTAGACATTCATTTAATTGTTTGCTTCTGAGTCATTTATAATAAAAACTCGAATCGAACTATCGTTCTGGTTTGCAGATAGAGTAAAGTATCATTTTTTATCAACAGGTAGCGGTTGCAGTCCATGTTTTACTTTCTACAGGCATGACTAGCTTTGTTTACAAATACACTGGGTCTTAAAGGAATATCTACTTCATTTTTGTGTTTTTTTTTTAAGACTCAGGAAGGATCTTTACGACTTTTCAAGCCATAAGAAACCATCCTTAACTTCTCTCCTAATTTTAAAAGAAAATATCTTCTACTGATGGGCTTGCCTGTTACACTTTAAAATTATCGCATTCAAAGCTGCATGATCCAAAATATTGTAAAATATATGTGCTGGCCATCGTATAGAAGCCGATTTAACGAATTATTTTCGGCACATCTGATTACGAATATCCACGCCATATTTCGTTGCCTTGTAATATTATATTGAATCGGGCAACTTCTTGAGACTGTCTTCTGATTTGACAGTAGCATGTAATGAGCGCAGTAGAAAGACACTTTTGTTTCTTTTGGCTTGGTAGATGGTAAGTGTCATATTGTCATGTTCCACTGTCTTTGATGAATAAAGTGTACTATGCATATTTTTCAAAGATATAGGAATTTCTCTTCTCTTCTCTTTCCTTTTACATCGTACCAACCAAAGTTGTATTTTTAGCTTTTAGAATTTCTGCTAGTTTGATGCGAATAAAATAGTTGTCTGTCATAATATTCCTTCCTTTGTTTAGATGGGGATCTGTAAATTTTATGAAAAAAAAATCAGTTAAACTTAATTGAGGATTTGCGGTTTCATCTTTTCCTAGAAATGGAAATCCATTCAAGAGGTACATATTTATTATCAACGTCAACAGATAACCAAAATTTTATCCCAAATTTCTCCGGTTTATTTGGCATATATTGCATAAATTTACATCTAGCTTTAGAAGGGAACAATTGTCCATCAACTGTAATATTTTGTCCTGGTCGGTAGCATGTTTTGCAATTTTCAACAAATTATATGTTCGGAAATGTTCAAATGTCTGCCGTACGAACAATATTCGTACTCTACTTATAAAACACCTCCCCTATGGTTACTACCTGCCGTGATTAATCTGAACTAACAAGAGTAACAAATGGGAAAATATTATTTCTGAAAAGAAACATAAGTCTGAAAAACCTTACACTTTCTTTTTTTGAAATGTTGTGTTCAAAAGCATGGCAAAATCGAACAAAGGAATTATAACATACAACTTACAGATAATACTGTTGTGTCACCACACCGGTTTTTATCTCTCTGGGAGACAGTATGAATGCAATCGAAAATTGCTTATCACTGAATTTTTCTCATGGGTTCACAATCCTCCATGTACAAAGAGTATTTTACTAAAGAGGTCAAAATGACCCTTGCCTGCCGTTCTAGGAATACATACCAATATTTCAAAAACTAACACATCTAGAAAGCTGAATTTTTTAAAAGAAAAATGTTATATATTTAGGAAAAGTCAAAAAATTTCAAATGATTTCTTCCAACAAAACTAATCAACGGACGAAAGTGCTCAGGTGTCAAAATGACCCCTACCGCCGTTCTAGTGTTAAAGAATCGTGAAAAGAACGCAAATTTCGTGGAAAATAAGCGAAAAAATCTATTTTTTTTTTCTTAGCCACTTTGAAGTAAAATTGGATTGGTTTTGACATTTTTTTCACTGCTTTCAAATATCTAGGTGTCATTAAATTCATTTGCATTAAATCTACTAAAAAGATATCCTACTCTTAACAGTTAATTTGTGCTTGTTTCATTTCGTGAAAGGATCGCAGAAAAAACACATAATTAGAACCAGGAGAGATCCCCCCCCCCCCCCCTTTCTGCTATAAACTTTCATACAAGTTGCTGTGAATTTCAGATACTACATTTATTTTACTCAGAATCACCCCCTTCTGGTATTGTGTCATCCATCTCAATCTCAGTACAAAAATTTCATATGTGTAATACACAGGAAAAAGAAATTTATCTTGTGTAAAAGCAACGCTTAAAAAAAAAAAAAAAAAAAAAAAAAAACTATTTTTTTATCTTTTACTTAGCCACTTTGAAGTAAAATTGGATTGGTTTTGACATTTTTTCACTGCTTTCAAATATCTAGGTGTCATTAAATTCACTTGCATTAAATCTACTAAAAAGATATTCTACTCTTAACAGTTAATTTGTGCTTGTTTCATCAGTACTTGGAATAAATTTATTTACTGATTATAAAATTCGAACTTTGCATATTTAGCAAGATAAACTGCACTCTCCATTTGATGAAGTCATTTAGCCAGGGGTGATTCTATTCCGCTAAATTAAGGCAGTCATTTCCAAAAATTAAAAAAAAAAAAAAAAAAAAAAAAAAAAATCTGTTGTAAATCCGAAAATTCAGACATAAAATATATCGCGAATTTTGACAAATGATCGCTGAAAAGGATCAAATTCATCAATCGTGCGAAGAAAAATTGGCAATTTCGTCAAAGGATTGCGGAAAACGCAAATTTCGCCAGAGGATCGCGAAAATAATGCAAATGTCGTTAAAGGATCGCGAATTTCGGCCAGGGATCACGAAAAAAAGCTAATTTCGTCAAAGAATCGTGGAAAAAACGCAAATCTCGTAAAGGATCATGAAAAAACTTCAGATTTCGTCAGAAGATCGCGAAAAAAAACGGCAAATTTTGCCAAAAGATCGCGAAAAAACGACAAATTTTGTCAGAAGATCGCAAAAAAAGACAAATTTCGTCAGAGGATCACGAAAAAATGGCAAATTTCGTCAAAGGGGCACGAAAAAACACGTAGTTAGTGCTGTAGTGGATCCCCCTCCCCCTCTGTTGTAACCTTTCAGAAAGTTTGCTGTGGATTTCAGATTTTTTTTTCTTTTTGCACAGAATCACCCCTACATTTAGCTTTCAGTGAAATTAAAGTAAGTTTACCAAATTATGTTTTTCTGCAAATGTATATTTCAAAAAACAATAGCAGAAATATGTCATTTGATTGTCATGCTGTTGCTATGTAAATTAATATTGGTATATTTTGCATTGATAATTTTCAGGGTTTTTCACTTTGTATCAGTTAATTTTCAGGGTTTTTCACTCTGAGTCACAATCACCCCTGATTTGTATTAATGGCTTATAAGTACAATTTTTTTTAAATTTTATATATATGTAATGACCATATCCTGGTCTACTGCTCGCATGCCATCTATCGTGGAGTTTACTTTGCCCTAGAACTGTCCAAGAATTGTGTACTAGTGTTGGTGGCCAATGGACTAAACAGTAACTAGACAGTAGAGTTCTTGGGACCTGTTTTATTATTCGCTATTCGTTACATACTCTGTTTTAATCCAGGTCCAGCTGGCTGCCCTAACCAATGCACAATATCCTAGGGACACACTCATTTGAGAGCCATATGTTCGTTCAACAGGTCATGATTGGAAGGGGGAGAGAGAGCTTCCCAAAAACCTGCTCTTCCCCATATATAAGGGGCAGTTCACATTACTTCTGCCAGAGGGCTGACTTCTCCATAAAAGGAGGAACCTTTAGTTTTATTGGCTAAGACTATTTTTAATGATGGGTTTTCGGTACTTTTCGGTTAGCCGGGCGCCAGTGTCATATATGCTTACATATATACATATATATACACATATATTTACATACATATATATACATATGTATGTATCTATATATGTGTGTGTATGTACATATATATATATGTAAATATATGTGCATATATATGCATATATGTATGTATATATAACACTGGCGCCCGGCTAACCGAAAAGTACCGGGTTTTCTAATATTATACAAGTCTTGCATCACCCACAGCTAATTCTAATTTTAATGTTAAATATTATTTATTAGCAGACCCGCCCGGCGTTGCCTGGGGTCCGTAAATAACCTTAAATAAAATTCAAATTTGTAGGATTTTATATATTTTGAAATTCTTTTAAATGAACTTAATTTCGGCAGCACCAAATTGCCTTCCGCAGCGTCTAGTGTGTTCCCAACAAACTTCTTTCAGAACGAACCTGTAACCTGGGTCCACGCTATCTAAGGCAGCGTGTACTGGAAGTGCTCCACACGTGCCGGAGACAATCGAAAACAAAGTTGTGTGAACCAAACCTCATAGTAACCAAGCCCATAGAATAAGGTGTCCCAGGAGATGCCAAAAAAAAAAGTTTGAAAATGCCAAGTCTCACCTTTTAATAATGTTCTTTCAGTCATAATATGATATTACAAAAAAATACAAAAGTCATTTCACAAAGGTTTAGGGGTCCCCCAAGCTAATAGAAAATAGGGAATTTATGGAAAATTTAAATTTCTAATTAATATGCAGGATTGCAGAATTCTATCACACTTCTCCTACAATTTTTTTTTATTCTAAAACTTGTTTAAGAAACACTTTATCTTGTTTAACAATGATTTCATTTGATGTTATATTTTTATTATTATTTTTTTTTTATAAAAATTTATGAAATTACTATGTGAGGACCATATTTCATTTTTAGGGTTCCGTACTTAAAAAGTAAAAATGGAACCATTATAAGATCACGCCTGTGTCTGTCTGTCATAGCCACTTTACTCGTAAACTATGGAACGTGGAAAGTTCAAATTGAGGGAAATAATAAAGACTATTGACCCACATATTTACAGATAAATAAATATTCATAAACATATTTAGTAAAAATGTATAGGGGCTAATTAAGTTACTTGAAAAAAGAAATCTTTTTCTTTGTATATCATGTGAAAGCTCTCGTAACGCTGAGCTCAAAAATACATTTCTTTCAATTTTCGGTATTATATTTTCAAAGTTACGTTCGAAAATGTAGTGCAAAGATATGTTTCCCCCCATCTAATTCCGAATCTACTGAAACTAAAATTCTGAAAAAATTAGGGGTAGTAGACGTTAGTTTAAACCTTGCAGGAAAATTATAGCGATTGCCATAGGTCACTTGGTCTTTGAGAAAATCGCATTTTTCTGTTACACACAAATTTCGATTTATGGGCATTCAGCAAAAGTGTTGAGCAGAGCTAGAGGTACCTATCATAGCAGAAGTATAAAAGCATTGTGGATCATGAATTTCATAAAAAATCGTCGGTAAATAGCCGAGATATTAACCGTTCAAGACACGGACGGTTTGGACATACATAATGACAGGGATGGCGTACTCTATGCTCCATCATTTTTAAAGCATAGATAACAAATTTTAAGGATATATTTGTGTAATGCAATACCCAGTAGCAGTATAAAAGAAATAAATGTCAAATTGTTAAAAACAGATTAATTTAATGAGAATTAATCACATAAATACTATGGGATTCGCAACTAGTTTGCATTCAGTGGCTCTCTCAATACACCTACTGTGTCTTTAAAGGTTAACTAAAAACCTGTATGGAAAAACGCGGCACAGACCAAAGCGGCGTTGCTATTTTGCTACCTCCTTTCGAAGCTTAGCAAAATGCCAAGTTTAAACTTTGAACAAGGGTTTTGTTTTAGATACACTGTAAAAAGAAAAGATTATTACGACGCAGAATTTAGTTCTATGAAATGCCAAATGAAGTTTAAATATGCACTACTTTTCTTGTCAGTGCCGAATTAAATTCATCATGAACAGATTAGGATAAGATTTATACAGAATAGCAATATTTGATATTATTTAGGCTTCATATTTCTTTGAACTTTTACGGTATACCCATTCGTACTTTTCTAGTATATATACAGCTATACCAAACCCTACGTTGTATAGTTTTTATGAAGTCTTATTTTTCTTTAAAAACGATTGTTTTAATAATACAATTCAAATTCTTATTGTACGGAACCCTATGAGCGCGAGTAATTCTCGCACTTGACCGTTTATTCTGATCATTTCTTTTCTAATGCTCTTCAATCTTTATTAATCTACTGGATTTCATTAAATTAATATCATGAACTACAATGTTTCTAATATTAATAATAGATGGCAGCTCCAGCAGGTGTTAAAGGAAAGTTTCATTGATTATTTATCAGTCTTCAGTTTTGGATATTGATGAAGCCAATAAATCTTCTGACGAAACCTATGTGGAAGAAGTTGTAGTAAAAATACATTTAGATAATACAAAGCCCAAAGGAAATAAATCTAAGCTCTGCAGTCGCAGATCCATTATTACTCTAAGAGTTGCTGGTGCTTTAGATTGAACTAAGACCAGCATAAAAGATCCACAATGATATTAGCATCTGTAATAAAGAAGGTCGCTCTTCCTCTACCATGATGTCTGACCCGCTTGTAAAAAATCCATAGTGCTTTAAAAAAAATAGTGTTCATTGGGAACGCCAATATCTTCGCCAAGAAACCGTTCAACAATTAAAAACACAGTTTGAAACATCAAAGTCAGTTGTTCATTGAAGTTGAAAACTGTTAGTCAATTTGTCATAAAAAAGCATAAGAAATATTGATCATTTAGCGGTACTAGTTTTTTCTTTACAAGATAAACGTATTAAGTTTCTTGGAGTTTCTAAATTATTGTCTAGAACTTGCAAAGAAGCAGCTGATCCATTTTTCGAGCTCTTAAAATCATGGAAATGTGAATCTCAAGTAATTGGTATGTGTTTTGATACAACCCATGCAAATAGTGGAAGATTCAAAGGAGAATGTACAATTCTTGAGCAAAAAATAGGCAGAAACCTTTTGTGGATAGCATCACTTTTGAGGTTCTACTTTCTGAGGCATTTAGTGTGTTTTGGACAATATACTGGGCTGGAAATCTTCTTATTCAAGAGATTCTGAAAACACAGGCCTAAGCTCAACCACCATGAACCAAAAAAGTAATCCGTACCCATCATAACAGCATCCGACAGTTTAAAAACTTTTACTTCTGATCTGGTAAAAACTGCTACAAAACTACTTTGGGATGATTACAAAGAAATTTTAAATCTTGCATCATTAATGATTGGATTAGACATTCAATTTAGAATTCAAAAACCAGGTGCTTTTCACCGAGCTCGGTGGATGGCAATTTATTCCCTGGAAAGCAATTGCAAAATTAATTTATTCCTTGAAAATGAAGTTATTGTTTAATGGGAATGAAAGCACAAGAGTTTCAATGTATACAGCAGTAACGGTTTGTTGTATGTATATTGTATATATTTGCAGTCTTGGTTTACTTGCCGATCTGCTATTAATGCTCTTCCTAATGAGGTTTCAATGATTCAAAGGTTGAAAGAATATGATGCCAAACACATAAGCAATATTGGATTTAAAATGATGTTACGTCATTCATAGTATGCGAGTGGACAACCGCAACACTTAGCTTGTTTTATGATCTTCATCCTGGTTAGCAAAAATCAAAGATAGTTTTGAACACTAAAAAAGAAAGGAGTTCTAATTCACATCTGCTAGAAATACTTTCTCTCAAGTTGTATGATTTATGTATTTTTAATAGTTTCTTTAAAACGGCTAAAATTGAAGATTGTTTCCTCAGTGTATCAGTCAAAGATTGATCCAAAATGCCATCCTATAAAAAAGCTGCAATATTTGCTAAAAACATGCCTTGTGTAAAGGATGTTGCTGAACAAGCTGTTTTATTCATACATGACTTTAGTTGTTCAACGAGGAACGAAGAGCAAGAACAGTTTTTGTTACAAGTCATAGAGATAAGGATGCACAGACAGAAATTTTGTAAAGAGCAATCGCCAAAATAATTTTGAAATGTAGTTGATAAAAAATGTGTGAATGTGTAAAAAAAAAATGCAAATAAGTATGTGATAACTTTAAAACATTCTTCTTTGATGGTTTTATCTATAATTGTTTACCTAAGTTCCACTTTTTGTGCATAATAATACAGAAGGTAGAAATGTCTGCAAAATCACATTCTTCTTGATTTCAGTAATATAGTATATCTCTTCCTACCAGGGCAAAAACATAATTTATACAAAATTAGTTAAGAAGCTTTCATAAATGAAAAAAAATGTCATGTGATCATTAATGGTTTTTAATGTAGTTAATAAAAAATGCTGCATTTCACATTATTTTGGCCATTTTCATGCAAGTTCAATGACCTTGGGGGACCTCTAAATATTTTTTTTTTAATTCTGAAACAATTTAAGGTGTTTTATATTCACAGGAAGAACATTTTTAGCGGGTGAGAGTTCGCAATTTTAAAAGTTGATTTTTTTGGGACACCCTACCATAGAATCAAAAAAAAAAAAAAAAAAAAAAGAATACGTCATTAATGTTAGAAAATGCTGTTAACTGAAGTCTAAGACAAAAAGTAGCTGGTAGCTGTAGTTGTAATCCACGTTGAATGAACCAAATCCTGTTGTAATTAGGTCCTTAGAATGGGAGAAAATTATGTGCCCCCAAGCGGTGAAAGATGATCTCTCCCGTTGTAAATTTAATGAATTACTTTTAACATTAACACAATATTTAATAAACTGATGAAATCCATTATCTAAAGTTACCTTTAAATTAATGCGATTTTTAATTTACAGCTGTAGTAAGTAAACGTAAGTTCATGCTGAAAAAGGAGATTAATGTTCGAAAAAACTGGTAGCTGAGGTATAAAGAAAGACCGGGTCTTGGGGGTCAGGGTTTTAACTGGGATGTAGTTGGGTATAAGAAATTTTTTTAGTACTTTTAAATTAGCTGGAGGACGCTGAAACTATGTTAAAGAAAAATGTATTAGAATCGGATAGTTTTTAAAGAAGCTGTAACAAAGGGCCCAAGAAAAAGATTAATATTCAAAATTGGTGGTAGCTGAAGTCTGAGAAATTTTTTTGTCATTCATGTAGAGTTGTAGGAGGACTTAAAAAGTTGGAAAAAAAAAAAAAAGAGCTAGGGAATCGGATTGTTTTTAAGGGACTTATAACAAAGGGCCGACTGATCGTAAAAAGCAAGGCCCTAACATGAAAACTTTTAAAATGTCTAAGTTCTAGCACTGTAGATCTTCAATTAGTCAAAATTAAGTATAGGGTATGAATTAATCATTAAAATAAAATTTTAAAGAAATGCACAAAAAGTGGGGGGAAATGCTTAAAACAGGGCCCCAGGGTCCAGTAAAAATAAGAGTGTGTTGGTCAGGGGAGAAGAATGCAGGATTCAATTTTAAAATTTTGCATTGATAATGCAAGAAAATTAGGTGATGAAAAATACATGCCGCACAAAAAGTTCAAGGGGCTCCGAATCAAGGTCCTGTGGAACACTAGGATGCCCCTGGATTTTAACTGGAATAAAGAAACGGGAGAATAACTAAATGGAAAAAAGGTTCGAAAAATGAAAATCAGATTAAGAGGTAATTTATTAACAATTTATGTTGCAAAAACTTTAAGGGACCCTGTAGCGGGCTCCAAGGTGCCAGGGACTTAAGTGGCATGTAGTTGTGTATAAAGATACTTTTTAGTAGTTTTTAAAATAGTCAGAGGATGCTAAAAATGTGTTAAAGAAAATTGCAAGCAATTCAGATTGTTTTTAAAGAAGCTGCACCAAAGGGCCCAAGAAGGCTAATAATATTAAAAATTGGTGGTACCTGAAGTCTGTTTTGTTGTTCATGTGATAGCTGGCGGACGTAAGTTTTTAGAAAAAAATCGGACCATTTTTAAGGGAGCTATAGTATGGGGGCCAACTGATAGTTAAAAACAGGGCTCTAACATGGAAACATGTTACATTGTCTTAGTACTTAGATTTAGATCTATAATTAGTCAAAACTAAGCATTTAGTAAGAAGTTTTCGTTAGAATAATATTTTAAAGAAATACACAAAAATTTGGTAAAATAAAGGCCCTTGGGCTTCAATAAAAATATGAGGGTGTTGGTCCTGGAAGAAAAGTCAAAGTCTCAAATTTAAAATTATGCACTGATGAGGTGAGAAAATTAGGGAGTGAAAAATGTATGGTGCACAAAAAGTTCAAGGGACCTAGACCGGGCCATACAGGGCCCCAAGCTGTTAATTGGAATGCAGAAACGTGAGAATAACTAAGTAGAAAAAGGGTTCTAAAAAATGAAGATCGGATTAAGAGGCGGCAATTTATTAACAATTTATGGTACAAAAATTTCAAGGGACCAGGGACATAACTGGCCTGTAGTTGGGCATACAGATATTTTTAGTAGCTTTTAAAGTAACACTACAACTATGTTAAAGAAAATTGCAAGCAATTCTGACCATTTTTAAAGAAGCTGCACCGAGTACTCCCTTGAAGGCGATTAATATTCAAAATTAGTGGCACCTGAAGTCTTTTTTATCATTCATGTAATTGCTGGAGAATCTAAGAAGTTATTAGGGGGAAAAAGCTAGTGAATCTGATAATTTTTAAGGGAGCTATAATAGGTGGCCAAAAATGGTCCAATTGATAGTTGAGAGCTGAGCCCTAACATGAAAACTTGTCAAAATGTTTTAGTAGTTAGCATTTTAGATCTTCAAGTAAAATTGAATTAATCGGATGATGCTAAAACTATTTTAAAGAAAATTGCAAGCAATTCGGATAAATTTTAAAGAAGCTGCACCAAGGGCCCAAGAAGGTGATTAATATTCAAAATTGGTGGTAGCTGAAGTCTGAGAAATTTTTTTGTTGTTTATGTAGTAGCTGGAAAGTCTAAGAAGTTGTTAGAAAAAAAAGCTAGTGAATTGGACCATTGTTAAGGGAGCTATAGCAGGGGGCCCAAGCCCACTGATAGTTAAAAACAGGGCATTAACATAAAAATATGTTAAAATGGTCTTAGTACTTAGCATGTTAGATCTCCAATTAGTCAAAATTAAGCATAGGTTATGAATTATGCGTCAGAATAATATTTTAATGAAATGCACAAAAATAGGGTTAATGTTTCAAAAAAGGCAGTAGGGCCTATAATAAAAATAGGAGGGTGTTGTCCTGGAAGGAAAGTCTAAGTCTCAACTTTAAAAATATGCACTGAGGAGGTGAGAAAATTAGGGAGTGAAGAATGCATAGCGCAAAAATGTTCAAGGGACCTGGACCGGGCCTTGCAGGACCTTACGGGGTCCCAGGTCTTAATTGGAATGTAGAAACGTGAGAATAACTAAATGGAAAAAGTGTTCCAAAAATGAAGATCGGATTAAGAGGGGGCAATTTAATAACAATTTATGGTGCAAAAACTTCAAGGGGCACTTGTACTGGGCCCCAAGAGGCCAGGGACATAACTGGCATGTAGTTGGGCAAAAAGGTATTTTTAGTAGCTTTTAAAGTAATCTGAGAACGCTGCAACTATGTTAAAGAATATTGCAAGCAATTCAGATCATTTTTAAAGAAACTGCAACAAGGGCCCCAAGAAGGCGATTAATATTCAAAATTGGTGGTAGCTGAAGACTGATAAATTTTTTTTTGTCACTAATGTAGTAGTTGGAGGACCTAAGAAGTTGTTAAAAAACAAAGCTTTTGAATCGGACCATTTTTAAGGGATCTAGAATACGGGGCCTAAAAGCGGCCAACTGATAGTTAAAAACAGGGCCGTAATATGAAAACATGTTAAAATGTCTTAGTACCTACTGCTTTAGATCTTCAATTAGTCTAAATTAAGTATAGAGAATAGTATGAATTATTCTTTAAAATAATATTTTAACGAAATGCACAAAAAAGGGCTAAATGTTTAAAAAAGGCCTCTAGGGCCCCAATAAAAGTTTCATCAAAAGATCCCAGGAAAAAAGCAAGTTTCGTCAGAAGATTGTGGGGAAAAATCGATATATCGTCAAAGAAACGCTAGGAAAAACGGATACATCGTCAAAAGAACGTGGGGAAAATTGAAATATCGTCAAAGGAATGCAGAAAAAATGGGTATATTGTCAAAAGATCGTGGGAAAACTGAAATATCATCAGATTGCTGGAAAAACGGAAATATCGTCAAAGGAATGCGGGAAAAATGGGTATATTGTCAAAAGATCGTGGGAAAACTGAAATATTGTCAAAGGACTGCAGAAAAAACACAATTAGAACTGGAAAGGATATTCCCTATTCCAGAATCGTGAGAAAAACGGGAATATCGTCAAAGGATCGCAAAAAAAGCACAAATTTCATTAAAGAATCGCGGGAAAAACATGAATATCTTTAAAGAATCGTGAAAAAATACGAATTTCACCAAAGGATTGTGGAAAAAATGAGAATTTCATCAAAGAATCTTGAAATTAAACAAATTTCGTCATATGATTGCGGTAAAAAGTGCCAAAAAAAAAAAAAATTGTCAAATTGCAGGAAAAAACACTGTTTTCGTCCAAAGATCGTGGGAAAATGCAAATTTTTAAAGGATCATGGGGGGAAAAACCAATTTCTAGGGTCGCCCAAAAAAAAAAAAAAAAAAAAAAAAAAGAATTTATTCAAACGATTGCTGGAAAAACACATAATTAAAACCGCGAGGGATTTCCTCCCCTCCAGTATCATGGGAAAAACGTGATTTTCGTCAAAGGATCGTTGGAAGAATGAACCCCCCCCCCCCTCTCTATCTATCTCTATTTATCTCTCTCTCTCTCTCTCTCTCTCTCTCTATATATATATATATATATATATATATATATATATATATATATATATATATACTATCTATCTATATATATATATATATTTATTTATTTATTTATTTATTTAGATATTTAGATATTCATTTGTCCAGGTTAGAATAGCTGTCTTTACTCTTTATAACACCACTATGTTAAATTTTATCAGGTTGCATATGGTTTTTTTTTTTTTTTGTGAGCTATAAGTAGCTACAACTATCGTGCTCAGAAAATGCTAGAAAATTTAGTGTCATTACTCCCCCATATCCTCCTGGTTTCATACAAAGCATTCATGAAATTTAACTTATCCTGAATTTGTTGATCATGGTCATTTATTATTTCAGCGTAATATTTCTTTTAATGAACCATGTTTTTTGCTCTCCCCCTATTCTTGCTAACTGCATAACATCCATGGCATTATGGTAATTTGAAAGAACATATTGATAGTCATAGCTTTAAACAGATGACTATATAAAATGTTAAGAGATTTTTCAATTTGAAACTACTTAATTTGAAATTGTACACTGTATCTGTGAAATCTTAGTATTGACTCTAAGTCAATTTGACAGTGTGGTACTCGGTGGCCTTTTGTAACTCTTTTCAAGCACCTGACAACTCTTACTTACCTTTCTAAGTATCCTGTGGCCTTCACAGGCAGTTTCACACTGAAGTTAAATATTTATCTTTAGCAAATAGTTGTTTTAAAATTGTTAACAGTATTATTTTACCATTTTTGGTTAGGTTGTCAACAATTTTTTTTTATTTTCTTAGACTGAAATACATCGACTCCATCATGAATCTATGAGTTCAACTGATTCTCACGAAGAAATTTGTGATTTTGGTGAGTTTTTCTAACTCTGATTTTCTTGTTGTTATTACAAGTATATGTATATATTTATTATACTAAAATTTGCTTCATTTAATAACATTTTTGTTATGAGAAGTTCAGTTTCATTTCTATAATTCTTAGATTTTTATTTTATTTTTATGTTCTTGTAAGTTACATTTACTATTTTTTTAACGTTAAATTAATTGTTAGTTACAAATTATTGTATTTAGTATTTACAATTATTGTGTCTTACCCTATAACCAACCTTTCCCCTTTATCAATAGAACAGCATATTTTGAAATTTTATTAAAATAGCTATTATTGATATCAATTTTTTAAGCTTATTAATTTTAGAGCTGTCCTACATCCCTTGCCAAAGCTTTATTTGAAATACCATGTTGCTGTTATTTTTTATAGCTATTAGTAGTACAGTAGCCTCCCTCTTAATCGGCCTCCTCTTAACCGGAACTCCGCTTTAACTGGCCGACTTTTTTTTTACAATATCAGGAAAAACTCATGGATGGCGGCCCAGGGAACTCAGCTTACGCTTTCGAGTTGAAGTGCAATCCCGTGGGATGGAGGCAAAATTCAGAAAGAAGAATGTCATTTTTAAATGGATGCATGTTTACCTTCACCAGTGTTGAATTCAGACACTTTTCTCCGGGAGGGATTTCGGTGGCTCCGGGGGGGGGGGGGGAAATTGCACTTTTTTACCATTGAAAATACAAAATCTCAAATCCCCCCTTCCCCGGGCCACCCCCTGAAATCAACACTGAGATGTGACCCGAGGGGTGGGGGGACTAAGAGAACAGGTACAAGAGAAGATTTGAGATGTGCCCACGGAAGATTTGAGATTTTGTGTGTTTAATGGTCAAAATTGCAATCTCCCTCCACTCTGAGCTCTATAATGTCTGATTTATCTGAAAACTGTTTTGTACAAACATTTGAAAAGTTTGAGGGATGCGATTAGATCACTCTAGAAGACAGTTATTATAGACCCACGACGAGAAGAGACCTGTCAATCATACGTGACGTAGTCTAAGATGAACCCATTTCTTCCAAATCTGAGCGGGGATTTGTCTTCTCTACGCCGCGCCGTAGAGGAAAAAGGAAAGGTTGCCATATTTCCCAAATATGCGAGGTTTTGGCGCTATTTATATATATATATTATTGACTTTAAAGGGGAATTACATAAAAGCGTTAAAAATTTATATAAACTATGTTACTTTTTAATTATTACGATAATACAGAGAATTAATTATTTTTGTTTAAGTATAATTTATTAAAAATTTTGTTAAAAAATAGTATTTTTTCTTTTTTAATAAATGAATTACATCTGGACTTTTTGTAATAGCGAAATACTTAAAAAATACTAATTTACTTTATTTAAGCACATCTTTCATTTTAAGAATAATCAATTGAATTGTGTATTTTTGTAAAGGTAATAATATCATATTTTGGACTTTTAACTTATATTATCTTAAAACTTAGTGTATTTTTAAATACTTTTAATAACCAATAAAGATATAATTTAACACAATAGTCAATGAAAAATTTTTAAAATAAAATAAAGTAATAATTAAAGATTTTATTTTTAATTTACCAGCTTAATTTATAACATAATTACTAAAAAATTTTAAGGCAAATTAATGATCCAACTATGACCCTTTTCTTGATTTATTTTTAGCTCGATAGACAGAAAAAAAAATCTACGAGCGGAAAAATTATAAAATAGATGCATCTGTTGTCCGTTTTTAAAAATGAAGAATATCTATATGAAATAAGTTAAATTAAGAAATGCACTTGACAAAAGGAGGGGAAGGGGTGTCCTGATGTAAAATTATAAGCGACTTGCTGTTTCAGAATGGCAGTATTTTTTCTTTATTTCTGTGCTGTCACATCCGAAAATTCTGTTCAAAACGCCTGTTTTGATCCTTTCTACGTTTATTTTTTGCTCTACTAAACTCTGTGGCTATACAATCCAAGAAGGATCTGGGCCGACAGTGCCCATCTCTGTTTTCTTGACCCTGGGCCCCGGGGTGCTATGCAGCATGCGTCCCGGCCAGGTGGTCAACCTAACGCGAGACCCTCAGTGTTTAGTTCCCAAGCAAGCTTGGTGCTCATTTTATCGACCTCGAAGGGATGAAAGGCTGAGTGAACCTTGCCCAGTCGGGAGTCGAACTCTCGACCTGCGGTGCAGCAGACAGGCGTGATTTTTTGCTCTATGGTCATAAAAAAAATCTACGAAGGGAAATATTAAAAAATAGATGAATCTAAAATCCGTAGCCCAGACCGCATTTTTTAAAATGAAGAATATATATATGAAATAAGTTAAATTAAGAAATGCACTTTAAAAAAGGAGGGAGGGGTGGAAGCTCCTGGTGTAAAATTATAAGCGACTTGCTGTTTCAGAATGGCAGTATTTTTTTTTCTTTATTTCTGCACTGTTAAAAATATCGTGAAAAATTACCTCTGTTTTTAAAGGCTATCTATTTTGTGACCAATGAGAACGCTACATAAGAACTTATGGAGCGCTTTCATTGGTCAGAAAATAGATAGCCTTTAAAAACAGAGGTAATTTTTCACGATATTTTTAACAGTGCAGAAATAAAGAAAAAAAAAATACTGCCATTCTGAAACAGCAAGTCGCTTATAATTTTACACCAGGAGCTTCCACCCCTCCCTCCTTTTTTAACGTCTGAAAATTCTGTTCAAAACACCTGTTTTGATCTTTTCTATGTTTATTTTTTGCTCTATGGACAGAAAAAAAAATCTACGAAGGGAAATATTAAAAAATAGATGCATCTAAAATCTGTAGCCCAGACAGCATTTTTTAAAGTGAAGAATATACCGGGTGTCCCAAAAAGGACTGACTGATTTTAAAATTCAATAACTTCCAAACGGTGACAGATATTAAAAAAATTCTTGCCAGGAGGGTTATGCATAAAGTCAAAAGTTTTTTTTACGGTGATTTTCGATTTTAGTTCGAATTACAAACAATAGATGGCGCTGCGATCAATAGAGGCTAAATTCAGGCTCGATTTTTGGTACTTCGTGGGCCAGATAATACACTTCCGTCTCCTTTTTCTGCATGGAACAACAGAAAGGACCAAAAATCGAGCCTGTATTTAGCGACTATTGCTTACAGCGCCATCTATTGTTTGTAATTCGAACTAAAATCGAAAATCACTGTAATAAAACTTTTGACTTTATGCATAACCCTCCTGCAAGAATTTTTTTAATATCTGTCACCGTTTGGAAGTTATTGAATTTTAAAATCAGTCAGTCCTTTTTGGGACACCCGGTATGCATGAAATAAGTTAAATTAAGAAATGCACTTTAAAAAAGGAAGGGGGGGTGGAAGCTCCTGGTGTAAAATTATAAGCGACTTGCTGTTTCAGAATGGCAGTATTTTTTTTTCTTTATTTCTGTGCTGTCACGTCGGAAAATTCTGTTCAGAACGTCCATTTTGATCTTTTCTACGTTTATTTTTTGCTCTATGGACAGAAAAAAAAATTACGAAGGGAAATATTAAAAAATAGATGCATCTAAAATCCGTAGCCCAGACCGCATTTTTTAAAATTAAGAATATGTATATGACATAAGTTAAATTAAGAAATGCACTTTAAAAAAGGAGGGGGGGGGGGTGGAAGCTCCTGGTGTAAAACTATAAGCGACTTGCTGTTTCAGAATGGCAGTGTTTTTTTTTTTTATTTATTTCTATGCTGTCACGTCTGAAAATTCTGTTCCAAACACCTGTTTTGATCTTTTCTACGTTTATTTTTTGCTCTATGGACAGAAAAAAAAAATCCACGAAGGGAAATATTAAAAAATAGATGCATCTAAAATCCGTAGCCCAGACCGTATTTTTTAAAATGAAGAATATATATATGAAATAAGTTAAATTAAGAAATGCACTTAAAAAAAAAGGGGGGGGGGGAGCTCCTGATGTAAAATTATAAGCGACTTGCTGTTTCAGAATGGCAAAACTTTTTTCTTTAATTTTGTGTTGTACTTTATGTACAATCATTCTTTCTTTAGAATGAATTGTTTTCCCTTTTGAGGACATGTTTAATATTTTAAAAAAAATTGTTTTGAAAAAAAAAAACAGTTTAAAAATGGCAAGATAAACTAAATGACAGAGAGAGACAGTAAAACACAGCTAACCGACAGAGGGAAAACAGGTTTCTGTCAAGGAATGAGCAATTATTGGCGCGAAAATTATTTCATTGCATCTCCTAGCTCTTAGTGGGGAATGGTCAAACTAAAACAGCGGGGTCATTTTCCCCCTCCAGTATCACCTTGTACACCTTCCGTAAAATAGACTCATCTAAAAGAGGGTGTTTCCCAAGTCTCATCTCGTGGTGGGTTTATAATATTTGAGTCTGATAAAGATATCAAGTATGAAACATTATGTGACGAGGATATAATTGGGACTGTAACCGATGTTGTTTAATACGAAGACGATCCTGATGACGATCCAGTTTTAGTTGATACTGCTACAATTCCTCATACGGAAGGGGTAAAAGTATTAGATTTGGCGGTACGCTATGTTGAACAGCGGCTAACAGCTTTCTCGGTTAAACTTATGATGTTAAAGAGAGAGAGAGAGAGAGATTATGCTGCAAAATGTCGGGCATCTTGCCTTCAACAGAAGGTCACTGATTCCTTTATGGTTGATTAACTTAAGTATACATAATGTAGAACAATTTCAACTTCTGATAAAGGTGTGTGACAAGATTTTCAACAATTTAATTTGTTAAATATTTTTCATTATTTGTTATATGTGATCATTTTTTTTTTCAATTCAATTAATTGTAACTAGTATTCATATAACAAAAATTTTTTTTTTTTACTTCTCCGCTTTAATCATTTTTTCGCTTAACCGGCTAACCCTTGGTCCCGTTTAGGCCGGTTAAGCGGGAGGCTGCTGTATAATTGCAGACCTGCCAACCTTTGAAAATGAGAAATTGTAGCACACAAAATTAAAATTAATTTGAAGATTGGTTGGTTGGTTTTTCACAGCCATCTTTTGACATTTGTAAAAGGAATAAAGTTTCATTCTTTCAACTCAGTGTAGTACATTTTTTCTTTCTGAAAATTTTTATATTATTTTTAGAGTTTCTTCTCATTTCGCAGCGTTTTTTATATTATAAACGGAGCCTGGTTCCAATTTTCTAGCCCAGTGCAGTAAATTTTGATGAAATTCGAGATTTTTTTTTCCCATGATCATTTCAGGATATTCACAATTTTTTCCCCACAATCGTAATTCGCATTTTTCTACCACGAATCTTTGTTGAAATCCGCACTTTTTACCATGAAATTTTGACGAAATTCGCATTTTTTTACCGCGATCCTTTGACGAATTTTTGCATTTTTTACCATGATCCTTTGACGAAATTAGTGTTTTCTTTCTACGATCTTTCGATAAATTTCGCACTTTCTTACTGATCTTTTGACGAAATTCCGTTTTCTTTCTGCGATATTTTGACAAAATTCACCTTTTTACCACGATCCTTTGATGAAATTAATTTTCTTCTGCGACCAATTGACAAAATACTTTTTTTTTACACGGTCATTTGTCGAAATTCGCGGTAGTTTATCGCAACCAATCTGCAAAATTTTCGATATCTTTTCGCGACCAATTAACAAAACTCGCTACTCGTTTACACGACCTTTTGACGAAATTTTCAATATTTTTCCCTCGATAGTTTATACAAATTCATAATTTTTTGCACAATCTCGCGCAAAATAGGCGCAATTCAGCGACCTATTGAATATAATTACTATTTGTTTCTGAGATCTTTGACGAAATACCCGATATTTTTACACGATCGTTTGAAGAAATTCTCAATTTTTTCCGTAATCTTCACGAATTAATTTGGGAAAATTCCATAAAAGAAAAGAAATTTGCGGACTTTCAAGAAATTTCAAAATATACTTCTAGAAGAATCATAGGTCTGTGGAAGAATTTGCAGGGGGAAATACTGCACAGCAGTTTTCATTATGCAGGACTTTCCTTTTCCGCATGCAAATCGTGCTATTTTGCACACTACAGAACCATTTATCCGGAATGCTTGGGGTCAATTGTATTCCGGATAACTGGTTTTTCCAGTTAACTGGTTGTGCATTAAAGCAGCATCCATTTGATAAGTTTTGTGGAATATGCGTGGTTGTGGCATTATTTCTGATTTAAAATTATTAGATTACTTGGATCAATGCAAAGGATTTGGTCAATGCAAGAAAGATCAAAAGTTAACCAGAGTTTAAAAGAAGGTAATTTATGGAATCCCTTAGGAACAAAAATTCTTCTGTTTCCTCTGCATAAAAATTAAAGCATCTAAAATACAACTAAGAATGTTTTCATTTCAAATACTAGATGTTGTCATCAAATTATACAATTGTTTCAAGCAATGCCTATGTCAAACTGGCAGTGTATGACACCTTTTTCTGCAAAGTTTCTGAAATCAGTTTATCAGAAATATCATTCCGGATAACTGGTTTTCCGGTTAACTGGTTTCCGGATAAATGGTTCCATACTGTATTTCAAACCTTGCCCTCAAAGAACTCCCCCCTTCCCTCTCCAAAAATTCTTAAAATGGTACCCCTGTTTCTAAGGAAGGGAATTCCTGTATAAATATTTACAGAAAAACAATTCACTCGTGCTTAATATACATAAGGAGGGTATTATGTTAAGAAGTTTATTTTGCAGCCTACATTTTTTCCCGTGTGAGCATTTTTTAAATGTCCGAATTTTTGGACTCTAAAGACCAATTTTTTAAAACTTTCAGAAATGAATACTTTGAAATTTTGGAAATTTCAGAACAGAATCACTCCTGAAAAATATGCTGCACGGGATAAAAATCGCAACTATAAACAAAAAATGCGTTTGTGTTTTTTGCTAAAAACCGTAGTTTAAGGCCGATTTTCGTAGCATCGTAGTTTATAGTTCCAAATCACAGCAACTACGATTTTTTCGTAGCAGTTGGCAGGTCTGTATTTGACCTGTCTGATTGAAACACCCAAAATATCTTTCATTTTATTGAAATAGTGTTTCAGATTATTATAGGTAGTAGAATGTTCAGAAAGTCATCTTTTGTATATTCAATTTTGATTTGTTGTATGAACTGTAAATTTAAAAATTAAACATGATTAATATTCTTTAAATATTTTTATTGCAAGTAAATTGAATTGTAAAAAAGTTTTATACATTTTACAATTAAATCTGTTTTAGTTCAAAATGAATTTACATTTCCCTTTGTAACCTTTGCCACACCTCCCCCTCTCCCCCATCCTTATTTCTAATATTTGCTTTGATATTACTCACATTTTTTGACTTCAGGCAGTAGTAACACTTTTGCATCATTAAATATCTATGGAAAGAACATGCATTTCATTTCTTAAGTTTTAAGGGTAATTTTTAGGGGTGATCCTGCATATTAAAATATATTTCAAGCTTTGATTTAACGTGCAGTAGAGGGAGAAAAAAAAAAGTAAACACCCCCTACTAACTTTGCAATAGGACTGGGCGATATTAGGATTTCTACATCGCGATGAATCATATAGACTAAACTTCGATGTTGTGATGCATCACGATGTTAGACTAGGTGTGGATCTTGTGATAAACTATTGTTTTATTATCAAAAAAAAAAAAAAAAAAAATTATCGCAAGTCACAATAGTTTTCTTTTAATATCTAAACTTCAAAAGCCAACTGGGGAATATATATATATATTTTAACCAAGAAAGTTTTTAAAAGTAGTAGGGGTGGGGGATTCGCTTCTCACTGTATGTGTCCATGATTCAACTGATAATGCGAAAAGTAACCACCACCCCTTATTTTTTTTCAAATAATTATTCTTCAAAACTCCAGATTTCTAAGTAGTGGTGAATTCCAGGAGTGGCCTGGGTGGAAAATTTTCTCCCTAGAGCATCAAACTGTCTTTGATTTGTGAATTGATGCTTGGTAATATTAAAACTGAAAACTGCTCTCTCTCTCTACCCCCCTCCCCCATATTTAAGATTTAAAAGCTATAATTATACATAAAAAATAATCATAAATGTAAAGGATGTAAAAGGGTTATCATATAACAACTTTAAATGGGATTTTGTTCAGAAAGCAAAAATGTGGATAAGAATATTATGTGTTCATGATTGATTTACAAAAACATTCAAACTAAATCCATAAAAAAAGTAACATTCCTTTATATGTAAAAAAAAAAAAAATAAATAAATAAATAAATAAAATAAACCTTAAATTAATTACAAAATAAAAATTCAGGGGAGGAGGTCTTTTACTCCAACCAGCACCTAAGAATTAAATAATTTGCCTGTTGGTACTCCTTGCTTTTTTTTACAAGAAAATTTCCTGCAAAATGCCCAATATTGAGGCATTGAATGCAGTGTAAATCTGCTAATAATTCATTTCATAATATTTAAAAAATCACAAAATTATAGCAAAATTTATAGATCAATATGTTTTAGTTTGAGAAAACATATGTATAAGTAAAATAATAATTAATCTAATGGATGTAAAAGGATTATCACATAGTTACTTTTTTACAAATAAAAATAAAAATAAATAAAATTGGAGTAAAATGTATACACTGAGATGTTTAGGATAGAAAAAATATATTTGTACATAAAGAATAATCAGTACCTTAAAGGATGCAAAAAAGATTACCATATAGTCACATCTTGAAAAAAGATCTCGTTTAGAAAGAAAAAAGGAAACAATAATCAAGCATAAAATTACTTATCACGTATCCTAGCTAGGGTGGTTCAGCCGTCTATGTAAAAAAATAAACTTTCACTAATATACCAGGCCACCTCTCAATTTTTTTAGACTTGTGTATAGTAATATTCTGGCAGAATTTGAACTTCATATTTCAACTGCAAGAGGTGCTCAACACCCACTAACTGCATAAGTTTGTGTGTTTCATTGAAATTTTTCTATATATTTGTTAAAAAAAAAAATAAAATAAAATAAAGACCTCCAAAATTAATTTCTTGAAAAAAAAATAAAACAATATAGAAGTAAAAAATAGAAAGGTAATCATATTTGGCCTTTAATAATACAAAATAGTGTCTAAAACTGATTTTTTCGTTATTTCTGATCATTTTCTGTTGGCTTCTACGACCTGCAGCAAGAATTGCTTTTAATCTTCATCATTTGTTATGATTTTATTGAAATCTCCATTAAGTTTAACCTCTCGTTCTGGACTGACATTTACTACTTGTAAATTGTGAAGCCATTCTTTTCGCTTGGGATAGTCATCATTGTCATTTCATTTTTCGGGAAAAAGCTTAACAATGATTTTCTTATATTCATACAAGGTAAGAGTTCTGTTGTTCTTGTTGCAAAGTCTGACAGTCGTACACCATCTTCTTTAAAAATCTCAAGTTCTCATCTTACATAACGCTTCTTAAGGGCTTGCATCAATGTAAATCGCTCTTACAACAATTTGTCTTCTCCCCTTTAAATTCTGTTAGAAAAGAGAGAAAGTCTTATGAAATCATCAGAGCACTCAGACATGTGATGTTCCATCACTTCTCTAGCAGAAAGCGCAATCTCTTTGTCTGTTGATAGATAATTTTCAGGATCTTTAACTGTGTTGTAATAAATTCATTGTCTGAAGGCTCAGAGTTTTCCATTACACTATTTAGATAAATATTGGATGAACAGATGGTAGCTGAAAGTAAAGAGACTCTGATGCTTCATTCTTTTTTTATTCTCTGAAGAAAACATTCATACTTTTTTTGGTAACTCTTTTATCTTTTAAACCCATATACATTTTACAATTGGTTCTTTGATCCTGAAGAAAATTAGAATCTTTTTTAATTTTTATTATTTTCATAACACCTTCATAATCAATATCAAAGAAAATAGTCCAAGATATCTAACCACTCCTTATTGTTGGGCTGTAGAAAAAGAACTTTGTTTTTCTTTAACAAAAGCCAATGAGAATGAATGTTTTCTAATTTTTTAATTATGTATGTGTTTCTTTTGTTTTGTAGGAATTTCAGATCTCTGCAATATCTGCATTGATTCTTTGAAATGACTAACATTTTTCATTCTTTTTTTATTCTCTGAAGAAAACATTCATACTTTTTTTGGTAACTCTTTTATCTTTTAAACCCATATACATTTTACAATTGGTTCTTTGATCCTGAAGAAAATTAGAATCTTTTTTAATTTTTCTTTGCACACTAAGTCATTAATTCTTTCAAATGACTAACATATTGTATCAATTTTGATTCTTTCAACTGATAAGAACACGCTGAAGGATTTGTCTTGTCATAGATAGTTGTTTCAATCTCAGACCTGCCAACTGTTACGAAAAATCGTAGTTGCTAGCCAACTTTTTGGTTAGGTGGATGCCTGGTTGGCTGCCTTCAACGCTTATGTCTATCGGGCTTTAAATATTTGTTCTTCCGACAGTTTACTAAAAGCTGAAATAGATTACATTAAATTCATTGCCATTGATCGAGGTTTTACAGTGTAAATCATAGATTCCATTCATAATAAACTAAGTAAACGTTCTCACTCCAAAGTTAACTACTGTCAATGAAAATTTTAAAAATGTAATTATACTTCCATGTTTTCCGAAAATAAGCCATCAAATTTCTAAAATCTTAAGATTTGATTTTAAGGTGGTTTATACTGCTTTTAACAAAATTCAGTTCAGAAATCTGAAACATCCAATTGACAGTTTTTCGCATTGGGGTATTTACAAGATATCTTGCGAATGCAATAAAATGTACATTGGTCAAACGAAAAGACCCTTTAAGGTCCGTCTAGGGGAGCATAAAACTTGTGTTAAAAATTGTGACATCAAGCGCTCTGCTATTGCTAATCGCTGCTAGTCCAAGAATCATAATTTAAAATTTTCCGAAGCCTCAATTATACAGAAATGCTCATCAATTTATGATCTTGACTTTTGGGTAGCCTACCACATATGGAAAAATTCAAACAGCTTAGTAAACGATTTGTCCAGCATGCCCAATTTTTCATAGTTATGGTTTAATTTTCTTTAATTCATCCTCTTCCCTCCACCTCCCTTCTTTTTCTCCGCTTTGTTTGATCTCTCCCGGAGTATCTGGGTGGTTTTTGATTGGTCTCCCTGTGTGCGCGTGAGAGCAACTCGGTGACTGTTTGTCAACAGTTATTTTCATTTCGCTGTTGATGGTCGGGATGTGAGGTGCACATTCCTGGCTTTGTCTCCTCCCTCTTTTATTCCATAGTTTTTCATTTTTATCTTTAATTTATAAGCACTGATGATGAGGCCTTAGGGGCTTCAAAATAACTATGTGCTTTTGAAAATTACTTACATTTCTGTTTTGCAAACGTTGTTTCTCTCTTTTTAATACTTATACTTTCAGTAGAAAATTTATAAACATTCTAATCATACTTTATTCACTATAAAATTAGACGGCAAACCCATATATTTTATCTCTTTAAAAAATATATGTGCAGATATTTTTAGTTAAAATAATCTATATCTATTACATTTTATATTTATAATATTCACCGTAAAACATTATTTCCATCCTAGTCTTGATAAAAATTCGCTCCTAAAGTACTCAAAATCAATGAATTATTCGACACGCAATAGGATATTTTCGCACAATATATATTTTATTTTCATTTGCTTAATATATATATATACAGTAAAACCTTCTTCCTAAAGCGACCATGTTCCGTTCCAGTAAAAATTGGTCGCTCCAAGAGGTGGTCTCTTAATGGAGGTCATGTTTAAAACTAGATTTTAATTGCTGAAAAAAAGATAACAATGTTACTAAAAATTTATTTTCACATTAGGAAAAAATATGAAAATTTAAGTATCAAAACAAAGGTTAATTGCATAAGTTAATTACTGCAGAGTTTAAAAAATGAATACATTGACGTTTGCTTTGATTACGGTTTTATCTTTTATAACTTTTATTTCCAAGTTCAGAAAATAAATACAATTTTTTTTTTCTTTTTTTTTTTTTTTGGATGGAAACAAATAATGACGAATTTCATTGATTTATTTCTTTTGAGAGTTTCCTGAGTGAATAGGGCAGAGGAGTTTATTGACCGTCATTCTTAATTTGTCATCAGAGATAAATTCATTGCCTAAAAAGACACAAAGGGGTTTAAACACTTAAAAGTTACCGGAATAATAATAATAAAAAAAACTTCTAAACTTAGTTCAGAAGTTTGATGAATAATGCTCTCTCCGGAATTATTTTTCTAATACAGTTGTGCAAGGTGACATCACAAACAGGGTTTGGCTGCTGCTGTAGGACAGCTATCGCTAGCTTTATCAATGCTTTTTCTATTTGTGTGTCCTACAGCTTTTTTATTGTTCTCCGGTAAAAGTCACGTGATGTGAACTGCTGTATAAAACCACCTTCAAGTGACAGGAAAAAACAATTTGTTTTGTTTTCTTCAAAGGAATTGGTCGCTCATGGAGGGAGTTTAACTGGGTAGGTCTCTGAATGGAGGTAAAATTAGTATTGAGCCTATGGGAATAAATTTCATTCCATGAAAAAATGGTCGCACAGGTAGGTTTCACTGTATATCACTTTGAAATGAAGCTTCGCGTATTAAAAGGCGTCCAGATGTAAAACTTTCATCGTGAAATACCTCAATTTCTCATATTTAAATAAGTATTTTATTATTATAATAATGCATGTGCCTCTGTATAATAAAAATTAAAAGATTATCTTTATCAAAAATATCTTATTCATTATGAAAAATATAAAACAACCAATAAAATAAAAACAAATTATAAATGCAATTTGGGGCGGGAAGGATTCGAACCCATAGTCCCAAGTATCGAGTTCAATGCCTTATCCATTCAGCCATCTAGCTCATGTTTTACATGCAACAGAATATTTTTATAATTAGTACCATAATAAATCAAATCCTTGATCTGTTCCTGAACTCACTGAACGTTATTCCATCTGTTATGTCATAAAAACATAACACCATCCATGAAAAAGACACACTCCATGTTTCTGTTCATGTTCAGCGCGCATGCATCTTGAACACGGGGGGATAGTATCACCCCAAAGATTTAAAATATATTGTCAAAACTGGGAGTTGCCATTGAGAAAAACAAATTTTTTTCTGGTTTTGATTTGTTGATAGCACCCTAAGCAAATTTTACATGCAACATTTAAAAGTAGACTTTATTTCAAATCGCTCAGTACCTGTAACTTTCTTCTATTATAATTTAGTTGCAGAGTTAGGGGGGGGTGTTTACTTTTTTCCACAGCTGTACAATATTTTTTATTCTTGGAGTGGCATACTACTTTAATACAATAGTTCTTCGCTATTCTTTATTATTTTATCTTATAATGCTGTTTTTAATGCAGTATTCTATGCTATATATAAAAAAAATTAATTACAAACAGACGTCTATAAAACAAAATATTTCATGGTTTTTCCTTAATCAAATCTCTGTATTTCAGAATATCTTGATTTGAATAGTGATTCTAACCACTCAGAAGGTGCTTGTTATCAAATGTCAGCTGTACGTGAATCATCTCTAGATTCTGAGAAAAGAGGATTTTACTATTTCTATCAAGGTTTGTATTAATATATGTATTATGATAGAAATTAAATCTTCCATGAATATTTCTTTGGTTTACTTAATTAATGAAAAATAATTTTTTAAGTTAATAGCTTAAAATTGTATATTTGTAGCTGAAGATGGTCAACATATTTATATGCATAATTTAAATGTACGTATGCTGGTTAAAGAGTATGGATCTCTTGAAAATGCACCTCCAATTATCAAAGCTAAAATTGTTGAAATAGACAGTGTGTCTATGACAGAGGTATGTATTAGTATATTTTTCTTTGTGTAAAACATAAAAAAATACAGAATTAAAGAAAAATACATCTAACGTACAATAAATTTTGCTTCTTACATTTTGATCTGTATCAGAATAATGTAAATAAATTTTCTCAATAAATAATTAAAATAGCTATACAGTCTAATATCTTATACATTAGTGGCTAAAATCATGGAACAGGATTTCAAAAAATTGATGCCATGTTTTAATACTATTAGGAATACTTTTATGATTTTGTTTTGTGATTGCTATCAAGTTGCTAAGTTCTGTGTGTCCTTTCAATTTTGAAGGGACTAAAGCATAATAAAATTAAGAACGTGCCATGAAAAGGTGATTAGTTACCCAGGAAGTAGATGAGAAATTGTTAATTTTGGTTGACAAGTTATATCGTTCACCAGTAGCATTGGTAACAGTTTGCAATAACCTGTTATTTTTTAATTTGTAACAAATTGCTATGTATGCTGCCAATAGATGTTTTAATTAAAAACAATGTAAAATTTGAAATAATTTTGTAAAGCAAGTGTATAGATGTTGTTTTCTGTTGAATCCACACAATTAAAATATGTTTACATGGTAAAAATTCAATTTTTGCACTACAAAAACTTGTCATGATACTTTGAATTTCCAGAATTTTGAACATTTTCTGGCATTAAAAATTCTTTCTTCCATTTTTAGTATCATAAAACGTCATCACATTCTAAGTATCATAACTCAGTAAGTTTTTGTCATAGAAGAATGAATTTTTACTGTTTTAGTTGTTAGAACACGGAGAAACTTTTTCTAAATAAAACTTGTAAGACTAAGGCCTCATATAATTTTTCTTATTTTGTAGCTATTTAAAAAGTAACTATTTTGACGTAAATAGGTTTTCATATGATGAAGAACAACATTTGAGACTTAGCAGTTAACTATACGTCTAAATCTAATGGTTTAGGAATTAGCTATGGGTGTACAATGAGAAGGGAGATCCTGTATAAACATGATTTGTAGGGTAGGAGAATGAAATACGATAGGAATATTTTACAGTTATAAAAATGATCGAGCTAAGCTCAGTCAAAATTAGCTTTGTTTTTAACTTGATATAATTTTCTTACTGTATCATTCTCTCTGTATTATTGCTATAAAGCATTTTATTTATAACAGCATTATTTACAAAAACAATCAATATGAAAACTATTTATGTACGTATATCTAAATTTTACATTTACACATTTACAACGAAACATCAATCCAAATTACATTTTTAAATCTACTCTGATTGGTTTAACCATGTATCTCTTTTCCTATTAAGAATTTCTAAAATATTTATTTATATTCTGAAAGCACATTTTCTTGCCAACTGTGACTATATTCTTTCATTTGGCACCAAGTATGTGTTTTGGCATTCGTAATCTTGAATGTCGATTTTCCAGCCAAATGTCCCCAATATTTTGTCAAATATCGCCAAATTATTGGCTGTTGCAAACTTCTCAGATTCATGACCCTGACTCATAGTGACCCAAAATGACCCACTAATAAAATGTTTTTGAACATTTGACTTAACTCAATGGTCTTCTGGTAATCAAAAATCGTAGAAAACAAAATTTAGTTAAAATCTTTTAAGCTGTTTTTAGATGAAATTAGCGTGACCCATAGCGACCCCAAAATGACCCACTAATCAAATTTTCTCGAACATGTAACCTAGCCCAATCATCTTCTCATACCCGAAAATGGTACAAAGCAAAATTTTGTCAAAATTGCAAGACGTTTTTCAGGTACAATTAACTTGACCCTGAACCATTGCGACCCGAAATGACCCACTAATCGAATGTTTTTGACCATGTGACCTAGCCTGTTGGTCTTCTAGAGCCCCAAAACAAAAAAATACAAAATTTAGCCAAAAATATTTAGAGCCATTTTTAGGTAAAATTAGCTTGCACCGCAGTAACCCAAAAAGACCCATTAATTGCAATTTCTCGAACATATGATCTAGCCTTATGATAGTCTTGTGCCCAAAAATGGTATTAATACAAAAAACTCTTAACAGGTTAAAAGTTTGTGACGCAGCACTTTATCTTACTGTTATAATAATTTTAAATATGGAACTTAAAATAATGATATCAAATTTTAAGTGATGCTATGCTATTAATTAATGTATATATATATATATTATTTATTTCATCATTTTATTTTTGTTTTATTAATTGGATGTGTAAGAATTATGTTAAATTTAAAAGGATGTATAAAAATTTATTCTTTGATACTTTATCAGTAACATCTTTCATAAATTCATAATATGAGTTTTAAAAGATATGATATCAAAATTTAATTGATGCCTTGATGTGGCTTTAAACAATTTGTTAATTTTTAATTGTTTTCGGTTTGGCGAAATATATTTATACATCTAACCAAAACTTTTAATTTTCCAATACACTGTTAAAAATATCACTCTCACTGAACCTATACAATGCACTGTAAAGTATGTAAATATGGATAAATTGATTTATCTTTTGTACCATGCTATCCAAAATCAAAAGTAAAATTTATGTAAATGATTTCTTTGCGTCATAATATCCATTTGCATACATTTTGCTTAGTTTGGATACAATGACACATAAATTTTACTTTTGATTTTGGATAGCGTGATACAAAAGATGAATCAATTTATCCATATAAATGCATTACAGTGCATTGTATAGGTTCATTGAGAGTGATATTTTTAACAGTGTATTGGAAAATTAAAAGTTTTGGTTAGATGTGTAAATATATTTAGCCAAACCGAAAAATATTAAAATTGAATTTTAAAACAAATTGTTTAAAGCTACATCAAGGCATCTGTTAGATAGAATAAAAGAAATATAAGAAAATAAAGGGAAAAGAGGATTTGAAATTTAAATTATTGAAATTTGAAAACTATAAAAATTATGCAATTTTAGCATGAATGAGAAAGGAGAAAGATTATTGTTAATTTGGCCAAAAGATCGTTATTATTGCCAAGTACATTGCGTGTGTAAAAAAGAGCATATAACGTAAATTCTCCATGGTGAAAAATAAATAACAGTAAAATTGAACCCACCTGAACCAGTGTGAAACATTCAAATTCCTCACCCTGAAATCGTGTTTATATATGTGATATATAAAAAGTTATGCCAATTGTTTGAATTCATATTTTTTAAAATCGTTTTATTAATTATATTTGTTTGTTTATTCTGCACAGGGGTGATTGTGTTCCGGGTGTACCCCGGATTTCCGGGTTTTTCGATCGATCCTTCCGGGTTTATGAGATCGTTACGTTTAGTGGAAAATTCGGACATTAAAAAATATCGCAAATTTCGACAAATGGTCGCCGGAAAAAATCAGTTCCTCAATCATTCGCTGAAAAAAATTGACAATTTCGTCAAAGGATTGCGGAAAAAACGCGAATTTTCGTCAAATTATCGCGAAATGAACACAAATTTCGCAGAGGATCGCGAAAAATGAAGATTTTTGTCAAAAGAACGCGGAAAAAACGGATATATCGTCAAAGGAACGCTGGGGAAACGCAAAGTTCGGTAAAGGGTCGCGGAAAAAAACATGAATTTCATTAAAGAATCGCGGAAAACACGCAAATTTCGTCAAAGGACCGCAGAAAAAACACGTAATTAGAACCGGGAAGAATTTTCCCCATTCCAGAATCGCGGGGAACACGATTTTCGTCAAAAGATCGCGGAAAAAACTGAAATATCGTCAAAGGATCGCGGGAAATGCACAAATTTCGTTAAAGAATCACGGGAAAAAACTGAATTTCTTTAAAAAATCGCGAAAAAAAACGGAAATTTCACCAAAGGATCGCGAAAAAACGTGAGTTTCGAAATAAAACAAATTTCGTCTAATGATCGCGAAGTAAACACAAATTTCGTCTAATAATCGCGAAATAAACACAAATTTCGTCAAAGGATCGCAAAAAAGCACAAAATTCGCAAAGGAGCGCGAAAAAAAAAGATTTTCGTCAAAAGATCGCAGGAGAAAAAACTCGATTTTCGTCCAAAGATCGCGGGAAAAACAGAAATATCGTCAAAATATCGCGGTTAAAACGCAAATTTCGTGAAAGGATCACGAAAAAAAAATTTCGTTAAAGAATAACGGGAAAAAAAAATTTCGTCAAAAGATCGCGGGAAAAAACGCGAATTTCGTCACAGAATCGTGAAAAAAACGCCAATTTCGTCAAAGGATTGCGAAAAAAACGGCAGATTTCGACAAAAGATCGTGAAAAATGGCAAATTTCCCCCCAAAAGATCGCGAAAAACGGCAACTTTGCCCAAAAGATCGCGAAAAAACGGCAAATTTCGTCAAAAGATCGCAAAAAAGGCATATTTCGTCAAAAGATCGCGAATAAACTGCAAATTTCGTCAAAGGAGTCCGAAAAAAAAACTTAGTTAGTGACAGAAGTGGATTTCCCTCCCTCTGTTGTAACCTTTCAGAAAATTTGCTGTGCATTTCAGATTTTTTTTTTTTTTTTTTAAACTCAGAATCCCCCCTGTCGCTGTATTTCCAAAATTTTTTTTACACTCAGAATCACCCCTGGAAAAAACACACACATAACTAGAACGAGGAGTGACCCCCCCCCCCCCCCCCTCCCCCCACCTCTGCTGTGAATTTCAGATACTTTTTTTTTTTTTTTACACTCAGAATCACCCCTGGTATTGTGTCATTCATCTCAATCTCTGTACAAAAATGTTCAGAATTGCATATCTGTAATGTGTAATACCCAAGAAGAAAGCAGGAAAAAGAAATTTACCTTGTGTAAGAGCAAAGTAAAAAAACAAACAAAATTTCTATTTTTATTTATATATTTATTTTTCTTTTTTTCTCTAATACTTAGCCACTTAGAAGTAAAATTGGATTGGTTTTGACATTTTTTTGCTGTTTTCAAATAACTAGGTGTCATATATGACTTGCATTAAATCTACTAAGAGATCCTACTCTTAACACATAATTTGTACTTGTTTCATGAGCACTTGGAATAAATTTATTTACTGATTATAGAATTCGAACTTTGCATATTTAGCAAGATAAATTGTACTCTCCATTTGATGAAGTCATTTAGCTTTCAGCGAAATTAATGTAAGTTTACCAAATTATGTTTTTTTGCAATTGTATATTTCAAACAATAGCAGAAATATATCATTTATTGTCATGTTGTTGCAGCATCAGTTGTTATGTAAATTGATATTGATATATGTTGCATCGATAATTTTCAGGGTTTTTCACTTTGTTTCAATTAGTTTTCAGGGTTTTTCACTGTGAGTCACAATCACCCCTGTCTGCATAAATTATAAAATTATCTTGCAATAGTAAACAATATTTTTTCTTTTTAATTATATATTTATAAACTAGCTAATATTAATGATTAAATTTGTACTAAAAATTTTATCTTTAAAATAAATTTGGCACATCAATAAAATACTCACAAAATACACATAAATGAAACAAAGAATAAATACATACATCAGACAACTTTATTAGAAAAACATATGATTTTTACTGCAACATTTTAAAGTAAAAGTAATAAGGAGGGAAGGGGGGGCGCACTACCCTATGCATTGTATAAAGGAATAATTTCTTTACTTCAATTTTGAAATTATATCCGTTACAAAATTTGAGATCAGCTACAATCTGAGTATCTCAAATACAATATTATATCTGTAACAAAGTTTCAGTGACCCGGAGCCGAACAATTTTTGATGCTCCAGCTCCGCTCCTAGAGAAAATACCGTGGCTCCGGCTCCAACTCGGCTCCGACTTTGCGCTTTTAAGTTGCAGATTTTAATTTACACGTTTAATTTTTTGCTCTCAAATACTTTCTATCTTCATTAAAGATCTGACAAAATGCATTTTTCTTCTCATCAAACTTGAAATGCTTGTTCAGAAAATATGACACCTTTTAGCTTTTGCTTTTAAAATAGAAAGTTTGGTAGAATTTTAAACACAAAAATCTTAAATTTCTTCTACACTTTTCAAACAGCCAAAATTGCACGACTACACATGTAAACAACAGGCGGCCATATTTGTTTTCAAATAGTGTTGTCACTTAGTTCAAGTAGAAAGTAGAAGTAAAGTAGTGTTGCCATTTTTTGAGAAGTTTTCCTTCCCTAATAATAATAATAATAAAAACCTAAATAATGATATAATTAAAATACTGAATAATGATGTAATTAAAATATTTTAAGCCTAGAAATTTAAAAGACTGAAAAAAAAAAAAAAGATTTAAAAGAATATTAAAAACTAAAGGAGCCCTGGAGCTGGGGAAAATTTAGAGTTCCAGCTCCGGCTCCAGCTCCAGGAAAAACACAGCTCCGGAGCGCTCCGGCTCCGGGCTCCAGCTCCAGCTCCGGGTCCCTGAAGTTTGTGATTGGCTACGATCCGAGCACAACATATTTTTAAAATATAATTGAATAAGTAGATTTGTTTAGTGCAACTATCTGGATTCAAAATTGTTCTGAAATTTTTATTTCTGTGTAAGTTATAAAGTCCTACAACCATTTTTCTGCAAAAGTCAGTTGCTGCATTAAAATTCTTCCAGTTCGAAAATTGTGAATATCAAATTTCATGACTTTTCAACTGAACATCGGAGTTAGTAAACTTTTTATAATGTGCATAATTTCACATAAATGGTAAACAAATTCATCTTACCACGTAAGAGATGACAGAAGAAAACAAAAAGAAATCATTCGATATTTATGTGCATATATTATGCATCACTTATGACGACACCTATACACTTTTACCGAGACTTGCAGTTGATGGATCGTCAATTATTCCGTAAATAATGGTACACATTAACTGATATCAAATGAAGAGGAACTTTTTTCCCTTTAGCAGAATTTTAAGGATTTCTGTAGCAACATCACAGAAAAGTAAAATATTCACCATTAGTTGTCATATCCGTTACATGAAGATAGTAAAAAACCTGATTCTTCAAATAGCAGTTAATTTGTAGATTTTAAATTATAAAAACTTATGTAACATAATTCATTTCTATTATTTTAAAGAACTGCTATGTAAGAAATACTTTTAATACTGAGATGAAGCACTCGGTCCCAACAGTTAAAAGGAAATTTTTGGAGCGACAATACACTTTTGTTGGTGCATTGACGTCCGGCACCAGAGAGAGGATGCTAAGATGAATCAACGTTCGGTGCGAAAGTATCCGATTGGTTGTTCCCGCTTGTTATCACAAGGATTGATAAAGATTTAAATAAAAGATCGTTAGGTAATAATTTGGGGGGGGGGGGGGGGGGGGTACGTACAGCAATAAGATAACGGGCTGTGTCACAAACTTTTAACCCATTAAGGCTGTCCTTAACTGCTCTGCCCAACAAGCGCAAAACGTTTCCCCATGGAAGCAGTTTAGAATGGAACTGTTTTTCCCATTTTTTGATCCATCCATTACCTATTGAGTTATAAGCGAATTTGATCACATAATAAACACTCTTTTCGCCCGCTCTTGAGTGCTCTTTCTTCCTTCGCGCGGAAATTCGGTTCAAAACTCCCACTTTGACGCTCTTTTCTGAAAGATCTATTGCGTTGGCAAAAAAATGGAAAAAACAGCTCAATGACATAGTTTCTGAACAACACCACCTTGTTTCATGCATTTTTGAACAAAAATAAATTGAAAATTATGCCAGAAAGTTGCCCTTTTGGATTTGAGAACACCCTTAATGTAAAGATGAAAATAAGCACTCGCCAGTCGCCACTCGGCGACTAAACGTGAAAAACTGGCGACTAAAAATATGAAAGTACCGGCCAAATGCAGGATTTTCCAAAGGGATTTCGTCAAAGAATAGCGGGGAAAAAAGCCGCGAATTTCATCAAATGATCACGAAAATACCCAAATATCTTCAATGGATCGCGAAAAAAGCAAATTTCGTCAAAGAATCGCGGAAAAAACTCAGATATCGTGAATGGATCACGGAAAAAACGCAAATATCGTTAATAGATCGCGAAAAACAAACGCGAATTTTGTCAAAAGATCGCGTAAAAACGCACATTTCGTCAAAAGATCACGGCAAAAAACGTAAATTTCGTCAAAAGATTACGGAAGAAAACGTAAATTTCGTCGAAGGATCGCGAAAAAATGCAAATATCGTGAATGGATCGCGGAAAAAACGCAAATATCGTCAATAGATTGCGAAAAAAACGCAAATATTTTCAATAGATTGCGAAAAAAATGCAAATATCGTCAATAAATCGCAAAAACGCGAATTCCGTCAAGGAATCGCAAAAAAACGAGAATTTTGTCGCGAAAAAAACCGCACATTTTGTCAAAGGATCATAGAAAAACCTGTATTTTGTCAAAGGATTTCTAAAAAACCCGAATTTCGTCAAAGAATCGCGAAAAAAACGTAGAATATCGTCAATGGATCGCAGAAGAAACGCAAAATATCGTCAATGGATCACAGAAGAAACGCAAAATATCGTCAATGGATCGCGGAAGAAACGCAAAATATCGTCAATGGATCGCGAAAAAACGCGAATTTCGTCAATAGATCGCAGAAAAGATCCGAATTTTGTCAAAGAATCGCGAAAACAAACGTGAATTTAATCAAAAAATGCGAATTTTGTCAAAAGATCGCGAAAAAACGCGAATTTTGTCAAAAGATCGCAAAAAAACGCACATTTTGTCAAAGGATCGTGGAAGAAACAAAAACATCGCCAACAGATCGTGGAAAAATGCTAATTTTGTTAAAGTATCATGTAAAAAATGCATAATTAGTCCCAGGAGAGACCCCTCAGCCCCCACCCCCTTTACATTTCAGAAAATTTGCTGTAAATTTCAGAATTTTTTTTTTATTTTGAAAAGTACCTAAGTATAGTGGACTTATGTAGTTAGCTATATAAGCATGTTACATATAACTTTGCTTTTAACTTAATTTAAAATAGATTAGTATCTCAAATTTATTCAAAACAACATGAATTAAAATATTTTTATTTATTACATAAATTACTTATTTAACGAAACTTATATATTTTTAAATTAAATATTCGGTGACATAAATGTACTTACTGGCGACTAAAGAAATTATTCTCACTAGTCAGTAACTGGCTATTAAAAAAAATCAACTTACCGGCCCTAAGCAAAATTCCTTATTTTCATCTTTACCTTAAAGGTTTTTTTGTATTGGTATCATTATTTTTTTTAGATTAATAATAAAAAGACCAATGATATGAACTCATAATCGGGATTTCCATTCACCTTTAATTCTCCCCCTCTCCCTCAAAAAAGCATACCTCATACTTCAGTTGTAAAGAATACTGTGCTATTTGATTTTTTTAAGAACTTTTTAGTAAGATATGGAAGTGATATACAAAATGGTTTTTTTTTTTCACGGCCTCCTTCAGATGCGGCCAAGAAAGCTCTCCCATGAATATCTTCTTCTGTCCTAACTTTTACAAGCGACGGGCTCTCCAATCTTGAAAAAAACATTTAAAAGCATTAATTTTTATCGTGGAATGGCTTCAAATCTTTTAGAAAACGCTAGACAGCCAATTTCTTATTCTAAAATATTTTAGGTAGATTAAAAAAAAAAAAAAAAAATGATTTCCTTAATAACCCAGGACTCATGCACAATATTTGACTAAACTTTGTATCTTTTTAAATAAGCATGAACAAATTGACTTAATTATAATTGCTACGATTTGGTATTTATAAAGTAATTTTATTAACTGTTACGAAATCACGAAAATATAGCTTCTTAAAACTATAAAAAAAATCTATAATAAATATTTACAGAGTTAGATGGCACTTCTAAACAGAATAAAAGTAATTTACGAATTCTGAAACATAAAGTATGTATACAAAATTTAGTACATTGTTTTATTGCATTTAAAAGCTCAGCACTTCAAAAATAAAGTTCTATTTTTCATTAACATTTATGAAACCATAGGAATAAGTACAGAAACGATAATAAATATACTTGAATAACTTCAATTATTTAACCAAAACATTCCCTAAATTACAAACTAATATACCTGCAATTAAAATAATAATAATAATTGTAAAGCTTCTATATTTTAAATTCATAAATGCAACTTGATTAAGCATATAAGATTAAATATGTGTACACTCAAATATAATTAAAATTAAAAACCATGTATGAAATTTGCTGTATTATTACAAGCCTATATATATATATATATATATATATATATATATATTTATATGACTATGTATAAGTAAATGTATATAAAAACTCAATGTAGTACTTTACTTGGGGGGGAAAAAAAAAAAAAAAACACTCCAGTATTTATAAAATATATTATGCACAACAATTTGCTAAACTTTAAATAAAAATTTCTACTATCAAAAATATTTTTATAATAACATATTTGATTATTGATACAAAGATTGTTTTAATACACTAGTTTAATAAATATTTCACTTTTAAATACTTACATTGTTATATTTCATGCAAAACAACTTGCTACAATTAAGAAAGAAAAATCCTGTTATCTGTATATATAGAGATAATATGCACACAATTAAATAATTTGTTCTGATTTCAAAAAGTTTATTATCATAAAACCTAGTAATTCACCTACAAGAATTTATTTCGTTGTTAAAATAGTTGCATTATGCAAATGAATATCGAAAAATATTTTTATAATAATAATAATAATAACATTTGATATTGTTACAAAGATTATATTAATACACAAGTTCAATAAATATTTCACTTTTAAATATTTACATTGTTATATTTCAAGCAAAACAACTTGCTGCAATTAAAAAAAAAATCCTATTATCTGTATATATAGAGGTAACAGGGTTCATACGGTGCTTGAAAGTCCTTGAATTTTTAAGAGAGAAAAAAGGTCCTTGAAAGTGCTTGAATTTGTTTAAATTTTAATGAAGGTGCTTAATTTTCATTACTTTTTTTTTTATAGGTGCTTAATTTTTTTTAATCAGATGTTCAAAATAAAATAACAGTTGCAAATGTTAAAAAAAAAATAAAAAGTTAATTAATCAGGTGAAAATATTTGGTCTTAGATGTTTTCCTTTCAGGATGTCTGAGTACGAGCATTTGTACTTCGGTTTGTTCCCTTCTTTCTTCCCTCTCTAGGATTAAGTTTTTACAAAAGAAAATGAAAAGATGTGTATTTGTTGCTACTGCCAATCGCAAGATTGGAAATTCCTCCAATGTAAATCCCCTCCCAATGGACAAAACGGCAGTGTGGACCACATAAACTGTAAAAGAAAAAGAGGCTGACGTTTTAGATAAAAAAAAAAAAAAAAAATTAGAAAATGCAGTTAAAGAGCTTAAATTGTGAAAAAAGTCTATTTAAAATTCACTAAATTATCCATGCTGAAATATGCAAATTTTTCTATTTTGTGAGTGTTTAATATACGTTTTTGAAAAGGGTTTAGTGGATGTTTTCAAATTAAGGCAAGTTGTGAAAAAAATTCATTTAGTTTTGGTAAAATTTTAAATTGTGTATTAATTAGTTGTGGTTCTGTTCTGAAAATTTAAAGCATTCATTTCTAAAAATTTTAAAATCGGTCATTAATCCAAAAATTCAGACATAAAAAATATCATGAATTTCAACAAATGGTCGTTGAAAAAAAATTAATTTTGTCACTCGTTTGTAGAAAAATGACGACTTTCGTCAAAGGATTGCAGAAAAACTCAAAATTCGTCAAAGAATTGCGAAAAAAGCACATTTCATTTGAGAATTGTGGAAAAAAACCAAAAATTTCATCCAAGAATCGTGGAAAAAAACCAAAAATTTCATCCAAGAATCGTGGAAAAAAACCAAAAATTTCATCCAAGACTCGTGAAAAAACCCACAAATTTCACCAAAGAATCGTGAAAAAACCCACAAACTTCGTCAAAGAATCGTGAAAAACCCCACAAATTTCGTCAAAGAATTGTGAAAAACCCCACAAATTTCGTCAAAGAATTGTGAAAAACCCCACAAATTTCGTCAAAGAATTGTGAAAAACCCCACAAATTTCGTCAAAGAATCGCGAAAAACCCCACAAATTTCGTCAAAGAATCGCGAAAAAACCCACAAATTTCATCAAAGAATCGTGAAAAAACCCACAAATTTTGTCAAAAGATCGCGAAAAAACCCACATTGTGTCGAAAGATCGTGAAAACCCCATAAATTTTGGCACAAAATCGCGAAAACCCTGTGAATTTCGCCAAAAGATTGCGAAAAACCTCATAAATTTTCTCTAAAAATCGTGATAAATCCCTTAAATTTTCTCAAAAGATCGCGAAAAAACTGTAAAATCCATCAAAAGAACCGCATATTTTGTCAAAAGATTTGAAAAAAAAAAAAAAAGACCTGTATATTTCATCAAAAGATCGTGTGAAAAGACTGCATATTTCGTCAAAAGTTTGCAAAAAAAAAAAAACTGCATATTTTGTCAAATATTGCGAAAAAATTGCATATTCTGTCAAAAGATTAAGAAAAAACTGCATATTCCGTCAAAAGATTGAGAAAAAAAGCCGCATATTCTATCAAGAGATCACAAAAAAACCATATTTCATCAAAAAATCACAAAAAAAAAAACCCTGCAAATTTCATCTAAAGATCACGATAAAACCACAAATTTCATCAAAAGATCACGAAAAAACGCAAATTTCGTCAAGGGATCACAAAAAAACCCCTGCATATTTTGTTAAAAGCTTGTGAAAAACACGAATTTCGTTAAGGGCTGTAGAAAATACGCATAGCTAGTGCCGGGAGTGGTTCCCCCGCCCCTGCTGTAACTTTTCAGAAAGTTTGCTGTGAATTTCAGATTTTTTTTTTTTTTTTTTACTCAGAATTACCCCTGATTAATATCATAACAATGCAAAATTTTAAAGTGTCTACTTTGTCTAGTGTTTTCATAAATGACTTTCAAAGTAGAATGCAAAAAAATTTTCTTTATTTTTGGAAGACTTTCTCATAACATTTCACATTTAAGCCTTCACTACTGTATGTTATGTATGGAATTATCTTAAAAACATATGTAAAAATAAAAAATATTTTTTTTTTCTTTAGATACTTTTGTAATACAGTAGACTCCCTCAAATCCGCACAGCTTGGGACCAGAGGTTGTGCGGATTTTTGAATTTTGCAGATTTCTGGTCATTGATTTGTTTTACATTTTTGAAACATTAATTTGATTGGTAGTTAAGCAAGGGAAATTATAATGAATGCTTACAATAAAGTGAAACATTAAAATAAGTAAACTATTAAAATAATTTATTAGTTTAAAAGTAAGTAATTATTAAAATAATTATGTAAAATAAAAATTTAGAAAAATATTTAATTATTACCAATAAAATCGATTCAATTCGACACTAATTTCGTCAAAGGGCCGCGGAAAAAGCGAGAATTTCGTCAAAGGATCGTGGAAAAAAAAAAAAAAACACTAATAAGCGGAAAAAGCACGAACTTTGTAAATTTTTTTTTTTTTTTTTTGCGATCTTTTGACAAAGTTCGTCAAAGAATCACGGAAAAAACTAATTTCGTCAAAGGATCGAGAAAAAAAAGCGATTTTCGTCAAAAAGGCAGATTTCGTCAAAGGATTGCAGAAAAAGCGAATTTCGTGAAAACACGCAAATATCGTCAAAGGATCGTGAAAAAATCGGGAATTTCGTCAAATGATTGCGGAAAAAACGAGAATTTCGTCAAAGGGCCACGGTAAAAACTCATCAGTCTCTTTAATGGTGATACCTATGAATGGATCTCTTCCCTATAAAATGTGATTCAGTTATTTCAGAAGCAATGCCACATTCCTTCTGTGAACAGCAGAGGTGATTCTAAGAAAGAAAAAAAATTCTGAAATTCACAGCAAATTTTCTGAAAGGTTACAATAGTGTGTAATATCCGCTCCCGGCACTATATGTTTTTTCCGTGCCCCGTTGATTACGTTTGCGTTTTTTTTTTTTTTTTTTTTTTGTGCTCTTTTGACGAAATTTGTCATGTTTTTTTGCGCTCTCGACGAAATTTGTCGGTTTTTTTCGTGATCTTTTGACAAAATTTGTCATTTTTTCGACAAAATTTGTCTTTTCGCGATCTTTTGACAAAATTTGCCCTTTTTTTGCGATCTTTTGACAAAATTTGCCTTGTTTTCGCGATCTTTTTACGAAATTTGCTGTTTTTTCGCTATCTTTCGATAAAATTTGCTGTGTTTTCGTGATTTTTTTACGAAAATTGTCGGGTTTTTTTTTTTGCGATCTTTTGATGAAGCGTCGTTTTCTTTGCGATCTTTAGACGAAACTTGCCATTTTTTCGCAATCCTTTGACGAAATTTGCCGTTTTTCACAATCTTTCGACGAAATTTGTGTTTTTCTCGCGATCGTCTGACGAAATTCCCGCTTTTTCTTGGAAAGATTGACGAAATTGATTTTTTCCATTTGTCGAAATTCGCGATATATTTTATGTCCGAATTTCGGATTTATGACCGATTATTTTTTAATTTTTGGAAATGACTGCCTCAGTTTTTTGGAATAGAATCACCCCTGGAACGGAGTGATTTTTTGTGCGAAGAAGTCACAATATTAAGGATTGGGCTGTTTCTAAATGCATTGACAAAATAATTGATAAGAATTCACACCCTTTCTTATCATGGATTTTTAGCTTTATTATTTTTTTAACTAAAATAATTATTCCTTAATTAATATCAATTAAATTTAAATGGTAATTTTTTTAAAACTACCGTTTTAAATTCAAATTTTCGAAATAATATAACACATTTTATTAAACATTGAATTAATTTGCAAAAAATTTTTGACCCAATATTTGTGTGCACAGAAAGAGTTTGGTTTTATACAAGTCTGCCTATTACCATAAAAACTGGAAATTCACCTCCAAGAATTTATTTCACTGTTAAAATAGTTGCGTTATGAAAGTGGACATCGATATGGTACTTTTATAATAATAATAATAATAATAATAAATCTATCGACATCTTACAAACCCATATCTGATTATTAGTGATACAAGGATTATTTCAGTACACTCGTTCAATAAATACTTCACTTTTAAATATTTACAAAATTATATTTCATGCAAAACAACTTGGTTAAAAAAAAAAAAAATCCTGATATCTATATATAAAGAAATGATATGCACACATTTAAAAATTTTGTTTTGATTTTAATGAGTCACCCTAAAAATATTGTTATTAAAATAATAATAGTAATAAATGGATTTAAGAATTATTTCCTTTTAAAAATACACCTTAATATTTACATACCTGTCAGATCTGGTTGTAGTTCATTTACTTTTGAATTTTTTTAGTTTCCTTTCTTCATTCTTTTCAAGTGAGTTTGAACAAATATTTTTAACATAGTTGTTAAGACATATATTAGAAATTTTTTTAATAATTTGCATAATTAATAATTTGTAAGAACAATCACAATCAGGACACCTGTTATTGATGCATGCTATATCATTTGTTTGCAAATATACAAAAATTATTTTGCTCAGTATCAAATGTTTAGTTTTTGCATGAATAAAATGTTTATCATATTTTTCTTTGACAAGGTTTTGTAATAGTAAATAACACACAGAAATAACAAGAAAAACATTTTCAGTAGGATACTTTAAGCTACCACGATTAATTATATCCGAATAGGCATACATTGACTTATTAGAAATTTCATCAGATGACTTGGAGTTCCTTATCTAAAGTGCAGAAATTAATATGTGCTGTATATTTATTTTTAATTTTGAAAGCACAATATCCAGCAATGTGTGTTAAAATAACAATGTAAACATAAGTCTTAGTCTTGTTATAATTCAAAGAATGCTTGGAAAACACAGCAACGGTCAGGCATTTCAGAAATCCAATAAATAATATTCAATAGCATATGTAAACATCATGTGGTACGCTGCACCTTGTTGACCGTTCCTGAAGCAAGCCGTGGTTTTTTTTTTTATGGTTTGTTTCACAGATATAGAAAGCTTTGTTAAATTTTACTATGTACAAAGTTTACTTTTAAGAAAAATATCAAGAAATACTATTCTTTAAACCCTTTTATTTAAAATACAATAATTGCTCACTAATAAAAGCAAATAAATCTAATTCAAATTCTTACCTACAATTTTTCCGTCCTCCCCACCCACATGAGTGCATAGAAAAAAAAATTAAATATTTTAAATTCTTTAATTTTATATAAAATAATCTTCCACCCTTCACGTTTAATGCTCTTTACTGACAATAAATAATAAATTGCATAAAATAATCCCCCTGAACTCTCAAATTGCCGCTTCCCTCGTTACAAACACCTCTCCAGCTTACAGAAATTAAAATCTTTCCAATTGTAGTATGAATAAAAAATCTGCAACCATAGCTGCCAACTCTTCTGATTTTTTCAGAATTCTTCCGAAAAATTGGCATGCTTTCCTATTTTACACGCTTATTGAATTTTCTTCCACTTTTCGGCGTTTTCTTATGCTTTTAAACCAATTTTCGTCAAAGGATCACAGGAAAAACCCAAATTTCGCCAAATGATAGCAGGAAAGACGTGAATTTCGTCAAAAGATCGTGTAAATAACAGGAATTCTTCCAAAAGAGCACATAAAAACGTGAGTTTTGTCAAAAGATCACATAAAAAAAAAAAAATGAATTATGTTAAAAGAGCATGTAAAAACACTATTTCCGTGAAAGGATTGCAGATAAAATGTGAGTTTCATCAAACGGATCGCAGAAAAAACCCAAATTTCGCCGCAGGATCGTGGGAAAGACGCGTATTTCATCAAAAGATCACAGAAAAAAGCCAAATGTCGGCGATGGATCGCGGGAAAGATGTGAATTTCATCAAAAGATCGCCTAAAAAAGCATAAATTTTGCCAAAAGAGCACGTAAGAAATGTAAATTACATGGAAGGATTATGGAAAAAATGCATAATTAGCGTTGGGAGGGGAATCTCCTGCTTCTGCCTCTGCTGTAACCTTTCAGAAAATTCGCTATGAATTTCAGAATTTATTTTTTACTCAGAATCGCCCCTGACATGACATCACGGTGGATCAGAGAAAAGAGTGAGAGAAAAATGTCAGATTCCAGTGGCCGCAAAAGCTCGTTTTTGACGCTGTGATTTGGATAGCAAATATGTCAATATTCATATGGTGTCAATTTTGAAAAATCTAAATATTATTAGTTTTGCTATGATGAAAAAAAAATATTTTATTGGCTAAATTGTTTAAAAAAAAAAAAAAAAAAGTTAGGAGGCAGAATTTCATCAAACTTTGTGTTCTGTTAGACACTGACATAATTGGCTTCTGATTAGGTTTGGATATATATCTTCTAACAAGTGTCACTGGTATGATGTGTAATTTATGATTTCTGTCATAGCTATATCTCACCATGTATGTTCTTCCCTATGTGAATCGTTCTTATTTTGAATATTATTTTCTTATCTGGATTCACTCTTCCCCTCTTCTCTTTCTGCCCTTCAGAATCACATTTGCGTGGCTCTTTATGGAAAGGAACGTTAGCTCTATTCATTTCTCAATTTTTCCCGACACTCATTTTTTCTGTATATTTTATGACTAAAATAAATCTTCAATGGACCGTACTTGCAGGGTATCTTAATATAAAAAATCCCTGCCGGCCCGGCCTACAGGCAGAGGTAGATTTCGAAGTCAAATATACTAATTTCACAAACAAAAACTAAATCATGATTATAGATAAATCCACTTTAACAATTTTATCTGGCCGCTCTTGACGAGTTTTTATTTCATTTTCATATAATAGCTGGTTTTATCAGAATCATGTTAGGGCGGTATTCAAAAAAATACTTTTCCATGCCCAACAACTCGAAATTTTCTGGCATAATTCCAGATTCATTTTTAACTAAAAAAAAATATGAAACTTACTGACGTGATTTTTGAAGAGATTTATAAGCGACCTGTGTTTTTATTTTTTGTTCAATTAATTAAAACTTGATATATAAACAATTATTTTCTCAGAAGGACAATATTTTTCGTTTCTAACACAATCGCTTCGGGAAATTCCGTTCAAAATGCCCACTTTGACATCATTTTTTGAAATATATTCTGCCTCTATCTAAAAATCGATTATTATGGTCCATTATATAGTTTCTGAATAAGCGAATCTACCAATTAAATGCGTTTGAGAGCAAAAATGAATTTGAAAACCAGTCAGAAAATAAGCAGTTTGGATTTAAGCGCATCCTTAATACAATGATTTTTCCAACACAAATACTTTTCCATGCCCAACAACTCGAAATTTTCTGGCATAATTCCAGATTCATTTTTAACTAAAAAAAAATATGAAACTTGCTGACGTGATTTTTGAAGAGATTTATAAGCGACCTGTGTTTTTATTTTTTGTTCAATTAATTAAAACTTGATATATAAACAATTATTTTGAAATATATTCTGCCTCTATCTAAAAATCGATTATTACGGTCCATTATATAGTTTCTGAATAAGCGAATCTACCAATTAAATGCGTTTGAGAGCAAAAATGAATTTGAAAACCAGTCAGAAAATAAGCAGTTTGGATTTAAGCGCATCCTTAATACAATGATTTTTCCAACACAATCCGCTTCGGTAAATTCGGTTCAAAATGCCCTTTTTAACAGCATTTAAAAAAATATATTCTGCCCCTATCAGAAAATTGACCATTACGGTACATTATATAGTTTCTGAGTAAGAAAACGTACCAACTGGAAGCCTTTGAGAGCAAAAATGAATTGTAAAATGAGTCAGAAAATAAGCAGTTTGGATTTGAAAACACCCTTACTAAGATCATTTTTTACTTCAACCGGTATGTATTTTTAATTTGTTTTTGCTCTAAGAATTGGTCCTATCCAAAACGCGTCTATATAGATGTTGTAGACAATATTAAGAAGATATATGATAAATTCATGGGGATTTTATATCTTTTGAATTGACGGAGTTATGGATTTTTTTCTTCAAACCACCTTTTTGTTTTCGTTTTTAATATTTTTTGCGGTACGAATTGGTCCTATCAAAAACTTGTGAATATAAAAGTTGTAGATAATGTTAAGGAGATTTATGATAAAATTAATTGGATTTGATATCTTGAGAATTGACGAAGTTATGAATTTTTTTCTTCCAAAAACCCTATTTTTTGCGCCCCTTGAGCCCATTTTCAACTTTATCAAAAATCTGTGATACATAAATTTTTGGCCCTATTTTTAGAAGTAATAAAAACTTTAAACTGATTTGATATGTACAAAAATTAAGAAGTTATGGGGGGTTTTCTGTTTACACAAAACCCCTCCCTATTTCCCTCCCCTTGGTCCGATTTTGCCCATTAACGAACTTGACCGAGATTTTATGCCCATTGATTTTATGTATCAGTTTGGAAGAGATTGGTGCAGAATTACGAAAGTTATCGTGTCCAGAAGAAAGTGATATATATAGATAGATAGATAGATAGATAGATAGATAGACAGATAGACATATATATATATAAAGTTTTTTACTGAGGGTGGTTTTGGGTTCTAGGGGTCATGATCGGTGTAGATCTGCAAAAATTTTTCAGAAATTCCAACATAGGAACGATCCCAATAGGTAGTATTTCATACGAAATCTACCTAAAAAGCATTAGGTAAGTGTCCTTAAATCTGACTTAGTGTTTCGCTAAGAGCAATAGTTTCCATAATTTAGGGAGGAGGGGGGTGGGTTCCCCTCTTCATTTTTTCCCTACCCCCTTAATTTTTTTCACACCTCCAATAGTTTTTCAATTTAAGTGGCTTGAGCCTCAGCACTTCCCCTACTAAATTTTTGTTTAATTCGGACATTAAATTGTTGCTAAAATACTCATAGCCCTCTCTCATAAAACACATTTACTAAGGAAGAAATATCAAAGGCAGGTCTTGAAATTCAATTTTTCATAGGAGGGGAGTCTCCCTACCAACATTTATAAATGGAGGGGAGTTGATCTATTTGGGAGGGAGAAAAAAATATGAAACCCACTGTTATTTTACGTGCTTTTTAAAGATTTGCATTAATTATTTTGTCATGTCTATATTAATACAGGCATGACAGGATACCATTGAAGCAATTTAAATCAACAACTCAGAATAATGATGCAAAATGTTTTTTTATTTAAAAAAGTAAGAAAGCAGGGGTGATTCTGAGTAAAAAAAAAAAAATTCTGTAACTGACAGCAAATTTTCTGAAAGGTTACAACAGAGGAGATGAAGGGGGGGGGGGGGGGGGGGGGGGTTATCACTCCCAGCACTAGCTATGTTTTTTTTTTCGTGCCCTTTTGACGAAATTTCAGTTTTTTGCAATCTTTTGACGAAATTTGGCATTATTTCGCGATGTTTGATGAAATGTGCTGTTTTTCCGAGATCCTTTGACGAAATGCGTGTTTTTTTCGCGATACGTTGTCGAAATTTGCATTTTCCAACAATCTTTTGACGAATTGCCCGTTTTTGCGATCCTTTGACAAAATTAGTGGGGTTTTTTTTTTTTTTGCGATTCTTTCATGAGATTCACGGTTTTTTCTCAGCGGCCGTTTGACTAAACACTAAATTCATGTTTATTCCGCTACCTTTTGATGAAATTAGCTTTTTTCCGTGATCCTTTGACGAAATTCTCTTTTTTTCGCGATCCTTTGACGAAATTCTCTTTTTTTCGCGATCCTTTGACGAAACTCTCATTTTTTCCGCGTTCCTTTGCCGCAATTTATGACTTTTTTTGCTATCCTTTGATGGGATTTGCGTTTTTTTGCGATCCTTTGATGAATTTCAAGTTTTTTTTCCCGCAATCTGACGAAATTCACGTTTTTCCGTGATCCTTTGACAAAATTTGTTTTATTCGTAATCCTTTGCGACGAAATTGCCGATTTTTTCCTCGAACGATTGCCAAAATTGATTTTTTTCGGCGATCATTTGTCGAAATTCACGATATTTTTCTGTTGAATTGATGACCGATTTTTCACACTTTTCGGAGCCTAATGCCTTAACTTTTCGGAAAATTCGTAACAGAATCACCCCTGAGTTCGCCAATCGGTCGTGGACACTTGTCAACTGATCTCAAGAAAAAAATAATGAAATTTGTCTATCGGTCGCATCGAAAATTCGCGAGTTTCAACGAGCTTTCGCAGTAAAAAAAAAAAAGAAATATGTGTCAATTAATCGCGTGAAAATATCGGGAAATTTGCAAGGCGTTCGTGGGATTTAATTGTAATTTCAAAATGCAAAATTTTCAGGAAAATGGTGAAATTTTTTGGACGGGAGTCTCCCGCCCACGATATTATTTTGGGCGGGATTTCAAAATTTTGGGCGCGAATCCCGCCCTGAAATTCAAGCCCTGGAAGGTTATACAATTTTGATTACTGGAAACTTATCTCGCTGCATGTGTGGATGGGAATAAAAATGCTCATCAGCAGCTTTTGAAATTTTCCACTTATGGTTTCTTTTTTGAGGCAAGGGTTCAGAATTTTACTTCCAAAAATTGTCAATATCGTTTAAATATTTAACAAAACTATTCCATTGTTGTGGACATTTTCTCTCGCTGTGTTTTCTGTAAGTCTATTCACAAATGCTATATTCTGACACATTTGTGAAGTCATTTTTATTTGCAAATGCAAAAACTTTACAAGTGTTCTTATTAAGAAATTATAAAATCTAATAGCTTTGTATTTTTCAACAAAGGCAAATGATGTTTCTAAAAATTACATCAAAGTTGGGTTTTTGGACCGTTGTTCCCAGTATGATAACCCGGCACAGTACAGGCTCTTCTCCGTTAATTGTTATTTAATTAAAAGGATTTTCAATAAGTATTAATGCAGTAACAGATGCTAATACAATAACAGTATTATTTATTCTAATATGTTACATAATGCCAATCCTTATTAATAAGCGATGTATAATAATACCACTAACAAGGGAACCACTTTTTCTACTGCTTGCACCTAGCATCGAGACCTGGTGCATTTTGTAGCCCTATACATAAAAGTTAGGGAACCGATAAAATTTCTTTGTTAAAATAATATTTTATTTTATTTTTTATACTTTTAATTTTTTATCATTACATTTTTAGTTGTTTATTTCAATCCAAAAGTGAGTTAAATTGCCAAATATGGAGCTAAAATTTTCCCGCCTGCTTTATCCTCGGAGTAAGTGCAGTACATTTTAGAATTATATCAGATTGCGATTTGTTTGATAATTGATAGCATAAGAAACATGAATTAGATCTTTTCTTTTTTTTCTATGCAGACGATAAATATATACATAGTAAATATATTTCTATAAAAGCTTTTCAAGATCATTGAAAACTATTTTTTAGTGAAATACGAAATAAGCAAACTATTTTCTTTGGAAATCGAATGGAATAAAGTTTTGAATGTTTAAAATGAAATTTTGCTGTATTAAATGGTCCTTTGGTAAAAGTAATCATAAAGTAAATTATTATTTTTGCACAATTTAGAAAAATTATTGTGGCTGATTAGGTCGGACATTATAGTTTTTACTGAAGTCTAAAAACTACTACTCACGCAATACCAACAGCTATGACATTTAGCTAGAGTTGCTGGAAAGCTTTACTTTTGAAGGAAAAAAGCCAACGTTTTTCCCACCAAAAAATATGAATATAATGTTGCAATTTTTCAAAATCAAATTCGTGGGTTCTTGAAGAAATTTTTAAACTTTTTTTAATATTTTATACTTATTAACTAATTTGCATTTTTAAATGCTTTTCTTTAAAAAAAATTCAATATTAATAGTCCGATAAGCAGAGTCAGATGATATAGACGAACACGCGAACGCCATTCGCAGAAATTTTCCAAAGTTTGCAAACAGTTTTCATGTGTGTGTTTTTTTTTTTTTTTACACATTTCTTTATAACAAAAATATCAAGACCGTGGGTGGAGAATCGGTGCGACGCACATCGCAGACTCTTGAGAAGGTCTGCAAACTATTTTTCAACTCAAGAAAAAAGTTTGCTAGAAATTATTTGCCATGTACCATGGTACAGTATTTTTTGGAAGAAGTGTCGCAGCGCATATGAGTTTAAAACTTAAAAATATTGTCAGTGCAGCGCTTATGCCGGAACGGCATAAGATGCTTTTTTTTCCTCCTGCCAGAGCCGGTAGCAGAAACTGCAGCACCGAAGCGAGTGCTGCAGATTATTTTATAACATTTTAATAAATATATATATTTTTAATTTTCATTAGTTTTTCTTTCATTCATTAGTTGCCTGTATCAAGCATACCATTCAATACTACTTTTCTTGACTGAGTTTTAATAATGCTTGTAAATTAATATTTTTATTTTAGTGGTGTTGCTTAGTGACTCTCCACGTGCATATAACTTTTCATCTTGCTGTTAGCGGCGATATAGGACTCGGGAGGGACACAGCGTTCTTTTGCAGAAAATTTTTAAGAAATTGAGTTCACAGACAGCTTTGCATTTTATCTAAGTCTGCCAATAAGTGGTCTCGAAAATTGCATTTTCAGAAAGTTATGCTGCTGTAAAATCAAGAAATATTATTTTAACAGAAAACTTTTATCGATTTTCAAACTTTGTAATATAGGGCTTTAAAAAGCACTAGGTGTCTATGCTAGGTGCGAGCAGCACCAAAACTGGTTCTCTTGTAAGTACAGAAGGCTACAATAAAGAAAATTAACCAAGAGATGTCCAAGTCTTCCAAAACAAAACTAATAAAAACTGGGAAAAGGTGCAGGAGAGTAGTTGGTGATAGTAGAGTAATATTCCTGTATTTAGGCAAAAAAAAAAAAAATCTATGCAAAAGGAAATGGCACTGCAGTGTGGAATTTAATCAAAGTACAGTTCTGTGAAGAGTGCAGTATTTTGGTCTGAATGCTAGATTCCCCTGAGAGAAAAAAACAATAACATTTTAACACTCCATATATCATGGGCCCCCACTGCTGAGAATTGATTAAATCACACGATGACTGTGGGTGGAGTGTATGACTGTCACTCACTCCGTTACGTAGTAACCTGAACTGGCAAGAAAACTGTTTTTCAATATGGGATAAATTTATCTTGAAGATGAACCTTTCTCAATGTGCTCCCTTGGAATCTTTAACCCCCTCACTGACAAGCCCGTGTTAATACGTTCACTAAGCTCCAGGTTTCACTGCAATACAAGCAGTATTTAAAGTAATATAATTCAATTGATTTAATGTATTTTTAATACATTGAACAATGATTAATACTTCCAAGGATTGCATTTATATTCGTTGTTAAGTTTTTTTTATAAAATGTTCAAAGAATCGTTTTTTTAAGCATTTAAAACAAAATGCAGAAAAAACAACATTACAATTTTGCTCTTTTCCAAGACAGTCGGAGGGTTAAGATTAAGTTTAGTCTTATTTAATTGTTAAATATTTAATTGTTGTGTTTAAGTTTTTGTTAATAAAAAGAAGAAAAGGCCTTCATTACTTTTACTGAATAATAACCACAACATGGCACCAGAACTCTAGAAATATTTCTTTTTATATCTAGTTTCGTTTCAAGTAATTCTATTCAATTCACCCGCCATTTCTCTGTTTAATTAAGATTCATTTTAGCCTTGTGTAATCTTTTCAGTTTTTGATCAATAAAAATTTTCTCATGGAATTCTAGCAATCAGACCAAAATACTACATTCTGTACAGAACTGTACTTTGATTAAACTTTTTACAATTGTATGATACTTTTGTTTTCTATTATGTGAGCATAAACTTTCATATGAGTGATTATTTGCAGTAAAATTAAACTTAAAAAATGAAATGATAGGAAGCTTAAAGTTACAAGGACTTTATTTCAGTTGCTATATTTTTGCATCTAGTAGATTATATATGATGTGCAAAATACGCAAGTTTATGCTAAATGATTGTTTAATTTGATGCAAATAAATGTTTATTAATAGTGTAAATTGGTGAATATGTGACATGAAATTTTCTTCTGCTTTATTGTTATAATATTAATAAATGTGTTTATACATTTTTAAAATAAAATTGCTAATTGGCTGCTTTTTGCGATTCTTCTCATTTTATTTTTAAAACTTTTTTCTTCCATTTTCAGGCTCTCCGAAAAAGACTACGTTATTTACAACATTTACCTTTAACTTGTGAATTTCAAGTAGTAGAATTGAATTTCTCTCATATATTAGAAAAAGGAACTCTTCTTCATTTTGAAAGTAATTGGTATTTTTAAACTAATTATTTTGTATTACAATAAATTTTATTAATGCTATTTATCATTTCAAGTCTTTGGTGCTTAAGCTTTTCTATGTTGAAAGAAAATATGCTTGTATCTAAAATTTAAACTTGCATTTACAGAATTTAATCTATTTATTTGTAACAGTCAGAAATTAAAGAGGAAAATATAAACTGTGGTATTAATGGTTCCATGAATCATTATTTAATGAAATTAAACATTTTTATGAATTAAAGAGAGAATTATCATCTTTTGTGTAATTAGCCAGTTTATTGAATTTTAAACTCTTATGTACATTGTACAATTGTGGGAAAAAAAATAGTAAACATTCCCTACTAACTCTACAACTAATTATAATAAAAGAAAGTTACTGGTACCAATCGATTGGAAATGAAAAAAGTCTACTTTAAATGATATATAAAATTTGTTTAGGGGCCATCTAGAAATCAAAACCAGGGGAAACTTTGTTTTTTCCAATTGCAACACCCAATTTTGACAATATATTTTAAATCTTCGGTTCAAACTATGCCTAGAAATGAAATTTCTGGTCATTTGAATAATAAGTTTTTAATTATAAACATTCAAAATTTAGATCTTCTAATGTTAAATTACATCTTCATATTTTTATTAATATCTCCTGAAATTGTAATTCTAGTGTGATATTTTTGTATGTGGCTATAATACTAAAAAACCCAAGCACGAATACATTGAATTTGTAATTTTAAAAATTTTATGATATGAATTATCAATTATGAAATTCGAAAAAAATATGAATTGCAACCTACAATTTTTTTGATAGATTTACATTTATTATGGCCTATTTTATGCAAATTTTCTTTCAAGTAGTTTTCAAATTATCATTAAAAACGTCAAAATGATGGTTTAAGGGGGCCGTCTATAATGTGCAAAGAAGCATAATTTGAAAAAATATATATTTTACATTTTATTGAAACTTTTGTTGAGATAAAGGGTTAATTTTTATTTTTCTTAGCTGTTTTAAAATGGAATTATGTGAATTAACTTAAAAGAAATGAAATTTTACAGTTGTTTATATTTCCTATGTTATGTATTGATAGAATCTAAATAAATATAAAAATTTAGTGGACTTATCCCATTCTCTTATTTTTTAGGTGAAATTAATAAAAGAAAACACTTCCGCAATCGTAAAGCTCGAGATGAAAGACGTAGAGAGAAATTTATTGAAATGGAGGAAAACAAAAAACTTGGAAAATGTAATTCTATTTAAATATTATAGAATTCCTGTATAATGGAATAAACTGTTTTAATTGTATATTGAGTTGTGAATTTTATTTATTAAAATTTTAGATCCTAAGGCAACATACAATTTGCAGAGTGTTGATCAATTTCCTAGCTGTTTCCCTACTGACTTTCAGCCTTTGACACCTCCTCAATATGGAAATGGTGTAGAAAATTTGTTTGGTAAGTTATATATATTTTGGTGTACAAAAATGTATCTAAATGTTTCCCTATTATCCTTTCATTTAAGATAACATGTTAAAGTATTAATGAAAAAAATTTGTTTTAGAGGTTAAATTAACTGCATCAAATTTTTATGCAACTATGGGTATTATTTTTCAATCTTTTAAATAAACACCTTTTCTATCATTAATTATGTGTAATTTTAAATATATTAACAAACAAAACTTGTTCCTTTCTTTTACATTATTTTTTAATCTTTTAAATAAACTCTCTTTCTATCATTAATGGTGTGTAATTTTAAATATTAACAAAAAAAAACTTGTTCCTTTCTTTTACTTGTTACAAAAAGTGTTCTGAATTGTTATTGGATTGACTGGGAATCACCTTTTTAAATTTTGTGCTAAGAGATTTAATCTTTTAAGACTTTGTAGCTTGTCATTTAATCTGATTTTATTGGAATTGGTTTCTTTGTAATTTCACATGTATGAGGGGGGAAAAAAAAGTTGTAAATGATCTTTTCAGCCATAAAAGTAGTGATATCTCATGATTGTTCCGAATGTCTGAGTGTTGTATAGTATATGAAAACTACTTGGCAATCTGCAGCCATGCATGACGTATACGAGTCCCTATGATTGCATGTTTTGATTGTTATCCCTTTGTATGCCTGCTCTATTTAATTGCATTTTAAAGATCTCCACGAATATTCCTAAACTTGATGAATTATTCTTAATTATCTCCTTGAACAATTGATTTTTTTAATGTCCTTGTTTTTATTTACTTACCGTATTTTCGGGTGTATAGCCCGCACCCCTAAATCGAGCAGTACTGTAAAAAAAGTTTGTGTATAAGCCGCGGAGCTATATACCATCTACAAATGTATATATCGATCAGGATTCGAAATTAGATGTCATTACCATAAAATCACGGTTGTAAGCTCTCCCTCAAAAGTAAGCCCCCCTCCCACTTTTAAGCAATTTTTTATTTTACACTCCCAAATATAACACCCCCCATCCTTTCACAAAATATTTTGTGAGAAAATTTATTTAAAAATCTAAGGGAATATTTTGACTGTTATGGTGGATTTCTACATTTTTTCACATAATATTAATGAACCCTACCCATCCCTCTGCATTAAATGTCCGCTTTCTTTCTCTACTTTCCCTCCCCCTCCTGAGCACAAAAAGTTTAAAATCATGGAAATCTTAATTCTATTGTTCTATTTGTTGCTCACTAGTAACAACAAATAAATAATCGATTATTTAAATTACACCTCTATCTCCAAAAGTTCTTATTTCTCCTCTAACCCCCACCCTGCAAAGTTTAAAATCCTTAATTTTAGTTTGTAAAAAAACTCTTGCCTTATTTCTTACAGTTGAACCTCGAAAATTCAGAATCAGCGGGACTGCAGCGATTGTGAATTTTCTGCATTTTGGAGGTCTGTTAAAAAATGTTTTTCATGGCAATATAATAACGTACAAAATGCATTTTTTTCCCCTAGTGCAATAAACGACGATCAAATTGCCGAATTAAGTTATAAAATAGGAATGATATACTAAAACATAACATTTATGTTGAAATTAAATATGCATATTAAAACACAATCTGGGCGGTAAAACACTCCCTTTATCTATATATTAACCACGAGTGAATCGTGTTTCTGTAAATATTTATACAGGAATTCGCTTCCTTAGGAACAATGTGCCATTTTAAGAATTTCTGGAAAGGAGGGTGGGGGGTTCTTTGAGGCAAGATTTGAAATAGTGTTCTAAATCGCACAATTTGCGATAAACTACTGCGAATTTCGACAAATGACTGTATAAAAAAAATCAATTTCGTCAATTGATCGCAGAAGAAAATAAATTTCGTCAAAGGATTGTGGTAAAAACGCAGTGTTGATTTTAGGGGGGGGGGGGGGGGGGGTCCCCTGGATGATTTAAGATTTTGTGCTTTCAATGGTGTGAATTTTCTTAGATGTAATATAACCTTTAGTGGTTTATATACGTAACAGAGTCAATTTAAATATGCAGAAAAACCCAGTTGGAGGTATATGCTGGTAAATAGGGCGTTTTGGAAGTAAAATATTTAAATGAGCTTATGTGAAAAACGATCTCTTAACTATGATAATAAAACAGATGCATAGTAGTAGGATTAACAAATAAAGTTTATTTTACTTAGATGACACAAGGTGATGAAACAGCAAGCAATCAATATGAAGATTATCACAGCAGTTGTTCTTGTACACAAAAAGACACACCATAACAATGGCGGTTTGCAGATGGCTTGAAGACAATTCAATACATTACTTTTTAGATTTAAAACTATTTAAAAATAAACTCATAGTTAAAACAAAATAAGAAGTATGTTAAATAATACTTCCAGAATGTTGCACCAGCCAACACTCAATTTCTAGAAAGCTTACTTCCATTTAAAGGAAGATAAAAATGCAAACTAACGATGTCCGGATCCTTTATTTATATGAAATGGCTCGGATTGAAATCAACGTTTCAGAGCAGTGACCACGGAACGGCATCGAATCGATGCAAATGCTAGCTTCGATGATGAATTCGATAATAGATACGAAATTCCCAGTCGCCATCTGGTGGGGAAAATATCGTTACGAAAAAACATAATCACTTTAGAACGTTGTTTAGAACGAGCGGAAAAAGATAGAAATTGCTATTGACGTTACAGGATTAATACAGCATGTAAAACTTATAAAGTCCGGAAATAAAGTAAAAAGGTAAGTTAAGTTTTAGAAACATATTTATTACTGATATTATGAGATATTATAATGAAGTAATAAATGAAAAATAAAATATGAATTTGTAAATAAAAAATGATGATTGTAGTATGAAATTATGATATATAGGAAACAGGGGGTGATGAGAAAACCAGTGTTTGGTATCTCTATCAAATTTTGTCAAAATATCGCAGAAAGAAAACACTCATTTCGTCAAAAGATCAGTAAGAAAACGCAAATTTTCACCGAAAGATCGCAGAAGGAAAACACTAATTTTGTCAAAAGGATCACGGGAAAAAAAACTCCTCAAAATTCGACAAAGATCATGGTAAAAAATGCTAATTTCGTCAAAAGTTCATGGTAAAAAGTGCAGATTTCAACAAAGAATCACGATAGAAAAATGTGAAATATGATTGCTGAAAAATTGTGAATATCCTGAAATGATTGCAGGAAAAAAATCCCGAATTTCGTCAAAATTTACTGCACTGGGCTAAAAAAATTGGAACCAGGCTCCTTTTACAAAAAAAAAAAAAAAGTTGTGAAATGAAAAGAAACTCTAAAAATTTTCAAAGGAAAAAAATTACTGTATTGAGTTGAAAGACTGAAACCTTATTCCTATTACGAATGTCAAAAGATAGCTGTGTAACACGAAAAACCAACCAACCTCCAGATTAATTTAAATTTTGTGTGCTATGATTTCTCATTTTCAAAGGTTGGCAGGTCTGTAATAGAGTGACTATCAAGTGTGTTTATCTTTCAGTTCAATCAGAAGAAAATGAAATTGCATGTTTGTTTCTTTAGTTATAAACTAGGGGGCTCGGGCCCCCTACGAGCTACGCTCACTAACCCCCGTTCAGACACCACAGTTTTTTAAAAGCACGCTAATTTGATTGGCTTTAAAAAGATTTTGAAAGATTGGGTTATAATTTTAAAAACAGTGGCGATCTCCCTATAAACGGGTTTCTATTCATTTCTCTTTGATTGGGGAATTTTAAGAAAAAATCAGCTGCTGTTAAAAGATACTATGGCTGTTTTCCTCTTTGATTAAATAAAACCAGTTAAACATTTCAAAATAAGCTAATATAAAATGAATTAAGTAAACAGAGTCTTTGTCTCCCGGTATTTTTTAACAAAGCGAAAAGAAAGTTCTTTTAAATAAGAAATTTTAAGCAGGCTCTCATGTCAAGCACACAAGTCGTATGTTTGTTGTTCAATAAATAAATAAATAAATGAAAGACATTTTAAATGTATCGTTTTTAATATCATGCAGTTTTCACCAAATTCTCTTTTTAATATTCACGTGAAAATACTTTTGTTAGAAATGAAATATTATTTGCGCTGTCCCAAACAAAATAGTTGAAAAGTTCATCTCGAAATATCAAATAAATGTCTCGCGCAATTTTTAAATTTAAACTGTTTTGCAATGTTATTTTTTGTTCATTTTACGTAATAAGTGTAATGTGATGTAATTTCTCCTATTTAAGACTTCTAACGCATGTTAATGAATTTATTATTTTACAATATCCTTTCTCTGTTAAAATTCATGTGTAAATATAGTTTTTATGAAGTAATTTTCAATAAGTTCCTGCTTTTTATACGTAATTATTTGATTCTAATTTGTAAGTTTTTTTTTCTGTTTACAATAATCACGTGTAAATAAATTTTTTATTTGAAGCAAACATTATTGTTTCCGCTGTTTATGCAGTTGGCAACAGTTTAAATTAATATCACTTTCTAAAATCTGTAAAAAATATCTCTCGAAATGCTGAAAATTTGAATTTAAAATAGAAATAAAAGCTCAAAAAATGACTCAAATTAAAAAAATAAATGCATTCTGCACACCGGGAAATTATAACATATAAAATGATCTAAAAATGATTAAATTCCGATGTATAGTTTTTGCTCCTATAAAACTTTTTTAATGGAACGACTTTGTTCAACTTTAACATTAAATATCACTTAAAATAATTCTTCGATTTGAAAACTGTCTGCATCAGCATGTTTATCAAACATTTCTCTATAATACCGCAGATTTTCATATTTTTGTATGCAATATTTGTCTTAATATTAACGGAGAAAGACCCCCAGTCACAAAAAAATTCAAAACCGGCGGCGGTGACAGCGTAAGTTACTTTTTTTTAGAATAGAGAGATATGTACTTAAGAGCAGTTGGAAGTCCATATACCCACCATATTAAATTATTCTACCTTTTCTCAGAAACTGCCAAAGATATTTACTTGAATTTTTTTATATACATAATATGAATAATTCTTAATAAAGTGAAGTCAACTTTATAAACAGATATTCTTTATTTTTTTTTTTTTTTTTTAAATCTGTAATAAAAACCACTTTTAAATACAAAAAACTTGTATTTTTTGAAAGAAAAACTTTTTTTATAAAAATCTTGTGTAAATGTTTGTAACAAATGCTCACTTCAGATTGATCAGGGATATGTGTGAAATATTTTGGCAAGATTGCAAACAATAATATGTAGTATTTTCTATGAAAAGGTACATTGAAGTTAAGAAAGCAGCATTTTGAGAAAATTGAGTTTAAAGTTTACATATGTAATGTTTATGTATGGTATAAACAAACTGAATTACTTAAATTTTTTTAACTTCTTGTTGACATAGAAACAAAAGTAATATATTATTCGAACAAGGGGAAAATAAAGGAAAAGGATCAAAATATTAAAAAATAAAAAAAATGACTTTTTTCACAAATTTGATTTCCAACTGCCCTTAAGTGATTTTATTAAGATACGAAGTTTCAAGTCATCAACGTCTTTCAATTTTATGCCGTTTTTTAATTTTCTAGTTTTCGTAACTATTAGTCTTTAATTAATGGTCAAATCATTATAAAAATATACCAGAATAATGACTATGTTTATTTATTTAGTGTTTATATTTGAAAGAATTTAACTGCATTTGATGAGAAATATGAAAGATACAGCAGTCTTATTTTAAAAATTAATAAAACTGAAATCGGAAAAATGTCCGGATTTTAGAGATTTCCGGAATTTGAATGTCTGGATTTTTGAGGTTCAACTGTATTTTGTAGCAAGATAATTGATCTAAAATCTCATCTACATAATCTCTTACAAGTATCATTCATCTAAAATCTTCATCCTCTTTGAAATTTTTTCTCTATCCTTTCTCCCCAAATGGTGGTGGTGGTTGTGGTGTGTGTGTGTGTGTGGGGGGGGGGGTTAAATATGGTATGTGTGTGTGGGGAAGGGAGGTTAAATATGCAGAAGGAAAGCAAAAGATTTTAGCTGTTCTAACCCTTGAATTACATGTTTATTTTATGATTAAATAGAGTAAAAAAAAAAAGTAAAAACAATTTATTTTTTAAATTTACTGCGTGTGTTGGGGGAGGAGGAGGGGAACAAAAAAGAAAGGAAAACATTTTTTTTGGGGGGGGGGGGAGGGTGTGAAACAGAGTGTCTACATAATCTGGAAATCAGGAAATCATGGAAAAATCATGAAGCTTTATCGATCTGGAAAAATCAGGGTAATGTCAGGGAACTTTGTAAAAATACTCGAAAATCAGGGAAATTTGTCTATATGCGAGAATATTTGCATTTTCACCTTGCCAACTAGACTGATTCATCTATTTTATATACCATATTTTTTCACATGCTGATTAGTCTTTCCCGATATTTTTTAAAAGATACTCATGATATGAGTTTTTGATATTTAATGCAAATTAAAGAGATCCGATGTCCTCATTTTCTGTAGATAGCACTTATATTGAAAACAATTTATCCATTTTTAAAAATTTTAAATGATACATTAGCATCATCGAACAAGCATGGCAGCTTAATCCAATTAGCTATCTCGTCAGATGTCGATAAGTCTTAGAATTGAATATTTTTCAGAAAATGAGGAAATTTTCTGGTCACCATATATCCATATGAAGTTGTTGGACTAAATTTTGAGTTCAGATTTATAAAACTGTCAACCAATACTTAATGAATATTAGGCAATTTTTATGTTTTTCTCTTGTTTTTTCTCCCAAAGGAAATATTAGTAAGCTGGATAAATGTGTTATACGAGGAATCGACAGAAACGTGCATGTATTGTTAATAATGGAAACCAGGAAAGTCTGATAAAGATAGTCAGGGAAATCATGGAACTTTTTTCTTTTAATTTCTGTAGACACCATGTGAAATAATTTAGGTGGTTATTTAAATATTTTACGACAAAATCTCAAATCAAGCTACAGATTTTAAACTGCATGAGATGCAGGAGGGGGGTGGAAGGTGGATCATGATATGAGTCAGGAGAGACAATAATTTAGCTGATAGATTATTTATTGTAACTATAGTGTATCTGTATAGCATATTGTGTATTAAGAAATTTAAAGAGTTTTATAGGTTAAATTATGTATCTTTGGTACCAGAGGAGGGGGCCTGAAGGGGAAGCAATATATTTTTTATTTGGGGGGGGGGGGGGGCTAGATGATTGATTAAATATCGTTGCAATAAAATAATAAATAATGAAGTGCATTTGAAAAAAAAAAAGTAATTTTTTTTTTTTTTGGGAGGGGGGGGGGGGGGAATTTAGGGTTTTTTTTTTTCTGTTTACAAATCGGAAAGCTGTCAAAATATGGAAGATTCTCACCCCTGTATTATTTACCTTATTTACTTCTAAATTAATGATAAAACATTTTTTAAATTATTTTTTAAAAATCTCGATTATAAGCCTCCCTCCCAAATTTAACTGTTTTTTCTTTTTAAAAAAGGAGGGGGGAGGGGGCTTACAATCGGGATTTTACGTAATGAACTTTCTTCATTTTTAAATAAATAAAAACGCAATTTATAATGCTTTGTAACAGTAAAAAAAAAAATTACAAACATGGGAAAATTCTTTAAATTTCGTGGCATAGTAAAAAAAAATCACAAATTTCGATGATTTTTGAAATTTTTTGGGTTTTAAAAATTGTAGAAAAATCACGATTTCCATTTCTTTTTTTAAAAAATCTTTGCATAACCCGCAACAGATATTCCAAATGTGGTTATACACCCAAAAATACAGTACTTGGCAAGCTTGCCGCCCAGGGGGATACCTTCTTTAGGTTATTCATGGGCTTCACAACCCTGGGCACCTGAGCAATCTTTTCTTTTAATTTCTCTTGTTTATCTGTAACCTTTTTTCACTCTAATTGTGGTTTCCTCTTCGGAGGTGAGGGCAATTCTGCAATAGCCAATATCATCTTGTTTATATCGACTTATGAAAAATCTTAAACCACCCATGTGTTTGCCGTACCTGGCGACCCATGCCCCTGGTAAGGGGGATCCTGGCAGTTGACGGAAACCAACAAACCTGTTGGTTGCCGTTGGTAACTGGTTGCCTGTTGGTAACTGCTTTGGCCTCTGCTTCAGGTAGACGGAAGATGCATATTGGTCCCGTATGCATCAAACAGCTGGTCAGCTGACTTGTCACTGGCTAAGGGCTCAAGTGAGCGGGCACTTACTGGCCATATTATTAAAGGTGGAGACTGGCATAGGAGTGTATTGTGACCGTATAGGCTCTGGTTAACACTGTTGCTTGAATGTACATCCCTTGTTAGGCTCAGTAGTAAGTGGTGTGGCTGGTGTCTGAATTGTATTTATTTTTTTCTGATATGGATGGAAAAACTTTTTTCCTTCTACTTCTCTTCCATGAAGAGAGCAACAAAATGTACAGAACATATTATTCACACGTTTTTTATAATCAAACGTACTGACAGTCTTTCAGATAGTTCATTTAAAAGAACTTCACTATTTTTATTAATAAACATTCCAGTCAGTTAAGTTTTTGGAAATGGCTATTCACTGAAAAAAATGCAATCGAGATTTGTGGTTGGAGGTCTCTTCAGCCAAACACTCACAAGTCTCTTCAGCCAAACACTCACAAGTTCTCATAAATTGCACAACAGTAGGATCCTTTTCTGTTTCTGTCCAAGCCCATCAAACTTTAAATACCAAAGATACTCATGGTGTAATATCTGAACCAGAACTTTTTGTCTCTTAAAAGGAAGAACTTCTAGAAAATTTAAAAAGTCAAAATATCATAGATGCATGCCAAATCACAATTCGTCGAAATGGGAAGTACTTCCTACAAAATCTATTATTCTAACTTTCAATATCCCTACTTTACCCACCAGAATTAAAGCTTTTTTTTTCAACTGTCCAGTTCGGCCTTATATGCCTAATCCCTTTCATTGTCTTAAATGCCAGTGTTATGGCCATACTAACCAGGGCCGTAGCAAGGTCTTCAGAGGCCCCCTCCCAAACATATTTTTCGGGGCCCCCCCCCCCCCCCCCACCTCTAAGATTTTAGAGAAATATCTATATTTAATTTTCCACCTGAGTTCCATTTTATAACAATACCAGCGCAGTTTCGCTGGTCGAATTTTCCAAAACGAACTTCAAACTGAACGAATTTGTAGTTGGGCTGCACTGCTTTCGGCAGCGTACACCCATAGGGGCTATGTCCTCTCCGATCTTGAATCATACGAACCTTGAATCATTGTAATTTTTTTATTTAGATCCAAATTAAATTCAAATTTTCAACATTTCGTTCACATTGCTACAGGAACAGATTTGATATTCTTACAACGTGAATTTAATCAAAGGACTTGCAAAATTTAACTGAGAATTCTTTCATTTAGGAAAAAAATGTCAAAAAAATCGCCGAAGAACGCGAAAGAACGCCAAAAAGTGCATAAAAATTTTCAAAGTTCATAGAGATCAAACTTTACTTATATTGGGCTAAAAGATTGAAACCGGGTTTATTTTTTTTTTTTTACGAATATTAAAAAAAAACCCAGAAAAGTGAAAAAGCTAAAAATCACATAAAAATTCTCGAAAATTTTAAAAACAGCAGAGGACAAAATTTGGCAAAAAGTTTGAAACTGAATTCCTTTTACAAATGTTATAAATTGCTAAGTATTGCTCATAAACAAAATAAATAAATAAAAAATATGGAAGTCGTTTTCGTATTTTCAATTTTCTCTTCAATTTAACAATGCCATCCGCGTGGCCCAGAAAGATTTTTTTTAAGCAGAAAATATTCACTTATAACAATTTCTTTCCCGCTCGGATTGGTGCCTTTTATTAAATACATATATATGTACGGATTTACTAATTGAAAAAAAAAATACTTTTGGGATGTTGTTTTCATACATTCCGGTTTTCTCCAGTTTAAAATTGTCACCCAAGTTGGAATTTAAGAAGAAAAAAAAAACCTTCGGATATAAGGTACAGTCGTGGAAAAAAAAAAAGTAAACACCCCTTACTAACTCCTCAACAAATTATCGTAGAAGAAAGTTACTGGTACTGAACGATTGGAAATAAAGTCTACTTTTAAATGATGTATAGAAAATTTGCTTAGGGGGCCATCTACATATTAAAACGAACCATAACTTTGTTATTTTCAATAGCAGTACCCAATTCTGACAGCATAAATGAACTCTACACCCTTCAATTAGCCTAAAAACGAATTTTTATGCAATTCGTACCATAAGTTTCCGAGAAATTATTTTAAAACGAGCTTATTTTAAGGGCTGTATCCAAATTGAAGTTCCGTACTGGATTGTTCACCGAGAGAGCCCCTTCCTTGATCAAGGCACCTTAAGCGCCACTCAAGGAGTCAATGAAGCGTGTTAGATTACAGTACAGCAGAATAAATTTCAAAATGTCTACTCACTTCCATCATAGACGGCCCCTTAAACCATCATTTTGCCGTTTTTTAAGCATAATTTGAAAACTACTTGGAATAAAAATGTGAAATTTTTGAATTTCCATAAAGCAGGACTTAATAAATTTAAATCCATCAAAAAAATTGTAGGTTGCAATTCATAATTTTTTCGAATATTAATTTCATAATTCATATCATAAAATTATAAAAATTGCAAATTCAGCTTATTTATGTTTGGGTAGATTAGTATTATTACTACAAAAAAAATTAGCACATTAGGAGGATAATTTCGGGAGATATAAATAAAAATATGAAAATGTAATTTAAAATTAGAAGCACTAAATTTTGAATGTTTATAATTCAAAAACTTATCATTCAAATGACTTGAAATTTGGTGTCTAGGCATAGTTTGAACGGAAGATTTGAAATATCTCGTTAAAATTGGGCATTGCCATTGAAAAAAATGAAGTTTGGATTCGTTTTAATATGTAGATGACCCCCTAAGAAAATTTTATATACATCATTTAAAAGTAGACTTTATTTCCAATCGTTCGGTACCAGTAACTTTCTTCTACGATGATTTGCTGAGGAGTTAGTAGGGGGTGTTTACTTTTTTTTCCCACGACTGTACCTTTCTTTGGGCATGGTTGACGGGTTTCCTAGTAGCTAATAATAAAGACAGACGTTTGTCTGTCCAGAGTTTTTCTTTGTCTGACCAGATGTTTTTCTGTTCCGTACAAAATTTGACAGGAAGTTTACCTATATGCCTAAGTTGCTCGAAACAGGTTTTTAAATTTTTTGATTCGAATTTTTTTCATTTAATTTTTTACGATATTTTTTGTATTTTTTGGAGTTTCGTGCTTTTTTCCCCACATTCATAAAAAGAATCTATTTTCAATCCATCTTTCCATTTTAGCCGAATATAATAAAGTAGTCTTCTTCGGTTTTAAAATATTTCGCGAATTTTTTATGTGATTTTTAACTTTTTTTCGTGTAGTTTTTTACGTTAGTAAAAGAATCAGGTTTCAATCTTTTAGCCCGATGTACTAAATTTCGTCCTTTTTGCGATTTTTGAATTTTTCACGAACTTTTTTTTTTTTTTTCCTTTTTAAGACCCCTGGGATTAGAAGAGATTTTATCTCACATTTGAAGAAAATTTCGTCTTTAGAAAGGAAAATTTCTAGAAATTTTGATGTTTGATTCGCGACTTCTTCGTGTTATGAAGGAAAAAAGTCATACATTCAGTTTCTAATCATCAAGTTCAGTTTCTAATAGGGAAAAGTACAATGCAGAAAAGTTGGCGGAACACTCCTGTGATTTGATTTGGCAAAAATGCATCTTCATATTTAGTAAGGATGTTAGTTAATTTTTATGTTAGATTTGTGAGTTTTCTATATTTTCGCGGAAAATGAGAAAATCAAATCAAAGCTTTTTGTGTGTGTGTGTGTTTGAATGAAAGAAAAAGTTACGGAAAAAATCCTCAATTTACTGATTTCTTTCTTTCTTTTTTTTTTTTTTTTTTTTTTCTTGGAGAGAGAGTGTAAAAGGAACCCAGTTTCTATCTTTTATCAAGATATATAGTAAAAATTTTGCCATCTGTGGCACAGATTTTTGACATCCCTAAAAGGAATCAGGTTTCAGTCTTTTAGCTCAATATAGAAAATATGTCCATAGAAATTTCTGAATTTTTTACGAATGTTTTATGTGATTTTTAGCGTATTTTTGTCTTTCGCGGCGATTTTTTCACATTCTAGTTACAATCTTTTGGCTCGATATAATCAATTTTCTCTCAGCGATTTTTGAATTTTTGCCCAATTTTTTATAAGATTTTTACACTTTTTTTTTCGCGTTTTGCAGAATTTTCTTGACATTTTTTTTTCTGAAACCGAAGAATTATCCAGTAGATTTTGCTGCTGTCATAATTAAGCTGAAGTGAAAAAATAACAAAGTTCCTGTAGCAACGTGAGCTACGATGCTGGAAAATTTTACTTTTATCTGGACACTATCACTTTTATCGAAAAAAATCATCGAAATTCGAAAAATATCGAAAAATTCAATGATTGTTTGATTCAAGATCAGAGCGGGAATATCCGGAACAGGTTTACGCTGCAGAAGGCAGTGAAAGCCCCCCAATGGAGAACTCCAAAAAATAGGTTATTTTTTTTAAAAAAAGCAATTAGCGAAGCTCTGCTAGTGGATTAAATAAATACACAATGTAATTTATGTATAGTTAACATAAGTAATTTATCGAGACAAGAGAAATGAAATGTTCAAAACGAAACAGGTCGAACATAAGGGGATAGGCGGCATATGCGATGCACATAGATGCCCGCTTATTGGGGTCCCCAACGAGATTAAGAAGCATATATTTTTTGAACATTTGAAAAAAAAAAATGAGGCTTAAAAGTTTTGAATCTTGAGTTCCGAATGTTGCTCACTTTTAAGAGCGGCCCCAAAAAAGAAAATTTATAAAGTATTTAGAGCCTTCAAAACTTCTTTCATCTGGGCACCTTTAAAAAGAATGGTAGCTATAGAAAAAAAAGGCATGTCTGTTTTGGTTAAAAGAAGTAATAGTATTAAGAAAGTTTTTAACCTTATTGGGGCCCCAACAAGATTAAAAAGCATATTTTTAAAACATTTGAATAATAAAAATTGGGCCTAAAAGTTTTGAATCTTGAGTTCCAACTTTTCCTCACTTTTATAGGCCGCCCCAAAAAAAGTCAATTAATAAAGTATTTAGAGCCTGCAAAATTTCTTTCATCTGGGCACCTTTAAAAAGAATCGTGACTGTAGAAAGAAAGCACATATCTGTTTTGGTCAAAAGAAGTAATAGTATTAAGGAAGCTTTGAACCTTATTGGGGCCCTCAACGAGATTAAAAAGCATATTTTTTAAACGTTTGAATAATAAAAATGGGGCCTAAAAGTTTTGAATCTTGGGCTCCCATTTTTCCTCCCGTTTATAGGGGGCCTTAAAAAAGACAATTCAAAACAATTTAGAGCCTGTAAAATTTCTTTCATCTGGGAAGCTTTAAAAAGAATGGTAGCTATAAAAAAGGGGCATGTCTGTTTTGGTCAAAAGAAGTAATTTAAGAAAGCTTTGAACCTTGTTGGAGCCCCCAACGATATTAAAAAGCACATTTTTAAAACATTTAAATAATAAAAATTGGGCCTAAAAGTTTTGAATCTTGAGTTCAAACTTTTCCTCACTTTTATAGGGGGCCCCCAAAAAGTTAATTAAAAAAGTATTTAGAGCCTGCAACATTTCTTTATCTGGGCACCTTTAAAGAGACTACTGGCTATAGAAAGAAAGCACATATCTGTTGGTCAAAAGAAGTAATAGTATTAAGGAAGCTTTGAACCTTATTGGGGCCCCCCAACGAGATTAAAAAGCATATTTTTAAAACATTTGAATAAAAAGATGGGGCTTAAAAGTTTTGAATCTTTGGCTGCAACTTTTCCCACCTTTATAGGGAGGCCTAAAAAAGACAATCCATAAGAATTTAGATTCTGCAAAATTTCTTTCATCTGGGAACCTTTAAAGAGAATGCTAGTTATAGAAAGAAAGCACATTTGTTTGAAGGAACTGATAGTATTAAGGAAGTTTTGAAACTTATTGGGACTCCCAACGAGTTTAAAATGCACGTTTTTAAGCATTTGAATAAAGTGAGGCCTAAAAGTTTTTAATCTTGGGCTCCAACTTTTCCTCACTTTGATAGGGGGCCCGAAAAAAGTCAATTAAAAAAGCATTTAGAGCCTGCAAATTTTCTTTCATCTGGGAACCTTTAAAGATAATGCTGGCTATAGAAAGAAAGTGCATATCTGTTTTGGTCAAAAGAAGTAATAGTATTAAGAAAGTTTTGAACCTTGTTGCGGCCCCCAACGAGATTAAAAAGCATATTTTTAAAACATTTGAATAAAAAGATGGGCATAAAAATTTTGAATCTTAGGCTCCAACTTTTCCTCACCTTTATAGGGGGTCCTAAAAAAGACAAAAAAGAATTTAGAGCCTGCAAAATTTCTTTCATCTGGGAACCTTTAAAGAGAATGCTGGCTATAGAAAGAAAGTGCATATCTGTTTTGGTCAAAAGAAGTAATAGTATTAAGAAAGCTTTGAACCTTGTTGGAGCCCCCAACGATATTAAAAAGCACATTTTTAAAACATTTGAATAATAAAAATTGGGCCTACAAGTTTTGAATCTTGAGTTCCAACTTTTCCTCACTTTTATAGGGGGCTCCAAAAAAGTTAATTAAAAAAGTATTTAGAGCCTGCAAAATTTCTTTCATCTGGGCACCTTTAAAGAGACTGCTGGCTATAGAAAGAAAGCACATATCTGTTTTGGTCAAAAGAAGTAATAGTATTAAGGAAGCTTTGAACCTTATTGGGGCCCCCCAACGAGATTAAAAAGCATATTTTTAAGACATTTGAATAAAAAGATGGGGCCTAAAAGTTTTGAATTTTTGGCTGCAACTTTTCCCACCTTTATAGGGGGCCCTAAAAAAGACAAAAAAGAATTTAGATCCTGCAAAAATTTTTTCATCTGGGAACCTTTAAAGAGAATGTTGGTTATAGAAAGAAAGCACATTTGTTTGAAGGAACTGATAGTATTAAGGAAGTTTTGAAACTTATTGGGACTCCCAACGAGTTTAAAAAGCATGTTTTTTAAGCATTTGAATAAAAAAGTGAGGCCTAAAAGTTTTTAATCTTGGGCTCCAACTTTTCCTCCCATTTATAGGGGGTCTAAAAAAGACAATTAAAAAAGAAATTAGAGCCTTCAAAATTTCTTTCATCTGGGAACCTTTAAAGAGAATACTGGCTATAGAAAGAAAGCGCATGTCTGTTTTGGTCAAAAGAAGTAATAGTATTAAGAAAGTTTTGAAGCTTGTTGGGGGCCCCCAATGATATTAAGAAGTATATTTTTTAAACATTTGAATAATAAAAATGGGGCCTAAAAGTTTTGAATCTTGAGTTCCAACTTTTCCTCACTTTTATTGGGAGGCCCCAAAAAGACAATTTAAAAAGTATTAACAGCGTGCAAAATTTCTTTCATCTGGGCACCTTTAAAAAGAATAATGACTATAGAAAGGAAGCACATTTGGTTGAAGGAAGTAATAGTATAACGAAGTTTTGAAACTTATTGGATTCCTAAGTGAGATTTAAAAGAATATTTTTTAAAAATTTGAATAAAAAAATGGATTTAAAATTTTTGAATCTTGGGTTCCAACTTTTTCGCTCTTATATAGGGGGCCCTAAAAAAGACAATTCAAAAAGAATCTAGAGCCTGCAAAATTTCTTTCATCTGTGCCCCTTTAAAAAAATGGTTCCTGTAGAAAAAAAGCGCATATCTGTTTTGTTTGATGGAAGTAATAGTATTAAAGAAGTTTTGAACCTTTGGTTTCACCTTTTTCGCCCATTGATAGGTGCACCCCAAAAATACTAAAATACCATTTATTTTTTAAGTAAAACTTACAGCCTTCAAAAACTTTTATAAAGAATGGTGAATATAGAAGAAAAGCACATATCTGTTTTCTATTTCTAAATCTGATCAAGATCTTTGACAAAAAAAAAAAATTTCGATAAAACAAAATAAAATGTTATTAAAAATACATAAAAAAATTATTTAAAAAGTAAAAAAAAAAAACAACAACAACAAAAAAACATTCGGCTGAAAGATACAATAGCTCACTACTGGGCCCCTGACTTTGCTCAGCCCCCCCCCCCCCAATTGGGGGTATGGGGGGCGGTCGCTACGACCCTGATACTAACACTACCTGTTGTAGCTCTGTTACCTGTGCACGTTGTACAGAAGTCGGCTATGACAGTAAATCTTGCAATAATCCTGAATGCTGTGTCTGTAAGGGTGACCATGCAGCATACTCTCGCTCTTGCCCAAACTGGATCCGTGAAAAAGAAATACTTGCAGTTAAAAATCACTCAAAAACTTTCTTACTCTGAAGCTTGCCAGCTTGTTGAGTCTAGAACCCCATCTGTTGGGGTTTCTTACTCCAGTTTACTCCGGCAGCAATCAAAATCTGTAAGGCACATAAGCACCCAGACAGACTCTTCTTTTCCACCAAGTAATTCAGCTTTAACAATACCTCCCAGCACTCCAAAAATAAAAACCTGTGATGTCTATTGTGCTACTAAAGGATATGCGAACCCAAAATTAGAATGTTGGCTACCATCTTCAAAGCCTGTTATAATATTCTATTATAACAGGTGTACCAAATTACTCAGTCAGAAAAATCCACTGGTCAATCCAAAAAGTCACCCAGTCATCAGATTGAGCAAACTTCTGTTCCATCTGCATGTAACTTTCAAAAACTTAATACATATCAAACTCAGAAACTAAACCAAAAATCTTGTGTGCAGAAACAGAAAAGGAAATCCTCAACTCAACTGTAAAGAGGAAAAGCAAGAAATCAACTCTTAGCCCATCGCCTACTGATACGAAAGATCCCAAACAGCTACAGAGATATGTGGAAGAGGCTATGGATTCAGAATCCTATGACTCAAGTGCAGATGAAGCTAATATAGCCCTGTGGTTAGGGGGTTAAATTCGGAATTAATTAGGGGAAAGCTGGAGACTGTTTTAATCCCTTCAGTTTAGGTCTAAAATGAATATGCTGTGTTTCCCCCCTCGTACTAGGTGAGTGTTAGGAAATATGTACAGATTTATAGTCAAAAAACACGTTTTTTTACATACCATAACAGTATCTCCAAACAGCTAACTCTGTCAAAAACATTGTCAATACAAAATGTTGTAGAGCTTAAAATTCTGAGTAAAATAAGTACCTACACTTAATATTTTTGTTGAACATTAAAGTCACAATTCCACTTTAAAGTTTTTGACCCATGGTCAAGGGGTTGAACTCATAATTAATTAGGAGAAAACTGGAAATTGTTTTAATCCTTTCAGTTTAGGTCTAAAATAAAATTACTATGTTTTTTTCCTCATACTTGGGTGAATGTAAAATATGTACATATTTGTTTTCGAAAAACACGTTTATTTAAATTACCTTAACAATATCTCAAAATAGCTAATTCTATAAAAAACATTGTCAATGCAAATGTTGTAGAGCTTAAAATTCTGAATAAAATGAGTACCATCATTAATATTTTTGTTCAGCATTCAGGTCGCAATTCTATTTAAAAAAATTTCGAGTCAAGAGCTTGAAGCCAGGAGAGACCAAGTTAACTTAACAATATCTCAAAATTGCAGCCTTAATATGGAACAAAAATATTAAGTATAGGTACTCATTTTACTCGGAATTTTAGGCTCTACAACTTTTGTACTGACAATGTTTTTGATAGAGTTAGCTGTTTTGAGATATTGTTATGTTAACTTGGTCTCCCCTGGCTTCAAGCTCTTGATTTTGCAATTAAGGCAAAATTTTGAAATAGAAGTGCGACCTTGATGTTGAACAAAAATATTAATGATTGTACTCATTTTATTCAGAATTTTAAGCTCTACAACATTTGTATTGACAATGTTTTTTATAGAGTTAGCTGTTTTAAGAAATTGTTAAGGTAATTAAAATAAACGTGTTATTCGAAAACAAATATGTACTTATTTTCTAACATTCACCCAAGTACGAGGAAGAAAACATAGTACGTTCATTTTAGACCTAAACTGAAGGGATTAAAACAATTTCCAGTTTCCTCCTAATTAATTCTGAGTTCAACCCCCTGACCATGAGTCTAAAACATTAAAGTGGAATTGTGACCTTAATGTTCAACAAAAATATTAAGTGTAGGTACTCATTTTATTCAGAATTTTAAGCTCTACAACATTTGCATTGACAATGTTTTTGACAGAGTTAGGTGCTTAGAGATACTGTTATGGTATGTAAAAAAACGTGTTTTTTGACTATAAATCTATACATATTTCCTAACGCTCACTTAGTACGAGGGGGAAAACATAGCATATTCATTCTAGGCCTATACTGAAGGGATTAAAACAATTTCCAGCTTTCCCCTAATTAATTCCAAATTCGCCCTTTTTTTGCTCCCCTACCGCTGGGCTATAAGGGGATATTTTTAACTATTTTATGTGTTTCCTAACTGAACTAAATTTTATCATTATTATTATTATTATTATTGTTATTTTTTTTTTTTTTTTTTTTACACCTTGATATTATATCAATATAATTCTACAGATTTTGACTTTACATGCTTACATTTTTTAAATGTGGCTTTTTACACTTGTATTGTTATGGCATTTTGTACTTTTATCTTTTTAACATTGTCTTTTCAATATTTTAGATTTTATGTTTTAGCTGTTGTTTTTTGACTTGCTAAACTGTTTTTATTTATACATTTTATCATTATGTTTGTTGTTACTTTCACTCATGTTTTATGACGTGGTTTAAATGTTAATCTATGTTTTTATTTTAAACTTTTTGCTTGGTGCAGCATGTCCCTAAAGGGATTTTGCACCATTAAACCCGTTCAACCAAGCAACCAACCTGGCAAGCTTGATATAATGAAGGTCTATTTTATTACTTAATTAGTGTCCTCAATTTCAAGTGTAGATAGAATCCTTTGACAAAATCTCAAAGTAGAAACTACTTATGAAAAATAGTTTGTAGTCATTACTATTTACAAGTAATTGTAGTTAACTGTATTTTCGATAAAGTTGTTTTAGTTTGCTACAAAAGTAAAGTAGTTTTTCAGACTGCTGGTCTGTAGTGTACTGGTATAATGAAAATGCATTTTCCAGTTATTCCGATCAAAAACACTGCTGTTCATCATCTTCTAAAATTGTCATCCGTTTAAACCAGTAATCCCAGAAGCAGAATTTTCTGCGTCAATCTGCAGCAAACTAAAATTTATCTGTGACCCAATAAGCCTGCTATCATAAGAAATAACAGAAGCACTTAAAGTAAGCAAAATTTCCATTTATAAAGAAAATATAAGGATACAAAAAATACCATAAATCTAGAGACTTAAAGTAAATTTCAGATACTATTTTTTAAACCCAGCATTTAAGTTGGTGGATTAATCTGCAAGGTTTAAAATAATCTGCAGCGCCCGCTGCCGTGCTGCACTGTATCTGCTACTGGGCCAGTAATCAAAGAAATTCCAATGTTTTTTAATACTTAGTGCTGGCCACTGTTTAGAGGTACACATATATGCCCAGTAAGTCATTGGTGAGCTTATTTAATTTTTAATATTTAAAGTTTGTATACTTAAACATGTCAAAAATGATATAATAAAGTAAATTTTAGGCACTTATAGGATTCCTTCACACACATATAATTTTGTTTAATAATTATTTATACTTTTTTAGCTTCTGAGAATGCTACTCCAGAACCACCAATTAATGGATGTAATTCGAATCTTGCTTGTTCCCCATCATCTGCAAATGAAGATACTATTCCAACATCTTTTGCCCAGGTATTAATGTTTTGATGATGTTAATATTCATTTGTCTTTTTTATTGTTATTCAGATTAAAAAAAAAAACTGTTTAAGCCAAAATGTCTTCTGTTGTATGATTTAATATATTTATTATTATTTTCATTCTTCTTCTTATTTTTTTGTTGTTGTTGTTGTTGTTAGTTATTGTTTTAGTTTCATTAAAATAAAATATTTTATTTTAGTTTTTGGTCTTGAATATTTGTACTTTTCAGCTTTTCTGAATGAATAAACCAAATTTTGTTCATATTTGTTATTTGAAAATGGATGCAATTTCAATTGCTTTATTCAGCTTAAGTCAGGGAATTTCGTAAAAAAAAAAATACTCTAAAATCAGGGAAATTTGTCTATATGCGAAAATATATGCATTTCACCTTCCCAATAAAACTGATTCATCGCTAAACAGGCAATATTTAAGAAAATAATATGATGTGATTGTTCAATTTATATATATAGTAGTGGGCTCTGCCCCCTGCAAGCTACGCTCGCCAACAGACACCACAGAATCTAAAAACATGCTAATCTAACCGGTTTTTAAAGTGTTAGAGAAGATTGAATTATAAAGAAAAAAGCAGTGCAGATCTCCCTGTAAATGGGTTTCCATTCAATTTCCTGTGATTGCAAAAATTTAAGGCCGAATCAGTTACTGTTAAGACATCCAATGGTTGTTTTCTGCCCCCTGCAAGCTACGCTCACCAACCCCCATTCAGACACTGCAGAATCTAAAAACACACTAATTTGTTCGGTTTTAAAATGTTAGAGAAGATTGAATTTTAAAGAAAAAAGCTCTGCAGATCTCCCTGTAAACGGGTTTCCATTTAATTCCCTGTGATTGCAAAAACTTAAGGCTGAATCAGTTACTGTTAAGACATCCAATGGTTGTTTTCGTGTTTGATTAAAGAAGATCAGTTAAACATTTGAAAAGAAGCTAAAATAAAATGAATTACGTATACAGAGTCTTTGTCTCACGGTACTTTAAAACAATCTCTTTAACAATAGCCTAAGTCATGACAATAGCATAGTCATAACAATAGCATAAGAATATCATCAACAGTTCTGGGCAGACCACTTTGCTTTTTATATTCCAGGTGCCATTTTGGCACTTTAATGTTAGGTAATAAAGGGTTGATAAGTCACCAAATATTATTCTATTGCCATCATTTCATCTATATTATAATAGTCCAAGTCATGTAACTGCCATAAACAATTACGGGCTGATCCCTTCACTTTTCATATGAAAGTTTGGCACAGATGTGATATACGCTCCATATTGCTGCGATTTTTTTCCGATGCCAATTTGGGGAAAACATCAACAGCATAAACAACATCCGGCTTACCATATCAAGCAAAATAACGGCACATTGGTGGTAGTCTGGCAGTTAAGTACCTGTTGCATATATGACGTTGGCGTCGGAAAAAAATCATGCCAATATGGGGCCGTAATTATTTTCTATTATTTTTAAAATGAAATAACAATAAAAAAATAACTATAGAACAAAACTGTTTAATTAAAAAAAATAATATAAAAGTAAATAAACATTTATTATTAAATAAACAATAGCCAGGTTACCATGTCAATCAAAATAATGCCATTTTGGCACCAATTAGGTACCCCAGTGCGTATATGGCATCTGTGTCTAATATTTTTCTTTTCATTTTGTTTTAAAATTGATCCCCCCCCCCTTTTTTTTTTAATGTTTCAGTTTTAAATGAGTTTTGTATTTTAAATAAAATGAACGAAAGGATTATATTTTAAATGAAATTAATGAAATACAAAGAAATGCGACAGGAAAAATGTTTGCCTATTTATCACTTGCATCCCTCTTATATAAAAATACTGAGTTCTTGATTTCTCTATTAGAATCTTCCGATTTAGCGAAAGATTATTCAAGTAAATTGAATTATGAATAAAAGTAACATGATACATTTCTTAACATACATATAAGGGAGGCCAAACTGGTTGCCAAATTAATTTAAAATAATAACCTTTTCTGAAACATGAAAAAAAAAAAATCTTATGATTAAAATTTGAGTTGCCATAATTAGAAAAAAGAATTTAAAAGTAGAAAAAAAATAATATCTTAAACTAAGTCAAATTTTAAAATTCTTATACCAGTTTTGAAACCTGCAGATCAATACGGATTTTTGTTGTAATTAATTTTGTTATTTGTTGAATTAATTTCACCACATAATATTACACATTTTAGGAGAAATCATCATGAAACATAATCAGTTGTTTTATAAAATCGTTTCATAAATTTGTTTCATTAGGATTTTATATATATAAGGTAGATATATATTTTCTTCCAAATGAGATTTCACAAACTGGATAAATGTGTTATACGAGGATGCAGCATACATTAAAAAATACCATAATCATATTGTTAATAAAGGCAATCGGAGAAATCTGATAGTCAAGGAAAAATGAGAGAACTTTTTTTTTAACAATTTCTGTAGCCATCCTGTTACAGTTCTTAATTAAAAATATCTACTGTGTAAAATTATTGAGAAAGTAAAATAAATCAGTAAGCTTGTATTTATGAAAATCAGAACTTGCCGTACCAGCACTGAAAATAGTTCTGAAAAGAAAATACTACATAAAAAAGCAGAAAAATAAAATTAAATACAGTAGACTACCTCGAATCTGCAACCCTAAAATCCACAAACGCCTAAAATCTGCACATCATCGCAAATGTAAACAATGAAATTTTCACTTCAGATGTAGGGCCAAAATGACGGAATTTTTTAGCTTTTTATCATTCTGTATGTATTTTAATATGTAATTCTCGATAATATGACTGAACTCGTAGTTTTTCATAAATTAAGTATAAATTTCTGATTTAAAAAAAAAAAAAATCAAGATTTGCTAAATATCACTGGTAATCACAATCTTTTTACCAAATATATTTGTGTATTAATCAAGCTTTTTTGGTTATTAAGAGTGGCTAAACCTGAAATAAAACTTCCTTATTTTGTGATTTTTATATGAATTAATAGGGTATCTTTAACCCCTTGACTATGTCATCAACAAAATCGACTTTAGCTTGAATGGTTTCTACCACGTACACACCGTACATGGACGTAATCAGGTGGTTAACAGGAAAGTTTCATTGAATAATTCAAGGAAAATGTATCTCATCTTTATTATGCCTATTTAATTATACATTATTAATTATTTACTTGACCTTTACTTTTAAGAATTTAATCATTTTTAAAATTATCTTACAGTTTATCATTTTAGTTTATTGCTTTACTTAATTATTTTAATATAACTATATTGCAAGCATTCATTATAATTTTGATTACATTATTACACTCAAATTTGTTTTTCCTTTCATTCCTACATTGGGGTTGGGGTTTTTGCATTATGATTTTATTCTGTTACCAGCAGGATTGGCACGGTTTAAATCAATTGGTTAACCAACTGTTTTTTAGAAAAGATCTAATATAATATTTTTTCATTTCTGTAATTTAAATGCTTCAAATTATTGGATGTAAATAATTTCTACTTTTAACAGTCTTATCCCAGCAGTCACCGTGAGACATAGTGAGTCTAGGTTATATTTGTATGCATGTAGAATGCAAATTGCATGTGTTGATGAGCATATCTGAAGCTCTAAAGATAAAATTTGAAACATGTGAATGTAGTAAAGATAAAATAGATTAAAAATATTCAATATTTTGAATAAAATATTTTTCATTGAGAAAATGCAGATTATTTACAGATAGCATAAAATGACCTTTAAGATTTTAGTCAGCTGCAAAAGAAAATTTTCTTGATTGGGGAGATTATCTTTTAAGGCTGTTCTCAACTGCTCTACTCAACAAGCACAAAATGCTTTGACACATTTACAAATTCATTTTTTAATGGAAAGATATAAAATTGGAAGGCCTGACTGGAAGCGATTTCGAATCAAACTGTGTTTTCCATTCTTGATAAATAAATTACCTATTGAGTTATAAACAATTTTGATCACATGACAAAGATGTTTTTCACCTTCCTTGAGTAGTTATTTTTCTTTCACATAGAAATTCGGTTCAAAATGCCAACTTTGACACTATTTTCTGAAAGTTCTATTGCGTTTGAAAAAAAAAAAAAAAAAAAAAAAAAACCCCGGAAAACACAGTTCTATTACATAATTTCTGAACAACAGCATCTGCTAGTTTCATGCATTTCCGAACAAAAATAAATTAAAACTTATGTCATAAAGTTGCCCTTTCAGATTTCAGAACAGCCTTACGAATAAAAAAGAAACTCAAGATATGAAGTTGAATAAGAGAACATTGAAAAATTGGGTGCTAGTGAAGCACCTGTTTACTTTTAACTAAAATATGCAATAAGATATATTTAAATCGTCTATTGCATAATCTAATCCACTATTTAGATCTGACAAAAATATGGGTAAAAATCCAGATAAGGTTCGCGTGAGACATAACAGAAAAAAGTCTCATAAGAATGCCTAAAAATATATATTATTAATTTTTAGTTTAGACATTTAAAAGTATTACGTATTATAAAATAGCTTAGAAGAAAATCCTTTGTATTGTCTGATGGCTGTTTAAATGGTTTAGTGGATGACAACTTTTATACCATTTTAAGATCAATGTTTTCAGTAGTCTAAAAAGCTGGTAAATAGGTATTTCTGTTTATTTTACTGTCATCTTTTTTTTTTTTTATATGGCAGTTTCTGAGAAGTGTCAAATGACAATACGCAATACTTCTTGAAACGTGTAAAAACCCTACTGCTAAATTCAAATCATTCCAGAAATTCTTTATAAAAAGCTTTACTTTCACTAAAAGATAATAATTGTTCATGTAGTGTGATGTGTTCTAACAGAAAAATCAGATACCTCAGATTGCAAATATTTCTAAGAAATTATTTTGAATAGCCATGGGAAAGCATATTTATGAAACTACACTATATATATTTATAGTACTAGTAACCAAAAGATTGTTTATTAAGATTTTCAAGGTATTAATGTTTCACTATGTAGAACATTTTATTCATGAAACATAAGACATAACTTTTACTAAATATGTTTAAATTTTAAATGATTTAAATTTTCTACATAATTGATTGTAATTATTTAATTTACTTTTAAATGAAGTTATATTACTTATATATCCAACAATGTTTATTTTTATCAGTAAATATGCATGTATATGTAATGGGAAAATATATTTTTAAAAAACCCGGTTTAAACCAAAAAAACCCAGTTTAAACAAAAAAAAAAAACAGGTTTTTTACCAACCCTGCTATTACCCATGCCACAGATTGAATTTCAAAGATCAGGCCCCCGGTATTACCACTAATTTAGTAAGATCAGTGTTTGGTATCATCAAGTTACTGCCAAGAAATTATATTTATTTTATTGTCAGATTAGAGTCGATATATAGGAAACTTCGCTTGCCTTAGGCTCACTGTGCTTCAATAATATTTTAAATACAGGCATAAAAAGTTTTCTGTGTGTTCATGAAAATCTGCTTTTTCAAATACCTTTTTCCTATCTGGCTGTTTTTGAGATCTGTGCAAAATTGTTTAGAAATTGTGACGTAAGCTATACATATTGTGATTATTTTGTATTCATGTGAAGAAGTTATGGCCTTAAAACACTTTTATATTTGAATTTACCATACTTCGGACCATGCCAAATTAACATATTATTGACAGAATTGTATTAGACTTCTCTTTGATAGATATATATATTTACATCCATAGATATACATCCATAAATAAGTGAAAATATTATTAGGAGCAAAACAGTTATAGGCAATGCTTTTTCCAGATTTTGATATTGAATGTGGTGTAATCCATTGTTTTTTTCAGTCATCATAAACGAATCTGGTTGCGATATAATAGACTATGTACTTGCTAAACTTTATGGTAATACGATGTAGCTGTACGGAGTCTGCAGGGTGAGAATTCTTCTCTTGCTTGTCATTTTTTCTACAGCTTGCACTTTAATGCTTATAAATATCTTCTATAATTGAGTCATATGTGTAAATCGACTATAGTTTACACATAAAAAATGAACAAATCTATGGACTGTGTTCTTAATTTTTTCTCTTTCTTTTCCAGTTGAAATTTGCATTTGAAAAATAGTGTAATCTGGTATTTTTATTTAGCTTTAAGCTTTGATAACTTATAAGAATTGGAACACTTACTATAGTTTTTATATGTGTTCTACCTTCCCTTCCATTAATTTGTTTTTTATTATTCTCCTTTCAGTTTTTCAAAATTTTCTTTATTGTAGTGATAAATTTGAAAATTTTCCATCAAGTAGTCGTCCATATACTATCTGCAATAGTTTATGTTGTTAATATTTTATTTATTTAAAAATATTTTCATAAAATGAATTTTGTTTGAAACTGACTTGACTAGCATTTGAAAAATTTTTAACTGTGTAATGTTATTTTAATAGAAACTGAGAGGTGGCCCTAAGAACTTTACTCAAATTCCCAAAGAAAAGAAGAAAGAACTTGTAGAAGATATTCCTAATATTGTCAGAAATGTTGATTCAGATGATGACTTCTTACCCCCACCGGCTTACCAAAACTCAATTGGTGATGCAATAAAAGCTGCATTGGACTCTGCCAACCTTAAAGATGGTAATTGGCTCAGTTTCTTTAAAAACCTGTTTAATTTTAACGAGCAAGTTTTTAGTCATCTATCTGGCAATTACAATAATAATTCTGATTTTATGTATGTTTTAAAATAAGTAGGGATGCACAAAATAGTAACTGTTGGGCCAAATAACGAATATTCAGCTGGCTGGAATTGGCACAGTTTAATTTTGTGCTATTTTGGCAAGATATCCCCATTTTTTAATACCTGTTAGGCCTAGTGTGCAAAAACAGCATGTTATTTTATTACGAAACTATATTATAATTTTATTATAAAGCACACATTTCTTTTTATTTATTACACATTTAATTTTATTATAAAACACCAGGTTGCCATAGAAAACAAAAATCACTTTATTACTACACTGGCAAAGAATAGTCATTTTGGAAGCAAAAAGAAACTGCAATGCATGCTGTGACATCTGTATACCAAAAAATAAATTTCACAACACTTTTGCATATATTTAACACAAATATTTCCATTTTGATGAACAAGACCTTTTTACAAGAAGACTTTGCACACACACACACACACACACACAAACAAACAAACAAACAAACAAATAATAATAATAATCTAAGATTTGAGTTATTTAAAAAGACTTACAACTTTTAAAATTAATAAAATTTTAAACTTCATGACTTTTCCTGTGAATTCAAATAAATGAGTAAAATTTTGTTTCATGCCAGCAGTCGCCAATCTTTCAGGTATCGCAGATTGCAAAATTCATAATCTAAAATCGCATGGACCACTAATGTGATTTATATACATTTGTACAATAATGATTAGTCAACTTCTGTTTTACTTATAAGTATTAGTATAACAAAAGCATAAATGGCTCAAAATTAGTTTTATTTTTAGTTCAGAAATTTCAGAAACACGTAAATTTTCATGGAATCATGACTGGAGATGGGCAAATGAGGTCAATTTCTCTCAAAGGAATATTGAAGCTTAGCATAATCCTTTGTTTGTAAGTGCTTTAATCTCCTGGTGGCAATCTGAAGCATATTTCTTCTTCATGTATAACACATAAAATAGAATGTTAAGGCAATTTCTTTTACTTAAAAAAATATATCTTTTTCAAATAAATAAAAGTAACATTTATTAACATAATTATCAATGTTAGCTATAATTGAAATTTTCCAAACTTACACTTTAAATTACATAAATATAAAAATATTATTTTTGATTTATTACTAATAAAACATACAAATAATGTCCAGATTTTTCTGCGGACCAACAAAATTTTTTGTTTACCACTACTGGTGCACAGACCACAGGTTAGTTGTTGACCTCTGTTTTATGCCAGGCCTGCCAACGGCTACAAAAAAATCATAGTTGCTACGATTTGGACCTATAAACTATGATGCTACGAAAATCGGTTTTAAACTATGATTTTTGCAAAAAACATAAATGCATTTTTTGTTTCTAGTTGCGATTTTTATCAGGCACAGCATATTTTTCAGGAGTGATTCTGTTCTGAAATTTCAAAGTATTCATTTCTGAAAATTAAAAAAAATTTGTCATTAGCCCGAAAATTCGGACATTAAAAAAAAAATGTTCATGGGGGGAGGGAGGGAAATCTGGGATGCGAAACAAACATCTTAACATAAAACCTTCTTTATGTACATTAACCGTGAGTGAATCATGTTTCTGTAAATATTTATATGGGAATTACCTTCCTTTGAAACAGGGGTGCCATTTTAAGAATTTCTGGAGGGGGTGGGGGTTCTTTAAGAGACAAGGTTTGAAATTGTGTGCGAAATCGCACAATTTGTGCACAGAAAAGGAAAGCCCTGCATAATGAAAAATTCTGTGCAGTATTTCCCCTTGCAAATTCTTCCCCAGACCTATGATTCTTTTGCAAGTAGTATATTTTGAAATTTCTTGGAAGTCCGTGAATTTTTTTTCTTTTATGGAATTTCCCCACATTTATTTGTGAATTGATCGCAGAAAAAATTGAGAATTTCTTCAAATGATCGTATAAAAATATCTGGTATTTTGTCAAGGATCTGAGAAACAAATAGTGATTATCTTCAATTGGCAGCAGAATAAATTCGTTAAGAGTTCAGAAAGTAATTGCGAACAGATAAATAACAAACAGTAGAGTCCTAACAAATAAGACTAACACAGGTCACAGTGAAAAAGCTGGCTGGTGAATTTGTAACTCTGAGCTAGAGAGTAGAAGATAACTTGATGAGAGACTGATGAGTAATGTGAAAAGGCCTTAAAAGATATATTGAATTAAAACAGAGATGTATTTAAGGCAACTTGAGTTTATTTGAAAACTTGATTACATTCTTGAGGATCTATGCATCATAACTATATACTTCTTAAAATATGATGGTTAAAAACAGTTAAAAATAACATAATTGATAAATGACTAGAAGATATATCTACTTTGTGAGAAGCTGCTTTTAATTTAATGTAAACTGCAACACCAGTAAACCAAAACCTCATAACGCAAAAGAAAATCTCAAAAATGATAAACATTATTCCCAGCAATGCACTACAGATCACCGCTTCTTGAACTCATTAAAGAACAAGCTTATCAGACGTGCGTCTGCCGAAATGAAATCCGACTGCAGTATATATACCCTACGATCAAGGACACATGCTGGGGAAACGCCTATTCGCTAGAATGTTCTCGGAAGCAACATAGATACAAAAATTATGAATAATTAACGTCTGACAGTGAATCAGCTGTAGATGATATGACACCATCTGGTGCCGATACAGCAAACTGAAAATTTGATTACAACGTAATCAATATATGAATTAATTGATATGTATCTGATTGCTACGTCCGCAAACTTTAATAACTGAAAACGTATATAAACTTTAAAAATATAATTTAATGTTTTAAAGGAACTTATTATAAAGTAAAACTTAAATAGTAGTAATAAAGAAACACTTAAAGGGTAAATTACTATTGTATTTGATAAAGAAATGCTTTTAATAAAAATAAAAGTATCATTCACTATTGCATGTAATGTAAATATAAAACAATTTTTTAACTAAAGATATGTTAAAGCTTAATTATGGAAATGAATGAGCATGAATGAAAAGTGAATGCATTAAGTGTATGAGTGGGGTTTTTGAGCCATGAGACTTAATAAATATATAACATGTTGATAATTTCTGTCAAAGATCAGTAAAACACAAATTTCACCGAAAGATCTCGGAAAGAAAACACTAATTTTGCCAAAGGATCGTGGTAAAAAGTGTGGATTTCAACAAAGATTGCGATAGAAAAATGTTAATTACATATATATATGTATGTATGTATATATATACAATATATATATGTATATATATAACACTGGTGCCCAGCTAACCATACCAAAAATTGTGAATATCCTGAAATGATCACGGAAAAAAAATCCACGAAATTCGTCAAAATTTACTGCACCGGGCTAAAAAATTGGAAACAGGCTCTTTTACAAATGTAAAAAAAAAAAAAAAAAAAAAAAAAAAAAAAAAAAAAAATATGCTTTGAAACGAGAAGAAACTAAAAATTGTATAAAAATTTTCAGAGGAAAAAAGTTACTATTATTGAGTTGAAAGTGAAACCTTATTCCTTTTACGAATGTCAAAAGATGGCTGTGAAACACGAAAAACCAATCAACCTCCAGATTAATTTTAATTTTGTGTGCTACGATTTGTAATTTTCAAAGGTTGGCTGATCTTGTTTATGCTAAAATATTAGAGAGAAATTGTTACTGTCATATAGTATTTATTTGTCAAAAAGGAACTAAAGTAAAATAAATAATGCAATCTATTCAAATGGTGGCAACTTAGCAAGAATAACTTTCCTGCTCCTTTTGATTTAGCAAGGAAGTTTGTAAATGCACCAGAGGGCAGCGTCTAGAGTGGGCGATCGTTTTCAGAGGTTGTGAACAGAGTGTTCCTAAGATTTTGGTATAAACTTTCAAGGGAGCTAATTTGGTCAAGATAAACATTTCTTGTACAGAAAACAGCATCTCAGTCCACTTATTCTTTCAAAAATACAATACATTCAATCAGAAATACGGTGTGTCACTACAAGCTGAAACCGAATTTTCATTCACAACGTTAACAATAATATGAACTATTGTTAAGTCAACTATTGTTAGTACTTTCCAGGTCTCCCGATTTTTAAGCATTCCCCTGCTTTTCTGCTCAATCTGAAAATTATATCGTTTTTACCTTAACGATACTGTGCAAAACAGATCCAGTCAACCAACTCTGAGCGTAGTTAAAAATGTCATGCTCCAGCTGCCGAATGAACACGAAGTGTTGCGACTCTAAGCAGGTAATGGAGATAGCTATGTTTACTTCAGTTTTGAGTGGTAATTGGTAGCAAGAATTATAATATCATCATGATTGGTTGTTTAATTGCATCATTTGTTTCATGATTTATGTGTAATTATGGCTTCAAAAAGAAAAAAAAAAAGATGTGAGATTTTTTTTTTTTTTCTGCTATTGTTTACAGATTATTTTGCTTAAATAATATCATTGGTGAAACGAAGTTCGCATGCTAAGTCACAAGTTTTAATTTCACAATTTTGTATGGTGGGAGCAGATGTATGAAAGCATTTGGATAATGTTACACGATAAAAAAAAAAGTTTACATTTAATGTTGTTGATGAAACACATTAAAGAATCATTAAAGCAGAATGTTTCTTTTTCTCATTTTTATTTAATCATAATTTGCCATTAATGCTTGACTATGCAGCATCCCTAATTAAAACAATGTTTCCTGATAGTGCTGTAGCAGAAATATATTCATGTACAAGGACAACTCAGCTGCAATTGTGAACAAAATGGTCAATTGTAGTAAAGATTGTAATTAATATGATCAAAATGGTGTCGTTAACTGTTTCTACAGATGATAGTAAAAGTTGAGATTCAGAAGCGTACTTTTACATCTCAATCATCCTACATGTCCAGTTCCATCTCAAATTGAATATCACCTGCTGTCTAATCTGGGTATTGCATATAGATTCAACTGGCGCTAACATTGCTAAGTTAATTATTAAAGAAATAAGAAAATATGAAATTCCAGTGAGTATTCTTAGTATGCAAAACATGCTAATGCTACAGAGTTTTTTCTGCCTTCAGATATTAATTAGGTCAACATTGAAGGTTTCAATACAAGGGTGGGATGGAGGATGAAGGATTTGTTGAAAAAAAAAAGATTAAAAAAAAAAATTTCCTGATTTTTGGCTCTGAGAGGTTGGCAACTCTGGGTTAGCATCATTGGCAGTGACTGAATTTTTGGTCAGTGGCACAGTATATCTACTATCAGCTGCATTCTAAATAATGGAATAGCTTGCTCAGTGTTTGGATATGAATGGTGGCAATTTCCAGCACTTTTTGTCATCTCATCGTATTTCGAAGAAATCAAAATAAGCCTGTAGTTACATTATTGTTACATTATCGTAATTATTGTTTAAGTAACAATGAAAATCCAAGTTCGGCCTGGAGTGAGATACTCTGTATTGACTGAATAAGTAGATTGCAATCCTAGTTTCCTGGACAAAAATTGTCTGTCAGGGTATGGTCCTTGAAAGTCCTTAACTTTTTCAAATGAATTTTTGGTGCTTAAAAAAAGTACTTATTTTCATGCAAAATCTGCAAAAAATCCAGGGGGGATTCTGTTCCGAATTTTTCGAAAAATTAAGGCAGTAATTTCCGAAAATTTAAAAGAAAAATTGGCCATAAATCCAAAAGTTCCGACATAAAATATATCACGTATTTCGACAAATGATCGCCTAAAAAATCAATTTCGCCAATCGTTCGAAGAAAAATAGGCAATTTCGTCAACGGATTGAGAGGAAAATGTGAATTTCATCAGAGGATCGCGAAAATACGCAAATTTTATTAAAGGATCACAAATTTCGTCCAGTGATCACGGGAAAAAAAAAAAAAAAAAAAGCTAATTTCGTCAAAGAATCGCGGAAAAAAGTAATCTTCATAAAGGTTCGCGAAAAAACGACAAATTTCGTCAAAAAATCGCAAAATTCTGTCAGAAGATCACGAAAAACAGCAAATTTCATCAAAAGATAAAGACAAAAAACAACAAATTTCGGCAAAAGATCGTGAAAAAACGGCATACTTCGTCAAAAGATTGTGAAAAAACACGTTCTCAAAGGGACGTTTCATTAATTAGTATCATACAATGTTATATACATTAATATCGTAATAATTATATAAAACTTTATAAAATACTAGTGATATTTAACATTTATTAAAATTATTAACTGCATTTAATATTAAATAGTTAGCACTACTTCAAATTAATTATTATTAAACAATTAACTCTAATTCGGAACATATTATACATTTTTAAGCTTTAATTATTAAAATGATAATTAATAATGTAATTCATTTTAGAAAGAAAAAGGGACATGATGCTAGTTCCAAAACAGGGCACTATTTCATGAGGAAATATATTAGTAATGTGTTTATCAATGATATAAGAAAAAAAAAAGAATTTTTACTATGATAAATAAAGTGTCCTTAATTTTTAATAATTTTATGAATAGCAAATTAAAAAATACAATTAAATAACAATGTTTTAATAATATCCTATAAGTTCTATCTAATAAGTTCTACATTTTTGCAAGATCTTGGGCACATGAATTTAGGAGTACTGTTGAATGAGGAAGTTTTTTTACAAGAAATCTCTGGCACAACTACAGATGAAATTAACTATTTTATTTTAAGGCAGGTTCATTTTGCCAATTTCAAAAGGGGCAGTGTGAAAAAAATGGCCTAGACGAAACAGTAAGTAACTACAGAATTAATAAAAAATGCAAATAAGTAATTTCATTAATTAGTAGCACAAATAAGAAAACTAACAAATATTATTTGCAGCTCGTTTTGCATTTGTACTTAGAAAAATTACTGTTAATCACCAAAATCTAAACTTGCACACATGTATGTGTATGCTAACCCAAAAAATTATGAAAATGAGTTAAACCCATTCATACACACATAGATAATAAATATAAGGATAGCCTGTAATATCTGAAATCCTCAAAATATTTAAATAACAGCATTATTAGCTTTCAATGGTTCATTTTTTTTTTTTTTTTTTTAAATAAAAGTTTTGCTGTCTTTTCAATCCCTAATTAATTTTTTATTTAGTACATATGAGTTAAAAGTAAAAAAAAAAAAAAAAAAAAAATCAACCTGTAACGAAAAAGCTCTTGCTGTGCTTAACATTTTTATACCAATTAGCTCTTTCTCTCTTATGCATTCATTTACAATTTAGCTGTTGAGCAGACGTCGCTCTTTTATTCTTCTTTAACTCGAGATTGCTATTAATTTACAAGTATTATTACAAAAGTAGAACAAGAAACTTAGACACTGACTATTTATTCTTTTACTTGCAAAAATTTATTTGCACTTGCTGTATTTATTTTATATAAAATAATGCATAAATTGATTACATAAAGGAAATTATGACATTACAAATTATATTAGATTTAAATATCATTTTTAAATGAAACTGTTTTATATTGGATAAAAACAATGCTTTTTACAAACTTAACTGTTAGTAATTTTTACAATACTCAGGAATTAAGCTTAGAAACAATTATTTAGAGCTCTTTTTTTGTTTATTCATAAGTCAAAATACCTGCAGAAACTTTCAAATTATGTTCATCTTAGATTTTAATGCTTTTTTTTTGACATTTTAAACATTTAGAAAATTTTTGATTTTAATCAATGATTCTTTTTTAAAAATCGGCTGACTACTGATGGTGAATAAATAATCATCCCTAAATTTCACATTCATTTCATTAAAATTTTGTTTAAATTTCACCCTCTAAAAATTTTGTTTCCCCATTTTTGTCCCTTCCCACACACACGGTACTCAAAGTTAAAAACTCTTTAAAACTAATAATAATAAAAAAAAAAAACTGCTCTTTGTCATTATATTGTCACAATAAATAATATAGTTCATGAAGATTTCTCTTCCCACCCGAAATTGGCATTTTCCTTTTGCTGCAGCTCCCCCTCTACTTAAAGAGTACTTGCATTTTTACAATTTCTGCAATGGCTCTAGCTCAAGAAGTAATGCAACAATTTTCATCAAACTTCATATTCAGATATACCTTGATAATTATTGGTGCTGATTATGTTGTGGTGTAAATTGTCCAACAGGTGGCGCTGCTATGCTGGATTTTTTAAGATTTTCGCAAAGCTCTATCTGAAAAAATATTGCACAGATTTTCATCAAACTTCATATTCAGTTAAACATAGGCATAAGTTGTTGCTGATTAGGTTTTGGTGTAAGTCACCAACAGCTGGTGCTGCCATGTTGCATTTTGCAGGATTCACACGATTTTAGCAACAGTCATATCTCAAGAACTAATGCACAGAATTTTATATCTTTAAAATCCTCATGATGGACATAGATTGTTATTTAATTTTGGCACTGTGATAGCGAATTTTGAAGTATTAATATGTATGAAATAGAAGAAAGTTTCGAGATTTCCACATCCGATTAGTTTTTTCTTCTGCTGTGTATGTTATTTTAAAATTTTCCAAATTTCTACTGCCACATGGCGAAATTCCACCCACCCCTTCCTGGCCATTTGAATGTTTAAAACTTGTATTTACAAAAATGAAACTCTTTATTAAAAATGCATGTTATAATTTATTAGTTTATTTAATTTGTAAGGCTTTACATTTTTTTTGGTTTTCATCCTTGATTTTTATTTAAAGAAATGTGTACTAAGGTGAATCTAAAAAACTGAAGTATTTATAATCAAAACATAATAGTGTGGGAAAGTGGCTTTTTGTAAAAAAGAATAAATACATAAAATATTACACCGATTGGTTAATATTTTTTACTGTCACAAAGGGGCCAAATTTCAGAAAAATCTCAAAAAACATACTTTTTGCAATTTTTTTGGAAAATTATCCAAACATACCAATGCTATTTCTAATAGAACACAATAGCCACACCAAAGTATTAGTAATGTAAGAGTAAAATTTCCTTTTGGTGATATCATTGCTCTTACCGCCGCAACAGGGCCAAAATTTCTAAAGAATGTTAAAAATTTAATTTTTTGTTTTTTCAATTTTCATAATATTTTCAGATTTTTTACATTTCTAATAGGCTTGGAAAAGCATTTTATGTTGTTAATTTCATGCAGATTGTTAACCATGATCACTGTAATTATATCAGAAAAATCTACTCAATGATAGAAACACCTGCAGCTGCCTGCACGTAAAATTATTTTCTCGCTGCTAGAGGGCCGTATTTCATGTGGTTCTTTTTTTGTAACATACCACTTTTACTCTATACTTTCATGACTCTAAAGATAGAAGTATCTGCCATGTTAAAGAGGTGGCAAAGTTTCATCTTCTCAAAGTCAAGGAAGAGCATATCTCTTTGATACTAGAACCAGATCTCTATTATTTTCGTCATTTGACCCCATCGTCTGGCAAGGTGACTTCTATATGCAATGACATTATAGATTTTTTGAAGAAAAATGAAATGTAAACTGTAAAAATAACTGCAGTCTGATTTGGTGGAATTCTCTTTAACTCAGGATGCAAAGGGGGTGTTATATGATTACTTGAGAACAAGTTTATAAAAACCACTTTAGCGGCTTCCTTGTCCTCCCTTCAAGAGCTTCCGCTGAGACATCTTTTCGAACATCTTGATGACAAAAGGCAGATCCTCTTTCATATTGTGGTACAATTGGTTGATCTCTTGTTATTTGCAAATCATTACCAATTGCAAAGTTTAAACCAATTTAATCTGATTATCTAGCTGTTGGTAAAGATGATTTGTAAACTGACCAGAAGTATATGTCTGAAATATTGCAAGCTCTTTCAATATGTGTATGTTCATTTGAATTTTTTTGTTAAGTCACTGGACCAATATTTCACGCAAGGTAGATCCTTACTGCTAATCGAATTTTGAGACGCTACGTTGGAACAGAGAAGCACTCTTCTTAACTTGTCATACTGTTTGAGTACATCTTGAAAGTTGTACTGCATCAATTCGTTCACAATTAAAATGAATCCCTCATGTTTTCCTGAATCTGTGCACTTGTTATGTTAATTTGGGTTTTCCTAAATAACTATGTGAAGGAAAATAAAGCTATATTTTAAGCTGTTTTATTATAAATAATAGTTATTTTCCTAACTTTAGAATAGCTCTTTTTTTTTTTTTTTTTTTTTTTTTTTTTTTTTTTTTTGGGTCAGTCAATAGTTACAAATTACTCCATATTATATCTAAAATAGATTATTGTAATGTTCAATAACATTTCGAAGAAGTGTTTTTTTTTTTTTTTTTTATGTTGGCTTGGCGCCTGCCGATATAAAGGCTTTTTCCTCAGATATTTATGAATATTTTATGTGTAAAAATTAAAGTTTATAATGTTTCAAAATGATTTAAAGTTACAGCTAATTCATAATTTAATCTTAAAAATATGTATTAAAATGTCAAAATATTATTATTTTAAAAGTTTTTAGAGATATTGTTAGAAAATATATAAATTTAATTTATTACTTTATTTTTACAAAACACATGGTTCAGAAACGTCGATGTTTTGGTATTTATCCGCAACGATTGAACCACGTTTTACAAGCATTTAATACTCCTTTTTAAATTGGAAAAATACTGAAAAAGAAAATATACTAAGTGTAATTTAAGCATCGATTAATTCATTTTAAAAAAGACTGTAAATGAATATCTATATATAACACTGCTATTTTCGGCACACAATCTAACTATTTGACGATGCACCGGTCGAAAGAGGTGAAGAAGCGAAGTGATAAAAGGAGCGGGTCTTCGCCGAAACGGGACTTCTCTTGTATGACTCGGAGTTGGCTGGAAGGATTTGGAGTGTGTGACGTCGAAAGTCCGGAGTCTGTTGAACCGATGGTCTGATATGGAGATGGACCTTAGAGGCAAGATGTCGGACTGATTTTCGGCAAGCGGACAAAAAGATACCGACAACTTACCTGGAGATGCAGCGGAATAATTTATAAACATGGTCTAAATTTTAATAGAGGTACCTCTTTATTTTAATTACTCCGGAGTAAAACTAAATTTTTATGCAGTTTAATATTCAATCAATCTATGTCAATATTTTAAAATAATTAAAAAATGGAAGCTCAAGAAAATTGTAACCTATTTGAGAAAAATATCTAAGGTTAGTCAGATATTTAATATGTTTTTACTATTTCATTAAATAAACTTTAAATTGTCCTAGAAAGTAATCTGTGTGATTATTTTATTTCTTTCCCACAGCAGCATTGTTTTTTCATTTTAGGTTTTTGTTATAATGTCTTGAAAAAGCTATACGATCATTTTTTATTTTCTCTGGATAGTTTTATCACCCACGTGTTTGTGTCTGCTTAGAAATTGTTTTAGGTACGAAGCAATACACTATAGTTAGTAACTTCCATTACTTACCAGATCATCTACGAAAGATTATAGTTACTGTAATTTCACGAAATGACTATTTCGCAAATCATGAAAATAGCCTCATTGGAATGATAGCATATGAAGGAGAGAACATCAGGACCCTAGCCTTGAAGAAAATTGCCAAAGCACCAAGTTCTGTGGATTTAAATAGTGCCATCCGTCACTTTATGATTGCAGACTTGAACTTTGAAGCTTAAAATTGTATGGATTTAGTCTACTGGCAAAACTGTAAACTAATGGAACAGCCTTTTACGGTTTCTCTATTGACTAAAACGCTGGTGAGTTTAGAATGTTCGATTAAAGATACCAACTATTATAACTTTCCTTGTACTCTCAATCAGTAGAAAGATGCGTGAAATTAGTCACTAAAGTGCTGATAATGTTTGTGGACTAGAACAGAGGGAGGATCACATCTGATCAATTTTGGCATCTTGAGGAATAATGGCTTCATTTGAAATCAAGTCATATTATAAAAAAATTCATTTACATTAAATACTTCATTTTAAGTTTATTTAACCTGATTCAGTTAAACATCTCTGTATTTTAATTAATAAAATACAGTATAGGATCCATTATCCAGAATGCTTGGGACCTGAGATATTCTGGATAAAGGGTTTTACCGTAATTTGGAACACTTTACTATAAATATCAAGAATAGTATAAAATAACAGTATGAAATGTATAAAATATTAATAATGTATGAAAATACATAGTTATAAATCAGTTAATAACTTATTTACACAAAATAAAAAAATAACTAAATTCAAATTCAAATTAGCATATAAGAAGAGAGCAGAACCCTTTGATTTGGTTTTTTAAGAACATTTTTATTAAGATTGGTTGCTTATAGTGTGTCTTTTGCACTAACTGCTTCTGTATACTGCCATGATTTTTTGCTGTTTGTGAGAGTAGCTTGTTTATTGTATTCCACAAATCAGTTGTTCAATTAAAAAACATTAATAGCTCATTTGAAATCTTTTTACCACATCATTCTGCTTGCTGTCTTCACTTCCATTAGAAATATTCCTTGGCATTATGTCACTAATCTCACTGCCAGTCATCTGATCACTTACAGGAGTATCATCATCAGCAATTAGACAATCTTCTACTGGTTTTTGATCCAACATTTGAGCTTCTGAACATGAAAGTTCTTTAGCTTAATCCAGCAGATCTGTAATAATTTCTTTCTCTTTTTAAATTTTAAAGTGTTCAACTTCAATCTCATTCGCACCATTAAAAAATATTGCAGGTTTTTATGTTTTTGAAAGGAAAAATTATTTTTTAGTTATTTTGCATTCCAGATTTCGGAACATTTTGGATACGGGGTTTCCGGATAACGGGTCCCATACTGTACTAAAATACTTTGTTCATTTTTGTGATTTTTGCTGCATGAACTGCTATTATGAAGTAAAACATCAGTAGATGAAGCGATCATCAAGAAAAATGAATACTTTTTTCATTCTATTACAAATAGCTATAAAAATTATGACATATTAATAGATATAAATTTATTTATTTCTAGACATATTAAAGAAATTATAAAAATTTTGAAATTTTTGCAATTTTTAAAATATGGTCCCTTTGTGGTAGGGTGGCAACGATTTTAATCCAGTGATTAAATCCTGATTTTAATCGAGTGATTTTAAAAAAAAATCATTGATCAAAATCATAAATTTTCTAAATGTTTAAAATTACATAAAAAGTATTAAAATCTAAGATGAACATAATTTGGAAAGTTTCTATAGGTATTTTGTCTTATGAATAAACAAAATAAAAACTTTAAATAATTTTTTAAAGCTTAGATTTGTAAAAAATTAAGTATGGTAAGTTTGTATAAAAAACAAGTTATCTGGTATAAAAAGCATTTTATTTAAAAATGATATTTAAATCTAATATAATTTGCAATCTCATAATTTCCTTCAACTAATTAAAAAAAAAAAAGATAAGCACAGTAAGTATAATAAATATCTGCAATTAAAAGAATAAGTAGCCAGTATGTTATTTTCTCATTTTATTTTTGCAGTAATAAATTTATTGCAATTGGAGATAAAGAAGAATGAATGAATGACAACTGCTCAACAACTATTATGCAAGAAAGTTTAAGAGAAAAAGAACTAATTGGTATAAAAATGTTAGCACAGAAAGAGCTTCTTTTGGTAGAGGTTGAATAAATGTTTTTATTTTTTTACTTGTGAGTCAGGGGTGAAAGTTTTCCGTCCTGGGACGGAATTCCGTCTTTTTTTATATTTAGGAAGACGGAAAGAAAATATTCATTTCTGCCTGGAATTCTAGTGACAAAAAAAAAATATTTCTTAGTCATAAATATTTTAATTGGGAAAAGCAGAAAACCAACGCCATAGTTTATTTACTTTGTGTTTACGTCTACTGTGTGTGCTTGCAGCTCCCTGTGACATGTACTCCCGAGTTCCAAGTTCTTGAGTATTGCTTTTCTTTGAGCATGCGCCATAGAGAGATATTAGCCCGCACCGCGCTGGATAAATTGGCTGTGAGCCAGAAGAAGATAACTTCTCCCCTTGCTGCGTGAAACAGAATGGGCAGTAGTCACAAGCGCAGGTGTCGAACAGAAGGGAATATTGTGAATTTGTAGATCGGCAACACGCTTTGCTTGTTCGCTTGTTTTTCTGCTTATCGCCCTGTTATTTTTTTGCTGCACGCTTTTGAGACTTCAAAATATTGAACTCATTATCATTGGAAATACAAGGAATTGAATTTATCGAAGAATCCGATGCTTTGAAAGTAGATGATACTGGACTAAAAAACAAATGGAGATTTGCCTGGCTAAAGGAATGTGATGAGCAAGGGAGTAGCATTGGCACGTGGTGCCGGAAACTAAAAGAGTCAGGTTGTTGCTATTGTATTGTATGCCATTCAACTCTTAATTACGGAAGTAATGGTAAGAAAACGCTATTTAAGCATAGCAGGCATAAGAATCATCAAGAATTGATGCGTGCTCAAAATTTAACGCAAACTGTTCCAGGTGCTAAGCCACTCATTGCCGGTCCTTCTATAGCTGATCGGGTTGCAGATCAGAAAGCTGTAGTAACAGCATTTTTAAGTGAAAAAATGCTACCATTTTCTTTAGCTGGTGACTTGGTTGATCTTTCAAATTTTTAGCCAAGGATAAATCGGCACTTTCAAGATTGCAGTTTTCATGGACAAGTGCAACGTATATCAATACGCATGGCACGGCCAAATGCTTAAAGCAGGACTTAGTAGGTAAATTAACGGGAAATTTTTTCTCCCTAAATATTGATGAAGGCACAACTAATGCCATGGATAAAATTATAAATGTTTTTGTTCGTTTTTTTGATGATGCAGAAAATATGGTTGTAACTAATCACTTAGGCTCCAGGAAAGAAAATATCAGTTCCTCCAAAAATATTTTCAGTCATGTAAATGATATGTTAAAGGGAGCTGGCTGAATCACAATCAAGTCATCAGCTGTCTGTTAGACAACTGCAACACAATGAGGGGATGTAAAGCCGGACTCGAAACTTTATTGCGGCAAGCTAATCCAAATGTATTGGATATTCATGGTGACACAGTTCACATTGTACACAATTCTGCAAAAAAAATTCTTCAATCATTTTGTTGGTTATATAGAAGGCATTTCCAGTGACATGTATTATGACATCCAAGATTCACCAAAAGCAAAGGAACTTTTTTGTGAGATTCAATCTCTTCTAAATTATGATAAAGTACTTCACCTTATAAGATTTATAGACAATAGGTTCTTGCAAATTTTAGCAGTTTGTGATAGACTGTTTAAACTTTCTGATGCTTTAAAAACATTTTATTTTGGTTTCCTGACTCCAGAAAGAAAAGAAACTGAACAACATATTTTGGATAATATATACAATCAAAGGAAAGATGATGTGTCCCTGATGAGTAGAATAGGATAAAAATTGTTCAAGATATTCTGTCTAAACAAAACTTAAAGAATGCAAATGCAGAAGGGAAAGAAAGAATTTTGAATATCTTGTTTAGCAATGAGAACAGATATTTATTTATGTTACAATTTTATAGAGGTGTACTGATGCAATTTAATACTTATGTAAAAAAGTTTCAGCATGAAAAACCCATGATCCATTTAATTCATGAAGAAATGTATTCTTTATGCAGGAATTTTGTTTCCTTTTTCATCAAACCTGAATTTCTCCCAAATACTGTGAAAGATATGTTAAAACTGAATTATGAAGATCCCAAATTACAGTATGAAGACAGATTTTTAAATTTTGGAAAATTTGCACTGAGAGAAATGCTTGATTCACAAAATAAGATGTGGTTAAAGCATTTTTACACAAATTTAAGGAATGGGTATGTAAGTACTGCAAAATATTTGATAAGCAAGTTGCCAATAGAGAACAAAGCTCTCACATGGTTTTCTGCATTAAATCCAAATTTGAGGAAAAAAAGTACAACCTTTGTGGAATTGCAAAAACTTGCTGAATCTTTACCTAATGTTGTTTCTGATAAAGCATTGTTGTTAGAAGAGATAAGGCAATACACAAGTGATCCAGAATTGGATGAGTTGGAAGCAACTGGAATTTTTTCTAAATCTGATAAAATTCCAGAATTGATTTAGACTGGTGGTCACACATTTTTAAAATTCTTCATCAAGGCAATTTTAAATACAAGTTTTTATCGATTTTTGTCAAGGCACTACTAACACCTTTTTCTGGTCCTTTAGTTGAAGTTTCAATATCATGGATGATATAATAACCGAAGATAGAAGTGTTCTAACTGTAGAGAATTATGAAGCAATCTCTACTGTTAAATATCATTTACGCAGGAGAAAAATGAAGGCAATTGAATTAGAACCATGTGTGAATATGCGAAGAGCCACCCATACAGCCCATGCTTCCTATCAGCAGCATTTATCAGAAAAAAAGCTGAAAAGATTTCCTAAAAGTACATCTGATAAAAAAGAAAATCATCTTGATTGTGTTCCTTCTACTTCTAGTTACTGCCCTCTTCCCCAAAAAGATAGTACTGCAATGTTGCCAGTTGTTCAAACATGTTTGCCAAAAACTGGAAAACAAAGTAAAGATACAGATATTCCAGTAACTAGTTCTTCAAAGAGTCTAAAAAATCTGAAAAAATGACACTATGTATTAAAAAACCTTCCAAAAGGCCTGCTGAAAATCAAACACATAAAAAACCTCCAAAAGCTTTGAAGCCATCTGTAATAACAATTTTTTTCAAGTGAAAACTGTTACAAAACCATAAATTTCAGGGTTTTTTATAGAATTGCTAAAATCCTTTTTAAGGGTTGGGGAGATTTTTATCATTTTGATAACTTTGTTGCATTTTTAGTTTATTTTCATTTGGTATTGGTGGAAACTGATACATTATAAATCTCAATACTTATCTTTCAAAAATATCGGATATTTTGTAAAATGAATCATTTTTTGGAATTGCCAGAATCCATTCTACCATCTATATTTTTAGACTTTATGACTTTGGAACATAGTGAACTTTGAAAAATCTATTTTAACGTGTTTTGTGCATGGCCCCATTTTTTCACTTAGTATAATCTATAATTGCTAACACCTATAAAATAACAAGTTTCATCTTACTGGTAAGTTTTCAATTTTTTATTTCAAGGAAAAATCTTATTTGTTCATTTAATTTTTTTCACTGTCTGCTAGGGTGTCAACGATTTAAATCAGTTGATTTAAATCATGATTTTAATCAAGTGATTTTTTTTTAAAAAATCATTGATTAAAATGAAAAATTTTTTAAATGTTTAAAATGACATAAAAAAAGTATTCAAATCTAAGATGAACATAATTTGGAAAGTTTCTACAGGTATTGTAACTTATGAATGCACAAAACAAAGCTTTAAATAATTGTTTTGAAGCGTAATTCCTGAGTATTGTGAAAGATTTAAGTACAGTAAATTTGTAAAAAGCATGTTTTTTTTATCTAACAAAGATAAAAAGCATTTAATTTTAAAATGATATTTAAATCTAATAACTTACAATGTCATCATTTCCTTTTAATAATCAAGTTATTCACTCTTTTATGTACAATAAACATAGCAATAGAGTGTCAATGATTTTAATTGATTTAAATCAGATAAAATCACATATTATCTGATTCTTTAAAATAGTGTGAAAAAGCATTATAATCAGTAATGGAAATTATCACTAAATCATTTGTAAAAAATGTAATATTTGTTATTGATAATTGTAACAATATTAAACTGTGTAAAAAGAAGTATTACACATTTAAAAAACATCTAACTAAATGTTAAATAACTTCAAAACATTATAATATTTAGAAGCTTTTCAAAAATACAATTTTTGTAATCTGTTTATAAATTGTGTGTGAGTTTGCTGTATACATTGCTACAATTTTTGATGAATTTGATATACATACGCTTTAGAACCTGGGTCATTCCATGTCAAATCAACACACTGATTTTACTTCACTATTTCAAATTTGAATGAAATTTGGCACATAGTTACTTTTCATACAGATATAGAAAAATACCAAATTTTATCAAAAAATATCAACCCGTTTTGAAAATATACCCCCGTGAATATTCAAAAAATCTGTCAAAAAACCGTGTCAGACCAATTTTCAAAATGATGTAGACACTTTCCTAATTACGCTAGAGAGCTAAAATTGATGCCATTTTACAGCAATTTTCAAGACCTTTCCAATGATATATAACACAGTTAGGGCTTAGAAAAATTTATTTTAATAAAATTTTAATTTTAATTTAAAATTTGAATTTTTCAAAATGCGCTGCTTCAAAAATTTTCAAAAAATTTTGAATAATACTTTATTTAGTACTGAAAAGATTGTATGAGTTTGAAAGTGGGATCTTTATGGGTTTATGTTAAAATATTGCATTGAATAGAGCATTCCTGATTAAAATACACATAATTTCCTTAATACAACATCTTTTAAAGCCTAGAAAACATTAAAAGAATAATTTATTTAAGATTTGAGATTAATCACATATATATATGAATTTAAAAATTGTGTAATGATGTGTTCTCTGGTTAGAATATTTGAATAACTCGTAATTTATTGCTGGTTAAAAAACTAATTTATTTAAGATGTGAAAGTAATAACATTGGTTTTGTATAAATAGCAAATAATTATCAGATCATATATTTATTGCTTGAAGCTCTTGTACATTTTATTTATTTGTAAAACTTCATTGTCTGACAATCTGTATACTCTCCCTGTTGGAGTTATAGGGTTTACTAAAGATAGGATTTGAATAATAGAAACCTACAATATATCTGGACTACTTGGGAAAGAAAAAGAAGGTGAAGGTCCTGCTGGATGTAGAAAAGACACCTTTACTTCATCATCAGTTTCATTTTTTACCAGCACATATGCAAGCCACCAATTATGTTTATACATAACCTCTTACTTCTGAAAGCTGAAGTCTGTATTCCGATAAGGATACTTTCTCAATAACTGATTCAGATGCATGAGAAAATGCCTTAACTTTAATTTTCGATGTGCTTGAGGCTACTGGGATAAATCCATGTAATTTCTGTGTACCTTTAATAGTAATGGATTTACTGAGACGATTTACTAAAAAATTTTCTGTATTGATGTATTCATCTTGAGTAACATATAAAAAATTTACAGACAGAATATTTTCCACAGCCCACTGGTACAACTGTATTGGTGTCATAATTTGGTTTTCAGATGGGCGCTGAAAACTTGCCCTAGCTGCCAACCTCTTTACTGTGCCACCAACACCATCTCACGGTACCATGTGCAGTGGCCGAAAAGTGCCACTCAGCTTCAATATTAAAATCTTTTTTGTGGAAACACAAGTTGGTGAAATTCTTCTTGTTTTTATATTGTGCAGCTGAACCGTCGGAATAATAAAATATCCTTTCAAACTTTGCTATCAAAAAATCAATCATTTTTCTTTGGAAGCAATACACTGCTACTGTGTTGTGTTCTAAGTATTCAGATATTACAACTAAACTCTGATGTTTAATCTTTCCTTCACTATTGTAATAAATTACAAAAGGGTGGACAGTGGCTTGTTCACTGATCCAATGATAGCTTTGGACCTCATCCTGTAAAATAAATGTGTAGTTCTCAGAAAAGTCACACATTACAACATATTCTGAATCTATCAAATGGTTCTTGACTTCATTAATAAATGAAGCTTGCTGCTTTGCAATAAAATCATGCCGAACAAGAACAAAAAGCTTTTCACAAAACAGATCAATGAATTCTGTTGCAGATTTCTCTAGAGTTTCTAAATTACACCGATCAACAGAAACCCATTGTCGAAAAGTTACTTTTTCAATCATGTTCTCATCAAATACATTTTCTAACATGTCTTTAATTTCTCCACTTCCACGACAAGATGAACATTCTCCCAAGTAACAAGCTACTGAAGCAGGATTACATAATATTTTAGCAAGGCAATGTTTATATATTTTTAATTTACCATCAGTTAGTGCATCAAGTTTAGTATTTTCAATCATCAATTTCACATTTTGATGGGTAGTGCATACACAAACTGTATGAGTTCCACTTTGACCAGCTAGTATGCAATGCTTAGGCCTGAGTTCAGCAAATTTAGAAAAACCTACCTTCATATTTGGAAATTTTTCTTTATATGATCTGTACGCTTCCATTAAATTACACAGAACTAACCGTTTAGATAGTTTTACTTTCTCTCCATTTTCTGTTTGTACAGATACACAATCTTTCATCCCTGGCAATATTCTACTTATTTCATCACTTTCATAAAAAGCCTTTATGTTTACAGCAATTTCTGCAGGAAGACTTTTTCCAGGCTTCTGATTAGGACTTGCTAGAATGCCTTTGTCTAGCAAGAGTTTTTTTGATTTCCTGACCATATAATTAGGAGCATTGAACTCTCGCATAATTTTCCGTATACTCCATGTTTCAGGCAAGCAGGTCAGTATCATAATTTTTTTAACTTTAGAGGTACAGTTAGAAAGCTGAATTTTAAGATTGTTTAAAACTGCTTCCTCTGGTGTCTGTCTCACTATCTGAAGATCTTTCAGCATTTACAAAAAGTTCACGTCTTATTGCAGAATTTATCTTTTTGATTTTATTTGATGCATAACCTTTGCTTTCTGCTTTTCTTTTATCAATAGAAGACTCTCTTAATTCATTAATGAGACATTAAGCGTTTTAACTATTTGAGACTTTGGAGTAAAATTTGGATCTACATCTAAACTTTCAGAATTTTCATTTTCTTCAGATTTTTAGTTTAATTCATTCTTTTTCCAAAGATACAGCTGTTTTCTACAAGAATGGCAGACTTTTGCTGTTTTTGGAATATTTTTGCAATGATCTATCATCCAGTCTGTAACATCCCTTAATTTGCTTTTGTCTCTTACTCTGTGATTATTTTTCTTAAATGGGTTGAAACACTGTCCAGTAAAATGCCTTTGATCAGCCATATTTAAAATTTCATACAAGATTAATCTTTTTACATAATATTTATATTATATTGTAATTGAATAAGCAATTTTTAATGTTTTATATATATATATTAATTTTAAGTATATACAAAATATTTTAAGTTTAAAAAATAAATATTTAATTTTTAAGTTACTATACTACAAAAATTAGAAAATTCAGTATGTTCATTAGTTTGTCTAAATCTCAGTAGAAATCAAACACATCTGACTGACAGAGCTTATCAGCTTACAGACTGAGTTAGAAAATTAGGGAGACAGGTAGTCTGTGACTAACAAAACTTATCTTGACATGCACTGTTCTGTAGAAGCCCGTTTTGGTTTGCAAAGCATGTACAGCTCTGTTGAATTCTGATTGGAAAGATTTTGTAGTAAATCTTTCAAGATGCAGTAATTAATTTTATATTTTTAAAATCAATAAATAAAATATAATTTAATTGTGATCTTTACAATCATTTTAATAATAAGGTAAGTACAAAAGGAAAATTTAAAAATAAATGAAATACACTAAGAATTTCAAGCAATAAGTACATGCACTTATAATTTTTATATATTTGATATTATACAAAGCAAATATGATTAATCTCAAATCTTAAATAAATTATTCTTTTTAATGTTTTTTTAGGCTTTAAAAGATGTTATATTAAGTAAATTATGTATTTTTTAATCAGGAATGCTGTATTCAATGCAATATTTTAACATGAACCCATAAAGATCCCACTTTCAAACTCATATAATGATTTCAGTACTAAATAAAGTATTATTTAAAAAATTTTGAAAATTTTTGAAGCGGCGCATTTTGAAAAATTCAAATTTAAATTTTATTAAAATAAATTTTTCTAAACACTAATTGTGTTACATATCATTGAAAAGGTCTTGAAAATTGCTGTAAAATGGCATCAATTTTAGCTCTCTAACTTAATTAGGAAAGTTTCTACATCATTTTGAAAACTGGTCTGTCAAGGTTTTTTGACTGATTTTTTGAACATTCATGGGGGCATATTTTCAAAACGGGTCGATATTTTTTTATAAAATTTGGAATTTTCCTATATCTATATGGAAAGTAACTATGCACCAAATTTCATCAAAATCTGTGAGGGTAAGGTAAATTTTTATTGAAAATTGTGTTGACTTGACATGGAATGAGCCATCTGTGTAACATTACTGGCTGCTTTATGAATTTATCAAACTATTATTTATCACCTTTTTTTCAACCACTTTTTCAAAAATGTAGATTGTGTTCTTAATTAAGCAGTTAATTGTTTAATAATTACAAAATTTAATCTGTATCATCAATTTGAAAATAAATGCAATTTATCAATAACTTTAATATTGGTTTACATAATTATTACAAAATATTAATGCACATAATTTTGTATGTTACTAAAGAAATTCTTAATTTGCAGTCTTTTGTAATTTCTATAATTACATAATTAAAATTTTATTAATTAAAGCAAAAAAACATAGATTATGTTATTAATTGGAGGGTTATTAATTTTTTAAATGCTCAATTCTTGATAGATGTTTAATATTTTAACACAGGGGAAAAAAATAAAAAAAATCTGATTTTTTTTATTTTTATAAAAAAAAATCATGATTTTTTTACACCCTACTGTCTGCAGAAAATATCTATACATAGTAATTAAAGTATTTATTGTAACTAATATGGTAGTTTTCTTTTAAAGAAATAAGAAAATCTCAAAAAGTTTAAGCCTCAATTATTACTATAATCATTGTTTAATTAATGTTCTTTATTTAATGTTGTTTTAGGTTTTTCATACATATATTTATCATTTATAATATTATACCCAATACTTGGAAATTTAGCTATTGAATATTATGTTATGTCGGAGTTATTTACGTTTTGTCATAGAGTTAAGGAAACATGTTAAAATATTTCAGTCCTGTGAAAATTTTTTACTTTCACCCATGCTTGTGACCTTCAGGGCTGCCACATGCTACTAAAAGCGACTATTTTCAGCATCAGGCTACTATGGCTACTATTTTAGCCCAGAATCCTCCAAAAGCGACTATTTTGGAGAAAAATCAGAAAAAAGGAGACTATTTTCCAATTCCAGCTACCATTTTTGGGAAAAAACTGATTTTTCATCAACACAGATCTGCTGACTCTTCCCTTTGTATTTTTTTCTTTAGCTCAATCCCCTGTTGCAATTTATCATGACCAGCTGATTTGCTTGGCTTTTCTCGGGCTCGTGATAATATTCTTAAATGAACAATAACCCTTTAAGACCTCATATGCACAATTGTGTAGGAGATCCTAAAGAAAATGAAAAACATTTTCCTCTTTTTTTGTACGATTTAAAGTCGAGCCTACAGAATTGTGTAGATCCTTCTTTGGCATAACCTGACATGGGATATTTTTTCTCCATCAAATATGATCCTATTAATTAGGCAAAACCACCAAAACTTTTCATTTCTACCAAAAACTTTTCGATAATTAAGGTTAAATTTGTATGTTATATCTTTAACTCGAAATTGATGTTGTCTCAAATATGTGCCCGCTGATTGTAGGAAAAATCGGTTTAAAAAAATTTAAATAAAATAAATAATAAAAACCCTAATATTTAACAGTAAAGAGGCTCGAGATAACTACCATAGGAAATGAAAGGGGGGGGGGGGATACAGTATGTTTCCGACGACTACATAATTTTTGTGCTAAAATATTGATGTAACGGTAAAAGTCAATAACTTATGCGTAACCTTTTTTTTTTTTTTTCCCACATCGAAAACCTGAGTGAAATTTGATTTTTAAACTGATTATTGCTGGAAAATCTTGTTTTCCACCACCAGGGTAGCACTATGTCCTATATGAACATCCAACACTGGTCCCTTGCCTTCGGCACCGTGTAGCAGGCATGCTGCGTACTGTGTAAAATCTGTTACATCTAAATCACAGAGGACACACTCTGTTCTAAACAAACCACTTTCAGAACGAAACGCTGACACGTGTTCAGCTGCTTGTGACACCATATAGTAGGCATGTTGTGCACGCTCTGTCAAATCAGTTAGTTCGAAATTCTATTACCAGGGGGCGAACTCTGCTTCGTTCTAAAGATGGTTTGTTTAAAACAATCGAAAACCAAGTTGAATGAACCAAATCTCGTTGTGACAGGGCCTATAGGACCCGAGATAGGAAAGCACCCCTGGTGGGAAAAAAAAAACTAAAATGTAAGGCTATCGATATCAAATCAAATGAACAAAACATCATTTGGCCCATAGAACCAGAGATACTTTAAAATAAAATTTAAAAAAACATCTTGAATTTGAAAATAGTGATATGTGCTACTCATAATTTTACTTCAGTGGTATAGAGTGTCATTATTAAATTAATCATCATGTTTGGAATCAGTCTCTTACAATATCTGCCATGTGGACTAATTACGATATTTTTTAATCAAGCCGTTCACTTCCCTTCCCATCCCCACAAATATAACAAATTGGGGAAAAGGGATAATGGAGGTTCATAATGTGAAAGAGTGTTCAAAGGTCTTTCCAATGATAGATCGTATGAAGGGTTCATAAAAAGTTAGAAAATTACCCGCTCAAGAGACTAATGTTATGCTCCCGGAATACACCCCCTCCTCCCATTTTAAAAGTTTTATATTTTATAAATAATATTTATCGGAAGGCTCTGTAAAATCAGATCTAAAATGATATTTATTGTAGAAAACGTTAAGATTTTAGATTTTTATAATTGTAACCTAAATCACAAGCTAAGCTCGCTAGTCAATGTCATAATATATTTTATCTTTTTATAGATCCTATAATAAAAAAATCAGACTTAAAATTTATGATAATTAGTAAAGAAAGATTTAAATAATGTGCAGCAGGAAAGCATTTCTTTTTTCCTTTAAAAAATTGATTTTTTGACCAAATAAAAAGTTCTTCATAGATTTTTACAAAAATTACACATTTGGATTCAGTGATACAAAATAAGCAAAGATACATAAATTTCAAATCTATAAATGCAATATTTGTAAAAAAAAATTATATCATGAAACAATCCCAAAATGAAAATTATTGTTTTTTTTTTTTTACCACAGTCAGTCTGTTTTCTGCTGATAAGAAATTGAAAGCATATATTTTTCATTTAAAAAAATGAACTATTTTAAAGAAAATTACATACTTGCAATCAGCATAAAATAATTTTATACACTGTGAAACAATCTCAGTATAAAAATCATCTATTTTTTATCACCTTGGCAACCCTTCCCTCTCTTGTGGAGTTTGAAAAAGAATTTTTTTTGCGGTCTGATTAAAATCCATGCTTTAGTTGAATTATGAATACTTTTCTATTCTTTTAATTGTGGTTTTTAATTAATAACTCACCTAATTATCAGAAATTTAAAATTCTGAGTCTCAGTGCACCAGGAGAGGCCTTTGACTACCCTTACAAAAATTTTCAGCTTTGTATGTGCTGTAGATTTTGCTAGCCATTGCAGACAGACAGACACACAGAATGAAACTTTCTTTTGTTATTATAGATTTACAATCATTTCAGTATCCATTTTTTTTTTTTTTTAAATCTACAAAAACTTCCATTTGAAAGGGATGAATTACGCTTTTCAATCCATAAATGTAGCTCAAAGATGCCAATCATCCAAATTTCGATGGGAAACTATTGGTTTTCTGGTTGATTCCCACTCATACATTTTACAGTGTATTTATCCCAAATTTTTGCTGCTTTTATGAATTTTATGCGATTCATTCTAGATCACTGTGCTGTACGTTTGATTTGTTCCTAGTCTCTTCACTCATAGCATAAATATATTTCATACCTGGAATAAATGCCATTTATGAATAAGATACATTTTATTAAATAAAATTTCTATTTAAAATTGCCATATGAAATGGAAGACTTGCAAATTATCAAAAATTGATAACAAAATGTAATTTAGCAAAACTCGTGGATCTCAAATTTTGTGTTCAAAAATCTGTTAGTCAGCATATTAATCGATCTACCGCTGTGCTGATCAACATGGCATAATTTGCTGTGTTCAATCTTTATCCGATCACAACATAAATGTCATCATCCATGTGATAGTTACTTCAATAAAATCTTAAGACCAAAAATAAATAAAATCACACAATACTTTGAGCATATAATTTTTACAGTGATTTTTATGCAGCAAATGTTTTTCTTTTAAATTTATTATTGAAAAGGTCAAAAAGATGTTAGATTTATTGCATTTGTTGCTGTTCTTTTCTTATCTAAATTTGAAATTTTTATTAAATAAAATGTCTAGTTAAAATTGGTATATGAAATGGAGGATTTTAAAATTATCAAAAATTGGTATTAAATTGATAACAAAATGTAACTTGGCAAGGCTCAAGGATGTAAAAAATTTTAAACCTTATCATGGTCAGCATTTTAATCTTTGCCAATGGTCTACCGCCGTACTGATTGGCATAGCATAATTTGCTGTGTTCAATGTTTCTCTGATCACAACAAAAATCATAAGTCAACATCCATGGAAGGCTGATTAAGACAAAATGGCAGTCTAGTATTCTTTACGGCCTTCTTCTTATACCATCACCAAACTTTAAAGAAAAATAGTGGGAACTTATAGATGCATAGTTAGATAAATATATATTTACATCTTTTTGTTTTTAACCCCTTCCCATGGTAAAAGTCCAAAATATTGTTTATTACAGTGTCAAAAACGGATTAAAAGATACTACATTAAATTGGTATTCCCAAAAATCAATGAATCCATAACCTTTGACTTATTTTGGCTTGTGTTTTATTAATCAGGCTTTGATAATAAAAGAAAATTGTTTTTTAACATAGTTTTGAAATTTAATAATAGATTTAAAATGTCGATAATAACAATTTGGAATATATTTATTTCTTGTTTAACCCATTGGTGGCTATAAAATCCGGCTTTATGCCAGTTTTGCTATTTTACATAAATTTTTTATAAAGGTTAGATCAGTTTTGCACACAAAAGTTGTACATGCCTGTTCTTTATCAAATGCATCTTTTCTGATAAAAGCTATTTTTTATAGAGAGATTTCCTGCTTTAATTCATTAAAATTGCAGCTAACGCATTTAAAGTTGTAGTTTATAGTAAGATTTTTTTTTAGAATTAAGGCCTGATTAAAGCAGAAGTGGATGGGCTTGTGTCTCTTGACTTATGGGAACACCAAATTTAGTGTGCTTTTTTTCGAAAAATGTGTATATTTTTAATAAGTTTTTGATCCTGTACTGTTTATAATAAGTAACAAAAATGTTTTTGTTTCCAATTGCTTCACAGTAATGCCAAGCAAATATTCATTTTAGTTTGTGAAAACTGAACTACATTCTTTTTAAAATAATAATTAATGTGTGATTTTATATTAAAAGTACAAAAAGTGGCAAATTAGGATGAAACAAAGTGTAAAATAAGATATGAATTTTCATGAAACAGTTTTGGTTATTATTTTGATAACAAATAAGGATTCTTCACCTACTTCCCTCCTTTTTTTAAAGTAAGTATGCAACTATTTTGGCTACTATTTTTGTACAAATGCTACTATTTTGGCTACTACTTTTTTCATTGTAGGCCACTAAAGATACTATTTTCCCTGTAACTGGTTATTTTTATATTTATTCTGTATGGGTGTATGAATGACTGTAACTCATTTTCATAATTTTTTTGTAACATGTACATTAGGGTGGTCACAAGAAATCAATTTTCGAATTTTTTCCAGGAGACCCCCCCCCCCCCCCCCCCCCCAAAAAAAAAAAAAAAAAAAAAAAAAAAAAAAAAAAAAAAAAAAAAAAAAAAAGTTGCCAATAGACTAGAAAATGAGGTTGGCAAAGTTTCAGCTCATTTGGATAATATTAACCCGTGCCTCATTGAGGTTTAAGTTTGAAAAAAACGTGATTTTTCGCAAAAAAAATGCTGTTCCTTCATGAAATAAATACAATTGAACCTAGAAACATAATTCAGGTCTCATTTTATAAAAAAAAGTTTTGCTTTGAAGAACCACACACCATTTTTTTCTAAAAATATATAGATTTAAAAATATGCGCATTTTTCAGGACCAGACTTCACCCGAATCCTAAAAATTTACTTTTTATGAAAATGCGAAAAAAATATTGTAACATTCTATTTCATCTGCTTTTCACCTTTTGTTTTTCTTTTTTTTTCATTTTGTACATAATAAAGGGCTTAACTAAAAAAAAAAAAAAATCCAAAGATAATGAAAAAAATCGCATTTTAAACTGAAATAATTAAAAAAAGGGGGGCAAAAAAAGTATAAAAATGAGAACAAATAATGCTCGAATGCATTTTATTATTAAGGTTGTGTTACAAGAAAGGAAGCATAATAAAGGAAATTATTATCCCTTACAATTATTAAACCTTTCCAGTGCAGAAAAATTCTGTTCGTAAAATAATGAAATGATTGGCTACACCGAAATTTACAAACGACTTCTTAGAAATTAAAACACATTACTTTAACCTTTCATTGTAAAAGAAAATTTTTTATTAAAATATTCTTGGTGCCGTTTGTAAGTTTGGAATTAAAATTAGATAGTCCCGACATAGGACCACTGCGCCGGAAAGGATTAAAGTCTTGAAAAGTTTTTCTACATTCAGAAACAACTTTTAGCATATACTGTTTTTATTTTTCGTATTTTGTTAAACAGGAATTGAAATCTCTTCAGCTCATTGACAACTTTAAAACCATTCACTGTTTTCTTGCTTTAAAATAAGGTTTATTTTCACACCATACATTGGAATCATTATTTAAAAAATGCTTATTAATATAAAATCTCTTTTAAAAAATTACAGTTTGAGATGAAACAAAACATTGACTTTTTTGTTCAATAAATAATCCACTTCGTTGAAACCTTTTGTTGCTCTTAAATTCCTATCATCATCATCATCATTTCTTCTTCAAATGACATAAATTTTACAGAAATGCTTATATTGACTTTTTTTTTCCAAAGTATCATCTAAAAATGAAAATGCAACTTAATCCGAGTTAAGATACCAAATGCGGTTTATTATTTTAGCGAGTGCTTTGTCTACAACCTATTTATAAATTTTTCTGTAGTGACCAAGTGATTTTATTATTTGCAGGTCTTGGACTGGGGTCCAAAGTGGGAGTATTGAAGCATGCTTTTACATAAATATTGATTAGAAATAAGCAAAGGTCTCTAATGCCTTCTTTTTCTAAATTATTTATTGAGATATTATCTATGACAATATATTTTGAGAGAATAAATGGCCTGTATCAACCATCTGACATGATTAAAAGCACCAAGTTCTCTGAAAAAAGTCTTTTGCAGGAAGGAGTTCTATAAAAATTGAACAAAGTTGGATAAATTCTTTATAATCATCCCTGAGCTGTTAAATTTTAAAAGGTCCTGTAATAAAACTTGAAATTTCTTCTGAATTAACTATTTATATCTACTATTTCATCTTCAATAGCATTTTTATACTTACTGTGGTTTAATTTAGACCACCCAATCAGAATTGTTTTTTAAATGTCTGGCTGAGAGTCAGTGATTGTGCCCACTTTACAATCAAAAACAGCTTTTTGGATAATTTCTAAATTATGGTGGCGACATGGTAAGCACAGAAGACTTTTCTTTTAACATTAAAGTCTGTGGTTAACTGGTGGATGTATTCTAAATCTAGCAGCTTCTCTGGCGTTCAGTTTCATTTTGCGACTATTATAAAATAAAATACACAAAACTTGACGATTACTTGGTAGCCTACTGTCGATGATTTGATGAGATATGTGGCCAATTAAAAAAATCTTACATTTCTGCCATCATATCAAAAGGGGGAGGGGATTTACAGAATGTTTCATCAATTCTAAAAATAGATACGATAACAGGTAACAAAAACAGCCTTGTAATAAAAAGAGAAATTCAGAGGTTCAACTGCAATACAAATCGAGAAGCTATTTCTTACTAGACACAGAACTAGATAACTAATAACCAAATATAATTTGTGAAATATTTTTAAAGTTACAAAAATTGTTCACTTATTTTTGCCTATTAATGAAAATAATACAAAAAAATTATCAAAAGTAATAAAATTATTAATTTGTCATTTTTCACTTATGTTTCAAAAATGCAAAGTTTGAGGGTATGGTTCACGAGCTGACCTGAAAAATACTAAATGTTCATTAAATATAAGTTTTGATGAGAGTAAATGTTAAAGGCAACAACAGTTTCTATGAAATAAAACAAGAATCACGTTTATAGACAAATAGTTTTCATATACAGAAAGAAAAATGACAATTTTTTGCCAAAAATTGCAAATTTTTAAGAATTCAACCTCGATGAGGCACGGGTTAATGTTATTCATTTGAGCTGAAACTTTGCCAATCTCATTTTCTAACTAATTGGCAACTTTTAGGAGGGTTCCCCCGAAGAAAACTTAAAAAATTTTCCCCATGTGCATAAGTTTGTACATGTGTGTACATGTGCATAAGTTTAGATTTAGGTGATTAACAGTAATTTTTCTTAGTACAAATACAAAATGAGCTATGAATGGTATTTGTTTCTTTTGTTATTTGTGCTACTAACCAATGAAATTATACTTATTTGCAGTTTTTATTAATCCTATAATTACTTACTGTCCATATTATTAATTATCATTTTAGTAATTGAAGCATAAAATGTGTATTATTTTTCTAATTAAATAGTTAATGGTTTAATAATTATTAATTTAAGCAGTGTTATCAATTTAACATTAATTCAGTTATTAATAATTTTAATAAATGTAAATATCAGGGTTTTATATAATTATTACAAAATTTTAATGTGTTAATAATATTACAAAATATTAATGTATTAAATATGTAATTTAATTAATACAGGACTCGGACTGGCTCGCTAATCTCGCTATTTTTTGCATTTGTCTCTTTTAGTCTATATTTTTCAGATTTAGTATATTTTCTCGCTTTTTTTCAATTATTCCGTACTCATCGATTGTAACTTTCGCCATTTGTTTGCTGGAAAAATATTGCAAAATTCGTCAATCGGTTGCGGGAAAATATCGGAAAATTTGGCAATCTGTCGCAGGAAATAAAATTCTGGAAATTTGTCAGTCCTCGCAGGTAAAAATCGCAAAATTTTTCAGTTGAAAAACTGGGGAAGAATTGAGGATTATGTCAGTCTGTCGCATGCTGAAGCCATGAAATTCCACAGAAACTATCGCGAAACTTGGTTAGTCATGAAAAAAAAAAAATCAGAGAAATTTGCCCCTCAGACTCGGGATAAAAAATCAAATTTTGTAACCAATAAAATGCAGTGCATAACATGAAAGAAAAAGGCACATAGAAGCACTTGCAATAATTGCGATATAAAACAGAAATTTTATCTTTTATAAGTTTATCAAAGTAAAGTAGAAAAGAAAAAAAACCATTTTACTACTTGCTTGTTTATTTTACAAGAAATAATCTGATATTTTTCGTTGTTTTCTTTGATTACATGACACAGTAAAATTTACATTTTGATATGACAAGTTATAATACATGTCTCTTCCATGAAAAGTGACTAAAGCAGAGTTTACAAGCTTTTTTACTTTCCCTCAACTTGAAGTAAGGTTATCCACTTTCTTTCCCAACAGCTTGCGATTGAAGGTCAGGGAGATTCAACAGTTGAATGAAATAGATCAGTATCTTTCATCCTACAAAATGATAATTCAGCATACTTGAAATGCAAATAAAAATGAAATACACCTCCTCACCACAACAAAAACGCTGACAGTTTTAGTCTGTGCCCTGTCAATGTCCTTTTTTGCGATTTTACGGTGCTTTTCATTTATTCATTTCAAGAATCATTCAGACGAATGGAAATCTTCCCTCATAATCCATCTTCACCTCTTTCCATTGTTAAATCTCCCTGTTCTTTTGTCAATAACCACAAACGATTGGAGGAAAAAAGGCGGTAATTGCTCTTGAAGGAGAATATTTGAAGGAAGAAGTAAACCCAGCCTCAGAATTTACTGGGATAAACATCCAAGACAGTGCCCATTTGCAAACCAGAGATGCAATGTTGACATCCAAATTTTATTTTTAGTTGAGTCTAAAAAGTACATTATAACCAGATTAAGGCTTTTACATAGTCCGTTATAGCTGAAGTTGAAAATCATTACTTATATAGGATTTCATTCGGGACCGAGCATCTGAGTGCATTATAAGCGAAACTATGTTATATCTCAGGTATGTTATAACCGGTGTTGATTGTAAATATTAATCTATCAAAAAAAAATTTTTTTTCGAATATTAATTTCATAATTCATATTAGAATTTTTTTTTAAATTACAAATTTAAGGTATTTGAGTTTTTTAGTATAAGTTTTTTTAAATTGCAAATTTAATGTATTTATGTTTGAGTTTTTTAGTATTATAACTGCACAAAAAATTATCCCATTAGGTTTATAATTTCAGGAGATATTAATAAAAATATGAAAATGTAATTAACATTAGAAGCTCTAAATTTTGAATGTTTATAATAAAAAAACTTATCCTCAAAATGACTTGAAATTTCGTTTCTAGGCATAGTTTGAACCGAAGATTTGATACATTGTCAAAATTGGGTGTTGCCATTGAAAAAAAAAGTTTGGTCAAGTTTTGATTTGTAGATGGCCCCCTAGGCAAATTTTATATACATCATTTAAAAGTAGACTTTATTTCAAATCGTTTGGTACCAGTAACTTTCTTCTGTTATAATTAGTTGCAGAGTTAGTAAGGGTGTTCACTTCGCTTCCCCCCCCCCCCCCCCAAGGACTGTACATCATTAATCTTATGTAGGTCATTATTAATGGGTCGCTTTTCTAACAGGAATTAATGTAAAAGCATTCTCTCCTATTTAAATGATTCTATTTCTTAATTATTCTGAATTTATCTTTATTGACAATTAAAAGTAAAAATTGTATAAGATTTAAAAAAATATTTTTGAAAGTTTAAGTATTTGGCTTTGCTGAATATTTAAATATTCAACCAAACTGTAAGTTTGGAAGATTGAATATTTTGGCATTCAGCCTAATATACAGTTTGGCCAAATACTGAATAAATACCAAATATTTGATGTACCCCTAAAAAATAAAATGGAGAAGTTTAAAATTATAACAACTAAATATTTTACGAGCTTTATAAAAAATATTTTACATCATTATCTTTATTTAAAACCATTTAACTTATTTATTCAACTTATTATATAAAGAAATTTCTGGTTCGTATTAAAATACATTTGATACTGGTCAAAACTATATCTATTCTTTCTATATATAGAATATAGATATTCTTTCTAAGATAAGTCTAATTTTCTTTTTTCCTTTCAAAAAAAAAAAGAAAGAAAAAAAAAAGAGGGGCGGGGAGTTAGGTAATACATTGTTTGATTCCCCCCCCCCCCCCCCTTTAACTTTCAAGAATGAAAATCCTTGATTTTCCATTTATTTACTTTTTAAGTGAATTTCTAAATTTCAATACTGTTTTTGCTCTTGACTATTTTCTTCTTTTCTCTGCTTTCATAAATAAAGACAGCAAAAATACCCATTTAGTGTTGGTATTGTTGATTCTGATTCAAATGTTTGCAAATATAGTAACAAGTATTACTAGTGGCTGGGCAATAAGGAATTAATCTTTAACTTTAAAATAGAACATGAAATTAAAAATTACTTATGCACCTAGATATTTACAGTGATTGTTCTTGTTATTTAAAATAAAAAAATTATTTATAAAGTTATTCAGTGACTTAGACATTACAGTGAATAAAGTTGTTTAAAAAGATTTCATCTTACCGTATTCCTCCACATTAGCTGGCTTGCCGGAAAAAATCGAGGTATACCAGCATGCCAGAAAAACTCGTATTTATCGGCATACCGGAAAATAAGGTTTCACTACTGGAGGAAGGGTGGCTGATTTATGTTGATTTTTTTAACATTTTTCAAAAAAATTATTAAAAAAAAAAAATATTTTGATACCAAAGACAAGATTTCTGGTCTAACAGACGAAGAAAGTGAATGTTGTGATAATGAATGATAAAATATAGAGTAAATTTTGTATAATTCTTTCTTATTAAATAAAACCCTGGATTTCAGCTAAATTTGTTTTTTAAATAATCATATAAAATTACTTTTCTGATATAAGGTAAGCAATTATTTCTATCTTTATATATTTAGATAATTATTATATTTATCTTATTATATATATATAGTAAGAATATTTCTATTCACGTAATAATTTATAAGTTCTACATTGTAAATATTGGATGGGTTCTGGAGAGAGAGCTTTCTGTGAAATGGTATGAGACATATGAAACTTGTTTTTATTTATTTTTTCTTTGAATATGTAAAAAAGATAAACTAAATAATTAGAAAAGGGGGAGCAAACTGTATATTGCACCCCTCCTCCCCTACAGCTAATGAACCTCATTTCTTTCCGTTTTAGAAGACCCCAACTTTTTCCGGCATGCCGGGATAGAATAGGGACTAATATTCAAAAATCTGGTCTCCCTCGAATTCTGTGGCATGCCAGCTAATGCGGGGGAATACGGTAATATAAGATTACTTCAGTTGGTTTTATTCCCAAAATTAGAAAGTTGCATAATAAATAATAATCTAATTATAATCAGTGTGACGATTTAAATATATTGATGAGATGCCGTGAATAAGATAAGTGAATTGCGGTAAAAATAAAAGAATGATGAATAAGTAAATATAACGTCCTTACTTAATGATGAGAACAGTAGACACATTGAAGAGACAGCAGTTATAAAAATCTTCTTTATTCGTTGATTCACTTTGAGAGGTGGAAGGTAATTAGGAGAAGTAGGTCACTGTACACATTCGAAGAGCGTTCCACGTAGAATTATTAAAACTTGGAAGTAATTCCATGATAAAGATGAATACTGGTTAAAATCATTTTTTTAAAGAAGGTCTTGATAATAAAAAGTTCGAAATCAAATATGCGTTAAATTAAAAAAAGCCAGAGACCGAAGATAAATCTTTAGATATCGAGTTATAGCTATTGAAGAACATCGCTCTTTGAATTTAGGCGCTAAGGCCCGAAATTCAAAAAAGACAAATCACGTTGTCAAAAATAATACATATTAAAATTTTCGTAAATCTTAAAATCTGATCCGATCTTAAAATCTGTTAAAAAACTGGCTGCATTGATATATATACTACATAAAAGGGGTTTACAAAACTACCTCCAGAAATGATTTAAATCTATTCGTTAAATTAAAATTGCGTATGAATTGTAGAACGAATAACAGCAGGGAAAACGAAACTACGTTCGAAGACACACCTCCAATATGACGCGGTCAACGTCACGCTGAATCTAAAAATAGATCGGGAAGAGGGGAAAAAGCTGAAATGAAAACTTATCTGCTGCATGCAGTAAAAAGGAAAGAAAAAAGTGATTTGAACGATGTTTTGCGTCAATAGTTTAAAAGTAGTATAGTTTAAAACGTGAGATAATAATGCTGCATTACAATTTAAAAAATAAATAATAAATGTGATTGCTACATCACAATCAGTTGATATTTATATTTTAGAAATCAAGTTAAAATGACTGGAGCTTGATTAAGAAAACTTTTTATACTGTAGCAGTTCTATTTAATTTAGTGAAGTTCATCACAAATGAATGCTACAATTATTTAACATTTAAATTGAGCAAATTTTATTTCATCAAATGTACAAAAATTTCATTTGTATCACTTCACTGCCAGTGTAAAGTAATTACTGTGAAAGTTACATTTAATGCACATCATATTTACAATAAACACAATATCTTTTGAAGTCTTGTGGCTTTATATGTAGTTTACATTAACATCAAACACATATGCAACATACAGTTATATCATCTTGAAGATTCATTCGTATACTCAATACAACTACAATATTTATAGACATGGACATGTTAATATACATTTGGCATTTTTAAGTGCAGCACCTTTTTGTTTTCACTATTTAAAATATTAAAACAGCAGAAGTATATCTTTTATTTTAAGGTTATGCATACCAGAAAATATTTCTGACAATTATATCTCACTAAAATCATAGGAATTATTTTCTCACTTTTATGCATCTGACATTTTAAAATAGTAATTTTGCTTATAAGAAATATTTCATTAATATTTAAAAACAATATTGAACTCGGCACTTTAAAAAGGCATGTATATGCATCACAGAATCTATTTAGACTATTTTGAAAACAAAATTTCTATCCTCAAAACAAATTACAAATACTTAACGATATCAGTAGTGTACCATTGTTTTATTTTTCTATTGGATGGGAAAAGGAGAGGGCTGTTTTTTTCTTTTTAAATTAACTCTTTCAGATGATGTACTTTTCTTAACTTAGTTTAGAAACTGCTAGTGCATAATATTACAAAATGGTTGAGATATTTAGTTTTAAGCTTAAAAAAGTAAATTTTATAAAAGCTTACTGTCTTACTTTTAAAAAACTTATGTCCTTTATTGAATTTATTTTCTAAAATAAGTTTTAACCATATTAACTGGAAAATGAAATTACTCTAAATATTGCACCAATCAGGTTACATATCAAAACCACTGTAATTCATCTAAATATTTTCAAAACAAATGGGGTGGAATACAAATACTGAAAAAACATCTTACTTTGTGTGCCATGGCTGTTAAAATCATTTTACATATATATACAACTGCTTTTTAAAAACCACAACAACATACGACGAGTAAGTTATGTTTAATATATATTACAAAATAATGACGATATATATGAATCAACATATATACATTTTTTATAATCACAGCATGATGCAATTTAAGGGCGTAGGTTAGTCAGAAATACATTCTGTTGTCCAGAGAAAACGATGACTTCCTACTGAAAATGCCAGATGTGAAAAAACAACCCTTTGTAAATGAGTTGCTGAACCTTATGGGATTGATCTCTTTAGAAAGGGAAAGAAATGGAATGTGAAAACAAAGTATTTTATATCAAGAATGTATACTTTCCCAATAAAATATTTTCTAGAAAAGCTAGTTTTGTTCTTTTTAAATTTAGAAAGTATCAAGTAACAAACTAAACCTGTGGCACTACAACCTGTTAAGGATCCTGGCTTACTCTGCCCAGCTCTGTTTTCTTGATCATAGGTCTTGAGTACTATGCAGCATATGTCATGGCCAGGACGTCAGCCTAACACATGACCCTCAGTGTTTAGTTCCTAAGCAAGTGTAGCATTCATTTTATTGACCCAAAGGGATGAAAGGTTGAGTGAACCTTGCCCAGTCCACAGCTCTGAATGAACTGGGGACCTGTAGTGTTGTAGACAGACACAATGACCACCATCCTACAGGGTTTATTTAAAAATCTCAAATAGCATTACAAAAATTCTGTTTTTTCCATTGTACTATACCAAGTATGTTTAAGTTTATTTTTAATAAACATTGTAAATAAAAATAATGAACGACAAGTTTAAGCAATTGCTTACAAAATTCAAAAAGTTTAATTTTATATAAATAGTCTTAGCAAAAAAAAGGTACATTAGTTCCATACGATTTAACATGGAGAAAAGTAAATGGAGGTCTGACTGATCTACTGCCTTAAGATACGCAAATAAATCACTTAAGCAAATAAAATGGGTAAAATGTGAATAGACATAAACACAATCATAATCTTAACAACTTCACAAATTTTAATGTCGAATGGTTTTGTATTTCAGCTGATCAGTGCAATTTGTTCAGTTTTTTATTATTCACAGAATTTTCATATGAAGGTTGTTATTATTATTGTAGATGTTTAATTTGTTTGTGTTGGATTCTTTTAACAGAATGGAGATTATTTTATTTGCATATAATTCTCAGATTTTGCATTGAAAACATTTATTAGAATCAATAAACATTCATTATTTAAAATATTAACTTTATTTTTTAAAATTTCTTATGTAAAATTGTTCTCTTTTTAGATAATGGGCAAAAATCCAGCAAAAAGAGAAAGGGGAAAAAGCAGCAAATTCTCTTCAGTACTTCTATGTGTCGCAAAAATTGAGATTTTTTTTTTTTTTCTTTATTTGCACAACTTTTTTTTTTTTTTTATTATTTACTTTCAGTTTATATTATGTTATGTTTATTACGTTGAAAAACTGTTGTAGTCAGGATATCAAGAAGTCAGCAAAGGCAGCAATACCTTATTCTGTGATGTTATAATATATTTCATGTAAATTTGTTACAGGCTAAATTAAAAAAATAAAGTTGTATTGCCTTTTGATTGTGGTAGTTTGATTTCACAAAGTCAAAAGAAAAATGTACACACACAGCAAGCACATAATTATATGGCATGATTCAGAACTCCAGAATTTTTCTGAACCATTCCTCACAGATCTTTGATCTTTTAATCATCTTTAAGCAGCCTTCTCATGATGGAAACTGAAGAACTTCTGTAACCGCCACCAAAATGGTTCCTGTGAAGAAAAAAAAAAAAATCTTAGCTTTCAAAAATCTTAACTATGCAATCATCATACAATGCTTATTCATTTTATTTTTTCACTAAATAGTTTATAAATAGTCATTTAAATTGGTGAAGGTACAATAAATAATAATCTAAAATAAATTTATCAGATTATCTTTTCTTTTAGGATCACAATTTTTTTATGAGAAGCTGTAAAAATTTCAATTGGATTGATTATCTTTTGTAATTGTCAATGAGAAATAGATAATGTTCAAAGTAAAACAAGTCTGGCATTTCAGAATTCCCTATATCAAAAATTTCTAGAATTAACTCTTATTGTTTAATGTGAACAAGAGAATTTTCAGCAGCTAACCCAAATTTCTTATTTGTAAACAGAGTTGGGCAAATTCGCAATCTGATTAATTTGTAATCTCATTACACAATGTAATGGCATGTAAGGGATTTTAATTTTAGTTACATGTTAATTATAATCTGAATTTGAGATTTAATTAGCATTGTAATTGTATCTAGAAATGCTATGATTATTACTATACTAGTTGGCTTCGCCTGCTAGCGGGCCCCTCCTTTTTGTATAAAATCTCGAAAGAACGTAACTCACCTGCGAACGAACCTCTAATAATATGAAATCTCGAAGTGAACGATCCTCGAACCAGGTCCCCACTGCCTTCGGCACCGTATAGCAAGCGTGCTGCGCACACACTGCAAACTCTTTTTAAAAAGCCTTTCGCTATAACGAAATTCGAACCTGGTCCTCGCTGCCTACGGCACCGTATAGCAGGTGTGCTGCAAACTCTTTTTAAAAAACCTATCGCGCTCGAACGAAAGGCGAACCGGGTCCCCGCTGCCTTCGACACCGTATAGCAGTCGTGCTGCGCATGCACTACAAACTCTTTTTAAAAAGCCTTTCGCTATAATAAAAGTTGAACCTGTTCCTCGCTACCTATGGCACCTTATAGCAGGCGTGTTGCACATGCACTGCAAACTCTTTTTAAAGAGCCTATCGCACTTGAACGAAAGTTGAACCTTGTCCCCGCCAAACTCTTTTTTAAAAGCCTTTCGCGCTCGAACGAAAGTCGAACCGGGTACCCACTACCTACGGCACCTTATAGCAAAATCTTGTAAAAAAGGCAATCTCGCTCGAACGAACCTCGAACCGGGTCCTCGCTGAATTTCGTTAAATTTAGATTTAACAAAATCACGTTCTGTTAGTTCTACATTCTACCACCATGGAGCGCACTCTATTCATAACAAAATTGTATCGGAATGAAAGTCCGTTAACTAACGTATCAGTAGATATGTTAAACAGATTGCCTTGTTAGATTGCCTAATTTTAACAAAATCGCGTTATGTTAGTTCCGTATTCCACCACCAGGGAGCACACTATATTCTTAACAAAAACATATCAGAACGAATCGCCTTCACGCAACCTTTCCATAGATACATGTGTCGGGATGGTGGCGTTCTTAACCAAGAATTCTGTTAGTTCCACATTCCACTACCAGGAAGTGCACTCTATTCATAACAAAACTGTGTCGGAAGGAAAGTCCGTTAAACAACCTATCAGTAGATATGTTACTCGAGGTGTTGGCGGTATTAAGCAAGAATTTAAGATATTTGCACAAATTACTATTCGGAAATAGTGATAACTAAACTTTTGACATTTTTGTATTTAATAAGCATATATCTCAATGTGTTATGAACTATCTTAATGTTTCAAGCAGATCGCCTTGTTATATTTCCTAAAATTAATTAAATCGTGTTATGTTAGTTCCACATTCTACCACTAAGGAGCGCATTCTTTTCATAACAAAACTGTATCAGAAGGAAAGTCCGTTAAACAACCTAGCAGTAGATATGTTAAACAGATCGCCTTGCTAGATTGCATAATATTAAGAAAATCGCGTTATGTTTGTTCCGGATTCCACCACCAGGGAGCGCACTGTATTCTTAACAAATACATATCTGAATGAAACTCCTTCACGCAACCTTTCCATAGATAAATGGGTCGGGAAGTAGCGACCTTAAAGAATTGTGTTAGTTCCCCCTTCCACCACCAGGGAGCGCACTCTATTCATAACAAAACTGAGTCGGAAGGAAAGTCCGTTATACAACCTATCAGTAGATATGTTACTCGAGGTGGTGACGGTCTTAAGCAAGAATTTAAGATGTTTGCACAAATTACTATTCAGAAATAGTGGTAACTAAACTTTTGACATTTTTATATTCAATAAGTAGCATATATCTCAATGTGTTATGAACTATCTTAAAGTTTCAAGCAGATCGCCTTGTTATGTTTCCTAAATTTAACAAAATCGCGGTACGTTAGTTCTGCATTCCACCACCAAGGAGCACACTGTATTCTTAACAAAAACATATCTGAACGAAACGCTTTCATGCAACCTTTCCGTAGATACATGGGTCGGGATGGTGGCGGTCTTAACCAAGAATTCTGTTAGTTCCACATTCCACCACCAGGAAGTGCACTCTATTCATAACAAAACTGTGTCGGAAGGAAAGTCCGTTAAACAACCTATCAGTAGATATGTTACTCGAGGTGGTGACTGTCTAGAACCAAAAGATGAAAATTTTAATGATTGCCCCCCCCCCCCTAACTAAGCCCCTATGCAATTTATTAAAAATCTGAGATAGCCAAAAGATGCGGCGGGAAAAAATAGCTTTTTTTAATCTTTACCAGGAAACTTCTGCCCACTGTGGCTCCAACAGGAGCGAAGTTATGGCGATTTGAAAAAACAGCCCCTATCTTAACATGGCCCTAACTTTATGGGGAAGCATCGTAACCTGTGACATTGTAAACATGTATCTCTAATTTTTCAAGACCTTTAAAATAAGGTGTATGTTAAGGTGGGGGGCAGACTACTGGTCTTTGTCATAATAATATCTATAATGCGAACTAACTGGGATATTTAATCAAAAGTATTTCCTGCCAAACAGATTAGTTAAATAATAATTAATATCTCAGCTTCTAATTAACCAATCTCTTTGAACTGGGTATGTATGAAATCTACGACAGATTTCCCGTCCGGTTGTCAAAAAATTTTATCCAAAAATTCAATATTTAAAAAGTTTAAATTTCGTATTAAATTATCCTAGTATTCAAAACCGCAAAGTGCCGTGACGTCTGTCACCTGCATCTTCGAAAATGAAATCTGTTTTTCTTTTCTTTGCATTTGAAGAAATTAAATTTTTAATGATCGATTTTTTGTGGATTTTTTGTGTTTTACACGACGCACAAACATGAAATTTATACCAAAATAAAGTAGATTTTTTTCCACGTCTTTCTACACCTTTTACGAATATCTCGGATCATTAGATCGGGAGATTCGATTTCGCTTTTTAAATTTCCACTTCATTTTCATCAACTCGGCAGGTGCTAGCCTCGTCAAGATAAAATCAGGGTCCCACTCCGAGCCTCGACGAAGGGTCCAATTGTAGCCAGATTGCTGCTTTTGATAAAAAGATTCAATTTTTCTTCGGTAATGAGTTTGTTAATTAGCTAATGACGTCCGTAATTACCACAGGATTTTCTCAAAACCGCAAAGACCTTTTTTCCAAGAAAACGGCAGCCCGAATAGACATATTATAAGACCCTCTGCGTTGCCTGTGAGAAAAGTAGTTCCGCGTACAAGGGCGAATGTTACATACAGACGTTTACGGACATTAATAGTATAGACAATTATATTTGAGAAAAATATAATTAAGATTATGTGTAATTATAATCTGAATTTAAATTAGCCTTGTAATCGTAACTATAAATGATATGATTCTCGTTATATAATAGTAATTATAAATGAGAAAGTTATAATTATGATTACGTTTTAATCTGAATTTGAAATTCAATTAGCATTGAAATTGTAACTATAAATGCTGTGATTATCATTGCATAATTGAAACTATAATTGAGACTTACAATTATGTGTAATTTCAATGGCAATTCTTTAAGATATGATTGTAACTGTAATGCAAAAGGTTATGATTTTCATTACGGTGTGGTAATGCTGTAACTGTAAAATTTTAGTTACAATTACGTGTAATGTGAATGGTAAATTTAGATTATTAATTTGATTTCAAATGTACTTGATGATTATAATTATATTTCTGTAATGGTAACTAAGAAATTTTAGCTACAATTACATGTAATGGAAACAGTAAAATTTCTAATTAGATTTTATTCCAACTGTACATGAGACTGCACTTATTTATGATTATATTGATGAGAATTAAGAAATTTCATTTACAATGATATTATAATGAGGATGATATTTGATGTTATACATTCATGTGGCATTAATTTAATGCTAGCGGGGAATTTTCAAACTAGGATAATCTACCAATTTTTTTACTGAAGCTCCCCCCGTCCCTGCTGTAACTGTAAAATTTTAGTTACAATTACATGTACCCCCCCCCCCCCCTAAATATATTAGTGTATTGTAAATAAAAAGGGCTGGTAACTTAAAATACTTATAACTGAAACTGTAAATGTCATAGGACACTCACATTTTATGGCAAAAGTAATCTTTAGGAAGGGCGATGCATTTTTTTACCAGAGGTCAGTAAATTTTAGTATAGCACAAATATAAGGGCCTAATAACCAAAAGCTCTTATAATTCTGATATAAATTGTCGTAATTTAGAAAAATTCGGTGTGGTAAAAAGGAAATCATTTTAAAGGGTAAGGGGTCTGTTGATTTTTTTATAGAAGCTCATCATATTTTAGTATGTTATAAATGCAAGTTCACAACTTAAAACAGTTATAACTCGAACTATTAATGTTGTGGAACACTCACATTTTGTAAAGTAAATCTTTATAAAGGGGGAATATTGTGGACGTTTCTAACGCCAAATTTCTAAATTTTAGTACAGCGCGAATAGTAGGTCTCGATAACAACAAATATGCATAAGTTTTGTCACATCGCATCTCACACATATTTATTATGTCGTTCGTGTCCTTCTCTTAATCGTTTTAAGAGGGAGTTTATTTTCTATAGCAGTTCCTCTGTATTTTAGTGTATAATGTGCTGAAAAATAAAACATAACTGGAGCTGTAATTATTGTAAAGCACTCATATTTTGTAAGGTAAACATAATCTTTAGAAAGAGGAGACATTATCTTTATTATTTCTCAATTTAAAGTGCATTGTCGGTTTAAAGTTTAATACTTAAAATTTATCGAATTTCAATTTATATGCTAATGCATTGTTCAGATGAAAAATTAATTTTCCATGATATTAATTCATAAAAAGGTAAACTGAAATTCGATGAATTTGGATTTTAATTATAATTTTTTTTTGTTTTCCCAACTATAAAAAACGGAATCAATTTCAAGAAAAGATTCTCAATTGCAAGCAGGACCAAAAAAAGACTCCCTCTTAAATATATTTGCTTTTATCACATGAAATTTGTATGTTCTGTGACAATTTGGATCAGAGTTATGTTTAATGGGCCCTTATATTTGTGCTATAATGAAAGTTGGGGAGCTTGTGTTAAAAACACTGACAATGTCCCTCTTCCCATTATAAAGATTACTCTTACCATACAAAGTATAAGTGTTTTAGGATAATTATAGCTTGAGTTATAATTATTTTAATTTGCCAGCCTCTTATATTTTTGATATACTAAAATATGGGAGGGCTTTTATAAAAAATCTATAGAGCCTTCCCTCCCCACCCTTTAAAACTGTTACTTCATCATATGAAACTTGTGTCGACAATTTAGATTTCAGTTATATGTGTTTGTGGATATCGGGACTTTATATTCGCGCTGTAGTAAAGTTCATGTGGTTTTGGTTTAAAAAAAAAAAAAAAAAAAAAAAGATGATCAATATCTTCTGTAAAATTATGTCATTTTGTTGGACCGAAATAACTAGGAACTGAAGTGGCACCGGGACTGAAACGTCGAGATCGAAGCACTGAACATTGCATTCTCAATAGTCAGATTATCTACAAAATTTTAAATACATTATATATAATTAATTATACCATACAGGTATTTAAGATCTATAGGTTAAAAAAAACATGAAATTGTCCCTTTGAGAGCAATAAACAGTTTTTTATATTTCACAATAATTTGAACCTTATATATTGACTTTTTTCTGGGTATAAAACTTATTGTTTTGTAAAATTATGATGTATGCACAATAACAAGCTCGTTAAAATCATTGCATCAGACTCTGTATAGCGTGTTTTTTGGGTCTAAATTGAAAAAGCAAAAAAAAAAAAAAAGCATATTTCTAGAAAACGAGTAATTACGTAAAAATAACTAAGATAATTAGTAAATATGCAATTCTACTTAAAAAATTCTATTATGTTTTTAAAACATTATAAATTAATACTTACTGACATATAATTAGTTACTTATAATTTAGTTACATTCTTATAAACGTAACTGGGATTAACTTGCTATGAATTACAAGTAATTTTCATATCAATTTTAAAATGCAATTTGAATTAGTTCGTAATTGATTGCAATTTAATTTAAATACATTTCATAGAATGTAATTTAGATTTAGTTATATTACATTACACGTTAACCAAATTGTATTCTGAACAAACGTAACTGACATTAAATTGTAATACATTAGAATTAGCTCGTAATTGATTGCAATTTAATTTAAATACATTTCATAGAATGTAATTTAGATTAAGTTGTATTACATTATACGTTAACTAAATTGGATTCTGAACGAACGTAATTGATATTAACTTGCAATACATTAGAAGTTAACTGGATTCTATAATTGGAATCATCTTGTAAATAGATTACAGGTTAATTGGATTATATAATTAAAAATCTAATCTGAATCATCATGTAATCGATTACAGGTTAATTGAGTTATACAATTAAAAATGTAATCTAATTAAGTTTAAAAATGTAAAATGAGAATTGATTTGTAATCTGTTACATGATAATAGATGATAATCAGATTATACATTTTAAAAGCTTAATTGAAATTACTTTTTAATGCATTACATGTTAATCACTTGCATTGTGAGGAGATTATAATGTAATCTGTCATTTCATTACTTTGTAATCAGATTCTGCTCAACACTGTTTATAAAGTACCAACTCAAAAAATCTGGATGTAGAATATATTGTATTCAGATACCAGGTAATCCAAAATAAGTAAGGAAAAAAAAAAAAAAAAAATCCCTGCCGTCCCGGCCTACAGGCAGAGGTAGATTTCGAAGTTAAGTATACTAATTTCACCAACAAAAACTAAATCATTATTAGATATAAATCCACTTTAACAGTTTTATCTGTCTGCTTTTGATGAGTTTTTATTTCCTTTTTATAAAATAGCTGGTTTTATCAGAATCATGTTAAGGCGATATTAAAAAAATATTTTTCCATACTCAACAACTCTAAATTTTCTGGTACATTTTCAGATTCATTTTTAATAAAAAAAAAAAAAAAAATATGAAACATGCTGACGTGATTTTTGAAAAGATTTATAAGCGACCTGTGTTTTTATTTTTCTTTCAATTAATTAAAACTTGATTAATAAACAATTATTTTCTCAGTAGGGCAATATTTTTCATTTCTAACACAATCGCTTCGGGAAATTCTGTTCAAAATGCCCACTGACATCATTTTTTGAAATATATTCTGTCTCTATCAAAAAATCAATCATTACTTTACATTATATAGTTTCTGAATAAAAGAATCTAGCAATTGGATGCGTTTGAGAGCAAAAACGAATTTAAAAATGAGTAAGAAAGTAGACAGTTTGGATTTGAATGCACCCTTAATAAGATGATTTTTTTCTTCAACCGCTGTGTATTTTTAGTTTGTTTTTGCTGTAAGAATTGGCCCTATCAAAAACTTGTCTATATAAATGTTGAAGACAATATTAAGAAGATATATGATAAATTCATGGAGATTTTATATCTTGTGAATTGACGGAGTTATGAAAATTTTTCTTCTTCAACCCCCCTTTTTTCTTTTCGTTTTTAATTTTTTTTTTTTTTTTTGCGGTACGAAATTGGTCCTATGAAAAACTTGTGAATATAAAAGTTGTAGATAATATTAAGGAGATGTATAATAAAATTATTGGATTTGATATCTTGAGAATTGACGAAGTAAGGAATTTTTTTCTCCCAAAAACCCTATTTTTTGCGCCCCTTGAGCCTATTTTATCAAAAATCTGTGATGCATGAATTTTTGGCGCTATTTTTAGAAGTAATAAAAACTTTAAACTGATTTGATGTGTACAAAAATTAAGTTATGGGGTTTTTTTCGGTTTTCACAAAACCCCTCCCTATTTCCATCCTCTTTGTCTACTTTTGCCCATTAACGAACTTGACCGAGATTTTATGTATCAGTTTGGAAGAGATTTGTACAGAATCGTGTCCAGAAGAAAGTGATAACACAATTGCTTCGGGAAATTCCGTTCAAAATGCCCACTTTGGCATCATTTTTTGAAATATATTCTGCCTCTATCAAAAAATCAATCATTGCGGTACATTATATAGTTTCTGAATAAGAGAATCTACCAATTAAATGCGTTTGAGAGCAAAAATGAATTTAAAAATGAGTCAGAAAATAAGCAGTTTGGATTTGAGTGCATCCTTAATGCAATGCTTTTTCCAAGACAATCCGCTTCGGGAAATTCGGTTCAAAATGCCCACTTTAACAGCATTTTAAAAAATATATTCTGCCTCTATCAAAAAATCGACCATTACGGTACATTATATAGTTTCTGAGTAAGAAAACGTACCAATTGGAAGCATTTGAGAGCAAAAATGAATTGTAAAATGAGTCAGAAAATACGCAGTTTGGATTTTAATACACCCTTACTTAGATGATTTTTTTCTTCAACTGCTATGTATTTTTAATTTGTTTTTGCTGTAAGAATTGTCCTATCCAAAACTTGTCTATATAGATGTTGTAGACAATATTAAGAAGATATATGATAAATTCATGGGGATTTTATATCTTTTGAATTGACGGAGTTATGGATTTTTTACTTCTTCAAACCCCCTTTTTATTTTCATTTTTATTATTTTTTTTTTTGCGGTACGAATTGGTCCTATCAAAAACTTGTGAATATAAAAGTTGCAGATAACATTAAGGAGATTTATAATAAAATTAATTGGAATTGATATCTTGAGAATTGACGAAGTTATGAATTTTTTTCTCCCAAAAACCCCATTTTTTGCGCCCCTTGAGCCCATTTTAACTTTATCAAAAATCTGTGATACATAAATTTTTGGCCCTATTTTTAGAAGTAATAAAAACTTTAACCTGATTTGATATGTCCAAAAATTAAGAAGTTATGGGGGGTTTTTGGTTTTCACAAAAACCCTCCCTATTTCCATCCCTTTGGTCCGATTTTGCCCATTAACGAACTTGACCGAGATTTTATGCCCTTTGATTTTATGTATCAGTTTGGAAGAGATTGGTGCAGAATTACGAAAGTTATCGTGTCCAGAAGAAAGTGATATATATAGATAGATAGATATATAAAGTTTTTTACTGTTGGTGATTTTGGGTTCTAGGGGTCATGATCGGTGTAGATCTGCAAAAATTTTTCAGAAATTCCAACATAGGAACGATCCCAATAGGTAGTATTTCATACGAAATCTACCTAAAAGAAAATGCAATTTAACAAATTACAACGACCATTTGGAAAATGATTTTTTCAAAGACTAAAATTTAAGACATAAAAAATAGCACGGAGTTGATCATACATTACGTACGCCATGAATTAAACATTAATAGTGTTATTACACGTAAAAATTGCAAGCGACAGAAATTGCCTGCAACTTGTACGTATTATCCAAGCATTTCATTGGCTGTTCGGGAAAAGGCTTTTACATCGTCAGATTTCGTGGAAATCTGACGGCCAATTTTAAATGAAATTTATTTCTTAAACTTCTAAACATCCCACACTATTACTTTTTATATCGTCGTATAGAGAAAAAAATGTACTTTTAAATGCAATTTGTTTGAAAACTGTATCTCATATTAATACATGGAAATTATTCCAGAGAGAAACATTCGCCTTGGATACAATATTTCAAATGAAAATCAAATTTCAAAGTAATTGCTTAATAGACGCAAAGGCCAACATAGTAAAAAAGATTCCAAGCCGGGACTCGAACCCGGGCCATCAGTATAGCGCACTGACGTTCTACCGACTAAACCACTTGGAACGATACACAGCTCGGAAAATTTCTCACTATTATATATTGGCAAGGCTACAAACGCAGCACAAGATGGAATATTTATCGTGAGCCACCGATCTGGGGCTAACACGAAACATAATTAAATCCAGCATCGATAGAAACTATATTAATACATGGAAATTATTCCAGAGAGAAACATTCGCCTTGGATACAATATTTCAAATGAAAATCAAATTTCAAAGTAATTGCTTAATAGACGCAAAGGCCAACATAGTGAAAAAGATTCCAAGCCGGGACTCGAACCCGGGCCATCAGTATAGCGCACTGACGTTCTACCGACTAAACCACTTGGAACGATACACAGCTCGGAAAATTTCTCACTATTATATATATTGGCAAGGCTACAAACGCAGCACAAGATGGAATATTTATCGTGAGCCACCGATCTGGGGCTAACACGAAACATAATTAAATCCAGCATCGATAGAAACTATATTAATACATGGAAATTATTCCAGAGAGAAACATTCGCCTTGGATACAATATTTCAAATGAAAATCAAATTTCAAAGTAATTGCTTAATAGACGCAAAGGCCAACATATAATAGTGAGAAATTTTCCGAGCTGTGTATCGTTCCAAGTGGTTTAGTCAGTAGAACGTCAGTGCGCTATACTGATGGCCCGGGTTCGAGTCCCGGCTTGGAATCTTTTTCACTATGTTGGCCTTTGCGTCTATTAAGCAATTACTTTGAAATTTGATTTTCATTTGAAATATTGTATCCAAGGCGAATGTTTCTCTCTGGAATAATTTCCATGTATTAATATAGTTTCTATCGATGCTGTATTTAATTATGTTTCGTGTTAGCCCCAGATCGGTGGCTCACGATAAATATTCCATCTTGTGCTGCGTTTGTAGCCTTGCCAATATATAATAGTGAGAAATTTTCCGAGCTGTGTATCGTTCCAAGTGGTTTAGTCGGTAGAACGTCAGTGCGCTATACTGATGGCCCGGCTTGGAATCTTTTTCACTATGTTGGCCTTTGCGTCTATTAAGCAATTACTTTGAAATTTGATTTTCATTTGAAAAAAAACTGTATCTCAATTTGTTATTTTTTTTTTTTTTGTAGTTTTTATTACTTTTTTGTCATAGTGGCAACACTCCGTTGTCCATCTCTGTTGAAAGTAAAGGGAAATACAGATTACTGTATAGACCAATCAGAAAACGAATAAAATGATGATTAAACCAATAAAAACCTTCAGATATGCTTTTGATTTCCTACCCTGATGAGAACAATAACCATTTTTCAAATGGTTAAAAAAAAAAAAAAAATTTAAGGCAAACATATGTGATCTATTCTAGTAAAATATTTCATTTATAAACTTAATCTTCTGTAATTGAATTCACAGCCAAAGCTAGCATCTAACATGAGCAATAATTGGTTTCAAAATGTGTACAAATAACAACAATGGTTACATTTTAATTAACATAGATCAATTGGTTGTGGACTCAATTACGGAATTATCTCCTGTTACAGGCTAGTATGTGGGTAGACTAAAAATGCTACTGCAATTACATGAAAATTTTGTCAAATTCTTGAATTTATGGCACTATTTCGCCAATTAACACCAAGCCTGGTGAAAGTATATACAACTATTAATGTATATTTCTTTGGAGACTTTCCCTACAGAAATGGCATTCATCATTCAGTTACTTGAGCTAATAAAGTGGTTGAATAATGGCTTAGATACCAGATGTATCAGCTGCTTTTTCTATAAGTTTATACAGTTCTTGTGACAGGAGTTTATAACATACATACTTGCCAATTGACAGCTCTAATTAAAAACACTGTTCAGATGTTATTTCATTCACACACATTACCTTTCCTTACAATATGTATTTGAAAAGCAAAGCAGGTGTCTGGCTACCTGGAAAATTTATAACTCCTGAAGGAAAGTTAGAAATCGGAAGCTTCTGAGAAAGATTTACAGAGTGTTTAGATACCTGAAAAAGTCGGGAAAATTCAAATTTCAAGAAAAAGGTCCAAGAAACACTCAGGAAAAATTTTCCAATTTTAAAATTAGGGATTTGAAAGTGTAGTGCCAAGAAAGTCTAACTTTGCTTTTTATAAGCACTGTAAAAAGCTTTGCATATCCTCTTTCAGTCTTCCTTTGTAACTCAAAGATTTTTAATACCAGCTTCACTGAATATCTTTATACAGTTTTGTAGGATTGCTTAGGTGATTCAGTCTGTTTACTTATCTTTGTTTTAAAACTGAACATTTAATAACTAAAAGATCTTAAAACACCAAAAAAAATTTCAAATGCCTTTCGAAAGAACTTAGTCTATCTTCGTCAGCTGCAAAGAAGTCGTGCTTATATACTATGAAAGCAGCACCAGTGTTTTAAGATCTTTTAGTTCTTACTGTTTCACTAGAGCCAATTCTTTTAACTGAACGTTAACTTAATTTATTGAATATTTGTGGTATAAATAAATATTTATTTCTGCTGATTTAAAACAGGTTGTAGAGATATTACATTGGGATTGTGTAAGTACTTATGGTGTGGCAACAACACTTACGGCCACTCTTTTGGGTCACTTGATTTCGAGCGTCTTGAGGGCTTTCTTGAATTTTCATAAAAATGCTTATAGAAATAATCTTAATTAAAATTTTCTTTCCCTGTTTGTTTCTAAAATACACTTCATGCCCCTTCATTTGATATACACCTTGAAATACAATTCTGTTTAAAATATTTTTTTCTACAACAGATTAAAGTTGCTTTTGGGAAACGGAAAAATATGGGCAAACCGATCAGAAGGTTAAGGAAGGAGAAAATAAAGACCAATTTGATATTAAGACTTGTTTATTAATTTAAAAAATGGTAGGAAGGAAAATGTGAACCTTTTCACCGATGGTCACTGCATGATTGAATAGGAAATTTCTTTAAAATTAAGAACTTGAAGAATCTGATATTCCCTTTAACAATCAAAATATTGATCAGCTCATAAAGGACTACTTTAAAAATATGGCATCAAAACTTATCCATATCACCTTTAGCAACTCGAGACATCTTTTAAAACTCTGGCTCGGTACTTTGAAGCCAGGCACTCAGCCCCCCACCCCCCTTTACTGTAAGAAAAAAGTTGCGCTATTTACATTATGATAGCATCTTTATCAAGTTTATTCTGATTAGGTTTTTAACGAATTTAATATAAATAGTAAGGCTAAGGGGAAATAAAATTATCATCCCTTTAAAATGATTAAATAACTTAAATGACAAAATCCCCAAAAAACAATAATTAAAAAGGCAATTTTGATATGCAAACCGAAACAAGAACACACCCCTTTAAAAGGAAAACGCTATACTCAGTTTTCCACTGAGAGGAGAAATAACAGCAAAAGGGCACATGCACATTTCAAATGGATGTGAGAGCTCAGATGGAGCACATGAATGGAAAACGCTGAGCTGAAGTAGGGCTAATGAAGTACGGCACTGGCCAGAAAACGCCAAAAGTGAAGAAGTCTTAATATCAATGGTGCTAGGAACATTTTTATAAAAAAGCGTAATAAATGAACTGTGAGATTTTTCTCACAATATTTATAATCCTTAAACTTGGTAAATTACAGAGCAGATATATTGGTTACATATTTTTCTTTTCTTTTCATATTGCAATTTGTTAAAGCAATCTGTATTTAACTGTGATTGATGCAATAAAAAATTTCTGCCCGATTACACAAAATCAATAGAACATGAGGTTAAAAGTATATATCTGCAAAATGTTTTAGCGTATAAAAAAAATTCTCATTAAGAAATATAGAGCATCAAGCAGTAATTGGCCATGAAATAAATATCTTAGTGTTCATGTTATTATTATTATTTTTTAATAATCAGTAGTTTGTGCTTTAGAACCTGTTGCGAAAGCTTCACTCTCAAATTGGCAACTTTTAAGATTTTTTTTCTACGTAATATCACAAAAACTCGATACCTGGAAATTTTTTGTTATTGGTATGGAGAAGTCGGAAAAACCTGCAGCTGAGGTAGAAAAGACATCTTTGGATAATTATAAATACTAAAATGGAATATACACATGCTAATGGGAGTTTTAATTTATTTTAAATGCATATATTTTGCCTTTTTCTTTAATAAAATGTAATACTTAAAATTTCTACACACCTTTATCAGACAAATAAAATCCACATAATTATTTTAACTTTGGTTTTTAATTTAAAGAAAAGTCTAGCTAAATAAAGTCATATTCTGGTGAAATATCATTTTTATATCAACATAAGATTAGCATGAGTAATACAAATATTTCATTGAATAATTGAGATAAAAAAGTTTTGCAACAGATTGACATAAAAAATTCTGCTACTGGGGTTGTGAGCTAAATACAAATGGATTTATAATAAAAACTGGAAATAAATTAACTTTATAAGTGACCAGGGTTTGTTGATACATATCAAGTATTTATTTTCAAAATATTGTATATAATATTTTTGATATTTTCAAAATATCATTGTATATAATATTTTTGATATTTTCAGTCAAAAAAAAAAAGTATAAATGACCTTTTCAACTTTTATTGACTATAAAGAACTTTTGCCTCTGTTGTTGACTTTTTTTTATCCCCCCTCCCTCCCCCTAGTCTTTTCCAAGCTTTACATTTGAACCTGAATTTTTAAATATAGAAACAGTAATTATGTGGACATATTAATTTAGAATAGCCATTGAAATATAAAATGTCTAATTTTGGTAATCAGTTATTTACAGCTTCATTAGAAAGAATCTTTTCTGGTTTGAGATTAGCTCAGTTTAAATTGCACAACAGGTTAGGGAATAAAAAAGCAGAGAAGCTTACATTTATGTTCAGATTTTTGAATTAAAAAAATAATTTAGTATTCAAAATTCTGTTGTACAAAATATAAAATTTTCATACTTGACAATGAATCCTGTATTTTGTTTTTTGATGATTGTAAAAAGTAAATTGTTTCTGTTTTCGATTAGTTGATCTCCAATTTCATGTTTTGTGCAATACATTTTAGTTTTGAATTTATATTAAGTAACAAAACAGTTATAACCTGTAGTAAGTTCACTATTTTGAAAAAATCCGATATTTTTTATATTTACGAACAATAGAATCGACTAAAGACCACAAAAAAACAGGGTTAAGAAATACTGCAAGTGACCAGAGAGACTTGTCTTGTATGCTTTTTCAGTTCTCCAAATCTTTCTTGGTGAAAGGAGCTGAATGTCATTCGAAAAGATGCAATTGTCAGAGTTTTCCTTCTTATTCCTTCAACTACAACCTGGCTCTCACAGAACAATACTATATGGCCAGCAGCTCAACTGTCCTTGGAGGTTGTTTTGGCGATTGCTAGAAGAACAGTTTTCTTTTGGACATATAAAATCATTATAAGCATGATGTATTTTTCCCATTAAATGCTTTTCGCTTTTCTTTCTTTTTCAATATTCATGTGAATTGAAAATACGGTGTTTGGGAAATATTATTACCTAAACTTTTTTAAATCTGGCAACAGTAGATAAAAATGGCTATTTAAAATATGAATTATAATTATTGCCAATTCAAAATATTAATTAAATATGATTTTATTCATATAATCAAATTTTGAATAAAAAAGCAAAGTTAAAAAAAATGATTGGGCATTGCACACCACAATCTAGTCAATATTCAAGTATCTGCTCACAAAAGATGGCTAAATTGCTATGCAAATATTTTTGATCCTATAAAATTTATGTAACTGAACTATTTTGACCAATTTTAGCATTAAATAGCTCTTTAAATAATTCTTAGATTTAAAAACTGTGTACTTCAGCATGTTTATCATACATTTCTCCATAAAACTACCAGTTTTTATATATGATAGTTTTTGCAGGATAAGTGAAAAGATCACAATAGATTCAATTATGTCAATGGTAGATTAGTAGCTTTTTTTTTAGAATAGAAAGGTATTGTTATAAAAGAGAAAAGTCAAAATAAGTACTTACCAATGATTGAGACAGTGAAATAATTTGTAAACATCTTTTCTTTTGTCAAAACCAGGTTGTTTTGGAAGAATAGAGTGATATGCATTATAAAAAGATCTAGGAAATCCACCAAACATGTCTGCTATTGACAGTTCATATTCTGAATGACCATAAAATGATGCAGGATCAAATATTACTAAGAAAAGATAAATAGGAAAACATTTTTAAAGCAGCAATAATAAATTATAAGGTAATTAAAAAATATGTTTATGAGTTATATTACTACATTTAATAAATAAGCATCTCGTACAGATACAACCATTTATCCAGAATGGTCAGTGCCAGATGTACAGGGTGAACCAAAAGTCTTGCCCTGATTACAAATATTTATTGTGGTCAAACTATTATAATTAAACATATGTTTGTTTGAATACATTGTAAGTACTGTTATAAATTGTTTATAAGACCACGTACCTCAGTAAATTCCAACATGTGTGCCTTTGGTAGCTGGAAGAATGTTGTTAAGTGGTAATATGGAACTCTTTAAAAAAAACTTGTCTATGATTATACTGGATTTTAAACTTGTAATAATTAAAATTACTGATGAGGAACAGTTTATATGGAGTAAGAGTTCACATCAAGCTGACATCGTGATCGTATTATTGGTGGTTCGTGATTCACCATCATTTTAAAGAATTAATTAAAACTATTACCTGTAGAACTTGATATGGGGTTGTTGGAGACAGAGAAAACAAATAATTAAGCTGGAACATCTTTTTATTTCAGGATGTGCAGATCTTTATAAGGAATTATGGCTTAATATGTATGGCTTTATGTATTAATTACATGGCTTGAAAACTGTAGGAACTTCTGATAAAACTGTAGATGCGATATTTAGTAAAAAGAACATGTCTTAATGAAAGGTATGCTGATCTGGTGTATAATTAAACGTTACTTAGGAAGAAGGTGGAACATGAGTGCCTTCCATAGCACAAGATTAATCTTGGCACTGAGACCACACCTGGTCCGTGCAACATAACGAGTCCGCATACGGCTCAAAAGCACAACTATACCCTACGAAGCGAATCCACAGACTGACTTTTTCCGTGCGAGCGTTTTCAAAATCGCTGCAGAAAAAGTACGCCAAGCAAGGCCAAAATGATACTGCGCCAAAAATGGAACTCACGGCAAACCTGCTTTCGCCAAGGAGTGACCAGGGAGAGAAAGAGAGCTCTCAATGATGATAAACCTGATCATTCAGAAAACAGAACGTATGCTTGCAAAGAGTTGGCATTTTGCCAAAACGGTACTATTGAAAAAAGGAAGATGCGTAATGACTGAATTTCCGAAATTAAAACTATAAAAGCTGATAAAAAGTTGATTGATTGATCAAAACATAACATAATGAATTTTTAAAGGGAAAACTTAAAATGGATTAAATAAGATACATTAAAATTAAAGATTAAATAATTAAGACTAAGGATTAAAGATATTAAATTAGAGATATTGAATTGGGAAGAATAAGAGACAATATATCAACATGATAAATGTCTTAACAGTATTCTTGTTCCTGCCAAGTGTTCTTAACATGTCTTCTGTTACAGCTCACACAGTAGCTTTAGAAGCAGATATTTGACGTTCATGAGTTGATTGAGTAGGACTCCACTAAAATGATTGCCGAACACGTTCAACAATTGCTTCACTCACACTACGTTTGCCACTTCTTGGTAGATCAGCAACGCTGCCTTTTTCTTTAAACCTGTCATACCATCGCTTTATTGATTTTGCATCCATAACAATGTAGAAATGTTCGCAGAACATTAATGGATGATTTCGTTTCGTGAAACCAAAGCACACATTGAGCTCTTAGTCCAAGAGCCGACAGCACAAAACCCTATGTTATCAAGCATAAGAAAAAAACCTTTATTTTATGGAAGAGTAGAAATAGGGAAATCTAATGATCTATGTCTGCCGGAAGTGAAGTGGTGCATAAGTCAAAAATTAATACCACTTCTGGTGTATTTTTAGAGGCTTACCCTAAGGTATAGAGCACAAGAAAAATAAATTATGTAAAATGTTGAGTTCATTTAGTACTATAATAATATCCTGGTCTGCCATGACGCAGCCGGTGTGAAACACATGCCAGACGTACTTTTATCGAAATTATTTTTAATGAAAACCTAAGTGATCGAGCACAAGGATAATTTGTATTTTAAAATTCAGTTTAAATACAGTTATTACAGAAAATCAATGTCCGCCAAAGTTCAGCTGTTGCTAAACGTTCGGCAGACTAATTTATAAAATGTGCGTTCATATCGTTTTGTATCGATTTCATCGAATAAAACTACATCATCTCAGAAAGTTTTGCATCACTTTCGTCTAAACTATAGCAAAAAATGCCTAGATTTCCCATAGTTTGGACCATAGATTAAAATACAAGACGGGACATTTGTGGCAAAATCTGTAATGGCAACAGTACTAGCCTCACTACCGTCAATGGGGAAGAATTAATAAGTGTCCGAAATTTACCTATGTTGATGAAATATGTTTACTCTCTCTGTTTTGAATCGAATATCTATTCTTTCCTAAACGAACCAGGGGCAGACAATATTTTATTTATGTTTGATTTATTTAGCTGGGTCGCTAAGCATTTTTTTTTTTTTTCGTACTTGTTTGTTCAGCTTTAACTTACAAAATGATAATTATAATAATAATATAAAAGAAAATACTGTTAAAAACGTAAATATGTAAGTTAATCAGATAAAATTGTAAGAAATTAAATTCGGGTATTGTGTTAATTTGTTCACATCGAATACAATTTTATCAGTATCTCTGATGTTTTGCTTTATTTTAATGTTTAGATTTATATAATTCTAAAAATTTGTAAAAAGGAATTTTTCGTTATCTATAATTTTATTATTATTTCCTATATGTTAATATCATAAATATTATTGAACTGATTGTATGTTATTTACATTAAAAACAATCATTTTATTTTATCTGTGAGAAAGGGAAATGCATAAATTAAAAAAAATTATTGTAACGATTGTTTAATACATTAATCTTCATAAATTAATAAAACATCGTCTGTAAAAATTTTTCTACCAAATGGGAATATTTATGAAAGTTTTTGGGACTTGTAGAGTGCAATCTTTTGTATATTTTTACATTACACCATCGCTTTATATAGCTTTAAATCCAATTATATCATATTTACTTGACGTATAATATTCAAGATGAAATTTTTAGCTTGTTTTTCATTGCACTTAAATCGTTCACCCATCATGTACGAAAAAAAAATATATATCAGTGCATGTACATAGAATAGATATTCAGGGGTGGGGAATTTCTAGAAAATCTTACCAGCTTTATTTCACCAGCCAGTAAAATGCAATGTACAGTTGAAAATTTTTATGACAAAATTACGCAACTCAAAAATAGTTGGTTACTATTACTATAATGCATTTTCATATTTTTCTTCCCTATAAATTAAAAAAATATAAACAAGAGATGAAAGTTTAATATAAAATAGAACTTAGTACCATGTTTACATCGCAATAATTAGGAAAGTTGAAAAACATAGCTAATTACTAAAAAAAAAAAAGGTTTCGGCATATCTCTAATAGTTTGCAGTTTTCAAAAACTACTTAAAAATTCACTCACCAGTGGCGAGTAAAATGATGCATTTCCCTACCCCTGTAGATATTAGATATATAGAATAGAATATCTATTCTATGTTCATGTATCGATGTAACATTCTGTTGAAAACATAAACATGCAACATTAAAAAAAGAAAGATCACAATAAGGTAGACGCTCAATAACAAAAATATTACAAGGATGGGAAGTTTCTTTCTCATTGTCACTAAAGCTGCTGCGATCGCAATCGCATCACCATTACGCTCTATGGAAATGTCCTATCTTGTATGTTAATCTATGGTTTGGACAAACCCGTCTGTCTAATAAGAGTCTGAGCATCGTATGTTGTCACTCTATTATAGAGGCACGCCAACAGTATTAGCTATTCCTTTCATATAAAAATTGCAAATATTTCCCATTAATTTTTAATTATATAAAATGAGTTAAACTACGGCAAATTTTTGTATAAAGGAACTGTTGTAGGGGTGCAAATAAATATTTTATTTTTTCGAAAATTTTCACTTTTTGAAATTTTTGCAAAATGCAGGCTTTTTATTGGTCAGTCTGGTTTCGACAGTAGCAAAACACCAATCTGAATGCCTATCAAATTGTATCAGCATAGGTTTCTCTAGCATTCCACATCATCCATGGTATTAAGAAAGTGACGCAAAACTTGCTCACATGACATAGTTTTATTGGAAAAATCGATATAAAATTATATGAATGCACATTTTATAAATTGGCCTGCGGAACGGTTAGCAACAGCTGAACTTTGGCACGATTGGCAGACATCAATTTTCTGTAATAACTATATTTAAACTTAACTTTAAAATACAAATTGTCCTTGTGCTCGGTAACTTAGGTTTTCATTAAAAATAATTTCGATAAAAGTACTTCTGCCATGTGTTTCGCACTGGCTGCGGCATGGCAGACCAGGATATTATTATAGTACTAAATGAACTCAACATTTTCTATAACTTATTTTTCTTGTGTTCTATACCTTAGGATAAGCCTCTAAAAATACACCGGAAGTGGTATTAATTTTTGACTTATGCATCACTTCACTTTCGGCAAACATGGATCATTGGATTCCCCTATTTCTACTCTTCCATAAAATAAAGGATTTTTTCTTGTGCTTGATAACATAGAGTTTTGTGCTGTCGGCTCTTGGACTATCTCTCTTGAATGGACGCCATTTTGGCCGAAAATATCTTCCTTACAAAGTCCTCCTTCCCTGAGTCGCTCCATTGGAGCAATTGCACCCTTTATTGCACAAAAAACCTTCTTAAACTGACCTATCCAAGGATACAACAGGTTACATTATTATACAAATGGTTAATTTGTAATGAATTATTATAATAAGGGCTAAACTTTTGATTCACCCTGTATTTCAGATAACTGGTTGAGCATTATAGCAACAATCACTGTATCAGATTTGTAGAATATGTGTGACAGTGATATTATTTGTAATATCCAATTATTACATTACACAGATTAAGAATCTAATCCAATCAATATCTAAGATTAATTAGAGTTTGAAAGAATGCAATTTATGGGGATCTGTTTTAAACAGCAGTTGTGCATAAAATAAAAATGCCCAATATTTAACTAAATATGTTTCCATTTCAAATCCTAGATGTTGGCATCAAGTTATATCATATATTGTGGTATTATATCAAGCAATGCATTTGTCAAACTGGCACTATTTATTGGAAAGACTGAATTAAATTAGTCAATTGAAAATATCATTCTGTATAACTGGTTCCATATTGTGTAATTCACAAGAGAATAGTTTAAAATCAATTTCATATGAGTTTTCAATTCATGTAACAAGTACTAGTTTACTTGTGCAACCAAAACACACAAAATTGCTAAAAAAAAAAAAAAAAAAAAAAACCTTAGACCATATGTAATACAGAAATAAATAGACAGATAAAAATGGAGTATCTGTCTGGGATTTTTAGAAAAACACTGATTTCTAAATTCATTCAAATGATATAACAGTCAAAAATGACATTTTTTTTTTCTTTTTGTCTTGCCTGTCTTTGACTGGAATAGGTTCGGAAAAGATTGTATAACTAACACTATAACAAGATTTGGATCCAATTATTTTTTTTCTGTAAATTTTTTAAATAAAATTCACACTGTAATTCTCATATATACAGCCATTACTTATAAATGGCAAATAGAGAATGTTTCTGGTTACAATCTGTGGTTTGAGGCATTCCAATATCTAAAATAGTTTTTGAGAAAGCAAGGAAAAACAGGGAGAAATCAGCCAACCAATCTTTCAATACTCAAAAATTCATGAATAAATTGATCGATTTTAAGGACTTGGAGCAATTGAAAGGTCTAATTAAGATTTGTAAATGATAATAATCATATTTTTAACTTATGACATACATTTTAGTTTAAAAAAAGGGAGAAGTAAGTATAAGGAACTAATGTTCCATAATTGGGTCTAAAGTCAAGGTTGGCATCCCATATTTTTTTCTACAAATTCTTTAAATAACATTCAAATTATATTTCCCAAATATATAGCCATTATTTAAATAAAAATCCAGATAATAATTTAATTTACCAGATCAATAAATAAGGTCTAAAATATTAATTGAACAACATGTTAAAATTGTGGAGAATTATAAGTTTTAAGACCAATTGAGCGATAAAGGGATGTCGTTGACTCTATTGTTTACGTTGGGTTGCTTGTCACCTGGGCTCTCTCTCTTTATGTAGAGTGTGGATAGAATGTTTAAGAACATGTTTTCGCTTTTACTGTAAAAAAATGTATATAGTGTAATATAGATGTAAATTGTCTTCCAATAAAGAGGAAGAAAGAAAAGGATACCCCATGGACTTCACCGAGTAAGTGCCAATTGATTTATTTTAAGATAGCGTTAGTTAGTTAAGAAATCCACTGAACCACAACAGATCGCCACGCTGGTGCAAAGGCCATGAATATAAATTGATAACTACGCTACTAATTGGCATTTCATTAAACGGGTATGTTATTTAAAATTTCTCTTAACTTTACTATATATTGGAAGAAATAAATCTTTGAATGAGTGAATATAAAGATGGATCAAAGTGAAATTCTAAAACGAAACATAGCAAAACACGGATCAATTAGATCCACAGTAACGAAACTGATTAAAAAAATTGATAGTGAAATTAAAAAAGAAGGTGATTCCAAACCAGAAATAGTCGAGAATTCTTTAGCGGCATTACTTGAACATAAATTATCATTAGAAAAATTATATGAGTCAATTGGATCGGAAATGGAAATCGATAATTTAGAAACAGAAATAGAAACTTCGATAGCATATAAGGAGGCTATTGTGACTTGCAAATCAAGAGCCAGTAGATATTTGAAAAATTTAAAGATAAATCCTACTATTGCGAGTGAACCAAAAGCAACTACGCCCTCCATAGACAGTCAATTAAAGTCGAATACGAAATTGCCGCAAATTTCTTTAAATAAATTTACAGGCGACATTTGCGAATTTCAAGAATTTTGGCCTCAGTTTAAAGTCACTATTCACGAAAATGAAGCTCTTCAGGAAATAGAAAAATTCACTTATTTAAAATCTTTAATTTCTGATTCAGCAGCTGCTGCCATTAATGGGCTTCCATTAACAACTGAAAATTATAGCAATAAATATATTAAAGGATCGTTTTGGAAAAAGAGAGATTTTGATTTCCGCACACACTAACAAATTATTAAACTTAGAAGCAGTACGGAGATCAAATGATATACACTCTTTGAGAAAATTATACGATGAAATATCGATACAGATATGAAGCCTCGAATTGCTTGCTTATTATTACCCATTATTTATAAATGCATACCGAATTGACGTGATGAGATTTAGATAAGTATTAAATTTAGCAGAGAATTAAAAATGCCCAATGGAAACTTAAGCTGATGACTCCAAAACTGTTTACTTTAAATAGCTAAAGAAGAATAAAATGTATGGTGGTGAAATGAAAACAAAGTAAACATAAAAACTATCTAACGTTTATTGATCAAAAGATAAAAACAATATATATAAGTTAACTAATCTTCATTCAGTAATTCATAAATAGGTTTTAAACAGAAACATATTAAACCGTTAAAGTATATGGACAATGAAAAACATTTAGAAAAATATATTTAAGTAATGAGATTAAAAATAAACTCACAAACCTCATGACATTTAGAAAATGAAGTACTGTATTGATGAGTGACCACCGATATGTAAAGTCCCATTTAATACACAAACTGCTTACCAATCATACCGAATTAATTACTTCCATACTAAGATTGAATCAATGAAAAACTTCTTTATAACCGCTAGCATTTCAATGGAGAATGTAGCGATGAACTTTAAACAAAAACACAAGAAGTAAATGATTTAGCTTTGATCTTCCCGACGAACGTGACTCATTAAACGATGTTCGTCTAGAAACACTTAACACAGAGTCCATACGCTAATCCAGAGCCGATGTCGAAACTATCGGACTTCCAACAGGTAAATCGAAATGTAAGACTCAAAGTAAATCATTATAGATGTTAACTATAAAAATATGCAGAACTTTCTTTTGACTTTAACTGCAAATTTAAAAACATCAAAGACGACCATTGATAAAATGTCAAACGACAAAACATAACTAAGAATAGGCAACAGAGAATTGGGCAACAAGCAAGGAAATCATATCTATATTTATATGAACCGGGAGAACAAATAATACCTCATCACACAATTCAACGAGCAGCTAAAGATGATTCCAGAGTGATGACATCGTGACGAAGTGTCGTACATCCGATGTGCCGTAGGCTCAAACGAGAGACGCCATCTGGTGGTGATCGTGAAACCAGACATCAGATGAAAGAGTTACATGCCGTTGAATGCGTGGGAGAAACGGATAAATGAAAAACAAAACAAGAAGGAAAGTACGATAATGTAAATAGAGTGGATAAGTTAAAGGTATGATAACAGAAGTTAATTTAAGGTAAGTAGAATAACGTTTAAATTAATAAAGATATTTTATCACTGATAAATAAAGGAATAAAATGTATTATTTAATAAAAGTGAATATAGGGGAGATAGATATATTGTTAAGTAAAAGTAAAATGTAGACGGTAAATTCCCGGACAGTGGCAAGACAGAAGAGGGTAATTTACATCTATTAAATGACACACTACACACACATCCGCACACACTAACAAATTATTAAACTTAGAAGCAGTACGAAGATCAAATGACATACATTCTTTGAGAAAATTATACGATGAAATATTGATACAGATACGACGCTATTATTACCCATTTTTTATAAATGCATACCGAATGATCTCATTTTACAGTTTCACAGAGAACAATGCGATACAAAGGATGCTTGTGTAAATGATTTATTGTCGTACCTGAAATGAGAAACAGAAGCGCGAGAAAAAACTATTAATGTTACTTCTATCAGTTTTGAAAATACTAAATCCCATGAAAATAAATTTAGACAAAATTCTCCCAAACACTTTCACCGAGGAAAAATTAAAAATCCTTCAGCACTTACATTAAATACAGTTGCAGAAAATCTGTGCCCCTTTTGCTCTCAAAAACACGAAGCAAATTTATGTAATTTAAATTTGGAACAAAGAAAAGAACCTTTATTAAAACAAGCAAAATGTTTTAAATGTTACCGGAAATTCCATAAGAGGCAATGTTGCAGAAATACTAACATTCGTTCGCAATTTGTTTTTTGAAAACTCATCAAAATTCTCTTTGTAACAAAAAACAGTGTTAGTTATCTTAGATATAACAACAATAATAGCATAAAGACAAGTTTTGTCACATCAAAAAGCAGATTAGCTCATAAAAAAGTTAGCTGTACGATGTTTGGAGTTAATGGGTGCTATGATTGGAGCTAGACTTGGAAAACGGATAATGTCCGTTCTGAAGATAAGTGAAAATAAAGTACACTATTGGACTGACTCGAACATCGTACTTCACTTCTAGTACTTGGTGTGACGTTAAGAAATGTGATCGTAAAAGGGTTAAGTACTCGTTGTGAAGGTCTTTTAATAAATACTATTGATCGTTAAAGAAATAATAAAAACTGGAGACTTCTTACTTTACAGGAGACAGTGAAGAGACAAACTGATGAAACAAACAATATTCTTTATTTTGGTCGTTAGTGGCAGTAGAAGATTATGAAAATACTTGCTTCTGGTCACCATTTTTAAAATAAAAGAACTGAAAGAACGGAATCTCTTAATTAGAATTCTTCCGTGGGATTCCTTTAGATGAGTGCAGCACATCGTTAAAAACTAAACCTTGAGAAAGAACATATCCACATAACAAAAATATGACCCATAGTACGGCAAACTTATTTGGCCAAAAAGAGCGGCACGGCATTCGAACGGCCGGCCAGCAGGCTGGCGCTCCGCTAAAACTACGTTAAAAGACTACATCTTTTTCAGACAACATCAAACCAAATTCTGAATTAAAAATTAACGAGTTTTAGTATTTAAATGATGAATACGGGGTTGACAAAGTAATTAAAAGGCAAACTTTAAATTGATTAGCTGAATTAACATTTACTGGAAATTAATGAGAAACGAATTACAAGCTACAGAATTAAAAATGTTTTCACTGATTGGAAAGCGAAACCAAACTATATTCTCCTGTCAGCGAACAGCATCAAAAGAGGGTGGCGCAACATTTCAATGATGTCATCATAAGGCAAATCAACTCCGACAAAACGAGAGCTCCAAGACGTGCTCCTAAAATAGCGGAGTGCGCATGCGCAAGCTGCCGATTCGCCTGAAGGCCGAGAGAAACAGATCGGCGGCGAAAAATGAACTTGCATTACGGAGAGAGGTAAAAACGTCAAAATCGTGGCGTAAAGATTGAGTTCAAATAGACATCGATGCAAAAAAAAGCTGAAAGGAAATAAAAATAAACCAAATTTAAATACTGTGAGAAGTATTCTCATATTACCTCCCTTCACCGAGAAAATTTTGTAAGACCAGGAGATGTAAAAGGCAAAATTGATCAAAAACCTTTTACAGAAAATGGGATGACAAAATTTTGAACTGCCAAAGCGAAAAAAAATCATTAAAGTCGAACAATAAAATTTCAAGTTAAGGTGATGGAAAAAAAAATTGTGCTGGAAAAAAAATTGGTGATTTAACAGTTGAAAAAAAAATTGGTGACCAAAAGTAAGAGAGAGAAAAAGAATATACATTGCATAAAGTACATTCATAATCCAAAAGTATACAATACATCAAGTATACAATAAAAAATGCCAAAAATAAAGTAGCATTGGCAAAACCTTCTATTTGATCTCATAAAATTATCATGATAAAAGTGTTAACATATTTTAAGTTAACAAACAAAATTGAGATCATTGACTAGTCAAAACAAATTTTGCTATCTTGGTACCAAATAAAAACAGAATTAACTTCTGATAAAAGTTGCAAATACAAAAGCAACAAAAAAGTCAAGAAAAAATATTTTGTAATTTGACTTTTACAACATGCCTAGGACTTTTTAATTTTAGAATTATATCTAAAAAAATAAAGAGTTTTCTTTATTACTCTTAACATGAAAGGAAATGAAATGGCCATATATAAATAAACTTTCATAAAACATAATGATATCATTTTAGTGTATCAAACTTAGTATTTCATTTAAATTAAAACAGACAACCAATTGTATGTGATACCAATTGTGTAATTGAGTCGTGCACTACTCAATCACCCAAACAAAGTATCCCATAGAAACAAGTTGCTATTTCAATCAAAAGACATGTCATAATTAAGTGTCATAAATCTCATCTTAGACACAATTTCTTTAAACTTTATACTTTACTCTAAATAAAAATTTACATAAGAATTCTTAATATATATGTATGAGACTCAAAAGATTAGATAAATATACATATACCATGGTTTTTCTTTAAAATGTGAGAGACTGGTGATCACCAAAAAAAAAATTTAAGTACTTCCATATAGAATGAAAGAAAAAAATTGACAAAATCATGAGTTTATAAAACTAAAATACCATGTACCAGGAATATAATTTTTAAATAATCATTTAAAATATAATATAGAAATAAAATTATTACAATTCAATGTTAAGCTCACAATGATGATAATGACGAAGATGAAATCATCAGCAACACTGTAAACAAACAAAAAAAATTAGATATATATATGTAAATATCAAAGTCCACAACCATGTCGACGACCATCATGCCCTAGCCATCAGCATGTCCATGAACAAAAATAAACACATATAAGAACTCCTACGTAAAATTTTAGGTGGCTTGGATCTCCTAACAAGGCTCCTAACATCTTAGGTAAAAGAAAATTTTAAATATAATAACACTGTGTAACTGCAGGTGGGTAAAGGCAATGTTTTTGGATTCAAAATGATGTTCATTGAGTCCAGAGCCATATGGAATAAGGCTATTAAAGATTAATTGATGTCACTGAAAGTTTAGTAACACAATATGAGGTGGTACACTGGTACTAGCATTACATCCTAAGGTTGTACACAAGCATTAAATAGACAAATGCATACACCAAAACATTTGTAGATGTGAATAGATGATGTCGAAAAACTGAACACTGGAGCATTCACTTAATCATCAAAATTAGATGATTTTTGCATGATGACATTAGAACATTTTAACATGACGAGAGACTTTGTAGAAAATGAGTATGCATTGCATTCTCTTTGAAGCACTAACTGACAACATCGTACTCATCACTGCAGAGCAATCATAACTCCTGCGACACATACATGAATCACTTTTGCAGAAGAAGGATGAGAAGTCGGCGGTGCACTTATGATGAAATGTAGTATGATAGGACATAATCGGTATTTGAGGTCAAAAAGCACATTTTTTTTTTTTTTTTTTTTTTGTAAAAAAAAAAAATTTCACTAGATGATTTATAGAAAAAAAATTCTATATATATATAAATGTGCTGGTAAAAAAATTTCCATCTAGACTTGTGCTTTTCTGTAATCTTCTTGTATTATTTGTAGGTATGAAGAGAAGACATTAATAAATTTCACTTTCTTCATAAAACATTGAAAACTTCAAAATGAAGATCATTTTTACAATTCAATTCTTCATAAAACAAAAAATCTTGAAAATGAATATAATCATTCTTTTTTTTTTTTTTTTTTTTTTTTTTTTTTAAAATCAATGAGGCAAATGGCAAAATAAAAACTTAGAGGCTTTGGGTATGAAATAAGATTAAAGTAAAAGGCACTATGCACATAATAAATAAATAAATATGGGAACTTTTCAAAATAACTTGATCTTGCATAAACACTGTAACAAATATTCACAAACTTCTTATATTAATTGAGAATTTACACTTGATTATCAATGAGCAAAAATTTTGCAATGTGAGGATGAATTGCTACACACAAGCAAAAATTAACTCTGAATACTTTTAATTGCACCTACTAGAATATTTGGAGAAAATGCAGCATAATAAAATAAAGTTGATGAAGGTAAAATGCATCAGTAATTTTCAAGTAATATAATTTTAAACTTCCTTGTTTTGAGAAGACTTAGAATAATGATATGGTGTGAGTAACTGAGTTCTAGCAGCATACAAGTCAACAATTTCACTTGATGAGGATATTTACTCTCACACGAGAAACGTTAACTGACACACTATCATAATCAGTAATGAAAATTATTTATTTATTTATTTTTAAGAGAACAAAGTAGTAAACACTATTTGTAACTTCACAAACCGAAGAACTCTAATGAAGTGGTTTCATAAATGGATATTTGCCTATAAATGAACAACATCTTCACCAGGCATCTTATGGCTGGATACGAAACATACACACAAAAAATTAAACTATTGTAGATGTAGGAAACTTTTGAAGTAGGTAGGTAATTTTATAATTTTTAGCTTCCATGATAACATGTGCAACAACAGAGAAGAGACCAGAAGAAATGGATGTCACACAAAACCACTGACCACCTTCATCAGGTAAGCAACAGATGAATGGAAGAAAAGTCAGAAGAATGTCATTACAGGTAATTAAATTTTTCTAGTAGCATATACAGGAACAGTCATAATTAAATATGGCAAAAAGCACATAACTTAAGAGCTATTGATAGTTAATAAATATATAAAAGTAATCTTCACTATTGGCAAGGAAAAAATATTTTTCTTATGGTGAATGGAATTTTTAAGTAGAACTGTTACAGGATTTAAGAAGCCCCATTTCATTTTAAATGAAAAAAAAATAATGTTGCTCCTTTTTATTTTTAGAGAATAAGGTATGATGATGTCGATGTGGATATGTCATGCATAGACTTATAAATTTGTGAAAGAATTGAATTTGCCAAAGAGAATTGAAGCAATGAAAATTTTGAACATTTTCAATTTGTTAGCTGAGAGTTCTATAACAACATCAACAGGTAAATTTAAAAACAGGAACAGTTCTTTAAATATTAGAGATGAAATCAGACTAGTCCACAAGACAACATGCTAACTACTCATACAGCATATTTCACAAATCATCTAAGGAGCAAGTCTAAGAACTTTTCAAAGGGGATAACTGTTTATAAATTTTCATATTATATTTTTGTTATTAAGAGAAGCAGGCAATACTTCAAAATAATCATACAGGATAATTACTACTATAAATTATTTGAAGAATACCAAACTTCAGTTGGAGAAAATAGGCATAATTGATGAGATGACAACAACTTTAAGTGAAGAACAAAATTTCTCAGCAATTAAAAATAATATTTCAATAAAATTTCAATCATTTTTTAAAAAAAATATATATTGAAATTCAAATTTATAATTCATTTAAAGTGCCATTAATAAGTAGAAAATAAAAAAATAACCCAAAAGCCATGCCTCCTAAAATATCACATTATGTTCTTGAGAACAATTTTTGCCAAACTTCAAATTCATTGCAATTATTTGAGAACATAAATTCATTTACAAAAATATTTCAATTTCAACAATTATTCTTCAAAATTATTTTTAATTCCAAAATTTTCAACTAATTAAAAAAAAAATGTAACTGCCTCAGACTTTTATTCTTAGAATAGAATATTGCTATTATTTGCACCAACATAAAATTCATTTTCAATATTGTAATTATATAAATTCATTTCTTGATTAGAATAATAATATATTCTTCAAAATATAGTAAAATTTAAATATGAATTCGTTAGAATATTGTAAGAAAAAAAATGCAACTATTTAACATAAAAATGGCATAACTCAAGAATCTATAAGAACAAGAACATCAAATATTCTAAAATATTTTCATAAATTATATCCAATAAATCTTGAATTAAATAAACCATTTTCCTTTTTTTTACTAATGATAACAATTCCTCAAAAAGAATTTACTTGACTTTCTTGCATAACAATCTTAATTTTCTTCAAAAATTAGAACAAGTTTCATGAAAATGTAGCTTCTATTAAAATATTTCAACCAAAACTCTCATAATTCCTAAAAAAAGAACAAAAAGTTCTAAAAAATTTATCTTCAAGAATCAGCATTTTTTAAAATTGCAATAATCCCGAAGCAACCACTGTTGCAATTCGAAAGGTACTATGGCACCAAATTGTGACGATAAGAAATGTGTTGTGATCGTAAAAGGGTTAAGTACTCGTTGTGAAGGTCTTTTAATAAATACTATTGATCGTTAAAGAAATAATAAAAACTGGAGACTTCTTACTTTACAGGAGACAGTGAAGAGACAAACTGATGAAACAAACAATATTCTTTATTTCGGTCGCTAGTGGCAGTAAAAGATTATGAAAATACTTGCTTCTGGTCACCATTTTTAAAATAAAAGAACTGAAAGAACGGAATCTCTTAATTAGAATTCTTCCGTGGGATTCCTTTAGATGAGTGCAGCACATCGTTAAAAATCAAATCTTGAGAAAGAACATATCTACATAACAAAAATATGACCCATAGTACGGCAAACTTATTCGGCCAAAAAGAGCGGCACGGCATTCGAACGGCCGGCCAGCGGGCTGGCGCTCCGCTAAAACTACATTAAAAGACTACATCTTTTTCAGACAACATCAAACCAAATTCTGAATTAAAAATTAACGAGTTTTAGTATTTAAATGATGAATACAAGGTTGACAAAGTAATTAAAAGGCAAACTTTAAATTGATTAGCTGAATTAACATTTACGGGAAATTAATGAGAAACGAATTACAAGCTACAGAATTAAAAATGTTTTCACTGATTGGAAAGCGAAACCAAACTATATTCTTCTATCAGCGAACAGCATCAAAAGAGGGCGGTGCAACATTTCAATGATGTCATCATAAGGCAAATCAACTCTGACAAAATGAGAGCTCCAAGACGTGCTCCTAAAATAGCGGAGTGCGCATGCGCAAGCTGCCGATTCGCCTGAAGGCCGAGAGAAACAGATCGGCGGCGAAAAATGAACTTGCATTACGGAGAGAGGTAAAAACGTCAAAATCGTGGCGTAAAGATTGAGTTCAAATAGACATCGATGCAAAAAAATAGCTGAAAGGAAATAAAAATAAACCAAATTTAAATACTGTGAGAAGTATTCTCATACTTGGAAGATATTTGTCAGCAATAGAATATCGTAAATACAAACTTTGACAAATCCGATGAACTGGCGGCATTGTAAACTTTTTTGTTTAACAGTAAAATAAGTTCATGTTTTTAAAATAAAATGTCTAGAATATATGAAAAATTTAAAATTAACAACTATCATTTGCAAACTACAAAGCACATCGTAAAGAAAATGGTAAAAGACAAACGGAAAACAAATTAAAAAATATTTCTGTTTCTCACGTTAGATGGCGCAAGTAGCAGGACAACCGTGTGGTTTCTGACCATGTGTACAGCGGACAAAGGAAACGATTACAAGGCCTGTTATTATAAGAAGGCCTTGGTTAGGAAGTGGGATCAAAGAAGAACTGTAGTTTTGCTAATTTAGTGGGTTTTTGTTTTATTCAAATATCTACCACTATTTTGAACTAGTCATTTTCGTCTTAATTAATCTATTATTAAATAAAGTAAATAATACTATTCAGAAAGTGTTTTTTATCTGAATAAAAAAAATCCACTAAATTGGCAATACTGAGAGATATTGGAGAGAAGGAATTTGCATATCAATCATTTGACATCTTAAGCGTGATTTTTCCCTCAAAGGACCAAAAATTTATTACGGATTAAGCAGAATTGCGTAATAACTGTTGTCATATTAAATGTGATATTTTTGCATTAGCCTTATGGGTATGTTCGATCGGAATGTGTATGGGATCGGAAAAATCTGTGTATTAAGCGGGATCACATATTAACTGTGAGCATCTTAACCGGGTTCGAATGTATTTGCATTTTTCAAAATAGAATATTAAAAGTTTATTCAATAATGAAATTAAATAACTGGGATAAACACAACTTGCATGTATTATAGTATAACCTTTTACAAAAAAGCAGTAAACTATTTCATAGTTTAAATTGAGTTAGCATTGGAAATTCAATCATATGTATTTGAAAAGCACCAGTCTTCTTCGTGAAAGCACTTTGGGCTAAAAATTCGATCATTTATTACTTTTATAGATTTTTACTTTATAGATTTAATACTTTTATTGATTTTTATTGAGAATATGCAAGTAAATTTTACTGATCATATATTAGGTACATAATGAGAATCATTAGATTTTTTTTTTTTTCTGAGTATGTGCTTTAAGGAGACCTTCTTTGTGAGTATTTATAAGAGAGGGGGATCAGATAATTGTCTGAAAAATGAAGAAGTGCTTGAGGGGCATTCATAAAATGAGATTTCATTATATTTAAAACAAATTAAAATATATGTTAGATGATCCTATCTAAAAGCCAATAATGCTGTAATTGTATTGTCATTTATACATAGCAGTGACAGTATAAAGTATGATAGTTGCACTAGAGACTAGATGTAACAAAAAATCAATGCACACAGTTATAAGACTGGCTTCCAATCAAAAGTTTGAATTCCCAATCAGGAATGGGTTTGCAATGGATGAGAAAACACTTTAAAAATGGGACTCTTGATCTGTTTAGCTCTAATGTGCAAAAGATAGTGCCAATCTACCGCATTATGCCAAGTCAATGACACATAACAAGCTAGAAAGGATATGGGCTCATACATTTTAGACAATTCTTTGAAGTTTTGACAAAGGTCCATTTCCCAACTGTGAAGAAACCATGGCAATCATTGAAAGGGATACCAATAGTTAGAATGGGAAACAATAATTAAGAAATTCTTCATTTGGAAAAATATTTTCAAACCAATACTCAAAACAAATATCTTTAAATTGTCTTCCAGTAGTGGCTCATAGGTTATTTAAATGGAGATTCACAATACATAAATTGCAAAAATAAAATCTTCAAGTATGACTTAGATGTACAGGTTAAAATACACTTGTGTTTTCAAAAGTTAGGAAAACCATGCAACTAAAAGAAATAATTAGTACGGAAGTTAGTACATCAAACAAATAAAAAAAAGAATATAGCAAAGTACAAAAGATTTCGGACAAACCAGGAAAGTGACAAAAATTTGGAACTATGTTTAATATAATTTTATTTCTTCATTTTTCTGTCTTCATCATTCATTTCTTCATCATTCATTTTTATTTCTTCATTTTTCAGGCTCATGTGCACCAAAAGAGGAGCTGCCACTTTGACATCATATTAGATAATGATAGGGGCAACACAATAGTGGAAGTAAAAGAGCTATTTGAAGGAAAAAATTAGGTAAAAACACATCCTTAATTTGCCACCTTAAGTAGATTTTGCTCAAGTAAAGTTCTTTAATTACCTCCGAATTTTTGTAAAACACACCCAAGAATGTAGTTAAATACTCTCGATGATTGAGGAAACATGCTGGATATTGACAAAACACTTTTTATTCATGATCACAACACAAATGAAACAAATACTATAAATATTTTCAGTACTACACTATTTCACACGACATTAAGATGTCAAAGTTATTCACATACAATCAGGGTGACGCACCCATTATTTTATTTAAATCTTCCACTCCAGAATCTCTGCTGCAATTGCTCACTGCTCCAGTCCAAATAGTTCCGTCTTGGCAACAGTTCACTGCCTGGCAGTCGCCAATAACTGCCCTGCGCCGATAATAAAGTTAATAAGATCTTTACAGTCCAGGGCAGCTGATCTCCCCTTGTCCCAGCCTATTTAACCTGTTGGATGAGGCCACTTTTTTGCAACCACTATTTAAAAAAAATAATCCTAGAGATTAAATTTATACAACATTTGGAACAGAAATCTACCACGAAGATTATAATTTGAAAATACTGGTAGCCAAAAAAGGTATCATGGTGAATATAGCAAGTAGCAATGACTCCTCAAAAGTAACATGCTAAATCTTGGAAAAAAGCAATTTAGCCTAAAATCTTGCAATCTTCCTTAACCCTTTCGGGATGAGTGATGCATATATGCATCGTCAAAAGGTGCATGTGGAATTTGTTTTTGGCACCATTAACAATTAAAAGTAATATTTGTCTTTTTTAATTAAAACATTTTTTGATATTTCACAAGTAAAGGGAACTGTATAATAAAAGTGGTGCTACACAAATAAAATTTGTGTAAAGGGTGCCGTCTCAAAAGGGTTAATTTGCTATATTCTTTTTAACGCTTTCCAACATAGTTGAAAAGTGTTTGTGAATTGGATTTGCCTGTCTGTAAATACTCGCGTAAATATACTCAGCTTGCCATGTAATTGACATACATTATTGATGCTCACTATGGCATGTTTGGTATTGAAAATGACGTGTGTACTGTTCATAGTTCATTTACAGGGCTACTCAAAAGTATTCCATTACATTATGGTCTATGGGGGAAAAATCATTTGCAGTGTAATTTAATAGTGTTACAATATTTTAAACATAATGAAATTTATATACATTATTGTGATGCACTAGAAGATGGTTACTATAGAATATGTTATGTGTAGCACTTAAGTACATGTACCGATTAACTCAAAAGTATTTGGTTATATTATGATCTATGGGGGAAAAAAATCATTTGTGGCATGTTTTAATGTTGTTACTCTGCTACAAACATAATGAAATTGATATTAATTCATGAGGTCCACTAATACATGCTTTCTTTAGGATATGGGGTGAAAAGCATTCATCATTCATTTACACGATCAAGCAAAAGAGTTCGATCATATAACGATCTACAGGGAAAAACTGTTTGCAGCATGTTTCAATTAGTTGCACTGTTTGAAACAAGATGAAACTGATACATATTACTGAGGTTTACTAAAAGATGCTTGCAGTAGAATATGATGTGCATTGCATTTATCGTTTATTTACAGAGACACATAAAAGATTTCTGAGACAAAACTGTATTCGAAGTGTTGTGTATTAGGGATGATTGCTGAAAGTGCGTTTTCAGTTTTGGTAAGCGTTTTTAAGTTTAACTCGATTTTTGCATACTAAATATTAGCATAATTTCAACATATACAGAGCTACATTAAGAATTTGTAAGAATTACTGAGAATGAGTATGGATTGCTTAAAGATGTTTTTTAATTTGAGTTATGCAACTTCAAGTTGATTTTCAAGCTCATGTAGTATAATACTAAGAGATGTTACTAGTATAGAAATAAAATCATTTACACGGCTATGCAAAAAACTGGATACATGGCCACTTTTAGATAGTAATTGCTGAAAGCGCGATTTAAGTAGTTTTAAGCATGTTTTTGCCTGAAGTAAATTTCAGCTTAATATGCAGCTTGTTTAAAAATCTGTTAAATTTTAGCATACTAAGAATCTGTACAAATCTGTAGATTATACACAGAGCTGCATAAAAAGAATTGCAGTAACTTTACGACTATGGGCAGTAATTGTTGAAACCTGTTTTTAAACAAGTTATACATTTCCTAATATGCTTACTTAGGTATCTTCTTTACCTTATTAAAAGGCAAAGTTTTGTTAAAGCACTTATGGAAGTGTTTCATAATCCATGATTGATGTATGATTTTTCTTTCTTGTTTTTAATTTTTTATGTACTAAGTTCCTTCATAGAAAGTAAAATGTTATACATTTTCTAAATCTTTGAGTACTTATTATTTCTTTTAGTTGCATTGTTCTCTCAACTTTTGAAAACACAAGTGTAACCTGCACATTAAAAAAATTTCTGCTTTAAAACTTTTTTTTTACACATAATGCAGTATTAAATATATAAATGAAAACAAAACAAAACAAAAGAAATTAAGTTTTGAAGAAGATACAAGAAGATGAATTTATATATCATTGACAATTTTAAGTTTTACACATTGGTAAATATGCAGATTATGCAAGGGGTTCAATTTTCAATAATGTAGGTGTCTCTCACATGGAGAATATAGTAATTAGTAAGGAACTACATTCACTATGCTATAATAATTTTAAAATAGAGTATTTAATAGAGTGAAAACTTCTTAAAAATAAAACAGTTTACAAATTTTTTAAATATAAATATAAGTTAATAATATATTTATATGTATACAGTCGGACCTCTATTTAACGAACCTCTATTTTGCGAACTTTTACTTGGAACCAAGGACATTTTGGAAATTTCTTCATAAAATAATCTCCAAATAGCGAAGTGTATTCTCTATTTAACGAACTTTTCCTTGGGATCTAATTTTTTTTCCTCCCTATTTCTTAAAATATTACTGGACATTTGAAACTTATTCTTCCTTTTAACACATTTTATGATGATCAGTGACCATGAACAGGTCTTACCAGGCACCTAACTCACCGAGAACAATAAAATCGTTGTGATTCTTTGCTTTCCATCTAAAGAAGAGCAAACTTTCAGTATCCCCTTTTAACCCTCAATGGAGCTGCCCGTGTCCTTAAACTATAGCTTCCCGTTTATAGATTGTTGATCATGATCAATCGTGTTGGTAATTTCGGTTCTTGTAGCTCGATAATGTCAAAGCAAAAGTGCTTGAACATCAATGAAAAATAAAAATTATTATTCATGAGGTGGATAAAGGCATGAAGAAAAAGAATACTGCTTTAAAATTTCATATTCCTCCAAACAACTTATCAATCATAAAAAAATCGTGATTTTTATGTAAAATAATTTTTTTAACTGAAAATACAATGTATTTCCAGACAATGTTTTGTTTCATTCTTATTTCCCTTGCAGATTTTTTTTTGAGGGGTAAAATAAGTAAAACAAATAGATATAATTTATAAAAAAAATGTGTGACTAATTACTTTTTTTAATTGTATTTAGTGTTTATAGACTTAAAATGTGTTTTACATAGTGTAAAGTAATTTAAAAAATGACTCTCTATTTAACGAATTTTCCATATAACGAACTTTTTTTCGGGATTTAGCAACTTCGTTAAATAGATGTCCGACTGTATATATATATATATATTTTTTTGTGGGGGAACAACTATATAATTTTCTCCCATGGCTGTGAATTTGGAAAGTTTTAATTTGTCTAGACATAGATGAGGATATTTTGGTCTACCTTGTTAATTCAATGCTAGAAACAAAATGAGGCTATATTCAAGATGAAAAGTAATTTTATATGGCAAAGAAACTTTCCAATTGTAAAAAAGTGCTGGGAATTCATTAGGTTACTTAAAAAAAAAAAATCTGGATCAGTGATCAGTCATATTTTTGTATGATTTTGAAATTTCCCTTCCCAGATTACTGTGATCAATAAATAATGGAAATAAAAAGTATTTTTTCTCAGATTTTTCCATGATAATTCCAGAGCAACAAAATTCCCTGATATTTCCATATTTTCCAATTTGTGTCCACACTGTATTTGTTACCTCCTAAACTTTGTTTTAATGTACCTGCACTGCAACAGAAGATAAAATTAGAATGTATTTAAAAATATAAAGAATGAGATATTTACCAGGGCAATCTTTTGTTTCAGCTACATTTCCACTCCACAAGTCTCCATGTAAAAGAGCAGGTGTGATGGAAATGTCTTCAAAAAATTTAGGAAGTTTTAAACTGAGTTCAGACCATAACTCTCTAGCTTCTTTATCACTGTAATTTTCCTCTACTAATTTCATTTGATGATCAAGTCTTTGCTGCGTATAAAACTCCTATGAATAAAAAATAAGCAAAAAATATTTATCAGTAAAAAAATCATTAGATATGAACTATTTTTTTTTTTTTTTTTTTTTTTTTTTAAAGTCTCACTTGAGTTAACTATTTAATAAAGTTTCAATGTTTACAGAATTTTCTTTGTAGATTAGAAGATACTAGGGAACTTTTGCATCTTGTGTGTGCCATTCTCTAGATTAGCATCCACTTTACATTTTTATCAGCCCACTCACCCATTGGTCAAAACACATGGTAGTCTATCCCAATAATACATTTCATTTTTAAATCTGCTTGAGCTTTTTTACAAAAGTTAGGTGCATTGTTAGATTAATTTTATAATCTCTCATCTATTATTTTTTATACCTTTGTTTAGTACCCAGTTATATCATTATGTGCAATTATTATTGAGTTATAATTAATTCAATATTCTTTTTAATTTTGATTCTTTTAATTTATTTGAGTGAAAAATGATTTAATTTAAATGAGATCATGCAATTCTGTCTAGGGATTGTACTACCCAGGATGTGCAGTTCTTAGGAACATAGCAATGTTATAAATTTTGAAACTAACTCATTAATTATGCTTAAGGTAATGTTCTTTAATATTTTTTAAAGTTTTATTTCTTTGTTGGATAAAAGTACATGATCTGCAGAAGGAAAGACAGTTCTGGAACTATCTTTCAACAGAATAATGCACGACCACATGTTGCAAGGAATGTTCAAGACTTCTTGTCAGCAGAAAACATACAGCTTCTTCTGTGGGCTCAATGTTCGCCAGATATGTTGCCTATTGAAAATGTGTGGGATTTTGCTGATCATCGTCTCGCTTATGATCCTCATCCTACAGCTTCTATAGATGAACTTTGGGTACACATACAAATAATAAGAATGCTCTTCCCCAAGCAGACATTCAAAATCTGTTCTGAGTCTATGCCAAGTCATAGAGCACCGGGCCCAATAGGGTCAAAAACAACAATAAGTCATAGAGCAGCACTTACTCAGCGTGCGGTGGCTACATATCAACATATTTATATTTCATGGTCATTAGTGTTCTAAATTAATTTAATTAATGTTAAAATTCTAATAATTGCTTAATTTATAGCAACTAGGGGGCTCTGCCCCCTACGAGCTACGCTGGTCAACCCCTGTCCAGACACCGCAGACTCTAAATGCACACTAATTTGATTGGCTTTAAAAAGACTTCGAAAGATTGAATTATCTCTCTATTCTAAAAAAAAGTAACTACCGCTGTCACCGCCGCCGCTGCCGGTTTTGAATATTTTGTGACAGGAGGTCTTTCTTCGTTAATATTAAGAAAAATATTGTGTACAAAAATATGAAAATCGGTGGTATTATAGAGAAATGTTTGATAAACACGCTGATGCAGACAGTTTTCAAATCGAAGAATTATTTTAAGAGATATTTAATGCTAAAGTTGGACAAAATCGTTCCATTAAAAAAGTTTTATAGCAGCAAAAACTATACATGGGAATGTAATTATTTTTAGATCTTTTTATGCGTTAGAATTTGCCGGTGTGCAGATTGTATTTCTTTTTTTAATTTGGCTAATTTTTTGAGATTTTATTTCTATTTTAAATTCAAATTTTCAGCATTTCTAGAGATATTTTTTACAGATTTTAGAAAGTGATATTAATTTAAACTGTTGCCAACTGTATAAACAGCGGAAACAATAATGCTTGCTTCAAAAAAATATATATATATATATATTTATACGTGTAATAAATTAAAAATTTATTTACACGTGACTATTATAAACAGAAAAAAACATTGGAATTAGAATTAAATAATTATGTACAAAAAGCAGGAACTTATTAAAAATTATGTCATAAAACTATAATTACACGTGAATTTTAAGAGAGAAAGGAATTTGTAAAATAATAAATTTATTAACATGCGTTAGAAGTCTTAGATAGGAGAAATTACGTCATATTTACGTCACATTACAGTTATTACATAAAACGAACACAAAATAATATTGCAAAACGGTTTAAATTTAGAAATTGCGCTAGACATTTATTTGATATTTTGAGCGGATACTTTTCAACTATTTTTCTTAGGAAAGCGCAAATAATATTTCATTTCTAACAAGTATTTTCACGTGAATATTAAAAACAGAAAGAATAGTTTGGTCAAAATTACGTCAGATTAAAAACGATTAATTTAAAATGTCTCATTTAAAAGAACTTTCTTTTCGCTTTGTTAAAAAATACCGGGAGACAAAGATTCTGTTAACTTAATTCCTTTTATATTAGCTTATTTTGAAATGTTGTTACACGTGTCTACATCATCAAGTTATTTTTATTTCGACGTTTTATTTGTATTTTTATTAATGTTGCACTAATTTATTTGTTCTTTCGTTATTTAAAATAAAAATTATATCAATTTGTATAATTTGGCGAGTGGTTTGGCGATTTATATAATTTGGCGAAATTAGTCGACGGGATAATCAAGTAGTAACGCAGCGGATTTGGTGTTAAAATTTCCCTAATCAAAGAGAAATGAATAGAAATCCGTTTATAGGGAGATTGCCACTGTTTTTTAAATTATAATTCAATCTTTCGAAATCTTTTTAAAGCCGATCACATTAGCGTGCATTTAGAGTCCGCGGTGTCTGGACGGGGGTTGGTGAGCGTAGATCGTAGGGGGCCTAGCCCCCTAGTAATTTAAAAAACAGTGGCGATCTCTCTATAAACGGATTTCTATTCATTTCTCTTTGATTGAGGAATTTTAACGCCAAATCTGCTGCAGTACTACTTGATTATCCCGTCAACCAATTTCACCAAATTATATAAATCGCCAAACCACTCGCCAAATTATACAAACTGACATAATTTTTATTTTAAATAATGAAAGAACAAATAAATTAGTACAACATTAATAAAAATACAAGTAAAACGTCGAAATAAAAATAACTTGATGACGTAAACACGTGTGACTTGCTTAAAGTCAAGTTAATGTGACATTTACGATCAACCATTATTGGCATTTAATCTTACAGTTTGGCGAATGATAGATTTTTGGTCGACGGGATAACAAAGTAGTACCAAAGATACAATCGCTGTTTCCGTCTTTAATTAAGTAAAATAAGTTAAACATTTCAAAATAAGCTAATATAAAAGGAATTAAGTAAACAGAGTCTTTGTCTCCTGGTATTTTTTTAACAAAGCAGTTCGAAAGTTCTTTTAAATTAGAGATTTTAAATTAATCCTTTTTAATCTGATGTAATTTTGACCAAGCTATTCTTTCTCTTTTAAATATTCACGTGAAAATACTTTTGTTAGAAATGAAATATTATTTGCGCTTTCCTAACAAAAATAGTTGAAAAGATCCTCTCAAAATATCAAATAAATGTTTAGTGCAATTTCTAAATTTAAACTGTTTTTCAATATTATTTTGTGTTCATTTTATGTAATAACTGTAATGTGACGTAAATATGACGTAATTTCTCCTATTTAAGACTTCTAACGCATGTTAATGAATTTATTATTTTACAATATCCTTTCTCTTTTAAAATTCATGTGTATAGTTTTTATGACGTAATTTTTAATAAGTTCCTGCTTTTTGTACATAATTATTTAATTCTAATTCCAAAAGATTTTTTCTGTTTATAATAGTAACGTGTAAATAAATTTTTAATTTGAAGCAAACATTATTGTTTGCGCTGTTTATACATTTGGCAACAGTTTAAAATAATACCATTTTCTAAAATAATGTAAAAAATATCTCTCGAAATGCTGAAAATTTGAATTTAAAATAGAAATAAAATCTCAAAAAATGAGTAAAATTGAAAAAAGAAATACAGTCTGCACAATGGGAACTTCAAACGTATAAAATGATCTAAAAATGATTAAATTCCCAGGAATAGTTTTTGCTCCTATAAAACTTTTTTAGTGGAACGATTTTGTCCAACTTTAGCATTAAATATCTCTTAAAATAATTCTTCGATTTGAAAACTGTCTGCATCAGCGTGTTTATCGAACATTTCTGTATAATACCACCGATTTTCATATTTTTGTGTATGCATTATTTTTCTTAATATTAACGAAGAAAGACCTCCAGTTACAAAAAATTCAAAACCGGTGGCGGCGGCGGTGACAGCAGTAGTTACTTTTTTCTAGAATAGATAGAAAGTATGCGTAAGTCCTGCCGTTGTCTTAGGACATGCTAAAAGCTTAGAAAAAACAATAGCCAAATACCCTATTAACAGAATGATTTGCAAAACATATTCCATTCCTACAGGCAATATGAGTTTTGTTCAAGATAATATTTTTACAGGGCAGATGCCTAATCGCATCGTGATCGCCTGTGTGGACAATGACTCATATAACGGCGACTATAAAAAGTCCCTTTTTGAGTTCAAACATTGCAATATTAATTTCATTGCCGTCTATGAGGACGATCAGCCCGTTCCTCACAATCCATTACAACCTGATTTTGAAAACAATTTATTTATTTGAGCTTATGAGAATTTATTTACGAATGCAGAAAAACAAAGGCTTGTACCTTTCGAGATCAGAATTTTCACAGGGGTGTTCATTATTTTGTTTTGATCTGTCACCTGATTTATGTGATGGTTCACATCTTAATCTCATTCGTGATTCGTCACAGCAATTTAAGATTAGAAATTAAGTTCGGAACAACTTTGGCGCAAACAGTCTCTTTGCTAGTGTATGCTGAATTTGAAAATTTAATCGAAATCAACAAATCTCGCAATATTCTGTATGATTTTGGGAACTAATGAATTCATTGCAAATTCATAGAATTTTATCTCGTGATCCTGTATTGGTGAGATATTTTACAGGCATTTTCCCTTCCGACAAAATACCTGATATTCGAAACTTTCCCTGTGCATTAGTGATGAATACCGATAAACATGACGAAAAAGGATCCCATTGGCTAGCAATTTACACTCAAGATAAGAAAACTCTGGCCTTTTTTTATTCTTACGGACTCTCTCCCAAAACCTATGGAAAGACATAACAAGTTTTGTGAAGAAGTATCACCGAATTCGTTGGAATAAGGTAATGCTTCAAAGTTTTATGTCCAATGTCTGTGACAATATTGTATTTTCTTTCTTGTAAAACGATGTCAAGGACTTTGTATGAATTCTATTACCAATATATTATCCAGAAAGAAGAATGATTTTCGAATGTATCAATTTGTCAAAAAAAGATATGGCGTAAACATGATTTTAAAAAAATAAAAATATATTTCTCTTATTTTATGTGTGTTTATTTATTTAACTAGGGGACTCTGCCTCCTACGAGCTACGCTCGTCAACCCCCGTCCAGACACCGCAGACTCTAAATGCACACTAATTTGATCGGTTTTAAAAAGACTTTGAAAGATTGAATTATAATTTAAATAAACGGTCAAGTACGAGCATTACTCGCGCACAGAGGGTTCCGTAGAATAAATATATGAATTTGTAATTGTATTACTTAAAAAAAAAAAAAAAAATTGCTAAAAGAATACTAAGACTTTGTAAAAATCTATACAACGTAGGGTTGGGTATAACTGTATATATTAAAAAAGTGTAAATGGGTATACCATGAAAGTTCAAAGAGATATGGAATGTAAATAATATCCAGCATAGCTATTCGTATAGCTCTTTTTTTAATCTTATCCTAATCTGTTTAGGAAGAACTTAATTCGGTACTGACAATAAAAGCAGTGCATAGTTAAACTTCATTTGGCATTTTATGAAGCTAAATTCAGCGTAGTAATAACCTTTATTTCTACAATGTCGCTAAAACAAAACCTTTGTTCAAAGTTTAAATTTGCATTGTGCTAAGCGCGCTTCAAATTGAGGTCTCACAATTGCAACGCCGCCTTGGTCAGTGCCGCGTTTTTCCAGATAGATGTTTAATTAACTTTTAAAGTCACTTGAGGTGTATTGAGAGATACAATCAATGCAAACTATCACAAATCTCACAGTATTTATGCGATTCATTCTAATTAAATCTTTCGAGGGTGATGCCCTTAAAAAACAGACATCTAATTTTAATTCCAAAACAGACAAACGGCACAAAGAATATTTAATTAAAATTTTCCTTTTATCATGTACGTGAAAATAAGCAAGTTCGTATTTTCTAATAAATTTGTTTATAAATTCTGGCGTCAGTTCATTATTTCATAAGTTTATAAATAGAATTACTCTGTGCCGGAAAGGATTAAGTGGTCGCAGGACTCTTAAAGCTTCAAAATTTAAGAAATTTAAATTTTTTTAGATGTTAAACTCCTATCTTTTCTGAATATTTTTATATAACTGTTTCCTCGAAATTCCCATTAGAACAGAAGTTTTGGCTTTTAGAATTATACCCGCTCAATAGTGGAAGCGGCGTTTCTGAAACTTTAAAGTCATTATTTTCCAAATGGCGTTTTTTAGGCATAACGTGCAGGATACCTCAAAAACTTCTGAATATTTTTTCATGAAATTTTCAAAACATATATTTCATGTTAGTCTGTATAAACTGAACCTAAAATTTCCTTTTTAGTGTTAAAAAAATTATTTTTTTAGGTGATTTTACTGTTGAAATTTTCAAAATGTTGTATTAGCTAAATGCAACATTGCATTAAAAATATAAAAATGCTTTAAATACAAATTTATTTAAGTTCAGGAAAATTATTACAATCTGAAGTATAAGTAAGCACCAAAAATTTTCATTCTAGTTGCAATATGTATTTTGTAATCCTGCGTGTAAACTGTTATGCCAATTTTTTGTTCGACAAATACTTTATTCGACAATTGTGGAAGAACCACACTTTTTTTATTAAGTTTTTTTCCATCATTTTTCAACTTCATTTATTGTATTAAGTGTTTTATTTAAAAAGGTACCTTTTACTATATTTCAATGATAAAAACTACTAACTTACTAACAAAACTAACCCTAACACTTAACTTCAACAGCATGCTGGCATCCATATTGTTTACATTTTGTTTTTATGATTTTCAGTTAAATTCATGGTTAATTGATTGAATGGTTGGTTGGTTACCAACAAGGTATCAGTTAAACAAGAAGCATTGTTTGTTAATATGTTTTTCAGGTTGCACAGTGTTACTCAACTTTCTGTTGTTTATGCAAAAGAGTTCCAGCATGTGATGGCTAGTTGTGATCGGTTGCAAACTATTATAAAATGAGAGAGTTTCTCATTTATGTCATCTGGTTCTTGCTTTAGTGTTGATGTTGTAAAATTGAATATGCCTCCAGATTTACATAATAATAAAAAGCTGTTAGTTTTTATTCAATGAAGTTTTCATTTCAATATGTAGTCATCTACCCAATTTATTCTAGTAGCCTCTTCACATTTGTAAGTAGACATTTTTATTTTCTACTAAGAAGATGGGAGTTACCAGGTATTGTGTTAAGAAATTAAAGACAGTTAAAATTCGTTAACTTTTAAAGCAATTACACTCTGCTATATAATACTTAATCAGTACAGTCTAACAGTTTCGAGCTCCCTATAAATACTAAATCTGTATCTTGCAATTTTTTAAATACATGAAACGAAAGAATATACTTATATCTTTCATCCCAATTAAAATTGTGTTTTAAAATCATATACATTTTAAGACATTAAATGTTGAAAATGGTCTTTTTTTCATTTTTTCCACTTTTTAGAGTCCTGAGACCCCTTAAATTAGTATGTTTTTAACAATTTGATGTTTATTGCTTTTATACTGTTACTGGACATTACATTGCAGATACATATCATTAAAAGTTGTTAACTAGGCATAGAGTATGCCGCCCCTGTCCTTGTGTATGTCCAAACTGACCGTACCTTTAAGGGTTAATATCTCGGCTAATTATCCATGATTTTTTTCGAAAATCATTATCAACAATGCTTTTATTCTTCTGCAACGATAGGTATATTCAGCGATGCTCAACAATTTTTCTGAATGCCCGTAAATCGAAATATATGTATATCAGAAAAATGCTAGTTACTCAAAAACTATGTGACCTACAGTAATCGCTATAATTTTCCGGCAAGGTTTATATTAACGTCTACTACCTCTAATTTTTTCATAATTTTAGTTTCAGTAGATTCGGAATTAGATGGGGGGGAACATATTTTTGTGCTACATTTTCAACAATATCTTTGAAAATATAACACCTAAAATTAAAAGAAATGTATTTTTGAGTTCAGCATTACAAAAGCTTTCACAGGATACCCCACATGATATACAAAGAAAAGATTTTTTTTTTCAAGTAGCATAATTAGCCCCTCTACTTTTTTACTAAATATATTTATGAATGTTTATTAATCTGAAAATATGTGGGTCAATGGTCTTTATTACTTCCCCGAATTTGAACTTTCCACGTTCCATAGTTTATGAGTAATATGGCTGTGACAGACAGACGGACAGACACACGAGTGATCTTATAATGGTTCTGTTTTTACTTTTTGAGTACGGAACCCTAAAAACAGTGGCGATCTCCCTATAAACGGATTTCTATTCATTTCTCTTTGATTGAGGAATTTTAACGCCAAATCCGCTGCGGTACTACTTGATTAACCCTTTCAATTAATTTCGCCAAATTATATAAATCGCCAAGCCACTCGCCAAATTATACAAATTGACATAATTTTTATTTTAAATAACGAAAGAACAACTAAATTAGTACAACATTAATAAAAATACAAATAAAACGTCGAAATAAAAATAACTTGATGACGTAGACATGTGTAACTTGCTTAAAGTCAAGTTAATGTGACATTTACGATCAACCATTATTGGCATTTAATCTTAAAATTTGGCGAATGATAGATTTTTGGTCAACAGGATAACTAAGTAGTACCAAAGATACAATCGCTGTTTTCGTTTTTAATTAAGTAAAATAAGTTAAACATTTCAAAATAAGCTAATATAAAAGGAATTAAGTAAACAGAGTCTTTGTCTCCTGGTATTTTTTAACAAAGCGAAAAGAAAGTTCTTTTAAATGAGACATTTTAAATTAATCGTTTTTAATCTGACGTAATTTTGACCAAGCTATTCTTTCTATTTTAAATATTCACGTGAAAACACTTTTGTTAGAAATGAAATATTATTCGCGCTTTCCTAACAAAAATAGTTGAAAAGACCCTCTCAAAATATCAAATAAATGTCTAGCGCAATTTCTAAATTTAAACTGTTTTGCAATATTATTTTGTGTTCATTTTATGTAATAAATGTAATGTGACGTAAATATGACGTAATTTCTCCTATTTAAGACTTCTAATGCATGTTAATGAATTTATTATTTTACAATATCCTTTCTCTTTTAAAATTCACGTGTATAGTTTTTATGACGTAATTTTTAATAAGTTCCTGCTTTTTGTAATGTGCTTTAATCATAACACTTTAAAATATAAGATGATTATGCACGTTAAAATGTAATTAAATGGAGCAGATAGCGCATGTGGAAACTTTTGGCTGGGAAAGGATTATCCTGGAAGTGAATATGTAGAAATGCAGAAAGGTATTATAATCTTTGTGAAGGCAAAGTAAAAACATATGCAGATCAAATAAAATAAAGACAGTTTATTTTTGGTTCCAAACACATACTTGACATTAGTAACAAATAGCAGCATTCATTTTAAACAGACATTTTGTAGAACGTGATGACGATGTTTCACAAATCAGAGCAGACATTTTTGTTTGAAGATATCACAGTATTAGACTTTAAGATAAAACATAATTACACAGATAAAACTAAAACACAACATCCAGAACGTGGTCCAGCCATCGTTCAATAACTTGAAATACTTCTTCCATTAAAGGAAGATAAAAGTGCGTATAATTAAGATTGGAATCGTATATTTATATAAAAACGATCGGATTGAAAACGTTGTTTCAAACGAACGAACCAATCAGAGAACGGCATCGAATCAATGCAAAGCAAGATTCGATGAAAAGATTTGATTTGAAAACGATATTCTAAGTCGCCATCTGGCGGGAGAAATATCGTCACGGAAGTTGAAACGTAGTCGAAAGAAAGTTTTTGCCGGTGAAGTACGGTAATGAAATGAAATTAAAAACGGCAGAATGGTATGGATTACTATGGATATTAAAAAGGTCAGAAAACTTATTACAGCTGGATATTGTCTAGAATCATTAGAGAGGGTAAGTAAAAGTTTAAGAAATATTTCTTACTGCCATTATTTAAGAAATAAATAAAAGTAAATAAAGTAAATGAATGACAATGAACTTAGAAATAAAATGAAGTTTGTGAAATGAGGTTTTATGACAGGAGATGATAAGAGGCAATGAGAAATACAGTGTTTGTATCTCTATCAAATGCCCCTCCTCTCATTGTCCCTTAAAAAAGAGATACCTTGTGAAAACAAGTAGATTTTTGGTTCCAAACACATACTTGACATTAGTAATAAATAGCAGCATTCATTTTAAACAGACATTTTGTAGAACGTGATGACGATGTTTCACAAATCAGAGCAGACATTTTTGTTTGAAGATATCACAGTATTAGACTTTAAGATAAAACATAATTACACAGATAAAACTAAAACACAACATCCAGAACGTGATCCAGCCATCGTTCAGTAACTTGAAATACTTCTTCCATTAAAGGAAGATAAAAGTGCGTATAATTAAGATTGGAATCGTATATTTATATAAAAACGATCGGATTGAAAATGTCGTTTCAAACGAACGAACCAATCAGAGAACGGCATTGAATCGATGCAAAGCAAGATTCGATGAAAAGATTTGATTTGAAAACGATATTCTAAGTCGCCATCTGGTGGGAGAAATATCGTCACGGAAGTTGAAACGTAGTCGAAAGAAAGTTTTTGCTGGTGAAGTACGGTAATGAAATATAATTAAAAACGGCAAAATGGTATGGATTACTATGGATGTTAAAAAGGTCAGGAAACTTATTACAGCTGGATATTGTCTAGAATCATTAGAGAGGGTAAGTAAAAGCTTAAGAAATATTTCTTACTGCCATTATTTAAGAAATAAATAAAAGTAAATAAAGTAAATGAATGACAATGAACTTAGAAATAAAATGAAGTTTGTGAAATGAGGTTTTATGACAGGAGATGATAAGAGGCAATGAGAAATACAGTGTTTGTATCTCTATCAAATGCTCCCCCTCTCATTGTCTCTTAAAAAAGAGATACCTTGTGAAAACAAGTAGATTTTTGGTTCCAAACACATACTTGACATTAGTAATAAATAGCAGCATTCATTTTAAACAGACATTTTGTAGAACGTGATGACGATGTTTCACAAATCAGAGGAGACATTTTTGTTTGAAGATATCACAGTATTAGACTTTAAGATAAAACATAATTACACAGATAAAACTAAAACACAACATCCAGAACGTGGTCCAGCCATCGTTCAGTAACTTGAAATACTTCTTCCATTAAAGGAAGATAAAAGTGCGTATAATTAAGATTGGAATCATATATTTATATAAAAACGATCGGATTGAAAACGTTGTTTCAAACGAACGAACCAATCAGAGAACGGCATCGAATCGATGCAAAGCAAGATTCGATGAAAAGATTTGATTTGAAAATGATATTCTAAGTCGCCATCTGGCGGGAGAAATATCGTCACGGAAGTTGAAACGTAGTCGAAAGAAAGTTTTTGCCGGTGAAGTACGGTAATGAAATGAAATTAAAAACGGCAAAATGGTATGGATTACTATGGATGTTAAAAAGGTCAGAAAACTTATTACAGCTGGATATTGTCTAGAATCATTAGAGAGGGTAAGTAAAAGTTTAAGAAATATTTCTTACTGCCATTATTTAAGAAATAAATAAAAGTAAATAAAGTAAATGAATGACAATGAACTTAGAAATAAAATGAAGTTTGTGAAATGAGGTTTTATGACAGGAGATGATAAGAGGCAATGAGAAATACAGTGTTTGTATCTCTATCAAATGCCCCCCCTCTCATTGTCTCTTAAAAAAGAGATACCTTGTGAAAACAAGTAGATTTTTGGTTCCAAACACATACTTGACATTAGTAATAAATAGCAGCATTCATTTTAAACAGACATTTTGTAGAACGTGATGACGATGTTTCACAAATCAGAGCAGACATTTTTGTTTGAAGATATCACAGTATTAGACTTTAAGATAAAACATAATTACACAGATAAAACTAAAACACAACATCCAGAACGTGGTCCAGCCATCGTTCAGTAACTTGAAATACTTCTTCCATTAGGAAGATAAAAGTGCGTATAATTAAGATTGGAATCGTATATTTATATAAAAACGATCGGATTGAAAACGTCGTTTCAAACGAACGAACCAATCAGAGAACGGCATCGAATCGATGCAAAGCAAGATTCGATGAAAAGATTTGATTTGAAAACGATATTCTAAGTCGCCATCTGGCGGGAGAAATATCGTCATGGAAGTTGAAACGTAGTCGAAAGAAAGTTTTTGCCGGTGAAGTACGGTAATGAAATGAAATTAAAAAAGGCAAAATGGTATGGATTACTATGGATGTTAAAAAGGTCAGGAAACTTATTACAGCTGGATATTGTCTAGAATCATTAGAGAGGGTAAGTAAAAGTTTAAGAAATATTTCTTACTGCCATTATTTAAGAAATAAATAAAAGTAAATAAAGTAAATGAATGACAATGAACTTAGAAATAAAATGAAGTTTGTGAAATGAGGTTTTATGACAGGAGATGATAAGAGGCAATGAGAAATACAGTGTTTGTATCTCTATCATTTTGTACATAATTATTTAATTTTAATTCCAAATGATTTTTTCTGTTTATAATAGTAATGTGTAAATAAATTTTTAATTTGAAGCAAACATTATTGTTTGCGCTGTTTATACATTTGGCAACAGTTTAAAATAATACCATTTTCTAAAATAATGTAAAAAATATCTCTCGAAATGCTGAAAATTTGAATTTAAAATAGAAATAAAATCTCAAAAAATGAGTAAAATTAAAAAAAGAAATACAGTCTGCACAATGGGAACTCCAAACGTATAAAATGATCTAAAAATGATTAAATTCCCAGGAATAGTTTTTGCTCCTATAAAACTTTTTTAGTGGAATGATTTTGTCCAACTTTAGCATTAAATATCTCTTAAAATAATTTTTCGATTTGAAAACTGTCTGCATCAGTGTGTTTATCAAACATTTCTATATAATACCACCGATTTTCATATTTTTGTATGCATTATTTTTTTTAATATTAACGAAGAAAGACCTCCAGTCACAAAAAAATTCAAAACCGGCAGCGGCGGCGGGGACAGCGGTAGTTACTTTTTTTTAGAATAGAGATATACAGAAAATATTTAAAAAATTGTTAAAAAAATAAGTAGAATTAATCTATAGACATTAATGTTTATAAATTACCTTGTACAACCGTGTAAAAAACTGTAAATGCTACACATACCATACTGAACTGGAAGCATTTTGTAGGTAACCATAATACCACATTTAATTTTTATGGCTGTCTACATTCTAAACCACCATCCCAACCCCTTCTGAAAGTGTTTAAAAAAATGTTATGTCTCAGCTTTGGACTATATATAACATTCATGTCTGTGAAAATTGCAACACCATGAAAGAATGACATGATTGAGCTGAAAATTTCAGATAATGCAAAGTGTAATATGTTATGCAAATGACTCCAATTTCAGAGCCCCCACGTATGCGTGGGCTGAGCAGCACCCTCTGGACTGCTGCTGAAACCATATAAATAGAGGGCTGTAGCGGGATATTGAAATTTGTCTATGGTTATTTGCCAGTGGTAACATTAGGTAAAACATCACTATGCCTCTTCGACAAAAGAAGATGACATTTCAACAACTGACTGAGTTTGAACGGTGGGGGCGTGAGACCATCAGCCTTCGTAAAGAAGAATTTTCCTATTGTGCAATAGCAGCTCGTGTGCAGCATACATAACAGCAGCAAAGTGATTTGAGTTTGGAAGCAGTGGGCTGACGAGGATCAGACAACTCGGAAATATGAGAGTGGATCCCAAATTGTGACATCAATGCACGATGATAGACACATGGTTTGCATGGCACTGACTAGTGTTCCCATTTGGTGTTTTTAAAGGGCGTTGTGCCCTGCCCTTTTCGTTTAAACTGCTGATATGCCCTGCCCCATTTCCCAGTAGCTTCTTTGTGTCCTCTATTGTTTGTTTTTTTTTTTCAAAATATTTGTCTTTTTCCTCTCCTTTGCTCCCTTCCTTCTCCTCCCTGACTTTTGAAAACAGAAGTTCTGCTGCTCAGATTAACTCATGTTGTTAGTTCTAAATCAATGTAAAAAAATATGTAGCAGCCAGCAGCTGCCTATTGTATTGTATTTTCAAATCATAATGCATTTTCCATTGCAAAATCGTTCCAGAACGTCACATGTTTCCATAAGAAGAATATTCGAAAAATGGAGTTATTTTAATCAGATTATTTTATGATATTCTTAAAAATACAGCACAATTTCAGTTTACCTTGATAATATGTGCCAGTGAATTCAGAGTGTGCCTCCTCCCTCATCCTTCCTTGAAATGCCCTCAGGAAATTTAGGACTTTTAAAGGTTTAGAGTTGAAATTCAAATTCCCACTTTTCAGAGCTGGCAAATGATAATCCAATGCAAGTGTCCTTTCACTCAACAAAATGTGCCCCTTTACTCGATATAAGCACCCTTTTACCAGACAAAAATGCCCTTTTCAGCAAATCCGCCCTGCCCTTTTAAAAAGAAATGTGAGCACTAGCACTGACGAACTGTACAGCTTCATCTGGACAGTTGCAACACATTGGTCAACTGCTACAGGTGTATCAGTGGCTTCGTCAATTCATCAACGTCTGCTGCACCGTGGACTGCATTTAAGAACTCCTTTATACAGGATCCGCCTCACTCAAAACCAACAATGCCTGAGGACTGCAATGGGCTTATGAACATAGAGACTGGCGTTCAGATTGGCAACAAGTGGTCTTTTCGGATGAATCCCACTTTAACTTGTAATATCATGATGGCAGCTTTCATGCTAGACATTAAGCTGGGGAATGCCACCTTCCAGAGTGCATTATCGAATGTCATGGAGGACGAACACCCACAGTTGTGGTCTGGGGTGTGATTGCATATCATGGACGATCCCAGCTGCTACGAATTTTGGATATTCTGAACAGGAACAGATCCATCAGTGAAGTGCTGGAGCCAAAAGTCGTTCCTTTCCTCCTTCAAAGCATTCCTGGAGCTATCTTTCAAGAGGATAATGCATGGCCACATATTGCAAAAAGAATGTTCAAGACTTCTTGTCAGCAGAAAACATACAGCTTCTTCTGTGGCCTGAATGCTCACCGGATATGTTACTTATTGAAAATGTCTGAGATTTAATTGAACGGCGCCTCACTTATAATCCTCGTCCTACAGCTTCTACAGATGAACTTTGGGTTCACATACAAAGAATAAGGGATGCTCTTCCCCAAGCAGACATTCAAATGTTCGAGTCCATGCTACATTGTATACAGCACTTATTGCTGCGCATGGTAGCTACACCAAATGCTGATTTTGGACACTTAATATTGTGTTGTTTTTTTTTTTTTTTTTTTTTTTTTTTTTGCTTTGAAAATGTAATCATTTGTTTGTACCAATACCAGTAGTTTGTATATTAAATTTCATTTAATTCTGAGGATTCCTTCATAGTGTTACAATTTTCACAAAAATAAGTGCATATATATAGTCGGCAAAAAAGTTATTTGTACATGCCTTTTTTAAAATTATAATAAAATCAAATAACAGATTAAGCAAACAACAATGTAATACATTAATTTAATGCATTATCTACCCTATATATATATAAAATCCCAATGAATCGAATTGAAACGAATTTATGTAACGATTCTATGAAACGACTGATTAAACAACTGATTACATTTCACGGTGATTTCTCCTAAAATATGGAATACTTTGCGATGAAATTAACACCAAAAATCCGTATTGATCCACAGGTCTCAAAACTGGTATTAGAATTTTAAAATTAGAATTAGTTTTCGAAATATTAATTTTTTTCTAATTTTAAATACTTTTTTCTAATGATGGCAACTCAAATTTTAATCATAACAGATATTTTTTTTTTCATATTTTAGAAAAGTTTATTTTAAATTAATTTGGCGACAAATTTGGCCTCCCTTAAATGTATGCTAAGAAATGCGTCATGTTACTTTTATTCATAATTCAATTTGTATTTCATTATCATTTTATTTAATACAAAACTTTCATTTAAAATTGAAACATTTAAAATAAATGGCTTTTACTTCATTCTTTACATACGCAACGTGGTACCTAATTGGCGCCAAAACGGCGTTATTTTGCCTGACATGGTAACCCAGCTATTGTTGCTTATTTATTAATAAATGTTTATTTGAATTTATTTTCTTTTTATTTACAAAAAATGTTATAAATTGTTTTGTTCTATAATTATTAATTATTTTTTTTATTTATTGTTATTTCATTTTAAAAATAACAGAAAATAATTTAAAAATACATATGTAACAGGTATTTGAAAACGAGGTTTTCGCCAAATTGTCGTAAAAAAAAATCACGCCAAACCCGGTGCGTATGTGACAATGCAACAAATCATGAGATTTAATTTCCACTTCAAAGCAACGCTTTAATGTTATTACTTCTCCTGTCGGCCAATTTCGCCAAATTATATAAATAGCCAAATTATACAAATTGACATAATATTTTATTTTAAATAACAAAAGAACAAATAAATTAGTATAACATTAATAAAAATACAAATAAAACGTCGAAATAAAAATCACTTGATGGTGTGAACATGTGTAACTTCCTTAAAGTCAAGTGAATGTGACATTTACGATCAACCATTATTGGCATTTAATCTTATAGTTTGGCGACAGATTTTTGGTTGATGGGATAACCAAGTAACACCGTTTTAATTTACCACTCGAAAAATAAAAAAATGCTAACTGGCGAGTTAAAAAAAAAAGAAGCTATTGCCGAGATTTTCACCCGGCTAACATAAAAGTACCAGGAATTCTTTGTGATCATGGCACCTTTTATGTAGTTTTATTCGAAAAAATAATTTTGATTCTTTAATCAAAATGGAAACCTTTCTTATGAAAAGCGAAGGAATCAGCCCGTTGTTTATGGCAGTTACATGACTTGGACTATTATAATAGAAATGGAATAATGGCGATAGAATAATATTCGGCGACTTATCACACCTGTGGCTGGCTAACATTAAAGTACCAAAATGGCCGCCTGGAATATAAAAAGCGAAGGGATCTGCCTGAAGCTGTTGATGATAGTCACATGACTTAGGCTATTATTATAGAGATTGTTTTCAATTTTAAAAACAGCACAAAGAATAATATTTCCCAATGATTAAAAATTTATTTTCACATGACTATTAAAAACAGAAAAAAAAACTTTAAAATTACTATTAAATGAGTATGTGTTAACGGCAGGAAAATATTGAAAATTATGTCTTGAAAATTGTATTTACACGTGAATATTAAAAGGGAAAGGAAACTTTAAAATAATAAATACATTAATATGCATTTAACCCTTTCACGGACAAGGCACTTCTATTCGTAAAATCTTGAAATCAGTGAATGGCACCAGAATTTACAAACAAATTTCGAAATACAAAAATGCTTTTGTTCACTTACTTAATAAAAGGGAAATTTTCATCCCAATATTCTGGTGCTAATGTGGCATTTAAGAATTAAAATTAAGTGGTCCAAAAATGAACCACCGCCCTTGAAGGGGTTAAATCAGCAAATTTTAGTAATTGTATTATGTCAATCGTTTTATAGCGCTGTTAAAAAATACCGAGAGACAAAGACTCTGTTTACTTAATTCATTTTATTTTAGCTTCTTTTCAAATGTTTAACTGATCTTCTTTAACCAAACACAAAAACAACCATTGGATGTCTTAACAGCAACTGATTCTACCTTAAATTTTTGCAATAAAAGAGAATTGAATGGAAACCCGTTTACAGAGAGATTGCTACAGGTTTTTTCAGTATAATTCAATCTTCTCTAATCTTTTTAAAACTGATCAGATTAGCGTGCTTTTAGATTCTACGGTGTCTGTACGGTGTTGGCAAGCGTAGCTTGCAGGGGGCAGAGCCCCCTAGTAATAATATAAAAGCAAAAACAAAAAATTGATTTTTTACATTTTAACAAACAAATATACAAAAATATAATGCAAAAAAGCATTTGTACACCACATTAATGTACTATAACTAATGAAAAATTGGTTAAATGATACAAATTAATACTTTGCGTGAAGTCCTTTAGCTTTAATGACTGCTTCTAGACGTTGTGGCATAGATTCCACCAACTTTTTTGTGACAGTTGGGTCTATGTTATTCCATGTCTCAATAAGAGCTTCTTTTAAACTGTTTTTACCTGATATATATATATTTTTTTCGAATTTGTGCATCTAATAGCATCCACAAATTTTCTATTGGATTCAAGTCTGGATATTGTGGAAGAGTTACCAATTACCTTCGAGTATTGTAGAGTAACCATGTCCTGGTGATCATAGCAGTGTGTTTTGGGTCGTTATCCTGCTGAAAGTGAAAAGTTTCCTCTAAGCCTATTTTCCTAGCACTGTTTAATAAGTTATGCTGCAACCCATCAATGTATGTTAAAAGCTGTCATTCTAGTGTCGATAAATTCCAAATTTCTTACTTCATTAGAAGCCACACACCCCCAGACCGTAACATTTTAACATTTCCCCCACCATGCTTGATAGTTGGGAGTATAAGTTTTGGATCTAGAGCAATTTTATTTTTAGGCCAAATTTTTTGAATGCTTGGTAGAGAGAAAACTTCAAATTTACTCTCATCAGAAAAAATCACTATTTTCCAAAAATCTATTGGTTTGCTTCTATATGCCAAAGCAAATTCTAGGCGTTTTCGCCTATGGGTCATTCTTCAAAAAGTGTAACCTTTCCATCACATGCATTTTACAGTAAAAATTTTAAAGAATTATTCATTTAACTATATTTTTTAATTGCCATAAAATATTGTCCATTTAAATCGGCATCCAATTTTTTTTATAATAGTTTTTAATTTAATATTTTTTTGGTGCAGAGTATGTGAATTCTCAGCTCCGTGGCATGTCACACACCTGGTTTGGTTCTTAATGTTGTTTAATAACTTGTGTAATTTAAAAAATATATTTACATATTTATTATTCCTTCCACAAGTGTCTCAAATACTAAATATTTAAGCAAATTTAAATTTTTATATTGTGATTTAGTTTGTTTTAGTAGAACAATTATACCTGTCACACAATAAATTCTCACCTCCATTACCCAAACATAAAATGCCATTTTTCACTGATAGATGGCAGTACTGGCATCACACTTTATTTCCCATGATACAAGTCATCCATCTTGTTTATTTACAGCTATAAAGAAGTTCTGAGTTTTTAGTAGAGAAACAAGAAGATAGATTTTGTTTTAAGAATCAAATGTGGTTATTGAGAAATCTCACCCCTGTGAACTTGAATTTCAGGTATGCAAAACAATGTAAAATACAAGTTTACCTGTTTTAATACGCTTAACATATGCAAATTGTAATACCAAAAAATTAAATTTCTTTTCTTGAAAAAAGCATAAATTAAACCTATTTTTACAGAAGATTCCTTACCTCGTGAATTAAAGCTCATCTCCCTGAATAAGTTTATATTTTTTTATTTATGAGTAAATTAATTAAAATTAAGTTGGATCATTCTTCATGGTTACTTCTAGTAAGTAAAAGTTTGACATAAAAATGAAAAAAAAAGAGAAACACAAGGTTTTGAAATTGAAAAATATTTTTGTTGAAAAGGTACACTTTCTGGAGAATGACCCATATTTGTTTCACTGATGAATGACTTTTTCTTTGGGTTTCTTCCTCTTAAACCTGCATGTGGAGAACATTTGTTATTGTTTGAGATGTTACTCTGATGTCAGAAGATGTTTCAAGGATTTTTGATGCTTCCAATTTCTTCATACTTTCTCACTATGTATCCAACAGTTGTAAAAGGTAATTTAATAGCTTTTCTAATTTCTAGGTACGATTTTCCATTTTTATGAATCCCAACATTTTATTGCCTTCACCCCACCAAAGCATAAGCAGAATTATGATGCCTCCCGGACTCTGTAACATGTGTTTGATATTATTTAAAAGGTGAATGCATTTCACACGGTATGGAAGTTTAACATAGCCTTAACAATAACTATCCCTTTAAGATTTTTTAACTTACTAATAAGGTTAATCTTCTGTCACAAATGTGTTTTTAACATAATTCTGCAAATGCAATGAGGCTAAAGAGTTTTGTTATTTTCCAACTTACCTTAATGTTAAAAAAAATTTGTATATGGCCTGCATATTTATCTTCACAAAATGTCTTGAAGAGATTTTCACATTTAAAATTAAAACTTATAACTGTTGGGTTTAGAGGTGAGCAAACATTTTTTATGCACATTATACCTGCGCACGGCCAGTCTTTTCTCCCGACACACTCAGTCTACGTGCGAACGATAGAAGTGTAGACGTAAAAATTATTCTGTGTGAAGTTGTTACGAAAAAGTAATCTGTGTGAGAAATTTATCTTTAAATCAATTGTTTTGTGTTTGTGCAGTGTTTTCGTTTAATAAACTATTTGTTCTGTCAATATCCACGAACTTGGTGATAATTAATATTAGAGAAAGAACAACAAAATGGTTGCAGTTCGGGGTTGATATTCTAAATCAAAATTAGTTTTGTTAAAAGAAACCATGGACAAGTTAAACGTACCCAAATTAAACAGAACTAATTATTTTATATGGAGTCTCAAAATAAAAGCTGCTTTAAGCCTTAAAAGGCTGGATACTTTCATATCCGAAGTAAAAGCAAAAGGACTGAGTGAAAAGGATTCCACCGAATGGGACCAAAAAAATAGCGATGCCGTCGCTTACATAAAGCTGTCATTGTCTGATGAACAGGCGTTACAGTTTGCAGCAGAAGAAAATGCGAAATTACTATGGGAAAAAATAAGATTGACTTTTACCGGTCAAGCAGAAGATAGAAGAATAGATGCCGGCAACGAGTTAAAGAATTTAGAAATAAAGTCAAATGAATCTGCAAATGACTATATAGCCAGAGCTCGAGGCATCTCAAGAAAATGTCAAACACTTGGATTGGCTATAACAGATAGAGAACTTGTATTCTACACGGTATGAGGACTGAAAGGAAAGTTCTCGAAAGTAAGAGATATATTAAAAACTCAACGTGAGAAAAGTATGGATGAAGTACTAGAAATTCTACGGGAAGAAGAACTGACGAATACCGCTCGTTCTGAAGGGACCGCCGCTGAAGTATTCTACTCCAGGAAAAACAAAAGTCCGAGACTTTGTTACGTTTGCAGACGTCCGAATCACATAGCCAAGGATTGTTTTTACTGGAATAATATTTCAAGAAATGACAGGTCCAATGGAAACCGATAAAGAAGAAAAACGCACTACGATGTAAATTATTCAGTTAAGGACAGAAACAATTCGGTACTTACTGTTTAATCTGAACAGTGTGAACTGTGTGATAATATATGGTTATTAGACAGCGGGGCCAGCTCGCATATGTGTAAAGATAAAATATGGTTCAGGAATCTAATTCCTGAAGAAAAGGATATCTACCAAGCAGGTAAAAATTCCAAAATAATTTCGAAGGGTACAGGTACGGTATCATGTAATACGGTAAATAAAAATGATTCTATACATTTGACAATAAACAATGTTAGTTTTGTACCAGATTTGAGATATAATTTATTATCTGTTACTGCTTTAATGGATAAGGGTTGTAGAATTATTTCTGAAAATAACTGTGTGCTAATTTTTGACAAATATAATAAATTTCTAACTAAAGCATTTAAAAATGACAATCGATTAGAGATTAAACTTCAACCTTCCTATAATTCTGAGTGTAATTTTACTGATAAGAGTGCTAGTAATTATGAACTATGGCATAACAGATTGTGTCATTTAAATTCAAAATATATGTTAAAAATGAAAGAGTATATAGATCTTAAAGATGTAAATGTGTCTGATTTTAAGTGTGATATAAGTAATTATTAAGATATAAGTAATGATTAATGTGACATAAGTAAATTAACCAGGAAAAGTCATCCGAATATTGATATTGACCAAAGTTCTGATATTATGCAGTTGTTTCATTTGGATTTATGTGGCCCGATACAACCTGAATCACTTGGTGGGGCAAAATATTTTATGATACTAGTGGATGATTTTTCTGGAATGTATTTTACTTATTTCCTCAAAAGTAAAAATGAAGTATTTGATGTATTTTATAAATTTAAAGCTAAATATGAAAATCTTATGGGTAAAAGAATTTAAAAAGTGAGAAGTGACAATGGGCTCGAATTTGTAAATACGGAATTTGACAATTATCTTGCTAATTCAGGTATATTTCATGAAAAAACTGTCCCATATAACAGCGAAAGCAATGAAAAGGCTGAAAGAGCGAATAGAGTTCTATTAGAAAGGGCTAGGTCTTTATTATATGAAAGTGAACTTTCCACCAAATTCTGGGCAGAAGCTATCAATTGTAGTACGCAGGTATCTAATATAACACCGCGTAAAGGAAAAGAAAAAATCCCTTTAGAAATTTGGACAGGTAAAAAGCCCAATTTAAATTATGTAAGAAAATTTGGTTGTTTAGCTTATTTTCATATTCCTAAAACAATGAGAAATAAATTTGATGTACCAGGAAGAAGTGGAATTATGTTAGGATATGCTAGAGATAGGAGGGGATATCGTATTTACGATGTAAAAAATAAGAAAGTCATTGAGGAACGTTTTGTTAAGTTCAATGAAACTATAAAAAGAAGTAAATATTTTGGATAATTTTCCGAGTGTTGGGATATTGAACCGCTAATAAATAAAAAATTTCTGGAAGAGAATGAAATTCACGAAAATCAAAAGAACAAATCTCTCAATTTAGAAATTTCTGACCCAAGCGAAATAAAAAACAGTTGCACAACACCATTAAGAGAACTTAATTCGTCTCCGGCTAGACATGAAGGCACGGCGAAAAGGAATCAAAATAACAAAATAAAAGACCGAAGTGAAAATATGACTGAAGTTTGAAGGTCAGAAAGATTGAAAAATAAATATTCGTCAGCTAATTTAACTGATAATGTCCGAGTAATTATTTAGAGGCAATAAATAGTGTGAATTCACATGATTGGGAAATAGCTATGAAAAATGAATTGGATTCTTTAGTTAAGCATAATGTTTGGGATATCATTGATATGCCAGAAAAAACAAAATTGATTAAAAGTAAATGGGTCTATGCTTTAAAAGAAGGCGACAATAAGGAAATAAAATATAAAGCTAGATTAGTGGCAGCTGGATTTAATCAAATTAAAAACAAAGATTATACTGAATCGTATTCACGTGTTGTAAATATTGAGTCATTTAGATTACTAATTGCACTTACAGCTAAATTAAATTTGATTGTTAAGTTTTTTGATGTAAAAACAGCATATTTATACAGTGATTCGGAAGAAACTTTATATATGTCACCACCACCTGGCTATGAAAAACTGATAGGGGTTAATAAAGTTTGTAAACTGAAAAAGAGTATTTATGGATTACCCCAATCGGGTAGAAATTGGTATTTAAAAATAAAAGAGGAACTCAGTAATATTGGATTAAATCAATTAGCTTCTGATAACTGTGTATTCATTAAAGTTGAAAATGATAACATTTTTATATTATGTATGTATGTGGATGATTTAGCTATCTTTTGTAATAATCAAACAATGTATGAAAATATTGTTTCTAAAATTAAAAATGTATTTGAATTGTACGAAAATAAGAATTCTAAATTTTTAGGTATAGAAATTGAAAAACATGAAAAAGGTATAAGTTTGTCACAAGTTGAATATATTGAATCATTGTTGGTAAAACATAATTTAGAAAATTAAAAATCTGTGAAAACACCTATTGTTAAAGGTGAAGATAAAAGTTTTCCTTCAACAAATGAATTGTTTGACATAACTATGTATCAGGAAATTATTGGTGAACTTCTATATTTAGCCAATAGATATATAATACAACGATTTACGAAAGCGTTAGTCTTTCTACATGTGAAGCAGAATTATTTTCTATTTCAGAAATTTGTAAGGATATAATATGGACTGTAAACTTATTGTCTGAGTTAAATTGTAACCAATTTATAAAAGATGCAATAAATTTTAAGCACTGATAGCCAAGCAGCAATACAGTGGATTAAATGTACAAAATCCTCAAATAAATCTAGGCACATGAACTTAAGATTTCATTTTGTCAGGGATTTATTGTCAGAAGGTATTATTTCATTGGAATATTGTTGGGTTTAAAGGCGAGCGAACATTTTTTATGCGCATTATATCTGCGCACTGCCGGTCTTTTCCCCCGGCGCACTCAGTCTGCGTGCGAACAATAGTGTTATATATATATATGCACTCCCATATATCTTATCCCCTGTACACATGTTTCCTCATTTCTATCTTCATAGCATAACTCTTTCTTTATTTAAATACTTCATATACTTTTATTTATAAATCCTTTATTTAAATACTTCAATAAAGTCTTTACTTACCTTTTTAGCAGTATCGTTATATTCTCTAAATATTCCTTACAGTTCAACTTATGTTTATTTTCTTTCCATTTACAACCGCCGGAGATTATGTTGACATTCGTATTACATCTGGATTCCATTTGCATTGAATAAGTTTTTCCGACTGTCACTTGATGACGTCGTCTGTTCGGGCGATTACGTCGAACTCGTCATTCGACGACACGCCCTCATCCACGAATCAGCTCTTTGCATTTGGGGGTGTGTCTGGTATTACGTAATGGAAGTTTCTTGACTTTTCCGATTAGGATAAATACATCGAGCTTCCCTTGTCAGTAGCTTCAGTTTTTACCTTCTTATAGGTGCTTGCCGACTGAGGTCGGCAAGTAGTTAATTTAACGTTTCGGGAAGTGCATCTTTAATTGCTTCGTTTTAGATGATGATGACTTTGTCTTTTGAGAAGCCTTCTTTTTGATAAGTGTTATACTCGTTTAAATAAGTGATGTCATCTTCTTTTAATAAATTCCTGTAACGATACGTTAGCCATTTCACGATGTTAAGTATGGAGAGTAATTTACGAACATGCCTTTTCTACAGTAGAACATTTTAAGGACCGGCGTTTGCCGTGTCGTGGTTCTTGTGACGGTGTGGACTTACGAGGAAGTTACGTACCGGCTGTGGTGAAAAGGAGATTTATTTTTAAGCTCTTCATTACTATGTGACTTTAAGGTCTAATGGTTTCGTCTCGAGTTATATGTATTTATTTCATCGACGTCAGCTTTATATATTATAGTGTTCTTCTCAACTGACATCTTTTCCTGTGCGAACGTATTGACACCCACATGCTATATTTCGTGAATCGTTTAATGAAGTGTTTAATTAGTTATTGGATCTAGCTCCCGTGCATTCACTGTTTACATTTACGAGATATTTTAACCGCTCATTTGAGCGTGTCATATTAAGTAACTGCATCATGTCATTTAAGAGTTTCAGCTGTTAATTACAGATAAGTGATATTTGAGTTATGTTTTTAAAGCTTATTTTATTTATTGTTTTTATTTAAGTTGTTAATAAATGTTGTTGTTGTTTTTAAAACTAGTTTTCGTTTCTTCTGCCACACATTTACTTTGCTTCTTTTATTTAGTTATTGATACTTAACGCTTTAATTATTTCATAGAAATGAATTCATTTCATAAATCTTTTAAATTCATTATCGGGGTTATAAATTCAGCTTTACGCTTTTACTGCTTCATGCACTCTGCACCTTTTCTCAACCCCATTAACATTACATTTGTAATGTTATCAATTAGGTTATGGGCCCTTATAACAATGTTATGCCCATTTTATTTTACTGTAACTTATAGTATCTTTAAAGTAATTTAAATATGTTAAAGTTAAGGACTTAATAGTATGTTTTTCAGTAAGTTTTGATATGTCTTTAAATAAAGTTAAAAGTTATAAATTTTTTTGCTTCTTTGACCTTGTATGGTCCGGCATTTAGGTGTGGTAGTTTTTCGGCCCTCTTTGATTAATTATCGATGGTTTTCGACGGGGGGGCCATTATTATGTATTTTTTTTTTTTTTTTTGTTAATTAAAATAAATATAAAGTAAATTGTTCATTTAAATATGTAAAAATGGCTTATTTTTTTTTTTGAAAATAATTTTTTTTCTGGAACTTATGATATTTTTAATCAAGTAAATGCTAAATGCTTATTTTTAAGTAGTGTAGTTTAGTGGTGCACGGGTTAGCTTGGAGCTAATAAGATGCCTTTGATGAAAAATTAGAAGATTTACTGAATCAATTTTTGAGTGCTTTTGAAAGTTCACAGCTGCTTTTGGTCATCTTGACAGTTTTTGCTTAAAGAGACTTCAGTGTTTTGAAGATTTGCAAAGTCAACTTGGTGAAAGATGAGCTTGGTGCTGGCGTTATTGGTTTGGCTGAGCGGCGCTATGGAGCGTGCTGGTTCCCAAATATGTAAAGGTATAGTTTTTACAAGTTGCTGGTAGCCAAGTATGTAAAAGTACAATTTTTTTTACAAGTTGTGATATAAAATTCAATTAGACTGAAATTGAGCTTTTAAAAGGTGACTTTTCCAGTGGTGACTTTTCATCTTGTTTTAAACTGTTAACGACATTTGCATCTGAAGGACTTTCGTGTAAAGTGACTTTGGTATCTTGAATTGAACTTTCATGTAAAGTGACTTATGGCATCTTGTATTGAACTTTCATCACGTTTAATAGGGTAATCATGTTGGATGAAGATAGTTTAAGGAATGCCTTCCCGGTTTCCAGTCCTGGAGTTCTCATGTGGCTGTTTTTAAAAGTTTATTTATTGTTAAATGTTAAATATAATTGAGAAATAGTATAACTTTAATATATTGTTAATGTATCTATACACTTCCTTATTAAAGTACGTCTTTAAATCTATAGTGCGTAGGATGACCCTCATTGAAGAGTTTTTGTATGAACTAATAGTTGATTGATATTTAGATAAATTTTTTTTAGTTGATTGGCTTTAACTTAAATGTAAAATTTAGAGACATTTGTTTAAATACATTTGAAAATTTTAATGAACATTATTGAACATTACATTTGTAATGTTATCAGTAGAGTGTAGACGTAAAGATTATTCTGTGTGAAGTTAATATGAAAAAGTAATCTGTGTGAGAAATTTATCTTTAAATTAATTGTTATGTGCTTGAGCAGTGTTTTCGTTTAATAAACTGTTTGTTCTGTGAATATCCACGGACTTAGTGAAAATTAATATTAGTGAAAGAACAACAAAATGGTAGCAGTTCGCGGTTGATATTCTAAATCGAAATTAGTTTTGTTAAAAGAAACCATGGACAAGTTAAACGTCCCCAAATTAAACGGAACTAATTATTTTATATGGAGCCTAAAAATTAAAGCTGCTTTAAGCCTTAAAAGGTTGGATACTTTCATATCCGAAGTAAAAGCAGAAGGACTGAGTGATAAGGATTCTACCGAATGGGACCAAAAACATAGCGATGCCGTCGCATATATAAAGCTGTCATTGTCTGATGAACAGGCGTTACAGTTTGCAGCAGAAGAAAATGCGAAATTACTATGGGAAAAAATAAGATCGACTTTTACCGGTCAAGCAGAAGATAGAAGAATAGATGCCGGAAACGAGTTAAAGAACTTAGAAATGAAGTCAAATGAATCTGCAAATGACTATATAGCCAGAGCTCGAGGCATCTCAACAAAATGTCAAACACTTGGATTGGCTATAACAGATAGAGAACTTGTATTCTACACGGTACGAGGTCTGAAAGGAAAGTTCTCGAAAGTAAGAGATATTTTAAAAACTCAACGTGAGAAAAGTATGGATGAAGTACTAGAAATTCTACGGGAAGAAGAACTGACGAATACCGCTCGTGCTGAAGGGACCGCCGCTGAAGTGTTCTACTCAAGGAAAAATAAAAGTCCGAGACTTTGTTACATTTGCAGACGTCCAAATCACATAGCCAAGGATTGTTTTTACAGGAATAATATTTCAAGAAATGACAGATCCAATAGAAATCGACAAAGAAGAAAAACGCACCACGATGTAAATTATCCAGTTAAGGACAGAAACAATTCGGTACTTACTATTTCATCGGAACAATGTGAACTATGTGATAATATATGGTTATTAGACAGCGGGGCCAGCTCGCATATGTGTAAAGATAAAATATGGTTCAGGAATCTAATTCCTGAAGAAAAGGATATCTATCAAGCAGGTAAAAATTCCAAAATAATTTCGAAGGGTACAGGTACGGTATCATGTGATACGGTAAGTAAAAATGATTTTATACATTTAACAATAAACAATGTTAGTTTTGTACCAGATTTGAGATATAATTTATTATCTGTTACTGCTTTAATGGATAAGGGTTGTAGAATTATTTCTGAAAATAACTGTGTGCTAATTTTTGACAAATATAATAAATTTCTAACTAAAGCATTTAAAAATGATAATCGATTAGAGATTAAACTTCAACCTGCCTATAATTCTGAGTGTAATTTTACTGATAAGAGTGCTAGTAATTATGAACTGTGGCATAACAGATTGTGTCATTTAAATTCAAAATATATGTTAAAAATGAAAGAGTATATTGATCTTAAAGATGTAAATGTGTCTGATTTTAAGTGTGATACATGTGACATAAGTAAAATAACCAGGAAAAGTCATCCGAATATTGATATTGAATCGCTAATAAATAAAAATTTTCCGGAAGAGAATGAAATTCGTGAAAATCAAAAGAATAAATCTCTCAATTTAGAAATTTCTGACACAAGCGAAATAAAAAACGGTTGCGCAACCCCATTAACAAAACTTAATTTGTCTCCAGCTAGACATGAAGGCGCGGAGAAAAGGAATCGAAACAACAAAATAAAAGACCAAAGTGAAAATATGACTGAAGTTCGAAGGTCAGAAAGATTGAAAAGTAAATATTCATCAGCTAATTTAACTGATAATGTCCCGAGCAATTATTTAGAGGCAATAAATAGTGTGAATTCACATGATTGGGAAATAGCTATGAAAAATGAATTGGATTCTTTAATTAAGCATAATGTTTGGGAAATCGTTGATATGCCAGAAAAAACGAAATTGATTAAAAGTAAATGGGTCTATGCTTTAAAAGAGGGCGACAGTAAGGAAATAAAATATAAAGCCAGATTAGTGGCAGCTGGATTTAATCAAATTAAAAACAAAGATTATACTGAATCGTATTCACCTGTTGTAAATATTGGGTCATTTAGATTACTAATTGCGCTTGCAGCTAAATTAAATTTGATTGTTAAGTTTTTTGATGTAAAAACAGCATATTTATACAGTGATTTGGAAGAAACTTTATATATGTCACCACCACCTGGATATGAAAAACTGATAGGGGTTAATAAAGTTTGTAAACTGAAAAAGAGTATTTATGGATTACCCCAATCGGGTAGAAATTGGTATTTAAAAATAAAAGAGGAACTTGGTAATATTGGATTAAATCAATTAGCTTCTGATAACTGTGTATTCATTAAAGTTGAAAGTGATAACATTTTTATATTATGTATGTATGTGGACGATTTAGCTATCTTTTGTAATAATCAAATAATGTATGAAAATATTGTTTCTAAAATTAAAAATGTATTCGAATTGTACGAAAATAAGAATTCTAAATTTTTAGGTATAGAAATTGAAAAACATGAAAAAGGTATAAGTTTGTCACAAGTGGAATATATTGAGTCATTGTTGGTAAAACATAATTTAGAAAATTGCAAATCTGTGAAAACACCTATTGTTAAAGGTGAAGATAAAAGTTTTCCTCCAACAAATGAATTGTTTGACATAACTATGTATCAGGAAATTATTGGTGTACTTTTATATTTAGCCAATAGAACACATCCTGATATATCATTTGTCACAACTTATTTGTCTCAATTTAATCACAAACCAGAGAAAAGGCATTACATTTTGGCTAAAAGAGTATTAAGGTATTTAAAAGATACAAAAGACAAAAAATTATTTTACAGCAACGAATTTGGGTATTTAAATAGTAGTTCAGATGCTAGTTGGGGAAATGGAGAAAATGGAAGGTCTTTTTCAGGAGGAGTTGTATTGTTAGGAAAGTCATTAGTATCTTGGAAATGTCGTAAACAAAAAAGTGTTAGTCTTTCTACATGTAAAGCAGAATTATTTTCTATTTCAGAAATTTGTAAGGATGTAATATGGACTGTAAACTTATTGTCTGAGTTAAATTGTAACCAATTTTTAAAAGATGCCATAATTTTAAGCACTGATAGCCAAGCAGCAATACAGTGGATTAAATGTACAAAATCCTCAAATAAATCTAGGCACATGAATTTAAGATTTCATTTTGTCAGGGATTTATTGTCAGAAGGTATTATTTCATTTGAATATGTTCAAAGTGAACATATTATTTCTGATTTCCTTACTAAAGGTGTAAATGAAGATAAGTTGTTATATTCTATGGAAAGTATTTCACTATTATGATATGTGTAATTATTGTATGTAATTTGTGTATAATTTTTGTATGTATATGTATTTTTTGGAATTGTTTAAAGAGAAAAAAAAATGTATCTCTCGCAGGAGGGGTGTGTTGGGTTTAAAGGCGAGTGAACATTTTTTATGCGCATTATATCTGCGCACTGCCGGTCTTTTCCCCCGGCGCACTCAGTCTGCGTGCGAACAATAGAAGAGTGTAGACATAAAGATTATTCTGTGTGAAGTTAATATGAAAAAGTAATCTGTGTGAGAAATTTATCTTTAAATTAATTGTTATGTGTTTGAGCAGTGTTTTCGTTTAATAAACTGTTTGTTCTGTGAATATCCACGGACTTAGTGAAAATTAATATTAGTGAAAGAACAACAAATATGTTCAAGGTGAACATATTATTTCTGATTTCCTTACTAAAGGTGTAAATGAGGAAAAGTTGTTATATTCTATGGAAAGTATTTCACTATTATGATATGTGTAATTATTGTATGTAATTTGTGTGAAATTTTTGTATGTATATGTGTTTTTTTGGAATCGTTTAAAGAGAAAAAAAAAAATGTATCTCTCGCAAGAGGGGTGTGTTGGGTTTAGAGGTGAGCGAACATTTTTTATGTGCATTATAGCTGTGCACGGCCAGTCTTTTCTCCCGACACACTCAGTCTGCGTGCGAAAGATGGAAGTGTAGACGTAAAAATTATTCTGTGTGAAGTTGTTACAAAAAAGTAATCTGTGTGAGAAATTTATCTTTAAATCAATTGTTTTGTGTTTGTACAGTGTTTTCGTTTAATAAACTATTTGTTCTGTCAATATCCACGGACTTGGTGATAATTAATATTAGAGAAAGAACAACAATAACATTGGCGCATTTTATAATTCATTTTTGTAACTTAATAAGAAATGTTGGATTAGCCCCCGTTCCCCCCTTTATACTTAACCAATGAATTTCAAAAACTAATCAGAGTAGCATTTTATCAGAATGAACATAGAAAAAAAATTTGAAGCAAATCGGATAATTCTGCATGAAAAACCCCATTTATCTAAATTAAGAAGGGAATTAGCCCCATCCCCCCCTTTATACTTAACCAATGAACCCCCAAAACTAATCAGGGTAGCGCCTTATCAGAATGAGCCTAGAAAGAAAAATTGATGCAAATCGAATAATTCTGCAGGAAAAACCCATTTATCTAAATTAAGGGGGGATTAGCCCCATCCCCCCCCCCCTTTATACTTAATCAATGAACCCCAAAAACTAATCAGGGAAGTCAGAATGAGAATGAACCTAGAAAAAAAAATTGAAGCAAATTTGATAATTCTGCATGAAAAACACATTTATCTAAATTGGAGGATTACCCCCCCCCCCGTTTCCCCCCTTTTATACTTAACCAATGAACCCTCAAAACTAATCAGGGAAGCACCTTATCAAAATGTACCTAGAAAAAAAACTTGAAGCAAATCGGATATTTCTAAAGAGTTACATATATACAGAACCTGCGGGCACATTAGTTCTCAGGCTTGCCTGTGAGCTAAAAAAAAAAAAAGGCAGAGTGGGGGGGGGGGGGGGGGGGGAAGATATATGAGAAATAAGATGCAATTTTATTTCTTTTTAACTTTTAGATTATAATAAAATTCGTTTAACATAAATGCTGACATTCATATAACCGATAGAGAAGGATTGAAAGTGTGAGCCTCGGAGCACATTACTGAAATTGCAGATTTTTTCGCGACCATTGGCACCTTGTAAGATTAGTAATAAAATATGTTTCTTTTAATTATTACAAAATGTCAAAAAAGCAAAAATTCGCAGACCTGCAGAAAATCTAATGAATGCCCCCTTCCCCATTCTGCTGTAAAAATCCAGTTACACCGACTCATTATTAAAGTATTTTTAATTAATTACAGAAAAATAATTTAAAACTAAAAATTCTAATATTACCCAAATATATGAAAATTAATTTTTCATCAAAATAATGCATAAAAATATAAGCAAAAAAGAGATGAATTTGGATTTTAACATTGACCTTTTTTTCCTCCCCAGACATACATAGTGAATCAATTTCAGCAAGATACTCAATCCATGTCGCTGGCGTTGAAATCGGATGTCAAACTTTATGCATAGCTATTTTTTTTTAATTAATTACAGAATATAATAGGAAATAAAAAATGTATATTAAAATATTACTCAAACATGTAAAAAATGAGTTTTTCATTAAAAGAAAGCATAAAAATAAAAACTGAGATTCAATGAATTTGGATTTTAAATATGAAGATTTATTCTTTTTTTTTCAATCATAAATACTCAATTTCAGAAAAAATAATCTTCATGTTGGATTCTACTTTAAAGAATTTTAATTAGTTACAGAATAATAGAAAACAAAAAAATACATATTAAAATATTACTCAAATATGTGAAAATTTAATTTTTCATCTAAAGATTGCATTAGCATATAAACTGAAATTCGATTAATTTCGATTTTAACCACTTTAATGTTTGCCCCAAGATAAGTTGGGAGTAAAAGCACTGTTTCCTCATACCTGTTGCGGTGAAGTGGTTAAGAAACTTCACTTTTTCTTTTCAACTTTCAACCATTTAAGTGCTTAATTTCTAAAAAATACACATTCCAATCTCATGAACTTTGAATTTCGTTTATAAAATAAATAAATAAATATCAATTTTTAGTTAAATCATCATTTTCTTAAATCGCCTTTTCCTTACATCGGAGAGCATTGAGGCCTCGATGTTTGCTTAAATCGGATGCTGCTAAATCGATTTAACACCAGCTTGCCATGTTTTTCTTAAATCGCCTTTTTCTTAAATTGAAAAGCATTGAAGCTTGCGATGCTTACTTAAATCGGATCCTGCTAAATAAATTTAACACCAGCTTGCCATGCATGCTGTAGACACATCTATGTAGATAAATCAGTTATCAGATGTTAACTCTGAATCGGTATTTTGTTTTACATCGATTTAAAGTCAATAGATAAATCATTTTTCTGATGTTACCTTTAAATTGATATAAGACTGGTGGTTAAATAAGATTTCCGATGTTTGCTTTAAATCGCGATGTAAGACAATGGCTAAATTGGGATTTAAGACATTGGCTAAATTGTAATTTTTTATGTTAGCCTAAATTGATTTAAGATCAATGGTTAAATCGGATTTCCAATGTAAGCTTTAAATCAATTTCAGGCCCAAGCCTACCTATCACAATACATTTTCTCTGTTTTCCTTTCCCAATTAGTTGCCTTCCATGTATTATCGGATTTTTAAATTTAAATTGTATATGTCATGATGTAAATTTATTTACTGTGTGGGATATGTCTGCACTTGAGCCATAGACATTTACTACCTACCCGTTTCCTTCTCAAAGTCATTTAAGATTAATATATTTTATAAACTTGTCATTACCTCATTTGGACATTTCAAATATTTTTTATGTTAAATCTGCTCAAGGCAGTCAGATTTAGATATACTTTTAAACAGTTTCGTGTATAAAAGTTTCTTCATGTGAAATATAGCAGAGTGAATAGAAATAGAAGATTAACTCAATATATAATCGAAAGTGTTACGAAAAAATATAAAATACTGCATTAGAGCAGTTCACATCATGTGACTTTTACCGTAGAACAATGAAAAAAGCTGTAGGACACAAACAGAAAAAGCATCGATAAAGGTAGCAATAGCTGTCTTACAGCTGCAGCAAAAACCTGTTTGTGATGTCACCTTGCACATCTCTATAACCAGAAAATTTATAGAGATTTATAATTACTAAAAACAGATATTAAAGATTGTATAATTATCGTAACGTAAAACATCATATAATTATTCTAGTGTTATTCTTCTTTAAACTTTTGATTAGGAACTCTTAAAATTCAACAAAATAAATTACTTTTTGAATTTTGTTTATATTCCATTTATTTTTATTTTTAGCCTACAACATTACTTTAAAAAAAGATAAACTAATAGCGAATGGCTGAGTAAAAAATTTGAAATTGCCCCCCCCCCCCCCCCCACCCCTGGTGGGGGAGCCACTGGTCTAGAGGTAGTTCTTAGTTTTAGGTGCCATTCTCAATTACTGCAAGAGCAAATTAGATTAAATGCCAGACAAATATAATATGAAGTTAACAATTATTAACAGCTACTGTAAAAATAGTCCTTTGAATCATGAACACTATAAACGCAGTGTGTATCTTGCATTAGAAATGAACACATACTTTTTTTTGCAAGAAACTTTTAAATTTTTTCGATTAGAAAATTTATTTTACATCTTTATCGAAATTTTCTGTTGTTTAATTTAAAACATACAGTAAATATACTGTATTAAAACTATTTTTGTCAAAATATCTGTTTTTATTTAGTTAAAAATTAAACATTAGAGTGCACAAATAATTATTTTGCCAACTGTACATATATATATGAAAATGAAACGATAAAAATAAATAAAATAAACCCTTTTTTAAAATAAAAATACTCTTTTAATTGTTGAATTTTATCCTTAAAATTCAAAATTTAAAGTTCTAAATTAAAAAAAAAAAAAACCAACTTATTTTCCAAATAATTAAAAATACCAAATAATAAACCAAATAATTAAAAATAGTTTGCTCATCATAAAAATCTTTGACACTGATTGATATTTATGAAAAAGCAGATGTGGAATAAAAGAAATTATCCTTTGCAACATAATACTGACATAACACACTTATTGTCACATGATAAAATATATTAAATGACCTAAAATCCTTATGAAAGTAATAAATCTTTAGTATGAGCCAAGAATGTAATTAAATTAGACATTTACTAACAGAATAAAGAATAGCAACATTTTATTTTGTAGCATAAAAAAATTGGTATACTAGATTATTTAGGAATTAAATTATAAACAATAAATAATTATCATCCAGAGTTACATTTAAATCATACTGTTTAATCAAATTTTTCCAGAAGGACAATTATTACTTTAAGATCAATAAATCAAAGTAAAATATAAAGTTAAATTAGTGTCAAGAAAGAAATTGATGATTACATTATAGGATGTAAATCATAATTAACTTTTGTCTGTTTGGCAGTTAGTACTATGATTAACTCATAAGTAACATTTAACATTAAATTTAGAATTCGCTGTTGGTAGTGCAATCAGATTTGACTACAGACTCTTGTTATCATAAAACCACAGCTATAAAAAGATAATGAACCAATCAAGAAGTAAAAAACCTCTCCTTTGATCTGCTGGGAGAAATTTGAAGTATCTGATCAAAAGCAGTCTGAACAGGAAAAAAATGCATTACATGACCTGGTGCATGGATCTGAGCAGAAGCCACTGGGCCTGACTGGGAATACGAGAACATGTAATCGCAAAAGCCAATAAAGTCAGGTCCATGACAAAACTGCCTCTTTTTTTTATGTCATAAGTACAACCCCACCCCCACTCCTCATTAACCTGTAAGAACATGGGCTGGTATAAATCTCACCCTGTTCACATAAAAAAAAAAAAAGTATAATTTTTTTGAGAACGCTTTTAACCTGCCTTGTACCTTTCAAGGTCGAGAAAGTATGGATGAAGCAATGTCTTTTCTTTGTTTGCTAGGAGGAGAGAAATATACCTCTTTCCCGCATATCTACAAACGTTCCATTTCGATATTTTGTTTCTTACAGGAAAACACACTAAAATAATTTTAATGAAAGACTAACATAAAAGCTACTTGTATATACTGATAAAAGGGTATTAAATGCAATTAACCTTTTCATGACGGAATGATGCTTAATGGAATGTCTTTCCATGACGGTGTGTCTTATATGTATCAGCTGTAAATGTTACAAGTAGCCGGGTGATGCACGGCTGAATCGTTGTTTATATCGATCTATTAGACGGGTGTATCATATTTGCATTTTCAACTATACACATTAAATTTGTAATTTTTTTAATAAAAAGATGGAGCTTCATGTCCACTACAGTTAACTTATTCGAACATTTAGGTTATTGACCTTGTGTCTGTAGAATGCTTTCAGATTCTTATAGTTTGTTCCAATGCAAGAGGAGTAGATGTGACGCAAACAAAACTCAGCTGGCGGTCAGCTGTGTCAACACATGATGTAATTATCGGACGGTTTCAGATGCTTCGAAATATGCTTTTCTTTCTTTGAGGCAGATAAGGGTTGCTGCAACTGCTTTAGAAATTCCAGTTTTTATTTTGTTTGCATTTTCCTTAGATAGCAGACAAAAGTTTTTTGCACTGGTTAAGAGGATTTAACTAAGATTGCGATGGCTAAGAGAAAGAAATTTTTAACAGAAGAAGAGTACATTCGAATTGCAAATAAGAATAAGAATGTTTATTTTTATAGAGGAGGCTCTCTAGATTTAACTGAGAGTAGCAAATCGGGTATAATATATTGTAAGTATAGTATACGAAATTACTGTTGATTTAATGGATATCACTTTGTTGAATGCCAAAGTTCTCCATGATAAAAAATATGGGACTAAAATTCCATTTGTTCAATTTAAAATGAGTGTTGACAAATATTTGAAAATTATGGAAGTTTCAGGATAGAAAGGTAGTTCACAGCTAAATCAACATCCACATCCTTAAGGCTTTCCGGGAGGTATTTTCCTTCGCTAAATGTCAATAAAAGAGGTGAAAAAAGCAGAAGAAGGTGTGCAGATTGGTCAAAGATTGTAAGAACGCAATGAAAAATAACACAGACTTTTTACTCCTGGGAGCTATGCAACATGGGACATTGTTGTTTATTCTTTCTTTAAAGACTATCACATACTGCCTCTTTTCTGGATTATTTATGCATGTAATATTTAGAACATATGTTTTATTTTTTGGATTTGCTTAACTGTAGATTTATATAACGATTAACTCAGAAAACTGAGGTTTTCTGAGCGAAATATGCTCACTGATGTGACGATAATAAAATTATCGTTAAGTGGTTAAAGTACAATTGTGAAGTTCTTTTAATAAAAATGTTGAATATTGTGAGATAGTTAAGAAAATAATAAAAAATGGAATATTCTTACTTTACAGGTAGACAGTGAAGAGGCAGAACTTTGTAGAAATAATAATTTCTTTATTTTTCATATGTTAGTTGAAGAAAGTTACGAAGATTTCTTGATTTGGTCACCAGGTTAAAATAAAAAGGATTCTCTTATAAAAGAGAAAAATAACAGAAAATGTAGAAATATTCCATGGGATTTCTAGATGAGAGCAGCACATCTTTAGTAAAATTAAATTTTGCATGACAAAAAGTATCCACGAAAATGCGACCCATTATACGGATGTACTGTTTTAGCAAACTTAGCAGCTTTCGAACGGCAGGCGAATGCCCACATTCCGATAACAGTCCATTGAAAAACTACATCTTTTTAACACAACATTAAACCCAATTCTGATTTTAAAATTAACGAGTTTTAGCTTTTAAACAATGAATATGGAGGCTGGCAAAGTAATTAAATGGCATATTTAAATTGAAAGTTATGGTAAACTAATGAAACTCAAATTACAAGCCATGGATTTAAAAATGTTATCACTGATTGGGAAAGCGAAACTGACATCCACCTGTTAGCTATCGTGTAACGAATACGTCATAAGAGAGAGGCACTAAGCATTTCAATGACGTCATTATAATGCATGCAAACTCCGGGGAGACCAAAGCTCTCAAAACACAGAGAGGCAGGAAAGGTGCGTGCGAAACATCGTTGATTCTGTCAAAAGCCGAGAGGCTTGTTGGGCGAAAACAGACTCGGATTACAGTGCGGCCAACAGTGACCCGGAGCCGAACAATTTTTGATGCTCCAGCTCCAGTCCTAGATAAAATACTGTGGCTCCAACTCGGCTCCGACTTCGCGATTTTGAGTTGCAGATCTTAATTTACACATTTAATTTTTTGCTTACAAATTCTTTCTTCCTTTACCTTCATTAAAGATATGACAAAATGCATTTTTCTTCTCATCAAATTTGAAATGCTCGTTCAGAAAATATGACATCTTTTAATTTTTGCTTTTAAAATAGAAAGTTTGGTAGAATTTTAAACACAAAAATCTTGAATTTCTTCTACACTTTTCAAACAACCAAAATTGTACAACTACACATGTAAATAACAGGCGGCCATATTTATTTTCAAATAGTGTTGTCACTTAGCCCAAGTAGAAAGTTGAAGTAAAGTAGTGTTACCATGTTTTGAGAAGTTTTCCATCTCTAATTAAAAAAAAAAAAAAAAAAAAAAAAAAAACCCCAAAAATGATATAATCTGAATAATGATGTAATTAAAATATTTTAACCCTAGAAATTTAAAAGACTAAAAAAAAAAAGATTTAAAAGAATATTAAAAACCAAAGGAGCCCTGGAGCAGGGGAAAATTTAGAGCTCCGGCTCCAGCTCCAGGAAAAACACAGCTCCGGAGCGCTCTGGCTCCGGGTTCCAGCTCCAGCTCCGGGGGCCAATAAAAAATTAATATTGTGGTCGATCGCAATGACTGGATTTAAATAGACATCGATGCAAAAAAATAGCTGAAAGAGATAAAAATAAACTAAATTTAAATACTGTGAGAAGTATTCTCACAACTGCTTGTCGGCCCAATTAGCTTAAATGATAAAGCATTGGCCCTGTAAGCCAAGGATCTGGGCTTGATCCCTGGCTTGGGCATTTTTTTTCTCAGTTGGAAATATTCAATTCGTATAATAACTTTACCAATCAGTTTGATTGTGTTAAAATATTAGATTAAATGTTTTGTTAATTTATTGCTTAATGTTTTTCTCTAATTCATATTGTACCAAAATATATAAAAATATTTCAATTTATTTAATTATAATGTAGAAAATGTAATATTTTGAACAATAATCTGTCATTTTAAAATATTTTCTGTCCCCGACATTCAAAACGTATTTTTATGCATTATATTAAAACAATTGGTCCTGTTAATGCATTACTATTAAAGATTAAATGTTTAAGTTCACTATTTGGTAAATTATTAAGAGTTATTTATAGCAGTTTTAAACATGTTTCTGTTTGTGAACAGGATTTTCACATTTCCAGTTAGGAGTTAAAAAGAAGAATATTACAGAAACACACTTTACCTTATGCTTAAAATTAATCCATTGAGGCATACACTAATTTAAGAATATGAGAATTGATATTAATAACACATGCAATCTTTATAAATTCAATACTGAACAGAAAGTATTATTGAAATTTGTGTTAAATAAAATAAAAGATACAAACCACCCAATTATCTTTCCAATCATTATTTTGGGGGATGAAGCCACAGCATGTAGTTGTATGGAATCCAAACTGATTAACAAATGCAGGTGTTTCTGAGTCATCATCTTCATATTTGTGTACAGATGTATCTTTATTTTTTAAGTTTTCATTAAACAGATGCATTCTAAAAGGAGATAAAATAGAATTTGAGTACAGTGAAACTTGTCAAAAGTGATCACTCTTGAGATTAAGAAAACTGGTCATTGCTAATAATAATTACTTATCTACCCAGGGGAGAAAATTTTTGAAAATTATTTTCATGAGATAATCCATCTCATGTAATGACTTTTAAAAATGGTCGTTCTCATAAGCTTTCTAAATCTACATTTCTTTTGTCAATCCACCGTTAATTTTAACAGGGCCTAAAATGCTTAAAAGGAGGCACCTTGTGGTGTTTTTTTTCATACTCTGGTATGGTATCTTCTACTTATAGGAAATTTATAACACTAACAACAAATTGTATCTAATCGAATAAAAAATATTGGCATATGTCTCTTAGTTTTAACTTCCATTTTTCACTGCAAGAGAGCACTTTGAAGTTTTTATTTCTTCAAATATTTAGCATATTTTTATCCAAAAATTATAAAATTTACAACATAAAATCTTTTCACTCTTTTCTATCTTCTCATACTAATTTCATTTTTCTACCACCAGGGATCCCTCCCATTGAAACATTTAACTTTTAGCCTCTGGCAATTGTTATTTTTCATCAGTTTTTCATAATTTTTTGACTCATTATTCCTGTCCATTTTATAATTACTATTCTCTACATTCGTGACCCATTCTGACTATTAGATCTCATTTTGGACCAGCTTTGGCCCCATTGGACCCCTCTTCATTTCTCTGACTCTAATCACATGCTTCACTTGTTTTTTTTTTACCATTCTCTTTAACTTCTAATTCTCTCTTTCATCAAATTAACTTCCATCCTTGGTCTGCCCCATCATCAATTTGTGGCCTAATGGCCCTATTTAGGCAGGGGGGGGGGGGATTTCTTGTACCTTGACTAGACCCATCATGCAATACCTCATTGGAAAGGTCTTGGTCCCATCATCCATTTTCTCTTCCCCTCCTTCCCTCCATCTGCAGCTCAGTCAACACTATTGGTGTCATTCGACAGCTCCTCAAGTGCAGTGAGGATTTGTCTTTCAGCTGGGGTAAGTTCTATAGATAAGCACTCGCCAGTCGCCACTCGGCGACTAAAAATATAGAAAGTACCGGCCAAATGCAGGATTTTTCAAAGCGATTTCGTTAAAGAATCGCGGAAAAAAACCATTTCGAATTTTGTCAAAAGATCGCGAAAATACCCAAATATCGTCAATAGATCGCGAAAAAAGCGAATTTCGTCAAGTGATCGCGGAAAAAACGCAGATATCGTGAATGGATCGCGGAAAAAAACGCAAATATCGTTAGTAGATCGCGAAAAACAAACTCTGATTTCGTCAATGAATCGCGAAAAACCCCGAGAATTTCGTCAAAAGACCGCGAAAAAACGCACGTTTCGTCAAAAGATTACGGAAAAAACGTAAATTTCGTCGAAGGATCGCGAAAAACCCAGATATCGTGAATGGATCGTGGAAAAAACGCAAATATCGTCAATAGATCGCGAAAAAAACGCAAATATCGTCAATATATCGCAAAAAACGCAAATATCGTCAATAGATCGCGAAAAAACGCAAGTATCGTTAATAGATCGCGAAAAAAATGTAAATATCGTCAGTGGATCGCGAAGAAAACGCAAATATCATCAGTAGATCGCGAAAAGAACGCAAACATCGTCAATAGATCGCGAAAAAACGCAAATATCGTAAATAGATCGCGAAAAAAGCAAATATCGTCAATAGATCGCAAAAAACGCAAATATCGTCAAGAAATCGGGAAAAAAACGCGAATTTCGTCAAGAAATCGCGAAAGAAAAACGAGAATTTTTTTAAAGATCGCGAAACAATCGCACATTTCGTCAAAGGATCGCTAAGAAACCCGAATTTTGTCAAAGAATCGCAAAAAAAGTAGAATATCGTCAATAAATCGCGGGAAAATGCAAAATATCGTCAATGGATCGCGGAAGAAACGCAAAATATTGTCAATGGATCGCGAAAAAACGCGAATTTCGTCAATAGATCGCAGAAAAAACCCGAATTTTGTCAAAGAATCGCGTAAAAAAAAGACTTTCGTCAAAGGATCGCGGAAGAAACACAAACATTGCCAATAGATCGCGGAAAAACGCGAATTTTGTTAAAGTATCATGTAAAAAATGCATAATTAGTTCCAGGAGAGACCCCCCCCAGTCCCCCCCCCCTTTACATTTCAGAAAATTTGCTGTAAATTTCAGATTTTTTTTTTAAATTTTGAAAAGTACCTAAGTATAGAGCACTTATGTAATTAGCTATATAAGCATGTTACATATAACTTTGCTGTTAATTTAAAATAGATTGGAAATTAGCATCTCAAGTTTATTCAAAACAATATGAATTAAAATATTTTTATTTATTACATAAATTACTTATTTACTCTAAACTTATATATTTTTAAATTAAATATTCAGTGACATAAATGTACTTACTGGCGGCTAAAGAAATTATTCTCACTAGCCAGTAACTGGCTACTAAAAAAAATCAACTTACCGGCCAGTGGCCACTAAGCAAAATTCCTTATTTTCATCTTTACTGGGGTAAGTTCTATAGATGCAGATAGGTCGCCAGTTGCCATATGGTGACTAAATTTTTTGCTTTGGCAACTAATTTTCGGAGTCTAAATCACCATCCTTTGGTGAATTTTGTGCTTTTTCCCGCAATCCTTTGTTGAAAATCCCATTGTTTTTTCATGATTTTCTGACGAAAATTGTGAATTTTCTGCGATCCTTTGGTGAAATTCAGGTATCTATAACGATCCTTTTATGAAATTCATGTTTTTTCGAAATTTGCTTTTTTTTTTTCCGATCTTTTGGTGAAATTTGTGGGGGTTTTTAGGATCTTTTGATAAAATTCGTGTTTTTTCTGAAATATCTTGATGAATTTCATGTTTTTTTCTGCAATCTTTAGACAAAATTTGCGTTGTTTTTCCGATCCTTTGACAAAATTAGCATTTTCCCACGATCCTTTGATAAAATTTGTGTTTTTTTCTCGTGATCCTTTGAGAAAATACTTTTTTTTTTTTTCAGAATTCTTAGATGAAATTCGCATTTTATCATCGATCCTTTGACGAAGTTGACGATTTTTCTGCAAAAATTGGCAAAAATCGAATTTTCCCTACGATTCTTTGAAGAAATATGTGTTTCTTTAATTCTTTGACGAAATTAGTGTTTTTCCCTGATCCTGTGACAAAATGGGCGATTTTTCTGCTATGATTGGCGAAATTCTCATTTTTTCTGCGATCCATTTACGGAATTTACTTTTTTTGTTTGTGATTCTTTGATGAAATTCATGCTTTTTTCTACGATCCTTTGACAAAATTCATGATTTTTTTTTTCTGCTGATGATTGGCAAAATTGATGTTTTTGGTGACTGTTTGTTGAAATTCTCGATATTTTTTTAATGCCCAAATTTTCAGAACCAAATGCCTTAAATTTTAGGAAAATTCTGAACAGAATCACCCCTGTAATAGTCTGTGATAAAAAAAAAAATTTAGGATATTTTTTCTTGTGTGTTCTCAAAAAACAAATGGTGATTTTTACAGTGCAAAATAATCTCACACATTCACAATTTTTTTACATGTACTTTTGTTTGACAAAATGAAAATAAGAATACTGTTTTCCTAATATTCCCCACCAAGATGATTGCTCAGCTTATTCTTATAGATAATTTTTTTAACTTCTATCTTGGCCAACTTTATCTTCTGAGTGTACATAGCTTAAGATTTATACTTAATTTATATCCAAATTAAAAGAATTCTGTGATTAAATATACACATTTGATGTAATTAGACAGTGTTTTTTTGCACATGTGTATATTATTTTTCACTTTAAATTCCTGAGTTTTTCCCCATATAAATACTATTGCTTTTATGCATTTCACAATGTGGCCTTTGGATTATTTGGGTTTAAAAGCCACTGGCTCCTTAAAAATTTTGGGAATCGGCACCTATAGTAAGTTCCATCAAATTATACATATGAAGTCAAGTGCTCTATAATGTGAGTGTTGAATGTTATAAAAACATAAGCCATTTTTTAGCGGTAGTTCCCATATAATCCTTCATATAGGGGCTACGAAAGAAGGCACCGATCGATTGAACGACCAAGATAAGATATTTTAGGTTGTAAAAAGTGTGATGGAAAAGAAACTGGAATGGATCTCTTGCACATCATATAAAGCGGCTGACTGTAATATCCAAAAAGTAGTTCCCGGGTGACATACATTACATGGCTAAATAAAAAAATAATTGTTCAAACAATAACTTTGTGCCCAAAATTCTTATTAATGCTGACTGATTCCAGTTCACCCGCAGACGATTCTTGATAAGATAAAATCGGGTATCATATAAAAGCAATTGGCAAACTGGAGTAATCAAGAAACAGTTTACACAATCAAAAAATATCGCGATGACCATACAATCGAGAAAATCGATTAAAACATGTCGTTTTCGCCCACCACTAGTACATGTTTAAATAAAACAAAATGAAATTATAAAATTACAACACTGGTGTAAAATTAAAAACAGTGTAAACAAATGATGATTATGATATTAGCATGCAAAACTGAAATGTAATTTCTGAAATACAACTACAGGAAGTTCCTTTATATTTTTTAGCTGTATCAAACTAAAACTATGCATACCAAATATTACAATAATTGAGAATTAAATGTATTTTCAAAATATATAAATTACTTTGCAAGCTGTTCTCCGAGAAGTTCACCATATTGTGATAGCCCACTCATATCAATACATTCCATAACAAATGCATAACCATGTGAATCTATTTTGATAATCTGAAATAAAAAAGAAGGATAAACAGGAGATTATCATTTTATTATTATTATTATTAGCTGCTTTGTTCAGATTAAAATAATTATTTTTTACTATTAAAAGTATCATATTAAAAAGAGGTATTAATGAAATAATTAAATATTTCAATACTTCTGCTGATAAAATGGCAATAATTTATTTCAGATTTTATAAATAAAATGTTATTTTTCATAAGTTTTCAATATTTGATAAACTAATTAAATTTTCAAAATCAGGTTTCCAAATAATTCTAGAGCACTAAAAAAAAGCCATGCTCCTCTATCTATTATTATTTAAAAAATTTACAAAGTGAAAATAAGTTTAGACAATTCATATCTTTACACATTATCTTCAATTTAAAAAGATATTAAAAGGAATATTAGCCATCATCTGAAAAAATATCCTTATATATTGTTTTAAAATATACAGTAGACTCCCTCAAATCCGCACAGCTTGGGACCAGAGGTTGTGCGGATTTCTGGTCATTGATTTGTTTACATTTTTTAAACATTAATTTGATTGGTAGTTATTTGATTGGTAGTTAATTTAATTGGTAGTTATTCCCTTGCTTAAGCAAGGGAAATTATAATGAATGCTTACAATAAAGTGAAACATTAAGATAAGTAAAATATTAAAATAATTTATTAGTTTAAGAGCAAGTAATTATTAAAATAATTATGTAAAATAAAAATTTAGAAAAATATTAAATTATTACGAATGAAATCGATTCAATTCGATTCCAAAAGTCCTATGCTGCCATCTGGTGGTGGCAAGGAGAACAGTGTTAATGCTATTATCAGTATATACAGTTTATTGAGCTCACTGTAACTTTTTTCATTGTTATTTAGAGTCTTGAATGGTTTTCTTGTACTGCTTTGTATGTTTAGAAATAAATTTGTCTATAATTTAAAAAAAAATAATTCCGTGAACAATAATTTTAAAATAGCGTTCCGGTTCGTGGATTTTTCCATTTCGAACCCTGGAATTTTTGATATAGATATGCTAATTTATATCAAAATCAAAAGTAATGTAAATTTATAATAAATCAGCTGTAATAGTCAAAAGAGAATGATTAACAAAAAATTTAGTAAAAAAAGCATTGCGGTAGTCGTTGATTTCGGTGCCATCTTGAATTTTGTTCCTGCAACTTAACTGTAAATTCCATTGTTTACATCTGAAAAAATATGCGGATTTTAGGGTCGCGGATTTAAGGGAGTCTACTGTATTAAATTTGTAAAAATATTTATTTTTTATTATAAGTAATAAACAATATTTATATGACACCAATAATTCTTGAATAATAAACTAAAAAATAATGTCTAAAAGAAAAATTGTTGAAAGTTATTTCTTATACAGCATGAAGCTTAATTCATACAACTGCTTAATTACACTACACTTTTTTTTTTTCTTTTTAATTTATTGATTTAAAATAATATATATGCACTTTAAATGAAATAACTAAATTTTTTTAGAACAAGAATTTATAATCTGCAAATTTCATAGTGAGATTATTTATATTTGTGTATGTTAGATAAATAGCTTCTGAGTGCAAATATATATATGAATATAATAAATACTAATATATATTTCGTATATAATACATAAATTTCATTTATTAAGGAGCTTTTTCATTTTATCAGTATTTTGTACTATAATAATAACATACCGCTTAAGTTCATTAATAGATATACTAGTTCTGCAGATGGACTGCATTTTTGAGTAATTGGCATATGATTGATAGCTAATGATTTGTATCACTTAAAGCCTTTTTGGACAGTTTTACAAGAATGTCTGCGATTATGTGGCAATGGACACGGAATGAACTTTGATGGATTTTAGAACATTGGATGTTGGTTGTTTTTCATGGTTGTGTGGCTCAGGTTTGGGTACCAACTTTTCTGTTTTAATGTATATTATATATCTGTTTTATATCAGCTGTGCCTTCAGATTGGGAGATCTGTTTATTATGGCATTGGGTCTGGTGGGGGAGTACCTGTGATATGATTTCAAATGTTTTTGTGAATTTGATTTATGCATTTAGACACTCTGGCTGAAACCCACCGCCACTGTTGCAACAATTTGTTGCGTATAACATTTAATCTGAAATATTGCTGTGCTTTTATAAAATACCCACTGACAATGAGACCACAGCTTTTTGGTTTTGTTTTTCTTGTTCAAGATGCACTGCGAAATACTTTCAAAATGTAATGTGCAATATATGTGTATATATATATATCTACATTGTGTAAATTTCCTGTCAAAAAAGTGAAAGGCTGTAGTTAGATGCATTAATTTAATAAAACACTGGCAGCTGGTGAAAAGTCGTATTAATTTTGAAGTCGGCAAATCCAGTCAACTTATGAATTCGTTGGTCATGACCGAGATCAGCACATTCTAATGAAATCACTTGCAGTCGCATCATTAATTCGATGGATCGTTAAATTGTAAATATAAGCAAGGCAATGGGTCAGCACTCCAGTGGTTTCTCCAAGAAAAATAAAGCCAGTTGATGTTCGAAGTAGTTTTATTCACCACAACATGGAAATGAAAGACAAGTTCTACATGATGAGAAAATTCGTAAAGGCATCAGGATGGAGCATGAATAGCTATATAGTGCTACACTATATGGCCAAAAGTGAGCGGTCACTTGTGATTTTAGACGTTTTGTTAAATATCTAGAAAAACACATGAGGAATTACCCTGAAACTCCAGATGTGTAAACAGTATAGTATAGGTCATATATTTCTACGAAGATTTTTTCCCAAAACCCCATAGGGGACTGTCAACAAATTGAAAAAGAACAAATATCTTTTGGATAACCCTTGCAAAAACTAATACAGCAAAAACGTTCAAACTCGAGATTATTAATAAGTAGCTTATTGTAATATACTGTGTTCATCTTTATGAGGATGCATGTCTATGCATGTATACGCGTAGAGAAATTAAGGTTTTTATAAAAACAGTCCCAAATTTCGCCAAGTTTTTTGCTTATAATTTGCAGAGTTCTTAATATAAAAAAAAGTTCTTTACAGAAAATATGACAAAAAACATTGTACATAATACCCTGCAATCAGAATTAAAAAAATAATTAAAATGGGATGAAAAATGAGCAGGTTTACTAAAAAATGTTTCACTGCGCATGCGCGAATGCAGTCAAAATATAATATGCATAATATATTAGCAAAGTATATAGAGCAACTTTTGTGAGTATCTCAAAATCATAGCTTGAAAATTCTGAAAATTATCGTCGATAGAATAAGCTGAAATCCGTTGTTCCGAAAAAGAAGCAAAAAGATGAAGGGTTGTATCAAATATCTGTTGATTAGTGCCAAGATAGCGTACACAATATTGCACATACTACTATATTTGGATGCAACCCCTCATCTTTTTGCTTCCTTTCGGGAATAACGGATTTCGAGCTTATTCTATCGACAATAGTTTTCAGAATTTTCAAGCTATGATTTTGAGACTTTCACAAAAGTTGCTCTATATACTTAGCTAATACACTATGCACTATTTTGATTGCGTTCGTGCATGCACAGTGAAACATTTTTTAGTAAACATGCTCATTTTTCATCCAATTTTTATTATTTTTCAATTCTGATTGCAGAGTGTTGTGTACAATGTTGCTTGTCATACTTTCGGAAAAGAACTATTTTTTATATTAAAAACTCTGCAAATTATAAGCAAAAAACTTGGTGAAATTTGGGACTGTTTTTATAAAATCTTAATTTCTCTATGAGTATACATGCTATCCTCATAAAAATGAACACAGTATATTACAATTAGAGATGTAAATTTTCCGGAAAAGTTGAAGTGGCGGAAAAAAATGGTTTTTTTCCAGTTTTTTTCTGAAAAAATAGGAAAAGTTGGAAAAATTGATTTTTCACAAATGTTTCTCCCAAATAAATTATATTTCTTAAGAGAATATTAAATTATAAAAATTTTTTTAATTTATCAGCACTAAAATCAAATTATTTTCACTTTATATGATTATATTGTAAAAAAAAAGGGGGGGGGGGGGGTAAGATCTGCTTTTAAAAGTTTAGTTTTTCAGTCTCAGGCTTTTCATAGTGGCATTCATACTTTATTTAACACTATTGTTTATTATATCATGTCTATGTTGAAATGATTTTTTAGTTTTACAGGCAAAGTTCTTTAATCCGCACAAGTTGGGACCAAAGGTTGTGCAGATTATTGAATACTGCGGATTATGGAGTATTATGGATTACATGTCATTTTCTTATTTGTGGACACTATTTTAATGTCATATTCAGTATAACATGAAAAGAAAAATATGAAATATAATAATTAGTTTAATATGTTATCTCAAAAAATGCATTTTTCAAATTCTTGTATTTAAAAATTGATTATATTCACTTTTAGATATAATTTTTTCAGATTTTTTTTTTTAAAAATCATTTTTGGATCAAGAGTTTGTAAATTTGTTTAATTGTTTACATTCATTAAACAATGCGAATTATAGAAAATTGCGGATTATGGATCCTTGATTGTATTTGTTTATTTACCAATAGAGCTAATTTAAAAAATAAATAAAAAAAACCTCATAAGTTTCAGCTAATATCTCTACAGTTTGAAAACAAATGTATTATACATCCCATCTACATTGTGTTGATTTTTAAGTGTATAAATGATGCCACTTTAAAAGAAACAAATTGTTGCAGTTCTGTCATTATTATACATATCATAATTCAAATCTTCCTTTATTTAAAAAATGGTATATATTTACGATATTACATCTTCCTTTCTTACTGTTATAATTTTCATTTCCTGTAAAGAATACTTAGTTTCGGTATAGTTTATCTATCTAAACTGAAACCAAGTACAGTAGAACCTCGATTATCCAAAGTAATTGGGACCGACCCTCTTTCAGAAAATCGAAATTTTCGGATACTCGATAATGCTTCCATCTATATGAAATATTTCTTATTATGGTAACAAGTGCTTAATAAAAATAAGGCAATAGCAAAATAGAAACAAGAATAAATTGCCTGAATTTAAATTTTGAAATTAAGTACCTTTTACATATATCACAAGGGTTTGAAAAAATGTTTCGTTTGTCAGTTTCGATTTTCTTTGCTTTGAAGCTCTGTCACAGAGTTTTTAAATATTATTAGTTCATCAGTATCACAGGTTTTCTGCTGATCCAGCCATGCTAAACATTTTGCAAAACATTCAGAAGTGTCAGAGTTGCTAATTAGTTAGTTTTCTTCGTTCCACTCTGCAGCTTACGGAAGCTCAAGTTAAATTCAAAGGAGCTCTAAGAAAGGGGGATCGAAAATATATGTACTCGTAGTTCGGAAAGGACCGCTTGCACACAAGGAATAGAGTTGTTAAAAAAATGATGTTTTCTTTCAACATGGATTTTGCCCACAAGGAATGTAATAGAAAAAAGCTTAAAAAATGGATTTCGGTTAGCCGAGAGTTTCGGTTAAAAGAGGTTCTACTGTATAAAAAGTTTTGGGAAAGTAAAGCAACAACTCTCAAGTTATCGAGTAAAACAAGATGGAATGGAGTTGTAATCATGTTTGAGAGTCTGGAAAATAGAAATCAGTCTCTTCAAGAAATTGCTATAATAAAAGACATAAATATGGATAAAGAAATCCGGCAGTTAATATTAGATAATGATGTGTTCTGGGCACAGTTGCAAAACTCGTTAAAGATTTAAAAGTCTATAGCTCTAGCTATAACAAAATCTGAGTCAAATCATGCTTTGCTGTCTGATGTTTCTCAACTTTGGTAGAGTACAGCAGATGCACTAAGTAGTAATTTAACTACTTCACCCTTAAATTCTCAGGAAGAAAAAAATATCATGAAAATTTTAGAAAGAAGGAAACTAATTTGCTGTTAAGAAATCCATGCTGTAGCAAATTTATTAGATCCACATTATAAGGGGCAGTGTCTGTCAGATGATGACGTTTGTAGTGCTTTTGATTACATCACAAATAAAGCAGATGATCTTGGATTAGATATCGGAAAAGTTATGTCCAATGTGGCAGAATACAGACGTTCGTCTGGTTTTTGGAGCAGAAAATCAATATGGGAATCAGCCACATTATCCCTGCTACTTGGTGGTCTGGACTTTGCACTGCACAACCACTCAACCCAATTGCTTCCCGGTTACTACAAGTTCCACCAACATCAGCAGCATGTGAAAGGAATAGGTCAGCATTTGGTAACATACACACAAAGTTGAGGAACAGCTTGGCTACAGCAAATGTTGAAAAACTTGTAGCTATCTGCTGGAATTTAGACCTATTCAATGAAGAACCCATTATGCAAACAGAGTGGTTATCTACCAGCAGTGCAGAATCAGGTAATTCAGATTCTGACTCAGAGTGAAAAATTTAATAAACATAACTATACATTTTGTAATAAGTTCGTGAGTTTGGAAACTAAAAATGTTTGTTTTTTCTCTCTTTAATATGAAAGTTATAAAAACAAGTGTATTTTTTAATAAGATTAAAAATTGCTTTCAAGAAAATTTTGCACTGGAAATTGCTTATTTTTTTTTAAAATTTATTTAGTATATATTTATATTAAAAAAATATGGACAGTTAAATAAGTCTGAAAATCTATATTTAAGGAAAAGAAAGAAAGGAAGAAAAGAGTAAGTAATTTCAAATGCATGTTGTTATTAAAAATATTTTTTTTTCTAATTAGTTAAATGTTTTTATCTTACCATCTGCTTACATGATTAATAGCAGCTATGACGTTAAAAATAAATGCATGTTTCAGATTTTATGTTAAATTTTCAACTTTACCATTTCCATTAATTGACATATTATTGAAATAATTTTGCACATGAATTTTCATTTTTAACAACAGAAGTTGCATTTAATTATCTTACCAGGAATCTGTTTAGATTTTTTTTTTTTTTCATGCAATCCTGTTTTTGTTAAATTGTGAACTTTTGTATATACCTGTAAAAATGTAATCGGAATTAGGTGAATTAGAAAGTATTGCTATATTTAGGTTCCTATTTTAGTTAATAAAGTCTTCAATACATATATACAACTAGATAAGTTTTATTGATAATGTGGGCTGTTATATGTTGATTTTTTCCCCCTTGAATCATTTGTGAAAGGTTCAGTTTGGAGATTGAAAAATTTTCTGAAATGTCTATTTTTAAGAGAAAACATTTTGTGAAGTGTCTTGTGTTTCAAGGTGAAAAAGTTGTGAAGATTCCTTTAAAGGACTTGAGTTTTCTTAAACAGATTTTTGCTTAGAGATCAGATCTTCCACATTAATGTTTTCATGTGGGACACTGAACATAAAAATAAATATAATAAAAAGTATCAGAATGTAGCTATTACAAAATTTTGAATATATTATTTTGTAAATGAAATTTCAATTTTTCCAATTTGGAAAAATTGAAAAATAGCCCTTCGGAAAAAAACCGGAAAAAAAAAACGGTTTTTTTCCCAACTTTTCTGAGCATTCCCATCTCTAATTACAATAAGCCACCTATTAATAATCTTGAGTTTAAACGCTTTAGCTACATTAGGTTTTACAGGGTTATCCAAAAGATATTCGTTCTTTTTCAATTTGTTGACGGTCCCCTATGGGGTTTTGGGAAAAAATCTTCACGGAAATATATGACCTATACTATACTGTTTACATACCTGCAGTTTCAGGTTAATTCCTCATGTATGTTTCTAGATGTTTAACAAAACGTCTAAAATTGCAAATGACCGGTCACTTTTTTCCATATAGTGTATATCGATCTAAAAGTAAATCAGAAATCTACAAGATGTGCAGATACTGGATAACAATTCTTTGAAGCACTAGAAATAATACAGCAAATCAGACCTCTGATCTCACGGATATAAGATATTTATAAATGTCAAGAATTATGCTGGATGTGGTATTAATTTTGGTTTAGGCTACATTTTCCCTAGGGATGTAGAGGAAGATATACAGAGATATACACCGCATACCTTCTGAATTTTATAAAGAGGGTGCTACTCAGAAGGTGGTGGAGTATTAGGGTGGTTCAGCCATCTATCTAAAAAAAAATAAACTTTCACATACATACCAGGCCACTCTTAAATTTTTTTAGACTTGTGTACACTGTACAGTAATATTCTGACAGAATTTGAACTTCATATTGCAACTGTAAGAGGGTGCTCAACCCCCACTAACTTCATAAGTTAGTGCATTCTATTGTAATTTTTTTATATGTTTGTTTAAAAAAAATAGACTTCCAAAATTAATTTCTTAGAAAAGAATAAAACAATGTAGAAGTAAAAAATAGAAATGTAATCATATTTGATCTTTAAAAATCCATATAGTGTCTAAAACTGATTTCTTCTTTGTTTCTGATGGAATGTATTTTCTGTTTGCTTATGCGACCTGCAGCAAGAATTCCTCTTTTAATAATGCATGTGTTTCGTTTATTTTGTAGGAATTGCAGATTTCTGCTATATCTGCATTAATTCTTTAACTGTCAAATGACTAACATATTGTACCAATTTTGATTCTTTCAACTGATAATGAACGCTCTGAAGGATTTGTCTTGTCATAGTTAGTTGTTTCAATATAGTCAATTGATCTACTGATCTTAGACAAATCAGAAAAATTTCATTACTAAGGCGTTTCATTACTGAAACCGGAGCGATTGCACATTTTTAGCTTTGAAATTTCTTTAAACAGAAGAGAATGGCTATTTTTCATAAAATTAAAGTTGATGATTAATACACAAATTTTGAAATTATTTTATTTTATATTAGACTTAGTGTTTGCCGTGTTAACTAGAACATAAATAATGTTAGCAACCATAACAAGTAGATTAATATTTACAGTGATGGAACAGCATAGACCTCATTTTGGAGCAGCAAAAAGCCATTCTAGAGCAGCAAAAAAACACATTTTGGAGCAGAAAATAACTATTTTGGAGCAGAAAATAAATATTTTGAAGCATCAAAATGTCATTTTGGTATTCTTTCACGCAATTCGCGTTTTTTCTGCAATTCTTTGACGAAATTTGCGTTTTTCCTGCGATTCTTTGATGAAATTCGCGTTTTTTCCCCCAACTCTTTCACAAAATTTGCGTGTTTTTCACGATCTGTTGACCAAATTTGTGTATTGTTCGCAATCTTTTGACCAAATTCGCGTGTTATTCGGACCCTTTGTTGAAATCAGCTTGTTTTTTGCTATCTTTTGACGAAATTAGCGTGTTTTTCAAAATCTTGACAAAATTTGCGTTTTTTTTTTTTTGCGAATTTTTGATGAAATTTGCGGTTTTTTCAGCGATTTTTTGATGAAATTCGCGGTTTTTCCCGCGAACTTTTGATGAAATTCGCAGTTTTTTAGCGATCTTTTGATGAAATGAGCAGTTTTTTCCGCGACCTTTTAACGAAATTTGCGGTTTTTCCCGCGATCTTTTAGCGAAATTCGCGTTTTTTCACAATCTTTTGACACCGTTCGTTTTTTGACAAAATTAGCGATCCTTTGACAAAATTCACGTTTTTTTCCGCGATCCTTTGACAAAATTCGCGTGTTTTTTGCGACTTTTTAATGAAGTTTGCGTTTTTTTTTCAGGATATTTTAACGAAAGTAGCGTTTTTTAACGATCTTTTGACCGCGTTTTGTTCTCTTTTTGACGAAATTAGCGCTCCTTTGGCAAAATTCGCGTTTTTTTAGCGATCGTTTGACGAAATTCGCGATCTTTTGACGAAAATTTCGTGTTTTTCGCGATCTTTTGACGAAATTTGAGATCTTTTGATGAAATTTACGGTTTTTTTCTTTATCTTTTAAATAAATTAGCGTTTTCTCACGATCTTTTGGCCGTGTTTTGACGAAATTCGCGATCATTTGACGAAATTCGCGTGTTTTTCGCGATCTTTTGACGAAATTCACGTGGTTTTCGCGATCTTCTGACAAAATTTGCGTGTTTTTCACGATCTACTGACAAAATTTGCGTTTTATTCGCGATCTTTTAACGAAATGACGTTTTTTTCGCGATCTTTTTACCGCGTTTTCTTCGTTTTATGACGAAATTAGCGATCCTTTGTTAAAATTCACGTTTTTTTTCGTGATTATTAGGCAAACATCGCGTGTTTTTCGCGATTTTTTGACCAAATTCGCATGTTTTTCGCAATTTTTTGGCGAAATACGGGTGGAAAATGATCGATTTGGCTCAAGAATTATTATCGAATTGGCGCAGTTGGGCGCAATTTTGTTGAAAAATGATCGTTTTGGCGCAGAAATGCGCAGCATTATCGATTTGGCGCAATTGGAGCAATTGGCGCAGCTGTTCCATCACTGTATTTAATATAAGTAATGTAACCTAAATATAATTCTTCATACTTATTTAAAAGTAAAAATTCTTGCATTAAATAATTAAAATCTATTTTAAATATTATTTCCATTTGTCACCTTTCACTTAGGAATAGCAATGAGCAAAACAGACAGATATTTGTTGCTGGATGCAGAATTTGAAAATATATAAGATAATTATTTAAAATAAAAATTATCATGAAAAATTAAATGTTTCACCGAGAAATTGTTTTTAATTGGTTACAAAAGGAGTTGGTAGAATTCTTGTTTTGGTTTAGTGTTGTGTATAACTTCATCATGTAAATAATTCTCAGAAATGTTGCTACATATATTGAAATATTTCAAAAATATTTAAATACAAATATATGTAATATAAAAAACTAAATTTCTTCTAAAAACTTCTGGGAAAAGTTAAATATTTCTGAAGTATAAACTATTGTTGCATTTCCTATGCTTCTGCTAATGTTAAATTGTGGGGTCATTGAGAACCCTCTTAGAATTTGAGTAACAAGCTAAAAATTTACCAATATTATACTATTGATGAGTCTAAAAAAATTAGGGGGTGGCCTGGACTCTAGCTCAAAAAAAGTTTTTTTGAACCACCCTACTCCGTATACACTGTTTGTATAAGCTGTTTCTCAAATAAAGCTATAGCGTACGTATACTGTTGCCATGAACATTCACGACTCTAGAGTATAACCACTGCCTTATTTACAACTACAATACTTATTTTACACCATCAGTAACTTGGACCACTAGATTTTTTTATTTCTACTCTTCCTTAATATATATATATACACCAGGTGTAGCAATTAATAATTCTTATTTTTTTTTCATTAAAAAAATGCATATAATTTGAGAGAAAGGTAAAAAATGGTTTATTCAAAGTATGCTCCATCACTAGCTACACATTTCCCTCATCTATCTGGCAAGTTGCGAATGCCCTCACAGGAAAACCATGCATCTTTTGATGTTATCCAGTCATCAAGCCATTTTTCGACATCTCTGTAATTGTTGAAGTGTATAGAAAGTGCGTTTGACAGCTATGAAAACAAGTGGTAGTTGAAAAGGGATCAAGTCTGGTGAGTATGGCAGGTGGGACAATAGTTCCCAGCCAAGTGTAGAAATGGTATCTTTGACTGCTTTTGCTGTGCATGATGAGGCATTGTTGTGCTACAAAATCACTTTTCTGTGTTTTGTAGCCCACTCTGGTCACTGCTTAATCAATGCATAGCTTAAATTGATCATTTGCTGACAGTATCGAATGGTATTAACTGCTGTTTCACCTAGTTTGAGAAACTCATGATAGATAACACCTTATTGATCCCACCAAATGCATAGCATATCTTCTTTCCAAAGTGGTTCGGTCTTGCAGTCGATGCTGGTGGTTGTCCCGATTCAACCACCTCAGTTGGCTTGAAATTCAACATGTATACAACACGAAAAAAATGTGACACTAACTCGAAATCGTTTAAACACCAATGGCGTTTTGAAAGGTACTGTCTAGCTACAAAGTGACAAAAGAGGTTTGACTGTGAACCAACTTTTGTTTCCAGTGGCATCTCTTGAAGAAATTAAGAAATATTAACTGTCACACCTGGTCACTGAGCTCCATATATAACAGGAGTTCTTAGTCGGTGGTCAGGAGCTTGCAAGACAAACGTAAAAAATAGTCTGCTATCACTGTTAGGTATTAGTGTTCTCATTTACTATTATCATAACTTATGCTTCTCTAATCCTGTTAGGGAATGCGATAAACAGCATTTTCTGCCATGAATGCGAACTAAAATTATCGTCACTGTATCCTTCCGTGCTGACCGCTAAAAATCATGTTGGGAAATAGAAAGATAGAACTTGTTACATATGGAGCTCAGCACACCTGGTATATATATTACATATACAGGGTTAGCGAAATTAAACTTCCGCTACTCAAAGGACACTGGAGGCCATTCTACTTGTCCGAAGAGAAAAATATTTGGACAACAGACGCTTCGGAGAATGCGCTCGAGATTTCTGAAATTAAAAAAATAGTTATAAAAATCACCACTAGATGTCGCTACGAGTTATCGGGTGAAGAGAGAACAAACTGAGATCCCGAAGCACTGAAGGAGCAGTGGTGTTACACAAAAGGAACACAATAAGGACAGTAAGTGGGCACAGAATTTCAACGGCCAGGAATCATCAACCGCCATTCTCGCGAGAAATTGTAGCGCGAATGTTTTGCGAGCGTCTGGGTCTTGCCTTTTTCAATTGCCGAACCTCTTGAATCTTATACAGGTAGAAGTTCAGAATTCTACGCATTGTCAGACAGTGGAGTAGGGCATATCAAGGGTACGTGAAATCGTCGGTACACTGACAGTTCTATGAGGCGATTAAGTGCTTGCTTCCACGACCGCTGTAGCAATAATCTCTACGACGGCGGTGGTAACCTTTTACTTCCACTTCCCGGCAAATCGACTAACTGTCCTGTTCGCTCGAATTTCACCATCATGTCATTAAGAGCACGCTCGAATATCGATCCACGTCATTGTTTCTTGAGACCGCGGAACTCTCTCACAACTGCCTCTGCATTTTCAAGGTTGCGGTAGTGCAATTTGACTAGTAGTGCTCTCTCCGGTAACGTCGGCATTTTGGAATACTCATCTGATTGGGGCACGAACTTTTTCCTTTTATCATGCGTGACATTTGCATATGTTCCTGACAGGATACCTGGTGTCCATATCCTTAATCTCATCACTCTATAACTTCATTCTGAATCCTGACTTATATTTATATCTTTATTTCCATCTAGTTTAATTTCGTATTAGTTTTTCATATATTACAATTCCTGTTTTGTTTACAATAGCTCTCTTTATTTATAAAGAAAAATAAAAGTAAATATCTTTATTTTATTTTTACTTACCATTATCACTATAATAAGTCCATTAGATACTCCAAGTTCTTCTTTCCTTTTCCCTGTTTGTAATGTATTCCTTTAACTACCGGCAGGAACAGTTTTTCAATCGCGGCACTCATTTCCGAGCACACAGTTTATAGAAATCACGTGGCATACTAAGAGATTCTAACATGTGACGACAGATTGCGTACTTGTCTGTCTTCTCCTGTGTTTCTCTCCCGTGATTGGGCGTTAGCCATTGGATCCTTCCCGAAGTCAGAAGTGATGTTACATACCGGAAATGATGCCGCGTAGTGATATGCATCTCATTGAGGACGGAGTATATAGTCTGTCATTCTCGTGAATTCAGTAGCTTCGTTTTACCGATCATCTGCTGTGTTGTCTTATGACCCGGAAAGTGCCGGTCATGTTTGGAAGAAACGGGGAATGAGAATATTTGTGTTGTAGAAGTATTTATAAAGGAAATGAATCATGTTTAACCGGTTTTTAACATCATCATATTTTTAAATCGTCTTCATCGTAATAGTATTGGAAATACGTTTGTTTAAAGTGAAGGCGTGAAGTTGCCTCTACAGAAAGATGATATAATGTTATTTAAAGTCTGTTTATTTTCGCCATCTAGTTAAGCCGTTGGCTTTGCGTTGTGTAAGGTGAATTGATTAGGACTTTGACAAATGGACATTTAACATGGTGGCCAGAGGCATGTTTTCACATTTTTGAACAAACAGGTTTTTATTTAAATTTATCTTTTCCCTTCTTTCAGTGTTAACTATTTTTCTCCAGATACATCTTTTTACTTTTCAGTTGTTTCGATGTAATTGGTAACATTGTTTTACATCCATTTATCTTGCTTACGTTATTTTCATAGTCACGGAGCTTTAGTGTAAGAAGGCGTTTACCCAAACTGCCGTTTTTAAGTTGCCGGTGGCTGATATAGAGATTCGTTATGCAATTGATATATTGGATAGTGATAGGTATTTCCTAAGGAGGAAAGGTTAGGTGTTCTGGAGGGGGAGTGTAACATTTGAATAGTGTTAAATCCTTTTAATGAGACTTATGAATAAATTACCTGAGTTTTATTTACAGTATCATTTAATCTTTTCTGATTTCTACTTGTGGCTTCTTGCGGTGCTGGTTTATAATATGATTTACTTAATAGATTTTCCAGTTAATATTTAGAGTAAATGAATTTCAATCTTAAAGTAAATATATTTAAAGTAAAGTAATAACCTTTCAAATTTTTGTTTAAAGTTTAATAGAATTAATAAAGTAATAGAAGTAAAGTTAGTTCAATATACATTTATAGTTTAATTGTAAAGTTAACGTTTTAAATACAATTTAAAGTAAATTTATTTTTAAACTTTTCTCTGGAATTATATTTGATGCTCCAGTTTATTTATTTTGTTTAAAGCAATAAAGTATGTTGGGTATGTTGATGTTAAGCTTTAGCTTTGAGGACTCTTTCTAATTACGTGTTATGCAATGTTTCTCATGAAAGCTGATGGCGTATGTTACGTCCATATTTCAATAGCCTTTGTTTTTAATCTCTTTAGTTATCTTTATTTGTTTTACTTTGTTAATAAATATATTGTTTGTTTTAAATCCTGGTTTGTTCTCTTTCAAACACTGGCTACACCTTTCTATTTCAGCTTAGTATCAGTACTGCAGTTTTGCTCATTACATCTGATTACATTTTTAGTTTTAATCAGATTTATATATTTTTATGGGCAATTACGAACTGGGAGTCAGCCTTAACGTTTCCACAGATTGCCACTTTTAATATATGCTCTGCTACTTTTAATTCTCCATATTGGGATTACTTAGTGTTCCAATATAACAGTTCCTGCAATGTGGTGGCCCGCTGTGCCACCTGGTAGCGAATTTTCAAACTATTTTTTTTATTTTGGAAATCTTGAGCGCATCCTCCAAAGTATCTGTTGTCCAAATATTTTCATCTTCGGAGCAGTGGAACAGCCTACAGGGCCCTTTGAATAGCGGAAGTTTAATTTCGCTAACCCTGTATTTCTTGTATCTGATAACATATTTCATACAGCCATCACTTAAATGTTTAAAAAATTAAACAGTTGCCAAAAACTATACATTTTTATTGATTCATCGGATTTGGAATCTGGTATTATGCTTAGGAAAACTGTTTTTATCCAGATTATTTAACATTTATAATTTAATTGAAAGCCACATAAATTTTTTAAATTGAAATAAAATGCATGTTAAGAGAGACAAATGAAACAAAAGATTAGTACCCTATAGCTGGTAAGAAGGGCACATGTCAAAAGGTGTTAATTTATGAGAGACAATCTTTTAAACTAGAAAAAAAAATTGTATTTTAAGGGTGTCAAATAAAAGCTTCGAAATTGTATGCCATTGATCAATTACAGCACTTTCAAAATTTACTATATGTTACTTAAATACAATATTATTTATGTTTGATAATAATGAAAGAAACTTACTAAAGGAGATCTATTTTCAAAACACTGAAAAAAAAACATTTTCTTCCTAATTTAGTTTTCCCAATTTTAGGATTTAAAAAAAAAAAAAAAAAAAACACTGTTTATTAAAAAAAAAAAAACATACACATACACACACAAAAAAAGTCAGTTAAAAAGATTTGAAAGTAAATTGGACTCTGAGCTTACTTTAATTGGATCTGGCACTCTAACAGATTGAGTATCCTGGATAGCTTTGAGACTGGCAAATTCTCCTTCAAACATCACTTTAGACTAATTTAAATTTAAAAAAAATTAAAATAAGTAGGACAAAATAAAAAATTACACTTCTACAATAACTTTATGCAAATAACAACAAAGCATCAGTATATTTGATAAAACTAACAAAACTTATAACTAATTATATATAGAATTATACAACTTAAAAGGTTCAGCAAAGTTTTGAGTACTTAAAAAGTATCTTATTACTGAGGGCTTGATATTATTTAATAAAAATATTTCATCAAATTAATAAAACTTCAATTGAAATAAACATATTTTTTGTAAAAGAAGCTTCTTTCTAACAAACTTAACAAATAAATGCAAATTGTCATTTGCTTTATTAACAGTTAATATAAAATTTTCTTTTAAAGCTTTAATAATAATAATAATAATAATAATAATAAAAAGATCAACCCTATTATCACCATCATTTGATTTCGTTTAGATATAAAATAATTCCATTCTTAAAACAGCTTAGAATTTCAATTTTTCAAAACAAATTTAAAGTCATCAATTGGCAAAAGGTATTTATAAGAAAGTTTAAAAATAAAAACACCAAGTTTTTCAAATATTTTTTTTCAGCCAGGTTCTATGAAGAAACATTCAGGAGGAAGAATCTATCTGCTTAGATCAGCCATGCTCAACCTTTTTTCTTTTTTTTTTTTTTTTTTTTTTTTGCTGGCCGCAAACATATGTTTGTGACAGTAGGCGGGCCACAACACACTTACATAAATGTAACACAAGAAAAATGTAATTTAAATGGTAGTAAGATAACAATAGTATAACAAAGTTAATAATATCACTAAGGGTGAACGTTTGTTGCAGAAGAGCTGTTACTAACAGATTTTTATCGCCACTATTTCCAAACAATATACTTTGTAGTAGATTTCTAATGGAAATGTTGTAGAAATATGGCTATTTGGAAATAATAGTATAAAATGTTTTTGGTGCCAATTTTATCCGTCACAAGGTTCAACTCTTAATATGCTATTAGCTATTAAGTATTAAACACAATAATAATAATAACAATGCAGAATTTTCAAGTTCTGAAGAAAAGAAATCAGGAAATTGCCTTTAATAAATCAGTAATTTGCTCAATATATTTTTTTTTTACATTTTTTTAAAAAATGTAGAAGTATACAGTTCAAATTTAATTAATTTTGAGCAGTGTTTAATTAGTGTTAAAAATTAACTGTTTAGGGTGAAGAATAAGTGCTCAGAATTTTCGATTATTCCTACCAGTAATTTTTAATTGAAAATTTTGCCTTATTTAATCTATCTATTTCCGGAATTAAACAAGGCAAAAGTTTATTATATTTTGAAAATCTGGGAATATAAGATTAAATATTATGTAAAGAAGATTGATCACGAACTGGTTAAGAAATGCATACTCCACTGTAGCACAAATAGGACTACAAGTAAAAAGAACTTTTGACTAAGCAAACCTCTTTTAGGGTGTTTTAACACTTTATCGACCGGTAGCGGTTCGAACATACTATGCCCTTTCACTGCCCGGTCAGCCGCAGATCGTCCGAGACACCAGCTTGGTTTCGGCCTAGACTGACGCGCGGGAATATATGCGCTTTTCTTAAACTCTGGTAAAATTGTACGCTTCGTGTTATTCTAGGGTAACAAAATTTAATAAAATCTTTTACTTTAATCATATTAGTGTTAAACATTTATTTTATCTATTACAATCGTTTTCAGTTTATTATTTACATAAAATATACCATAATCCATATAACAATATTTGTCGAAAAAAGAAGTTGTTTAATATTTTTTTAAACTATGATAGCGCTCGAAACAGTCACCTCTGTGTAATGGGACATTGCAGTATTTACAAGCGAAACCTGTTCTGCTTAGTTTTTTTTTTTACTTGCACAAACTCTGCATTGTCGTAGGGGTTTGTTACATTGACCGCTGGTCACTATATTTACTAGTTTATGCTTTCCGAAATTTGCCAGTCTTCTGGGATGATCAAATCGGGATGTGGTTCTTGTGGTTTCGGAATTAGGTAGATCCTTACCTTGTTCTTCAGTTTCGCTGTCTTCTATCAATGAAAGTGCCGCTTTGTGCAGAAAATTTTTATATGTAATCTTCTGTCCGTTCAGAGTTGTATATACTTTAAAGGAGTTAAAAAGTGCACAATTGATGAAGAACATTACGACACGTTTCGTCCATTTTTTTGCTTTCCTAAAAATGGAGTAATAGGACAGATATTGATCTGCGCGATCTACGCCCTTCATATATTTATTATAATCTATTATTGAAATAGGTTTCTGTATGGGGCAATCTGATGTCCTGCTTCTGTTTCTAGATTCCGCCATTTGTGCAGAATGTATTGTCGATATCATGTTTACATTCCTTTTGCCATTATTCCATACTTGTAATAAAATATGGCCATTTCTAAGAAATTGATGTTGGCCTCTTGAAAGCTTGACCGTTTGAAGTATTTGAGGAAGACCTTTGTTCTTTCGAATCGTCCCGCACACTCACAATTTATTTTTAAAAACTTTTTAGCTATGTTGACACTATTATAATAATTATCTTGATATATATGATACCACATGTTCTTATACGGTCCAATGACCGATAATACTGTCTCTTCTAATTTTTTTCCATCAGCGGCATACACACAAAAGTTGGATATGTATCCTGTATGAGCTTCAGACAGCACTCTAACCAGTATTCCATATTTTGTAATTTTTGCCGGATTATATGTTTTGATTGACAGCCTACCTCTCCATGGAAGTAAACATTCATCTAGACTCTAGAGACAATTGTTGATCTGGTTTATATACGTTGTTAAATTTTTCCTTGAAATAATCAATGACAAGCTGGACCTTCACCAGCCTATGCGAATTGGGAGAAATATCGTTATTATTACAAAAATGCCAGCTTTGCATTATTTGTAAAAATCTGTTCCTTCTCATAACCTTCGAGAAGAACGGCGTTTCTATAGATGGGTCTGTAGACCAATAATCGTAGAGAACGTCCTTCTTTACTTGTCCCATGAGAATGATCAGGCCCAAAAATTTCTTCATTTCAGTCACCGTGACGTCTTTCCATTTTTTCGTTTTTGATGTAATTCTATATTTTTCCACAATTTGATAATGATATCTATTAGACTCCCTCACGAAGTGCTCAATCAGGTCACTTCCAATGAATAAATTCACAATATCCATTACGCTTTCGGAGGAACTTGGCATAATTTTTACGCCAGAGCTGCCTTCGAAAGGTTCCAAAATTATACTCTTGTCGTTCGTTGACCATGTATCATTGTTGTCTTCAACATTATTATTCATGTCCTCGTCTTCTGAATCACTGTATATTAGCGGTACAGGACGTCGCTTTCGAATGGCTATACTACTGCTATCACTTTCGTCATCAGTACTACTTGCTGAACGGCAGTCAAGACAATCTGACAGGTCGTCAAGATAAAACTTGCCGAGACTATCCTTTCCATTCATTTCTAAGGGCTAAAGCTTATAAAAAAGCACCGATTATCTGAATAAAGAATGTGAAATGCTTTCTGCTTGCTACTTGTCAACCTAACCTAACCAAATCTAACAGAAAGATCAAAAGTCGATTAATCGACGACCGGTCGGTAAGCGTTGGGGAGCAAACATCGAATAATCGACGACCGGTCGGTAAGCGCTGGGGAGCAAACGTCGATTAATCGACGGCCGGTCGGTAAAGTGTTAACATAATTTAAAAGTACATTATAAACAACAGGACAGATTTTGTCATGAAAATATATAAAGCAAGGTTGAAAATCTTAAATATATTTTATGTACATCTCAATTAATTTTACAAATATGGATTAATGATTATGTGTTTTGGGCCGCACATAAAAGGTCGCCGGGCCGCAGGTCAAGTATGGCTGGCTTAGATGAATGAAAGCTAGATTAGTGTTAGGTGTACCCCACTTTTTCTCATATGCAGCGGTATTCAACTATAATGATTACAGATTGATATAATGACTCATTGATAATTCTTTAACCAGTATCAGGAAAAAAAAAAAAAAATCTTTTTCAAGCTTGTTTTTTTTATCTTTTTTTCATTTTTCACTTTTTTCTAGAGGCAGAAAAAGCCATTTTCTGTTTAATTATTTACTCACATTCAGCATACTTAACTTGATTTTCTTATTAAAATTGACTGTACTTTTATTATGTGTTTTAGTTTTATTAGTAAATGTGCATTTGTCTTATAAAGTTACACATCTGCATGCAATTAATGATGCATTTCAGCTGGCGATTGGATATAAAAAAATTACATTTCGGAGCTTCCCATAAAGTATTTTTACATGTAAGTGATTTCATACTATATCGGGGATACTCTTCCTTTTTGTAATTGACATTTTGCGACTGTACTCTCATAGTCTTTGAGATATATGGTTCATAACTTCAAAATTTCCCCTCAAGGTGTAATAACACTTGGTAAGGTTGAAATACAGTTTTACACAAAAAAAAAAAATAAATAAATAAAAAAATAAATAAATAAATAAATAAAAATTGGAACTTTACAAGTGAACTAATTAGAATTTTTCTGAATCTTCCTTTGGTTTCATGAAAAGCTCTCTTTATGTACCGCATTTCAATTTTGAAAGTAGGGTGAGGTATAAAAAAGCTCATTTTTTATTAGTTTGCAGAAAATATACTATTTGAATCGGAAAAAAAAAAAAAAAAAAATACATAGAATGTACAAATGAGTTTTGTTTACAACATTTCAAGAGCAATAATAATTTTTAAAAATGTTATTTAATACTGATAATGATGTTTTAAAACATATGCCATGGGGTGAATTAAGCATGCATACTCATTCCAAGCTTACTATCTCTTTATTATACTGCAGACAAGAATTCTGTGCAGTAATACTTTTAATTATGCATATCTCTGCAGAGAATGCAGGTAGAAAATCATTGTTGGGTACAATTATTAAGAAATACGCATATTGTATATGCATACATTTTTATAATGATTGTTTAATAAATGTATTTATGTTACATATTTTTTATGGGTCTCTATGGAAACCTTATGTAATGTGAAAAGGATTTTATTTTCACTGACATCAAAGTGGTGAACACTAGGCTGAAAAACACAATAGGTATGAAAGTTTTACAATCCTGAATTTTACGACAGAGGGGGAAAGTATCCTGTCTTGGGAGTTACTGCCTCAACCAATAGAGTGGTAATGGGCCAGAGGTCCTACCATTCAGAAGCATAAGGTGTGTATGTAATGCTAATAAGTAAAGGGGGACTTTTTTTTTCTGCATCCCAGGTGAAGTTTTAAAATGAAGTTATAGCAGATTCATTATTAGTTATTCATTAGCAGTTATTGCATACAGATTCATTGTTATAAGGATTATTCTTGCAATTTTCTTAATTCTGAGTTACTATCAATGGATACTCAGTATTTTTATTTTGAATCTAAAAACTTAACTCTTCGTATTTATCTGATGATGCACGGACCTATGTGCTCTGCAGATTGTCTGCTGAAGCCTTAATGGGATTCACCAATGCTATTTTCTAATAAAGTGTGGTGCAGTCTGGGAAGAGTGGCTGAAATAATAAAATCAGAATTTTGAATCAGTGACAAAGAAAAGGTGCATTCCAGGAAGGAACAGACGACCCTTTACCATGATGATGGGAGCATACCGAGATGATGATGATGGTAATGTGTGAGCCTTCAACCAATTCTGAGGTACATTCTATCTTTCTTTGTTCAAGAGTCTTGCAAAACATTTATTTGATGAATGTTGTAAGATGCAGAATTATATCTGTTGAGGAGTTAAGATTCTTATATTTTTAAAATTTTCTATTGTATATTTTTAATTAATCCATGAAAATACTTAATTATGATAATAAATAATGTGGAATTTACAAGTTATATTAGATAAGATGATCAAATCAATTAAGGATTATGATAACAAGTATTAACATTGTCTGGTGCAGACAATATGAATTCATTTTGTTAATTAGGATTGCATAAATAATTCCTGCAAATAAATTCATTTAATTGTTAGTTTAACTTTGATCGCTTCATTTTTTTTAGCATCATGTGTTAATTTATTTTATCTAATGGCTTATTTTACCAATTAGAATAGTTTTAATGTTACAAAATTACACAATGATTTGTTTCTTAATTTATAATGTTTAGATTAACTTGTACAGTCTGTTACAAAATTATAAGACCACTTAGAATTTCACCTTTTTCCAACAAAGAAAATATTAGTTTGAATTTAAAAATAGTTGTATGAAAAGAAATAACTCTATAATGTTTATTCAGACCAGGAAAAAAAGTTTGAATAATTTTTTGTTTCATGCCAGAGAATTTTACGCAAACCCATTGTTTCATAAATATAAGACCACTCTTATATTATTAATAAAGGAGACGATTTTATTTTGAATTCAGAATTTAACTGCAACCTAAACAATCTGTAAAACTTAAAAAGAAGAATAAAGTGGAGAAATTCTGAATGGTATCTGATTCTTTGAATTTATTAGTAAAATGTCTCGTCGGAGTGAGCTGTCTGAAATAGAAGTGAGAAGAGTTTGGTTCTACAAAGGAAAAGGAAAGTCTGAACGTGAAATAAGTAAGATTCTTAATCGTTCTAAAACTGCAATTCATAATGTTTTAAGTAAAAAAAGAATTGTATGGAACGCATAAACGATCTGGTCGTAAAAAGAAGTTATCAGATCGTGATAATAGGCGGATTGTCAAACTGGCAACGAAAAAATACCAGTCGACTCGTAAAATAGCACAACAGATGACTAAAAAGGTATCACATGCAACCGTGTGGCGAAGTTTGAAATCTAATGCTGGTGTTATTCATTGCAAATTAAAAAGTAAACCACTACTACTGAAATGTCACAAAGAAGCTCGTCTTAAGTGGGCAAAAAATGGCATGTGCTGGAACTCTGCATGGAGAAATATATTGTTTTCAGACGAGAAAAAATTCAATCTAGATGGTCCAGACGGCAATAATTACTACTGGCATGATTTAAGGCAAAGATCTCACGAGTTCTTCAGTAGGCAGATGGGAGGTGGTTCCGTTATGGTGTGGGGCGCATTTTCATATGCAGGAAAATGCGATATCCAAAGAGTTGAAGGGAAAATGAACTCGGACAGTTACCAACGAATGCTATTTCGAAGTCTGATATCCTTCAGACCAATTTTAGGAGCTGCAAAATGGAAGTTTCAACAACATAATGCTCCCAGCCATTCATTAAAATCAACAAAGGAGCAGAGGAAGCCCAATCGTCCCCGAAAAATGAAGACAGGGGGTGCTAGCTGATGACGTAGAATGGTTCTCTTAGTGTGGTGTGAGGTAGGATAAGGGAAATCTTGGTTTTCAATCTATTTAGTCGTGTTTTGTTTGAATATATCAAATTTAATATGAAAAGTAAAACTTTTAAAGAAGATTAATAAGTGAATTGTACTTAGAATGATTGGTTTTGTATTTTGAATAAATTGGGATTTTTTTTTGCAATACAAATTTATCTTAAACAGATTTAGTTTATCTATCGTTAATATCACAATAAGCACACTAGAGATGCACCGAAAGGGATTTTTGCCGAATACCGAATGCTCGGTTTAATTTTGCACTGGAAATTCGGTATTCAGCTAATGTTTAAATTTCAAGATTAATATTTCTGTCAGATGCAGACGGATTTAAAAAAAGATTGGCGTATACTCAATATTAATAATAATAAATAAAAAAAATAGAAACTTCATTATGAAAATTAAGTGTTATAAAAATAAAATACAAGTAATTTTAATATGAATTTTAAACACTAGATAGAAATACAATAACTTATTTTTAAACATTGAACTTAAAAAATAATTTGAAGGCTTTGAAAGTACTAATTTAAAAGAAAGAATATTTTATCATTATTATTATTGTCGTTGTTGTTAATTTTTAGACTTTGTAAACAATCTTTCTTAAATGTATAGATAGATATAAAATCTTTGTTCTACGTTTTAGAAAAGCAGCTGATACACGTTATAAAATTTCATCTAAAAAAAAAAAAGATATTAAATCATAACTTAATTGTAACACTTCTACTATTAAAAAAAGATAAAATTTTCACCTTTGAATTATAAAGGACTTTTATACTAAATTTAAATTCAATGAAAGTAAACTATTTTTGTTGCAAGATAATCTCATAATATCAATTACATTAAATAAGGAAAAATGAAATATTTGTTATTACAAATATATATATATATATATATTACTAAGGTGCTCTGCTCCCTACGACTTCGCTCGCCAACCCATGTTCACACACCGCAGACTCTAAAAACACGATAGTTTGATTGGCTTTTAAAAGATTACGGAAGATTGAATTATAATTTAAAAAAAAAACAGTGCCGATCTCCCTTAGAGTTAGTTCTGCACGGGCCCGGTCTTAGCCCGAGGTGTGTACCCGGCCCGGCGAATTTTCAAATGGGCCTGGCCGGCAGAAATAGGACAATTTTTTCAACGGGCCCGGCCGGGCCAATATATAAAAATTTAGACGATACGGATAAAATATGAGCTATTTTCAATTAATATAACTTTTGCCAGAATAAGTACAAAATGTGCGTCACGAGCCGATGCTAGTTTGACAAGATCAATGCAGAAATATAAAATTTCCAGCGTAGAAATCGGCATCGGACTGTTACATGGTGTCTGACCCGGGCTTAATTATTTTTCAGCAGTGTCGTGCCGTACAGAGATCAAGTTTGGATTTTTTTTTTTTTTACATTGTTGAGCCGGCCCAGAACTGCACTTAACTGTTCTCAGGATGTGTAGGGCAAGCAATATATTTTGTAAAAATATTAATAGCGACAATGAACTTCTGTTAACGTAATCTTTGGAAATATATCATAAGGTGCTTCTCAAATTCACTGCTCAACAACGAGAAACTTTGATACATTTTTTGACTCATTTTTAACTGTAAACGCATAAAATTGACAAGCCTGACTATTGAAGGGATTTGGAATCGAATAGCGTTTTCCATTTTTGATAAATAAATTACTTGTCGAGTTTTAAGAGATTCTTGCCACGTGGCTAAAGGTTTTTTCTCTTTTCCTGTGCTCTCGCTTCCAGTAACTCGATTCAAAACGCCAACTTTGACAGTATTTTCTCAAAAATATATTGCCTTTCTCAAAAGAATGGATAACACCATTCGATTACATAGTTTCTGAATAAGAACTCCTGCCAATTTCATGCGTTTCCAAAAATTTGAGAAAAACCTTAATAAATGACAGAGATATATTTTCACAAATCTACTTTTTATCCGACTGCCAAAAAGGGTTATGTGTTTCATGCGTATCTGGGTATGCGGATTTCTTTATACTCTCGAACCATCCCAACAGCTGGATGGATTTTAATGAATGAGGTCTCTATCGATTCGTCTTAACTGTCTGATGGTTATAGGCTAGGTTTTGTTTTCATAAATTCAAAATGACGGCCGTAAAATACAAAATGGCAGTAGAGACAAAAAAAATGTTTATGCACCCTATTGGGTGGCATATCATTGGATAAGTCTTTCAAAATTAAGACTATGTTTGATTGACTATTTTACATTCAGAAGCTCCGTTTAAATAATACACAACCTGGAAGTTGTGTAGGTAGGATCTCTAGCTTTACTGCAACTCTAACCTTCATATTCATAGACATTTATAGGCCTCATCAAAACAGTGTTTATAGATAGGAACTAACAATTAAACACAACTTAAAACTCATCAATACAAGTAAATAAGAAAATAGGTAAGTAATATAAAAAATAGTTTCACATTGATGCGAAATAATTAGTTCATTTTTTATGCAGTCGGGTTTTTTGATTTTTTAAATTTAATTGTTATACAGCTTCAAAAGTTATGTTAAAAATCTCTCGAAATGCTGAAAATTCGAATTTAAAATGAAAATAAACCCTCAAAAAATTGGTTCAATTAGAAAAAATAAATGCAGTCTGCGCATCGGGTGCTTCTAATGGATTATCCTTGGAAAAAATGATTAAATTCCTATGTATAGTTTTTGCTCCAATAAAAGTTTTTTAATGGAACGATTTTGACCAATTTTAACATTAAATATGTCTTAAAATAATTATTCGATTTAAAAACTATCTGCCTCAGCGTGTTTATCAAACATTTCTCTATAATACGACTTAGTTTCCTATTTTGTGTGCAGTAGTTTTCTTACTATTAATGAAGAAAGAACCCCGGTCACAAAAAATTCTCTGACAGTGTCGGTGACAGCGTTAATTACTTTTTTTAGAATAGAAAAATTCCATTTACCTTAATTTTTCAAAATTTTCATTCAAAGTATTTTTAATATATAAAGAACCAGAACTTTAAATTCACCAATTTTCAAACTATTAGTTTCATTTTATGTTCATTTTTACAAATTAAACAAAATAATTTTTCTTTAATTTTGTGTTCTCTTCCTCTAGAGCACGCAACTTTCTCTTTATTTATTTTTTTTTTTCAGCTATTGTTTCTCTTCTATAACGCTGAGTTCTTTTTATATTTTGTACCATAATTTTAAATGCACGATGTTTTCTTTCTTCAACATCGATAATTCAGATCTTGTGCATCTTAACTGAAAATTTAATTTCTGTACATCTTTCAAGAGCATTTCACAGTTTTGGCAATCTTCCCTGTCATTGTTTTCATTTGTATCAACTTCACTGATAATATTTGGAATGCATGTTTTTACAGGACTCAAATCATTTATTCGGTCTTACATATCTTTCATAATTTTTCTCTTTTTCGTGTTTCTAATCTAGATGTTATTTGCTCCTCCGATTTTGTGAAAGGCATATTTATATTCGGAACTGAAGAATTTTTTAATCTCTTCTTAATAGGCAAGCCTAATAATCTGTTTTGCATATCATTAACATAATTATCTGCAATAAAATGACCACAGTATATTCGTGCATTTTTTTTTTTTTTTTTTTTTTTTTTTTTACTGCATTTTTTTTTTTCGGCATCTGCCAAACCGTTCTCTTTTTAGTTCAGAATCTTAGAAACCGATGAAACAAAAATTTTTCTCTCTTTAGTTTGATATGTATTTCTACTAGTAACAATAACACAAGAAGACATTTTTAAATTGATTTTAGAACCCTTTTATATTAAAAAATATATATAACTTTAAGTAACCTTTCAAATAGAAAATAAGATCGAGACAATATTTGATTTTTAGAATCTTTTTTCTATGCAATCACATAAGAAAATGACCATCTAACTGTTTCTTCGATCTCTTGAGGGAACTAGGTGACGTCACACATGACTCCCTGCTTTGAGGGGGTGGATTCATGGCAGCGAGACACACTTCAAAGGAATGAGCCAGCCCTTATTTCTCTATAGCCCTGCAAAAGAGTGGCTTAAAAGAGAAAAGATTGATGTTCTATCTTGGCCAAGTCGAAGCCCTGACCTAAACCGCGTAGAAAAATTGTGGGGTTATTTGTCTCGCCGAGTGTATGAAAATAACAAACAATATCATTCAGGGGTGTCGCCATGGGGGGGGGGGAGCCTCCCCCCCAATATATGTGAAGTTGGGAAATTTGAGCTTAGAGTTGGGAAATTCTATAATTTTTGAGACAATTTCTTTTTTTAAAGTAATAGTAAAAAAATTACAAAATTTTTATTGTTTTGGTGATTATTTTGAGTACTGCAACAGTAAACAAGTTAAATTATCAAAAGAAATACAAAAAGAAATCAGCTACACTCAATCTATCATTGTATTTTTCAGTTCTACAAAAATATTGTACATCTACCTAAATTTCTCTACTCCTGTCCATGAATAACTGACTAACCAGTTCCTTTATTTCCTCCAAAACTTTGTTCCTGTCTCAAAAATTTCACCCTACCTCCCCTTCTCCTCCCAAAAGAGAATCCAGCTATTTTAATCCAAAGGGATTGCAGCTTCTTTTGAAAATTGGAGATCACTTGTAGCACAACAGAAAGGAATGTAGTAACCTACTTAAAACACAGCTATGGGCAAGAAGATTTGATGAGTTTTCACAACTTTTTTGACTAATTTTGCGGTTTTTGGACAATATTCTCGAACTCATTCTCGTGATTTTTTTGCCGCAAAAATTAGTTAACCCTTCACTGTCAAGTAAAAAGCGTTATATGAGCAAATGTGGATATAAGAAGTCGTTAGTTTAGATAAATTTGTCACATTTTACTTTTATTTGTGCGCGGAAATATATATCAGTCCTGTTCGTTTATAAACATATGTGTTTATAAAATTTTAAACCAAAAGTCCTGTGTTCTGTGTTTAAAGCTCCTCTAAAAAGTTACTATAAATCTCAGCATGAAGAAACCCTTCATAATAGGAAAAGAGTTTTCGTGCAAGATTTTGGAGCATCTAAAAATCCATTCGAGGATGAAAAAGGTAAAAAATGGACGATTTTAATTTGGAACAGAAATATGACCATGAAAGCAGTCCATCAACTGAAGAAAAAATCGACATGCACTGTAACACTGGCACGTTGCACTTGAATAAAATTTTGAAGAAATAAAGATTTCCTTACAGACAAGCTCACAAACAATTATGAATATTAGGATGTGACTGAAGAAGCTGAGTTCCGTAAGCACCGTAGGAAAACGGTTTCACCAAAGGCAATAGATAAAAATAATAGCACTGCAATGAACATTGATACACATAAGGTTTGCAGTAAAGAATTATAAGAAATACAAGAAAATTTTGGGAATTTAGTAATGGGCTTAAATGACAATGTTCCCTATATCAAGAGAATATTGCAGCAATACATTCCATATTTAAATTACAATTCTGCAAGGGAAAAGTTAATAATGCTTCCACCTGGATATGAGAAACCGGATGTACATGACTTGCAGAGTCAAATAGAAATAAACCAAATCCCAACTCACTTAACAAACCTTTTAATCATGCCATGAAATTCAAAGACTATTTGGGTCACGCCGTCAAACTATATACTCGTACATTAACATTCACAGCAGCTTATCTTTATGGCATTGCATCTAACGAAAGAATCTTTAGTCAAATGAAAATTTAAAAAATATATATTGCAAGCTACAATGAGGGATGACAGACTTGACAGCCTAATGCTTTTAAAATATGAAAGTGAAATAGGGAATTTTATTAAACTAAGCGATGTTATTAACAGGTGGGCTTCTTTGAAGACCCGAAGAATTAATATTAAGTGAAAACTAGTCGGATGTGCCAATCCCAAAATTTTCTTCTACTCCATACATGTTAATGCCTCAAAATTTGCAATCACAGTGCCAAAATTAAATGACAATTCTTTGCCTATAATAACAAACTCTAAAGGTATAGATTTGTTGAATTGTGTGCATTTTAAAAGGAAATATAAGCATAGCATTTTTCAAACAAAACATTGAATTTTGGCACCCAGCCTCTTAGATGTCTGCAACCAAAATTCCTTACTCAAAGTGCACAAAAGCGATAGCTTTGGACAATATAGACCCAAGCCTAATAAGGATCTATTTATGTGGAAGTGCTACTTATATGTGGAATATGAAGTTTGACTAAATTCCGTGCATTAGTTTTTGAGATACAGCTATCGCAAAATCGTGAAAAATGCTGCATAGCAACGCCACCTGCTATAAGATATACATAAAAAGCTAATCTGCATCAAATTATGTCAAGGTTTAACAGAATATGACGTTTGATCAGATTTCGTGCAATAGTTTCTGAGATATAATTATCGCTAAAATCATGTAAATCGCGAAAAATGCTGCATAGCAGTGCAACCTCTTGGACGATTTACACCAAAAACAAATCAGCACCAATTTTTATCAAAGTACAGTCAAACCTCGTTAGCACGAACTGTTTCCGATTGCCTTGTCCAGTTGTATGTAATGTAGTTAAGTTCCGATAACACAAACTACTTTTAATTCGAACAAAAAAAGTTTCCCCTTGAGTGTTCGCGTTAACGAGTCTCGACTGTATAAGTGAATCTCTAAAGTTTTATTAAATTTCGTGCATTAATTCTTGTGTTAGAGCGCCCACAAAATTTGTATCACATATAGACAGACAGATATTTTCTAAAAACAGTCGAATCGTGTTCAGGACTTATTAAAACGTATAAATCAGTCTAAAATCGGAAGTCGAATTTTTTCACGAATCCAATACAGTCGTACTCGCTTATAACGAGAACCCGGATTTAACGAGGAAATTATAAATACTTGGTTGGTACTATGTTAAGTCCATGGGAGCATAACTCGCTTTTAACGAGAAAACCCCGGTTATAGCGAGCAATATTTTTGTGATTCATAAAATAATTATTGACTTCCACCTATACAGCTCAGATAATCGTTTCTTGGAAAAATTCTTTTAACATTCCGGAGTCAATCGAAATTGAATGCGCAGAAAAACTTTAAACTTTCTTCGAAGCCAGTGGTGCAAATGACGATGTTTTTCGGGCCACGGGTCTTCTCCGAAGAACAATAACATAATTAAGAAACAATAAGACAGTTCAAAGCAAATTAACCAACTTCTTTTGTCTGTACAGAAATAAAAAATAAATAAAGTATGTACAATAAAGTAAGTATGCATGAATTTTTGTAATTTTTTACGAACCCGTTTTTACCGAGTACTTGGTTATAACGAGCAAATATTATGGTCCCTTCACGCTCGCTATAAGCGAGTTCGACTGTACTTTCTTCTTGTAAAGATAGAAGAAAGTAAAAAACGTATTTGTTTTTTTAGTAAACAAACCCATAATTAGAATTTTTATGTTTTCAGTTTCAGAATTTTTCTTTGGAAAGGAATTTTTTATGCAAAAGTATCATTATAATTATTACACACGTTGTGCAAATCATTTTAGTCAAAAATTGGAGCAATTTGTTTCCAGTTGGGAAATTTTCGAATTCTCCCCCCCCCCCCTTCCCCCGAAAAAATATCTGTGTCTACGCCCCTGATATCATTCAACATATGAATTAGAAATGGCCATTATGGAGAAATGGGACAATATTCCTGAATCTTTCCTTAAAAGATTAATAAACTCTATGCCAAATCGAGTGTTTGAAATTATTCAGAGAAATGGTGGAGCAACATCTTACTAAATTTGAGAAAACTGTTCTTTACCACTGGTGGTCCTATAATTTTGTAACAGTTCTTTTTGACACTTTTTTGTTATACTGATGTTTTGTTTTTTTCCGAATTAATGTCATTTCTCCAAGTTGCTACATTTGTTGATGTACTAACATAAAATATTCTTTATTTTGATTGAAATATTTCTTTAATTACCTAAACAGCAAAATATGTTGTGGTCTTATACTTTTGTAACAGATTGTATTTATGTTAGCTTTATAAGCTGTAACCAGCGGAATGCGATCACACTAATTATGCAGTATTTAAAGTTAGTGAAATGCTTGAAGAGGATATCTATTTTTGTAGCTGAATTTTATGATGCACCTAGTTTTCTCCAGTTCTAGTCACTTAATACCGGGAAACACATCCGTTTTGGATCAGATTCAGAATTTTGGTTTATTTTATATACAGGTTATTTTATCACAGGTCTGTATACCTGATGCGTAGTCCTTTTCAGATTTGATTCTGGTCAGAGTAATTGTCATTTTTTTGTATGGCTACAGAGATTTAATTAATCTTAATTAACTCAATTACATTTTATGTTGTATAATGCTAAATTACTTTAGTTCACATGATGCACATATTAATTTTAATTACTTTTGTTATTTAAAGACCTATCCAAACCAGGTATGGCGATATACTCCGGCATTTCTGACTATATACTGAATGATATTTGTGAAGTTTCTAGTAAAACATGTATAATAAAACTTTATATATGCTTTAGACAAAATATCTATATAACAATGAAACAAATTGTGACACATTTTAATGATTTGTAATTAATGGGTAAAAAATGTTTTTTTTTCCAATTGACAGTTATTGAAAAGCAAATCTCATAAGAGAATTTAATATTGATACAAACATTTATATGGGACTGCATTATTAAAGTTTCGCGTGATAAAAAGAAAACAAAATTCTGTAAGCTATTTATATGTTAACATGTCAGAAATTTCCCTGTTTCGTTATTTCTGATTTGCTATATATTGCATATGCATCTCATAAATTTTATTACAATATTAGTAATTATAATTGTATGGGAAAGCACAAAAATAAGTTTAGTTAGGCATGAGGATTTTCAAAGAACAATCGATAAAATATATACTTCTTCGAATCAGAAGGCAATCACATCAATTCAATAAAATATGCAGAATGATTTTTATCCATTCAAAGTAAATCAGAACTCTAATAATTAAAAACTCTGTTAAATGAATATGAATAAGATTTATTATTACCAAGAAAAGCCTTGGTTCAGATGAGATATAGCGCTCATCACTCGCTTCAGAATTTAATTACATCTACATTAAAAACAAACTGGAAAATAGTAAAGTAAAATAGGGTTGCAATAATTCTTGGCGATGACTAATTTTCGCGAAGTCAAACAGAAAGAAAGGGGGTTTTAACAAGGCAGGCATGAGATTGTAAAAAGATAAAAAAAGAGGTAAAGTTTGTGAAATAGGAAAATGAGAAATTATTTAAAATGGTGCACATATAAGACAATTATGTGCAATAAAATTGTCAATATTTAAATGCTTCTTTATTTGGGGGGGGGGGGGAGGGGAGGAGAATCAAATTAATAATTTATGCAAACACTATAAGTGATTCTGAAATGAAAGTTTCTATTTTAAGTTCATAATTCTGATGCAATGACACAGCAAACTTAGCTAGTTGTCCAATTCAAAATTTACCATGTTTTCACTCAAACATCAGCTAATAAATATGGTTAGCTAATTTTTAACCTGCAACTCAGCTGCAAAAAAATCTGGTGAAAATCTTCTCAATAAATTTTTCCACGATTCTTTTATGAAATTCGCATTTTTTCGCCATCCTTGGATTAAATTCACGTTTTTTTCTGTGATCCTTTGACAAAATTAGTGTTTTTTTCTATGATCCTTTGACGAAATTCGCATTTTGTCAACAATTCTTAGACAAAATTCGTGATTTTCCGTTATCATTTGGCAAAATTCGAGTTTTTTCCACAGCCCTTAGACGAAATTCACAATTTTTTTTTGCAGCCCTTTGACGAAAGTTGTGTTTTTTTTCACGATCCTTTGACGAAAGTCTCATTTCTACCACAATCCTTTGTGAAATTACGTGATTTTTAAATGAATGATTGACAGAACTGTTTCTTTTGGTGATCATTTGTCGAAATTCTTGATTTTTTTAATGTCAGAATTTTCAGGCTGATGACCGATTTTTTAAAATTTTTGGAACACCACGCCTTTGAGAAACGACAAAAAAGAAAAAAATGACAAAAAATCGCGGATATGCGAAAGAATCTCATGCCTGGTTAGGGAAAATCTAAAGTAGAGATAATCCAAATTCTAACAAAAAGTCAAGTAACTCTGAAATATTATTAAATACTGCATGACAGTAGACTACAGATTCCTTAACGAAATATTAGAAAGCAAGCCATACTCTTTACCACACTTGTATAAAACCAAAATCTTTCTGCACACACAAATATTGGGTCAAAAACTTTCTACAAGTTAATTTAATGTTTAATAAAATTACGTGTTATGATATATGACGATATGAATTAAAAACAGTAGTTTAAAATGATTACCATTTAAATTAAAAATTAATTAATATTAATTAAGGAACAATTTACTGGTTAAAGAAAATAATAAAAATAAACATCCATGATAGGAAGCCAGGGGTTATTCTGAGTAAAAAAAAAAAAAAAAATCTCAAATTCAAGGCAAATTTTCTGAAAGATTACAGCAGAGGGAAGAAATTCCCTCCCGGTGCTAAGTGCTTTTGTTGCTCATCGAGTTAACAGTTTTTGGGTCGGGTAGATTTCAGGCTGAGTGCAGATTCCTTCAGATTGGGTTGGGGTTAACCCTATTTTTCAAAAGAAGTTCTGTATATTATTTCAGATTAAAAACTATAACTATAATAATAAACATAGATGTTTATATGTGTGCTGTTTTCCAAAGAGACCACTGTGTTTCTTCCTCGACCCTTTGACGAAATTCGTGTTTTTTCCGTGATCATTTGACGAATTTTATGGGATTTTTTTCCCAATTCTTTGACGAAATTCATGTTTTTTTCTCAGCCCTACCTTTGTTGAAATTCGCCTTTATTCTGCAACCCTTGGATGAAATTCGCCTTTATTCTGCTGCCTGTTGACAAAATTCGTATTTTTCCCACGATAGTTTGACGAAATTCGCATTGTTTCGCTGTCATTTGATGAAATTCACGTTTTTTTCGCTGTCATTTGACAAAATTCCTGGGTTTTTTTCGCGATTTGTTGACGAATTTTGCTGGGTTTTTTGCGGTCCTTTGTTTGACAAAATTCCTATTTTTTCGCAATTCTTTGATGATTTCGTGTTTTATTTGCGGCCCTTTGCCGAAATTCATGTATTTTGACGAAATTCGCATTTTTTTCGTGATCCTTTGACGAAATTTGTTTTTTTATTTTTGCGCAATCCTTTATCAAAATTTGCATTTTTTCGCAGCCCTTAGATGAAATTCACGCTTTTTTCCACCACTCTTTGAAGAAATTCGCGTTTTTTCCGTGACGCTTTGAAGAAATTCATGTTTATTCTGGAACTCTTTGACAATATTCGCGTTTCCTTCGCGATGCTTTGACAAAATTTGCATTTATTTTTGCAGTCCTTTGATGCAATTCGGGTTTTTACCGCAACCCTTTAATGAAATTTCAGTTTTTACTACGACCCTTTAATGAAATTTGTGTTTTTTATGCGACCCTTTGATGAAAATCGTGTTTTTTGTGCGATCATCTCACTAAATTCGCGTTTTTTCTGCAATCATTTCACGAAATTCTCGCTTTTTCTGCAATCTTTTGACAAAATTTGCATTTCCTTCGCAATCCTTTGACGAAATTCACGATTTCTCCGTGATCCTTCGACTGAATTTGAGATTTTTTTCTGCAAATTATTGAGGAAATTGGTTTTTTAAAGCAACCATTAGTCAAAATTTACAATTTTCTTGTGTCAGAATTTTCGGACAGAAGATTTAAATTTTTGGAAAATTCGGAACAGAATCGCCCTTGCTTTCAATTGTCCGCGAACAGTAAACAAATCATACATAAAATTGGGGAACATTTTTAATTTTATGGTATTTAAAAAAAAAAGTTACAAAAACCTAAATCATGTTTTTCTTTTCTAAAACTTTTTCCGCAAAGTTCCGAAGTTTGCAGAAAATTTTCCGTGCACGGTGTGCATCTATATTATAAAACTCTGCTCTTTACCAGATAATAAAAAAGATTTTAGAGATAATTAGTGTCAAGGAGTAAGTACTATACAGTGTTAGACTTATATGGGGCGTTTTTTTTTCAGATAAATTTAAGAAGGAAAGACATGCATAAACTGGCATTTTATTATTGAATTTGAAAAAAAAATGAAAATGCTGACTCAATTTCTGTATAAAGGGCAGCCCTATAATGTTTGCCAATTTAATAGATAAATTTTGGGTTATTTTGATAAAAGAAAAGTACAATATTTTGTTCACAATGTCATAGTCACAATAGACACTCTAGAAGAGATTGGAAACTATAGAGGAATATTTCGCAATAAGTGTTGAAAGAACATTAAAAATAATTTAAAAATTGAACTCTTAAAAATGCAAATTTTCAAACAGGACATAGAATTCTTAGGATTCAAAATCAATAAATATAGTTATTCACGATCAAATAAGAATCTGCCGATAGTTCAAAGTCTAGTAAAACCCAAAAACAAGAAAGGTGTAAAGTTACTCTTAGGTCTCTTAAACTATTTCAGAACCTTGATCAATAATTATGCCGAAATTGTGAATCCCTTGGTGGAATTAACAAAGGCTAACATAAACTTTAAATGGATAGATGAAACAGAATAGGCCTTTAGGAAAATACAGGATGCAATTGTGCAAAGCCTAATGCTCAAACCCCTGATTTTAATAAGAATTTTTTTCTTAATCATGGACGAGTCTAAAACTGCGAGTTCTGCTACATTCATGCAATAAGACAAGGTTTTCCTGGTGCCCATCGAATTTTTTGGTAGGAAATTAAAACAAACTCAGAAGATCTATCACAGCTTGGAGCTGAGTTATTAAAATATATGAGACTGTTATGCATTTTAAAAATATGTTTATGGGTAGGAAATTTACAATTTTCACTTGAAGGCCCTGACTTATCACTTGAAATTGGAAAATCAAAGTGAAATAACTTCTATGTGGCTTGTGAGTTTACAGCAATTCGATTATCAGTTGGAGCATATAGAAGGGAAATAAATCAAGCTGATTATGTGTCCAGAAACATCATCAATATTAACACTAATACCAATATACAAAATAAATTATTCCAGCAAAATCAAATACTGTCTAATGAGAACATCAAATATGAGTAATACCATGAGTAAAATGAATCTGAGTAATTTCCATGTGAAATTATTCAAAATCATACAGAAAAGAAAAAGTGGTAGAATGGACTGTAATTTTGGATTTGCATATTTGAAGCTTCTAAAAAATAGATTTCTGTTAAAAAATCCATAGATTACAATTCATATTTTTTTCAAACATTAATTGAAAAAATATATATTTTTTCAAAAAAGATTATAATGAAATGTAACCTATGAATTTTGTATGATTTTTAAGTAAAATTAATAAATTAAAAAATATATGTTGTCAAAATTAAGTTTTTGTATTAAAAATTTCGGAGTTTTGGTACATCTTCAACATGAAGACAACTCCCTAAGCTTATTTTTAAAACATAAATTGAAAGAAGACATAACTTTAAATAAAAGGCTATTTCTGTTTTTGTTTTTTCCCCCTGGACAAACTGGTGATTAAAATTTATTGGGTATTCTTTATTTTTTCTTTGGCCAACTGTACAACATTAAAGTATTAATAATGCAAATAACCTGATCTTGGAAAAAATAATAATAAGACATAAAATTCACAATATAAATTATTATATAGTGTAGTTCATTAAGAAGATAAAAATATGTTTATTATAAAGTTACAACAGTCACTGATATATTTACCTTAGCATCATTATTTTTCTTAACAAAAATTAGACCTCTATCAGTATCAAAAATCAGTCCTTCACTAATACATCCACCAGAAGCTGTCCGTTTTGCTTTTACAAAAGAATAACCAAGTGCTGCTTTAAGTTTGCCTTCCATTCTAAAAAAAAATTGCAGACAAAAATACAAATATTTTCTCAAATAATGGTCAGACAAATAGGTTAAATGAAAACAGAACAGTGATAATGAGCATTAATAATGATAAAACATAAAAAAAATTAAATACATAACAAATATTTGAATTTATGATCTTCACATTTTATGCAATAGCACAAAAACTGAATTTAAAATGTATTTTCGTTTCTTTTAAATAACACCATCTTGTTGATACAATAGAGTGAAAAAAAAATCATGATTTTTTTTAACGAAAAAAATCAATTTTTTAAAAATTTAAATTGGATTTTTTTTTTCTCTCCAGTGTTCAAATACTGATATTGATAAATTAAGAATCAGTATCAGATTTTCAAAAGTTTCAGGTTTTCAAACCAATTAAACATCTAATTGCTAGCACAATCTATGTTTTTACACTTTAATTAATAAAATTATAATTATTAATCAGTAATTATAGATATTATAAAAACTGCAAATTAGTAGTTTCATTAGTTAGTAGCATAAAATAATGTTATAAACATTAGTATTTTGTAATAATTAGGACTGGGCGATGTAGAAATTTCTTAAATCGATTTATCATCCATCTAACATCGCGATTTAGTGCTAAATCGCGATTTAACACCGATTTTACATTTTAGAATATGGACGCCTATTTTTTAATTTTTAGTAACAAAATACGATCTTTATGCACCCCCCCCCCCCTCCTGTATTATTTAGTATACTTAGCTTTTAATTTTTCAAATACCTTTGAAAAGAGGTATATTTTACACACAAAAAAAATCTTCGAGTGCCCCAAAACACTAGTTTTTTTCCATTTTAAAAATTAGTGACCTATTTTAATACATTTTATAAACTCATTCTTTAAGAAGTAATGGAAAAGAAAATGATATATATATATATATATTTTGGTCTGACTTGTTATGCCTGCTACAATCTAAATTCCTTCGGGGGAAGGGGGCGACAACTTCTCCTAGCCCGCCCAAATAGCACTTCATTGCTAACAACATACACACACTTTCTTATACAGACACAGAATTAAAAAGTTATTGAGGTAAAACAGAAGCAGATTCAAAGAATTCAATGATGAATTTAACTGTTCATTTACCATGATGAGAAAAGTAGTAAAAACAAGTGGGTAAGTGAGATCACAGATCACACAGAGGGTTTCATTTAATATTCCTTTCAAAACACTTTATCCTTTTGAAAAATCTGTTAGTTCCACATTTTGCAACCAGGGATGCACTCTATTCTAAAGAAACCTCTATCCAAATGAAACTTCGTTTTACATACTATCTGTAGATATATTAGTCGAGGGGATTGGGCCCATAGCACCCGAGATAAGTAGGTGCTCCTGGCGGTAAAAAGTGAAACTAAAATATGTAAGGCTATGGTGCATAATATGAAAGAATGGCCAAAGGGGTGTCGGCAAAAGTTGGAAAAGTGCTCCCCGGGTGAAAGGGCGGAGGTTAGAAAAATTGCTTGAAATACACAAGTTAGAGCCCGGAGCAGTAAATAATATAAGACTTTTTGAAAATTTTATGGTTTGTCGTGCGGTTCTGAGGTATTCAGCTATACGTATGCAAAAATTCATGTCTCCAACTTAATTAGGGGCTCTCTTAGAAAGAATTGCTTAAAATACATATGTGGTAGCTCAAAGGGTTAAACGTAAGACATTTTCAAGATTTTATGGTTTATCGTCTGGCCTCACGTGTTCTGCTATAAGTATGCAAAATTTCAAATCTCCAATTTAATAAGGGTCTCAGTTAGAAAAAATTCCTTAAAATACGCATGTGGGAGTCCAAAGGGTTAAATGTATGAGTTTTTCAAAATTTTATGATTTGTCGCATGATGGTTTTCAGCTATAAGTATGCAAAATTTCATGCCTCCAACCTAATTAGAGGCTCACATAGAAAGAATTGTTTAAAATGTACATGTGGGAGCCCAAAGGGTTAAATGTACGACTTTTTCAAAATTTTATGATTTGTCGTTTGATCTGAGGTGTCCAGCTATAAGTATGCAAAATATCACGCCTTCAACCTAATTAGGGGCTCACTTAGAAAGAATTGTTTAAAATACACATGTGGGAGCCCAAAGGGTTAAATGTACGACTTTTTCAAAATTTTATGATTTGTCGTTTGATGTGAGGTGTTTAGCTATAATTATGCAAAATTTCACTCCTCCAATCTAATTAAGGGCTCATTTAGAAAGAATTGTTTAAAATACACATGTGGGAGCCCAAAGGGTTAAATATACGACTTTTTCAAAATTTTATAGTTTTTCGTTTGATGTTAGGTGTTCAGCTATAAGTATGTAAAATTTCAAGCCTCCAACCTAATTAGGGGCTCACTTAGAAAGGATTGCTTAAAATACGCATGTGGGAGTCCAAAGGGTTAAATGTACGACTTTTTCAAAATTTTATGATTTGTCGCATGATGGTTTTCAGCTATAAGTATGCAAAATTTCATGCCTCCAACCTAATTAGAGGCTCACATAGAAAGAATTGTTGAAAATGCACATGTGGGAGCCCAAAGGGTTAAATGTATGACTTTTTCAAAATTTTATGATTTGTCGTTTGATCTGAGGTGTCCAGCTATAAGTACGCAAAATTTCACGCCTTCAACCTAATTAGGGGCTCACATAGAAAGAATTGTTTAAAATATACATGTGGGAGTCCAAAGGGTTAAATGTACGACTTTTTCAAAATTTTATGATTTGTCGCATGATGGTTTTCAGCTATAAGTATGCAAAATTTCATGCCTCCAACCTAATTAGAGGCTCACATAGAAAGAATTGTTGAAAATGCACATGTGGGAGCCCAAAGGGTTAAATGTACGACTTTTTCAAAATTTTATGATTTGTCATTTGATCTGAGGTGTCCAGCTATAAGTACGCAAAATTTCACGCCTTCAACCTAATTAGGGGCTCACTTAGAAAGAATTGTTTAAAATATACATGTGGGAGCCCAAAGGGTTAAATGTACGACTTTTTCAAAATTTTATGATTTGTCGTATGATGTGTGGTGCTCAGCTATAAATATGCAAAATTTCAAATCTCCAACATGTATAGTTTCTGAGAACGGACTCTGTGATGGACAAACAGAGGAGCGAGACGAATAGGGTTTCGTCAGATGAACGAAACCCTAAAAAAAAGGGGGGGGGGGGTGAGATATGAAAAATAAGGTGCAATTTTATATATTTTTAACTTTTAGATTATAATAAGATTTGTGTAACATAAATGCTGACATTCATGTAGTGGATGCAGAAGGATTGAGTCTTGGAGCACATTACTGAAATTGCTGATTTTTTCGCGCCTGTTGGCACCCTGTAAGATTAGTAATAAAATGTAATCTTAAAATATATCTCTTTTTAATGATAACAGTATGTTAAAAAAGCAGAAAATCGCAGATCTGCAAAAAAATCTAATGAGTGCCCCCTCCATCCCTCCATTCTGCTGTAAAAATCAAGTTACTTGACTCATTACAGAACTTTATTAAAGTACTTTTAATTAATCACAAAATAATAATAAATTAAAAATAAAATATTCCCATAATACCCAAACATATGAAAATTAATTTTTCATCAAAATAATGCATAAAAATATAAACTAAAATTGGATGAATTTGGATATAAATAGTGAATCAATTTCAGCAAGATAGTCAATTCACACGGCTGGTGTTGAAATTGGATGTCAAACCTGATGCATGACTAGTATTTTAAAATATTTTAATTAATTACAGAATAATAGAAAATAAAGAATATATATTAAAATATTAAACAAACAAGGGGAACATGAGTTTTTCATTAAAAGATTGCATAAAAATAAAAACTGAAATTAGATAAATTTGGATTTTAAATATGAAACTTTATTATTATTATTATTATTATTATTATTTTTAATAATAAATACTTAATCAATTTCAGAAAAAAAATTTTATTAGCAAAAGAAAAATATTTCATGCGGATCACGGCCAAATCGGAACACACAAAACAATGCATGAGTATCTATACTTTAAAATTATTTCATTAATTACAAAATAATAGAAAATAAAAAATATATGTTAAAATATTACTAAAACATGTAAAAAATGAATTTTTCATCATAAGAATGCATAAAAGTATAAATTGAAAGTCGATGAGTTTGGATTTTAAATATGAAACTTTATTCTTTTTATCAACCATAAATGCTCAATTGTCAGAAAAAAAAAAAAAAAAATCTTAATGCAGGATTCTACTTTAAAGTATTTTAATTAATTACAGAATAATAGAAAATAAAAAATGTATTAAAATGTTACTCAAATATGTGAAAACTTAATTTTTCATCTAAAGATTGCATTAGCATATAAACTGAAATTAGATTAATTTGGATTTTAAGAATTAAACTTTACCTTTTCCTTTCAACTTTCAACCATTTAAGTGCTTAATTTCCAAAAAAAAAAAAAAAAAAAAAAAATATATACACATTCCAGTCTCAAACTCCGAATCTCGTTTACAAAATAAATAAATATCAAATTCTACTTAAATCGTCATTTTCTTAAATCGCCTTTCCCTTACATCGGAAAGCATTGAGGCCTGTATCTTTTCTTAAATCGGATCCTGTTAAATCGATTTAACACCAGCTTGCCTTATTTTTCTTAAATCAGGAAACATTGAGGGTTGCGATGTTTGCTTAAATCAGATCCTGTTAAATCGATTTAACACCAGCTTGCTTTGTTTTTCTTAAATCGGAAAGCATTGAGGTTTGCGATGTTTGCTTAAATCGGATCCTCCTAAATCGATTTAGCACCAACTTGCCATGTAAGCAGTAGATACATCAAAGTAGATAAATCGCTTTTCTGATGTTAGCTCTGAATCATTATTTTGTTTTAAATCGATTTAAAGCCAATGGCTAAATCGCGATTTAAGACAATGGCTAAATCGCGATTTAAGACATTGGCTAAATCGCGATTTAAGACATTAGCTAAATCGCGATTTCCGATGTTAGCTTAAATCGATTTAAGACCAATGGTTAAATCGGATTTTCGATGTAAGCTTTAAATCGATTTAAGACTTAAATCGATTTATGGCCCAGGCCTAGTAATAATTATGTAAAACTATAATAAATACTAGTGATATTTACATTTTATTAAAATTAAAAACTGCATTTAATATTAAACTGCTAACAACATTACTTAACATTAATAATTATCAAGCAATTAACTCTGTAATTAGGAACATAATATACATTTTTATGCCTTAATTACTAAAATGATAATTAATAATTTAGTATTCATTATAGTTAGTATTTTAGTACTCTAGAAAGAAAAAGGGTCAGGATGAGTGTTCCAAAACAGGGCACTATTTCATGAGGAAATATATTAATACAGTATAATTTCTTTAATCCGGAATCATCGCAATTATGGTGATTCCGGATTATAGAAAATTCAGGATTACGGAAGTTCTGAAACTAGAATGCATTTAGATAAATACTGATACTAATATCTTTCATTAATATGGCAATACAAAAATGCAAAGAACTCAGTAATTTAAAATAATTGAAAAACTTTGAGAAAAATCAATTCAAAATGCTCTAAAATTTATATATTTTTGAAATAATTATACATTTTATGCAGTGTCGCCAACTGTTATAAATTGCAAAAAACAATCATAAGATTGTTTTTTAATTACAATTTATGATTTATAATAAAAATATAATAATTTCTCAATAAATTATTCAAAACACAAGAATAACAGACATATCATGAAAATAATTGAACCTACTAAAATATATAGAACCTACAAATATCGAAGTAAGTCACAAATTAAATACTTAGAAGAAATAATAATAATAAAATCCAATTTTGCGATGTTTTGGCCACATCGTCTTATCTTTGGAAAAAGAAAAATTGTAAAATTATCATTAATTCTAAATTTTTACAAATTAGTATTAAAAAAGACACCTATATTAATTACATATTAATTTAGAAAATTCCTACAATTTTAAAACCAAAAAAAAGTAGTAAATTAGACAGTCTTTTCATTTTTCTTAATAATTTTCAGAAATTTATCTACATATGTGCTATGGCGCCATCTATTATCTTTAATTGAAAATAAAAACGAATAAACATACCGAAATGCTCGGATTACAGAAGTTTCCGGATTAAAGATGTTATACTGTAACATGTTTAGTAACGATGTAAGAAAAAAAATGTACATTTTTTTAGTAGACGTTCTAAAATCTGCAACCCTAAAATCCACAAACGCCTAAAATCCGCACATCATCGTAGATGTAAACAATGAAACTTTCAGTTCCGATGTAGGGACAAAATTGCAGACTTTTTTATTTTTATATCATACTGTAAGTATTTTAAAATGTAATTCTAGTTAATATGGCTGAACTCATGCTTTTTCATGAAGGAAACAAATTTATTTCTGAAAAAATCAAGATATTGCTGATATCAACTGGTAATTGCAATTTTTTTACCAAATATTTGCATTAATCAGGTTTTTTAGTTATTAAGTCTGGCTTAACAGAAAATAAAACTTCCTTATTTTATTATTTTGGTGTGAATTAGTAAGGTACCTTTATGAGGCAAGTTTCCTTCAATAATTCAAGAAAAATGTATTTCATCTTTATCATGCATATTGAATTCCTACACTATTAATTATTTACTTGACCTTTACTGTTAATAATTTAATCATTTTTAAACAATCTTAAATTTTATTGCTTTAGTTTATTATTTTACTTAATTATTTTAATATTTTACTATATTGTAAGCATCCATTATAATTTCAATTGCATTATTACATTCAAATTACTGTTTAAAAATGTAAACAAAATAATGACCAGAAATCTGCAAAATTCTAAAATCTGCACAACCTGTGGTTTCAAGTTGTGCGGATTTGAGGGAGTCTACTGTATAATAAATAAAGGGTACTACTTAGTTATCTTGCCGACCAATTTTGTCAAATTATACAAATTGACATAATTTTTATTTTAAGTAACGAAGGAACAAATAAATTAGTATAACATTAATAAAAGTACAAATAAAACGTCAAAATAAAAATCATTTGATGACGTAAACATGTGTAGCTTGCTTAAAGTCAGATATTTACGATCAACCTTTATTGGCATTTAATATTATAGTTTGGTGATAGATTCTTGGTCGACGGGATAACCAAGTAGTACCAAATAAAGTGTTATTAATTTTTAATAATTTTATGAATTACAAATTGAAAAATACAATTAAATAACAACATATTTTAATTTTTTCTAAAGCAATAAAGTTCTATCACTTTTGAAAGGTCTTGGGCACATGGATTTAGAAATACTATGGAACGGGGAAGTTTTTTACAAGAAATTGCTTGCTACAACTACAGGTGAATTTCACTATTTTTTAAATAGGCAGGGTGCATTTTGCCAATTTCAAAAGGGGCAGTGTGTGGCACCCTTAAAAAATGGCCTGGAGGAAACCATAAGTAATTACAGAATTAATAAAAACTACAAATAAGTAATTTCATTAGTTAGTAGCACAAATAACAGAACTAGGAATGTACCGAATAGTGAATTTGGCTGAATGCTCGGCCTACAAGCAAACCGAATAGTAACTTCTAGGTCAAATACTGAATATTCTGCCAGCCGAATAGTAACTATTTGGCCAAATACCGAATATTCGGCTTGTCAAATACTTTTATATTTCAAGGTTTAAAGGCATTAAAATGATTAAAATGTTAAATTTTAAAACAATTTTACATAATATTTAAAACAGAAACTTTCATTTTGATAATCAAGAGCTTTTTTCAAATAAACTTTATGTTGAAAAAAATCTGCTTTGAATTATTTAAGAAGGATAGTTATAAAACTTTTTTAATTAATAAATTTTTTTATTTCATGGCTTCCTCTGTGATGACAAATGAATAAAATTTTCTTAAAGCAAACATTTTAAATTAAAGAGAAATTGTGAAAAGATTGTACAGGATCATATATTATTTGTTTGTCAGGAAGAGACTAAAGTAAAAGTAAATAAATAATACAATCTATTCAAATTTTATATGGTGGCAACTCGGCAACAATAACTGTTCTACTCCCTTTGATTAAGCAAGGAAGTTTTTAAATGCATCCTAGATCAGTGTCTGGAGTGGGCGATCATTTTCAGAGACTGTAAACATTGTTCTTAAAATCTTTGCAAGAAGCAGAATATTTATTGGACAATGTTCAGGAATTTGCATTTGTACATAATTAATTCTTATGAAAATCCTCGTGATTGGTTGATTTTCTTAAATAATGCTTAACAAACAGCAAATAAATAATGTAAAAACATTCTCTTTTATTTAAATATATGATTATGTTTCTAATTATTCTGAATATCTTTATAAGTTGATTGTTAAACTTAGAAGTAGTATAAGGTTTTTTAAAATATGTTTTAAAAGTTTTTTCAAGTATTCGGTTGGGCCGAATATTTCGATATTCGGCCAAGCCGAATAGTTTTATATTCAGCCAAACTGAATATTTGGTAACATGGCCGAATACCGAATATTTGGTGCATCCCTAAACAAAACCAACAAATATCAGTTGCAGCTCGTTTTGCATTTGTACTTAGGAAAATTACTGTTAATTCCTAATTAATACCTAAATCCAAACATCGTGTATATTAGGTTGGGTTGAAATTTTTCAGATCAACTTTTTACAGTACGGTAAACTTGCCTTTCGTAATAAGAATAATAGTAATGCAAAAATTTTTTAGAAATTGGATAATATCTTTAGGTCACGCATCACACTTAAATTTTTAAAAATATGATCAAAAATGACAATTTTTGACATTAATGATGAAAATTTCAAAAAATTCATACCTACTTCTAACAGTGTGTAAAATTTACCTTTCGAAAATTGAAAAATTAAAAAGAATTCTTCAAAAAGAAAAATTAAAATCCATTAATATCTTTAAGTCGTGCATCGCCATTGAATTTAGGAAAATATTATTAAAATTGATGAAGCTTTATATAAATGATGAAAATTATTTTTTTTTTGTTTCACATCAATGTCCAATAATGTAAAAATATTGTTTTAAGTGCACAGAAACATAAAGTAAAACAAATTTTAAATTAGGTTAATAGGTTTTGCTTGAGCATTGTTTTTAAATTATGAATTTTTTATAAAACAATAATTTTCAATTATTTTATTTATTTAAAAAAATTTATTGAAAAAAAATAAAACACTTCTTATTAAAGCACTTTTGAATAGCAATGGGTGAAACAGTTTTAAACAATGTTATTTAAAGCAATTTTATAAAATTGTTATAGTTCTCTCTTCCCCACATTTTGTACTAGAGTCGAACCCTGTTATAGCGAACTTCAAGGGACCGAAGATTTTGTTCGCTATATCCGGTGGTTCGCAATATCCGAACCGTTAAGAAAAATGTTAGAGTTCACAATTTGTATAACTCATTAGTTGCTATATGTATATTCAATAATGATGCATTAAAAAAGGGTAATATCTATTAAATATAACCATTAAAGAATTAAATTGACTAAAATCGATTACATTAAACTGACACAATACTAATTAAATTAACTAACAAGGAGGACAAACGTGAATAAATTAACTTTACCTTCAATTGTTGCTCACTGTTTTGATACAGTGAGTTGATATAACTCAATAGGTAATTGATTGATCAAAAAATGGAAAAAACAGTTCGATTCCAAATCGCTTCCATGGTCAGGCTTTCCAATTTTATATCCTTGCGTTAAAAAATGAATTTGTAAATGTGTCAAAACGTTTTCCGCTTGTTGAGCAGAGCAGTTGAGAACAGCCTTAAAAAAAAGACATCGCTGATTTGCACCATGTTTCACTAGTCGGCATACATTTTCTTATGAAATTGGAGTCGAAGTCCTGTTTTCACAACTGCGGGAAAAAAAAAAACATGGTCGACTGGAAAAAAATGTTCGTTATAGCTGATTCTTAAGATTTCGGAGGTTCGCTATAAAAGGATAAATTAGCATTAAATACGATAGGAAAACCACGGGACCAAAATTTTCGTTCGTTATATCCGGGGGTTCGTTATATACCGGGTTCGCTATAACGGGGTTCGACTGTATATAGGTAAGAACTTGTACTGAGATTTTTTTTTTTTTTTTCAAACTATGGCATTAGTGATTGCTAGAGCAAAGCTAATCTAACATACCCATCTCTGTTATTACAACCACATAGTTTTAAAGAAGCTACAATCACAAGTTTCCATTTCACATCATTCTGCAGCTTGTGTGTGGCACGGACATGACTTTATGATTTTTAGTTCCAATTCCGAGAGAGCTTTTGGATCAATGAGAGACAAAATGCTCTCTGAGCTGATTCTATGTAATATAGGAGGTGAAGTAACCTTGCAAGTAGACCAATTATTAAGTTCTGAGTAATCATGATTGCTAAAATTGAACTTACTGCCACAAAATATCGCACATTTTTTGCTCTTTCAGTAACAGATTGGATTGCTTTCCAAATCCATCTGAACCCCAATACTCCCTTATGTTCTCTTTCATGTGTGATCATGATCACTGACAATAACAGGTTTTTGGAATGAGGAAAGAAGGCCTGTGATCATGGTCACTGACAATAACAGGTTTTTGGAATGAGGAAAGAAGGCCTTGTATTCAGCAACAGAGTCTCTCACATCCTGCAATTTTTTTGTTAATTGTTTTGAACGCATACATTGATCCTACAATAATAGAATGATCCCTCTTAATGTCAAACCATACAGACACATGTGTCTTCATGATGAATAAAACTAACTGTTTCAACTCAATTGAAGGATTTTAAATGGATACATACAGTCTGAAAGTTCTGTTCGAGGTCATTAGTGAGAAATCAGCTGTCGATTACAGACAGCAAGATCTGCAGGACAGAAGCCGAAGGAACAGCATTGCATACTCAAAGAAAATATTTTTTAAAATTTTAAATAAAGTCATTTTGTTTTCTAACAATCATGACAACAAACAGTGTTATATAAGCCCGTAGTTGCTTACATTGTCAAAAATCGGCAGCAAACTGTTCAATTATTTGACAGTTTTTGTAAATAACAGTTATTTGACTATATTGTGAAGGTATTTTTGACAATATTATGGTCAGGAGTCAGGATTATATAAAATTATGTTACCTTTGTTCTTTGTATGTTATGTATGTTAATAAGACCGTTACCTGTAAATCAGTCCTTCGGTCGAATTACTAGATAGTTTGCTGCAAATTTTTAACAGTGTACCTATAAGACAAGGAAATAATGCCGGTCCTATGCTTTTTCCGTCAATATGTTGAAACAAATGCCTAAAAGGCAATTCAATGTTATGCAGAAGGCAAATACACCATTGCATGTACCTCTTTATAGGCATTTCTAAATTTCCATAACTCCTTTCTCAAACTTGTATCTGATAGAAGTGACATTATATCGAACTACGACGACCTCATCAAAGAAGATGTTCTTCTTAGACAGATATAAAACAATGCTTCTAAAACTATGTTTTCCGGTTCCATCTGTAGTAGTAATATGACCAATATATTTTGAACCTGGCTCTTGAATTACCTAAATGAGCTCTTTTTGACAGTATTTCTCAAATTTCAAGTGTGATGAGCCACCTAAAGATATTAACTAGGGATGCACCGAATATTTGGTATTCGCCTATTCAGCCATGTTACCAAATATTCAGTTTGGACGAATATCAAACTATTTGGTATGCCAAATAGCAAACTATTCGGCCTGCTGAATATTCGGTTTAGCTGAATATTGAAATATTCGGTGAACCAAATACTTAAAAAAAACTTTTAAAGCATATTTTTAAAAACCTTATACTACTTCTACGTTTAACAATCAACTTATAAAGATATTCAGAGTAATTAGAAACAGAATCATATTTAAATAAAAGAGAATGTTTTTACATTATTTATTTGCTGTTTGTTAAGTATTATTTAAGAAAATTAACCAATCACGAGGATTTTCATAGAAATTAATTATGTACAAATGCAAGTTCCTGAGCATTGTCCAGTAAATAATCTGTTTCTTGCTAAGATTTTAAGAACAGTGTTTACAATCTCTGAAAACGATTGCCCACTCCAGACACCGATCTAGGATGAATTTAAAAACTTCCTTGCTTAATCAAAGGGAGTAGAACACTTATTCTTCCTAAGTTGCCACCATATAAAATTTGAATAGATTGTATTATTTATTTACTTTTACTTTAGTTTCTTCCTGGCAAACAAATAATATATGATCCTGATCTTGTACAATTTTTCTTCCAATTTTTTCACAATTTCTCTTTGATATTAAAATGTTTGTTTTAGAATTTAAGAAAATTTTATTCATTTGTTTTCATTCTCAGAAGAAGCCATGAAATTTAAAATTTTAGTAATTAAAAATTTTTTATAACTATCCTCTTCTTAAATAACTCAATGCAGATTTTAAAAATTGTTTTAAAATTTAACATTTTAATGCCTTTAAACTTTGAAATATAAAAGAATTCGACAAGCCGAATATTCAGTATTTGGCCAAAATCATTATTCGGTGCATCCCTAATACAGTCGAACATCGTTAACATAAAATGGCTGCGAAATTTTTTCATGTTATCCGGGATTTCGTGTTAACCATCGAAATAGTGGTGCCATCTGTATTAGATAAAAAAACTAAACAAATAAGCTTACAAATATATCCTTGCTAAAATCATAAATTAATAAGAAATAGAAAATTTAATTAAGAAATAAAACAAATTGGTCATAATTTTAGGCAATAATAAGTTTATTTACCTGTTAATCATTTTATTAAAAAGTCCATTATTGACTTTTGTTTCAATTTTTGTAGACTGCTTTGTTCTAGAAACGCATGGATCTCATCTAATTTGTCCGAAGCTCGGGAAGCATTCTCTTGTTCCACAAGAAAACGTTGTGCAGTTTTTAATGCTGTGGTAGCTTCATTTAATGACACTGTACTTTTCAGTTCTGTGTCGAATTATTAATCCTCATCTGAGATGTCGATGTTGTCATCTTTTTTTTCAGTTAATGAAGCAATTATTTCTTTGTCTGTCGTCACATCTGAAATCAGCACATCTTCATCTATGCAAATATACTCGACAAACAATGTCTGCGAAATAATTCCTCGTTTTTTGGCTTCTTCTATTAAATCATTCGTCATTTCAGATTCTGTTTCATTAGTTTCTTCATTTATCTCATGCGTAAATCCCGCATGTCGGAAACAATTTTTCACAGTTCCAGTAGTGATACTGTTCCAGGCACTTCTTAGATAAGTTATAGCTTCTAGTAAATTCACAGAAAATTCCGTTTTATTATCAAAACATTGAATCATTTTATGAACAATTCTTTTTCTGTACTGCACTTTTAAGCATTGGATAATTCCTTGGTCACAAGGCTGAAGTTTTGCTGTAGTGTTTGGAGGAAGAAAGATGCATTCAATTGCTTTTAATACTGGAACATCTTTATTACCGTCTAACCACTTTCCTAATAAAAAAGACTATCGAATTCTCATCTACGGCAGATTCTTCTCCACATATCTTTTTACAGACAATTCTATGGTGCTTTTTAAATCTTGTCAGCCATTCGTTAGAAGATGTGAAATCATTGTAACCGAGAGCATCAGCAAAGGCCTTTGCTTTCTCTTGCAAAACTGCACTAGTTAAAACATTGTTCTGGCTTATTGCTTCTTTTATCCACCGTAAGAGAGCAATTTCAATTTCTTTATTTTTTCCTGTGTGCATCCGTTTTCTTGCTGGTTTGAAATGACTGACAGCATAAGCCGCTTCAATCTTTTCATGATTCTTTAAAATTGTAGAGAGTGTGCTATTGGGTATTCCATACTTTGCCGCAATTTCCGATTTTTTCAGTACTTTATTGCTGACTTTATTTAAAATCTTTTGCTTTGTCACTTCTTTCACTCGAAGATATGGGATTTCGGAAACACTGTTTATGGTTTATGTCACCATCAATAGAGTCAAACAATTAATGGAACAATCACATTAAAAACAGAAACTCCTTCACCCAAACATTCATTGTGGCCGATCAGAGGCTCAGAGAGGGAATATGTCCGCATAAAGGACCTAACAGATACAATTTCTAAAGATCAGAGGTCAAGAGCAGGAGCCCCTTTCTATTGATCACCTCCCCTTTCATTTGTCGATGACCACAAAATGTAATTCGAAAGTAATAGGAAGACATATGATTGATTCCCATCTCAGGCATACTTGCTTAGGATGTGAATAAATGCAACTTAAGCGAAGGATGGGGGGGGGGGGGGGGGAATGCGGACTATCAAAAGAAAAGCAGAGATTATAAAAATATTTCACCATTTTTTTAAACCATTTTTCTCTTTGTCATTTTCAAACAGTGAGAAAAATTCCATTTTTAGTGAATAAGATGTGACATGTAAGTTTGAAATATTGAAAACTTCACTTAAGAAAGAATGCTGTGATTTTTGAGCAAAAAAAAAATTTCATCTTAAGCGGGATTTTGCGAAATTCTATTTAATGTTAAACGAATTAATTTACATTGGTTTCAGACTTATCTGATGGGACCTGAGTATTATTTCGTGCTAAGCGAAATTTTGCGCTAAGCGAATTCGTGTTAACGAGGTTCGACTTATTAACAAATTTTAAACCGTGTTTTGCAATATTCTTCTAATTACAAAATGTGACTTTAATACACTATTTGAAATAGGTCTGAATATTTTTTAATTTTTGTCATAGATTTCAAAAATCGTCAAGTTTGATCATATTTTCCAAAACTAGGGTGTAAAAAAATCATGATTTTTTTTATTTAAATCTGATTTTTATGATTTTTTCCCCCAGCGTTAAAATATTGAATAGATACAAAGAGTTTTAGGTTACCAGAACAATTAAACCTCTAATTACTAACATAATCTATGTTTTCATACTTTAATAAAATTTAATTATTAGTTATAATTAAAGAAATCATAAAAACTGAAAATTAGTAGTTTCATTAGTTAGTAGAATACAATAAAGTTATACACATTAATATTTTGTAATAATTACATAAAACTATATTAAATACTAGTAATATTTACATTTATTAAAATGTAAATTTATAATTTAGTATTCATTCTAGAACTAGAAGGAAAAGGGGCAGGATGCTAGTTCCAAAAAAGGGCACTATTTCATAAGGAAATATATTAGTAATGTGTTTAGTAACAATAAGGGAAAAAAAGTATATAATTTTTAATATGATAAATGAAAAATCATTAATGTTTAATAATTTTATAAATTACAGATTGAAATTATAATTAAATAATATGTTTTAATAATATCCTGTTATTTCTTAAGAAATAAAGTTTAATCATTTTTGTAAGGTCCTGAGCACACGTATTTAGAAATACTGCGGTATGGAGAAGTTTTTTAAAAAAAATCTCTGACTACAACTACAGGCAAATTTCACTATTGCTTAAAAAAGCAGGATGCATTTCGTCTAAATTGTAACTTACATTATGTATGTGTATGTTAACCAAAAAAATTATGAAAATAAGTTACAACCATTCATACACACATACAGAGTAATTATATTTCATATGAATAGCCAGTTATATCTGAAATCCTCAAAATATTAAACAACAGCACTATTACCTTTCAGTGGGGATCTCTTGTTGTACTTAATATTTTTATACCAATTACAGTAAGACCTTGTTATCCCGACACCCGGTTTTTTTGTCACTCCGCTTATCACATCAGTTTTTCAAAGTCCCGATTTTCTGTATAGGATTTTAATGAAAATAAACTCCGGATTTTACGTCGATAAATAATTTTCAACTCCGGATATCCTGACGGTTTAGAAAATTTTTCCATTTTTCATAATCCATCTTATAAGCACAGAAATTCAGCGGTAAGAAATGTCATTGCGAAACTTTTCACAAAAGTGTCTAAAATACCCATTGAGATAAATGAGAATTTTTACTTCAATCTTTTATCTGAATAAATAAACCCACACACTCTGAATGACCCACTTAAGCTCCAGATAGACGTAACAGTCTACTCGGGGTCTTTTAGTTCTGGTCAGGGGGCGCTTTCTTGTGGTTACACAACGTTTTTCAGCCAACTAAAGCCGAAGCATTTGATTGCATTCCGTTGAAACGATCAGAAATTACCTAACATCCATTTTTGAATACATTGTAATCAACGAATATTGATTATAATGCATTGTATAATATTAAAAAAAGAATTGTAGGAAGCACATCTAGGAATATCAAACCTTAATTCATCAAAATCCTACGTAACAATAAAAAACCAATCATTATAAATCTGATTTTTATTTATTTTTTATTTTATTTTTGTGTATATTTTGTTTATAATAATGCTTTATTGCTTAAAACTGCAAGAACAGTTATCAACTTAAAATTTTCTTAAATTAATTAAAAATACAGCTTTTTATATTTTTATAAACATATTTTTCTCCAACTCCGGTTACTGCGATACTCCGCTTATGACGACACTTTTTCTGGTCGTTAGAGTGTCGCGATAACGAGGTTCGACTGTAGTTCTTTTTCTCTTATACATTCTTTTACAACAGCTGTTGAGCAGATGTTATTCTTCCATTCTCCTTTAGATCCAATATTTGATATAAATTTATTATTGCAAAAGAGAAAATAAGATTCTGGTTATTTACTCTCTTACTTTGCAGAAATTTATTAAATTTGCTATGCTTTATATAAAAGAATGACTAATTTGATTACTTAAAGGAAATTATGACCTCGCAAATTATATTAGATTTAAATATAGTTTTTAAATGAAATGCTTTTTATGCCTTTACAAACTTACTGTACTTAATGTTTTACAAGACTCAGGAATTAAGCTTAGAAACAATTATTTAAAGTCTTTTTTTTTTCAATTATTCATAGTATAAAATACCTGTAGAAACTTCTCAAATTATATTAATCTTAGATTTTAATACTTTTATGCCATTTTAAACATTCAGAAATTTTTTTATTTTAATCAACGATTAAAAAAAAAAAAAAAAAAAAAAAAAAAAATCAGTTGATTAAAATCACAATTTAAATCAACTGATTAAAACCATTGACACCCTACTGAAATTGTGTTGTTCTCAATCTTATCGCATATGTTTGTCACATAAATATACATCTACCATTGGATTCAGTGGTATATTTCTATAAATACTTTCATAATGGTAGTATATAACGAATATGTACAATATTTAATGGGGGCGAGGAGGGAATTTGCAGTCATAGATTTTTTTCTCTTTTTTACTCAGAAAAAAACAAGACAAAAACTTTATTTTGAAAATAAAAAAAAGAAGCACTTGTTAAATAGATTCAACAAGTCATAGGAACTAGGAATCACAGTAATTATTTAAGTACCACAGCTTAAAGTAGGCACAGGCATTTTTTTTTATTATTATTTGTGCAATTTCCCAAAACAGGACAGAGTCATTCCATGTCACATCAACACACCTTTTCTCCCTTGACCCCTCAGATTTTGATGAAACTCGGTTTATCACGTGTCCTTACATAGTTATGAAAGAAAACACTAAAATTATTTTTTTAATGCATTTCATTTTAATTTTATTAACAATTAATTAAAGCATTTTTCGTTAAAATTTGCTACATCTTGAATTACTTAATTGTCATTTTCTCAAAAGCTAAATGTGATACAAACTTTGTTTATATATCATTTTAAAGCTCTTTTTATGACCTTTAATTTGATATGCAACATTATCAAATTTATTAAAAATTATTTTTTTTAATTCAAATTTCACAAAAAGTGACATTTTTAAAGTTTTCAAAAACTTCTCAAATTGACTTCATATTGCCCTTGCACATTTCCCCAAATTTTATGATAAGATCTCTATGGGATCAGAAGATCCATAAAGCTGAAGTCATACTTAAAGTGAAAATTTTAACTTACATTTCAATATCTTTATTTTCAACTGATGGCAGAAAAAGTGCCACAAACTAACATTTTTCACATTTTAAATAAAGCTTTCCATTTTCTATATATATTAGAACATAAACAATAAGAAATGAAAAGTTGGATATTATTATTTGATAATTCATGAATATATACTTTATAAACACTATAGATCCTTTTGCATAACAAGATCAAATACAATTTATTTTCGAATATATAAATTAAAAATTTATTTTTCTTTGTGAGGTATATCAGACGCAAATATTTTGTATAAAAACTCATTCATTTTTTATTTAAGATGGCTCCCTTTATATTATACATGTTTAATCTTTCTTATAACTACTTTACACTTTATATGTACTTAACCCCTTGACGGGTGGTGGGATATATTATATCTTATCTAATTTTAATTAAGATTTGTACCAGAAATTTTTAAATAAATTTTACTTTATAGCTTTGGTGGAAATAGTTGTAAAGTTGATTTTCCTTATTTTCAAAGAAATTTTTTTTTGAAAATTCCAGTGTGAATTCAACATTACAAAAACACAATTACTTGCCCCTGAAAGGATTAATGTTTTCGACTTGATCTTTTCATGATTGTAAGAAATCAGTAAAAACTTTTTCAATCTTGTTTGTTTCATCCGGTTGCAGAGTATATATACGACCAGTTGGTGTAGTAGGGTTTACTTTGTAAATGACATAAGTTGATGAAATCCACAGAACATCAGGTGCCAAAAGTTTTCAAAAAGAATGGGCTAAAGAACATAGTAACATAACAAAACATCAGTATAACAGAAGATCTTTGTAATTTAGTATCTAAAACACTATTGTCTTTGTATTTCAAAATCAGTGGCTATCTCCTCTCCTTCCCTCCCACCCCCCAGAAAAAAAAAAGATTGTCAAATATCTTAAGGGGAAATTATCTTCATTTTGGTAAAGGTTTATGAAAATTTGCAATTTTTATATTGGCCAGAGCACCCATCACTAAAGTCAAAGACTTTCTTTATATCAGGAAATCTCTCTTTTACAAATGATATCACTTCCTTCTATGTTAAACGCACAAGGGTGACATCATGTTGCATATCATAAGATAAGATGTGTACATTGCTTGCTGATAATCTAATACTGAGAGATAAAATGTACATAACAGATGAACAGTGCATCTTCCTTGGTCCAATGGTAACTTTAAACCTCATCTTGAGAAAGCAGGGTTGGTAAAAAACCCGGGTTTTTTTTTTGTTTAAACCGGGTTTTTTTAAAAATATATTTTCCTATTACATATACATGCATATTTATTGATAAAAATAAACAATGTTGGATATATAAGTAATATAACTTCATTTAAAAATAATTTAAATTAAATAATTACAGTAATTATGTAGAAAATTGGAATAATTTAAACATTTTTAGTAAAAGCTATGTCTTATATTCCATGAATAAAATGCTCTACATAGTGAAACATTGATACCTTGAAAATCTTAATAAACAATCTTTTGATTACTATAGTACTATAAATAAATATGTGGTGTAGTTTCATAAATACAATATACTTTCCCATGGCCCGGTAGCAGAAAGTGTGCGACGTGTGACGTGCGTCGCAGATTTATTTTGGACCTTGCAGATAAATTTGCCAACTGAAAGAAAGAAAAAAAAGTATGAAAATTCTGACGAAAAATATCACGAATTCGACACATGGTCGCCGAAAAATATCAATTTCGACAATCGTTCGCATAAATAATCGGTAATTTATATCCAAAGGGTCGTTTTAAAAATGCGAATTTCGTCAAAAGAGCCCGGAAAAAAACATGAATTTCTTCCCAGGGTTGTGAAAAAAATTCAAATTTCTGTCACAGGATCGCGGAAAAAACACGAATTTCGTCAAAGGATCGCGGAAAGAATGCGAATTTAGTAAAAGGATTGTGGAAAGAACGCGAATTTAGTCAAACGATTGTGGGGGAAAACGCAAATTTAGTCAAAGGATTGCGAGAAAACGCAAATTTATGTCAAAGGACTGTGGAATTTCGTCAAAAGATTCCGAAAAACAAACTTCTGCCAAAAGGTTGCTGTACAAACTTGAATTTTATTCAAAAATCCCGAAAAAAACGTGAATTTCGTTCCAGAGGCACGAGAAAAACGCAAATTTCTGTCACAAAATCGCGGAAGAAACTTTAATTTCATCAAAGGATCGAGGAAAAAACACGAATTTAGTCAGACAATCGTGGGAATTTAGTCAGACAAAACAAAAATGCAAATTTTTGTCAAACGATCGCGAAAAAAGCAAATTTCTGTCAAAGGATCGTGAAAAACGCAGATTACTGTCAAAGGATCACGAAAAAAAAGAAAATTTGTCAAAAGATCGGAATTAAATTTGAGGAATTTCGCCAAAAGATCGCGAAAAACGCAAATTTCTGCCAAAGGATCGCTGTAAAAACGCAAATTTTGTCAAAAGATCCCGGGAAAATTGTGAATTTCGTCCCAGGGGTGCCGAAAAAACACAAATTTCTGTCACAGAATCGCGGAAAAAAATCGAGGGAAAAATGCAAAATTCATAAAGGATCACAAAAAAAAAAGTGAAGAAATGGCAAATTTCGTCAAAAGATCGCGAAACAAAAAACGAGGTATTTTCTCATATAAGATCGCGATAAAACAGCAGATTTTGTCAAAAGATTGCAAAAAAACACAAATTTCATAACACTTATAATGTTTGTACATAAGAAAATGTAACACGTTACTCTCGCAGACAATTTTCATCCCACTAAATTGATGTCGCAGACACAACCATAAATTTCTGCTACTGGGTCCCATGGCTATTCAAAATAATTTCGTTGAAATATTTGCAATCTGAGATATATGATTTTTCTGTTCGAACACTACATGAACAATTATTATCTTTTATTGAAAGTAAAGCTTTTTATAAAGAATTCTGGGAATGATTTGAATTTAGCAGTAGAGTCCTTACAGTAAAATAAACAGAAATACCTATTTACTAGCTTTTTAGACTACTCAAAACATTGATCTTAAAATGGAAAGTAGATTTATAAAAGTTGTCATGCACTAAGACATTTAAGAGGCAGATTTTATAAGAATGAGGCAGAAATGGGGGTGTCATTATACACACCATTTTTGATTTTGCTGAATATTTTATGGTGGTTTCTTCTAATGATTTTAGAAGAAACCTATATTTTGTTTTTCCCCCAAAAAATTTTTTGTGACCCACAAAAATTCATAAAGTGGGTTGCAACCCAGTATTTTTCTCGAATCGACATCTTTCTGTATCCTATTATCTCAGTGCATTAAGCGTCAGCCAAAGTAATTTTTGTGATTACAACATGACCTCTAGTAACTAAATTCAATTATTTTGTAAATTTCATGGCTGACCTTCAATGCATCCTGGCAGGGTTCACCAAACTTTAGTCGCAAAAAGTGAAAAAGTGGCATATTTGAGACCTCGTGGCCCATGCACTGAGGGTCAGCCACAGTTTTGGGGCTTAACTTGTGTAGTACTACGCAGTATTAACTTAATTAGCTCATTTGTTGCATGGCTCATCCTCAGTGCTGCCGAAAAATAGCTACTTTTGCATCTAACAAAATCAAAAAAGTCCTTTTTGGTGACCCTGTATTTCAGTGCACTGAGGGTCAATGTGGAACTTGATAATTGTATTTCATAGTATGAGACCTGTCTTTTAACAGACAATTGACAGAACTTTGGCCAATGGCTACGCAATGGGCCACGCTTAAGGGGTGCCAACGCCGCCGCACGTAACCTCTAACTATATATGAAAATGAACTAAGGATGAATTTCGAAACAATATACGGCCTAAAAATATAATTTGGAAGCTCTGGTGGAGTCCCGAGGGTCATTCCAGAGTTGGAAGCACAAGGTTAAAAATATAACCTCCAGAAAAAGGGGCGCATAAGGCATCCAAGAACTTTTTTGGTTGCCCTATACTTTGATGTCATTTCACCGACTGGCGTAGGCAAAAAACGGAGAATGTAAAGGCAGTATAGGGTACCAACGAGCACAGGAAAGCTATAGCATAAGGTAGCCAAGCCTATCTAACTCTAAAACTTATAAAAACAAAGGGGGCCATATAGCTCACTAATTTAGATGCCAAGACTAGTGCGCATTACAGGTCGCGGGTCTCCTGGCTTTCGCACAAACCGTTTAGCCTTGAAAAAGGCTTTGTGATACTAGACATCGAGAGAACACCGCTATTGCAAATTGCATTTTGGCATTGACAGTGATCGAAAATGGGGACAAGTTAAAATTAAAATTAAAAGCTAAAAAAATAAACAAGTAGCTTCAAAATTAACTACAAAACTGGGATATGAATTTCGCGACCGGGATGCCTGAGCACCACCGGTCAAATGAACCAAAATTGGGGAGAAAAAGGTATAAATAGCCAGGGTGCAGTGAGCAAACACCCCAAGGCCGGCCATGAATTAAACATTAATAGTGTTATTACACGTAAAAATTGCAAGATTTCCTGAAACTTACGTATTATCCAAGTATTTCATTGGCTGTTCGGGAAAAGGCTTTTCCATCGTAGAAATCTGACGACCAATTTTAAATGAAATTTCATTCTTAAACTTCTAAACATCCCACAATATTACTTTTTATATCTTCATATAGAGAAAAAAATGTACTTTTAAATGCAATTTGTTTGAAAGCTGTATCTCAATTTGTTTCTGAGTTATTAATTTTTTTTTTTTGTAGTTTTTATTACTTTTTTGTCATAGTGGCAACAGAAGTAATCCATCTCTGTTGAAAGTAAACGGAAATACAGATTAGTGTATAGACCAGATTTGTATAAAACCAAAAACTTTCCGCGCACATAAATATTGGATCAAAAACTTTCTGCAAATTAATTTAATGTTTAATAAAATAACGTGTTATATTACTTTGCTGGTATTAATTATGAATTAAAAACAGTAGTTTTAAAATAATTACCATTTAAATAAAAAGTAATTAATATTAATTACAGAATAATTATGTTGACTAAAAATAAAGCTAAAAATCTCTGATAAGAAGGGTGAATTCTTATCAGTTATTTTGTCAATGCATTTCGAAACAGCCCAATCTTTAATATTGTGACCTCTTCTCACAAAATGCAAGTCACTCTGTTCACAGAAATAATGGACATTGCTTCTGAAACAACTGAATCACATTTTGTAAGGAGAGGTCCATTCACAGGTATCATCATTAAAAAGACCGATAAGTTTTTATTGCGGCCCTTTGACGAAATTCTCGTTTTTTCCGAGATCATTTGGCGAAATTTCTGTTTTTTCCCGAGATCATTTGGTGAAATTTCTGTTTTTTCCGAGATCATTTGGCGAAATTTGCATTTTTTTTTTTCGTGATTCTTTGATGAAATTCACGCTTTTTTTCGCGATCTTTTGACAAAATGTGCTTTTTTTCGCCTATCCTTTGACGAAATTCACGCTTTTTTCACGGCGTTTTGACGAATTTCACGTTTTTTTTCGCAATCATTTGACGAAATTAGTTTTTCTGCGGTTCTTTGACGAAATTTGCGAAAATGCTTTTGTTTTTGCGAAAATGAATTTGTTTTTTCTCTGCACTTTTTGGACGAAATTTGCTTTTTTCTGCGATCCTTTGACGAAATTCGCTTTTTTTTCGGGATCTTTTGATGAAATTCATGTTTTTTTTTTGTGGCTTTTTGACGAAATTCAAGTTTTTTTCGCGATCCTTTGACGAAATTAGTTTTTTTTCCGCGATTCTTTTACGAAATTTGTGGTTTTATTCGCAATCCTTTGACAAAATTCGTGTTTTTTCTGCTATGCTTCTACGAAATTCATTTTTTCCTGCACTTCTTTGACGTAATTTGCGGTTTTTCTGCGATTCTTTGACAAAATTATTTTTTTCCCACGAATCTTTACAGAAATTCATGTTTCTTCCACAGTCCTTTGACAAAATTTGCGTTTTTTTGACAAAATTGGTAATTTTTTCTGCGAGCGATTGACAGAATTGGTTTATTTTCAGCGACCATTTGTTGAAATCTGCAATATATTTCAGTGATATTCTTTTATGTCTGAAGTTTTGGACTGATGGCCGATTTTTTTTAATTTTCGGAACCGAATGCCTTAAATTTTCGCAAAATTCGGAACAAAATCACCCCTGGCAAACAGTAAATAAATCGTACATAAAACTGGGGAACATTTTTAATTTTTCGGTTTAAAAAAAAATAAATACAAGAACAAAAATTGCATTTATTTTCCTAAGAAAATTTCCGCCAAATTCGGAATTTTGCAGAAAATTTTCCGCACACGACATTCGATTGTGCATCTGCATTATACAACTCTGGTATAGACCAATCAGAAAATGAATAAAATGCAGATTAAACCAATAAAAAGCTTCAGATATGCTTTTTATTTCCTACCCTGACGAGGACAATAACCATTTTTCCAAATGGTTAAAAAAAAAGAAAAGAAAGAAAGTAATATATTCAACAAGTCAGGAACCACAGTAATTATTTAGGTACCACAGCTAAAATTAGGCAGAGATTTTTTTTCGTGATTGATTAGGGTGTCAACGATTTTAATCAATTGATTTAAATCAGCAATTAAATCATGATTTTAATCAACTGATTTTTAAAAAAAATCAGATTAAAATCAAATATTTTCTAAATGTTTAAAATATCAAAAAAAGTTTTAAAATGTATGATGAACATAATTTGAAAGTTTCTACAGGTATTTTGACTTATGAACAGGGTTGCAAAAAAGCCGGCTAAAATTAAAAAAAGCCACACCAGTGGCTTTTATTGGCTTTTTTTGGCCAAAATTGGCCTTTTTTGGCTAAAATTGGCTTTTATAAAGTGAAGCATTTTAATTATAAATGACACATTTTTATGTGTTTTTTAATTTTAGTTTTAAAGAAATTTAATTGAGGTAGAAATCAATATAACCCAATTTTTCAATAATGAAGACATTAATATTGGAATAAAAGGCCATACCAATTGCTTTCTCTGGTTTACACTGGCCTTAACACCTTTTTTTTCATTTTTACTGCTTTATATAATTAAAAAGGACAATGGTTGCTTAGTTATATATTTTATTAACTAATTTTAGCAGATATTTAAGTATTGCACGGCAGCGCAATACTTATTTATTTCCGGTGTCACTTCTCAATGTTAATTTAACATAGAAAAGCCTATGGAGATCGTAACTTTTTCATTTTTTCTTCCCACCTTTTTGTCCCTGATGCATACCTGCCAGCATGTCAATTTTGAAATCCTTACAATTTTTATGACGTATTTTTACATGCTTAAAAATGCATAACATATGCACATGCAATGAAAAAAGTAATATTTCATAACATTTTCTATGCTGTATTCATGTATAGTCTTTTTTTTCGCCAAAAAATAAAAACGTGAGATTTCATAAGAAAATTTTTTTTGCATGGGAAATTCTAAGTAAAAAAAAAAAAATCTGAAATTCACAGTAAATTTTCTTAAAGGTTACAGCAAAGAAATTGGGAAGGAGAGGGGAGGAAAATTTCCTGCCGGTGCTAATTACGAGTTCGTTCGAAGCCCTTTGACTAAATTCGTGTTTTTTCCATGATCGTGTGAAAAATTCCCGTTTTTTTTCGCGATCATTTGACGAAATTTGCGGGGTTTTTCGCGAGCTTTTGACGAAATTTGCATTTTTTCGCGATCTTTTGACAAAATTTGCATTTTTTCGCGATCTTTTGACAAAATTTGCGTTTTTTCGCGATCTTTTGACAAAATTCGCGTTTCTTTCGTGATCCTCTGACAATATTAGCGTTTTTTTCAATGATATGTCATAAAACTAGGGCTTTTTTTCACGATCCTTTCACAAAATTGGCGTTTTTTTCGCGATCCTTTGAAGAAATTAGCTTTTTTTCGCAATCCTTTGAAGAAATTAGCGTTTTTTACGTGATCCATTGACAAAATTAGCGTTTTTTTCACGATCCTTTGACGAAATTCGCATTTTTTCACGCGATCTCTGACGAAATCCGCGTTTTTCCGTGATCCTTTATGATCGTTGTTCCGCGCGCAAAACCATACAATCGTAATGTTCATCCGTACAACCATACACTTAGAACAAAATCCGTACATTGTACGGCCAATCCGTACAAGTTGGCAACTATGCTGATGCCACTCATTTTTAATTCTTTGCTAATTCTAATAATATTATAAATTCAAAGTGTAAAAACATTTGCCAGACGTCAGGATCAAAACGGATCATAAAATGCCTTTGCATAGGTGGATTATAATCTAGAGAGTAAAATGGGCTAATTTTTATTCACATTATTCAAATATTTTTCTTAATAATTCTAAATTTCACTTTTTTCATTGAGAATCAACGGACATTTTCTAATAAAATTTAACATTTTTCCTTCATTGTTGTAAATAGTTCAAAAGCCGTAATAATAATTTGCCTATTTTTAGTTGAATGATTTTCACGTGAAACATGAAACTGAAATAGTTTTTTTTTTTTTTTTTTAAGAATTAAAAAGAACATGAATATGACGTCATAGTGGGAAAAAAAAAAAATTTCAAGCAGATTTTTTAAGTTCAGATTGTAATTTTTTGATCAAACTACAACAATCTGCATTACTGCACTAGTGAAACATTTTGAATTATACATAGTAGGGCTGGACGATATCAGAAATTTAATATCGCAATATATCAACGAGTTAATATTGATATTGATGATATATCGCGATACCTCCCTTAAATTGTGCAAAAATACAAATATTGTTAATTTCGAAACATGAATGGTATAATAGCATCAATTTAAGTAAAAACAGATGTAGAGAGCAACGAATCAATGTCTCATACTGATATGTTCACACAGCATCATTAAATTAAGTACTAGCTGGCTTCGCCCGCTAGCGGGACCCTCCTTTTCATGAACCCCTCCTCTTCATGAACCTCCTTTTTTATAAAATCTCGAAGCGAACGAACCTCGACCCGGGTCCCCGCTGCCTACAGCACCGTATAGCAGGCGTGCTGCGCACACACTGCATACCACCTCCTTTTTATGAACCTCTAACAATATGAAATCTAGAAGCGAACGAACGTCGAACCGGGTTCCCGCTGCCTTCGGCACCGTATAGCAGGAGTGCTGTGCACGCACTGCAAACTCTTTTAAAAAAACCTTTCGCTATAACGGAAGTCGAACTTGGTCCTTGCTGCTTACGGCACCGTATAGCAGGCATGCTGCGCATGTACTGCAAACTCTTTTGTAAAAGCCTTTCGCGCTCGAATGAAAGTCGAACCGGGTACCCGTTGCCTACGGCACCTTATAGCAAAATCTTGTAAAAAAGGCAATGTTGCTCGAATGAACCTCGAACCGGGTCCTGGCTGAATTTCGTTAAATTTAGATTTAACAAAATCGCGTTATGTTAGTTCCACATTCTACCACCAGGAAGCGTACTCAATTCATAACAAAACTGTATCGGAAGGAAAGTCCATTAAACAACCTATCAGTAGATATGTTAAACAGATCGCCTTGTTAGATTGCCTAATTTTAACAAAATCACGTTATGTTAGTTCCGTATTCCACCACCAGAGAGTGCACTGTATTCTTAACAAAAACATATCTGAACGAAACGCCTTCACGCAACCTTTCCGTAGATATATGGGTCGGGATCCTGGAGGTCTAAACCAAGAATTCTGTTAGTTCCACATGATGTCATTAAATTAACGACAAGGATTTAAATTAGCAGAGTTTAAAGTAATACACAATGAAAACTAAAGCTAAATGTCCCGTTTGGGTTTTAAATAGTTATGAAAAAGATAAGAGATGTATGGTGGCGAAATGAAAACAAATTAAGTTTAAAAACAAACTAAACGTTTATTAAATAAAATATAAAACAATATGATTAAATATATTTCCAACAGTAATAAATCTTTAAATTCCTTTAAGCACATTATATTATCAAATTATACATATCTAGAAAAGCATATTTAACAATAAAAGGAAAACTGACCTCATAACACATAAAGAAATAAAAGATAGGATCACCAAGTGACTGTCAAACCCTAACGGTTCCGTGTCGTTTTGACTAGAGATTGACCGAATACCGAATAGTCGATTCGGTATTCGGTGGTTCGGCATGTAAACCGAATATTTGGCTTCGGCCGAATACTTTTAAGTATTCGGCCGAATAATTGTGGATAAGTACTTTCTTTAGAAGTAAAAATTCTCTTTTACTTAGAAGTAGAATAGGCTAAACAATGAGTTTTAATACTGTGTGCATGAGTTCATAGTTCAACTGCACAACAAAAAACAAGTCAAAAGCTATTTTTAATTAAAAAAAAAAAAACTTTTTCCTTTCTAAAATAGTCTACATAGCGGTGAAATCAAAACAACTGTCTACATTAGAGAAAAAAAGTAAGGAAGATTGGCATCTTTCCCTTAACATTTAATTTAAATTATTTCTACATTAGTTTCCTTAATTTAAATTTATTTAATGCATATTTTCTTTAATATACACATCAAATAAGTATATCAGAAATCATCTCTGTATATCTAAGGTGTATATTAAAGAAAATACACAGAGCAAATAAGTATATCCCTATGCCTAAGCTATAGCTTTTATAATCATTAAATTAAAATCACTCAAATTTGTTATCTTCATCATCACAATGTTAAAATATTAATCAAAATATAAATATGTATCAGTAATTTGACAGAAAATATAGTTAAATGTACCGTATTGATATGATACCTTTTGTATTTGAAAACATTCCTATTCAATATGTTTATAGTTAGACAATCAGTAAATCAGCTTTGACAACATTGTTTCTTTTTATTTGAATGAACTTTTGTTTTTCTGACAATTCTTATCCTTAATAATAGTCTGTATAGTTTAATATTTTCATAGGTTATTTTAGGTATTGACTAGTGATAAAATAATATAAATTAAGTGATGGATTAATGAATTTGTGAGTGGAAAGAAGTCATTAATTTTTTTTGTGTGTAATTAGATTTAAGAATAAAAATGTAACTGAATTAAATTATTAAGAATTTAATGTTAATTAAATTTTATTAAAAAAGCTAATATATGCAAAAATGTGTATTAAAAAATTTTAAGTATTCGGTTGCCGAATACCGAATATTCGGTGTACACTTCGACCGAAGCTTCGGTATTCGGCAAAATTGCTGCTTCGGTCAATCCCTAGTTTAGACATATCCATGAATAGCCAATGACCCATTATGATTCACTAATATCCGTGCTAAATAACACCGGGAAAATATTTCTCTACAGATGAAATAACTTTATTGAAGGACACTAAAAAATGGATGCTGTAAAAACCATTGATGAATAAATCAACTTCGAGCTTCACTTTAACAACCGCCATTCATGACTCACGACTCGGCATTTACTTGTTGTCGAGATGAAACAGAGTCCATACATCAAAACCGGGAATGGCTGACACAAGTTAAAGCAAAAACAGGTAAAGTGACGCTTTGTTAAAAACCAACAGAACTTCTAAATGAACGTCCTCAGCCATCGAAACTCCAGAGAGATAAAACACTGTTAGAAGGAGGAGTAGGTGAAAAGAAAAGGAAATGGATCTGTATTTATATCAGCCGGGCGTTCAAATAAGATCTCATTACGCAATTCAAGGAGCAGCAGCAGATGAAACCATGACGAAAGATCGCACAGCCAATGTGCCGTAGACTCAAACGGATGACGCCATCTGACGGCAGATGTGGAACTATTATCGTGGCGGTCATTCGAATGAAATGCGTGCTCTTGAATGCATGAAAGCTGACAGCTGGAAAACGGATTGAAAAACGAAAGTACGCCCGGGAAAGAAAGTAAATAAACTAAAGAACTTTATAAACAGGATAACAGAAATGGATAAAAGGTAAGTAAAGAAATGATTGACTTTATATTATTAATAAAATATATTTAAAGAATGTTAAAAGATATTTAAATAAAGAAATATATAAAATGTAGAGGAGATATATCTGGACAGTGTCAAGATAGGAATAAGGTGTTTTACACTTGTCACCACATTCCACCACCAGTGAGCGCACTCTATTCATAACAAAACTGTGTCGGAAGGAAAGTCTGTTCAACAACTTATCAGTAGATATGTTACTCGAGGTAGTGGCAGTCTTAAGCAAGAATTTAAGATGTTTGCAGAAATTACTATTCGGAAATAGTGATAACTAAACTTTTGACATTTTTTAATTCAATAAGTAGTATGTATATCAATGTGTTATGAACTATCTTAAAGTTTCAAGCAGATCGCCTTGTTATATTTCCTGAATTTAACAAAATCACGTTATGATAGTTCCACATTCTAACAACAGGGAGCGCATACTATTCATAACAAAACTGGAGCAGAAGGAAAGTCCGTTAAACAACCTAACAGTAGATATGTTACTCGAGGTGGTGGCAGTCTTAAGCAAGAATTTAAGATGTTTACACAAATTACTATTCGGAAATAGTGGTAACTAAACTTTTGACATTTTTATATATAATAAGTGGCATATATCTCAATGTGTTATGAACTATCTTAAAGTTTCAAGCAGATCGCCTTGTTCTATTTCCTAAATTTAACAAAATCGCGTTATGTTAGTTCCACATTCTACCACCAGGGAGCGCACTCTATTAATAACAAAACTGGAGCGGAAGGAAAGTCCGTTAAACAATGTATCAGTAGATATGTTACTCGAGGTGGTGGCGGTCTTAAACAAGAATTTAAGATATTTTCAGAAATTACTATTCGGTAATGGTGGTAACAAAACTTGTGACATTTTTATATTTAATAAGTACCATATATCTCAATGTGTTATTAACTATCTTAAAGTCACAAGCAGATCGCCTTGTTATATTTCCTAAATTTAACACAATCGCGTTATGTTAGTTCCACATTCTACCACCAGGGAGCGCACTCTATTCATAATAAAACTGTTTTGGAAGGAAAGTCCATTAAACAACCTATCAGTAGATATGTTAAACTGATCGCCTTGTTAGATTGCCTAATTTTAACAAAATCGCATTATGTTAGTTCCGTATTCCACCACCAGGGAGCACACTGTATTCTTAACAAAAACATGTCTGAACGAAACCCCTTCACGCAACCTTTCCGTAGATACATGGGTCGGGAAGGTGGCGGTCTTAACAAAGAATTCTGTTAGTTCCAGATTCCACCACCAGGGAGCGCACTCTATTCATAACAAAACTGTGTCGGAAGGAAAGTCCGTTAAATAACCTATCAGTAGATATGTTTCTCGAGGTGGTGGCGGTCTTAAGCAAGAATTTAAGATATTTGTAGAAATTACTATTCGGAAATAGTGGTAACTAAACTTTTGACATTTTTATATTTAATAAGTAGCATATATCTCAATGTGTTATGAACTATCTTAAAGTTTCAAGCAGATCGCCTTGTTATATTTCCTAAATTTAACAAAATTGCGTTATGTTAGTTCCACATTCTTCCACCAGGGAGCGCACTCTATTAATAACAAAACTGGAGCAGAAGGAAAGTCCGTTAAACAACCTATCAGTAGATATGTTACTCAAGGTGGTTGCGGTCTTAAGCAAGAATTTAAGATATTTGCACAAATTACTATTCGGATATAGTGGTAAATAAACTTTTGACATTTTTATATTTAATAAGTAGCATATATCTCAATGTGTTATGAACTATCTTAAAGTCGCAAGCAGATCGCCTTGTTATATTTCCTAAATTTAACAAAATCGCGTTATGTTAGTTCCACATTCTACCACCAGGGAGCACACTCTATTCTTAACAAAAACATGTCTGAACGAAACCCCTTCACACAACCTTTCCGTAGATACATGGGTTGGGAAGGTGGCGGTCTTAACCAAGAATTCTGTTAGTTCCACATCCCACCACCAGGAAGCGCACTCTATTCAAAACAAAACTGTATCGGAAGGAAAGTCCATTAAACAACCTATCAGTAGATATGTTAAACAGATCGCCTTGTTAGATTGCCTAATTTTAACAAAATCGCGTTATGTTAGTTCCGTATTCCACCACCAGGGAACGCACTGTATTCTTAACAAAAACATATCTCAACGAAACGCCTTCATGCAACCTTTCCGTAGATACATGGGTCGGGATGGTGGCGGTCTTAACCAAGAATTCTATTAGTTCCACATTCCACCACCAGGGAGCGCACTCTATTCATAACAAAACTGTGTCGAAAGGAAAGTCCGTTAAACAACCTACCAGTAGATATGTTACTCGAGGTGGTGGCGGTCTTAAGCAAGAATTTAAGATATTTGCAGAAATTACTATTCGGAAATAGTGGTAACTAAACTTTTGACATTTTTATATTTAATAAGTTGCATATATCTCAATGTGTTATGAACTATCTTAAAGTTTCAAGACACATCTACTTGTTATTTTTCCTAATTTTAACAAATTGCGTTACGTTAGTTCCACATTCTGCCGCCAGGGAGCGCACTCTATTCGTACCAAAAGCGTATCTGAAGGAAACTCCTTCACGCAACCTTTCCGTAGATACATGAGTCGTAATGGTGGCGTTATTAACCAAGAATTCTGTTAGTTCCGCATTCCACCACCAGGGAGCGCACACTATTCATAACAAAAGTGTATCTGAACGAAACTGTGTTAAAAAACCTATCAGTGGATATGTTACTCGAATTGGTGGCGTTCTTAAGCTAGAAATTAAGAAACTTGCTAAAATTACTATTCAGAAATAGTGGTAATTAAAAATTTGACATTTTTATATTTAATAAGTAGCATATATCTGAGGACTCCCTCAAGAAACGGTATCTAAAAAGGTCATAAAAGCTAATTTTTAAAAAAGAAAGCCAGCGCCCCTCTCCGTCTGCCTAAAAAGGATCCAAAACGCACCCCATTGTCCACTACACATACAGATTCATAAAATAAAAATTAATATCGCAACTTACAAATAAGCTGTCATGCACAGAAATTATCCGATAACGGGCGAAGCACGCTGGTCTTTGTCATAATAATATCTGTAATTCGATTTAATTGGTATATTTAATCAAAAGTATTACTCCCCCCCCCCCCTCCCATCGACACAAACCTAACAAAAATTATGCGATAGCGGGCGAAGCACGCTTTTTCTCACCTCGAATATACTTATCTGATAGTGCTGAAACTCATGCAAATTGATATATTTCATAATTTAAATTATTTCGTGGTTAAAAAAGCACGTGCTACCCGCATTTGATGGAAATGAAACCTAATTAATTAAATAATAATTAATATCTCCGCTTGTAATTAAGCTAGGAGTTTGAACTGGGTATGTATGAAATCACCGAAGAATTTCAAATCAGGATGGCAAAAAATTTAATATTTAAAAAGTTTAAATTTCATATTAAAATAAAAACCGCGAGCGTGCCGTAATGTCTAAGATAAAAAATCAAGTCTGCAGTTTGCTAGCCTCGCCAGATAAAATCGGGGTTCAGGTTTCGTGAATCCTCCAATGGTAGTGCTCCGAAGCTAGCCTCACAAAAAGAGTCCAATTGTAGTCAGAGAGGTGCTTTTGATAAAAAAGATTCAATTTTGAACGGATTTTCCTTCGACAATGAGTTGTTAATTAGCTAATTGCGTCCGTAATTACAGCGGGATTTTCTCGAAAACACAAAGAACGTTTGTCCGAGAAAACGGCAGTGCGAATCGACATATCATAAGACGCTCTGCGTTGCCCGGGAGCAAAGGAGTTCCGGCGACACGGGTGAATGTTACACACATACATACAGACAGAGACAGACAGACAGACGTTTACGGACATTAATAGTATTGATATAGTATATTCATACAAAAAATATTTTAGAAAAGAAAACAATGTTTGATATATGTTTACACTTATACCATTTGTTTCAAAGTATTTTCCTTCAAAAATAGTATATTTCCTATTCTTCCTACCCTATGCATTATTTATCAGTAACATTTTAACTATTTAATTACATTGCGAATAACTGAGAAAATTATAAAATACAAACTAACAGTGAAACAGCACCGAAAACTGGCGATATGAAGCAATTAAAATAATAAAACTTTGTAAAAAATCACCATAAAATTAAAACAAAACACAGAATGATTTGTTTTGAAGATGGAACTGCAGTCTAAAAATACAGACTCAGAATGTGCGATTTGAGAAAAATCCCAAAATTTGATCCCACATATCTCACAAACTATGAGATCTAGGAAGGAAAATTTTCTGATGGTTTCATATTAAGATAGAATTAGTATGCACACAAAGTTTCATCCAAATCCTTGTCAATCGGGTTACAAACCATACAAAAATTGGTTGAATTGACATGGAATGACCCTAAATTTATAACAATCCTCCCAAATACAGTCAAACCCCGTTATAGTGAACCCGGTATATAACGAACTCATGGATATAACGAACGAAAATTTTGGCCCCGCCGGTTTCCTATTGTTTTTAATGCTAATTTATCATTTTATAGCGAACATCCGAAATCTTAAGAATCGGCTAAAACGAACATTTTTTTCAGTCGACCACTGAATTTTTTAACTTTTCCGCAGTTGTGAAAACAACACTTCGACTCTGATTTCATAAGAAAATGTATGCCGGTCAGTGAAACACGGTGCAAATCAGCGATAAGTCTGTTTATTAAAGGGTAGAAACTAACTCTAGTAGTCAATCTGCAACTAATAGTTAATCTGCAGGTGTGACTAACAAATTAAAGCAAGAGTTAAAGGTAAAATGAATTTATTTCCATTTGTCTTCATTTTTAGTTAATTTAATTAGTATTGCGTCAGTTTATTGTAATGGATTTAGTCAATTTAATTAATTAATGAACATATTTAATAGATTTTATGTATCATTTTGTAAAACATTGTTATTGAATATGCATAGCAACTAATGAGCTACACATTTTGTGAACTCTAACATTTTTCTTAACGGTTCGGATGTAGCGAATCACCGGATATAGCGAACAAAACCTTTGGTCCCTTGGAGTTCGTTATAATGGGGTTCGACTGTACTAAATAAACATCCTAACAAGTTTAACAAATATTGTATTCAAACATCAAAAATTTTTAATTCAGTATCTTGATAAATTTTATTAACTAGACATAAATGTCTGTTAATTAAATTAGGCAAAGTGATCAACCTCTGGACAACCTCCATCAAATAAATAAATCTGGAATTTAAAGTTACGTTAAGGTTCATTGCTATTATTCTTTATAATATTAAATTAATTTTATATGTAGGGGAGACTGGGGATACTTGTTCCCTGATCATAAAATATACTAAAATCAAGAATGTAGAGTTTTGAAATCTGGCAACACCAGGGTTCGCTGATATATATCACAATATATATCTTGATATATATCCGATATTTATTTTTAAAATATCAAGATTTTTGATATTTTCAAATTCTTGATATTTAATTTCAAAATATCAAGATGTTTGATATTTTGTATATTTTATATTTATTTTCAAAATATCACTGAGCAAGATATTTTTTATATTTTCTACATTCAAAGCAAGTGTAAATGAAATTTCTACCTGTTATTGATTGTGTCATTCTGTAGGTGTAGATAATGAACTTTTGCCTCTGGCAATGACTTTTTTAGGAAAAGAAATCTTTTCTAAACTTTATGTTTGAAACTTTTATTTTTAAATGTAAAACTAATAATTATGTGAGACAGTTAATTCAGAACAGCCATTGAAAGATAAAATGTAATTTAAGTAATCGTTTATATACAGCCAGGGTTCGTTGATATATATCAGTGAATGTATATTATGATATATAACCAATATTTATTTTCAAAATATCAAGATTTTTTATATTTATTTTCAAAATATGAATGTGTGCAAGATATTTTTGATATTTTCAGTCGTAGTTTGTAATATTTCAGTGTAAATTAAATAAATTTTCAACTGTTATTGACTGTGTGAATCTGATAAAGAACTTTTGTCTCTTTTGGATGTGATTTTTTTAGCCAAAAAAGAAAAATATATTTTTCAAGCTTTGGATTTGAAGCTTTTATTTTTAAATGTTGAACTAATAGTTATGTGGGACATAATTCAGAACAACCATTGAAAGATAAACTGACTAATTTAAATAAGCAGTTATATACAGCTTCATTAGAAAATAATCTTTTCTCAAGTTTTGGTTCAGTTGAGTTTAAACTACAACATTTAGGAAATATGAAATAAGACATTTTGGTACTTCTTAGTTATCCCGTCGACCAAATTACTGTTGCCAAATTGTAAGATAAAATGCCAATAATGGTTGCCATTAATTAATTAACTGTAAGATTAAATGCTAATAATAGCCAATAAAACCATTAATTCGACGTTTTTTTTGTATTTTTAATAATGTTTTACAAATTTATTTGTTCTTTCGTTATTTAAAATAAAAATTATGTCAATGTGTATAATTTGGCGAAATTGGTCGACGGGATAACTAAGAAGTACCGACATTTTATACTTACATTTATGTTAAAATTTTTCAATTAAAAAAACTTTTTGTATCTGTTTTAAAAATATCTGATTTTTTTATACTTGATCTTGATACTGAATCATATACTTAATTTTTTTATAAGTGTATAAAGCGAATTGTTATTGTTTTCAATTAGTTCCTCTTCAATTTTGTTCTAAGTAAAAAAAAAAAAAACAGAAAAAAAATGCATTTTTAGAATATTCTTTGATTAAATTTTCATGTTAAGTGCAATGTATTTTAGTTTCTAATCTATATTATGCTTGAAAACATTTATTATCAGCAGTAAGTTGGCTGCTTCGAAAATATCGGATATATGTCGAAAATATCAGATAGCTATATATCAAAATATCTGAAATTTTTGATATTTTCGAAAATATCATATTTACAAACCCTGGGCAGCACATTTTAAGATGCATTCAGATAATCTAGCAACATAAAATTATTTACAGCCATTTTGTTTCAGCATGAAAAAGAAATATTTAATTGTTGCAAGTTCAACTTTTTTTTAAGGTTTTGTTTTTATTTTCTATTGTTGGAAATTTGATAAATTGAATTGTTTATCATTTTAAAGTACAGTAGACTCCCTTAAATCCGTGTATTTTTTCAGGTGTAAACAATGAAATCTACAGTTAAGTTGCAGGAACAAAATTAAAGATGGTGCCGAAATCAGCGACTACTGCACTGTTTTTTTACTAAATGTTTTGTTAATCATTTTTTTTTTTGCCTATTACAGCTGCTTTATTACTAAATAAATTTACATTACTTTTTACATAAATTAGCATATCTATATAAAAAATTCCAGGGTTCGAAATGGAAAAATGCACAAACCGGAACGCTATTTTTAAATTATTGTTTGTGGATTTTTTTTTTTTTTTTTAATTATAGACAAATTTATTTCTAAACATACAAAGCAGTATAAGAAAAGCATTCAAGACTCAAATAACAATGAAAACAGTTGGGTTATTCTCTGCAATAGTGCAAAAAGTGCTTCCCAGCCATATAAATGCTCTTAATTTTATTACATTTTTATTTATTTTTATTTTTATTAGAAGATCTAAACATAGTTTATTAGGGGCAGAAAGTAAAATTTAAAAATAAATAAATTTAGTATTTAAAAATATAATATATATCATGCAAACATCATTCCCTCACCTTTCCCCCACCTGTACTACCATATTTTATTGCCTATTTCTTTCCATCCAGAAATAAAAATAATTAAAAATACCCTAAGCAAAATAAAGTTCTTATTTGATACATTACAAAAAATAATAAAAATATTAATTTTTACTATTATTATATAGTCTACTCAATCAATTATATGTTTCCCCATGTTAGACCATCATTCCCTCACACATTGCTATTATCTCAAATATCTACCACTAATGAGCAGTAGCAGTCTAGCATACTTCACAGAGAAGAAGCTATTTTGAGCACTTGTCAGTCCAGCAACATAAATTGGTGGTGTAAGATTTTGTTAATTTTACAGAATTTTTTTTTAGTCAGTATACCCGGAAGCGTTTTTATTAGCAGTCATTCCCTCACACAGAATATTCCTTTTTTTGTAAATATCAAAAATTTTAATTTTATCATACATTATATATTAAGTGTCTCTCTTAAAGGAAACAGTTTGGATTTCTTCATAATTTTGCATTTTTCCCCTACAACTAGTAAAAATGTCTTATTTCATCATTCCCTCACTTGTCATTCCCTCACATTTTTTATTTTATTTTTTCCACAAATTTTTATTTTATTTTTTTTGTTAAGTCAAATTTTTAAAACAATTTCTGTTGCTATTAAAATCTTCAATAATTGTCTGATTTCTTACCATTTATCTAATTTTTATGAAAATTTACATATGCATCATTCAAGTCAGACTGCTGGCCAAATTTGCAAGTATTGTAGAGAACAACCCAGTTACTAAAAGTAACTAAAGTTAAAAGTGCTAAGAACAAATGGCATATCGATCGTACGATCGCTACCACTAGATGGCAGCATAGGACTTTTAGAATCTAATTGAATCGATTTCATCGGTTAATTATTTAATATTTTTCTAAATTTTTATTTTACATAATTATTTTAATAATTACTTACTTTTAAATTAATAAATTATTTTAATATTTTGCTTATTTTAATGTTTCACTTTATTGAAAGCATTCATTATAATTTCCCTTGCTTAAATACCAATCAAATTAATTTTTAAAAAATGTATACAAATCAATAATCAGAAATCCGCACAACCTCTGGTCCCAAGCTGTGCGGATTTGAGAGAGTCTACTGAATAAACTTTACCATTCTCATTTCTCAATATAACTTTTTTAGCAAATTAGTTTTGTTTAGTTACCATACCACCTAAAATATACAATTTATGTCTAAACACAAAATGGGGTTCCTTGATCTCCCTTTTTCTAGCGATACTCGATTCTAGGGATCATGTATCCCCAAATAGCTAAGCATCCGGTAGCAGAAAGTTCGAGACTGGAGTTGCAGATTTTCTTTTCTCTTTTGCAGATTCTTTCTCATCAAACTTTTATTTTGCTTCGTATTATGTTTATCTCTTTATTACTTAATACAAAAAGTTAAGACTATTATTAATAAAAATTTATAAATGCCTAAAAACGCTACAGGTAAGTGATTGTTTGATTAATTAACGCTTCATTTATAAAAATATTTTACCTGCAGATTATTTTTTGCCCCTGAATTATCTGTCACAGACACTTGGAGAAATTTCTGCTACTGGGGCTAAACATTTAAATACAAACAAAAATCTACTTCATTTTTGTTACTAAATACAGAACATTAGCATCAATTTAGCAAAAGGTGTTTGTGATACTTTAATTTTATTTAAAATACTACCCAGAAAAATCTTGCATTACATAGGTCAAGTAGAACAAAAAGTGGGACTTTTTGAATATGAGATCAATTTTCTACGAAGAAAAGGCAATCAATTCTATTTCCTGGAAAAAAGTTGATAAAAGCATAGTTGATGAGTCAGATTACATTATTAAGTTGCCTAATCCACTTATGGTATAGGAAGAACCTTAAGAACTGCTACAACTATAACCTTTTACTTTGACTTTTCAAAGTTTCAAAATACCTGACTGATAATGAGGCTGTGCCATTATTTTTTTAAGGCTTTATTCATTAATCATTACTTTTACTTTGTATTATTGTATACTTGTATTTGTATTATTTATTAAAATAAAGTTTAACTATTCGTTGATTTCTTTCTAGCTTTTGTTTCTAAAGTTTTCATTTTAGCTTTTTTTAAAAATTAAATTGTGTTTATAGTTTTTATAAATCTACACGCCAGTGTACACAACAAAGTGTTTAAATATTCATATTGTAGTTATAAATGAAAGAAATAAAAGTTAAATGTTTATTACTAACTTATAATACTACGATGTATGCATAATGAAACAATATTAGCTTGATTTTTGACAAGGATCAGGTATCCCTTTAAGTGGGGATACATGATCCCCCAATTGAAAAATGCAATTTTCTGAAATTAATTTGTTTTTTATACAAACAAAAAAATTATATTGTGTAAGAAATGGACACACGATTATTTTGGTAAAAAATGTTTAAAAATGTCAAATGACAACTGAGAAAAAAATAAAAACAGAAAGTGGGGATTAAGTATGCTGTCTCCCCTATATTGTAACTCAGAAAATTTAAAGATTGGATGAAAAATATTAGCTTCACGTTGTCATGTATGTTAGCTGATGTTGTTATAATAGCCATAGCCATGAATAATTGCCCCTGATATATGGCAAATTGCAAAGTCAAGATCACACCTATAAAATACTGTCTAATTATCAGAAACATGAAATTGAGTTTTAAAATAACAACGTGGTGCATATTATTACGAAAGTCAGAGCCAGTGTCACTTTCTGAAAGAAGTATTTTTTTAACCAACACAAGACTTAAATACTAATGACATTAAATTTTCACTAAAATATATTATTAAATAAAATTCCATGGAGAAGACGGATCAAATTATGCTTCTTAATTGACTAAATTTAAAATAAAGGCTTTAATTCAATAATTTAGTGTTTAATATTTTTTTAATTATTGCGCAATTTAGTTGACCCAAAAACACATATGTCCGAAAGCAAAATAAAAGAATTATACGTTTAGAGGATAAATGTGAATTGAAAATAATCTATTTAGGAGAATTTTATGTGAAACGCTTAGAAAATAACAAGAATAATAATCTACGATGACATTTAAATTAAATTAGTTGTTTTGCCTTGTCACCCAAGATTCTTCCTTACTACAGCAGCTGTGTGTCACAGGAAAAGAAATTTAGTAAATAAAAATATACGAAGCAAAGAGTACCTTTTATCAATGGAAATATTAAAGATAAACACATGAAAAACCGTTATCTGTCACGGAAAAGAATGTTTACCAATCTCTAGACAGATGACAATAATCGAACAAATTCGATTAATAATAATTGAGACTGTCGATATTCAACTAATTTCTAAAAAAGATATCCCATTTTTTAAGTAAAAATTTTATATTTGATCTTGTTGTCGCATTATCTATATAATTTCAAAAATTAATTTTTATAAAATCAAATATTAGTTTTTTTAAACAAATAAAAACAAAATAAAAATGATAAGTGCATGCAACTAACCTCCGCATTGACTGGGTTCAAGGCTAAAATTCGTCTGCTGAAGACTTGTTTACATTATGCCAGCGTCTGACGTAAATTCTGTGCTTTATTAAAAGAACTTTTCAAAAAGAAAATATATGTACATAATTTAGTGTGCCTAAGTTTAAAGGTACAACATTATCAAATATTTTACTTGAAGTTTTCTATAGTCTTTTCTGTGCCCAATAGTGCAATGATTAATTGCTTCACCAATCAAATTAATGGAATTAGTATGATATGTTTAAATAGTATAAAGTTCTGAAATTATATATTTGAAGATCATTTCACAAATTTTACCTTTCACAGTGCACATTTATTTTATCAAAAATCAGTCTAGTGTTATAAAAATATTACCTGGACATTATTTGAACCCTCCAATTATTATTTTTTTAATGAATCATAAATGGAATGCATCATACTACGAAATAGAAATTTTTTAATGATATAGTAGTCGATCACGACGAAGATTTATATATATAGGGTCACCGGTGGTTAATTCCTCGTTTAAAATCAACAATATCCAATTATTATAAAAACTATTACAGGTATTGTTCCAAATTTTTTTTTGTGGAATAAGCAACCTCTGATGGCTATATAATAAAATGATTACTTGAGTATATATGCACTTAGAATTGAAATAATTATAATTTTTAAGTGACCAGGAATTACCAGACAACTGGGTAATTCTTGGTCACTTCTGGGGTAATTATCGGTCAGCATCCTTTTTCATGTAAATAAAGTGGTAAAGTTAATTTAAGACTGAGTATTAAAATAAGTAGAATCAATCTTGTAAAAGTTTTGTTCATCTCATAATTGTGGAATAATAGCACATAGACTTTGTTTTGGGCATAAATACAAATATGTTTGATATGCAAAAGACTCTTGTACATTTTACTAAACATTAATTAGCTAGAGAATTTTAGTAACATTTATAAGCAGTATTTATTTTCTTCATCCACTCTGAATGGATTAATTAATATCTTGCAAATTTATTGGTTCATAAAAAAATATTTAATTGAATGTGTATGTTTTTGATTCTAACTTGCTTAGGCCAACTAAAGTTTCCGACTTCTTTTTCAAGAAATTTTACACAAACTGCAATACGGATCTTTATCATAATACACAGCATAATAATTATGTTCCTCTATTGCATTATGTATGTTTTTAGGCACCATTTTGGCATTTTGTAATGAGATAGTATTTCTACTTAATTGTTCTGTCATATGGTGTGTCTTATCCTCAGAGCATTTACTGGGCATGTTTGCAAAATAAAATAAATTCTTGCCTGCTTCATCAATGGAATCAAAACATGCCTGAAAGTTAGATTGTGCTGCTATCTATCTGCATCTGCAAGAGTTTAGAGTTAATTTAAAATCTAAGGCAAAAAATAAAGCTGTCCCGAGGTGCAATGATTGATGATTAAGCATATAAAAGTGTTTAATATAGTAGAGGAAATTTTTATAATCACTTTTAAAAACTGTGATATGTCATATAGTGTTCACTCTAGGAAAAAAAAGGGCAGGGTGCTAGCCACAAAAAGGGCACTGTTTCTTGCACTCAGCGAAAAAGGGCATTGTTTCTTCAGAAAATGCAGGGCCGAAACTAACCTTTTTTGCACCCGGGGCAAACATGGATTTTGGTGTCCCCCCCCCCCCCTCCTCCACAAAGTATATTTACAAAGAAAATTTTATTAATTTTCTAATAGCCAACATATTTTAAAATTTAAATTATGTAATCATAAAATATGTAATACTGAACTACTTTAATCTACTTTGTCAAATATTGATTCATTAAAATCTTGAAAACGGAATTGAAAAAAATTCTGCTTTATACAGCATCCTTATGCCATATCCTTAGATTCTTCTGTGCTTTGGCATACCCCAGAGACAGGGCGATTTTAACAAAATAGTGCTAAACATGGACGTGAGAAAAATCAACAACTGGCGCCTGGGGTACATGCCTCCTCTGCCCCCCCTTCCCCCCCACGCCCCCAGTTTCGACCCTGAGAAAATGTAGATCTTCGAAACTGATATAAGAATTATACATTACTACAAACTCATCATTGTTTATGCGCACATTTAGTAACAGATTATATATATATATATATTTTTTTTTCTTAAATTGATATTTCCAAGATCTAGGTAAGTAATTTTGTTTCAAATAAAAAAACTAAAAAATTATTAGTCCCATAAACTAGCAGTTTTAAGGGTAAAGCAGAGATTTTAAGGGGTAGTAAAATTTAGATGGGTGACCAATTAATTATTATTACAATAAATCACCAAATATAACTTAAAGATCATAAGCTTTGTGAGCTGTGAAGGTGGGGGCAAAGAGACAAAAGCGATTTTTTTTTTTTGGGGGGGGGGGGGGAGGGAGGAGGTTGATTATATAATGAATTATTTATCGTTAGTAAAATTTTAACAATTAGGACAGAAAAAATAAAATCCTTTAAATTTGGTATGTTTGATAAGAAAGAGAAGCAGAATTTAGATGATTGGTTATTTATTGTCACAATGAAGTGACAGAGTTGCAAGTAAGAAAAAAAATAGAGTTTTAAATATTTTAACCTTCGAAGAAGGAGGGAGGCAGGGGAAGAAGAGGTAGATTAGATTGGATGATTGATTATTTATACTTTACATTTATTACAATACTTTATATTTATACTTTATTTATAATTTTTTTTTTTTACTTTATACTTAAAATTTACAATTAGAATAGAAAAAATTATAATATTCTAAGAGTTCAAATTCTTTTATAATAAAATAACAAACAAAACAGAAAAAGTAATAAAGTAAATAATTTTAAATATTTAACTGAACTGTGGGGCTGATTAACCCTTTATGCACCAATGGTACTTTAAAGTACCATTAAAATAACTTGTTGTAAAATTAATGTAATAAATCGATTAATAGTAATACCGCAGTAAGAAGTGGGGGGGGGGGATTTTTCACTGGTCTACATACTGAATACATTATTAAAGTACACTGAAATCATGCTGTAGTTTTAAGAATCTCATTTAAAAAAAACTAAATCCCATTTTATGAATGTTCTACCGATAAGTTTGGTTTGCACATCTTTTTTGGTGCATTGGAGGCTTTGACTAAATTTGCCTTTTTTCCGCGATCCTTTGACGAAATTCGCGTTTTTCCGCGATCCTTTGACGAAATTCGTTATTTTTCGCGAACCTGTTACAAAAATCATGTTTTTTATGCGATACTTTGACGAAATGTGATCTTTTTTTCGAGATTCTTTGACAAAATTCGGCTTTATTCCGCGATTCTTTGACGAAATTCACAAATTTTTCGCGATCTTTTGTCGAAATACGCTATTTCTTCGCGGCCCTTTTACGAAAATCTCGTTTTTTCTGCGATATTTTTATGAAATTTGCGCTTTTTTCGTGATCCTTCGACAAAAATCGGCTTTTTTCCCGCGATTTTTTGATGAAATTCACTGTTTTTTTGCGATCCTTAGACGAAATACGCTATTTTTTCGCGGCCCTTTTACGACAATCGCGTTTTTTGCGCGATATTTGGATGAAATTTGTGCTTTTTTGCGATCCTTTGACGAAAATCGACATTTTTCTGCAATTTTTTGACGAAATTCGCAATTTTTTAGCGATCCTTTGATGAAATACGCTATTTTTTCGCGGCCCTTTTACGAAAATCGCGTTTTTTCCGCGATATTTTGATGAAATTTGCGCTTTTTTTGCGATCCTTCGACAAAAATCGGCCTTTTTACCTGCGATTTTTTGATGAAATTCGCTATTTTTTCGCGATCCTTTGAAGAAATACGCTATTTTTTCGCGGCCCTTTTACGAGAATCACGTTTTTTCCGCAATATTTTGATGAAATTTGTGCTTTTTTTGCGATCCTTTGACGAAAATCGGCTTTTTTCCGTGATTTTTTGACGAAATTACGCGTCCCACGGACACATAATAACTATTTTTTTGCGTCCCGTCTCCGATTTTTCGCGTGATTTACGCGCTATAGCGCGTCCGCGGCATCGCTTGAAGCGATCGCTGAGAACGACTCCAGGCACATTTGACTATTTTTGAAATATGAAGGGCGCAGTTTGCCGATTTAAAAAATGGCAGGGCGCGTTTTACCGATTTTAAAAGGGGCAGGGAGCTGCGCCCTTCAAAAATGGCCTAGCGGGAACACTAATGTCATAGTTGAAATAAAATTATTAAAACTTGGCAGTTTTGAATTTTTTTTTTTTTAATTTATTAAATTTTAACAAAATGAATAATTAAGGCATACATTTCAAAACAAAGGGTTCAAAGTATCTGTCAGATTGTTTACAGTTTAATAAATTGTTATTTTGATAACGAAAGTGACAATGACCAAGAATTACCCCAAAAACTCTGTAACCAGGAATTACCCTGGGTGACCCTATAATATTGTGCTGTCCTTTAAAAAAAAATTTCAATTTTCTTTATACAGTCTTGTAGAGAATGCAAAATATTAAACATGGCTGAATTTTTAAAGCTTGTACCAGGGGTGATTCTGAGTTTTAAAAAAATTCTGAAATTCACAGCAAATTTTCTGAAAGGTACAGAGGGGGTTAGGGGAGGGCACTATGTGTTTTTTCTGCACCTGTTTGGCAAAATTTACGTTCTTTAGAGGTCCTTTGACAAAATTTGCAGTCTCTTTGCGATCTTTTGACGGGTGAGTCTTTCGTGATATTTTGACAAAATGTGTTGTTTTTTCGCGATCTTTTGACGAAATTTGTGATTTTTTTGCAATCTTTTCACAAAATTTACGTTTTCTTTGATGAAATTCGCATTTCTTTGACAAAATTGCATGCGTTTTTGCGATCCTTTGACAAAATTCGTGTTTTTCCCACGATTCTTTGATGAAATTATCCATTTTCCTGCGAAATAAATTGACAAAATTGATTTTTTTCGGCAACCATTTGTCATAACTCGTGATATTTTTTGTCTGAATTTTCAGATTGATGACCGATTTTTTTAAATTTTCAGAAAATTCAGAACAGAATCCTCCCTAGCTTGTACTGACTAAGATTTTAATATTGAGCAATTCTCAGTAATAAAAGTATTACTGAGCAGAGTACTACTTTTTCCATCATCATTTATTTTTATATCATAATTCTACATAGAAATTTGTTTAAATTTTGTTATATTTTCAATACCAGTGAAGAGTATTTTTGCTTGTAATAAAGGTGAATGGGTTTTATTATTCAAAAGTGGGTTGTTTTTATAATATACTGGGCAAAAACATCCTCTGAATTATTGAAAGGGGCATTAAATTTACATAATTGAATTATGTTCCTTAAAAATGAATATTTAAAAAAAATGTTTTTTTTTTTTTTTTTTTTTTTTTTTTTTTAAATTTCAGCATGTGTTTTTTAAACTCAACTTTTAAAAGTCAGCAGCTGAATCACACATGACATAATCAGATAAACATAAGATTCACATTTATTGGTGTAACATTAAAACATAAGTAGTTGGATGTGCCAATCCCAAACCTTTCTTCTATCTCAAATATTTTAATATTTCAAAATGTTGTTACAAATGTCAGTATTTCATTTTTATTTGTTCAATACTATATCAACTTTGACTTCCATCTTAAATTTCTGCTTCAGTCAATTAATCAAAGTAAAAATGAATTAATCTTGATCATGATATTTATTAAAATCAATAGTTTTCTGTTGTATATCAGCATTTCGCGAATAGTCTGCTTATCAGGATGGGAAGTTCCCGTCGCTTCAAGAGCTGCCATAGTACAATAGAACTACGAAAAATCAAGAAAATTACACAAAAACACTATTATAATCCCCGTTTCAGCAGAATCAGGGGGGGACCTTCTTGCCATGGCCAAAAACATACACAAAAAATTTGGTTCAATTCTATGCATAATTTCATACACCTTTCAATGGTACAATATTTAAAATGGCTCAAAAATCGTTATTACAGTGCCCCCTTCCAGCAGAATTTTTCCAAATTAAGGGAGAACCTGCTTTCCATAACCAAAAACTTAAAAAAATTTTTGGCTATATTCTATGCATAACTTCATACACTTTTTTGATGGTACAATGGCAACAGATATATGGACAGACAGACATTTCCTATAAGCATGTTTTTGGAGATATCTGACCCCTATCAATTTTTATACATATATGGAAAGATATTGCTATTTGGTTTTAATAACAATACTAATAAAAATTAATCCACGCTCACAAATATCCAATTTCATTTTATTTTATGCTTGCATGGATTTTCATTATGCATGAAGTCTCGTGACATTATTTACCAAGTTATTCACCAATTTCTTGCATCATAATATCCATTTGCATACATTTCACTTAGTTTGGATACAATGACACAAAGAAATCATTTACATAAATTTTACTTTTGATTTTGGATAGCGTGGCACAAAAGATAAATCAATTTATTCATATAAATACATTGCAGTGCATTGTATAGGTTCAGTGAAAGTGATATTTTTAACTGTGTATTGGAAAATTAAAAGTTTTGGTTAGATGTGTAAATATATTTAGACAAATCGAAAACAATTAAAATTGAATTTTAAAACAAATTGTTTAAAGCTACATCAAGGCGTCACTTAAATTTTGATATCATATCTTTTAAAACTCATATTTTGAATTTATGAAAGATGTGAATGATAAAGCATCAAGGAATAAATTTTTATACATCCTTTTAAATTTAACATGATTCTTACACATGCAGTTATAAATAAAACAAAAATAAAAAGATGAAATAAATAATATAGCGTCACTTAAAATTTGATATCATTATTTTTAAGTTCCATATTTTAAATTCTTAAAAGTGCTTAACAACCCTTAAAAAAAAAACCCTTAACAGGTTAAAAGTTTGTGACGCAGCACTTTATCTTATTTAAATACTTACTTTCTAACAAAAGGGATAGGTTGGTCGTAGCTCCGTTGGTGCGGCATTTGCTGGCTGTTCCGAGGGCTCGGGCTCGATACCCGAACGTGCTACATATGTTTTCCTTATTATTATTTTTTCTTTTATAAATATACTTGTAATTATAACTTAATAATCTCATTGTCAATTAAAATTTATAATATTGTATATCAGTTATAATTTTAACCTATTTAATTTTTTACTTTTAATGAAATAGTTGTATAAAATATCACAAAACTTTTAATTTCTTTAAAATCACTTTTAAAATGTATTTCATAAATTCTTTATCAATGCAATGATATTGAACAATTATGTCAATTCGTTATTTTAAAGAAACATCATTTATGCATTGCTCTAACAAGGGAAGTCAATACGATGATACTATTACTCTGTTTTTAAAGTAACAAGCATAATTATATTAAAAATTAGCATCAGAATTAAATTACAACCGATATTTTGCATATTAAAGATTTTTAAATTTGTAATATGTATGCTTGCGCTTTCAATTGAAGAGCTAAGTGGAAGAACATGTTAAATAACAAAAATTACATTTGAAGTGAAAGTTTTTGCAGTAAATTTTAATGATTTATTTTCTGTTTGATGCTATCTATATTATAAAGGACAAACATATCTGTGCGTAACACATACGTCATTTTCCGAATGGCAACACTTTGAAAACTGAAATGAAATTTAGGTTTTGCAATTTTCTATAGTGCAAAATTTTAAACTTACAAACATCGCACATTTTAAATTTTTACACCGTCGTATAAGGAAAAAAATGTACTTTTTAATGTAATTTGTTTGAAAGCTGTATCTCAATTTAATTTTGAGATATTAATTTTTTTGTAGTTTTTAATACATTTTTTATAATTGTGGCAACTGAAGTACTCCATTTCTGTTGAAAGTCATGGAAGGTTGAAAGTAGAGGGCAAATAATCACGGAGGACAGAAAATAATATATCACTGTACCTTTTGTTGTCATTTTCTCATAAAAACTGGAAAAAAAAAACGGAAATTATGATGCGTGCTATGTCAGCGATTTTTTAAGTTTCCAAATATTCCACATTTTCAATTTTTACACCGTCAAATAGAGAAAAAAAATCTACTTTCAAATGCAATTTGTTTGAAAATTGTATCTTAATTGACTGATTTATTACGGTTTTTAAAATAACCAGACGCCCGTGGCGACCAGTTTGGTCTCCCTTAAATGTATGCTAGGCATTGTATCATGTTACTTTTATTCATAATTTAATTTACTTGCTCAGTCCTTCGCCAAATCGGAAGATTCTGATGGAGAAATCAAGAACTCGGTATTTTTATGTTAGTCAGGCACAGGTGATAAATCGCCAAATATTGTACCCATTGCATTTTTTCATATTTCATTAATTTAGATTAAAATATAATCCTTTCACTCAGTTTAAAATGGATAACTTTAATTTAAAACTTAAACATTTCAAATTCATGAATTTACTTAAAAAAAAAAAGAAAAACCATAAACCATTTAATTTCAACATCAAAGCATTGTTTTAATTTACTCCTCGAAAAATAAAAAATGCTGCTGGCGAGTTAAAAAATGCTATTGGCGAGAACTGCGCCCAGCTAACATGAAATTACAAATTTTTTGCGATCATAGCAACTTTCATGTAGTTTTATTCGAAAAAAATATTTTGATGAAATAGGTTGCCAAAAAATACATTTCCAAGTTTCTTTTCTTGCCATGGAATCTTTTCTCTATTTCGCCAAGTACTTATACTGGAAAAAGACCTTTATATATTTATTTATTGTATTTTAAATGAGATGAATAAAAGACGGCACAGATGTCATATACGCACCACGTTGGTGCGATTTTTTTCTGACGCCAATGTCATATACGCACCGGGTACTTAACTGGCACCAAAGTGTCGTTATTTTTCTTGATATGGTAACCCGGATGTTGTTGTTTATTTATTAATAAATTGTTTATTTACTTTTATTTTATTTTTTTAATTATATAAATTGTTTTGTTCTATAGTTATTAAACTTTTTTTTTGGTACTTTTCGGTTAGCCGGGCGCCAGTATTACATATACATATTTATATACATACATATATGTAAATATACACATATTGTATATATACACATATATATATATGTAAATATATATGTATATATACATACATGTATACATAAATATATATGTATATATAACACTGGCGCCCGGCTAACCGAAAAGTACCTTTTTTTTTATTTATTGTTATTCCCTTTTTAAAAATATTACACAATAACAAATGAGATGCGTTTCATTCAGGTATTGCCATTAAACAATTAACAAATAATCGCGATTTCTGTGCCACGTACGATAGCATAATATATATATAGATTTTCAAGTATGAATTATTTTTAAATTTATCTATCACGTGTAGCTCGATTACGAAAGATTTATCCGCTTGCCCTTAAAACAATGTAAAAAGTTCAGCATTTGTTTCCGTCTAATGTTCCATAACAAAATTAAAACTTCCTCTATAGAAAAATAAATAAAATAATGTAAATAAGAAACAAATTTAACAGACATGTGATTGAACCACGCGCTTAAAGCACTAAAATGATCGGAAAGACTGCCGTAAGTCGCAAAATCTTGGCTAATAACTCCTGGCATGCGGTGATATGTGAAAGCATTTCTTTTAATAAATTTTAAAACTTTATTTGATTGCATAATTGATATTTTTCAGACAAAAATTCTTTTTGATGTTAGTGGGCAGTCTAATATATATATTACATGTAAAAAAATAATGACAATAATTTTAAAAAAAAGTATGTTTTTTACCTATACTCTGTAACCCGAGGAGCTCGGGTTCGATCCCCTAGTGTGTTTAAAATATTAACAGGTATGGTACTAAACTCTCTGAGAAAAACTTATTCATATTTAATTTTCAAATATTAAAAATTATTAATATTATTGACATTATTAAATATTAATGAATAATGTCTTAAATCTTCAAGACTAAATAGAATCTTAGTATTTTAGCTTCACCATGTGATCCCAGTAGCAGAAACAGTTCAGCACGGAAGCGGGCGCTGCAGATTATTTTAAACCTTGCAGATTAATCCACCAACTTAAAAATAAATGCTGGGCTTAAAAAATAGCTGAAATTTGCTTTAAGTCTCAAGATTTATGGTATTTGTTGTATCCTTATATTATATATATTCTTTATAAATGGAAATTTTGCTTACTTTAAGTGTTTCTGTTATTTCTTATGATAGTAGGCTTATTGGGTCACAGATAAATTTTTGATTGCTGCAGACTGACGCAGAAAATTCTGCTTCTGGGCATGTGATAGGGTATCTCATAACGCTTTCATCCAAAAGATAAAATTTTTTTTAGAATATGTAGCATAACATGTTCATCCACTCAGCTCTTCAATTATTTTGCTTTCCCTTTATCTTCTTTCTGCTTTTATTTTTATTTCATTTTAATATGTTTTATTTTATCATAACTAGATGGCACCACATCAAATTTTGTAATGATTTTGCAATTTTTATTATTCAATAATAGATCCAATTTCTTTTTAAATATCTTTAAAGGATGAGAAATAATAGTTCAAAATAAAAAATGATAAATTTAAATTTAACATTATAATTAAAGTACGATATTAAAATTTTTGATTGGGATTATTAAATTGTAATTACAAGTATATTTATAAAACAAAAAATGAGAAAAACAAATGTAGAGCATTTGGGTATCGAGCCCGAGTCCAGCAAACGCCATACCAACTGAGCTATGACCAACTTATCCTTTTTATTACAAAGTATTTAAATTGTGTACTAATATTAGACCACCCGGTTTCTCAAGAATTGAGGAGTGTTGTATAAAATCTGTTGAACCTGAGACTAAGGGGTCTCTACCTTACAACATATATTAAAATAATCAAAATCTGTGATTACTAAGGTTGGCCCTCTCCTTGTCAGTCTTTTGCGACAAATGTTATAAACAATTGTGAAAGTGAAACAGCAACCAATAGAAATTTTCTATTGCATAAAGCTTTTTTACGTTGTATATTTTGTAAGGTAAATGCATTATTATATTTCTTATTTATTTTTAAATTATACGCAAATTGCTTCTCAATGAATGCATTAAATGGTGCAAATGTGAAATAAATTGTTTGTGCATTTTATACGTTGATAGTTATTTCATAATTATTCTCACTCATGCCACGGTGCCTATTACACAGATGTACCTGGGGCATTCTTGCAATCTTTCGACTTTCAAGAATAAAAATTTGGTGAAATTAAAGTTGCTAAAATAACATTTTAATCTGATAAACGAATGCCTTAATGATTCAAAATAAAGAAAAAATGGTCAGCAGCGAAAAAATTTTTCTTTAATTGAGGTTTAAGTTAAACTTGCGAAATAATTTTCCTTACCATTTTACCACTATAACTTTTTATTTTCTTCTAAATTTTTACTTAATGAATTTGCATAGTACCCACAGGACATTCAAATAAGAAATAATAAAAATGTAGTACTTTTAATACAGAATTTTTGTATAACATTGTCTTAAAGGGGTGTTAAAGAAGGGACGGTAAGGTAAAAAAAAGCAGATAGTATAGGAAAAAAGGGATGAAATGGGGAAAAAAAGACGGTAAGGATGGAATAGTAAGGAAAATTACCACCTATTTTTAGGAAAATCATGTTAAGACTAAGTGATAGCCACAATGATCATTGATTTTTATAAACAGTTGTTAACATTGGATAAAATTACATTTTTTTTTTAATTTACCTCGAAAAGTCCAGGAATAAACCTTGGGGATGGTAAGACTACCAATAAAGCCACGATCTTGAAATTGATATTTAAATGCTGATTTAAATTCTGCAGTAAATTTCCTGTCAAAGAATTTTAGACGTTCTTTCTCTAGCATACTTCTGCATGAGAAAAAATTTGAAAAAAATTCTGTGGCTTCATCTGAAGTGATTTTCTATATAAGTTTAGCAAGAGGACGGTAAGGATGAAAAACCCAGGGGCAGAGTTAAAAAAATAATATCAACCGTAAAAATGTGTGCAGGTTAATTTTTTGCTACATATTTACATAAAACAATTGTCCCAGTTTCGGAAAAAAATTACATCAAATTACTTTTATCAAAACAATTTTATACAGACAGCTCCAAACTTAAAAATCGGTATCAGGGACACGGGATGGTATAGGAGTTTTCCTGGTATTTGGACCCCCAACATCGTCCAAAACTTATTTATCTTGTTAATATTGTTATGCAATCATGCAATTGGATGTTCCCCAGTATATGAAATAAAAAAAGCACAAAAAAGTGTATTAAAATAAAAATTATTATTCAGGGACATAAAAGTCAAAAGATTGTGACAATGCCCCACCTATATTTCTATATATATGATCTATATTTTATGTTGGTCTGCTTTATACATTTAATTCAAACTTGAATGGTGGGAAGTGGATTTCTATTTTAAAAACTAATTTTTATCGACAGCATATAATCATCTATACTAATATTATAAAGAGGGAAAAATTGTTTATTTGTAGGAGGTAAGCTCTGGAACTACCGAACCCATTCTAAAAGTAATGGTATCAAAATTATGGTGTTAGTCCAACTTAGAACATAGGCTATATCTTATGTCCGTGCCACTGGCCAAAAGGGGGTGCAGGAGCAAAAAACGTTCTAAAAATGAGATTTTTGTGTTACTGAAGGGCCTAGAAACATGAAATTTGGAATGGTAGTTACTTATAAGATACTAATGATCTCTAAGGACATTTCTTTAAAAAATCGGAATTAAAAAGGGGTGAAAATGCACGAAAAGCGTTCTAAAAAACGTTCTAAATGGCGATTTTTATGCAATTTCAGGAAGTACCAAACCGATTTCAAAAATAATGGTGTCAAAATGATGGGGACAACCCTTACTCCAAAATAAGCTACATTTTATGTCGGTGCCACTACCCCTAAGGGGGCGCAGGAGCAAAACAATATTCGAAATTGCGATTTTTGTGTTACTGAAGGGTTCAGATACATGGAATTTGGCATGATAGTTACTTATTAGATATAAATGGTCTCTAAAAACATTTCTTAAAAAATTCGAAATTTAAGAGGGGTGAAAATGAGCAAAAAGCGTTCTAAAAAACTTTCTATGGCAATTTTTACGCAATCTCAATAAGTACCAAACCGATTTAAAAAATAATGATGTCAAAATGATGGTGACAGCCCTTGCTCCAATGTAGGCTACATTTGATGTCGGTGCCACTATTCCAAAAGGGGGTGCAGGAGCAAAAAAACGCTTGAAATTGCGATTTTTGTATTACTGAAGGGTCCATATACATGGAATTTGGAATGATAGTTACTTATAAGATATAAATGATCTCTAAGAACATTTCTTAAAAAATTCAAAATTTAAAAGGGGTGAAAATGCACGAAAAGCATTGTAAAAAACGTTCTAAATGGTGGTTTCTACACATTCTCAGGAAATACCAAACCCCTTTAAAAAATAATGGTTGGTAATTGATGATGACAGCCCTTGCTCCAACATAGGCTCTATTTCAAGTTGGTGTCACTGCCACCTAGGGGTTGCAGAAGCAAAAAACGTTCTAAATTGCGATTTTTGTGTTACTGAAGGGCCTAGAATCCTGAAATTTGGCAGGGCAGTTATTTATAAGATACAAATGATCTCTAAGAAAATTTCCTAAAAAATCGAAATTTAAAAGGGGTGAAAATGTGCGAAAAGCGTTCTAAAAAACTTTTTAAATTGCGATTTCTACGCAATCTCAGGCAGTACCAAACCGATTTTAAAAATAATGGTGTGAAAACGAAGGTGACAGCCCTCTCTTTAACATAGGCTATATTTTATGTCGGTGCAAGTACCTTAAAGGGGGTGAAGGAGCAAAAAACAATCTAAATTGCGTTTTTTGTAATACTGCAGTGCTATCAACTTGAAACTAGGCATGGTAGTTACTTATAAGATATAAATGATCTCTAAGAACATTTCCTAAATATTTCTAAATTTAAAAGGGGTGAAAATGGACGAAAAACGTTCTAAATTGCGATTTCTATGCAATCTCAGAAAGGACCCAATCGATTTCAAAAGTAATAGCTGGAAATTGATTATGACAGCCCTTGCTCCAATATAGGATCTATTTCATGTCGGCGTCACTACCACCTTGCGGTTGCATTTTAAAAAACGTTCTAAATTGTAATTTTTGTGATACTGGCTGGCAAACTTGAAATTTGGCATGGTAGTTATGAGATTAAATAATCTCTGAGAAGAGTTCCTTAAAAATTTTAAATTTAAAAGGGGTGAAAATAAACGAAAAGCGTTCTAAAATCTTTCTAAATAGCGATTTCTACGCAATCTCAGGAAATATAAACCGATTTCAGATGTAATGGTTTCCAATTGATGGTGGCAGCCCCTGCTCCAACATAGCCTATATTTTACGTTGTTGTCACTACCACCTGGGGGTTACAGGAGCAAAAAATTATTGTGTTTTTGTGTTACTGAGGGGGTCTAACATTTTAATTTTGGAATGGTAATTACGTCAAAGATGCAAATGTTTTCTAAGAATTGTCGAAAGAAAATTCCAAATTTAAAAGGATGAAGTGAGCGAAAAGCGTTCTAAATTACAATTTTTATGCAGTCGTATGAAATACGAAACCGATTTCAAACATAATGGTTGCAAATTGATGGTGATAGAACCTGCTCAAACATAAACTATATTTAATGCCGAGAATTGCAGGAGCAAAAAACTTTCTAAATTACGATTTTTGAGGTACTGAAGAGGCTAGAAACTTTAAATATAGCACGGTAGTTACTTATAAAATATAAATGTCCTCTAAGAACAGTCGAAAATAAATTCAAAATTAAAAAGGGGTGAAGCGAAGGGAAGGAGCGAAAGGCATTCTAAAAGTGTCCTAAATTACAATTTCTATAGAATCTCAGGAAATAATAAAGCGATTACAGAAGTTATTGGTTGCGAATCAAGAGTGATAGTCCTTGATCCTATATGGGCTATATTTTATGCCGGTGTCACTACCACCTGGTTGGCAGGAACAACAAGAAAGCTTTTAAAAACATCTAAATTCCGTTTTATATAGAATATTAGGAAATACCAACCGATTTCAAGGTTAATGTTGGCAAATTAATGGTGACAGTCTATGTTTCAACATTTTTCAAGACATTCTATTTCAACTCTATTTCGGCATTTTATGTTGGTGGCACTAACACCAGAGAGATGGTATACTGTTAGACAAGAAGCTTGGAATTTGACATGATGGTTAATTTTAGGAGGTAAATGTGTTACGATGATTTCTAAAAAATTCAAAACTTCAAATGAATACTGAAATGAGTGTATGAAATAAGCATAAAAATCTCAAAATACTTTCTAAATTATCATTTAATTGGAATTAGTTTTAGTTCTTCTTATTAAATAAAATCTCATTTCTGTCTATTGCACTTTAATAATGAAGTTTAGTCAAACTGTGGCTTAATTTGTAATTTTTGAATTATTCCAAAAAGTGTTCTTTTAATAAAAAATTGTCATGCAAATATCACTTGGCATATTTCAGCTATTACGCGAGCAAAGCCGCGGAGTTTGCTCGTTACCAATAAAAAAAAATATATTTAACTATCATAATGCATTAAATTGTATTTGTCCAAATATATGTTGACATTTTTTTCACTAATCTATAGACGGGACCATTTCTAGATATTCCCATATGCTTTGCCATCTTGGATAAGAGTTGAAAATGCTGCTCTCTTCTTCTTACTGTATTGCTGTTTGATTTAAAATTAATGATTTTTTCACTCTTTTTCCACTCTGGGCAAGGGTCTAATGAAAAAAAAACAGTCCTGTTTATGAATTTCAGTATTGCCATAAGTAATTATGACGTACTGAAAGCAGTGTTGTAGTTGTAAATAATCCAGAGAGTATATACATTGTAGGCAATGATGTAAAATACTGGGTATTTATTTCTAAGAGTAAATACCCATTTTAAATATTTACCTTGGTATTTATTCTTCAATTAAATATAGTTATGAAAAACTTATATTGGTATCAGTTATGGTGAATTACTGAAAATTTAGTTAAACTTCATACAAATTTAAATTTTAAAGAAATCAACATTTTACATTTATTGAATTTAACTGTCTCTTTAAAATTACAATGAAACATGTAAAAAAACTAATGTATTTATTCAGAAGATTTTTTTTAAAGATTAATTAAATTTGTGTAACAGGTGCATTTAATACGTGCAATAATATTTCAGCTAATGTATTGGTATTATGTAAGTTACTCCAATATAGGAGACATATTCTCTAGTCCTTCTCATAAGGTGCATTTAATATGTGCAATATCATTTCAACTAATGTATTGGTACTATGTAAGTTACTTCAATACAGGAGATATATTCCCTAATCCTTCTCACAAGACTTTTCTTTCCCAGATACGCTCTATTTCCCTGAAAATTGCTACATACGCTTACATTAAGTGCTATCTAATTTCATATATAAATATCATGTATATCTGATGGTTTTAAGGTGCAGTCAGCCAAAAGAAAAAATGAACACCCAATGCATTCTAACCAAATATACCCAGAAAACAACTAAAATAGCCATTAAACTAGAACTTATGTATTCTTTCATTTTACATTAAAAAAAGGGCTTAAAACTTGTCTTTATACTGAAATTGTTCTAAACTCTGAAATTTTCAATACAAACACTTAATTTTAACATCATATTTGGTTTTGTCATCAAATTTTACTATTCAGTACTATTCAGTCAAGTAGTTTAGGGATTATGAAGATTTAAATTTTAAAACTCCTAATGTTAAAAACATTTTTAATCATTGTAAAACAGATTGTAATGTGGGTAGTTTTTATAAAAACAATTACAGAACTACTTTGCAGAATAAGCTATAATTTCATAATTCACATATTTGAAGCCCTTAGAAATCTATTGTTGTTAAAAAGATTCATAGATTACAATTCATAATATTTTAAATTAATTTTCTAAAGAAAAATGGAATGAAACTTGTGAATTTCTTTTAACAGAAATTGATTTCTAAAAGCTTAAATTATGATAATATAAAATTATAGCTCATTTCACCTACTAGTTCTTGAGTTATGTTTAAAAAAAACTGCCTGCATTGTAATCTGTTTTGCAACTTATAAGTGAATTTAACATTAGAAGCTTCAAATTTTAAATCTTCATAATTTCTCATTTGTTGTTCCGTGATCATCATGATTTCTCATTTGTTGTTCCAAGGTAAAATTTACAGAAAAAAGCTAAATATGATGTCAAAATTAGGTGCTTACCCTTATTTTTTTTTTTTTTTTTTTTGTAAACATAAATTGAAAAAAGTCATAATTTCCAGTCACATGGATATATATTTTTTTTTTCTCTCTCTGACAGTTTGGACATTAAAATGTTTATTTGTTTTTTGGCCAACTATACCTCCTTGCATCACTAGATTTAAAACATCTGTTGCAAGATAGAGAGCACTAATGATAGATTTTTTAAATTGGTCCTGGACAATTTTTTCTTTTTGCAATAATGATGCAGAAGTAGTTATACAGACAATGTATTATGGTGTTATCATATACTAAATGAATCTGATATTCATTTGATTGAACAAATTCAATTAATTCTATAACTGGTTTAAAAATGTAGACTTTTTCAATACGAATCCAAAACGCATCATCTAAACATTTTCTCTTTAGCTGATAAACTTTTTCACTAACTGCTATAATTTGTAATAAAAACCTATTATCTTTTATGCTTTTAACCCGTTATAGTTCTTTGGGATACTGGGCCTTTCCATTGTGACGGGTGTGACATCCAGACACAATTTTAAGAGGTTATATCTGTGTTTTGGGCAATAAATTATCTAATAAATACCTGAAAAGTATTTAAAATATGTTTTTCCTTGCATTTGCTTGAATAATTGTGCAAACACGAAACTTCAATAGCTTTCAATTTTTTTTTTTTTTTTTTTTTTTTTTTTTTTTAATCTTGTGATGGGTGTGACTCTCTCCGGACATGAGTTTTTACTAGCAACTAGCATACACATTTGTTAAAATTCCTGTGAATATTTTAATGTTTCATTATTAAAACAACTTTTTTCTAATAAAAGAGATTCAGATTAAACTTAATGCATAATTTTCATAATAAATTTTAATTATTTTAATGTATAAGAAATTTTTTTCTGCTGTGACGGGTGTGACATCATGCAAAGTATACAATTTTAAAGTTATTTAAAAAAAGCAGCGATTGGTATTGACAGAAAACTTGACAATAGCTAATATACAAACAAAATTTAATAAAACTAACATCTTTATGCAGTTAGTTTAAAATTTGTAGTGCCTCCTAGCTCCTACTTGTTATAAGTGATAGGGTAGCTATTTTTTTTACAATGGCAAAAAAGTTTTCAATTGAGAAATCATGTTTCTCCAGCCAAATCCAGTGTGGTCCACTGGCTTGCATGTATTTCAAGCTTATTTCTTCCTTATGGTAGTTGATATTCAAGACATTGCCATAGTACAAGGTACAAGCTATTGTGCTTTTAGTTACTCGCCAGGGAAACCATAACATAGTCTCAGATATTTAAATCTGATATTTTCAAAATCTTTCTGGGGGGAGATTCACAATTAGTAGTGACTTACCTCCCTTAGTGTTGATTCCGTAGTTTTCCCAATAAAAAAGTTGCTACTATCAGCACTTGCTTTAAAGTGGTGATTACACTTGATGCCTTCCCATCCTTCTGTCAGCATTTGTTTTAGTTTCCAGTATTTTCTCTGCTGACACATACAATGTCTTTATTGCACCAATCTCCTGTGCACATTAAAAAAAAAGCCAAAGCAGAATTAACTATTGTTTTTCTGGACTTAAGTAAAGCCCACACTCTTGACTTTAACAATCCCCCAATTCCGTTAACTGCTCCTTTATCATGAAAAGTGGCCAAAAAGTTCCATTCACATGTTAGCTTAAAATCTTTGATAAAGAAGCACAAGTTCGAAATGTTGTTTTTAAACAGGACTGCACAGCTATCAGAAACATTTTTCAGCGTTTTGAGTTGGGGAAACTGTTTTCAGACTAGTAGTAATGGCATTTAAAAATTCCCATACAGCATACATATTTAACATGCTGCAATTCGTTATTGATCACTGTATTACTATTGATTTACACACGAACAAATCACATTACCTTTCAACGATGCAAAGCATGTAAAAATGGTGATTTAAGGATGAGTCCAGTGAACACTCTGGATTTCATTTTGAGAGACAGCACTATATATGCACATAGAGTGAAAATTCTGCTGTTTTAAATATTGCATCTGGTGGAATGAAAATACCTTATTTTACATTCTAGAAATTTTTCTAACTTTGACTCTAGATAAACCATAAAAGAATAAGTTTTACAGCTTAGTTCTCTGTAATTTCATATGTGTTATATTTTTACCTTTAATTTGATATATTACTGGTAATAATAAAAGAAGTTTGAAATTTCAACCCTCATGTCCACTTTTTCATCGACATGCCCTACTTCTTTACTACCATAGGTTAATTTTCTCATTATTGCTTTCTAAAGGGTTAATGTGTCTTATTTACTTTTCTTTCCTTCTTTTTGTGCACACTAACCTGTTAGGGATGATGGGTGCATATATGCACCCTCAAAAAGTGCTTTCAGTGTTTGAGTTTGATACCAGTAAAAAATAAAAGTAAAATTGATTTTATTTAATTACAACATTTTTGTGATTTATAAAGTTTAGTCAAATAATTACCAAAAAGTGGTGCCAAACAAATAAAATTCGTGTAAAAGATGCTGATCCTGAATGGGTTAATGTATTCCTTGTCGCCCAGTGGCGTGGTCAGTAGCAACAGCTGCTTCCACGGCAGGAGCCGGGTTTGAATTTTCGGATAAGACATGGATATAATTGTGAGTTTTCATTTATAGTTCTATAAATATGTAATGGAGAAAGAAAAATAAAGTTGTTGCTTGTTGTTGTTTCTGTGTATAATAAGGATCATTGAAGGCAAAAAGCCATAGTTGCTATAGGCCCAAAAGCATGTCATATGTCCAATGTATCCTAGCAATCCTACTCATTTCTTCTTACAGCTGGGTACTAGTATAGTCTATTCTTTTTTTGTTTGTTTGCTGTTGGAGCATGAACAAAATTTTTCTGTTTTTGGAGTAAATTGCTGTTTCCCCTAACAAAGTGCTACATTTGATATGATTCACATACTACTTGCACTACATACTATCACTATGCGAACAAAAAGAAAACTTTCTTCTGCTCTTGTATTGGTTCGTAGGATGACCTTTTTAGTTACTGATGAAGAAAAATTTTCGAAATAAGTTGCATTATCTTCTTCTTTTATTGTGTATTTAAGAAGTGTCTTTGGTATTATACACAAAACTTTATAAGCCATTATTTTTTAATGTTAAAAAAAATATTTAGAAAAAAAAAAAAAACTCAAAACTAAACTTGAGCATTTGGTTTATGATAGGTTTGACAATGCAAATAATTATAAGTTTTTTCTAGCAATTTCGAGGAATTAATTATTTGCAAGGCCACTCAATCGGACAAAATGCAGGTATTTTTCTTTAATTAATCGGACAGCTATTATTGTATTTAAAACATTCTAAAAAATAATTTCAAGATTATGATATTTTACATTAAAATACATAAATACCCAATTTTTTGGTTATTTATCCCAGGTTTGGGTAAATAGTCAAAAAATAAATACTTATATATGGTACTTATTTTAAAAATTCAAAATGTATATGGTGTGTACCTCTGTATACTCTCCACTACACCCCTGACTGTGAACATATGTGAGATTTTAATTATGAGAAACTTCTAAAATTTCTATATTCATGAAATTATACAAGAAAAACTTTGAAAGCACTGGGACTATTTTAAAGCCAGTTCTTATTTATTTTATCAGCTCATTGCATGCAAATATTTAATTTTATCAGCTTACTAAATTGAAATAATTGTTAAAGAAATAAGTTTGTAAAAGAATATGCTAGAGGAATGTTGGAAGGTACCCCAAGCCTTCTGATAAAAATCAAAATTATGGGGAGCAACTCATTGAAGCTAATGTGGTTATTGATGTAACAGTTTCATAATAAAATGCTGTACATTACTGGTAAAATTTATATGCAAAACCCTTAACTGGCTACTAACTTTGATTACAAAATTGCATTAAGCAGGTAGGGGAGAGTGGTAATGAATGGGCCAATTTTTGGTTTTTAATTTTTGTAATTTTTTCTAATAATTTTTTTGGCTCAGAATTGGCTCTTCAGTTACTTTACTTATTTGGTTATATAAAAAAGTCATAAAAATTGGATTAGAAAATGCCTATAATGAATGATAATAGAAAATAAAAATATAGAAATTTGGCCCATTCATCCCCACCCATGGGGCTGAATGGGCCATTGAAGGTAATGAATGGGCCACTAAATGAATTCAATGAAAAAATGTGGAATTAATCTTTTATTCACCAAATATGACAAAATGAATGGTACTTGACATGATATGATCAAAACATACTGAAATAGTAAGTAATACACAATGCTTATCAAAATTTATGAACATCAAAAGTGATATTATTAAATCACATAATTGTAGCAGAAAAATGACAAAATAATGAGATTATAAGAAAGAAAGAACATAAAATATAGATAAAAATAATAGATAATATACATTATGATTTAACGAAATTTATATTTTTCAAAATTAATATTAAACGACATGGTTTTAACAGGGTTGGAACTGCCTATTAATTGACTATTTAGTGTAAATTTCTGGCATTATTTATTCTACCCATCAGATTCAGAATATAAACAATTATTCTAGTTTTATATCAAATGGAAAAATACTGGTAGGTGTGGAGAACAACTGGACAGTTCACCTTAATCATTTATACAATTTAACTTATGTTTCTAATAAATAACTGATATTTCTTAGGGTGAAAATGTGCAAATTATTTTTTAGACATCACTATAAACCTATTCTAACTAGACAGTAATTTAATCTAAATCCATTACAACCAGTTATGTTTCATATTAAAGAGAAAATCAGAAAAAAAGAAAGAAAAACCATATTTTCATGATCAGGGCAAAGGTAACCCCATTCATGATCATAATATAGTGGCTCATTCAGCCCCACCTATACTTCTGGAATATATTCAGGTTTTTTTAATACATTAAATTCAAATAACATCTAAATACATCCTAAACTTAGTTTACAGATATGCAAAGACTTGCTAATATATATATCTGCAATGAAATAGGAGATACTTTTTAGCTTATTTATTTTACTGAAAACGGAAAAAAATTACTTTTCAATCAGATTCTTGACTATCCTACTCTAGAGGGAAAATGGCTTCTTCTAAACAATGGAAAATTTTATGAGTTTGGTAAAATAAATAGCTTCATCTATTGGTGGCATCTAAAATAATTTTATGCAAATACTTTTTCATATTTTGTTAATGGCCCATTCATCCCCATGGCCCATTCATTACCACTCTCCCCCACAGTATGTTCCTGGAATGTAGTACATTGGCTTAGTTTAGTCAGTTTTAAATACTAAAGTATTTTTTAAGTTTTTTTCCCCCATACAATCAATTGCAATGAGTTGTCATTAACACGTTGAGTGCCATGTCAGTTACCGGTGACTGACACTAAACTTTCAGTTTAGGCCACATCAGTCATCGGTGATTAACACTTATAGATTGTGTAACGGGAATCTTATTTCATGGCCCAAACAAAAAGACAGACAAAATAGACTTGGCATTCAACATGTTAATTCAGTAAAAAATAATAATTTCTTTTTTAAAACAAAACAACAAAATCATACTGGAGAGCCCATAACTATATCTTAATATAAATAAGAATATTGTCAGAACTAGTTCTAATATTACAAGTTACATATTTTCCAGTACAAATAAAATGTGTATATAAAAAAATAAAAATACTGTCAATTTATCAAATCGATAGTTATAGATACAATATTCTATCACTGGAAGATATGTCTTGTATAATCTAAAAGTAAATTAAAAAATATACAGTTTATGCTCATATTAGAAATATAATTAAATAATTTTTCTATAAATTTTTACAATAAAACATTAACTTTTAGGATGCACATACATACATTTTTACTTATATGACTTTTTTTTATTTTTTTTAGTTTCATACAAAATTGAAGTATATTCTGAAGTGGTCTCTGAAGAAGTTATAAACTGCTATAATGCATGTAAAACCATCTGAAAAGCTTTTCACCAAAACTGTTATAACTAAAGGCTACGGATTCAATACTCCTCAAGATGGCTCAGTTTGTAAAATTAAGATTATTAAAGATGAAGCAAATATTTTAACTGAGCTTGATGAAGAACAAGTTAAAGTAATAATTGTTGGAGATGTTGATGAACATACTGATAGAATACTTGAAGACTGCATCAGAACAATGAAAGAAAATGAAGAATGTAGCATTGAGTTTCTACATCCAGATGCTTATGCAGCGATCCATAAATGGACTGATAATCAAGGTGATAAAAATGAAAAGAATGATACTCAAGACAACTGTCCAGAAAATACTGAAGATGGCTCTACTGGTAATGTTGAAGATGATTGTATTCCAAATTCTGAAGTTCAAAATGAGTCAGACATACAAATGGAAGATGTAAAAAGTACAGAAAATGAGGAAAAAGATATTTCTCCAGGCGAACCACCAGAATCTCCGACAACTAACAAAGAAGAAATAAATAGTAATGCTAATGATGAAAAACCTAATTTAGTTACGATTCAGTTTCAGCTACTATCTTATACAACAGAACCTGAAATTTGGGAAATGAGTGTAACAGAAAAATGGCGTAGAGCTAGTTATCATAAAGAGAGAGGCCTAGAATTATATGCTCGTGGTAATTATGAATATGCTTTTAGACGATTTGGACTAACACTTAAATATTTAATTTCACTAGAGCATGATGTACCATCTGGCGAAGAAGGTATGGATATTAAAGGTTTAAAACTCTCTTGTTATCTAAATGTTGCAGCATGCCAAATGAGACATCATAACTTTGAATCAGTGGTGAAAAATGCGTCAAAAGCTTTGAATTTGCAACCAAATAATGCTAAAGCACTTTACAGGAGAGGATCAGCATATTTAGAACTGCAGGAGTATGAGAAAGCACAAGAAGATTTGATGGCTGCTCAAGAATTAGAGCCTAAAAATAAAGCTATTGCCAGACAATTACAAATTCTAAAAAGCCGTGTTCAAAAGTTAAATCAGTATTATGCAAGTGCCATGAAAAAGATGTTCTCATAATTGTTATAGTGTGCAGTTGAGTAAAAATTAATCACTGTTTTCTAGTCACATTATGTGATCAGTTTAAGAATTCATGACCATTTCTTTTTTAAATATTTACTGATTCATTCTACTATATACTAATATTACTATCATTCCATACACATTCCAGCATCGAAAGAATGTAGATAATGAACAAGTACATTGTTTAGTGCAATTACATTGTGCTAGTTGAAAGTTTGTTTTCTATTGCTGATTATATCGTCTATAGTAATAGGGAAATTGTTTTGTTTTCTCTACTTAGCTTAAGAGAAAATATTTATTTGCTACAAGAAGCTTTTAAAAACTACATTTGTCTTTATATTCATAATAAATTTATTTCTGTTAATTTTACGTAATACTGTTTTATTTCTACATTTATATAATTATCAATATATTTAAGTTATTTTCTTGTGATTTTAGCAAAAGATTTTAAATGTAATCAACAATTATAGAAATTCTAAATAATATATTTCTTCTATCATCATGAAATTACAATGCAATATTTTAATTTTATATGAAAACATTTTTAAAACTTTAAATTTATGATAGCTATTTAAATACTTTTTCAAAAAAATTTGCAGCTCATATTATTACACTTTTCTTTAACAACTGTAAGCACGATAACTAGGCAATGACTTACTATAACTTTCTTACTTTAACTTATAATCACATAGTGGTTCCTTATTTGCCACTTTGGGATCTCGACAGATGATTATTTTTTACTAGTAGTAAACCCGTTCTTCGCATTGGTAGAAAGAAAGAAAAAAAAAATATTCATCAACCCTATACATAAAAAAAAACAATGGTTCCATCAATAAATATGACATATGTAGAAGTATATCATAAATTTCATCTTCTAAAGTTAAATATATTTCAATGATAGGTAGAGATGCACTTTTACTTTCAGCCTAGACTAAATTCCAACACCACAAAGGTAAATTTTAATTTTCACAGCTAAACCAAATCAGGCTAGACTAAAATTAAAGTCTAACACCACAAAGGTGAATTGTTTTAATTTTCATGGATAAATCAAGTAGTGAAACTATTACAGTGGGTAAACAGTAAAAAACCACCATTAAAACAGTCAGTTTAGAAAAAAAAACATGTATTTAAAGGATGAATTTGAAGCACTTTACTTATGACTGTGTGAAAATAAGTAATTCTCCTGTAAGTCTCAATACTGTTACTGCACACATATGATTTAGCATTTTTTATTTTTATAAATTTAGAGGGGAAAAAAGTATTATTAGTTACTCCATGTTGTGCAAAGAAACAAAATAACTGTTTGCATTGTGACCTTTATTGAAATTAAGAGCTAACAATTACACTTTTGGGTACATTTACATAACATTGGTTATGCAATGACATAGCAAAATGTTTACTTTGTGTATTTTTGATTTTAATTAAATGTTTTTATGTTTAATATTTTTTATTTGCTTTTTAAATATATTCAAGTCTGTCTAATGTTTCATAATTAGTTTGAACAATTACATGTTTAATTTTTTTAATTAAAAATTAATTATTGAAAATCTGTAAATTATATTACAGTTTTGAGATAAAATTTATCTAAAAGTGCATTTTTTGCTTGTAATGACTGAAAGTATACAATATTTAGAAACAAAGATGAAAGAAATTTAATGAAAAAAAATCTAAATTGAATTTTGAAAAAGAATCTCTTTGTGGGTTTCTTGCGGACACCTTGGAATACCTCCATGTTCAATTTTGTAACACTGGCCTTATACACCACAGCATGAGAATCTACACAGACTAACAGATTCACAAACTCTTTGTTGTATTAATATAGAAAATTATTTCTTAATTTAAATATATATGCATCTTTTCTTTTAAGCACACCATGGATTAAGTATAAAACATTTACAAATAATTATAGTTAACATGGGGCCCATCAACCCCCCCCCCCAAAAAAAAAAAAAAAAAAAATTTTCGAAAGTGATATGAAAAAATTGTTTCTTTTTCCTTTCTTTTTTGGAAAAATTTTAAATTTTGTTTCTATTATACAGTGGATTAGCCATTCCTCATTAGTGATATATTAGTCTACATTGACAACAAAGAAGAGAAAGGGGGCTGATAGGGTTACAGATCCCCCTCCTCCCAAAATATTCAAAAATGAAATGTGAAAAGTGTTACTTTTTTAGATAAATCTAATTTTTTCTTCTGTCATACAGCGAAATAGCCATTCTCGTTAACCCCATATTAGTCTATATTGACATGACAGCATACTCAAAGATGGGGGGGGGGGGGGGGGTGAGGGAATTACAGCCCCCTCATCTCGAAAAAGTCGAAAAGGAAATGAAAAAATAGTGCTGATTTTTTTTTTTTTTCTGTTTGAGATAAATTTTCATTTTTTCCCATATCATTCAACAGACTAGCCGCTCCCTTCTCTTTAGTTCCATATTAGTACACAGTGACCCAACATTGTACCCCAAAAAATGGAAAGGGGCTAATGGGGTTGCAAGCCCCTCCTAAAATAGTCGAAAATGAAATGAAAAAATGCTTATTTTTACTTTCTTCTATCTTCAATAGAAGAAAGTATTGTAATCGAAATTTTTTTCGACTTCCGGTTTTCGACGGATTTGCATGTTTTAGGGGTCAGAGATTCCAAAAAACATGTTTATAGAAAATGTCTGTCTGTCTGTCTGTGTGTCCGTCCGTCCGTCCGTCTGTCTGTCGCCATTGTACCATCAAAAAGTGCATGAAGTTATGTATAGAATTAAACCAAAATTTTATTATAAGTTTTTGGCTATGGCAAGCAGGTCCTTCCGGAATTTGGAAAAAATTGGCCGGTAGGGGGCGCTGATATAACAATTTTTGTGCGATTTTGAATATTGTACCATCCAAAAGTGTATGGAGTTATGCATAGAATTGAACCAAATTTTCAGTTTAAGTTTTTGGATATGACAAGCAGGTCCTCCCTGAATTTGGAAAAAATTCGCCTGTAGGGGGCGCTGTAATAGCGATTTTTGTGCGATTTTGAATATTGTGCCGTCCAAAAGTGTATGAAGTTATGCATAGAATTAAACCAAATTTTTATTTTAAGTTTTTGGCTATGGCAAGCAGGTCCTCACTGAATTTGGAAAAAATTGGCCGGTAGGGGGCGCTGTAATAGCGATTTTTGTGCGATTTTGAATATTGTACCGTCCAAAAGTGTATGAAGTTATGCATAGAATTAAACCAAATTTTTATTTTAAGTTTTTGGATATGGCAAGCAGGTCCTCCATGAATTTGCAAAAAATTCGCCGTTAGGGGGCGCTGTAATAGTGATTTTTGTGCAATTTTGAATATTGCACCATCGAAAAGTGTATGAAGTTATGCATAGAATTGAACCAAATTTTATGTGTTTATTTTTGGTCATGTCACGAAGGTTCTCCCTGAATTTGGAAAAATTCTGCCAGAAGGGGGCACTATAATTGCGATGTTTGTACCATTTTCATTATTGTACCATCGAAAAGTGTATGAAGTTATCCATACAACTGAACCAAATTTTTATTGCATGTTTCTGGCTATGACAAACAAATCCTCCCTGAACTTGAAAAAATTCCGAAAGAAGGGGGCGCTATAATTCCGATCTCTGTGCCATTTTCATTATTGTACCATCGAACAGCGTATAAAATTATGCATACAATTGAACTAAAATGTTTGTGCTTGTTTTTGGCTTTGGCCAACAGGTTCTCCTTGAATTTGGAAATATTGCGCGGTAAAGGGGCTCCGTGCTAGCGATTTTTGTATACTTTTCTTGATTTTTCGTAGTTCTATTGTGCATCAGCGGCTCATGCAGAGGCGGGAACTCACTTCCTGCTATGCCGGCTATTCGCAAACAGCTGATAACGACAGAATAAGGAAAAATTAATAATTTTAACAAATATCATGATATAGATTAACTCGTTTTTAGTCCGTTTAATTGACTTGAGCAGAAATTTAAGATGAAAATCAATGTTGGTATAGTATTGAACTAATAATATTGAAGTATTAACATGTGTAACTAGGTTTTGAAATATTAAGATGTATAAGATAGAAGAAAGTTTTGGGATTGGCACATCCAACTAGTTTTCGAGATAAATTTGTATTTCCCCCCTATCATTCAACAGACTAGCTGCCCTCTTACAGGGGTGATTGTGTTCCGGGTGTACCCCGGATTTCCGGGTTTTTCGATCGATCCTTCTGGGTTTATGAAATCGTTACGTTAAGTGGAAAATTCGGACATTAAAAAATATCGCAAATTTCGACAAATGGTCGCCGGAAAAAATCAGTTCCTCAATCGTTCGCTGAAAAAAATTGACAATTTTGTCAAAGGATTGCGGAAAAAACGCGAATTTTCGTCAAATATCGCGAAATGAACACAAATTTCGCAGAGGATCGCGAAAAATGAAGATTTTTGTCAAAAGAACGCGGAAAAAACGGATATATCGTCAAAGGAACGCTGGGAAAATGGAAATATCGTCAAAGGATCGCTGGAAAAACGCAAAGTTCGGTAAAGGTTCGCGGGAAAAAAAACATGACTTTCATTAAAGAATCGCGGAAAACACGCAAATTTCGTCAAAGGACCGCAGAAAAAACACGTAATTAGAACCGGGAAGAATTTTCCCCATTCCGGAATCGCGGGGAACACGATTTTCGTCAAAAGATCGCCGGAAAAACTGAAATATCGTCAAAGGATCGCGGGGAACACGATTTTCGTCAAAAGATCGCGGGAAATGCACAAATTTCGTTAAAGAATCGCGGAAAAAACTGAATTTCTTTAAAAAATCGCGAAAAAAACGCAAATTTCACCAAAGGATCGCGAAAAAACGTGAGTTTCGAAATAAAACAAATTTCGTCTAATGATCGCGAAATAAACACAAATTTCGTCAAAGGATCGCAAAAAAGCACAAAATTCGCAAAGGAGCGCGAAAAAAAAAAAAGATTTTCGTCCAAAGATCGCGGGAGAAAAAACGCGATTTTCGTCCAAAGATCGCAGGAAAAACAGAAATATCGTCAAAATATCGCGGTTAAAACGCAAATTTCGTGAAAGGATCACGAAAAAAAAATTTCGTTAAAGAATAACGGGGAAAAATTTCGTTAAAAGTTCGCGGGAAAAAACGCGAATTTCGTCACAGAATCGTGAAAAAAAACGCCAATTTCGTCAAAGGATTGCGAAAAAAACGGCAGATTTCGACAAAAGATCGTGAAAAATGGCAAAGCCCCCCCCCCCCCCCCCAAAAAAAAAAGATCGCGAAAAACGGCAACTTTGCCCAAAAGATCGCGAAAAAACGGCAAATTTCGTCAAAAGATCGCGAATAAACTGCAAATTTCGTCAAAGGAGCCCGAAAAAAGCTTAGTTAGCGACAAAAGTGGATCCCCCCCCCCCCTCTGTTGTAACCTTTCAGAAAATTTGCTGTGAATTTCAGATTTTTTTTTTTAAACTCAGAATCCCCCCTGTTGCTGTATTTCCAAATTTTTTTTTTTTTCACTCAGAATCACCCCTGGTAAAAACACACACATAACTAGAACGAGGAGTGAAAAAGGTGCTGATTTTTTTTCTTTCTGTTTGAGATAAATTTGTAATTTAGTTTTCTGTTTTACCACGGATTAGCCATTCTCGTTAGTCCCATATTAGTCCACATAGACACCACAGCATACCCAAAAAAGGTGAAGGAGACTATTTTCAGTGGTGGGGAGAACAATTTTAGAGATTTTAAGCTACAATGACTTTCTTTTAAATTAAAACATGTAAAATAAAACCTATTAACACTTTTCAATTTATTTTGGAGTGAGGCGGCCTCAGGATCGGACTGTAACCCACCCCCTCCCCCCAGGGGTGATTCTAAGTTTTAAAAAATTCTGACATTCACAGCAAATTTTCTGAAAGGTTACAACAGAGGGGATAAGGGGGGGGGGGATCCATTCCCGGCACTAATTATTTTTGCTGCAGTGTGAGTTAACTCTGTTTTTTGGTTTTCATTTCTGGTCAATTTTAGGCTGAGTGTAGATTCCTATAAGTTGGATTCGGGTTAAGCAGACTCTTAAAAAGTTAATTAAGTATATTATTTCAGTTTAAAAACTATACCTATGTTAATAAACATAATTGTTTGTACATGTGCTATTTTCTAAGGCGACCGCCCTGTTTTTTCCACGACTCTTTAATTAAATTCAGGTTTTAAGACGAAACGCTTTATGACCTTTGACGAAATTCGCATTTTCCCGTGATTCTTTGACGAAATTAGGTTCTTTTTAATGCGGCCCTTTGATAAAATTCACGTTTTTCCGCGATCCTTTCTCGAAATTTGAGATTTTTTCCACGATCCTTTGTCAATTTTTCCGCGGCTTTTAGACGAAATTCGCGTTTTTTGTGATGCTTTGACGAAACTCGCTTTTTCTCCGCGGCTCTTTGGCGGAATACGTGCTTCTTTTTCGCGATCCTTTGTCGAAAACCGCGTTTTTTTCGTGACCCTTGGACGAAATGCGCATTTTTTCCACGGCCCTTTGACGAAATTCGCGGTTAATTGCGATTCTTTGATGAAATTTGCGTTTTTCAGCTGCCTTTTTACGGAATACGAGTTTTTTTCGTAATACTTCGTTGAAATTTGGGTTTTTCCGCTGCTTTTTGACGACATTCGCGTTTTTCCTGTGGCCCTTTGACGAAATTTCGCGTTTTTCCGCGATCCTTTGTCGAAATTTGCGCTTTTTCCGCTATCCCTTGTCGGAATTTGCGTTTTTTTTTCGCGCGATTCTTTGTCAAAATTTGCATTTTCCCGCATCTTTTTGACGGAATTCGCGGAATTTTTTTGCGATTCTACATCGAAATTCTAGCTTTTCCCCGCGTCTTTTTGACAAAATTCGCATTTTTGCGATGGCCCTTTGACGAATTTGCTTTTTTCTGCGATCCTTTGACGAAATTCACATTTTTTTCGCGGTCTTTTGACGGAATACGTGTTTTTTGCGCTCATTTACCCAAATTCGCGTTTTTTCAGTGTCTTTTTGACGAAATTTGCGTTTTTTCCGTGACCGTTTCACGAAATTTATTTTTATTTCTTAAGTCTTGACGAAATTTGCGTTTTTTCTGTGGCTGTTTCACGAAATTTATTTTTATTTCTGAAGTCTTGACGAAATTCGCGTTTTTTGCGATGCTTTGACGAAATTCGCTTTTTCTCCGCGGCCCTTTAGCGGAATACGTGCTTTTTTTCGCGATTCTTTGCCGAAAATCGCGTTTTTTCCCGTGGACCTTGGACGAAATGCGCGGTATATACGCGTTTTTCCGTGATACTTTGTCGAAATTTGGGTTTTTCCGCTGCTTTTTGACGAACTTCGCGAGTTCCCTGCGGCCATTTGACGAAATTTCAAGTTTTTTCCGCGATCCTTTGTCGAAATTTGCGTTTTTTCGCGATCCCTTGTCGGAATTTGTGTTTTTTTCGCGATCCCTTGTCGGAATTTGCGTTTTTTTCGCGTGATTCTTTGTCAAAATTTGCATTTTCCCGCGTCTTTTTGACGAAATTCGCGGCCTTTTGACGGAATACGTGTTTTTTGGCGATCATTTGCCCAAATTCGCGTTTTTTCAGTGTCTTTTTGACGAAATTCGCGTTTTTTCCGTGGCCATTTCACGAAATTTATTTTTATTTCTGAAATCTTTTGAAGAAATTTGCATTTTTTTGCGGTCGTTTGACGAAATTCGCGTTTTTGCGATGCTTTGACGAAATTCGATTTTCTCCGCGGCCCTTTGGCGGAGTACGTGCTTTTTTCGCGATCCTTTGTCGAAAATCGCGTTTTTTTCCAGTGGCCCTTGGACGAAATGCGCATTTTTTCTGCGGCCCTTTGACGAAATTCGTGGTTCTTTGCTATTCTCTGGCGAAATTTGCGTTTTTCTGCAGCCTTTTCACGGTATATACGCGTTTTTCCGTGATACTTCGTCGAGATTTGGATTTTTCTGCTGCTTTTTGACGAAATTCGCTTTTCCCTGCGGCCCTTTGACGAAATTTCGCGTTTTTCGGCGATCTTTTGTCGAAATTTGCGTTTTTCCCGCAATCCCTTGTCGGAATTTGCGTTTTTTCGCGCGATTCTTTTTCAAAATTTGCATTTCCCCGCGTCTTTTGACGAAATTCGAGGTGGTTTTTTTTGCGATTCTATGTCGAAATTCTTGCTTTTTTCCGCATCTTTTTGACGGAATTAGAGTTTTTTCCGTGGCTATTTTACGTTATTTCTGAAGTTTTTTGACGAAATTTGCGTTTTTCCTGCGATCCTTTGACGAAATTCGCGTTTTTTTCGTGCCTTTTGACGGAATACGTGTTTTTTTGCGATCATTTCTCCAAATTCGCGTTTTTTCAGCGTCTTTTTGACGAAATTCGCCTTTTTTCAGTGTCTTTTTGACGAAATTCGCGTTTTTTCCGTGGCCATTTGACGAAATTTGTTTTTATTTCTGCCGTCTTTTGACGAAATTCGCGTTTTTTGCGGACGTTTGACGAAATTCGTGTTTTTTACACAGCTGTTTGACGAACTTTTTCAGCGGTTATTAAACTAAATTCACGTTTCCTCCATGATTATTTGACTTTTTTTCGCGATCCTATGACAAAATTCACGTTTTTTTTACGGCCCTTTTACAAAATTCGGGTTTTTTCCGCGATCCTTTAAGGAAACATGCGATTTTTTTCTGCGAACAATTGACGAAATTGATGTTTTTCGCCGACCATTTGTCAAAAAACGCGATATATTTTTTAAGTGCGAATTTTGGGACTGATGACCGATTTTTTTTTTAAGTTTTGGAACCTCATGCCTTAAATTTATGGAAAATTCGGGACACAATCATCCCTCCCCCCTCCCCTTTTACCCCTCTGGCTATTGCCTTATTTTCAAAAATGATTTCTGCTTACAATACAATTCAAGGCGTTTCATAAGATATAGAACATTATGGAAGTTTAAGTCACCCCCCCCCCCCCCCCCCGAAATAAAATCCTGGGTACGCCACTAATAGTTAGTAATATTTTTAATGCATTTTTGTTACAATTATTTCTAATCATATAGTGGTTCATTATTACAGAAAAAAGGGGGTAGGGTGGGGAGGCCAATACTTAAAGATAATATATAATAAAGATAATGCCTGCATAAACTATTTGAAGACTTAATTTTTCTCCTCAGCCAATGAAAATTTACTCAAATGCACATTTAGCATTCAGGTAGTATCATTAATTGTTCAATGACAAACAATTCAATAAGGTCAAACAGTTGACATGATTTTTTTTTCAACCACAATTATAGAAGATTATTCAGTTCTAAAAGGAATGGCATATACACCTGCCATTCCTTTTAGAACTGATAGCAATAGAATAATGGATGGAATACATCAGAATGGCCAAAAGAAAACTCAAAGAATGAATAAAAGAACATAAAGCAGATAAAAAAATTTTGTCGTCAATCCACAGCTCTCTCGTGTAAGTTTCAATCAGAATATTACAATAGATTTTGATCATGCAAAAATCATATTCCTAACATCCAATTATTACGCATCCATCATCAGAGAATCCATAGAAACCCTGTGTAAAAAAAAATCAAGTATGTAACGACGCCCTATCGTACAATATCTCCAGTCTATGGTTCAATATCCTGAAAACTTGAGCAAAGTGACGTATTAAAATTTATGGTACTGCAGTTAAATATTTTCTTCTATCCAAATTTAATCTGAAACACTGCTACTTCGCAGTACTTTCAGCTTTGCATTTAAAATGAAAAGTGACATATGAGAACAGAGTGATGTAATAAAATAGAGCTGCAGTTAATAATAATACATATTTTCTCTAATTAAGTTTCATCCAAGAAACTGCTACTTCTACTTTTCTTTGGCTCTCTCATTTTCAAAACAAAGTGACTTATTTGTATTAACAAACAACAATTAGTTATTAAAATATTCTCTGATGAAGAGCTTGTAAAAGACAAAGTACTAAGAAGTCTTAAACAAAATGTAGATTTTTAACTTGTAACATATCTTTCATTATTTTAATCCCCTTTGAAGTAAAACAGAAGTTTTTAAAAGTTCATATTATATATTTTATCCATTTTTATTTTATGTTTGCATTTGTTTTTCACTGTACATGAGGTCTCGTGATTTTATTTACTAATTTCTTGTTTTTAAAGTTTTTTGTATCAATAAAGATCTTGAAAATGCCGCCGTTTGTGCGACGAAACATATGTCGATCTGAATAAAAGTATTTATATGCCTTTTAAGTATATTTTTTATCACTTTTTATCTTAGTTTAGATAGAATAACTCCTTTTAGAAACTATAGATCTATATTATAACATGATTTCTTCTTTTATTATACTTTTATCTCTTGATAAAATGTCTTTGTGCAGCAATTACCTTTCTTGTTCTTTTGATCCCTATCCCCCCCTCCCCCCCCCCCCTATTCTATCTAAACAGAAGGAAGAGGCAGATGATGAGACTATGTGTTAATAGCCACTTCATTTTTGCTTATAATGGCAAGAAAAATTGAAGCTATTTTTTTTTTTTTTTTTTTTTTTGAGTAAATTCTAGAAAAAAAATTGTACAGACACTCTGCTTAGACTATTACTCACATAGTTAATACTGCAAAAGAAAAGTGTTATAAAATATTATATTTATGGTTTTACATACATGCATACACAATGGTATTACAATCCATGTAGGATTTTGACCTCCCCCAGTATACCTCGCCAGATCTTCCGATATCTGGCCTTTAATTTATAATTTATAATATGGTTTTGTGTTAGACCTTTCTCTATCTCTTCTATCCATTTCTTCCTGGGTCTACCAATACTTCTTTTCCCTATTAATTTACCATTATATATCTTCTTTGTGCTTCTCTCATCCCTCATTCTGATTAGATGACCCAACCATTGCATTCTTCTTATTTTAATAGTATTTATTATATCTTTCTCGTTATATAACTGTTCAATTTCCATATTTGTCCTGATACACCATGTATTGCCTTCCTTAATAGGTACAAAAATTTGTCTTTGGATCTTCCTTTCCCAAGTAATAAGTAGCTTTTCATCTTTTTGCGTAGTGGTCTACCATAAATTACTATTGGTTTTATAACAGTTTTAGAAATTTTAAGTTTAGTTGTTCGGGATACTAATATCCCGAACAACTAAACTTAAAATTTCAGAATTTTAGAATGTTTCAAAGAGAAAAATTGCATCTATTTCCTGCTGTAAGTCGAGTTTTAATCTCTGCTTCAATCATATTATCAGAGGTGATAATAGAGCCTAAATCTTTAAATTGTAATTCATTATCTATTGTTAACGTTGCTGTTGCCGGTGATTTTATTCAGTCCAATTTCATGTATTTTGTTTTTTCTTTATTAACCTAAAGGCCTAGTTTTTTCCCTTCAGTTTTTAGTTTATTGTATGCTTCAATCAAGACTTTCTTATTTCTAGCAATTATATCAACATCATCTGCAAATGCAAGGATTTGTAGGGAGCGATTCATAATAATACCTCCCCTGTTGTTATAGATGCTTCTAATTATTTTCTCCAGGCATAAATAAAAAAGAATAGTCAAGAGCACATCACCTTGCTTTAAACCTGAATTCACTGTAAATTCTCTTGAAAGTCTTCCCTGTACTTTAACTTTAGCTTTTGTATTTTTTAATGCTAATTTAATAAGTTTAACTATTTTATCAGGTATGTTAAATTCCTTTAATATTTCAAATAACTTATTTCTGCTTATACTGTCATAGGCCTGTTTAAAATCAACAAACAACTGGTGCAAATTAATATTTTTCAAGAATTAGAATTTTTCAAAGATGTTCCTAATACTAAAAATTTGGTCCACCGTTGACCTTCCTTTCCTAAAACCACACTGATAATCACCTATTACCAATTCAGCATACGGCTGTAATCGCTTTGCAATTATCTTTGCCAGCACTTTATATGTAACATTTAATAAGGCAATGCCTCTAAAATTCTGGCAATTTAAGATATTTCCCTGTTTATGAATTGAGATAATAATAGCATTATTCCATTCATTTGGTATATTTTCATACTGTCAAATCTCTACAATTAGATCATGTAACATTTGTACCAACTTCTCTCCATCATATTTCAAAAGCTCAGCACTTATCAAATCTTCACCAGGTGCTCTTCCATGTCTTAATTTTGCAATAGCATCTTTTATTTCTTCTACAGTTGGTGGTTCACAGTTTTCTTCATTCACATCATAATCATTATTGTTAAACTGCATTTCTCTTTCGTCATTTGACTGTCTGTTTAACAATTCTTCAAAATACTCCGCCCATCTATCTGTCACATTTGCATGCCCTCCAATAAGTTTATTGTTTCTATCTTTACAAAAAAGGGTGTGTGGTTAGTGTTGCATCATAAAAAATATAATGCATCATTTCCCATTCAAATTAATTTAAATAATATAATTTATTTCAATTTTACAACTTAAATTAACATTTTCAAACACCTAATTTCTAATCACAAGTTTTAAACTTATAATGTAAATTTTAATGATAAATAATTCAATATTTCCTTATTTTTCAATGTAAACATTATCTCTTATTAAGATTATTTAAGTGCAATTAGTATTTTATTATATTTCAGTAATTTAACTTTCAAATTTCTTTCAACATACATCGCGAATGTGTAAACACATCGGAATTTTCTAAGTCTAAAATATAAAAAATGGAAATCTTTTATTTATCAATATTTCCCTTTTAAATTATATTATGTGGATAGAAATATTTATTTCTAGCCGATTGCAAAATTTTCAGTGACTTGTGATAAATACTTTGGCAGAAATACGCAAAAATGTATTTTCTATCTTTTCTCATTTTTAATTTCGGCGCGCGACGCCATGAGATCATTCTTTCCGACATTTTGAAAGTTCCAACAAGAAGGGTATTCCCCTTTGCCAAACAGACGCTTAGTTCAAAACCGGACGTCTGCTAAATCGTTTAACATTCCTTTTGGAACACGCACGTTGTGTGTGACGTCAGGCGCGGGGAGGATAGGCGTTTTTAATTGGCTGGCGCGCTCTGTAATGGCTTTTCATGTTTGAAACTCTGGGTTCTGGAATAGTCATCATTCTTCACCAGGGAGCCGTAAAAGCAAGTAACTTGTGGGGGCTGCGACGCCGTGCTTTTTTTAGCCGGCTGTTGCGGCAGAAGAGTTCGGCTAGCCAGTGAGAAGAGATCGACGTTTTGTTAGGCCTTGGCGGCCGTATATCATCTAAAGGAAATATGATTTGTTTCCTTCAAGAAGCATTTCTAAGTAAATTTCATAGAACATTAATTGGAAGCCTTGAATTGTTGTTCTGCTCATCGACATTTTATTATTCTTCGATCAACCATACTTCTTTGCTATAAAAATATGAATTGATTATCTGTTTTTTTTGTCGATGCAATAAAAAGTAAATTGCCTTTGTAACGAACTGAAATCGTCAAAATCTGCATTTCTGAAGGAAGTTCTCAAACATCCTATTTCCAATTTTCCAAATCCGTAACTTCTCATTCGGTTCGGATTCGCATTTAATAAAAAGAAATAGAATCTACATTCCTGAAGGAAGTTTGTCAACAGCATGTTTCCAGTTCTCCAAATACAAGGGTCCTTCTACAATACGAGTTTGACTTTATATTCCTGAACTTTATTCCCTAGTTTAACTTTATGTTCCTGAACTCTGTTCATTTTGGAGGCCTTAAAACTAAAAGAAATATTTCTTAAAATATCAGACTATAACATCACGATATCCGAACTTCACATTCTATCATGTTAACTTAAATAATTTTCATATTTTAACAATTTACTTCTGCTTTTTCTTAGATGACAATATATCTCCAATTATCTAAAATTATATTAAATTTTACATTCATTTTGATAATCTTTTCATAATTCATAATGTAAGAATGCATTCAAATTAGCAAATTTTATATATGTTTAAATAAACGTCATTTGTGAATTATCTTTCTGTGTTCAAGTACTTGGGTGAGTGTTTTCTTTTCTTTATTTTTTTTCAGCTACGATAACTAGTAAATATAATTTTATTTGATCTTAAATAATTTAAAATAATTCTTAAAGAACACATTTAGCAATGTCTACCACTTACGTCATCGGCTGTAGTGTAATTTTGAGCTTATGAATCGGAATTAATTTTGTTCAATTCAAACTTTGGATTGAATTTCACTCTCCGATTCATTAAGCCCAGCATTACAGTACAGTTAGTAGCCCTTTTTGATTCCTTTAAGCTTTGAATACATTAGGCTTATATCACCTATCACTGATAGATCTTCAATTTCCTGAATTTTACTCTAATTTCTGACTCCTGATACTCTACTCCTGAATTTCTACTATTTTCCAAAGTTCGTTTTTTCATACGTAACAACTTTTGAGTATTTTTTCTAATTGTTTTAAAGTGATTTTCACTTTGTCTTGTTCTATGTTTCAGCATTTTTTTTTTTTTCATAATCAGTTGCCAACACTCATCATCAAACCATTCATTAATTTCCTTCCTTTTTACCTTTCCAACAATTTCCTCAGCAGTTACTATTGAATACATCTTCCTCGTTAAATTCAGCATATTCATTAGCTATTCTTTCTGTTAATTTACTTTGATAAACCTTTCTTCTCTACATGTTTAGTAAATCTTTCGTTTTAAATTTTACTTGTTTAGTTCCTTTTGCATCACGAAATCTTGTAATTCTTTGTCTGTATTTCATAATAACAAGGAAATGGTCAGACTCTAAATCAGCACCTTCGTACATCCATAACATCACTAGCATGTCTTTTGTTGATCATAATGTGGTCAATTTGGTTTATTGTCTTTCCATCAGGAGAAATCCAAGTTTCTTTATGTATATTCTTATGCTCAAAACATGTACTACTTATGATTAAGTTGTTAGAAGCAGCAAAGTCCACAGCTTTTATTCCATTTTCATTACATAAATCATGTAAACTAAATTTTCCAATAATTGGTATAAAAATATATTCTTTTCCGATTTTAGCATTAAAATCACCTATAACAATTTTAACATCATATCTTGGTATCTTATCAAATTCATTCTGCAGTTTTCCATAAAAAGTATCTTTTTGTTCATCTTCAGTATCTTCCGTTGGTGCATGGACACACACTATTGAAATGTTAAAAAACTTTGCTCTCATCTCAAGATACATATTCTTTCATTTACATCGATAAAATCAATAATATTTTCTCTAAGGCATTTTCTTATTATAAATCCAGTACCATGCATGTTTTTTAATGTGCTTGCCCTATTAAAAATTGTAAAATCACCAATATCTTTTATCCCACTATCCTTCCATCGTATTTCCTGTAAGGCCAATATATCCAGTCTATAACTATTCATCTGACTCTGTAATTGCTTCACTGCACCAGTTCTGTATAAACTTAAAACATTCCAAGTCCCAATTCTAAAATTCATAAGTCATTTTCCAGTTCCAGTCCACTTTACCATGAGATCAGTCCATCTAACATCTGTATTTAAGGGCTTCATGACGAGTTATTTTTTACAGGGAAAGGTTGTCAGCCTTTTGCCCAACCCCTTTTAGTCGTCTGTTACGACATGCATTAATGGTTTTATGGATCTATGTTACATGTCAGCATAAGGGAAAAAAACCCCACTTTTAATGAAAACATGATAACTATCAATATTAGGAAGGTTTTTTGTGTAAAGTATTTTAGTAAAAAAAAAAGAGGGAAAAAAATGTGAAATTTTAAGGGCAGGGTTTCCAACTTGTTATAAATTTTCAAGAGCATTAGAATCTCTTTGCATCTATGAATCTGATATTCTGATAATCTTACATTACTTTACTGACAAAATTACTGAAAAGTTTGATAACAATTAATGAAAATCAGGGATCTTGCTATTAAAAAAACTTCCAGTGTTATGTTTTACTATTATTTAAATTTTACAAAAAAAAAAAAAAAAAATTAAAAAAAAAAACTTTAAAAATTTGGAAAACTTTGAATTAAACATTTTTTAAATATTAATAGAATATAAAAAAAATAAATCATAAAAGAGAAGACAATTTTTATTTACAATTTAAAGCATTTATTTATAAAAAATTACAACAAACTAATAGTTTTAAGCTATAAATTACAGGATGATTTTTGCCGTTTTACGTAGTGTAACAGGGTCATTAATGCAGCTGGTGTCATTCCAGGTATTCGTCTGGCTGCTCCTAGCTGAAAATAATTTACATGAAATTTGTTAATATGCTTAATGCTACGTTTATAGATATTGAAAACATGATTAACATTAATATTTTCTGAAAAGTCATACATTCTTTCTAAGATGCACACTCTTTAAATAATTACAATTATGGCCTTAAATGTGTCGAAAAAATCAATACAGAACTGATACTCATAGGACTAATAATATATCAAATAATGAAAAACATCAGAGAGCCAAAAGAGTATTATAGACATAGTTTTGTAAATGTATAAGTATTAAACCTTAAGTAAAAATACTACAAATGGAATAGACAACTGCTAGCATAAGTAAAACATTTTAAGGTAAAACAAAACATTAAGAGAACAAAAATTGTAACTTATTTTCCTCCCTTACAAGTAAAAATAAAACACAATTAAGAAAACAATTAAGTGATACATTTTTTTTTTTCCTTCATTTGTGCTGTACTTGCAGCTAGATTTCAGATTGTATTTAATAAAAGTATGTGTATTAAATCTACCACTTCCTGTTTTTTCAAACTTCTCAACACACTTAAAATCTGAAGACACATGTGTTTCTGAATTTAAATTTAAAAGGAATGGTGTTAGAAAGTTTATATCAGGTTGTAACGAAAGTTTCCCGCCACAACTAATGCTGTCTGTGCAAACAGTTTGCGTTGACGTGTTTGCTCATATTTTGTTAAACGATTTCTGGCATTTGAAAGAAAGAGACTTGCTTTATAACACTGTGTCATGAAATTTGTAAAAAAATATCGTTATCATTAAGTACAAAGTGTCTGGAGCTATCACGCTACCAAATTAGAACCATCATTTACTTCCAGTTCTGTAGCAAAAAGTCAGCTACAGAATGTCACCAAATAAAGTGTATAGCTTTAGGTACTACTATTGTATCATATGACACTGTGAAGGTTTGGAGGAATGGTGGTTATATATAAAATTACAGTTAATTATATATATTATAATTAGTATTATGTAATGGTGATTTGGCGGAAAACTTTCGTTACAACCTAATATATACAGTTTTGGTTTAAAGCATTATGGTCAATTTTTATGCACGTAAGAATAAAGAAATCTGGGCACTTGTGCAAAGAAATATTTGTCACTTTTAGCAAAATTTCATGCAAAAATTATTATTATTATTGGTATCATTATTGTTACAAAATTAAAAAACAAAGAAATTACCTAAAAAATCAAAAGTGAAAATGTTTCTTAATGAAAAATTAAGTTACACAATGTAATAAAATTTTTCTTCCCAAATTTCTTCAAAATAATAATAAATGATTTTGTTTTCCTAATCAAGTGAGGAAGTGAGCAATATATCTATACTAATAGTATAAATAAGTAACATTTGTTTGTGTGTTTTTAGGGTAAATTTCTGCAACTACTGAACCGATTTCAAGAGTAATGGCAAATTGATGGTGACAGTCCCTGTTCTAGCATAGGCTATATTTCATGTCGGTGCCACTAATCCCAAAGGGGGTGCAGGAGTAAAAAGCATTCTAAAAATGTAATTTGTGTGTTCCTGAAGGGCATAGAAACTTGAAATTTGGCATGGTAGTTACTTCTAAGATATAAATGCTATCTAAGAGCAGTTTCTAATAAAATTCAAAATTTAAAAAGGGTGAAAGTGTGCGAAAAGTGAAATTATGATTTCTGCTCCAACATAGGCTATATTTTATGTAGGTGTCACAACCACCAGAGGATTGCAGGAGCAAAAAAAAATGTTCTAAATTGTGATACTGAGGGGGCTAGCAACTTGAAATATGGCATGGTAGTTTACTTATAAGATGTAAATGCTCTTTAAATATTTGGAATATAAAAGGGGTAAAAATGCACAAAAAGCGTTCTAAATTATTATTTCTATGCAATTGTTAAAGATAGAAACTTGAAATTTAGAATGGTAGATACTTATAAGATATAAATGCTCTCTAAAAACAATTTCTAAAAAATTCCAAATTTAAAAGGGTGAAATGAGTGAAAAAATGTTCTTATTTAAGATTTGTATGAAATCTCAGGAAATACCAAACCAATTTCAAAAGTAATGGTTGCAAATTGATGGTGACAGTCTCTGCTCCAACATAGGCTATATTTTATGTCAGCGCCATAACCTCCAAGTGGGTGCAGGAGAAAAAAAACATTTTAAAAATGTGATTTTTGTGTTCCTGAAGGGGCTAGAAGCTTGAATTTTGGCATGGTATTAGTTACTTATAAGATGGAAATGCTCTCTGAGAACAGTTTTCTAAAAAATTCTAAATTTTAAAAGATGAAACAAGCGAAAAAAGTTCTAAAAATTTTCTAAATTTCGATTTCTATGGTATTGTTAAAGACAGAAACTCGAAACTTGATATGATAGTTACTTATAAGATTTAAATGCTCGCTAAGAACAGTTGAAAAAAAAAAATCAAAATTTAGATGGGTGAAATAAGCAAAAAATATTCTAAGTTACGATTTCCATTGAATTGTTAAAGACAGAAATTTAAATTTGGCATGGTAGTAACTTATAAGATGTAAATGCTCTCTAAGAACAGTTTCTAAATGATTTGAAAAATAAAGGAGTAAAATGACTAAAAAGTATTTTAAAAACTTTCTAAATTACGATTTCTATGGAATCTCAGGAAATACCAAACAGATTTTAAAATTAATATTGTCAAATTGATGATGACAGTCCCTGTTCCAACTTAGGCTATATTTTATGTTGGAGCCACTACCACCAGACAGGTGGTCGACCATTAGATTAGAAGATAGGAATATAGCATGATGGTTACTTATAAGATGTAAATGCATGCTAAGAACAGTTTCTAAAAAATTCAAAACTTCAAATGAAAACTGAAATGAGCGTAAAAGCTTCAAAATACATTCTAAATTATCAGTTATTTAGAATTAGTTTTAGTTCTTTTCATGAATTTGAGTCCCATTTTCACCTAAATGCAGTGCAATAATGTAACTGTGGCTTGATTAGTAATTTTTTAATTATTCATAGTAGTATAATTTCTTCTAATAAAAATAGGCACAAAAATATCACTTGGCATATTTCAACTATTACACTAACAAAGCCACAAGTTTAACTAGGATGTAATAAAGCAAATCTGAACAGTAAACATTTTTAATAATAAAAAGGAAAAGAGAGAAATATATAAAAATTTTAATTATTAAAAAGTTATCAAAGTTCTTATTTTTTTTATTTACTATATTAAGCTAATGAAACAAAAGGGTGTAAAAGGCAAAAATAACTTACATTTGTAGGTCTAACTTCATTTAATTTATTTTTTACTTCATTTGAAAGCTTTACTTTTTTTCTGAAAAGCAAGCAAACAATAAAATTGATACTTCAAAATATGTATTATATGTTAAATATATGATAATAAAATAAAATAAAAAATAAACTAGCAGTTTTACAAAAAATATACTTCTATTGCAAACTATTTATAAAATTTGATAAATAATCTTAGGATGGGAGGGGTATACATCTACAAGTTATACTAGATTCTAGACCAGTGGTTCCCAACGTGGGGCGTACGCCCCACAGGTGGGCAATATGACTTTTCAGGAGGCAATTTCAGATTTCTTATTTAAAAAAGTTTCTGTCATATTTTCCTTTTTTTCTAAATGAAAGTTGTGTCGTTATCTAGAAACAGAAAAAATATTTGAAAATATTGAAAAATAACTGAATAATAATTAACTTTCGTAACGTTTTCATTCAAAAGTAAAAAATACATGAACACCGGAATAATTATAAAAATTTTGTTTTAAATATTTTAACACTTTTTACATATTAAAAAATAATTTTAATTATTCTGGTTTTAATATTATTTTAGTAAAACACACCTCTCTTTTAACTATTTATTTAAAAAAAACTTGTACATCTATTCCTAGTGCAATATGCACCATGATGGATCTTTTACATATGAAATTTTGAAGGGTATATCTAAAATTGACTATTTGGACATATTTAATCTAAAAATATTTTGGATTATCAAAATGAGGTACTACTTTGCTGAAATTAATAAATCCCTGTGTGCATCACGGAAGGAAAGTAAACTTCTTGTGGCTCTTCTGTAGACCACATACACAATACATAAGCATTTTTCATGACATAGGCATTTTAAATTTTAAAATCAGAAAAAACATGGTGGCCAAATAATAATAATGGGAAAAAGAAATCCCGCTATCAAAGAAGTATGTTATGAAGGGGAATAAAAATAGTTACTTAAAATGGATAAAAGCGCGAATCGGGAAATATTACTTCTGAATTATGTTATCCGCACATTCTCGATGATATCACTTGATCTTAATGAAGTACTAAAATCCATTGTAAAAAGCATCAATTCCATCAGATGTAATACAAAACGTAAGAGACATTTAAAGAAATTTTGCGAGGATAAAAATGTGGACTTTTCATCACATTTAAAGTTGAGGTGAGTTGCCAAAAAACAATAAAACTTTTGTAGATGTAAAAGCAAAAATCCATGGTCTCATTGCATTCATAGAGTTATGTTAAAAACATAATTGTAATAAAAAAATGATTTTGATAAATTAAAGAATGTGAAATCACTCATCAGAGATCTATTTTTGGATCCTTGAGGGAAAATAGAAGTCTATTTTTTATGTAATGAGATTTATATGATATAGAAGGGGGGGGGGGGGACATCATAATTTTAGAGATGCTTAGGTGGGGCGCGGCCTAAAAAAGGTTGGGAACCACTGTTCTAGACACATGGTTCCCAATGTAGGGTATATGTTCAATTCAGGAAGGATTGTTCCTAAGTTAAGTTTCTTGCTTACCCTTGCTGCCAATTTTGGTTGTGAATTACAGAATATTACCCTTTATACTTAATAATCCAGTTTTAAAATCAAAATTAATGAGTAGTTTGCTGAAAATCGGCTCAAGATAAAATTATTATCAGTTATAGATCTTCTGTAATTGAGCCCACAACAATTGGGCATATTTATGATAGCGTGGTTTGGCACCAGGGATGATTCGATTCTGTTCCGAATTTTCCTAAAATTTAAGGCATTCGGTTCCATGGAAAGAAATTTAAAAAAAAAAAAAAAAAAAAAGCAGTTATTAAATTATTAATTTGAAAATTTGGACATAAAAAAATATCACGAATTTCGACAAATGCTCGCTGAAAAAAATCAATTTCCCCAATCATTTGCAGAAAAAACATGAATTTTGTCCAGGAATTATGGAAAAAATATGAATTTCGTCACAGAATCGCGAAAAACTGCAAATTTCATCAAAAGATCGTAAAAAAAACTTGCAAATTTCATCAAAAGATCATGAAAAAACTGCAAATTTCATTAAAAGATCGTGAATAAACTGCAGATTTTGTCAAAAGATCACGAAAAACTGCAAATTTCGTCAAAAAGATAGTGGAAAAAACCCACAAATATCCTCAAAAAATTGTGAAAAAATGCAAATTTTGTCTTAAAATCCAGAAATTTCGTCAAAAGATCACGAAAAAAATGCAAATTTCGTCAAAGCAGGTGGAAAAACAACAACAACAACAACAAAAAAAAAAAAATAGTTGGTGCCAGGAGTGAATTCCCCCCCCCCCTCCTCCGCTGTAACCTTTCAGAAAATTTGCAACAGGTTTTTATTTCATGAAGTAAGAGTTTAATATTATCATCGTAGGTGATCAAATACTTGTTTATCAATGACATGAACCTTGCTATTATTGAACTATTACAAATGAATGGATGGGGTTTAATGGTGCATCTCGATTATGGAATATTAGTACTTTAAACTTGGGCATTAATGATTTAAAACAAATAATTAAATTCAATGATTTAAATTATGATTTTTATCAAATGATCTTTTTAAAAAATCATAATTTTTTTCAATTTTTAAAATGATGTGAAAAGTATTAAGTCCAAGATGAACATAATTTACAATGTTTCTCAAGATATTTTGCTTATTAAATAAATGAAAGCAGCTTTAAAAAAATTCTTAAGCTTGTAAACAATAAAGTGTGTAAATAGTAAGTTTTTACCAGGCATAAAAGTATTTAATTTAAAATTGATATTTGATTAAATCTAATATAATTTGCATTTTTATAACTTTCTTTGTGTAAATTCACTCAAAAAAAAAAAAAAAAAAAGCACAATAAGCATAATAAACTTCTGTAGGAAAAAGAAGTATTCTCTTATTTTTCCCTTCTACTCTTAGAAATAAACATAAAATAAAAAATTGGGGCTAAAGGAGTGTAAGACTCGCATTAACTTTAATATTTGCGAAGCACGGATATTGGCGGTCGCCAAACAGTGAACTCTTGCCAAGGCAGAACTATTCGAACTGGAACAGCGAGCAGTCGCAGCGGAGATCGTGTAGTGAGATGTTGGAGTGAAAATCAGTGGTGTGTCGCCCTGATTGTTTTTGATAACATCGGCATCTTAATGTCTTTGTGAAATAGTGTAAAATAACCAGAAGTTAATGTTATAATATTCGTTGTGTGTGCGTGTATTTGTCATGTTAATAAACAAGTGTTTGTCAAGCCAGCAGTTCTTATTTTTAAGAGTGTGTCTTAGCAGTGTTTTTGCATCTGAAGTATTTCTTAATGAAATAAATAAGTAACCTTTTTCTAAGGTTAAGGAGATATCGATGAGAAACATTTTTTAGTAAAGAAAGGTAATAAAGAAATAGAGGAGAAAAAGTTGTATTGGCGCAGCACAGCATGATTGTTCTCACGGGGTTTTGTAATATCAAAGAGGTAAGAGTCTTGTTCGTTTTTATGCTAGCCCAAAAATAAAATTATATTATTCTGTTATGCTGTAAAATAATTAAAAATATTATTGTCTAGATTCATGAACAGAATGAGTAATTAAATGAAGGTTATTAACACTATTTATCATTAGATTGATTATTTCTTTGAAAGTAAAATTTGAAACGAAAGTATTGTTTGTTGCATCTGAAATTTCATTAAATAAATAAGGTGTATATTGCATTATATTTTAAATATGTAGTAATGTTAAAATAAGATAAATGTAGTGTAAAATAAAGGGAATATTTCACTGATTTGGGATTAAAGTTTAATAGTGGTTGCGTAAATTATTATGGAATTATTTTTCCCTTTCTTTTTAAATGTTTTCGAAAGACTAAACAGGTGTGAATATTTTGTTTTTCTGCTATTTCATAAGAGCAAAATAAATGAGTGAGATTAATATTATAATTTGAAAGTGCTTTGGAAATACTTACATTACTTAACGTTGACATAATAGAATTATGGAATATGTTTTGTTTTTTTAAATTGGTTATTTATTACCTTCACAATTTGAAAATGCAGGAAGATAATTAAAGTTGTGTTTATTTATGATTTCCTCATTCTACAAAAAGAAAGAAAAAAATAAAAATAAAAGGTTGTTTATTTCATATTTTATTAGAGGTGAAATTGATATTTTTATTATGTGATTGTGCAACCAAGTTTCGTAAGTTGAAAGTAGTGATTACATTTTTTTTGTTTGTTTGTTTAAGAGAGTTCTTTCATAGATCGGAATTAGTATTTTTTTTCTTCATGCTTTATTTAAGTATCCTGAGTTTCGTAAATCGAAACTAGTGTTATGAAGGCATTCTTTTAAGAGTGTTATTATTATTTTTAAATCAAAACTAACATTATGATTTAAATTGTATTTATGAGTACGGAGTGTTGAAACAAATATTATGAGTGCATTTGTTATTTATAGACATTGAATGTACATCCTAATTTATAATTCTTTGGTGTTCTACTATTTTAGGGTTAATGGTTATTGAAAGCAATTTGGTGAAAGGGAATGTCAGTACATTTTAATTATTGCTGAATGTGTTTTTTTTTTTTTTTAACTCATTCAAAACGAAAGTAAATAATTGATTTAATTATGTGTTCATATATGATTTTTTTTTTTCATATTGTTTCGAAAAGTTCATTTTGGATAGATTTAAAATACCGTTGATAGAATTATTTAATTAAATGATTGAAATAAGCATTTAAATTCCAAACGGTTCTATTGAAAAGTTATTTGAATGATTGGTTATAGTTACATTTTTTTTTGTGGGAATTAATAAGTCTTGAGGTTTATTACGCTGTCTTTAATTGATTACTAGCATTTTGAATTCGTTAGAATAATTTTTTTTTTTACCATGGCATTCCTGGGTAGGGGCAGGAAGGAAGATCTAATCGAGCTAGCAACAGAACTGGGTATAGAAGCTAGCATGGATAATAAGAGGGCAGATATTAGGAAATTAATATCTGAAAATGAAAATTTCGTCGAAGATGAGGCAAAAGTATCTCTGAGTAGAATCATAGAAGAGCGAATTCGGCGTGAGACAAAAGAGGAAGAAGAACGAATTCGGCGTGAGACAAAAGAGGAAGAAGAACGAATTCGGAAAGAAGAAAGAGAGGATCGAATCCAGAAAGAAGAAAGAGATCACGATCTAGAAATGAAATGGTTGGAATTAAGAAGAAATAACGTAGATTTGGGTGATGGAGTTGAAAATTCAAACAAAACAAGATCTAGAGTACAACTGATGTAGATAACTCCTAAATACGACGAAAAAGTAGACGAAATGCAACTGTATTTAGTAAACTTTGAGCGTCGGGCGGCAATGGCGCGTGTACATAAATCAGAATGGGTAGCATATTTATTGGGACTGTTACCAACAGATATGGCTAATAATATAGCTCGAGAGCCGCCTGAGAGAGCCAATGACTATGATTTCATAAAGGATATGTTATTAAAGCGTTACAAGCTAAATCCCGAAAAGTTGAGGCAATTATTTTTCCGGCATCAAAAGGGACCAGAAGAGTCTTGGAGAAGCTACAGTCATGCATTGAACAATTATTTCAACGAATGGATAAATGAATTAAAGGTTGAGAATTTCGACCAATTAAAGAAATTATTGGTAGCGGATCAACTCAAACGCAGGGTACCAAACAAAGTGAAAGAACACTTCTTGCATCAATGGAATAAATTGATCGACCCTCTAGAAGTTGCAGAAAAAGTTGATGAATACGAAAGTTTGAGAGACGGGTTCAAGAAAAGCTCAGTTCATACTAAGCCAAAGGATGTTCCTCGATGGCAACTGGAAGAGAAAAATAAGTACAAATCTAAGGAAAGGTTCGAAAATAACAAAAACGGTCATTTTGCGGGAACGACTAAATATGGAGGAAATGACAAACAATTTGACAAAACAAAATATCAAGGGACTTGTCAAAAGTATAGGGATTCCAGGGCGTTTAAACCTACATGTTTTGCATGCGGAGATTCAACTCATTTTTTATGGGTTTGTCCTGAAAATAATAGTCAGAGAACACGAAGCAGAATTGAAAGTGCTATTAGTAATTTAGATACCACAGAAGGAACTATAGAAAATAAAGAGGTGTTATCGGCTCGAATCACAGGGTTGGTATTCTCACCGATTAAAACAAATTCGGTAAAGTGTGATGATCTGGAAAAACTAGAAATAAGGAATACCAACATTTTACTCAAAACGAATTCAGAAGTTTCTGAAACTACTACAATTGCTTCTCATCAAACTGAATCTGAAGCGAAGAATGAAATTGAGAATCTGAAAAAGAGTTCACCGAAAAGAAATAAATAAATTAAGTGATTCTCTTGAAAGGTATAAATCTGATGCTAATGAGGCTAAAGAAACATTAAAATATGCTAATGAGGTCCTTGAAAATTCAAAAGAAGTTATCGAAAAACAGAAGAAAGAAATCAGTTCAATAGAGGAAGAATGTATGTTTTGAAAGAAGAATTATCAAAAGTGCAGTCTGAAAAGAAAGGGTTACAAACAAAACTGCAATCTTTAACAGAAAACCTTGAAATTCAGAAACAGAAAGGATACGAATTTGCTAATGAATTGGACAAAGTCAAAGAACAAGTTGGAAAGTTCGATTTATTACAAGCACATTATTTAGCCTGCAAGAATGAAGTGGTTATGTTGGAAAAGACTAACCGTGATTTAGAAGAAAAACTTTGGCTTGCTTATAAAAAGTCTGAATGTGAGATGAATTTTAAGGAAAAATTCGAGAGCCAAAAGTTAGAAGAAGTTCTTAGGACTATAAATTCACAAAAAGATGAATTGGAGAAACTGAAATGTGAGAAAGGGAAATGTTATCATGAATTAAATACTCTCAAATATGTGAAGAAAAATTTTAAGAACAAGTTTGACAAAATTTCTTTTGAAATTGAACCTGAAATGAGTTTTAAAGAACGATTAGAATGTGAGTGCAAAAGATTAGAAGAAGATGTTAATACCATCATTTTTCAAAATAATGAAACAGGGAAATATACAGGTGGTTATCAAAATAATGGAAACACCCTAGATTTTGAAGGAATTCTTTATTAATATGGCGTAGGACCGCCTTTGGCATGTAATACAGCTTGGATTCGCCTGGGAATCGAATCATACAAATTCTGAATAGTGTTTAGAGGAATAGTGTACCATTCTTCATGGAGATATTGTGAAAGTTCCGTGAGAGATGCCGGTGGAGGATATCGATTCTGGATTGAAAGCTCTAAAATAGACCACAACGGTTCGATTATGTTGAGGTCTGAGGACTGTGCGGGCCAAGGTAGATGTTCCACCTCATCCTCATGTTCATCAAACCATGATTGGACAACTCTGGCTGCATGAATAGGTGCATTATCATCCTGGAAAATTCCATCTCCTGCAGGAAACAAAATTTGCATCATGGGATGGACCTGGTCAGCTAAAACTTCTCTATACTTCTCCCCAGTGATCCTTCCTTTCAGGGTTACGATTGGACCAGCAGAAAACCATGACACGGCTGCCCATACCATGACCGATCCACCTCCATGCTTGACAGTTGGACGGAGGCAATCAGGATCATATGCTTGTGCAGGTGTTCTCCAGACATGTACCCGTCCTGTTGTGGGGAACAATGTGAAAGATGATTCGTCTGACCATATAACAGTCTTCCACTTATCAATCGACCAGGTTTTGTGGTTGTGGCACCACTCTATACGACGTTTGGCATTAGCATCTGTGACAAGTGGCTTGGGAATTGCTGTTCTGCCGTAAATGTTCTCTTTATGAAGGTATCTCCGAACTGTAATTGTTGACACTGGAGAATCTCCAGATGCTGATTGAGCTCTGTGGTCACTTTGGCTGCAGTTGTTTTCTTTTTAGACATTACAATCCGCTTCAATACCCGTCGGTCTTTTTCACTCAGCTTCTCCTTTCGTCCACTATTTTGCTTTGCTGAGCTTGTCTTTCCGCGCTGTGTGTATGCTGTCATTACTTTAGACACCGTACCTCTAGAAATGCCTATAAGCTGGGATGTTTCGGTCATCGTTGCTCCAGCTAGTCGGGCTCCTACAATTTGGCCTCTTGGAAAATCTGTGAGGTCTGACATTTTACGCTTCTGACAAAAAAAATCAAAACGTAGACAACTCTTCTATAGCTCTCTCATACTACCTAATACATATACTTTTTATATTAAAAAAAATCTGGTAGCTAAGATTATATTTTAATGCTTACGAAGGGAATTCTTAAATGTCCCTTTCATTCACAAGTGTTTCCATTATTTTGATAACCACCTGTAGATCCAAGAACAGAAAGTGTAATGATGAATTAGTCAAGTTTAAAAAAATTAACAATGATCTTCAAAACAAGCTGAATGTTACCATTTCTCAAAATAAGGATATCGAGGAGTTTGTGCAAGTACTTGAAAAATGTGAGTTTAAAGAGACTTATAAAATTGAAGAAATGCAGTCTAATTTGAAACAGTTGAAGGAGAACTTTACAGTCAGTCCTGTTAATCGAGAAACGGAAAACACAGTCTTGCAGCAGTTGATTGCTATCTTAGAAAAATATGAAGCAGTATCTAGAACCAATTTAAAACAATGTCATACGACCAACTTTAAGTATAGTGAGCAGATTATGGATTTAGAAAGTAAGCTCAAAGCAAAGGAGAAAACTATTCGTGTCTTGAATAAGGATATTAATGGTCTACATAAACCATACAAGTACTTAAAAACATTTTCAAAGGAGCAACAAGCAGGAATACAGAAATTTATGCCTGCAAGTGAGAAAATGAAAATACGGCTGGCAAAGTATAAAAATTTAAATAATTCATTAAACTATGATCTTATTAAGATTGAAGCGGAAAAGAACAAACTTGAAAATGGGTATAAAAATTTGAAAGTTAAGGAAGAAACATCTAAAAAAATTGATGATGAAGAACATCACCTGAAAAACGAAACGCTTGAAAGAATTTCGAGAAAAAGAAAAGAAGAGACTGTTTCAGACGAAAAGTCACCAGATTTCACAGTGCTGAAAGAAGTTAAAAATCTAGAAGATAGAGGAAGAAATAGAAGAGATGCTGAGCAGTCAGAAAAAAATACCAAAAATAAGAAGAAAACAACAGAAACAGTTGAAATTCAGGATGATACAAGAAGAAACAGAAAAACTTCTGAGCAGCCAAAAGTTAGTATAGAAAATAGGAAACAAAAAACAAAAATATTTGACACTCGTAAAGACAAAAGAAGAAATAGAAAGTCAATTGAGAAAAAAGAAATTGCTACTGACAGCAAGAAATATATAGGTGAAATTTTACAGGCCTTTCGTGAAATAGGTCTTACAGTAATCCTGGAAAAGTGTGATTTTGGAAAAAGAGAAGTAAAATTTTTAGGGCATATACTTGGATCAGGAAGACATGCCCCAGATCCAGAAAAGGTGGAAGCTATGAAGAAACTAGCGACGCCTACCAACAAGAAAGAATTGAGAACAGTTCTGGGGATAGCAAGTTATTATAGAGACTATATCTTGAACTTTGTAAGCATCGTACTACCTTTATCCAACTTGACAAAACAGAGTTCCCAGGGATTGCCACATGGGGCCAAGCTAGCTCGCTGGGCATTAGCCATTCAAAGATATAATCTAAAAATTACCTATAGGAAAGGAATAGGCATGGTAATGCTGATGCACTTTCTAGATTCCCTTAGGGAAAGATATAAACTTATCGTGTAATGATTGTATTATTATATATTCTGATATTTTATGTTATGTTTAATTACGACTGTTGTTTACATTATTATTATTATATATATACATTTTTTTTTATTTATGTGTTTAAAAAGTTTGGGCTAGCGAACAGGCTCTTTCCTTTAACATTGTGTTTCTGAAACTAACTGTACTTTTCTTAGCAGCATAGTCTCTAAGGAGAACTATGTGCTCCTTAAGGAGGGACGTGTAAGACTCTCATTAACTTTCATATTTGCGAAGCACGGATATTGGCGGTCACCAAACAGTCAACTCTCGCCAAGGCAGAACTATTCGAACTGGAACAGCGAGCAGTTGCGGCGGAGATCGTGTAGTGAGATGTTGGAGTGAAAATCTGTGGTGTGTCGCCCTGATTGTTTTTGATAACATCGGCATCTTAATGTCTTTGTGAAATAGTGTAAAATAACCAGAAGTTAATGTTATAATATTCGTTGTGTGTGTGTGTATTTGTCATGTTAATAAACAAGTGTTCGTCAAGCCAGCAGTTCTTATTTTTAAGAGTGTCTTAGCAGTGTTTTTGTATCTGAAGTATATCTTAATGAAATAAATAAGTAACCTTTTTCTAAGGTTAAGGAGATATCGATGAGAAACATTTTTTAGTAAAGAAAGGTAATAAATAGAGGAGAAAGTTGTAAAGGTTTTTATCAGGCATAAAAGTATTTAATTTAAAATTGATATTTGATTAAATCTAATATAATTTGCATTTTTATAACTTTCTTTGTGTAAATTCACTCAGAAAAAAAAAAAAAAAAAAAGCACAATAAGCATAATAAACTTCTGTAGGAAAAAGAAGTATTCTCTTATTTTTCCCTTCTACTCTTAGAAATAAACATAAAATAAAAAAATGGGGCTAAAGGAGAATGAAAGAATGTTAACATTTGCGAAAGAATGTACAGGAAATAAAACTAATTAGTAGAAAAAGGCATAGCAAGAGCTACTTCAGTAGAAGATGAAAGAATGTCTGCTACTTTTGGACTTGTATACAGCACATAAAGAAATTAGAGATATAAAAAGGAGAAAAACTTTCTGAAAAAAAAAAAAAATAAATAAATAAATAAAAAATACAAAGCATTAAATGCCAATAATGCCATTGTGTGGATAATAATGCTAATACATTTAAGTTAATGTGGATTGCATATATGACTGGTCATTTTTATGATTATAATTATTCTATGTGTATGTATAAATTAATCGGTGTGATTAATTTTTTTTTTTTTTTTTTTTGGTTAGTTAACATATAGTAGACCGAGCCTAGCTCGGTAGCTTTTTCAGCTTTTCTTTTCTTTTTTTCTTTTTTTTTTTTTTTTTTGTAGTTTATTTAACTTAACCTGTTTATTTATGCAAGAAATTTTGAAATCGATTTTTAACCCTCTTTCTGCTACGTTAGAATTGTATAAATTATGTACAAAGGTGTGTTTCCGATGACAATACAACATTTTAATATTTTTACAACTTAAATATAAATACATTATTTTTAAAACATTTTTCAATTAGGCAGCAACAGGTGTTAAATGGTCAAATATCTCTTGTAACTCGTGCAATTGCATGAGAGTTGAAAAAGATGATGGATTTAATTATGTGACAATAAATGCTCGTCAGAATATGTGAAAGTGCTGTGAAACGGCAGTAGTGAAATATTTTAAAGAGTTAAAAGTGGAAAATAAATTATAAACAAAAAAGTGTGTAATTTAACAAAAATGCGCTTTTATTAATTAATAATTAAGTATCAATAAATTTACGATTACATGACGAAAAATAAATTTAAAATACTAAAAAGATAATTTAAATAATGTTTAAGTTTTTTTTCTGGTTCTCTTTTGTTGATAAATAAACAGAACAAAAAGTATATATTTTTAATAAATTCATTCTCTTGAACTTTCTAGCTAACACACAAAAAAAAGCAGTGAATTTTTCATAATCGAGGTCATTGCCCAGGGCAAATTTATGGATTGTAATAGATATTTTTCGGGAAAAATATGAATTGCAGCAAAAAAATTCAGCGGTATTTTCAAGATAACCATTGGCTGCTTATAAAAGTGTTTTTAAAAAACTATTTTTGTTACTTTCCCATTATCGCATTGACCACTTTCCATAAAATAAACTATTGCCAAAGTAATCGCCAGACTTTAATGCCAAATAAACAAATGGATGAATGTTAACATAGGTATCTGAAAAAATAAAAATAAATAATCAGAAAACCCACATTTACTCAAGTGTCAATTGTCAATATTTTTATAAAATAAATTTAAAAATATATTAATGAAAACAGAAAAAAAATAATCTTGGTTATTTATTTATTTACATTATTTTTCTTAATTATCCATCTTAACTGGTGAATGTTTGTGACGTCAGTAGGAACTGATCTATTGTATGTAAACTATGCATCACAACATTTTTTCGATGCTTTTCCTCTTTTAAAATTATGTCCTCGCCGTTTAAGAAGACAATTGTTATTTAAAGGGGATACTATACTCACGCAAAAACACACGTCTTCTTACTTTAGTCCTATGGGACATATTTTTTAAAATATCTGCAGCCAAAAAATAAGTTATCAACCTCAGCTATTCAATTCAAATAATAGTAAAATAAATAAATAAAAATATTGAAATGCAAATGAGATATTTTAAAAAATATGTCATAGGATTAACATTAGCGAGCGAGTTTATTTGCATGAGTGAAGGTAGCCCCTGAAATAACAAATAAATCACTAAAACATCATTAAAAATACAGATAAGTGTCGAACTGAAAATCAATGACATAACAAACACGTGTAACGCATCTGACATCATGTTAATGCGCTGCCACAATCATGCAATTGTGGCATAAAATCGACGATAATATCGTACATTTGATGATAGTTTTTTTATGAAAAGTAGTCGGCATGATAATGGAAAAGTATCCTGTTTTTACTTGTATTCCAGAATAAACATCGAAAAATTAAAGTTACTATATGCAAAAAATCAATAAGTTATGAAGGATATATATTTATATCTATGGCTAGCAGTGTGCAGTCTTAGCACGGTCAAAAATGAAAAATCAGTGAAAATGATGTCATAGTGGTACATAGTGATGCAAGTGATAACATATTTAAGTTTTAAATATAAAAATGCTTGTTTTCTTTTAAATATAATGTCATTTAAACACAAAAACATACTTTAAATAATGTCATTTATTCAAGGAGGGAAGTGGGGGGGGGGAGGGTAGAACTTAGATTTTGAATTCCGAAGAAATCATTGGAGTACTTAAAAAACAGATTTTAATGAAAATAAAAAAAACCTTTCTTTTAGATAGCAAGAAATTTTATTGTTATTTACAAAAATAAACTTTTTTATATGAGTAAAATAATCTCAGACATGTCGTGAGTGGTATTCTCAATGTTTTATAAAGATTTAAATGATTATTCTTCAACAATCGTTGTCCAAGTCAATTGTTGGCGGAAAAAATTGGCTTTTTCAGGAACAATTAGGAAAATTTGGGAGAACAATCGTCCTGCTTTAAAAATTGCTGCTAATTTTGCACCAAGATGTATTACCATCGCATCAAACTAAGAGTATTATATTTATAATACTCTAGATATATAAATATAATAAATATATAATATTTATAATACTCTATATATTTATAAAATGTTTATAACAATTTGGCAGAGGTTTTAAACATAACGAAAGTATAACTTAAAAAAATATTGTCATATTTACAGAATGTTTCTGAAAATACTTAAAATCAACAGTTGGTAAAATCAATTAACATTATCTTTTCTAGCCAGTTAAAATAAATTTCACCGTATTTTTTATTTACATATAAGCCGTTATCTCATGCTCGATTAAGTACCGTTAATGCCATCTTCTAGATAATTGTTATTGTATTTATGATAAATGACCATTAGTATTGGCAAGAATTCTGATTACGGAAAGTTGAAAATATAAAAAAATACTTAAACCTACAAAAAAAAAATTTCTGATATCGAGACTTGGTTAGATAGTTTTCTCATAATTAAATAAATCATAATTCATAAAAATAGTCTGAATTTTTTTCGATTGATACCACCTTTTTGAGTAATGAGCTTGTTTTAACCACAGGAAACGAGTTTTCTCGAATTAGTAACATAGCTAAATCAATTTCTTACGCTCGAATCAGTATAGCTGTCAAGTTTCGTGAAAATCGTTAGAGCCATTTTCGATGTATAGCAGCATTTTCAGTGCTGAGTTTGTTTTAAATGGTCAAACCAAATTTTTGCGAATTCGAAACCTAGCTAGATGGGTTTCTTGTGTTCGAATTAGTATAGAAAACACATTTTGTGTAAATCACTTATCATTTTTCCATTTATAGCAAGAAGCATTTTCAGCGGCAAGGTTGTTTTAACCTGTAAAAAAAAAATTTCCTGTATTCGGCACCTAGCTAGATCCTTTTCTCATGCTCAATTTAGTATATAACGCAAGTTTCATGAAAATCTTCCCAGTCGTTTATGATATCATTCATAATCGGGAAAATTGCCTGCTCATTTAATATATATGACAAATGTGTGTAAATTTAGATTTAAGCAATTGTAGTCGTTTTACAAAGTACAAGTACAAGAAGAGCTCCCATGATATTTGCTTGATTTGTTATTTGTGCAAAATAATGAAATTATTTATTTGCAGTTTTTATTATTTCTATTATAATTAAGTATGCTGTTGTTAATTATAAAAATATCAGTTATGCTATTTAATATAATCTAATTAGAGGTTTAATTGTTTTGAAAATCTATAAATTTTTATAGCCATTTACTACCTTAATGCAGGAATAAAAATCATAAAAATCCGTTATAATTTTTTTTAAATCAATCTTTTTAGACCCTACTTTTATACTTCCTAGTGCATTTTTTAAAATTAAAATCAGTAAGTTTAAAGCTAAAACATCAGATGATGTAATTATTGTCATTTATATACATGAACCATGTCTTTGAATCACTGCTAGATTCAGTAAAATTGATCAATTAGTTCATGAGTTTTTGAGTGTTAAAAGATTGGAAGATTGTTTCTTTCAATTTCACCCCCCCCCCCCCCCCCCGATTTAAGTTAGATATTGCAATGTGACAAATGCAGATTGTAGCCCGAAGCATTCAGTACAAGCTCTTGATAAGTTTAGTGATATTCAGGGGCTGTACTTATATAACGTTATCAGCTTTTTGGCAATTTTAACCCCCCACCCCCACAGTACGATATCATATGTTATCATTTCACCCCCCCCCCCCAAAAAAAAATTATATCATTATCAATGCCCATTTTTTTTTCATTGATATACTATGAATCACTAAACATTTGTTATTTGCACACTTTACTGATTCAAATGAAGAGAAGTCAATAAAATATCACTATTATATATGAAATAACTTTAAATCAAAAAACATTTAAAAGAAATAGCTACTATTTAAAAGGTTTTTTTTAGCTTTTTATTACATAATGCATTCAACAGTAAAAATGTCTTCTTGCATCTGCCTCCGCACAGGATGGAGGAGGGAAGGGGGGGGGGGGGGGGGAGAAGGTTCGGAACTTCTTATCAGCAAAACAGGTAGAAAACCTTCTTTCTCTTTTCTTTACATATTAAACACAACAAGTATAGTTTAAAATGTACTTTGGACTTGGTTTGCCGAACAGCGGAATATATATACATACACATATGAAAGAAGAATAGGAATGTCAAAGGTAAGGTATTCCACATTTTGGAATTAAATAATTTTAAAATCATTTAATGATTTTAATATCAACCTTGTATTTTCATAAAATAGACAACAAACTAAAAAAAGCTAACAGACTATAAAGAACAAGTTTACAAATAAAAATAGAAAACTTTGGTTCCATCAAAAATGATAACGATATCAAAAGACTAACACCCCCCCCCCCCCTCTCCCTAGAGATATCTTACGATATCATGTGACCAGACCCCACCTCCCCCCTAAAGTGATAACGTTATATATGCACAGCCTCTTATGCATCTGCTTCTGAGCCTATTTCGGACAAATAGACAAACACAGAGACATTTTTTTTTTTTTACTATATGTCATCAAAATATTTGAATGAATGTAGAAATAGGTGTTTTTTTTTAATCATACATAGACACTATAATTATATATATCTACAGATACATTTAATAACAAAAGATTTATGTTGCAGAAGAACTTTAATTAAAGATATTTTGAAATTAGATATAAAACAATTTAAAAATTTACATACAACATGTTTTCAAAGTCATCTGGTAGCTGCAAATCATCTTCTTCCTCCATTTCTTTTATTTCAGTTTGTTGGGCTTGCACTGCTAATGCATACAAAGCTAAAATAGATAAACAGAATACTTTAAAAAATGACTAATAGTGCAGTCCTAAAGATGAAAATTGATTAGTAGCAAACTAATAACCGGTACATTAAAAATTTTTAGTAATTTTTTTAAAAGTTTTATTGAAAACTATAAGTTACAGCTGATAATACATACAACTTACTTTCACTTTCTTCTACATTTATAATACTAATTTTGTAAAAATATTTTATTTTTGGCATTTAATTAATTTACACGTTTTAGTACCTCCTGAATATCATTTGACTAATTTTGGATGAATGTTTAGCCTGTGCAGCAAAAATTTTGGGAGTGCTGTAAATCAAGCAATACAGAATTGCATGAAATTTCTCATTTAGTTGAACCTAACATAAATTGGTGTTGATTGATTTTGATGTGTATTGGCAGAACAGATAGAAGATTTGCAGGTGTTGATGCTTTTTTTTTTTCTCTGGGCTTGTTTTGTGAAGTGTAAAAGTTACTTTTGTGAAATTTATTGTTTTTGTGGAAAAAAAAAAAAAAAAAAAAAAAAAAAAAAACATTTTGTAACAAAAGATGAAATCTATTTACTCAAATTTGAACCAAACATTTATTTTCCTTCTGCTAAAGTTTTTCTTTCTGGTGAACTTTTTTTTTTTTTTTTTTTTTTTTTTTTTTTTTTTTTTTTTGTAAATTACACATTTTAAAATCTAACAAAACGAAAAATATAATGAAGAGTATGTTTTATTAATGAAATTATTAAGGAAGATTATGTTTCTATGTAATCGAATTTTGTGAAGAGGACTATTATATTAAGAGGAATTTTGTGAAGGGGCCTGTTTTATTAAAAGGAATTTTGTGAGGGGGCCTGTTTTATTAAATGGAATTTTGTGAAGGGGCCTGTTTTATTAAATGGAATTTTGTGAAGGGGCCTTAAATAGGCCCCAAATTTTGTTAGATCAACCCCTGTACTGCTGTCTGTGCCACGTTTCTTGCAATGGATCTGGTAGCTATTAGAGATGAGTTCGGGCTCACTTTTCAAGCACGGGCCAGCACGAGCTCAATAGCAAAAATATGCAATCCAAAAGAAAAAGAAATTGCATAACATTTAAAAGTTATTCTAAAAGTAATACTTCATATTTTTAACAACTTCTAACATGAAAATAACTCTTAATCCCTAGCACATAATTAATTTTATGAAATTTACATTCAATCATATCAAAAGTTTGGTATCAAATAAAAATATGCTTCCTTAAAAAGGATTCTCATTTTTTTTTTTTTCTGTCGGAGCCAATTGGGTGGGTACATTCACGAAGTGCATTTAATAAACAAATGAATGAAATTTGTAAAAATTACTATTTTCATGATGAAAAATCGAACGTTTCTCTATCTCTTGTGAATTACTTCTTCAAAACAATTTTATTTAATTTTTGTGTCCTTGAAAATCAGCTTAACCCTCCAAGCGTCTTGAGGGCTTTGCTGCATTTCCATAAAAATGCTTACAAAAATAATCTTTATGTAAATTTTATGTTTCTGTTTCTAAAATACACTTTATGCCCCTTTATTTGATATTACACTTTAAAATACAATTCTGTTTAAAATACATTTTCTACAACAGATTTAAGTCGTTTTTGGGAAACAGAAAAATACGTCCAAACTGCTCAGAGGGTTAAATTAAAAATTTGACACCGTTATCTGAAAGATCTGGTGCTTTTATAGGAAAAGAGGAAACACTGCTTGACTGCTTTCTATTGGAATAACAATACAATCCAATTATATCCACTGACGAATAAAAGTGACTTGGTGAATGTGAAGAGCAGAGCCACAGTATGAGCAGAGTTCATGATGAAAAATTTATAGAATCACTAACGTTATTTTCATTTGAAAAGCGATTATGACTCGCACGCAATAGAAGACTAAAAAGCCAATGCTGGTTGACTAAAAACAAAAGAAAATATTCATTTCGCATTAGATCACTGAAAAATAACAAATAAACATTCCAATTAAAAAATATCTAATGATGACATATTCTGATTGATGCCATATCAACAGTTCATCGCCATCAAAGCCAGACATAAATCTGAAAATATCACAAGTTTTCTTTTAAAATGGCATTCTAATATGTACTACAAATTAAAAAAAAAACACTATTTCTGTTTCCTTTTCATTCTGTTCAAAACAGCATTAAAATGACTTGAAATGAACAAGTAATTTTTATTTTTCTATACAAGAATAAATAAAATTTGCAATTTCAGAAAGAATTAGCCTGAGCCTGAAGAATGGTATGAAAATCGAGCCCAAGCCAGAGTCCATGGCTGAAACCATCTCATCTCTGGTAGCTACGTCTCAGTACCTATGATATGGAATTACACCAATGAAGTTGCTTGTAACAAAAATTTATGCTAATTCAATTTTAGTTTTGATCACTCAATAAGGAGCCTTGTTAAGCTTTTTTTTATGCTATCAACATTGAGGAGTATCTCAGACATTATTGAATAGAAATGTACCAAATTTTATATTTCAGGTTATTAAAATAAATAATATGTTAGTCCAATATTGGCTCTGAGTACCCAATAGAAGATACTTTTTTTTCTTTTTTTTAATTCTAAAGGGCAATGTAATTCCATGATAAATTAAGAAAAAAATTATTACATATTCAGAATTCTTAGAATATAAATGTGTTATTAAAATTAATATACTAGAAAAATTTTAAATAAAGTTTTGTGGTGACCACAGCCTAGTTTAAACTAGCATAGGTAATAATAATAAAGGATAAGATTTCTGACACTATGAAAATTTTGAAATCGGTAGTAGAATTAATATGCATGTATTTAAAACTATTTAACAACTATATTATATAAGAATAGGAAACATAGGATAGAGTGCAGGAATGCAAATAATGATTCCTTGTTAACGCAACATAAACATAACAAGAAATACAAAACAAAAATACAAACAATTTTAATGAAACTCAAAAGAAATTCTTGTTACATAATAGTTGAAAGTACACGTGCTTTTTGGAAATATCCAAATCTGCTATCCCAAGATTGCTTCCAACCTTAGTATTTCATTGTGTGATTGATTATAGCATTTAACATTAAACATTTTCATACAGTGTAATTAAAAATTATAATGAGGTCTGGAAAAAAATGCTTATAACAAAGAAAAAATTAATATAAATAAAACCAGCTATGAGAAGGAAAAAAAAATGGCTATAATCAAGAAAAAATTAATATAAACAAAACTAATTATTTCTGTAATATAATCATAAGTAAATCCTATTTGAGAAAAATAAAACACAAACATCTATTTCACTCACAATACTTAAAGTAAATAATATATTTATTCCTTTTTACAAATATAGCATCTTAACATTAAAATACAATACCTTCTATCCATAAACGGGAAAATAAATAAGCCAACTGCTTTGATTTCTGCATCCTTTGAGGCAAGTACTCATAAACATGATTCATGGTCACACCAGGTAGAATAAGGTACTCAAAACCGCTGAAAGCAAAATCCAAAAAATAAATCAACAATGTGCTATGAATTTAGAAAAATATATTATTTTGAATAAAAGGTAATAATTTTTCTTTGTACAAATAGAAATACTTTAACTTAAGATGAGGAATGATAAACAAAGTTTCAATGGAATTTGAATAAAAATATGAAGAACCTTTTCTTATGTAAAAATACATTCTATAAAAGAATATCTAAAACTAAATAAACAACAAAAGAAATTGGGCAAAAGAGATTAATATGAGGGGGGAAAAAAAGGCCAGAAAATTTAAAATGATCCTTCACAAACAGTATCCCCCCCCCCCTCTCCCTTAATGATTTTTAAATGCTGTACAAAGTTTAAATATAATTTTAATAAATATGCAGCAGAAAAAAAATTCTAAAATAAAAACAAGTATCATCAAAGTATAAATATTTAAACTAGACTGTTGTAAAGAATAACAAAAGTTAAATAAACAACAAGTTATAAATTGGGGAAAAAAGATTAAGTTTGATTTTGTTTTCTTAATTTGAAAAAAATTATATATTAGGAACATTTTAGCTTTTTTTCTGATAAAATATGTTGCACTAAGATTCAATATTAAAATGCCAGAAATCAATGTTGCATCTAATTTTCCAAACCAGGGTCTTGAATTAACACACATTAATTATAGCAAAAAATTATCACAGATTTTTATATCATTTCAATGTGTGTTTATGAGCTACTAAACAAGCTAATAGTTTATTTCCTTTATTGTTATTCTTTCAATAACAGTACATTATTTAAGAAACTTGTTACTTTTAACTTAACCCTTAAATGCCTGATATTTCAAAAATCCTTGTAATAATGTTTTTCAGATTTCATTTTTTAAATAAATCATGGGAAAAATACTTAAAAAAATCATATTTTGTTTTAAGTATAGTTTACGGCTAAAAAACAGTTTGTTACTAATTGGCAATACTGGTGTTTAATTGAAAAAATAATTTCCCTTGATAAAATTCTATAATACACACAAGAATTTTAGGAACTATAATAAGAAATAAATTTTACTCGTTCACTGCAGGTCAAAATAGGGTATTTCACAAGCTCCCAAACAAAACAAAAAGAACAAGTAGCAACAATTGAAAAAATAAATATCTTTATTCTTAAACAGCACAGGTGTTGCCATCTACATGTTGAAAATCGATTTAATAATATTTTCAGAATGTATTTTATTGGCAACATTAGGCATTATAGCTTCAATATTATTCTAATAGTATTTTAGAGCCTAAATTGGGTATGTTGCCGAAAAGCAACACCAAGCATTTAAGGGTTAAATGAAAACTGTGCCAAAGCACTTTTATCAATTTAAAACTTCAACAGTAGAAACAATAATTAATCAATTTACAAGAAAAACTGACGGACTACACAAAAGTTTTTTACATAATGTGATAATTTTCTACATTAGTAGCAAAATTTTGTTAATCATTTTTATGTCTGTACATCTAAGTTCACCAAATAATCAATACTTCAAACACTTGAGGACAACCACCTCCCATCTCCCTGAAATATATTAAAGAAATGTTTGCTGAAAATTTTTGCTTTGGGATATGATGAAAAACCTATGCCTTATATCTCATTTGGCAATGCTTTAAAGCATCAAAGTGCAGTTAAAAACTGTTAAACTGTTACTGCAGTTACAAACTGTTTTACAATGGCAGAAGAATCAAATAACAAATGCCAAAAAGATTAATCCTCAATAATTATTAATAAGATTAAACACCCTTAACAAACAAGATGGGTTTTCTTTGGATGAAACAATTTCATTAAGAAAAACTAATAGAAAACTTAAAAAAAAAAAATAATAACCTTTTTAAATGAGGATTTTTAGTAGTTATACCCCAATCTTTAGCTTTCTTCTGAATGGATTTTAAAGAGTCCATAGCTTCTTCTAATATGCTTCTAATTTCTAAGAATCGTTGATACCGTTCATCTGATACACATCCTATTTTAAAGCCTAAAAGAAAACTGACAGTTAACAAAATTTATAGTGCTGCTTAACCTCAATGACATTTATTCCCCTGCAATTGAACAATTTGCGATATTTTATACCAGAAAAAATGATAGAAATTTTGAACAGAGTTATGTGATCCCCCCCCCCCCCCCCCAATAAAAATAATGCTTATACACATTACAAAATTTTCAGACAATTACATTTAATTAAATATTATCCTGAAACTACTTTCGTAGAAATGTTAATGAAAAAATTAATTTTTTAAAATAACAAGGCACACTGGTTCAGCAATCCCATGGATATACTATAACTTGTAAAGTACACAAAAAATCAGAGAACCTTATAGGAGGCACATTTCACATTAAAGAAAAAAGTCAATTTTTGTACAGAAAACACCCAGGTTTTCAAAACTGCTTAGATTTTAGAATCCTGGATACTAAAAGCCTAGTGGCATCAGTGATTTTTTAAACAATTAAATAAAAACATTTTTAAACAAATAGGCTAAAACAATAAAAATGACAAATATTAACATAATTAAATACATTAAATGTATAAGCCAACATAAAAGAAAGCACAGAGTATCAGAAAATACAGTACACAACTATTTTAGAACTTCAAAAAAGTCTCTTTGTTACTACTTAAAAAAAAAAATAATAATAATAATAATAAACAGCACAAACAATGTGTGTACTTATTACAAAAGTAAGACAGTGGAAAGGGAAAAAAGAGATGTTAATTAATAATAAATTTTCGGGCAAATAGCAAGGGTCCAGAGCAAAGACCATTTCTTAATTGCTGCTATCACAAAGAAAAATTAAGATAATATGCCAAATGAAGACATAGAAAGAAAAACATTTTTTTTTTTTTTTAACATACAGAAAAATAAGTTTATAGATTTTGGCAGATCACAAATACAATATAATTCTGAATATCAGAATAAAATAAAACTTTATTTCACAAAACAGACAGAATGATCTGAAACAAAAAACTATTCTTTAAAAACATACTCATAAGACAAAAAGGAAACTTAAAACTGTATTAAATTATCTTCAAACTAAAAGATTTATTGCATAAAATATTCATCTTTTTTTAAGGGTTTTTCCCTTTTAGAAATCCTTATAGAAAAATATCTTTAATTTTTGTTAAAGGTAAGAGAAAGAAATTTGTTCAAATGATTTCATACCGAAGAAAATTAAATCTATGATTTCTGAATCTTAAATCTATGACTTTAGAATCTAAAGTCTTACAGAAGTACATCAAAATCTAAGAAGTCACTTACCGGATTTTCACTCTAGTATGCAATACAATTAATTTAAGATAAGAAATAAAATAGCTAAACTTAATAGTTTTGATAGAAGATATACAATCTAATGTAGTGTTTATGTAACACGTTAAGTGCCACGTCAGTCATCGGTGACTGACACTGAACTTTCCGTTTAGAATGCATCATTCATCGATGTCTGTCAGTCTAAAATATGATATAAAACTAAAAATATATAGATTATTTTAAGTAATTACTAAAAATTTATTTAAAATTTGCTTACCTTTTATTTATTACAGGATTATACTTTTAAAAAAATTACTTAAAACATTGTAAAATTTTCAGCTACAGTGTCAGTCACCGTGGCACTCAACAAGTTAAAAAATCAAAATTATAATCTTTTATGAGCCAACTGGATTCATTAATTTGCAAATGACATATAATAATTTTATTAGGGTTCATACTCTATTTGAATAACAAAATTCTCTGACTTTCCCAGGTTTTCCAGGCCATATTTCTTATAATTCCCTGACCAAATTCCCAACATTTTTAGAAATACGAATTACAATTCAAGATCTTAATGATTAAACTTACATATGAAGATTAAAATAATGTATAAAATTGAAACTAAAAGTCTATATCATTTGACATTTACAGTATATATATATATATATATAATAATAATAATAATAAAAGCAAGCAAAACTAAAATATAACTCAGATGTATTCAAAGTAACTTTTTATTTACATAACTGAAATTACACATATTAAACATTTAACTTTTTTTAGACTTCTACTATCATGTCATTTATATGTGTTGTTTCAGAAGCAGTTTGTTGTGTAAAAGTTTCAATTTTTTGTCTTTTAACATTTTAACTTCAGCTACAGCTTTCTTTTCTGTTTTTTTTTTTTCCTTGCTTCATAATTTTCATTTTTTTTCTTATATAATTATTCATGATATCTCATCCTAGCCACCTTAACATGACTCAACATTTCTTTCGCTTAAGCAACAACTATTTGGTGACAAATTTGTATAGCCAAAACATCTTTATGTTAAAAATGTGAATATAGCAAAAATTCTCCTTTTAAGGGAAAAATTGGAACTTTTTTGGAGACGCACCGTGAACTTGGGAGAATGTTGACACATGATAGTGCATTAAAAAAAATTCCTGACTTTTCCAGGTTTTAGAATTTTTTTTACATTTTCCCTGACTTTTTGAGCACTTGTCATTTTCCCTGACAATTCCCTGTTTTCCAGGTTTTCTAGTCGCGTAGGAACTGAAGACTGAATTTAAATTTCCATTTAACAGTTATTTCTATGTAAGAAGTTTTTAAAAAATAAGATATCACTTTCGAAACAATTTTTAAATATCATGCAATTTTTTTCTATATATTTTTGGTATCCAGATTGGGTGGGCTTGGGCTCTGAAAACAAAAAAATCTTTTGGGCCCGGGCAGGCTCGGATTTAAAATTGTCAGGCTTGGGCGGGCCCGGGCTTCAAAAAACGAGCCCAAACTCATCTCTAGTGCCTACTGCTTACAGAGTCACCAACTTCTTACATGCCTGCCTTTTAGCGACTAACAATCAAAGCGCCCTCATCCTATTTATTTTCTTTACCCATGAACTAGTCAGCAACTATGCGTACTAGAGAGACACTTTTGGTTGAAAGATGCTCATTGTGAGCGGGGGAAAAAATTAGAACTGAATACAGTTGAATGACGGAGTAGGACGATGATGTGTGCGTTATGAGAATGTTGTGATGTTCGCGGGAAGTAAGACGTCTCGGAATATGTGTAGTAACTTTAGAATAAGAAGAGTAAAGCTGTATTTGTGAAGTGGAAATCTACGATCTATTCAGATGTCAATATTAATAATGTAAATAGCTCATTTTGTACATAGTTAATTTGTAAATATACATCACTTTAAAAAGTTAACGGTGTCAGGATCAAGTTTATAATGGTGTTCAGGGTTGGAAAAAAACATGTTTTTTATTTTTTTTAAAACAAAAAACATGGTTTTTTTTTTTTTTTTTGTTTAAAACATGTTTTAAATGTTTAAAATGTTTTTTTTCTCATTCAACAGCACAATTTTGATTAAAGTGAACAAAAATTATTAAATATAAAGAATGAAAATATTTTCAAACAGCAGCAAGGAAGAAAAAAATTATATAATAAATACCAAACATTAATTAGCAATTTTATTTTTATTCTAAACTAAAACATTTAATTGTTAAGATCTTTAAAAATGGTAACAAGTTTGGCAGCCTTATCAACACCCAAATGATTTCTGGTTTTGCTTTGCACAAAACCAAAAGTAGAGAAAACTCTTTCTAAACCAGCAGTAGAACATACAGCTGTATGTAACTGTTTTATGATATTCATGGCATTTTTATCAATGTGTTTTTCAAGGCTTAACCACCACGATAAAGGTGTTATTTCCACTTTATTTGATTCTCCAATGACAAATTTATGATTGGTAACTGCATCAAACATATAATCGGAGAATGGAGCTGACTTAGCTTTATAGTTTATAATTATTGGAATTAGTTCAGGACATAATTTGGCAGCAAGGTTCATGCCTTTTCAGTCCCATCAGTGATTCTCCTTTAAAGCGTGGATCAGTAATGTTTGCCAAGAAATGTGCATCATGGTAAGATTACTAACAGCACGTATGTCTGACATTTCTTTTTTTAAACTTCAACTACATCACTAATACATCACTAATAGTACGATTATTTCTCTGAGCTTTGTCACATGCAACTGCAACAGGTTTAAGCCTTTGGATATAATCATCAACATTTTTTTTAACTGAAAATCTAAGACTTTCTTAGAAATATCAGAATTGATTTTCTCTCTATTATCTTCACAAACTTTCAAAATTTGTGGCCAATTGCTTATATAAGACTCCATTGTGTCCAACATGGAATTCCACCTGACATCTGATGGTAACTCAAGCTTCTTAGCACCTGTTTCTCGAAGCTTTGCTGAGGCAAAATGGTTATTTCGAAAATATTTAACAATATCAATAACTTGAGCTTTTATATTGGAGATTTTAATGTCTTTTGCTAGAAGATTTAAGACATGAGCTGAACATCCATAAGTTAAAATATTCATGTTATTCTTCTCAGTCTTTTTAAGTTCATCTCTCATCTTCGTAACATTAGCAGCATTGTCTGATTATTAATTATTATAGATTATTAATATATTATAGAACTTTGATATTATATAAAAAATCATAATTGAGATATTTAAAAAAATAAATTATGTATTTCCAATTTTAGAGGAAATAAATTTACTTTAAATACTTAATTAAAATTAAATAACCAATTTATAATTTTAATAAAATTTGAATGTCTTTTAGTATATACAGCTAATTAGAAATTTTTAATATAATTTTATTTCATAAATTTTAATTTGTGACATTATTAGAAATAATCGTGTTTTAAGCATTGTTTTATATGTAATGTTTTAAACGTGTTTTAAACAGTTGTTTTAAATGAAATCTTTTAAACATAACAACCCTGTGGTGTTATTCTCATTTAATGTGTTATTACAAGCCCTGATATTCTACATACATTGTTATAAAATATCGGCATATATCACATAGCTGCCAACTCTTCCGATTTTTTCAGAATTCTTCCGAAAAATCGGCATGTTTTCCGATTTTACGCGCGTAATGCGTTTTCTTCCACTTTTCGTCATTTTTTTCCGATTTTCGGCCTTTTCTTACGCTTTTTACGCGAGTTTCGTCAAAGGATCGCGGAAAAACCCGAAGATTCGCGGGAAAACCTGAAATTTCACCGAAGGTTCGTGGGAAAGATGCAAATTTTGTCGGAAGACCGCGTAAAAACACGAATTCCGTGAAAAGATCGCGAATTTTGTCAAAAGATAGGTTAAAAAAAGCGCCGTCAAAAGATCGCGTAAAAACGCGAATTCCGTTAAAGGATCGCGGAAAACGCGAATTCCGTTAAAGAATCGCGGGAAAAGCGCTCGTTTTGTGAAAAGATCGCGGAAAAACCCTAATTTCACTGATGGATTGCGGGAATAACCCAAATTTAGCCGAACAATCGCGGGAAAGACGTGAATTTCGTCAAAAGATTGCGTAAACAACGCGTAGGGGTGATTTTGGTCTGAATTTTCCGAAAATTTAAGGCATTCATTTCCGAAAATTTTAAAAAATCGGCCACCAATTCGAAATTTCGGACATAAAAAATATCGCGAATTTCGACATCTTCGCCGAAAAAAGTTAATTTTGTGAATCGTTTGCTGAAAAATCGCCAATTTCGTCAAAGGATCACGTGGAAAACGCTAATTTCGTCAAAGGATCGCGTGTAAAACGCTAATTTCGTCAAAAGATCGCGAAAAAACGGCAAATTTCGTCAAAAGATCGCGAAAAAACGGCAAATTTCGTCAAAAGATCGCGAAAAAACGACAAATTTCGTCAAAAAATCACGAAAAAACACAAATTTCAGCTAAAGATCGCGGAAAAACGGCAAATTTCGTCCAAAAAACGCGAAAAAACACAAATTCCGTCAAAAGATCGCGAAAAAAAAAAACGCAAATTTCGGCTAAAGATAGCGAATTTCGCCAAAGGGCCGCGGAAAAAAACGCATAGCTAGTGTCGGAAGTGGATTCCCCCCCCCCCCCCCCCAAAAAAAAAAAAAAAAAAAAGAAACATTTAGGAGTCAGAAGTTTTAAGTAATGTGAAAGGTAGGATACCTATAAATATTAAAAAAAAAAAAAAAATTAGTAAATTTTAATATATTGAAGTTATTCTTTTTTGTCATAATATATATTGTGTAATTGCAAATTAGTGAATATTTTATTCAAATTTCTCTTTGAAATTTGTTTATTTATAAGGATTCAGCTGTTTTTTAATCCTTACTAAAAGGGTTATAAAACTTAAAAAATCTTCTGATTTCTTCTGATTTTTCGCCAAAATCTTCTGATTTCTTCTGATTTTTTGTCCAAAATCTTCTGAGTTTTACCGAAATTTAGTTGGCAAGTATGCATGGATACAAAAAAAATTAACTACAAAGGACAATATAACATTATTAATAATGAAGAAATTATAATGCAAAATTCCAAAACAAAATATTATACATAAGAGAAGCGGTTAGAAAATTATTTTAAAAAATCCAGAAATTGATTTTTTTTTTAAATTCAAGTTTCTTTTTAAAAGATTATTAAAGTTAAATTATAAACAAGAAAATAAAGCAAAGAAAATATATAGATATAAGAAATATCAAATATTATATGCTACAGTTACTGCACACAGCCTGTGTTTCCATAATAAAGTAGAATTTTCTCTTTAGTCAATGAAACATAATTTATTAACCACTTCACTGGCGATGGGTATAGGGGAAACAGTGCTTTTACCCCTGACTTATCTCGGGACAAACGTTGAAGTGGTTAAGTTAGGCAATGCTTTAGATTAAAATGCTTAAAATAAAAGCGAAATTTCTATGATCAAACACCACTTGTATAAACAGTATATCAGATTTCCTTATAATGAAGAAAATAATTTTTGAACAGATAATAAAGATTTTACAAAACTCAGCCTTATGATTATGATCAATATATATATTCAAAATCAAAGTGGATTAAATACATTTTTTCGTTTAACCAAGTTTAAGATGAATCCTTGATCAATAATTTATTTGTTACCATAACAAACCAAATTATAAATTAAAAATGTGGGTAACTATTGATGCTAATCTCCTCTGATTTTGAATGAAATGCTGGAGAGCCTATTAACTTTAACTGTATATATCCCTGATTATGTTTTATGGATTTGATCAAGATTCTGAATGCCTCATATGAAAAGGCTGAACTCTGTTTAGGCTAACAAGAAAAAAAAAAAAAAAAAAAAAAAAAACAGGCTAACAGAAAAAAAAAAAAAAAAATTGCCATATTTACACAATCTGTATGAAAATATTTAAGTTCACGGAATCAACATTTGCTGAAATTAATTAATTTTATTTGTTCTAGCCAGTTAAAACGAATTTTACTATTTTTTACCTTCATAAGTCATTATCTATTGCTCAAATCAGTAAAGAAGGCAATCCATTAGGGCCACCTTCTAGATAATTTTTATTATGTTTATAATAAATGACCATTAGTATTGGCAAGAATTCTGATTATGGAAGATTGAAAATATAAAAAAAATGCTTAAACCTACAAAAAAAATTTTCTGATATCAAGAATTGGTTAGATAGTTTTCTCATAATCAAATAAATCATAATTCATAAAAATGAGTAATGAGCTTGTTTTAGCCGCAGAAAACCAATTTTCTCGAATTGGTGACCTAGCTAATCGATTTCTTGTGCACAAATTAGTGTTGGCATCAAGTTTTGTGAAAATCGTTAAGAGCCGTTTTCAATCTATTGCATTTTTTTCAGAGCTGAGTCTGTTTTAATAGGTCAAAACAAAATTTGCGAATTCGAAACCTAGATAGATGGGTTTCTCGTGCTTGAATTAGTATAGACAACACGTTTCGTATAAATCATTTGAGCATTTTTCTATTTATAGCAAGAAGCATTTTCCGTGCTGAGTTTGTTTTACCTTTTAAAAACAAATTTTCTTGTATTCAGGACCTAGTTAGATCTTTTAATCGCGCTCAATTTAGTATAGGAAGCAAGTCTCATGAAAATCTTCCCAGTCGTTTACGGTATCATTCATAATTGGGAAAATTGCTTACTCGTTTAATATATATGATAAATTTGAGTAAATTTTAGAGATATCTGCCTATACTTTTGAAACAATCAGCAGCAGAATAAATATTCGCCAAATACTAAAAATACCAAAATTGATTTTTTGACAGCAACTTTTAGGTTTTTTTGCATTTGGAGAGATGGTGAATGCTTAGTTCAGGCTCTACTCATACACTAGTTTAAAAATTACACAACAGTCATAAAAAGCTAGGATGAGGATAAGCTACCTTTTTCAGTTAATCGTAAATCAGCATTATCTGGCCTCAGATACAACCGGAATTCTGCTCTACTAGTAAACATGCGATATGGCTCAGAAGTCCCAAGAGTTGTTAAATCGTCAATCAATACACCAATATAGCCTTCTGTTCGTCGAACAATGAAAGGATCTTTATTATGAACATTGCAAGCTGCATTTATACCAGCAATGATCCCCTACAAAGAAAAAAAAAAGGCTAAATAGTTTAATGTGTTCTTTTTTATGTAACTGAAAGCATATATATACACACACACAACTTTTTTGTGGTTAAAAAAAACAAAAAAAAAAAAACACTAAACGCAGAAAAGACTGATGGATATGCACTAAAAAAAGGGAAGAAAAAATTGAAAATAATAATAAAAAACACTTTTTTTCCTCGCCTCTAAAGACAAAATAGGAAATAATTTCAATACTAAAAACAAAATCTGTCATATAATTTTATCAACACTAGTGTGTAAATATCACAAAATTAAAAACACATAATGTAAAAAAAAAAAATCAAACATATTCAAATAATTCTTCAGTTTTAAAATAAACTTACCACTTAAAGAATTATTGCTAAATAATAAAAATGTTATTAACAATAAAAAATAATAAATTATAATTGTATAAACCATAAAATGATTAAAAATAACCCATAAACACTAAATATAATTTTTAAAAAGTAATTAATCGCACTTTTTGTATAAATTATATCTATTTGTTTTATATATTTTACCCTTCAAAAAGAAACTTGCAAGGGAAATAAGAATGAAACAAAACATTGTTTGAAAATACATTGTATTTTCAGTTAAAAAAATAATTTTACATTACAATCACGATTTTTTATTATAGTTGATAAGCTGTTTGGAGGAATACCAATTTTTAAAGCAATATTCTTTTTCTCCATACGCTTTTATCCATCACATCAAGATTTTTTTTCTTTTATGCCAAGCACTTTCTTTTTGACATTTTCGAGCTAAAAGTACCGAAATTACCAGCACGACTGAATGATCAGACACTTCTTGGATGAAAAGCAAATAATCACAGTGATTTTACTGCTCTCGGTGAGTTAGGTGCTGGTAAGACCTGTTCATGGTCATTGATCATCATAAAATGTGTTAAAAGAAAGAATAAGTTTGAAATGTCCAGTAATATTTTGACAAATAGGGAGAAAAAAATTTTAGATTCCAAGAAAAAGTTCGTTAAATAGAGAATGCACTTCGCTATTTGGAGGTTATTTTACGAAGAAATTTGCAAAATGTTCGTGGTCCCAAGGAAAAGTTCGTAAAATAGAGAAATTCGCAAAATAGAGGTTCGTTAAATAGAGGTTCGACTGTAATCTAAGTAAAACGCATTGAGAAGCAGAAAAAATGCAGAATACCATTGATTCTAGATTTTCAGAACACAAATAAAAGAGATCCACGACTCGAACATAATAAAGTTCTCAAATCTTTCTTTTATTATCTGCTATTTGTTTAAATTTTCATTCAATAAAATATACTCTTTGTAAATGACTCTGATTGAGTTGGGAAGTATTTGAGCAAGGTTGTTTCCTAAATGTGTAAAATATTTAACATAAAACAAAAAAAAAGTTATAAGTTGAATTTTTTTTTCCTCAGATATAGTAATAAACATATAATGTATTAAAATCATACCCTTAAGATTATTAATGCTATTAAACTTTTACAAGACAACATTCTCAATTGAGAAATAACAGTTATAGCTGAAAGATGGCTTGATTTTTTTTAAAACAGAAAATATGTTTCAGGCATAAAAGGAAAATATACAGAAAAACATAAAACAACTATTTTGCCATTTTTCACTGTGAATAATTTAAAATTTCATACAGAATTGAAAAACAATCCAATGCTTCTATAATTTGAAGGATGTTTTTTAAATGATTCACTGTGTTAAAAGAATATATGAAACAATAAATGTATTTACTGTAATTCATTCACATCTCATGTTCCAAATTAGGAACATTGTCCTGTAAATGCACGATTAGATTTAAACGAATGCAAAAGAGCTTATTAGCATTTAGATTGCTTTTGAATGTATGATATAATATAGCTATAAACATAAATTTTATGACTATTTTTTATGCAAAAAAAATTATTTTCCTTTAAATTTACAAATTAAGTAATGCATGTCCTTAAATTTAAAATAAAATCTTTCACAATACTGAGGTTTCCATACAGGGAAAAGTACAAGAAAAATAGTTTAGTAACTAAAACAACTAAAATAGTTAACCGAAAAAGTAACTTAAATGACAAAAATAGTTGTAAAATAAAAATATAAAAAGTACAAAATAATTATTTTCCCTTTCTTAACCCCTTCAGGACCATGGGTTCATATATGAATCTTCAAAAGGAGCATACAGATTATTTTTTTGGTACCAGTAATAAAAAAAAGTAATATTTATATTACTTAATTAGAGCATTTTTGTGATTATGTAAATAAAGGTAAATGCTTTTAAAAAAGAGGTGCCAATAGAATAAAATTTGTGTAAAGCATGCCGGTCCCGAACGGGTTAACATAAAATTTAACCACATCACACATAGAAAATTTTAAAGCAGCATATTTAAGAATGATATTCAGATATAATAGATAGATATAATAAATAAAATATTTTCTGGATAAAACTCAACATGACTGGCTGTAGATAAATGATAAAGTGACTTAGAATCAAAATGGAAACACCATAAACTGTTTCACTTAAGGAAGGTTTTTCTAGTGCTTTTGAAAGTAAATTTTGAAGGAGGTAAAATTTTTAAAATAAAATAATCTAACAGTTGTAGAGGAATTAGTTGCTTTTTCAACTTAAAAGAGTGAAAAATAGTTGCAGATAATTACCTTTTAGTTGCTTATAACAACACTGAAAAGATTGCACAATTTTATTTATCTGTTATTTAATCTAGTCATCACTATATACCACTTTTGAATCCAATATAAAGAGAATAGTCAAAAGTGTCAGATCCTCCCAATTTGAAGTGCCATAAAATTCATGTATTAAAAATTTTTCGCAATTTTGATATGATTGATATCTTTAAAACCTAAAATGTTAAAAGGCAAAATATAGCAGAAAAATTTGAAATACAACTAGATCTGTCTTCGTCTCTAGGAAGTTAACTTATAACTGTGTATTAATAACCCTATTATCACACATTTCCATTTTTAAAATAGTGGGACAAAACACTTATAACAAAGTAATAATAAATATTACAAATACTAAAATATTAAAAAATACAGAAAAAATATATGTGCAGTGCAATAAAAGATCATCTCATATATTTTTTCCCTGATTCTTTCAATATAATGTCATAAAACAGATGTATACAAAATAAAATTTACTTGAGCAGCAGCTTCTTCATATCCAGTTGTACCATTAATCTGACCAGCAAGAAATAAATTTTTAATTTTTAAAGTTTCTAATGATGGCTTCAATTGTCGTGGATCAATATAATCATATTCTACTCCATAACCTATAAAAATAATAAATAGTTTTAAATTTGTCAATGCAATAAATAAAAAATAAATAAATAAATAAATAAAATAAACATATCACTAACCAGGTTTAATCATAATTACATGCTGTAAACCAGGAATACACTGTAACATCTTTAATTGTAAATCTTCTGGAAGTGTACAAGATAAACCTTGTGGGTACATAATGTCACAATCAAGACCTAATATAGAAAACAAATACGTAATAAATATAAAACTCCATAGTTTGTTTCAAAATTAAACTTAAATAATGTTAAACAAGAAAGAAAATTTATGCACAGATTATAGACATCTTCAAAGAATATGAGAACATTCATTCGTTAATCTTGTAACCATTAGAGTAATTTTTTATAAACAATTCTAAGTATTTTATTACAAAATATAAATATAACTAGAAAGATAGCCCGTCATTAAAATGAAATAAAGATATATACAACACATGAGCAATAAAATGTTTTTCTCGCTTGTTTCGCAGTGATAGATGAAAATAACACATTTTAAAAATGAAGCACATTTATGAAAATCTATGTATGTAATGAATATATTAAAAATGCAAATTAAGAATAAATTAGAATTTGACCACAAAACTTTAGGATATGCAATTTTTTTTTTTGTAAAAACTCTTTCAGTATTTAAATGCTGACCTTGCTCTTCAGTATCTTCGACATAAATTTTCAACTGCCCTTCCTCTTTACATTTTGAAATACTCACATATAATTGTCCATAAGAAAAAAACAGTTCTTTTAAATACAGTCCAACTGTAGAAAATGTTTGTCCTTGTGACTTATTCAACGTCATTGCAAATGACAGTATAACTGGAAATTTCATTCATATCAATTCATTTCAAATACACCAATGCAATTTAACTTTTTTTTATGATATTATATTACATTATATATGCATGTATATATATATATATGCAAAGTTGGTGTCCACGCTATAATTTTTTTTCTTGGATATGAGAAAATAAAACAATTTATTTTCTGGTTCCAAAATTATGTTCTACTTTTTAGTGCATTTAAATACATATATGTATTTTCTACATTTTGTGAATGTTAACGAAAACATGTCTTAAAAAAATACATTTATTTTATTTCCTTTTTTTTTTTTTTTTTTTTTTTTTGTCATATAGCTCTTTTTTAGTCTTATTTTAAATTTATTTTAGTCTTATAGTAGTGCTTTATAGAAATTTTAAAATTTAATATTTCAAGTTTTCATCCTCCCCCCCTCCCCCTGCATATAGTACAAACTGTAATGCATTAGTGTTGACTCTAAGCTACTTTAGCAGGGCGCAGTGCCCGGCGGCCCTTTTTATTTCTTTTTTGCACCCGGCTTCCCTTTTTAACACTTCCTATGCACCCCATGGCAATTCAACTGATCCCAGGAAAATATCACAAATTCTAGGGACTCTAAACAAACCAGTTCAAAATATTTTTTGTGAACAAAGCACAATTGTGCCCTTTTTGAAAAAAATGGCACCCTTTTTTATAATAATGTTCCCTTTTTGAAAAAATGTACCCTTTTTTTAGAATAGTGTTCCCTTTTTGAAAAATTCCCGCCCAGTGGCCCTTTTTTTCTAGAGTCAACACTATGCATATAGTGTATAGTGTGCAAAATAATAGAGAATATGGTACTTTTCCACTATAAAGGCCTTGGTGTTTTTTTTAAAAAGCTTGATGGAATTAGGTCATCAGAATGTGAGATTTGTTGCCAAATAATATAAACAGCTATGAAAACAAACTTGATGAAATTTTGTTTGTTTATATATGTATTTTAATTAAATATATATTATTGTTGCTTTTTATGTACAAATTACTTCTGTTTCTGCATAAAATTAGATAAATAGCTTCCTTATATTAAAGAAATTGTATAAATATTGAAAAAAAAAAAAAAGTGTGTGCATATGAAATGAAACAGTGAATAGGTTGCCAGAATATATTGTGCCAAATTTCCTTTTTCACAAAGGCAGTTTTCTCTATTTCTCAAAGGCACCTATACTTGAAAAATACCGAGGAATTAATTTCTGCATCCGACTATGTAAAGCACAGTAAAATCAGATATAGTTAGGAGCTCAGATAGTACAGCGCTGTCTAGAGGCAGTTATTTTATGAGTAGCATCAGAATGAAGATGTAAAGACGTACATTTTCGTATATTACACTTTAAATTCTGACCCATAGATTTTTTTAAAGAAAAACCTTAAATGCACTGAGTTTATATTAAACTGTGGTGAGCTCGATAATAAAGATTAATGGGTTTCAATGTGAATTTCACTAAATTAGCCAGCTATCACCAAGTTGGCTTCATATACAGCAACTTATTTTTGTCGCCAAATTTGGCGATGTTTTGCCAAGTTGGTCAAAATTTCATGCTACTGTAGTAACTCTGTATTAGTACTTTTCAACAACTACTCATTGTTGAAACTCATGCCAATTTCTCCATAGGAAGCCTAACATGGTCGCAATTAATGAGGTGGTCCAACCGGAATTGTGAGGGACACACAGAGACTTGGATTTTATATAAATACATTAAGATAAAAATTGATATGTCCAGCTAAATACCACTGTGTTCCACTCACGTAACATACAGGGATCTGTCCAGACTTTTCTCACAAGGTTCCTGTTTTTGTGAAATTGTGAAGTTTTTCTTATGTTTGTGAATTTGAAATGATTGATATATTCAGATCTATATTCCATCCTTTATATATATATATATAAAGCTAAATAATGTGTTCTTTGTTGAATTCAACTGTTTTGTTACAGATCAGATTTTATTTTTAAATGATTAAATTAGTGAAAAGTTCAATTTGAAGGTGGAAAAATTCTGTGAAAGGTCTATTTAACCCCTTAAGCGTCCTAACCATATTTTTTGATCACACAACTTTTGGAATCAAAGACTGATTTAACACAAAATCGATCTTAAAGCTAATTTTTTGAAGTGAATAAGAAAAATAAATAGGTAAGGTTATCAAATAAAAATTCTCATACCAATACTTTTCATAACTACTATTTTATGAATAGTTTAAAATGAATGTAAAATTCTGCTGGATGCTTAAAGGGTAAGAGACAAATAATTTTGTGAAGGGTCCTGTTTTAGGATAAAAAGTTTTGTGAAGGGTCCTGTTTTGGGATAAAAAAAAATTGTGGAGGGTAATGTTTTGGGATAAATTTTTTTGTGAAGGGTCCTTTAAAGGACCTAAATTTTCCTAACCATATCCTTGACATATATCTTAATTTGTAACAAAAAGCATTTGACTAGTCTGTATATTAAATCAAAATGTTATTAGTCTTGTGACACTCTGGTCACAAGAGTAACAAAATTTTGATTTGTTATATAGACAAGCAAAATGTTCTTTTTACAAATTAGATATATTTTATGAGAGTGGAGTACAGTGGTATTTTAACTGATTATATCAATTTTTATCTGAATTACATTTTGTAATAAAATAACTAGAAGTATTTATGAAAATTTGCTCTAATGGTCATAAAAGTAACAGTGGACATTCCCATATGCATAAATTATATATCAAATTAAACTATAGAATGTCGCAAAAGCAGGTATACAATAGAATAAGCGGTGAAGGAATAGGGATAAATTACAGACACTGACATTAAGCAGGTTACCATTAAACTCAATATATTAAATCCTGTTTAAATCTTTAAAATATCCTTCAACAAAACTGCAACATGTATCCAAGCTATCTGAAATATTCTGACATACAGTTTAAATAAATTGCAATCCACACTAATGTAAATAAATGCTTCTGTTAAACACTTTTCTTTTGTCCATTTGCATCAAACTTGTCTCTGATCTGATAAATGGTCAGACATATTGCAGGGAAGTATTAAAAACTTCTCTCTACTCATGCTGCCTGCACTTTTACAACATTCTCAACATTTTTTTTTATGCTGTTTCAAAATTTACTTTTTTTATTCTTCACTTAAAGTCCTGCCATCATTTATAAAACAAATAAGGAGAAAAAAAATTTTTTTAGACCAAATGTAATTTTTTTTTATATTTTCATGGAAATTTTTTCTTCTGAATCTCGTGTATTTCAAATTGCAGGCTAAAATGTAACTAAACAACTCTAAAACCAATCATATGATTACATTATTTTAACAGAAATGTAGATGAGAAATATTCTTAAACATTTTTTTGTTCTATGACAGCATATCCTAAGGGCAGCAGTAATGGGAAGAGTTTACTTCTTTGGAGTCAAAATTTAATTGCCGTCAGGAAAAATATTTTCACTTGAGAGTAGAGTCTTACAACGGGTCCGGTTAACTAATAGAATCTTTTAGTTTATTTGGAAAGACTTTAGTTAAAAAATATAAAATAATACAAATTCTATGTTTGTTTACAAAAACAAAAGTATGCATGGCAACCCTGGTTATGCGCTGCCAAGGGCAGTGGGGTAACCAACTCATAAGCTTGTTTAGTTAAAGCTTTGTTTAAAAATATAAATCACACAAATTCAAGGATGTACGTTGCCAAAGGCAGTGGGAGGGGTGTCCTAATACCAAATCTTTCCTGTAGAGAAAAATGTCTGAATTCAACATTGATTTTAGGTATATTTAAACATCCCAGGAACAGGCAATGATGAGCAGGTCAACTAATAAATATATATATAAAACCTAGCATATACAATATCATAACAAATATTTTTCTTAGTAATAAAACTGTAACTTAATAAATCAATAAAAATCTCATACAAAATATTCCAATTGCCTTACTCCAAAATATTTTTGAATTTGTACTTTAATCATAATATTCAAAACAACTATTTTTAAAGATATAAACAAAGCAAAAAATATATATACCTTCTGGCTCAAGCCATACTTGATGAGAACGGCCTCCAAACCTCAAAATCTTAGATTCAATAGAGGGACAATACCTACCAGATAATAGACGAACAACAAATTAAAAAATGCCAAAAAAAATATTAGCCATTTAGAGATAAATGAATACCTTCAATCAGATATGAATAGCTAAATTATATTTTACAATGAAAGATCTTGGCTATTACTAGTAAAACTAGAAAGTAGACTTTTAGATATTTGAAAAATAATTTGAAGATGAAATGAAAAAATATATAGTGTACTTAATTAATTTAAATTAGTTATTTCTACACAATGTAACAATGAAGTGTATCAGAAAATATTTAATAATCATTCAAATCCTACAAGTATTCTGTTGTTATGCTATTTTGATAAAATATACTTAAAAAATAAATAACAATGCACCAAATTAAAAAACATTCAGCTACCAAACTCGTTTAATGAAACACAAAAGATATGAATAACAATATATATATATATTGAAAAACAAAACCTTAGAAGATTTTCCAAATTTGGCAATTGAATAAGCCAAAAGTTAGAAGTTTTCTAAAATTAAACATTGCAACAAAATTTCAAAATATTTTTAATGGCTTTAGACAATCATCTTGATAACCACAGATAACCACAATCTTCTAAGCTTTTACTTTTCAATATATATATATATATATATTTGTTATTCATATCTTTTGTGTTTCATTAAATGAGTTTGGTAGTTGAATGTTTTTTTAATTTGGTGTATTGTTATTTATTTTTTAAGTATATTGATTATACATAATATTCTTAATACAGACAGTCTTTGACTTTTCGAACAATTTGCTATTTCAGACATATTCCTTGCATATTTAAAAGTCTAATTTTCATATGTATTTATTGTGAAAAGGGACATACAGACTTTTTGTCAAATGAAGACATGATTAAAATACAAAAGAAAAATGAAGTACAAAATATAGGAGAAGAATCGGAAAACAAACTCACAGTATCAAGAATGTAAATGAAATGTTCATGCATCCTGAAAATTTTAACCAATATGGAAGAAACTGATCCCAGTAAAGACTGTATGTCTCATGTATGAAGGGAAATTAAAAAATATACAGGATGTTACAGAAATCTATATACATAAAAAAAAAAGAGTGCAATTTAACTTTGTCTTGATAATTTTATAAAGAAAACACCAGACTAAAAAAAAAGGAGGTTGGGAGGTGGGGGGGGGGGGGGGGGGTTGTGCTACATTAAATCAAAAAGTATAATGAATACATACTACTTTAAATGAATAATGATTGGAATGATACAATTTAAATTACCTTGGACCTTGTGTTTCTTCTTGGACATGTAAGTTCAGGTGTTGGTTGTCTAAAATTATTTTATCCACATTGGGTGTAGTGTATGTCAAATAAGACGGTACTTGATCTTCTGGCTAATAAGGAGAATATGAATGAATACATAAAATATTTTACATATAAATATGCTCGAAAGCACAATTATCTTTTGCAATGAGAGATATTAAATTATAATGTTTTTATAATATAAGTAAAGAGATTACTTTTTTGGATTTTGTTCCGCCAAATGTTTTAATTTTTTTTTTATTCTCACAAAAGAAAAAAAAAATAATACAGAAGTATACATGTTATTTACTTGAATAAGTGTTTTTTCCACACTACCTCAAACACTAATGGCCAGTGTTTAAGGTTTTAATCCAGAAAGGGAGATGTAACGAAGCAAATTGTCGCCTGATTTTTTTGGATTTGAGAAGTTGACAAGCTTCCAAGCTTACTTGATCACTAAATACATAAATTTATACCAAATTTTTGTGCTAAAATTATTGTATAGCAAGCATTTTACCAAGAAAAATAAGGATTTTTAATAAACTTAAGTTTCTAAATCATGATCTGACTAAATACCTGTGAAAAGCATTTTTTTTTTTTCTGATATTTCCCCATTTGGCTTTGAGAGAATTATTTTTCAGGGTAATATCCCCCCCCCCCCTCACCCTCACACACACACACACACTTCTCTACCATTATAGCAAGACAGTGGGATTTATTGAAAAAAAAATATTCTATTTTTTTGGCTTTGAGAGCTCGGCAAGTTTCTAAGTTTACTTGAACACTAAATACATAAACTTATATGAAATCTGTGTGCTAAAGTTATTGTAAAGCAAGCATTCCACCAAGAAAAACAATAATTTTTAATTAACTTAAGTTTCTATATCATGACCTGGCTTTTGCTTCATTCCAAACTGTACCAGAAAAATAATGCAATCCAGTTTTCAATGTAATATAAAAAATATATTTCTAATTATGTTAATCATTATTAAATGGAAATACTCCCCCGTCTTAAACTGTATTCTTACAAAAAGAACTCTGGATTTATATATATATAACCATTAATTAACCATAACTTACCACCATCAAAAACCGTAATATTGTGAATTAAAGCTGTAAGTATAAAATAAAGTGCCAAATAATTTATTATAAGAATTATTATGGAAGAAAAAAGAAGAAAGTGGACACCGACAAATAATGGAAAAGCTTATATATTGAATTACGTTTTCAAGGGCACAAAATTCAATGATATAAGCAAGATGGTTGTTTTCTGTGTGAAAAAAAAGCTAAAGCTAAAAAATTTTTTTCTCTGTGCCCAAACAACCATTATAATCAAGTGAATAGATTCAAAATGAAAACAGAATAGAATCAAATAATATGAAATGGAAAATTAAATAAAACCAATTTAAATATCTATAGCATATAAAATAGAAATATTACACAACATACCGATTAATATTTCAGTTTTTTTCAATATATCCACTCGCACATGGCTACCATAATAACGTAAAGATTAAGGTGAATAAAACAGTTAAGAAATCACAGTAATTGATACCAAAGGATGCAGTTAATACATTTTGAAATACCGTGATAAATACAATTAATATAATATAAAATAAAATAAATAGAAAGTGAATACATTATTTAAAATAACTAAAATACACTTTTAAATTACTTAATTACTATTTAACAATATCGTCAAAATTTAGCGAAAAAAACCCCACCTGGTGTAAGAAATTACTACTGAAAAGAAGCTGCAAAAGACAAAATTTATAACTTATCATCAAAAGACAAATTTTGGTGCTGCCATCTAGTAGTATTTTAATTATTCAAATGTCACAAGATGAACAAATGAAAGCCTATGAATGTAAAAAAAATAAATCAACTGCAAAACCAAACAAAACCTTATATATAGATAATTATAAACCTAATATAAACCACACTATATCATTATGCACAAAAAAAAAAAAAAAAAAAAAAAAATTAAACTATTGTTAATAAAATAAAAAAAAAAAGCATTCAAAATATTCTATTTTCTTATACAGGGTTTGTATTTTAAGTAATGAGAATATTTTTGTCCTGACGCGGCTGTACGCCAGAGGGCGCTCCGACCGGTTGGAGTCGGCAGTGGGGCCTTCGATCTTGATAACGCTCCACTCGCCAGTCGCCTGCTGGCTGTGGTTGAGGCAGGATCAAGCGTGGCGTAGACGTCTTCAAAAAAGTGTGTGCAAGTTCAAAATGCAACAAAGCATTGAACAGCGTTACACAATCAAATTTTGCGTTCCCCTTGGATAATCGGGTGCATCAACGCTGGAAATGGTTCAGCAAGCTATTCAGAAACTCCACCACGACAATGCGCCATCTCACACCTGCTTTGTGGTTACTGAGCACTTGACAAAAAATGGCATCGTAACAATTCCACAGCCTCTCTACAGCCCCGACCTTGCCCCAGCAGACTTTTTCCTCTTCCCCAAAGTGAAAACCGCCCTCAAAGGGCGTCACCACGGGATCCTGGATGCTGTCAAAAGGGCTTGCACGCATACTCTGATGAATGTTTTGGTTGGTGACTTCCAGGGAGCGTACGAAGCGTGGAAATCTCGCCTGCAGAAGTGTGTTGATGCTCAAGGAGCATAGACTACTAAAGTTTTGTAGCGATATCCCTAATAAATTATTTTTTGTGGACTTATTCTCATTACTTAAAATACACACCCTGTATATATATAACCATTAGATAATATTACAATTCATCATCTTTTTAAAAAAAAATAATTTTTAATAAATTGAGTATCAATACATGACACAGACATTATACATATTATATCTGGATCAACAATTATTAATTTAACCAATTATTAATGAATTTTTTAAAACCTAGATCACAATCACTAATATATGAAGTATTAAAAAATTAAAACATTCAAAATTGGCGAAAGGAAAATATCAACAGGAAGACAAATGCATAAAAAGTGTGTGTATGTAAATTTTATCTTAGAAACGGCTCTAACGATTTTGGCTAAATTTTGTATTTTACCATTTTCGGGCATGAGAAGGCCATCGGGCTAGGTCACATGTTCAAGAAAATTTGATTAGTGGGTCATTTTGGTTCATAATGGGTCAGGGTCATGCTAATTATATTTTTAAAATGGCTCAATCGATTTTAACTAAATTTTATATCTAAATGTTTTTGGACACGAAAAAACTATCGGATTAGGTCACATGTTCGAGAAATTTCGATTAGTGGGTTATATTTGGGTCACTATGGGCCAAGCCAATTTTATCTAAAAAACAGCTCTAACGATTTTGAATAAATTTTATATTCTATCGTTTTGGATTACGAGAAGACCGTGGGCTAAGTCATATGTTTGAGAAAATTAGATTAGTGGGTCATTTTTGAGTCACTGTGTCAAGCTAATTTTATCTAGAAAACGACTCTAACGATTTTGACTAAATTTTTAATTCTATTGTTTTCGGACACAAGAATACCATTGGGCTAGATCGCATGTTGAAGAACATTCAATTAAAAGGTCATTTTGAGTCACGATGGGCCAGTGTCAAGCTAATTGTATCTAAAAAATGACTCAAATGATTTTGACAAAATTTTGTATTATACCGTTTTCGAATAGGAATATATATACATATATAGCTTTACAAATTTGAAAATCACAAAACTGTTATTTTCTACACTTTTAATTTTGTTATGATGCATGGAAATCCTGATTATTTAGAATACATATGATTAATTTTTAGCTACAAAATATTTGAAATATATTAGAAAAAAAATATCAGATTCAATGAGCTCCAATGATGAATTACATAATCATTCAACATGATGATAAAAAGTCTATATAAATAAAAAATAAAACAGATATGCAAGAAATACCACACAACTTTATTTCCTTTTAGGTTTTAGATTTTAATAAATAACTTTTAACATAAATGCTGGTATCATATTGTGGATACAGATGACTGAATTGCTGGAAGTTTCCACAAGATGTTTGATGGTAAATAAGAGCAAATGTTTTCTTACTTTTATGAAGCAAAGCATTTATGATCAGTTGAAAAATTCATGATCAATCAACAGAATTCATGACATTTTCCTTACTAGAAGTCACTCTTCTACATTTATATGGGGATAATAATAAACAGAAATGTGAAAGTTATTTTTAGTTTTTGTGGAAGATAAAACAACAACAACAACAAAAAAAAAAAAAACAATATTAAAAAGAAAAAAAAACTATAATTTAGGAGAGTTGGCAATTATGTCATTCAATATATGCAGGATATAAAGAAAAATACTTTGATCCAAACTTTATCATTCATGAATGAAAATGGAACAGGTGGGTTATCAGGATAGGATGGTTCAACATCAGCTAATTCCACAGATGATGCTTTTAGTCTGGGAGGAGTACCTAAAAATATACAATTATACTTAATATTATAAAACATAAAATAACTCAGTTACACATTTTTTTTTTTTTTTTTTTTTTTTTTTACAAAATATACTATTTTTACTAAACAGGTGATTATTTATGCCTATAATGAGAATAATAAAAACATTTTGTATATCAAACTAAGTTTAGTTCAAAAGAATTTTCTCAACTATTAATTTACAATAATTAAAAATCATTAAATTTATTCATAATAGCTAACAAATAAGAGGGGCTCACAACCATAGTAGACTAAGTCTATTTTGAAAAAAGAAATGGTATACTAGTCAATTAGAAGGTGTACAAAATATGTTTTATTGACACCCACAGTGAACCAAGTCTGTAAACAGATGCCATATATGAGAAAGTATGTGAAAACAGACTTCGTTCTCTGTGGGAGTGGATAAAAGCGATTTTATGCACATTCTTAATGAACTATTTCATTTTTTTTTCATAATGGACTTGGCCCGCTATGGTTGTGAACTCCTCATACATAATTAAACTAAATAGAATTTGCAACAATTTCTAACATGAAAACAATGCATAGATGTCATTTTTATTTCCTGTAACAAATCTATATCTTAATAAAATACAAAATATATATATTTGTGTAGGGTGGGGGTGGGTGGGTTATTGGCATCGAGATTATTACTTGTTAGATCAGAACGCATTTAATGAATCTTATTGTTACAGAGTACTTTCAAATTTTTGAAGATAAAATTCTGACAACATATTTTAAGTTTTAAATTAACAATCCAGATATAGCATCGCAGAAACTAACCAGTACTGCATGCATTGAGTGCACTTTTAAGTATGTTTTCACATACACACATCGAATACTCAACTGAAAAGATAAAAAGGATGATCATAGATTCTAGATGACTGGCACCATCTCTAAGAGATTCAGAGCATTTCATATTTTATACGTTTAAAAAAGTAGCAATAATTAAAACTTAGAAATTAAAATTTTGAATTTAAAAGACTTTTTTTTTACGAACTTTAAAAAAATAAAAAAAAATGTACAACAAATTAATATAAAAAGGAATTTAGAAAGGTACATTGGTAAGTTTCAATTAATGAAAAAAAAAAAAATATATATATATATATATATATAAAAGAATATGGATTAAAAAATATTGAAACAAATATAATCAAATATTTTTTATTCAAAACTGTTACATTCTAATAACAATATACCAGTCTTAAGCCTTCCTAATTTAAAACCAGCTTTTTCTAGAGTTATTGCAAGTCCAATAGCAGGTTCATCATCCATGCGACCAGCTGGTCTGCTCTCTAGGCCTATATTGATTTTGCCACGCAAAAATGTCCCTGTGGTAATTATCACAGCTTTGGCTTTAATAACATCTCCATCACCTAAAAATGCATGTTTATAAGAATAAAATATTAAATCATTTTTTCCAACAATTAGTTAATAGAAAATAAAGATAAAAAAATATATGTAGATAACTGAAAAAACTTACTAAGCTTAACTCCACAACATTCTGTATGATTATCATTAGTAGTCTGTGTTTTTAAGAGCAAGTCTTCTACAGATCCACTTAAAATACTCAGATTCTTAGTTTCAAATAATTCCTTTTGGATAAATTTTTTGTACAATCTACGATCAATCTGAGCCCTTGGTCCCTGAGTAAAAAAGACCCATTAAGTTACATAGCTTGACAAAGAGGTTTATTAACATTTTGTGTTTTCATGCAAACAGTGCAGTAAAATATGTATTATCCCATACAAAATAATTACAAAGCATTAATACATTCACATAAACTGCTTTATTAACTATTACAGAATTTTTAAATTTTATAAAATGAGCTATACATTAAAAAGCATAGATTCTTTTATAGGAGAAGAATTTTTTTATACAAAGATAAAATATATCAAATGCAGTGTTTGATAAGATTTTTCATTTTTATCCTAGGAGAAGTAACTAGAGACAAATAAACAACACAAAAAGGATACATTACAAAATACTCCTCATGTAAGGTAAAAACAGGCATTTAGCCAACTTGTTTTATCAATGTAAAATAATAATAATAACAATAATGTTAATTTAAAATAATAAAAGGATAACTTATTAAATTTAACAAATATTAACAGAATTTTAAAATATCAAAACTAACTACTGCACAATTATTTGCAGAAAATCATTAGTAACAGAAGTAGTGAAGGGACATTATTTGGATATTCAAAACAGCTTTTGATTGTGCATTTCTTCATTTGAGGAGTTCTTTTCAAATAAAATTTTGAAGTCTAAAAATCATTTTCTACTTTAATCTTAATAATGCCATCAAAATGACTTTTAAATCTTTTTAAAGAGATGATTTTATAACAATGGAAAAAAAAATGAAGTAAAATAGAGAAAAGTAAGCTTATTGTGGATATTTAGCCAAATGAAAGCGTCTTTCAACTTTACCCTCTCTCTATTCTTTTTTTTAAATCAGCACCACAGATTTGACAAATAGGTGACAGAAATTGAAGGCATATAAAATTATTGGACAGATTTAGAAGTGGTGATTAATAACTTCTGAGGTTATCATCGATAGGTGATTTGTTCAAAAGACAGGTATTGTGAGAGTAGAGACATTATGAAAATTTGGTAAAAGGCAAGAAAACTATCTATGTTATAAAGGACAAATGTGTCTGTGCATAATGCTGACGTCATTTGGACAGTGGCAACAGCAACAGCAAATGGTTAAATTTAACTTTTAGTGCAATTTTTTAAACTTCTAAATATCACACATTTTAAATTTTTACACCAGTGAATAGGGAAAAAAACGTACTTTCCAATGCATTTTGTTTGAAAACTGTAAGACAATTTGTTTAAAAACTGCATCGCTATTTATTCAGCTTTTGTTGTTTTAAAATAATTTTCAAATATTATATAAAAAAAAAAAAAAAAAAAAAAAAAAAGAAAAAAAAAATCTATCTCTATCACGTGCAGATGATTACAAAAGATAACTTAAATTAATAAAAATAGCTCAGCATTTGTTTCCAGATTATATCGCATAACACAATTAAAACATTCATCAATAAATAAATAAAATAATAAAATATATAAAAAGCCCCACAAATTTAAGACATGAAATCAAACTACGCACTTAAACACTGAAATGAAAAGAATCAAAAAAGCTGATTGTAATTAGTAATCTTTAGTGATTTCATTAGGCTGTTAACTCCTGGCATGGGCCAGTACAAAAGTATCCCCCTTTTAATAATTTTTTTTAAAAATTTGAACACAATATTTTTCAAATAATAGAATTTTGGTTATTGTTAGTGGACATTGAATAAAAAAATATTAAATGTAAAAAATCTATTAGAGTTGCCATTTTTAAAGAATTGGTTTTCACCTACATTCTGTTATTCAGGAAGCTTGGGTCTATATTATATGAATTGAATATTTCCAACTGAGTAAAAAAATGCCCAGGCCGTAAATTGAACCCAGTTCCTTGACTTACAAGGTCAATGCTTTACCGTTTAAGCTAACTGGGCTGACAACCAGCCAGCATATTTCGCTCAGATAACCTTATAGTAACATCTGGTCTGTCATGTAGACAACTCAACAGAATAAACCACAGGTAAAGGAACTTCATACAAACGATGGAAATGTAGATGAACTATTATTTCAACACAATCAAACTGATTGGTAAAGTAATCATACAAATCGAATATTTCCAACTGAGCGAAAAAATGCCCAAACCAGGAATCAAACCCAGATCCTTGGCTTACAAGGCCAATGCTTTACCATTTAAGCTAACTGGGCGGACATGACAGACCAGATGTACTACCAATAAGGTTATCTGAGTGAAATATACAGGCTTGTTGGCGGCCCAGTTAGCTTAAACAGTAAAGCATTGGCCTTGTAAGCCAAGGATCTGGGTTTGATTCCCGGCCTGGGCATTTTTTCGCTCAATTGGAAATATTCAATTCATATGATGATTTTAGCAATCAGTTTGATTGCGTTAAAATAATAGTTCTGGGTCTATATTATTGTTATATTAATGTTGGTCATCCAGATTTAAATAATTTTATCATATTATAATCTACACAGAAGCTTCTTAGCAATACTATAACTTACAACATATTTAAATTTTTTATTTGATTTTTACTTCCTTCTATATTCATTAGAAGACAGTATCAGATACAAGAAAATCTTTGACTTTTGGTTTTGTTTTATGGATTTACAAATGTTAGGATGTTCTGTTTATGATTTGATTATTTTAGGGCTGATGTCTATCTGCCACCTCTCTGTGTGTTGTACAAATTTTGTAGGCACTTTAATTCAAGGACTATTGCATAGAATTCCATGAAACTTTAAATTAAGCTAAGCCTTTCACATAAACGTGTGTTGATTGGATTTTGGCGCCTATTATCCAATAAGTGGTACTGTGTGGCCAACTTTTTATGACGTATGTGATAGCTATGCTATATTTTGGCTTCTATGGAACAGAATTGCAGTAAATTTAATATGTAAGATCACCATTATGAAAAATTATGCTAATTCAATTTTGGCTTTGATTACTCATCAGGGAGCACCAAAAATACTTCGCTTCGTCTGAAGAACATTATAGCTGTATCTCATTTTTTATATATACACCAAATTTGATACTTCAGATACAATAAAATAAAAATATACATGACATATTCAATTTTGGATTTGAATACACAACTGTATACTGCTGTACTATGCTTTTTTTTTTTTTTTAATTTATTGATCACTGTAACTCTATGCTAAGTTCAATGAAATGTACAAAACTTCTTAGTCATAACTGTTGATGTGTAACTACAACATCTTAATTAATGTATTAAAATGACATAGAAAAAAGTTTTGAGATAGCCACAACACACTAGTTTCAATTAAAAATATATCAATAAAGCTGTATAGAAGTTGCCTGCTCCCCCTCACAATAAATAAATAAATAAATAAAATCATTGTAACTCAAACAAGAACATTACATGCGAAGAAAACTTTAAATGGAGAAAAAGTTAGCCAAGTTAAAAAAAATTTTTTTTGCACGATTTAAGAATAAAACTTGGGAATTTGTGCACAACTGTCCTAAAATTGTTAATAAATCTTACTTTATCATGATATTTTATCTGAACTTATTTCTTTAAATACTACTGTGAAATTACAGATAATATTTCATTTTTTGATACAATGAAATCAATCACAGTCCATTCTGTAACCAAATTCTTTTGAGCATCTCTGTAAACAAACAATATATGCTACACACTCCATAACCCATAGAAAACATGTAATGCACCTTACTGATCCTTTTAAATTTTATTATGTTAAAGTATCATAATATCATTAAAATCAACCACAAATGATTTTTCTCCATAGATCATAATATAATGCAATTCTTTTGTACTGTAAACAAACTATAAATGCCCCTTATTCTACACTCCTGAAAAAAAAATGTTTTAGCCCATCCGTGATGCATATATCAATTTCATTATATTTGAAGTATTGTAACATCATCAAAATGCATCAGAAGTGTTTTTTCGCCATAGCCCAGAATGTAATGGAATTTTTTTGTGTCCCTATAAATGCTACAGATTCACTTTTGATACAAAACATTCTATAATAAACCTCAATAACATATAAAAATTACATGGCAATTTGAGAATATTTACGAGAATTAAAGCATGAACAGACATAACTGAATTCATAAACACTTTTCAAGTATGTTGGAAAATGTTAAAAAAGAAAAGAATATAAGATATAAAAGAACTCGACGAAAAATTAAAAAAAACTTTCTATATTAATTATCAATTTACGTATTAATTTATAAAGAGAAACTTTTTGGAAGAGCCATATGTGAGATGAAATCTCACAGTGTTTAAATCATGTTACTTTTTTTTATTTCTTTTGACCTTATACATCGATGTTCCTTAAACTTAAATTCATATTTATTTTTGCGCAGGCGATTCGTTTCGACCGCAGATCGGCAAGTTCTCTGATGTTCCGCAGCGCCTGGCATGGGGTGCTTCTCCTTTGAGTTTTGTACGATTGTGATGCGTCATCGGAGCAAGTCTCTCACGGCATAAGCTTTGAATGGATGTCGATCTTTTCGGAGGTGTGTCTAATCGCCGAACATACAACAAATAAAAATAAAGCTTTTTAAATGTTTTCTTTCAGATTTGTTTATTAAGACATTACCTAATATTTTAAATTCTCTAATAGATTTAAATCTTTTCTTTCAGTAACTTTTGAAGTCCCCGTATTCTTACTATAAATTAAAAATTCCGTTAATTTTAAATCAGAATCTGTTTTGTTGGTGATCTGTTATGATTTAGTTCTTGTTTTAAAGATCGCGGGCCGCGAGCTTCGGCTCCAGTCTGTCTGCCAACGCCGATGGATATGGAATCCGATAAAAAGTTTTTTGAAAACGATGTCTACGATTTTAACAACTCCTGTTAAATTATTTCTTGATACCGTGGAAAAGATTTTAATTACGTTTCTCATCAATACTAAATTTGATTTATGCTGCACTTTAATTTTTAAAAGAAATATCTATCTTCAAGTGGAGTAGATGCTTTTATTGGCAAGAATTAATTTATGAACGGTGACCAACGGGAAGCCCTTTCTTATCTTCTAAAAAGATGGAATAAACATTTAATTTATATCGTTATCAAGTCTCCTCTTCATTTATTTTACAGACGACACGATCCAAGTAAGAAGTTTCATTTATTTCTATTTTTTTTTTTTACAATTGCTGACCTCAAAGAACGGAGGGTTTTATTGCAATACTACACAACGCATGTTAACTAAAAAGAACTTCCACTAATAATTATACCTTCAAATTAACGGCACATTATTAGTAATACCACACCATATCCTTAACTTAAATAGATAACTTGTTTCAAAAGGAAATGTATTTATGAAAAAGAAACAATAAATATCACTTTCTCAATTAAATTTAATAAATGATGATGATAATAAGATAGTTATAAGTATTATCAATTCTTACTTTAAAATCAGGATTTTATTTGACTAAAACTAAGTTTTTTTAAAAAAAAAAGATTCATACATACCCACACAGCAGGTCCTTTAGCCTTATTCAGTACTCTATAGTGAATACCAGATATATCTGAAATAAAGTAAAATATAAGCTTAAGCAGGAAATAAAAAGGAAAATAACTTTTAAATTAAATGTTGCTTATATAAAAGTTATAAATTACTTTTATAAACTATATGAATAAAAAATTATAGCTTTTAATTCAAAATATTTATTATAGAGCTCGTGCTTAGTTTTCAATATATGCATAAACCTTTTTCTTTTGTTTTTGGACTGCAATCTGGACTTGCAATTTTCGTGACAGCACATAAAATTTACCTGATTAAAATAAAATAAATCTGTAATCAATCTATAGTGTAATTCAAATGGCTCCATTTAAATGAAACTGTATTGTTGGTTTCTTTTTAATGGACAACTGCATACTGCAGTTCATTCAATGAATGAGTTTAACTAAATTTTTTTTTAGTTTCATTGGAAATTTTATTATTTTTTAAATGTTAATACATTTAAAAAATGAAACAAAAACAGTCAAAATAATAAAAAATGGTGATAATGAACACATAATAAAGAATGAATTTGGTTGGATCAAAGATGATACTAAAACTAAAAGTTAAAATATTTAGTCTACTATATTAACTCCATATCTTCAACTATGTATTGCTGCTATATAAATTGATTTTAAATTGTAACAATTATAGCAATGGCTTTCAATTATTTTAAATATTATTTTGTAATTTTAAATATATTTGATAGGTAATAGTTAATACTTTTCTGTAGCCTTGTCTTTTACAAATTTTATAAAATACAGTCATTTCTACATAAAAAGGTAAAATGCTCTAAAATTAAAACAAAGAAGCCTTTAATATATTATAAATTTTTAAAAAGCGTTAACATTAAAGCAAGATAATTTGATTACCTATTAGCATAATTTTTAAGTACAGGATAGTTTTATATTATAAAATATTTTTAAATTAAAATAAATTCACTTAAAAAAAATGAGATATTTAGAAAATTGATGAAATATTTTTGCAAATTTCAACAAAACTGTGACAATATTCGTTAAATTAATTAAGTGTAACAACAGTTAAATGTTATGAAAACTGTTTTTATATTTTGATACAAAACAAATAATTAAGCATTATAACAGATACACAAGGGGGGAAAATACATAAGTTTAAAAATTTCATCATTTCATTTGAATAAATGGACAAACAGGAAAATAAATTGTATAATGATATTCATGATTCAATTTATAATTAATAAAGCTTTTAAGTATTTCTATAAAATTATGTAACTTGGAACCTTAAATTTAAATAAAATAAACAGTAATAAAGAAATAAATAATATAAAATAAAATAAGAGCTTGAATCGAAAGTTTACATTTTTAACATTATTAAAGCAATATTAAGGTAACTACAGAAAATAAAAATGTTAAATAGTGCTAGTTTAACAGAATATTAGACAACTTGCACTGATGACATACAACATGAAGCTTTTTCATGTTTGTATCGAAATCTTAATTGATCATTAGGATCATAATAAAACTAGTATACATAAAATTTACAACGTCAAATGTTAAGCACAAATCAAGACTATTTGTTCTTTTTTTTTTTTTAGAAAATAAGAATAATAATAAAGATTTACAGTACATTTTGGAATTAGAATTTTAATACATAAGATTATATACGAGGGTTGATCCAGAAATAAGGTTCCCATCCAATTTACAAATAGACAACATTGTTTATTCTCATAGACATTTACATAGTTGGAAAGAAGAAAGTTTGCTCTATTTCTCTACATAATCGCCATCTTTTTCTATGCATTTTTGTAGATGGTGCTCCAATTTCTGTATCCTAATGTCGTAGAACTCCGCTGCCAACTTATTGAGGAAGCGTTTCACCTCTTCTTTGACGTCATCGTCTCTCCGGAAGCATTGGCCATTCAAGTGTTCCTTTAACTTGGGGAACAAGTGATAATCACTAGGTACGAGGTCTGATAAACGCCTCCAAAACTGACGGTCTTCCACTCCATTCTTCATCGTGGACTGCCTTCTGACCGGCACTAAACTCCCTGCACCACTTTCGGACATACACTTCTTGCCATACACCTCTGTCAACTGACGACGAATATCCACGGGTGGAGACCCTTTGGCGTGCAAAAAGTGAATTACGAGACGAATCTTGCACTTGGCGGAATCAACAATGGGAACCTCCATCTAGATGGCTACTGAGTCAACAATGAGCGGAGCAGCGAAGCATGGCCGGGGGAATAGCGAGTGCAGGAACAGTCGCGCATAGTGCTGTTGCCGTTTTTCACCTCGCACTTTCCTGTGGGGCTGGAGCTCTTTGGGAACCTTACTTCTGGATTGACCCTCGTAATATTCAATTATACAAGCCTTATTCGTACAAAAAAACATGAATTTTTCACAACTCATTTTATAAATTCTTGATAAATTAGTTTTACAATGCAAAACATAAAACTTAACACATAAACAATAATTAACATGTTAATAAAAACAGTTAATAAATAATATGTCAATAAATAATAAGAATTCTTAGAAAATGCATTTTCTAATGAATTTTATTCCCTAAAGTGAATGCAGAATAAACAGAATTATTAGAAAATGCACTCATATTTATGTTCAGTCGTCTCTGAAGGCATATAAAACAAATTTTTCATTATTTCAACAAAATAAAAAGGGTTAAACTCTGAGGAAAACACATTACATTCTATAGCAATCATTTGCTTAACAAAAGTGACAAATACTTTGCCAATGTCCAATCTTTTTCTTATGTAGGATCTCTAGTTCATATCATCCTTTAATATGTTCCCTTCTTTAATAAGTTTGTATTGGTGGGTTATCACCCTCAATAAAACAGCCTGAAAAATCAATCTACTTGGCAGAATTTACATCTTAATTGATATTCATTATGAAAACTTCAAACAATATTGAATTTATTCTGTTAATTATATATTCTAATTTTCTTACATAAAAAAAAGAAAACATAAAATTTTTCTACCATAAGTACTTAAAAGAGAGACGGAAGAAATAGGGAAGAAGTTCTGTAATTTATTTTCTTACCACAAATCCTGCAACAAACTCCATCAAGAGCATCAATTTCCTTCATCAAATGACCTTTTCCAATTCCACCAAAAGATGGATTACAAGACATTTCACCTAGAAAAGTTCAAATTATTGATAAAATTATAACTCGCACATATATTAAGCGATGGTTTTTAGAAAAGAAAAAGTTACATATCAAACAGAATTTTTAATAGTCATGACAAAAGGATCTTGTAAGATACAGTCGAACCTTGTTAATGCGAACCTTCACAGGGAAATTTCTTTTGTTCATGTTAAAAGTAGTTTGCATTATCCATACTTTAAAAATATTATATATTCCATGGAACAATAATAAATATACATATGTCTCTTCAAAAATCTACTGTGTTGCTGGTGTTGACTTTGTTTCCTAAGATCGTACCATCAAGAATATAGACCTACACATGAGATATCCCTCGGTGAAAATCTTTTCAAGGAGAACAGTCTGGTATTTACATTACATCTGAAGAAATCAACGAAAGGTCTGGACAGCCAAATCGATTTATTTTGTGAATTAGTATCTAAGTCATCACCACCAAAGTGACCTCTCAGTTCAATTAGCATATGTAAACAGCTTTATGAAAACAACTTTAATTAGCGTTGCATACTTTTTTTTCACCTCTCAATGCAATTCTTACAATAGAATTTTATCTTTTGAATGGGTAGAAGGAGGAATCAAACTGACAGTTTTGAAATCGCTAGATTTACCCTACGGCTATGAAAACTAAAGATATTTCCCTTCCAAGACTAACATTCTTTCAAAAATTCGGAGTTTGAAAAAAAAAAAAAAAAAAAAACTGAGTACAATTGCATCAAAAAGTTAGGAAAACTTGCTTTGAGTAGGAGATATTTCAGCAGCTGATCCTTTTCAGTTCATGACAAACAATGCTTCGCATTAAGCGTGTTCGTGTTAAAAGGACTAAATTCACAGTAAATGCCTATCAACTTGACAGATCAACTGGAAATAGTTCGTGTTAAAGGTAATTGGCATTAAGCATGTTTGTGTTAACGAGGTTCGACTGTAGTAGGAATATTAAAATAACTATAACCAAACTTTTATAATTATAATGAAACAATGTTGTTACAAAACATTATTTTTAATTATTTCTTTAGAACAGTTATTCATTAAACTAGGATTTGACTACATTTAAACGATAATCAAATATATCCTAATTAAATGTTTTTTTTTTTTTTTTTTTTTTTTTTTATTTGCTTATAGTTAATTTAAAAAAAAGGAAAGAAAAATTTTTCTCAGAAATTTTTTTATTTATATTAGATGACATTGTATAATTCAATTTATTTAAGTTTGAATATTACATGCAATTAAGGTGACTTTTAAGCTCTAAATTTTTCATTTGGAATGAAAATTTATTTTTTCTTCTTAAGCCACAGCTGTAAGGGTAAAAGATAACACTTAGAATATCGTCTGCATGTTATTCAAAAAACATGCACAAAGAAATCATATGAATGAACGTTACCGAAAAAGAAATGAAATTAAAAAATATACTGCTGAAAATTTAAAACAATATGAATATTCAAAGCACATTAATATGTAAATGTCTGAGAAAAATCTTACAGAACGAGTTAGTGAAAAATATGCAAATATTTTGAGTGCTTTTTTGTGATCTTGTTATAGAGGTCCAAAAAATTTTTAAGACAAAATTTTCATGCTTGGATGCAGATGAACGTTACATTTGCATGGTCCAGTATAGAAACTAAAAGTTTGGTTCAGCCCATTTATTTATTTATTTTTGCAGTTCACGGCAAAGACTGACCTCACTAAAAAATCAATGAAATTAGGTCTGACTCAGTTTTCACACACACAAAAAAAAGCTAATATTTTTTAACTAGAATACATAGACAAGACAATATGCTTTGGTAAGATCTTGTATGTTTGATGGTTTGGTTTACTAACTATTAGCTACTTAAATTTTATGTTCTAGAAATTTCTGCTTGTTTATATAAAAAACATAAAAGATATTGCAATCACATGCATTTTTTATAAACCAAATCCATATAATAATACCAGCCTATTTACAGTATACAAAATGCTTCAAAAAATCTCAGTAATAATTTTTAACAATAAGTTCATCACTAAGCTTAAGTTTGTATATGTTTAGATTAAAATCTTTCACTATTCATTAAAACATGCAGTTTAATTGATATTTGTTCATAATAATAATAATTAGTATCTATAAAAAGAAATTATATTTAATATTACATGAAGAAAAAGTTTCTTGGTAAGTAGATACTTATTATATACCATATGAGTATTTTGTCTCAGTATGACCTGAAATGTATGTAATTCCAGAACAGTTCTTAATCATAAAAATAATGTAACAATTAAAATAATTAGTAATTATTAAAATATTTATGAAAATAATTTAAGTAAATACATAAAGACATGATATCAGAGCATATTCTTCATATAAAAATTGAAACCATCTTTTGTACTTAATAAATAGCAACTTGTAGCACATAACAAATCTTAAAATGCTTTTAAAAGAAAAGGAAAATGAAATAGGGTAAATCTAGGATAGATGGCCAGTCTAAATATTTCCAAAACTTGATTATACATTGCAGCATGAACTTTGTTCATAGGAAATAGTTCAACGAGTTCATTCATTGTGATGTGCAGCTGTGTTTTTTGATTATAAAAAGTAAGTGTAATTTCAATGTTATTTAATTTAGTGGTTGAATATTTTTGTTGAGTTAGATATCTGAATGTTTTGCAGTATATATGTGTAGAGGATCAGGGCGTGTAATTCAACATTAAATGAGACTAACACTTGAAATAATTAGTTAAATGCATATTAAACGTTAAACACGGTATTAACAAAATATATTTACAAATTACATTCTGCTAGATATATGGATTAAAACATAATTTAAATCTTTATGTTGTTCGTCTGCATCTTAAACAAACACATAGTTAATATCTGATCTCATCTACAGTTCTCCATGCCAAAACATGAGACTTTTTTTTCCTTTTTATCATATCACTTCTTTTCTCTCCCTTACTCTTTAGCCATGCCTTCTGGTATTCTGACGGTCTGTAGGGAACCTCTATTGCACAGTCTGTATCATTGATAAAATATTAGGTTTACTTTGGAAATATTTGTAGTGAAACGTGAAAGCTGCATAAAGGTTGCTGTACATTGTAATAATCTCTAACAAAACGTCAATATTTTAAAAATACTTACTCTATGTTAGAAATATTAATAGTGAAATCACAAAATATTTTTTGAAAGCACTGCACAAATATATACAAACTGTAAGTTCAAACATTTGACTGAAAGTAGATTTTATTTTTATAAGCTTTATTTTATCTCATAGAAACAAAAATAATATGTGAATTTTATTAACTTAAGCGAAAATTTTGCACATTAGGAAAAAATGAATGTAACGGATAATGAATTCAAAGGCATTTAATCATTTGTTTTATTGTTGACTTCAGCCATACTTTTTCACACTTTCACATGTATAATACAGGTTCATCGAAAACTAATGCCTATATTTAAAAAAATCAAAACATCAAAACCTTTTATGTTAAATGAGTAATTGTTTCACTACACGATATCTGGTGAACGCAAGTTTGGTTTTAGTTCACCAGAATTCGTTTGCGTGTCTGTGTTATGTGCGGATTAGTTGCGCAGTTGTCAAGGTCAGCCAACACGCCAGACTGCAGTTGCTCAGTACGATGTTGACCGTGCAACAAATATATGATATACAAAGTGATGTCGGCTGTCAGAAATCAAACTGCACATTACTTAGTGGAAAGGAATTAACCTTCCCATATATGTTAAATATTTTTTTTTACTATGCAGACTTTTAAGGCACATATATAATCCAATCTTTGCTTCTAAGCCTAAAACAAAGATTTACAATGGCAGAGTGACGCTTTAAATTGGGTGATCATCTGTCCTTCACTTTGAGGAGAGATGGCCACCTTTAATCAATATTTCAAAATTATATGGAGTGAGGATTTTAACTAAATATTAATTAAATCTTAAATAATTATATAATGTTTATGTTTATAATGATATTAACTGATATAATTATTTAAATTTTAAAAAATATAAATATTTTAATCTATATATATAAAAGAAAGTCTGGATTTTGTATTAATCAACTCGCAGCCAAAACTACTGAACCTAAAATCTTGAAATTTGGGCTAAAAATACTTCTTATGGTATTGAGTGCCGCTAAGAAAGGATTTTCTAAAATTCCACCCCTAAGGGGGGTAAAAAATAAAATAAACTTTTAAAAAATTCCTTAAAAATATGATTTTATAGTTATTTTTCAACTGATAACATATTTTAGTGTATTTTTGTATGCTGAATCGAATGGTACTAACCAAATTATTTTAAGTCTAATAGTTCATGAGATATTTCATATTTTTCTAATTTGGCGATCTCTTTGGCGCCAAAGCCTCGATATCTAACATTAGAAGTGATAATTCATCCATATTCATTCATATTGTAAATCCGTTACTGTAGCAATGGAAAAAATTCAAAGTAAATCTTTTTGTTAATTCGTTTGGTTAAAGAATTAAACCGGCTATATGAGTTTGAAAATAAAAAATACAAACGCCTTGAAAAAAAGATATTGAATTTATTGAAATTACAAGGAAGCAATCCACTGAGAAATTAACTTTATAAAACGAAAATATTTAAAAATGAAAGCAATGTTTGTAGAACTAAAAAAAAAAAACTTTTGGTACTTACATCCGGGCAATGTCAATACAATTGCGCCAAGCATGGCGACAATTACACTAATTACAGCAACCCTTATTTTTTATCCAATTGATAGTTTATTATAGTTTTGTTAAAAATTATGGTTTATAGTATGTAGTTTTATGTTATATATTTTATTTATTTATTTACTTTAAACAATTTGCTATTTTTAACAAGGTTGTGTATTTAAGAATGTTAAATTACTGTTTTAAATGTAGTTGGCAAACGATAAACAGGATTGGCAATTGGCAACAATTTTGGGCGATCTATTTCATGGTCCGCATAATACGTAAGTACCACTTTTTCAATGGAAGAAATTGGAATTGAAATAATACATCGCGATTTATCATTTGTTCCTGGATAAAAAGAAAAAATAGGTACTTTTATGTCAGTCGTGTGTAAATCTCGCCATTAGCATTTTAAAAATTGCCAATAGCAGTAGTTACATTTCGTTTATGTAAATTAAAAACAATTCTTTGTTTTAAGTTATGGCATTATTTCTTATTATTGTTTTACTTTTCAGTTTTTTCAATGAAATTAGTGTATGGCATGTATTTTAAATGTATGTATTTTAAATGAAATGAGTGAAACGTTTGTATTTTGAATGAAAATAATAAAATAAGAATAAGGTATGGAAACAATCTTTGTTGATTTATTGCATGCGCCCGGCTGACATAAAAGTATCACAAAAACCATATATTCACCTTTCTTTTGGTAGTTGTTCATGGGATACCTGGTTTTTCTTACATAATCGGATACCCCGCCAATCAGTGTATTAGCTACAATGTTGAAAGCATCGTTTACGTATGAAGCGAAAACTTCACGATGAATTCTATTACAGATAATCGTATCATCATCATCTACTACATATTTAAAATGGAAATTTGCATTTCATTCCGATTGTTTATAATATTTTCATAGGCTATGCCACTATTAGATAAGTAACGTTTTTGTGTATTCAGTTCATTGACTTCAGCTACCACCAATTTTGAATATTAATCACCTTCTTAGGTCCCTTTATGATCATTCTTTAAGAATGATTGGAATTGCTTGCAATTTTTTTTAACACATTTCTAGCATCCCTTGACTATTTTAAAAACTACTAAAAAGTATCTTTATGTGCAACTACGTACTACCTAAGTCCTTGGTCTCTTTGAGCCCGGTACAGTGCCCCTTAAAGTTTTTGCACCATAAATTGTTAATAACATACCTCCTCTTAATCCGATTTTCATTTTTGGAACCCCTTTTCCATTTAGTTATTCTCCCGTTTCTTTATTCCTGCTAAAATCCTGAGGGCATCCTAGGGTTCCATAGGACCCGATCCGGAGCCCCTTGAACTTTTTGTGCGGCATGCATTTTTCACCACCTAATTTTCTCGCATTATCAATGCAAAATTTTAAAATTGAGTGTTGCACTCTTCTCCCTGGACCAACACCCTCTTATTATTACTGGACCCTAGGGTCCTGCTTTAAGGATCCCTCCCCGCATTTTTAGCATTTCTTTAAATTTTTATTCTAATGATTAATTCATACCCTATGCTTAATTTTGACTAATTGAAGATTTTAACAAGTTTTCATGTTAGGGTCCTGCTCTTTACTATCAGTCGGCCCTTTGTTATAGGTTTCTTAAAAGCGGTCCGATTCACTACCTTTCTTTTAGCAGCTTCTTAAATCTTCCTGCTATGCATGAATGACAAAAAAATTTCTCAAAATTCAGCTACCACCAATTTTGAATATTAATCTCTTTCTTGGTCTTTCTTAACATAGTTTTAGCATCCTCCAGCAAACTTAAAACTACTAAAAAATTTTCTTATACCCAACTACATTCCAGTTAAGACCCTGGCACCCAGGGCCCAGTCTTTCTTTATACCTCAGCTACCATTTTTTTCCAACATTAATCTCCTTTTTCAGCATCAACTTACGCTTACTCACTACAGCCGTAAATTAAAAATCGTGTTAATTTAAAGGTAACTTTAAATAATGGATTTCATCAGCTTATTAAATATCGTGTTAATGTTAAAAGTAATATATGAAATTTACAACGGGAAAAGTCATCTTCCAATGCTTGTGGGCGCATTCTTTCCTCCGATTCTAAGGACCTAATTTCAACGGGATTTGTTTCATTCAACTTACACTACGATTCAGCTTTTTTCTGTATTATGAAATTTTATCTTAGTCTTCAGTTACTATGTTACCAACATTTTCTAACATTAATAATGCATTCTTTTTTTGGATTCTATGGGCTTGATTACTACGAGGTTTGGCTCAGCCAATTTGGTTTTCAATTGTCTCCGGCACTTTGGTTTTCAATTGTCTGGAGCACTTCCGGTACATGCTGCCTTAGGTGGCGTGGACCCAGATTATAGGTTTGTTCGGAAAGAAGTTTGTTGGGAAACACGCTAGACGCTGCGGAGGGCAATGGGTGCCTCCGAAATTAGGTTAATTCAAAAGAATTTCAAAAGATATAAAATCATACAAACTTCAGTTTTGTTTAAGGTTATTATTTATGGACCCCGGGCAACGCCGGGCGGGTCTGCTAGTAATAATAATATAATAGGGCCTAACATTTTTTTTTCCAGAAAATATTGAAAAACTTTGCAAACTTTAATCCCAGAAACAGATAAAGTTGATAAATATTAATTTAAAACCATGGAAAAGGCTAAAATAAATGTGAGAAAGAAACAAAAACACGACACTTCCAGCAGCGAAGAATATGAAATACATTGATTTAAAGTTATCAGATTCTACAGATTCAGAGGGAATAGAATTGGATGAAGATCACTATGTTGGTTGTGGAGAACTAAAAATAATACCATAACCAAAAAGGATGACTGGATACAATGCATAAGGTGCCTGAACTGGTCCCATGACATATGCACAAACTATCACGACTTTTCCCAAAAATGTGGTAACATTTTACGAAAAGTGAAGTATTGAAATTATACTTCAAATTTTCTTTATTCGAGTTTTATTCACTCATTTTCCATGATATAATTGCATCGTTACAAATTGCTATATGTTTTTCATGATTAACTGTATGAAATGTGCTATTTTTTGCTAATTTAACTTATCTTTTTCTTTCTTGGCCATCTCTCCTCAGCTTCAAGGAGAGATGACCATCTGTCATTTTAATTTCAATTTTATTTCTCACTTTTTATTCTCAATATTTAATTATTTTTTGCCTAAAATATGATGAGTATATGTATAAGAATTTTAAATATGCATAAATATATCTTGTATTTGCATTCTATAAATTTTTATTTCAATCTTTAAAAACTATGGCCATCTATTCTACAGTTGCCCTAAGTAACAAAACATATATTTTTTAAATACCAATAGTATTTATTTTATGTGTGAGTAATAGGGTATTGCACCCCATTCTTGCTGATGCAGTTGCTGCTTCAGTGCCTGCATGACCACCACCAACTATAATAACATCATATTCAGGAGCTTTAGATGAAAGGTAACGACGGCAATAACGTAAAACACTGTACGATGAAAGATGAAACTTTTTTATGGTAATCATTATAAGTTACACTTTACAACCTAAAAATAAAAAAATAAATTCATTGGCATTTTGTTAGGAAATTGTACACACAAGGCTATTATAAATAACTTAGAGGAGTGAAAATTATTGAAAAAATAGATCAATAATTTTTTTGTATAAAGACTTTCTGGCCTATACCAGGAAGAAGAGGTAGCTACCCTATTTCTTGGTTATAAGAATTCAGCTGATTATAATTGAAAACACAAAAGCTAAAGGGCTTGGAACCCAATTATAGAACATTCACCATTTTCGTCAATACTGAATTTGAATTTTAATAAATTAGTCCTTTATTGCTAAGTTGGCTTTATTTGTGGCATGGCAATTTATTTTTCTACCAAATAGTGGCATGCTTAGCAAGAGTTTGATGCTGGTGGACACCGTTATAGATACCTATACATGTGCATGCAAATATTTAATAAATATCAATGCATTTTTTCTTTTAAATATGATTTCCATTTTATGATATGGCTATGTAGTTTTAAATATATGAGAGTTGCAAAAGTTGTTACAACAATGAAATTAAATTTGCTGAAACGGCTTCCTCTAAAATATAAATTAGTGGTGAACACAACTAAGGAAGAATCTTTTATTTTTAATCTGCTCTTGTTTCAAAATAACAGAAATTGTTATATCTCAGCCATTTTTTAAGACAGAGGTGAAGCAAAAAATCCTCAGGAATTATTGTATCAAGGCCTAACACTTAAAAAACTTTATTCCTAATTTGTTTAGTTTGAAATCTTTAGATGACTGCCATTTTGAAACATGATGGCTGAAGGAGCTGTCAAATGAACTTGGTCGAGATTTAGGTAAGCCACAAACACAATACTGTCACTTTCAAATCAGTCAATAAACACAAGTACTATCGCATGTTAAAAATCAGATCTATGTAAAAATAAACATTTGAATAGAGGGTGGTTTGGGCGTTATTATTGGTGAGGGAGAAAAAAAAGATCTGCCTAGAGGCTACTTTAGTCATGCAAAGACATTTGCAAGCTACCACTAAACCTACGGGAACATTCTTTTAAGATATCTCATTTGCATTCCAAAATATTTTTTCTTTGGCATTGGATGGCTGAGGTCGATATCATCAAAGGCCATTTTTTACTTTTTCAATTTTGGTTGTAGCTTTTTTTTTTTTTTTTTTATGAGGATTCTTTTACTTTCAGAATCAGTTTTGAAAGTAATTATTCAGTGATATCTCTTTAAAAAAAAAAAATAATAACTGCACATAAAATTGGAAAATTTACAAAGGGCCTTTGCAAGAGATTGACCTCAACTGTCCAATGCAAAATAAATAAATAAAAATATTGAAATGTAAACAAGATATTTTAAAAGACTGTTCCCATAGGTTTAACATTAGTTTGTGAGTGACTTTATGTAACAGAAGTAGCCTCTTAAAATAAACTGTTAATAACAGTTGAAAAAAGAGACCAAGTGGAAATCGTATTAGTCAAGAAATACAATTTATTATTAAATGGTGCTGTTCAATTACCTTGCACCTACTTTACCACTTTGCAGGCAGGAGAATGCGATCATAGCCCTGAATAGAACAAACGTTACAAGACTGTAAACTGTATGATCCGGTTGCACAGGATGACCTCGCAGGGGTGTATGAAATTCCATATGAGAATGAGGGGGGGGATATTAATTATTATATTGGTATGACAGGTAGAAAGTTTGGGATTAGGAAGAAAGAGCATGAATCTGATATAAAATTTGGTAGGGATAAGACTGCGTTATCAAGGCTATTTTTAAAGAGGGGGGTTAATATTTGTTTCAGAGACAGTAGATTATTGTTTGTTTCGAGTTTATTCCGCAAGTCAATCATCCGGGAATCTATTGAGATATATTCTAGGAGGGATACTGTGTGTAATGATTCTTTATCCGTTGATATTCCTATTTTATGGTTGGAATTCCTTAATAAATACTTAAAAAGGGAGTCTGATAGAGGGAGCCACGGTAGCGTAGGCTATTTGAGATCATAGATGGCGCAGTGTTTTGCATTTTTATGTTTTTAGATTATTTTTTGGTTACCCAGTGTCATTCATTTCTATTGATTATGTGTGTGTTATGATTACGGTTTTTACTATTAAACCGAAACATGTCAACATATTTTAATTTTTATATTTGTGACACCTATTTAAGTAAAATAAATGTATGTTTTTATTTATATGATATGAAAAGGTGAAGTAAATTTTGTTTGAGTTTTTACGAAAACTTACAACGGTTTTTGACACTGTAATCTCAGTTGGTAAACCAACAGCAGTAAAATACTACTACATTCTGTGACCTTACAGAAAGTTGTACATTATTTTACTCTATCTTTTATAATAGTACTCATTTTGAAAATGGATTTGTGCAATACCGAGTGATAAAAGTGAAATAAATGCTGATAAGCAGTGTTGTCAAATCTGGCAAATTTTCCACAATTTCTGAATAAAAAATTCACTTGATTTGGCAACACTGCTGTTATCAGATTATTCTTGTAGTGATCGTGACTTTTTGTATGTTGACAGTAATTACTCGGAGGATAGTGACATTTTTTCAATGAAAAAACACCCATGTACTTATCATTTGCAATGCAGTGATTCAGAAGTAGGTGGAAATGAATTGAACTGGACTGAAATGGAGAAAATGCCTTTAGATGAACCTGGTGTAAAAAACTATTATTGTCTGATACAACACATATCTTCAATGTAGTAAAACTGTTTATAGGTAATGATTTGTTCTTTTTTTGCCAAAGGATCAAATAAATGCCGTAATCAGAATGCGGGTAAATTTTAAAGCAGTAAAAAATCTGTAAAATGGATTTTTTAAAAAAATAAAAATGAGAACCCAATCTGGCAGAGATGTCATATACGCACCATGTTGGCGCAATTTTTTTCAGATGCCAATTCGGCAAAAACCTTGTTTTCGAATACCAGTTACATATATATTTTTAAAAAGGGAATAACAATAAATAAAAAAAAAGTTTCTTATTTTAAAATACCCTGATATTTCCAGGTTAGCATTAAAATAATGAAGTTTTTATCGATAATTTATTATACGACATTATTCTTAACACATACACTCATTACAGGGCTTGAAATTCAATTTTTCCTAGGAGGGGAGTCTCCCTACCAACCTTTATAAATGGAGGGGAGTTGAGCTATTTGGGAAGGAGAAAAAAATCTTTAACCCTCTGAGGGGCAAGCAATTGTGTTTGTGAAATGTTGAATCCACACCGGAATTTAAAAAAATAATTACTTTAAAAAGAGGAAAAGCAATTTTTGACTTTTTTCTACCAAAGTTTAAAAAGTAAAATTTAATTAAAAGTTTCTGGTACGAATCTGCATTAAAATTACTTGGGATATAATATATCCGACCAATATATTTAAAGAATTACATTAATACAGACATGACAAAATACCATTGAAACAATTTAAATCAACAACTCAGAATAATTATGCAAAATGTTTTTTATTTAAAAAAGGAAGAAAATCAATCTTTTATACAGTCCATTTTCCAACTTTCGACCAAATGTCACGGGATAAAACTGTGAATTTCGTCACTCTGTTACAAAAAGTATCTGTGAAATTCGAGGATGATTCTAAGTAAAAAAAAAAAATTCTGAAATTCACAGCAAATTTTCTGAAAGGGTTGGGTAATCTTCTCCCGGCGCTAATTATTTTTGTTGCAGGTCGAGTAAACTGTTTTTGGTTCGGGTTGATTTCAGGCTGAGTGTACATTCCTGCAAGTTGGGTTCGGGTTAAACCCAATTTTTCAAAAGTTAATTCCATATATTATTTCAGATTAAAAACTATACCTATAATAATAAACATAGATATTTTTGTGCTGTTTTTTCTAAAGAGATTGTTGCGCTTTTTCCGCGATCCTTTGATGAAATTTCTGTATATTTTGCAAACCTTTGAAGAAATTTGAATATTTTCTGCAGCACTTTGATGAAATTCGCGATATTTTTGACGCAAAAAAAGTTTTTTTTTCGCGACACTTTGACGAAATTCGCTTTTTCTCGCGATCTTTTGGTGAAATTCGCGTTTTTTCTGCGATCCTTTGAAGAAATTTGCGGGTTTTTTTCCGATTTTTTGATAAACTTTGCGTTTATTTTTTTTTGCGATATTTTGATGAAATTTCCGTATTTGTGCGATACTTTGATGAAATTCGTGAAATTTTTTCACAACCCTTTAACTAAATTTGCGTTTATTTCATAACCCTTTAACGAAATTCTCGTTTTTTTTCCCTACCATCATTTGATAAATTCTGTTTTTTTTTTGCGATCCTTTGACGAAATTCGCATTTTTCTGCTATCCTTTGACGAAATTTACGTTTTTCCCCCGCGATCCTTTGCCGCAGTTTGCGTTTTTTCCTCGATCCTTTGCTGAAATATGCGTTTTTTCGCGATCCTTTGATGAATTTAGCATTTTTCCGCGATCGTTTACCGAAATTCACGTTTTTTCCGCGATCCTTTGACGAAATTTGCGTTTTATTCTTGATTCCTTTGCGCAATTCGCGTTTTATTCGCGACCGTTTGGCGAAATTAGAGTTTTTCTAGGGGTGACTGTTCCGAATTTTCCAAAAATTTAAGGCATTCATTACCGAAAATTAAAAAAAAATCTGTCACCAATCCGAAAATTCAGACAAAAAATATCGCGAATTTCGACAAATTGTCGCCGAAAAAAATTAATTTTGTCAATCGCTTGCAGAAAAATCGACAATTTCGTCAAAGGATCGCGAGAATAACGCAAATTTCGTCAAAAGATCGCCAGAAGACCGCAAATTTCGACAAAAGATCGCGAGAAGACAGCAAATTTCGACAAATGATCGTGAGAAGACCGCAAATTTCGACAAATGATCGTGAGAAGACCGCAAATTTCGGCAAAAGATCACGAGAAGACCGCAAATTTCGTCAAAAGATCGCGAGAAAACCCCAAACTTCGTCAAGAGATCGCGAGAAAACCGCAAATTTCGTCAAAAGATCGCGAGAAGACCGCAAATTTCGACAAAAGATCGCGAGACCGCAAACTTCGTCAAAATATCGCGAGAAAACCGCAAATTTCGTCAAAAGATTGCGAGAAGACCGCAAATTTCGTCAGCAAATTGCGAGAAGACCGCAAATTTCGTCAACAGATCGCGAGAAAACCGCAAATTTCGTCAATAAATTGCGAGAAAACTCCAAATTTCACCAAAAAACCGCAAATTTCGTCAAAAGATCGCGAATTTCGTCAAAGGGCAGCGGAGAAAACACACTCGGAATCACCCCTGAGTTATTCCGTGATCCTTTGCGACGAAATTGGCGATTTGTTTCCTGCGAACAACTGACGAAATTGATTTTTTTCGGCGATCATTTGTCGAAATTCGAGATATTTTTCTGTTATATTTTTTATGCCCGAATTGATGACAGATTTTTCATAATTTTCGGAGCCGATTGCCATACATTTTCGGAAAAACCGGAACAGAATCACCTCTGAACTCGCCAATCGGTCGCGGCAAATAACGCCAAACTTCACAACCGATCTCTAAGAAAAAATGGCGAAAGTCGCGGAAAAAAATCAGGAATTTCAAAGATCTTTCGCGGTAAAAACTCGCAAAATGCGTCAATCTGTCGCGCGAAAATATCATGAAATTCCCAAAGCGTTCGCAAGAGTTGATCGTAGTTTCAAAATGCAAAATTTTCCTGAAAAAGGTAAAATTTTTTGGACGGGAGCCTCCCGCCCACGGTATTCTTTTGGGCGGGATTTCAAAATTTTGGGCGCGAATCCCGCCATCCCGCCCTGAAATTCAAGCCCTGCATTACTTAATAAAAGTTTATATATATATTAAAAAAAATCACACTACAAGTTCCTGCATAGTTAAATTTAAGAACTGGCGGATTTAACTCCAATATAACAAAAGCATAAAATAATGTTTGATTTTAAATGCAACGCTTCTTCCTCAACAATGGTTGTTTTGAGGATTATTCCAAGAAGCTGATGAATGTTTTATAGTAAAAGTTCCCGATAGAAGCACGGCTACATTGATGGGAAAAATAAAAGAATATATAGAAGATGGCTCTATCTTTTCAGATTCATGGTAAGGTTATAAAAACAGACTAAATCAGGGCATGAAATTTCACTTTAAAAGGTACTAGACAGACTAAAATTTTTGCTTGCATTCATTTATTTTGCATTCATTCAGACAGTGATGGCGGCCACCACACTTGCCCAGTTAATTAACTATTTATGACACTCTTTTAAATCAACCATTGTTAGAAGGAACTGTCTGCTAAATCCAGAATATTTGACATTCATGAAAAATTCGAACAATTTTTAAAATCTTAACAGATGTAGTATGAAGAGCTTTCTGATGACCGAAATCATAAAAGAATGTAGAAATTGAAAAATCAAAACATATTTACTGCAAAATAAAAAAAAATATTAACTCAAAATAAAATTGTATTAAGGTTTCACTGGTTACAGAAATTGTCACATATTACTAAAAATCGTGAAAGAAAAATTTCCTGTACTTTTAGCATTTCAGGTTTGTGTAGAGCTGCTTTTCTGCACTGAAATACCACTTGTCAATCGCAGCTGTAGAGTCAAACTCTGCCAGGGTGGGTCCTTTAATAGAAATTCTGAGCAAATCATCCAGTGTCTCTCTTCAGAAAGTTCCTGTATGCAGTCTTGAGTCTGTTGTGACAGCTGAAGCCTCTCTCACAGGAAGCTGTGCTCACTGGTAGAACAACACAAAATGTTAGAAGCAAATTGGAGAACCTTGCTGAACACTTTTCACTGTAAAACGTCTCCAGCATATCTTTCAGTGTTAGTGAAGGGAACAGAAACTTGAATTCTGCCTCCTTTGCCAATACAATATCCACTTTTTCATTAGAGACTTTCGTTCAAATACATGAAGAGCTTCTTTATTTCTTCTATCCTAAATGGAAGGATTTTTTCTGTGGGAGGCCAACCCAAAGTGTCAAAAACATGCAGAAATTTTAACCCATCTGTTGCCATAGATTGCAATCTTTCGGTGATGTGTATCTTTGCATGTTTAATTAATCCCCCCTTTAAAGTCTGAAACTGTTGCTCCCCATTTTTAATATTTGTGAGCTGTACATCCTTTATTATGCCTGAGATGGATAGTTGGTTGAAAAACTCATATTCGCTAGGTCCAAGACTAGATTCGAATTCTGTCATAACTGAGTTGCAATGTTCAAATTTTATTTTCAAAGATGAAATCACAAGTTCCTTGTTTTATAATGCCACACTTAAAGGATTCAATTTTCTGTAGAGATCCAAGAAGAAGTACAAAACTTTAGGAAATTAACTTTTCAGCAAACCCTTAAGCTTTAGTACTGTCATTGACTTTTCCATTGGCGACAGTGGTGAAGTAGCTAATCCCGCATATTTTCTTCTTTTGGAAGATAAATGCTGTTGTTTGATTTTAAAACACTTCTAGTCCAAGAGCCGACAGCACAAAAACCTATGTTATCAAGCACAAGAAAAAAACCTTTTTTTAATGGGAGAGAAGAAGTAGAGGAATGGAATCTAATGATCTATGTCTGCCGGATGTGAAGTGGTGCATAAGCCAAAAATTAATACCACCAGTGGTTGACTCGTAGTTTTATCATTGCGTTTGTCCTACAACAATCCTCCATGTTTTCATATCTTTGTTTGTAGGACAAACACAATGATAAACCTACGAGTCAGCCACTGGTGGTATTAATTTTTGGCTTATGCACCACTTCACTTCCAGCAGACATGGATCATTAGATTACCCTACTTCTACTCTTCCATAAAATAAAGGGTGCTTGTCGCTAATTCTTGTGCTTGATAGCATAGGTTTTTGTGCTGTCGGCTCTTAGACTATTCCGCATGTCGGTGAATTGAGGCACAATATTCTGAGTATGTATAGTTTGATTTGAAGACGAAATTTCCTCGCTAAGGTTAAATATTTGCTCGCCAATGGCGAGTGGAAATTTCGCACCCTGGACTAAATTCATAGTAAAGATGAAGGCATCAAATTCATATAAAAGGTAATTATTTTGTTGCTATTTTCAATGGCATTACAGATTTTTAGTTTGCGGAATAATTACTGCAAATTTTGATTTTTTTCTTTTTATAATTTCAAGGTTTAATGTATTTATGAAATGATCATTAAAAGTTTTTCTGATACAAATGAAATGTGCATTAAAGCAGTTTCTTAAATATGTGAAATAAAATGCAGTAGAACATCTTTCATCCGAAACTCTTGATTAACCAAAATCAATTTTGAAATTCTTTTTTTTTTAACTATCACATTTCTCGCATGCAAAATCCATTTTAAAGCTTTTTAAAAAAAAAAAATTACTGTCACATTCCTTGTATGAAAAATTCATTTTTAAAGCTACATTTAAATAAAGAAGATAAATAGAGATAGCTTTGTTATTCATGGAAAAAAATACACGTTTGAAGTCCCCTGGTTCACCCTTTTTTGTTACATGAATGCTATGTTTATATCAATAGTCAAATACACTTAAGAAATTTTAATAAGTGAATAACCTTCAAAAGAAATCCACATACCTTCTGAAAATAAATTGCTTATTAATGTGAGATCGAAGCTTGTTGGAATAAATAATACGCACATGGTATATACAGGGTGACCAGAAAAAACGTAACGAAGACTAGAAGTATGGTCATGGTTGATGATTTCGTTTTTACTCACTTATTTTAGTTTTTTTTTTCACTTATTAATCTTTATTCTAACTATATATTTTTTAATAGGATGGCAAACAAACGGAATGCTATTTTGGAACTTCATCGCCAGGGAAGTGAGATTGCTTCAAGTGCCTCATCCAACAGTTTCCAAAGCAATCAAAAGATTCAAGGAGCTTGGCCATGAAGGAGACCGACTAGGAAGAGGCAGAAAAAGAACTGTGAACACCTTCAGAAACCGACAATTGATAAAGAAACAAGTATCTGGAAATCCTCGGGTGTCGGTGAGAAAAATAACGAGGCAGACTGGGATTAGCCGGGAATCGGTTCGACTTATGACCAAAGAGGAGCTGAACCTTCATCCTTATAAGCTGAAACAAGCACAATTTCTCACTGAAGAAAACAAACGAGTACGACTTGCAAGATGCAGGAAGCTGCTGAAGCGAGCTGCAACTCCACGCTGGGAGCGAATCCTGTTTTCTGACGAAAAGCTATTCTCGATAGAGCAATCGTTCAATCATCAAAATGATAGCATTTGGTCAACAACTTTCCCAGGCGAATCTTCCATGGTCCAACATCGTCAAAATCCTAAATCTGTAATGGTGTGGCAGGAATTTGCGCAACAGGCAAAACTCCTCTCATTTTCATCGATTCTGGAGTCAAACTGAATAAAGATGTGTACCGAAAAGAGATTCTTGAAGATGTGGTACTTCCCTAAGCTCAAAAACACTTCGGAAACAGGACTTGGACTTTTCAACAAGATTCCGAGCCTTCTCATCGAGCAAAATCCACACAGGACTGGTGTCGGGCCAATTTTTCAGACTTCACCTCGGCTCAAGAATAGCCTCCATACTTGTGTGACCTTAATCCCTTGTATTGCAGTTTGTGCTCGATTTTAGAGGCAGGAGCTTGCCGAAAACCTCACAACAGTTTGGAATCTCTAAAGCGTTTGTTGATTCGGGAATGGAAGCTAATCACTCCAGCAGAGCTGCGGCCAATTGCTGAAAATTTCACCAAACATTTGCGTCTCTGTATCAAAGCAAAAGGAGAACACTTTGAGGAAAAGTGATTTTTTATTTTTCTAATACATTATTGTTAATAAATAAAACATTTGTTTGTGCAAAAGTTTGTGTGTTTTCTTTAACCGAGTCAAATTAAACCGTTACGTTATTTCTGGTCACCCTGTAGTAATAGAAGGAAAAAAAAAATTCAGTGGAGGATGAAAGAACAACTCAACATCTATTGAAGCATTAGTTCCATTTATTTAAAAATTGTAATAGAAATTACATTAAAATAACAGAAATGAAAACGCTGGCAAAGCAGTAATGACAGAGAGCAGACATCACGGAGCTGGTGAACTGACAAATCAATAAAGAGGAGGGGGGGGGATTAGGCTGTTATTTTTTATTTCATTTCACTAGCAGTATTGAACTTTCGCATATTTATTTCTTCTAAGGATAATTGTTGAAGTTATTCAATCAAGAGTCAGATTTTTACTACAATAAAAATTTTCATTTCTATCATGTCTACAAAAAAAAAAAAAAAAAAAAAAACTCATTACTCTAAGTATAGAAAAAAAAAATCAAATCATAAATCGTAAGGAATCGGGTGTGAGTATGACAAAATTAGCTTAAGAATATGGCATTCGTACTGCAATGGTTAGTGAAATGAAGAGAGATGCTGGAAAAATAAAGAAGTTTTATGCAGAAATAAAAAACGGAAACTCCACGAAATGTCGAAAAACGATGAAATCAGAAATCAGCAGATGATACAGAATTGGATTCTGCTTTGTTCAAGTGGTTTACCCCAAAAAGATGCAAAGGTGTGCCACTTTCAGGCCCTATAATTCAAGAAAAAACTCTCATTTTAAATTCAAAACTTAGTGGTTCTGATAATTTTACAGCCAGTGCTGGGTGGCTTGAAAAATTCAAGCATCATCATGGAATACGGGAACTCAGCATTGAAGGTGAGAAATTATCGACAAATTCAGCAGCAGCAGCCTCATTTGTTAAAGAGCTAGAAAAATTAATTGCTGAAGTAAATCTGACAGCAGATCAAATTTATAACTGTGATGAAACAGGTTTATATTGAAAAGCACTTTCAGAGAAAACATTAGCTGCAAAAAATGAAGCTTCTGCTCCCGGAGGGAAACTAATGAAAGATCGTGTTATAATCCTAGCATGTGCCAATGCATCAGGTTCCCATCGATTAAAATTAGCATTCGTGGGGAATGCCAGATGCCTCAAACATGTTAATAGATCAGCACTTCCTGTTCGCTACTTTAATCAAAAATCTGCATGGATGGACATGGAACTGTTTAAACAATGGTTTTTTGAATGTTTTGTTCCCGAAGTTAAAAAGGAACAAATTAAAAAATAAATACATGGCGCTATTTTATTAATCGACAATGCTCCTGCCCATCCAGACACTTCAGTTCTCAAAGATGGTGAATTACCGCCGAATACAACGGCAATTTTGCAACCCATAGACCAAGGGGTCTTAGAAACTTTAAAACGGAATTATCAGAAGCTGTTTATTAAAAAATTGCTTTTCGAAGGAGATTGTAATGAAGCTTCTGTTGTGGAATTTTGGAAATCTTTGACTATAAAAGACTATGTACATGATAAGTGAAGCTTGGGAATTGTTACAGCAGCATATGTTCATTCGAAGTTGGAGAAAACTTGCTCCACGTTTAGCTACTGAAACGAATGTAAGTTTTATAAATGAAAAAGAAAAATGATTCTGTCGATTTGGAATCAGTATTTAAAAAAATACCTGGTTGTGATGACTGTGATATTACAGGAATAAACGATTGGCTAAATTGCGACTCAAATGATCCCGGATTTCATATATTGAGCGATGAAATCTCTGATGATATCCGAGGAACATGTGCTGATCAAAACGAAGAAGAGGACAACGATGTGGTCCAAGAAAACGAGCAAATTAAGCAATTCTGAAGCTTTTGAATGCTTTGCAAGCAGAAAGACTGTGATACTAGTGAACTAATAGTATTAAAATAACTTTGTGATAGAGCTGCAAAGCAAAGGCAATTGAAACTGTGACAAACAAAACTTTGTTTCAAACCCTTGTGAAATATGTAAAAGGTACTTAATTTCAAAATTAAAATTCAGGTAATTTATTCTTGTTTCTATTTTGCTATTGCTTTATTTTTATTAAGCACTTGTTAACATAACAAGAAATATTGCATTTATTTCTCTTTAATCTTAAAATTGAAGCATTCTCGATTATCCGAAAATTTCGATTTTCAGAAAACTCACAAAACGTTCAAGCATTCATAGTTGACTTGATTAATTCACATTTTTTAGCACAACATAAAATTTCCCATTGTCTGAGAACAGGGCTGGCTATTTGCCGGCAAAAAAGGGTTTCTGCCTTGCCAGTGGCAGAAACTGGTTATAACCGGTTTTAACCGGCAGAAACTGGCAACAACTGGCATAAACACATTTCATGACATAATCTGGGACTTTTTTGCTAGTATTAAATTCCTTAAGTATATTTTATTCCGTATAAATAACAAATGAAATATTGTGGGTAGTTTTAATTAAAAAATAAATAGATTTGTATTAGAAAAAATGAGTAATGTAACAGATAAAATTTTTGTTATAGTATGGTTATATAATTTTATATGTAAACAATTATTAGAGTATTTTAAAATTTCAGTTTAAAAATCAAATACAAAACTATATCCAATACTTATTTTAAATTAAACAATGAAAAGAAAAGAAAAATATTCAATACTTGCTCAAAATAATTTTCTGTAATTTAACATAATAATTTAATAATAACACTATAAATTATCTATCATAGAAATGTTATAGTTATATGCGGATCTTGTAATTCCATGAATTTACAAAACATTTCATTTAAATACAGTATTCAAAGGAACAAATTTGACTTTTTTTTTTTTTTTCAATTTAAGACTGTTATAAGCAGGGTTGTAAAAAACCCGGGTTTTTTGTTAAAAACCCAGCCCGGGCGGGTTTTATTAAAAAACCCGGGTTAAGTGGGCAATTTTCCCTGGGTAAATTGGCTACTAAATTTTGGTACTTTGCAAAATTTATCCGTTGAAATTTTGAAAATTCTCAGAGGAATTACTCAGGGAAAATTTAATTTTTTGCTTAGGAAAGCGCAAGAAATTTGATTGCCAAAACAAGTGGCAATCCTGATCTCAAATATAATCTTTGTAAACAAACACTTCATAGTCTAATAGATTGGAATGGATTTCTCTGTTCTTAAAATACATATATATTATATGATCCCTTAAATTTAAATAACAAACAAATTTTAAATTGCAAAGCTATCAATTGTGTCATTGTGTGTTGTTTAATAATAAAATATAAATATAACTTAAAAAAACTTCCTCCTTTGAAATTATCATAAGATTAGCCATTGTTGATAAAAAATATCTTACAACAAAAATGTTTCTTATGTATATACAGGGTGTCCACACTCAACGGTGTCCAATGGCTAATTCCTAAACCGTTAGTCATACACACATAGTTTAAATATTACAAAAATGTTTTCATTTGATGCAAAGAAATATTTTAAAAGCGATTTGGATCAATAAAAACATTTTTTAAAAAATTACAAAATTTAAGTGTTTATACAGCCCCCGGTGCTATAAGTTATATTTAGTAAAATTTTCCTATTACACTGACAAGACAGACAAAAAATGTCCCGTTCATATAACACTAAAATTGACTGAGTTATGAAACTTTAAAAATTCATGACTTATACCACTTTTCTGCATCTGAACCCAAATAAGTTTGTCCATGCTTTGAGGGGTCATTATAGTGCTTAAAGTATTCAAAGAACTTTTCATGTGTATCAGCGCTTTGAAAAAAATAGTAAAGTGTTATGATTGAGTTAGCCAATCTGAAACTTAATAAAAAATTACAATTATTGTATTTTAACATATGTTTTATTTTGTAAGGATTTGAGACTATTTCTTTTCATAATTTCTTTTAACAAATATTATGTTATTTTATTTAACTTCAACGATCGTATGTATGTTTCCCAGTTCGAAATTTGTAGTCGAAATTTAACTCATTTTCAAGTTTCAAATATCCGATCGAGACTAAATTTTACATGTATACTGATGTAAATCCGATGACAATCTAATATTATTATGATTTTCGGTGGTTACCATTCATACTTATTTTACAGGATAACACAAAAATTTCGGATAGATTACTGCCAAGAAGTTTAAGAAAAAGTTTTAGATTAGATAACACAAGATTGCGATGGTTATGTTTTTTAATTTTTATGTATTTTTTAGCACTGAATCTGAGAATTACCTTAATTTTTAACCATCATCTCAGGATGTTTTGCAAATCATAAATTGTCAAAGTTAAAAAATAACAAAAATCAAATACTATAAAATAGAAAGGATGGCTGAGTTTTTTAAATTTTGATAATTGATTTTTATGTACTTTTTAGCACTGAATCTGAAAATGACCTTCATTTTTAACCATCATGTTATAATTTTTTTGCAAATCGTAAATGTCAAAGTTAAAATATAGCAAACATCTAATACTATAAAACAGATGTAAAACTTTTATTTAATTTTCCTGACGTGATGGTTAAAAATGAAGGTCATTTTCGGATTCAGCAGTAAAAAATACTGTAAAACACATGTAAAAGTTTATTTTATTTTCCTTATGTGATGGTTAAAAATGAAGGTCATTTTCGGATTCAGCAGTATAAAGTACATAAAATAATTTAATAAATAATAAGTTTAGTAAATATAATACTCTTGAAGCTAACTGAAAAGCTTAAATTTATGTTTTAAATTAAAAGCTGAAACGTTTTAAAATTACAGGGTTCCCAATCTAAAAGTGCAAGTAAATTAGTACAAATATATTTTCTAAGATTCAAAGAAGTGAATAAATAAAACAAAATAACCATGAACAACAAATACATCATTTGTTCCTTTCCAGAAATACTCTTAAAAAAAACCCGGGCTTTTTAAGTGGGTTTTTTATAAAAAACCCAGCCCGGGCGGGCAGCTGGGCGGGTACCCGGGCAGCTACCCACTACAACCCTGGTTATAAGCATAGATCAAACTTTGTGCAAATTTTAGTAAAACAGCTAAAATCTTTAACAATGATTTTACGCACAAATAACATACAGACATGACAAAAAACGATTATATGGGATATTTTTGTCGTGTCTGTATGTTATTTGTGCGTAAAATCATTGTTAAAGATTTTAGCTTTTTTATTAAGACTGTTAGTTGAAAATGTTCCAACCACATTTTACACTTACAAAACAAACAACTACAAAGGTTCAAAGATGATTTGATACAGTAATAACCGACTACCATATGCTAACTTATTTACTTCATCCTAAGTATATGGGATCAAAATTGACATATGAGCATAAAGAAAAGACAAGGAAATTGCTTTCTGATATTAATCCCAATTTTGTGCCACATATAATATCCTTTGAAGCAAAATCGACTCCTGCCCCAGAAACATATTTCTCCAAGGAAGCCCTAGAAAATGTCTTGCCCTTACCTTCTATGTGGTGGTCATCTTTAAAAACGAATACTGGTGAAAATGAGGATTTTTCCAATTTGCATCCACAATAATGACATTGACAGCAAGTAATGATAGTCTTGAAAGAATATTTACAAACTTTTCTTTCATTCAGAACAAATTAAGAAACAGTCTGTGTTCAGAAAGATTAAAAAATTTGTCCTGTGCTATGGAATGTTCTGTGGAAAAAGTAATAATAGTATATTTGAGTGGCAATTTTGTTCTTTCAATATTGTAAAATAATTGTACAAGATAGTTCATTAATATTTTTTTCTGTTACTTATTGTGCTTCAATTATTTACTTATATATTTTCACAAGAATCATTAAGTCATCTTTAAGTTATTGCACTGCATTATTTGTTTAAAAATACTCTGAAAAATACATTTGTTAAAATATGACATAATATTTAATAAATTTTTTTTTTTTTACTTTTTTACTTTTACTTTTAAATAGAATTTCAACTCTAAGCAATAATATTAATAGTTAAACTTGCACAACATCAGACTACTATTATGAAAATTTCTGTTTTTCAAGTGAAAGAAAATTAGTACCTATTATTATATAAACAAAGTATATTTATATGATAATTTTGAAACTTTTTTACAACTTTGAATAACATTCATAATCTTTAATTTTAATTTTTAACTTAATTGTTTACACATCAAATACATGTATGAATTAAGAATCATTGCACATTAAAGTTCTCATTAATATTATTTCTGAGTTTCTGCCAGTTTTTGCCACTTACTGGCAGAAACTAGTTTCTGCCATGCCGGTTTTAACCGCTGGTTTTAACCACTCTGGCAGAAACTTGCCAACCCTGTCTGAGAATGTCTGGCAATATCAAGTTTCGTCAATTATAGATTTGTACCAGGGACATACAATCATTCATTTTCATCCTAGAGATCAGTTCAGCCTTTTTTTCATTTTTTGCCCCTCGCTGAGACCAAAAGTACACAGCAGGAATTTGTTAACATTTTAAAATTGTTTCAAGATCAATATTTTCTTTTAAAAGCCTCAATTTTCATGTTCCTGAAAATCTGTTTAGAATAGCAATTTTTCTATATCTAACCACTGGCAATAATCTGTAAAAGTCACTATTTTCATTCTTATAAAATATCATTGTTCAACTATGGCAGAAAGGCATGTTCTGTTTTCTGATAAACAAAGGACTTCAAACAGAAAGAGAGGTTAGATAAGAGGGTACTTCTTAGTTATCCCGTCGACCAATTTCGCCAAATTATATAAATTGCCAAACCACTCGCCAAATTATACACATTGACATAATTTTTATTTTAAATTACGAAAGAACAAATAAATTAGTAAAACATTAATAAAAATACAAATAAAACGTCGAATTAATGGTTTTATTGGCCACTATTGGCATTTAATCTTACAATTAATTAATTAATGGCAAACCATTTTTAGCATTTAATCTTACAATTTGGCAACAGTAATTTGGTCAACGGGATAACTAAGAAGTACTGATAAGAGATATCTCACGACTTCTTTATGTTACTAACACTGGCCGTGCAAAGATTTCAAAATCAGATAGAATATTTCCCTTTATATCACATTAATAACAATTCAGCTTGCTTTCAGTTTTTAATTGATTGAAACACATTGTAAGAAACTTATGCTACTTTCTGGCAGTGGTGCAGAAAATGTTTCTACTCCCAACATTTCCCCAATCCACATGAAAATTTCCCCAAAATTTTATGGTATGTTATAGGTAAATGCTGTACTATCGTAGGTATAGAAAATTTATTTTTCCAATATTTCTCAACTTATACGCGAGTATATATAGCAGGGGTGATTCTGAGTGAAAAGAAAAATTCTGAAATTCACAGCAAATTTTCTGAAAGGCTCTAGCAGAGTGGGGGAAGGGGGGTGATCCACTCTCAGCACATTTTTTTCACGGCCTTTTGACGAAATTCCTGTTTTTTCGCGATCTTTTGATGAGTTTTGTGGTTATTTCGCCTTTCTTTTGAAAAATTCGCGCTTATTTCGCCCTCTTTTGACGAAATTCGAGGTTGTTTTGCTATCCTTGGAGGAAATTATCGGTTGTTTTGCGATCGTTTGAAGAAATTTGCGGTCCTTTCGTGATCTTTTGACGAAATTTGCGTGTTTTTTGCGATCTTTTAACAAAATTTGTGTTATCAGGTCATGCCTTTTTTTACAAAATACACGGTTATTTCACGATCTTTTGACAAAATTTGTGGTTGTTTTCGATCTTTTGACAAAATTTGTGAGTTTCTTCGCGTTCCTTTGACGAAATTCGCAGTTACTTCGCCATGTTTTGATGAAATTCACGATTGTTTTGTGATCTTTTGAAGAAATTTGCGATTGTTTCGCGATCTTTTCACAAAATTGCGGTTGTTTGTTATCTTTTGTCAAAATTTGTGGTTTTTTCGTGATCTTTTGACAAAATGTGTGTTTATTTCGCCTTCCTATTGACGAGTTTTGTGGTTATTTCGCCTTCCTTTTGACGAGTTTTGTGGTTATTTCGCCTTCCTTTTGACGAAATTCGCGGTTACTTCGGCCCTTTTGACGAAATTTGTGGTTACTTCGGCCTTTTTGACGAAATACCAGATTGTTTCGCGATCTTTTGACGAAAATTGTGAGTTCTTTTCGTGTTCTTTTGACAAAATTTGTGGCTGTTTCGCGATCTTTTGTCAAAATTTGCGGCTGTTTCGCAATCTTTTGTCAAAATTTGCAGTTGTTTTGCGATCTTTTGACGAAATTTGTGGTTTTTTCGTGATTTTTTTGATGAAATTTGCAGTCATTTTGCAATCTTTTGATGAAATTTGCTGTTATTTTACGATCTTGTGACAAAATTCGCGTTTTTTCCGCAATCCTTGGACGAAATTCGTGGTATTTAACGTCTGAATTTTCAGATTGATGAACGATTTTTTTTTAAATTTTTCGGAAAATTAGGAACAGAATCAACCCTGGTATACGGTACATATTATTCTGAGATCGATTTTGTGAAGGTCACCATACGGATCTTTTTATTTGTAGAGAAATTTTTCTATCTCAGAGAATTATGGAATTTGTTGTTAAAATCGAAATCAATTGTATATGTTTCTGCAAAATTTCCCCAGGTGGTTAAAATTTCCCCCGATCCTAGATCGCTGGATCGGACATATTCTGCACCCTTGCTTTCTGGTTTCTCAAATTGTGAAGTTTTTTTTTTCAAATTTTTGGATAAATAAAATTCTCACCATGAGCCTAATTCTGAAGACTGGAAGAAGAGTAAAAAGCTGGTTTCAAACATGGACTGAGCTCCAGAGCTGAGAATATTTTTTTTCCTTCTAGATTACCACAATTGTAATAGAAAGTAACATTAGTTTCAATGAATTTCCAGGTTTAGTTTAAATTTCCCTAATATTTCCAGGTCAACAAAATTCCCTGATATTTCCATGTTTTCCAGGTCTGTGACCACCCTGAATTAATAACTTTTGAACAACACAATTTATGTAATTTTTTGACATTTGCAGGGATGACATTGAACAAAAAGCAAAAACGCTGAAAACTACGCAAACGACGTTTGAACAATGAGTTATGAATTTCAAGCACAACAAATATAATTGCTATTAATATATATAATTTACATACAATTTAGCTTTGCGTAAATTAAAAAGAAATTATTAACACAAACTAGGCAGAAATTATTTACTTACTTACTCTAGTGAAAAGTTTATTTTACCAAGATACAGATCATTAATGTGAAATTTGCGTTTTTTCGCGATCTTTTGACGAAATTTGACGTTTTTTTCGCGATCTTTTGACGAAATTTGCCGTTTTTCGCGATCTTTTGACGAAATTTGCCATTTTTTCGAGCTCTTTTGACGAAATCTACAGTTTTTTTTTGGAGATCTTTTGACGTAATATGCGTTTTTTCGAGATCTTTTGACGAAATTTGCCGTTTTCCCGCGATCTTTTGACGAAATTTGCCGTTTCCCGCGATCTTTTGACGAAATTTGCCTTTTTTCCGCGATCTTTTGACGAAACTTGCCGTTTTTCGCGATCTTTTGATGAAATTTGCCGTTTTTCGCGATCTTTTGATGAAATTTGCCTTTTTTCCAGATCTTTTGAGCAAAATTTGTCGTTTTTCGAGATCTTTTGGCGAAATTTGCCGTTTTTTCGAAATCTTTTCACGAAATCTGCCGTTTTTTCGAAATCTTTTCACGAAATTTGCCGTTTATTCGCGATTTTTTGACGAAATTTGCCGTTTTTTCGCGATCTTTTGACGAAATTTGTTGCTTTTCGAGATCTTTTGACGAAATATTCGTTTTTTCGAGATCTTTTGACTAAATTTGCCCTTTTTTTAAAATCTTTTTACGAAATTTGCCGTTTTTTAGATATCTTTTGACGAAAATTGACATTTTTTTCGCGAACTTTTAACAAAATTGTCGCTTTTTAGCGATCTTTTGACAAAAATTGCCGTTTTTTCGTGATCTCTTGAGAAAAAGTGCCATTTTTTCCCGATCCTTTGACGAAAATTGACGATTTTTCTTTGAACGATTGACGAAATTGATTCTTTTTGGCGACGATTTGTCGAAATTCGCAATATGTCCGAATTTTTAGATTTATGACCAATTTTTTTTAATTTTCGGAAATGACTGCCATAATTCTTCGGACTTTTTGGAACAAAAAATCGAAAAAATTGCAAAAAAAAAAACGAAAATTTGAGAAAAATTGGAAATTCGGAAAAAAAGCGGAAATTCAAAAATGACAAAAAAGCTGAAAACCGTGGATGAATCTCATACCTGCATTTGACGTCCAGCAAAGTTGAGGTTTCTTTGGGGTCTATAGCTACAATGGCTGTCGCCTTGAATGATCCTTTATTTTATACACAGAAATAATTACACAAACCAGATACAACAATTTTGTCAATATACAAGAATCAGACAGCACAAGGAAATTTAAAACACCAGAGAATTACAGACGGGAGCTCCACAAAGAGTGTGCAACGGAGCCAGTGGGAGTCGAACCCAGAGACCTCCTACGCTGGCATTAACGGCATGGTGCCTTAACCACTCAGCCACAGAGGTCCCTTATATAATTTAAAAAAAAGAAAATAAAAGTAAATAAACAACAACATTCGGTTTACCATATCAAGCAAAATAACGACACTTTGGTGCATATATGACATTGGCATCAGAAAAAAATCGTGGAAAAAAAACGTGGTGCGTATATAACATCTGTGCCCCAAATTTATTAGTAATTATTCAATCTTTTCTTTGCAAAATTAAGTTCCTTCACATTAATAACATTTGTAAAGTATTAAGTTTATTCACATGTTCACATTTGCCCGCTCAGGGTTCATACTCATTTTCCAAGAAAAAACCCCTGAGAATCTCCTGGTGTATTTTCAGGGATGCATAATTTTCCCATGTCAACAATTAACGACATTTTTTAAAACCAGTACAGGGTGTCTACAGAAATTCTAAAAAAAAGTTCCCTGATTTTTCCATGATTTCCCTGACTATCTTTATCAGGCTTCCCTGATTTCCATTATTAACAATACACATACCGTATTTTTTCATGTATGTCGATTCCTCGTATAACACACTTATCCAGCTTGCTAATATCTCCTTTGGGAGAAAAAACAAGAGAAAAACATAAAAATTGCCTAACTTTCATCAAGTATTGGCTCACAGTTTTATAAGCCTAAACTAAAAATTATTTAGTCCAACAATTTCATATAGTGGCCAATGGATATCGGGTAACCAGAAAATTTCCTCATTTTCTGAATAATGTTCAATCCTAAGACATATCTACATCAGACAGAATAGCTAATTGGATTAAGCTGGCCACCTGGTCAGACTATGCTAATGTATCATTTAAAATTTTCAAAAATGGGTATATTGCCTTCAATATAAGTGCTATGTACAGAAAATTAGGACATCTGGTCACCTTAATTTGCATTAAATATCAAAAACTCATACCGTGCGCATCTTTTTAAAAGTATTGGGAAAGACTAATCAGCATGTGAAAAAATATGGTACATAAAATAGACGAATTAATCTCGTTGGCAAGGTAAAAATGCAAATATTTTCGCAATATAGACAAATTTCCCTGATTTTCGAAGATTTTTACAAGGTTCCCTGATATTTCCCTGATTTTTCCAGATTGATAGACCTCCCTGATTTTTCCATGATTCCCTGATTTCCAGATTCTGTAGACACCCTGCAGTATCACGACCCATAGCCCCTTTAAAAAAAATACAAACTAGATAATCTCAAAAATACAGTTCATACATCATCTATATAAACAATATCAACAGAACTTTAAAGGGAAAACGGTACTTTTCGGTTAGCCGGGTGTTTTATATACATACATATATGTAAATATACATATATTTACATATCCAAATATTGTATATATAAACACATATATATATGTAAATATATATGTATATTTACATATATGTATGTATATAAAACACTGGCCCCCGGCTAACCGAAAAGAACCGGGAAAACATTAATTTGTGTACAACAGAGGGGTCAATCCATGTGAAATCATCCAGACCATGTTGCTCAATATTTTTGATTTTTTTTATTCTTTACCAGTTAATTTACTGTACTTTTAGGAGTCTAAAACAAGGATTAAAAAATTTTTAAACCTTTGAAATTTTTTTTGGCAACCATTTTTTGTCATGTCACAAGTGTTTTTTCATGAAAATAGTACTTTACGGAAACCCTTATAACTTTTTTATTTCTAAACGTATCAAGATGATTTAAAAAACATTTTATTGAGTAAAGAATGAATTAAATTTTGATAATAGGTATTTTTATGGTAATGATTCAAAATATTGCATAAAATAAGATTAAATGTATCATTTTTACAGGAAAAAGGTGTATTTTTGACATAAAAATTTTAATGGAAGAAAGTAAAACTCACCTTTACATTTTTTTTTTCTGAATATATACCTTATTGAACTATTCTCTGAAGAAATATGAAACATTTTGAGATACTCCTTCTTTTTCTATAATTAGTCAAACTTGGCATCTCAGCGTCAAAATGCTAAATTTGAAGTTCAATACCTAGAAAAGGACTGGATAAAATTTTATGAAAATTTAGCTGGATAGCCTTCTTATAGATGTAAACATGTAGCAAAAATATTATGAGTGATATGTATGTGGTTTTAAAAATATGGAACCTCGAAATTGGCTTAAAAATCCATTTGTTTACATGTATTTCCATACCATGAAGAACTCATAATGCGTAATATATTCTGCTCATTTCTTCAAATGCCTCTTTTATAAGTATAAATAACTTTTTTACATAAAAGTAATAATATTAAAACTTAATTTATGCTCACAAATTTAATATTTCATTTAATTTTAAACTAGTATTAATTGAAAGTAAGTATTAATTTTATGATTAAGAACAAATTTACAAATAATATGTCTTTACTTGTAAACTTCTATTAAATTCTATGACTGAGAACAAGTTTTCATATCCCGCCCTATTTATTTTTAATGTGCCAGTTTATATATATGTTATGGTTTAAATTGTAACCCAGATAAAGGCAACTGATGAATTTTTAGAGTCTTTAGTAGAAAAGTTACTGGCTTTTAAAACTCACCATTTTACTGATAAAACACAGTCTCAGTACTTCCAGGAGTTAAAAGAAATTAACTTCAAAAGAATGTATTGTTCCAGCAAATTTTGCTGAAAATTACACATTTACGATTCAAGATGAAATCCAGAGTTACCACTGGAATAATCAACAGGCTACAATACACCCATTTGTATACTATTACAAAAATGAGACAAAAGTCTGTTGCAGGAATCTATGCATAATTAGCGATCATTTGGTACATGATACAATTGCTTTTCACACATTTCAGAAACACTTAATTGACGGCATACAATTGCTTTTCACACTTTTCAGAAACACTTAATTGACGTCATCAAAAACACTGCCCCTTCTGTCATTGAAAAAGATATTTATTTTACTGATGGTTCAAGCAGCCAGCATAAAAACAAAAAGAATTTTGTGAATGTATGTCATCATTTCAAGGATTTTGGGATAAAATCATAATGGAATTTCTTCGCCTCTTCCCACGGAAAAAATAACTGTGATGGGATAGGTGGAATGACAGAGAGAGAGATAACAAGAATTTCCTTACAGCGACCATACACAAACCAAATTTTAACACCAAAAGATACGTTTGAGTGTTGTTCTCAAAACATTTCTGGGGTTACTTATCTATATATTTCAAGAGAAGAAATTGAAGAAATTGAGAGAAAATTATAAAATGGATTCCAATTCTGCCAACGCATTCCAGGAACATGTGCATATCACCAATTTATACCCTTAAGTGAAAGTGTTATGCTTTGTAACATCTACGTGTGAACAATATAATGATCACAATATTTCAAAAATTTGGAAAAGCTCATTATCATTCAAAGTAATTGAATTGCTTTGCAATTATATTGCATGCATTGATAAAAAGTGGTGCGTTGGAAAAATTCTTGAGCTAAGTGAAGAAAATAGTGACCTATTCCTTCACTTTTTTTCACCCTTATGGACTGAAAACATCTTTTCAACGGTCCAAAAATGATACAATTTGGGTACCACTAAATAACGTGCTTCGGAAACTAACTCCAGTCACTGGACACAGCTACAACATTACCGAGACACTTTGCAATGAAATATCTCTGATATTTATTTCTATGTGTGTAAAGTAAATTTAAGTACTGTGTATTCTATGTAAGAAAAATATGTGTACCTTAAAAAGCAGTATTTGAAGTAATGAGAATAATAAATTATGCATTAAGAGTAGTTCTTCTTGTGAAAAATTGTGTAAATAATTGTTATTTTCAAGCCAATTTCGAAGTTCCATATTTCTAAAACTACATAAATATCACTCATAATATTTTTGCTACATATTTACATCTATAAGAAGGTTATCTTGCTAAATTTTCATAAAATTTATCCAGTCCTTTTTTAGGTACTGAACTTCAAACTTAGCATTTTGGCGCTGAGATGCCAAGTTTGACTAATCATAGCAAAAGAAGGAATAATTCAAACTGTTTCATATTTCTTCTGAGAATAGTTCAATAAGGTATATAGTCAGAGAAAAATATATAAAGGTGCCGAAGTTCTTTCTTCCATTGAAATTTTTGTCAAAAATTCAATTTTTCGCTGTAAAAATGATACATTTAATCTTATTTTATGCAATTTTTTAAATCATTATCATAAAAATACCTATTATCAAAATTTAGTTCATTCTTTACTCAAGATAATGGTTTTTAAATCATTTTGCTATGTTTAGAAATAAAAAAGTTATAAGGGTTTCCGTAAAGTACTATTTTCATGAAAAACCATTTCTGACATGACAAAAAATGGATGCCAAAAAAAAATTCAAAAGGTTTAAAAAATTTTTAATCATTGTTTTAGACTCCTAAAAGTACAGTAAATTAAGTGGTAAAGAATAAACAAAATCAAAAATATTGAGCAACATTTTTTACTTTTTTTTTGATGATTTCACATGGATTGACCCAGAGATGAAGTCTGCATGCCTTGTGGGGCTCAAATTAAAAGCTTGGTAGAACCTTAAAAAATGCTGCCGCCTACAGAGTGTTAAACTACTAGTCAATCATAATGTGCTTATTTGAAATTAATTTCGTGTTTGAACCCAGCACCTATCAAAATACTCTCTGTTATTTAAATATTTTAACATTAAAATTTATTCTATTTGTCACCAATCATCTTCAATCTCAAAAAATTTACACGCACAATTTTCTATCGCAAAAACTGTTAAAATGACCATTTCAGAATACACGTTTTGCATTAAGAATGACTAACTGCAGATCAAAATGGGTTTTTTAAATAAAAGTAACCGGAATTGATTTTCAGAATAATTCACAGAGAATAAATTCATTTCAAAATAAAAGATTTTAAAAATATAAATCAATATAATTAATATTTAAATTAACTAACATTATTCATAAACTATATAACTTAAAATGCTTTTATAGTACCTAATAAATATTTTTAAAAAATGAAGCTACCATGCCGAAAACCAAAACAATAATAACTTTGACGTTGCCAAAGACCAACGATAAACTCTGTCATAAGCAGAGCTCTATTAGGGTGCCTATATGGCAGAGTGGCTCAGTACCGACAGCTGCAAGTAGCGTCCTCTATAGGTGCGTTTTCACTGGTCGTTCTAACGACCTAAAAAATCCTAGTGACCCAAAACCTTAACCTAAGAGCGTTTTCACTGGTTACATATAAAATCTTTACGCCAACCAATCAAAGGCAAGTTTTTACTGCGCAAGCGTCTACTTTACGGCTTTACTGTCTGCAGATCGAACAGATGTCAAAAAATGTAAACAAATAATTGTTTGTTGTTGTCAATTTAATTAGTAGTAGCAAATATTTTGTGGAAATTAATCGAAAGTTTCGACTGTTTTCCCCACTAAAGGGTCTTAAAAAATGCCCCACAAATCATTGTTTATTCAAACTTTAAATTGTGGCTATGGCTTTATACTCCTAAATTAAATAAAAACACTAGGTCACCATGATTTATGTATATTTAAAAACATACTGAATAAATTATTTTTCACACAAGTACGTGTGAAAAACGTTACGTACGTTAGTGGCACATGTGTAATAGAGATCGACTATAAATTTAATGTTGTTTTTTGAATTTCCTTTTAAAGAAATTGAGTAGAATTATATTTGTTAAATAAATCAACAAATTAAATAAAACATTAAGGCAATGTAAAAATTTGAATGTTCCGACCCGCTTATGAAGTGATATACTCACTGTTTTTTGTGAATCGTTTTTCATATTTCACAAGAAAAGTTAACATCTAAGAATGTTTATTTTTATTTTATTATTTTTTTAAATATGGAATTTTTTTTATATTTTAGTTTTTTTTTATAAAACTTTAAACGTTTAACATTTTATTATATTTTTTAAAAAATGGCACATTTAGAGAAATAGAAATTCCTAATAATGTTTATCTCTGTAACAAAAGAAAAAGAACAAAATTTAAGGGAAAAAAATATGTGTGAAAAAAATCTTTAAAACTTAAATAAAATCTAAAATAAAATCTAAAATAAAACCTTTTTTATATTAGAGTGAAAAAGAATATTTTAGAAATTAATGGTGGAACTTGGGACCCATGAGCACATACAACTGTACCAGTGGTGTAATCGTAAAAAAAGCAGAAGGAGGCAGAGAGTATACCCTACAGTATATATACTATAGCTTTTTTGAGAAACAGACGGTATACGGTGTTTCCTAAAAAAAATCCCGAAGTTATACGGCGTATACCACCATATACCCTCCATACATCCCTGAACCGTACGCCTGTGACACTGGCAGATTCTCTTATACATATCATCACTACAGTCAGTATAAAATTATCCAATTTAGTTAAATCTACTTTTTGTGACAACCCCCCCCCCCCCCAAAAAAAAAAAAAAAAAAAATTAACAGTAAAATGCAAAATAAATGTACTTAAAATTGTAAGTTTTACCTTATGATTTCACATCAGGGGTGAAAGTTTTTTTTTTTTTTTTTGGGGGGGGGGGGGGGGGCCCGTTTTTGTTACAGAATTGAGAAAAATAAATTTCTGTAAAGAAAAATAAAATTCAATTGTTTAAATTCAAAGTAAACATTTAATCATCCTTTTTTTAAATGTCTTCCTGCTATACTTTTCTTCTGAGCTTATTTTGTTTGTAAATTACACATTTTAAATCCCAACAATTTTTTCTTATTGTATGAAGTCGCTTTTATGGAGAATAATTTTGTGAAGGGGCTTCTTTTATTAAGAAGAATAAAGGGGTATAAATGTTTGCCGGGGCAATCCCTGTTTTTGTGAATAGATCACAAAAAAGGTACTTTTATCTTGGATATTTTTTTTTCTTCCAGCAATAATTCCTGTTAGTGTGTTCACTTGTATAAATTAGAAACAATGTACTGAGGTTGAAATAACAATTTTGGTTCATCCTATTATTTCTCCTTATTGTTTTATTCCCTTTTTTTAATGAAATAAGTGAAAGGCACTTATTTTAAATGTATGTAATATATGTATTTTAAATGAAAATTTTGTATTTCAAATAAAATGAATGAGAGGTTTATATATAAAAAAAAAAAAAATGAATACAAATGATGACATTATTTAATGGTTTATCTCAGGATCGAAACTAGAGGGGGGGGGGGGGGGGGGGTGCAGAGGAGGCACGTTCCCTGGTCGCCATAAGGAAAACGAAGGGGGTGTCAAATGAGTTTTGGTTTTTGATTTCTTAAGAAGCTACACTAGTCACACGAAGAAACTCGCAAGCTAATGTTAAATATGGGAGCATTCCTTTCAAATTTCTCGCTTGCATTTTAATATTTTTAAATATTTTTTTTTTCTTAAGATAGCTGAGTTTGATCTTTAACATTGTTAGGTTGTACGTTTTCGATTTTGGTTCAAGTTTTTTTATGAGGCTACTTAAACTTTCAGAACCGGTTCAAAAAGTGAAAGTAATTTTATATATATATATTTAAAAAAACTGCAAACAAAATTTAAAAAGTAAACATTTATCCTGTTAGAAACAACCTCAGCTGTCCCAAACGGAAAAAATCATTTAAAAATATTAAAGTGCAAGCGAGAAATTTGAAAAGAATGCTCCTATAAGTTTAACATTAGCTTGCGAATCTGCATAGTTTCTTCATGTGACTTCCTTTGGATTTCGTTTTCAAAGTTTTAATGAATCAATATTTGACAAAGTTGATTACGTATTTTTTTATTACATATTTTAAATTTGAAATAAGTCAGCGATTAGAATTAAAATTCTCTTCGTAAATTTACTTTGCGGAGGCCGGGGGGGAGGGGGCAAAATCTATGTTTGTGCTGGGTGCAAAAAAGGCTAGTTTCAGCCCTGGTTTATTTCATGTGCCTGGCTGACATAAAGTACCTACCCAAAAATGTTGTGAATTTGATAAATTTCACTGGATCAAATGGCATAGCAATGATTTCACTAATAAATATATCTCCAACCGTAACATGCCAATGAAACGCATTATGTTGCCTCTCTGTAAGTTTAAATGTTAAATTATGATAAAAATGATAGAGTTACTACTAAATAAGTATAAAAGTAAAAATAGTTTTTTTTTTTAACCACTTTTTTATAAACATTGAATGTTTATAAAAATCATCCCTAATTTCAGGACTATAATTCATGTTGGTTCAAAAAACTTCTGTTACAATACATTAATTTGGCATGACTCTAATTATGGAAAATTCACCACTTCGACTTGGTAGAAAGCATGAACTACTGAATTTATTAAAATGATTATTTTTTCTCCCGTTTTTTCAAGTATGACAACAGAAAAGGCGAAAAAAACATTTTTGAAACTATGTATTGAGAATTTTTAAATTATTTTTTCGAAGTTTAATTATAATTTACTTAATATTAAATTATCATTTGATAAAAGCAGATTAAAAAAATTATTTCTTTATTATTGTAATTAAAAATTCTCTTTATTTTTTATTTATATTTCATTTGTTACCTAATATTTCGCTGCTACAGTTTCACAGTCAGTTGGCATGTTTTAATGACATGATTTGATGCAAACCCTGTTATTTTAACCATAGAGAATATTTGGAGATTTATCACCTGTGACTCTAACAGAAAAATGCATTAAAATTCATTTATCACTTTATAATTAAGTTCCTAAAGATACTAAAATTTATTGCCAAAAGAAGCACTCAGGTGTACATCATTTTTACAATTCTGGAGTATTAGGTAACACGAGTCTACTCTTGGTTAGGGATGCACCGAATATCAAACTATCTGGTTAAGCTGAATATCAAAGTATTCAGCCGAACCGAATACTTAAAAAAACCTTTTGAAACACATTTTAAAAAACTTTTCACAATTTCTACCTTTAACTGTCAACTTATAAATATATTTAAAATAATTAGAAACAAGTTCATATTTAAATAAAATAAGATGTTTTTAGATTATTTGTTTGCTGTAACTTAAAAAAATAACCATGATGAGGATTAAAATGATGATTAATTTGGATTTTCATAGGAATTAATGATGTACAAATACAAGTTTCTAAATTTTGTTTAGTAAATAATATGTTTCTTGCTTTTTTACAAAAAAGAGTTTCTAACAAAATGGAAAAACTTTTGCGGTTGATGATAGGTACAAAGACAGACAATTTTTGTTCAGAAAACCATAATCCACTTTTTGAGTCATCATAAATACATTATATCTCATCTCACTCAATCTTGAATTTTCGTTTGTTACTTTAACAATAACGAAGACATCATAACTATAGAAACAGATGTCATAAATTCCCGGAATTCTTGGAATTTTTCTTGGAGTGAAAACCCATTTTCCGCCAAGTAGTAAATGTCGCCAAACACCAGTTTATACGCATGTTAGACTTAAGTAAATAATAAACAAAACTCGTTAAAGTGGCATTCACTAAATGTTGTATGAGCGATATGCGCTCATTAACCGAAAAAAAAAAAAAATCACTGGATTCCGCAAACTCCTGCCGCGACCACAAAAATGCACGAAACTCATTAAGTGCCAATCAGTAATCGCGCTCATTAACTGAAAAAAAACATCACTGGATTCAGCAGTTCTTGCTGTATAGCATTCTCAAAATTCAGCAGTTCTCGCTGTGTAGCAATCTCAAAATGTAAAAAACTTGAAAGGCAACAAAATATACATAAAATTATTAACATACCTTAACAGACGTCTGCTTTCTTGAAAGCTCAAGCATGAAATACTGTCATAGCATCACCATCATTTTCAAAAATAGGCTTATGAATACGCATTGACACACTATAAACAAACCTCCTTTTTTCGTCAAAATTTCCTCAAATTTATTAATTACTTCAGCAAGAGTGTTTAAACAGACTACAGAAACCATAGTCAATCAAATACATCCAATAAATTTAACAAAAATAAAAAGACAGAATAATACAACACAATATCAAAACACATCCACAAAATCCTAAGCAAAAATGAGCTTATCAGGGGTTCCCAGAACACGACACGCCAGAACTCACACGGGGTTCCACACATCGATAAAGATTGCCAACATAAAATCACCAAGAAATCTCAAAACATCCAAGATAGCGGCCACCTGGGAATATACGGCATCTAAGCCTAACTATTAATTAGCTAAGAAATTTAAGTACGCTTATAGACAAAAACAGAAATAGTTATGCTACTGTATTATCTAAATATTTATTACAGAATGCTAATTATGAAAAAACACTTTTAAAATGCTTTAAATATTTATAAATATAAATTTATTATAACTATATAAATTATGGAATAAATTTATTGCATGGTATTTTAAAAAAGATATGATACTGCAAAACAGTTTTTTTGTTTACATTACATTTTCATCAAATTTTAGGATAAAGTTATAATATAGATTCCCAAAAGGCAAATCTCAACACCTTAGAAATTTTAAATCAAAATATCTTACACATAATTATATTAAAAAAAAAATAAAAGCACTTTAAACATATTAATATTTAAAAAATGAAAGGCAAAATATAATACAAATATAAATAAATATTTGATTCAAATGGTAAATGTTGATTTTTTATTAAAGTACTACTCAAAATCAAGTATGGGAAACTGAAAATAGCTGACTATATATATTTATTAAAATAGTATATCACTTTTAACATTAAGAAAAACTTCATAAAAGAATTTTAGCCCTAAGCAATGATTTATAAAATTACACATGCTTCCACTTAGATTAGGGCCTAAATTCTATCAACTGTCAGAAGACTTTAATAAAGCTACGTTTAAATACAAAAACAGTTATATTAATTTTAAAAGTTGCAGAAATTTGTCTTACCTGCATATACTTAAAGTTGTTCTGGTGGACTTTAAATTCTTTCTACAAAACATTAAGTTTATTATACACATAAAGGTGGCAACCTCTAATTATAAAAATGTTTCTGTCATAACTTTAATTTTTGAAAGATTACCTTACCATTAATTTTTTAAACATTATTTGCAACGGATAGTTTGTTTATTTAGGTTAATACAATGTGACAATTTATTTAAGTATGCAATGTTGTTGACAGTTTGTTTATTTAGGTTTTTTTTTTTTTCTTTTGCACGTTGCATGCTTTATAAATCACTGTTTTCAATCTAATTTTTTTAATTTTCCTAACGAAAAATAAAGATTTCTCATTTAAATTTTTCTTTTTTTTTTCTGCATTCATAATTATTAACAAAACAATAAGACTAAAAAGCAATCGAAGAATCAAAATTTAACAAGTTTCAGTTTCGGTTGATACTTAATTTTAAATCATACCAACCGTATCATGTAACTGCTCTGATGACAATAAATATAATTAACATAAGGAAAAAAGAAGACACTTTGTCGTCTTAAAACAACAAACTCTCTATCTTTTAAAAATGCTTTTTATTATTATTATTATTTTACTTTCAAAAACACTTAGTCTCATATGAATATAAACAACAAACTATTTTTGCATCTTTTAAGAACACTTTTTTACTTTAAAAAAGAAAACACTAGAAACTTTTATTATCTAAAAACATATCTCCCCTTTCCCTCGCCTTTTTTTTTTTTCATCTTTTAAAATAAAACCAAATAGTGCAATTGCCCTGGTAACAAACAAAATGAAGATATACGTAAGGCTAGCCCACACTTTTTTTTCTACTTAGCAGCAGACTTTATTTATGCCCCAGACTGAAACATATAAATGCTTATTTCACATTATATTTGCAATATGGGCATTTAAAAATATTTTCAGCTAAATAATTTTTGTACTTACTCATTGAGTAATATATTGTGTTCTCATAGTTTGTAGTGCAGCATGCTATTTTTGGAAAATGTAATTTAACGAGTAATGTAATTAAAAAAAGACTAGTTTGTAGGGAGCACAAATATTATTTTTGATGTTACTTAAATAAACTTACTTTACTGTCTCCTCTTTTGACATAGAAGTGGTACTCACAGATTTTTTAAAATCTTCTTTTCTGAAGTCCAAGGGCTTGGTCTGAAGTCCAGTTGCTTGCAGACGATCACTAATGGTAGTCACTTATTATACAATAAAACTACACACTTGTGATTTTCTGAAAGCATTCAAATTTGAAGATGTATCCTGGCACCAGCTGATCTGCCAGACGCTTACCTCCACTGGTATACTTTGTATTGATTGATATATACAATTTCTGGATGTAACATCAAAAATATTGATGCTTCTTACAAACAAGTTTATTTTTATTATATTACTCGCAAAATTATATTTTCCAAAAAACAGCATATTACACAACAAACAATGACAAAACTAGGACCTACTATAGTTTCATTACTTCTAATATACTATTTTGACCACTGAATTTATATACATCATGAATTCATGATTCGTCTAAAACTTTAATATACACTCAAACATATAGACTGAAAGAATCTCCCACAAAGAGCATTTTATTTTTTGATAATGAATTCCATTTTCAAAAATAGTAAGAATAATAAGTAATGATTTTTGAAAAAAATAAATAAATGCATAAATAGTTCTTTACTTTAATAGATAAATAGGTACATTTAAAACCGATGACCTATGCTGTAAGATAAATCTGTAGCCATACTTGTAAAAGAAATGCACCTAAATAACAATTTAAACAAAATTTTATAAATATGCATTTCAAATAGAGAATCTCCTATTATTTTGATAGCAATACTTTTTTAATAAATGAAAATAATTGCTAACAAGACATGCAGATTTAACTTAAAATACACTGAATATGCATTTATAACTGCTTATCGAATTGGAATGGTAATGTGTACAAATTCTTCAAAATGGGCACATAGAAAAGCTACCCATGGTCTGAATATCTCTCAATTGATTTAAATTTCATACAAAGTTATAAATCTTTATAAAAGTTTCAGCATTAATCTTAACAACAAAAAGAAAAATAGCACATCTGCAGGTGAAAAGCATTAAAATTAAAATAAAAAATAGATTAGCAGTGTTTTCTTTACATGACAAAGTTCACAAGTAAATATCTGAAAAGGAGTAAAGAGCAAACTGTTTTGCAATCAGATGTTTCTTGCTTAAAAGAGAACAGGAAAATACAAAATACAACGGCTTGTTTATTTTATAGAAACTTTGTTTACATGCTCGCTTAAACATGCATAATCAAATACCTACTATTAGTAAAACTGGATTAAAGTTTGCCTGTAACTAATTTTCCATTTAAAAATCAATGGGCTACAGTAAACAATATCCTTCTTAACAATTACGATTATTTTAAGTGAGTAAATGGAAATTTAAATCTAAATTGATCGGAAATACCCTATCAAGTAACCAAGTATAATCAATGAAGCAAGTAATTCATCTTAAGAAACAAACATTTTTAAAAAATACTTTTAATCTTTGTATACTATTAACGTTCAATAAAAATAAAATAATTTTGAGAACTGGACATATCTTCATCCTTATATCCGCAACAAAATCCTTAAACAAACTATATAATTAGTATTCTAATATTAATAAAATGTAGAATGATTACCAAAAATAACAACAATTTAAAGAATCCATATGGATTACCCACAATTTATTAAATTAAAAGACAATAATAAAGGATGATATCTATCCAACATGTCAATAAAACTTACCGTTTTGCTTCAATCACAAAAAATAGATTCCTCTTTGACGTAAAACAAAATAAATAAATAAAACGATATAAAACATAAATATCACTTAGTAAATTTACAACACCGCCATTATTATCAAAAGCTCTATTTTAATTGGCTGCGCTTAGGTAAGCCGTGCTTAGGATTGATCACGAATCAAACCTACAAAATCGCGTTCTAACGACCTAAAATCTTGTGTTTAGGTAAAAAGTTAGGTAAGTTAGACCTTGGGTAGACCAGTGAAAACGCACCTTATAAGTTTTAGTACAGCGCCTAGAATACCTAGTGTGGAAATATGCTATCCAAACAGTACTAAAAATTTGTATCCCTTAAATGTGCGACGATACTGCTAAAATTTCAAGTGTCGATTGCAGCGACATCTGCGGGATTTTCGCAAATCTGCGGGACTAGTATAACATTGTATAAACTAGCAATTTCTTGCAGTTGTAGAAAATATCCTGCAGATCTCGCGGCTATCTGCATATTGCAGCAGTATCATTGCACATTTAAGGGATACAATGAGTCCGATTCCCGCAGGGTGCGAAAGGAATTCGAACGTTCGTTACGACGTCACGTGAAAACACTCTTTCGTATCGTATCCTAATTCGTATCTGGCGAAAAGTGCTATTCTGGGATCAGATTTTCGTACATTCGAAAGTGATTACGGATGCTATACAGCGTCCGAAAAGGCGGTGATAGCTCCTCCCAAATTCACGTCAGTTTTACAGATTACGATGATTGATATCACGATATAACCAATGGAAATCCATCATTTATTAATCGAAGTAATCATTATCGTATCGTAGTTTCATCCTAAAACGTGTAAACATAAAACTAATGACAGTTTAGCAGTGTTTGAAATTTGCAATTTTTGCCGTATAAGATAATTTAACATTACAGTCTTAATGAAATTCCTGTTATAATGAAAAGGCTGCTGTTTCAGAGTGTCTGCATACTAAGGATCTGAGTGTGACGAATTTAATTTAAAAGAACACAAAACTTTTGCCTGAATACATATTGCCTCATGTATGTGTTGATTAAAAGCCACATACTTTGGCAATAATGATTCAGTTATTTCTACAATTGATAAGGAAGAAAGTATCCTCCAGCATTGGGAGTTACTATTTTTCTGTACCATTATACAAGGACAACTTGGTAAAATTTCAAAGCCATAAAGACTTTAAAGGTAGGAAGCCAGCCATATGCATTTTTATTATTTACTTTAGGACTAAAAAATCTTACCGCTAGAGGGGAAATTTTAAATTTTAGCGTTGTTTAATAATAATATTTTTTGCAGTTTAAACAAAAAAATAGAATGTGAAAATTTTAAACATGAAAATTTTAAACATGAAATTGAGTAACTAATGTGTGTATGCCCAGGGTTGGGGAATTATATCAATTTACTCAGCACTGATGAAGTGAATTTTTTTATACTGTTGGAAAAAAGTTTATATTTTTTATTCATTCATTTTATTTAAAGTTATACTCAAATGTTTATGTTTTACATGTTTATATTTTACTTAGGTGGCTGGAGTAGTTGATTTTAATCATAATTTAAATGAACTGATTTTAAAAAAAATATTTAAATTAACCTTTCAAAAAATGTTATTTTAAATCTATATCAAGATATTTTGTAATAAATATTATAATTATGTATGTCCAAAAATGCATTGTAAATTTAGAAAGTGGAAGAGGCTTTTTTAATTTTATTTAAATCAAACATAACATTTTAAAATAAAATCATAAATTGAGAATGGGTAAGTTAAGGTAATAGGTATATAGGATATATGTTAAATTGTAGCTAGTATAACTGGAAGAGCTCATACAACACAAGATAATTTGTTTTATTTATTTCATGTTTTCAAAAGTAAAATCGAATTCACATTTTCAAATTAAAATCTCTGCTTATATTGCTCTATTATTTTAACTATGTAACTGTAATTAATTTTTATATGTTTAAAATATTTCAAATTAACCAGGTGAATGAGTTTATTATTTTTTTTTTTTTCAGATAAATTTAAATAAGCTTTTCTAATTAATAATTTAATTTTAATGATTCAGCGAAGGGTATTTTTCTTTAAAATCGTACTTTTAAAATTAAATTTTGATTAAAAAAAAAAAACACAAATCCTGCTTAGAGAGTAAAAAGAAATATGTATAGTATATACATATGTATAATAAATTTGAAATCACAAATATATGAAGAAATTGATAAAGTTCTAAAGATGATTTAGAAATGAACATAGGAAACCAATATGTAAAATAAGAAACTATGAATGACTCACAGAATCGTTAGGTTTTAATCGTTATGAATCGTATATATAGGGTGACACGGGGTAAATATGGGTCAGAAAACAATAAGATCTCAATATCTAGAAAAATAAAAAAGATGAAATTTTCAAATTTAGCATGAAGTTGACTTAGTATTGTAGCTTTTGTATAAAATATTCAGTTTACTCAAAATATTTTTATTTATTTTTCAACTGAATTTTTTAAGTGACCTATAATTACCCCGGCAACGAGGTAATTATGGGTCACTGTCTTTATGAAGTATTAATGCATATTTTTTTAATAAAATATGTTTGAAAGTTTTTAGAAATTGCCTCTAAAGTAGACATTTTCATCATTAAAGCTTAAAAATTTTAAAAAGATATAAAAAATAAATGAAAATGCCATTTATTTTTATGGGATGTTTACAAAAATCACATTTTTCTGTTAGACACAAACTTTACTTTGCAGGTGCTTAGCAAGAGAGCTAAGGGATACTTGAGGTGTGTATTTATGCAGAATCATCCAAGCATAGTTAATAATGGTTTTAAAGAATATTTGTTACTTATTATCCAAGATATTAATCTAGAAAAATGTGTCGTTGTAATCTGCTTTTGAAGAATGCTTGGCACAAAGATGAGTTTAAATTTTGTACAAGTACTCTGTTATTGGTAAGGTGAATCATACTGATAGATAGTCATCATACGAAAAACTTTGTACATGAGTAAAATTTATACTTGACTGATTTATTTAGGTCTATAGTTTTCCTGAAATTAACTGCTGTAAATTATAAAAATATGAATCTAGCACATATGTTTCACTGTGTTCTAACAATTAGGCCTAAAAATTAATATTCAAACAATTACAGTTACCCTACATAGCATAATATGGTTAAAATTAAAGGATGCATGCTTAAAAGCATTTTACTCGTTAGTTAAAAAAATAATTTTGTTTTTTTTACAATACTACTTTGTTCTTTTAAGCAACAAGAATCTTTTTGGGGTTCATATTTTTTTAACGTTTTGTATCTAATTAACTGCTCCACACTATAAAGATATGAATCCAGCACCATGTGCAAACAGTTAACAATTAAAGTTTAAAAAAGAGATGTTTATAAAAATATTTTATCTGGTCTACTTCAAAAGTAACTTTAGGTTTACAATACTGTATATTTATTTTTTATTTTAAATTATTTATTTTTTTTTATTTGAAAACCCTTAAATCATAAATTAACAATTGCATTGCATGCCTAAAATTTAAAAAATGCCATTAAGAATGGAAAAAACATCCTGACCCATAATTACCCCAGGTATTTGGGACATAATTGGGTATACATCTAGAGTCTATTTGAAAACAAATAGGAACAAAAAGTGCATATACTTAAAAACTTTATAGTATCTATACTTAAAATAAGCATAAAAAAAATCTAAACACTTATGTTAATGTGGCATGGATCTTAGTAAAAAGTGCAATTTTTGAAGGCAATCTTTTTGAAAGATGATTTTGTAGCATGTTACAAAAACATTTCAACTCACATTATGCAGCAAAATTAAAATAAAACTTTTTTATGCATAATAAAGTAGACTAATCGGAGAGCCTATCCACTATTTTAGAATTTATGTTAGTAGATTTCATAGTGATAAAAACTAGGTGACCCATAATTTCCCCAGAATGAGAGTGACCCACATTTACCCCGTACTACCCTATTTTTTAAATTATGAATTTATCAGAATGTCTAATATATTTAAAGAATCAAAATATTTACATGGTGAGTAGAATGTGTTACAACAGAATACAATTCTGAGTCTTAAATATTTCATTAGAAGAAACTAAAAAAAATTGAAACTTTTACTGTTATCAAAGGTATTTCTTCTAATGTGATTAAATTTGTAAATAAAATCCCCCTCCCACACACACACACACACACATAAACATAAAAAAAAGAGCTTTTGAAAGCTACTCTTTGTAAAAATGGCTCACATAAGTCAGCCTTTTTTTTTATTGTTGTTGTTAAATTTGCATTTTAAAAACAGGTAATAAAGAAATGTATTTAATTTATAATGCTTATATTCATAAGTCAAGCGAAATGAGTAAAGTTATGCCTTTTTTTTTTTTTTTTCGCTGAACATTGTGACGAAAATATAAATTATTATGTTTAGATTTCTGTGCAAAATCAAGGAATAAATTACTGAATACATTTGCAAGAAATAAAATGATTGCAAGTTAGATTTCTATAAACAAACGCTTTTTCATCTTATTAAGTTAGTGATTGATAGTTCTGAAAGCACAAAGACTCTTTAATGCAACTTATTTTTACTTTATACATATAAATCTAATTAAAAAGGGATATTTTCAACAGGTAAAAATAAAAAGAATAGCTTTAGTAAAACCACCCCAAAAATTCAACTTTATATTAAATATCACAGCTGTTTACCTTTATGCAAAGATAATCAGCAAAAGCTTACAATGTTATTTGTTCTCACTGTGTAATTTTTATATTACCTTTCATAAGCAAAATACAATATTTTACAACAGTTCATGCTTTTATTATTTTTTTAAGTACATTAATAAGAGCATATCCTTATTTTATATCCTAACTTTTAATTTTAATACATTTCCTAAGTCATTATTTATCAATTATTTTCAGCAATTAACATATATTCTTCATTATAACAGCTAAACTGACTTATCCACAAAATAAATAAAGTTGAAATGTGCATGTTGTATTAGTAATACAGTTGATTGAACATGATGTTATGCTTATCTTAATACATTATTGGTGTTAAATCACATTGCTTGAGGATAGAATTTGTTTATTGTAAATGGGTAACAGGAATGTAAACAAGTACAGATTTAATCAGTCGTGTAATTGATATATTGAGATAATGTAACTTAGAAAAGACTAAAGAAAAAAAACTATTCACAGTTATTAAGGTAAGACTGGCAATATAAACAGTTGTTTAAACAATTTTTAAATAAGATTAAGTGTTGATAAAAAATATCATGCCCTTTCCTAGTAAACTAAGTATTTTGCTACATGTTTTCAAAAACAGTACATTAAAAAAGAGAAAATTAATGTAAATGATATGCCCCCTCTCCCCTCTCTCTCTCAAAAAAAGAACCATTTGAAATTTAATTCTTTGTATAAATACACTTCAAATGCTTCCCTTTTTTACGATAATAAAGAAATGTATTTCATTTTTAATATTTATTTAAAAAAAAAATATATATATATATAAAGTTTTTTTTTCAACCCTGATGAAAATAAAAATTATTTCTATTTTTTTTTTAAAACCATTATTACTATTATTATTGCCTTTATGTTAAATTAGAAAATTCTATGAAAAATCAAGAGTAAAGAAAAATCTAAATCTCCCAAAATATATCTTCATGAAATAAAATGCCTGCAAGTTTAATTTTTAAAGCTTTCAATCACTATAGCAACACACCATAACCGACATTCTTTTTTTTTTCTTTTATTTTTACAGGAACATCAATTAATATTTATTTATCATGCATCTTATTAAAATAGTGGTTGAAAATTTAAAAAAAGTGATACACATTCTTTTAAAAAAACTTAATACTTTCTTCTTCTTCTTCTTCTTTTTTTAAATATTATAAATCTAATGTAAAAAGCATATTTTCAACTGTAAACAAATTAAAATGAATAGCTTTTTTTAAAACTCTCATTGAACTTTACTCGTCTGTTCTAATATGCAATTTATTATACAAGTAAGTCATTTGTCTGCTTTTGATATTACTTAAACAATTTCTATAAAATCAAGAAGAATTATTATTATTTTTTTAAACACTGTTTTAAAGTTCAAACTTTCTACTTTTACAGCAATCAAAATTTAATTTATGTATATTTATATGTGTGTCATTAATGTATAAAGCACATGAATAAAAGTTTCATGTTCTTAATAAATAAACATTTTTAAAACTTTCTCTCAAAAAGGGTAGTAAAATTTTCATAAAAAGCAATTTTCACAGAATATAAACCACAAAAATAAAGTTAATCAGCAAGCAACAAACTTTAATCAAAGATGCTTATAAAACACTCATAGATTTTTTTTTTTGTCTGAAAATTTTATTCATGTAGGTATGAAGTTGATTTGGTAACTGTAGTAAAAAAGATTTTCACTGGTATTTTAACTTTTAGATTATTGTTACTGTAAAATATGCTATATTAAAAAAAACTTTAATAATTAAATTCTACCATGTATTTATTATTCAGTTTTTGCCTTGATATTTTGATATTGGAAATGCATAAATAATTAGTAACAAAGCCATCCAATTTTTGTAATAATAGTACTAAATTGCTAATATATTTTTGAAAAGATGATTTCATGGACTTTATTTATTTTCACATTTATTAAAAAGTAATTCTCTCACATTGATTGATATTTTAATAAAATTTGAAGATTATAAAATTTCTGTAATTTGTTTAATATATGTGTACTTGGAAAAAAAAAAAAAAAAATGCAGAAGTTGTGTAAGACAGAAATAGATGCAGGGTTGAGATATAATTATACAATAATAATAAATAAATAAAATGAAGTTAGAAAAACATTTTATTCTTCACCATTTTTCGAAAATACAAGAAAGTAACAGTATATATTTTTCTTACACATAAATATAACAATTTCAAAAATTATATTAATATTAAAAGTTATCGCGGTTTGATGTATACCTCAGTACAGATTATTTCATATTCTTGTCAACTTTAATGGGAAGAGGTAGATCATACAGCAAATTTTCAGCTAAGCATTCATCAAAACCTAAGGTTTTATGTAAAATAAATAAATAAAGTTGGATATTAATAGCATGTATTTCTTGGGATAAGTATTATGTTTAAAACTATGTAGCATATAACAATTCTTTATAAATTAAACTCTCTGTTATATTTATTAATTAAACTCTTTGTATAACTAACTGCATTTGTTGTAGAGCATCAACTCCGAATCCTTGAAATTTGTTTTTTTCAATGATTAAAAGAAAATATTAAATTTATTTTACCCATTTGACTTTAAATAATTAAATATATATAAAACAGTTATAATGGACCTTATGCACGCGACCTGAGGTCGAGACTAAAATTCGTCTGCTGGCGGTATTTACTAGCGGTGTTTAGCATAGCAGTCTATGGGGTGTGAGTTATTAATGCTCGTTTGTTAAAAATACCGCAAAAAAATTCTTTGATGCAGGAGCATATACTTAATACATTGTAATCTAAATTCAAAATGTTGTTCTGTATGCAAGAAAATTCCCTAAGTTTGCAAATTTTCAGTTAAAATGTATGCACTCAACCTGGGTCAAGGCTAAAGTCGTCTGCTAGCGGTGTTTGCGCCTGCGCATACTGGTATTCTGCCGGTGCAGTAACTAGAATAACAGATCATCATACCGCCAGCTCTGGCGTGTGACGTCACCTGAATAGAGTCCATTGAAAGCAAAGTGTTTTTATTTATTATAATAATTATCATTTGTTGAAAAATCCACCCCCATCCCTTTTGGATTTTGATCAGAGGGTACCAATGCTATCAAAATATCTCAGATTCTACCAAATTTATCTCCGTTTAAAAAAATTCTACAACTTTAAAATCCTTTCCAAACATCTGTTTGTTCTTAAAAATAAAAATATTTTTTATAATGTACATAATTTATTTTAAAATAAATAAAAATTAAAACCTCCCCACATCAAAATAACGGAGTTAACGCTCATTTTTTACCAAATACATTATAATATTCCTCACAAATGCCATAAAAAAATCCTAACATTGAAAAATACTAGAAACTTACTTATTAAAATGTCCTATCATATGTAAACAATCATAAAAGTTGCGTCCGAAATGGGCTTTTCACCCTCGTTTCGCCTGCTTTGAGATGGCGAAAATAGCATCCGAAAAAATGTAAACATCCGAAATAAATTTTCGTATCTAATCTTTCGCCAAATACGAAAAGAAGTGGCCCAGAATACAGTTTTCCCTTTTCTACGCCCCTATGACATCAAAGTGACGTCACGAAGAGGGGCGTTCCGCCAAATTTTCGTACTCGGACGAAGCCGGAATTCGACTGCAGATTTTAGCACTTTTTTAAGTATGGACCCTATTCCGGTGACGTCAGACGCCAGAGCTGGCGGTATGATAATCTGTTATTCTAGTTACTGCACCGGCAGAATACCAGTATGCGCAGGCGCAAACACCGCTAGCAGACGACTTTAGCCTTGACCCAGGTTGAATGCATACGTTTTTACTGAAAATTTGCAAACTTGGGGAATTTTCTCGCATAAAGAACAACATTTTGAATTTAGGTTACAATATATTAAGTACATGCTGCTGCATCAAAGAATTCTTTTGCGGTATTTTTAGCAAACAAGCATTAATAACTCACACTCCATAGACTGCTATGCTAAACACCGCCAGTAAATACCGCCAGCCGACGAATTTTAGCCTCAACCTCAGGTCGCGTGCATTACAGATAGAGCCGATTTCCACACTATGTATTCTAGTAGCTATACTACACTATTTCCACACTATAGCAGGTAAGCAGAAGAAAAACACCAATGGGCGTGAAGAACATTTTAACACTGCTTCCCCTTCGTCCAATAAACAATCTTTTTCGGAAGGTTTTTCTTTGGAGAGGCGTGGCTGTTGCCATTCGTGGAAAAAGTTCATTGAAAAAAAACAGTGTGAGAAAATGAAACAAAATAAAATTTTAATTTTGGACAAATTAAGAATTTGGGAATAAATATCAGCTTGGCTTCTTTCTGCTAATGGCTATCATTATTTAACGCATTTGAAAGTCTTAGATATTGAAATTCGAATAATTTTTAACTTGCCATGCAGCACAGAACACATGAAATCTGAAATTGTGCACAAAATGTAAAACTTGCAGGGGATTTTTCCGAAGCTAGAAGTTAAATCTTTTCGTCACTAGATGGCGTATTCTAGCACTTAAAACTACATCTTCTGGTACTTTTTACCAGTTATAGGCTCTCTACTTGAATATCGAGATCCTACATAAGAAAAGAGAGATTGGACCACACTGGTAACCTTTACTTAAAGCAAAGATCACTGCCCACCGTCGCGTGATGGTGCCGTTATCTACGCGGAATTTCCCTCCGGATTCCCGCAAATTTGCCAATAAAGAGATGACCGCCAAGCGAAATTTGACTTTCCATAAGACTTTTAGCATTAGTGCGAAATCCTGCAATTTCATTGGCTATCGCTTCACCGATAGCCAATGAAATTGAACGGAACTTCTTTCCCTGAAAGGACAAGTATAAGAGTAAAATACTGTGTAAAGCCGGCACATGGTATTTTGGCATCAAAAGCGTATAAATGATCTAGCCCAGTGGTCAAGACTAGGGCTGGTTAAGATTTTGCATTTGTAATCCTAAAGTTGCGTGTTCTGTCCTTTCGCTGGCGTTTTCACTTTTTTAGAGTTTTGTTTTGATTTTTATTAAGTCAGTTAGTTAAAATCAGTCGATCTTTATTACCAGTTGTTTTGTAATTTTTTTTATCAATTAGATTTTTTAAAATAAATTAAATAATTAAATTTAAAAAAATCATTTAATCTATTTTTTAATAATTAAAGTAAACATTTATTAAAATGCAATAATAAATTTCCTAGGCTTACATTAAAAGTATTTTTATGTTAGAGCTTTATAAAGTTCTGATCATTTTAAATTTGTCTGTTATTATAGTAACAGATAAATGCAAAATTAGCAGAATCAATATATTAAAGGTTTTTTATTTTAAAATTATCCTCGAGACATAAAAATCTTTATTAATTTATGATAGGTTACTTTATAATTTTTTATTCTAAATATTACACAAATATTTAAATTAAATTTTAAAATTCATAGGACTTATAGGGCATTTTTCTAATAAAAAAATTCTTTAATAATTAAAGTGTAATAATAATATTTTCTTAAGTCAGTTAGTTAAATTCAGTTGATCTTTATTACGAGTTCCGTTGTAATTTTTTTTGTCAATTAGATTTTCTTAAATAAATTTAAATAGTTAAATTAAAAAATTCATTTAATCTATTTTTTAATAATTAAAGTAATCATTTATTAAAATGCGATAATAAATCTCCTAGGCTTACATTAAAAGTGTTTTCAGGTTAGAATTTTATAAAGTTCTGATCATTTTTAATTTATCTGTTATTTAGATTATTATTTTTTTTTATTGTAAATGTTATACAGATAATTGAATTAAATTTTAAAATTCATATGACTTATGGGGTATTTTTCTAATAAAGAAATTTCTTTAATAATTAAAGAGTAATAATAATATTTTCTTAAGGCTGTTCTTAACTGCTCTGCTCAACAAGCGTAAAACATTTTGACACATTTACAAATTCTTTTTTGACGGAAAGGTATAAAATTGGAAAGCCTGGACATGGAAGCGATTTGGAATTGAACTGTTTTCTCCATTTTTTGATCAGTCAATTACATATTGAGTTATAAGCGATTTTGATCACGTGACAAACACGTTTTTCGCCCGCTCTTCAGTGCTCTTTCTTCCTTCGCGCGGAAATTCGGTTCAAAACGCCCACTTTGACACTATTTTCTGAAAGATATATTGCGTTTGCAAAAAAAAAAAAAAAAAAAAAAAAAAAAAAAAACCAGCTCAATTACATAGTTTCCGAACAACAACACCAGCTAGTTTCATGCATTTTCGAACTAAAATAAATTAAAACTTATGTCAGAAAGTTGCCCTTTTGGATTTGAGAACACCCTTAAGTCAGTTAGTTAAAATCAGTTGATCTTTATCACCAGTTCCTTTGGAAAAAAAATGTCAATTAGATTTTTTTTAAATAAATTTAAATAATTAAATTAAAATATTCATTTAATGTATTTTTTAATAATAATGTAATAATAATATATTCTTACCTTACATTAAAAATATTTTTTTGTTGGAACTTTAGTAAGTTATATATATATATATATATATAATTAGCAGAAGTAATTTATTAAAGTGTTCATTTCTCAAAATTAAGAATTATCTTTCATATATAAAAATATTTATCAATTATCAGCTGCTTTCTAATTTTTTTATTGTATATTCAATACTACTAAATTCTTATTATATATAAACTGTATGTTTAAAATGAATATTTATTAAAATTTAATTTTAATATCTTCTACACTTTCATGAAAAGTGTAGAAGATATTAAATATATAAATAGTAATAGGGAAGTTGCAATCAGCTGATAGCCATTGTATTTCAAGTGGAGGTCAGGGCAGTTCCACCAATCAGAACTGCCTATTCGTAGTGTGTGAGCTCCAACATGACGTCAATTGCAACTGCCCTATAATATAAATAAATAGTAATATAAATAGTAATATAAATGAATAGATAATATAAATAGTAATTAACAGAATTAAATTATTCATCTAAATGAATTATTTATCCTTTATCTATAAATTACATTAATAATACATATTTTAATGATAATTTAACCATTGAAGACAGTAAATTACTATACTTTAAATAATTGAATGTATGGTAAAAATGCAACAAAAACAAATATATATGTATATATATATATATCTGTGATTTAATAATTATTCGCAAAAAGTTTTTATATATATATATATATATATATATATATATATATATATGTTGCAATAAAAATGTAATATACATCAAACATGAACAATGAAAAATATTTTGCTATTAGTTGCTATATATATATTTAAAATAACGATTATTATTATTATTATGGAGATTTTTGTTTTTATCTTTATTTATTAATTTATTATCAGTAGCTTTACAATTTTTATTCGAAATATAATATTGTGATTAAATTTTACTACATAATACCACTTAGGAGGTAATGTTATATAATTAAAATAAAATATCTACTTAAGGGTGTATTCCGATCCAAACTGCGCCCCACCAGTGGCCGAGAGGTTCTGCTCTCGAAGCTGGTAGACGGGAGGTGCTGGGCTCGATCCCAATCGCGCTCGTCGGCCTAATCGTTCGGAGTTTTCGTGGTTTTTCTTCGAGCCGTGGATCTTCCATGCGTTAATACGGATTAGGTTCCCTTTGAAAGACCCCCCACGGAGGGCACTCCCCCCGGGCCTATATCCCTCGTGTAGATAATTGGCCGTCAAAAGTCAACCCAACCCGATCCAAACTGCTTATTTTCTGATTCATTTTAAAATTCATTTTTGCTCTCAAACGCATCAAACTTGGAAATTCTTATATTTAGAAACCATATAATGTGCGGTGCTTCTTAATTTTTTGATAAATGCAGAAAATACTGTAAAAAACGCTGTCAAAGTTGGCGTTTTGAACCGAATTTTCCGAAGCGGGCGATCTAGGAATGAAAAAAATGGTCATACTGAGAAAATAATTGTTTAAAAATCAAATTCTAATTAATTGAGCTGAAAATGAAATCACACGGCATGTTAAACATGTCTTCAGAAATCACCCCAGCAAGTTTCATGTTTTTACTTTAAAAAATGAGTCTGAAAATGTCTCAGAAAATTTCGAGCTGTTGAGGGTGGAAAAATATTTTTTCGAATACACCCTTAAATGCAATAATAGTATCTTTTAAACTGACATAGAAAAATATTTTTATATATCTAGATGGAACTTCGATTACTTATTTTTAGTTAAGCTGCCAGAACTTGAATACTAATTGCAAACATCTGAGTAGAAAAAAAAAAGTTCTAAGCAGCTTATTATAACAATCTCATTATTTTATCATAATTTAACTAAGTCAATGAGGTTTTAGAATTGTTGATAATTTTCTTATAGAAAATTAAATCAAATTTAATAATTAATTATATATTATGTTATTAACTTTATAACAATTGATTTTATGTTCAGTTTGAGAAATATATACGCTTTTTTTTATGCATCAAGTTATTGTTATCAAGAAATACAATTGATGAAATGAGTAGCAGCGCTGTTACTTGTAAAATGGATTTTTTCCTTTCAGGGAAAGAAGTTCGGTTCACCGATAGCCAATGAAATTGCCTGATTTCGCACTAATGCTAAAAGTCTTATGGAAAGTCAAATTTCGCCACCGCCAAAATACGACACCCTTATGGCGATGAAAGGGGAAATATGTTGGATTCAACTTCACCCCGAAAGAACAATAGTATAGCGACTAGAATACATAGTGTGGAAATCGGCTCTATCTGTAATACTTAAAAAAGTGCTAAAATATTGTATCCCTTAAATATGCAACGATGCTGCTGCAATATGCAGATTGCAGCGACATCTGCAGGATATTTTCTTTAACTGCAAGGTATTGCTAGTCTATACAATGTAATACTTGTAATACGAAAATCCCGTAAATGTCGCTGCGATCGACACTTGGCATTTTAGCAGTATCGTCGCACATTTGAGGGATAAAATTTTTTAGCACTGTTTGGATAGCATATTTCCACACAGGTATTCCTGAATGAGAGAGGAAATGACCGCCACACATTCGACGGATCGCCTTAGAAGAAAATACAATTTGACTAGCTTTTGACTCTTTTAGATCTATTAAAATCGTGGAAAAAATATTTTACATCGCTTCAGAAATACATGCAAAACATAAATGTACATATACTCATAAGGAAGGTCTCCTTACAGGGCATACTCAGAATATGTTGAAAAAATGCTAGTGAAACTACTCATGTATGTAATAACGGATCAGTCAAATTTAACGGCGGAATTTCAGTAGAATGTCTGTAAAAAAATAAAATGCTTTCGAATATTTGGTGCGAAAATACGAAAGTGACACGCGATTTGGCGAGCAGGATTTTTCCTCGCCAAAAGCAAACGATTTTAATGCATCTGAAAATTGTTTATTAATTGTTTTTTAGAATGCGCGGTTTTTAATGAATTTAAACTTAATCAATGAAAGAGGTTATTATATATTTTTTATATTACATATATATATTACTTGTTGCTGTAGTTATTTAATTTTATCACTGTAAAAATATTTTCTATGCTTTGCAAGTTGCAAATATCTATTTTAAGTTATAGTCAGCTGACATTTGATAGCCATAATACATTTCTATATCGAAGACGAAGTCGTTCCCATAGCAACAAAATCAAATCGGCAGTGTTTTATCTGCCTTATTTTTGAGCTTGAAAAAATTTAAATCAATTTAAATTTTGATTTAAATCGTAAAATATGATATATAAATTTTATTATAAATACATATAAATATATATGACAAGCTATAGTTAAACAAACTAAAAATGACAAAATTATAGTTAAAACAAATAAAAATTGACAAAACTAAAGTTATTTAAATTAAACTCATATAAACAAATTCAACATAAAAAAGTTTTTTCCTACATAAAAGAGTTTTTTTTTCATCGCCAACCGGTGATAAATCGCCAAATATACGAAAATTTCGTTATTTTTTACGGACGCTGTATCGGGGTTCCGCCAAATTTTTTTTTATAAACATATATATTCGCGTTTGTAACAAAATGCTCGCCCTCTAGCGATCTAACGGAGAATTGCAATACCACTGCTTCTTTCATTGCGTTAGCACTGCTTACTGTGGATAAAATATCATTTGGGATTTTTAATTCTTAATAAACATGAATAAATACGCAAAAAAGATAATACATATTGTTGTGTGCCACAATGCAACTGTAGAGAATCGAAAAATCCCGATTTAAGCTTTCATTTATTTCAAATGGAAAAAAAAATAAAATCTGCAAACGACAGCAAAACTTTGGTCAGCAGAAAATCCGATGTCTCATCGAGGATGACAGTTTGTTCAAATTTAATCGTGATTTAAATCCGATTATTAAAAAAAAAATGGATTAAAACCTTTTTTTAATGATGTGAAAATATATTGAAATATAAAATGAACATAATTTGCAATGTTTCTAAAGATAATTTGGCGATTAAATAAACGAAAAAAAAAAACTATAAAAAAATTGATTGAAAGTTTAATTCTTTAATCTTGTAACTAATAAAGTACAATATACTTGTAAAAAGGAAGATTCTACCAGGTTTAAAAAGCATTTCATTTAAAACTAAGCTTTAATTAAATCTAGTATTAATGGTCTCGTCATAAAAGATCTAATTGTTCACTCTTTTATATAAATTAAGCACAAGAGATAAATATTTTTTTCTAGAATAAAAAAATATAAATAAATAAAAGATTCTTATTTTCTTATTTGACTTTTACAAATAAATACGTAACAAATTGGAGGTAAAAGAAAATTAAAGAATGATAAGATCTGTTATACAGTTCAAAAAATGGAAAAAGAAAGTAAAAAAAAAAAAAAAAAAAAAAACTTAATTAGTATCAGAATGTTTAGTAAGAACTACTTACTTCAGTAAAGGTTGATAAAATATTTTCTACTTTTGGACTAGTACATATCAAAGAAATCAATTGATAAAAGATGAAAAAGTAACAAAAGTTTCTTTTCTTTTCTTTTTTTTTTTTTAAAATTCGAAGAACTAAATACCAATTAAGATTAATAAGTATCATGATATTTTCAAAATAGTCATCTTATCGATGATTATAAATATTTTCAGACTCCATACAAATTAGAAATTGAAACATAATGCACTTAGCATGAAATCTAATAAAACAATATATTCTAAATGTCTTTCTTCTTCTTTTTTTCTTTAATATTTTGGATAGTTAATGTGGATAGAAAGTATGACTGACCATTAATATGGTTATATTTAGTCTCTGAATATGTATGAATTAGCAGGTATATATATATTTTTTTTGTTTTTGTTAATGCACATACATCTGCATAAGCTTAGAATTATGCAACCGCGATAATTTTACAAATTACAAGTACATTACAAGACCCTTTATGTCCCAAATTATGAATTCATGAAAATTTCATCATCTAAAGCATTTTTCGTAAATTTTTGAAGCTACATTAGAAGATTTACATAATCATTTAATAAATTTTAAAAGGATTTTGCCAATTAAAATTAATTAATTAAATTTGAATTTATAGTTATTTTGTGCAATATAAATCTTTTATTTAAAATATATTTTTTAGTATTTTGTAGAATTAGGAAATGTACAAATATAATGTTCTTACAATATAAATATTTCCGAACTGATTCACCCCCCCCCCCCCCAAAAAAAAAAAAAAAAAAATCTTTCAATATCAAGAAAGTTGAAAAGATGCAAAGGCAATGAAATCATCCTTTTAAAAATATTTTTGTTTTGTGCAACCAATAATGCTTTTGAAATAAGATAAAGTAAAGTACCTATAACTCATTCTAAACTGTATTATTACTAATCGATGTATTAAATGAATTTCATAAAAAGTTATTCTAATGGGATTTTAAAGTATAGTCGGGACATAAAGGGTTAAAGCACGAAAACAATCCTAAAAATTCACTTTAAATAATAATAATGAATACTTATGATTTTTTTACACCCTACATTACAAACATAAAAATTCTCACTGTTGCAGAATTAGGTGACACTACATAAGTATTTAACGTATTTTATTGTTAATAGTATTGTGAAAGAAAAAATAATGTATGCAAATATTAAAACAAAATACCAGATTTTTCGTCAAATTCTGTTATGTATTGAACTGTTATTTTCCTATACTCCATGTTTCTTTTGCTCCATGTATTTATTTATTGTAACCGGCAGTGACACCAAACAACTAAACTTGTGATGTGTTCAGAATGTTTATATTATCAGCTGTTCCAGTGGAGCGCGCGCCAGTCTTTGCCAGTTATGTAATTCTCAGTTTGTATTATTTTAACTTAGTTTTTAGCTTTGTATTTTAAATGGTTTTACAATTAAATATGTTTTATTCAATATCAGCCATCCGTTATTTGCCATCGATGTCAATACATTTTAATGGCGACGAGCGGGAAGCTAGTTAGGCTTAATTTTGACGGCGCAGTGCGATGTTTTGATGAATCGTTAAAAAACTTTTCGTGCCAGTACAGTATACGAAGTATTTACGTAACCCAGCAAGTTTATTCCAGTATTTAAGAAGAATTTAGTAATTTTTTTGCTGGACACTCCGGAAATATGGCTAAATTTGGCCAGATAGAAAATTACGTTATCGGTACTTCGTGGAAGTTGTATAAGCAAAAGTTAGATTTTTATTTCAAGGCTAATGATATTGCGGAGGCTCGTAAGAAGTATATATTTTTGACAGTGTGTGGCGACACTACTTTTTCCATTGCGGATTCACTGGTTAAACCAGATACATTAGAAGCTGCTGCATATAACGATATAATTGCAAAATTAGATGAGCATTTTTCTCCTGCACCGAATCCAATTGTGGAGCGATACCAGTTTAATAAGCGAGACCAGCGTCCGAATGAATCAATGGCTGATTATATTGCGGAATTATGGCGACTGAGCGACACCTGTAAATTTTCGGATTTGGAAGATAGGCTCCGTGACCGGATTATGTGTGGCGTGCATGACCAGGGTTTACAACATCGTCTTTTCGAGGAAGGGCCGAAGTTAACTTTTAAGAAAGCAGTGGATATGGCTCTCGCTAGTGAAGTGGCGCAGCGAAGTGTAACGGAGATCCGAAATACATCGAGTAATGCACAGGCTTTGTACAGCGATGCAAAAAAGAACATGGCTGGTTTTCAGCATAAGAATACGCCTGATTTAAAAGGGAAGTTCAAAAAGGTACAATGCTATCGATGTTCAGGCGCGCACACAGCAGATGTTTGTAAGTTTAAAAATGCTAAATGCAATTTTTGTTCCAAATTAGGACATCTTGAGAGAGCCTGTATAACCAAAACATAAAAAAAAACGGGAACGCAGCAGGGAAATAAACAAAAGCGGCAGCGGTATAGCGGCAGCTCCGGCTATTTTTCAACGCACGATGGATGTTGTGCTGGCTGATATTCCTGGGGTTGCAACTTTGCTCGATGATGTCATTGTTGGGGGATCGAATTCCACTGACCACTCTAAACGTTTGTGTCAGGTGCTTGAGCGTCTTCAGAAGGCTGGATTAAAGTTGAATCGGACCAAGTGTCACATCGGAGCAAAGTCAGTTAAATTCTTGGGATTTCAAGTTGACGGATCTGGTATCCATCCAACAGTTGATAAAATTTTGGCGATCAAAAATGCAACTGCTCCCCGAAATAAGAAAGAGCTACAGTCATTTTTAGGGTTATATAATTTTATGAGAGGTTTTTGCCACAGAAGTCAACGATTTTGGAACCTTTGCACCGACTTTTGGACCAGGGCAGTGCATGGAAGTGGTGTGAACCACAGGAATTTTAGGACCCGACGCAGCTCTACCTCCCATTGTGGAACCTGGAAAAATTTCAGTCTTTCTAAATCTTAGCTGATCAACATGTCGATGGTGATTTTGACCTTCTGTCGACACAACTTCATATGTAACAGGTCATTTAGCTGCCGTCACTGTGCCTGGTATGCATTTGTCTCCTCGGGAATAATTTCCAATGTATATTGGATCTCTTGTAGAAAACTTCTTTGTCACCACACCTCTGCCTTGCCTTTCGGAAACACAACTGGCAGGATGCAAATAACTCAAAACTGTTTTCAACTTGCGTTTCATCAGCATCTCCGCTGGAGTTATCCCTGTCGTTGAATGAGGAGTAGTACGAAGCCCCAACAACATACGACATAGCCTGGTATGCCAATCACCCTCAGAGATTCAACGTAAATTTTGCTTGATCACCTGAACCTGCCTTTCTACCTGTCCATTTGAAGACGGATGATAAGGGAGAGTAAAGACGTGTCTAATGCCATTTCTCAAAATAAACTGCTGCAATTCCTTAGATCGAAAAGTTCGGCCATTATCAGAAACCAAAATATCTGGTATACCATGAATAGAAAAAATTTCCCGCAGCTCGTGGATCACTGTCGAAGAATTCAAATTGGGGATAATTTTAACTTCAGGCCATTTGAATAAGCATCCACCAGAATAAAAAATAATTTGCCATGAAATGGACCCGCAAAATCAACATGTATCCTGGACCATGGTCTAGACGTAGAAAACCACCCGTCAGACATTGTCTTCGCCGGCTCATTTCTGGTAATCTGGCATCTGTGACATTTGTTCCCTAGATCTTCAATATCCCCATCCAAACCTGGCCACCACACATAACCTCGGCAATTGCCTTGGTCAACACAATTCCTTGGTGTGTGGCATGTAAAAAAGATAAAACATTTTGACGAAAACAAGCAGGAACAACCACTCTTGATCCCCACAGAATACAATCCTGAAAAATGGACAATTCGTTCTGCCTGCGATTATATGCTTCAAATGACTTGACTCGTTCACCAGGCCAACCATGTAGTATCCAAAATTTGACCTGCGACAACTCTGGATCATTCTGGGTTGCACGTGCAATATCCTTGGCCGTCAGAAGACTCTCCCTTTCAGGCACTTGAAACATCAGAACATCAGCTGGGTCTGGGAAACCTGACTCAGAAGCGTCAACTGGTAAGCGGCTCAGTGCATCAGCGTTACCCATTTTATTGCCTGAACGATGTCGCAACTCATAGTTGTAACCCTGCAGCATAAGTTTCCACCGTAACATTCTTGGAGAAATCATCACAGGCATGACCAAATTTGGTTTAAAAAGTCCCAAGAGAGGTTTATGGTCAGTCAAGATAGTGAAAGATTGCCCTGCCAAAAACTGATGAAACTTCTGCACTCCAAATATAATCGTCAAAGCTTCTCGATCAATCTGGGCATAGTTCCTCTCAGGCATTCGCAAGGTTCTGGATCCGTAGGCAACCGGCAATTCCACACCGTCCTCCATAACGTGTGATAAAACAGCTCCTACTCCATAAGGCGAAGCATCGCAGACCAAAACCAAAGGCTTCTCAGGGTCATAGTGTACCAACACTGCATCGGACCTCAGCAAATCTTTCGCCTTCTGGAATGCCTTTTCCTGTTAATGGTCCTAAAATTCCTTGTGAGTCCACGACTGAAGTAACGTCTAGTGGTTCTACCGAAGTGGTGCCTGAAGTAATTTCCTCGCCTGGATTAGAGAGTGTTCCAGGAGTGCTGCCTGAGAGTCCAACTGCGGTGGTGAGATCTCCAGCTAGATCTCCAAGAGTAGAGCCAGTGAACATTCCGCCAGTGCTGAGACGGTCTGAACGTGTAAGGAGGGCACCTGACTATTTGAGGGACTATGTTTGAACTTTGGGGGGACGAACTGTTATGTATTGAACTGTTATTTTCCTATACTCCATGTTTCTTTTGCTCCATGTATTTATTTATTGTAACCGGCAGTGACACCAAACAACTAAACTTGTGATGTGTTCAGAATGTTTATATTATCAGTTGTTCCAGTGGAGCGCGCGCCAGTCTTTGCCAGTTATGTAATTGTCAGGTTGTATTATTTTAACTTAGTTTTTAGCTTTGTATTTTAAATGGTTTTACAATTAAATATGTTTTATTCAATATCAGCCATCCGTTATTTACCCACGATGTCAATACATTTTAAATTCAATCTCCTTACACAATTAAATTTCTAATTTACCCAATATCATGCATAATATATAGCTATATGAGCTTGTACTGCATTTTTTGAAGTGTACTGAAACGTTTTACCTGATTATAAAAAAATTCTTTAAATTTAAATATAATATTTAAAAAATTACATGCAAAGCAAATTGATACAGACGATGTATGAAATAAACAAAATAGTACTCACCTATTACAGCATAACTGAACTGCAACAGTGTTTGCAGCTTTTACTTTTACCAACAGGAGCATTCAATACCTTTTATGGTCCATTCGTTTTCATTGTTATATAATGCACCGTTTATAGTGTACGGACTTTCTTAATTGAACTTGATCGAATACATACAGCTTCTATCTGCACGTCGTTGTCTTCTTTAGACTTTATCATGCACATTACTGAATGGTTTGAAGCTAAAATTTAAACCGCTTCAGTCAAACATGTACTACTTTGCATAGAACAAACTTTAAAATTTGTACTAAAGCAAGCCAATTTTCCATTAAGAGACTTAAAAAAAGCAAAAGTTTTATTCCACAGGTAACCAATTCCCACGAGGCAAACACAAGCAAAAGCCAGCACCAGCAGTGATAAACGCGTGCAAGTGGAACTGTTTACAAACATTAGCAGATCTAAAAGCGCCACCTATCTTTCATTACAAACGCGAATCCATATGAGAAGAACATTCTGTAATTTTTTCAGAATTTTCTGAGCATGCCCGTATGGAGACCTTCCTTGTCAGTAGCGTAACTAAGGGCGATGGACAAGGTGGCTAACGTCAAATTCTTGCTAAGGTTGGCGATATTACGTTAAATATCACCAAATGGACTTTACCCATGTCACGTCAGCTGTGCGTATCTGCAGGAAAATCTTGTATCTTGATGAACAATTTAACACAACTTCCCCTTCGTCCAATAAACAGTCTTTTTTGGAGGGCACATACCCTCAGAGACATGACTTTTGGCTCTCGTGCGTAAAGTCTATTGGCAATAAAATTAGGTCGCCATAGATGAAACCTACTTAGCAATAGCTGACTAAGTTTTCGGAATTCCCATTCAAATTCAGTATTTACGAAAACCAGAAATCTTCTATAATCGGACTCCATGCATTTTAGTTTCGTGTGTTTGAATAAAATTAGCTGAATTCTTAAAAAAGAGGGAGAGAGAAGCTGTCTTTTCCTCAAGATATAAGCCAGAACGATTCTTTTCTTGTCGTGTTGAGGAAAGATAATGTGGTTATTATTTTTTTAGGGCAGGGGCGCAGGATTTCTCCCTGTCCCGAGCGCCAAAAAACGTTCCTGCTCCACTACATATACTTTCACTTTATTTAATAAAAATTCTATGAAATGCATTATTTTTATTTGGTTGAACTAGAGGGCTATTTAGAATAAAAGACTGGAATCGGAAGTAGATGAATGCCTTGAAAGAAGTTAATAAATTGTAATACTTTTGTGAAATTTCGCAAACCTCTTTTTTTCTCTGCCAGACTGATTAGGCGCCAGTGATCCCAGGTCACGTGGTCTGACTAGAGAATAGATATTAAAAACATTTTTTCTTTTTTCTTGTTCCTTTTTTAGTTGGTTTTGTGAAAGTGAATCTTGAACGCAGCAGATAAATAAGCTGCGTATAGGTTTTTTATCGTGGTCTTCTATTAGAAGAAATAGTTTATGAAGTATTAATTGTTTTAAAAGCATTTCTCTTGTTTATAGTTCAGTTTAAATGTGAATCTCGAAAGTAGCATGCTGGCTGTGTATTTCTTGTTCTTCCGAAAAGGGAGAAATAAATATTCTTGAACATATAAAAGAAATTATCTGGAATTCCTAGTGAGGAATAACAAATATTATTCATATGTTTTCGTTGTATATACTGTAAATATTTATAAGTGTAAATATACAAAGTTTTTAATCATCCTGTGCTTGACTTGGACTTATACTGAACAACACCAGCGCCATTTTCTGTTGTGAAATATGTTTTATTATTTTAATGTGATTTTACATGAATCGTGAAGTTTTAATCTAATAAGCTCTCCCAAATATGATTTAAAAATATCTTGAATCGTGAAGTCTATAATTAAGCTCTCCCAACCTTGGATTTAAATTGTGATCACCTGAAATTTCAGGGAATATATATGAAGATTATTCTTCAAGTTTTTGGTGCCGAAAAGACCCGGAAAAAAGGTAAGAAATACCTTTGTTATTCTGCATGACTGTTGATTTCTTGAAAATATACATTTTTCATGATCATTTATTTTGAACATTGAATTTAAATTTAAACATGGATAAGCCTGATAAGCTTAAAAGTAAAAGAGCTACTGTTCGTGCAGCCATTACGAAATTAATCACAAAATGTGATACATTATTATCTGTTGATATTGATAAAACTGATTGCGACTCATTAATGGAATTATTAGAGCTCGTAAATGAAAAGGAAGCTCAACTAAAGGAATTAGATTCCGAAATAGATGAGCTAATTCAGGAAAAAACTGAATATGAAAAAGAACTAAAATCGGTAGAAGAATATTCTGAAAAAATATCCAGTTTGAAATTTAAAATTAAGATGAGGCTTAAAAAATGTAAAATCGAAACTGAACCAAAAGTTGTACTAGAATCAAGTAACGGTTCAAAAATCGGAAGTAAACCAGTTTCGGCAGTGAAGCTTCCTAAACTTAACATAAAAAAATTTTCTGGTGATGCAAGCCAGTTCTTAGAATTTTTTAATTTATTTACTAGTGCGATAGATTCAAACGAATCGTTATCAAAAATTGAAAAATTCCAATATCTCAAATGCTTGTTGTCTGGTCCTGCATATAATATTGTATCTGGTTTTGAACTGACAGATCAAAATTATTCTACTTGTTTAAAATTGTTAGAAGAGAGGTATGGTAAGCGGGAAAATATCATAAACTGTTACATGAATAAAATTCTAAATCTTGAACCAGTGAAATCCTCTAACAATGTTACTTCTTTAAGGAAGCTGTACGATAATATTGAAACTAGTATGAGAAATCTTGATGCGTTAGGAGTAACATCAGGCTCTTACGGCCATTTATTACTACCAATACTAATAAGATTATTACCCGAAAATTTGATACTAGATTTTCATCGAAAACGTGACCCCGATAAGAACTGTGAAGTCACCGATTTAATAAATTTTATTAAAACGGAATTAAGATGTCGTGAAGCTACTAATTTAGTAAACAATTCCCAAACCAAGACTTATGAAAATTCTAAAACTGAATATGAAAATCCTTCAAGTAAATATCAAAATTTTCCGCAAAAGAAAAATATACCTTCAGCTGCTGCTTTAAATACATCTACGAAACAGTTTTGCATATTTTGTAAGTCTTCTGATCATGCAGGACTAAATTGTTCGAAATTCACTGATGAACAGAAACGATATAAATTAAAGAAAGAAGGTCGCTGTTACAAATGCTTTTTTAAGTCGCATTTATCAATTAACTGTAGAACAAAAATTAACCCTTGTTCCAAATGTGGTAACACTACCCATGGTCCTTTGTTTTGTTTTAAAGAAACAGCAAAAGAAAATCCTGAAAAAGAAATGAAAGGTGCAATTGTATCTATGATGTCGGAACAAAAATATAAACAAAATAAAGCAACATTATTGCAGACTTGTACAGTTTCTGTGTCTGCTGGTAAACAATGCTTGTTGGCTCGCGTTTTATGTGATAGTGGTTCAGAAAAATGTTTTGTGAAGAGATCTCTAGTACAAAAATTAAAATTGAAGCCATTGCGAAGAGAAAATTTATTAGTTTATCCTTTTGGGCGGAGACGCCCTTATGAATCTTGTTATGAAGTAGTTGCTCTAGAATTATCCAGTGTTGTGCAACCTATTAACTCGATAAATATCGAAGCTCTTGTGGTTGATAATATAACTGGAGCTTCTGTGAAAACTCTAGAACCAGAACTTCTAGAGATAATGAGAACAAGAGGCTTTAAGCCTGCTGATACAGGTCTTGAACAGGAAATAAATATTTTGCTAGGGTCTGACTTTTTGTGGAAAATATTAAAGGGAATCGAGGGAAAATTGACAAAAAAATTATACGTTGCAGAAACTATTTTCGGTCATACGGTGCAAGGGCAGATAGAGTCGAATAAAAAAGAAGTAGCTTGTTTGCGTGTTTCAGTTGAAAATATAAATACTCAGCTGAAAGCATTTTGGGATCTTGAATCAATTGGCATTGCTGAAAGCAATGAAAAGAACATTACCGATCATGAGGTAATAAAAGAATTTAAAGAAAATTTAAAATTCGTAAATGGGCATTATGAAGCAAAATTATTGCGGAAAAATTCTCGTGAATTGCTTAGAAATAATCTTGAAGTAGCAAAAAAGCGGTTTTCTAGTTTAGAAAATAAATTCTTGAAAAACGATTCTTTATTTAAAGAATATAGCTCCATTTTGCTAGAGCAGTTTAATGAGGGTGTAATAGAATTGTGCACCGAGAAAGATTCTAATAATTCCTATTACATGCCACACAGACCTGTTATCCGTGACGACAAAACTACAACAAAAATGCACATAGTCTATGATGCTTCTTCCAAATATGATGATTCTCTATCATTAAACGAATGTTTGTATCATGTCCCTAACTTGAATTCTAGTGTTATAGATGATGAAAATATTCCTGTTTCGTGTTTCGAACCCCCAAATACTTCCTTGAAAATTTTAGGATTGATCTGGAACAATACAGAAGATAAATTAGGACTAGAATTACGACCCTTGTTAGAAAAATTAAATAATGATTCTTCTATTAAACGCAATGTTTTGAAAATTGCAACTATGTTCTTTGATTCAGCCGGATTTATTGCTTCTTTTGTTTCTGGTGAACTAGAAAATGATTGGCAAAATTGGCTTTCTGAAATCCCGGCTCTCGCTCACTTGAAAATTCCCTGGCAGTATTTTAGCAACCTGATCATGGAAAAGGAGCATCTCCAGTTGCATATTTTTCCTGGTGCTAACCCTAATGTGTATGTTCCTGAATTTCTTTCCTTGCCCGAAGATCAGTGGCCTAGCGTTAAAATTATCGCTACACAATTACCTGATGTTTCTAAAGAGAAGTCTCGAAAATCAGCAACCATTTCTTGTGTTGTTCAAACAAATAAAGCTGATGAAATTCCTATTTTTAATCTTGAAAAATATAGCTCCCTAAAGAAATTGTATCGAGTAACTGCTTGGCTATTTAGATTTATTTCTAATGTAAAATTAAAGGTAGAAAAAAGAAAATTTTCAGAATTATCAGCCGAGGAAATGTTACATGCTGAAAATGTTTGGTTAAAGCTGGTGCAGGAAAAAAGTTTCCCTGAAGTTACAAAATACTTGAAATGTAACAAAAGTATCTCTAGTGAATCGAATCTTCTACAGTTAAATCCTATGTTGTCAGATGATGTTTTGCTGTTGCTACGAGGACGGTTACAAAAGTCTGATCCCTCATTTTATGAAAAACATCCTGATGTGATTCCTGCAAAACATAATTTGACTGAATTAATCGTGAAAGATGCACATGGAAAAGTTTTTCATTCAGGAGTGTCCAGTACATTGGTACAAACTAGTGAAAAGTTTTGGATTTTAAGATCCAGACAGTGTATAAAATCAGTCCTGAACAAACGTGCAATCTCCAAGAAATCTAGCCTTCGCCCTGGTCAACTAGTTGTAGCAACTCTAGAGCATATCTTGTGTTTACCTGCAACCAAGGAATCCTTAGTGAAACGCTTCCGTTTGCTCGAGACTCTTCTGAATCATTTTTGGAAGCGCTTGAAAAATGATTATCTTCTCAACTTACAATCTGCTCACTACACGGACCAGAATAAGACTTCTGACTTTGAAATATATGTGATTCTTATGCATATGAACATCTATCAAGAACTTTCTGGAAGTTGAGTATTTGTGGACAGAGATTAAAAAAAAAAAAAAAAAAAAAAAACTTTGATACTATTAGAGACTCAAAAACTCCCATTGACATTTGTCTTTTAAAACCACTTGAACTGTCTTTGCTATTGACTTTTAAAAAAGCTTTTTATTTTTTTCACTTAAAAAAAAAAAAAAAAAAAAAAATGTTTCTTGTTTGATAATATTTCTAATTTTTACTTTAATTTTTTTTTGTATTGAATATTCTAGAAAAATTTGTATAGATTTAAATTGTTCTTTCTATTTTTAGTAGCAGAAACATCTTGGCAAAATTTTTAAATTGTTTGTTATTTTATTGAAGTCCAGTATGTAAGTATATATTTTGATTTGTATTGTATTTATGTATAGTGTAACTGATAATTTTTTAGAATAATTTTATTTCTACTTTAATTATTTTGAATCCCCATTTTGATGAACCCTTGTTCATCGGGGGGGGGGGGGGGGGGGGTGGAGTTTGTGAAATTTCGCAAACCTCTTTTTTTCTCTGCCAGACTGATTAGGCGCCAGGGATCCCAGGTCACGTGGTCTGACTAGAGAATTGATATTAAAAACATTTTTTCTTTTTTCTTGTTCCTTTTTTAGTTGGTTTTGTGAAAGTGAATCTTGAACGCAGCAGATAAATAAGCTGCGTATAGGTTTTTTATCGTGGTCTTCTATTAGAAGAAATAGTTTCTGAAGTATTAATTGTTTTAAAAGCATTTCTCTTGTTTATAGTTCAGTTTAAATGTGAATCTCGAAAGTAGCATGCTGGCTGTGTATTTCTTGTTCTTCCGAAAAGGGAGAAATAAATATTCTTGAACATATAAAAGAAATTATCTGGAATTCCTAGTGAGGAATAACAAATATTATTCATATGTTTTCGTTGTATATACTGTAAATATTTATAAGTGTAAATATACAAAGTTTTTAATCATCCTGTGCTTGACTTGGACTTATACTGAACAACACCAGCGCCATTTTCTGTTGTGAAATATGTTTTATTATTTTAATGTGATTTTACATGAATCGTGAAGTTTTAATCTAATAAGCTCTCCCAAATATGATTTAAAAATATCTCGAATCGTGAAGTCTATAATTAATCTCTCCCAACCTTGGATTTAAATTGTGATCACCTGAAATTTCATGGAATACATATGAAGATTATTCTTCAACTTTTAAACGGTAAGAGAGAATTGCAAAAATGTACTTTATTTTTTTTCTTCTTTTAGTCCCCGATATGCTATTTCTTTGAGGCATCAATTAAAGTGTCGTCTCTAAAAAATACGTTGCAGAAGTCACCCGTAAAATAAAGCACATGTATCGTTGTACTGTTAAATATTAATAATCTCTATTGCAATTTTTTAAACTTTTAAGCACCGCACATTGTCAATTTTTATACCATCGCATAGGGAAGAAAGTACTTTTAAATGCAATTTGTTTGAAAACTGCATCTCAATTTATTTTTTGAGATATTAAATTTTTTGTAATTTTTAACGACATTTTTAAAATTTCGTCAACTAAAGTACTCCATTTCTGTAGAACGTAAAAGAAAAATAGTTGAAAAATAGTAGATTATTTTATCTTTTGGTTGCCATTTTCCCATAACAACCGAAAAAAATTGTAATTAAAATACGTGTTATGTTGAAAAAAATAAAAAAATATGGTTTTTGATAAAACATGCAGTTATTATAAACTATATTTAATTTCATGTATCCGTATTAACGTTACAAACATATGAATCATTAGATCCTTCTTTTTGTTGAGTTTCTTGAATGACGGCATCGCTTTTTTGCTAGATTATTCTAAGATAGTGATGTCATATGCATACTTTTCTGCAGATGTTGTTTAAGACTGGATCGCAAATATGGAATTCTTCAGCGGAAGCGAATGACATCATTTTATAGAAAATAAAAGCGAAGCGAATGACGCCATTTTATAGAAAATAAAAGCGTGTGCTTTATGTCTTCAAACTGAATTATGCTTTGCACTCTCTCTCTCTCTCTCTATATATATATATATATTTTTTTTTTTTTCTTTTCGGGGTGACACTAAATTCTGAAAAAGCAGAATTCCTGTATTCTAGTTTTTTTTTTCTCTTGACCCTCTTTTAACAATAGCTATATAAAAAAAATAAAAAAAATTCGAATAATTTGACTTGGATTATCAGGTTTTGTGAATTTTTTATTATTTTTTTTTTAATCCAAAGTCGGATATTGTTTATTTAAATATTTCTTTTAATTTAAATCAGATTTTTTATATGTTTTTCAAAAGTTCAAAATATAATTTTAAAACTGCACGTTTTAAAGTAAAATAACCTTCACTAAATCATTAAAATTAATAATTAGAAAAGCTTATTTAAATTTATTAGAAATTAAAAAAATAATAAATAATGTACTTATTCACTTGGTTAATTTAAATCATTTTAAACATATAAAAAATTGAATCTGCATAATTAAAAAAAAATCCCTGCCGGCTCAACCAGGCGCAGGTAGATTTCGAAGTTAAGTACTAATTTCACCAGCAAAAACTAAATGAAGACTAGAGATAAACTCAGTTTAACAATTTTATCTGGCCGCTTTTCATGAGATTTTAATCTCATTTTTCTGTAAAAGCTGGTTTTTGTTGCATTAAAATATCTCAATTTGTTGATTTTCTGTAAGCAAGTAAACCCTATTGGTTTACAATAGAGGTGTATGGGAATTTGGCGAAATATTAGAGCTATCGACAAGTTGGCCTCACATTTGGCGACTAATTTTGCTCGCCAAATTTGGCGATATATCGCCAAGTTGGCGACAAAATGGGCGGCATTTGGTGACAGAACAGGGTCCCCTTACGGTAACCCCCTTATATGTATGGAGATACGATAACGTATTATATATACAGGGTGTTTCATAAAAGATGGGCAAAATTTTAAGAGGTGATAGTACACATCCAAACAAACAACTTTCATCAAAGAATGCATGGTCGGAAATTAAAAGCAAATGTGCTAGAGGGCACCAAAGGTGATATTGTTATACGACAGGATTATCAGCTTGGTGTCCATTTTTATTCAGAAAATCTGAATTCGTGCCAGAAATTAAAAACAGTATTTTTTGCTTTATTTAATGACAGAAATTTTATCATTACATATAGTACAGATTCTTTTTTTTTTTTTAATTTTTTGGTATGAATGGGAAATTTCGAGATAAAAATGGAAACCAAACTGGCAAGCCTGTTATACGGGCAAAAACACAGAAAGAACGATTAAGTGGCAAAAGCAAGGTTGGAAACCGCTCTCCGTACAATTGTTGAGCCTCTGAGCCATTTTCATTTGTAGTCGGAAATAAAACGCAAATGTTCTGGTGCATTTGGAAACTTGGTCAATGCAAACGTAAAAGCTCCATTCCTGTTGCAAGCTATCGGGAGAAGAACGACACTAATAGCATGCAAATGTGATATGGGGAAGAAAAAGAAAGCGTATGAAAATCTTCGCCTCGATTAATACATAACAGCCGCTGATCCGACTGTGCAACCGTCAATCGCGGTAGGAATGTGTAGAAAGATGTTGCCCTTCACTAATAGGAAAAAGGCTGCTTTGCATGTTATCTACAAAAGAAAATGGCTCAGATGCTCAACGATTGTACATAGAGCGGTTTCCCAATCTGTTTTTGCCACTTAATAGTTCTTTTTGTGTTTTTGCGTTGTATAATAGGGTTTCGAAATTTCGCACTTATACCGGAAAATTAAAAAAAAAGAATCTGTATACTATATGTAATCACAAAAGTTTTATCATTAAATAAAACAAAACATACTATTTTCAATTTCTGGCACGAATTCCGATTTTCTGAATAAAATTGAGATATAACAACAACATCTACTTTGATGCCCTCTAGCACATTTGCGTTTTATTTCCGACCATACATTCTTTGATGAAAGTTGTTTGTTCGGTAAAGTTTTGCCCATCTGAAGCTACCGAACGACTCCTAGCTGCTTCTAGCCCATTATTAGTCGGGGGTGGGCGGGGGGGTCGACCGCCGCGGCGAGCGGCCCAACTTCGTCCGCAGCCCTTTATTCTTCCACTTAGTCCGACTCTTTTGCGGAAGCAAGATTCGTAGGTCCCCAGCCACGTCCCGAGCATAAGACATTCTAGCGGAAGCCAGAATGAAAAAAAAAAATTCATGAATCTAGATTATTGATAGTTAAATTGGTGTTTAAAGGGGCTAATAATTTTTAGTCCTGTAAGACTTACTAACCTCCAAACATATCAATTTTAGAAAAATGTTGTTTTTCTGCGGTCTATGGTGTCATTAGTATGTGTGTAAAAAAGAACCAATGAGTATTTATTGTGTTATTCTGACTTCAGGTCCGAAAAGGAGAAGTAAACACCCTGTATATAGATTTTTATTTTTCACGTGCAATAGAAAAGTAATTGTTGTGGTAAGAATTTTATTGTGGTTTTTTTCTAGTTGCTGGCAACTGCTATAACGAATTTCTTTTAAATTTTCCTGTAAGAGCTGGTTTTATTAGAATCATGTTAAGGCGATATTCAAAAAATTTAACCCTCCCCCATTTCTATCTACTGCCTTGGGCCGATTTTTCTTATTTGATATCCCCGCCGAGATATTAGGCATCTCAATGTGTTTGGTGAGTTTAAAGACGATCTGTTCATAATTGTGACTTTTATCGTGCGGACAAAATTTAGTGCATGCATAAATATACATATATATATATATATATATTATACTTTTTAGGTGGGGTGGTTTTGAGTTTCTAGGGTCATATAATGAAAAGTTATGAAGGAATTTTTCAAAAGTCGCAGCATGGTAACGACTGCAATAGGTAGTATTTCTTACGAAATCTACCTAAAAATAGAGTCATATAAACACAGATTTAATTTGAAAATGACCCAAAACTTTTTGTTTTAACAAAATTTCTTTATTAAAAATATTAAAAGATAAAAGATAAAGAAAGCATTAAAAAAAAAAAATCAATGAACTTTTAAACATTATACAGCATACATATATACAGATCTGGCATATATACAGTATTCTTTTAAACATATCTATTCCGGATTATATAGAATATTTTGGAATAGATACAATATTCATGTAATGAATTCGAAGCATGTATTAGACACACATAAAGATGATCATATATTATAAATTTCAATGGGTTTGAAAAAAATTATTCTTTGTTATTAAAATGTTAGAAAAGAAACACCAATTTTCCATCTTTATGAGTTCCTGAGCAGTTACAGAGTTTAGAGTTAAAGGTGGATTTATTTGATTTAAATTATTTTTTAATCAGTCTTTTTTAAAGGCTTTAAAAACTTTACTTGTTAATTACCTTATATTTATAATTAAATTTGAAATTATATTTAAAAATACATATATAAACATATTTCAGGCTATTACTAATCTTGAAATCATTATTTTAATTGTGCAAATCGTTCCATAAATAAACTTCATTGGAAATTAAGCAATTTGTTATTTACATGTGCATAAGGACGAAATGAGATCTCTACATAAATATCAATAAAAATACTTTTGAATGGCCTCATTTATTTATTCTAAAGTTTGCTATACCCTCACAAAGTCTCCATGTTTTTGTATTAAAAAATTCACATAAGATTTAGATATTTTCTAATAGGTAAACACATGCATTAATCCTTTAACATTTTTCAGCTGATATTCTCAATGTTTTATTTAGGATTTTTATTTTAAAATATGATATTTGATTTAAATGCAATTAAAAAAGCAGGGATTTTCAGTTCACAATCTCCCCGACTCCTTAAAATTGCAATTTTTTTTTTTGCAAAACATCATATATATTAAAACGCAAAGCTATTTTTGTAAGATAAGAACGCAAATTCGGCACAACTGCGCATGCGTCTGTTTTTGGAACCTCTTCAATTTAGAAGGAACTAGAGCGTGTTCCTGCTGGCATAGCGGCCTGTAACAGCAGTTTAAAGCTCTGAATTTTTGTAGAGGACGCAGGTTTGAACTCAAGCCCGGCAAAATTTCTGTAATATTTTTGTCGATAATTCATTTCAATAATGACATATTTTATTAGGAGGAGAAGTTATATGATTTTTATTTTATTATTATTTTTATTTAAATGCTCCATAATTAAATAAAATTCAACACTTAAAAATAATTTGAAAAAAAATAATGATTTTATACTATTTAAAACATTTAAGTTGCAATATTTTGCATGTAATTATCAATAAAATAAATTGAGCTGATTTACATTTTCTGTTGTATTTTCTGACTATTATCAAGAATATCTAAGTGTGTGTGTCAGAAAGAAAAGTTTGTCATTCCTTTCAGTAAAAATTAAAACGAAAAATATTCATATAAGAACTATAAAAGAAATTACCTTGGTATCCATGGTTTAATAATTAAAAAATGTATAAAAATGTAAAATAAAATACAAGTCATAAAAAATATATATTATAAATCGTTAGCTGCATCAAGTTTTAAATTTAGGTGTTTAGAAAATGAGACTGATAAAAATAAAATTCCTGGCAGCTTTTAATGGTCGTGCAGTTAAAAAAAGAATAAATAAATATGGTTATTAAAAAAAAATGAGGCCGTAGTAAGTAAAAATAAATGCTCGACTCAATATTTTTAGGTAAATTTCTGATAAAAAGCAAGTATAATTAGTTGTAAATTATAAGCTTAAAATTCTTTCACTTCATTGAATAGGTTAGACTGACAGCACCATCTATCGCCTTAAAGAAATAGTAATCACTTTTTACTTATGTAATATAGAAATTTGTTACGAATTTCAATAATTAATTGAAAAGCAACTAATTAAAAATTCAAGAATTTTTCTAATGAAACATTGAAGTTATTTACCGTCAAATCTTGACGGGCACTATCTAATAACATTTATTACAAAATATCTTGACCAAAATTTGAATTAAAAAAATGATTTAAATCGATTTTTTTTTTTTGTGTATCTTATTGTATTTTTATTTATTTAAAGTATTGCCTTTAAAACTTCAGTTTCGAGCAAAATTTCAATTAAAAAACTTACTGTTTTAAATAAAAAAGAGAGTTAATTTTATGATCTTGGTGTTTTTTTAAACATTTATATGTTTTACAAACTTTAAAAAAACTAATTTTAAAGTTTTTTTTTTCAAAAGTTATTATTTTGTAAAATTTTGTGGGAAAATTGTCATAACTTAATAAATAATAGTTCAGTTACCTCACAATTTTAAAATTATGTTTTAAATATTTTTTCAAAGGAAGCCATTATTATGCTGTTTTATTGAAAAGTTTGTGAGTTACACAGTTTTAATTTATGAATTATTAACTTTTTTCATGAATTTTCAGCATTATTTGTCTTATTAAGCCTATAACTTTTAAAATATTCGTGTTATTGCTCATAAAAATAGTCCAGTTCCTGCATAACATTATTATATTTATTAAGGAATTCAATAAATATAACAAGAGATTATATCATTTTAGCATGTAAAAATATATAAAACTTAAAGATTATCTATTAATTGCTGTAAAACTTAAACAGAAAACTTACCTTGGTTGTTAAAAAATACACTTTGTGTAATATTCTAATATTCTGTAATATGCACTGTTTTAAAACTATATCTGTTTAATGGTCTCAGTGATACCATTTATCAAATGAAATACCAATTTATTTATGATTGTACAGCATATAAACATTTTTGTTTTCATAATGACCCCTGTCTTATTCAACTCCACTTTCCCTACACAATAAAGTAAGCTACGCAATAAGACTGCATAAGCTAAATGATAAAAATGTTTTTTAATAATAATAATTGCTACTATTATTCTATTTATTCTACTATTTATTCTATTTAACTATATTTTTTCCTCTTTGATGGCACCGTTGTAGGATTATTAGCATCCGATTTCAAAGGAATATTCTTATCCTGAATAAAAGAGATATCTGGATTATGTTCATTTAGAAGTATAAAGCCAGATACTTCCCATTCATTAGCATTTTCCGGTATTTTCTCTAGCATTGCCATAGTAAATTTAACAACATTTCCGCAAGTGATTCCACAACAATTTTTGCAAATCGAAGAGCACTTTATTCCTGTCTTTCGGCATGTACATTGTACAGTCGTGGTAAAAAAAGTAAACACCCCTATTAACTCTGTTACTAATTATAATTGAAGAAAGTTGCTGGTACCAATTGATTAGAAATAATGTCTACTTTTAAATGATGTATATAAAATTTTCTTAGGGGGTCATCTACAAATCAAAACCTGACAAAACTTTTTTTTCAATGGCAACATCCAATTTTGACAATATATTTTAAATCTTCGGTTCAAACTATGGCTAAAAACGAAATTCTAAGCCATTTGGATGATAAGTTTTTGAATTATAAACATTCCGAATTTAGAGCCATGTTAAATTTACATTTTCACATTTTTATTAATATCTCCTGAAATTGCAATCCAAATGAGATAATTTTATGTGTGTATGATGATGCATCATATATTGTCCTTTTTATTCTTTTTTTAAATTAATGTTTACTCTTTCTTTCCTTTTATTCAATCAGTTATAACTGGATTTATTAAAAAGTAATCTCAGGGCGAAATACATTTTCATGTTTCTCTTTTCATTCGGATGTATGTTATAAAAATATAAACATTAAACGGAGTGATTCATTATAATTTTATATGCTTCATTCATCGAACTTAAATTATATGTAAAAATTTACGATAATTGTATTCTTGTCATTTCGATATTAATTTTATACACTATGACGCAAAAGTTTAGACAATGACGTCATTCAGCTTTAAAATGTAGAATTATGACGTCAGAATTACAAAAACCTGTAAATATATTCAAAAACTGATTTAAAATGCTATGTACAAAAGACAGTCGTTTTATTTGCTATAATACTATTTTTTTTCATAAAAATTCAAATGTGCTTGTCGCAAAAGTTTAGACACTATTCTAAACTTCTTTGAATATTCGCTGGCATATGCAAATTTAGAATCGATGATGTCACAAATTTGGAGTACTTAAGTTCTGCAAACGATTGCGCTTCATAGTCGACATGCCGAGAGCTAAAGAAATTCAAGTGAATGAGGTTTCAAGGATTTGGCAGTTGAAAGAAGAAGGGAAGAGCGTTTCTGAAATTTCTTCTATTATTAATAGGTCAAAAAAATCTATTTATCGAGTTTTATCGAGTGGTTCCGAATATAAAGCAAAATGTCGGTCTGGGAGGCCACGTGTGACAAATGTACGAGAGGATCGCCTGATACAAAGACTAGCGAGTACTCAACAAATGAGCGTACGTGGAGTTCAAAGCTCATCGGGACTCTCTGTATCAAAGGATACGATTCGTAGACGAATTTTGGAAAAAGGAACAATCGTTTATAGCAAAATGCAGAAGAAACCAGCTCTGAAACCATATCATAAGTTACAAAGACTTATGTGGGCTCGAAAGCATATGTCATATGGAGAGAAATGGCAGTCAGTCATATTTAGCGATGAAAAAAAGTGGAATCTGGATGGTCCAGATGGTTGTTTATCGTATTGGCATGACTTGCGGAAGGAACCTCGACGTTTTTTTAGTCGCAGACAAGGAGGGGGCTCGGTGATGGTTTGGGCAGCCTTTTGCTATAATGGACAAGTATCTCTGACCTTCACTAGTGGTCGTCAAACTTCACAGCATTATACACAGACATTAGAAGAAAACCTACTGCCATTTGCTGAGCTTCTAGGGGATCCTCAGTGGGAATTTCAGCAAGACAATGCTTCAATTCACACTGCAAAACATTCAAAATCTTGGTTTAATTCCCATAATATAAGAGTTCTCGACTGGCCAGCATGTAGCCCAGATCTTAACCCTATAGAAAACCTTTGGAGCATCATGTGTCGCAAAGTTTATAGCAACGCTAGACAATACTCTTCTGAAAAGGAACTTAAGACATCTATTGAGAATGCATGGTACGATATCGATCCACAAACTATGCAAGATTTAGTTTCTTCCATGCAATCTCGTGTATATGACGTAATACATAAGCATGGATGCGCAACCAGGTTTTAAAAATTGTTTATTTCGATTTTATTTAATTTGTGTCTAAACTTTTGAGACAGCAGTTTATTTTTGTTACCATTTAATTTATTGCAATATGCACAATTCCACTTTTCTTTGTTATAAATATTGTTTATATGTACAGCACATTAATTTCAAGCAGTGATTTGAAAATTGAATAAATATTTTTCAAAGTATGTAAGAATTTCTTCATTGTCTAAACTTTTGCGTCATAGTGTACTAATTTATTTTAGTTATGTGATTTATGTGGGTAATTTTATTACTTTGTTTATAAAAGAAAGCGATCATTTTTATTAACAAGGGGATTTTATCCATTTATTGCATTATTGTCAGGCAATAAATTTAATCATTAATGATATTTGCCATCTGTAAGATATATAGATTCTAACGTATTGTAGATATTTCTATAGGGTTGGTTTGAGTATTTTCGCGATTTTGTCATTATCATTTTATTCGCCAATAATTTAAATTCGCTCCCATTTCTTTTCTATGCAACGGATAATTTTGGCGTTTGTTTAAACTCTCTTATTGGCTTGGTAATCCAGTGGATGTTGGCGTGCGTTTGATATGTAAGTGTATCATTCGGCCTGATATTCTGTCTCTGTAAAGACTTGCCTGTCTAATGGACCACCCTATCAAATTTGTTGTCACGAAAGTTCCAATAAATAACATCGTATAACTTTTGATGTGTTGCAGCCAATTCTTGGGGATAAGAGCTCACAATATGGGTTCTGCGAAGCCTTGCAATGTACTTTCACTCTTACATCACCGGCCAAGCCTGTAATTTAAAATGTGTGAGCATTAATTACTTCACAGTGTGGTTATAAAACCAAATAACTCAAACGTAAATACATTGAATTTGTAATTTTAAAAATTTTATAATATGAATTAGGAAATTAATATTCGAAAAAAAATATGAATTGCAACCTACGATTTTTTTATATATTCATATTTATTATGTTCTGCTTTATTCGAATTCTCAATTTCAAAATTTTCTTTCAAGTAGTTTTCGAATTATCATTAAAAACGTCAAAATGATGGTTTAAGGGGTCGTCTATGATGTGCAAAAAAGCATAATTTGATAAAATATATTTTACTCCTTTTATTGAAATATTTGGACTGGCAATAATCGAAACATATTAAGCAAGTGAAAGGGTCATATTGACAAGAAATAATGCATTAATAGAACTCTCATAGTCATTCTGTAGCATTTCAACAATCGAGTACCGAACTTCAATTTGGATACAACCCCTAAAATAGGCTCATTTTAAAATAATTAATTCCTTTGAAACTAATCGTACGAATTTCATGAAAATCTGGATTTAGACTACTTGAAGGGTGTACAATTCATTTATAGCGTCAAACTCGGGTCTTGCTATTGAAAAAAAAAAAAAAAAAACAAAGTTTAGGTTCGTTTTGATATGTAGATTAGAGGTCTGCACGGGCCGAAATTTCCAGGCCCGCGCCCGGCCCGACTCATAGAAAAAAAATTTCGGCCCGGCCCGTAGAAAAAAAATTATTGGTCCGCACCCGGCCCGGTATAATAGCTAAAAGTTCGGCCCGAGTGAATTGCTACAAAACATTGATTTTTACGTCGATTTGGTTAAAAATTTGACTTTTACGAGGAGTTCTGACCAAAAATATTTATCTTAACTTTCATGTTTCTAAACTTCCTTTTTATATAAGTGCCGCAGGCTGCGATATTTATTTTTTTAATGAATCGCTATTTCTTATATGTAAATGTATTATATATTCTTTTCTTACGTACTAGTATATTAATTTTGCATGCATCAACACGTTTTTAAGTTTAAAACAGGATTCTGTCATAGGCAGGCTCCTTTTCACACGTTTTACTATATTTTAATTAGCGTAGAAATTTACTATTCTTTAAAACGAATAAATGCTAATGTTTAATTGTAGAATAATGGCGATTCAAAAATGCATGCATATTTTGAAAAAATCTTTGGGCCAGGCTTAATTTTTAAGACCTTTGAACGGACAGGTACGGCCGAGACAATGATTTTCATACGGGCTGGCTCAAAACTAGGACTGAAAATTTTGGGCCGTCGAAAACCGAAAGTCGAAAAATTTCACGAATCCAATACTTTCTTTTTGTAAAGGTAGAAGAAAGTAAAAATTAAATGATCATAAAACACTTTCATTCCAAAATATTTAATATCCTAACGTTCGCCATTCCCTTTCTTTTGCCATATGCGCATATTATTCGCTGTTAGAGAAACCAGCTTCGAAATGATGCTTGCCATGTTTACTAGTAAAAAATGGGAAGAATCTTGTCCACCTGTTTTATTTATAAGAAGTTCTGCTTACCACTGTTCAGAGGGCAAGTACAAAAAGGCAAAATTATTGTTAAATGCAATATGTAACAAAAATATATTATTAAATGCTTTTAAATGATATGTATTTCTTTAAATTGTTGATGTAAAGTTATTTCATATATTATAGTGACATTTTATTAACGCCTTCTATTCATTTAAATCAGTAAAGTATGCGAATCATAAGTACACTGTAAAAAAAAAAAATGGTAATGTTCCATGTAAAATCCAGGAACGTTACACCTTTTCTCTTACCATGAACTACATGTGAAAGTGTAAAGAAAATCCTCTGACTACAAGAGAGTCAGAATTACCATGAACAATGTGAGAAAGTATAAAAAAAAAATACTGCCGAATCTTTCATTAAGAAATGCCAAACATGATATAGAATCCAAAAAAAAAAATTACTGTCAAATAAATCTAAAGTGTAATTACCATTTAATAAAAAGAATGCTGCATATCTAAATGAACAAATGGTCCAAAAATAAAAGTTAACTTAATTTTGAAGGATAACAGAAAATAAAATGACAAGAACAAGAAAAAAAGTAAAATTTAGAAAGCATAAAATCAAGTAGTCCCAAAAATATCAATCGTCAAAACATATTCAAACATGGCGTGTGTAAATTGTGGAAAAATCGTTGAAATCCTCTCCTGGAATAATTGTGTTTGTGTAACTGGTAAAAGCCATCTTGAATGAATGACAATAATAAAATTGGAGAAACAGGAGTAAAATGCAGATGCACAAGAAATGATACAATGTACGATTTATATCAGCATATCCCAGCGATCAGTGTACCAGCCACATAGCATATGCAAAAACAAAATGTACACCTGAATAATAATAAAAAAAACCAATTGTAACAATAATATAGCAAAAATATGACAATGCAAGGTGCTCAAATATTATGTTGGATGCCACAGTGAAATCTAGAAATTGAAATGAAATTGTACAAATTAATAAATTAATCAGAAAGCCATAAACAATGCCCCTGGGAAATTAGACCAATGTCCCTCATAGCATGCATGGTCGCGGTGACGTCGTTGTGACGTCACTGTGAGTCTCTGTGGTCACGTCACATCTGTGACCAAAATGCCACCACTCAGTGATGTCACATTGTGACTGAGATGTGAACTTCTTAGAAAACTTTAAAAAATTACAAAAAATATTCAAAACATGTTATTTATGTAAAATTATATTTTCTGGCAATTAAAAAAAATTGTGACGTCACTGTTATGACACTGCAAGTAACGTACGTCACGTCACATATGTTACAAAAAAATCACCATATTGTAAGTCACAGTGTGACAAAAATATGAACATAAAAAATCTTTGAAAATGAACAAAAATATTACATGCCCGAGTTACAGCGACATAAGGAATGAAAATATATTAGTGGACTAGATTTTCATGCTATATTTTATCAATTTGTTATTTAAGACAGTGAAAGTATACTTTTTTATGATTTCAATTTTATCTACCATTGCAATTTAATCCTTCACTGATTGCTATTATTATAAAAGTGTTTCTCCGAAAAATGGAAATTGGAAAAAATCCGAAAAATGGAAATGAGCAATTTGGATAACATATTTAGAATTAGGAATATTAAATCTGTACACTTTATATATTTAGTTTGCAGGGAGGAAGTTGTTTTATTTTATTTTATTTATTTATTTATTTATTTTTTTTGTCGACCAGTGGTATTCGAAACCCTTCTGTGGTTTCAAACTAAAATTTTCTATTACAGTTAAGTCTGTATCTTTTAACCCTCATAGCATGCATGGTCACAGTGACGTCATTGTGACGTCACTGTAAGTCACTGTGGTCACGTCACATCTGTGACCAAAATGCCACCACTCAGTGATGTCACATTGTGACTGAGATGTGAACTTCTTAGAAAACTTTAAAAAATTACAAAAATTATGAAAAACATGTTATTTACTGTAAAAAATATTTTTCTGCCGGATTTAATTTTTTTTTAAACCGTGGTCCAAGTTGCCTCTGTGCCTCTAACCAAAACTTTTTATTTTCATATAACATAAAATGTAATTAATTCACCAGCGACACAAAAAGATTTCCTAATTATGCGAATTTCATATTATTATAAAAAAATGTTTTAGGTAAACAGACCTCGACTTATCTTTTATAATGATTTTTGTAAATGATCATCTGTTATACTAAAAGTTTCTCAAAGAGTAGTCGAAACATTTCTGTGGTTTCAAACTAAAAACTTTCTATTACAGTTAAGTCTGCAGCTTTTAATGAGCACGCAGAAAGCGTCTTCAAAGTTTAGTCATATAGGCATTTCTTGCTTTATAATTTGCATTCAAGTCATTTTTTTTCCTCTTAGTGTTTCACTATTTTAAGTAACTTTTTTTTTAAATTCTACTTTTTTCAGACGTTTAAAATAAAATTGACATTTTCCGAATATAAAATTTATGTACAATTTATGCAAAGCCCATGACATAATTAATTATTCATATTTTATTTTTTTGTTTTCAAAATATATCTTTAAAAATTATTTTGCAATATGTTTTATTCTACAGAAAATTAATTTTAAGAGAATGACAGATCGACAAAGAAAAACTCATCTCTTCTCGATAATCTTGTTGTATTTTTTAAGAAGATATTTTGTATATATTACCTGCGACACAAATTTTACTTTAAAAAAAAGAGGGGGTCTTCATTATTACCATTAAATTAATTTGTACACATTTTGAAAAATTAAGCAATGTTTTATCTAGTAAACTCTAATTATGGATAATATTATTATTATAATTTACATAAATGAAACTTTACAATTCAATAAAACTGATAAAAATAAAAGGTGAAATACAATAAAACGTTTTCAAGCAGGAAATTGAATTAGAGACAATTTGATAAAATTATTACGCATTTAATTTCCTTCCGAAACTGTTGTATAGAAAAACAAATAAAACCAAAACACATCTGCTTCGAACTTCGAAACTTAAAAATCGTCTGCATCTGCACTATTTCAGTTGTTACGACTCGACCGCAGAATAACGGATAAAAGTAGCAGTGAAGCTTTTTAGAATAAACGCGGGAAGTTCTGTGGACACTGGACAGCATAGACGTGTTGACATGGATTTAAAAACTGAAACAAGAACGTTCTCAGGATCCAAGTTAGTTCAGCTAACAAAATATAAACCCGAGAAAATTACGGTAGCTTTGACTTGTTGAAGATGATTCAAGTCATTGCTATCGTACTTATTATCGGATTTAATTGGTTCCCCAAAATCAAAGTATCACGTACAACGTCAATGAAATTAGGTATGTAAAAATATTATTTTCCCTGTTTGCTTTTTTTTAATCACAACAGTTTTAGTTAGCTTCTCATAAACATGCTGTAGAACATAAACATTTCATTACATTTATTTTTTATTTTATTGAAATATCTAAAATATTATTTTCCCTGTTTGCTTTTTTTTAATTACAATGATTTTAGTTATATTCTAATAAACATGTTATAGAACACAAATATTTCATTACATTTATTTTTTATTTTGTTAAAATATCTAACTTCCTTTTCAACAGCTTTGATCAGATTATTAAAATTAGTGATTTAAATTGCATTTTAATCTGGTTTATTTTCTTATTTAAATATTTGGTTAAAACCGCCTGGTGTCATAAATATGAAAGTATATGGACAAGTATTATAATCAATCATTAATATAATTAATAAACATTTAAAGATAATTAAATTATTAAAAAAAGGCTTTTTAATGAATAAAATTATTGGCAAACATAATTTTTTAATTTTGTATTAAGTGATGGTCTTAAACAATTTGCATTGCATGTTTTTATTTTAAAAAATTGCATCTGCTCAGAAGAGGAATTTATAAAAAATAAGACACAACGGAAACGTATACTATTAAAAGAGATCGTAGATATGTAATGTTAAGGGAAAAAATGATTATGTAATGTAGTATTCAACCTGAGAAATGTTTTAAAATCTATAAAGAAATAGTCATAGCGGGTGAAAGCTTTTCAGTTGTTAAACATTCTTACTGAAATGTTTTCAAAGTGAACTAGAAGTCTGTTGGCAAATGAAAATATAGAAGTTACGCAATCAGTAAGTGTTTAAATATGATTTTACTTTAAAAATAACGCAAATACTTGAACGGTATGAATCTAAAATGTAATAACCATCTTTTATTATTTACATTTTTTTCTAGATAATTTTATCATTTCATTTCCTGAATTATTTTATCGAGATAAATTTCAAAGTATCGATATTATACACTCTTTATAAACAGCGTGATTAAAATGGATTTCTTATTTATAATTACCATAATCTTGTAAATAAAATATTAATAATAATAATGAACCTATGTGTGGCTCTATTTTGTGTTTATGGTCTCAATTTTTATACTTTATTTACATTAAAAAGTAGTTAACCATTTGATACTGTGTTCATTACTTTGTTTTATTGTGTCATATAAAAATAAATATGATTATTTATATTTCTAATACAATATATACAGCAGAGCGCCGATTGTCCGAACAAGTCGGGACCGACCCTAGTTCGGATAAGCAAAAGTTCGGATAAATGGGCAGACAGTTTAAGGAATGTTCCTGACTATTCTAAAACCTCCACACTTTATCTAGGTTTAGGACTGACAGCACCACTTAGTACTAGAATGCTTAAAATTTGTTTGTTTTTTTAATTTTTTTTGTTTACTTTTTTATTATTTAATTTTTTTTTCTCCTTTTATCATTTTCTAAACTTCAGAGATTATAATTTAAGCAAAAAATAAATTGGAAGTTAGGTGTTTTTTTTCTTTTTTAGAGAGAGAAATATTTGGATAATTGGGAATTCGGTTAAAAAGAATTCTTTGAGAGAAATATGCTGTTCGGATAATTGGAAGTTTGGTTAATTGGAGTTCCGATAATTGGCGTTCTACTGTATTTATAAAACTTTCACAAGACTTTATTCTAAAAATTTCGTTGTAGATTCTAATCTCTTTGTACTATTTATGATAATATCAGAGTTATAGATGTCATGGCAACATATATCCAGCCAGATAGATCTTTGGCAAAGCATAAAAACTTTCATATTAGACGCAAAATAGAGTAGCTGCAGTGCTGTGTTTTATAAACAATAAGATATTATTGTTTTAAAAAAGAGTTATTTTTATAATATATAATTTCATAAATAAAAATGTAATTTTGGCAATCAATTATTAAAGTTATTTTTTAATAATCAAAAAGTTTTTTTATATATGGATTTTACTTCAAGCAAACCCTGATGTAAAATAAATTAACCCTTTGTATCCCCGTTCTATGCATACCCAAAAGTTTTACCCACTTTTACAGTGAGTTTAAAAATACGATTTTATTTATTGCTGCTATCTTACAACATAACAATTATTGCCGAAATTGTTCTTAGAATTCTCAACATAATGATACTGATGATACTCAGTTAATTTTCTATACCAAAGCTGTATTTTTCATTTGAGTAGTTTCAAATGGTTATTGCTAAAATGTACTTCGGAAATTTTGTAATACATGTATGTGGCATAAAAGACGTAAACAATACGTATATAATGACTATATGGCACATGATGAGCGTTTCGAGTGAATATATATATATGTATATAACACATGCATAAACTTCGCAATGATCTTAGCAATGTCGTTACTGCAATTTTTGCATAATCAAATTTATAGGGGCCTCTATAACAAAGAAGTATCCTATTTTCTCAGCCCCAACTTGTTTGAATTACAATCATATATATATATTTTATGGTAATCAATATCATAAAACATATAAAATTTAATTACTTAATATCGGCATTTCTTTTTATCTTTCATTTTTTTTTTATTATAAATGTTGTGTAATCGAAAAAATTCAACTTCACCAGTGACTTCGGGTTTGTAATGCGTATTAAATGAAATAAATTAATTTCATTCAGTATTTTCTATAGTTTAAAGAATATAAAAAGTACTGTATACATTATAAAATATTATATTTTTAACACAAATTTTATTTTGATAAAGATTTGAAAATTTAAACAAATTGTTTCTTTGGTAGTTTTAATGTTTTTAACAGATAAATAATTTTGAAAAAAAATGTGATAGATCGATCATTCAGTTGTCTTCAATATTCTCATTTATTGCAATAGGAAAGAAAGGTGCAAGAAAAATTTAAGTCTGCGGGGCATTGCATTTTGATTCAGTAAAATTCTTTTGGTATACCCTCGTTATAGCGGTCCCCAAGTTTTAATTGCGATGTATCGCCGACGTATATTAACGTTATAGATGTAAATGATTTTACAACATGCATAATTATGACTATGTGTGACATGCATACTTGTTTACAGCTGTACAAGTATGTCATAGTGTGACTTCACAACATTGCCACTAGTCACATATTCGTCACAGCGTTAATGACAAAATCGTCACAAATCACACAATTTTCACAAAGTGACTTCAAAGCAGTGTCGCTGTCGTCACAGAATCATCACAGTGTTAAAGACAATTTCGTCACAAATGACACATATTTCACAAATTGATCTCAATGTGACTTTAAAGCATTGTCACATTCGTCACAAATTCGTCCCAAAGTTAATACCAAAATAGTCACAATTGACACACTCTTCACAAATTTGTCACACAGTGACTTCACAAAGTCGTCACAATGTGACGTCACAGAAGAGCTCTAAAACGGCCATAACGACCTCACATTCTAGTCACAATGACTTCACATCGACGTCACGTGACGTCACATCGACGGTCACAATGTCACAGCGTGACTTCACAACGACGTCGATGTGACGTCACCATGCCTTACGGGAATGAACACGTAGAAAGAATACTCAGTGTTTAGTCATGTATGCATTTCTTGCTTTAGAATTTGCATTCAAGCCATATTTTTTCCTGTTAGTGTTTAACTATTTTAAATAACTATTTAAAAAAAAATTCTACTTCTTTCAGACTTTTTAAATAAAATTAGTATTTTCCGAAAAAATATGTATACAAATTTTATACAAAACCCATGATATAATTATTCGTATTTTAAATACGATATTTATAATTATTCGTATTAATCGTATTTCAAATTCATGTTTTAGAGACATGACTTTAAAAAAAGTTATTTTACAAATTGTTTTATTCTACAGAAAGTGAATATGAAAAAAATGACAGATTGACAAAGAAAATTTTTTTATCCTGTATACTCTTTTTTCATTTATTAAGAAGATACGTATATATTTATTACGTGTAAAACAAACTTTACTTTAAAAAAAGAAAGAAAAAAGGCAGGTGTTTCATTCAAATAGAAAATTTTCATTACAGATACTCTTAAATAAGATAAAATTATTGCGCATTTAAACTCTCTGTTGTGTACAAAAAAAAAAAAAAAAAAAAAAAAAAAAAAAAAATAATAATAATACAGTAGGAGCACCTGCTTGCAATATCGTCTGCGCTCGATTAAACCGCAGAATAAAATAAGGATCAGAGAACTACTGACGCGGGAAGTTAATTTTTTAAGCTAACAGAAATATGCCTGACAATTTAGGATAAAATACGGATATTATTAAAATATTTATGGAACTTAAAAGGTATGTCTTATTTAATTTAAATTTTTTGTTCCTGTTTGATAGATTATTATCATGAGTTAAATAGTTGTATGTTATATACAATGAGACTGAGCTGGGATTCTTTTCAGAAGCAATATGGCGATGGAAAGATTTTTGAGAAATTGTTAAATGCATTTAATTCATCTATTATAGTTTCTTGTTGTTTAATAGTACAATTATAAATACTAATTATTTAGTGTTTTTCAAATTGTTATAATTATTTTTTTAATTGTATTTAAGTATTTTTTTTTGCTGTTTGTCATTTTAATCAAACATTTAATTGTAGACATTCAGAATCAGTTATTAAATTTTCTTTGATTGTAAACTCATTTTCTACGTTTTCAATACATTTATTTTATTGGCATTAAAATATATATATATAATATTTAAGCATTGAAATAAAGTGTTTTTCATGCCGGAAAAAGTTGAAAAGTGTTTATGACTTCGGTTTGTCTGGCCGTCTGTCCGCGCTCTAACTCGCGTAAATATACTCGGATTGACCTGAAATTTTTGAATGTTATTGACGTTTACCATAGCAAGGTACCTATTTGTAATGAAGTTTGTAGCATGTTTAGTTCATTTACAGGGACAGTCAATTGTATTCCATTACATTACGGCCTGTGGGAAAAATCGTTTCAAATGATTTTTAAAGATTTTACACGCTTTCAAACAGAATAAAATTGATATGCATTTATGAAGCTCACTAAAATGTGCATTCCGTAGAATATGCGATGCAAAAGAATAGTTATTTTTCATTTACAGGGCCAAAAAAGGAATTCCAATACATAATGATATAAGGGTGGAGGGAATTGTTTGCGGCGTACTTTATTTATGTTAATCTATTTGATATGTAATGAAATTGATATACGTCGTTGAGGTTTACTTACTATGAATTATTTCATGTATAATACGAAGTGTATATAGCATTTACAGGGACACACAAAATACTTCAGATACTATATTGTATCCGAAGTACTGTTCACTAGCGATGATTGCTGGAAATGCATTTTTAATTACGATTCACTACATTTATGCATAGCATATGGTGTATATATAGTATATGCTATAATTCATATACAGGACTACACAAAAGTATTCGTAAGGGTTACTGGGTATTGCTTAAAGGTGGTTTTTAAATAAGTTATGCATTTTTACGCTGCACTGTATTTAATTTACTAAGAAATGTTTGTTGTATATAGATAAAATTATATACAGGGTCACGCAAAGAATTGGATACGTTGCCGTCTATAAATTATAATTTCTGGAAATGTGATTTCAGCAGTTTTAAGAGTGTTTTCGTTTGAATTAAATTTTAACTAAATAGTGGCGTATAATAAAGGTTCTAGGTAAACTACAGGGTTGTACAAAATTATTTAAGTATGTTTCCATATATTAGTATAAATTGCTGAAAGAGAATTGCAACCTGTTATGCGTTTCCTTGATAAACTAAATTTTTCCATTATATAGTATATATATATCAATCTACAGATCAAATACAGGACTGTTTAAAGGAATTAGAAAACATATTTGACTGTGGATGGTAACTGCGTAAATCAGTTTTTCAAATGTTTTACGCGTTTTCATGTTTACTTAGTTATCTTATTTACGTTATTTCCCCCGATGTCTTGTTAAAACATTTAGCAAGAGTTGGAGAGTGTTTTACAATCTATTCTTAACGCATGATATATCTTACTTGTTGTTTCTATTTCCCAGATCAGTCTTTTCCTATAAAACATACCAAATCTAATTAGCTCATATTCACAAAATACAATATATACGGGAATAAAAAATTTAAATAAATAGGGCTTATCCTGTCGTTCTATAAATAACAGTTGTATTAATGTTCGTAAGATTCCATGTTCGTATTTAATAAAGCAATGACAAATCACATCACATTAAAAAGCTTACACATTCTTAATATTAAGCTTGAATTCAAGATCAAGCTTAGAACTTATTAAAAAAAGATGTCAGTTGATAAGCATTGTTTTTTAAATGGAAAATTAAAAATATTTTAAAAGAAAGGACTCCAAAATAGCGATATCTTTCTAAAAAGTACGGTAAAAAGATAAGATTTTATATTTCAAACAAAACTTTACTTTAAAATTATCGTAGTGTTTATGACAAGAATCCTCACAGTATTAATACTTGGAAATTTTTTCAGAGAGAAACATTCGCCTTGCATACAATATTTCAAATGAAAATCAAATTTCAAATAAATTGCTTAAAAGGCACAAAGGCCAACATAGTGAAAAATATCCACGCCGGGACTCGATCCCGGGTCATCAGTATAGCGCACTGACATTCTACCGACTAAACCACATGGAACGATACCCAGCCTGGAAAATTTCTCCCTATTACATGTTGGCGAGGCTACAAACGCAGCACAAGATGGAATATTTATCGTGAGCCACCGACATGGGGTAAACACGAAACTTAATTAAATACAGCATCGATTGAAACTATTTTAATAATTGGAAATTTTTCCAGAGAGAAACATTCGCCTTGCATACAGTATTTCAAATGAAAATCAAATTTCAAATTAATAGCTTAAAAGGCAATTTTAATTTGAAACTTGATTTTCATTTAATTCAAAGTTGCGTCAAAGTTGCGACTCGATGTAAACCATGGAGCTATAAAGATTAAAAGGAGACGACATTTCAATCTAGCCCCGTGGAGAGTGTTGAAGCTGAAAGGCGGATTCTTTCACCCCTTTCCAGCGTCCGCCATATTTGACTTTTCCGTAGTTGATTTGCGCAGCGAGAAGAATCGGTTCACAGCGCAGCTCACCCCGGTCAAGTATGGCGGAAGCAGGAGGGTAGGAACAGCTTCAAGTGACGTCATTTATGTCGTCTCCTTTAGTCTTCATTCCTCCATGATGTAAACCGATGGCTTCAAGATAGTCGCTCGAAAAACAAGCAACTATTTTGTGTCGGAGCGATTTTGACGCCTGAAACGAAGCGAGTCGCCAGTAACAGCCAATCAAATGGTTGGAAAACTGACGATGGAAAAGCCTTTTCCCGAACAGCCATTGTAATGCTTGGAAAACGAAAAAAGTGGTACTAGTTGCGGGAAAACTGACGAGTCGCAGGCAATTTTTGTGGCTTGAAATTTCTACGTGTAATAGCACTTTTACACCTGCTATTTTTTTTAAAGACTTTTAAAGCGTATCTGGGATTTTTGGCTCAGATCTTTTAGCAGCATTAGTGCTAATTAGCGTTGCCTGTTATCTCGATTTACGCGGGACATCCCGATCGTCCGGGGTTCCGAGACCTGTCCCGCGTAACCACTGCGCGGGACACCAAAAATCCGGATTTTTCATGACGCACAAATTCTTTTCTATTTCTTTTAGCAGCATGTTATTCATTAGTCTGCAGCGAGTGGAACTTGATATAGTAAAATCTCTGAAAATAGAACCTGTCTAACGGAAATTTTTTTATAGTCCCTTCCAAAGGAATACATTAGAAATTTACCTGCCTCGACAGAAGCCCGTCTAAATAAAAGTAATTTATTGTGCTAGATTAATTTTAACACAATTATTTTAAATGGTAAATAAATCATATTAGATGTAAATTTCCAACTGGGCGAAAAATCCGTACCAGGATATCCAGCGATTTCTGGATTTCCATTACCTGAGATTTATTCTGTTGATCTGAACCAGGTTTCAGATCAGATGTTATTTAAGTCAGCTGGGTAAAAGAGTTCCACCAGATTCGTCCGGGATAGCTCAGATGGTAGAGCACTGGCGGCTTCAGCCAGGAGATCCCTGGTTCATATCGTGGTCCGGACATTTTTCGCCCAGTTGGAAATTTACATCTAATATAATTTATTGTGGTTCCTTGCGATTCCGTTTACACGAGTTTTACTGTACTTTGTTCAGTAAATTTTGTGTAAACGGAACCAGCTTATAATGGAATTTCTGTTTTAAGAGTAAAAATTTCTCTGTCTATACGATCGAACCAATATACAATACCACCTGCGAAATAGGAATTGTGTCCATAATTGGATGAAATTCATAAATTAGAATTTTCCTCTAACGATTCCGCTTTCAGAGTTTTTACAGAAGACCGAGGTTTTTATTTAGTACTATGATAAAACCTGCTAAGTCGGAATCGCAAGCGAAGTAAAAAAAATCCATTTTAAACAGTTTTTTTTTTTGTTCTATCAGGTTGCATGACATTATTATCGTAGTGACAATGACGTTTTAAGATTTAGACAGGATTCCGTTATAGACGGTTCTGTTTTCATAGGGTTTTCTGTATTTTTATGTTCCGATTTCGAAGCTCTTGTCCCGATTTTTTTAGAGACAAAAAAATCGGGATGTCCCACTTTTTATGATACTGGACCAGACAACATTAGCTACGATGCTAATGATAATAATAAAAACTAGTCGGATGTGGGAACCCCAAAACTTTCTTCTATCTCATACATGTTAATACTTCCTGAAAAATGCAGCATAGCAGTACCACCGATTAGATGATTTATACCAAAATCTAATTAGCAACAACTTTTGTCAACTTCTAACTGTATCTGAAAGACAGAATTCCGTTATAGACGGTTCTGTTTTCATAGGGTTTTCTGTATTTTTATGTTCCGATTTCGAAGCCCTTGTCCCGATTTTTTTAAAGACAAAAAAATATGAAAATGCAGCATAGCAGCGCCACCGGTTAGATGATTTATACCAAAATCTAATTAGCAACAATTTTTGTCAACTTCTAACTGTATCTGAAGTTTGATAAAAATCCGTGCATTAGTTTTTGAGATAGATCTATTGCGGAAATCGTAAAACATTCTGCATACCAGCGCCACCTGTTGGGCAATTTTCATCAAACACTAATCAGGACCAATTTATATCAGTGACTAACTGAATCTTAAGTTTGATAAAAATTCACGTATTAGTTCTTGAGATACAGCGATTGCGGAAATCCTGAAAAATGCAGCATAGCAGCGCCACCTGTTGGCGATTTACACCAAAAACTAAACAGTACTAATTTATATAAGGGACTAACTGAATCTGACGTTTGGTGAAAATTCGTGCATTAGTTCTTGAGAAAGAGCGATTGCAATAATCATAAATAATGCAGCATAGCAGTACCACCTGTTGTGCAATTTACACCAAAAAGAAATCAGAACTAAATTATATCAAGGACCAACATAATCTGAAGTTTTATAAAAATTCGTGCATTAGTTTTTGAGATATAGCTATTGTGGAAATCGTGAAAATTGCAGCACAGCAGCGCCACCTGTTGGCCTATTTACAGCAAAAAGTAATCAGCACCAATTTATATCAGGGACTAACTGAATCTAAAGTTTTATTAAAATCCGTTCATTAGTTCTTGAGATACAGCGCCCACAAAATTTGTGTCACACACAGGCAGACATACTCACAGACAGACATTTTGTAAAAACATGTTTTTCGGGATCTCTGACCCCTAAAACATGTAAATCCGTCGAAAAACGAAATTCGAAAGTTTTCACGAATCCAATACTTTTTTCTTGTAAAGATAGAAGAAAGTAAAAATACTGATAACATATAGCTCTGCAGGATCTTTCCCAAGAAAAGAATTTTTAAAGAGATGAAAACGAGCGTGTTCTGAAATGATTTATGTCCATGTTATGGACAGCGTGTTATGGCCAATGTTATTTTATTTTTACTTTTCAAAACTGGTCATTTCAATGGGTATCTCTTTCAATGGCTATCATTTATCTCTTTATCGATCTTTTAAAATACTATTTTAAAAACAGTTTTGCGAAATAAATTTGATTTTTCAGAGAGAAGAAAATATGATTGACCTCCAGTCAATTATTACAATGGACAATTTAATTTTAATTTTTCTTTTCGAAACCGCAGCCATTTCAATCGGTAATGCATCTCTTCCTCTCATCACGAGTGATTTATTTATTTGTTTATTTTTTTTCGATTCCGGTTCCCCGTGGAGAAGATTTCTCGCGATTCCTCTTTCCTCAGTTGGTCACGAGCGTTGCCATTACTTCCTATAAAAATAATTATAATATTGTTGATGAAGTGTGAAAGTTCAAGTCATTGTCTGCAATGGATCAAATGTCGCTCAGCGGGAGAAATGGAACTTAGTTTTTGTTTGTCTTTGTGGAAGATTATACGCGATATTTTGTTTATGTGATTGCAGTAATGCGGATCATTGTGTTTTATTTTTTTAATGGAAAATAGTGCTGTAGTGAAGATTCAGAAAATTAACTTATGAAAAGTTCGACAAAATTTTTCCATGTTCTTTCTTTTCAAAGGATTCTGACTTATCTCGTTACCAAATAAATAACTCATTGACTTTTTGACAGAGTATAACTGCGTATTGTTTAAAGTTTAAATTAAAAGAATTCAAGTTTAACTAAGTTTCATTTGTAGTTTAATCTAAAGAGATATATATGCTGCTGGAAATTAGAATATTTTATAGCTCTATTTTTGGTAATAAGATATTCTACAAACGAAGAATGAAAAAATAGTTTTGTTTTTTTTTACATTTAGGCATATTAAAGCAATCATATAAATACAATTTAGTTCAAATTATTGTAAAAAAAAAGAAGAAGAAGAAGCATAACATTATTATTATTTTTAAAAACTATTTTGGAATTTTTTTAATTCAGATAGATTTATAATTTTAGCTAGAAATTTTATTTTGCGGTTTGATTTATTTTTAATAATTCGTGTCATTAGTCGAATTATTATTTGATTCGCTCTACATAAACTTTCTAATTAAAATAATAAATCTATCTAAATTTAAAAATTCCAAAATAGCCTTTAAAAAAAAAAATAATAATTTTATTCTTTTCTTTTTGCAATAATTTGAACCAAATTTCATTTATATAATTGCTTTAATATGCCTCATTACATTGTACTTGTTAAATGTAAAATATTACTGTAGTGTAGATTAAGAAAATTAAACTATAAAAATTCGACTAAATTCTCATTAGTTCTTCTGTCTTATTTCATTATCAAATAACTTGCAGACTTTTTGAAATTAAGAAGGTACGCTTGTATAAATTAATATAAATTAGAATTTTTAGAGTCTTTTTGTTCATAATCGGATACCCTGAAAAAGAAAAAAAATAATAAAGTGATTAATTTTGAAACTGTTTTTTCCATTATTCTAATATTATCTGATTCATTCTATTTAAAATTTCTAGCTGAAAGAATAAGTCTATGTAAAAAAGAAAAAAAAAAAAAAAAAAAAAACCTATAAAATCCTAATGTAACGATTTTATGAAACGAATTTACGAAATTTTTTTTAAATGCTTAAAAGCGGGATTTGTAGAACACTGACGGTAATGCAATTTTAGTATGTTGTTACAGTCACATACAGCATGTTTTTTCCTTAACTAAAATTTTAAAATGAACATTTTTTGGTTTCTCAAATGGCAATTATCCTCCATGATAAAATTAGATAGGGTAATTTAAATCCAACTTTATTTTAAGCCGATAACGCCCCCTACAGACAAATAGATAAACCAAATTTAAATAAAAGTGTTTTTAACTCTTTCCAACATATTCGAAAAGTGTTTATGAATTCGCTTTGTCTGTTTGTCCGCGCTTTAACTCATGTAAACATTCCACTATCATGTAACGTTTTTTGACAAAGTGAAGATGAATACCCATGAAAGTACACACACGCATCGGCAAAATGGCTTAAAAATAAGCTATATCTTAATTTTTCTTAAATAGCTACGTTTGAATTAGTTGCCGCTTAGCTAAATATTACTATGATGTACTTTCGTTCTGTCGACGAAATATGTCCCCCTTTCTCTTTTTATTAACGCTTTCATACATAGCTGAAAGGTTTTTATGACTTCGGTTTGTCTGTCTGCCCGCCCGAGCTCTAATTCTGTTAAATGTACTCGGATTTTCATGTAATTGATTTATGTTATTGAGGTTTACAATAAGAGGTTATATTATTGAGGTTCAGTATTGAAAATGTAGCGTGTAGCATTTCTAGATCGTTTACAGGGACACTGAAAAGAATTTCGATACATTATGTCTCTGGAGAACTATTTCAAACATATTGAAATTGATATATATTATGCTTACTATATATTATGATATGATTACTTAGGTGCCCTACAAAATGGTTACTGCAGAATATGATATGCGTAGCATTTGTCGTTCATTTACTTGGTCAACCAAAGAATTACAGTGCTATCTATGAGCAATAATTTCTGGAAGTGCATTTTTAATTGTGACCTGCGTTTTAAAATTTAACAAGCATTTTGTATATTGTTTGGCATGTCTAAATTTTATAGATCATATACAGAGATGCAGAAAATACTTCAAGTACATTTCCGCTTATTCGCGGAAATTGCTGAAGGGGAATTTTCGACTGTGATGAGTTTCCGAACTGAACTAAATTTTAGAATACAATTTAGTATATACAAATCTATAGATCATGTACAGTCAATCAGGGTAACTTTGAACCACGGGGTGTAACTTTGCACCACCTCCTATTTTTCAATATTTTTAACTCTAAAAGACTAAATAAACTCCAGAACTATGCTCTGTTGGCAAGGTTCTAAACTGGGATTTCTACTCTTTATTTTAGAAAATAAATTAGCAACATTATACACAATTAAATGCATCATCTAACGATTTTTGTGAAGTACTGTTTTCAAGGTAATTTTGAATGCTGTTTTGAAGTTGTTGTAATCCAATTAAATTTTCATAGTAAGTAACAATATACTAATTTATCAGACATATTATTATCTAAATGTTGTAAATGTATTAATATTTTGTGATTATTTATTTATTAATAGTTAATAAAATCTAAAGTAAGAAGCACTAGCATTTTACCGCATTTTCAGGGTAACTTTGAGCCGGCTCAAAGTTACACTGATACTTATAATTTACTGATTATAGGTGCTACTGTGGAAAATTTTCCATATTTGCACGTATATTTTATATAAATGCCGAAAGTGTGCATTAGATATAACATGTAAATATTTTCACAAATATGTGTAAAATACATAAAATTCATTTAGAGGCGTGATTAGGGACGGAGCTACTCAAATTTGACATTTCATACGTTCGACGTTTTTTATTCTTGTTTGAATAATACCAGTACTTGTATGTATTACTGTAACTATGGACATATTATTGAGTTAAAACATTGAAAATTGTTTTTCACTGCATTTTTATGTTTTATATGAACAATAAACAGGTTTCTTTTTAATTTCTAAATGTTCATGGTTCTCTACTTCCACTTTTCTTGTGCCTGATATTTGTTGTAATTTCATAAATTATACAAATCTTGTGATGTTGGGAAATGTAAATTCGGAGTCTTTACATATCTGAAAACATTTTTTGGGGTTTAAAGTTGTCCTGATTACAATACTTTTTTTATAATGAATTATTTTATATAAAAATTTATCATATGGTGCAAAGTTACCCTGAATGGCTGAGTAACTTTGAACCAAGCTAAAAATCCATTTTTTATTGCTTTTATCCTTAGTATTCCTTAATTTTTGATAGTCAAACAATAATTTGGGATCATTTCTTCTCTTTTATGCCCCTGGTTGCGACAATATTCTTCAAATAAGAGTGTGGCAGATGAAAATAGAGAAAATGCGGATCAAAGTTACCCTGATTGACTGTACAAGGCTGCCACAAAAGAATTCAGATATTTTACCCGCAGTCTACGGGGAAAAATCGTTTGTGGTGTATTTTATTCATTTTACATTATTTCAAACATATTGGAATTGATATATATCTCTGAGGTGCACTGCAAGATATTTACTGTAAAATATGATGTACAAGCATTCATTTTTGATATACAGGGACACACAAATTAATTCGGGTACAGTACTCTCAATGAACAATAATTGTTAGAAGCGCGTTTTCTTTTGTGGTACGCGTTTTTAAATTAAGCTTAAAAAAATATATTTCTTAGTGTGTATAAATTCTACACATCACATACAGGGGTGCACAAAACATTTGAAGTACATTTACGTTTATTGATGGAAATTGCTGAAGGGGAAAGTTCAACTGTGCTGTGCGTTTTCTAATTGATCTTTTAGCATACTGTGTTTATATGATAAAATACATGTGTATTACATGATGTTCATATACAGGGTTGCGCAAAAAAATTCAGAATTTTTTTAATTTTTGGACTTTTGATGGGAATTGATGAAATTGTGTTTTCAAATGTGCTATGCGTTTTAGAAATTGTTTATTTAGATATCTTTTTTTCACCTTATTAATTAGTGAAGTTTTATTATAGAATTCTGAATGTGTTGAAAAATGTTTCATAATCTATGCTTAACGCATGATTTTACGTTCTTGTTTATTTGCCAAAACGTTTCTAAAATATATATTTAATGTTATATTTTAAGTGTTAAAGTATAAGTGAAGCAGGCGAATTGTAAGTAAGATTTTAATATTTTAAATAAAGCTATCAATGTATTTAATTTTTTTTTTGGTCCTACTAAAAAATATGTATATTCTTCAAGAAGAGCATAGAGAAAACAGAGGAAAATAAATTCAATTCTCCGAGGCAAAATTTGAAAAATTTGTTGCATTCCAAGCCCATAGGTTTAGCATTAGAGAGGGGGATTCCCAGCCTGACTGATGAGAAGACTTAAACGAGTTTCATTTTTTATTTAAGGGGAGAAGGGACCTTCAAACTCATTTATATATATATATTTTAAATTGTACTTTAAATAGTATTCAAGGGCACGCTATATAAATTATGGCGCATATTTATCGTACAAAAATTATATATATATATATATATATATATATTGAGAAAAATAAGGAATTTTCTTGAATATTTTAGGCTTTATGAAGAACTTTTCAAAATGCCCCATGCGCATTCCATATCAATTAAAATCCCCAATATTTTTTATTACAGTTTGCTTTTATACATAAAAATAAAACTGTGCATCGAATTTTATATATTTGAATATAAAGGAAAAAAAAATATTTTTTCTTCTAAATTTTATGAAATGTTCAGCATTTTTGTATCCTATTTCTGCATTTAACTATCTTTAACTTTTCCAATTATATTTGCCTTCAAAACACCATGCATAGTTTTATTTATATATGTAAACCAAACTGGTATAAAAAATATTGGGTCTTTAATTGATATGGGGTATCTTGAAAAGTTCTTCATAACGCTTAAAATATTAAAAAAATTCCTTTTTTTCTTCAATTTTTTTTTAAATTTCTTGTGTGACAAATATATGCCATAATTCATACAGTATTTGCCCTTGAATCTTATATTATAATACGAGCAAAATTTCTGTTGTATGTGTGTGTGTGTGTAAATTTTATCTTGAAAACTGCTCTAACGATTTTGACTAAATTTTAAAGTTTTCTTTAACTCCTTGAATCCTGGACCATGGCAAATAATCTCATTGTGAAATCATCCTAGAAATCATGGAATGATGCCGTAAAAGAGGCTTCTTCATGACTGATGACTAAACGCTGTTGGTGTGTTTCAAATATCAGAATGGACGATAGAGACCAAGGTTCAATGAGGTACATAGTATTTTCTTAACGGTTCCATTGTGTGAAATAACACTGCGATTAAGCATTTTAGTGAAAGAGTAAGAATGGTAGCAATCACTTTTGCAGTTACTCAAGTATTATGTATTCAAGTTTTATATTTAATTTTAATCATGAAATCTCAGGATTTTCACTTAATATGAAATACTTAAAATTCTTTAAATTGTGAATTCTTGTAATATATATAAATGTGCATGTAAATAAATCTTTGTTTAAACTTAAATTTATCTTCTTCAATTTATGCCTCGTATTTAATTATCTAATTGTTATTTTGGGAATTATTGATTCTTTTACAGAGTAGGTTATAAACTAGGGCCACCTTAGAAATATATAATAATCACTTCGGGTCACCTATAATCTCTGTGTAATTCATAAGGTTCTTGTGCATCGAAATCACACAGCGCGAACAAACTTAATTTGCGTAATTTTAATTGATGCAATAATTTATATAAATTTAAATTGCACACAAGAACCCAGAATAATGGTGCACTCACTATACGAAATTATTGCGGCATATATGTCTACAGATTCTTAATTCCCAATCTCCTTTGTATGCTGGATTTAAAAACTCATTTTGGTAATTTTATTGCTAACTGATTAGTGTGCACAGAGCGTTCCAGCATAATCATTTTCGGGCACGAGAAGACCATTGGGCTAGGTCACGTGTTCGAAAAAATTCGATTAGTGGGTCATTTCGGGTCATAATGGGTCAGGGTCAAGCTAATTATATCTAAAAAACTGCTCAATCGATTTTGACTAAATTTTATATCCAACCGTTTTTGGGCACGAGAAAACTATTCGGATAGGCCACATGTTCGAGAAATTTCGATTAGTGGGTCATTTTTGGGTCACTTCGGGTCAAGTTAATTTTATCTAAAAAACGGCTTTAGCGATTTTGACTAAATTTTGTAATCTACTGTTTTAAATTACGAGAAGACCAATGGGCTAAGTCACATGTTCAAGAAAATTAGATTAGTGGGTCATTTTAGGTTACAATGGGTCAGGTGGCAAGCTAAGTGAATCTAAAAATAAGCTCAAAACATTTTGACAAATTTTTGTAATATACCGCTTCTGGACATCAGATAAACATTGGGCTAAGTCAGACTAAGACCTCGAACTAAGACTGGTATATTTACGTGCAAGCACTGGGCGAACATCTCCAAGCTATTTGGTTCACTTCGGGATAGGCAGAAAGTCGTCCTCGCTGTCATCATTATCACATGGACCCTCAGATACGGGTCAATGGGAACAGCCAGGAACAGGAGATCTCGACCGGACGACTGCAAGACGAGACTCACACGCAACAGGACACTTAGAAGTACTTCATTGGTGTACCGCCACCGCTTCCCGCCTCCACCTTCTATGAAACAGTGCTGTACAATGCAGGCATTTTGAAATAGTGTAACATCACTGATTTTTTGATTGCGAGATCAGTTGGTTCTGCATGTTAGAACATCAGTGGGGGTTATGTATGCAAGATCACTAGTTGATTATGCTAAAATACCAGTTAGGACTATGCGAGGTCCAGTTTTTTGGTGTTTTCAGATTTGTTATCAGCAGGCTGAGTATTGGTTCTGTGTACAATGCAGGCATTTATAATGAATTTTTAATGAATTTTTACAAGTTTTAGTTAGTCAGAACCAATATTTAAATTTAATTTTAAATTTAAAGTGTGATTTATTAAGAAATCACAATTTTTCTTTAATTTTTTGCGTAATTTAAATAAAAATTAATCTTTTGTTTCAGACAAAGACAGTCGACTAAAGTATTGGGACAGGTAGTCTTCTGTAGTTTCACATATTGATCCAAACTCGACAAATACATGATCGTGTTTGATCAAAATTGAATAGAATTCGCTTGAGTAGCAGGCTATATCGAAAACTGCTTCTGCAATGACAAAATTTTTATACTTAGCAATGTAAACATTCTGGTATTTTCTTGAAAAAGCATACGACGAGTCACCTCTTCGATAACTTATGGGTGCCTGTCTAGCATTCTGATAGTCTATACTCTTAATCTGATTATCTCTACATCGATACTATCTCTAGAAAAATTTTATCATCAAATCACAAAACTCGATTGAATTTAGCTGCTTTGTATGTAGCATTATATACAGGGTGTTATCAACACACTCAGTCTAACATTACGCAGGCGCTCAGCAGTTTTTATGCAAGCGAATCAAACATACTATCAGCACAGGTTCGATTGCGCCTGACTAAGCAGAACTACATTCCACAAACACTCGAAACACGCACACCCAGCGAATTACAAGTGACAGATCAATTTAATCCCAGAGCAAGACTGAGTGGGCGAGTCAGTTCGAGAAAATTCGATTTGTTGGTCATTTTTGCGTCACTGTGGGTCAAGCTAATTGTATCTAAAAAACGGCTCAAAACATTTTGACAAAATTTTGTATTATATCGTTTCTGAGCATGAGAAGGTCATTGGGCTAAGTCACATGTTCGAGAAAATTCGATTAGTGGTTCATTTTGGGGTCACTGTGGGGTCAAGATAATTGTATCTAAGAAAACGACTCAAACAATTTTGATAAATTTTGTATTGTACCGTTTCTGGGCATGAGAAGACCATTGGGCTAAGTCGCATGTTCGCAAAACATTGATTAGTGGGTCATTTTTGGGTCACTGTTAGTCAAGCTAATTGTATCTAAAACACGGATCAAAACATTTTAACAAAATTTTGTATTATATCGTTTCTGAGCGTGAGAAGACCATTAGGCTAAGTCGCATGTTCGAGAAAATTCGATTAGCGGGTCATTTTTGGGTCACTGTGGGTCAAGACACTTGTATCTAAAAAACGGCTCAAACGATTTTGACAAAAGTTTTATTACATCGTTTCCCAGCATGAGAAGACATTGGGATAAGTCACATGTTCGATAAATTTAGATTAGTGTGTCCCTTTTGGGTTATCGTGGGTCAAGCTGATTTTATCTATAAAACGGCTTTAACGATTTTGACTAAATTTTGTATTCTATCGTTATCAGGTTCAAAAAGAGCACTGGTTAGGTCGCATGTTCGAAAAAAATCGGTTAGTGGGTCATTTTGGCTTTGGGTCACTATGTCTCAGGATCATGCCATTTGTATCTAAACAGCAAGAATGATACCGTAAGAATAAAATATCGAATTGAGCACAAGGCTAATTTTGACCGAGCTTAGCTCGGTCATCCCTGCTAGTAGTACACTATACGCGCAAAGATGACCGGCCACTTGCGATTTTAGACGTTTTGTTAAATATCTAGAAAAATACATGAGGAATTAACCTGAAACTCCAGGTGTGTAAACAGTATAATATAGGTCATATATTTCCGCGAAGATTTTTTCCCCGAAACCCCATAGGGGACCGTCAACAAATTGAAAAAAACGAATATCTTTTGGATAATCCTGTAAAAACTAACTTAGAAAAAGCGTTTAAACAGGAGATTATGATTAAGTGGCTTATTGTAATAAATTGTGTTCATTTTTATGAGGATAGCATGTATACTCGTAGAGAAATTAAAATTTTTATAAAAACAGTCCCAAACTTCGCCAAGTTTTTTGCTTATAATTTGCAGAGTTCTTAATATAAAAAAAGTTCTTTTCAGAAAATATGACAAACAACATTGTATACGATACCCTGCAATTAGAATAATAAAAAAAAAAAAAAAAAAAAAAAAAATTGGATGAAAAATGAGTAGGTTTATTAAACAATGTTTCACTGCGCATGCGCAAATGCAATCAAAATATAATGTGCATAACGTATTAGCTAATTATATAGAGCAACTTTTGTGAAAGTCTCAAAATCATAGCTTGAAAATTCTGAAAATTATCGTCGATAGAATAAGCTCGAAATGTTCCCAAATGAAAGCAAAAAGATGAGGGGTTGTATCCAAATGTAGAAGTACGTGCAATATTGTGCACGCTATCTTGGTACTAATCAACATATATTTTATACAATCCCTCACCTTTTTGCTTCCTTTTGAAAACAACGGATTTCGAGCTTTTTTCTTTCTTTTTAGCTTTCTCTTTCCTTTTTTTTTCTTTGGCATTTATTTAATAATAAACAGAAAAAATATTTTCGAGTTATTGATTTCATTAATTGATTCCATACTTGCGTGGCAGCCCATTGTGTTGCTTTTGAGTTGCATGAGATTATTCGATTCATTTGGGGAAAAAGAAATCTAAATTTATTGTAAATTTAGAAAGCTATTATAGTATTAATTTTGTTAAATATTGTATACCTATTAAATACCTATTTCAAATAATAAATTATATTTACAATTTATCTCAAAAGCTTTCTCAATAAAAATGCACATGTTCTATAACTTTATTTGCGAAAAGGTTTTCGTTCGTCCACGTTTTGACCTGGATTTTCCAAGCTGGTATAAATGACGTCATTTGGGTAAACTTATACAAAAATGACTTTGTTTGGCAAATTTATTCCAAAGCATTTTATATTTATGAATTAAAATAAATACTTAGAGAAATATAATTTTTCTCGCTAAAACCTTTTGTTTTTTATCATTCTTGTGAAAGTTTTAATCGACATCCTAAGGAAATAGTTGAAAATCTGTTTTTCTACTTTAAATTGAATTACAAAAGCTATGATGGATTTTTTTCTTTTTAACTCAATGTAATTTATCTCCATGTTCCAATCGACAGACAATTTTTTGCTTTCTAAAATAAACTGATTCCCGAAACTTGAATATGTGAAAAAAAGTTTGTATTTCTTAAAATTTTCTAGAAAAATACAATTCAATTACAATATTATCTTCGCTATCTATTCAAATAAATGTTACGTTCAATTTAAAAATGATGTCAAACACACAAATCTAATAATCCTTATAATTTTCCCTTTTGTCCACAAAAATGGAGCAATTCAGTTGTCACCATTACAGAAATGTCATCAAAAAATAATTCACATTTTTAAATTCTAAGATTACTTTTGATATCCTCAGTTTTTCCCTACATGACGGTGTAAAAATGTAAAATGTGCGATTTTTAGAAATAAAAAAAAGTGCCGTAGCAAAAATTGCAAAACCGAAATTTCATCGTTCAAGTGTTACCATTCGCAAAATGACCTCAACGTTACGCACAGACACGTTTGTCTTTTATAATATACATAAAGAGTGATCATCTTGTGTTTCGCCCAAAAAAATTTGCAAGCTTTGTGATTTAAAAACAGAAAAATTGCAAAATTATTTCTAGAATTAAATTAATTTATCCAAAGCCCTGGACTATCAAAAAAATATCTACTGGCACATTCGTCAACCCCTTGGGGACGAGCGACCGGTATTCGTGCCGCGTAAGGTGCTCAGAATCGGGGATTATTCTTATCAGTAAATTTTTATTGTAAATTTTGTCTTATTTAATCCGAGCATTTTCCTGATTCAGTTAGGCAAAAATTTCTGTTTTATAAAACCGGTGATTAAAGATTAAAAATTCTGTAACAGACGCTCGTCCCCAAGGGGCTAAGAATATCACTGCTTAGTATTTATATATTATATATGCATACCTCCTAACTCTTTTCTACGTTTGTAAAACATATGCATAAGATTGATACTATGTTTCAATAAATTTGTATTTCAGTTCGATAAGTTGCTAACGCTAGTCAACTAGTTCTGAAGAAGAAATAAAAGTACATCGCACTTTCCCCCGGCATTTCATTAATCTTACTGAACAAATAAATGCGTTTGATCCAAAACCATTGTTACTACGATATCTACCTATTAATTTCGATTACAATGTCTTTTTTTTATTATCTTTTTGTTCAACGTGTGTTCTAATGACACGGCAGATTCACATAAAACACCTAAACATGTTGCTTGATTTAAGTAATATAAAAAAAAAATGTCAAGGCTATCGCTCTCTTTTTTAACCGCCCTTCTTGACCCAAATAATCGCAATAAAAAACATTGGAATATGTATTGCTTTTTTTTTAAAGAAAGAATTTTGAAATGTTTATTACACATAGAGTCCTGTATGGGGTCGCGTAACCCTATTTCATCCGAACCCGATCTGAACCGCAGTTCGGATCGGGTCGGTTTGACGCTAATATTTTTCGTTGTTGGTTTCGGGTTGGGTTTTCACTCTTTCGGGTCGGGAACCCGATTAAAAAAAAAAAAGTCATGTATTTTTCATTTTTGTTTTTAAAAAACCATGAATTTAATATTAAGGAATGTATATGAGTTCATTTTTTATATAAAAAAGATAAAATTGATTATTAATGGTATAACTGTAGACTATTTTTCCATAATTTTATTAAAACATAGATTAATTTTCTATCAGTTCGGGTTTGAATATTTCGAGTTCGGGTCGGATTCAGGTTGTCGAATTGTTTTTGTCGACTTTGGGTTGGGTTTCGGGTTGACTTTAAGCGGAATTTTCGGTTTCGGATCGGGTACTTTTGCAGGAGTCTACATAGACTTAGAGTTTTAGTTAAAAATTTTAGGTAAAATGGTTCATATAATATAAACTAATTAGAAGAAATTATTTAAAACTAACCATTTCATTTTTTATCTTCTCGTACAGCATATCTTACAATGAACAAAAAGGCTATAAACATCCTAATACAGTAGAGTCCCGATTATTCGAGTTAATATGGACCAAGCTCACCTCCGATAAGCAAAAAACTCGGATAAGCCGAATTTACACAAATTGTCACCAACTAAGGAGATGAAATATAAATTTTCAGTTAATTCATTAATTTTTATTGTACTAGCAACATTTCTTTGATGAACATTTCCGTTACTTTTATAAGAAAAACGGGGAATGAAATTGTGTATTTGTAAAAGGGCCCTGATAGTTTTTTGTTGTTGAATGTCAAGTTTGCAGCAGTTTCTTTTCTTTTCTTTTCTTTTTTTTTTTTTTTTTTTTTTTTTTGATGCAGTATTACTCTTCTGCATACCTATCAATTTCTAAGATTTTTTCTTACCATTAAAGCTTACCAGTAAATTTTGCCTAGTTCAATCGCCGAAATCTAACAATTAACAAAGATTAAATATGACAAATTTTTTTATTAAATTTTAGAGGTAACAAAACCGTACAAAGCATCTGTGGCAGCTTCATAGGACACTTTCACTTTCGGAACCGGTTTCGAAACTGAAAGCATACTCATAAAAATAATCTGCAATCAAAATAAAAAAAAGTGAAAAACGGCCTGTGTACAGATCGATCTCAGCTATTCAATGCAAACAAACAAAAAAAAAATCATTTAAAAATATTGAAATGCGACTGAGATATCTTTATAAATTCCTTCCATAGGATTAGCATTAGCGAACGGGTCTTTTCGCGTTTCTGAAATAGCTCCTTAAATCCGCATAATTCCTAAACTATCGGACCGAATGACTTTCCTGTTTGGTATCCGAAGGTAAAATTTACCCCCAAAAATAAATATGCTGCCAAAATTGGGTGTTCGTATTGAAAATTTAAAGTTTGGTACAATTTCTCTATGAAGATGACCCCCCAAAATATAACTTTAAAAAACCTAAATTGAAAGAAGACATCATTTCCAATCGCATGGCTATTTTCGTTTTTCTGTTCAGCTTTTAGAATTGGATTAAAGGTTAATGACTATAAGTTTATAAATTTTATATATTTGTCGTCTCATTAATCTACAAGAGCAATATTTTGCGAAAATAATTATTTTCTGTATAAGTCGTAAAATATGGATTAAGGGCTACTTCAGTTATGCGAAGACACTCGCATGCTGTTGTTAAACCTATGGGAGAGTTCTTTTAAAATATCTCGTTTGCATTTCAGTGTTTTTCAATTTTTTTTTTTTTTTTTTTTTTTTTTTTTTTTTTTTTTTTTTTTGCATGGAATAGCTGAGGTCGGTTTCTACAAAGGCCTTTTTTTACTTTTTCGATTTTGGTTGCAGTTCTTTTTTTTTTTTAATGCGGACACTTTTAGTTTCGAAACCGGTTCCGAAAGTAAAAGCATCTCTATAAAAAGAAAAAAAAACTGCAACGAAAATCTAAAAAGTAAAAAAAGTCATTTGTAGAAACCGACCTCAGTTATCCAACGCAAAAAAAAAAAAAAAAAAAAAAAAAATTAAAATGCAAACACGATATTTTAAAAGAACCCTCCCATAAGTTTAACACTAGCTTGCGAGTGTCTTCGCGAGATTGAAATAAATATATTTTAACCGGCTGATTTTTTTTTTTTTTTAATGAAAATATAAATTCCACATATGCCAATGCTGAAATTATAACGACTTGGCGTGGAAATTGTCATTTTGACAATTTTTACCTCTACCTATGCCTGCGAGTTATTATTTTCGGAAATGAATGATATGAAAAACTCAAACAGAAATAGAAACCACTTGTTAGATGACTCCAATTCAGTTTGAAATCCGTTGAAAGTAACTTGATATGAACCCGATATTAATTATTTGACATCCAACCTGCAATGACAGAAATCGCAATTGCTTATTTATTTATTTTTAAAAATTATTGATACTATATATATATTGCAGTTCAATAATTATAATCCCCATTACTCTGATATTTTTAAGGGTCCGTATCTCAAAAGAAAACAACAACAACAACAACAACAACAACAACAACAACAAACAAAGAAAAATCTTGCATCAAGCATAGATTGCTTAAACATCGAAGCACTCGGACAAATCGACTAATCAACATCAACTGAGATAAACAGAAGCATCACGACTCCTGTAGGAACTCAATGACAACTGCATTGGTACATTGGTACATCAAGCATAGATTATGAATAGGACTGGGTGATGTAGAAATTTCTTAAATCGATTTATTATCCATCTAACATTGCGATTTAGTGCTAAATCGCGATTTAACAGATTTTACCTTTTAGAATATTTTTTAATTTTTTGAAACAAAATACGGTCTTTATGCACCCCCCTCCCCTTTTCCTGTGTTATATGAGGACATCAGAAGCCAAGGGGTACAATTGACAAAATTTTGATTTGGAGTAAATTGAGTTAAAAGATAATTGACGTTAAAGCAGTGGTGGGATTCAAATAATTTAACAACCGGTTCGCTGCTCGAATGATTTTCGATGCACAAAAATGAAAGAAAAATGAAGGATCGCCAATAGATTATGAAACACTTTCCAATATTATAAGAACATTGTTAAAAAAAACTTTGATACTTTGGTACAGTGAAAAAAATCCTGAAACATGTTACCCTATAAAAGGACGTTAATAAATATTCGGCAATCATGAAACCCTGATCATAATTCCTATCAGAAAATGCATCAAACCAATGTGAACAATATAATATAAAAATAACAGAAATGTAAGTTTAAGAATTAATCCATATTCATGATCTAAAGTTGTATATAACATATATAGAAAAATGTTATCCATGCTATAGCTAGTGAGACAAATTTTTGCACGACCAAAACTTCTCGAATTGTGACATTTAGAAATTTTAGGAATTTTTACCATTTCTTAGTACAAAAAAAAAAAAAAAAAACAAAAAAAAAACAGGCCAGACAACGCTGGAAATACATAAAATACAAAGTATCATGATTCGGCAAGTTTAGATCATACAATGTCTTTTCATTTGTTAGAGCTGGAAAAATGTTTTTCTAAATATAAATTATAAGACTAGAGGAACTTATCAAAATTATGGATTTGTTACATTTACGAAAATAACTACTTTCATTTATAAAACTTCGACGATATGAAGAACAATATAAAAAATTGTGCAGTTGGGAGTATATATCTAAATCTGACGATTTAAGTATTAGCTATAGATCAGCGATAACAGGGAACATACCGTGTCAAAGCAAAGTACTGTTTATTCGAATAATAGCGTTGCCTGGGCCCGTGATGAATGACCCTTAAATTAACCTGAAATTTGTATGATTTTATATCTCAAAAACCATTTTATCTGAATTTATATTTTTAAAGGAAAAAATATTGAATTGAAGGTATATGCTATTTGGTACTTTACTTTCTGCGCAATTTGATTTGTGGAGTCTATGCGCACCGAAAGCGAGCGAAACCGCGAAGAAACACACAGGTTTTCATTGATTTCGTCGAAATTTCACACATTTCATTTTGTAAAAATATATTTCTACCCGTCCGAATGTTTCAAAATTTTTGTAGATGATGTAAATCTGATCTATTGAGAATCTCAATACCATCTGAATTTGAGATACTCTTAAAAGATTGTATTCAAATGAGGTCGTTTAATTACTTTTAGTGTAGAAAAATATCGTCTCCTTGAGGTGCGAAATGACCTGCATTTGCCGGTGTATTTGTAAGGTTTAAAATTCCTATTTTTTAAAACCGATTGTCCCATCGATAAGAAGGTAGTTTCAGATTTATGAACATATTATTGCTTTGTCAGTACCTCTAAAATTTCTGCCTGAAGGAGTGAAACCCCAACGAAACACTCAGATTTTTGCTAATTTAGTCGAAATTTTCACACATTTTATTTTGTAAGAAATATTTCTACCCGTTCGACGTCTCAAAATTTTTGTAGGTGATGTAAATCTGATCTATTTATTGATATGCTCTAAAAAGAATACGATCGTTTAGTTATTTTTAGCGTAGAAAAAATATCGTCTTCGTGAGGCGCGAAGTGACCTGCGTTTACCGGTGTATTTGAAAGGGTTAAAATTCATATTTGTTTTAAACCAATTGCACCACCGATTAGAAGAGGGTTTCACTTTAAAAACATATTTTTGATTTGTCGGTACCTCCAAAATTATGCCCGGGGGGGGGGGCGTTGCAATAAGGGGGGAAAAGTTTTTCGGGAAAACGACCCTTTTTGAAAATTGTTTTTCAAGCGGTTAACTGTGATATATTTTTTAATTGATTGCGAATTTGAGACGTAGATCTTTCACATAGCTGCCAACATCTTACGCTTTTTCAGACCACAAAAATTTTATAGTAAATTTTACCTTTTTAAATCGCCGTAATCTGCTGATTAAATAAGGCAAAAATTTCTATTAAATTTTTGTGGTCTGAAAAAGCGGAAGAGTTGGCAGCTATGCTTTCAGCATATGTCTTTCGTTTTTAACTTTACTAAGCGGTTTGGCCGATGTAAGTTAATAAATAAGGACAAAATACCCCGGAATTTCTTCTTTTCGTTCTTCATTTTCAACTGATGAGTACACTGTAAATAAAAATGTCTGAAATTTAAACACTTAAGTGTCTGAAATGGAGTGTTCAATTTTCAGATATTTTAAAATGTCTTAATTTTTTCAGACACTTTTTGCGTATGAATTTCGGACACTTCAAACGTCTGAATTGCATCCATTTTTTTTGTAAGCATCATACGTAGCCATGTTTGACCACGTTGAATCCTGGAAAAATATTTGGCTGTGGTCCTGCCCCTTCCACCCCGATACAGCCTGATTTTTTTTGCGTGTGTTCCCAATTTTGGTATGCAATTTTCGTTAAATTGATAATTTAAATCTTTTACGACATTGTACTGATTATAATCAATATCTTGAACTTCAGGAGTAGAACAAGATTAAAGACAAAAAATATTTATCTAAATATTAGTTTTTTTTATTCATTTTTTTGTAATCTTATTTTACTTTAGAAGTTCAAAATATTGATTATAATCAGTACAATTTCGAAACAGATTTAAAATATAAGCTTTACAAATACTGCACACAAAATTTGGGGGCACTGCCCAGTATACCCATGCTTTAATCAAGAAGTTTTTTTTTGCAAAAAATGCAACCCTGCATTATGGTTATCTAAATTGAGATGTCCGGTATTCGGGAGTATCCGTTGTGGAGGTTAATGGACATTCCCGAATAGCGGACACCTCTATTTAACAAATACTTTTTTAATCCGCAAGACATACATATTTGTATATTTTTACCGCACAAAAGCAGATATCTCCGTTTATCGGACAAATTCCGCTGTCCCGAAGTGCGCGCTATTAAGGGATTTTAAGGTACATGGATAAATATATATATATTTTTGTAATCTTGTCCTACTCTAAAAGTTCAAAATATTTATTATACTAGGTTGAATGTCGAAAAAGATTTAAAATATCAGATGTACAGAATTTGCAAAAATCCCCCCCCCCCCCAAATGAAAATTCATGTAATTTAAAAATTAGATAAAGAAAAATTATATTACCACATAGGCAATTTTACATATATATATCAGGTGATATAGCTATTTATACAACAGCTATTTAACTATGAATTAAATAAATAAATAAATAAATATTCTACTTTAATAACATTGAGAAAAAATATCTTCGGTATTTTGTTAAATATATTTGCATTTTTAATTTTGTCTTACTCTAAAAGTTCAAAACTTTCATTATAATCAGTGTAAGATTTAAAATATCAGCTTTACGAAAATTTCATACAAAATTCCACCCCCTCCCCGAAAAAAAAAAAAGAAAATCCTTATCATATAAAATTAGATTTTTTAAAAATTTATATATTGCCACATGGGCAACTTTTTATGTAGGTCAGAGGGTAATGACAAAAGCTATTCAATTATCAATAAAAATAAATAAATACATATTCTATATTAATAACATGAAGAAAAAATAACTTATAGTTTCCAAACTTCTTTCGTCTTAAATATATATAGTAACATCTAACTGTCATTTTTGTATTTTTCGTATAAGTGCATATAAATAAAGTTATTTTAAGTGCAAAATCTAGTTATAGCTTTTTACTTTTTCCCATTATAAATTTCAAATTACTTTTTTTATTAAAAATAATAAAAAAATCAATATTAGAATGTATTGCAAATCAAATACATATGTATATTTTCACTGGCAGCTTCACATAATAGACGAGTCTCATGTACTTTATCATTTTTTAATCTGCGGTTTTATGCCAGGAAGTAAGAAAGCATTTGGTGATCTTTCAAAGCTTTTTTCTTTTTCTTTATTTCCTTGTGGTCGTTGTTTACTGTGAGATAAGAATTAGGTATTGAAACTAAAAACTGCCATTGAATATATAATTTGTAATAAAAGAGAGCGTCATAAGTTTAAAAATATATACTTCTAGAATTAGTGGGGTTTTTTGCGAACAGATTGAAAACTAATTGAATTTCATGCAAGATTTTGTTTAGTACAATAAATAAAATTATAAAAGACACTAATTTTAGTACTATAAAGAAATTATGGCACTTACTTCAAACGCTGTTTGCAAGAAGTAAGAAAAATTCCTCGATTTGGAATTTAAAAAACTACTACCGTGCGCGAGAAATACTTGCATCATTTTAGAAGAAAATCCCATAATATATCCGACTAGCCATATTTAAAGAATGAATTGTTTCATCCTCAAAATATAACCCGAGAGACAAAAGTTTTTTTTTCTTTTTTTGTCAGCTTTGACAGGATGAAGACGAATAACACAATATTATTGATACAATACAAATTAGCACTAAGTCCATTGCACACGCTTTGTAGAGTTCCCGGGTGTAATCTTCAAGTTGTTGTTTACTCTACCAATTATTATATCGATGACAGCTTATAACAGACATTTGGTCTCAAGCACACACGTTAGATGTATGTATTCAATTTATAAATAAACTAAGTGAATACGAAATAAAATCACAGTATTTCACATTCCGCAAAAACGAATTAAAATACACGCGTACATAAAAACAAACTTTCCGTTTGAATTACAACGTATACGAATTCGAACGATAGACATTTAAAGCGCATGCGTAACTGAGAGTGCACCCCTGGTGATTATTGCGTCGGAAGAATAAAAACGTCTTAAATTAAGACACGTTTGAAGCAACGAAGTGTCTTAAAATAAGACGTTTGCGGGTATTTTAGACACTATTCTCTGTTCGTTTACACCATGATCATAGTAAGACACTTATGTATCTTAAATTAAGACATCTATAATGTCTTAATTTTCAGATTAAGACACTTAAGTGTCTAAAATTCTTTTTCAGTCACATATGTGTCTAATTTTAAGACGCCTCTATTTGCAGTGTAAATAAGGCTTCTGTGCGTACGCCAGAGTTTTTTTCTTTCTCGCAAGGACCGAGTTGAGTTTTTAATGAGAGTGAGTTGCGATTTTTAATTAATAACTCAACTAATTATTAGAATTTTAAAATTCTGTATCTCAGGTGAATCAAGGGACATTTTGAGCTAGCCTCACAAAAATTTTCATTCTCGTACGTGCCGTAGATTTTGCTAGCCATCGCATATACACAGACACACAGGCGGAGAAAAACTTTCTTTTATTAGTATAGATAAGTAGTTAGTGTAATTTTTAAAAACCTTATCATATAACAGGGATTAGCCTGGGACTGTCAATTTAGTTACCAAAATTCTTCAAAATTTCGTTTTTTAAGTTGAATTTTCTCTTACTGGATTGATGAAGAAAAATATATTATTGTTCCAAATGAAGTATTATTTTATTAAATGAAATTAATCAGCACTTATCACAGAGTTATGCCTACAAAACAATGTTGTGCAGATAAACATTTAAAGACAGCAATTAATGTAAATGCAATTTTCGCATTTGAAGTATCATTTTAACAACCAGTTCGCCGAACTCAACACAAATTAGCAACCGGTTCTACCGAACCGGTGCGAACCGGCTGAATCCCACCACTGCGTTAAAGTTGAACATCAATAATAATTGACTGGATTGAAATAGGAAACTGCGCTTGTTTCACAGTGGTCTTTGAACTCTTATTTCAATAAATGCGAAAAAAATAGAGTGCAATTTTCTTTAAATTTATAATTAATTAATATTGATCATTAATCGGCAAAAGTGGTTGATCTCTAAAACACAATACATGATTAGAAAATCACTTATATTTCTTTACCTCGAAAGAAAAAAGCATATTTCCAGGTCGTCTGCGCACCTAGTTCAATTTTTTCACTTATACCCCTTGGCTTCTGGAGTCCTCATATAGTGTACTTAGCTTTTAATTTTTCAAATATTTTTAAAAATAGGTACATATTTTACACACAAAAAAGTTTGAATGTCCCAAAACACAAGTTTTTTTTTTCATTTTAAAAATTAGAGAACTATTTTAATAAATTTTATAAACTCATTCTTTAAGAAATAATATAAAAGAAAATGGTTTCTTTCTTTCTTTTTTAACACTTTCCAACAAAGTTAAAAGTATTCCTTTCAAAAGTATACTTTAGAATGGAATACGATTTGCATAACATTGTTTTGACCACGCCATGAAAACATTTAATTTTCCGAATTTTGAGAATTCTTTTATAATCAGATCCAACTGCAGCATGTATCCAAGTCGCATTTTTTTGGAAGCTTGGTACACTAGAACTACTGATTTAGCAATGAACGAGGCTGCATCTGTACCAATAGAATATTCAGTTTTGTTTTAACTATAATTGTCACTTTGACAACTTGATGTGATGCTTTTCTGTTTGTTGAACTTTAACACCTTAGTATGACTTTTACGTTAGGAATTAGCTGGTGAGGGATTCAGCATAAATCCGAAACGTCCTTTAGAATTTTTTTTAGTGCTTTTATATTTTTAATTTAGTGTAATGTAATGTCTGTAATTTTGATGATTTTTTATAATAACAAAGACTATTGTTTGAGCATTTCAGTAGGTTGCCAAAATAGCGCTCGGTTATTTTTCTGACTACAGATAGTAATTGCTGAAACTGAGTTTTCAAATATGTTCTGCGTTTTCCAAATTGTTTACTTATACATTATCTTTCACCTTACTAAATTGTGAAGTTTTGTTATAGTATTCAGAATGTGTTGGAAAGTGTTTCAAAATCTATTCTTGACGCATGAGTTTTCTTTCTTGTTTACTTTTTGGAACAATTTAATTATGTCAATGGAATTATAATTCAATTAACAAAATACTTTAGATTACACTTAATTGTAATTAGGTCCTTTCAAAATGTATATAAAAAAAAGCTAATTGGATATATATATTTCTGCAAAATAACAAATTAAATGCACAATGAACTAGCTATTAAGAGATTAGGCAAAAATGTTTATAACTTTGTAACTGCTTTTAAAAAAATAAGCTTTTTTTGTCTGCATTTTTAATCCAGCATTCTCCCAATTTTGAATGACTAAATCATAACTATTACACCGATCAAAACACAATGATGTATTCAACGTTCAAACAAAAACTAAACCTGAACATCTTCATGTATATCAGCACTGCTTTATAATTATGTAATTAGTTAAATTGTCAGTCATGTTCTGTTTACAACTAGCACAATTAATTTCCGGGACTATTTTCTCCAGCATATTTTATCTGACCGCATTACTACAGAAATCTGGTTTGAGATTTCCTTTTATTATTTTTATTTTTTCATTGGGATGATGAACCCTCGATAGCTTCTTATGTTGTACCTTCAACCATAATGATGGAGGTCTGAAACATTTAAGCCTTTAGGAAGTGCTAACTGAATAATAGTTTTCTTTTGGGATGAATATCAATTGATTTCATCGCTGCAGTGGGAGTTATTGTAATTCATTCAGACAGGGAAATAGTCTAAATGATATTTTGAATCTCGATATTTATCTACTGTAAAATATCGATTCATGAAATGGCATCAAGCATGTTTTTATTCATTTTTTTTTTCGTTAAGGATATTGCAATGATTAGATGCTGTACAAAAAAGAAATGTTGAACTGTTATCTAGTGAAAGCAATTACTTTAGACAGTTTATATTATTTATGTTTTATTACTTATGTTTTCCTTATGGTGTTTGCTTTGTTTACAGTTTAACCCCTTATACTCGTCATTACTTTAAAGTATCATTAAAAATAACTTGTAATAAAGTTCATTTAACTCATCAATTTGCAGGGGGGGGGGGGGCAAAGATTTTTTGAGGGAAGTTATATAGTTAGGGGTAGGATCCAAGCTTCTACCTCCCCCCCTCCCGGCAGGAGAAACGTAAACTGAATCATGCTTACAAAAACAGTAAAAACTTTGAATACGGAAACTCAAGAATCAATGAAATATTTCGTTTTAAACAGGTTTCCGGTTTCCGTCTTAGCAGGTAAAATTTCAATATATTGAATATGAAAAATTTTCTTTTTAGACAGGATTCTATTATAGGTTCCATATTTACAGGCATCCTCAAAGACTGTTAAACCACCCACTCTATAGTATACCTCTGAAAAGACATGTATTACAGTAAAACTTGTGAAAACGAAGCCTGTCTATAATAGAATTATTTCTCAAAGGAAAAAAAAAAAAATCAAATTTCGATGAAAAAACGCCATATAATTATACTTGCTAAGACAGACCTGTCTAAAATGGAGCTTTTTTTTGGTCCCTTTCTACTTCTTTTTTTCAGATTTCACTTACAGGGCGCTATTTCAAGAGTTTCCTGGGAAGGGCAAGGAAAATTTTTCTTTGAGGAACAGAAAACGCGCAGAATTGCACAACGTACAGAACTGCACAAATCTCGCAGAAAATGGGAAAATCCAGCACAATAAAAAAAGTTCTGAGTGATTTTGTCTCTTAATTTCTTTCACGGACATGTGATTATACTGCAATTTTTTTTTTCTTGAAATTCCACGATTTTTTTTTCTTTCGAATTCCGCAAAATCAACTTGTTAATGGGTCACAGAAAAAAGTCGCGAATTTTGAAAAATTTTGAAAAAAAAAATCCCAAATCGTCGCGGAAAATATCGCTAATTTCTCCAAACGACCGTGGAAAATATTGCTACTTTTATCAGAGATTCCGAAAATAAATGCAGATTTCATCAAATGGTTGTACAAATTAAAATCTCGAATTTTGTAAAAGGATTGCGAAAACAAACAGCGAATTTCGTCAAAAGATTGCACAAAAAATCACGAAAATTTATTCAAACAATTGAGGGGAATTTCGTCAAACGATCTTGAAATAGCATATGAAATTTTGTGTAACTATTGCACAAGAATTATGTATAAATATTATTAGTGGATGGTAGAAAAAAATAATCAGGAATTTCAACAAATGATCGTGAAAGAATCGCAAATTTTGTCAAAAGATTGCAGAAACAAATATGGAATTTCGTCAGTTGGTCGCGGAAACATGTTGTGAATTTCAACAAATGGTCTCGAGGAAAAAAGTCAATTTCGATGACGGCTGCAGAAAAAAATCGTGAATTCCGTGAAACGGTCGCGGAAAAAATCGCAAATTTCGTTAGATGATCGCATAAAAGAATCATGAAATTCAATCAGTCATGAGATAATTAGTCCTACAACGACATGAAGAGGTCACGAAATTTTCAACTTTTGTGATCTATAGCAATAAGAAAATTTTCATTAGTGGTTTTCTGCAAATAAAGGTAAGTAAAGCGTTAATTGTTTCGGATTGCATTTTCACTATTATAAGGTGGGTTTGTGTTAATACTATTTTTAAAAAATCCTGAATATTTTTCAGATGAAAAAACTACATATTTGAACATTAATGAATACTATATATATATATATATATATATATATCTTCATTTTTTTGTATAAAAGCTAAAGTTTATGTTAAAGATATAATTGTAGACTTCTTTTAGAATAATTGTATTAAAATATGGATTCATTTTCTTTTATTTCGGGTCGGGTTGCCATTCAATATAAATCTTTTTAGCGGTACATGAAATTACTGTCCTGCGGCAGGATAGATTGACGTATTTTCTTCGTTGTGAGGGAGGTACACTTTAAGTTTTTCGAATTGTGCTTTATCTCATAGTCGGAGTCAGGATGACCTGGTTTTTTAACAAGGAAGCCCTGAATATTTTTCAAATGAAAAACTATAGATTTGACTATTAATGGTGGTCCATAGTAATAGCCCATGTGTTCATTTCTGTACGTAAGGGATAAAATTATAGACTACTTTATTATACATGTTAAAATATGGAGTTATTGTCCTTTACTTTGGTATTTGGTGGAAGTCTGTCGGTTTTTAGGTTGAAGAAATTGTTTTGCCGGGTGCGCGCAGACTCCATTCCTAGGCGTTGAATAATTTTGAGAGTGCACCATATATAATATGATTTAATAAAGCAAATAAATAATCTGATAACATAGCAATGATTGCAGTAAATATAACGTGACACTAACAATCCAAAAAAAGGTAAAAAAGGTCAGACAATTTAGAACTTGAATTATACTCGCCCCTTCATCCCCCCCCCCCCTTGCAAAAAAACTATGTGAAAAACTCTACCCCTGAATTTCTAACAATGAGGAACTAATTTTCCTAGGATCCAGTTGTACACAGCTGAGAAGCAACTGATACAAGAAAATGTCTCTCATGTATTTTTAAAATTAGCCAAAGAATGATACATGTCTCACCTTAAGAAAGTTCGAATACGAAATTTTTTTTATAATTATTAATTTCTATGCATAAAATATTTATTCAATACATATGTTTTTATTACAATAAAATCTGATAAATTATTTTAGCGTTTGAGTATTTTTTTTTCGACTGACAATTGATGGTTGATAAATTTTCTGAAAAATCAAATTCCTTGGGGGGGGGGGTATTCCCCCCAGCCCCCCTCAAATGACGCCCCTGCATAAAACAAAAAACATGTCTGCGAGTAACATTGACTTCATCTTGACGGTGGTAACACCTGACCAATAAATTTCCCTTTTACTGCAATTTTTTAAATAGCAAAATCGAAACATCTCACAATTTCAATTTTTTATGCTATTGAATAGACAAAATAATAATAATAGTAATAATAATAATATTAATAATAAATAAAAAATAAATAAAATAAAACAAATAAATAAATTAAAATAAATGCAGTTTGTTTCAAAATTGTATTTCAATTTACTCATTTTTTTATGTGTTTTAAAATAATTTTTAAGCCTGATTTTTTTTTAAAAACTGCCCACATGCCGTACGATTAAGAAAGATTAATCCGTTTACACTTAAAACGATATAAATAGTTCAACATGTGTTTCCGGTTAATATTCCATAACGAAATTAAAACCATGATTAAATAAATAAAATAATATAAATGAAGTACAAATCAGTGGCGTGGCGTGAAAATTTTCGGTGGTCATCGTAATTATTTAAGTTTGTGGTGAAAAATTATTAACTCCAAAATTCAATGGTTGAATGTTCAAAAAAGAAACTTTAAATCTTACCTTCACTTATACATGAACTCCAAATGTTCTGCTAAAACTGGATCGTAGAGTTTTAAAAGCTTATTAAGAGTTTTAAAATATTGCTTGGTCATCGCCGCATCCAGCGATGACCGGACGCCACGCCACTGGTACAAATGTAGCAGATATGTAATCGAACTACGCGCTTAAACCACTGAAATAATCAGAATAAAATAGGCTGCTGTGCGAAATCTTTGATGATTTCTTGGGCTATACTCCTGAGATGCGACTAATACAAAATTATATGCTATATCGTTTTTATAAATTTTAATACTACTTTATTTGAATCCTTAACCCTTTGATTACGGGGTTGGGATGTATGTCGTCCCAACGACTATTTATTTATTCTATTCGCACCACTTTTTGAAAAAAATTCTCTACCATACACTTACACTAGAATACATTCAAGAGATTTCTACTATAAGGAAATTCTTTTGTAAATTGTGGTGCAAGTGAATACATAAATAGTCCCCATTACTAGTCCGTAATCTAAAGGTTAATTGATATTTTTCGTATAAAAGTGCTTTTTGGTACTATTAGTAGGCAGCCTAATGAAATATCTTAAATGTAAAAAAATCCATTAGAGTTCTCTATAATAAAAAAAAGTTTTCACCTATGTTTTGTAACTTAGATTGTCCGTATTGGAACCTCTAGTATTTTCAAATGAATAATTTCTTTTCGCGTTATAACTTTTCAGCTTTCTTGGGGTTGAAATACATAGAATGGAAAACACAGTTCCGAAAATTTTCGATTTGTGTATTGTATTTCGATATTTCTATTATAACTAGCCGCCCTTGGCGACTTGTTTAGTCTCTCTTAAATGTAATGCTAAGTATTGCATCATGTTACTTTTATTCACAGTTTAATTTACTTGTTCAATCCTTCGCCAAATCAGAAGATTCTGATAGAGAAACCAAGAACACAATATATTTATGTTAGCTGGACGCAGGGAATAAATCGCCAAACATTGTTCTGCGCATTTTTTCGAATTTTATTAATTTCATTTAAAATATAATCCTTTCACTCATTTTATTTAAAATACACAACTTTAATTTATAACTGAAACACTTAAATTTCATGACTTTTACTTATTTCTTAAAGAAAGAAAGAAAGAATAGAAGAAAAATAAGAGTAATAATTGATACCATAAACCATGACATTTAATTTAAACATCAAAGCATTATTTTAATTTACCACGCGAGAAATAAAAAATGCTAGCTGGCTAGTTAATGCTAAAAATACTAGTTAAATTATTGGCGTTACTATTGCCGAGATTTTAACCCGGCTAACATTAAAGTACTAATAATTCTTCGCGATCATGGCAACTTTTATGTTAGTTTCATTCGAAAAAATAATTTTGATTGCAAATGGCTGCGCATATGAAAAGCGTAATTGTTTATGACAGTCACATGATTTGAACTATTATAACATAGATGAAATGATGGCGATGGAACAATATTTGGCGATTAATCACTTGCGCCAAGTACAAAAATGGTCACCTGGCATATAAAAAGCGCAGTGGTCAGCCCAGAACTGTTGATGACAGTCACATGACTTAGGTTATTATTATAGAGATATTTGTATATTTTCTAATTCTATAAAATATTGAAAACTATTAAACAGACAAAGGGCAAAAAAAAAAAAAAAAAAAAAAAAAAAAAAATCGAGTTGTAAGTATTCTACGAAACCCTTATAAACGCCAACTTATTTTTTTAAATTTTCATAAACGAAATCTTTCTAAAATTTATTTAATGATTTTAAAAATTTGCAACGCATTTTCAAAAATTCAGGAGGGCAGCTTTTGAATGTGAAATTTTCATTAATGCTTTCTTTGAGACATAACGCGTTAATCCTATGTTATTTATATTGCTAATATTTTATTCCGCAATAGGCATTGTACAGCATCTTTGCATCAGGAAATAAAAGTAAACGTATATACTTTTTAAAAATATCTTTTATAACCATTCAATATTATACATTTGTATGAAATTCCATTTGACCAATTCAAATTATCTCAAATTTTTGATGAGAAAATCAGGTACTTTTCGGTTAACCGGGCGCCAGTGTTATATCTATACACACACACACACACACACACACACACACACACTCATATATATATATATATATATATATATATATATATTCAAAATGATCATATTACTGTACTACTATTAAGTTATTCGTTAAATTAATAAAAAGAAAATTGCCCAGTTAAACTGATGGCATTGAGCTCACAGGCTATTTACACTAATTGTATATTATACTCTTATTTCAAAGAATATTGCCCTCAAAAAATAAATGAAGGGATTAGCCCCCGTTTCCCCCCTTTATACGTAACCAAAGAACCTCCAAATCTAACCAGGAAGCTCTTTAACATAATAAACTGGCATACCAAATTTGAAGCAAATCAGATAATTCTGCATGAAAAAACCATTTCGCTAAATTAAGGAGGGTATTAGCTCCCCATTTCTTCCTTTATGCTGAATCCATGAACCTTCAAATCTAATCAGAAAAGCTCCTTATCAGAATGAATCTAGAAAAAAAAATTAAACTAAATTGGGTAATTCTGCATGAAAACCCATTTATCTCAATAAAAGGGAGGGGACACTTGCCCCCCTTTTCCCCCTTTTATACTTAAACAATGAACCTTCAAATCAAATGAAGAAATCCATATCGGAATAAACTGGTGTATCAAATTTGAAGCAAATCGAGTAATTCTGCATGAAAAACCCATTTATCTAAATTAGATTATGGACTAGCCCCCGTCTCCCCTTTATACTTAACCAATCATCCTACAAATCTAATCAAGGCAGCTCCTTAACATAATAAACCGGTGTACTAAATTTGGATCAAATCGAATAACTCTGCATGAAAAACCCATTTATCTAAATTAAGGGGGGGGGGGGTCTAGCCACCCCGCCTTTCCTCTCTTTATACCTAACTAATGAATCTCCAAATCTAATCAGGGAAGATCCTTAACTTAACAAACCGGTACACCAAATTTGGAGCAAATCGAATAACTCTGCATGAAAAGCCCATTAATCTAAATTAAGGGGGTCTACCCCCCCCCTTTCCTCCCTTTATACTTAACTAATGAACCTTCAAATCTAATCAGGTAAGCTCCTTAACATAATAAACCGCTATACCCAATTTGGAGCAAATCGAATAATTCTGCATGAAAAATCCATTTATCTAAATTAAGGGGGTTTACCCCCCCCCTTTCCTCCCTTTATACTTAACTAATGAACCTCCAAATCTAATCAAGGCAGCTCCTTAACATAATTAACCGGTATACCAAATTTGGAGCAAATTGGATATTTCTGCATGAAAAACCCATTTATCTGATTTAAGGGGGGGGGGGGGATAGCCCCCTTTCCTACCTTTATATGTAACTAATGAACCTTCAAATGTAATCAAGGCAGCTCCTTAACATAATAAACCGGTATACCAAATTTGGAGCAAATAGAATAATTCTACATGAAAAACCCATTTATCTAAATTAAGGGGGGTGTAGCCCCCTTTCCCCCTTTATACTTAAGTAATGAGCTTCCAAATATAATCAGAAAAGCTCCTTAGCATAATAAACTGGTGTATCAAATTTGGAACAAATTGAATATTTCTGCATGAAAAAACCATTTATCTAAATTAAGGGGGGGGGCTAGCCCCCCTTTATCCTTAACCAATGAACGCCAAAAACTAATCAGGGAAGCGCCTTATCAGAATGAACCTGGAAAAAAAAATTGAAGCAAATCGGATATTTCTATCAAAAGTTATCGCGTTACGTACGTACATACGTTCATACATACGTACGTACGTACATACAGAACCGGCGGGCACATAAGCTCTCAGGCTTTGATAGCCTGTGAGCTAATAATAGTTGATCCAGCTTTATTATGCATAATGTCAGTGTAATGTATTGATACTCAATTTATTAATTTTAATTTATGAAAAAAATGATGAATTGTAATATTATATAATGGTTATATATATATATATATATATATACATATGTGTGTGTATATATAACACTGGCGCTGGGCTAACCGAAAAGTATCGAAAATTAATCTAGTTTTTAGCTCACAGGCTATCAAAGCCTGAGAGCTTATGTGCCCGCCGGTTCTGTATGTACGTACGTAACGTGATAACTTCTGATAGAAATATCCGATTTGCTTCATTTTTTTTCTAGGTTCATTCTTATAAGCCGCTTCCTGATTAGTTTTTGGGATTCATTGGTTAAGGATAAAAGGGGGAAAAGGGGGCTACACCCCCCCCCCCCCTTAATTTAGATAAATGGGTTTTTCATGCAGAATTATTCGATTTGCTCCAAATTTGGCATACCGGTTAATTATGTTAAGCAGCTTCCCTGATTAGATTTGGAAGTCCATTACTTATGTATAAAGGGGGGGAATGGGGGCAATCCCCCTTAATTTATATAAATGGGTTTTTCATGTAGAATTATTAGATTTGCACCAAATTTGGTATACCGGTTTATTATGTTAAGGAGCTTCCCTGATCAGATTTGGAGGTTCATTATTTAAGTACAAAGGGGGGGCTAGCCCTCCCCCCTTTAATTTAGATAAATGGGTTTTTCATGCAGAATTATTCGATTTGATTGAAATTTCGTATACCGGTTTATTATGTTAAGGAGCTGCCTTGATTAGATTTGGAGGTTAATTGGTTAAGTATAAAGGGGGGACGGGGGCTAGTCCCCCCTCTAATTTAGATAAATGGGTTTTTCATGCAGAATTACTCGATTTTCTTCAAATTTGATATACCAGTTTATTCCGATAATGCTTTCTTCATTTGATTTGGAGGTTCATTGGTTAAGTATAAAAGGGGGAAAGGGGGGCAAGTGTCCCTCCTCTTAATTTAGATAAATGGGTTTTCATGCAGAATTATCTAATTTAGTTTAATTTTTTTTCGAGGTTCATTCTGATAAGGAGCTTTTCTGATTAGATTTGAAGGTTCATTGGTTCAGCATAGGAAGAAATGGGGGAGCTAATACCCCGCTTAATGTAGCGAAATGGTTTTTTCATGCAGAATTATCTGATTTGCTTCAAATTTGGTATGCCAGTTTATTATGTTAAAGAGCTTCCCTTATTAGATTTGGAGGTTCTTTGGTTAAGTATAAAGGGGGGGAAACGGGGGCTAATCCCTTCATTTATTTTTCGAGCGGCATTATTCTTTGAAATAAGAGTATAATATACAAATAGTGTGAATAGCCTGTGAGCTCAATGCCATCAGTTTAACTGAGCAATATTCTTTTTATTTATTTATTTAGTTATTTTTTTTACTTTTCTGAAAATTTCTTTCAAATGTAAGGATAGAAGAAATATGCAGAGAACATACATTTTCGAAAGAGTAAATTATGGTAAGCAATTCAGTTTTTAACTAATGTTATGCAATGCACTGTAATTTGCTTTTCAGAAATTCCAAACAAATAATACCCGACCTTCCCCTTTTTCTAAATTAAAAAAATATAATTGTGTATTAAAAGAACCCACTGAAATTCTGGCATTTTTGTGAAAAGTGAAGAAGAGAAACAGATTTATTTAAACAGATAATTTATTTAAGCTTACTGCAAAATAACCTGCATAATAAAGTGAAAAATAATCCCCTTCACACAAAATCACGGCATTTAACTCGTCATGGCTCTCATTTCTCACTATTAACAAAAGATTGCTTTCAAAATTATAAAAAAGAAATTAATTTTTTCCACATTTCTATAGCAGACGATTTTTATTTAATTTTGTTTTAGGAATTTTGCATCCCAAAGCAATTGTAAGATGCCTTTTAAAAAGCTATTCGTTTATTCTAACTAGAGAATCTGGTAGCATGAAGTTTTCCACAAATCGTGACGTTCTTTTCTTCATTTTCTTTTCAGGCGGGAATTCAATTGACTCCATTTCCTCTTTTAATAAAGCGAAGAAAGGGCGAAAAATAAAAAGTAGTGAAAGTCCACCATTTCCAAGAAGAAGATGACTTCACTTCAGTGCAGTCTTCACTTTTAATCGAGATCTTTATGACCTGGAAAGCGATACGTATAACTAGTAATCGCGCATCCGGGAGGTGTATTTTCTCATGAATTCGTATATCACGCCGACCAGGGGTGGCGAAAGTGAATCAACAAACAAAGAAAAATGATATGAAGATATTACATATTTCATTTTTTAGATGCACTCGAATTTTAGCAAATTCTTCTGTGAATTTCAGAAAAAAATGCGAAGGTGAATTTTTTTCACCCTATGCGTTACAAACAATCCCATTGTTTTAAAGGTTATTGAAGTATTTTTTTTTAAACTACTCAGGGTGATAGTGATTGTTTTGCTCTTAACTTCGCAGTTCTTTGGCTTTTAACCTCTGACTTATTGTTTTTTATTGAGTAAAAGTGAATAAATCCAAACTTAATAGCATAACATTAAATGTTTCAATAGAATTGTTTTCTGAAAGCCTCTGGAAAATTTATATGAATTGGAATCAGGATCATGCGCAGGATTCTCAAAAGATAAGGATTAAGTGTGAATAATTTTCTAAATATTAGATTTTATAAAAACAAAAAATACTATCTATAATTGCACAGCAATTTATAATAAGGATGCGTTAATTTTAATTAAGTATTAAATCAATTGTGAATTCCTTTACCCTTATTACATCATATTTTATGCTACTTGTATATGGAAACGTCCATTTTTACTCTTGTGACCATTACGGCAAATTTTCAGAAATATACTTCCAATTCTTTTATTACAAAATATAATTGGAATAAAATTGATATAACCAGTTAAACACCATCGTGTTCCACTCCCATAACTTATATCTAATTTGTAACATAAATCATTTTACCTCTCTATATAATAAATGAAAATTTTGTTACACTTGTGACCAAGTGGAACACGACTGGCTATATCAATTTTTATCCTAATCAGGGCTTAATTTCTAACAAGAAAAGTACCGGAGCCCTAATATTCTGCGCTACTGGTACAACAACCGTACCGTTCCCCCCCCCCCCCTCCCCCCACCCTCTGTCACACCAATCTGTATAATTATATTTCGTACATTATTTGCAAAATTTAAAGCATTTTTTTTTCCTTTAGCAAAATAAAAATTTTAAATATATCTATCATCATATGCTTAGCTGTCAACTATTCCACTTTTTACTTATCACTCCTTCTGAATAGTAATCTTTGCGTAATTTTACAGTTAATTGCAGAATTCTGAGATTAAATGTGGTAAGGATTATGATTAGGAAATAGTGTTAATACAACAAAGGGATAGTTCGCAGCTATGCATTTTTAAGAAAAAATGAATGAAATTCACAGAAATTCATATTTATAAGCTGAAGAATGGAACAATGTTTTACAATTTCCTATAAAAGGTGCTTATTTTAAACTATAATCGATTCCTTCCGCATAACAATCTTTTGTGGTGAGTCCCTGAAAATCAGATTAAATTAAAAATTTGACACCGTTATCGGAAAGAATCGATGCTTTTATAGAAAAAGAGTAGACACTGCTCGATGTCTTTCTATTAAAATAACAATACAGGGCAATTATATCTACTTACAATTGAAAGTGGCTTCGTAAATGTGCAGAGCAGAGCCTTAGCATGGGTACTGTTTATGATACAAAATAAATAGAAAAACCACTGACATAATTTTATACTCGTACGTAATAGAAGACAAAAAACCTCAAAGAAAAAAAACTCAAGCTTATGCTCGTTTTGGCTAAAATAGAAAATATTTTTTTCAGGTTAGATATCTAAAAAAAATAGCCAATAAAAAATCATCCTACTATCACAAAAGAAAATTGAACTGAAGGCAAATTCATTGTTTCAGTCTTTTGAGTGGCGCCGTATCAACACGTCGTCGCCGACATAAATTTGCAATAGAAAAATACGATTTCTGTTTCCCCTTCATTTTGATCAAAATATCATTAAAATGATTTGAAATAGAATATAATACATAATTTTAAAGGAGAAAAAGTGTTTTTTTTTTCGATACATGAATAAATAAAATTTTTATTGTAATAAAGATTGAACTTGAGTCAGTCCAAGCCCCAAAACTAATATAAAAATTGAGCCCATTTTATCTTCATCCCCTACATGTGCGACACATTATGTCACATATAAGTGTTTTGGTAAAAAAGAATGCAAAAGCTTGGAGATGGCAAGGAAAGGAAAAAGTAATTTAGGCTTCTGATTTTTGAAAACGCTATTGCACGGGGCTCCGGAGCCCTGTATTTATGAGCTTCGGTGAATTCCGACCAATATTGAAATATTTACTAAAAACAGAGAAGTACCGGAGCCGGGCTCCGGTGGGCTCCGGCGCAAATTAAGCCCTGATCCTAATAATAAAATAATCGGATGTATTTCTGAAAATTTGCTCAAATGGTCACAAGAGAATGGATGAAGGTACCCATATCCTTAAAATATGTGTAATGTACTCATCTATTGTTATACTTGATGAGAAAACTTCAGCTATTACTGCTTAAATCTGATAATAAATGAAAAGTTATCCAAATTATCACGCGTAAGTTCACCTAAATAAATGTATTATATGGAAGTGAAAATTCACCTTTCTTTTAAAATTCACAGCTGTGCATTCATTTGCTGGGCCAAATTGTCGCCAATCTTGGCGATATTTTGGGAAATATTGCCACATTTGTCGATAAATTAAATTGCATAAACATTTCCGAATTGTCGATAACTAAATTGGCGATATCCTGATTCAAATCTCATTTTGAGCGTGACCAAGAAACTTTTATAATTGGGTGCATGCACCGCCTCCTGAATACTAGGCCTGAGTGCTGAACCCAAAAATGGCGGCTGCCGAAGGCGGATTTTTTAAACTTTAAACGTATGTACGGTCCCTTAAATTTAGAAACCAGTATTTTATAAAAGGTTTCTTTGACTTATTTATTCTCAGAAAAATAAAGCGGAAAAAACTTTGAAAAATTATTGGTACCAAAATTTAAGCGGGGTACACACGCTGAAAAAAATCCGCCTTTGTCAGCGCTTAGGCCTAGTATTAAGGTGGCGGGCGTTCATTTCAAAGTGACAAATTTTTTATATTATGCACAATAATAATTATGTATTGGCATATACAACAGATTCCGGTTATTTGGGACAGCGTTTAATTCGGATTAAATGATAAAAACGAAATGAAAAATATCCATAATTTTAAATCGTGCTGAGCCGATGTGTCCCAAAAACTGCTGCTTTTACACAGACACAGGCACGTGATGCATTGTCATTGAGTTTGGCGATATGTGGAAAAATATTATCAAATATAAGTTACCATAAATATATTTAAATTTGCGATAAATGTGGATATTTTTACAAAATTTTCATTCAACTCCGATTATAATAACAAAACTAAGATTAACTTTCATAATAAGAACTTTCATAATAAGGTTTCATATCAAAATGACGCATTTTGGATGTCATGTTTAAGTGCAAAATTATATGCATTCTTCTTACCAAAGATGAGTTTTTGTGGCAAAAATTAAATCTGATATCTAATATATAAAACTGAAAATTTGTCTGTCTGTTTGTAATTCTATACAAATACACAGTTTGGAAGTCAGGATTGTGGAATGTTATATGTATATGTGTATTACAGAGATGAGAGCGCTCCAACCCAAATGACCGATTGCTACCACTAAATTTTAGTGGTATTTCTCACCGTATCTAATGACAGAATTTCTGAGATTTAATAAAGCAAAGAATATCATTAAAATTTAGTGGTGAAAATCAACCATTTGGGTCGGAGCGCTCTCATTAAAACACTGTGACAAACAAAACGGCAACAAAAGTAATCCTGAATCGAAATAATTTATAGTTAATTTTTAATTAATAAAAAAACATCAGATTCACAGCAATTATTCCTATCAAATTGAAACATTTTTCGTTATAGCAGTTGCCAACAATTAAAAATCCACAATAAAATTCTTACCACAACAATTACTTTTCTATTGTAAGATTTCCACGTGAAAAATGAAAATGAAATAAATAGTTTGACAAATTAACCCTTAAATGCGCGATTTTTTATTTTCTTTCGAAATAATTATATCTGATTCTCTGAAAGGTTTATTACAGAGGGAAAAATACTGAAAAAAATCAGAGGTACATTTTTCATATAATACGTCAATTTTTTCTTCTGTTGCACATCTGCAATACAAGTAAAAAACTGCTGTCGTGTGGCTGTTTTACGCTAAAATGTTGCAAATTAGTAAATATTTTAATAAGTATGTCTCCAAATACCTTATTTTATATAATTATTTATTTTATAAAGCTTAACCTTTAACCCTTTTATTCCCATGATAGAATACGTTCTAGAAATTACGTTCTTCAGAGAATATGACTTTACACCAGAAAGTTTTAATGGTTAATTTCGCTTTATCTAAATACGGAATGTCTGTTATTAATTAAAGCAAATATTTCTATTTTAATTTTCTCATGTGAATTAGGTATATACTAATAAAAAAATCTATTGAGTTCAAAATACTGTTGTTTGCATATATGCAAAGCTGCGCGCTAAAGGGTTAAAAGAAAAGTGAATGTTACGTTATTTCAATTGCAAGATTTCCACGTGAAAAAGGAAGATGAAATAAATAGTTTGACGAATAAAAAAAAATGAATATTACGTCATATTGGAAATATAATGGACTTAAGCAGGTGAATATATAACGTCATGTGAGTTTTAAAAAAAGTATTGAAACTTGATAAAAACCCAATTATGGAAATATTGGCATTTTTTTTACATTTTGAGGTTAGCTGACTTTGTTTTCGCCATTTTTAAATCTATTCCATATATATATATATATATACGTGTGTGTATGTGTGTATATTAGAATTTCCACAAAGTTTTAGGTCTCTAGAGATCATTCCTGGCGAAGAACTGAAATAAAGATGGCTTTAACGCTTTTTTTTATTGCTTGTTTTATACTGTATGTTTAATTTTGATGCTGATTTTTCAAAACATTCTTAAAATTCCGGGCATCGCCGGGGACTTTAGCTAGTGTATTATAATTTGACTACATCATTTTTAATAATTTTACTTTTATTTTAATAATAACTAGGGTATCGTACTCGGGCTTTTCGGGTTACAGAATATAGGTGAAAACATTTTTTTAAATTGAAAACTAATATTTTTTTGTTACATGCAATATATTTTTCAGATTAACCGCTAACAATAAAAAAGTATTTTTCATATGAAAAATATGAATTGTACAATCAAATAAACTTTTGAAATTTATCAAAAGCGATATTTTCGTATTAGCCGCATGCTAAGAGTTATTAGGCCGAGATTTTGCTGCTTACGGCATCCTTTTATATTCTGATAATTTCAGGGCTTTAATCGCGTAGTTCAATTACATGTCTGTTAAATTTGTGTTTTATTTATATTATTTTATTTATTTATTCATAGAGGAAGTTTAAATTTTTTTAATGGAATATTAGCTGTGGGAAAATGACGAACTCTTTATGTTGTTTTAAGGGCAAACGCATTAATCTTTCATAATCGAGCTTCACGCGATAGAGATAAATTAAAAAGTATTTCATGCTTGAAAATTATTTTTAAAACCTATGTGTCAATCAGGAAACTGAGATGAACGTTGCAAACAAATTCCATTCGAAAGTTTTTTTTTTCCTATTTGGGTGTTTACATTTAAAATTATTCGATTACAAATATGTTAAATTTATGGGTTTTTTTTACATATTATTCTTTTATTTATTTATAAAGAGAATATTAATTTCGTTATGGAAAATTAGTCAGAAATAAATGCTGAACAATTTTTGTTGCTTTATGTGCAAAATGTTTATTACTATTATATATTGAAGCCGGCACGTGATAAGAAAATTACAAAAAATCATGCTTGGAAATAATTAAAAAATAATAATAAATCAGTCATTTAAGATACAGTTTTTAAATAAATTGTATCTGAAAGTATATTTTTTCCCTATACAACGTTTTAAAAATTGAAAATGTACGATGGTCAGAAGATTGAAAAATTGCAGTAGCGAAAATTTCAAATCAGATATTTAATCGTGAAGTGTTGCCATTCGCAAAATGACGTCAACGTTACGCACAGGTACGTTTATCCTTTATAATATAGATTCTTAATCAGTAAAATATAATAAAGATCAGTTATTATGACGAAGTTATCAATTAAGGCTCTTATTCTCGATATTCCGGAATGAAAAAACGCAAAGTATATTTCACTTTGACACGATCATAGAACTTTTTCCCTGTGAAATCTAAAACCGACATCATTTTCACCTTCTCAACGTTTACATACGCACTTCTCGTATCCATATTCACCTTTTTTTTAATGGTATTTTAATTTGATCATTTTAAAATCATTTAGATTAAAAACTTGAGGTCACGATTGTCAGCAATATCTTTGCACGTGAATAGTCGTACCGTTAACTCGAGATTCTAATCTCAGTAATGGAGAGCAAAAATTACCGTTATTAATGTTTTTTAGAGGGATTTGTGTTAAAATGTTTAGATTTACCTATCTAAGAAAATGATCGGTTTCTGTTAAATATGATGTCATTTTCACTTACATAAGCATTTCGTCTATTGTCTGAAACTTAGTACATATGCAGAAGGAAAAAAAATATGGAAACTTTATGAGGAAAAATGCGTGTTTTCAAAAGCAGTACGCAATTTTCTGTTCAAAATAATATGTCCCTAATGGGATTTTGTGCCACTAAACCATCTACAACAATTTTTATCAACAATTTTGAATTTTTATCAGAAAATGGCATGAATAAAGATAAATAAACCTCATTATTTTTCTTTTCTCTTCAATAATGAAAACTATCTAATTACTACCATTTTGAAGAATTTTCATAGAATAATTTTAAAATTAAAAGTAAAAATGGGGATATTAAAGAAAAAAAAATACCCAGCTAGCACAATTACAAATGAAGAGCTTTCAGTAAAAAAAAAGCTCAGGACAGATGACTAAAAAACCGTATTATGCTTTAAATATATTGATTAATATATAGATTATATATGACTAATATATAGATTATATAAAATTATGAAAAATTAGATTAAGCAAATTTTGTTATTTTGATAAAATTGCTGTAGAATGCCTTAAAGAATAGCAATGACATTTTATTAGTCGAGAGAATTTTGGACAAAAACTTAAAAACTTAAGGAACCTGATATTATTTTAAACCTCGAATTATTGCCAAGATCTTTTTTGTTTGCTTGTCTAACTTAGCAAAACGAATTCATCCAAGCGAAAATCATTAAGTTCTGTAATATAAATCGCAATTTTTCGGACAAAAAGACTTACGATCTGAGCATGCACACTGCATGTTACTGCTCTTCGATAAAGACACTCTAAATTTTTCTAAAACATTGCGTTTTATCAGTGTGGGATTTCGACCACATTATTTTTTTTTTAAAAAATGAAGCATTTTCACCTGAGAAGAATTTCAAAGCAGCTGGGGTGAAAATGACGGACTTCTATAAAATATATTTCAGTTTTAAGAATTTAAATACACTTTTTTAAATAAAATGACGTCATTTTCATTCGCTAAAGCATTCCACTTTTATGATCCAGTCTTAAACAACATCTATAGAAAGTTATGCATATGACATCATTATCTCTGAATAATACATAAACCCAGCAAAAAGTAATGACGTCATTCAAGAAGCTCGGCAAAACAAATGGGATATCCAATGATTTATATGCCTTCATTTGTTTGTTTATAATAGCTGCATGCTTTATCAGAAGTCATTCGGTTATATATTTTAAAAATTCGGAAAATGTTATTACACACGGATTAATAAAATTGCATTCTTTCAATTTTTTGATACGAATTAAGTAAATGCAGAGAAAATAAGTCACACAAATATTCTTTAAGATACATTTTTGTAAAGTGAAAGTGTTGTATCGTTTGTGAAGTTAGTTTGCAATAAACTAAAAATCTGTTAATAGATAAATAGAAACAAAATAAAATCAAAATTCACCGGGTTTTATAACAGACGGTATTCTTGACATAGCACGTATTTTAATTTCAATTTTTTTTTCAGTTTTTATGCGAAAAGGGCAACAAAAAGATACAACAATCTACTATTTTCCGTTTGCTTTCAACAGAAATGGGGTACTTCAATTGCTATGATTACAAAAAAGTATTAAAACTACAAAAAAATTAAGATCTCAAAATTAAATTAAGATACAGCTTTCAAACAAATTGCATTTAAAAGTACATTTTTTTCCCTGTACGAAGGTGTAAAAATTGAAAATGTGTGATGTTTTAGAAGTTTAAAAATTTGCAGTAGCGAAAATTGTAAAACCAGAATTTCATTTCAAATTTCAAAGTGTTGCCATTCGCAAAATGACGTCAGCGTTACGCACATATATGTTTGTCCTTTATAATATAGATAGATTAGTTGCATGGTTTCCCAAATAATGATTTTTTCTGTTAGACCGTTATGTAATGGAATGCTTTTGAGTGTCCCTGTAAATGAACGATGAATGCTATGAATACCATATTCTATAGACAGCATCTTGCAGTGCACTTCAGGGTTATACATAAATTTCAACGTGTTTAAAATTGTGAAACATCCTTAAAAACCACCGCAAACATTTTTTCCTCATAGGCAGTAATGAAACGGAATAATTCCGAGTATCTTTGTAAATAAACCCTAAATGTTACACACTTCATTTTCAGTACCGAACATGTCATAGTGAATCTCAATAACGTATATCCCTTTCACGGCAATCCGAAAATATTTATTCTAGTTAGAGCATGGACAAACGGCAGACTGAAAGACAATCCCAATTCATAAACACTTTCCAACTATGTTGGAAAGTGTCAAAAACAATTTTAATTTGAATATGAAAAAAGAAAATCTAATAATATCTATCGTTTACTCTCCTCCCTCCTTTTTATCCACAAAAAGAAAGAAAAATCATGTGTTAAGCATAGATTATGAAACACTTTCCAACACTTCCTGAATGCTTTAACAAAACTTCGTTATTTAGGGAAATAAAGTCAATAAGATAGTTAAGTAAACATTTTAGAAAACGCATAAAATATTTGAAAAACTGATTTCAGCAGTTACCGTCCATAGTCAAATACGTATTCCAATTCTTTTGAACAGTCCTGCATTTGATCTGTACGTTGATATATATACTATATAATGGGAAAATTTAGTTTAGCAAGAAAACGCATAACGGGTGGAAATTTCCCTTTCAGCAATTTATACTAATAGATGGAAACATACCTGAATACTTTTGTATAGTTTACCAAGCACTTTTATTACACGCCAATATTTAGCTAAAATTTGATTAAAACTAAAACACTCTTAAAACTACTGAAATCACATTTCCAAAAATTATCATCCATAGACGGTTATGTATCCAATTCTTTACGTGGCCCTGTATATCATTTTATCTATACTAGAAGCCCTGGCGACCAGTTTGGTCTCCCTTAAAATTTATGCTTGGGAAAGCATGCTAAGCATTGTATCATGTTACTTTTATTCATAATTTAATTTACTTGGGCTTCCTAAAATATAATTAATATAATCCTTTAAGCTAATATTAGTTTTTGTTGCATTAAAATATCTCAATTTCTTGATCTTCTGTAAACAAGTAAACCCTATTGGTTTACAATGGAAGTCTATGGGAATTTGGCGAAATATTAGAGATATCGCCAAGTTGGCGACAAACTTGGCGGAATTTGGCGACAGAACAGGGTCCGCCTTATAGGTATAGGAAAGCATTAAATGCTGCTCAATAACCAATGAGATGCGTTTCATTCGGGCGTTGCCATTAAACAATTAACAAATAATCGCGATTTCTGTGTTACGTACGATAGCGTAATATATATCTATATTCTACAAACATTTCTTAGTAAACTAAATGTAGTTTAGTGTAAAAATGCATAAATCATTTCAAAGCCACCTTTAAGAAATTTACGCTCATACTCAGTAACCATTACGAATCCTTTTCTATAGCCCTGTATATGAATTGCAGCATTTATACACACTATATAGTATGCATAAATGTAAGCCGTTGGTGAACTTTCTTTTAATATAAACAGTAATAGATTATATATTATACTTGTTTAAACAAATAAAGTTCATGCTTACTTTTCTCAGTAGCGCAGGTTTGGCTTGTAGTAAATAAAGATGAATGACCAACAAATAAATAATGCAGCAACACCTTTCACATAATATATACATTTATCTGGACAAAACAGCAGACATCACTATTACAAAACACAATCAACACTCAACTACAAAGAACATCATAGAACATCTTAGAATGTCTATATATTATCAAAACCTATTTCCATGGAAACACGATAGGCCTTCTAGCGGCAGAAAATAAAAGAGATATACGAATTGTTAGATTACATAAATAAAATAAAAGGAGTATTTTACAACAATAAATACACTGAAACTTAAAAGCGCATACTATAATTAAAAATGCATTTCCAGCAATCATTGCTAATATACAGTAATTCGGATACAGTATAGTATCTGAAATCTTTTGTTTGTCCCTGTAAATGCTATGCACTTCGTATTATACATGAAATAATTTATAGCAAACCTCAGCAACGTATATCAATTTCATTATATATGTTATAGTTTAATATAATTAAAATACGCTGTAAACAATTACCTCCATACCTATATCATTATGTAACGGAATTCTTTTGTATGGCCCTGTAAATGAATAATAACTATTATTTACACCGCATATTCTACAGAATGCATATTTTAGGGGTTTTCATAAATACATATTAATTTTATTATGTTTGAAAGGGTATAACACCATTAAAAATCATTTGAAACAATTTTTCCCCAATGGCCGTAATGTAACGGAATACTTTTGACTGTCTCTGTAAATGAACTAAACATGCTACAAACTTCATTTGAAATAGAGAACGTGCTATGGCAGAGGCCAGTAACATCCAAAAATTTCAGGGCAATCCGAGTATATTTACGAGAGTTGGGCTCGGACAGACGTACAGACAAACCGAAGTCATAAACACTTTTCAACTTTTGTTGGATTAATAATTACAGAAATGTAAAAATAAGAAGAAAAAAATATCTCTGAAACTAATTCCAAAAATTAAAATTCTGAGACCTTACATGCCATCTCAGATCCATATGAATAAGTGGCATTAATCTGATCTCCCAACGTTCTATCTTGTAGGAGGAGTAGCTGTGAAACACAGACAGGCAAATTTTAATATAATTGATACTGTATCTACGAAATGGAAGCCAATATACCAGTATTTGTAATAGGCAGAAATTTTAACGACATAGAACTTATTTAGATTACTTAGAACTGAGTACTATCACGATAGAAGTGTTTTCTTCGGCACGTGCACTGTCGTGAACAGAAATATTCGTCTTTATAAATTCACGGTCAGCGGTCCACATCCGGACCGCAGAAGGTCGAAGCCTGAACCGCCGAAAAAGATATTGCAAATGAAGAATTTATTCATTTTCTAACAATTCTTGAACATAAAAAGTAGAATTCCGAGATACAAACTACCGTGTTCTTAAGTTTTGTGTCAGATCTTGTGAAGGGATTTGAAGCAAGATTCCAAGTCTTTGCAGAGATTGGTAAGTTGTTTCAATTCTTTATACATGAAGTTGCTTTAGCTGGAAAATGGACTGATGTGGCTGCAAAGTTATTCAGTTTTGTAAAACCTTTATTTCAAATATAGAGTTGTTTGACTTACAAGAAGGTATTTCCTTGCAAATGTATAAAACTGCATCTCTTAAAGAATTTTGCGGTAAACATGTCTCAGAAAAGTAAAAAAATTGCCAAAACTAGATATTAACCAGGCTACTACGTTTGACTCCACATATGTATGTGAAAATAAACTCCAAAATGAATTTTTTGAAGAACAAATATCGTTTCGAGATTAATGGACGCCCACCTTGAAGACATTCTTTGCATTAGCTGTTTACCATGTGAATCAAAATATAAAAAACTGGCTCAAGACAGCAAGTATAATTTTTTGTATTAATTTTTCTACGAACACCTGCCTTTTCTATTTGATTATGTATATGTAAAAATTTTCAGAACGTATACCTGTGTATGTAGTAATTTTTGAGAACGAATACCTGATTTTTCTATTTTCTATTCTACATATGTGTATGTGTATGTAAAAATAACTATTAATAATATATTAAATTTAAAAAGTCAAAAAACCCGACTGCGTAAAAAGCGCACTAATTAATTATTTCTTATCAATGTAAAACTATTTTTTATATTATACCTATTTTTTTATTTACTTGTATAGATAACTTTTAAGTTGTGTTTAATTGTTAGTTCCTATCTATAAATACTGTTTTCATGAGGCCCATAGATGTCTACGAAGGTTAGAGTTAAAGTAAATCTAGAGATTCTACCTACACAACTTCTAGGTTGTGTAATATTTAAACGGAGCTTCTGACTGTAAATGAAACATCGTCTTCATTTTGAAAGACCTATCCAATGACATGCCACTCAATAGGGTGCGTAAAAATGTTTTTCGTCTCTACCGCCATTTTGTATTTTACGGCCGCCATTTTGAATTTATAAAAACAAACCCTGGCCTATACCATTGGACGGTTAAGAGGTTAAGACGAATCGATAGAGACCTCATTTATTAAAACCCATCCAGCCGTTGGGATGTTGCGAGAGTATAAAGAAATTCACATACCCAGATACGCCTGAAACACATAACCCTTCTTGGCAGTCGGGTAAAAAGTATTAAGTACTTATATTCCTATGTGTTTTTTTCTCTGGACATCGATAAAATTTTTAAGTAATCGGACCCCATTTAAAATTACTTGTCGACCCCTGCACTAAATTATTCGTTATATCTAAACAAATAATTTCCGTACTCCTAGAAAAAATGCTTTTCCGTTAATTCTTCTGGGAACTCTGATAAAGAGGGAAAGTCTATTTTTTCCTTGCACGCATGCGTATTGTCTGTAGTAATACCAAAGTTCGAATTTATTTTAAAAATGAAAAACCGAAAATTCAATAAATTAAAATTTCTAATTTATTTATAAACAATTAAACAAAAATAATGCCTTCGAATTTAATAAAGCAGCAATTTTCTCATCCATTTAAACTTATTCGCCATTTGTTTTTTAGAGTATATAAAAAAAAAGATACTCAAAACTAAAATACATTCTAAAAAACATAAAAAAGGTATAATACATTTTCTAAATATATTTAAAAAATATAAAGTAGTTCAATCAAGTTTAAAAAATCGATTTTATTAAAAAAAGCAAACATTTCTTCTCGAATTTAATTAAAAATATAATATTCATATTTTACGTCTAGCGATCACATTTATGTTTTATTAAAAATATGTCAAATATATGTAATAATTTTCATCCTCTGTTATTTTAAAAGTGTTAAAACATTAATCATTATTTCATAACAACAAAATGTTCCTGAAATTAAGTTTAGATTTGAAAGCTTTCTGAACAAGAAATTTAAGAAACCTCACCAATCCCCCATTTGAAGAAAATCCGTATCTTCATTTTACACTCGCCCTGTACTAAGTGCTCGCTGGCCGAATGGTTAAGATGCTCGATTCGAAACGCGCTGTCCCAGGTTCAAAACCAAGTGGAATCACGGAAGAAAAAAAGACGTATTTAAAAAAAAAAAAAAAAAAAAAAACTCCTTTTTCCAGATTACGGAAATTTTCTATCCTACAACGGCAAAAAAAAGAACGGAAATTTTTTCGATTCTCGGATTTATAAGGGTAGCAAGCAGTGCTGCCAGGAATCTTTCTCTGAATTGAAGAAAGCATTTCTGAGATTGTGGTATTAAACATATAACTTTTTTTTTTTTTTTATAATGTTGAATACAATTTCGCCTTTACAAAAAATTCTTTCCGCGCCCTCCCCCTAAGTTGTGGTTTGTTATAAGCTGCGATTGTGATAGATGCTATATTATATACACTATATGACCATTACTGACAGGAAATTTTCAATTATAGACATTTTGTCGAATGTTTAGAAATATACTTGTCAGATCCTTCTGGAATTTCAGGATTAAAAAGAACAGGTTTCACGTCATATTTATCAACGTCGATTTGATAAGGAGGACAATCAGGAACCAACAAAAAAAAAATCAAAGAAAAAAATAATACTTAGGATCACCCTGTAAATTAAAATGTACGAAATGATCTATCTCTGCAGAATACAAATTTGTGGATACTGTACAACATGTTTACTGATTTTTGTAAGAATCGCACGTATATTCTTGGAGATAGAGCGATTTTTTTTTTTTAAAGTTAAAAAAAAATCATGCGTGTTTTTAGCTTATATCATGCGGGGTTTTTAACCAAATTTAACGCCAGTTTCAGAAAAATTGGCAAAATGTAATAGAAACAATATAGTGCAATTGGAATATAAATGTATTAAATATTTTATGAAATATGAGCAGTTGATGAAGTTGTATGAAGTAATTTTTATCTGCGCATGCACGAACTATAACAAAGATTTTTTTTACATAATTTAATAGTCACTCTATGAAGCAACTCCGAAAAAAAATCCTGTCAAATCGTGAAAATTCAGAGAGATATTGTTGATAGAGAGAGCTGATTTTTAGTTGCTCTCTAAAAGCAGCTGAATGATAAGGGATTTTCCGCAAATAGTCATTTTTTAAACTGACTTTCAGAAAAAAGTTAGTATTTAATGAATATCAATGAGTATGATTTGGCATAAATGCTTCGATTTTGATAACTTATTTTATCATGGAATAGGCTCGTTCTGGTGGTTATCCCAGAAGAACTAAAACTTCAATAAAAAATGAAAATTTAAAAAGAAATGAAATTTAAAATTGACAATTTGAAATCCCCTAGCATTCACCTGCTTTTAGAGAGCAAGTAAAAATCAGCTCACTCTATCAATGATATTTTTCTGAATTTTCACGATATTTGATTGGATTTTTTTAATGAGTAGTCCAGAGTTGACTATTAAATTATGCAAAAAAAAAAAAAAAAAAAAAAAAAAAAAAATCTCTGTTATCGTTCGCGCATGCGCAGATAAAAATTATTTCATAAAATATTTAATACATTTATATTCCAATTGCACTATATTGTTTCTGCTACATTTTGCCAATTTTTTTTAAACTGGCGTTAAATTTGGTTAAAAACCCTTCGTGATATAAGCTAAAAACATACATGAATTTTTTGAATTTAAAAAAAAATCGCTATCCGTGCTGCTCTTACAAAAATCAATAAACATGTTTTACAGTATCCACAAATTTGTATTCTGAAGCGATAGATCATTTCGTGCATTTTAGTTTACAGGGTGATCCCAAGTATTATTTTTTTTCTTTGATTTTTTGTTGGCCCCCTAATTATCCCCTTTATCAAATCGACGTTGATAAATATGAGGTCAAACTTGTTCTTTTTAATCCTGAAATTTCAGAAGCATCTGACAAGTATATTTCTAAATAATTAAAAATAATATAAATACATTAAAAAATGTCTAAAATCGATAGCGTCCGGTCATTAACGGCCATATAGTGTAGTTTTCCATATTTAGTGCATTAATCAAACGCAATTTTAAAATCTATATTCTCTTCCAAAGAATGATTGTTTCTACATGTCAATAAGTATCAGCACGTTTTTCTCCTTGAAAATGACTCTGTGACAAACATTTATTACTCTTTTATTACAGCCTTGTATAGACGAATAAGGTTTTAAAAAAAAAGCTATATCAGACTGATTATACAAAGAATTATTGCTTCAGCTGACCCCAAACGCATTTAAATATATATAGCCATTTGTGTCTTTCACAAATATGAGATTGTGACATATTGTGAGAATGAAAAGATTGTAATTAGATTTGTCAATAGAAGGTGAAAAAAAAAAAAAGATTTGCACCTGACGGTTTTTAACAGCTACTTCTTGCAAGTTTATTTTTTGGATCGTAGTAAATCTCTTTTTCCCATCATTAAAGACATCAATAATTAACTGCAATTGATTAAAGAAGGGCATGAAACGGCCTTGATACCTATTTCTCTCCTAACTACTTTCACGAATTATTAATGACTTGGAAGGTTTTATAAACAACCGCACGCATTAATTCGTCACTCAAAGTGATGGATTGTAAATATATCACGCGATATTGCTATTCAGTTACAACTGATTAGCGAGCAAACCATGATTAAAATATGTGTTCAATTGTCTAATGAAAATGCATTTCATGGATAGGCAAAAATTACGAAATAGGTTGGAATCATAGAGAACACAACGATCAGTGCTGTCACGTTTGACCCTTTTTCTTTTAAACTGACAGAGAATATTTATTTATTTATTCAAATAAAAAAAAAAGTCTTAAGAAAGTAAACAAATCTGCATATTATTCCTTATAAATAAGATTAAGAAAGAAGTTTTATGTCATCTTTCTGATATGTATTTTTAAGGTAACATATTTGGATAATGTAATATAAACGTATTTTCAAACGAATTCAAACATTGAAACTTGTTATTATTATTTTTTTTTACAGTGAACAGGGTGTACCGAAAAGGTTAAAGGGGTTACACCACCTTGGCAATCGGAAATATAGGTGTATATATACATGGGGCTTTCTCACAATCTTTTGACTTTCGGGAATAAAAATCTGGTGAAATTAAACTTGCTAAAAGAACATTTTAATCTGATAGACGAATTCCTTAATGATTCAAAATAAAGAAAAAATGGTCAGCTGCGAAAATTTTTTTTATTTAACAGAGTTTAATTTAAACTTGCGAGTTTAATTTTTCTTACCATTTTACCACTATAACTTTTTATTTCCTTCTAAATTTTTACTTACAATGAATTTGCATAGTACCCACAGGATATTCAAATAAGAAATAATAACAATGTAGTATTTTTAGTACAAAATTTTGGTATAACGTTGTCTTAAAGGGGTATTAAAGAAGGGACGGAAGGGGAAAAAAAGGGGATGGTATAGGAAAAAAGGGGCAGTAATGGGGGAAAAAAAGGATAAGACGGTAAGGAAAATTACCGCTATTTTTAGGCAAATCATGTTAAGACTAAGTGGTAGCCACAACACAATGTTCATTGATTTTTAGAAACAGTTATTTACATTGTATTAAATTAAAAAAAATAATATACCTCGAAAAGTGCAGGAATAAACCTTGGGGACGGTAAGACTACCAATAACGCCACGATGTTTGAAACTGATATTTAAATGCTGATTTAAATTCTGCAATAAATTTACTGTCAAAGAATTTTAGACATTCTTTCTCTAGCGTACTTCTGCATGAGAAAAAACTTGAAAAAAAATTATGTTGCTGCATCTGAAGTGATTTTCTGTATAATTTTAGAAGAGGGACGGTAAGGAATCTAAAACCCAGGGACAGAGTTTAAAAATAATAGGAACCTTAAAAATGTGTGCAGATTAATTTTTGGCTACATATTTATGTAAAACAATGGTTCCAGTTTCGGAAAAAAATTACATCGAATTATTTTTATTGAAACAATTTTATACAGACAGCTCCAAACATAAAAATCAGCATCAGGAACATGGGACGGTATAGGAATTTTCCTGGTATTTGGACCCCCAACATCGTCACAAACTTATTTATCTCGTTAATATTGTTATGCAATCATGCAATGGGATGTTCCCCAGTGTATGAAATAAAAGAAACACAAGAATATGTACCATATATATATGTAAGAGAATGCCCCATATATATATATATATATATAAACATGGTGTGTTTACAAAGTTTCAAGACTGAGGTCTGATAACTCAAAATTTATCAAACATTTTTGCACCGCGAACTAAAATTCTCCAAAATATGACCCTTGGGCATCAACACACCGCTGCCAGCGTTTTTCCTATTGTTCCTAGGCCCCATAGAAGTCTTCGCACGAAAGGCTGTTAAGGGACCTCGTCGAAGCTGCCTGGATCGCTGGAATACTCACAAATCACTTCCCTTTCAGGTCTTTTTTGATCCGGGGGAACAAAAAAAAGTTCTGGGAGCGAGGTCGGGCCTGTAGGTGGTTTGCGGCAGTATTGCTACGTTAAAGATAGCCAAAACTTCGGCGGCGGCGAGCGACGTTTTGAGAGGGTGTATTGTCGTGGGGAACAATCTAATTGTTTCTGATGCCTGGGCGGACGCGACGGGTCAGGTCAGTTTTTCTCTGGAGTGCTCCATCAGTTTTGGCTATATTTAACGTGGCAATACTGCTGCAAGCCCTTTACAGCTCCGACACTAGCACATTCCGCCTCAAAGATTCAAAATCCTCCCAAAACAGATCTGCGCATTTTCTCGCGCATTATTGCTGCTTCAGATGTTTTGTTTACATTTTTGTGGTACACGAGGGACTATGTTGAAGGCGAAATAGAAGTACGAGCGTCATAGCGCGGTGGTTAAAGCGCGATCTTTGTAATAGTTAGGTTGTGAGTTGTGTCCTATTTGTTGTAGATTTTCGTTTTGATCTTTAGCATATAAAGATCAGTTGCTTTGTATTTTTTTAAATTGTCAATTAGACATTTAAATTTAAATGACAAGTTATAAAATTTAATTTTAAATAAATTTAAATAATTCAAATAAATTTTTAAATAATTAAATGGACATTTATTAAAATGCAATAATTCTTAAAATGAATTTTAAAATATTTTTATGCTAGTTGCGATACCGACCTGTTCTAATAGATAGATATCAAATTAGTATTTTGTTTTGATCTTTAACATATAAAGACAGTACATATATATACAGTTGCTTTGTATTTTTTTTTTTTTTTGTCAAATAGACTATTAAATTTTAATTACATTTAAATTATAAAACTTAATTTAAATTTGTATTACATTAAATTAAATTTTAAATAAATTTGAATAATTCAAATAAATTTTTAAATTCTATTTTTTAATAATTAAATGAACATTTATTAAAATGCAATAATTTTAAAAAAAAAATTAAAAATATTTTTATGTTAGTTGTGATACCTCCCTGTTGTAAGAAATAGATATCAAATTAGTATTTTGTTTTGATCTTTAACATATAAAGATCAGTTGCTTTGTAATTTTTTTAAATTGTCAATTAGACATTTAAATTTTAATTACATTTAAGTTATCACATTTAATTTAAATCTGTATTACATAAAATTTAATTTTAAATAAATTTAAGTAATTTAAATAAATTTTTAAATTCTATTTTTTATTAATTAAATGAACATTTATTAAAATGCAATAATTCTTAACAGAAAATGAAAAATATTTTTATGTTAATTGTGATATCGCCCTGTTGTAAGAGATAGATATCAAATTAGTAAAATCAATTTTATAAAGTCCTTATGTTTTAAAGTGAAGTATTATCGTTCATATCTAAAAAATCTCTATTAATTTACTAGTATTAATTTTGTTAATTACTGGTTCATTTGTAATTATAAAATAGTGGAACATAAAACTATTAATTATATATATTTAAATAAAAATATTAATTAATATTAATTATACATGTTTAAATTTTAATATTATTATACATTTAAATAGTGATAATAATGTAAGAATAAAAAAGAAAATCTTTAATTATGTTAATCTTCCACTAACATAATTAAAGATTTTCTTTTTTTCTTATATTATTATCACTATTTATATATATAATTAATATTGACATTTAAATATACCAAATTAATTAATATTTAAATATGCATAATTGATATCTAGTAATAATTATTGAAATAATGATAATAATATCTTTTTCTTATATTATTATCACTATTTAAATATATATATTTAATATTGATATTTAAACATGTATAATTATTATTTTCATTTAAATATATATATAACTAATATTAATTATTAATTAATTAATATATACATATCATTATATATAATTATTATAATATTATTATATGTAATTATTATAATTAATATATGTATTATAATTATAAAATTATATATTTTTTAAATGTATATAATTTATATTAATTAACATTATTATTTCATATTAATTTATAATTCATATTAATAAATATTATTATTTAAACATATAGTTAATGTTTTAGCTTAGTAGTTTGTTATTAATTTTCTTCAGTTTTCAATGTCTAGCTCGTGAGATATTAAATATGAAAAAAAACAATCTACATTAGATAAACACGTGGGTTTTTTAGACATAAATGAACTTTTGTTTTGTACTATATACTTTGTAGAAACCCAATCATTACATGCATATATAATTAGTATAGACATATCAACTTATGAATAGGAAGGGTGTATTAAATGACAGTTTCACAAAAATGGATGTAAATAACACCAAAAATATTTTAATTGAAATACAAGTTATTAGTAATAATGCGTAACTGAAACATAGGTATACATTTTTGGTCATCCTTAGAATCTGGAAGTTATACTTTTTTCTTTTTTTTTCTTTTTTTGGTATATGCTGTCCACATTAGTAATATATCTGAATGGCGTTGTGATTTGAAGAATGTTATGAAAATTAAAGTAGATGGCAGCAGATATCTAAACCATATGCGATTTTCAAGTATATTAGAAACACACACATACATAAAATTTATGCAGACATGCATATATTCATATTTATTATGTACATATATTGATATGTATTCAAATATTCACACATGAATATGTGTATGATTGTATATGTTTTCACTTTTATGAGAAAAAATTGTCAGATTTATTGACTTACGAGAACGTTAAGAAAATGCACAACTAAAGCAGAAAGATGCAATATTACATTGATTATTAAAAACTTTAATTGATTAACCTTAGTGTATAACTATACTTGATGACGTATAACAGATTGGTAAAAACAATAAAAATCTGATCTAGGAGACCTCTCTAAAATCTATATTTTCTTGGTAAAATTTGAATTGATGTTAAACAAAATAAAATGTATTTTTAGCTATCACTAATCGAATACAATAACAGCTCTCTTTCTCCTCATCCTTCTTCTTTTATTTCTATTTATTTATTTATTGGTTTTATTCATTTACTTATTTATTTATTATTTATTTACTTCCTCTTTTTTTTTTTTTTTTTTCATAAATTAACATGTCATGATTTCTTGTGTATTTTCAGCATTAAAAAGTTTTAATTTATTAATCTTAGTACATTACTATGCTTGGTGACTTATATCACACTGGTAGAAAAAAAAATAAAAATTTGATATACCAGACCTCAATATTTTCTTAGTAAGGTTTTGAATTGATACTTATCAAGAAAAGAAAATTTTAAAAAATAAAATGTATTTTTAGCTATCCTTTTTTAAACTATTCGAATACAATAACATCCCTCTTTCGTTCTTCTTCTTTTTTTTATTTTTAATTATTATTGATTATAAATTGGAATACTATAAGAAATGTAAAAAAATATAAATTAAAATTTACAAATTATGTTACTACAACAAGTTAAAACAATTCTCGCATATAATTAAATAATATTTGATGGTACATGAAAACAAAATTCCATTAAATATATTTTGATTTTTTCAAATAAATTACTTGTATATTACATTTATTTTATAAAACATAATTTATTTTAGTCAAAAGCATTAGATTAACATGATTATATTTTATTATCTTCTCCCTAGATGGCGACACTATGAAAATGTACGATGTTAGCAAGGAATCTTTGAAGGGCGAGAGAATGCGCGAAGGAATGCGCAGATCGATTTTGGGAGGATTTCGGAAATCTTTGATGCGGAACATGCAAGTCAGCTCCGACCTTTTTCCCAGCAATTTTTTTTTGTTCCTCCGGATCAAGAAAGACCTGAAAGGGAAGCGATTCGACAGGATTCCAGCGATCCAGGCAGCTTCGACGAGGTCCCTTAACAGCCTTTCGTGCGAAGACTTCTATGGAACCTATGGACAATGGAAAAAACGCTGGCAGCGGTGTTTTGATGTCCAAGAGTCATATTTCGAAGAATTTTAGTTCGCGGTACAAAAATGTTTAATAAATTTTGAATTATCAGACCAGTCTTGAAACTTTGTGAACACACCATGTATATAACCATTAAATAAACATTACCGACCCCCAACAAAAACTGTGAAATTATGAATAAAATGACATTAACAAATACAGCTTTCCCCAACACACTTAACATAGATTTCAAAAACATAGTAAAAAACAGCAGAAATTGAATAATAGAAATGGAACAATGGAAATTTGTAGAACTTAGACAGAATCGTCGGGTTTCAAATGCCTTAAGTTCCACAAATAAAATGTGTGGTTTAATCTTCATATTAGCCATAAATTAGCTAAAGAATATGAATTTGGGATTATCACACACATAAAACCGAGAAATAAACCATTGAACACCAATTAATTTCAAAATAAAACAAGATTAAAAACTATACATATCTTTATAAAATTTCTCGAACGTTCTAGAAATTTTCGGCGCTATTACGAGGTTTGGCGATATATCGAATTAGAATACAATAAATTTAATTTTGATACTATTATACTATCATTATTATTATTATTATTATAAAAATAAATATTATTATGCCTTTTTTATTAAATTTTATTAATAGTATATAGTATGTATAATTAATGTAATATAATATAATTAATATACATAACATAATTAACACTGCATCATTCAAAATTATCCTATTAATGTATGAAATCAACATGCACTTATCTCTTTATATAATAATCAATCTTATATAAAGTAGACAATTATGCAAATAAGAGACTCACACATATAATAAATCTTTTTATTAATGCATTAAACACATGCATAATTGCATGCCTTTTTTTTCTAGAAATCGACATAAAGTGGACGAAGAAATTCTTTTCTGCATTGTTCTCACCTAAGAAAGGAGAGACCCTTTCGGCCAATGGCGTATCACTCTTCCTCCCCCCCCCCGCTCCAGAAGCACATCGGGTCATGTGACTCGCCAGTCGGAATCAGAACTTTCACTTTCTCGGCAGCTCAGCGCGCGGTATTTTTCTTTTCTTTTTTTCTAACCGATGACCAGGCCCCTACCTGCCGGGTAGCCCCAGCTGAACAGGTTTGATACCTGGTATCGGGGCGGGTGACCACCTAATCGCCGCGTAGCGGCAATAAGCCTAACGAGTGCTTAGATCGTATCGGCAGTGCCTATTGCTTAGTTGTGAAGGGTGTTATGTCAGTTGCTTAACATTTATATCCTGTTGTTTGGAACCTGCACATTGCTACTCATGTTGATCTCGTAATATGGAACCTTGGTCAGGTAACGAGACCTTCACCTGGCAAGTCACCTCCAGAGGTATAATTCATAGGTAACTTGGAGGACTTTGCACCTATGACGGATTTTACATTCCACAGACGCCATTAGTGTACATGGCGAATTTTAGCCAGCAGTAAATCTCGATCCCGCGGACTTCAGCTGCGGGTTCGATGCTCTTCAGCTTTGTTTGTGTTTTTCTTCTCCCATTGACAGACAGAATGGGTGGGAGGTGCATTTTGGCAGGTGTTGAGAACAATATGAATTCATTGCTATTTAATAAAGTTTGAATTGAGCTTGAGAATATCTAGACGCAGGTAAAGGAGGTTCCCTTTGAAATTCTAACAAAAAAAATTTAAAAAGAAATATATGCAAAGGAAATACAGTAATTTATAGATTTTTTTTTTGGCGGTATATCGAGTTGGCGCTTTAACGGATGCATTACATTGAAATTCCTATTTGACAGATTTGTTCACAGACACAATTGTCGGTTAAACGGAATTGGCACTATTTCGAGATATATTAAATCGGAGTTTGACTGTATATATATTACGCAGCTATTACATATATATATAATAATAATTTTTATTTTACAAATATACATAGAAGTTTTATGAATAATAATAAAAAAAAATGGCGAAGATATGAGCAATCAAGTAAGACCTTGAAAATCCTTGCTAACGGTGTAATTTTTTTTCCCTGTGAGGTATCATCTAAAAATTAAAAACAATGTTTTTCTTATTTAGAAAAGTAATAGCTAAGATGTAGCATAGGGAAAAAAATTATTTTTTTTTGTTTGTAGAAATGACAGCTGTTTGAAAAAAAAAACACCTGTATTTTTATCAAAATTTTGAGTTAAAAAATTATAAAAGACGAACGCGGCATCCAAAGAAAAAAAAATCTAAGCTACATCTTAGGTAATATTATAAAGAATATAATATTTAACTTTCTTTAAAATCGGTTAAGTAGATCTTGTGATACCTTGTACAATAGTTTGAAAAGAGTAGTTTCGAGAAAAACGTAGGAGAATAAAAATTAAATTTAAAAAATCAAAAAACCCGACTGCGTAAAAAGCAAACTAATTATTTCTCATCAATGTGATACTATTTTTTATATTACTTAGCTATTTTTTTTTATTTACTTGTATTGATGACTTTTAAGTTGTGTTTAATTGTTAATTCCTATCTATAAACACTGTTTTGATGAAGCCTGTAGATGTCTATGAAGATTAAAGTTGCAGTAAAGCTAGAGATCCTACCTACACAACTTCCAGGTTGTGTAATATTTAAACGGAGCTTCTGACTGTAAAATAGTCAATGAAACATCGTTTTCATTTTGAAAGACCTATCCAATGACAGGCCACTCAATAGGTGCGTAAAATTTTTTTCGTCTGTACCGCCATTTTGTATTTTACGACCACCATTCTGAATTTATGAAAACAAAATCTAGCCTATAACCATCGAACGGTTAAGACGAATCGATAGAGACCTCATTCATTAAAATCCATCCAGCCGTTGGGATGTTTCGAAGGTATAAAAAAACCGACATACTCAGATACGCTTGAAACACATAACCCTTCTTGGCAGTCGGGTAAAAAAGGACCGCGTCAGCAAAACCAAATATTTCATTAAATATCTTCAGTCAGATTCCTAAACGATGCTGCGGTGCCTCCCGACTTCTTTTGAGCAGCTTTTTTCAATTTCATGGCCTCTTTAAGAAGTTATGGTTTTTATTTCTGTTTTCACAAAACTCCTCCCCATTTCCACCCTTTCGTCCGATTTCGCCCATTAACGAACTTGACCGAGATTTTTTGCCCCTTGATTTTACGTATCAGTTTGAAAGAGATTTTTGTGCAGAATTATGGAAGTTATCGTGTCCATAAAAAAAAGTGATCTTTTATTAGATAGATAGATAAAGTTTTGAACTGGGTGTGGTTTTGGGTTCTAGGGGTCATAACCGGCGTAGATCTGCAAAAAGTTTTCAGAAATTCCAACATAGGGGAGAATGTAATAGGTAGTATTTCTTACGAAATCTACCAAAAACCGTGTCAGCGAAACAAGAGCCTGATTAACACCATGTTGGACTCGGGGCACACAGGTTATGTCGGGGCCCCTTTTCTAAAAAAAATTTCATGCATTATAATTTGGACAAAGAGCTTTACGTGCAGTTTACAATTTAAATCACAACTTTACGAAAAAACAATGTGTGATAGATACATGTAAAAATGCATTATAAAATAGAGGAAGTAAAATTTTCTGCACTATATGGTCTTTATATATTTGACGTTTCACTCACTCTAAACTGAATAAAACATATGTTAGGTGTAATATCCGTTCTTCTTGGAATTTCGAAGTTTACATTGCAGTTCGTTGTCGTTAGTGACAAATACTGACATAATTTAGTTTACATGAATGAGAAAAATACATTTTTTTTTTCTATGAACAACAAATGGAAATTTTTATTAATTTTTATTTTCAAAGAGTGACAAAAAGCATTTTGGGGTACCTGAAATTGTGGACACATGCCCCAGCGAAACCAAATATATATTTTTTAATTATCTTCAATCTGAGATTTCTGGACCTCTTCCAGTGATGCCGCGATGGCCTCCTACTTCTTTTGATCATCTTTTTCCAATCTTCTTGGCCTCTTTAGTCTCTTGTTGGATGTTGGCTATACATGTTCGCTGAGAATCCAAGCTCTCGGATAATCGCAGCACTACAACTTCGGAAATAATTTGAATTTTGAAATGGTTAAACGCTTAATATGTTCTTAAAAGTATAAACAATTTATGTTGTCAAAATAAAAATTTTCGATTTTTTGAAAATCTCAAGGTGGTGTAACCCAATAAAACACGCTTTAAATTTTCTCCTAGTTCCAAATAAGTGAGCAATGTAAATAGCAAAAGTGTTCAAAATGAGGTAGGGAACATAAGAATATGTCAGTGAAATACTATTCCGATTAATTTATTAAAAGTTTTATACATCCATATAAAGAGACAGACATCAGTTTTTTTCGGGTCTTAATAACAATGGACATTTTTGCAATAAAACATCATGCAGACAGAGAACAGAAAAAGAGACGAATGTAAATGAAGTGTAATAAATGTAAATAAAATCTGAAAACATAATAAAACAAGAACGAAAATTAATGCGTCCATAATAGATTATGAAACACTTTCCAACACATTCAGAATTACTGTATATCAAAAGTTGGTAAAACACGAGAATTTTTGTGTTTATCCCTATATATGATCTATAGAATGGTATTTATACTATCATCGTATGCTAAACTTATACATCGTATGCTAAAAGTTAATTCAATTAAATGCTAAAATGTACTCTATATCCTATGTGTATCCCTATGTATGTGATCTATAAAATTTATACACACCAAGTAATATGAAAAAAAAAAATGGTTAAATTTTAAAACGCGTACTACAACTGAAAAGCACTTCCAGCAATTATTCTTCATAAGCAGTAACGTAGAAAAATATTTTTGCGTGCCCCTGTAAATGAACAATAAATCATAATCACATCACGCATTTTACAGTAAGCTCTTGTAGTACAGCTCAGTGATATATATAATTTTCAATATGTTTAAAATAGTGTACTGTCTTTAAAATACACTGCAAACCATTTTTCCCCATAGACCGTAATGTAATGGAATTATTTTGAGTGTCTCTGTAAATGAACCGTAAGTGCTACACACTTCATTTTCAATATCGAACATACCATAGTAAACCCCAATAACATATATCAATTTCATGGCAATCGCACTATATTTACGCGAGTTAGATACAGCACGGACAGACGGACAGACAAACCCAATTCATAAACACTTTTCAACTTTGTTGAAAAAGCAATTCGCAAAGCATTTTCAAAGTATTTTCTGACCTGTGCGATATATAACCGAACTTTTCTAATAATGCTTCTGTTCATACTTTGGTAAAAACTGATAATTTTAAAATTTTAATTAAAAAGTTGAATAATGCGTATCTGACAAGCGAAATACACTTAGTCGCACTGATACTCTAAGACAGTTTATTTTCCGGTAACTCTTCTTATATAAGTCCCCTCAACCAGTGGCGCGCTTGAGTTGTTCGGCGCCTGTGTGCAAAATTTCAGCTTGCGCCCTATATCGCTCCCTGAAAAACTATCGTTTCATAAAAACTTACAAGCGATCACAAATGAAATCTTACAAAATATATTATAAGTATATAAATTATATATATAGACAAAAATTATAAAACGGATATGCAAAAGAAAAAATGCATAAAAGAGGAGTGCAAAATCTGGAAAATAAAATAATTTACTTTGTGCATTAAAAAAAAAAAATCGACAACCATGTTTCAGATTTCAGAAAATGGATTTAAGCTGATTTACAGCTAAATGATTACTTAAAATATTCCACCGATAAACAGAAAAGAAAAAAGTATATATGTTTATCAGTATATTATAGTAAAAATAAAAATCAGTAGCCTCATGATTAATACTCACAATGTCATTGACTATCCAGTTTAGGCTACCAGTCGGATAGGACATGTAAAATGCACGAAAATTTGAATCTAAAACTCTTCTTTATCAAGTATTTTTTTTTGCCAGGCAAATTAAATCCGTCTTCGTATCCCCGAGCTTTTGTATTTTTTGTTTCAATAAAACAGTTTCAAATAGTGTATCTGAAATAGTGTCCTCGGTGAAATTTAAAATTAAATAGAATGCTAATGCTCTTTTTTTTTTTTTTTCGTAATGTTTTAAGTTAACTTTTTACATCCTGAATTGAAATTGATTAAATTATCACATTTAATTTAAAGAATAATAACATTTAATATATTATAAGTAATTTATTTGAGGTAAATCCATAAAATATAATTAAACGTTCAAGAATAATTAATTTTAATAAAATTTAAAAATATGTATTTTTAAATATTTCTTCCTCGCTTGAAATGCTTTTATTATCCTGGCGCCTGTGGGCGCCGCACACTTTGCACAATAGGTCGGGGCGCGCCCCTGCCCTCACCTCCCGGTTCATTTAAAATTTGATAGTCGTAACTTTTTACAATCTTTTGAACATCAAACCTGCTATCTAAAATAATAAAAAAATTTGATATTGTGATAATACGATTAATAATTAGTTTGGAGATTTATTTTTCTCATAAATATTTTATTCATTTTTCATAATTTTAATTATTCAGTTTATTTGAAAAAGGCTATCTTTTTAACACATTCCAACTTAGTTGAAACGTGTTTTTGAATTAGGTTTGTCTGCCTGTCTGTCAGTTGTATGCCCGTGCTGTAACTTCCGAAAACGTACTCTGATTTCCGTGTAATTGATGTATGTTAGTGAGGTTTAGTATAGAATATTCGGCATTAAAAATTAATTGTGTAGCTTGTATACTTCATTTACAAGGACACACAAAACATTCCGTTACATCATGGTCTATGTTAGAGGTCTACACCGGCCTCAATTTCCAGACCCGGTATAAAAGTTAAACGTTCGGCCCGAGCTTGCCTCGGAAAAAGTTAAAACCTGGGTCCGATTCGACTAAATTTCTACAAAACATGGATTTTTATGTCGATATGGTTAAAAATTGTCTCGCATGAGGAATTCTGACCAAAAATACTTATTTTAGCTTTTTTAACACTTTCCAACAAAGTTGAAAAGTGTTTATGACTTTGGTTTGTCTGGCCGTTTGTCCGCGCTCTAACTCCCGTAAATATACTCGGATTGCCCTGAAATTTTTTGATGTTATTGATGTTTACGATAGCACGTTCCCTATTTCAAATGAAGTTTGTAGCATGTTTAGTTTATTTACAGGGACAGTCAAAAGTTTTCCGTTACATTGCAGTCTATGGGAAAAAATCGTTTCAAATGATTTTTAATGATGTTACATGCTTTCAAACATAATAAAATTGATATGCATTTAACAAGTGCACTAAAATATGCATTCTGTCAAAAGTAAAAAGATAGTCAAAAGTATTCCGTTACATTACGGCCATTGGGAAAAAAAATCGTTTCAAATGATTTTTAATGGTGTTATACCCTTTCAAACATAATAAAATTCATATGCATTTATGAAGACCCTTAAAATATGCATTCTGTAGAATATGCGGTGCAAAAAATAGTTATTATTCATTTACAGGGCCATACAAAAGAATTCCGTTACATAATGATGTAGATGTGTAGGGAATTGTTTGAGGCGCATTTAAATTATGTTAAATTATTTCATGTATAATGAAATTGATATACGTCGCTGAGGTTTACAATAACTTATTTCATGTGTAATACGAAGTGCATAGCATTTACATGGGACACACAAAAGTACTATATTGTATCCAAAGTACTGTACAGTAGCGATGATTGCTCGAAATACATTTTTAAATATGTTATGCGCTTTTATGTTCCACTATATTTATGCCTAGTATATGGCCTGCATAAATGTTATAATTCATATACAGGGCTACACAAAAGAATTCGTAATGGTTACTGGGCAGGGTCGTACTGGCATAACTCAGAGGGCGGTGGCAAAATGGATAAAAAGGGCGCCGATTGCCTTACAAAAGGGCGCAAATGCTTATATATATATACATACACATACACACGCACATACTATATAAATTATGTATAAAAAATCACTTTAAAAATATATACGAGTATATTGCTATAGCGAAAACTTTATTCCTAAAATAATTATGTCAATCAAATTAGTATTTTACACTATAGAAATGTAATATGCACAAAAATAGTTCCCCGCAAGACATTGCACTTAAAATAAATCTGATGTTAGACCAGTGTTGCCAATTTAGAGGTATTTTTTTCCACCACACTTTTCTAAGAAAGCTATCTCTATTTTCGAATTTCGCTCACCTTATCTAATGAGTTAATTCAAACTTTACCCCGAATATTTGAATAACAATCTCCATACAATTATCTTCAAATGGAAAATAAAATATTAAAATAAAACAAACAAAAACAATTTCGTTGGGCCAAAACTCAAAAGTGCAAAACATTATTTAATACAATTCAATAATATTTTATATAATACAATCTCTAGAATACAAATACTAATTATGGTGTATAAAATTTCAGGAAAGTTATTTTTGTTTAGTTCAAGGGTGACGTCTATTTTACGTGAATTATTTTAAAAATATGTTTTATTTCTTTATTTTTTCAACATTCAAAAGATATCATAGATTTTTTTTTTTTTAAATTATGGCCATTTTTTTCCCATTCTGATCAGAAACAAAATTATGGCCATTTTTTTTTCATCCTGACCAGAAAAAAAAATTATGACCACTTTTTTTTTCCTTTTCTGACCAGAAAATCAGAGTTCTAACGTTTTACGACAGCTCTTTCATCTTCACCTAACACTTCATTTATAACAGTTGTTTCATAATAATGGATGGCACCAGTCCATCAGAAGAAAATGATCCATGCCAAAGGTATAAGTTCGATTGAAAAAAAACTATTTAATACTTTGAGCAGAAAGAAGAGGCTACACCTGCAATTTTTATGACACTAATAGAATCCCATAGCTGCCAATGTGTACGGTTTAGTTACCTCTAAAATTTAACACAAATTTTTGCCATATTTAATCGTTGACAATTGTTAGACTTTTTAAACTGAAATTCCGGAAGTGACAGCCAATTGTTCCCTTGCGACATTTCTGTGGCTTCAACTCGTAAAACTTGGCTAAAAGTGCTATCTTTGACAGCATTTTCTGAATGAATCTTTGCCTTTACAAGAAAATGGGAAACTCTAATTTCCTAGTATCTGAACCAAATCGGCAAATTTTATATTTTTACGAATATTAATGCAAATTTTTTGTATTTACGAATGAAAATGACTTCGCGAAAGTATCAGAATAGTAGTTAGTTTGGATTTGGGAATAGCTTTCAATATAAAAAATTCTCATAACGAGGATGTGATCGCCCCCCACCCCAAAAAAGGAAATCCATGACCCCCTCTAAATGATGAGCTGAATCCGTCCTTGGCTTTGTCGAATATTGATTGATTAAAATCTCGGAAACGGAATCGAAAAAAATTCCGCTTTATACAGGATCCTTATGCCATATCATCTTTAGATTCTTCTATGTTTTGTCATACGCCAGACAGAATGATTTTAACAATACCGTACAAAATGCAGATGCGAGAAAAATCGACAAACAAAATCTTCATTTGGCGCCCGGGGCACATGCCCCCTCTGCCCCCCTTAATTTTGGCCCTGCTTTCAAATCAGCAAACTTACAAAGGCTATGCCCAATAATGGAGTTGTTTCTGTTTTTCAAAGATCTTGTTCTTTTTTACCGCGGTTCATGTGTGTACGCAGGGTAGGGGGGGGGGGGGCAGAAAATCTTTGGAAAAGTAATACATTCTTTAAAAGTATACGTTGAATGTATTATTTTGAAAAGTAGTATTACTTGAATTTTATTTCATGATAATTTTGTTTTAAAGGTTTTCATTAAATTTCATTATAACTGCTGACTGCTTTACTTGGCTGAAACTACCAATTATTTTTTATTGCCCACCAGAAACTTTTTAATTGAACTGTCTTTTATATTTTTTGAGAAAAACAAAAGATCTTTCAGAAAAGGCTGCCAAATGTGGCGTTTTGAACCGAATTTCCGGACGCGACAGTGGAGGAAGAGAAAGAAATCTGTTGGCAGGAGACAACAATCAATTTTAACTCAAGATGTAATTAATTTAAAGAACAGAATCTATTGTATTACAAATCACTTCAATAACCAAGCCTGCAAGTCTCATTCTTTTATGTGGAGTTTGGCGAATATTCGGTTTCATTTTCGTTTTCAGCCCAAAATCCTAGTTTCGGCGAAAATACTGCCGTATATTCGGTATTACTATAACTGCCCCTCCCTAGCCTCCCCCAAACGGCACTCCCATCCAAAGAGCCGTACATACTATATATTCACGTACAATGAGATAAATCTAGAAGGTATTACTAATATTGATTAAATTCGTTATTTTTAAATTAAATTATTTTTTAATATATTTTTTATGTTTATAGCACCTTATATTTAATTAATTTTATTTCAATCAAATTATTTTGTTAATTATGTACTGCCGTTTCTACGCAAAACATTATTTAGATAACATGCGTATATGTATGTTTATGTTACTTACTTTGAATTTATTTTTTAAACAATTTCGCTTTCGTTTTCAGTCGATACTAGGAAGGTAACCGAAATTCAGTTTCTTTCGAACACTATTTTTATTGTAAATGAGCAGAAATTTTCGCATTATTGAACGTTAAAAATTTTTTTTTTGAGAACCGCTTTGAGGATTTACACGTAATCATAACTTATAAATTTCGGAAAATCGAGTTTTTATTTTAGCGGCTTTATCAACGGAATTGAGACTTCTTTATGTGGCCAGAATATGGAATAGACAATTCTATGTAAGTAAAAAAGAAAAAAAAATACAATAAGCATTCTATTATAACTATAACATAAAATTGAAACTAGTTTTTTTTTCTCAAAATTGCATTTTTTAATACATGACCACGGCACGATTACTTTAATAATACTGAATTGTTTTTCACTTCTAATTTTGTCAGCTTTTTCCTTCTATATATAAAAAAAAGTTTTGAATTGGAAATGGACCAATGAAAATCTGCGTAGATATTCCCGGTAGATCGGCGTCCAATTTGAATGCTTAAGCATGGCCTTTCTTCGTTAATATTAAAAAAAACTGTTGCAAACAAAAATATAAAAATCGGTGGTATTATAGAGAAATGTTTGATAAACACGTTGATGCAGACAGTTTTCAAATCAAAGAATTATTTTAAGAGATATTTAATGCTAAAGTTGGACAAAATCGTTCCATTAAAAAAGTTTTATTGGAGCAAAAACTATACCAGTGGTGTAGTCCTGGAAAAAAAAGTGGGGGGGGGGGGGGCGCTCATAGTTTCGAATATTAGGGTCTTACATCACCCATAGGGCAAACTGTCTTGCTTTTCCCATTTTCAACTGCATTGAAAAGTAAATGAAAAATTAAATTTAAAAATTTAAATTTAATTAAAATTAATTTAATTAAAGGTCCTTTTTTTTGTTGGCTTACTGTAGAATTAAAAAAATTGAAACCTTTTTCATGTCTGAACAAAAGAAATGACACTTTCAGAATTTAGTGTCACCCCGATAAAAAAAAAAAAAAAAAAAAAAAAAAAAAAAATATATATATATATATATATATATATATATATATATATATATATAGATAGATAGATAGATATATATATAGAAATTTCACATTTTTCAGAACATGGCATAGATAACATTAGGATTTCTATATTGTGTATTATACCTAATAAAACGGAAAGAAAGATTCGTGAAAAGGATATGATGATAAAGTTTGCTACGGTCTATCCATATGGACTTAATGTTATGTTTAACCACAGTAATATAATTAAAAACTTTAAAACTAACAATTTAGATGATACAATTTATGACAAAATTAATCATGACATTGGAAACGAGTTGATTAGAAATAGTAATCAATACTAAGTTGAATAATTTAAAAAAAAAAATTAAATACTTGTACAGACATAGTAAATGAAATAATTAATTATAAAGGTGAGCGAAGAGTTAATGTGATTAAAGGTTTGATTTTCAACATTAAGAAGAAATTAATTCCCGTAACTTTAAGAACTTTACAGTCTAGGGTAGAAAATGGGAATGTTGACCTAGGTTTGGATTTGTTGAGATATAGAATCAAGACACAAAAATTACAAATGTATTGTAACATTGATTATGGCCATGTTAGTGCAATAAATAAAATCTATTTTATAATGGATTATTTGGGTGATAGCCATAGGGGTGTAAATTACAGTAAAATGCTGAATAAATACAATGAATTACTACCAGTCGGTAAAATAAAAATAGTTAAGGCTTTTAAATATGATAAGCCTTTGGGGAGAACTATTTTTAATTATAATTTATTTGCTAAAGATCTAAAGAAAAGTATTGCAGGGAGTATCTGCCATTGCAATGATTCTGAATTTGTTAATTATAAAGACAAGTATTATGGACATGTTATTACTGGAGATCTAAAGATAGTAAAGGATGAGGAGTTGAGGAGGTTAATGGAGTACGGAACTAAATATCGTGTGAAACGTACTCTCACTAAAAGTGTTGCAATTAAACGTTTTACTATTAATATAGATATATTTATAAATAAACTAATGTATAGATACAATTTGCCATCCAGTGTTTTTGACGAGTGGAAGTATTATATATTAAGAGATTTTAAACGAGAATTTTCCAGAGATTTTGACGGAGTTAATAGAGAGAAATACAACAAACTTACACATTCAATTAAAGAGATTCAGGAAAATTTTATAATCACCTATGTGGATAAAGCAAATACAAGTTATGCACTGATATGTAAGGTACTTTACGGTAAACTTTTGAATGATTGCTACAATAATAAAAATAGCTATTTACCATTGAATTCGAAAGCTGCAGTAATAGAAAATAGGATTAAAGCCATCTATAAAAAAGTTAAGCTGAAACAAATGAGTCAAAGTTTCCCTTATCTCATACTAGTGCCCAGTGGTGTAGTCGTAAAAAAAACAGAGGGTATACGTTCTAAGCAGAGGGTATACGCTCAAGGCAAAGGGTATACCCTAACGTTTATATACTATAGCTTTCTTGAGAAACAGAGGGTATACGGTGTTCCTTAAAAAAATCCAGAGGGTATACGGAGTATACCCCCGTATACCCCCCACTACATCCCTGCTAGTGCCTAAATTCCATAAAACCCCTATCAAATTCAGGAGTGTGACCTGTGGATTTGGTTCATATATTGGTGCCGCTAGCAAGGCTTTGCTGGGGGTGCTGGAGGGGGTGTTTGACGGAGTGATGGGGGGAGAGACGACTTTTATTATCAAAAATAGCTATACACTATTAGATAATCTGAAAAAATTAAAAAATATTACTGGTTTATTCGCTTACGATTTTGCAGACCTCTATAATACAATTGATTTGACAGATTTAAAAGATAAAATAGTAGATTTTTATAATACAAATAGTACTTTGGATGTTCATTATGATTTTTTCATAAATTTATTTCAGTTAGTAGTACAAGAAAACTACCTTTACGAAGGAAATACAATATTTAAACAGATTCGGGGTATTCCAATGGGGGGGAGTTGCAGTTCCATTTTGGCAAACATTTACTTACATATATATGAAAGAAATAATAATTTAAACAGTAACACATTATCCTACAGATATATAGATGATGTTTTGATAGTTAAATTAAACAATGATATTGAAAATGTTGATTTTACATATTATCCCACGTCTCTGAGTCTGGAACCCTCATCCCAGAATTGTAAAAATATTAATTTTCTAGATGTGAACCTGAGCATAGAAAGTGAAAATTTGATATCTAAGATATTTGACAAGCGAAATGATTTCAACTTTAATACCTTAAAACTGATATATTTTGATTCCAATGTGCATGTTTCGATTAAAAGAAATGTACTTAGAAATGGATTAATACGAATCGAAAGACTGAGTACTAGAGTTAAAGATATGTTTAGTGATATTTTAGAGTGGTGCCGCTTGGGATTCAAGCATGGTTATCCTCGCAATTTCATCAGGAGAATAACTTGTGATTTTATTAAGAGTAGCAGGTACGGAACTGAACTGAACTCAGTGATGGATGAGAATGGAGGTTTTGATGAGTTGATTGATCTAATGAGTTAGAGAGATATTTTGGTGGATGTTGCAGTTCTGTTTAGTTTTTCATAGTTTTTCATTTTTTCAATTTTGGTCTCGGCGAGTGAAGGGGGACGTAGCATGCGTAAAGTCTGACTTAACCCTGCAGTGTATGTCGTTAGCCATACCGCTCGCCTTCTGTTCTGTTCTGTTCTGTTATGTCTTGCAATTATATATATTTTCTTTAGTTTGGTTATTCAGTTTGATTTTAAGAGTTAAGTTTATGTTGGTTATTATAATATTTTTGATGTGAGTTTCAATGCAGCTATGGTGAGTGATGGATTTTGATATTTTGTTTGTGGTTTTATATATATATAGTAAAAAACATATTTCAGTTTTAAGACTTAAAATACACGCTTTTATTTTATATAAAATGACGTAATCCGCATGCGCTAGAGAATTCTTCATTTACTATCCAGTGTTAAACAACATCTACAGGATAAATTAACATACAAGATGGGACACTTCCATAGAGCGTAATGGTAATGGGATTGCGATCGTAGCGCCTTTAGTGACAATGGGGAAGAAACTCCCCATCCCTGTAGTATTTTATTATTGAGTATCTACCTCATTGGGGTCTTTCTTTTTTTAATGTTGCATGTTTACGTTTTCAATTGAATCTTACAACGATACATGAATATAGAATAGATATTGTATTTTATATATCTAATATCTGTTCTATGTTCATGCATTTTTTTTATTTTATTTAACATGATGCGTGAACAATTTAAGTACAACAAAAAACAAAGTAAACATTTAATCTTGAATGCTACCGGGTGTCCCAAAAAGGACTGACTGATTTTAAAATTCAATAACATACAAACGGTGACAGATATTAAAAAAATTCTTGCAGGAGGATTATACATAAGGTCAAAAGTTTTATTACAGTGATTTTCAATTTTAGTTCGATTTACAAACAATAGATGGCGCTGTAAGCAATAGTCGCTAAATTCAGGCTCGATTTTTGGTACTTCGTGGCCCGGATAATACATTTCCATCTCCTTTTTCTGCATGGAACAAGATAAAGGACCAAAAATCGAGCCTGTATTTAGCGACTATTGCTTACAGCGCCATCTATTGCTTGTAAATCGAACTAAAATTGAAAATCACTGAAATAAAACTTTTGACCTTATGCATAACCCTCCTGCAAGAATTTTTTTAATATCTGTCACCGTTTGCAAGTTATTGAATTTTAAAATCAGTCAGTCCTTTTTGGGACACCCGGTATATATCAAAAGCAATGGTGTAATATAAAACTATACGAAATATTACACTCTACAAGTCCCAGAAAATTTCATAAATATTCCCATTTAATAAGAAAATTTTTACAGCCGATGTTTTATTAATTTATGAAGTTTAACGTATTAAAAAATCGTTACAATCTTTTAAAATTTACGCATTTTCACTTTCTTACAGATAAAGTAAAAATATTGCTTTTAAAATAAATAACGTTCAACCAATTGAATAATATTTATAATATTAACATATAAGAAATAATAATAAAATTACAGATTTTGAAAAATTTCTTTCGACAAATTTTTAGAAATATATAAATCTAAAAGCTAAAAATAAATAGAGGTACCGACATTACACTCAGTAAAATTTTATTCGACATGACTAAATTAACACAATGTCTGAATTTGATTTTTTTACAATTTAATCTCATAAACTTACACATTTCCGTTCTTAACAGAATTTTCTAGGGTTTTTCTTTTATATCATTACTCTAATTATCGTTTTGTAAATTTAAAGCAGGCATGTCAAACTCGTTTACCGCCGCGGGCCAAATTAAGCATTATGTACTAAGCCGCGGGCCAAATTAAGCATTATATACTAAGCCGCGGGCCACATTAACCCGTTCAGAACCATGGGTGCATATATGCACCCTCAAAAAGAGCATACAGAATTTGTTTTAGGCACCAGTAAAAAAGAAAAGTAATATTTAGTTTCTTTAATTAGAAATTTTCGTGATTGTTTAAGGCTGTTCTCAACTGCTCTGCTCAACAAGCGCAAAACGTTTTGACACATTTACAAATTCATTTTTTAACGGAAAAATTGCAAAGCCTGACAATGGAAGCGATTTGGAATCGAGCTGTGTTTTACATTTTTTGATACATAAATTATCTATTGAGTTATAAGCGATTTTGATCACGTGACAAACACGTTTTTCATCCTTTCTTCAGTGGAATATCTTCTTTCGCGTTGAAATTCGTTTCAAAACGCCCATTTTTACACTATTTCCTGAAAGATTTACTGCGTTTGCAAAAAAACGGAAAAAAACAGCTCGATTACATAGTTTCTGAAAAGCAACATCTACTAGTTTCATACATTTTCGAACAAAAATAAATTAAAACCTATGTCAGAAAGTTGCCCTTTTGGATTTGAAAACAGCCTTAAGTAAAGGTAACTTTTAAAATAAAAGTGGTGTTAACCGAATAAAATTTGTGTAAAAGCCGCCGGTCCCGAAGGGGTTAAAAAAAAAAAGATAATAATATTATCGTTGCACAGAAGAAAATTTGTCTTTACAAGACACAGCCATTTTAAAGAAATTTTAATGCAAAGTTCCAACATTCAGTACATAATAAGTTTATGTTAATTTTTCGAAAAAACACTCACAATTACTTTTATCAACTCCCCCCCCCCCCCCCAAAAAAAAAAAAAAATAAAAATAAATAAATAAAATAAAAATAAATAAATAAATAAATAAATAAATAAAATAAAAAAATAAAATTGAATATTATAAATTGCGTTTATTTTAATAATTGATTGTACACGCTAATACAGATTTAGCATAGGTATCGCTGTCAATCTTCCGTGCTTTCTCAAAGTAAATATATATATTTCTAAAATAATATCGGGGTTTTAACGCTTGGTAGTATTTATGACATTAAACTTAAAATTATATTTAATACATAAACTGAAAGAGCAATTCAAACAGTTTTACCTACAAGCTTACAAGTGTTCAATGTGCGCACCTTTCGTCACACTGCACACATCAAGTCGATAGCTCAGTTCTTAGCAAACGTTGATTAGTGTTTGTGGGGTCATTGTTGCAACATCTGCAATGGTCAGCTGGTAGTGGAGGCACATGCACACGATTCTTTATGAACCCCACAGGTAGAAATCACATGGCGTCAGATAGGGTGAGCGTCAGAACAGAACTGCTTTGCTAATCAATGTTTGGGAAAAACTGAGCTATCGACTTGATCTGTGCCGTATGACAAAAGGGGCTCACATTGAACCCTTGTAAGCTTGTAGATAAAACTGTTTGAGTTGCTCTTTCATTTTATGTATTAATTATAATTTTTAGTTTTATGTAATAAATACTACAAAGCGCCAAATCCCCGATATTCATTTATAAACACCCCTTATTTTAAATCAGAAAATCTATTTAATAAAACATGTCATATTTATTTACATGTCGCTACTTTTTTATTTCATTTATTAAATACATTTCCTGGTTCAAATTATTTTATTTGACTTGAAAAATAACAAATGGTTGCATATTGTATTTCAAAAAATTAGTCGATTGATGAATAATAACAGAAATTTTGAAACTCCGTATTCATGGCGCTAATATGGAATCGTGCTGAATTTTGATTAGCTGCAGTAATAAATTCTGAACAATAATTTGAACATAAATTATTAGAGGTGAGGGAATCAGATTAAACTGTTTCTTGAAATTTAAAAATTTTCTCATGAAATCATTTTTGAATACATTTTTTAAAAATGTCCACCCTGATGATTTTAGTAATAATGCAACCCGATAGGTCCCTGGAAAAACTGGACTGATGGCAGGCACTATGCAAGGGATAACTAAATAAATGTAAAATGGCAAAGGCTTCGCGGGCCACAGATAAATGGTCGGCGGGCCAGTTGTGGCCCGCGGGCCGCGTGTTTGACATGCCTGATTTAAAGCAACAACAATACAAGCACGATAAAAAAAAAAAAAAAAGCAGCTAAATAAATAAAGCGTAAATACAATATCATCTGCCTCTTCTTCGTTTGGAAAGAATAGATATTAAAAACATAAAGCGTAAACATATTTCTTCAACATCTGTAAATTTCGGTCCGTAGTAACGCTAGTACTGTTGTCATTACAGATTTCGCCAGAAATGTCCCATCTCGTATGTTAATCTATGAGCTATAGTAAAGTACGCATATGACGTCACTGTCGCTGAATAATACACAAATCTCGAAAAAAGAGATGTCATTCAAGAAACTCGACAAAAAAAATCAGCTATCTAATGATTCATATGCCTTCATCTGTTTGTAATATTAATATAGATACTTAAAATTAAATTTGGTTTATAATAGCTCGATGTTTTATCAGAAATCATTCATCTATAGTTTTTCAAAATAGTACGTATTTTAATTACATTTTTTAAAAGTTGTTATGGTAATATGGCAACAAAAAGATATAATTACTATTTTCCAACTATTTTTCCTTTACTTTCAACATAAATCGAGTATATGAGCTGCCAAGATTAAACAAATGCGCTAAAAACTACAAAAGAATTAATATTTTAAAAATAAATTGAGATGCAGTTTACAAACAAATTGCGTTTAAAAGTACTTTTCTTTCCAATACGATGGTATAAAAATTGAAAATATGCGATGCTTAGAAGTTAAAAAAATTGCAGTAGAGTATTTAACCGTACAATGATACATCTGCTTTGTTTTACGTCTGGCTTATACAACGGAAGTTATTTTTTTGAGACGACACTTTAATAGCTGGGAGAAAGAAATAGCATACCGGGGACTAAAAAATAATTTTTGAAAATTACTGCACTTTTTAAATGTGTTTAAAATTTAAAATGTGTTCATATTTGAACCAGACCACGTTATATAAAGCACTTCCCTAATCGATTATTTTAACTATTATTATCTGAATAGAACTGGTAAATTTTATGCATTTACAAACAGAAAAAGTAACTTTGATAACGTGTCATAAAACAGCCAGTTTGGAATTGTGGACGAAGAAAAATTGTAAGATATAAAAATTGATATTATACCGATATGACCCTTCCCTACAAAAAGAGGCACATGACACACAGACTCCACCTCATCTACAAGGAAAGCTGGATCCACCCGTGGGGCAAATCACAAATGCCTAGACGCAACTTTAATAAACTATATTACTAAATAAAAGTTATACCATCTTTTTCGATTTCAATGTAATTAACAGTTTCAATAGTTTCATAAATGTGTTCTGATTAATTAAAATATTTATTTTTTAATTTTGTGCAATTTAATTCAGCATTTGTAATAGAAAAATGTAAGATCTATTGCTACATTCCCATTTAATAAAGTAAATAAGTTTTGCGCCTCTTAGTACTAATAACATCTGTTACTTCAATCTTAGTTTTAAACATCGTACTATAGATAAGATTTTCTTTCAAATTTTTGAAAATGGTACAGATTGTTTACATAAATGATTAATTTATTTTTTTGTACACAGTTATTCAAAATGAAAAAGAAATTCATTAAACGTAATTTATCTTACAACGATTTTACATTTTTTATTCCAAATACATCTTTAACTAGAATAAAAATCATGCGCCATGCATAGAATATGAAATATTTTCTAATACTATCAAAAATATTTTATTATAATTATTTTTTTCATACAAGGAACAGGGATGCGTTAATAGACATTTTAGAAAATTCTTAACAAAGTTAAAAGCCTTATCTCAGTAATTACTGTCTAGACTGAAGTAGTCCCTAAAGACATTAAGGGACTACTTCACTCACGGGAACTGAATTCGCTTACTAATGTTAATCCTATGGGAGAATTTTTTTTTATAGATATATCGTTTGCATGTCAAAATTTTTAAATGATTTTTTTTTTTTTTTGCATTGTCTTTTACTTTTTCGATTTTGTTCGCAGTCATTTTTTATGAGGATAGGTCGACTTTCGAAACCGGTTCCGAAAGTAAAATTATTTAAATTGAAAAAAAAAAATCGAAAAAAGATTCGGCCTTTGTAGAGATTGGCCTCAGCTATCTAATGAAAAAAAAATCTTTTACTAATATTGAAAGTCAAACAAGAAAAAAAAGAAAAAAAAAATCTTCCATATGATTAACATTAGAAAGCGGGTGTGAAGAATTTGCGAGTGTTAACATGCAAAATCTTCAGTAATACAATCCTTATATTTTATGCATACCACACAGTAAAACTAAAAGTCTAATTAAATAGAACAACGCTTTTCACTAAAAAAAGGTTTTTACCGTTCACTGACGACAATATTTGTGTATCCATGTCTTTTGTGCAGTCCTATGTAAGAATTTATTTATATTATATTCACACAGTAAGACTTAGTTGTGCTAAAAAACAAATATCACTCTTGAAAATGCATTTTCATCAAATCCCGTCCACACAATTTAAATATTTTGAATTGTTGCACTGCATATAATTTGTAGAATTCATTCCACAGAATTTAATAAAAATTAGTTGAGATTGAAAAAGCACATCTTACAATGTTGCTTATAGACTGTTAAATAAAATTGATATGATATATTCCCTATGCTTTCTGTGGATGACGTTATCTCCCTCCTCAATAACGTATATAAATTTCAAAAAACGCTTTTCAAACAATTACTGTCATTAGTGAATTCAGGAGGTGGCCCGGAGGGGACATTCCCCCGGAAGATTTGAGATTTCGTGCTTTGAATGGTCAAAAAGTGCAATCCCCCTCGGAACTCTATAATGTCACCCTCAGAGCCACAGAAATCATCCCCCCCCCCCCCCCCCCGAGGAAAGTGTCTGAATTCAACACTGATTATTGTAAACCGAGATTAATACAATGTAATTTATTTCTATATCCCTGTAAATAAACGAAAGAAGCTACACGATACGTATTCAATATTAAGCGTGTTGTTGTGCCCTTCAGTGATGTATATCAATTTCTTTATGTTTGAAGTAGTGTAACATCATTAAAATACAAAATAAAGAATTTTCTTTCCATAGGACATAATTTAACGGAATATTTTTTTATGTATACCTGCAAACGAACTATAAGTGCTAAACACTTCATTTTCATTAAAGAATCTTTGTAGTAAATAGTAAATAATAATAATGTATATAAATAGAGTGGCAATCCAAGTTTATTTAAGGGCAATCGGAATGACGAACCAAAGTCATAAATTTTTCAACTATGTTAGAAAGTGTTAAAATGTTGTAGTTTAATTTTGTATTGTTTATGCTACTGCAAATTTTATTGAGATTGCAGACATTTTCAAACAATATTGCCGTTATTAAATAAAATTTATATTTTATTTTAAAACAAAGTATTTTAGAAATATAACAAATAAAACGCATATTAAAAACTCCTAAATTAAACTTCTATCAGCTTTTTTTTTACAAAAGGAACTAGTGAAACATATTACTATTTTTTTTTCTGCACACCTGATATATTTTAATCGGTGGTTTAGAAAAAAAAAATGCACAAACATAAAAGAAAGACAGAACTAAAAATAGTCTTTTACGGGGGCTTCAAGAAGACAGACCCTCTCCCTGATGAATAATTCTTGGTATCCTTTCTTTTACTGTTCAATTACTTTAAATCCTATGCGAAGAACAAACTTTGTTATTTTTTGAAATTTTCGAGAGGGAAAGAAATTTTAGTTAATTAAATTTGAAAATCTAAAGAGGGGCAATTCTGCTCAACTACCATTTCTGGCACCTATGTTTCCTTTCCATCCCATTGTACAAAAGATATAATTTTATACAAAAACATAGTGATATTTGGAAAATATGAAACCCTTATCAAAGATTCATGGTATAACATAGCATATAATTAAAAATATTATTGATCAAAACTCAAAATATGCTTACGATTCTCTTGCATCGGACTTTTGATCTTCAATTGTGCTCGATAATTTCGTATCTATCATCACGGCATTGTTATACTATCATCGACGACCAACATTTCGAAGAAATTATAAAACTTTCCAATTTTGTCTGCCTATATCGTTTCATTGTTATTTTTTCCTTCAAAAATTGAAATTTTGATGCAAAATACTTATGGCTAGAATTTAAAAAACAGATACTTCAGAGATATTCGCTGGAATTCAAAATAATCCAATGCTTGTAGTTTATTCCTGTCTAAAGAAGTAATCCCCGAATAGTAAACCAAGAAATAATTGTCAGTGTGAATGATACAGGAAGATAGGAGAAAGGGGGATAATGATTTTGTGGGATTCTTGGCACTGCAATATATCAGGAGTTGTCGGTCTGCATTAGTGTCCCTTTTGTTGATTTATTCTTTATTCGATTGCAGACGCCATACCAGTCATCTCAGGACCCCTACTAACCAACAGTATGTGACAGATATGACAATTACCCCGAACGTCTTTAAATACCTTATTTACTGACTAATGGAAACATGCTGTTGTTAATTACCATGTGAGAAAAACATGACCAGTCTTTCAAAACTGAAACATCTGGATATTTTTTAAACGGAGACTGCGGTGTATAAAGATCTTTTGTGGTCTTTATGTTAGGAAAAGGAGGCGGATAATAGTTTTCGATTAGAAAATTCCAAGTAAAACTAATGTATGCATCTGAAGGAACTAATATTAGCGCGGTATTTTAGGTGTTTCACTACTGTTAATTATGGTGAAACGGCAAGTAAATATCCCTTTCTTCCCAATTCCTTTCAGTTTGTTTTCTGAATACTCAAAGAAAACTCAAATAGTTTTAAAAATCAATTCTTTACTTCATAAAATTCTTAATTTATTAAAGTACTTTTTATTTTAAACATTTAATAAATCAGGAAGATCTGCGTCCCCTCGCGCCCTTAGCGTCAACCCTTGAAAAAAAAAAGTAAGGGGACGCTTGAAATAAAATAAAAAAGTGGGGGACGCCTTCCTCTTGCGTCCCCCCCTCGACTACACCACTGAACTATGCATGAGAATTTAATCATTTTTAGATCATTTTATACGTTATAAGTTCCCGGTGTGCAGATTGCATTTATTTTTTTTTATTTGACTTATTTTTTGAGGTTTTATTTCTATTTTAAATTCAAATTTTCAGCTTTTCGAGAGATATTTTTTATATATTTTAGAAAATGTAATTAATTTAAACTGTTGCCAATTGTATAAACAGCGAAACAATAATGTTTACTTCAAATTAAAAATTTATTTACACGTGACTATTGTAAACAGAAATAAAAACTTTAAAATTAGAATTAAATGATCACATGTTAAAAGCAGGAAAATTACGTCATAAGAACCACATTCACATCTGAATTTTAAAAGAGAAACAAAATGATAAAATAAAAAAATTATTATGCGCTAAAACTTGTAAAGGGAAGAAATTACATCATATTTAAAATGGCCAAAAAATATGATAAAACAATTTAAATTAAAAATATATTTGCGCGAGATATTTTGAGATAATCTTTTCAACTATTATCGTGAATTCGAAGACAGCGCAAATAATATTTCCTTCTAACAACTAAAGTATTCTCACCTGAATATTAATAAGAGAAATAAAACTTTGGTGTAAATTACGTCAGATTTAAAATGATACATTTAAAATGAATTATTTAAAAGAACTATCTTATAGCGCTGTTAAAAAATACCGGGAGACAAGGGCACTGCTTACTTAATTCATTTTACATTAGCTTATTTTCAAATGTTTAACTAATTTTTTAATTAAATACGTAAACAGCCATTGAATCTCTTAACAGCAGCAGATTTGGTCTTAAAAATCCCCAATCCAAGGAAAACGAATGGAAACCCGTTCACAGAAAAATCCCTACTGTTTTTTTTTGTTTTTTTTTTTAATTCAACATTTTTAAAGCCGATCAAATTAGCGTGCTTTTTGGATTTTGGTGTGCCTATTTGGGGGTTGGCGAGCGTAGCTCGTAGGGGGCAGAGCCCCCTAGTTTCTTATATAAGTATGCAGTGCATTAAGGATTTTTTTTTTTTTTTTTTTTGTCAATCATCAAAAATCAGCATTTTTCTACGATAAAAGTTGAATACCCTCTTCAAATAATCAGCATTAAAGGAAAAAAAAAGAGAGAGAGAGAGAGAGCTTTTCATAATTTCCACCCTTTGTCTCGTATACTCATTAAAATAAGTCATATTTAATTAAAAATTACTGTTTATTTTAATTTCAGATAAGCCAAATTTAAACTACAATGGTCGTCGCAACTCACACGCACAAAAACAAAAACAAACAAACAAACAAAAAAAAACCATCAACAGCGCATCGTGTCGCGCATGTGTCGTGTGTTAATTAGTATTTCATGAGAAAATACCTCCACATCCGCCGATTTCTATTTTCTCCAGAAAGATAGAGAGCTTCAGAATACGGTATAATAATAATAATAAAAAGTGTCACATCTGGTATTACTACAGAAACCACTGGGTATCTATAGAACCGATTTGAAATCCCGCCAAAATGGTAATTTGTCTTCTTAAGAACTCCCACGTTACTGACTAACAGCATTGAAAACTGAACCCAAATGCATCTGCACTTCTCTACTTCTCTTTACTTATATTTATACATTCTTTTGTAAAAGGACTTTTACAATTTTAGAGGTTTATCTATTTATTTTAATTACATATGTATTTTTCAATTTATATATCGGGGTGGTGTTTGAAGTTTAAAGAGGTTAAGCAGATCCGTTTTTTTTTCTTTTTTTAAATGTTTTTACATATTGGCTTTTTCGGATGCTAAAAATATTATCGAATTTTTAAATAGATATGAAAAATTATCATTTTCTTCTTTCAAAAGCAAAATTTGCATAAGTTTCCATTGCAAAATAGTAGAACTAAGGGCATCTATTTATGTGTGTATTTGTGGGGAGTGTGCGTGTGTGTGTGTGTGTGTGTGGGGGGGGGGGGGGGCTTGCTATTACAAAAACGCGATACTACTTTTTTTCAAGTTATTTTTGCAGAGGCGCTGAAAAAAATCTGGCCAAGTGACCAAGGGCGCCATGATTACAAAAACACGGTATTAGTTTTTTTAAACTTATTTTTACAGAGGCGCTAAAAAATCTGTCCAAGGGCGCCATGATTACAAAAACACGATGATAGTTTTTTGAAAGGGATTTTTACAGAGGCGCTGAAAAATATCTGACCAAGGGCGCCATGATTACAAAAACACGATATTAGTTTTTTAAAACTTATTTTTTCAGAGGCGCTGAAAAAAATCTGACTAAGGGCGCCGTAATTAAAAAACACGATATTAAGTTTTTGAAATTTATTTTTACAGATGCGCTGAAAAAAATCTCTCTAAGGGCGCCATGATTAAAAAAACACGATAATAGTTTTTCAAAATTATTTTTACAGAGGCGCTGAAAAAATCTGACCAAGGGCGCCATGATTACAAAAGCATGATATTAGTTTTCTGAAAGTTATTTTTACAGGGCGCTGAAAAAATCTCACCAAGAGCGCATTGATTACGAAAACACGACATTAGTTTTTTGAAAGTTACTTTTACAGAGAGGCGCTGAAAATAAATCTGACCAAGGGCGCCATGATTACAAAATTACGATATTAGTTTTTTGAAAGTTATTTTTACAGAGAGGCGCTGAAGAAAAAAAAAAAAAAAAAAAAAAATCTGCCCAAGGGCTTTATGAGTACAAAAACGCGATAATAGCTTTTTGAAAGGCATTTTTACAGAGGCGCTGAAAAATATCTGACCAAGGGCGCCATGATTACAAAAACACGATATTAGTTTTTTAAAACTTATTTTTACAGAGGCGCTGAAAAAATCTGACCAAGGGTGCCATGATTACAAAAACACGATATTAGTTTTTTGAAATTTATTTTTACAGAGGCGCTGAAAAAAAATTTGACCAAGGGCGCCATTATTACGTAAACACGATATTAGTTTTTTTAAAGTTATTTTTACAGAATCGCTAAAAAAATCTGTCCAAAGGCACCATGATTAGAGAAACATGATGATAATTTTTTTAAATGGATTTTTACAGAGGCGCTGCAAAAATATCTGACCAAGGGCGCCATGATTACAAAAACACGATATTAGTTTTTTAAAACTTATTTTTACAGAGGCGCTGAAAAAATCTGACCAAGGGTGCCATGATTACAAAAACACGATATTAGTTTTTTGAAATTTATTTTTACAGAGGCGCTGAAAAAAAATTTGACCAAGGGCGCCATTATTACGTAAACACGATATTAGTTTTTTTAAAGTTATTTTTACAGAATCGCTAAAAAAATCTGTCCAAAGGCACCATGATTAGAGAAACATGATGATAATTTTTTTAAATGGATTTTTACAGAGGCGCTGCAAAAATATCTGACCAAGGGCGCCATGATTACAAAAACACGATATTAGTTTTTTAAAACTTATTTTTACAGAGGCGCTGAAAAAATCTGACCAGGGGCGCCATGATTACAAAAGCATGATATTAGTTTTCTGAAAGTTATTTTTACAGGGCGCTGAAAAAATCTCACCAAGAGCGCATTGATTACGAAAACACGACATTAGTTTTTTGAAAGTTATTTTTACAGAGGCGCTGGAAATAAATCTGACCAAGGGCGCCATGATTATAAAATTACGATATTAGTTTTTTGAAAGTTATTTTTACAGAGAGGCGCTGAAAAAAATCCTTCCAAGGGCGCCGTGATTACAAAAACACGATATTATTTTTTTGAAATTTATTTTTACAGAGGCGCTGAAAAAATCTGACCAAGGGCGCCATTATTAAAAAAACACGATATTGGTTTTTTAAACTTATTTTTTCAGAGGCCCTAAAAAAATCTGTCCAAGGGCGCCATGATTAGAGAAACACGATGATAGTTTTTTGAAAGGGATTTTTACAGAGGGGCTGAAAAAAAATCTAACTAAGGGCGCCGTAATTAAAAAATACGATATTAAGTTTTTGAAATTTATTTTTACAGAGGCGCTAAAAAAATTCTCTCCAAGAACGCCATGATTAGAAAAACACGATAATAGTTTTTTGAAAAGCATTTTTACAGAGGCACTGAAAAAAATCTGACCAAGGGCGCCTTGATTACAAAAACACGATATTAGTTTTTTGAAATTTATTTTTACAGAGGCGTTGAAAAAATCTGACGAAGGGCGCCATTATTACGAAAACACAATATTAGTTTTTTTTTAAACTTATTTTTACAGAGGCGCTAAAAAAATTGTCCAAGGGCGCCATGATTACCAAAGCCGCCTCTGACAAAGGGACCAAATGAAATTAAAATGAAAATCTCCTGTCTTAAATTGACTTTTTTTTTTGTTTTGTTTTTTGTTTTTTGTACTTTCACAAAAAACAGAAATCCCAAATTAACCGGGCAGCCACCCAGGGCGCTGAATATTTGACAGAAAATATACTAAATACATCATTAATACCAATATTAATTTATGTAGAAGTTACTATTCTTCGGGGTACTGAATAAAATCTGGACCAGGGCGCCATGACTATCAAAGTCTCTGTGAATGAATTCATTTAAAATGAGAATATGTTTCTTATACAGTGTTTCGTCGTTTATACTTGCACAAAAGGCAGAAATACAAAAATACCTCACAACACCAGGGGCGCTAAATACTTAGACGCAGAAAATATGCAAACGTATTAGACGCAGACTTATTAGACACTTATTAGAAGCATTCCTAGAACAGAAATTATTTAGGCATATATCTAAATAAGTGAGTACTTAATACTATTTTTCTTAGAATTTATCATTAGTACAGGCTTTGAAACAAAGTCTGGTCCTGGATACAATGTGTAACAATGGCATATCTGATTGTCGATAACTTATGTTATCTCGAAATTGGTTTATCTAATTGTCTTTGATCACACATAGTTTGCTTATGCTATACTTTAAAAAATAAAAAGCATTACTTTTTAATTTTCCAAATGAAAATCTTTGAAAATTTTATGCCTTTCAAAATGCGTGCTTAAAAAAAAAAAAAAAAAAAAAAAAAAGAAAAGGAGAAAAAAAAAAAGAAAAAAGTGACGATGGGCGCACCGGGCATTTGCCTCGTTGCCCGGTGGGCCAGTACGACCCTGTTACTGGGCATGAGTGCTGCATACTGCAAGCACTTAAGCAAACTGCTTAAAGGTAGTTTTCAAAAGAGTTATGCATTTTTACACTGAACTGCATTTAGTTTACTAAGAAATTTTTGTAGAACATAGATAAAATGATATACAGGGTCACGCAAAGAATAGGATACATGGCCGTCTATAAATGATAATTTCTGGAAATGTGATCTCAGTAGTTTTAAGAGTGTTTTAGTTTGAATTAAACTTCAGATAAATAGTGGCGTGTAATAAAGATACTAGGCTAACTACAGGGTTGTACAAAAGTATACAAGTATGTTTCCATCTATTAGTATAAATTGCTGAAAGATAAATTTCAACCTATTAGGCGTTCTCTTGCTAAACTAAATTTCTGCATTATATGGTGATATTGACCTAGATCGAATACAGGGCTGTTCAGATGAATATCAAGTCCATATTTGCTATGGATGGTAGCTGCTGAAATCAGTTTTTCAAATGCGTTTTCTAAAATATTTACTTAGTTATCTTATATACCTTATTTCCTTAAATAAGGAAGTTTTGTTAAAGCATTCAGGAAGTGTTGCATAATCTATGATTAATGCATGATTTTTGTTTCTTGTTTTTTTTTTTTTCATGTTTATAATCTTCACTTTTAATGAAGTGCCCTAGCATGCGATATTTATTTTTTTTTAAATGAATATCTATTTGAGTGCAAATATTTCAGTTATCATTACTATCGTTAATCCATATTCCATGTATTGGAGACTTAAAAATCTGAAAAATGCTATACGGTAGAACCTTCTAAGACGGAATCGCATAAAAAAAAAATAAATGCTAGATATCTTCTCTTCTTAGCAGATGTAAATGTATTATATTCTTTTCTTACATATTATTATATTAATTTTTCATGGATCAACACATTTTTCCATTTTAAACATGATTCCATCACAGGCAGGTTTTTCTTTTTTCACAGGTTTTAATGTATTTTAATTTTATTGCCCAGAAATCTACTATTCTGTAAAAAGAATAAATTTTAAATTTTAATTGTAGAATAATAGCAATTTAAAAATATATGAATTTTTTATAAAATTGTTTGGGTCGGGCCAAATTTTACTGATTTTTGCACGGCCCAGGTCACGTTGTGACAGCGAATTTCATACGGGTTGGGTCGAGACCCAGACAGAAAATATCGGCCGTGCAGACCTAGAAAGAATGTAGCCGGCTCGGTACTGAAAAAATAAGTTAGGTCTGGCTCGATTCTTCAGAAAAAAATAACGCCCGAGCCTAGGCCGGCCGCGAAAGAGTAATGACTAGACTCGTCCCGAGCTTTCAGAAAAAAGTACGCCCGGGCCGGCAGGGTTCGGGTTTCGGGCTAGGGGCCAGCAGTGTTGATTTCAGACACTTTTCTCGGGGAGGGATAGAGTTCCGGGGAGGGGGGGAAGTGCAATTTTTGGCCCTTGAAAACACAAAATCTCAAATCTTCTGGGGGAGGGGAGAATGTCCGCCCCAGACCATCTCCTGAATTCAACACTGGCCTTGGCCCATGCACACCGCTATGTTTTCTGTGTCTATGTGGGAAAAATCGTTTGCTGTGCATTTTATCGATGTTACGATATTTCAAGCATAATCAGATTGATATGCATCTCTGGATTACAATATCCTTTCTCAATTGTATAAAATAAGTAGCATATATAGTTCGTTTAGAGGAACGCGCAAAAGCCATTACATTATGACGTATCGTCAAAAATCTTTGTGATGTATTTTAATGCTGTTATGAATGTTCAAACATAATGAAATCCTTAAAGTGCACGTAAATATTGTGTATAGATTTTAGAAGTGCATAGCATTATTGTTCATTACAGAAACACTCAAAAGAATTAGGTTGCTGCACAGATTAATATAGATAATTACCGGAAGTGTGTTTCCGCTATGGCATGCATTATTTATCTACTTTTGAGTATATTAGGTGGTGTGCATAAATTCTGTACATCGCATACAGGGCTGCACAAAAGAATTCGCACACTTTACCGGATATGGACAACAAACGCTGAAAATGGATTTTTACTGAGCTGTGTGTTTTCTGTTTAAGTTGCGTATTTAGCATATCTCATTTAATTAAAAAAAAAATTCTAAATAATATTCTGTTGCTGTTGGAAAGCAGAGGTGTCGCTAGGGGGCGGGGGGAGGCTCCCCCTCCAATATATGTGAACTTGGGAAATTTGAGCTTCGAGTTGGGAAATTCTAGATTTTTGAAACACTTTTTCTTTCTTTTAAATAAAAGAATTAAAAAGATACATATATTGTTTTGCTGACTACTTTTCTGAGTTCTGTAACAGTAAACTTGTTAACTTTTCAAAAGAAATACAGAAAGCAGCCAGAGTCAATTTGTCATTGTGTTTTCCTGTGCTACGAAAATATCATACATCTACCAGACCTGAATTTCCCTGACTTTTGTACATCAATTGTGTCTTTAATCTATTTCATCCAAAAATTCCTTTCTCAAAAATCTCAAAATATCACGAGGCTATTTTCATATGAAGTACGATTATGACTCGTACACAATTGAAGACAAAAACTTTCATTAAATGAACCAATAATTATAATTTTTATGTTTTTAGTTTCAGTATTTTTCTTTGGAAAGAAATTTTTTATACGTATAAGTATCATTATCATTGAACAAGCACATGGTATGTTAACAAATTAGGATTAAAGGTAAAATATAATTCTATCTCTGTGTCATGTTTCGGAACATTTAATACTGTGAGTAATGAAGAAGTTGATTTATTATTCACTTTCTCACTTCAGAAGTGATCTTAGAGCCGGGACGGCGAACCTTTTCACATCCATGTGCCAATTTTTTCCAAAAATAGGTTTTACATGATCATGACGTGCCATCAATAAAAAAAAAAAATTAATGGATCAAATAATAACGAATCTTTTTAATATTTAACGAATTTAACGATTCTTTTTAATAACGAATCAAAATTATTTTTTTTCGCATAAAAAAATATGCGTAATATTTGATGATATATTTTATTTTTAAAATATTATTTCTCTAATCTCAGCTTAGATGCCAAACAGTTTATATGAGCTTCGTACTTAGTTATTTTTAAGAGATTGCAAGTTAAATTGAACTCATTTGACAAGATTTTTTACTTGAATTTTTCATATTTCCGAAAAGAATGTCTCGCAGAAAAAATTGTCAGAATAGCAAGAGTCTGAATCTACAGCTTTTAGTGTCTGGAATTGAATTGAATTTTGTTATAATTTTACCATCGGCATTTTTTACTTATAATAATGCCTTTTAATATTTCTTTTGTGAAAATCTCCCAATTCTCTCTTTTTCTTAAACTTTTGTGAGCCATATTGAGCTAGATGATATATTAAGTTATATTTCAGTTTCTTCAAACTGTATCACAATGACAAACCAACCGAACTAAACGAAGTCAGATAAACAGATACAACACCTAAGAGTAATTAATGCATTTTGTGAAATTCTATATTTTGATGTAGAACCTGAACCGATGCCGTGCCAAAAATAATCTGCAGCGTGCCACTTATGGCACGCGTGCCATAGGTTCGCCGTCCCTGTCTTAGAGTACCAATATCAGCATTCGTGATAGATAAGGTGACAGATAATATTCCCTATATAGCATGTTAATAATGTACATATCATTTCAGTTGGAAAATAGAGCAATTTGTTTCAAGTTGGGAAAATTTGGAATCCCCCCCCCCCCCCTTCCCCCCGAAAAAATATTTGTAGCTACGTCCCTGTTGGAAAGTCTTTCATAATCTTTGTCTGATGCATGACTTTCTGGTCTTGTTTTTTTCAGTCAATGCATAACATCTTTCTCATATTCTGCTTACATTGTGATTAAGTTATAGCCAAACCACTTGACTCCATGGATGACACCTTATCCGCCGATCTTTAATAGCACCTCTCAGCTCGACTCATCCATCTTGATATCTGTGAAAGCGAGAGGGACATAAATACCATATCCTTGTCAGATGACAAAGGCGATATGTCGCTTTTTTATTTAATGTGCCATTCTAAGTCATCAATATCACTCCGAACACCAGCACTGCTTGTGGAATAATAATGAACCATTTTCAGAAAGAGTCGGAAAGAGATGCTCTGTGTCTGCAAGGTCAGAGTGTGATTTACCTGTTGATGGTTTTTATCTGTTTTGTTTCCTGTTCTTTTATGATCTGAACGTTGTGACAGAAGGTAATTGACTGCTCAGATTTCATGAATGGATTTTCCTCAGTTTTTCCAAAGCGAAGAGAGTGTTTAACTCTTTATCTTACATTGTTTGTGCGGTTTTTCTTTCTGTTTATTCCCAACAGGTATTGTGTCTGTTCTCAGCAAAAGGAAAAATGTATTTTTAAAATGCAAATCGTCTTCATCTAATGGATAAAAGAAATTGTGCTATAAAAATTAATTTTTACTAAAAAAGATTTCAAGGGATTCTTTATTACATAATTTCACTAACATTTACTTTCTAGCTGATTTACCCGACACACAGTGGAGTATTTGAGGCGAAAAGCTGGCCAAAAACGGAAAACTTAAAATTTGCTCATCAACTGTAAAACGCATATTTTATAATAGCTGACTAATTGAAGCGTCGATCTGCACTATATGGCCATTAATGACTGGACACGTTCTATTTTAGGCATTTTATCGAATATTTAAAAATATATTTGTCAGATTCTTCTGGAATTTCAGGATTAAAAAGAACAGACTGCGAACAGAAAAGAACAGACTTTGAAAATTGCGTTTGATTAATGCACTAAATATGGAAAACTACACTATATGGCCGTTAATGACCGGACACTTTCGATTTTAGACATTTTTTAATTTATTTATATTATTTTTAATTAATTAGAAATATACTTGTCAGATGCTTCTGAAATTTCAGGATTAAAAAGAACAGGTTTGATTTATCAACGTCGATTTCATAAGGGGGATAATTAGGGGGCCAACAAAAAATCAAAGAAAAAATATTACTTGGGATCACCCTGTAAATTAAAATGCACGAAATGATCTATCGCTACAGAATACAAATTTGTGGATACTGTACAACATGTTTACTGATATTTTCAAGATTAGCACGTATATTCTTGGAGATAAATCGAATTTTTTAAAAAGTTCAAAAAATTCATGCATGTTTTTAGCTTATATCACAAAGGGTTTTCAACCAAATTTAATACCAGTTTCAGAAAAATTGGCAAAATGTAGTTGAAACAATATAGTGCAATTGGAATATAAATGTATTAAATATTTTATGAAATACGAGTGGTTGTATGAAATAATTTGTACCTGCGCATGCGCGAATGATAACAAAGATTTTTTTACATAATTTAATAGTCAACTCTGTGGAGCAACTCATAAAAAAAATCCAGTCAAATATCGTGAAAATTTAGAAAGATATCGTCGATAGAGTGAGCTGATTTTCAGTTGCTCTCTAAAAGCAGGCGTTGCCGGGTCCATGATAATAACCATAAATATACCAAAAATAAGTAATGAATGATTTTATATTTTTAGACGAAATTCTTTCCAAAGAAAGCTAACGTTGGGTGATTCTCTGTGTTTGACAGCGTACACCCCAGAAATTTGCATAAATCTATATTTTTGAACGAAATTATATCCAAAGGAATGTACAGTTGTGAGCCCGGAGTAGTTTGGAACAGTAGAGTGCTTTTTGTGGTAATCCCTCATTCTTATCCACATTAATGTTTAATCACATTTCCGCCAATATTTTTCATTTTAGCTCATAATTGACGATCGCATGCGAAATGTTTTGAAGTGTCTCTGAAAGAAAAAAATGTAAAAATTTTAATGATTAAATAGACATGCATCTATACTATAAGACGCCTTGTCTTGTCTGATTCATCAACGTTCAGACGAAATTGTTGAAGCTAGAAACTTGAAATATTGAGTATATATTTATGACATATAATAGAGAACCATTAAAAAGGGATTTTTTGAAAATTCTACTCGTAAGGGGATTAAAGGGGGTGTCGAAAGTTTTAGACAACTCCGCCATACCTCAGCAGCAGTTTAGGTAGGAAAATGATATGTAGCATAATAAACCTACCAAAAATATGGTTAATTACATATTTCAGTGTCTTCCGAAATTCATTGCTTAAGTAGGTGAAAGGGCTTGTTGAAGATAAGAAAAGGGGGGGATTTTTCCGTAATCGGGTCTACATCCAATTTGGGTATTCTAGCAAGCGTGGTTTGGCGCAAAACTAATTTTATTATTTGTAACTCTCATAATCTTGAAACTATATTGTTGCCAGCATCGCTCATGTTTGTCGCCAATCTTGACTATCAGCTCTATTATGGAAGATTAGACGAATAAGGCAACTGTTGCTAGTTCTTGATTAGATATTTTGTGCAAAATATTTTTTCAGGTAATTTTTTTTTTTTTTTTTTTTAATTTTATGTTTTATAAATTGCTTTTAAGCTTAAATATCAATGCTATCAATTCTCAAGTAAATATTTTCATGTTTAGCAGACAAACTTGATAAATTAACAGCATTAATATAAATTCAAACGCAGCTCAAAATGTTTAATTGAAAATTGCTATCATCCTGAAAACAGATGTTACTGTTTGAGAAAACTGATTAATACACTATGAAAACTACTCAGAAACGTGCCCGAAAATAAATGGCTGCAAAAGAAACGTTGTTTAAAAAAATAATTCTTTAAATCACAAAAATATATTGTTTCTGAAGTCTCTAAAGGTAAGGAGCGCTTTTCGGAATGATAGGTGCCTCGGAAGAGCTTATTGTACACAATGTGCCCCAAGATTTCTCGGTCTGATCCTATAAACAAAAATTTAAGAACTGAAATGAAACTTTTACCTATGTTTATTCGAAATAATCCCCACTGCACTCAACACATTTTTTACAATGAATGTAATAGTCATCAAAACACTTCTGGAAGTCCGCCTTTGCAATGTGCGTCAAATAGTCGGTTGCAGTCAAATAGTCGGTTGAATGTGGGTGAAATGCCATCAATGGTAGTCCCCTTTAGGTGCAATTTAAATTTGGGGAACAAGAAATAGTCACAGGGGAACAAATTTGGGGAGTAAGGAGGATGGTTGACAACGACGAGTCCTATAGAAGGCAGAAACTCTTGCACTTTTTGGTCCTAATTCAGAGAATGGCGGGGACAAACTTTACGCAGACCTTCATCTTTAAATCTTCAGTCAGAATGCAATGAATTGTGCTTTTGCTGATATCTGTCATGTCCTTGATCAATCTGATCGAAACACAGCGATATTTTTTTTAGGATGTCATTTACTGTCATGATTTATTCTAGTGACCGGCCGCTTCTCGGACAGCCGAGCCACTGTGTTCATCATCTTCCAGACTTACCCTTCCATTTTTGAATATCTTGTAACATTCAAAAACAGTCGACCAACTTAGGGCTTCGTCTCCTTAGACTTTTTGCACCATTTGCAGCTGTTAGCTGTTTTTCCAAGTTTGACACATTCGTTCGTTGTTTCACCTTCACAAGCTTCAACATGATCACATTGTACTGTTACAACAAACCGGATGCACTTAACATCACACAACAGATATTAACGTGGAATTGTACCGCTTTACAAGACAAAGTGTAGTTGTGGTTTTGACATCACCTGCAGGCATGCAGTGCCATCTACTGCCGGTAATTTAATCAGTCCGGGAAATTTTGGGGCGGACCGTATATATTTTCGCTCGTCGTTATATTATATTTTCCTAGGTTAAGAAACATTTGTCTTTTTACCCGACTGCCAAGAAGGGTTATGTGTTTCACGCGTATCTGGGTATGTGGATTTCTTTATATCCTCGAAACACCCCAACGGCTGGATGGATTTTAATGAATGAGGTCTCTATCGATTTGTCTTAACCGTCCGATGGTTATAGGCTAGCTTTTGGTTTTATAAATTCAAAATGGTGACCGTAAAATAGAAAATGGCGGTAGACGGGAAATTTTTTTTACGCACCCTATTGAGTGGCATGTCATTGGGTAGGTCTTTCAAAATGAAGACGATGTTTCACTGACTATTTTACAGTCAGAAGCCCCGTTTAAATATTACACAACCTGGAAGTTGTGTAGGTAGGATCTCTAGCTTATATATATTAACATTAACAAGTACGATGGTAAATTTATATCGATTATGATTAAAACTCATAGTAACATTAGGATACTAAGGATGCCTTACTCATAATCATTTACTAAAAGGATGTTTCTTCTTCAAGCTTTAAACTCCATTTCCCTGAACTTCTAAATTTTCATCTCTTCCTTAATTTTACTGGCTGCTTAAATCCCGCCTAAAAATCATTTACTCCTATAAAAATTTCCAAGGGAGACTTCTTTCTGTATTTTGCAAAACTATTTGCTGCTGGATGCACTGACGCATAACATTATCATTTTTCTAGTAACGCTTAAACTTTGGTGGTCTAAAATTTACCCTTCATCCCTTTTTATGACGTAATCTGAAAATCGTATTACCAAAATGTGACATTTTTATAGCTTACTTGCTAATCTCACTAATAAATCCACTGGCATTCAAATCCTCATCGTCATAGGACATATTTATTCCTATCCATATCGTCTGCGAAGAAAGTTCACGAGATGTGCAAAAACTCCTACACCTTTTATTTGGAAACTCAATATCTTCAAGTCTAACTTATGAACGTTTTAGACAAGTTTATAGTCTAACCGAGTATTTTCTTCGGGATTCTCTGGTCTTGTACCAAACACGCGGTTTCACATATGTCGGCAATTCTCTTCTTTTTTAGAAATTCTATCTTTCTCGCGACTCCACGCACACATGCTAGCTTCCGTATGAATAGACCACCAGGTGATGTTTGGAAGCTAGCATGTGTGCGTGGGGTTGCGAGAAAGACAGAATTTCTCGCGATCTCAGGCATACATGCTAGCTTCCAAACATCTCCTGGTGGTCCATTCCCACTTTCTGTTTTTGTCTCTCTTTCTCTCTCTTAGCGAACACGTGTAATATGTCGGGATTATTCTGACAATAAGTTTCCAACATATCATACGCGCAATGACTTACGGAGAAAAAAAAAGAGTTACTTTAATTTCAATAATGCACAAATTCAGCAGAAAGCTAGTCAGTTTATCACAGTAGTATCTTAAAAATCTGTTTAATCAATAATCAAAATTTCATGTTTAAACATAAAAATATTTGGAAGATACGCTAATTCAAACTTTGAATATTTTCGTTGATTTTCGTCGCGTTTAAAAGGTACAAGTCTAATGTATTGGAATTTTAAATTAACCTATAAGTTTTCACCTATATTCTGTAACCTGGGAAGCCCGGTTCGGATTTTCTAGTTGAATTTTAAACGCATAAGATTTCAAATCCTATTTCTTTATCGATGTATGCCAATCAAATGCAAACCTATTACGTTTCCTTTCGATGACAAGTAGCCAGTCATTTTATCTCTATTTCTACACGATTTTTTCCTCAATACGTTATGCAAAAATTCAACCGTCTACCCCATCATATCTGTGTCCATCATTCGATGTGTCCGGTCTTAGTCACGGCTTATGAATATGAATAGAAAAAAAAATCCCAAATTACTGAACCATTTCCAATTCGTGTTTGTCATCCGATATAAGAAAATAATTTGTTGCATTAGATTTAGAGATGCTGTCAGTTAGATAATTTAAACATTACCATATTTCCTAGCATAGTGTAAGTATTTTTTAACGACAGAGTAATGTATTTTCGTATGCTGAAAAAGTATTGCTATCTGACTTTTTATGACATTTTGATTATTAAAGATTCCAGATTAGCGAAGGAGTAGTTTTTATTAATTTCATTTGCTGAAAAAGTCTGTTTGCGTGAATTGAATGTAATCAGAGGCGCCCATAGCGAAAGTGAGACCTTGTGTAAGAACTTCTGTAACCTGTAATTTTTTTTAGAGCAGAAACCGACTTTTAGAAGCTTATCGCACATCCTGTGAACTCCATTTGACAGAGAGAAGTTTGTGATTTTTATCCTCAAAAAGAGACTTGCCTCAATACAGTGATATTTGATCCAGTTTTGGTTCCTCTCAACTGGTAAAGTTGTGATACAGAAAGATCATGGTCACACACAGCAATGGTTTTATTTTAATCCATCGATCGGCATGAGACTTTCCCTTGCACAAGAAGTTATTTTCGGTTTCATTTTGGGTAAACGTCGCACTCCATTCGGAAAAGTTCGTGTGGGTTATTCGCTTTTGACAGCAGAGGGGAGAAAATAAAAATTCTGTTATCAGTCAGGGCACACAGGCTTTGATAAAATTTCGGATATCCATTTGAATGATAAATAAATTGTTGTGTTCCATAAGAAATGGCCACCTTCTTTGATTATTAAATCCTGAAAGGTCTGGGCAGTTCAAAAAGGTTGAATTTTCTCCAGCATAGTCGGAACTGTAAATTTCCTTTTGTACCCTAAAGTTCAGGAAAGACTGGTTTTTTTTAGTCATTTCTTCGAGTGAAGACATGCAGTTTCCCAAATCCTGCTGTCAAAATTATAATTGTATTCCAAAATTAGAACTCATTCCACCAAGTAATTTTTGAGTTATGATTAACTTCCTTTTTAATTACCCGCATTGCAGTTTTTTTTTGCAACTCCAAATATGATGTCAAAATTGGGTGTTCGAATTGAAAAATTCAAAGCTTGTTAGGATTTAATCAGGGAGACGGCCCCCTAAGCTTATTTTTTTAAACATAAATTGAAACAAGTGGGTAAGTGTCGCATGATCATCGAAGCTCGCATAAAGAGTTTCGTTTCACATCCCTTTTAAAACACTTTTTATCAATAAGAACATAGATGGTAGTACCATTAACTTAAATTTTAACATGATTGCAAAATATTTTTTTAAACCCAAATTAAAAATATTCAAGTACTGCTTTTCAGACAATTGTAATAGCGTATGTTTGTATTTCTGAAAAGCATATTTAATTACATGATATAATTTTAGCTAAAAAAATAATAATAAAAAAAACAAAACCCTTAAAATGGCAAAACTGTACGAAATTTCTTTTAATTAAATCCATCGACAATGAAATGTATCCGATGTAAATTTCCAACTGTGCGGAAAATATCCGGACCAGGATTCGAACCAGGGATCTCTTGACTGAAGCCGCCAATGCTCTACCATTTGAGCTATCCCGGACAAATCTGGTGGATCTACTTCACCAGCTAACCTTATTGATTATAGCATCTGGTCTGAAATCTGGTTCAGCTCAACAGAATAAATCGCGGGTAATGGAACTCCAGAAATCGCTGGGTACGTAATTACACTAGATTAATTTTAATACAATTATTCTAATTGGTAAACAAATCATATTAGATGTAAATTTCCAACTGGGCGAAAAATGCCCGGACCAGGATTCGAACCCGGGACTTCCTGGCTGAAGCCAAGAACCAAAAATTTTATGCTGACCGGAAACTTTTGACCACCACTGTACATCTGATATGATTTATTTACCAATTAGGATAATTGGGTTAACAATTATCCTAATTGGTAAATAAATCATATCAGATGTACAGTGCTGGTCAAAAGTTTCCGGTCAGCATAAAATTTTTGGTTAATTTCTAAGTATACTTATACGAAGACGAAGAGGAATCTCAAAGCGATACTTATACACTTTATTGACAGAACAATTAAGAACTTATTTATGAAATAAATAATAAACATTAATAAATTTAATTGCCACAATTAATTGCGAAAGAAAACGCATGTTCTCAAAAGTTTCCGGCCACCTTGGGAAGTTTGGAAAAAAATGGTGTCATAGCAGAAAATAACAGTGATCAACAATATTTACAGTTAGTATTTTGTATTCATACATTTAGCAATAAGTACTGTGGCGCAGCAACGTGGAATCGATTCAATGAACGGTTGCAGATCGTCAAAGTTAAGTTTTTTCAACGGTTCTTGCAGTTTTTGCGAAAATGCCGCTGAATTGGAATATTTATAATGTCACACAGATTTTCAAGTTAGTTTCAAAGATTTTCTATTAGATTCAGATCGGGAGAGTGGGCTGTCCATTTCAAAAGCGGAATTTTTTTGTGCGAAAGCCACTGCTTGACGAGCTTGCATGCATGCTTTTGGTCGTTATCATGATGAAACAAATATTTGCGACCACACTTTTTCCTCCAATAAGGCAGCAAATGATCTTGCAAGATATCCTTATGCATTGCACTTTTCATCTTGTCGCGGATTTCAAATAACGGACAGACACACTTTCCAAAAAATGCTCCCCACAGCATAACGTGTCCTCCGCCATGTTTCATTGTAGGAATAATATATCTCGAATCTTATCTTTTGTTATTAGGTCGTCGGTTGAGTGTCTGTTATCAGTCCCAAAAAGATTGAATGTCGATTCATCGGAAAATAGTACTTTTTTTTGCATTTTCACTTGACCAGTCTTTGAATTAGTTGGCAAACGCCAGTCGGGTTCTCTGATTTTCTTTTATATATGAAAGGTTTTTAACACCGACTGTTCCATAAAGTCCTACGTCACGTAAGCGTCTTGACACGGTATACCGACTTATTTCAGCAATATTTTAACACCATAAATCGCGGGGAATTGCAGCGGCATTTTTATGCGGATCATCAATTGCTTTTCTCCTGATAATTCCGTCCACAAGGAAAGTCATTTTCCGGCGTCCACCGGACCATGGCAAGTTCCGAAGGCCATGACCATCTTTATATTTTTTTAAAATATCGTCCACAGCAAATTTTTCGATCGACAACTTTGCCTTAATCTCACGAGAGGATTGTCTTTTTAGCGACAAACAAATCACTCATTTAGGAGCAAAAAATTGTTCAACTTTTCATTTTTGAATTTCAAATACGTTATTCACGTTGATTAATTAACAAACACGACCAAAAAAAACCACTTTACCGGTAGCAAAAACTAACGGATGACGAATGGCCAGAAACTTTTGCACACGTGAATTTCGAATTCCCCCTCTTTGCATCAAGTATCTTCAGTATCCAATCAAAATGAGCACATGGTCAGAGGTAATTTTTTTATTCCTAACTTTTGGCGCAATTGTGCTTCTTCTTCGCTGAAACGGTCTGTCAAACAAATCAAAGAAACTAACTGGCCGGAAACTTTTGACCACCACTGTAAATTTCCAATTGGGCGAAAAATGTCCGGACCAGGATTCGCCGGCCCGGGCATTTTTCGCCCAGTTGGAAATTTACATTTGATATGATTTATTTAACGATTAGAATAATTGTGTTAAAATTAATCTAGTGCAATGAAATATAGTCCAAGGGCAAAAATCGAAAATTTCAATCTTCGGCCTTAAAAATGGCCAAAAAAAAAAAAAAAAAAAAAAAAAAAAAAAAGAAAAGAAAAGAAAAGCCTGTAAAATTGAATATATTAGATAATAAAATCTATTCCGGGGGAAAAAGTTTCAAACTCCGATGCCGAGCTTCAAACCAGAAGCCTTTTGAATAGCAGATCAATGTTTTACCACAGAGTCATCTAGCCTACGCGAAAATGATTGATATTCAGGTTTTAAAATCTAAATTTCGGAAATGGTCGGATGTTATTAAATTGATTTATTTAATTAAAATAATGTAAAGCTTTTTCAAAACTTTATTATGTGTCGTGTGATCGGAGCTCTAAGATAAATATGCAAAATTTCAAGTCTCTAACTTATACATTTTTTTCCTAGAATGATCTCTGTGACAGACAGACACATGAGTGAGACGACCAGGGTTTCCCAAGATGAATGATGTCCTAATAAGACATAATTACCAATCGAATGACTATTTTTCGTTTTTCTCTGCGACAATTTGGCGATTAAAAAGGATGGGTTGCTCTCCCAGGATATTTGTTTGTTAACATAAATACAGTTTTTCTACAGTTAAAAAAACATATATATTAAATGTTTTAAGATATCCAGAATTAGCATGAAATTTGAAAATTAGCTCACTATACACATCAAGATTTTTTGAGGATTAAAATAATATCCTTCTAGCTCTTAAAATAAATGTTTTTTTTAATGCAAAATTTAAGGAAAGAAATGACCTAAAGTCAAATGTTTTGACTTTTTTCTGTACCATAATGATTAATAATGGCTACGAATTCGCAATTAGAAAAAGCTTTAAAACAACTATCCTGTCAGTCACTAAACTAACAGGAAGCTCGGTGAATAATTATTGGTAATAAATCATCAAACAAACAAAATGAACATTCGCGGATTATAAATAAGAGGTTATGCCCTTTCCTTACTATTTGCTCAGAAAAGGTCAGAAGGAAGTTTTTACCTCGTATATATAAATCCCATCAGAATTTAATGCGAAAGGGTTATAGTTAATAAGCAAAGCGAAATGTCCCAGGAAAGTGCATGCTTATGTTAGTACCCAATTCACACATGAAACGTCGCTTTTGCCCCTTTAACGAAAATTTGAACCCATTTCTTATCTAACAATTTCCAACATAGTTGAAAAGAGTTCCTGAATTCAGTTTGTCTTGCTGCCTGTCTGTCTGTCCGTACTTTATTAACTCACGTAAATATACTCGAATTGTCATGTAATTTATATATCTTAGGGGCCATCCACAAATGATGTCACGCTTTGAAGGGGGGGGGGGGGGGAGGGGTTCATGAAATTGTGACAATTTGTGACAAGGGAGTGGGAGAGGGTAAGACGAAGCGTGACATCACACATTTTGATTAAAATAAAAGCATTAAAAATCAGCAGATTAAATTTTAAAGTTACTTTGAAATTAAGTATTTTGTGTTCATACAGTAATGATAACATTTAAAGCCAAATATATAAAATTCCATTTCATATTCCAAAATACTATTGTTTTTAATTGTTCTATCATATTAATATTTTATTACTATTGTATATTATGTTTTGCGTTGTAAATCTTAATCTTATTCCATACAAAATAAGTACACGAATCATTTTTTATTATTATGCTCACAAATGTCATTAAAACACATAGTTAAAAGTTTCAAAATAAAATTTGAAATATGATCTATAACATAGTACTTTGTTTTTGAACTGCAAGTATATGTTTATGTAATATAGCGTAATATGTGACAAGAGGAGGGGGGGGGGGGTATGGTGAAGTGTGACACTTTGTGACAAAGGGGGGAGGGGTCAAAAATATTCAAAAAAAGTGTGACATCATATATGGATGACCCCTTATTGAGGTTTACCATGGAATGTTCGGTATTGAAAATGAAGTGTGTATCATTTATGGTTAGTTTACAAGGACGTTCAAAAGTATTCCGTTACATTACGGCCAATGAGGAAAAAAAGTTTTCAGTGCATTTTAATGATGTTACACTGTTTCACACATAGCGTAATTGATCTGCATCACTAAGGTGGACATCAAGATTGATGCTTTCTATAAAGTGTAGAGCGAGTAACAATTATAGTTCGTTTATGGGTATGCACAAAATAATCCCATTACATTGCGATCTATGAGGAAAATCCTTTGCGGTTAATAGCGTTATACTGTCTAAAGGAAATTCATATACAGTATTGAGATGCACTATAGCATGCTTTCCGTAGATTATTCAGTACGCAGAGTTTATCGTTTATTTACAGAGACACTCAAAAGAATTTCTTTATACATTCGGTGAGGCATAACTGTTGGATGTGCGTTTTCAGATCTGATATGCGGTTTAAAATTTAACTAATTTGTAATGTATTACGAGATGTGTGAATCATATACAGGGCTGTACGAAAGAATTAGCATATATTGCCAGCTATGGACAGCAAGTGTTAAAATTAATTTTTACTACGGTGTTTTTTTTTTTTTTTAATGTTTGTGTAGATAGATCTCATTTTATAGTATGGACAGAAAAGAAATTTCTTGACAATATTTCGATAGTATTGGGAAGCGTTTCATTATCGATGCCGTGATGTATGACATTTCGTTCTTGTTTTTTAGCCCCCCGGTACGGTATGCTATTTCTTTCTCCCAGCTTATTTTGTGTCGTCTCCAAAAAATAACGTTACCTTACAGAAGACAGCCGTAAAACAAAGCAGTACGATTAAATACTCTATAGCAATTTTTTAAACTTCTAAACATCGCACATTTTCAATTTTTATACCGCCGTATGGGGAAAAATGTACTTTTAAATGCAATTTGTTTGAAAACTACATCTCCATTTATTTTTGAAATATTAATTTTTTTTGTAGTTTTTGGAGCCATTTGCTTAATATTGGCAACGGAAGTACTCTATTTCTGTAGAAAGTAAAGGAAAAATAGTTGTAAAATATTAATTATATATTTTTGTTGCCATTTTTTCATAACAACCGAAAGAAAATGTAATCAAAATACGTGCTATTTTGAAAAAAATATAAACGAATGATTTCTGTTAAGACATGGACCATTATAAACTATATTTAATTTTAAGTATCTATACTAATGTTATAAACAAACGAAGGCCTATCAATCATTAGAGAGCCTTTTTTTGTCGAGTTTCTTTAATGACGGCATCTTTTTACTGCATTTGTGTATTATTTCGCGATAGTGACGTTCTATGCATACTTTACTGTAGATGTTTAAGAGTGGAACGTAAATGTGTAATTCTTAAGCGGATGCGAATATGATGTCATTTTACATAAAATAAAAGCGTGTGCTGTAAGTCTTAAAATTGAAATATGTTTTGTACTATTTATATACTCGCTAACGCTCGCCAACCCCCATGAATTGCTACGCAAATTTCAGGCTGTATTTGGTAGAAATATATCTTCAAGATAAATAAACTTGGCGAAAGCAAAATAAACTAATTTCTTTCGTTTAGGAATCATTTTGTCATTTTGATTGAACAATAAATCTTTCTACTCGATAATTGTGCAACCTTGAATATCCCAGGATGATGCAACAACTTTATATGATTGAATCAGACTTAATTACTCTTAAACTAAAGATAATTGTTTTATTATTATTATTATTATTTTCATTTTGTAATCCTTTTTTCTCATTCATTCATAGATATGTAGTCAGAAATTAAAGAGGCCATAGAAAAAGCTCTCTATAAAATGTAACTATCCATTCATCAAACGAGTTGAAGTATTATTTTATTCTTATTTAATAATATATACACAGATTAATAATTAATTTTCTTCAAGATGCGAACTAAGCCATATATTAAAGGATAGAATTATTCACCTAAATTGCAATGCAGAAAATTGTGTAAATAGTGCAAACCATGAACCAAACCATATCGGATAAAAGTGGAGTACTATAGACGTCGTCTCAAAACAGTTCAAGTTCAATTTTTTTACCCCTTACTGTGGAACATATTTATATTTTTGATATAAATAAAGTTAATATTTATCACGTAAATAAAAATTCCAAATTCACACCTGGGCCATTCTCACGATCTTTTGATCTTTAATTTCCTGAATAATAATTCTTATTTTAGTACATATTCTTGAGTTTTTTTTATTTCATATACTGGGGAACATTCCCATTGCATGACTGCATAACAATATTAGCGAGATAAATAAGTTTTGGACGGTGTTGGGGGTCCAAATATCCAGGAAACTCCTATACCGTCCCGTGTCCCGGATGCTGATTTTTAAGTTTGGAGCTGCCTGTATAAAATTGTTTCAATAAAAATAACTCGATGTAATTCTTTTCCGAAACTGGGACTATTTTTTATATAAATATGTAGCAAAAAATTAACCTGCACACATATTTACGGTTGTTATTATTTTTTTTAACTCTGTCCCTGGATTTTAGGTTCCTTACCGTCCCTCTTCAAAAATTATACAGAAATCACTTCATATGCAGTCATAGAATTTTTTTCAATTTTTTTTTTCATGGAGAAGTATGCTAGAGAAAGAATGTCTAAAATTCTTTGCCAGGAAATTTACTGCAGAAATTACATCAGCATTTAAATATCCATTTCAAGCATCGTGGCTTTATTGGTAGTCTTACCGTCCCCAAGTTTTATCCCTGCACTTTTCGAGGTAAATAATTTTTTTTTTAATTTAATACAATGTAAATAACTGTTTCTAAAAATCAATGAACATTGTGGCTATCACTTAGTCTTATCATGATTTGCCTAAAAATACGTTGTAATTTTCATTACCGTCTTTTTCTCCTATACCTTTCCCTTACCTTTCCTTCTTTAACACCCCTTTAAGACAATGTTATACCAAAATTTTTTACTAAAAATACTACATTGTTATTTTTTCTTATTTGAATGTCCTGTGGGTACTATGCAAGTTCATTATAAGTAAAAATTTAGAAGAAAATAGAAAGTTTTAGTGATAAAATGGTTAGGAAAATTAAACTCGCAAGTTTAAATTAAACCTCATTAAAATAAAAAAAAAATTCGCTGCTGACCATTTTTTCTTTATTTTGAATCATTAAGGCAGATGTCTATCTGATTAAAACGTTATTTTAGCAAGTTTAATTTCACCAGATTTTTATTCCTGAAAATCAAAAGATTGTGAGAAGGCCCCACCTACATTAGAGGATTCAATATTCCATCAGTATTTATGTCACCCTTAAGTAACCCGTTGCAAGGCTGTCACCTTATATATTTAGAAAGGAATAAGAATATGTAAAAAGGAAGAAATCTGTGTCGTGTTGTATGTGTTCTAAGATAATGTAAATAAATCATCATTCGGGACAACAGCCATAGCACCTAAAGGTCTCAAAGCGACCCCCCCCCCCTCTGATGTCTAATATAAAGTTAAAATATCTTTTAATCTTTGACGGTAAAATGCATTGATTAAAATGACTCATACTCATACATAAAATACGGTTGATATTTTAGACTTTACTGTCAATTTATTTAACAATTCACAAATAAAACATGTCCAAAGTAAACTTTTATTAAATATATCCACAAAAAACGCATTTAAAATTTAATTATAAAATTATGCATTTGATTTAGTGCTTTACTACTTAACTAATAACAAACACAATGCGTGTACACTGTAATAAATAAGAAAAAAAGACAATTATTTTTTGCACAAATGTTAATTGCACAGCTTGGTTTCCACTCAAATGATTTCGAAAAATATATTTATTGGTTATAAATGTGGAGCAAACATTCAAACCATGCTTTCACCTTTAGATATAATTTTTTAAAAAACACAAAAAAACTGATAAATTAGAAAATAACTTGTATTTAACTCTAATTTTCATTGTGTATTTTTATTACTGATTATTAGAAGGAGCTGGGAGCATACATGAGATATTAAACCTAAAACAAATTAATAAAATACATTTAATATTTGGAAAAATCACGTTTTGACCGAATTCGAAGGAGGAAACATGTTTTGATTGTTTGACAAGTGGATAAAACACTTTTTGAATGAAATAAGTTCTAACTCACAAATAATACAAAAGCATTATTTTATTTGAGAAAACACTGAACTTCAGTAGATCTATATATATAAAAGCCGTTCTCTGTATGTATGTCCTTTATACAAATCTTCAATTTTAGACCGAATTGCACAAAACTTGCTGTATATATGTTTTAGAACGTGGAAAAGATCACTGTCTACTTTAAAAAATCATCAGACCAATATTTATTCCTTTTTTTCTACGACCTTTCATAATTTAACATTATAGAAATGTCTCTTTTTAAATATTCAAATTCAAGTTTCTTTCCTGTTGCCACACATCTAAAAAACAGCTCAATAATTAAAAAAAAAATTGATAACTCGAGTACTTTGTTTTATAAGTCAATAAAATTCGGATTGTCTCACTATATTTTTGCTTTTTTTTAAAATAGACGTCATTCAAATAAGAAAATGCACATTTTTCATATATTTATGTAAAAACCTTAACTAAGCATGTTTTAAAATGACCTTAGTTGTACTTTAGTTGAATGTTTAAAAATCTATTTTAATGAAGTCGTTTCAATATCAAGAAATCAATTAAGGAAAAATATAAAAGTAAAAAAAAGAATCGTTTCCTAGATATGACGTCAATTTCATCAATATAATTTCAAACTGGTTCTAAAAACTGGATGCTACAATTTATTCCCTATTTCTTTGTAATCTTTAATTATATCATTTAGATAAATGTTTTAATACCTGAAATGCAGTGATAACATTCTACGATTTGTATCGAATACGGTTACATAAAATACGATTTTTCTACGATTTATATTAAATAGAAATTATAGCTACTATTTTTTAGGGTAAGCTTTTTTTCATTTTTAAACAAAATTTTATGACTGACAGACTTTTTAGTTAGACGTTGAAATAATGGGATGCATGATGTTTAGAGATCAAATTGCAGTAAAAGCGTAATTTATGGTACGGTTAGGTTGCTGCCACCAACAATATGGTGCTAGGCGTTACTTATAGATATGTCTTTTCTTCATAATATTGCATTGATAGCAAACGGATATATATCTTTCTTAGTTGGGTTACAGGTATATTTAAAAATATCTCCGTGATTGAAAATTAATTTCAAATGGATAAACAATCCGTAAATTGAGATAAGATTTTGAAACAAATATTACTGAAAGTACCTTTTTGTATTCTATTAGATGTTGGAATAATCAAATGTGCGATGTTTAAAGGTCAAATTGCAGTAAAAGTTACATTTATGGTTGGGTTAGGTTGTTGCCAATAACAATATGATGCTAGAGTTACTCCTAGTTCATCAATGTCTTTACTTTATAATATTGCATTAAGATCAAACAGGTATATCTTTCATAATTGGGCTGCATGTAGGGATGAGATTTCCACATTTTTGCACACCGGTATATTCTTAAAGAAAATGTTGTTCTGTTATCAAGTAAATCAAGAGACTGTTCCGATTAAATGAAATATCATTTTCTCTAACAAAATACTGGTGTGAAAAAACGCGGAAATCTTACCCCTGGTTGCATGCAAATCAAAATATATCCATGATTGAAAATTACTTTATTATCAATTCACATGAAAAAATTGAGATACAATTTTCAAATAAATTTCATTTGACAGAAACTTTTTCAATTCGACAGTTTGAAAAACGAAATTGTATGATGATCATAAGTTAACACATTTTCAGTAAAGGTAAAATTTATGGGTTAGGTCATTGCCATCATCAGTATAATGTCACAATTGGCATTGTGCTTGTATTTTTTTTTTTTTTTTTTTTTTTTTTTTTTTTTTTTTTTGTATATTTTGAAGATGACTCAATGAAGGAGTCGAAACATGTAAATTTTTAATACTTTTAACGTTTTTTTTTTTTTTTTTTTTTATTGAAATGACGCTTTTTAAGCAAATAATTGTACTTTAATATATGTTATGACATTTGTTTGGAATATATATTATTATGGTATAGTTAATAGTAGACGCAATTAAGAGTATTTTACTTATATATCTAAACGGTCTTTTTAACGATTCGTGGACGGGAATGCCCCAATCTCAGTTATTGTCATTGCCGTATTATTTCATTTTAATGTATTTTACCCTGGAGGACCCTTATTATTGACACGAGCGAAGCCGGGTAGATCTGCTAGTAATAAATAAATATGGAAACTGACCTTTAAAAATTCATCACGTCCGGGTCACCACTTTTTCAGAGGTTGCGTGTTATATATCCAAAATTCCAAAGGACCGCTCTTCTATACAAAAACAGTATTTATTTCATAAACACAAAATAGCCACCTTTCTTCGTGGATGTTTCTATTCGAACAACAACAAATAAAAGTCGGTTGCCATGCAACGAAAACAACTTATAAATTAAAGAAAAAGAAGTGCTTGCCGATAAACCATGGACGCAACAGAGCTAATATTTATAACACTATGTATTATTTAGCTCTAATAAAAAAAATTGTACCACTTGCCTAAAATTAAAAATGCGAAAAAAAAAAAAATAAAATGAGTTCAGAACTGGAAAAATGTAACCTTCCTCTTCAAAACCACAATCAATATTACCAGCATCAGTGACGACTGCTTTGCCCAGTTCCTGCGTGGTGGTGCACTCTACAGCGAAAAAAATTCAAATGGCCCCTTCCCCCTCACTGGCCACTTTACCGTCCTCCACCAACTATAAAAATTACTCGGAAATGTGTCGGAAAATCAGTGGCAGGAAAAGCAAATTTGTTTTCAGTATTGGAAATATATTAACCTATGAGTTTTTAAAGATAAAGAACCTTTTTCGGAAATGTGGGTAATCCGGAAGAGGTTATTATATATTTCTGTTTGTGCTTATATTATACTAGCTGAAATACCTGGCGTTGCCCGGGGTTTTAAACATGTTTGATTAGAAAAATCAATTTTAAAATTAAACACCGTACGGACTATGAATCTCGCGCAAATAGGCTCTCTTTTTAGGTGCGTTCGTAATTATATAAATACGTAGCACCTATAGTCGTCGTTCAGTCCGTCTGTCTGTCCGTCCGTCTGTCCGTCCGTCTGTCTGTCCGTCCGCATATAACAGAGCAAAAACTACCCGGCCGAATGATCTGAAATTTTTAATATATAATTGCTGCAAAATTTTGTCGAGCCATTTCCAATTTTATGAAAATCGGATGTATAGTTTAATTACAGGGACAGTCAAAATTTTTTCTTTACATTACGGCCAATGGGAAAAATTATTGCAAGTGAATTTTAATGATGTTACAGACTTCCGAATGGTCTGAAATTTTTAATATATAATTGCTGCAAAATTTTGTCGAGCCATTTCAAATTTTACGAAAATCGGATGTATAGTTTAATTACAGGGACACCCAAAAGTTTTCCGTTACATTACGGCCAATGGGAAAAATTATAGCAAATGCATTTTAATGATGTTACAGCCTTCCGAATGGTCTGAAATTTTAAATATATAATTGCTGCAAAATTTTGTCGAGTCATTTCAAATTTTATGAAAATCGAATGTATAGTTTAATTACAGGGACAGTCAAAAGTTTTCCGTTACATTACGGGGAATGGGGTAAAAATTATTGTAAGTGCATTTTAATTATGTTACAGACTATGCACTTATGAAGCGCAAAAAAATATACATTCAGTACAATATGGGGTGCAAAAAATAATTATAAAACTAGTTATAGTACGAACGCACCTCATTTGCCACGTTTGACGAGCAATTTCCAACTTGTTTAATATATTGAAAGCCTTGAGAAATTTTGCTTTTATACCTGTATTAAAAAAAAAAATGTTTCATAAGCCTAAATAAATACAGTTTTGATTCTTGAAAAAGAAATGTAAACGTACTTGAAAATGTACTTGAATTAACCTATTATATTATTCACAACTAAAAAGAAATGGCGCATCTAGTTTAAAATAAAAATTATGCCAATTTGTATAATTTAGCGGGTGGTTTGGCGAAATTGGTCGACGGGATAACTAACAAATACCGAATATTCTAATTAGGCCTATCATAGCCAAGTGCTGTATTGACATCTCCGTGTCAATGCTTCATGAATTATGGAGAAATAAGAGACTGTTTCCTTATTTTCAATGTTTAAAGTCATTGTGCTCGTCATTTGTTAATTCGCTTTTATATCTCATGCGCTCAAATCATAGATATAACAAATACAGAGACTTAGTTGATTTGATCGCATACGTAATAAGTGAAATAAATGATGCTACTTAAATTCAAATCCTGCATATATGTGATTATTTTATGTTCTACATCTTCTACGCGATTCTTTATTAACAAGGAAATTTCATTATCAAGAAATGAAAACATGGAAATCAGAAATGATGATAAATAAATGGAGTTTTACGTAAAATTTAAAGAATATTACGCATGCGATTTTAGTAAAGAACATACTGGTTAATCCACAAAAAATATTATTTCTCAAATATTTATATCAAGTTTTTCATCTTAGAAAATCTACTAAGTATCATTGGTCAAAGGTCAATTTTTACCCATTTTCCGGATTTTCTAGTTATTGATAAAATAAAAGTGCAGATTATGGTACCTAGTAGTATCATTAAACATGTACTGAATAAATAATCGTTTGCCAAAAATCCACTTCAAATGTTAAAAAAACAATATCTTCATCTAGACAGTCACACACTCCACCCTCTTCTTCATTGCAGGCTGGTAAATCATGGATAATGTGGTTGTACCATTTGAAGACATCATCAGGTTTATTTTGCCACTGTTTACCATACATTACCTTCAAAAGTTTGTCAACATTTTTTTCTTTTCAACTGATATGGAGTAGCTAAGAGGAAGAGATTCTAAAACAATCCTTTGAACATGGGCAACAGTAACTCTCTTTTTAAGAAGATTTACACCACATTCTTCACTTAGATCTTGAAATCTATAATTCTGGATGCCTTTAACCTTATTAGTTCTCTTATTTTTCTCTAAAACAATCCATTTCAATTGTGATATGTATGGTAGGTTTCAAAAGTACACATTAAGTGACATCTGTGATTGGCAGACTGGAGAAATCACTGTTTGACTGAATGCAGGCTTTGGAGGAAACACTCTTTGATTGAAACGCCAAATTTTAAAATTGGTTTATAAATGGAATTTTTTTTCTTTTGTTCAAACAACCGGTTATTTCTGTGCAATTTAACACAGAGTTCATAAAACTAACAAAAACTCATTTTTTATTTTTTCGTGAGAAAACACGGTTTGAATGTTTGCTCCTCAAATATTGAATGATAGCCGACATTGATATTGCAGGTGAAACCCTATTGTCTCCTGGCAACCAATATTTTCAGATCCAGTTTGCCCAACACCCCCTAGATATTTGAGAAAGCCTTGACACGCGTCACGGAAACTTCACACAAAGAAGGCAAAACAAAGATAAAAAAATCATCTGATTTTTTTTTCTTTGTTTTGCCTGCTGTATGTGACGTTTTCGTGATCCACGAGCCAATGAATGATTTTTTTTTCTTTGTTTTGCCTGCTGCATGTGACGTTTCCGTAATGCGTTTCAAGGCTTTCTCAAATATCTAGGGGGCGTTGGTTTGCCGCTGCTAACATCAGAAGAAATAGACTTTATTGCAAATCTGGGTTCGAGGCTGAAAAAAGTCACGTGATACCGGTAATTTACCCAAAGAACTTCTAACTGATAATACTATGTCCACACTGGATACCTTAAGATATCTCAAGCCGCCGAACTCTCTGAGGGAGTTCTACAAACTCTCTCAGTGAGTTTCGACTTACTTCGGCTAGATACAGAAACGACCACTCATTCTTGTTGGCTATGAAGCTTTGCTGTTACGGATTGGCTGTTGCGGCCGTTTCTATTTTAAGCGCATGCGCATACTTTACTTTTGATCAGATCATAGACACAGTGACGCTGCTGAGATATCTTAAGGGAAGTTTCTCGATGTGAACAGGCATCCAGTTCCGGGAGGGTACCACTTCAAAACTGGCGGTCTAAGATATCTTAAGTTTCTAGTGTGAACAGGGTATAAGAAGGGAGGCTACTACTATCAGCATAAACTGTTTCATTAACTGGCGAGGGTTTTTCATTACGTCTATGGAGTCTCCCTTCTTTACGCTAGAAGTTTTTACCTTGACCACGTGATCAAAACGTAGATGGAATATCCTCCTAGGGTGGTCACAAGAAATCAATTTTCGAATTTTTTCCGAGGGACCCCCCAAAAAGTTGCCAATAGACTAGAAAATGAGATTGGCAAAGTTTTAGCTCATTTGGATAATATTAACCCGTGCCTCATTGAGGTTAAAGTTTGAAAAAAACGTGATTTTTCGAAAAAAATACTGTTTGTCCTTCATGAAATAAATACAATTGAACCCAGAAACATAATTCAGGTATCATTTTATAAAAAAAAAGCTTCGTTTTGAAGAGCCACACACCATTTTTTTCTAAAAATGTATAGATTTAAAAATATGCGCATTTTTCAGGACCAGACTTCAGCCGAATCCTAAAAATTTACTTTTTAGGAAAATGCGAAGAAAAATTGTAACATTCTATTTCATCTGCTTTCCACCTTTTGTTTTTCTTTTTTTTTTCCTTTTGTACATAATAAAGGGTTTAATTAAAGAAAAATCCAAAGAAAATGAAAAAAATCTTATTTTAAACTGAAAGAATTTTAAAAAAAGGGGCAAAGAAAGTATAAAAATGAGGTCAAATAGTGCTCAAATGCGTTTTATTATTCAAGTTGTGTTACAAGAAAGGAAGCATAATAAATTATTATCCCTTACAATTGTCACATTAACCCTTTCCAGTACAGAAAAATTCTGTTCGTAAAATAATGAAATGATTGACTATACCTAAATTTACAAACAAGTAAGTTTGGAATTAAAATTAGTTAGTCTCGACATGGGACCACTGCGCCAGAAAAGATTAAGGCGGTAAATGGATTAGATAAGGTGGCTTTTGAAGAATCTTGAAAAGTTTTTCTACATTCACATACAACTTTTAGCATATATTATTTTTATTTTTCGTCTTTTGTTAAACAGGAATTGAAATTTCTGGTTAATTTTCTTCCCCTTTCAGCTGTGTCATTGACAACTTTAAAACCATTCACTGTTTTCTTGCTTTCAAATAAGGTTTATTTTCACACCATACATTGGGATCAGTATTTAAAAAATGCTTATTAATATAAACTCTCTTAAAATTTTTTATAGTTTGAGATGAAACAAAAACATTGACTTCTTTGTTCAATAAATCCACTTCGTTTAAAACTTTTGTTGTTTTTAAATTTTTATCATCATCATCATTTCTTCTTCAAATGACATTAAGTTTACAGCCATGCTTATGTTGACTTTTTTTTGCCAAAGTATCATCTAAAAATGAAAATGCAACTTGATCCGAGTTAAGATACCAAAGACGGTTTATCATTTTAACGAGTGCTTTGTCTGCAACCTATTTATCAATTTTTCTGTAGTGAACAAGTGATTTTATTATTTTCATGTCTTGGATTGGGGTCCAAAGTGGGAGTGGGAGTGGGAGTATTGAAGCATGATTTTACATAAATATTGATTAGAAATAAGCAAAGGTCTCTAATACCTTCTTTTTCTAAATTTGTTATTGCGAGATTGTCTATGACAATATATTTTGAGAGAACAAATTGCCTGTGCTATCCATCTGACATGATTAAACTCTGAAAAATGTCTTTTTTAGGAAGTAGTCCTATAAAAATTAAACAAAGTTGGATAAACTCTTTATAACCATCCCTGAGCTATTAATTTTTAAAAGGTTCTGTAAGAAAACTTGAAATTTCTTCTGAATTAACTATTTATATCTAGTATTTCACCTTCAATAGCATTTTTATATTTACTCTGGTTTAATTTAGACCACCCAATCAGAATTGTTTTTTTAAATATCTGGCTGGGGGCAGTGATTATTCCCACTTTACAATCAAAACCACCTTTTAGGATAATTTCTAGATTATGGTGGCAACATGGTAAATACAGAAGACTTTTCCTTTAACAATGGCTATAGAAAAATGCAGGTTCCTCTGAGGCGACCGTTGTTTACTGCAGTTGTATCAAAACATATTGCCTGGATTTTACCAACTTCCTCCACTCTTCAACTGCTGAAAACACAGCTTTCACCTGAATTATTCCGATACTATTTTCAAGCTGTGGAACTCGTAGTAACTGTTCTTCATCCCCACAACTAATTAAAACTTCTATCCTCTCTACATTTTCTTTATTCAAAAAATGGTGAAGCAGTTTTCCATCCCAGTGAATAACAGTTTTCTCTAAACCGGAATTTTTAAATCTGTTTTTGATGATCTCAGTTCTTTGTTTACGAAATAGTTATTTGCGGAGTCGATTGCACTTCTACTTAAAATTAAAGTCTGTGGTTAACTGGTGGATGTACTCTAAATCTAACAGCTTCTCTGGCGTTCAGTTTCATTTTGCGAATATTATAAAATAAAATACATAAAACTTGACGATTACTTGGTAGCTTACTGTCGATGATTTGATGAGACAAGTGGCCAATTTAAAAAATCTTACATTTCTGCCATCATATCAAAAGGGGGAGGGGGGCTTTACGGAATGTTTCGTCAATTCTAAAAATAGATAATGATAACAGGTAACAAAAACAGCCTTGTAATAAAAAGAGAAATTCGTAGGTTCAACTGCAATACAAATCGAGAAGCTCTTTCTTACTAGACACAGAACTAGATAACTAATAATCAATTATAATTCGTGAAATATGTTTAAAGTTGCAAAAATTGTTCATTTATTTTTGCCTATTAATGAAAATAATGCAAAAAAAATTATGTAAAGTAATAAAACTATTAATTTGTCATTTTTCACTTATGTTTCAAAAATGCAGAGTTTGAGGGTATGGTTCACGATCTGACCTGAAAAATACTAATGTTCATTAAATATAAGTTTTGATGAGAGTAAAAGTTTAAGGCAACAACTGCTTCTATGAAATAAAACAATAATCAGGTTTCTAAGACAAATAGTTTTCACATAAAGAAAGAAAAACTACAATTTTTTGCCAAAAATTGTAAATTTTCAAGACTTCAACCTCGATGAGGCACGGGTTAATGTTATACATTTCAGTTGAAACTTTGCCAATCTCATTTTCTAACTAATTGGCAACTTTTAGGAGGGTCCCCCCGAAGAAAACGTTAAAATTTTTTTTCCCCATGTTGCTTGTGCCCTAATCCTCCATTGTAGCATGAACGCCACTCTACTGAAAGGGATTAGAAACTATACTCCTCATTGAAACTCTTCTTATGCGAGAAATTACATGTTTTTTATTCCGTTTTTAATATGTATGAATTGTACATTTTTCTGTCATTTACGAAAAAGTATAGTGAATAAAATTTAGTTACTCTTTGTGCGTATTTTTCTTTTTTCATGTCTTACGACATCTATGAATCACGAATCATATATCAGTCAAAAAAATTTTCTGAATTGTCATTTCCTATTCAAAATCACAATATCCTCTAATTGTTTTGAACTGCGCATTTATGAAAACACACCAACATAAAGAAATAATTGAGGTATAACAGAAGATTACCAACATAAAGAAATAAATTGAGGTATAATAGAAGATTACCAACATAAAGAAATAAATTGAGGTATAATAGAAGTTTACTTATTTTACGGGGATTAGTTCTAAAAAGAAGGTGCTGCTTCTGATCTGCTAAACAAGTTTTTTATGAAGTTACAATACTACTTGAAACCGATTATTGTAATTAAAATATCGATGTCAGGTAAGGTGGAATTTAATGAACAGCTGCCGGAGAGGCGCTTATGCAAATGAACAACTGATATGCGAGATAAGCGAAGGGAATTATTACTCAGCACATGATAAGAATGCATAAAAGTTCAATGCTGGTATAATTATTTTATTAAGAAAAGCCTTGCGTATTACGAGGCAGATGATAACGTAGTTTAATTAAAAGTATGTAACTATGTTTTATAGGTTACGTAAATTAGGTTTGGTTGCGCATGTTAAATCTACTAAATACCAAGTTCAGGAAAAAAAAATATACAGTTAAGTGAGAGCGAAATTAGAAATCAGACAAGAACTTAACAACAACAACAAAAATTTTGGAAGTGGTATTATAAAATATAGTTCGAGAATATACATCGTATTTAAAAAAAGAAAATTCCTGACGGCTCGGCCTATAGGCGGAGGTACATTTCGAAGTTAAGTACTAATTTCACCAGCAAAAACTAAATCAAGATTAGAGATAAACCCAGTTTAACAATTTTAGCTGGCCGCTTTTGACGAGTTTTTAATTTCATTTTTCTGTAAGAGCTGGTTTTATCAAAAAAATATTTTTCCACGCTCAACAACTCGAAATTCTCTGACACATTTTCAGACTCATTTCTAAAAGCAAAATCATGAAACTTGCTGATGAAATTTTTTAAAGAGATTTATAAGAGACCCGTGTTTCTATTTTTCGTTCAGTGAATTAGAATTTGATTTACAAGCAATTATTTTCACAGTACAACCATTTTTTTCGTTTCCAATGCTATCGCTTCGGAAAATTCAGTTCAAAATGCTCATTTTGACAGCATTTAAAAAAATATATTCTACATTTATTAAAAAATTGACGAATACGGCACATTATAAAGTTTCTGAATAAGAGAACCTGCCAATTGGATGCGTTTGAAAGGAAAAATGAATTTAAAAATGAGTCAGAAAATAAACAGTTTGAACTTGAGTACACCCTTAATACGATTTCTTCAACTTCTATTTTTGTTTAATTTGTTTTTGCTGTAAGAGATGATCCTATCAAAAACTTGTCAATGTAAAAGTTGTAGATAATATTAAGAAGATGTATAATAAATTTAAGCGGATTGGATATCTTGTGAATTGACGAAGTATGAATTGTTTTCTTCTTCAACCTCCTCCCCCCCCCCCCCTTTTGTTTTCGTGACTTGTCACCAAACAGCACTCGATTAAATGCTTCAAATTTCGAAAGAAAGTCGAGTTTACAAGTTCAAACTGATCGAACTATTGTGCACTTACAGCATATTTCGCGATGTGATCGCATTGGACAGAGAGCAAAAGTTTTTGGGTAAGAATTTTAGGAGACCTAATTTTTTTTTTTGTTTTAGCGACATAAAAAAAAAGTACTTTTAGTTTCATTGAATGGGGGAGGGTGATCTTAAGGGCCTGACTAAAGCATGGACCCATTGGTTCGTTGTCCTGGGGTCCTGTCCTTGGATAATATAATTTATATTTTGTACTTTTAGACGAGAGTAAAATTAAAAACAAAACACATAGTTATCTAAATATGTACTATTCTTATCTGTTTTATACAGCACATAATTTTTTTTGGTGACAGTATAGGAAAGAGGAGACTGGATAAAAGTCAGACTCTTGTATACAAATCTGTAAGTAATGTACAGGGCTGTACAAAAAAATTCAAGTATGTTTCCGTCTATTGATAAAAATTGGTGAAGGTGAATTGTCAACTGTGTTCTGCGTTTTCTGACTAATCTAAATGATAACATACTATGTAGAATCTGTACAAATCTATAGGTCATATACGGAGCTGCACAAAACAATTGGTGTACCTATCCGGCGGTAATTGTTAAAATTTGATTTTCAAATGTGTTATGTTTTCTAAACTGTTTGCTTAGGTATCTTCTTTACTTTATCAAACGGATAAATTTTGTTAACGTTTTCTGGAAGTGTTGGAAAGTGTTTCATAATCTATGCTGGATGCATGATTTTTCTTTCTTGTTTCTATCTTAAATTTATTGAAAATCTACTTTTTATTCAGTAATCTTGACGTTTTGCAAATATACATTTTTTCTAAATCATTAAAATGAATAGGCGCACACTTCAAATATCTTTGATAACCTTTTTTTTTTTTTTTTTTTTTTTTGAAAATCCTATTTCTAAAATCATTCCATTTACTCTGCCAAAATGATGGCAAGTTTGCTGGTTAACGTTAATAAATGGTTTTTTAAACACCTCCAATCAAGTATATCATTTATCTAAACTCTTTTTTTTTTTATCATTACGTCCCCACCTTTCGTTTATTGACTATCACATTAACAATCATCTTATGCAAATTGTATTTCTTTTTTACTGAATATTAAAAAACATCGTCCAAACTTCTTTTTACTTCATCTTCTTTCTTCAAAGTCAAAGGTCGCATAGTACGCGATGCAAGATTTTGCCAATTTTTAATGAATTCCAGCAGATAATTTCTTTTTCTTTTGTTCTACCGCCTTCTAGATTTCATCACAGATCTTCTCTCCAGCTTGAAGATTTATTAAACCTTTCATGTAAGTCTAGCATTAAAACGTGGATCATGATTTTCAAAACGTGCCGAATTTGACACCTTACAATCTTCTCTGGGAGGATTCCGATATAACCTGCTTATGAATTTCTCAGCTCTTTTTGCTGACGGTAATGCATATTCAAGCTTATGCATACAAATTCTGGAGATGCAATCTTCTTTCTTTAATATTTCTTGGTAACCGTTATATATTCACGGATATAATTATAAGTAAGCGAATAAATCAAAACAAATATACTGTGGATGAAACCAATTTCTAAATTCTTGGTAGCTTTCCCTGGATTCACATTAGAGGGATGTCTCCATGGGAGTAATTAGGATTTTGGTTAAGACGGTGCCAAATGGTGAAAGGAAGGTAATTTTAGGAAGGTAATCTGGTCCTTCCCTTCCCCTTCCTTCTTCTCATACCCCCTACCCCACAAAAAAAGAAAATAATAATAATAATTGTAATTTAATAGATTACAAAGACCATTTGGAATTTATTTCGTCCAGCAAATTCCTTCGCATCCTCTTCAACAACAGATCGCAAAGATCAAACTTCAGACGACCAAAATCTTCCTCGATAAACTCTCCAAGTCCCGTTTCGAGAAGAAAAACAGTTTACAAATCGAAAGCGGTTCCACCGAATCATCCACAGATTGCGACAAATTACCTACGTTGAGCTCAATTTTTCCCAGTTAGAATCGGCCGATTGTAAAACGCTGTGGCTAGTGGATTGGAGCCCCTAGAGACATGGCCTTTTACTATCAATCGATTAAACATTAGATTGTTTCTTTTTTTGCGTTCGTCTTTTATTCTGTAATCGATTTTCATGGGCTACATAATCAGTTGAAGACCTCGATTTTCATGGGCTACATAATCAGTTGAAGACCTCGATTTTCATGGCCTACATAATGAGTTGAAAACCTCGATTTTTGCTTTTCAAGTCGATTTTCATTTCGGCGTCGCCCTTTTGGCTTTGGATTTTTCCATATCTGATAATTTGTGCCTACCCATTTTGTAACTTTTACAATTTTAATTCCTTTCGATTACCTATTCAAACAATTTTTAACGATTTTATGCCTTTCTATATTACCTATTCAAAGCCAACATACGTGCTCCGACCAATACTGGTCACTACACCGACCACACGTCCGACCAATACTGGTCACTGGTGCCCCCAAAAGGACCGCCACGACGCCCACTGCAAAGGGGTCCCCACCAGACACGGGCCGGTCACTGAGGACACCGATGAGTCTATTAAAAATGGAGCAGCCCAAGTAAAAATTCTTCTAAAAGTAAAGAACATCGTTGAATTTCGTTAAAAAAAATAAAATGTGAGCATCATTTGGCCTCATCTTCGACCGAAAACAACAACCATTTCCAAATGGTTAAAAACTATAAAATTAGAAAACTAATGAAGAAAATTTTATTATAGCAGCTTAGTATTCCACTGTTTTCAAAAGAAAATCATTATTGAAGTTTTCTTTGCAACGAGGCAAATTAAAACCATTAATGATGACCAATTGGGGGCATTTTTCTTTTAGACATCTAATGATATACGTACATAAGTAAAGGGTAAGTTTACAAACAAATACTCCCGTTAACCAATCCATAATTTTTCTATTTTTCAACTAGTATTTTTTCTTAAAGTTGTGACCATCTTTCTTGTGATATTCTGTAAACAAATATGACTACTTACCTGGTACTAAATTTATATATACATCAATAGATATGAAATTTAGTACCAGTCACTTCAGCGTAATTCACGAACAATTAAATAGAAGGGAGCTCCACAGAACCCCGGGTTCCCAAATAGTCGAAATCGGTTCTCAAGTTCAAGTTTTAAGCATGTTTTTTGCATGAATTAAATTTCAGCTAATATGTGGCGTTTACAAAACCCTGTATGTATATACAGGTCTATACAAAATAATTCAAGCACGTTTCTGTCTATTGGTAGAAATTGCTGAAGGTAAATTTGAACCGTGTTATTCGTTTTCCTACTAAAATAAATTTCAGTATACTTTGTAGAATCTGTATTGCTGAAATCTGGCATTCAAATGTGTTATACTTATCTAAATTGTTTATTTAGGTATCTTCTTTTCCCTATTAAATGGCGAAGTTTTGTTAAAGCATTCTGGAAAGTGTTGGAAAGTATTTCATACTCTATGCTCGACGCATGATTTTTCTTTCTTGTTTTTTTCCCCCTTTGGTACTTAAAAAAAGCTTCTTTAAGATAATTGTGTGATAATTAACCTTAACGCTTTCCAACATAGTTGGAAAGTGTTTATGGATTCGGTTTGTCTGGTCTTGCTCTAACTCGCGTGAAGATACAAAATTTGCCACGTGACTGATAAATGTTATTGAGGTTAACTATAGAATATTCGGTATTGTACATTAGAGAATGGGAGGCGGCAGTACAGACAATCACCTCATCGAGTTCCCGGATGAAATTCCAGAATGAGTTAAAACTCGATTCGCATATTAAAACGCAATCGGTCTGCCAAGTCATATCGTGGTGAAAACCCCCTGAAAATTCGATTTTAGCGGTTGACTCGTAGGTTTACCATTGTGCACCCAAAGGTATGAAAACATGGACGACAGGGAAACACAATGGTAAACCTACCAGTCAACTGCTAAAATCGTGTTTTCGGGTGTTTTCCACCAAGATATGACTTGGCAGACCGATTGCGTTTCAATATGAGAATAAAATCGAATTTTAACTCATTATGGAATTTCAGCGGTGAACTCGATGAGGTGATTGTCTTTGCTGCCGCCTCCAGGTCTATATGATAAGTGTAGCATTTATTGTTCGTTTACAGTAGGGGTGCACAACCTTTTTAAGAGAAGGGCCACTTACAAAAATGTTTCGGTTGTTGAGGGCCACATCAGTAACACAGAGAAAATTCTATATAGGGGAGGTAGGGGGGGTAATAAGTCTTTATTCTGGATGAATAATTATTTTTGTCTATAATAAAAATAAACAAAGGGAAATAAATAATTGTATGAAGGAATGCAGGCCTTCTTCGTATCTGTATGAATAACCATTCAACACTTTATGAAGACGTCGGCTTGAGATATCTTAAGGTATGACCCCTCGTGTAATAACACCATGAGTCCTCTTTGGTGTTATTACACTAGGAGTCAAAGACGCTTGAAATCCCAGGCGTCTAGCGACAACAGCCGCCTCACGGCCCGTCTTTTCCAAGCATTTCATTGGCTGTTCCGGAAAAGCCTTTTCTATTATCAGATTTCCAAGCATTGGATTGGCTGTTACTGGCGACTCTCCTCGTTTCGGGCGTCAAAGACGTTCCGACAGAAAAAAGTTGCTCGCTCTCCAAGCGACTCTCCTGCAGGCATACGATATAACATAGAGACGCCTGGAATCTGAAGCGACTTTGACCCCTCTTGTAATAACACCATAACGGTTCCTTCTTGACAAATGGAAACTTGAAGAAGAAAAATTACACAAAATTTCTAAATAATTGAACGTTACTGAAAATCATAAAAAAAACAAATAATTGAAGAATAACTTCATTTAAAATAAAAGGAAACTTATTTTTGAAATAACAAGGCATGATGGACTAATTATGCTACTTTTTTTACGGACTATTAACAAAACTCGTTTTTTTTTCTTTTGTCAATCAAGTGCGACTATTCACGAAATTTGCGATTTTTTTTATCAACGACCGATTGACAGATTTCGCGGTAATTTTCCATTGCCGATTGGAAAAATTTGCAATCTTTTCAAACAACCAATTTGCGATACCTGCGATAAAGTGGCGCAATTCGCGATTTTTTTCAGCGAAAAATTTTCAAATTTGACGATTTTTTTTCCACAACGGATCAACGAAAATTGCGATTTTTTAAGCCCCCGAATTATTTCACGACTTTTTTGTTCTGCGATCGATCTTCGAAATTTGCAAGTTTTACCATGAACGATTGACAAAATTCGCGATTTTTTTTTCATGAGTGATTGGCGAATTTTGCGATATTTTACGTGACAGATTGACAATATTTGCAATTTTTTTCCAATGACCAATCGACGAAACGTGACTTTTTCCTGATATACATTCATGTAATTTGCGATTATTTTCGCGCAATAAATTGGCGAAAATCGCGATTTCTTTTACGCGCACAATCGATGAAATTTACGATTTTTTCCTGCGACTAATGATTTCTATTTCATGATATTTTTTGGGACCGACACACACATTTTGTAATTTTTTCCATGAGCTATTCACGAAATTCGCGAATTTTTGGAAAAATTCACGAGTTTTTTCACGAGCAATTGACACATTTCGCAATATTTTTGCGGCCAATTGACAAAATTTGTAATTTATTCTATCAATTGTCAAAATTCGTGATTTTTTTCTGGGACAGATTGACAAAATCGCGATTTTTCCCCAGTCGATCAACGAAATTTGCAATTTTTGTACCTCATCGACAAAATTCGCGATTTTACTGTGCCCGATTAACAAAATTCATGATTGTTAACTGACTCTGATGAAATTTGTAATTTTTCCCGCGGCGAGCTGACGAAACTCGCGATTTTTCCGTAGCCGATCAAGAAAGTTTGCAATTTTTCCGCAGCTCCTCGACAAAATTCGCGATTTTTCCGCGTCCGATCAACGACATTCGCGATTCTTAACCTACCCTGAAGAAATTTGTAAATTTTTCGCGACAAATTGATGAAATTCGACATTTTTTCTCGCGATAAACTGACGAAACTCACGATTTTTCCGCAGCCGGTCAACAAAATTTGCAATTTTTCCGTACCTTATCGACAAAATTCGTGATTTTTCTGTGCCCGATTAAAGAAACTTGATACTTTTCCTCGCCGAGTTGACAAAATTCGCGATTTTTCCTCTCGTGATCAACAAAATTCGAAAAATTTCCGCGCCCGATAAACGAAATTTGCGATTCTTAACTGACTATGACGAAATTTGCAATTTTTCCCGCGGAAAATTGACAAAATTCCGATTTTTTTTCTCACGATCAACTAACAAAACTCGCGATTTTTCAGCAACCGATCAAAGATTACATAATCGACAAAATTCGCGATTTTTTACGCGTCCGATCAACGAAATTCACGATTTTTAACTGACTCTGACGAAATTTGCAATTTTTTCAGCGGCAAATTGTCGAAATTCGCGATTTTTTCTCGCGATAAACTGACAAAACTCGAGATTTTTCTCAGTTGATCAACGAAATTTGAGATTTTTCTGCGACTCATCGATAAATTTCGCGATTTTTCCGAACTCGATAAACGAATTGCGATTCTTAATTGGTTCTAATGAAATCTGCAATTTCTTCCCGGGGCAAATTGACGAAATTCGCGATTTTTTCAGTAATAAATTGCCGAAATTTTGTAAAAAAAAAAAAACGAAGAAATTATATAAATTGCGATCGCGGGCCACAAGTTAACCCATGCGGACCCCGCGGGCCACTTTTGGCCCGCGGGCCACAGGTTGTGCATCCCTAGTTTACAGGGACACTTAAAAGTATTACGTTTCATTATGTTCGATTGGGAAATATTGTTTGTAATGTATTTTAGTGATGTAACGCTGTTTCAAACATATTGAAACTGATATACAGCACTAAGGTGTATTACAATATGCTTACTACAGAATAGGGTGTGCCCAGAATTTATCGTTCATTTACAGGGACACACAAAAGAATTCCGTTACCGTTCTCTCTGTGAGCGATAATTCTTGGAAGTACGTTTTCAGATGTGATATGCGTTTTTGAATTTAACTGATTTTTTGTATATTATTTTTTGAGTATAAATTCTATTGATCATATACAAGGTTCCACAAAAGAATTCACCCTCCGTTTATTGACGGAAATTTCTGAAATTGAAATTTGAACTGCGTTTCCTTATTTCACTAAATTTTAGCATTCTATCTAGTATATACATATAAATCTATAGATCATATACTTTCAAAACAGAATTTGAATACTTTTATTATTTTAGATTGTAATTACTGAAATTGGGTTTTCAAATGTGTTATGTGTTTTCCAAATTCTTTACTTAAACACCATCTTTCAACTTATTAACCCTTTATCTACTAACGGTATTTATAAGTACCATTATAATAACTTACTATAAAATTCATTTAATACATCGATTATTGTAATACAGTTTAGGATGCGTTATAGATGCATTACTTTATCTTGTTCTAAAAGCATTATTGGTTACACAAAACAAAAATATTTTTAAAAGGATGATTTCTTTTGTCTTTGCATCGTTTCAGCTTTCTTGGCTTTGGGGGGGGGGGGAGAGGAATTTTTCAATTCGGAAATATTTCTATATTTCCATTGTAAGAACATTATATTTGTACATTTCCTAATTCTACAAAATAGTAAGAGAAATACTTAAAATAAAAGATTTGAGTGGGGTTATAAATAGTGCACAAAATCCCTATAAATTCAAATTTAATGAATCCTTCTAAATCCTTCAATCCTTCTAAAATTTATTAAATGATTATGTAAATCTTCCAATGTAGTTCAAACAAATCGCGAAAAATACTTTAGAAGATAAAATTTTCATGAATTAATAATTCTGTACATAAAGGGTTAAACGGTGAACTTTTGTTACACTATTCTGAATGTGTTTGGAAGTGTTTCATAATGTATGCTTGACGGATGATTTTTCTTTTTTGTTTTATTCTAGTTTTCTTAGTTTTTCTTTGATATTTATTTGCTCACAGCGTACGCAGTTCTTCTACTTTACTGCTCTTAACATAATTCAAGGGTAGAATGTTTGCTAGGAGGATATACTAGATACTGCAAGAGAAACAAGTTGAAATGCAGTTGGTTAAAGAATTATTTAGAAAAATAAATCTGAATACTATTATTTCCTGCCTTTATATTTCATTTTAAGTTTTGAACAACAACGTTTGTTCATTTATTTATTTATTTTACTGCGCAAAATGTTAGCAGTTTGTTTACGCACCACAAATTGTCGTGACTTCCTGAACGTGAGTACTTTGACACTATACAAATTTTTCATTTTTAAAAGGTTAGACAAAGGCTGAAGTAGAAACTTTTTTTCAAACTAATTTTAATGGAAGTAATCGCTATATAAATTTCCCCAAATACAACTGATATTTTTACTTCCTTCTATCTATAATAGAAGAAAGTATTGTAATAGACATTTTTTTTCGACTTCCGGTTTCCGAGGGATTTACACGTTTTAGGCATCAGAGATTCCCCCCCCCCCCAAAAAAAAACATGTTTTTTCAAAATGTGTGTCTGACCGTGTGTCTGTGTGTATGTGTGTCTTCATTGTGTTATTGACAAGTGTATGAAGTGTCTATATATATATACTACGCTGGCACAGAAATCGCGATTATTTCTCAATTGTTTAATGGCAACGCCCGAATAAAACACATATCTCGTTGGTTAGTGGACAGCATTTAATGCATCTCCATACCAAAAAGGGGGGGGTATTGTAGGCGCGGGGGACTATTCTGTCGCCAAATGCGGCCAAGTTTGTCGCCAACTTGCAGCTATGACTGATATTTCGCCAAATTCCCGTAGACTTCCATTGTAAACTAATAGGGTTTACTTGCTTACAGAAAATCAACAAATTGTGATATTTTAATGCAACAAAAACTAATATTAGCTTAAGGGTGTTCTCAAATCCAAAAGGGCAACTTTCTGACATAAGTTTTAATTTATTTTTGTTCGAAAATGCACGAAACTAACTGGTATTGTTGTTCAGAAACTATGTAATTGAGCTGTTTTTTCCATTTTTTTTGCAAACGCAATAGATCTTTCAGAAAATAGTGTCAAAGTGGGCGTTTTGAGCCAAATTTCCGCGCGAAGGAAGAAAGAGCACTCAAGAGCGGGAGAAAAACGTCTTTGTCACATGATCAAAATCGCTTATAACTCAACAGGTAATTGATTGATCAAAAAATGGAAAAAAACAGTTCAATTCCAAATCGCTTCCATGGCCAAGCTTTCCAACTTTATAACTTTCCGTTAAAAAATGAATTTGTAAATGTGTCAAAACGTTTTGCACCTGTTGAGCAGAGCAGTTAAGAACAGCCTTAAGGGATTATATTATTTATATTTAAGGGAGTCCAAGTAAATTAAATTATGAATAAAAGTAACATGATGCGATGCCTAGCATGCTTTCCCAAACATAAATTTTAAGGGAGACTAAAGTGGTCGCCAAGGGCGGCTAGTTCATAGAATTGAACCAAATTTCTTATGTAGATTTTTGGCTATGGGCAGCAGGTCCCAGTTCAATTTCGGAATATTTCGCGGAAGGGCTGCTGTAATAGCGATTTTTGTGTAATTTTCATCACTGTATCATCGAAAAGTGCTTGAAATTATGGAGAGAATTGAATCAAATTTCTTATATATGTTTTTGGCTATGGGTAGAAGATCCCATTGAATTTGGGGATGTTCCGTCGGAAGAAGGCGCTGTAATAGAAAATTTTGTGCCGTTTTCCTTATTGTATCGGAATGTAAACGAAGTTATGCATAGATTTGAACCAAACTTCATACATATCTTTTTCTTTATAGATGCAAGGTCACAGTTGAAAATGGAGATGTTTACCTGGCAGTAGGCGCTGTGGTAACACTTTTTGTGCTATTTTCTCGATTTTTTGGAGTTCTGTTGTACATCTCGTGTAGCGACGTGCACTTCGTGTCTAGCTAACTCGGTAATTTGCAAACAGCAGACGTGCAATACAATAACGATAGTATTGATCATATTAAATATTATATTCGAGATTAACTCGTTTTTACTCTGATAAATAAAATGAAACTGAAATTTAAAATAAAAGTAGTGGTTGGTGAGTTGGTGTAGTGTTGAAGTATTAAGGGACGGTGGGACGTTAAAATTTTGTTTTTTTAATTTTCATCATAGAGATATGAAATTTTGTGGAAATATACATTCCACCACACTGTTAAAAATTTTGCAGCATTCTGGCAGGTCATTCGACCGTTTTTTGAAAAAACGGTTTCATAACCATAATTTAACTATATTCTGACCATAAAATGGCGAATAATACGGTCAGAATAGTATTAAATTACGGTTGTGTAACCGTTTTCGGAAAAAACGGTCAAATGACCTGCCAGAATGCTGCAAATTTTTAACAGTGCATAAGTAAAAATAACACCTTAAAAGACATTTTTAATCTTATTATAATTTTAGGATTTAAAAAAATAATTGTAATTTTAAAACAAAATTTTAAAATGCTCCATGCGTCTTAATTTTTGAGATATTTTCTCGATTCTATATTTTAATAACTCAGAACTCTATTGCAAAATAATCTGTGTGTCGATTTTTTAATTTCTTGAATTTTTTAGAGTTTTTTTTTTTTTTTGCATTCCATATCGATTTTCATCAAAATTTTGCTTTTTAATAAGTTAACAATCAAATTTAATTATCTTAATGAAGTCGAATTTTAAAATGCATACACAGTTTCCTTGTAAGTAATATCACGATTCTTCCTGATCAATTTCATGAATTTTAATAAACAATTATGACGCATTTGAAAAATCTGAAAAGATTGAAAAATCAGTTTTGAGAAAAACAGATTTAAAGTATATTAAAGGGCTGAAAAATTGTTTGTATACAAAATTCAAACGTTTGTAAGTTTGCGAAAAATAATTGCATCTGAATGTGGTTTTCAGCAAATGGCTCAGAACAAACTGGATTTCTGCTCAAGTATACATTTTGTGTAACCGTTTTCGGAAAAAATGGTCAAATGACCTGCCAGATTGCTGCAAATTTTTAACAGTGCATAAGTAAAAATAACACCTTAAAAGACATTTTTAATGTCCATAATTTAAAATGTACAAGTGTACATTTTTAATGTCATAATTTAAAATGTACAAGTGTACATTTTTTTTGAAATATTAACATGTATCAGGGTTGGGTTGGGTTGATTGTTGATGGCCAATTATCTACACGAGGGATATGGGCCCTAGGGGGAGTGCCTTCCGTGGAGGTCTTTCTAAGGGAACCTAATCCGTATTAACGCATTAACATGTATCAGATAGAAAAAAGTTTTGGGAATGGCACATCCGACTAGTTTACATTTTCTTCCTCTACTAAACTTTCATGTGGATTTAAAACGTATAGCAAATGATATCCTTGTAAGAAAGATGTTATTTTGGTACCGTCAACCGAGGCTACTTTTTCCTGGTTTCACTCACATTTTCATTATTAAAAAATATTATATGTGATTTTTCAACGTCGAAATGGAGTTGTAAACATTAACATGAAATAATGAAGCAAACTGTACGGTTTTAAAGAGGAAATTTTTTATTTTTTTATTTTTTAAAACTATTTTTAAAGTTTTGGAACAAAGTAGCGCCTGCTGGGGACTTCTTTAGTCCATTCACTTAGTTTCATATAAAATGAATACATTTCATATGTAAATGAATACATTTTTATTGAAACCCCATTGCAATAGCATTTGCTAATAAATTAACACTGCAAACTTCGATAAACAATTTTTTTTAAAACATTTAAACATAATAAACTAATTGTTAATATTAATGAAACGGGAAACAGTTTTTGTCATGTTATCCTCAGCAACTGGAACAAAAACAAGTAATGTAACATTTTGCTACAGTAACTTTTGAAAAAAATGTTACTTAAATCATGTTTTAAGAGATTTGGTTGTATAAAAGGCATTTCTAAGTAATTGGGGCTATTATCGGACCGAAAAAGGCCTAGTACAAAGTAGCCCCGAAATGCTAGTTTTTATGTTAACTTTATGAAAACGTACACATTTCCTGTCAAAATAAAAAGTTAAAGGAAAAACTACGATCATACATGGGTTACAGGTTACTAAAGGTAATATTTTGACACTTACCTTATTTGTAGCTCTTATCCAGATTGTTTCACCATAGAAAGTTTGGAGAGTTACATTTTACACACGAAAACAGATGTCTACAAACACATCGAGTATTGCCCCTAAAAATTTTTAAATTACCCCCAAACTATTCAAATACCCTATAGTAGGGTATAAAATATTTTTCAAGTGCCAAAACTCCAAATTATCTTGTATTGTTTGTTCAATAAAAGAATAAAAACTTTTTTTATGGGATGGACTAAAGTAACCGCGCAAGGACCAAAGTAGATAGCTTTGGTTGACGGTAGCTTTTTACCAGAAAGATAAATAAAACGCATTTTGTCCCTAAATTTCAATAGAATTGTACCTACGGATACAAATTGTGTCTCATTATTAATTTTTTTTTTTGCACCCTTTTTTTTTTTTGAAAAACTTAACTTGATTCATGCATGTAAAGATGGAATTTTGTTCTCGATTTATCTGTTACTTCCTGTTATGTTAGAATTAGACAAAAAATATGAACACGTGTATTTTTCCGATGACAATACAACATGTTGATATTTTCAGATCTTAATTATAAATTAACTAGCAAACACCGAGGCTTTGCTCGTGAAATAACTGAATTTGCCATGTGGTATTTATGTGCCTATTTTTTATTAGAAGAAAGTATACTGCTACAGATAGTTAAAAAATTATTAATTAAGCCATAGTTTGACTAAACTTCACTATTAGACTGCATCAGGCGAAAATGAGACTTACGGGGTGGGTGTGGGGGGGGGGGGGGTGTATAGATCATGTTGAGCAGCCTGAAAATGATCGTATTTAAACGCAACAATTTTTTTTTTTTTTTCACACATTCTTATGGTTTGATAAAATCTTCAAATACACATACATTTTAGTAATATAGTAGAAACTCTTTTAACCGAAATCCATTTTTAAAGCTTTTTTTTACTATCACATTCCTTGTGTGCAAAATTTATTTTAAAAGTTTTTTTTTTTTTTTTTTTTTTTTTTTTTTTTTTTTTTTTTACTATTATATTCCCTGTGTGCAAGCGGTTCTTTCCAAACTACGAGAATATATAAGTAGTATTTTCAATCCCCTTTCTTAAATTTCTTTTGAATTTAACTTGAGCTCCCGTAAGCTGCGGAGTGGAACGAAGAAAACGAAAAAAAAAAATAGCAATTCTGAAGCTTTTGAATGTTTTGCAAAAGGTTTGGCATGGCTGGAGCAGCAGAAAGACTGTGATACTGGTGAACTAATAACATTAAAGAACTCCGTGATTGAGCTTCAAAGCAAAGGCAATCGAAACTCCGACAAACAAAACATTTTTTTAAACCCTTGTGATATATGTAAAAGTATATTCATTCTTAATTTCAAAATTAAAATTCAAGTAATTTATTCTTGTTTCTATTTTGATATTGCTTTATTTTTATGAAGCACTTGTTACCATAATAAGAAATTTTGGATATATTTCTCCTTAATCTTAAAATTGAAGCATTCTCGATTGTCCGAAAATTTCGATTTTCCGAAAGAGGGTCGGTCCCAGTTACTTCGGATAATCGAGGTTCTACTGTATTTATTAATAAAATCATAACGACAAAAGTGACTTTTGAAAAATAGGAATATTGAAATATGCATTTTGAGTGCACAATTTTACAAATTCTACTGCAGATATATATTTAATGTTTCATATTTTGTTACTTATAATACCTATTTTACACTGAAATTAAATTGGAAAGTATAGTACAGTCAAATTCTTTAGCATAATTAATGGCTTTTCTAATCATATTCACTAAATTTCACCAAAAAATGTGTACTTATTTTTTAAATACACAATTTTCTGTAACAAGAGTTTGACTAAATTGAGGGTCAGAATAAACTAACACATGTAAACTAAGAATATAGTACATAATTTCAAGGTTCTATGATAATGAATTTTTAAATGAGAGTGCACGCAATACCAAATAATGAATTTTTAGAAAAACAGCTTCAAAGTTGGCTTATAACATTACAGCAAATGCTTTTATGCCAGATATTTTTAACCATAACTTTTGTTCTAATTGGTGTTTTTGTAAAATACTTTTTGCAGTGGATTTGTAACTTTTGAAGGTTTCCATTCTGAAATTGGTAAAAAATCTTTTTTTTTTTTTTTTTTTTTTTTTTTTTTTTTTAAACCATCATCGTTATCTGCCCCCTTAAATTAATGAAGAGAGCTAAACATAAATCTAAATAAATGATAATTTACAATGTAATTTGAAACTTTTACGCTCATTTCAGTTTTCATTTGAAGTTTTGAATTTTTCAGCAAGCATTTAGATCTTAAAAGAAACCATCAAGTCTTATTCGAGAAATTTCGTTTCTGGGCATAGTTTGAACCGTAGATTTAAAATATGTTGTCGAAATTGGGCGTTGCCATTGAAAAAACAAAACAAAATTTGGTCTGGTTTTGATCTGTAGATGGCCCCTTAAGCAAATTTTATATACAGCATTTAAAAGTAGACTTTATTTCCAATTGTTTGGTACAAGTAACTTTCTTTTATTATAATTAATTGTAGAGTTAGTAGGGGATGTTTACTTTTTTTTCCACGGCTGCACAATTACCTCCTATTGTTATCGTCATTGTGCATTTTTTGTACTGATTTTGTACATACGGTGAACATACGGAAGTACTATAAAATGTCATGACTCGTGAAAAACGACTTTAAATAACAATTAATTTTACGGATTTTACCCAGCATTATCCAACAATTTATTACGGATGCAAATAAATGCAAAGTCTAAGATAACTAATGATGCGTAGCTCGTTTCTATGACAGTTTGAAAATTCCCACCGAATAAATGAAATCATAATTAGCTAGGAATTGATTTCTGCCAATAAATTTTCCCGTTACCTATTGAACTTATTTGAAAAGTGGTTAAAAAATTTCGGAATATTAATTTAGCCTGAATTAAGTAAAAGTTTTCTTTAAGCTTGTCTTTGTTTTGAAATCTTTGAAAATACGAAAGCAATTTTTTTTAATAAGATTTTTAAAAACAGAAGACCAAAAAAATTTAACATTTTCTCTTATTTTTATTGCTTTGCACACAGGTTAAAGCTTACCTGCTTTTTATACTAATATTCTTTTATTTATGTTTACCTGATTTTTATACTTTATTTGGGTCAATATCTGAAAATTGGACAATTTGCGTTTACTACCAATAATATTTCATTAATTATACTAAAACCAAAAACTGAAAAACGTAATATATTGTAACATTTGTTATTTCAATTACCAATGATAAATGGACATATAATGATGTATAAATAATTAGTTTTAAGCTTTAAACAAGCGAAATCATCATTTCAGTCCCTGTCCCCAGGTTCAAATATCCAAAATTAAATATATGCTGTAAACATTTCTATAAATATTAACTTTTGCTATTATATATATATATATATATATATACCTATATATATACAGTATGGGAAAATATAATTATCCTTTCTTGGTATAGATTGTATAGTAAATATAGTAGTAAATATATTTGTCCCTGAGGTTGACCATCATCTCAATCCCTCTAAGCACACATTTAGGTTAACAGATACTAGGTGGCGCTGGCAGAATAATTTCCCCTGCAACAGCAACTAAAGTTCAACTAGCCACCATGGAAGAACGTAAGTTGTTTTTCTCTTTGTTTCATATATAGAAATACTTAGTTTTTGTTCTGAACAGGAATGAGTATTTTTTTATAGCATCATTCATGTTCCCTATTTAACTTTTTATTTATAAACAAAAAGTTTATTGCAACTTTATTTACATAACATACAAATGCCACATGGCATATTTAATAATTTACATGTGGGCAAAATGATCCAACAAAATGGCTGTGCAGCTTTTAAGACGAAAACATCACCTCAGTCCCCAACATCTCAGTCCCAATTATCAGACACTAATTATGGTGTTAACAGGCACTTTCTTCCATAAAAGTTTATTCTACGCATAAAATATACACCCTTGATCTCAAAACACTATAGCATTCAAATGACAAAACATGTATCATAGTATATAATTGTATTTGGAAGTTAGTACATTAATTAAAAAAAAAAATAAAATAAAATAAAATAAAAATAAATAAAAAAATGCAATTTAACAAATTACAACCATTTTGAAAATGATTTTTTCAAAGACTAAAATTTAAGACATAAAAAATCGCACGGAGTTGATCCTACATTACGTACATGCATTACATTTTTCGGTACTGTAAATTTTAAACTTCTACGGAGCTGGAAACTACGTACGCCATGGATTAAACATTAATATTCCTGGATCCATTTTAAATGACATTTCATTCTTAAACTTATAAACATCCCACAATATTACTTTTTACACCGTCGTATAGAGAAAAAATGTACTTTTAAATGCAATTTGTTTGAAAGCTGTATCTCAATTTGTTTCTGAGTTATTAATTTTTTTTTGTAGTTTTTATTACTTTTTTGTCATAGTTTCAACAGAAGTACCCATCTCTGTTGAAAGTAAAGGGAAAATACAGATTACTGTATAGACCCATCAGAAAACGAATAAAATGTGGGATTCAACTAATAAAAGGCTTCACATATGATTTTGATTTCCTACCCTGACCGAGGACAATAATCATTTTTCCAAGTGGTTAAAAATTCTGGAGTGAAATTGTCCAATTTCTGTTAGCAATATTTAATCTATGCTATCAGAAATTGCGTGATGTTCGTTCTTATCCTCAAAAATTAATTATCTATTTCTCAGTATAAAAAACATAGGTAAGATAAAGTGGGCTTACCTTATACTTATGTATATCCGTTTATCATCTGGTAATTTGCGTCCGGAAAGGGTAAATCGATCTACATATTCTTCTTGTATTTCTTTTTTAATACACATGTGATGATGGTGTGAACTTCATGTCGTTTAAAACGACACATATTTTTGTGTGACTTGTGAACTTAAATTTGTGCCGAAACTTATAAATAGAAAGTAAAATTAATATTTAATAAGAGCTTTAAGATATACATCTCTCAGTTTGAGAGTCTGAGTTACAAGTGAAAGTAGAGAAAAAATACATGAATTATTATTATTCATGTTATATTATATTAAGAATATTATTAGCAATAAAGAACAGGAAATTTATGCCATAAATCAGCATAACAAATAATTTGTATCAATATTTATATTTATGGTAATTTAAAATAAGAGTTTATAAATGTCTTATAGTTCTTGAGTATTGCGAAATGTTTATAATAAAATATCTGTTTACGATTGTGCAATCACTTTTCAATTTCACTTCCTTCTTTCAGATCATAAACACTTTCGATAATTACTTTTATAAATCACATTTGACACATGAAAAACAATTTACTTCGCTTAATTATTTTAATGTCCTTGTTTGGAGATTATATTTCACAATATCTGTCAACAATTCCCCCCTTAATCTCCTAACGAGGATTGTTCTGTAATTTCAGTTTGTTTCTATTATTTAGAAATTCAAGCTTGGGCTCTGGTTTCGAAAGTATGTCCGCTGTCATTGACTTGCTTGGGCAATAACGCAATTCAATAATTTTATCTTCTTTCAGCTGTTTAATCACATTATATTTGATGTCAATATGCTTCGATTTATTAGAAAACTTTTCGGATTCTATCATTTTTATGCAAGATTTATTGTCTTCATAAATTACTATAGGCAATTTTTGCGGTATATCGAGATCTTCTAATAGTTTTAGCAGCCATATTAATTCTTGTGTTGCGCTCGCCGCTGCAACGAACTCTGCCTCTGCAGATGATTGTGCGACACACGTTTGTCGTTTTGTTATCCACTGTATTGGATTCTTTCCTAAAAGTAATAAATTGCCTGTTGTCGATCTTCTTGTTTTTAGACCTCCACCCCAATCTGCATCAGTATATACTTCCAGGATGGGTGGTTCTTCCGTGCTAATTACTAAATTTAAGTCTTTTGTTGAATAGAGATATCTTATTAATCTTTTAACACCTTTCCAATCTCTTTCAGACAGCGTTTCGTTCTTTCTACTCAAAATGTTTACACCTACTAAAATATCGGGCCTACTTATTGTAGCAACATATAACAGCGCACCTATTGTTTGTCGGTACTTAGTGTTGTTTGCAATTGTGTTTCCTCATTGTCTAATCGTTGAAAGCCTGTTTCCATTGGAGTGCCATATGGCTTAGAATCTTCTAAATTGAATTTTTTTGCAATTTCTATTATTTTTGCTGTTTGATTTAGTTTAAAGCCGTTGTGAGTCTTTTGTATTTTTATCCCGAGGTAATTGGAAATTTGACCTAAATCTTCAAGTGCGTACTTAGATTTTAGTTTATCTATTATCTCATTTATATTTTCATCTTTTCCTGCGATGAGAATATCATCTACGTATACTGCTATATAAACCGTGTTTTCCCCTTTTTTTCTTATAAATAAGCAATTGTCAGCATTGCTCTGTTTAAATTTTAATTCTTTTAGTGTTTCACTAATGTTTGAATACCATGTTCTTGCAGCTTGTTTTAGTCCATATAGGGCTTTTTTTAAACTTACAAACCTTATTGGGTTCTGTAGTGTTTATATACCCTTTAGGTTGTGATACATAGACATTTTCTTCCAATTCACCATGTAAGAATGCTGTTTTGATGTCAATCTGCCTAATATTGAGATTGTGGTATGCTGCGGCAGTTATGAAGACTCTTAAACTTGTATGGGAAACTACTGGCGCATAAGTTTCATCGAAATCTACTCCGTATTTTTGTCTAAATCCTTGTGCGACCAATCTCGCTTTGTAACGCTTGATTTTTCCGAATTCGTCATATTTCGCTTTAAAAGTCCATTTAGACCCAATTACTCTTGCTCCTTGTGGGGGATCAACTGAACACCAGGTTTAATTTTCATTAAGGGAATTCATTTCCTCTTCTGTCGCTTTTATCCAGTTCTGTTTTTCGATAGGATTTTCTATACTCATGATATCTTCCCAACTGTTAGGTACATATACTGGATCGTGCCGGACTGCATAAGCAAACCTGTCCGGCGGCACAACTCTATTGGTTCTTTCTGATCTTCTCACTTGTGGAATTTGTTGTTGTGACGCGGGTGGTGGATTTAGTTCATTTTGTGTTGGTGTCAGATCTATTTCCATTTCATTCGTGTCTTTCTGTTGTGTTTGTTTGTTTGTTTGTTTCCGCGATTAATTCTCTTCTATCTAGATTTTCGTTAGTATCTGGATTAATTTTATTTTCTATAAATTTTACGCTTCTGGCCAATATTACTCTTCCGTCACTTGTATAGATTCTGTACGCCTTAGAGCGACTGTCGTGCCCGACAAAAGTGCCTTTTCCCGCTCTATTATCTAATTTTCCTCTCTTTGATTTGTGTATGTAGGCGTATGCAGTACAGCCAAAAACTTTGAGATATTTCAAATTTGGTCTCCTATTCATCCATAATTCATAGGGTGTGGTGCTTACCGATTTTGAAGGTAGCCGGTTCTGTAAGTGATTCGCGGTACATATGGCTTCCCCCCATAATTTGTGCGGGAGATTTGCTTCATTTAGCATACTTCTAACCATATCTAGTAGCGACCTATTCTTACGCTCTGCGACACCGTTTTGGCTTGGGTTAAATGGTACGGTAAGCTGATGATGAATCCCATTTTCTTTTAGATATTTTTGTATTTCGTTACTCGTATATTCACCACCGTTGTCCGATCTGATCTCAGTAGGTATTTTTCCGAATTTGTTTTTAACCATTGAGACGTATTCTTTCAATTTCTCCGAAGCCTCACTTTTATTTGCCATTAAGGGGTCTTGTACCTTTTAAAAACGTCGAAAATTAACGAAAAACTTCAAAGTTTAAATTAGTTTATCTTCAAAGCCTTTTTATGTATAAACATGAAATTTTGGATATTGATTAAACAGATTGTGCTTTGTAATGTGTTACCATTAGAAATTTATTAACCCTTTACAGAATTTGTGTATTGTTGAAATCAAAATAGCTCTTTTTTAGCTCATAAGTCATTGCGCGCATGATATCTTGAGAAAGTATGTATGGATTGGCATGAAATTCCGTAAAGATACTAAACATATATGTGTGTTTAAAATGATCTACTCTTAGGCTAAAATTATTTCATTAACTATATAAAAAAATATTTTCGTAAAAAAAAAAACAAAAATTTTGTATTTTTATTGAATAAGAATAGTCATAAGTAAAAATATAACCGTTGTAAATACTTAAAAGTAGATCATTTTAAACACACATATTTGTTTAGTATATTTACCAAATTTCATGACAATCCATACATACTTTCTCAAGATATCATGCGCGCAATGACTTATGGAGTAAAAAAAAGAGCTATTTTGATTTCAACCATACACAAATTCTGTAAAAGGCTAATAAATTTCTAATGGTAGCAAATTACAAAGCACAATCTGTTTAATCAAGATCCAAAATTTCATGTTTATACATAAAAAGGTTTTGAAGATAGGATAATTCAAACTTTGAAGTTTTTCGTTAATTTTTGACGCGTTTAAAAGGTACAAGACCCCTTAAATAAATGACACAAAATCGCGTATAATCATCGATAAAAGTGACGAAGTATTTCACCCCCCCCCCCCCCAATTGTGGGTGTATTTATAGGGCCACATACATCAGTATGAACTAACTCGAGCCTTTTTGTAGCTCTATATGCACCTGATTTAGGGAATGGGGTCTCGCTGATTTTCGACTTGATGCATACCTCACATTTAGCATTATGTTTGCAGTTGTTGATTTTAATTCCCTCAACTAAGTCCTTTGATAACATGGACTTTATTGTGTCGTAGCTCCTATGCCCCATTCGCCTATGCCACAAATCTATGCAATTTGCATTTGAGCAGTTGTAGGTGATATTTGCATAATGCTTGTGATTTTCATCTTTACTAACATGCATTTCGTACAGATTGTTTTTAAGTTTACCTTTAAGTATAACGTCGCCTTCGTGAATTATATCACATTTATCTTTTTCAAATTTGACTTTGCAACCGTTTTTAGTTGCCCTACTCACTGACAGCAGGTTAGTTTCTATGTCAGGAACGTATAGTACGTCACGCAATATAACTTGTTTGTTTTTATTTTCGGTATGAATTATTACCTCTCCAGATCCATATGAAATCAGTTTATTACCATTAGCGACTGTGACATTTGTTTCATTATTATTTGTAATTTTGGTAAAAAATTCCTTTGAATTTACTATGTGACTGGAACTCCCACTGTCTACTATAAAAGTGCCTTTATTTTCGGACTCTTCGGTTAGTAAAGCGACACTGTTGTTTTCATTTACTGTGAGTTTTCTTTCTTCATGTTCCGCATTTTTATGTAAATTATTTTCCTCATAAACTAGTGATGTTGAATTGTTTTTGTTTTTATAGTGTCTGTTATTAGTGTAACTGTTGTTGTTTTTCATTTTTAGAAACCAGCAGTCTTTATTTGAGTGGTTTTTCATTTTACAGTGTGAGCAGTGTGTTGCTGCCTCTTTTCTGTTCTGAATGATTAAATTTACCTTGAGTTTTATAGGCTTTATTGCTGTTTTCGGAATTTTCACTATTATCTACTCTGCGAGTATATTCGTCCGTAAGCTTGCTTTTTATAAATTGTACGGTTAACTTGGCTTCATCTCTCGCCTCCAGGGCAGTAACTAGGGTATCGTAGGACGGTGGCAACGAGCATAGCAGTAGTGCTGAAATGTGCGAGTCAGTTATGTTTTCACCTATGGCTGACAGTTTATCCACTATCTCTAAAATTTTAGTAATATGGGCTGTCATATTGCCACCTTCAGTTAATTTTGTACTGTACAGTTTTCGTAGCAAGTACAGTTTACTAGAGAGATTAGATCTCTCATGTATTTGTTTAAGTGCGTCCCATGTTCGCCTAGCTGTATTTAAATTTTTGACATGCACTATTTGACTATCGTCAATGGACAAATTTATTAAAGTCCTTGCTTTTCTGTCTTTCTTGGTCCAAGCATCGTTCAATGGAGTGGGGGCCTCTTGCGTAATAACTTCAATAAGTTCATCTCGAATTAATAGCATTTCGACCTTGAATCGCCAATTTGTATAATTGTTGGCGTTTAGTTTTCCAATGGTCGTGCTATCTTTTGTAGAAGAAGCCACAATGTTGCTAAGATTCGTTTTATTTTTTCTAATAAATTACCCTATCGGATTACCAGATTTGTATTCTTATCAATTAGTGACGATGTTTTTATTGATAATTTTTTTTTTCGTTCTCATAATCAATTTGTTAGCAATATTTAATCTATGCTACACTGTTAATAATCTGGAGCTTTTGCTGCATCGTCACTCCATCGCATTTATAGGAAACTGTAACTTGACTATATTATGGGGCATTCTCATTGGTCAGAACAGAAGCATTCTATAAAAGGGGTGGAGTGAGTATGCAGCAATTGCTGCATATTTTTAACAGTGTATCAGAAATTGCATGATGTTCGTTCTTATCCTCAAAAATTAATTATCTATTTCTCAATATAAAAAACATAGGTAAGATAAATTGGGCTTACCTTATACTTATGTATATCCGTTTATCATCTGGTAATTTCCGTCCGGAAAGGGTAAATCGATCTACATATTCTTCTTGTATTTCTGTTTTAATCCACATGTGATGATGGTGTGAACTTCATGTCGTTTAAAACGACACATATTTTTGTGTGACTTGTGAACTTAAATTTGTGCCGAAACTTATAAATAGAAAGTAAAATTAATATTTAATAAGAGCTTTAAGATATACATCTCTCAGTTTGAGAGTCTGAGTTACAAGTGAAAGTAGAGAAAAAATACATGAATAAAATATTATTAGCAATAAAGAACAGGAAATTAATGCCATAAATCAGCATAACAAATAATTTGTATCAATATTTATATTTATGGTAATTTAAAATAAGAGTTTATAAATGTCTTATAGTTCTTGAGTATTGCGAAATGTTTATAATAAAACATCTGTTTACGATTGTGCAATCACTTTTCAATTTCACTTCCTTCTTTCAGATCATAAACACTTTCGATAATTACTTTTATAAATCACATTTGACACATGAAAAACAATTTACTTCGCTTAATTATTTTAATGTCCTTGTTTGGAGATTATATTTCACAATATATGTCAACAAATTTCAGATATTGACCCATTTAACTTAAGATCTTTTTCGTACGCAAAGATAGAATTTCGTAATCGATTTTTCACACACTTTTGGATAAAGTTTAAAAATTCGCTTTTATGAATCAATAATTTCATACTTATTAAGTTATGATTGTACGCTCAGAAATCAATTTAGAAATCCTGAAAAAGAAATAGTTTAATTAAAATTTGGCTGCACATGATAAATCACAAATATTGTTTATGGTTACAATTGTATATGAGTAAGGGAAACATTGCCGAGTAAATGAGTAACAAACAATTTAATTATGCGCCAAACCGCGCTCGACAAAATAGGCCAACTGGTTGTGAAGCTGCGACAATCACACAGTTACAACACTAAAAAGTAGAAAATACAAATAAAAAAAGGAGAGCAATATATACTTTTAAAATTACGTTTAATAAATTAATAGTTTCATATTAATTAAATTATGATTGTACGCTGAGAAATCAATTTAAAAATCCTGTAAAAATAATTTAATTAATGCTTTTTTTTCTAAGTTTAGCATATTTTGGTGTTGGCGTTGTTTATGAAGGCCAATTATCAAAACGAGGGATATGGGCCCAAAGGGGGAGAGGTGCCCTCCGTGGGGGTCTTTCTAAGGTAGGGATGCACAACCTTTTTAAGAGAATAATAAAGTTTTTGAAGAATCGCATATAAATTGTATTCATATGTGGCATAGAATATTTGGACACCGCGATCTTCGAGCAATTAAAGAATTACAAGATAGTCATCTAGTCCATGGTTTAAAAATGAAGGACTGTAAACAGAAAATGAAGTGTTTATGTTGTACGAAGGTTAAGATAGTTCAGAATACTTATCTTAAGAGAAGTGAGCACCGAGAATCAAAAGTTGGAGACTTATATCATGCTGATATTTGTGGACCTTTTCAAAACTTGACTCCCACAGGAGAGCTTTATTTCTTAACACTTATAGATCACAAATCCAGATTTCTAACTGTTTATTTACTGAAGCTAAAAAGTGAAACAGCTACAAAAATTGAAGAATTTTTCCGTTATGTGAAAACTAAATTCGGACGAAAAATTCGAGCCAAAGATATTGAGATGTGACAGAGGAGGAGAATTTGTGCCACTTACTAAAATGTCTGGGTTGTCGAGGGCCACATCAGTAACACGGAGAGCATACTATTTCGAGGATGGGATTTGTGGCCTATAATGAGGTAAAAAATATGGTTCAGGGGGAGGGGGGGGGTTGTACCCCCTCTAGGTTTTCTTACTCAGTCAACATATCCAATTCAGTTGGAAAATAATGTATCAACAGTCTTTACACTTGTATATGTAACAGATATAGGAAGGATTATTAAGAAGTGATAGTATTCCTTGACTTTATTCAGGAGAGTAAATTTTCTTTTATTAAAAGTGCTAAAAAGCAAACATACGCATGAAAGTGGCTAGTGCCGATAAAAAATGTGATCTTTATGAATAAAGCAGGAGAGGGAATTAATAAAATGTGCGATTTTTCCGTGCTCGGTCAACGAAATTTGCTATTTCTCCGCACGTGATCGACAAAATTTGCAATTTTTCCGAAGTCGATCGACAAGATTTACTATTTTTCCGCACCCGATCGACAAACTTCGCTATTTTCCCGCGCCTGATCAATAAAATTCGGTATTTTTCCGCGTGCGATCGACGAAAATTGCGATTTTCCTGAGCATGATCGAAAAATCCTCGATATTTTCGTGCCTGGACAATGAAATTTGTGATTTTTTGGAGCTCTATCAAGAGCACTCGCGAATTTTTCGTGCCTTATCGACGAAATTTGCGATTTTTCCGCGCGTCATCGACCAAATTCGCGATTTTTCGGAGCCCAATCGAAAAAACTCGCGATATTTCGGAAGGCCGATCGACGAAATTTACGATTTCTTCGTGCCCTATCGAAGAACGTTGCGATTTTTCCGCCGCTGATCGACGAAATTCGCGATTTTCCGCCCTCGATCAACGGAATTCGCGATTCTTAACTGACTGACAAAATTTGTAATCTTTTCCCGCTGCAAATTGACGAAATTTGTGATTTTTTCTTGCGATAAACTGACGAAACTCACAATTGTTCCGCAGCCGATTAGCGAAATTTCCAATTTTCCCACGCATCATCGATAAAATTCGCGATTTTACCGTTCCCATCAACGAAATTTTCTATTTTTCCGCACCTGATCGACAAAATGTGGGATTTTTTCGCGATTTTCTGGAGCTTGATCGGCAAAACTCGCGATTTTTAAGTGCCCGATGTACGAAATCTGCGATTTTTCCGCGCCTGATCGACGAAATTCGCAATTTTTTCGCGCCCGATCAACGGAATCTGCGATTTTTTTCTCGCAATAAACAGACGAAACAGGCGATTTTTCCGCGCCTGATCGATAAAATTTGCGATTTTCTTTACCCGACCAACGAAATTCGCGATTTTTCCGAGCCCGATCGACGAAACAGTTGATTTTTTTCGTGCTCGATCGACAAAAGTGGCGATTTTTTCGTGCCCGATCGACAAAACTCGCGATTGTTCCGCGCCCGATCGACGAAAGTGACGCTTTTTCCGAGCTCTATCGACGAAATTTGCGATTTTTCCACGCCTTATCAACGAAATTTGTGAATTTCCCGCACCCGATCAATGAAATCCTCACTTTTTTCTCGCAATAAACAGACAAAACAGGCGATTGTTCCATAGCCGATCAAGAAAATTGGCAAATTTTCCGTGCAACATCAATAAAACTGACGATTTTTCCGTGCCCCATCGGCGAAATTTGCGATTTTTTCTGCGCTTCATCGGCAAAATTCGGAATTTTTCTGTGTCCGATCAACAAAATTTGCGATTTTTATGAACCTCATCGACAAAATTCATTATTTTTGCGCAACAAAATTCCCGATTTTCCGTGCCCGATCACAGAAATTCGCGATTCTTAACTGACTGATGAAATCTTCAATTTTCCCGCGGCAAATTGACGAAATTTACGATTTTTTTCTTACACCTATGGACAAAAAATGTAATTTTTTTCAGTTATAAATTGATGAAATTCGCGGGCCACTTTTGACCCGCGGGCCATAGGTTGTGCATCCCCATTCTAAAGGAACATAACCCGTATTTACGCAAGGAAATCAAAGGTTTGAAGAAAACCACGGGAAACGCTGAACGATTAGGCCGACGGGTGCGAGTGGGTTCGAACCTAGCACCTCCCGTCTACCAGCTTCGAGAGCAGAACCCCTCAGCCACTGGTGGGGCGTTTAATTCCGAGTGTACATTAAATCCTTTAATAAAATTAGACTTTTAAAAGTAGTGAAGTAGTGTTTATTTTACAGAAATAGTTTCTTATAACTATTTTTCAGTATTTGTAGTTGTAGTTAACTAAGCTCTTTAGACCGAAGATGCGATTGCACTAAATTGCAAAAAAGTACTAGTTTTTCGAAACTATAAAATAAATAATACAGTGCAGTAATATTGACTCATTAAATGTGTTGCGACACTGGTTTTGAATACAAAATGTTTAATTAGTATGCTGTAGCACTTTTTAAAGACTGTCCCATGTTGTCTGAAACATAATGTCTATTGTGGAATTCTGCAACAACTTCCCCTTTCTTTCAAGTAGATTAAAAAAATATATTGTCCTCAGTAGGAGCATCTATCTCTCTTTCAAAGATTGGTTAATGAATGAATTCATTAATATGTTTTTTCGTTATACTGTATGATGTTTTACTAAAAGTAAAATTTGTGAAAATTAGTATTTATGTGCAATAAACTGACATAATTACAGAATATCAAATCTTCATAAAAGATTACAATTAATTTCTTCAGACGAGAAATTGATTGCATGTTTTACTTTACTTATTTATTTTTTGAATAAACAAAGGGATAATTGTAAAATCGAAACAAGGATGAAATTATCATTATTTTTTTTAATTACGTATCATACAAAGCGTATAAATCCAAACCGCATTTGTTTTTGCAATTTCATGTCGTTGTATGTACCTTTCCTGTTAAATCTGAATGGATCTCATGCATCAAGTAAAATAAAGGCATTTTGCACGTGACTCTTTCACAAAATAGAGCATGTAATAGAACGTTACATTTGTTTAAAGAATCTCCTTTCAAATAGATTTATTTTATTAGACTTTTTAAAAAAGTTACATGGTGTTTCATTAAAAAAAAAAAAAAAAAGAAATAGCATTAATAGAGCCTTTATTATTGGAGGATTACTTTTACAACGGTTTATGTAGTTAACAATCAAACACAATGCATTCTTACACACAAATCTTACTTAGAGCAAGTGTGGATCTAGAGTTTTTAAGAAAGGCGGAAGAGGGGAGGGTGTTTGCTGATATTGCAAACTTTGAATTGCCTTGAAGAAGACGAATTTACAATACCCTTGAACAAAGAACAACTCCACTGTACATATACTGTGAACGCTCAATGCAATGGCCATCTATTACAGTGGCTTTCTAATCTAAACGACTGATCAGACTGACCAAAAGAGATCCAGTATTACGTAAACATTCATTCAGCATTATTCTTACACAAAATAGAACGAGAAATTAGACCAACCATTTCAATATAACAAGTCTTTTAAGCAAATAAATAAATAGAATGCTAAATTCATCTTTAAAAAGTTAAACTTAAAATTACACTATGTGCAAATTACTTAAAAGATAAAAAAATATGTAAAAAGGTGTTAAATTACTTTAATATCCTTAGTACTTTCAACTATATACATAGCCTTCGTCGGAGAATACAAAAATACAAGCGTCTTATTTTCAAAATTCCCGTAGTTGGTGTCGAAAGGAGTGAAAGTGACAGTCAATTTTTAGATCCGGGAAATATATCCATATTTTTATTTTCCCAATGTTTCCGGATCTAAAAATTGACATTCACTTTCACTCCTTTCGGCACCAACTTCGGGAATTTTTAAAATAAGACGCTTGTATTTTTTTATTCTCTGACGAAGGTTATGTATATAGTTGAAAGTACTAAGGATATTAAAGTAATTTAACACCTTTTTACATATTTTTTCATCTTTTAAGTAATTTGCACATAGTGTAATTTTAAGTTTAAGTCTTTTAAGCTTTTCTACCTATTGTTGTTTCAGATTGTTTGTGTGTTACAAGATTTTTGAATAATTTTAAAAACATTTCTTTCTGAAATTTAGTGATTCTATCTCCATTATTAAACGAAAATATTGCAAGATTTATTGTTGTCGTCTACACCTATTCCAAGGGCAATTGATCTTCTACGTTCAGAATTATTGCAATAGGTTTGAAAAGGATTACTATATATTTAAAACAATTTGAGTTTTATTTCTAAAGTAGTTCAATAAAGAATAGATTGAAACGTATTAAATAAACATTTATTTTATGGATAGCTGGCTAAAATCTGGTTCCTCGTAAGAGCTATTTTTTAACCTTCGAGTTGGACTCATTCACAGCGACTAATTTTCCTTCATTCTAAAAAAAGAAAATTTGTAAAATAATATTTTAGCCCTTGTAATTAGCCCTTGGTATGCTATTTCTTTCTCCCACCTCTTAATGTGTCTTCTCCAAAAAATAACGTTGCGTTGTATAAGCCAGCCGTGAGACAAAGCAGATGTATCATTGTACAGAATAATCTCTACTGCAATTTTTTAAACTTCTAAGCATCGCAGCTTTTCAATTTTCATACCGTCGTATTGAAAAAAAAAACGTACTTTTAAATGCAATTTGTTTGAAAACTGCATCTCCATTTATTTCTGAGATATTAATTTTTCTGTCGTTTTTAGCAGCATTTGTTTAATTTTGGCAACTCAAGTACTCCATTTCTGAAGAAAGTAAGGAGAAAATAGTTGAAAAATAGCAATCTTTTTGTTACCATTTTCTCATAAAAACTGAAAAAAAAATGTAATTAAAATATGTGTTATTTTGAAAAAAATATAAATGAATGATTTCTGATAAAAGATGGAGCTATTGGGAGATTCTCAAAAGGTGGGATCATTAAACGTTAACTAGATGTAATTTTTAAAATTTTCAAATTTAAGGCCAAATTTTTTTAATAGTATAGTATTTTGTCTATATATATAATATATAAATATTTTTAATAGTATGTCTACAAAATTATACACAAATATTAAAAGACAGTAACTATTCTGGAAAATTAATGATTAAAGCATTTAATTAGCAGTTGTGTACGTTACAAATTTTGGACATTTGCAGATTTTGGACGTTGCTCTAAGTATTTAAAAAATTCTTAAGACTAAGAATGTAGTAAATGTGTCTGTATACATATATGTATAATTAACTTTTTGTTATCCAGTAATAATAATAATAAAATCAAATGCTTTGTTACGTACGTTACTTTCGGACATAACAAAATACAGAAAAATGCTTTATAGAAAAGTCCTTCTATCTTCAAAAAAGCAATAAATCAGCCTGCCATCTCTTAACGAAATTATCAAAAAATCATCCGTTTCCTTTATGCATTCGTTGTTTACCATTAGAACCACCTGGAAAAAAGTTAAAACTATTTTTCTTGGTGGTACATTGGAGCAGTTAACGTTATGAATGTCCAAAATTGGCCTCTTTAGCATAAAATAATAAAATTTTAAGATATTTATACAAAGCTTTTACAATAAATTATGTCATTTTCTATCTCTGAATAGAATTAAAAACTCAGTGTAAAAAAAAAAAAAAAATAAAGTCAATGATAATTAAAGTTACGTTTGAAAGGCTTAAAGTTATGACTTGTGTCCAGTGCCCACCTTTTGAGAATCGCCCTATTATAAACTAAATTTAATTTTAAGTATTTATATTAGTATTACAAACAAATGAAGGCATATGACTCATGAGATAGCCGATTTTCTTTTGTCAAATTTCTTGGTGTATTATTCAGCGATAGTCACGTCCTATACATATTTTACTGTAGATGTTGATTGGATCGTAAATGAGGAATTTTTTAGCGGATGCGGATGACGTCATTTTAAATAAAAGTGCGTGTTTGAAGTCTTAAAACTGAACTATCTATATTTATATACATATATATTTTGTTTCATCGCGGCCGACACTAAATTCTGAAAAAGCAGAATTCTAGTTTTCTAGTATTTTACATTTATAGTTTTTTGTTATTTATTTAATTTTTTTTGTATATTACATAGTCCGTTCCAAAATTTTCCGCACTGGCTAAATTAACGGCCAATAGATAGCGCTGCATGTCCGCAGGTGATGTCGAAAGTATGGCTACTCTACGTTTTGTAAAGTTGTACAATTTCACGTTGCTATCTGTTGTGTGATGCTAAGCGCATCCGTTTTGTTGTAACAGTGTAAAGTGATTATGTCGGAGCTCGGGAAGGTCGAACAACGAACGAACGTAAATTTCTCTACGAAGCGTGGGAAAACAGTTAGCGAAACATTGCAAATGCTTCAAAAAGTTTACTGAGGCGAAGCCCAAAGTCGGTCCACTGTCTATGAATGGTACAAGAGGTTTAAAAATGGAAGGGAGAGTCTGGAAGATGGTGAACACAGTGGCCGTCCGAAACGGTTGATCACCCGAGCAAATCATGAAAATAAGTGACGTAGTTTAAAAAAAAAAAAAAAAAAAAAAAAAAAAAAAACAAAAACAAAAAAAAAACGTTGTATTTCGGCCAGATTGATCGAGAATATGACAGTCATCAGCAAAAGCACAATTCATTGGATCCTAACGGAAGATTTAAAGAAAAGGAAGGTCTATGCAAAGTTTGTCTCCCACTCTCTGAAAGATGACTAAAAAGTGCAAGAGTCGAACATTGCAAAGAAATGATTGCGACAGCTGACAGAAACGAAACTTCTTGAAGTCAATTGTGATTGTGACGTGCGACGAAACATGATACTTTCAGAAGAAGCCACTCATCAATCGGCAAAGTTCGGTTTGGAAAGGACCATCTTCACCGACGCCAAAAGAGGTGTAGCTGCAGAACTCGAGAATCAAGACAATTCTCATCACTTTTTTCGACGCTGATGGCATCCTTCTGAAGGAGTTCGTTTCTGAAGGTACTACTGGTACTGGACGTTGCTATTAGGAAGGGTTGAAGCGCTTCAAGGCGCGGGTACACACAGTTCATCCTCGCTACCTGCAGCAAGGCAGTTGGACAGCCTTGCACGGCAACATACCAGTACACATTTAGAACATTGTGTAGGAGTTTCTGGCTCTTATAGGGGCTGTTGTGCTCAACCAGCCTCCTTACTCCGCAGTTTTATCCCCCTGTAACTATTTCCTGTTTGCCAAGTTGAAACTGCACCTAAAGAGAACCCTTTTTAATGGCATTACGGATATTCAAGCGATTGAGATTGACTATTCGATGCACATTGCAAAGGCGGACTTCCAGAAGCGTTTTGATGACTATTATATTTGTTGTAAAAAGTTTATTGAGTGAAACAGCTTGGAATAATTGTTTTTTTCTGCTGCTACATTTGTTTATTTTCTTGATTGTCTTCAAATATAGATTTTTTAGCAAATTCGTAGAGATTTTATCAAGAGATAAGTTTTTATCTAAAATATTGTTTTTTTAATATTATGTTTTATTTTGAATTCAACTGCCGTTGATATACTCTATTACATTGTAAATAATTTGTTGGATAAGTCGAAAACTTAAAAGTTCACGCATCAAAAATTTACTATGCTCACTACTGGAGCACAGAGGAAGGTGACATTCTTTATTTTTCCTTTTTTGAAACTTCGAATATTTATTCTGATACATGAAGGTTAGGACTAGGCTAAAAAAATACACATCTTTTGGAATTCAATAAGATTATAATAATAATTAGATAAATGTCCTTAAGTGGCCCACTACTGGTGTGTTTACCTTAATTCCATAAAACATTATGTGATAACAGGTCTTAGTTTATGTGATTATGTTTATATTAATATATTTTTTTAGCAGGCTTCGCTCGCTACGCTTGTCGGTTGCTCCAAACACAAACCTTGAATCAAACAATAGATATCGGCGAATTTGACCTTTTTTTTCTTCTAAAAATGAAGGCCTTTACCTGGAATAGCCTTCTGCATTACTGAAAATAAATACGGAAATTGGTCGGACAAAATTTGGGCTGTTAAAAAACAACACTTTTAGTTGATTATTTGCGGTAGGATTTGGTAAAGGCCGACAGAAGGATATGCAATGTAATAAAATCATCCCCGAAAAAAAATGCTAAGATTGCAAATTTCATCAAAATTCGTCCTATAGAACTTTTAAAAAAGGCTAATCTTTCTAATCGAGTTCACCTGATTATAGAACTTTCCCAGATAAATCTATAACTAAACTATATAGAACGATATGCTATATACGAAAACATTTCCTACAAAACTATTTAACTAGCACTGTGAGTTCTATCAAAATCCACTCAGCAAAACTCAAGTTATAAACAGCCAAAACGAAATTCTCATTTGCATATATAGTAGATGATCGCGGATTAGTATATATTTTTTAAACTGATATGTTTGTACATTTCAATTTCAAAATCTTTTTTTATATAGTTCGTAATATTTTCTTTTGAAAGGGTGAAAATTAGGTCTTGCATTTCCTTTCTATCCCCGTTCCCCACACCCCTCTCTCTCTTTTTTTTCTCATAAAAATCAAAATTATGCCGAAAATTATTTTCTCAACAAAGAAAATTTTAACTACATAAATCATAATTAGTCGCGCAAAATGTTTATATGAATGATATGATTCCAGAAAGAAAAATTTTAAGTAAATGTTATTCTGCTAATTTGATTTATTGAGTCATCTTTAAACCGTACACCACGACTTTGATTTCTTTTTTTTTATTATTCAATTCAAATGCTCCGGGCCATAATTATTTGAGTTGAACCATTCTTGATTCGTTTTTCAAAGGAAAATAAAAACAGTCGTGGAGAATGTGAATGAGAGAGTTCAAAGGCTGATTTATTGGTATACACACATATAAAGAAAAATATGAATAAATTATATTGATTGAAACATAAAGCAACAAAGCCGTGAAGTTAATATTCAATTCACGCATGCTCATTGATTTCTGAGCTTTTGATTTTTGACATTTCTGAGTCTTACATGATGAATTGAATTATATGTAATTTGTTCGCTGTAGAAAAATGCTTTAAAACACCTTTGAATATTTTGAGTTTAAGTTATAAGTGATAATGTGAAAAGTTTTTGAATGAAAAATTGTAACAAGTTTGTCCTCCTGTCCTCCTTTATAGCTCACTTTTAAATGTGTTAGAAGAAAAATAATAATATATTGCCAGGTTTAGATAATTAAAAACAAATCGGAAATTGTATGTCAACGTGGCAAATGAGGTGCGTCCGTACTATAACTAGTTTTATAAATAGTCAGATCTTGGTGCAATAGCTGTTGCACTCTTATGCAAAAATGCATAAATTCAAACTTTATTACGATTATATATATTAAATTCAGTAATGCGCAAATAATAGGACCCCATCTTAAATAGGACGTCATCACCATGGCAACCTAGTATCATTGCCTATCATGGGATATCATCGATTTAATTACGTTGGATAGGATCTAATAGAATGAAGAAAACTTTTATTAATATCTTTTAAGTTTTGATTCGATTTTCATAAAATTTGAAATGACTCGACAAAATTCTGCCACGATTATATATATTAAATTTGAAACCATTCGGTTGTGTAGTTTTTGCGCTATTACATGCAAAGAGACAGACAGACGGGCGGACCAGGAGACGACTATAGGTGCTACGTATTTATTTATATAATTACGAACTTTCCACAAAACGACCTCCTTGCAGAATATGTTTTACTGTTGGAAGCAAAAAAATTGGCAAACATATAAATAAACACAACTACGCTAGTAAAACATTTATTATAACATAAATTAAATAATTTTGTTCAAGGAACTCTAATTTATATAACATATAGGGGAGACTAGGGAGGTCTGACCCACTTTTTACAAAATGATTTTTTATTTTTTAAATATTGAACCAAGAACAATGTTTTATATATAATTTCATTCGTTATACAACCAGTTATCAAAATAAAATTGCGACATAAGTATTATATATGAGAAACTTGAAAAATGATTGATTTTAATCGTGATAAAATAACGGTTCAAGGCTCCCCACATATGGGAGGCTTGACCCACTTTATTTAATATTGAAATATTTGTTAAGAGAAATAAAAACAGTTTTATAAAAGCAAAATAACTTTATGCTACATGGTTTAATTCTTATAAAAAATTATTTTTAAAAATATGATGCTTAAACAAACCTGTTTAGACGGAATCGCAAAGCACAAGAGAAAAATTCCGTTTAAAACAGAATTTTGTCTGAGCAGGTAAATTGTACAGCAGGGAAATGAAATTTTAACATTTAAGACTATTCCCTTAGTAACAGGTTCCGTTTCATAAGGTTTCATATATTTTATGTCCCGATTTAGAAGCCACTACCCCGCTATTTTTTTGTCTCCTTGTCCTACTTTTTGTGACGCTGGACCTGAGAACACTAGTTGTCACATAGTTTGGTTTCATCTCAGTGTGTTCATCTTGGTGAAATTTGTCTACATACCTTTCTAAAGTTTCTCGATCAATGCTATGTTCTTTTGCAGCCGCATGAGCACGTAACTTATTAACAACTCTTAAAACTGCTGCTTTCATTCTTTCTTGTCCTTTCTAGTCTTTTCCATTCTTTCTATTTACTTACTGTAGGTAATATTTAAATGAAAAAAAAGTTCCTATCAACTTTCACATTTATACACTCATTGCCATAAAAATTTGCGCACCAAGAAATAATTGTGGGATCGTAACGAAACTTGGCATGAAGGTATATATCAGGCAGATATGCAAATGATTAGAAATGCAGCTTGATTGCGCATTGCGTAATGCCACTATAGGGCGTTAAACTTCGTCCTCCTTGGAGTATAAAACTGGTAAGCAGAACTTGTCTGAGTGTACCTTTTCTTTTGCAAAGGAAACGCTGAGGTAGACATGTCGTTACGCAGCCATCGAAGACAATATGAGCAGCTGTCAGAGTTCGAGAGAGGAAGAATCATCGGGATGATGGAAGGTGGGTGGTCAGCTTGGCGAGTAACTCGCCAAGTAGGCCGTTTTGATTTTACTGTGAGGAGGTTTTGAGACCAGTGGACTGAAGAGACGTCATTTACACAACGACCAGGCCGGGGACGCCCTCGACAGACCAGTCACCAGGAAAACCGTCACATCATACGGAACGCACGCGTAGATTCAACTGCCTCATTGGCCGCTATCCAGACACAGGCAGAACCTTCACTACGGACCCCTGTGTCTTTCCGAACCATCGCAAGGCGCCTGGCTGAAGTACATCTGTTATCGCGGCGCCCATTACGTGTGCTGCCAATGACACCCACCCACCGACGCCTCCGTTTGGAGTGGTGTCGCGCACGACGGGATTCGACTGCAACGGAATGGAACCACGTCACCTTCAGCGACGAGTCTAGATTCAATTTGAGCAGCGATGACAATTGTGTTCGTGTGTGGAGGCCCCGTGGTGAACGCCTCAATCCTGCCTTCGCTTTACAGCAACACACCGCTCCCACAGCTGGTGTGATGGTAAGGGGTGCCATTGCTTAAGATACACGGCCACCCCTAATATTGATCCGTGGCACAATGACAGCCCAGCGGTACGTCCAGGACATCCTTCAGCCACATGTGTTGCCACTCGTGGCAGGGCTCCCAAGAGCCATTTTTCAGCAAGACAATGCTCGGCCACACACAGCAAGGATGTCACAAGCCTGCCTCCGCCACATTACCACCCATCCCTGGCCTGCTCGGTCCCTAGATTTGTCAAAAATCGATCATATCTGGGATCATTTGGAATGGCAAGTTGGACACCCTGCGAGTTTGGTTGAACTCGAGGAGAGTTTGGTTGAACTGTGCAACGAGATGTCTCAGAACATCATACGGAACTTGTATGCATCAATGCCCGCTCGAATCGCATCGTGCATTCGCGCTAGAGGGGGTCCAACAGAGTACTAAAATTTCCGTTCATTTTTACTTTTTTCTGCAATAAATGATCCTTTTTCTTTGGTTTTCTATTTACTTACTTATATCACAGTAGTACTTACACGTGTAAAGTTTCCTTTCATTTGGACGTCTTTTTCTTGGTGCGCAAATTTTTATGGCAATGAGTGTATTTCACTAATTGTTTTTTTTGCAGTGGACACTACGGCAGTTTTTCACATCTTCCTTTAATCAGTTTTAAACATTTTCCTTTCTATGACCCCATTTTACTATAATTTTACAGCATAAATTTACTTTATTTTTGAAATATAACTAATCATTGTGTACAGTGTATAATAAATAGATTTCCAAAACCATTTAATTAATGGAGACTTGACCATCTGGTCATCCTCCCTCACATTGGTTGGATCAAGCCTCCCCACATAGTCCTTTTCTAAAGAATAAAACATGAATATGTTAAGCCTAACTTACCGTACAATCTTTATGCTAGGTTTAAAAGCTCAGTAATTCTGCATTTCTTAAAACCTACATACTCAAATTTCTATCATATATTTTATCTGAGAAAAACTTTAAAGTATTTAAAAAAAAACACAACTTTTAGGTTGAAAACCCTTCACGGTTGATTTTTCTACACCTGTTTCAATTATCTACATGACCCAAAGACTGTTGTTTAACCATTCCAGTAGTTTTGGTTGCCACCTATTTGCTAATCTCTGAAATTCTTTAAATATGAAAACTGAGGGGTGGGTCAAGCCTCCCGTATGGTCAACTATCCCTAGTCTCCCCTAATCGTTTACTTTTCAAATAATAATAAACAAAAGTTGTTTATTTAATCTTGTATTATATTATACTTTTACATTTATACTAATTTTTATTAGGCATTACATGCACCAAGAAATGGGAGTTTCATGCAAGTCTGTGCTATACCGGTTAAACAGTCATAATGTAGTTACTTAGAAACATTTTAATTCAAATAAAAAAATATATCTACTATTGTTTTAATGGTAATACAAATCATCGAATATACACTATATGGCCAAAGATGACAGGTCACTTGCGATTTTAGACCTTTTCTTAAATATCTAGAAAAATACATGAGGAATTATCCTGAAATTCCAGGTATGTAAACAAAATAGTACATGTCATATTTTTCCGAGAAGATTTTTTTCCCGAAACTCCATAGGGGGCCGCCAACAATTGAAAAAGAACGAATATCTTTTGGTTTCTTTTCAGAGTTCTTAATATAAAATAAACAATTAAATTTAAAAAATCAAAAAACCCGACTACGTAAAACGCGAACTAATTAATTATTTCTCATCAATGTGAAACTATTTTTTTTTCAATTCCTACTATTAGCTCACACTCTCGCTATATATATCTTGTTAAAATTTTCAATCGTTAATAAAATACTTATTATTCATCCAATCAAGCTCAAATAAATTTTTTGAACTTGTAGTGGATGACACTTGATGTTAATCCAGCTTTTTCAAATATTAATTCATTAATTAAATTTAATTAATTAATTTTCAATAATCGAGAGAGCCCTCTTCTTGATCAAGGAATTTTAAGACCGAGAGAGCCCTCTTCTTGATCAAGCATTTTAAGCGCCACTCAAAAGGAAAGAAGAATGGGAGAAAAAAAATTCTCTTATTGACCTAATTGGGAATTGACTTAATATATATTTTTTTATATTACTTGTTTATATTACTTAGCTATTTTTTTTTTATTTACTTGTATTGATGACTTTTAAGTTGTGTTTAATTGTTAGTTCCTATCTATAAACACTGTTTTGATGAGGTCTATAGATGTCTATGATGGTTAGAGTTGCAGTAAAGCTAGAGATCCACAATACATACACAACTTCAAGGTTGTATAATATTTTAACGGAGCTTCTGACTGTAAAATAGTCAATGAAACATCGTCTTCATTTTGAAAGACCTATCCAATGATATGCCACTGAATAGGGTGCGTACATTTTTTTTCGTCTCTACCGCCATTTCGTATTTTACGGCCGCCATTTTGAATTTATAGATACAAAACCTAGCCTATAACCATCGGGCCGTTAAGACGAATTGATAGAGACCTCATTCATTAAAATCCATCCAGCTGTTGAGATGTTTCGAGGGTATAAAGAAATCCACATACACAGATAAAAGTGAAACACATAACCATTCTTTTCAGTCGGGTAAAAAAGTTCTCTTTAGAAAATATGTCAAACAACATTGTACACAATACCCTGCAATCAGAATAAAAATATAGTAAAAATTGTATGAAAAATGAGCAGGTTTACTAAATGTTTCACTGCGCATGTCCAAATACAATTAAAATAGAATGTGTACACTGTGTTGGCTAAATGTATAGAGCAACTTTTGTAAAAGTCTCAAAAACATAGTTTGAAAATTCTGAAAATTATCGTTGATAAAATAACCTCAAAATCCGCTGTTCCCAAAATGAAGCAAAAAAATGAGGGGCTGTATTCCTATATCCATTGATTAGCGCCAATATAGCATACACAATATTGCACGTACTACTGTATTTGGATACAGCCCCTCATCTTTTTGCTTCCTTTTGTGAATAACGGATTTTGAGCTTATTCTATAAACGATAATTTTCAAACTTTTCAAACTATGTTTTTGAGACTTTCACAAAAGTTGCTCTATAGATTTAACTAACACATTATGCAAATTATATTTTTATTACATTCGGGCATGCGCAGTGGTTCATTATTTAGTAAACCTGCTCATTTTTCGTACAATTTTTATTATTTTTTAATTCTGATTGCAGGGTATTGTATACAATGTTGTTTCTTATATTTTTTGGAAAGAATTTTTTTTATTATTATTAAGAACTCTATAAATTACAAGCAAAAACACTTGGCAAAATTTGGGACTCTTTTTATAAAAACTTAAATTTCTCTACGAGTATACATGCTTTTCTCATACAAATGAACACAGTTTATTACAATAAGTCACTTAATCTCAATCTACAGTTTGAACGCTTTTGCTGCATTAGTTTTTACAGGGTTATCCATAAGATATTCGTTCTTTTTCAATTTGTTGACGGTCCCCTATGGAGTTTCGGGAGAAAATCTTCACAGAATATATGACCTGTTTCTGTTTACACACCTGGAGTTTCAGGATAATTCCTCATGTATTTTTCTAGATATTTAAGAAAATGCCTGAAATCGCAAGTGACCGGTGATCTTTGGAAATATAGTGTATTTCTAAAAACATGCATATATATGCTCGTATGTGCTGATACATGCATCTGTGCTAAAAATTCTTATGATTATTTTTTGGAATATCTTCAGAATTAATTAAAAAAATTATCTGTGTCCTTTAAAACCGTTAAAAATTCATAAAAAAATTCTTATTTACCTGGGTTGTTAAAGCATGAAAGAGCTCAAACTGTTTGTCATTTCTGGAATCACGCTTTTCATCTCTTTCACCGTTAGTTTTTTTAAAATTATTAATGGTTTTAAAGGTCAGAGATAATTTTTTAAATGATCTTTGAAGATATTCCAAAATATAATCATAAGAATTTTTAGCACAAATGCATATTTGAGTTGTGTTTTTGGAAATACATTGGATGATTTTCATTAAACACAAAATTATTGTTTTTGCATATAAGGTATGAAATGACATATTTTTTTCTATAAAACAATAGCGGATGTATTTTTAAATATTGAATTAAAAGGTCTCTAATATTAGAGGTTATATTATGAGGTGACTATTTATAGGATGGCTGTTTAACGAGTATAGCACAGACATGCATTATACCCCATTTTTTGGTGCAAGTAATGCCTGATAAAAATTGGTATATAAATGTGAAAGTGTAATATATATAATCTGTTACTTTTCAATTTTTTCGCCTTTTCGAGAAATACATTCTTGTAAATACAATCTTTAATTGTCAATAGAGTCTTCTTTGCACACCAAGTAAAAAATACTTCCAAAGTAATGAATACATGTTGTCTTATAAACTCTAAACAGTGAGTTACCATCCCATGATACTGATTGACTCCTCATTAGAAAAATTTCGTTTTATTGATAACTAGCTAAATTTTAATATGACGGAAATCTGGGGATTTAATAGCCATTAAATTATTGAATTTTATGATTTTCAAGAAATTTCATTGTTTGGCACTTGTAGAAGGATCCAGTTAAAATAACCAGAAACTTCCAAAATTCTACCATTTGTCCACCGAAAGAATAAAGCATTGTGCTTAAATAAGCAACCTTTGGAATAGTGTAAAGTCTTCAAATTGTTCCAGACTATGTGAATCTTTAGCGTTCCGAATGATCTTCTTTCGTGATCTAGCCTTTCACTGAATACTTTTATAGTATTCAAGATTTTTCCTCAATTGACAACATGTTCTAAGGATATTGCCGTACTCATATTAGATTCATTTTTTTTCCATCTTAGACCAGTCTTGTACTGTGATATTTTAGAAATTGCAAATTCTAAAAATTGTTCCAAGCTTCAAATTGTACAGACTATGTCAATCTTTAGCGTTCAGAATGATCTTCTCTCGTGATCTAGCCTTTTACTGAATACTTTTATAGTGTTCCAGATTTTTCTTCAATTGACTACATGTTCTAAGGATATTGCGGTTCTCATATTAGATTAATTTTTTTTTCTCAGACCAGTGTTATACTGCGATTTTTTAGAAATTGGAAAGTCTTAAAATTGTTTCAAGCTTCAAATTGTTCCAGGCTATGTCAATCTTTAGCGTTCAGAATGATTTTATGTCGTGATCTAGCCTTTCATTCAATACTTTTATATTATTCAAGATTTTCATCAATTGCTATCAATTCCTGTTCTATAGATATCGCTGTTGTCATATTAGATTCATTGTTTCTCTAAGATGAGTCTTATTCTGCGATTTTTTAGAAATTGCAGTCTGTTTAAAAGTTATCCTTTTTTAACATTTTCAGTGTAATTATATCTTTATAAGAAAAGTCTGGCATTTACAAAAATAAAAATTACTGTACGCTGCCATTATTTTTACTTACGTATTACGTTTCATTATTAAAATTAGGGATGTGACGAATAGTGAATTGACTGAATAGCCGAATACCGAATATTCGGCGGCCAGATATCATTTTTCTCCAATAAAGAAAATAACTTTTGATTATGTATACATATATAATTTAAAATTTTAAAATGGGAAAAATAATTAAAAACGAATTTATGTTCTATTATTAATCTGTATGCATTTTCTAATAGCTTGATGTAGGTTGAAAACCCCAGTAATCTGACACCTGAAAGATTCTTTCTTGTTCAAATCACTATTACAAAATTTTAAATCCATTTTATACTTCTTTTTCTTTTTCTTTTTCAAAGGATAGTAGAGATACATTTAAAAATTACTGTTGCCAAAATTATCAGAAATTATACGTTGTAAAAAATTATTTTTTTATATAAATATGGCGAATAACCCCAGTAACTGACACGACACCATTTCGAAAAACCAGTAACTGACACAAAGTGAACCAGCCTTTGACACTTTACTTGTAAAGATTAAAAAAAAAAAAAAAAAAAAAAAATGTTACTTTTTATTTCAAGGGATTTATGCTTTAAAAATACTTTAATCTTTAGTATAAAAACAAATTATTTAAACTTATCTATATATATCATACTACAGATGTCTGTGTCTCTTTTTTCTTTTTTTAAATTATTAGTACTGCAAATATCCAATAGCTGACATTTATGAATCTGTAACTGACAAATGATGTCAAGCCATGGTAGAACAACTTAAATTTTAATGGTGTTGACTACAAGATAAATTTAATTTGTTATGTTTGTTTTAAACAGTTAAAAAAAAATAGAGATTTCAGCTTTCTTGAATATTACCAATAATTAACTCCTTTGTCCGAGACTGGTGAAATGAAATTATTGGATCCAATAACTGGCATCCCCCATTAAGCTAAATTAAATAACTATGAACTACATAATGGTCCTTATGTATCATAGACCTTTTAACGGATCTCTACAACTTTAAGAAAAATTTTAGTGTAGTTGCATTACAAATAGATTTTAAAACTAATAAATCTGCAGATCAGGAGCCTCAACGTCAGATATTAAAGTGATTGCTTTTTAAACACACGTTGAATAATATTCAACATCCTACAATCCGCATTTTACTTATTTTTTAATAATATATATATTTAGAAACATATAAAACTCTTGGAAGGTTTCGAGAATTAGAAGCATTAAATAATACATGGTGTGACAATGATGTTCTGAAATTCTGACGAATTACTTATTCTAGTATTTTTTTAGTTTAAAAAATACAATTCTTCAGGGGGCTCTGCCCCCCTGAACCCCCCATTGTCTTACTAAATTTAAATTCATAATTTCCTATTGATTGGGTGAATGCTTATAGTGTATCTTGAATTTCGTTTTATACTTGAATTTTCTTAGGATAAGCAACAGGATTAACGATTTTATAACAGGATATTATAACATATTAACAGGATAACGTAATATGCAAATAGCAATATTTCTATAATAGGTAGATGTAATATCTAGTCTAAATAGATGCTATAAAATTGCGCAAGAAAATCACTTACTGACATTAAACTAAAGTTATAACATGCTAAAAGTGGATAATAAGTACATTTAAAGGCATATAAATACCCTGTAAGTAATAAACTGATTTCCATGTTTTGGATGAAAAATCGGCGACTTTTTAAAGATAAATATTGATAAAAAAAAATAAAAAAACCTGTTTTCGTAGAACTTTTAAATATAAATTTGGTAAAATAAAAATGACGAGACTTCAAATATAATGAATTCATGTGCTCTAATAAAAAGGGTCATCTGTGAACGTGCATTATTTTATTCTCTTGTATTTAATTTTGGTAAGTATTTCTTCTAATAATTTTAGATCTGTTTATTAAAAAAATTTTTATGCCTTTTAAATGTACGTCTTTTGACTTTTAATATGTTAAAACTTTAATTTAAAAACATCATAACCTACTCCATAGCAATAACATACAAAAATCGCCAAGAATAGGCATATTTCGAGACTTTTAAATCTACTGGATAATCATTCATCATCATATCCACTGCTAATTGCCTAAGTCGCATCGATTTGTCGCTATAAAAAATTTATTTGTGATAGTCTTTTAATAGTATCTACATTAAATTAAAAAATGCAACGTTACTAACATAGTTAATGTTTGACGCAAAGCTATATTGCACACTAAATTATTAAAAATTAACTAACTTTTTATTTCCCTCAGCGAGACTTTCTGCTTAATTTTTCGTAATTGAGATTATTTAATTGATTTTTGTTTATAGGCTATAAAATGCGGTTGCTATTGGTAACTGACAAAAGGAAAAAAAATGAAATACGTATCATGTCAAATAAGAAAAATAATACAACAAAATAATTTATATTATTGTAAAACATGTATAAAGTTCCGTCAAAATTCATACACTTAATTTAAAAAATCCGACAAATATATTAAAAAATATCAAAATAATTGCCGAAACGTCGAAGGCTTACTGTGGAGACCCGAAATTTTTTGGTTTCCATCTGTTTGTTTGTTTGTTAGTTAGTTAGTTAGTCTGTCTGTCCCGCGATAACTGCCGTAAAAAGCATCCGATTAGCTTGAAATTAAGGATGTATATTGGTGAGCTCCCCGAATTTAGCTGTATAGTTTTGGGTTAAATTTGGTTCATTCGTTCGGAATATATAGAACATTTTATTTTGTGACATAATGCATTTCTATGGAAAGTCAGACGATTTTCAAATTTTCATTTATTGAAAGAAATCGCTCATATGAATAATAGATTTAAATGGTAAATTTTGGATGCTGAAATTTTTAAATAAGAGTATTAAATTATTCCTTTTAGTTTGCAATTTTGTCAAAACATTTGTCAGAGCTTTTAAATTAGGTGTATAACTTATGATGGAATTTTATACATGTGTTCGAATAATATAAAACATTTTATTTTATGAATTTACTTATATTTCATTTTTTTCCTTTTAAACGTTGCGTAGCAACTATATCTCATCTAAAAATATCATAAATGTGAAAGTATGTATGGTTTTTTAAGTCAAATCAAAGTTAAAAGGAATAAATTAATGAATGCCTTTGTATAGATATTTGCATATAGATTGATTTAAACGCAGAAATGAAAATAGTATTTATATACTATATAAAATAATATTTTTATTTATGTATTTATCTATTTTGATTATAAATGAAAAAGTTCATTATTTTCATACAGAATAAACTGACATTATTCTATTAAACTTTATAAACTTTATTGTTGCCAAAAAAAAAGCAATAGCAATTTCTCTCAAAGAGTTAATTTTAATTTGTGAGATTTTCATGTGCAAAAGGAAAATGGAATAAGCAAATTACAAATAATAAAAAAGATAAATAGGACAAGAATGAATACATATAAACATTTCACACCAAATACCACCTAAAATAATTTTTGTAGTGGTACTTTTCCAACACTACGAAGAAAGATTCCTCGATTTACACGATTTTACTTGGCCTTCCTTTTCTCATTGGTTGCGATTTCATTTTTCCAATCGTGTATATTAATTGGCACAAAATTTTACATTTTTATGACTGAGGTATATGTAAGGCCATACAAATAAGAAATTCCGTATTGTTTCCTATAAAATGTGATAAAGTGGTGGTTAACTATATATGTTTCTATTAAGAGGAGCAGAGCTGCCAAGCCTCCGGCGTTCTGGATACCAGTATTTTAATACAAAAAATGTTACTTTATTTAATTGAAACTTTTGCGCGATTTAAAAGAACAACATTTTCTGTAAGATAATAGTATTGTGCAAAAAATCTGAGACTTGCCATGTCTGGTGGGGAGTGAAATGTTTTATTTAATGCATTTATCTCTATTTTAATGCTACGTGAACAACGTCCCGTGTAACAGCTTGTAGAATGTAAAATAAATTAAATTATTAAAACAATCCCTATTACGAAAAATGAAACAAAATGCCCGGCTAAGGGAAATAAAAGGTTAGTTAACACAGGTGTGCGTCAAATTTCAACGGTGTTTGTAACATCACGATTTTAAATTAAATGTGGGTGCTATTAAAAGGCTATCACAAAAAATACTTAACGGCGCCAAATCACGTTTATCTATTTAGTCAATTGGAAGTGGACACGATGATGAATTATTAACCGTTAGGTTTAGAAGTCCCCCTACTTTAGGGTGATTTTAGTAAGTTAATCCTATCGAGTACATTTTTAGATATTTAGATTAGATCTTAGATATAAATATTGCAGAATGGTAATCAAAATTATTTTTTGGAAACAAAAATTATAAAGGTATTAGATTTCTAAATTAGATGTCTCAGTTTACATTTCCAAAAGGTCTTTGTCCATTAGATACAGGTGTTTGTGGTTAGCAGGCAAGTAAATACTGCTGTATGGATATTAGGATAACGTAAAATGCTTGACAAAATTGTTGCTTATCCTTATAAATCGCAGTGTAAAAAGGAATCTAAGATATAGGATAATCATTAACTCAATCAATAGAAAATTACAAATGCAAAATAAATTACACAACGGGGAGTTCAGAGGGCACCCCCCTGAAGAAATTTGCTTTATTATATAAAAATTACTAGAATAAGTAGCTCGGGAGAACTTCAGAATATCATTACATAACAACGTGTTTAATTTAACGCTTCTAATGTCTGAAACCATCGAAATATTTTTTTTTCCTTTTATAAATGTTTGTGTAATTTAAAAAGTTTAAATTTTGTTTTTGTAGAAAGATTAATATTACGCAAAGGTTGCTAAAAACAATAAGTTGCAGAGATGACGTTGAGGCTCTTGATCTGCAGATTTACTAGTATAAATAATTTAAAACCCTTATTTGTTAATTGCAGCATCCATAATTTACCATTTAAACACATTAATCAAATGCTCCATTTCAACAAATAGAAATTTGAAAATCGTCTGAACTGCTATAGAAAAGCATTATTGCGCAAAATAAAATTTTCTATATATTCCAAACGAATGGACCAAATTTAACCAAGAACTATACAGCTAAATCCGGGGACCGCACCAACATGCCTTCTTAATTTCAAGCTAATCGGATGCTTTTTACGACAGTTATCGCGAGACAGAATGACTAACTAACTAACAAACAAACAAACAGACGGAAACAAAAAATTTTCGGGTCTCCACAGTAAGCCTTCACTGACGTTTCGGGAAAAAGAACTACCTTAATTTTAGAAATAAGACGGATGCCTCAAAGTTGTACTTTTTGTGTTCCCAAAAGTTCCTTCCTCATTAAATGTGTTTTTGGTCTCTTAGTGATAAATAAATTGGCTCCAAAATAAAAATAAGTGTCTAAATTACCACTAGTAAATCTGCAGATCAAGAGCCTCAACGTCATCTTTGCAACTTACTGTTTTTAGCAAACGTTGCGTAATATTAATCTTTCTACAAAAACAAAATTTAAACTTTTTAAATTACACAAACATTTATAAAAGGCAAAAAAAAAAAAAAAAAAAAAAAAAAAAAAAAAAAAAAAAAAAAATTCGATGGTTTCAGACATTAGAAGCGTTAAATTAAACACGTTGTTATGTAATGATATTCTGAAATTCTCACGAGTTACTTATTCTAGTATTTTTTATATAATAAAGCAAATTTCTTCAGGGGGGCGCCTCCCTGAACCCCCGTTGTGTAATTTATTTTCCATATGTAATTTTCTATTGATTGAGTTAATGATTATCCTATATCTTAGATTCCTTTTTACACTGCGATTTATAAGGATAAGCAACAATTTGGTCAAGCATTTTAGGTTATCCTAATACCCATACAGCAGTATTTACTTGCCTGCTAACCACAAACACCTGTATCTAATGGATAAAGAACTTTTGGAAATGTAAACTGAGACATTTAATTTAGAAATCTAATACCTTTATAATTTTTGTTTCCAAAAAATAATTTTGATTACCATTCTGCAATATTTATATCTAAGATCTAATCTAAATATCATAAAATGTACTCGATAGCATTAACTTACTAAAATCACCCTAAAGTAGGGGGACTTCTAAACCTAACGGTTAATAATTCATCATCGTGTCCACTTCCAATTGACTAAATAGATAAACGTGATTTGGCGCCGTTAAGTATTTTTTGTGATAGCCTTTTAATAGTATCCACATTTAATTTAAAATCGTGATGTTACGAACACCGTTGAAATTTGACGCACACCTGTGTTCAGGTCAAATTACGAATGGTTAACTAACCTTTTATTTCCGTTAGCTGGGCATTTTGTTTCATTTTTCGTAATAGGGATTATTTTAATAATTTAATTTATTTTACCCTCTACAAGCTGTTACACGGGACGTTGTTCACGTAGCATTAAAATAGAGATAAATGCATCAAATAAAACATTTCACTCCCCACCAGACATGGCAAGTCTCAGGCTTTTTGCACAACACTACTATCTTACAGAAAATGTTGTTCTTTTAAATCGCGCAAATGTTTCAATTAAATAAAGTAACATTTTTTGTATTAAAATACTGGTATCCAGAACGCCGGAGGCTTGGCAGCTCTGCTCCTCTTAATAGAAACATATATAGTTAACCAACACTTTATCACATTTTATAGGAGACAATACGGAATTTCTTATTTGTATGGACTTACATATACCTCAGTCATAAAAATGTAAAATTTTGTGCCAATTAATATACGCAATTGCGAAAATGAAATCGCAACCAATGAGAAAAGGAAGGCCAAGTAAAATCGTGTAAATCGAGGAATCTTTCTTCGTAGTGTTGGGAAAATACCACTACAAAAATTATTTTAGGTGGTATTTGGTGTGAAATGTTTATATGTGTTCATTCCTGTCCTATTTATCTTTTTTATTATTTGTAATTTGCATTTTCCATTTTTCTTTTGCACGTGAAAATCTTACAAATTAAAATTAACTCTTTGGGAGAAAGTGTTATTCCTTTTTTTCTTGGCAACAATAAAGTTTTTAAAGTTTAACAGAATAATGTCAGTTTATTCTGTATGAAAATAACGAACTGTTTCATTTATAATCAAAATAGTTGAATACATAAATAAAAATATTATTCTATATAGTATATAAATACTATTTTCATTTCTGCGTTTAAATCAATCTATATGCAAATATCTATACAAAGGCATTCCTTAATTCATTCCTTTTAACTTTGATTTGACTTAAAAACCATACATACTTTCCCATTTATGATATTTTTAGATGAGATATAGTTGCTACGCAACGGTTAAAAGGAAAAAAATTAAATATAAGTAAATTCATAAAATAAAATGTTTTATATTATTCGAACACATGTATAAAATTCCATCACAAGTTATACACATAATTTAAAAGCTCTGACAAATGTTTTGACAAAATTGCAAACTAATAGGAATAATTTAATACTCTTATTTAAAAATTTCAGCATGCAAAATTTACCATTTAAATCTATTATTCATATGAGCGATTTCTTTCAACAAATGAAAATTTGAAAATCGTCTGACTTTCCATAGAAAAGCATTATATCACAAAATAAAATGTTCTATATATTCCGAACGAATGAACCAAATTTAACCCAAAACTATACAGCTGAATCCGGGGAGCTCACCAATATACATCCTTAATTTCAAGCTAATCAGATGCTTTTTACGACAATTATTGCGGGACAGACAGACTAACTAACTAACTAACAAACAAACAAACAGATGGAAACCAAAAAATTTCGGGTCTCCACAGTAAGCCTTCACTGACGTTTCGGCAACTAGATGAATTTACTTTGAAAAATTTCCGAAGAAAATGCTTATTTGAGTTATTCAATTAAAAATGAAAATGACTTCATGAATGTGTCATAAAGTAGCCCGTGTAGATTAGAGAAAAATTTGCTAAAAATGAAAAAAAAATTCTTATCCTGAATTTATTTAACAAGATATCTTGCGATATTCGGCAAGATATCACTAAATATTCGGTCGCAGGTATTTAGCGGAAGCATTCGGTCAACAAGCCTTCAATATTCGGCCAACCGAATATTGGGCAAAGGGAGCGAATACCGAATAGTGGCCGAATATTCGTCCCATCCCTAAATAAAATGAAACTAGTAACCGCAATATTTATTTTAAAAATTGTATTTTGTATGAAAAGAATGTTTGCTATTATTACAATACTGTAGAGAGCCTATACTTCCTACGGTAGCTTGGTAAACTACCTTCCGTTATTTAATTACCTGTTGAAGAAAACTACTCATTAATTCTGTCAAAATTATAGTAATTTAAATGTTTGTTTTTTTATCCCCATTTGCAGAAATAAGGTCTATATAAAAATCATCTATCAAAATTAGAGCATTCGTTTAAAAGTTGTAATGGGACAGATGCACACACACAGGCAAAAAATGAAAATTCGAACAAATTATATGTCTGTTTTATTTCAAGTCAATTGAAAAGTGAATCGATGATAATATTTTTGCTGCAGCAACTAGGCATTAATTTTTAATCAACACTATATTGTTAACATACATAAAATGAAACATGTTCACTTAATTTTAGTTTATCTATTTCAGTGCTGGTGTACATATCTTGCGTTATAACTTTCTTCTATCTCTACACGAAGAAAGTATTGGATTCGTAAAAAAAAAAAAAAAAATCGACGGATTTATACGTTTTAGAAAGTCTTGAACTGAACACGATTTGACAACTTTTAGTAAATATCTTTCTTTGAGTCTGTCTGTATATAACACAGATTTTATGGGCACTCAATCTCAAGAACTAATACACGGAATTTAAAAAACTTTGGATTCAGTTATATCTTAATTTAAATTGGCGCTCATTAGTTTTTGGTGGAAATCGTCCGACAGATGACGCTGCTATGCTGATTTTTTTTTTTCCTTACAATTTTCGCAATAGCTCTATCTGAAGTACCAATTCACGGATTTTCATCAAACTTCAGATTCAGGTATATCTTGATATGAGTTGGTGCTGATTAGGTTTTGGTATAAATTGCCCAATAGTTGGCGGTGCTATACTGTATTTTTCACAATCTCCGCAATAGCTGTATTTCAAGAACTAATGCGCGGACTTTCATCAAACATAAGATTCAGTTAAACGTTGAAATATGTTATCGCTGACTAGATTTTGGTGTAAATCACTCAACAAGTGGCGCTGCTATGAGGTATTTTTCAGGATTTAGAGGATTTTAGCGACTGTCATATCTCAAGAACCAATGAACGAGATTTCATCAAACTTCATATTCTATTAGACCTTAGCATAAGTTGTTTCTGATTAGGTTTTCGTATAAATCATATAACAGGTGCCGCTACTATTTTTGCGATACATTTCAAAAACTAATGCACACAATTTAATCAAGCTTTATATTCTGTTACACTTTCTTATTAATAGATCCTTTTTAGGTTTGGGTGTATACTGCCAAATAGGAGTCAGTTTTATGCCCTTTGGGTTTGAAATTTTGGTTGCAGACATCTAAGAGTACGTAAGAGTGCGTAATTCAATGTTTTATTTGAAAAATGTGATGCTTAATTCTCCTTTTTAAATGCACACAATTCAAAGAGCCTATAACTTTAGAATCCTCATGATGGGTATAGATTTCATTTAATTTTATCACTGTGATAGCGAGTTTTGAAGTATTAACATGTATGAGATAGAAGAAAGTTTTGGGATTGGCACATCCGACTAGTTTTTTAAATGAGTTTTAAATCTACATGTAACATTTTAATTGGGATTATTACAGTGCGTTATCATGAAAAATTCCAGTCCTAATTTAATATCATAAAATGTGGCATAATATTAAGAATCTGAAATTTGTTTTTAAATAGCGTTAAATGTGGATATTACAATTTTGCATATATGTAGCTAATTTTCAATAAATTATATACAGTGAAAACGTTGAATGTTTGGAGCAAGTTCTTCGACCCTAATTAGCTGATCTAATTTTTGATACCTAATATTCAATTGCCTTTCTTCAGCTGTATAAGCAGGAAGCCGTATGTAAGCAAGCTGCCAAAAACTGAAAAGACAAAATTCTTGTCCAATCTCACTATATTCCAGGCTGTCAAAGAAGGTATTTCTCGCCTGTATATCATTTTGATTATTTTCAAATTCTTTTCACCAGTCAAATTTTTCAAAGTTGCATTTTCTTCAATTCTTGATTCATATTGAATGCGATAAAATTCTTTTATTTCTTGCAGTTGAGACTGAATTATCGAAGTTGAGTAAACAATTAATAATGTGCCCACAAAGCTGAAGTAAAAATAACAAATTCCCTCAAATATAGAATAATGTGATATATTTTGCATTAGTAAAGCCAATCCCGTAAAAGCTATTACGGTCATCAGACACAAAATCATAAATATGAGAAAGGAAAATGTTTCTTCCAGTTCCTTTATTTTTAGTAAGATACTATTATGAATGTAAGATTGTTTTGACAAAGAAATTTGACGAAACTTTCCAGTCTTTAGCGCGAATTTCATTGCTTCTATTTTCTCACAGTATTTTACATTTAAAACACAAAAGCACATAATAATCACCGGAGAAAACATAATTTGCTGGGAAAAGTAAACAAAGACGCATATAAATAAAATTATATTTTGAAACTGTTCACTAATTAGTGGTGTGTTAGCAATAAACCAAAAATCTACATAATTAGGATCACTGAAACCAGTACTGAAAACAAAATAAAAAGCAAGAGCTATTGGAATGAGGAAACAAACTGAAAGTGCGGAAATTATAAGAATTATCGTACATCTTTTTGAATCTGTTTTGCATCGAAAATGAATTCCACTATCGTGCAGTAAACGGTGAAGATCATGTCCATATGTGCGTGCAACATGCCAAATTATGAACGATAATAAACAATTTATGCTTGATGAAATATCCGATTTGGTTGAATCTTCTATATTTACCCAAAGCAAAGTGATAAGATTATACAATGTTGCTGCATGAATAAAAATTGAAAATGGGTGAAAAAATTTTGACAAGTTTATGCGGTTTTTATTTCCTGTTTTCAGTTTTCTTTTAATGCCAAAAATTTTCAAAAAGTTTGAAAGAAATAAATTAAAACTTGCAACATAAGCCATTTTTTTTATAAGCGAGAATCTTATTTTATAAGTTTCATAATTTCTTTTTCGAAAATAAGTATTCCTCTTTTGTTTGTTTCACGAAGCAATCTTTAAAAAAAGTTCAATCCATCCTAAGTGCAAAAATTCTCTGGAAATTCCGTTTTCCTTCGAATATGATGATTTATCTTTGTGAAATTGTGAACAATTTATTAATTTCTGTTAAAGATAACATTTTGATGATAATTATGAAATAAAACTTGTATTAAACGCAGCTTTTTCTGAAAACATAGTTTTTAAATGTTGTATATTGTAAAAAACATTAAAACAAAAGACACTTTTGCAATTTATCAAACTGTCCAGCCGCCCAGCTGTATTTATTGATAACAGTTACTTAACCACATATAATGAAATGCTCTCATTGATTGATATAGAAGACGATAGGATTGATATAACGTGACGACTACGTTACCAAATTCACGAAAGATTGCTGTACGACTTTTTTTTTTTTTTTTTTTTTTGTTATCACTGATCGAACGAAATCTTTGTAAATGAATGTTGTTTTTATCTAGGTAAATGATAAAGCGAATATAAAATATATGGTCAATCATGCATATTTTTACGAAAAATTGTATCAAAGGATGTATTTAATTATATTTACTTCTTTGCCTAGCACATTATTAATATGATAGGTTTCTATGGATACACTTTGTATTCATAACACATTTTACAAAATTAAATTCGTCATATGAAGCATTTAATAACACGATGATCCAAAAAAATCTCATTCTTTATTTCGGAAATAGGATGTTTCATGTTAAAAAAATCAATAATTTAATTTTTTCTAATGACTTTTATTTCGTCGAATATGCAAATTAATCAAGTCTTTTTCGATTTATTATGATCAAGAATTTACGTTAAAAAAATACCTAAAATTGATTTTTATTTAAAAATGTGGTATACACCTAAAAAATTTATAATGTTAAATTTATAATTTTAAATGTTTCTTTTGTCTGTGTTACAAATGTATTTGTTGATTTCTTTTAGTTTGAAATCTCTAGAATTCGGTAAATGTTTTGAAATATTAAAACAATCCAAAACTCGATTTATTTCTAAATCAATTTAATTCCACATAGGATTATCGGGGCAGTTTTCATTTAAAAAAAAAATTGTTTTTAGTTATTTCGTATCTAAATAAGTTATATATATATCCTTCTATATATAGGAAAAAGTTTTGATTTGGAAATGGACCAATGAAAATCTGCGTAGATATTCTCGGTAGATCGGCATCCAATTTGAATGCTTAAGCATGGCCTTTCTTCGTTAATATTAAAAAACTGTTGCATACAAAAATATGAAAATCGGTGGTATTATACAGAAATGTTTGATAAACACACTAATGCAGACAGTTTTTAAGTCGCAGAATTATTTTAAGAGATATTTAATGCTAAAGTTGGACAAAATCGTTCCATTAAAAAAGTTTTATTGGAGCAAATACTATACATGAGAATTTAATCATTTTTAAATCATTTTATACGTTATAAGTTCCCGGTGTGCAGATTGCATTTATTTTTCTTATTTGACTCATTTTTTGAGGTTTTATTTCTATTTTAAATTCAAATTTTCAGCATTTCGAGAGATATTTTTTTCAGATTTTAGAAAATGTTATTAGTTTAAACTGTTGCCAATTGTATAAACAGCGCAAACAATAATGTTTATTTCGAATTAAAAAAATATTTACACGTGACTATTATAAACAGAAAAAAAACTTAAAAATTATAATTAAATGATTACATGTTAAAAGTAGGAAAATTACGTCATAAGAACCATATTTACACTTGAATTTTAAAATAAAAATAAAATCTTAAAATAAAAAAATCATTATTATGCGTTAAAACTTGTAAATGGAGGAAATTACGTCATATTTAAAATGGCCAAAATATATGGCAAAACAATTTAAATTAAAAAATATATTTGCGCGAAATATTTTGAGATAATCTTTTCAACTATTATCGTGAATTCGAAGACAGCTCAAATAATATTTCCTTCTAACAACAAAAGTATTTTCATGTGAATATTAATAAGAGATATAAAACTTTGGTGTAAATTACGTCAGATTTGAACCGATACATTTAAAATGAATTATTTAAAAGAACTATCTTATAGCGCTGTTAAAAAATACCGGGAGACAATGACACTGTTTACTTAATTCATTTTACGTTAGCGTATTTTCAAATGTTTAACTAATTTTTTTAATTAAATACGAAAACAGCCATTGTATACCTTAACAGCAGCAGATTTGGCCTTAAAAATCCCCAATCCAAGGAAAACGAATCGAAACCCACAGATTACCAGGATTACAGAGAGATCGCTACTGTTTTTTTTTTTTTAATTTTAATTCAATATTTTTAAAGCCGATCAAATTAGCGTGCATTTTAGATTTTGGTGTGTCTGAACGGGGGTTGGCGAGCGTAGATATCTAGAAAAATACATGAGGAATTATTCTGAAACTCCAGGTGTGTAAACAGAATAGTACAGGTCATGCATTTCCTTGAGGATTGTTTCCCGAAACTCCATAGGGGACCGCCAACAAATTGAAAAAGAACGAATATCTTTTGGATAACCCTGCCCAAACTAATGTAGCAAAAGCGTTCAAACTGTAGATTGTGATTAAGTGGCTTATTGTAATAATTTGTGCTCATTTTTATGAGAATAGCATGTATACTCGAAGAGAAATTCAGGTTTTTATAAAAACAGTCTCAAATTTTGTCAAGTTTTTTGCTTATAACTTGCAGAGTTCTTAATATAAAAAAAAGTTTTTTTCAGAAAATATGTCAAAGAACATTGTACACAATACCCTGCAATCAGAATTAAAATATAGTAAAAATTGGATGAAAAATGAGCATGTTTAGTAAATAATGATTCACTGCACATGTCCGAATGTAATCAAAACATAATTTGCATAATGTGTTAGCTAAATGTATAGAGCAACTTTTGTGAAAGTCTCAAAAACATAGTTTGAAAAGTCTGAAAATTACCGTTGATAGAATAACCTCAAAATCCGTTATTCCCAAAAGGAAGCATATTTTCTGAAAAGAACTTTTTTTTATAGTAAGAACTTTGCAAGTTACAAGCAAAAAACTTGGAGTTTCAGGTTAATTCCTCATGTATTTTTCTAGACATTTAACAAAACGTCTAAAATCGCAAGTGGCCGGTCACCTTTGGCCATATAGTGTATATATGTACAGAATGGTCATAAAAAAACTTCCCCAATATATGAACTTCTAGCGGCCTAACCGTTCAGCCAATCGAAAAGAAATTTTAGATGTACTTATTTGAAGGTATGCGCTCGAGAACGTGATGATTTAAAACAATATTGTCTCACGGTTACGGTTACAGTGAAAATATTTCCAAATTTTCGAACCCCCATTCAACACCAATTCGCAACACCCATTTTTTCATACGCTAAGTCATCAGCGCATTAAAAAACCATAAATGGCGTTTGATTGACACACGCACGGTGAAAATTGCTGGCGTAAAACAGTTACAAAAAAGACCATTACGAGACTTCAAGACATGTTTTTCAGCAGCCGATTTTTTTTTTCACTTGTGAACTGAGTAATGTTGTAAGATTTGTTTAAAAATGTGTTTTTGAGTTGTGTTTATGTACGCATAGTGAAAATAAAAACTTAATCATTTGTTTTAGAGTGCTGAATATTACACTGCATAGGAACTGGTTAGGATTGAGCGCCACGATATTACACCGACAATTTTAGTCATTCGTGTATCGTTCGAATGCCAGTTATGGTTTTTAAAGGCACTGGTGAATTTGTGCAGGAAAAAAAAAGGGTGTTGCCGTTCGAAAATTTCTAATTTTTTTCACTGTAACCGTAACCGGGAGAGCTCTATTGTTTTAAATCATCATGATCGCGAGCGCATGCCTTAAAATAACTAAATCTGAAATTTCCTTTCGATTGGTTGACCGGTTAGGTCGCTAGGGTTACATATATCGGGAAAGTGTTTTTTATGACCACCCTGTATATGAGGACGTGAGTTTCAAAACTCTCCTTATCCAAAATTTAAAAAATCTTATTTTCTCTATCAATCTATTCTATTGGTAAACCTGTACCCAAAAAACACTACAAATTTGGTGGGGGGGGGGGGAGCTCCCTAGTTTAAACCTGTATTTCCAGCATTGTAAAATCTGAATTTATAATGAAAACCAATGATCGCAGTTAGAGGTTTTCGTGATATTTCCAAAATCTGATTTTCTGGATAAGGTGAAATTTGAAAATCACGCCCTCATATACGTGAATGCAATTTTTTTGTGTTTATTTGGTTGTTATAATACCGCACACTACAATAGGTATTTGCCAATCGAGCAACAATCACCTTGACAATTTTCATACGCAAGTTTTTTAAAACTATTATAATAACGATAAATCGTGAAAAAATACCATTACTTAACTTTTACGAGTTATAGTAAACACAAAACTTAAGCAAGTATATGAAGTTGCGCGAGTCAAAAAGACTAAAAGAAGTTTAGAAATTTATAGAAAAGCCATTGCTTATAACAACATGCTGAATAGACTTTGATTAGTCCCCCAAATAGTCATTATAACGTTAGTTCTTTATTGATCTTCGTTAGTTCCCCTATTAAGTTACAGTCCATTAATAAGGCAAGTCCATTAGTAAGTTAAGGTCAGAAGTAAATTTAAGTCCAAAGGTTAAGTCCATTAGGTTAAGTCTGGTGAAGGTCTCGTCACCTGATCAAGGTTCTAAATTATAAGACCAACTCGAATGGGCAGAGCCTCCCTTCGGGAGCTGGGCATGATGTATAGGTATGCGATGCAGCGTGAAATTAAACAAATCCAATTTAAGTATCAGACCACCGCCAGGCCGCGATCAGGGGATTTCGCCCCGTTTTCAGCTTCTCAAACCCGTAAAAGTGGGTTATAGCCCGGTACATAGGGACCTGGTCCGCGGTTAGAAAGGAAGAAAAGAAAGTCTATTAGTAAGTTAAGTTCAGTATTTTAAGGTCTATTAGTAAGTTAATTCCAGTAAATGAAATTCCATTAGCAAGCTAAGTTCCTCTAGTAAGTTAAGTTCCCTTATAGACATTCAGGTGTACCGCTTCATCAGCCTCTATTAGTCTTATCTAATAGACCTACCTTCATTAGTCCCCCAAGAAGATATTAAGTGAGACGAATCTTTTTACGAATTTTGGAGCAAAAACGTAGAATACCCTGATGTGTATCAAGGAAACTAGAGAGTAAACACATGTAAATAAAACCAGAAAAAGCAACTTTTACAGCTGGAATTTATGAATCAAGAAGAAAAAGAGAAATTTGTACTTTCGCAACATCCATTCATATACATAACGCGCCTTTGGTCTTGAAATCAAGGTATTATATTTTAGGATTTACGTAAGGTATACATTTCTTGAATATGCTATCGATGTTTAAGTTAATTGATCCGTGAGTGGCCCACAAAACTTAAAGTATTTATATACGAGTAAATGGCCTTCCAACGTAAAATATTGATGACATCTATTACAAATGATATTCAAAGGGTATCCATGCTCCATACTAGGCCTTTTTCTCTGCTCTCAGTCTTCTACCGCGTAATCGAGGTCTGTTGTGAAGGCTCTGCGCTATTTTCATAACATTTTCAGCGTAATTATTTCTTAACGACAAAATCCTACGTATATGAAAATCAAATTAATATACGCTGTCGTTATGTTTGCTTATACAATATGTTTCAGTATTGAAAGAAAGATGGTAACTGCAATATTTAAAAATTTTGAATTTTGTATGAAAAGAATATTTACCAATTTTAGGTAGGTTTCGTATATAAAATACTACCTATTGCAATCACCCCTATGTTGGAATTTCTGAAAATTTTTTGCGGATCTATTCCGATCATGACCCATAGAACCCCAAATCAACCTCAGTAAAAAACTTTATCTATCTTTCTATCTATATCACTTTTTTGTGGACACGATAACTTCCGTAATTCTGCAAAAATCTCTCCCAAACTGATACATAAAATCAAGGGGTAGAAAATCTCGGTCAAGTTCATTAATTGGCAAAATCGGACAAAGAGGATGGAAATGGGAGGGGTTATGTGAGAACCGAAAACCCCCCAAAACTTCTTAATTTTTATACATATCGAATCAGTTTAAAGTTATTATTACTTCTAGAAAAAGGGCAAAAAATTTATGCATCACAGATTTTTGATAAAATTAAAAATGGGCTCAAGGGGCGCAAAAATAGGGTTTTAGAAAGAAAAGAATTCATAACTTCGTCAATTCTTAAGATATCAAATTCACTTAAACTTATTATAAATTTTCTTAATATTATCTACAACTTTTATATTGACAAGTTTTTGATAGGAACAACTCTTACTGGAAAACAAAATTAAAAACGACAAAAAATCAGGGTGTTGAAAAAGAAAAAAATTCATAACTTCATCAATTCACAAGATATCCAATCCACTTAAATTTATTATACATTTTATTAATGATATCTACAACTTTCATATTGACAAGTTTTTGATAGGATCAACTCTTGCGGCAAAAAATAAATAAATAAATAAATAAATAAATAAATAAAAAATAAAAAAATGAAACTAAAAATAGAGGTTGACGAAAAAATTATCGTATTAAGGGTGTACTCAAATCCAAACGGGTTATTTTCTGACTCATTTTTAAATTCATTTTCGCTGTCAAATGCATCCAATTGGCAGTTTCTCTTATTCAGAAACTATATACTGTGCTGTATTGGTTGATTTTTTGATAAAGGCAGAATATAATTAAAAAAATGCTGTCAAAGTGGGCATTTTGAACCAAATTTCCCGAAGCGATAGTGCTGAAAAAGAAAAAGAATAGTCTTACCCAGAAAAAAAATTGTAAATCAAGTTCTAATTAATTGAACGAAAAATAAAAACACAGGTCGCTTATAAATCTCTTTTAAAAAATCAAGTCAGCAAGTTTCATGATTTTACTTTTAAAAATGAGTCTGAAAGTGTGTCAGAAAATTTCAAGTTGTTGAGCGGGAAAAAATACATTTATTTAATACCGACTTAATATGATTCTGATAAAACGAGCTTTTACAGAAAAATGAAATTCAAAACTCGTCAAAAGCGGCCAGATAAAATTGTCAAACTGGGTTTATCTTTAATCTTAATTTAGTTTTAGTTGGTGAAATTAGTACTTAACTTCGATATCTACCTCCGTCTGTAGGCCGAACCGGCAGGGATTTTTTTTTTTTTTTTTTACTCCCCTCTTTGGTAAACTACTCTCTGCTGTTAGTAACCAGATGAAGAGAGCTACCAATTAATTGCTATAAAAACTAGAGTAATATGTATTTTTATTCACCATCTGCAGATAAAAGATTTATACAAAAACAATTTTTCAGAATTCATATAAAGTTACCCTTGGACACGTGCACCCAATTAAAGAAATACAAACAAATTAAATAACCTGTTTTAACTGAAGTCAATCGAAAAGTAAATTAATTATAATATTTTTTGCTGATACTACTAGACAGCATTTATTAATCAACACAATATCGTTAACATTCATAAAATAAAATACTATGTACATTTAATGTTACATTTTAAATTTCAGTGTTGGTCTAAATATCTTTCGTTATATTCTAAATGTGTTTTATATGATATCTACATCTAACATTTTATTTGCAATTCTTAAACTGCACTATCATGAAGAATTGCACTCTTAATTTAATATATTAAAATGTGAATATCAAATATTTGCATATTTGTAGCTTATTTTCATTAAATTATATTAAGGGGTCTCGGGACTCTTAAAGCTTTAAAATTTTCGAAATTTTAATTTTTTTAGATGTTAAACTCCTATCTTTTCTGAGCATTTTGATATAATTGTTTCCTTCAAATTCCTATTAGAACTGAAGTTATGGCTTTTACAATTATACACGTTCAATAGCTGAAGCGTCGTTTCGGAAACTTTGAAGCCATTTTTCTCCAAATGACATTTTTGGGCATAACGCGCACGATATCTCAAAAACTTATGAATATTTTTTCATGAAATTTTCAAAACATATGTTTCATGTTAGTCTGTATAAACGGAACCTAAAATTTCCTTTTTATTGTTCAAAATAATATTTTTTTAGGTGATTATACTGTTGAAATTTTCTTAATTTTGCATTAGCTAAATACAACTTTGTATTAAAATATAAAAAAGCTTTAAATGCGAATTTATTTAGGTTCACGGTAATTATTATAATCTAAAGTATAAGTAGGTACCAAAATTTTTATTCTAGTTGCAATACTTATTTTGTAATCGTGCGCGTAAGCTGTTATGCCGCTTTTTTGCTCGAAAAATGTCTAACAGTTTGGAGCCCCCTGTAAATGCTAATTCTGCATCTTATAATTTTTTAAATACACGAAATGAAAGAACATACTTGTATATTTTATTCCAATTAATATATCCAGATATTAAATGTTGAAAATGTTTTTTTTTCTTTTTTTCCAATTTTAAGAGTCCTGAGACCCCTTAAGTGAAAAGGTTGAATATCGGTAAGATGTTCTTCGACAGCCATTAACCCTTAAATGCCTGAGTTTTCAAAAATCATTGTAATAATGTTTTTCGGCTTTCATTTTTTAAATAAATCATGGGAAAATTACTTTTAAAAATCATATTTTGCTTTAAGTATAGTTTACGGCTAAAAAACAGTTTTTTACTAATCGGCAATACTGGTGTTTAATTGAAAAAATAATTTGCCTTGATAAAATTCTATAATATTAAACACACAAGAATTTTAGGTATTATAATAAGAAATAAAGTTCACTTGCTCACTGCAAGTCAAAATAGGGTATTTCGCAAGCTCCCAAACATTGACAACATAGGCAATATAGCTTCATTATTATTCTAATAGTATTTTAGAGCCTAAATTGGGTATGTTGCCGAAAAGCAACACCCGGCATTTAAGGGTTAACTAAACTAAAACTATACAGCTGAACTTCCCTTTAACGAAGTCCCTATTTAACTAAGTTTTCCACGTAACGAAATTTTCTGTTGAACCTTGACATTCAACACCATTAACATGCAAATTAATCACCATATTACGAAAAAACTATTCTATATAACGAAGTTTATCCCACTTTTGTGCGTGTACAACATTCAAACGGAGAAGTTGCTGTTGCGATGGATGTATGAATTCATTTCAGCGGATTGTATGAAAATGAAATTATTTATTTATTAGCCTCCGGTACGGTATGCTATTTCTTTTTCCCAGCTTATTTTGTGTCCAAAAAACAACGTTACCTTACAGAAGCTAGCCGTAAAACAAAGTATTACGATTAAATACTCTTTAGCAATTTTTTTTTAACTTCTAAGCATCGCACATTTTCGATTTTTATACCATCGTATTGGAAAAAAAAAAGTTCTTTTAAATGCATTTTGTTTGAAAACTGTATCTACATTTATTTTTGAGATATTAATTTTTTTTTGTAGTTTTTGGAGCCATTTACTTAATATTGGCAACGAAAGTAAAGGAAAAACAGTTTTAAAATAGTAATTATATATTTTTGTTGCCATTTTCTCGTAACAACCGAAAGAAAATGTAATTAAATTCGTGGTATTTTGAAAAAAATATAAACGAATGATTTCTGTTAAAACAATGGAGCTATTATATACTATATTTAATTGTAAGTATCTATGAATCATTAGACAGCCGTTTTTTTTTTCAATTTTCTTGAATGACGGAATCTTTTTGCTGCATTTGTGCATTATTTCGCGATAGTGATGTGCTATACATGCTTTACTGTAGATGTTTAAGAGTAGATTGTAAATGTGAGCGGATGCGAATGACGTCATTTTAAATAAAATAAAACGTGTGCTTTAAGTCTTAAAATTGAAATATGTTTTGTACTGCAGTAGAGTCCCGCTTAACCGAGTTATTTTCTTCTGATGGACTGGTGGTTTCTATTATTATGAAACAGCCATTACATATGAAGCGTTAGGTGACGATGAAAGAGCAGTCGTGAAAAGTTAGAACTCTGATTTTCTGGTCAGAATGGGAAAAAAAAATGGCCATAAGCCATATTTTCCCCATTATGACCAGAAAATCACAGTTCTAACTTTTTACGACTGCTCTTTCATCTTCACCTAAACGCTTCATTTATAATGGCTGTTTCATAATAGTAGAAACCACCGGTCCATCAGAAGAAAATGAAGTAATGGGAATGTCGGGGGCGACACTAAATTCTGAAAAAGCAGAATTCCTGTTCTCTACACTGTTAAAACTTTTGCAGCATTCTGGCAGGTCATTCGACCGTTTTTTGAAAAAACGGTTTCATAACAATAATTTAACTATATTCTGACCATAAAATGGCCAATAATATGGACGGAATAGTGTTAAATTAACGGTTGTGTAACAGTTTTTGGAAAAAACGGTCAAATGACCTGCCAGAATGTTGCAAATTTTTAACAGTGTAGTTTAATAATTTACATTCAAAAGGAGAAATGCTAAAAGCATTCGATACAATAAGAAAGGGATTCCAGTTTCACGAGAATGTTACAGATGAATTAATTGTTCGGGTACTTACAAAAATGCAAAAATTTTTATGAAGAACGTATTTTTTTTTTTATAAGAAACCTGTACAAAGTAATATTACAGACTTTTTAAAACTAAGGAATTCAAATACTGAGAAAAAAAGAGAAAAGTAATGCAACGCTTCAGTTTTTGTTTACCCCTATTTATTATGGTTTTTTTAGACATAATTCTAATTAAATTTTTTTCATGTGTCTACATTGCATAAAAAAAGCTACTGCCTGAATTAAAATACGCTTTTTCAATATTTATATTTATGTGTATTTTTCATTTTATGCATGTGTATTTTATTATACAAATTTCATGAATTTGAGTTGATTTCTGTTTAACGAATTTTCTTCATAACGAAACGTAACGGCAATGTAACGATACGACTTCGTTAAATGGAAAGTTTCACTTATTTTGGATGCCTAATGTTCAGTCGTCTTTCTTCAGCTGTATAATCAGAAATCCGTATGTAAGCAAGCTGCCAAAAACTGAAAAGAAGAAATTTTTGTCCAATCTCACTATATTCCAGGCTGTCAAAATAGGTATTTCTCGTTTGTATATCATTTTAATTATTTTCAATTTCTTTTCACTGGTCAAATTTTCCAAGCTCACGTTTTCTTCAATTCTCGATTCATATTCCATGCGGTAAAATTCTTTTATTTCTTGCAGTTGAGATTGAATCATACAAGCTGAGTAAGTTATTAATAATGTGCCTACAAAGCTGAAATAAAAATAGGAAATTCCCTCAAATACAAAAAAGCGTGATGTATTTCGCATTACAAAAGCCAATCCAGTAAAAGCCATTACGATTATCAAACACAAAATCAGAAATATGAGAAATGAAAAAGTTTTTTCATGCTTCTTTATCTTCAGTAAGATACTATTATGAATGCGAGACTGTTTTGACAAAGAAATTTCATGAAACTTTCCAGTCTTCAGTGCAAATTTCATTGCTTCTATTTTTTCCAAGTATTTTATATTCAAAACACAAAAACACATAAGAAGTACTGTACTAAACATAATTTGTTGAGAAAAATAAACAAATACGCATATAAATAAAATAATATTTTGGAATTGTACACCAGTTTGTGGTGTGTTAGCAATAAACCAAAAATCTACGAAATTAGGATCACTGAAACCAATACTGAAAACAAAATGAAAAGCAAGAGCTACTGGAATAAGGAAACAAAGTGAAAGCGCGAAAATTATAAGAATTATCGTATGTCTTTTTGAATCTGTTTTGTATCGAAAATAAATTTCACAATCGTCCAGTAAACGGTGAAGATCATGTCCATATGTGCGTGCAACATGCCAAATTATGAACGATAAAAAGCAGATTAAACTTGACGAAAATTCCGATTTGCTTGGTGCTACTTCTATATCCGTCCAAAGCAGAATAGTAAGATTATACAATGTTGCTGCATGGATAAAAATTGAAAATGGGTGCAAAATTACAGACAAATTCACAATGTTTTTATTTCTTGTTTTCAGTTGTTCTTTAATGCCAAAAACTTGCACCAATTTTGAAAGAAACAAATTCAAACTTGAAATATAAATTTCTGCTTTTAGTTTTCTTACAGTTCTTTTTTTTTTGATAAGCGAGCATCTTCTTTTATAAGTTTCATAATTTATTTTTGAAAAACAAGTATTTCTTTTTGTTTCATTTTTAAACCATTCTCTCAACAAAGTTCAGCCTACCCTAAGTACGAAAATTCTTATAAAATTCTTTCAAATGTAATGATTTATTTTAATTGTGGACGCTTTATTAATTTATATTAAAGATATTATTTTGAGGATGATTATGAAGGAACACATAGGGCAATTTCTTCTAAGAGAAACAGTTTTTGTATTTACACTTTTAAAAAGTTCACTGAAAGAAAAGAGACATTTTACTATTTGATTGTAGTCAACTGTTTAGATATCCAAGTCTATTTAAAAATAACGGTTATTTAACCATATTATGAAGCGCCTACATTGATTAGTATAGAGGTAAAATGACAGCAACTTTACCACATCATGAAAAATTTGTGATATACATGTACTGTGAATCAAATCTTTGTAAATGAGTGATGTTTTTTCCTTTGCTGGATAAAAAGTAAAGTGAGTGTGAAGTATATGGTCAATGACTGATTATTTTACGTCAAGTTTCAAGAGTGTTAATATTTTATTTCATTTGCTTTTATTCCTAGCAAATTGCTAATATGATTGGTTTCTATGGATGTAGTTTGTAACCGTAACACATTTTGCAAAATTAGTTTCGTCTAATGAAGCATGTATTAAGATGATCCAAAAAACCCTTTATTCATTATTTAGAAAATAGGAATGATGTTTCTAGTAAGCATTATCAATAATGTTGCTTTTGTAATAACTTTTATTGCGAAAAATATAGAATCACATAAAATGTTTTCCAACTCATTATTCTTGAGAGTTTGCGTTAAAATGTCGCCCAGTGTTGATTTATATTTTTGAAGTGTGATATTGATCTCAAAAGTTAATAATTTTAATCAAGTTTCGCTGTATTCTTTTTTTAGTTTGATTTCTCTGGGATGCAGTTAATTTTTTCAAATGTTTAAAAAATTGAATACTTAGTCTTTTTCTTGGCCTATTTAATCTCACGTAGGATCTATCAGATTTTTTTAGGTGCATTCGTAATTATATAAATACGTAGCACCTATAGTCGTCGTCGTCTGTTTTGTCCGTCTGTCTGTCCGCATATAACAGTGCAAAAACTAACCAACCGAATGGTTTGAAATTTAATATATATGTAATTGTTGCAGAATTTTGTCATCATTTCAAATTTTATGAAAATTGGATTATAGTTCAATTACTAGGACAGTCAAAAGTATTCTGTTACATGACGGCCAATGAGAAAAAATAGTTTCAAGTGCATGTTAATGATGATACAGCTTTTTGAACATAATGAAATTGATATGCATTTATAAAGTGCACTAAAATATACATTCTGAAGAATATGCGGTGCAAAGAATATTTATTATTCATTTACCGAGCCACACAAAAGAATTCCGTTGTATAATGGTATTGGGAGAAACATTGTTTGCGGCTTATTTTAATTACGTTACACTATATCACATATAATGACATTTGTTTTTAATACTTTCCAGCATAGTTGAAAAGTGTTTATGAATTTGGTTTGTATGTCCGTCTGTCTGTCCTCCGATCTCTAACTTGCGTTAATATACTTGGATTGCTCTATAATTGAAATATGTTATTGAGATTTACTATTCCATGTTCGGTATTGAAAACAAAGTATGTAGCGTTCATAGTTTATTTACAGAGACATTCAAAAGTATTCTATTACATTATGGTCTATGGAGAAATGTCTTAAATATGTAAATACCTAGTATCTATAGTCGTCGTCTGGCCCGTTCGTCTGTCCGTTCATCTGTCCGCATATAGTAGCGTAAAACTCAGCCGAATGCTTTGAAATTCAATATATATAATCGTTGCAGAATTTTGTCGAGTCATTTCGAATTTTATGAAAATGGAATCAAAACTGAAAAAGATATTAATAAAAGTTTTCTTCATCCTATTAAATCCTATCATACATAATTAATTCAATGATATCCCATGATATGTAATGATTCTATGTTGTCATGGTGATGACGCCCTAATTTAAGATGGAGTTATATTATTTCCATATTACTGAATTTAATATATATATTCGTAATAAATTTTGTATTCATGCATTTTTGCATAACAGTGCAACAGCTATTTCACTAAGATCTGACATATTTATAAAACTACTTATTGTACAAACGTACCTCATATACCATGTTTGACGTACAATTTCCGACTTGTTTCAATTTAATTGTTAGTTATTTTGCATCTAAATAAGATATACAGCTGTTACCAGTAATATCATAGCTTTGATATTCTGTACTTTCGTTTATAATGTACTCAGAGGTTTGGTCCTCACTGAAATCATATATAATGCTATTTTTTTTTTTCAATTTCGGCTCTATAATTTTTTTATTTTCGGCTTGGAATGCGGTAAATTCTTTGAAAAGTTCATCCCAATGTGTTCCAATCCCCTTTTGTTTCGTTTTCTGATGCATGTGCTGTATGTGCTGTTGTGCTGTTAATCATTGTGTTTGCTGCTTTCGAATTTGCATTATGTATTGCATTTTATACGTAATATTGCTTATAATGAACGTGCTTTGGTTATAACGTACCACATTTACATCATCCATTACAGTCCGTTATAACAGGTGTTTACTATATACATATACAAGGTTGCTATAATTAAACTGAAAATACTCATTGTGTTCTGTAGCGCGATCTAATAGCGAAATTGGAGTTAAATGTTAGAGGATGATTAAAAGAGACAACGCACGTCGGATTCCGCAAAAATTTAGTTCCAAAAGTCACCACTAAGGGATATTTGACACTGTTTGTTTTTTTTTTTTACCAATTTTTTGTCCCCTGTCTTGTTTAGTCATCTCACAAACTTTGACTTCATTCTCGAAATTAGATCGCGCTACAGAACAGCCAAGTAGTGTCAGTTTAAAAATAGCCACCTTGAGGAAGCCACAGAGCGTGATCTAATTGCAAGAATGGAGCCATATTTTATACGATGATTAAAAACAACGCGGGACGAAAGATTCTGCAAAAAAACAGCGCCACATATCCCCCCAGCGGCGTTGTTTGGAACTAATTGGTTTTTCACCGAAACTTATGTCCCCTGCCTTTTTTAATTATCTTACCAAACTTGACCCCATTCTCGCAATTAGATCGAGCTACAGAACTTACTGAATACTGTAGGTTTAATTATGACCACCTGGTATATATGCAGTTGTTTTGCTCTTATTTGGTTCTTAAAAAATGACACTTTGCAATGTGCATTGGCTACGTGAGCAATAATTCGTTGACATTTTTCATACACAAGATTTATAAAACTATTGATACTAACGATAAATCGTAAATACATGTTAGTACTCACCTTTTAGGTAGCTTTCTTTACAAAAAAGCTACCTATTGCAGCCGTTCGGAGGAAAGCGATTTCAAAAAATTTTGGTATATTTTCATCGATCATGACCCCCAGACCCCGAAACCACCCTCCGTTCAAAATTGATATATATATATATATATATATATATATATATATATATATCTATATATATATATATATATATATATCTGACCTATGTCACACTGTAACTCCCGTAATTATGAACCAATTTCGATGTAATTCGGTGTGTACATAGTACATACCAATGTCTCGACCGAGTTCGTTGGCCAGCTTCATCCGTCGTTTTGTTTCAAAATGGCGGCCATTTAAAATTTTTTAAAAAATTTAAAACTTGAAATGTGGTACCAAAAAATTACAAATGGAAAAATATTTTTTTCTTATGCATTTGACCTTTATACAAAGATTCCGGAGTAGTTTTTGTTTCGTCTATATCTTAAAAAATGGCTGAGTTATAGCATTTTGAATTTCTAGCGTGGCTGACATTTTGAAACGTCCTGAATTTTGTCACGCGATAAAAGGCGTATTTATGAACCGATTTGGATGTAATTCGGTGTGTACATAGTACATACCAATCTCTCGACCGAGTTCGTTGGCCAGCTTCATCCGCCATTTTGTTTCAAAATGGCGGCCATTTAAAATTTTTTTAAAATATTTAAATTTGAAATGTGGTACCAAAAAATTGAAAATGGAAAAATATTTTTTTTTTATGTATTTGACCTTTATACAAAGATTTCGGAGCAGTTATTGTTTCGTCTATATCTTAAAAAATGGCTGAGTTATAGCATTTTGAATTTCTAGCGTGGCTGACATTTTGAAACGTCCTGAATTTTGTCACGCGATAAATGGCGTATTTATGAACCGATTTGGATGTAACTTCGTTTATACATAGTACATACCAATGTCTCGACCGGGTTCGTTGGCCAGCTTCACCCGCCATCTTGTTTAAAAATGGCGGCCATTTAAATTTTTAAGAAAAATTTAAATTTGAAATGTGGTACCAAAAATTGAAAATTGAAAAAATATTTTCTTCTTATGTGTTTGACCTTGATAAAAAGATTCGGGAGCAGTTTTTGTTTCGTCTATATCTTAAGAAATGGCTGAGTTATAGCATTTTGAATTTCTAGCGTGGCTGACATTTTGAAACGTCCTGATTTTTCTCGCGTAATAACAGGCGTATTTATGAACCGACTTGGATGTACCTTGGTGTGTACATAGTACATACAAATATCTCGACCGAGTTCGTTGGCCAGCTTCATCCGCCATCTTGTTTCGAAATGGCGGCCATTTAAAAAAATTAAAAAATAAAAAAATTTAAATGAGATACCAAAAAATTGGAAAATGAAAAAGATTTTTTTTTGTATGTGTTTGACCTTAATACAAAGATTCCGGAACAGTTTTTCTTTCGTCTATATCTAAAAAAAAAATGGCTGAGTAATAGCATTTTGAATTTCTAGCGTGGCTGACATTTTAAAACGACCTGATTTTTGTCACGCGATAACAGGCGTATTTATGAACCTATTTGGATGTAACTTGGTCTGTACATAGTACATACCAATGTCTCGACCGAGTTCGTTGGCCAGCTTCATTCGCCATCTTGTTTCAAAAGGGTTGCCATTTAAAAAAAATTAAATTTAAAATTCAAAATGAGGTATTAAAAAATTGGAAAATGAAAAAGATTATTTTCATGTGTTTGGCCTTGATACAAAGATTCCGGAGCAGTTTTTGTTTCTGAAAATTTGTTCTTTTGTTGATATCTTAAAAAATGGTTGATTTATAGCACTTTGAATTTCTAGCATGGCTAACATTTTGAAACGATCTTGTATTTGTCACGCGATAACACACGTAGTCGCCTATTTCGATGTAAGAAGGCATGTGGATAGTATACATCAACACCTCGACCAAGTTCGCTGGCCAGATTCATCAGCCATCTTGCTTCAAAATGGCGGCCATTAAATTAAAAAATATATATATATTTAAAGTGAGGTGCAAAAAAATTAGAAATTGAAAAAGGTTTCTTTCTTAAGTATTTGATCTTGATATAAGGATTCAGGAGCATTTTTTGTTTGTCTTTACCTTAAAAAATGGCTCAGATATAGCAGTTTCAATTTCTATTGTGGGTGACATTTTGAAAAATCTGATTTTTTGCATGCGACAGCACTCCTATATATTAACCGATTCCGATGTGAGTGATCATGTGCACAGCAATTACTAAGGTCTCGACCAAGTTCACTGCTTAGCCTCATCCACCATGTTGTCTTAAAATGACAGGCACTTTAAGAAATTGCCGAATTTGGCAGCCAAATATAAGTTACTTTAAAGAAAAGCAGCTTGGATAAAGCTGACTAATTTCGCGAAATTCTCATTCATTATATTGATAAAAATTAGTATTGAATCTCCTATATTCGGTTTCCACTAAATTGAGCTTCGTGTGTTTGCATGGTATAAGTTGGCTTTTTTAAAATAAGGATTATGAAAGCTACCTCTTCCTCCCGGCACTGGCCGGAAGGACTTTTTAAAATTAATTAATTCTCTTTACTTTCTTCTATTTTTACAAGAAGAAAGTATTGGATTCGTGAAAATTTTCCACTTCCAGTTTTACATGGATTTATACGTTTTAGAAGGTCCTGAACAGGATTTGATGGTTTTTAGAAAATGTCTATCATTCTGTCTGTGAGTCTGTCTGTCCTTATGTGACAAAAATTTTGTGGGCCCTCTATCTCAAGAACTAATGCACGGAATTCAACAAAACTTTAGATTCATTTGTATCATAATATAAATTAGTGCTGATTAGTTTGTGGTGCAAATCGCTTACACTGTAAAAAAAATTCCGCAACGTTCCTGGGAAAAAATGGGCAGCTGAGTTGCCCATTATTTCCAAGAAACATTTCTTGAAAATGTCTGGAACTTTACTGTATATGTTAAAAACTTTCTACAGAAATGCCAGTAAGTTTCCAGCGAAATATCAGGAATATTTCTGTTGACAGCAAAACATTACTGACATTTCACAGCATGCGGGATCCGCAGACGATTTTTGCATTTCCAGTTGACAATTTTCGCTTTATTATCATTATTTGTTAGAATGAAAAAATATTTTGAAATGGACCACAAGCATTACTAACGTCATACAACGTCACGATGGATTATAGCTAATCAGCTTCTTGATTTTTCCCACAAGTGCACACTAAACGCCAATCAAATACCCCAATGCTTGTGGGAAACATTGCAAACTCCGCCCAGTTCGCGTGGTCAATTGACATCAAAATTATTATTTATAATTTACACGAAAAAATAAATTTTCAGTTAAAATTCAATAAAGTAAATATATATATGATATATTGTTTCTGAACTTTGCTTAAAATATAAAAATATATAAATGTAAATAATAATTAGAAAAAAAAATCTAGACATAAAATATTTTGGATTTTCGTCAGTAATTATGTTAGTTTACAAGTTAGATAAAATACATATAAATTTTCATAAAAAAAAAAAACCTAAACGTAATTGTATATTTTTTCCGAAAAAAAAAATCAAATTTGCAGCAATTCAAAGTGTCAAATATATATCAAATTTAAATCAAATTGTAATAAAGTGTTAAAATATAAAATTAATTAAAAAAGAAAAAAAAAGTCAAGAGGTAGCATCGAACTCGGGCCGTACGGGTGGCGTGCGAGCCTTCTGTGTCCACACCACGAAAGACACGTTGAGAGCTGCAAACTAATGGGTATTTGAAACGTATGCTAAACCTCGGCATCTAATTTCTGAAAATCTAAGGCCCATTTGAAGAAATCCTTTCACAAGAATAATTAGAGATAAGAACTCTAAAACATACTTTAAATTAATCAAAATCGGTGAGAATCATGTTTGATGGTCCCCTGGTTAATGAAGATCCAAATAATAGGTGTATTTTTTTTACACGGTCTGCTCGTTAAACATTCCACAGACAAGTACGAGAGATAATCTCTTAGCGATGTCACAGAGGTATTGTATTTTCATCTGAATTGTCTTGACAATAGAGACGTAAAGGATTATGTCGTCTATTGATTTATTTGCATTCCATATTAATTTTTTTACATTCATTTAAGGAATTCGTTTTCGACACTCGCGCGCGAGCAACGGATTATAGCAAAAAAATAATAAATGGCGGCCGCAGCGTTTTGCTGTTTCCAACTTTAGTTCAGGAACGTTTCAGATAAGAAAACCAGAATTTTACAGGAAAGAGCTAAATTATTCTGAAAACCTGAGAAAAGACGAAACGTTCCTGGATTTTACATGGAGCGTTTTTTTTTTTTTCAGTGTAACAAGTGGCGCTGTTATTCTGCATTTTTCAAAATTTCCGCAACAGCTCAATAACTAATTCACGGATGTTCATCAAACTTTAGATTCGGGTATAAATTGATCTGGATAGGTGCTGATTAGGTTTTGGTGTAAATCGCCCAACATGTAGCGCTGCTATGCTGCATTTATCACAATTTCCGCAATAGCTCTATCTCAACAACTAATTAATGGATTTTCGTCAAACTTCAGATTCAATTAAACGTTAACATAAGTTGCAGCTTCCTAAATTTTGGTGTAAATCACTCAACAGGTGGCGCTGCTATGTTGTATTTTTTATGATTAACATGATTTTAGCGACTGTCATATCTCAAGAACTAATGAATGCTATTCATCAAACTTTATATTCTGTTAGATCTTGACATAAGCTGTTGCTGATTAGGTTATCACATAAGAGGTGCCGCTGCTATGCTGCATTTTTCGTGATTTTCGCGATACCGAAATTTCAAAAACTAATGCGCGGAATTTAATCAAACTTCATGTTATGTTACACTTTCCCATAAATAGATCCTTATTAGGTTTGGGTGTATACTGTCCAATATGTGTCGGTTTTATGCCCTTTGAGTTGGGAATTTTGGATGCAGACGTCTAAGAGAATGCGTGCGAAATTCAACGATCCGTTTGAAAAATGCGATGCTTATATCTGCTTTTTAAATACACACAATTCAAAAAATTTATACTTTTAGCATCCTCATGATCAATATAGATTGTCAATTAATTTTAGTACTGTGATGCGAGTTTTGAAGAGTATTAACATGATAGAAGGAAGTTTTGGGATCGGTGCTGACTAATTTTTTAAATGAATTTTAAATCTGCATGTAACAATTTAATTGTCATAGTTACACTGTATTATCATGATAAATTCCACTCCTAATTTAATATAATAAAATGTGGCATAATATTTAGTATCTAAAATTTTATTTCTAAAAAGCTTTAAATGTGGATATTAAAGTATGCAGATATACAGCTAATTTTCAAGAAATTATAGTGAGTAAATATATTGAATGTTTGAAAGAAGGTCTTTGAACCTGATTAGCTGAACTAATTTTTGATACCTAATATTCAGTTGTCTTTCTTCAGCTGTATAATCAGGAAGCCGTATGTAAACAAGCTGCCAAAAACTGAAAAGACAAAATTCTTGTCCAATCTCACTATATTCCAGGCTGTCAAAAAAGGTATTTCTCGCTTGTATATCATTTTGATTAATTTCAAATTATTTTCACCAGTCAAATTTTTCAAAGTTGCATTTTCTTCAATTCTTGATTCATATTGAATGCGATAAAATTCTTTTATTTCTTGTAGTTGAGACTGAATTATCGAAGTTGAGTAAACAATTAATAAAGTGCCCACAAAGCTGAAGTAAAAATAGCAAATTCCCTCAATTATAAAAAAATGTGATACAGTTTTCATTACTAAAGCCAATCCAGTAAAAGCGATTATGATCATCAGACACAAAATCATAAATATGAGAAAGGAAAAAGTTTCTTCGAGTTCCTTTATTTTTAGCAAAAGTCTATTATGAATGTATGATTGTTTTGCCAAAGAAATTTCATGAAACTTTCCAGTCTTTAGCGCGAATTGCATTGCTTCTATTTCTCTCCCAAATTTTATATTCAAAACACAGAAGCACATAATGATCACCGGAGGAAACATAATTTGCTGGGAAAAGTAAACAAACACGCATGTAAATAAAATTATTCTTTGAAACTGCTCACCAATTCGTGGTGTGTTAGCAATAAACCAAAAATCTACATAATCAGGATCACTGAGACCAATACTAAACACAAAATAAAAAGCAAGAACTACTGGAATGAGGAAACAAACTGAAAGTGCGGAAATTATAAGAATTATCGTATTTCTTTTTGAATCTGTTTTGCATAGAAAATGTATTCGACAATCGTCCAGTAAACGGTGAAGGCCATGTCCATATGTACGTGCAACATGCCAAATTATGAACGATAACAAACAATTTATACTTGATGAAAATCCCGATTTGGTTAAATGTTCTATATGTCTCCAAACCAAAGTGATAAGATTATACAATGTTGCTGCATGAATAAAAATTGAAAATGGGTGAAAATTTGCTGACAACTTTATGCCGTTTTGATTTCGTATTTTCAGTTGTTTTTGAATGCCAAAAACTTGTAAAACGTTTGAAAGAAACAAATTAAAATTTGCAACATAAGTTCCAGCTTTTATTTTTCTTGCAGCTTTTTTTGATAAGTGAACATCTTCTTTTATAAGTTTCATAATTTCTTTTTCAAAAATAAGTATTTCTTTTTTGTTTGTTTTACGAACCGGTCTCTCAATAAAGTTCAGATCATCCTTAGTGTGAAAATTCTTTGAAAACGTTTTCTGTTTTTATTCGAATTTAATGATTTCTCTTTATTCAATTGTAAACGCTTTATTAATTTCTATTAAAGATAATATTTTGATGGTAATTATGAAGTAAAACTTAAATTAAACGCAGCTTCTTCTGAAAAACACAATTTTTGAATATTGTACACTCTAAAAAAATTCACTGAAACAAAATACTTTTTGCAAATTAGCAATGGAGCAAACTGTCCAGCCGTCCAGCTATATTTATAGATAACGGTTACTTAACCATACAACGAAGTGCTCTCGTTGATTAGTATAGAGATAACGTGATGACTAAATTACCAGATTCATGAAAAATTGCTGTACGATTCTTTATTATTTTTTTAAATCACTGGTCGAACGAAATCTTTGTAAGTGAATGATGTTTTTACCTCTTCTAGATAAATTATATAGTGAATGTGAAATATGCTGCCAATCAAGCATATTTTTACGAAAAATTGTATCAATGTATGTATTTACTTCTATGACTAGCACATAATAAATATGAGTGGTTTCTATGAATACACATTGTAATCATAACACATTTCACAAAATGAATTTCGTCGTATGAATCATTTAATAACAGGATGATTCAAAAATCCTTTATTCGTTATTTCGGAAATGTGAAGTTCCGTGTTCAATAATTTCCTTTTTTCTATAACTACTTTTATTTCGTCGAATATAAAATTTAATCAAGTGTTTTTCAATTTATTATGACTAAGGATTTACCTTTAAAAATTTCTTAAATTGATTTTTATTTTAAAATTTCATATTCATCTCGAAACTTTACAATTTTAAGTGTTTCTTTTGCCTGTGTTTTAAATGTATTTGTTGATTTCTTTTTTTTAAATTTTAGTTTGAAATCTCTAGAATGCTATAAAACTTTTTAAATATTAAACTAATCCTATACTCAATATATCTCTCGATCAATTTAATTCCAAATAGGATTACTGGGGCAATTTTCTTTTTTTTCAGTTGTTTTTAGTTATTTTGTATCTAGTTACACACACACACACACACACATATAATAACCATTATAAACTAAAACAAATTACCAACAAAATTTGTGAAATTATAAATAAAAAAGGAATTTATTCAATGTCTATAAAACCGATCCCCATAAGAATAGCAACATGAATTTTAAAAAACACAATAAAAATAGGAAAAATGTAAATTTGTGGAACCAATGCAGATTCATTAGGTCCTAATTACATTGATAACCAAAAACAGTGTGGTTTCATCTTTACATTAGCCATAAAAGGCTAAAAAATACGGATTTAGGACTAATACACTTAATAAATCCAGAAATAATGATATTAGAAAACAAAAAAAGTTAAAAATAAAATTAGATTGAAATGGATTAAAAAATAAAAAAATATTACCAATTTGAGAACCTATCTTACCTTAAATAATGCAGAAAAAAGGGGTGAGAGAGTATTTGAACATGTTGCCAAAAAAGGTTTTTAAATATCTATGGACCAAGGAGTAATAATGTATAGTATAGGCAGGTATAAACCATGATATATGGTATCTACCGCCACTTATAGCCCAATTAAAAATTAATCCACCTTGTTATCCGAGGAATCTATACAGTGCTGCCATCTGTCGTATTTATTAAAAGTAAAATACACTGTTTTGGAATAAAATTTAATATATATTAAAGTAAATATTATTTATATCTAATATTGGATAAAGCTTTAAAGCATATACTGTCTATACATATATGAATGATAATTAAAAATATGTAACTAAATTTATATCAAAATACAAGAAAAAATAGGTAAATGATTTATTAAATTTTAATAGTAACTATTGTTTAAATAATCATAAAACAGTAGTTATGTAGAATGGTGATATGGATGATTCATTAATTAATTTTTCATATATATATATATACATATTGATTTATAATTACAAAGAGTTTGGTTATATATATATATATATATATATATATATATATATATATATATATATATAACCATTAATTAAACATAACCATCCACCGTCAATTATTATGAATTAAAGCTGTAAGTATTAAAAAAAAAAAAATAATAATATAAGAATTATTATGGAAGAAAAAGAAAAAAGTGGAAACCGACAAAAATTGAAAAGCTTATACATTGAATTACGTTATCAAGGGCACAGAATTCAATGATATAAGCAAAATGGTTGTTTTCTGTGGGAAAAATAAGCTAAAGCTAAAAGTTATTTTCCCCTGTGCCCAAACAACCAAAAAATCAAGTGAATTGATTAAAAATGAAAGCAGAATAGAAACAAATATTATGAAATGGAAGAATCAATAAAACGCATTTAAATATTTATAGGATATAAAATATAAATAATAAACACCATACCGATTAATATTTCAGTATTTTACAAAAATCCACGCGCACGTGGCTGCCAGTATATATATATATATATATATATATATATATATATATATATATATATATATATATATATATATATACATTCATGTTTGTGAAAATTGCAAGACCGTGAATGAATGACGTGATTTTGAGCTGAAAATTTCAGAGAATGGAAATTACAGTGTGTTATGCAAATGATTCCAATTTCAGAGTCACCACATATGCGTGGGCTGAGCAGATCTATTTGGGCTGTTGCTGAAACCGTATAAATAGAGGGCTGTGGCGGGACGTTGAAATTCGTCTATGGTTATCTGCTCGTGGTAAACGTTAGGTGAGACGTAAATATGCCTCTTCGATGAAAGAGGTCTACATTTGAACAACTGACGGAGTTTGAACGGGGGGAGAATCATCGACCTTCCTGAAGAAGGATTTTCCTATCGTGCAGTAGCCAGTTCGAGTGCAGCGTAACAGCAGCAGAGTGATCCGAGTTTGGAAGCAGTGAACCGACGAGGATCGGGACCCCGAACGCTGACATCAACGCGCGATGATAGACACATGGTTAGCATGACGCTGACGAACCGTAGACCTTCATCTAGACAGTTGGCAGCACATTAGTCAACTGCTACAGGTATATCACTGTCTGCTTCGTCAATTTTTTTACGTTTGCTGCACCGTGGACTGCGTGCGTGAACTCCTTTATAGAGGATCCCCCTCACGCAAAACCACCGACACCTGCGGCTGCAATGTGCTCATGAACATAGAAACTGGCAGTCAGGTTGGCAACAAGTCGTTTATTCTGACGAATCCTGCTTTAATTTGTGGTACCATGGTGGCCGCATTCGTGTTAGATGCTGTGACGCTGAACGCTACCTTCCGGAGTAGTGCGTTATAGAGCGTCATAGTGGATGAACACCCAGAGTTATGGTGTGGGGTGTGATTGCGCATCATGGTCGATCGCAGCTGCTATGAATTGTGGGTAATATGAACAGCAACAGGTACATCAGTGAACTGTTGGCGCCCGAAGTCGTTCCTTTCCTTCAAGGCATTCCTGGAGCCTGGAGCTACCTTTCAACAGGATAATGCCCGCCCACATCTTGCAAGTATGTTCAAGGCTTTTTGTCAGCAGAACACATGCAGCATCTTCCGTAGACTGCGTATTCGCCGGACATGTCGCCTACTGAACATGTGTGAGATTTCGGTGATCGGCGTTTCGCTCGCGATCCTCGTTCTACAGCTTTTACAGATGAACTTTGTGTATGCATACAAATATGGAATGCTATTCCCCAGGCAAACATTCAAAATCTGTTTAACTTCATGCCACGTCGTATAGCAGAACTTATTCCAGAGCTTGGCTGCTACACTAAATGCTGATTTCGGACGCTTAATATTGTTTTTTTGCTTTGAAAATATAATCATTTGTTTGTACCAATATCAGTCGATTGTGTATTAAATTTCATTTAATTCCGATGATTCCTTCGTGGTGTTGCAATTTTCACAAACATGAGTGTAAATGAACAGTCGAACTTGGATAATTCGAAGTGCAAGGGACCACTGAAAAACTTCGAATTATCCAAAAGAAAATATTTTTATGTCGTAAAATAATAAATCGCAACAGATATTGCGAAAAAAGTACGTTTATTAATTTTAAATAAAAAAAAAACTACAGCTTTTTAAAATATTGAGATATTTCAGATTGCTTTAAAGTGCTTACTTGATTTTTTTAACAAAATATTCAAGTGTACCTACAGCTCGAAACACAGCTTCACTCACGTTAAATTGTCCTTCTACATAACGACGATATTCCGCTAGACGAAAGACGACCTCACTTGAAGTTGGAATCGACCTCTGTTCTTCTACCTCATCTTCAGTATCTTCATCGTTTTCTGTTGTAATGTTCTTACTGTTTAGAACTTCTATGTTCCTCCTCCCTTTATCACTGCTCTGTTTCGTAGAACAGATAAGATTATTCTCCCACCCCCTTCACTTCCCTAATCAATTTTCCACAATAGCTGCAAGTGACCGGGCCACTTTTCAAATAACTGCATTAAAACTAGATTTTGTCATTTTTGAAAGGGTAAAAACTTCGAATTAAAGAAGTTGGACTTCGAAATAAACACGATTTTTTAGCATTAACTGAATACAAGTTTCAAGGTACCGACAAAAAACTTCGAATTATTCACGAATTCGAATTAAAGACGTTCGAATTATCCAAGTTCGACTGTATATCAATTCAAAAAACACTTAACGGGTTAAAAGTTTATGACGCAGCACTTTATCTTATTGCTATAAGGATTTTAAATATGGAACTTAAAAATAACGATATCAAATTTTAAGTGACGCTATATTATTTATTTCATCTTTTTATTTTTGTCTTATTTATAATTTCATGTGTAAGAATTATGTTAAATTTAAAAGGATGTATAAAAATTTATTCCTGGATGCTTTATCATTTACATCTTTCATAAATTCAAAATATGAGTTTTAAAAGGTATGATATCAAAATTTAAGTGACGCCTTGATGTAGCTTTAAACAATTTGTTTTAAAATTCAATTTTAATTGTTTTCGGTTTGGCTAAATATATTTACACATCTAACCAAAACTTTTAATTTTCTATTACACTGTTAAAAAGGTACTTCTTAGTTATCCCGTCGACCAAATTACTGTCGCCAAATTGTAAGATTAAACGCCAATAATGATTGTCATTAATTAATTAATTGTCAGATTAAATGCCGATAATGGCCAATAAAACCATTAATTCGACGTTTTATTTGTATTTTTATTAATGTTTTACTAATTTATTTGTTCTTTCGTTATTTAAAATAAAAATTATGTCAATGTGTATAATGTGGCGAGTGGTTTGGCGATTTATATAATTTGGCGAAATTGGTCGACGGGATAACTAAGAAGTACCGTTAAAAATATCACTCTCACTGAACCTATACAATGCACTGTAATGTATTTAAATGAATAAATTGATTTATCTTTTGTGCCACGCTATCCAAAATCAAAAGTAAAATTTATGTAAATGATTTCTTTGCGTCATTGTATCCAGAAATCATTTACATAAATTTTACTTTTGATTTTGGATAGCGAGGCACACAAGATAAAACAGTTTATTCATATAAATACATTACAGTGCATTGTATAGGTTCAGTGAGAGTGATATTTTTAACAGTGTATTAGAAAATTAAAAGTTTTGGCTAGATGTATAAATATATTTAGCCTAGCCGAAAACAATTAAAATTGAATTTTAAAACAAATTGTTTAAAGCTGCATCAAGGCGTCACTTAAATTTTGATACCACACCTTTTAAAACTCATATTTTGAATTTATGAAAGATGTGAATGATAAAGCATCAAGGGATAAATTTTTATACACCCTTTTAAATTTAACATAATTCTTACACATGCAATTATAAACAAAACAAAAATAAAAAGATGAAATAAATAATATAGCGTCACTTAAAATTTGATATCATTGTTTTTAAGTTCCATATTTAAAATTCTTATAGCAATAAGATAAAGTGCTGCGTCACAAACTTTTAACCCGTTAAGGGTTTTTTGAATTGATATCATTGCTTTTTTTAGGTTAATACTAAAAAGATAAGACGGGGGGTCCATCTTCCGGTCCCAGGCCCTTTTCAGGCCCATTTGTCGACACAAGGAACCACCCGCGAAACAAGCCCCGCGGCGCGTCCCGAAGGTCGCCGCCAGACAAGCTCCAACAGAGCGGAACCCCGCGCCAACTCCGGTCAAACCGACACCGCTGCCCAGCGCACACGGTGACGGCTATTCCCAAGAAGAGACGAACGGCCGCTACGACAGTCCTCACCACCCAGCTAGAAAAACCAAGTGGTCCCTAAACTTGGTTACTCGAGCCGGTAGACCCCGCACACCATCGCAGGAACCAGACGCCTATAAAGACGCTGGGCCCACGGGCGGAACCGAGGCTTCCCGACCCGAATTTAATTTACGGACAGGCCCCCAAGATCAGATACCATTTTCCGGCAGAGACATTTTTGTGGGCCAGCCGATCGGAAAGTTAGTGAGGAGCCCCTAGCTTGAAAACCAGGGAGGACGGGGAAAATCCCTCCGGCCGTAAAGCGACCCAGCTCCTGGCTCTTCGCCCAGTCCACCCGGCTCAACCGACGGAACCCCTCGCGGATCACGCCGGGAGCCAGTTGGCCCAGACTAGGTGCCGTTAGCGACCCCAGGCGGGCACGGAAAGCTCCACCTAGACGGAATAGACTCCGCCTCGCTAGGGGGTACTAAAAAGATAAAGAAAAATAAAGACTAATGATAAGAATTCATAATCGTGATTTCCATTCACCTTTAATTCCCCTTCCCCCCTCAAAAAAGCATACCTCAATTGTAAAGAGTGCTGTACTATTTGATTTTTTAAGAACTTTTTTGTAAGATATGGAAGTATTATACAAAATAAGGATTTTTTATGGTTTGTTTCAGAGACATAGAAAGCTTTGTTAAATTTTACTATGTAAAAGTTTACTTTTTAAAGAAAAATCTCAAGAAATATTACTCTTACCTTTTATTTAAAATACAATAAAATTGTAAGCACAAGAGAACAACGAAGATAGGCTTTTCATCACAGAATTTGACCCCGAAAGTAATACTCGGTTCGTGGCGCTAGTGTACCCAGCCTGCCGATCCCGTGATCGATTGGATGCAGTTTCGATTTTCGATTATGGATGGCAGCATCAACTGCCATTGAGTATTTTATTATTTTTTTCTCAGTCTCAAAAAAGTGTACCATAATTACAATAAATATGAATGAAAATAAGAAAAAGAGCCGGTTGCTAAAGATATAGGCTTTTTTTTTTTTTTTTTTTTTTTTTTTTTTAAGTTCATAGTAACAAACATAAATTTCTATCAAAATAGCCACATTTTTGAATAAGATTTAATCATAAAATTTGTGCATTAAAAAAAAAAGTTTTTCTCACTAAAAGTTAAAAAATAACAATGCATCATTTTATGATTTTTTAATTTTGTTAATTAAAATAGGCATTATCATTTGATTTTTTTATGGCTACAACAAAGAGATTATGCAAACTACAATTTAAAATAATATTTAAAATACAGAAATTTGAACTGAAAAATGTCTTTTTGAAAAATATTAGAATTGCATCCCAAATTTTAAATATTTCAGCATGGAGCAGGAAAAGATGAAAGTTGCATTACATTTGTAACAATAAATATATATATATTATAGATTAATTCTATAAAAATCGTTAAAAATATTTTTACATATGCTCATATTACTGAATAGAAGACAATTTGACAAGAAGACTTACAAATTATTTTGCTAGTCAGAAAATAATTTTGAATTATTATGCAACACATTGAACAACAAATTTGTAATGATTTTAATTTGCATCTTTTCCCAAAACCAAAAAGAAGTATCTAGTCTAAGGTATGAAATTTTCAACATGTATAAAAAATAAATATGACAGTTAGTTAATAAACTTAATAAATAATTGGAACAATTTCAAGAGATTCTTATTTTAAATTACATTAAATTTCTTATACTCCTTAATATAGGAAAAGTAATCTCTGCAGTTTTTTTAATACACACACACCTTCCCGGAGAAAAATGTCTGAATTTAATACTATTTGGATTTTTTTTTTTTTAAGCAGGTATAAAAGACATACATCAGACAAGAAAAGACTGTATTTATTTATATATACATAATTAAATGTGAAAATACTTTCTGAAACAGTTAATCTGAGATTTTTAATTTTTATGTGGAGATAAAATACATAGTTACAAAATATTTGAAATGCATAGAACAAAATTCATTACTTAAATTTAGATAAAGATTTTTAACTCAATTACATTTACGAGTTAATAAAGTCGATGTACTAGATATATTTGCTGTGCGATAGTAACACTCTCAAAATATCTAAAGGATTATGAAATAATATTGAATAACATTTTCCAATTATCGTTACTTAAAAAATGCTAAATGTATATATTTATATTCTATATGAAATGTTAGAGTTTAGGTTTCTATCCAAAATATAAATGGTGCCACATTCACCAGCCGCAGGAAATGGTTCATAGTTCAGGCAGGGACGTAGTTCCAGGGACATAGTTCAAAAAATAATATCAACCATAAAAATGTGTGAAGGTTAATTTTTTTTACTACATATTTATATAAAACAATTGTCCCAGTTTCGGAAAAAAATTACATCGAATTACTTTTATTGAACAATTTTATACAGACAGCTCCAAACATAAAAATCAGCATCAGGGGCACGGGACGGTATAGAAGTTTTCCTGCTATTTGGACCCCCAACATCATCCAAAACTTATTTATCTCGTTGATATTGTTATGCAATCATGCAATGGGATGCTCCCCAGTATATGAAATAAAAACAAGTGGGTAAGTGTGATCACAGATCGCACAGAGGGTTTATTCCTTTCAAAACACTTTATCCTTTTGAAAAATCTGTTAGTTCCACATTTCGCAACAAGGGGCGCACTCTATTCTAAACAAACCTTTATCCGAAGGAAACCCCGCTTTACATACTATCCCATAGATATATTAGTCGAGGGGATTGGACCCATAGCACCCGAGATAAGTAGGCGCCCCTGGCCGTAAAAAGTGGAACTAAAATATGTAAGGCTATGGTGCATAATATGAAAGAATGGTCAAAGGGGTGTCGGCAAAAGTTGGGAAAGTACTCCCCTGGTGAAAAGGGTGGAAGTTAGAAAAATTGCTTAAAATATACAAGTTAGAACACGGAGGAGTAAATAATACAAGACTTTTTGAAAATTTTATGATTTGTCGTGTGGTCTGAGGTATTCAGCTATACGTATGCAAAAATTCATGTCTCCAACTTAATTAGGGGCTCTCTTAGAAAGAATTGCTTAAAAGACATATGTGGTAGCTCAAAGGGTTAAACGTAAGACTTTTTCAAGATTTTATGATTTGTCGCCTGGCCTCAGGTGTTCTGCTATAAGTATGCAAAATTTCAAATCTCCAATTTAATAAGGGGATCAGTTAGAAAGAATCGCTTAAAATACGCATGTGGGAGCCCAAAGGGCTAAATGTATGACTTTTTCAAATTTTTATGATTTGTCGCATGATGGTGTTCAGCTATAAGTATGCAAAATTTCAGACCTCCAACCTAAATAGGGCGTCACTTAGAAAGAATTGTTTAAAATACACATGTAGGAGCCCAAAAGGTTAAATGTACGACTTTTTCAAAATTTTATCATTTGTCGTCTGATCTGAGGTGTTCAGCTATAAGTATGCAAAATTTCATACCTCCAACCTCAATAGGGTGTCACTTAGAAAGAATTGTTTAAAATACACATGTGGGAGCTCAAAGGGTTAACTGTACGACTTTATCAAAATTTTATGATTTGTAGTTTGATATGAGGTGTCCATCTATAAGTACGCAAAATTTCACGCCTGCAACCTAATTAGGGACTCACTTAGAAAGAATTGTTTAAAATACACATGTGGGAGCCCAAAGGGTTAAATGTACGACTTTTTGAAAATTTTATGATTTGTCGTTTGATGTGAGGTATTCGGCTATAAGCATGCAAAATTTCACGCCTCCAACTTAATTAGAGGCTCACATAGAAAGAATTGTTTAAAATACACATGTGGGAACTCATAGGGTTAAATGTACGACTTTTTCAAAATTTTATGATTTGTCGTTTGATCTGAGGTGTTCAGCTATAAGTATGCAAAATTTCATACCTCCAACCATAATAGGGTGTAGAGGTCTGCACGGGCCCGGGCTTGGCCCGAGGCCCGTACCCGGCCCGGCCCGCGGGCCGGGCCGGTGGAATGAAGGCGAATTTTCAAACGGGCCGGGCCGGCAGAATTAGGACAATTTTTTTCAACGGGCCGGGCCGAGCCGAGCCGACAGACAAAATAAACGGGCCGGGCCGGCAAAAAATTTATCGGGCCTATCGGCCCGATATAAGAATTTCAGCGAAGCAGATAAAATACGAGCCATTTTCAATGAATATGATTTTCTCGAGAAGTATAAATGTGCGTCACGAGCCGATGCGAGTTTAACAACATCAATACAGAAGTGTAACATGTCCATCGTAGAGATCGGCATCGTACAGTTGCAAGATGTCTGATTCCGAGTTTAATTTTTTTTTTTTTTCAGCAGACTCGTGCCGTGACGGAACTGGTCTTAATCGATCTCAGGATGTGTAGAACAGTCATTGTATTTTGTAGTATTAATAGTGATAATGAACTTCTCTTAACAGTATCTTTGGAAATATACCTTAAGGTGGTTCTCATATTCACTGCTCAGCAATGCGAAGCATTCAGGCACCTTTTCTGACAAAATTTTGAACTATAAAGGCATAAAATTGACAGGCCTGCCTATTGAAGGCATTTGGAAACGAATACTATTTTCCATATTTGATAAATTACTTACAGAGATAACAGAGATTCCTGTCACGTGACTGTACGTTTTTCTCCTTTCCTGTGCCATCGCTTCCGGAAATTCAATTAAAAACGCTAACTTTGACAGTATTTTCAGAAAGATATATTGCTTTTATCTATGAAAAAAAAGACATTTACATAGCTTCTGAATAAGAATACCTGCCAATCTTACGCGTTTCCGAAAAGAAAAGAATTCATAAATGTGTTAAAATGTAGCTCCTTTGGATTTGAGAAAAGCCTTAAAAATGAGAGAAATATTTTCACAAATCTACGTTTTATTATACAGCTTCAAAAGTTATCATGTTTTTAATCCGTTATTCTGATGAACTACATTAGTCTTTTAATGAATCCTTATTTCCATTTTGAAATGTCTGTAGACACGATGACTAAAACACTGTAAGTAATCGTTAATGTTTACTATTGTGTGTTTTCTGTTTTGCGAACATCATAGTAATGTAAAATATACTGCAAAATGTTCCCATAAATATGTATGTAGTATTCATTAAAAGAATCGTAATTGTATGTTGAGAAAAAACGTTTTTTTATTTTTTGTAGAAATTCTGTCGGGCCGGGCCGGGAAGGGCCTGTTTTCACTGATTTTTGTACGGGCCGGGCCTAGAACTGTAAAAATGCAAACGGGCCGGGCCGGGCCTGGAAATTCTGGCCCGTGCAGACCTCTAATAGGGCGTCACTTAGAAAGAATTGTTTAAAATACACATGTGGGAGCCCAAAGGGTTAAATGTACGACTTTTTCAAAATTTTATGATTTGTAGTTTGATCTGAGGTGTCTATCAATAAGCATGCAAAATTTCACACCTCCAACCTAATTAGAGGCTCACATAGAAAAAATTGTTTAAAATACACATGTGGGAGCTCAAAGGATTAAATGTACGACTTTTTCAAAATTTTATGATTTGCCGTTTGATCTGAGGTGTTCAGCTATAAGTATGCAAAATTTCATACCTACAACCTCAATAGAGTATCACTTAGAAAGAATTGTTTAAAATACACATGTGGGAGCCCAAAGGGTTAAATGTACGACTTTTTCAAAATTTTATGATTTGTCGTTTGATGTGAGGTATTCAGCTATAAGTATGCAAAATTTCACTCCGCCAACCTAATTATGGTTCACTTAGAAAGAATTGTTTTAAATACACATGTGGGAGCCCAAAGGGTTAAATGTACGACTTTTTCAAAATTTTATGATTTGTCGTTTATGTGAGGTATTCAGCTATAAGTATGCAAAATTTCACGCCTCCAACCTAATTAGAGGATCATATAGAAAGAACTGTTTAAAATATACATGTGGGAGCCCAAAGGGTTAAATGTACGACTTTTTCAAATATTTATGATTTGTCGTTTGATCTGAGGTATCCATCTATAAGTACGCAAAATTTCACGCCTGCAACCTAATTAGGGACTCACTTTGATAGAGTTGTTTAAAATACACATGTGGGAGCCCAAAGGGTAAAATGTACGACTTTTTCAAAATTTTATGATTTGTCGTATGATGTGTGGTGTTCGTCTATAAGTATGCAAAATTTCAAGTCTCCAACATGTATAGTTTCTGAGAACGGGCTCTGTGACAGACAGACAGACAGACGGGCAGACGGACGGACAGACAGACGGACAGACAGAGGAGCGAGACGAATAGGGCTTCGTCAGATGAACGAAACCCTAAAAAAACACAAGAATATGTACGAGGGTTGTTCAATATGTAATAAGACTAAAATGATAAAAAATACAGAATACCTTTAATCGTCGTCATTTTTATGGTCTTTTTCAAAATAACTATCGCGGCATGTAATGCATTTATCCCAACACTCTGTCCACTTCTTAAAAACATGTGAAAGTCTGTTTTTTGAAAGCTTTTTCAAAACCGCCTTCGCAGCCTTAACACATGCTTTTAAAATACTGTGCATAATTTAATATTTACATAAATTTAATATTTACAGAAGGTACAGCTGATTACATTAAACAATGCATTGAATATTAAAAAATAAATAAATATTTAAAAAAATGTATTGAATATTTAACAGAGAGTACTTACTTTCAAAGTTGTCGGAGAAATATTGAAAATCCCATTCTTCTATAAAATATATAATATGAACTTTTAAAAAGTTCTCTGTCTTACTTAAAAGGCGACTAAAATAATGAAAAAAGATGTTACAAGTTAAAAATATACATTTTATTTAAAACTTCTTAGTACTTTCAAGCTTTTCGAAGCTCATCATCAGAGAATATTTTAATAATTAAATGTTGTTTATTTATACAAAAACGTCCCTTTGTTTTGAAAATGAGAGAGCTAATAATTATTAGAGTTGAAAGTAGAAGTAGCTGTTTCTTGGAATAAATTTAATTAGAGAAAATATATAATATTATTAACTACAGTCCCATTTATTTTATGACATCACTCTGTTCTCATACGTCACTTTTCATTTTTAATTGAGTAGCTGGAAAGTAGAAGTAGCAGTGTTTCAGATTAAATTTGGGTAGAAGAAAATATTTAACTGCCGAACCTTAAATTTTAAGACGTCACTTTGCTCAAGTTTTCAGGATTTATTTTCAGGATATAGAACCACAAACTGGGGATATTGTACGATAAGAGTCGTTACATACTTGATTGTTTTTACACAGGATTTCTATGGATTCTCTTATAGTGGATGCATAATAATTGGATAATGGGAATATGATTTTTGCATAATGAATATGATAAATATGATTTTGCATCGTTTTTACATAATTGTTCAGAGTGATGTCATAAAAAATAAATGGAACTTCAGTTAATAATAGTATATATTTTCTCTAATTAAATTTAATCTAAGAAACTGCTACTTCTACTTTAATCTTTTAATTAAAAACAACGAAAATCTCAACATTGACAGAAATGTTTATAGGAAACCGACCAGATCAAATAATACGATCCATATAATATTTCGTCACCATTTTTATATAAAATTGCAGCTTACAAATTTTACATTAGACGAGCTTTTAAAGTATGTTCAGGTTCAGATAAATATTTAGAAAAAGAGCTTAATACCATTAGAGATATCGCTGAAAAAAAACGGTTTTTCAACAATCCTCATTAATAAACTTATCAATGAATTCAGTTTTCATGAAAATATCAAAAAAGCAAACCATAAAGAAGTGATATACAAAAAGTTTAACTATTTCCCTGGTCTGTACGAAAAATTATGCTGTGCTGAAAGACAATATAAATTTAATAGCCTGTCCACCAAGGAAATTAAAAGAGTTAATTTGTACGAAAATAGATCCAACAACGAAAGATGAACTAATTAGCTGGTGTATATGCCATTCCTTTTAGAACTGATAGCAATAGAATAATGGAGTACATCAGAATGACCAAAAGAAAACTCAAAGAAAGAATAAAAGAACATAAAGCAGATAATGATAATAAAATTTTGCGCCAATCCACAGCTCTCCCTCGTTTAAGTTTCAATCATAATATCGCAATAGATTTTTATCATGCAAAAATCATATTCCCATTATCCAATTATTATGCATCCACTATAAGAGAATCCATAGAAATCCTGTGTAAAAACAATCAAGTATGTAACGACTCTTATCGTACAATATCCCCAGTTTATGGTTCTATATCCTGAAAATAAATCCTGAAAACTTGAGCAAAGTGACGTCTTAAAATTTAAGGTTCGGCAGTTAAATATTTTCTTCTACCCAAATTTAATCTGAAACATTGCTACTTCAACTTTCCAGCTACTCAATTAAAAATGAAAAGTGACGATGAGAACAGAGTGATGTAATAAAATAAATGGAACTGCAGTTAATAATAGTATATATTTTTTCTAATTAAAATTAATCCAAGAAACTGCTACTTCTACTTTCAACTCTAATAATTATTGGCTCTCTCATTTTCAAAACAAAGTGACGTATTTATATAAATAAGCAACATTTAGATATTAAATTTTCTCTGATGATGAGCTTCGAAAAGCTTGAAAGTACTAAGAAGTTTTAAATAAAATGTATACTTTTAACTTGTAACATCTTTTTCATTATTTTAGCCGCCTTTTAAGTAAGACAGTGAACCTTTTAAAGTTCACATTATATATTTTATGTTTGAATAAAGGTGAAAATTGCGTTTCGTCTTATGATTTTATCCCATTCTTTTAATTTTTGTTTTCACGAATAAATCCATCTCACTTAGCACACAAAGCAGACCAAAGCACTGATAAACAAAACAATGTAACCTTACGCATTATAAAAGAGACACATGATATAGGTCCTTCCGAGGAATAAAAATGCAATATTATACCTCTGATTTTCCATGGTACATTACATTGTTTTCCTATTAAGGAATATCTTTTAACTCGCCATGAATGAAATAAACCACTACAAGGTACAAAATTATCGTTTCGTTTGGGTTTGATAGCATGTGTTGAGGTGTTGTATCGGTTGATTGTGTAGGTTGATTTTTGATCCAAACATACTCAATTCGATATGAGTACGTCAATTTACTCATTTTTGAGTACATAATTTTTTTTCATATAAGCTGTTATTATGCATATCTACCAACCCTTGAGATGGGAGTATCGATATGTTACAACATTGTTGCCAACTTTGGTGAGGAATGCGTTTTATAGCGGGTGTTATTTTTTCCTTTGACTTCCCCTCATATATGTATATGAGGATTTGAGTTTCAAAACTCGCCTTATCCAAAATTTAAAAAAATCGTCTTTTATTTATCCATCAATTCTATTGGTAAACCTGTGCCTAAAAATCATTACAAATTGAAAAAAAAATAGCTTTATCCTGTATTGCTAACATTATAAAAATTTGATTACTTATAATTAAAACAAGTTGACGCAGTTTTTTTCGTGATTTCTCAAAATCTGATTTTCTAGATAATGTGAGTTTTGAAACTCATATCCTCATATGCACTATATTGCCATTAATGACCGGCAACTTTCAATTTTAGACATTTTGTCGAATATTTTGAAATATACTTGACAGATTCTTCTGGAATTTCAGGATTGAAAAGAACAGGTATGACCTCATATTTAGCAATGTCGATTTGATAAGAGGGGCAATTAGGGAGCCAACAAAAAATCAAAGAAATAAAATACTTGGGATCACCCTGTAAAATAAAATGCACGAAGTGATCTACCTCTACCGAATATAAATAAACAGATATTGTGAAAAATGTGTATTCTTTTTTGTAAGAATTCTTAGCCTGTATCAATACAGGTCTGATATACACTTATACTGCTATCAGCAGAGGAACTGTAAATGTGCTGTGGAAGATACCTGTTACAAAACTGTATGTTGAATTCATAGAAAAGTCAGATATTGTTGACGACAGTTCTTTATTTGAATTCTATTTCATTCAATTACTTTATAAAAATACAGATTTAAGTTGAAAAATATTCAGAGCCAACTTTGTTTAAAATAGCTAAGTGAATCATTAAAAATAACTTTGGTTAAAACCGGATTAACTTCAATACACCTGGAGCTTTTCAAAACAGCTTAAATTTAAATCATAGCTAAAACCGTTTTCTAAAAACATCGTAAAACTCAAACTAAATATTTTACTGTAACTTAAACTCAAACATATTAAAATCATAATGATAACTTTAAAGAAACGAACAGAAAAGAGAGAGCGCGGCAATTGATTAGGGAAACGCAATTTATACCTTTGAACTGGACGATTCCATTTTACAAAAAGGGTAGATCCGAGAATAGCCGACTACGGAACGGCTAACGCCATCTATGAAACACTTTAAATTTAATGTCAGTTCTTTTAAATTAATTTACGTTATAGGAAACAATTAACATTATATTCCAGGTGATGAAGGTATTGCTTTTAAAATAAAGAAGTTCTATAAGCATTAAAATGTAAAAAGGAAAGCTATTAAATCAATATAAGTTTACGTAAAGTTTTAAACCCATATTAGCCATAAGTGACAAGTAAAATCGGTTGAATAGATAACAAAGCCCCCCCACTTGTCACTCATGGGAAAGAAAAATTTAAACAGTTAACAAATCCCTAGAATTTCCAAAATTCGCTCTGAATTTACAAAGGTCAAACAAAAATTCAATCTGAACTTTTACCATTACATCTTCAATCTTCTCATAAAATCCAACATTTTTATCCAAATATAACTTGTCGCCTTTTAAACAGTAACATAAAATTACTAAACATTATAAACATTAACAAAATTGATAACAATATATAACAAGAAACAAATTACCCTCATGCATCTAAAATGCAATATTTCCAACCACAGTATCTAAAATTTAACTCTGGTTTAAACTTCAACAGTCCATCAGCTTCAATTAATATTCCTAATACATTACTAGATAAATTCAAATCTTTATGAAAAGCAAATCGTTTTAATACAACATCTAACGTGACTTCATTTTAAAACAGTTTCAATATAGTTTCAATACATTTTCAATCAATATATTTCAATATAAATTTCTGAAAAATTATACATATTCAAAACTTTATTAATTATCACATTCATCCATCATCTTTCATCCTTCATCATACATGGGCCCATGATTCCATTCTCTTTCATAACACATAATATACTCTATAAATGTTTAACTCATAATTTCATATTTCCACTGTATATAATAAATGCAGATTTTTTACATGTCAATAATTCAAATTACGCATTCAGATTTCTATTTCAATAACTGAAACAAGATTACACTTTCATTTCAAATTTAGCTCAAAAAAAAAAATCTTAAACTAATAAAGTTCATGGTTAATCTCAATAAACTTACAACAATGTTAACGTAATGAAGTCGACTTCATGTATAATTAAACTCTTATATTTAAGTTTCACCAAGTGAACCGGGATACTAAAGTGGCATTTCCAATATTAAAATGTAGAACTTAATTAAACTTTAACATGCCCGCAAATGGGGCCTTCCTGCAACAGTTACACCTTCGTCCGACACTATCCCCTGTAGACTCTCTGGCCGGATTACATTTTCACCTTTCACGAGACGTTACGAAAGGCCGCTCGAGCCCCGGAGAATGGAAGGGCAAAGGGTACTTATTGCATTCCGGCGGGATTTTAAATTGGTTCACAAGGCTAAACTAAATTCAATTTTTACACAAAAAAATTGATCTTATACATAACCTTATATAGTCAAAACTTTAAAATACATCTTTTATACAGAAGCTGGACTATCTAGTACAATAAATATTATATAAATATACTTTAATGCAATGAGGGGTATTTAACAAAATTTAACAACAAATTTAACAATTCAAGAAAACGTTTAATTTAAACCCTGATAATTCAAATTTACTAAGGGGCTTGGTGAAGATGTCCGCGTAATTTTCTTTACTTTTAACATACTTTACTTCAAAAATATTTTTATATACCAAATCTCTAATAAAAAATAACTTTACATCTATGTGCTTCGTTCTGTGGTTTTCAATGGGGGATTTGACAAAACTAATGGTGGCCTGATTATCAACCAATAATAAAGATTTTTCCTTTCTATCACAAATTATCCTTCGACCAATGCATTCGTCCATTATTCTATCGAACCATAAGAGCTCTCTTGCAGCTTCTGTCATCGCAATAAATTCAGATTCCATGGTCGATAAACTTATACATTTTTCCTTAAAGGACCTCCACATTATTGGTGATTTATCTAAAAGTAATAACTGACCTCCCATTGAAGTTCTGTCATCCCTGTTTGTGGCAAAATCGGCGTCTGAATATGCAATTACATGTACATTTTTACAATTCAAATTCAATTTTAAAGATTTAGTAAAACAAACATATCCCAACAGCTTTAATAATCCATGCCAATGTACTAATCCAGGGTTATTTTGAAATTGGCTAAATATATTTACTGCATAAGCAATATCGGGCCTGGTTCTATTAGATAGGAACGACAAACATCCTAAAACACTTCTGTATGGAATTTTAGACATTTCAAATATTTCGTTATCGGATTGAGGGGATTGGGTTTTTGAATAAACTACACCTTTGCTTATTGGGAGTGAAGTGATAGGGAACTCAAACTTTTTAAATTTTTGACAAATCTCATCAATATATGGAATTTGATGTATTGCTAGATAGTCATTACCCTCCTCGAATTCTACACCCAATAGCTTTCTGGTTTTACCTAGTATCTTAAGATCAAAATAACCAGTCAAAAGTTTAACAACCTTTTCCACCACTCTTTCATTTTTACCGAAAATTACTATGTCGTCTACATAAAGAAGCAGGATAATGTTATCATCAAAACTATACACGCAATTGCACCATTCAAACTTAACAAACCCTATATCATGCAAAATTTTATTTATTTCAAAATACCACATTCTGCCAGACTGGTGTAAACCATATAAAGCTTTTTCTAATTTACATACTAAATTTTCGTTTTCCACAAATCCTGGAGGTTGGGACATATATATTGTTTCGGCCAAAGGTGCATATAAATAAGCACATTTTACGTCGCATTGTAGGTGTGTCCATTTTTTACAGGAGACTAAAAGGGAAAAGAAAAATCTAATAATGGCAAAGTTAACCACCGGTGAAAAAGTTTCATCATAGGTTTCTCCCTTTATTTGTTTGAAACCTTGTGCCACTAGGCGGGCCTTATACCTTACAATTTTGCCCTTGTCATCCTTTTTTAATGTGAAAACCCACCTACAACCTAAGGGTTTAGCATCGCTTGGTAACTTAACTAGTTTCCAAACTCCCCTTTCTCTCATAGTTTTCAATTCTTCTCTCATGGCCTGTTCCCAAAACTTCCTTTGTGGGGATTTTAAAACTTGTTTATAGGTAGTGGGTATTTTGATGTCATCTAGTCATATATCCTTATTAATACCAGAAGTCTCCGTATTTGAACAAGAACTATCCTCTTGACCTGAAACCACTCCTTTAAATTTATTTGATCCTTTAAAACAGAAAATATGAGGTTCAAATTTAAGATGATGCTTTTTACAATACTTTTCTACATCGTTTAAGGATCTCAACCTTTCAGTTTTTCCCTGTTCGTAATAGTAAATGTAGTTACGATTACTATAAGCACTCGGGGCAACTTTTCTTAACCAAACAGTATCAGAGAGTGGAACCCCCCTCAAAACATCTTTACTTGATTTTATTTCCTCTGTGGAATTCTCCTCCTCTGAAGAGGATAAATCTGGAGGTTTATACGAAGGGAAATAATTTATATTTGGGGTATCATTATTTTCAACCTCACCTTCAAACTCTTCATCAGATTCCTTATCAAAAATAGGAGATCCTATCTCTTTTGAACCCATCACGACTCCACTGCGCCGGACACTATCTGGGAGTTCCTCATTGAAAGAAACATTAATGGTTTCAATAATTTTGTTTTCTTCAGGTATCCAAACCCGGTAACCTTTAGTACTAAAGGCGTAACCAACCATTACCCCCCTTTTTGCTTTTGCATCAAGTTTCGACCTAAGTTGCTTGGGAACACCTATATATGCTATAGCTCCAAAGGGTTTTAAGTGTCTAACGGATGGTTTAGAGCCACTATAAAGTTCGAAAGGAGTCTTCGACTGAGATTTGTGACAAATGCGATTCCAAGTATACGTAAAATACAACGCTGCCTCCGGCCAGAAACTTCGTTTTAAACCACTTTCACTTAAAATTGATCTGATGCCGTTAGCAATCGTTTGATTGTATCTCTCAATAGTCCCATTTTGTTCAGGGGAGTACACGTCCGTAAATTCATGTTTAATGCCTCTCCCTTCACAGAAAATCCTAAAATTATCATTTTTAAACTCCCCGCCATTATCTGATCGAATGTACTTTACTTTACGTTCGAGAAATCTCTCCGCCCGGATCACATGATTGCGAACAATTCCAAACACTTCGGATTTTTCCTTTATGGGAAAAACTGTGGCCTTACGCGAAAAATCGTCAATAATTGAGAGAAAATATCTCTCTCCGTTTCTTCCTTTCTCTCTTACAGGCCCCCAGACATCCATAAACAACAACTCGAGGGGACGTTTAGATCTAATCCTATTAATTGATTTAAATGACGTACGTCTATGTTTACTAAGTTTACATATTTCGCAAAAAAATTTTCCTGATTTAACCCGGGAAAGACCTCTAACACTTTCATTTTTGGCCGTATTTTCTATCAAATCTGGACTTACATGCGCGAATCTGCGATGCCAAATTCTGAAATCATCTTTAGATAGATGGGACGTTTCAAATTTAACCTTTTTAGGAACTAAACTTGGAATTTTAGGATACAAATGATAAGTACCATCCCTAAGAAAAGCAGTAAATAAATATTGACCATCTTTGGACACCTCCACCTTACCGCCTTCACCAGTAAATTTTACACCTTTTACATCCAATTTTGGACCTGAAATAAGATTTTTCCTTAGTTTAGGGGAATACATTACATCAGAAAAGAAAAACAGCCTTTGGCCAAACTTTAACTTTACATTTCCCTTTCCTTCTATCGGAAAAGTAACACCATTTACAGCAACAAACATTTTTTCATCTTTTAAAGGCTTAAATTTATAAAACAAACTCTTATCACGGCAAAAATGGTGTGAAGCTGCGGTATCAAATAACCAGCTATTTTCGCTTTCACTACCACTCAAATTTGCCTGAATATAAAACAAGAAAGGATTGTTTTTACCTTTTTGTTTAACGCTGTTAGAGTTTGATGATGGTTTCTTCCCTTTGCCTCGGCGATTCCTGTTTTTCTTAACTGGAGACTGGACACGTTCGGAACTGGATTCGGAGGCATCAGACACACTAGAAACAGATGGAACACGACGATTGTAACCTCTAGAGTCTCTTCGGCGTTGTCGACAAACCCTCTGTAGATGGTTTGGGTTCCCACATCGAAAGCATCGAAGTCTACTTTTCTGTATATGTTGAGTCTCAACGAAAAGTTCTTTACGTTTGTCTAAATCTCGCAGGGCTAATCTTGATTCTTCGGCGATTAATTCCATTAGAATATCATTGAAAATAAACTTTTCCTCCTTCCAACGTAATATAACTTGCACTATGCTGTCGAAATGGCTTGGGAGATGACGCAGGAGTTGAAATGATTTATACACCTCTTCAACAGGATGACCAAGGTCGTTCAGTTGATCGGCAATTCTATTTAACCTGGCAGCAAATAAATCTATCTTTTCATCTGGCTTTACTTTACAGGACATGAACTCGGAAAACAGGAACATATGCCGTGATCTATTATCAGGCTCGAAATGTTTCTTTAATACATCCCATACATCTTTGGGATTATCTTTTTTCTCTATGATTTTCCTAAAGTTCTTTCCCATATTTAAATAGATTGTGGATAAAGCAATCCTTTTCCTAGTATGAAAATCTTTCACATCCTTTGCTGTAATTCCCTTATCGGCATCAATTTCAGGTTCCTTCTCAATTCCAGCAACAATATCCCATGCATTCTTCTCCAACAGAAGGTATTTAATATCCATTTGCCAAGTTGAGTAGTTTAAAGCTCCAAGCTTATCGATCTGTACTTGCATACTCGCCATCTTCAAAAAAAAATATCCGCCCCCCTTCTTAACAAACACAAATGTCTTTGAAATGGGGCTAAAATTTATGACTCTTCTTATTTAAATTCAACACGCTTCTATTATCCAGGTATGGCATTGGTTGCCCATAACCTCTTCTCTTAGCCTGTATCAATACAGGTCTGATATACACTTATACTGCTATCAGCAGAGGAACTGTAAATGTGCTGTGGAAGATACCTGTTACAAAACTGTATGTTGAATTCATAGAAAAGTCAGATATTGTTGACGACAGTTCTTTATTTGAATTCTATTTCATTCAATTACTTTATAAAAATACAGATTTAAGTTGAAAAATATTCAGAGCCAACTTTGTTTAAAATAGCTAAGTGAATCATTAAAAATAACTTTGGTTAAAACCGGATTAACTTCAATACACCTGGAGCTTTTCAAAACAGCTTAAATTTAAATCATAGCTAAAACCGTTTTCTAAAAACATCGTAAAACTCAAACTAAATATTTTACTGTAACTTAAACTCAAACATATTAAAATCATAATGATAACTTTAAAGAAACGAACAGAAAAGAGAGAGCGCGGCAATTGATTAGGGAAACGCAATTTATACCTTTGAACTGGACGATTCCATTTTACAAAAAGGGTAGATCCGAGAATAGCCGACTACGGAACGGCTAACGCCATCTATGAAACACTTTAAATTTAATGTCAGTTCTTTTAAATTAATTTACGTTATAGGAAACAATTAACATTATATTCCAGGTGATGAAGGTATTGCTTTTAAAATAAAGAAGTTCTATAAGCATTAAAATGTAAAAAGGAAAGCTATTAAATCAATATAAGTTTACGTAAAGTTTTAAACCCATATTAGCCATAAGTGACAAGTAAAATCGGTTGAATAGATAACAAGAATAGCATGTATATTAATAGAAACATAGCGATTTATTTAAAAAAAATTAAAAAATTATTGCATGTTTTTTTGCTTATAACATGCAGGGTTTTCAACCAAATTTAACGCCGGTTTCAGAAAAATTGTCAAAATATAGTAGAAACAATATAGTGTAATTGGAATATAAATATATTAAATATTTTAGGAAATATGAGCAGTTGTATGAAATAATTTTTATCTGCGCGTGCGCGAACGATAACAAGGATCATTTTACATAATTTAATAGTCAACTTTATGCAGCAACTTGTTAAAAAAAATCTAGTCAAATATCGTAAAAATCCAGAAAGATATCAGCGTTAGAGTGAGAAAATTTTCAGTGGTTCTCTAAAAGCAGCTGAATGATAAGGGATTTTCTACAAATTGTCATTTTTAATTTTTAATTTTTTTTTAATTTCCATTTTTTATTGATGCTTTAGTTCTTCTTGGATAACCACCAGAACGAGTTATACCATGATCAAAAGAAGTATCAAAATCGAAGCATTTTTTCCAAATCTAATCGTTGATACTCGCTAAATACTAACTTTTTTCTGAAAGTCAGTTATTAAAAAATGACAATTTGTATAAAATCCCTTATCATTCAGCTGCTTTTAGAGAACAACTAAAAATTTGCTTTCTTTAACGCCGATATCTTTCTGACTTTTTATGAAATTTGACTAGATTTTTTTAAATAAGTTGCTCCATATAGTTGACTATTAATTTATGTAAAATGATCCTTATTATTGTTCGCGCATGCGCAGATAAAAAATATTTCATACAACTGCTCATATTTCCTAAAATATTTAATACATTTATATTCCAATTACACTATATTGTTTCTACTATATTTTTCCAATTTTTCTGAAACCGGCGTTAAATTTGGTTGAAAACCCTGCATGTTATAAGCAAAAAATATGCAAGAATTTTTTAATTTTTTTAAATAATTCGCTATATCTCTATTAATAAACGTGCTATTCTTACACAAAAGAACACACATATTGCACAATGTCTGTTTATTTATATTCGGTAGCGGTAGATCATTTCGTGCATTTTATTTTACAGGGTGATTCCAAGTATTATTCTTTTTCTTTGATTTTTTGTTGGCTTCCTTATTGCCCCCCTTATTAAATCGACATTGCTAAGTATGAGGTCATACCTGTTCTTTTCGATCCTGAAATTCCAGAAGAATCTGTCAAGTATATTTCTAAATATTCGACAAAATGTCTAAAATTGAAAGTTGCCGGTCATTAATGGCAATATAGTGTAGATAAATGCAATTTTTTTGCTTTTATTTAGTTATTATAGTACCACACACTGCAACGGGTATTTGACACTGGAGCAATCCCCCTGAAAATATTCTTACACAAACTTTTTAAAACTGTTGTACTAACGATAAATCGTGAAAAAATTCCATTACTTAACTTTTACGAGTCATAGCGTACACAAAAGTTAGACAAGCAACTTTGAATTTGCGCGAATCAAAAGGACTAAAGAAAGTTTAGAAATTTATAGAAAAGCGATTGGTTATAACAACAAGTCTTGAATAGATTTTGATTAGTTCCCAAATAGTCATTAGACTCATAGACTCAGTGGCATAGGAACTTTGTACAAATATGGGGAGCCGGGGTATATTGTGGAAAGCTAGTGGTGGGAATCATTTCATTCATAATTTCATTCATTTCGGAGGATTCGTTCATAGTGTTGCACTTTTCACAAACAGGAGTATAAAATAGAAGTATATCAAAAGGTCACCAACTCTTTAATCCAGTTAAAATAATTTCTATTAGATATACTTGATACATAGAAACATAATTTATGGACGATCCCGAATACAATATTCAAATTTAAGGTTTCTCCCACTCCTATTTACCCAAAGTTAAAGTTCTTTCTGTTGTTTTGCTTACAAATTCTTTACAAATCTCTTCCAAATCAATTTTAAAGGCCTCCTCTTTATAAATATGCAGTAGAATCAAGTGGTTGAGTCTCTGTTGACCAGTTGTTCGGAGGTGTGTTTGAAGCCGGCGAAGAGTGCTGAAAGATCTCTCAGTTGTCGGAATCGCCAAAATAAATTCTGCCAAAAAGTAAACTTCAGAAAATAATTTCTTCACTAATTCCTCCGATGACATAATTTTAATTGCGTTCAACAACGAATTTCTGTCAGTTCCGTCCGGGGTTAGTGTTGGTAGAAGCGTCAACTGAAGCGCCAGCAGAAAGATCTGTCAAGTCAAAATCTTCACCATGTATTTCAAGCTTTTGTTTCAGATCTTCTGAAGTGGTTGAAGCTGTGTCCGTGAATATGGATTCGATATTTATGAGAGAGTCTAAATTTCTTTGATCAAATCGTTCTTTTAATTCATTGGTAATAAGGTCCAGTGCTTCTCTGAAATTTATTCGCAATCTTTCTTCTTGTTCAAGTTGTCCCGGAGCGGAGGAATGGCTTGTCTGCTCATATCTTATTGGAATCTTATTCATATCTTATTGGAACTATCTTTTTTCTGGATACGCTCGTCATTTTCTTTTCCAGATTTAATGTGAACGCTTTTCTCTCCCATTTCTTGTAGAGAGTTTCGAAATGGCTATTTTCTCTCACATGTTGTATGGTATCTTCTAAAGTTGAAATGGCTTTCTTGACGCTTGCGGTAGAAAATTCAGTTTGCAGAACTTTCGCCAAGATTTCGCTGGGACCAAAAAGTTCCTTGACCATGTTCATGGCAATAAATGGATACTTAAAATTAAATATAACTTATAATATTTCCATGTTTTATCAGAAATCATTCATTTATATTTTTTCAAAGTAACACGCATTTTAATTACGATTATTTTAAAATACTAATGAGAAAATGGCAACAAAAAGATATAATAATCTACTATTTTCGGTTTACTTTCCACAGAAATGGAGTACTTCAGCAGACACTATTACAGAAATGGCATTAAAAACTACAAAAAAATTCATATATCAAAAATAAATTGAGATGCAGTTTTCAAGCCAATTTCAGTTGAAAGTACACTTTTCCCTATACGAAGGTGTAAAAAATGAAAATGTGCGATGCTTAAAAATTAAAAAAATAACAGTAGAGATTATCAGTATTTAACCGTACAATGACACTTCTGCTTCGTTTTACGGCTGCCTTATGAAACGTAACGTTATTTTTTAGTGACCATACTTTAACTGTCCCCTGAAAGAAATAACATATCGGGGGATGAAAAAACAATTTATCAGTTATTACTTTATATATCATATCATTCATATAAAGTTGTGCTTTGACATACAGAGACTTAAGGCTGTTCTTAACTGCTCTGCTCAACAAGCGCAAACAGGGCCGCGCCAGCAGTATTCGGCGCCTGTGTGCAGAACTTCAGTTGGCGCCCCATATTCCTAACCTCCCACCCCCTATAAAGACTTTTTCGTCTTATAGCTGCCAAACCAACCTTCCAGCGGTTTTCTCCAAATCAAATAAATGAATTTGGAACCAGAAAATTTATTTAATGAAATGTTTCTTGTTTCTGCAGGGTTCTTTTTTATTTCATTTGTTAAATTAAATTTCTGGTTAAAAATATTGTTGTTTGAATTAAAAACAAGGAATGTTGGCAGCAATGCAAATAACGGACATTCCTAAAAGGTCGGTGCTTCAGCTGTTTGCTCCCTCTCCCCACAATGGCATACCTCCTAAGTAAATGAGCGTCTTTTACCTGCATCATTCCGTAATTTTTAAGATCTGATCTTTATTTATATTTATACTTAAAACACTTCAAATAAACTTTAATTTAGAAATATAGCTCTGTTGAATTAATCATTGGTACGACTATGACACAAAGAAAGGGGTGCTCGTAATACGACAAATACACACAAAAGTAGAAAAATATTTTCTCAAATTATGACGTTTGTAATACACCGGAGCACTTTTATTTCTTTTAAAATAAGGTAACATCGATTAAGATGCGCCTTAAACAATTACCGCACGTTGATCAAAATTAGGGGTGCATTCGAAAATGTTCCAGTCCCGGAACATTTGATTTTGTATTAGCAAATATAGAACCCCTATTCTGGCTATATAACAATTGTTATGAAAAATGCACATTCGTTTCGACGTTTACATTGTTAAGAAGCTAAGCGTATCTTTATCTTGTCAAACTGTTATCCCTTCCTTCTCTATCAGATTTTTTATTTTTCGAATTTCCAATTTTCGTGCAATGAATCGAAGCTCTAAATTAAAAATATCTATACTAATAAAACAAAGTTTCGCTTTGTCTGTGAGTGTGTGTGTGTCTGAGTGCTATGGCTAGTAGAATCTACGGCACATACGAAGCTCAAACTTTTTGTGAGGATAGTCAAAAGTCTCTCCTGGTGCACCCTGCACGTAAGTTTCAGAATTTTAAATCTCTAATAATTAGTTGAGAAATTAATTAAAAAGCCCAAATTAAAAGAATGCAAAAATATTCATAATTCAACAAGAGTATAGATTTTTTTCAAACCGTAGACAACTTCTTCGAAAACTCGAAGAGATGGGGAGGGGTTAATAGATTTACAGAGATGCAAGAGTGATAAATGTACAGGACCTTTTTAAAAAGGACTGTATCTTAAATTCTACTGGGGCTAACAGCTCGAAAATTGCACAGCCAGACGCCAAAAAGAAAAAAAAAGAAAAAGAAAAAAAATCTACTTTTCAGAAATTCTAAAAATTATTCCGGTACGGTTTCAGGAAGTCAAAAAATCCACGAAAAATCGATTTATGAAAAATCTTTTTATTTCCTTCGAAAGAAAGGTTCGAAATCTCTCCCACGGACGCTAGGAGTTCATTGCAGATAACCAACCTCTTCCAATAGTGGACATTTTCGAAAGAATATAATTTTTTTTAAATATAAATTTATCGATTTAATTTTTATGCATCTAGATGTAGAATTTTTCGGTGATTTCAGATATCTAAATTTCTTCACGGTCGCTCTATTGCAACTTTAGATATTAATTATTATTTTATTAATCAGATGATTCCTTTCAAACTCTCAATTTAAAAGCCTGTCTTTCGAAACCACAAATGATTTTTATGCTAGGATTCTTTGGAACACCGTCAAATTTTTTTAAATACACCATTTAGAGCTTTTAAAGTTATGCATATTGCCCTATCTTTAAACGCTGTTTAATAATATCTAAATTTTATAAAAATCGATCCGCAAGTTTTTGTTTTATAAAAAATTCTATTTTAAAAAGGAAAAGAAAAACTTTGTTGAATCGAATTTGTTAAAATTAAGAAAGCTGACGAACCGTTTGGAACTTTCAGATAGTTCATAATACACAATAAAAATTTCAAAAAGTAGAGGGCATCAAATTTCAGGGGGGGGGGGGGGGAGAGGGAGGCGATAAAAAAAATTGGAGGATGGGATCAAATATTTAAAACCGTATCGTTTTCTACCGTTTTGGATGCGGATTTTTGATAGAGCCCTGGGATAAATATTACTTTTAATATAAAAATTTCAAAGTGCACTTACTACTATTTTCGATTAGTAATTTCAGAAAATATCTCAGATCCTTGCTTAAGTTCGCCACCCCTTGACTAATATGTACTAATATATGGCTAATGACTAATATATACTGACTATGGGTAGTTTGTTTAACAGAGTTTCGTTCAGAAACAGTTTTGTTAAGAATAGAGTTCTCCCCCTGGTGTTGGAATATGGAACTAAAAGATTAGAGATTTGTTTTTTGCAAGATTTTGCAGTGTGTACGCAGCACGCCTGCTAAACCCTCATGTGATATATCATCGGAAAACCCTGGAACCTTTTTACCTCCCTCACTCAGATTTCCCCCAGGGGGGTCAATATTCTAACTGAGCTCCTAATTAAGCTGCAGCAAGATTCGAGCTCATTTGAAGGCTTGACCGAAGGTGAAACTCTTCACGGGCCTTTGGTTGGTGAGGTCTGTGTTTAACCCCAGGTTATTAGTGAGCGTTCTTCCGTGGGAGGAGGGTGGGAGAAAATGATTTTTTTCATGTGACATATCGTTTTAAAGCTTTTGGCTTGTACTTTACTAAGCACTCACTCCTCTCCTCTTAACTCATTTTTTCATCAGTAAGTAGAGGTCATTTTAAAGTTTTTATTTGTTCATTACTATCCCATGCAATTTTCCAAAAATCATGAAAAAAATTTACATAACAAATCTATACAATTAGCAGCTTCTCTCCCATTTTCCCACAGTGAGCGAGTTCATACTTCAGACAAAATCGAGTTAAAGATATAAAATCATTTAAATTTAAGGTTCATTTAAAAATCATCAAAAGTGGAGGAGGGGGGGGGGGGGCGTATCGTTTGAACAAGTTCTTAACACAGAACTTAAAAATATACAGTGAAATACGTTTAACACGAAACTGAGGGGACCGAAAACTTTTTTCGCGTTAAAAGATTCGCAAAGAAAGAACAAAACTCGCAAATTTTTACGACGTTGTCAAATTTTACTTCGATTTCCTGTTAAACTACTAGTAAGTTGCATCCAGGATAAAAAGCAAGTAAATATATATATTTAAAACCACAAACAAAATATCAAAATCCATCACTCACCATATCTAAATTGAAACTCACAACGAAAATATTAAAATAACCAACATAAACTTTAACTCTTAAAATCAAACTGAATAACCAAACTAAAGAAAATATATATAATTGCACGACATAATAGAACAGAACAGAAGGCGAGCGGTATGGCTAACGGCATACTCTGCAGCGTTAAGTCAGACTTTACGCATGCTACGTCCCCCTTCACTCGCCAAGACCAAAATTGAAAAAATGAAAAACTATGAAAAACCAAACAGAACTACAACATCCACCAAAATATCTCTGTAACTCATTAGATCAATCAACTCATATATATATATATATATATATATATATATATATATATATATATATATATATATATATATATATATTTAGGGGGAATCAAATATCATTTTTTTTGTGTCTTTTTCAGCATTCTGAAATCTAGCTTGTTTGAACCAAATAAGCAAAGCTGTCTCTAAATCTTCGTGCTTAGCAGTTCTCATACGTTTTCTCTCTGGCTTAAATATACTGAGCTCAACCATTAACGTAATGGGATCACTGTTTTTTTTATTATTGTTGATAAAGTAGAAATGGCAATGCCAAACTCTTTGTAGATTTCTCTTTTCGTTCTTCTTTTTCATCAGCTGCATTAAGAAGCCTCATCTTCCTTTGAAGACAAATGCAGTTCGTTTTCGCACCGATTACTCAACCATTGTGCTAATAAAACATAGGCTAATGTACAAAAAATACGAAATTCTCTGATTTTCACCCAAACTTCACCAATTTCAACTCAAACTAACTAGCTCGAAAGCGAAATTTTTTCGTGTTAAACGATTTTTGTTTCGTGTTAAAAGAAAAAAAAAATGTATTAAATTGCATAGTATACTATCCGGACCGCTATATCATTTCGTGTTAACCGATTTTTCATGTTAAGCGATTTCGTGTTAAACGTATTTCACTGTATTTGTTTTACTCTTAGATACTATTATATTTTCAGAAATTCGTCGAAAACGTATGGCAAAATTAGGTCCCCCCGCCTTCTATTTCCGAATCTACTGAAAATAAATTACGAAAAAATTAGTAGTAGTTGGAATTTATTTAAATTTTGCAGGAAAACCATAGCGATTATCCTAGGTCATACAATTTTTCAGAAAATCGCAGTTTCCGTTATAGATAAACTTTATTTGGCGGGCGGTCAGCGGGGAGTTCGAGGTACCTATCGACGCGAAATCGTCTAAGAATTGTCGGTAATGATTTTCCAAAAGAATTGTCGGTAATTAGCCGAGATTAGCCTATCTAAAAAATGTGGCACAGGCCAAAGTGGCCATGCAACTTTGCGACCTCATTTCGAAGCGCACTTGGCACAATGGCAAGATTAAACTTTGTACAAGGTCTTTATTTTAGGTAAGACAGATCACAATGATAAATAGTCAGCGTTTTTCATTTCAATTGAATTCAATTATTGAAGTCAATTATTGAAAAATATTTAATAAAATAATTTCAAATTATTATTCGTTTTAAATTATTATTCGTTTCAAATTATTATTCTTATTATTCTTATTATTCGTTTAACAACTATATTTTGTAAGATTGCAGTTAATAATTAACAAATTTATTGTATGAACTCTCTGTACGTGGGTGAAACTCGCTCTTGACCGATTATTCTTTGTTCGAAGCAAATCTATAATATATACAATTAAAATTTCAGTAAAACTTAATTCATTTTAAGGTTGTTCTCAAAAACATGTTTCCCGAATTTAAATGACATGAAACATTCTTACATGCTCATGGGCTCGTTTTTATGCTTTACATACAATGATAGGCGTGACTATTAAATTTGTTTGGAATTGAATGGCGTTTTTCATTTCTTTTTTTAAAATGTATTGCATTTTGAACTACATCCTGTTTTATTTATTTAGTCAGGGCCGAAACTAAGGGGGTGAGGCAGAGGGAGCAAGTGCCCCGGGCGCCAGAACGAAGGGTCGCCCAATGAAGGATTATACCTTTGGAATGGATCATTTTCTTCTGATGGAGTGATGTCTTTCATTATTATGAAACAGCCATTATAAGTGAAGTGTTAGGTCAAGATAAAAGAGCAGCCGTAAAAAGTTAGAATTCTGATTTTCTGGTCAGAATGGGGGAAAAAATGCCTCTTTCATCTTCACCTAACACTTCATTTATAATGTCTGTTTCATAATAATGAAAGCCACCAGTCCATCAGAAGAAAATAACTCGGTTAAAGTGGAAACTCGGTTAAGCAGAACTCGGATAATCGGAACTCTACTGTACATTTCATTTTAAAAATGATCTTTAGAATATTTTTGTTTGTGTTCAAAGGAGGGTTATGACCCCGGTGACCTTCCCCTTGGATCCACCATTGTAGATTATGTAGCTCAGTATGAAGAATTTCAAGTTATTCCACAATTAAATCACAGTTCACGAAATTGTTATAGGGAGAGCATTATTATAAGAAGTCAAGATTCCATTTAAATCATATTAAAGTCATCATATTTCACAAATAAAAGTTTTTACTTTTGTAGATTATTATTTACAGTTCGAATATATACATAATGTATATTATTTACATATTTACAGATGAAACATATTTAGTTGCTTTGCTCCTTCTAGAAGTCATGATTCTAAATACAATTAAATTTCCAGCAACTATTTTCTTCTATTAAGAAGCCATAAAGAACAATAGCATGATTTTATGCTCGAGATAAATTTTCCTTTTAAAATTAAAACAACATTTCTTCTAATTTTAGAAGACCAAGAGAAAAAATGCAGTCTACTTACTGCGTTCATATTTTACATTCACAAAACCAACTAAAAAAGAACAAGAAGGAAAAAATGTTTTTTAATATTAATTCTCTCAAACGTCACGTGATCCTTCGCGGCGCCCGCCTGGCTAAGAGAGGCCCGCGAGAGAAGGTTGCAAAATATTCCACAAACTCCCCCCCGATGAACAAGGGTTCATCAAAATGGGGATTCAAAATAATTAAAGTAGGAATAAAATTATTCTAAAAAATTATCAGTTACACTATACATAAATACAATACAAATCAAAATATATACTTACATACTGGACTTCAATAAAATAATTAAACAATTTAAAAGATTTGAAAACAAGTTTCTGCTACTAAAAATAGAAAGAACAATTTAAATCTATACAAATTTTTCTAGAATAACACAAAAAAATTAAACTAAAAATTAGAAATAATATCAAACAAGAAACATCTTTTTTTTTTTAAGTGAAAAAGAATAAAATGTTGTTTAAAGTCAATAACAGAAACAATTCAAGATTTTTTTCTAAAAGTCAAATGTGAGTTTTGAGTCTCTAATAATATCAGTTTTTTTTTCAGTTCTATTAATAAAAAAGTTCAGAGTTTTTTCACTTCTAAATTATACACAAGAATCAATAGGTCTTTTAATGATGGAATTATTTGCCTTCAGTTCATAAGACCTCATTTTTTTTTTTTTTTAAATCTCTGTCCACAAATACCTAACTTCCAGAAAGTTCTTGATACATGTTCATATGCATAAAAATCACATCATATATTTCAAAGTCAGAAGTTTCATTCTGGTCCGTGTAGTGAGCAGATTGTAAGTTGAGAAGATACTCATTTTTCAAGCGCTTCCAAAAATGATTCAGAAGAGTCTCGCGCAAACGGAAGCGTTTCACTAAGGATTCCTTGGTTGCAGGTAAACACAAATCGTTCACTTTTATGGTAGGTAAACACAAGATATGTTTTAGAGGTGCTCTAACTAGTTGACCAGGGCGAACACTAAAGTTCTTGGAGATTGCACATTTGTTTAGGACTGATTTTATGCATTGTATGGATCTTAAAATCCAAATTTTTTCACGAGTTGATACTAATGTACTGGGTACTTCTGAATGAAAAACTTTTTCATGTGCATCTTTCACGATTAATTCAGTCAATTTATGTTTTGCAGGAATCACATCAGGATGTTTTTCATAAAATGAGGAATCAGACTTTTGTAACAGTCCTCGTACGAATAGCAAACCTTCATCTGATAACATAGGAATTAACTGTAGAAGATTCGATTTACTAGGGATACTTTTGTTACATTTCAAGTATTTTGTAACTTCAGGGAAACTTTTTTCCTGCACCAGCTTTAACCAAAAATTTTCAGCATGTAACATTTCCTCAGCTGATAATTGTGAAAATGTTCTTTTCTCTACCTTTAATTTTATATTAGAAATAAATCTAAATAGCCAAGCAGTTACTCGATACAATTTCTTTAGGGAGCTACAATTTTCAAGAATAAAAATGGGAATTTCATCAGCTTTATTTGTTTGAACAACACAAGAAATGGTTGCTGATTTTCGAGACTTCTCTTTAGAAACATCAGGTAATTGTGTAGCGATAATTTTAACGCTAGGGCACTGATCTTCGGGCAAGGAAAGAAATTCAGGAACATACATATTAGGGTTAGCATCAGGAAAAATATGCAATTGGAGATGCTCCTTTTCCATGATTAGGTTGCTAAAATAGTGTCGGGGAATTTTCAAGTGTGTGAGATCAGGGATTTCTGAAAGCCAATTTTGCCAATTATTTTCTAGTTCACCAGAAACAAAAGGAGCAATAAATCCGGCTGAATCAAGGAACATAGTTGCAATTTTCAAAACATTGCGTTTAGTAGAAGAATCATTATTTAATTTTTCTAACAAGGGTCGTAATTCTAGTCCAAATTTATCTTCTGTATTGTTCCAGATCAATCCTAAAATTTTCAAGGAAGTATTTGGGGGTTCGGGACTAGAAACAGGAATGTTTTCGTCAACCCATTTTTTCCTAAGTTCCTGAGAATTGCTTTCAAATTTTCTTAACTTCATCCCCCCTTCTTTCAAAATATCAACAGCTTCTTTAGTTAAATTAAAGGCTTTTAGAACATAGTTTTCTCCTGAAAACAAATCATCAACATAAAAAGAAGAATTTAGGATTTCAAATGTTTTATTATGAGAGCTTTTATATTTATTAATATGGTGCTTAATGGTACAAGCAAGGATAAAGGGACTGCAGGTGACACCAAAAGTAGCTCTGGTCATTCTATAGGGTACTATGTTTTTATTCTTATCAAAATCTTCATAATATAAGAATCTAAGATAATCGCGATCTTCCTCGGTTACAGATATTTGCAGAAAAGCCTTTTCAATATCAGCCGAAAAGGCAATTTTATGTAAACGGAATTTCAAAATTATGTCTAAAACATTAGGATTTAAGTTAGGGCCGTGATTCAAACATTCGTTTAATGATAGAGAATCACCATATTTGGAAGAAGCATCATAGACTATGCGCATTTTTGTTGTAGTTTTATCGTCACGGATAACAGGTCTGTGTGGCATGTAATAGGAATTATTAGAATCTTTCTCGGTGCACAATTCTATTACACCCTCATTAAACTGCTCTAGTAAAATGGAGTTATATTCCTTAAATAAAGAATCGTTTTTCAAGAATTTATTTTCTAAACTAGAAAACCGCTTCTTTGCTACTTCAAGATTATTTCTAAGTAATTCGCGAGAATCTTTCCACAATAATTTTGCTTCATAACGCCCATTTACGAATTTTAGATTTTCTTTAAATTCTTTTATTACCTCATGATCGGTAATGTTCTTTTCATTGCTTTCAGCAATGCCAATTGATTCAAGATCCCAAAATGCTTTCAGTTGGGTATTTATATTTTCAACTGAAACACGCAAACAAGCTACTTCTTTTTTATTAGACTCTATTTGCCCTTGCACCGTATGACCGAAAATAGTTTCTGCAACGTATAATTCTTTTGTCAATTTTCCCTCGATTCCCTTTAATATTTTCCACAAAAAGTCAGACCCTAGCAAAATATTTATTTCCTGTTCAAGACCTGTATCAGCAGGCTTAAAGCCTCTTGTTCTCATTATGTCTAGAAGTTCTGGTTCTAGTGTTTTCACAGAAGCCCCAGTTATATTATCAACCACAAGAGCTTCGATATTTATCGAGTTAATAGGTTGCACAACACTGGATAATTCTAGAGCAACTACTTCATAACAAGATTCATAAGGGCGTCTCCGCCCAAAAGGATAAACTAATAAATTTTCTCTTCGCAATGGCTTCAATTTTAATTTTTGTACTAGAGATCTCTTCACAAAACATTTTTCTGAACCACTATCACATAAAACGCGAGCCAACAAGCATTCCTTACCAGCAGACACAGAAACTGTACAAGTCTGCAATAATGTTGCTTTATTTTGTTTATATTTTTGTTCCGACATCATAGATACAATTGCACCTTTCATTTCTTTTTCAGGATTTTCTTTTGCTGTTTCTTTAAAACAAAACAAAGTACTATGGGTAGTGTTACCACATTTGGAACAAGGGTTAATTTTTGTTCTACAATTAATTGATAAATGGGACTTGTAAAAGCATTTGTAACAGCGACCTTCTTTCTTTAATTTATATCGTTTCTGTTCATCAGTGAATTCTGAACAATTTAGTCCTACATGATCAGAAGACTTACAAAATATGCAAAACTGTTTTGTAGATGTATTTAAAGCAGCAGCTGAAGGTATATTTTTCTTTTGCGGAAAATTTTGATATTTACTTGAAGGATTTTCATATTTAGTTTTAGAATTTTCATAAGTCTTGGTTTGGGAATTGTTTACTAAATTAGTAGCTTCACGACATCTTAATTCCGTTTTAATAAAATTTATTAAATCGGTGACTTCACAGTCCTTATCGGGGTCACGTTTTCGATGGAAATCTAGTATCAAATTTTCTGGTAATAACCTTAATAAAATTGGTAGTAATAAATGGCCGTAAGAGCCTGATGTTACTCCTAACGCATCAAGATTTCTCATACTAGTTTCAATATTATCGTACAGCTTCCTTAAAGAAATAACATTGTTAGAGGATTTCACTGGTTCAATATTTAGAATTTTATTCATGTAACAGTTTATGATATTTTCCCGCTTACCATACCTCTCTTCTAACAATTTTAAACAAGTAGAATAATTTTGATCTGTCAGTTCAAAACCAGATACAATATTATATGCAGGACCAGACAACAAGGATTTGAGATATTGGAATTTTTCAATTTTTGATAACGATTCGTTTGAATCTATCGCACTAGTAAATAAATTAAAAAATTCTAAGAACTGGCTTGCATCACCAGAAAATTTTTCTATATTAAGTTTAGGAAGCTTCACTGCCGAGACTGGTTTACTTCCGATTTTTGAACCGTTACTTGATTCTAGTACAACTTTTGGTTCAGTTTCGATTTTACATTTTTTAAGCCTCATCTTAATTTTAAATTTCAAATTGGATATTTTTTCAGAATATTCTTCTACCGATTTTAGTTCTTTTTCATATTCAGTTTTTTCCTGAATTAGCTCATCCATTTCGGAATCTAATTCCTTTAGTTGAGCTTCCTTTTCATTTACGAGCTCTAATGATTCCATTAATGAGTCGCAATCAGTTTTATCAATATCAACAGATAATAATGTATCACATTTTGTGATTAATTTCGTAATGGCTGCACGAACAGTAGCTCTTTTACTTTTTAACTTATCAGGCTTATCCATGTTTAAATTTAAATTCAATGTTCAAAATAAATGATCATGAAAAATGTATATTTTCAAAAAATCAACAGTCATGCAGAATAATAAAGGTATTTCTTACCTTTTTTCCCGGTTGTTGAGGCACCAAAAACTTGAAGAATTTCAAGTTATTCCACAATTAAATCACAGTTCACGAAATTGTTATAGGGAGAGCATTATTATAAGAAGTCAAGATTCCATTTAAATCATATTAAAGTCATCATATTTCACAAATAAAAGTTTTTACTTTTGTAGATTATTATTTACAGTTCGAATATATACATAATGTATATTATTTACATATTTACAGATGAAACATATTTAGTTGCTTTGCTCCTTCTAGAAGTCATGATTCTAAATACAATTAAATTTCCAGCAACTATTTTCTTCTATTAAGAAGCCATAAAGAACAATAGCATGATTTTATGCTCGAGATAAATTTTCCTTTTAAAATTAAAACAACATTTCTTCTAATTTTAGAAGACCAAGAGAAAAAATGCAGTCTACTTACTGCGTTCATATTTTACATTCACAAAACCAACTAAAAAAGAACAAGAAGGAAAAAATGTTTTTTAATATTAATTCTCTCAAACGTCACGTGATCCTTCGCGGCGCCCGCCTGGCTAAGAGAGGCCCGCGAGAGAAGGTTGCAAAATATTCCACACAGTATTACATATTTTATGACTGCATATTTTAAATTTTAAAAATAAGTCGGCTATTAGAAAATTAGTAAAATTCTTTTTGTAAATATACTTTGCGGAAGAGAGGGGGGGGGGGGGGCGCCAAAATCCATGTTTGGCCCGGGTGCAAAAAAGGCTAGTTTCGGCTCTGTATTTAGTACTGTTTTGTTATAATGTAGCCGATTGCTATGATTGACTTTTTGCTTTTTTTGGCAATTTACTTTTACATGGGTACCATGCATAACCTGGAGGCTTATGTTGCTTTACTACTGTGCAATATAGTAATATACTAACCGTTTTTATATCGTCAGTAAGTGTATCACTACCAATACTACAGTAAGATAGAAGTGTTATACATTTTCAGTTATTTGAATAATGGAGCCTTCCATGTTTGCCATGAACTGTAGTGCGCCCTGCTTTCTGAAAAGCTGGACAGCCCTGATGATGCTGGACAGGTCCAGGGATGTCAAAAGGAGCATTCGCGGTCGCCCTTCCAAATTTTTTATGTTTCTAGCTTTTTTTAATTTATTTCAGCGCTTGACGGCACCCTTAAGCCTTCCGTGGCGCCTTACGACCGTTACCTTTCGACACCGTGGCGCCTTTTGGTTTGAGACTCTCTCCGCCCCTTACCCCTAAAGTTAAGCCACTGACGAACATCTGCAAATTTCATATCTTATAAGCAGCGGTGTAAAAATCTAGGCGCCAGATGGCAGTCTCTCACCGCTAAATTTTATTAGCTTTCTTCGCTTAAATTTTATTAGCATTCTTACAAAAAAATTAGACGAAATATTAGACAAAAAATAACGACTAAAATTTAGTGGTGAGAGACTGCCCGCTGGCACCTAGATTTTTACACCCCTGCTTATAAGTAAAAATGAACTCATAAATGTGTCAGAAATGACGTACTTTCGATTTAAATACCGCTTTAATAAATTTAAATTGGTCACACTTTGCACACTGGGTCGACGTCCCCCTGACCGCAAAACGTTTTGACATATTTACAATTTCATTTTTTAACGGAAAGATATAAAATTGGAAAGCCTGGCCATGGGAGCGATTTGGAATTGAACTGTTTTTTTCCATTTTTTGATTAATGAATTATCTATTGAGTTATAAGTGAATTCGATCACGTGACAAACACGTTTTTCGCCCGCTCTTGAGTGCTCTTTCTCCCTTCGCACGGAAATTCGGTTCAAAACGACCACTTTGACACTCTTTTCTGAAAGATCTATTGCGTTTGCAAAAAAATGAAAAAAACAGCTCAATTACATAGTTTCTGAACAACAACACCAGCTTGTTTCATGCATTTTCGAGCAAAAATAAATTAAAACATGTCAGAAAGTTGCCCTTTTGGATTTAAGAACACCGTTAAAGAAAATACGAACAAATTAGGTAAGTTGTTTTATTTGAATTCAAATGAAAAGTAAACTAATTATAATATTATTGCTAATACTATTAGGCACTATTTATTAATCAACACTCGAGATGGGAAACAGAGATAATTTCGGTTACGAGGTTCCATCGTTTCTCACTTGCACTGGTAACAGATTCCAACAACCTGTTATTTTTGTAACATATAACTAATCGCTGCGTATGATATCAACAAAAGTTTTAATTAGAAGATATGTAAACAAAATGTTTGAAATAATTTTGGGACGTAAGTATAGACACTGTTTTCTATTGGGAATGAATCCACATTCTTAAATTAGTTTGTGGTTAAAAACTTAATTTTTGCAAGACAAAAATTTACCTAGTTATGATTCTTTGGATTTCATTCATTTTCAGTGTTTTCTAGCACTAAAAACACATTTTTCCATTTTCTGTAACTGAAAAGTTGAAATTCATAAAATTCAAAGTATCATAACTCAGTAAGTTTTGGTCATAGAAGAATCATTATTTACCGTTTTACTTGTAAGAACATGGAGGAACTTTTTCAAAATAAAACTTATGAGACCCAAACATTGTATAAAAGTTGCAATTTCTTAACTATTTAAAAATTAATTATTTTAACAGAAATCAATTTTTATATGATGTAGAACAAAATTTAAAAGATTTTTGTAATTGGATCTACACCACTAAAACTAACGGTTATTAGCTGTTGGGAGATAATCTGTATAAAAATATACACAATTTTAAAAGTTTGTTAAAAAAGAGAAATTTGATCACCCCGACTTTATTGCAACTATATCTATCGAACTGGAAAATATTATTTATACACTTTTATTGAAATACAATTCATCAGTGGCGCAGCGAGAGGGGGTTTTCGGGGTTAATCCCCCCACCCCTCCACCCCCACCCCAGAGCCAAGACAAAAATACAGAAATTTCCATTTTTATGGGTTGGGTTGGGTTGATTTTTGACGGCCAATTATCTACACGAGGGATATAGGCCCGGGGGGAGTGCGCTCCGTGGGGGTCTTTCTAAGGGAGCCTAATCCGTATTAACGCATGGAAGATCCACGGCTCGAAGAAAACTACGAAAACTCCGAACGATTAGGCCGACGGGCGCGATTGGGATCCCATTTTTATGAATCAAATCATTTAAAACAAAACTAAAGTTAGAATTATATTTATTTTGTTCGAAATTCGCCGCTCTATCGAATCAAATCCTGCTTAAAAGTTTGATTCGTTTAAACGGCAGTAATGTATTTTACTTTAAAACTGGGGAAAACACATGTTAACAGGTATAGGCTTTCAACGAAAACTGGTTACTCATTTCGAAAGAGGATAGCATTCATTCGCACTATTGGAAATCAGGCGTAGTCTAAAAGGAATGGTCATTTCCTGTCACGGTCAATGCCGCCATGGGTTCTTCAATACTGCACCATTGGGAGTCTTAATTAATTGCATCTGTTTCGTGCTCCTTTTTGGAGAAACGGGATTGGACCCTCGAAGACCAGGGAAAACACAAAATACATTCTTTGAAGAGTAGACTCCACACACATTCTGTTATTAGTTGCTGTTGTACAGTAGTGGAAAAAAAAAGTAAGCACCCCATACTAACTCTGAAAAAAATTATCGTATAAGAAAGTTACTGGTACCACGCGATTGGTAATAAAGTCTACTTTTAAATGATGTATATAAAATTTGCTTAGAGGGCCATCTACATATTAAAATGAACCATAACTTTGTGTTTTTCAATAGCAGTACACAATTCTGAGAGCATAAATGAACTCTACACCCTTCAAGCCTAAAAACAAATTTTTACGCAATTCGTACGATAAGTTTATGAGAAATTAATCTCTCTATTCTAAAAAAAAGTAACTACCGCTGTCACCGCCGCCGGTTTTGATTTTTTTGTGACCGGAGGCCATTCTTCGTTAATATTAACAAAAATAATGCATACAAAAATATGAAAATCGGTGGTTTTATACAGAAATATTTGATAAACACGCTGATGCAGACAGTTTTCAAATCGAAGAATTATTTTAAGAGTTATTTAATGCTAAAGTTGGACAAAATCGTTCCACTAAAAAAGTTTTATAGCAGCAAAAACTATACATGGCAGTGTAATCCTTTTTAGATCATTTTATGCGTTAGAATTTGCCGGAGTGCAGATTGCATTAATTTTAGGTAGCTTTCATTACAAAAAGCTACCTATTGCAGCCGTTCGGAGGAAAGCGATTTAAAAAAATTTTGGTATATATTCATCGATCATGACCCCCAGACCCCGAAACCACCCTCCGTTCAAAAGTTGATATATATGTGTATATATATATATATATGGATATATATAGTATATATCCAATAATCTTCATTTATCAAAAACCTTTAAATATCCGAATACAATTGGGAGAAAATTTTTTAACTACAATACATTTTCAAAAAATACATCTGCTGCAAGTACTTTTCCGTGTAACTGCAAAGACCCCACTCTAAAAAAATACATAAACAATGATCATGGACATATAATCACTGGAAATCTTGATATTGTTCATGATTTTAAATTGAAACAACTAATGGGTTATGGTACTAAATATAGACTTCCATCTAAATTTAATGTTAAATCTATTATCAAGCAGTTTACATATGATATTGATATTTTTATTTATAAAATTTCTATCTCTTATAGTAAGCCTATTGAATATTTTAATCAATGGAAGATATTAGTAATTGAAAAATTAACTATGGCTTTAAAAAATAATATTGCTGATTTGGTTTCTATTAATACACAGCATTTTTTCCACCAAATTACTAAATTACAAAAAAACTTCGTTATTACATATGTAGACAAATCTCCTAACAATTATGCTATTATATGTAAATCATATTATCACCAACTTCTTACAAATTCTATTTCTTCTAATAAGTCATTTCAAAAAACTAATGAAAATGTAATTGTAAATAATCGTAAAATTCGAAGTTATTATAAACTTTTAAATATTTTATCTACTAATTTTAATTATCCATATTTAGTTCTTATTCCCAAATTTCATAAGACTCCTATTAAATTTAGGACTGTTACTATTGGTTGTAATACATATAATAATAAAGCCAATACACTTCTCTTAAAAATTCTTAATCAAATATATGTACTTACTACAAACAATGATAATACAAATTGTATAAAAAATAGCTATCAACTTGTTAATATTTTAAAAAATCTTCATTCTGTTTGTAATATAACGACATATGACTTCAAAGATCTTTTTAATAATATAGACCTATTAGATTTACATAAAATTATAAATGAATTATTTAAAAAGTATTATAAAAAACTGGAATTACCATCTAATATAGATATTGCATATTTTAAATCTTTAACTAACTTCATTATCTATAATAATTATATATTGCAAGATAATACTTTATATTTACAGCATGTCGGTATACCACAAGGCGGTTGTACTACCAGTTTACTCTCAGACTTATACTTATCTCATTATGAACGTAATTTTACTAATAATAATCTACATTTATATCGTTATATTGATGACATCATTTTAATTGAAACTGATCAATCTGCAATTACTCGATTTCCAGTTGATTATCCCACTAATTTGGAATTAACGGAAAACCTTTTATCTAACAATACAATTAACTTCTTAGATCTTAAAATTACAATAAAAGACAATAAAACAATCACAGATTTATATGACAAACGTAAAGAATTTAAATTCACAGTTAATACATTTACAAATTTTAAATCTTGTCTACATCATTCTGTATTTCGTAATATAATACTTAATCATTTATATAGAATAAAATATTTAAGTTCTTCTCGTCTAATTAACAATAATATTAAAAAACTAGTTTATGATGCATTAAATCATGGTTTTCCAAAAAAATTCATATATTCATTAATATACAATTAGTACTTTTCTTACATGATCTATAAACACAAATTAACACATGCGTAAACAAAATTACAAAAAAATTAAAAAAAAAATATCTATAAAAAATTAAAAATTGTAAAATAATATAAAAAAATATTATAGGTTGGTTGGGTGGGTAGATGTTAGAGTACGGAGGAGGGTGGTGTTGTCTGGATAATACGCAATGGTTAATTATTTATTTAAAAAAAAAAAAAAAAAAAAAAAAAAAACACGGGGCTCTTGTATTATTACTATATTTTTGTTATGTATTTTATGTGGATGTTGATTTGATATTTTATATGTAAATTGGAGATTTTCATTAATATTATAATTAGCTTAATTATTCATTAATCTAATTTACAATTATTTGTTATTAAATTTTAATTTACTAAGGACAATATCATATTAATTACTAATAGTATGCCACTCTTAGTTTAATGTTTTTGAATGTCCCACATTCATACTTTATGGATTTTTATGGATGTCTGAAAATAATCCTCATTCTATATTTGTACTTTTTAAGTAATGGGATTTTAAGTATTATTTAACCTTCTATATACTTCCACATGTTTTTTATTTCCTGTTCATTTTATAAATATCTTATATATAATTCATTAAAAAATAATTTTTAAATTGTTTTTAATAATTATTTATATTAATTATTACTGAATTTATTTTGTTTTATAGCATATAGCTATATGCTATATATTATCAATGTTCTAGCATTATTTAATCTCTTAGTTTAGTTTAAATCAGTTAGCTAATAGAATATATTGTATGCTTTTAAATTTTATTAACAATAGTTTTAAATACATTGTGTGATTTATATTAGGTTTATAATTCTCTATATATAAGGATTTGTTTGGTTTTGCTGTTTAAACAGTTGTTTACATTCAAAAGCTTACAAATTTTTATCTTGCGATAAATGTTTAATATAATTAATAACAGATGGCAGCACCAACTCTCTTGTCTCTTTCAGATTGCTCTAATTTTTATTTTTTCTAGCTCCATTTCAGTTATAATTTATACACCAGGGTGTATTTTTAGCTAAATTTTGACGATATTGTCAAACTGTTATCTATTAATTTAATAGTGCATTTTAAATAATGTAATTAATATCTATTTATTTTATATTAGATTAAATTTGTTTTACAAGGTATTTCAAATTTTATTTAAAAATGTATTAACTGCATCCTTTGGTATCATTTACTGTGATTTCTTAACTGTTTTATTCACCTTAATCTTTTTGATATACTGGTTGACATGTGCACATGGATTTTTGTAAAATACTGAAATATTTATCGGTATGGTGTTTATTATTTATATTTTATATCCTATAAATATTTAAATACGTTTTATTGATTCTTCCATTTCATATTATTTGTTTCTATTCTGCTTTCATTTTTAATCAATTCACTTGATTTTTGTGGTTGTTTGGGCACAGGGGAAAATTAATTTTAGCTTTAGCTTATTTTTCTCACAGAAAACAACCATTTTGCTTATATCATTGAATTCTGTGCCCCTGATAACGTAATTCAATGTATAAGCTTTTCCATTTTTGTCGGTGTCCACTTTTTTCTTTTTTCTTCCATAATAATTCGTATAATATTTTTTTTTTTTTTTTTTTTTTTTTTTTTTAATACTTACAGCTTTAATTCATAATAATTGACGGTGGTAGGTTATGTTTAATTAATGTAATATATATATATATATATGACCTTTGTCATACTGTAACTCTCGAATTTTTGAACCGATTTAGATGTAACTCGGTATGTACATAGAACATACCAATGTCTCGACCGAGTTCGTTGGCCAGCTTCATCCGCCATTTTGTTTCAAATGGCGGCCATTTAAAATTTTCTTAAAAATTTTAAATTTGAAATGTGGTACCAAAGAATTGAAAATGGAAAAATATTTTTTCTTATGTATTTGACCTTTATACAAAGATTCCGGAGCAGTTTTTGTTTCGTCTATATCTTAAAAAATGGCTGAGTTATAGCATTTTGAATTTCTAGCGTGGCTGACATTTTGAAACGTCCTGAATTTTGTCACGCGATAAAAGGCGTATTTATGAACCGATTTGGATGTAACTTCGTTTGTACATAGTACATACCAATGTCTCGACCGAGTTCGTTGTCCAGCTTCATCCGCCATCTTGTTTAAAAATGGCAGCCATTTAAATTTTTAAGAAAAATTTAAATTTGAAATGTGGTACCAAAAAATTGAAAATTGAAAAAATATTTTTTTTTATGTATTTGACCTTGATACAAACATTCGGGAGCAGTTTTTGTTTCGTCTATATCTCAAAAAATGGCTGAGTTATAGCATTTTGAATTTCTAGCGTGGCTGACATTTTGAAACGTCCTGATTTTTGCCACGTGATAACAGACGTATTTATGAACCGATTTGAATGTACCTTGGTGTGTACATAGTACATACAAATAACTCAACCGAGTTCGTTGACCAGCTTCATTCGCCATCTTGTTTCAAAATGGCGGCCATTTAAAAGAATTTAAAAAATTTAAAATTTAAAATGAGATACCAAAATATTAGAAAATGAAAAAGATTTTTTTTGTATGTGTTTGACCTAAATACAAAGATCCCGGAACAGTTTTTGTTTCGTCTATATCTAAAAAAATGTCTGAGTTATAGCGTTTTGAATTTCTATTGTGGCTGACATTTTAAAACGACCTGATTTTTGTCACGCTATAACAATCGTATTTATGAACCGATTTGGATGTTACTTGGTCTGTACATAGTACATACACGAGCCGTTAATCCCCAAACTGGCTCAGCCGAACTCAGCAATCTGATTGTTCGTTAATATTAATATTTTGGATTACTTTACTGTGATTTTGATCAAATTTAACAAAATAAATCAATTTAAGTCATTATAATTGCATTCTATTTTACATTACACTACTTCATAAGAAAATAAATATAATTTTCTACTATATAAATATCAGTTTTAGCCAATCAGATTGCTGAGATCGGCTGAGCCAATTTGGGAATTAACGGCTCGTAGTACATACCAATGTCTCGACCGAGTTCGTTGGCCAGCTTTATTCGCCATCTTGTTTCAAAAGGGTTGCCATTTAAAAAAATTAAATTTAAAATTTAAAATGAGGTATTAAAAAATTGGAAAATGAAAAAGATTTTTTTTATGTGTTTGGCCTTGATACATAGATTCCGGAGCAGATTTTGTTTCTGAAAATTTGTTCTTTTGTTTATATCTTAAAAAATGGTTGAATTATAGCACTTTGAATTTCTAGTATGGCTAACATTTTGAAAACGATCTTGTATTTGTCACGCGATAACACACGTATTCGCCTATTTCCATGTGAGAAAGCACGTGAATAATATACATCGACATCTCAGCCAAATATAAGTTACTTTAAATAAAAGCAGCTTGGATAAAGCTGACTAATTTCGTGAAATTCTCATTCATAATGATTTAGTATTGATAAAAATTAGTATTGAATCTCCAATATTCGGTTTCCACTAAATTGAGCTTCGTGTGTTTGAATAATATAAGTTGGCTTTTTTAAAATAAGGTATTTGAAAGCTACCTCTTCCTCCCGGCACTGGCCGGAAGGACTTTTTTTATTTTGACTCATTTTTTCAGGTTTTATTTCTATTTTAAATTCAAATTTTCAGCATTTCTAGAGATATTTTTTACAGATTTCAGAAAATTGTACTAATTTAAACTGTTGCCAACTGTATAAAAAGCGCAAGCAATAATGTTTGCTTCAAATTAAAAATTTATTTACACGTGACTATTATAAACAGGAAAAAAACGTTCAAATTAGAATTAAATAATTACGTATAAAAAGCAGGAACTTATTAAAAATTACGTCATAAAAAGTATACACGTAAATTTTAAAAGAGAAAGGATATTGTAAAATAATAAATTCATTAACATGCGTTAGAAGTCTTAGGAGAAATTACGTCATATTTACGTCACATTATAGTTATTACATAAAATGAACACAAAATAATATTGCAAAAAGTTTAAATTTAGAAATTGCGCTAGACATTTATTTGATATTTTGAGAATTAATTTAAAATGTCTCATTTAAAAGAACTTTCTTTTCGCTTTGTTAAAAAATACCAGGAGACAAAGACTCTCTTTACTTAATTCCTTTTATATTAGTTTATTTTGAAATGTTGTTTCACGTGTATACGTCATCAAGTTATTTTTATTTCGACGTTTTATTTGCGTTTTTATTAATGTTGTACGAATTTATTTGTTCTTTCGTTATTTAAAATAAAAATTATATCAATTTGTATAATTTGGCGAGTGGTTTGGCGATTTATATAATTTGGCGAAATTGGTCGACAGGATAATCAAGTAGTACCGCAGCGGATTTGGCGTTAAAATTCCCCAATCAAAGAGAAATGAATAGAAATTCGTTTATAGGGAGATCGCCACTGTTTTTTAAATTATAATTCAATCTTTCGAAATCTTTTTAAAGCCGATCAAATTAGCGTGCATTTAGAGTCTGCGGTGTCTGGACGGGGGTTGGCGAGCGTAGCTCGTAGGGGGGCCAGCCCCCTAGTTATTTTAAAAAGAGCGTATTATAGGGGCTGTATCCAAATTGAAATTCGGTACTCGGGTGTTGACCGAGAGAGCCCCCTTCTTGATCAAGGCATCTTAAGCACCACTCAAGCAGTCATGAAAGACTGCTAGATTACGGGATAGTATAAGAGATGTCAAAATATCTAGTCATTTCTATCATAGACGGCCCCTTAAACCGTCATTTTGCGTTTTTTAAGCATAATTTGAAAACTACTTTGAAAAAAAAAGTGAAATTTTGGATTTCCATAAAACAGGACTTAATAAATCTAAATCCATCAAAAAAATTGTAGGTTGCAATTCATAATTTTTTCGAATATAAATTTCGTTATTCATAATTCATATTATAAATTATAAAAATTGCAAATTCAACGTATTTATGTTTGGGTATTTTAGTATTATTGCTAAAAAAAAAAAAAAAAAAATTAGCACATTGGTAGTATAAATTAAGGAGATATTAATAAAAATATTAAAATGCAATTCAACATTATAAGCACTAAATTTTGAATGTTTATAATTCAAAAACTTATCATTCAAATTGCTTGAAATTTGGTGTCTAGGCATAGTTTGAACCGAAGATTTGAAATATTTGTTAAATTTGGGTATTGCCTTTGGAAAAAAATGAAGTTTGGGTTCGTTTTAATATGTAGATCCCCCCCCCCCCCTTAAGCAAATTTTGTATATATCATTTAAAAGTAGACTTTATTTCCAATCGTTCGGTACCAGTAAATTTCTTCTACGATAATTTGTTGAGGAGTTAGTAAGGGGTGTTTACTTTTTTTCCCACTACTGTACTAAGGTATTAGTTTGATATTAAATCCTCTTTAGAGAAGAAAATTATGAAAACGATGGTAAGAAAACATTTTTTTAAGTCTTTGACTTCCTCCAAGGTTTCATTAATTCAGGTAATGGTACGTTCGGAAAGTATATAATTCTTTTATATCTCAAATCTAAAGGGACTTTCAGACACATTTTTTTAATTAATTCTTATTCTGAAACGCATGAAATAGGCAGGTTTTGTCGTTCAAAAACTATGTAACTGAAAGACGTTTTCCATTCTTTGATAAACGCAGAAGATATATCACAAGATGTGACAGTGGATGTTTTGAACCAAATTTACGACGTGATAGCGACAAAAAGGAGAAAAAACCGGCCGTCACGCGATCAAAATCTCTTATAACTCAATAACTAATTCACTGGTGAAGTGAAGGAGGAGGGGGGGGGGGGTTCGGGGTTAAAACTCCTCCCAGAGCTAGAAAAATTACTATAATTGCCGCTTATATGAATCACTAGTTAAGCAAATTAACCGCTTTTACGAATCAAACCTAAAATTAATATTAAATTTTTTTGGCTTATTTGGAATCTGTGGTTTTGCTGAATCAAATTCTATTCAACAAAGCGACCCAATTAAACAGCGAACATTGTATTTAAAACTGTGAAAGCGTATATTACACGCATTGGTTAAATGAGAACTAGTCATTTGTTTTGAAAAAGGTCACTTATCACATTTTCGAGATGTCTTAGGCTAAGAGAATGATCATTTCCTACCGTATAGACGCTTTGAGTTTAAGTATTGTACAGTGTACAGTTTTTTAATTGCATTTCTCTCTTTTCTCCGTTCGAAACGATAATGAACCATTGACTTCCGAACAAAACATAAAAAATACATTTTATAGGTCTCTTTCAGTTTCAAACTTCTTGTTAGAAGCCCGTACAAGCCGAAATGTCCGCACCCGAGCGCGAGCCCATCCGTAGAAAAAAATTTCGGCCTGGTAGAAAAAGCGAAAATTTCGGCCCGAGCCCGGTCCGGCCCGTTTTCTATTTTTTTCACAAAAAATGTATTGGCCCGGTATAAAATCTAAAAGTTCGGCCTGGTTCATACAAAAACTTAACATGCCTTACCCTACCCGACTGAATTTCTACAAAATAGAGATTTTTACGTCATTACGGTTAAAAATTGTCTTGTTCGAGGAGCTCTGACAAAAAAAAAAAATACTTCTTTTAGCTTTTTTCATGTTTGTATTCTCCATTTTTAAAAAAAGTGTCCTGGGTTGCGATAGTTATTTTGTTATCTTGAAATTCACAACAAATTTTCTGAAAGGTTACAGCAGAGGGGGGAAATTCCTTCCTGGCATTAACTATGCGTTTTTTTCCGCGGCCCTTTCACGAAATTCGTGTTTTTTTTCGCGTTCCTTTGACGATGCGTTTTTTCGTGATCCTTTGACGAAATGTGAGGGTTTTTTTCACGATCCCTTCATGAAATTTGCGCTTTTTCTGCGATCCATTGGCGGAATTTGCTTTTTTCGCGATCCTTTGACGAAATTTGTGGATTTCGCGATCTTTTGGCGGAATTTGTGTTTTTCGCGGTCTTTTGACGCAATTTGCGTTTTTTCACGATCTTTAGACAAAATTTTAGCTTTTTCACGATCTTTAGTCAAAATTAATGTTTTTTACGCGATCATTTGGCGAAACTTTTGTTTTTTGATTATCATGTGACGAAATTCGCGTTTTCCTAAAGATCCTTTGGCGAGCTTTTTCTGCGAACGATTGACGAAATTGATTTTTTACGGCGACCATTTGTTCGAAATATGCGATATTTTTATGTCCAAGTTTTCAAATTGATGACCGATTTTTTTTTTTAATTTTCGGAAAATTCAGAACAGAATCATCTCTGGCTATGTCGTAAATTTTCTAAGACGCGATCGCATAGGAGAGCAGAAATGTTTATTATAGACAAGTTAAGTTCCCTTAGCAGGTACACCGTCTGTTGTAAATGTATTATGTTCTTTTCACACATATTATTATATTAGTTTTGTATGGATCAACACATTTTTTCCGTTTAAGACAGGATTTCGTCACATGCAGTTTCTTTTTCAAACGTTATATTTATTTTTATTGCCTAGAAATTGTTATCGTCTATAACATTTACTGCCTAGAAAAATGACAAGTCTTTAAAAGTAATAAATTGAAAAATTTAATTGTAGAACAATGGAAATTTAAAATTATATGCAAGTTTTGAAAAAATTGTTGGGCCAGGCGGAATTTTACTAATTATTGCACGGATGTATAATAATGTCAACTACATTAAAAAATTCAGCACTGTTTGGACACGGATGATGAAAAACTTCACCAATTCTCGTGATATTGTTACATCTGACAAAATGCAAAGTAAGTCTATTGAAAATTTTGCTAAAATTGTTTAATTAATTTTTAAGGTAGGAACAAGAATTGGGGATTGCCTTGGAGCGAAACCTCGTGTGTATTTTTGACTGAACAATGGATTCCTGATTTTCCGTACAAAAATTTTTTGCTGTACTGTGCTCTTCCATCTCTTAAAGTTTTCCTCATCATTTTTTAAACACTTTATTGCCGAAACGTCAGTGAAGGCTTACTGTGGAGACACGAAAAGTTTTGGTTTCCGTTAGTCTGTCTGTCTGTTAGTCTGTCTGTCTGTTCCGCGATAACTGCCGCAAAAAGCATCCGATTGGCTTGAAATTCCCTGGGCATGTTGATGAGGTACCCGGACTTAGCTGTATAGTTTTTGGTTAAATTTGGTTCATTCGTTCGGGAAATATGGAACATTTTATTTTGCTCTATAATGCTTTTCAATGGCAAGTCAGACGATTTTCAGATTTTCATTTGTTGAAAGAAATGGCTCATATGAAAAATGGATTTAAATGGTAAATTTTTGATGCTGAAAATTTTAAATAACATTATTAAATTATTCCAATAAATTATGTCAATATATTTGCGAGATTTTTTTAATTAGGTTTATGATATTGGGGGGAATTTTATGCATGTTTACCAATAATATAAAGGATTTTGTTTTATCAAATTGACATAATGCATATTTCATTTTTTTTCTTTTCATTCTCTGTTGCCTAGCAACGTATTAGGTCCTAATAATATTAGTATAATTGCGTGTATAATGCTTGAGTAAAGCCAACGTCAAAACAGATGAATTAATGCATTTGTATCGTTGCATATAGAAGGATTTTAGCCCAGAAATAAAAATAGGCAATATTTCATTTATTTTATTTATTTTATTGCAATATTTTGCTTAAAAATACAAAAGTTCATTATTTTCATAGAGAATAACGTAACATTTTCCCACAACATTTACCAATATTTCTTTAATTGTTGCCAAGAAAATCAAAACCCGGAATAATATTTTCTTTTAAACAATTTTCAATTGAAAGATTTTGACGTGAAACAGGAAAATGAAAAAAAATTAAGAATAAAAAAAATTAATATGGCGACATATTGGGAATAAAAAGAAAACTCTCAAGTATTTCTTAATATAACAAGATGAAAGGTTTTGAGTATGTAAGAATAGCAGATGAATTAGACGTCATTTATCAAAAAAAAAAAAGAAAAAAAAAAAAAAAAAAAAGATGTTGGAATAAAAAGACCTTGGCTAAAGTAAAATTAACTATTATTCACGGAGGAAAGAGACAGATGGAGATGCAGTATGCCGTGAAAACAGTTTGCAATACGATCTGCGTTATCGCTCAGATTTAAATGCCCTCATTCGGCCCAAACAAAACAAGCACGTGGAACAGGGAAGGGACCGAATTCTTTGACTTCATCCGTGCATTTTTTCTGTAAAATGAAAATGATCGGCTTATATTTAAGCAATAAGCATTCTAAGGTAGCATTTCATTGTGTTATGAATTAAAAACTGTATTACTAAAGATATTATTTTGTTTTTTTAAGCACGTCGTTGTGTTCTGCCGAATGTAGCGGATTTTAGGGTTACATTTTTGGCGTCACTTCAAGATTTATTGTCTGTGTACGGTTAGCATGAATATTTTATTTTAAATTTAAATTTTATTAATTTATATAAAAAAAAACTTATGCTTATCCTTATAAATCACAGCGTATAAAAAATCTAAGATATACTATAACCATCCGCACAATCAATAAAAAATTACGAATGTAAATTTAAATAGACTACGGGGGGTTCAGAGGGGCAGAGCCCCCCTGAAGAAATGCAATTCTTGATTTAAAAAGTTACCAGAATAAGTAGCTCATCAGAATTTCAAAACATCAGTGTATAACCACTTGTTTAACACTTTTAATTTCTGAAACTTTACGAAGTATCTTGTATGCTTATAAATATTTATGTAATTTGAAAACTTTAAAAAGAGATTTGTAGGAAGTTGAATATTACGCAATGAGTGTTAAAAAACAATGACTTGCAAAGATGACGTTGAGGCTCCTGATCTGCAGATTTACTAGTATAAATCTAACATAGTAGTATAGTTATTTCATTGATGCGTTTTATGTTTTGTAACTGTAATATTTTAAGCGCTGTTTAAAAGAATCACAACCAACGTAGCAAGTGATTCTACTAACCGTGAAAAAAAAGCATCATGATTTCATTCATTAACTGGACAGATTCAATTAACCGGTGGTTCAAGTAATCGGCGATCACCATTATCAACATCTCAATCCCCCCCCCCCTTTCCCCCTAGAGACAAATTCTGGCTGCGCCACTGAATTCATCGAAACAAATTTCTAACGTAATCTAAACATAATGGGTCAGTGTCAAGCTAATTATACCTAAAAAACGGCTCAGTCGATTTTGACTAAATTTTATATCCAACCATTTTGGGGCACGAGAAAAGTATTGGGCTAGGTCGTATGTTCGAGAAAATTCGATTAGTGTTTCATTTTTGGGTCACTGTGAGTCAAGATAATTGTATCTAAAAAACGACTGAAACGATTTTGACTAAACTTTATATCCAACTGTTTTGGGGCATGAGAAAAGTATTGGGCTAGGTCGTATGTTCAAGAAAATTCAATTAATGGGTCATTTTGGGTCACAATGGGTAAGGTGTTAAGCTAATTGAATGTAAAAAATGGCTCAAAACATTGTGGCAAAATTTTGTAATATCCCGCTTTTGGGCATGAGATGACCATTGGGCTAAGTGATTCTAATTGAAAATCGATTAGTGGGTCATTTTGGGTCACTGTGGGTTAAGCTAATAGTATCTAAAAACGAATCAAAAGATTTTGACAAAATTTTGTATCATACTGTTTCTGGGTAGGAGAAGACCATGGGCTATGTCACATTTTCAGAAAATTTGATTTGTGGGTCATTTCTGGGTTACTGTGGGTCAAGCTGATTGTATCTAAAAAACGACTAAAACGATTTTGACAAAATTTTGTATTATACCGCTTCTGGGCATGAGAAGACCATTGGACTAATTCGCATGTTCCAGAAAATTCGATTAGTGGGTCATTTTTGGGTCACTGTATGTCAAGATAATTGTATCTAAAAAATGGCTCAAAACATTACGGCAAATTTTTATATTATATCGTTTCTGAGCATGAGAAGGCCATTGTACCACGTCGCACGTTGAGGAAATTCGATTACTGGGTCATTTTTGGGTCATAATGGGTCAGTGTCAAGCTAATTATATCTAAAAAAGAGCCGAGTCAATTTTGACTAAATTTTACATCCAACCGTTTTTGGGCACGAAAAAAGTATTGGGCTAAATCACATTTTCGAGAAAATTCGTTTAGTGTTTCATTTTTGGGTCACTGTGGGTCATTTGTATCTAAAAGTCGACTCAAACGATTTTGACAAAAATTTGTATTATACCATTTCTGGGCATGAGAAGACCATTGGGCTAATTCGCATGTCATATATTCGCAGGTCATATGTTCGATGAATTTAGAGTAGTGGGTTCCTTTTGGTTGATCGTGGGTCAAGCTAATTTTATCTCTAAAACGATTTTAACGATTTTGACTAAATTTTGTACTCTATCGTTTTTGGATCGGAAAAGAGCATTGGTTAGGTCGCATGTTCGAAAAAAAAATCGGTTAGTGGGTCATTTTGGGTCACAATGTCTCAACAGCAAGAATGATACAGTGAGAATAAAATATCGAATTGAACACAAGGCTAATTTTGACCGAGCTTAGCTCGGTCATCCGTGCTAGTGTAATTTTAAAATGTGTGTGTATTCTGTCCAGTATCGTGAAATAAAACGTGTTGTGAATGAACCAAGAGCTCTTCTTATTTAGTTTTAAAGCAAGGACATGAAAAGCAGATTTTTCATTTCTTTTTACTTTCTCCTATCTTTACAAGAAAAAAGTATTGGATTCATGAAAATTTTCGAATTCCGGTTTTAGACGGATTTACACGTTTTAGGGGTCAGAGATTCCAAAAAATATGTTTTTACAAAATGTCTGTCTGTGAGTCTGTGACTCTGTCTGTATGTACGTGACACAAAATTTGTGGGCGCTCTAGTCTAAGAACAAATGCACGAAATTTAATAAAAATTTATATTCAGATAGTCCTTGATATAAATTGGTGCTGATTAGGTTTTACTGTAAATCGCTCAACAGGTGGCGCTGCTATGCTGCATTTTCCAGATTTCTGCAATGGCTGTATCTCAGGAACTAATGTACGGATTTTCATAAAACTTCAGATTCCGTTAGTCCTTGACGTGAATGGATGCTGTTTACGTTTTGGTGTAAATCGCCCGACAGGTGGCTCTGCTATGCTGCATTTTGCAGGATTTACACGATTTCTGCAATAGCTCTATCTCAAGAACTAATGAACACGTTTTCATCAAACTTGAGATTCAGTTACTCTTTGATATGAAATTATGCTGACAACGTGTTGGTGTAAATCGCCCAATAAGTTGGCGCTGCTGTGCTTAATTTTGCACTATTTCCTCAATAGCTCTATCTCAAGAACTAATGCACGAATTTTCACCAAACTTCATATTCAGTTAGACGTTGACATAAGTTGATGATAATTAGGTTCTGTTGTAAATAACCCAATAGGTTGCGCGGCTATCCTGCATTTTCCTGAATTTACACGATTTTAGTGACAGTCATACCTCGAGAACTAATGCACGGAATTTCATCTTTTTAAAATTCTCATGATAAGCACAGATTACCATTTAATTTGGCACTGTGATAGCGAATTTTAAAGTATTGACACGTATGAGATTGAAGAAAGTTTTGTGATGGCCACAACATACTAGTTTGCTTTGGCCTGTCCTAAACAAGAGTTCATAAGCGTCTAACATATGACTTTTTTAAGTACATTTTTTAGCTCTTTCTTCATTAATATAGAACAACAAATTTCGGAAATTTAAAATTTTATTGTAATTTTAATGTGTACTTCTAAAAAAACATTTTTTCATCTTATTTTTAATACTTTGCTGGTATTGCGTTCTAAATTTAACAGGGTCATTACTTTAATCTGTTACTAAATAATGAACTATAAAACAATAACGTCGTTATTTATCCTAATACGTTAAATAATGCTTATCTCTAATCAACACAATATCGTTAGCATTCATAAAATAAAATACGTACATTTAATGTTACTTTTTAAATTTCAGCGCACGGTGTAAATTTCTTTTATAATATTTTACTAGCAGGGATGGTCAAAATTAGCCTTGTGTTCAATTCGATATTTTATTCTCACTGTATCATCCTTGCTGTTGAGACATTGTGACCCAAAATGACACACAACCGATTTTTTTTTCGAACATGCGACCTAACCAATGCTCTTTTCCAATCCAAAAACGATAGAGTACAAAATTTAGTCAAAATCGTTAAAGTCGTTTTATAGATAAAATTAGCTTGACCCACGGTCAACCAAAAGGAACCCACTACTCTAAATTCATCGAACATATGACCTGCGAATATATGACATGCGAATTAGCCCAATGGTCTTCTCATGCCCAGAAATGGCATAATACAAATTTTTGTCAAAATCGTTTGAGTCGATTTTTAGATACAATTGACCCACAGTGACCCAAAAATGAAACACTAAACGAATTTTCTCGAAAATGTGATTTAGCCCAATACTTTTTTCGTGCCCAAAAACGGTTGGATATAAAATTTAGTCAAAATTGACTCAGCTCTTTTTTAGAAATAATTTTCTTGACACTGACCCATTATGACCCAAAAATGACCCACTAATCAAAATTTCTCGAACGTGCGACTTGGTTCAATGGCCTTCTCATGCTCAGAAACGATATAATATAAAAATTTGCCGTAATGTTTTGAGCAATGGCTCAAAACAGATTTAATACAATTATCTTGACCCACAGTGACCCAAAAATGACCCACTAATCGAATTTTCTCGACAATGCGAATTAGTCCAATGGTCTTCTCATGCCCAGAAGCGATATAATATAAAATTTTGTCAAAATCGTTTGAGTCGTTTTCTAGATACAATCAGTTTGACCCACAGTTACCCAGAAATGACCCACAAATCAAATTTTCTGAAAATGTGACATAGCCCAATGGTCTTCTCCTGCCCAGAAACGCTATAGTACAAAATTTTGTCAAAATCCTTTGATTCGTTTTTAGATACTATTAGCTTAACCCACAGTGACCCAGAATGACCCAATAATCGATTTTCACTTAGAATCACTTAGCCCAATGGTCACCTCATGCCCAGAAGCGGGATATTACAAAATTTTGCTAAAATGTTTTGAACCATTTTTTACATTCAATTAGCTTAACACCTGACCCATTGTGACCCAAAATGACCCCACTAATCAAATTTTCTTGAACATACGACCTAGCCCAATACTTTTCTCGTGCCCCCAAACAGTTGGATATAAAATTTAGTCAAAATCGTTTCAGTCGTTTTTTAGATACAATTATCTTGACCCACAGTGACCCAAAAATGAAACACTAATCGAATTTTCTCGAACATACGACCTAGTCCAATACTTTTCTCGTGCCCCAAAATGGTTGGATATAAAATTTAGTCAAAATCGACTGATCCGTTTTTTAGATATAATTAGCTTGACACTGACACATTATGACCCAAAAATGACCCACTAATCGAATTTTCTCGAACATGAGACTTAGCCCAATGGCCTTCTCATACTCAGAAACGATATAATACAAAATTTTGCCGTACTGTTATGAACCCTTTTTTAGATACAAATAGCTTGACCCAAAAATGACCCACTAATTGACTTTTCTCGAACATGTGACTTAGTCCAATGACCTTCTCATGCTCAGAAAGTATATAATACAAAATTTTGGCAAAATGTTTTGAGCCTTTTTTTAGATTTAATTATCTTGACCCTGACCCATTGTGACCCAAAAGGACCCGCTAATAAAATTTTCTTGAACATGCAACCTAGCCCAATGGTATTCTCGTGCCCGAAAACGATAGAATACATAATTTCGTCAAAATCGTTAGAGCCGTTTTTTAGATAAACTTTCCTTGACCCACATGACCCAAAAATGACGTACTAATCGATTTTTCTCGATCATGTGACTTAGTTCAATGGTCATCTCATGCCCGGAAACGGTATATTACAAAATTTGTCAAAATGTTTTGAGTTTTTTTAGATTCAATTAGCTTGACTCTGACCCATTGTGACCCAAAATGACCTACTAATCGAATTTTCTTGAACATGCGTGCTAGCCCAATAGTATTCTCGTGCCCGAAAACCATAGAATATAAAATTTCGTCAAAATCCTTAGAACCGTTTTCTAGATAAACTTTGCATGACCCACAGTGACCCAAAAATGCCCCACTAATCGAATTTTCTCTAACATGTGACTTAGCCCATTGGTCTTTTCGTAATCCAAAACAGTAGATTACAAAATTTAGACAAAATCGTTAGAGCCGTTTTTTAGATAATATTAGTTTGATACGAAGTGACCCCAAAATGACCCACTAATCGAAATTTCTGGAACATGTGATTTAGCCCAATAGTTTTCTCCTGCCCCAAAACGGTTGGATATAAAATTTAGTTAGAATCGATTGAGCCATTTTTTAGATATAATTAGCTTGACCTTGACCGATTATGACCCGAAATGACCCACTAATCGAATTTTCTCGAACACATGACCTAGCCCATTGTTTTTCTGGTGCCCGAGATTGGTAAAATACAAAATTTAGTCAAAATCGTTAGAGCCGTTTTTAAGATAAAATTTACACGCACACACACACACACGCACGCACACACACACACAAGTTTTGCGCTCGCATTATGGTATAAGATATGTGTTTTATATCTAGATTTCGCATTTTATTTGCGATTCTTAAACTGTTTTATCTAGGAGAATTGCATTCCTAATTTAATATATTAAAATGGAACGTGCTATTTAGCATTTAAATTTATTTTGCTTTTAAATAGCATAAAATGCGGATATCAAATTTTTGCATATATGTAGAATTATTTCAATAAATTATATTAAATGAAAAGGCTGAATATCGGAAAGAAGTTCTTCGACAAACATTAACTAAACTATATTTTGGAGGCCTAATGTTCAGTCGTCTTTCTTCAGCTGTAATATCAGAAAGCCGTATGTAAGCAAGCTGCCAAAAACTGAAAAGAAGAAATTCTTGTCCAATCTCGCTATATTCCATGCTGTCAAGAAAGGTATTTCTCGTTTGTATATCATTTCAATTATTTTCAATTTCTTTTCACCGATCAAATTTTCCAAGCTCACATTTTCTACAATTATCGATTCATATTCCATGCGGTAAAATTCTCTTATTTCTTGCAGTTGAGGTTGAATCATAGAAGCAGAGTAAGTAATGAATAATGTACCTACAAAGCTGAAGTAAAAATAGCAAATTCCCTCAAATATAGAAAAATGTGATATACTTTGCATTAGTAAAGCCAATCCCGTAAAAGCCAGTATAATCATCAGAAACAAAATCATAAATATGAGAAGGGAAAATGTTTTTTCCAATTCCTTTACTTTTAGTAAGAGGCTATTATGAACGTAAGATTGTTTTTCCATAGAAATTTCATGAAACTTTCCAGTCTTTAGCGCGAACTGCATTGCTTCTATTTCTCTCCCATGTTTTATATTCAAAACGCAAAAACACATAATGATAACCGGTGGAAACATAATTTGCTGGGAAAAGTAAACAAACACGCATATACACAAAGTTATATTTTGAAACTGTTCACCAGTTCGTGGTGTGTTAGCAATAAACCAAAAAGCTACATAATTAGGATCACTGAAACCAATACTAAAAACAAAATGAAAACCAAGAGCTATTGGAATAAGAAAACAAACTGAAAGTGCGAAAATTATAAGAATTATCGTATGTCTTTTTGAATCTGTTTTACATCGAAAATAAATTTCACAATCATCCAGTAAACGGTGAAGATCATGTCCATATGTGCGTGCAACATGCCAAATTATGAACGATAACAAACAACTTATACTTGACGAAAATTCCGATTTGCTTGGAGCTTCTTCTATATCCTTCCAAAGTAGAATAGTAAGATTATACAATGTTGCTGCATGGATAAAAATTGAAAATGGATGGAAAATTACAGATAAGTTAAGATTGTTTCTGTTTCTTGTTTCCAGTTGTTTTTTAATGCCAAAAACTTGCAACAATTTTGAAAGAAACAAACTCATTGAAATATAAGTTTTTGTTTTTAGCTTCCTTGCAGTTCTTTTTGATAAGCGAGCATCTTCTTTTATAAGTTTCATAATTTATTTTGAAAAACAAGTATTTCTTTTGGTTTACTTTTTAAACAAATCTCTGAAGAAAGTTCAGTCCACCCTAAGTACGAAAATTCCTATGAAAGTTTTTCAAATGTAATGATTTATTTTAATTTAATTGTGAACGCTTTATTAGTTTCTATTAAAGATATTATTTTGGATTATGAAGGAACACCTATATTAACGGCAACTTCTTCTAAGAAAGACAGTTTTTTGAATTTTGTACACTTTTAAAAAGTTCACTGAAAGAAAACAGACGTTTTAATATTTATGACTGTAGTCAACTGTTAAAATATCGAACTGTATTTAAAAATAATGGTTACTTAACTATATTATGAAGCGTCTACATTGATTTGCATAAAGGTAAAATTACAGCGACTTCACAACATTTATGAAAAATTGTGAATGATATACATATATACTGTTAATCAAATCTTTGTAAATGAGTGATGTTTCTTCCTTTGTTGGATAAAAAGTAAAGTGAGTTTGAACGGCTGATTTACGTCAAGTTTCACCAGTGTTAATATTTTATTTCATTTGCTTTTATTCCTAGCAAATTGCTAATATGATTGGTTTCTATGGATGTACGTTGTAACCATAACACATTTTGTAAAATTAATTTCGACTAATGAAGCATGTATTAAGATGATAAAAAAAAATCCTTTTTTCATCATTTCGAAAATATGACGTTTCTGGTAAGCATTATCAATAATGTTACTTTTATAATAACTTTTATTGAGAAAGATATAAAATCGCATAAAATGTTTCTGAACTCATTATACTTGAGTGTTTGCGTTAAAATGTTGCCCAACGTTTATTTATATTTTTGAAATGCGATATTGATCTCAAAATTTAATAAGTTTAATAAATTTTGTTGTATTCTTTCTTTTTACTTTGATTTCTCTGGAATACAATAATTTTTTTAAATGTTAAAAAATCGAATACTTAATCTTTTTCTCGGTTTACTTAATCTAAATAGGATATACAGTTGGTTACAGGTTATAATATAGCTGGAATATTCCGTTACAGAAATAAACGGTATTTACTGCGAACTTGTGTTATTTCGACAGATTTTGCCAGTAAGTCCACAGAAAATACAGATTAATTCCGTAAAATAAACAGTTTTTTACTGACATCCTAGGCTGCTAGTTATTTTTTCTGTAAAATCAACAAAGTTTATTTGCAGCGGTGCAGTTTGAAAGATTGGTATTGACTCGAGAAATGTTCGGGAAAATAAGAACAACAACCACATGGTGCGCTGAGTGATACAGTTTTTGAATGCATGGAATGTGTGGAAAACGGAAAGTATATATGATAAACAAACCATAAATGACTCCATTGTATGGAGGTGGATGTGACAGTTTAATGTAGGACAACAGCATACAAGATAAAGAATTAAGTCGGTGACGATTTCTTGTGACGCGAAAATTAGTATGTGGTACGGAATAGAAGGCTTGCTAAGCAGTGTCATTTCATTCATAGCAATGACAGCGGTCTTTCACACACGGCGGCTGGAACGCATCAATATGTTCCAGACTTTGTCTGAGGAATATTTCTACATCTTCCATATAGCTCAAACTTCGTTTCGTCTGCTTTTTATCTCTTCATGTTCCTGGAAGGTTCCTTTGCGTTCCAGATATTCCAAGATGAGATGCTGCCAAACACCCCGTTAGTTATTATTAAAAAACACCTTTTTTCGATATGGGGATACAAAATATGATGTTTTGTGCCTCAACAGGAATTAATATTAAGGTGAAATAATAATCCAAGATCATAATTCAATGTGCAATTAAATGTTCTGTTGCACTACCTTTGTGTTTTTTACATTGACCAATCTGATTTCTGTTGTGAATCACTTAAGTCTGTTCTCAAATCCAAAAAGGCAACTTTATGACATAAGTTATAATTTATTTTTGTGCGGAAATGCATGAAACTAGCAGGTGTTGTTGTTTAGAAACTATGTCATCGAGCTGTTTTTCCGTTTCTTTTTTTGCAAACGCAATAGATCTTGAAAATAGTGTCAAAGTGGATGTTTTGAACCGAATTTCCGCTCGAAAGGAGAAAATCCACTCAAGAAAGGGTGAAAAATATGTTTGTAACGTGATCAAATTCGCTTATAACTCAATAGGTAATTTATTGATCTAAAAATGGAAAACAGTTCGATTCCAAATCGCTTCAATGGTCAGGCTTTGCAATTTTACACATTTCCGTTAAAAAATGAATTTGTAAATGTGTCAGAACATTTTGCGCTTGTTGAGTAGAGCAGTTGAGAACAGCCTTAACTTAGTATTATTAATCAAGAATTTATTTTCAAACATATTTATTCATTTTTGCTCAATTGAACAAGCAAAAATCCATAAGTAATCATGGTTCCAAAGACGGAGAAAACAACACTTTTGTCTAATCGCACAAAATTCCAGGCCGTCAAATGAGGTACTTTTCGTTCAGAGATCAGTTTCAGAATTTTTTGTTCTTTTTTGAGTATTAAACTAGGAATTCTTTCATTTTCGATTAATTCCATATTACTTAATTCATATTCCTTGCGATAAAAATCTTTTATCATCTGAAACTGTGAAGAAATCATAGAGGATGAGCACGTAATGGATAATATACCTACAAGGCTGAAATACAAATATAAAAAACCTTCACATAACCTAAACAGTTTTAATTCGTCTGTTTTTTGCATAATTAAAGCTATTGCAGTAAAACCCATCACTGTCACTAAGCACAAATTGAAAAAAATTGGGAAGGAAAACAATTCGTCGTATTTTCTTACTTTATAAATATAGTTCATGTGGATACGCGATTGTTTTGATAATGCATTTTTTAAAAAAATATTTTTGTTTAGAGATTTTTTCATTCTTTCGACTTTTATCGCTAGTTTAATGTTCAAAGTGAAAAATAGAATTACAACCACGCTAGGAAATACGATTTGTTGTGAAATATAAACCAAAACACATAGGAATGAGAGGATCTCGGTCAATAGATTAGTTTTGATGGGGCTATAACCATAAAGCCAAAAACTACCACAGCTCGGATTTTCATTAGATATTACCGAAATAAGCGCAAGTAACAAGGGAATCAGGCTACAAATTGAAAGAGCCATGATTGTAAAATTTATATAGTATCTACTTGAAACATTATTCAATGGTATTCTGGCTCTAATATCTTTTATTATATTGTGAAAATCATGCCCCCGTGCGCGTACAATATGCCAAATTATCAGTGATAAGAGACAGTTGACAAGTGAACCGTAGGTCGATTTATTTCCATTGCAATATATCCAATATCTCAATAGTATTGCAAAGTTATATATCGTTGTCAAGTGCATAAAAATCGAAAAAGGTTCTAAGATTGATTTTAAACATTTTTTCCCACGAAAAGATTTGTTAAATTGATCGTTTATACCGAATATTTTAAGAAATTTGACCAACGGTAGCGTCGATTTGAAAAGTTTAATTTTGCCTTTTGTGTGCTCCATTTCCCTAATCACGCTTTTCTTTTTCAGGTTAATCAGTTTTTAACAATATTTTCTGACTGAAGACGTAATAAAAGTTTCAAATATTGTTGTAAAGAGTAATAAATTTTGATTTCAAATGAACACAATTGATTTCTTCACACATTATTGTAAAGAGTAATCTCATCATTATTTTAACTCTCCACAACTAATTTATTCACACACTGCGGTAAAAAGCAACATGGCTTTAATTTCAAATCCGCACAACTGATTTATTCAAACATTGCTGAAAGAGTAATCTGATTTTAATGTCAAATCCACAAAACTGTTTTCTTCACAGATTATTGTAAAGAGTAACATGATTTTAATTTTAAATCCCCACAACTTTTCTTTTTTTAAACATTGCTGTGAAAAATTAGCTGTTTTTATTTTAAATCTACAGAACTGATACTTCTAGAGACACAATTTTATTTTGCAGGATTATCACTTTGTTTAAATATTTTCCATATGTCCTCTACACTTCATCAAGATCTTGAGCAGAAAAACTGTGGTTTTATTTCAGAACTGGCTTTGTATTTTATACTCTAAAAACCCATTTATTTTTTTAATAGTGAGATGCCGAGTTCGAATCTGAGATGTCTAAGCAGATTTTGAAATAATATTAAATTGGAAGTTTCAGTTTGTATAATTCTTATGTGGGACAATTATTGTAGCTCGATTAAATCAACCAATCCATTTTTCCCCTCTTTCATCAATGTATCAACAGCTCATTTTTCTGAAACAATTATTATGAATAACTAACAAATTTGCTTTACAAATTTGTTCAGAGTATGACTCAAACTATGACGTCTAGTTTCTTTTATACATAACTTATTTTATTGCTCATAACATATACCTCAACATTTTTGTTTTTTTTTAAGAGAAACATTTAAAATTTTCCTTTCTAATCTTCTAATAAATTGATTATTATTTTATTCATAATTATGTTATGTACATATATATATATATATATATATATATTTATTATTGGCTAATCAAATATTTGCAAAAAAAAAAAATTAATACAGTATCATTATAAAATCTTTTGTAACAAATATTCGTGCAATATAATCTAATGAAATAAAATAACTTTTTCACTTTGCAATGTGTCAACAATCTTTTGTAACAAATATTCGTGCAATATAATCTAATGAAATAAAATAATTTTTCCACTTTGTAATGTGTCAACTTATAATTTATTTCGAATAGAAAATGATTCTGTAAAAGTCAGTAAACATTTGATAAATTTTCGTCGAAATTAATTATTGATTATCTATTCACCAAAAATGAAGAGTGAAGAGGGTGGTAAAGTGTATAAAAGATCGAATTTTATCATAAACTAGCTGCATGGCAACCTAGTGTGTTCTATTTAAGTTGAATGAGGTCTTTCGGTCGTTTGGAGGGAAAAAATCCAATTTTATTACGAATTTCTACTTTCTACCCCTAACAATTCCAAATAAGTCGTAATTTAGAACGTTTTCCGTTTATTTCCCATTTTTAAATTTTCACTTTTTTAGAAATTGTTCTTAAAGAGCTTTTACATCTTAAATGTAACCAACATGTAAAATTTTAAGTTTTTAGTTCCAGCAATATCACAGAAATCTCAATTTTAGAACATTTTTGTTCATGCACCCTGTTATATATATATATATATATATATATTAGAAATTGCTCTGTTGCGAGTATTTACGTCTTAAATTAACAATCATGTCAAGTTTCAAGTTTCTAGTCTTAACAGTTCTAAACTAATAAGAATATAGAATGTTTTTAGAACATTTCCCGCTCATTTCATTTTTTTTAAATTTCGAATTCTTTACAAACTGTTCATAGCGAGTATTTACATTATAAAAATAATCACGACACCAGATTTCAAGTTTCTAGCCCCATTAAATAACACAGAATCTCAATTTTAAAACTTTTTTGCTCCTGCAGCCCCATGGGATTGTTGTACTTGCATAAAATACATCTTATGTATGAGTAGACATGTTCACCATCATTTTTCCACTATACATTTCTATACTGGCTCTGTAGTTCCAGAGATTACTCTTTACAATCAGTCACCCTGACAAAAATCCCTTCTATATAATATTAGTATAGATGAGAAAGTCATGGCTTTAAGTAGCATATGAAGAGTATTTTCCTTCATTAAAACCTTTAAAACGCCCTGAAGAATGTCAAAAAAATTAAACAGATTTATAAAAAAATTAGTCATAAAAGCAACACAAATTTTAAATTTAGGTTGCTGGATTTCTGACTTAATTTCATCGGATCTTATTAAATTTAATAAATTTAAAAACAACACAAACTTCAAATTTAGGTTGGAGGATTTCTCACTTAATTTCGTAGGATTTTATTAAATTTAATACATTTATAAACAACACAAATTTCAAATTTAGATTGGTGGGTTTCTCACTTACTTTCGTAGGATTTTATTAAATTCACTAAATTTATAAACAACACAAATTTCAATTTTAGGTTGGTGGGTTTCTCACTTAATTTCGTAGGATGTTATTAAATTTAATAACTTTATAAACAACTTAAATTTCAAATTTAGCTTGCTGGATTTCTCACTGAATTTCGTAGTGTTAGGGTAGGTTTAAATTATAATTCAATTTACTTCCCAGTTATGAAAAATTTATATGCATCTCGTATTAAAATTCTTAAATTCATTTTTTTATTAAATAAACAGTACATTTTAATATCATTCCAAAACTTAAAACCAGCTTTTTTTTTTTTTTGTTTATTAAGTGCAAGTAAATTGCACCCTTATTTCCATTTTAACTAAAGTGCTTCTCTTATTAAAAAAATTAGTAAATCAATAATTATAACAGTAATTAGATGGAAGTAAGTAACTAAATATATTGTATGTAAGAAAAAACTATCTGGGGGTATTTGTTTTTACCAGATATTATCCATGAAAGTCTGAACAAAATGCTATCTCTACAAGCATTCCACCCCTCCGCCTCTCGTTTCCAAATTTTATTTATTATTCATTTATGAATATTTTTATCATATGGCAACATGCAGATACATTAATAAATAGCTTTTTAACGCAGATCAATAGCCTTGACTCTAAAATTAAATTTACATTAGAAATGGAACAGAATAGTACACTACCTTATTTGGATGAATTACTAATCAAAACGCACCAAGGAATAGAACCTACTGTTTGGGAGATTCTCAAAAGGTGGGATCATTAAACGTTAACTATATGTAATTTTAAAAATTTTCAAATTTAAGGCCAAATTTTTTTAATAGTATAGTATTTTGTCTATAAATATAATACATAAATATTTTAATAGTATGTCTACAAAATTATACACAAACATTAAAAGACAGCAACTATTCTGGAAAATTAATGATTAAAGCATTTAGTTAGCAGTTGTGTACGTTACAAATTTTTGGACAATTGCAGATTTTGGACTTAAAGATTTTGGACGTTGCTCTTAATATTTAGAAAATTCTTAAGACTAAGAATGTAGTAAATGTGTCTGTATACATATATATATGCATAATTAACTTTTTGTTATCCAGTAATAATAATAATAAAATCAAATGCTTTGTTACGTACGTTACTTTCGGACATAACAAAATACAGAAAAATGCTTTATAGAAAAGTCCTTCTATCTCCAAAAAAGCAATAAATCAGCCTGCCATCTCTTAACGAAATTATCAAAAAATCATCCGTTTCCTTTATGCAGTCGTTGTTTACTATTTGAACCACCTGGAAAAAAGTTAAAACTCTTTTTCTTGGTGGTACATTGGAGCAGTTAACGTTATGAATGTCCGAAATTGGCCTCTTTAGCATAAAATAATAAAATTTTAAGATATTTATACAAAGCTTTTACAATAAATTATGTCATTTTTTTATCTCTGAATAGAATTAAAAACTCAGTGTAAAAAAAAAAAAAAAAAAAAAAAAAAAAAGAAGTCAATGATAATTAAAGTTACGTTTGAAAGGCTTAAAGTTATGACTTGTGTCCAGTGCCCACCTTTTGAGAAGCGCCCGTAACGTAATTTCAAAGTACAAAATTCCAAGTTATCCTCTTTGGAATATTTTCCTGGTTTTTTTCGAAAGATTGAAATATAAACTGAATAAATACAATATTTCCATGGATGCAAAACCATCCGCAAAATTAAACTAGTATGTCCATCACAAAACTTTCTTCTATATAAGTCACGTCAATTAAATCATTTAAATAGTACAAGAAATTACATCAATTTAGCACCAATTCATATCAAAGTGTATCTGAATTTGAATATGGATGAAAATTCGTGCATTAGTTCTTGAGATAGAGCTACAGCGGGAATTCTGAAAAATGTAGCATAGCAGCGCCACCTGTTGAGCGATTTACACAAAAAATAAACAGCACTAAATGATATCAAGGTATACCTGAATCTGAAGTTTGTTGAAAATCTGAGCGTTAGTTCTTGAGATAAAGCTATTGCGGAAATCGCAAAAAATACAGCATAGCAGCGCCACCTGTTGAGCGATTTACACCAAAAATTAAACAGCACTAATTTATACGTCAATTCATGTCAAGGACTAGCTAAATCTGAAGTTTGATGAAAATCCGTGCAATAGTTCTTGAGGTACAGCTCTTGCGGAAATCGTGAAAATGCACCACAGCAGCGCCACCTGTTGGGCGATTTACACCAAAAAGTAAACAACACTAATTTATATCAGGGACTAACTAAATCTGAAGTTTTATGAAAAACCGTGCATTTTTTCTTGAGTTTGTGCTATTGCGATACTCATGAATAATGCAGCACAACAGCGCCACCTGTTGGGCGATTTTTACAAAAAACTAATCAGCAGCAAACTATATCGTGGACTAACTGAATTCGAAGTTTTATGAAAATCCGTGCTGTAGTTCTTAAGATATAGCTATTGCAGAAATCGTGAAAAATGCCGCATAGCAGCGCCACCTGTTGGGCGATTTTCACCAGAAACTAATCAGGTCCAGTTTATAACAAGGTCTAACTAAATATGAAGTTTTGTGAAATTCCGTGAAATTAGTTCTTGAGATAGAGCGAACACACAATTTTTGTCACATACAGACTCACAGAGTGACAGAGTGACAGAGTGACAGAAAGACAGACAGACTCACAGACAGACATTTTCTAAAAACCATCAAATCGTGTTCTAGGAATTCTAAAACGTATAAATCCGTCGAAAACCGGAAGTCAAAAATTTTTACGAATCCAATACTTTCTTCTTGTAATGATAGAAGAAAGTAAAAACATAATATATAACAAAATAGATCCAATAGTACTAAATCAGTTATCAGGGGTATATGAAATACTTTTCATGAAAGAAGATGGAACAGTGCAATTTTATATAGGAATTACAAACAGAAAGCTCAAAACTAGAATCAAAGAACATATAGCAGACATCAAATACAACAAGAAAACTACAATTTTGGTCATACTATATAACAGAGAACGTTTACAAAAAGATTTTAAAAATAGTAGAATAGAGATCTTACGCAATGAAAATATTTGTAATGATTCCGCATTAGGGTGGAGCGAAAAAAATGAATTTTTAAAAATCAAAAACGGGTAGGTGCCAAAAGTTGCCTTTATACTAGTACGTCACCTGCCTGCAATATTACCGCTGAAAAAAAATGGCTTGAGTCTGCGCTTTTGGTCCAAAAGTCGAAATTTTGGGTAAAAGTTAACATTTTTTCAAAAAATTTAAAAAAATTCTATAGATATGGTTATTATTTAAAAGTGTTATTTAAACCTTTATTATTAATGACTTAACATGTTTAAACGATAAAACGATATCTTTGTTCTGTATAACTGGAACAAATCTGACAACTTTTGGTGAAAAAATGGCGTTGCCACTTTGTTGTGTCATACAACTAATTGTTGTTTAGAATACAGCTCTTACGTAGTTGCTTTCAAATCTACCCAGGATGTATCACGTGGAGGTGGTTGCATTTCATGACACAGCAGTGCATAGCCCGACCACCCTTCCATCTAAGCGCAATGTTTTATTAATATATTGAATTGCGATTTTTTTTTAATCAAAGATTGGCATAAGTTTACTATGTATCAACCTAATCCATCTCATCTTTATATCCACATACGTTGGGTGATGCTGCTGTGACACTCCTTCACGTATATTTCTACTGCTTGTGTATCATAAGGTAAGCAGAGTAATGCAGTGGAATTAATGGAATCTATTCAGCCCTCTAGTATCTTCACCAAAATTGCATCCAGTTACTGCATAGTGATTGGTAGTTCTGCTCCTACAACATTTTACAACATTTAGGTATTTCATCTTGAGTATGCCATCCATTACTCTACCTACTTCATTTTTTATATGTTCATAAGCTTGTTGTTTAATGTGATGGCGATCGTCATCAAAATTGCAATAAGTATTTGCTCTCGATGTGAAAAATTTGCTCTCGATGTCCCAAATAAAATTTTTTAGTATTTGTTTTTTTGCCGTTTTCTATGATGTTTAGTAGCCGAGTAATTTCCCATAAGTTTTTAGATTAATTTTTTAGATGTGAATTATATTTGGTGTAAACCATCCTGCGGCATAAACTTGGATTCCATACTTTGTGAGTGAACCATACTCTAATGGTCAATCAGTGCTTTTATGAAGGCGAATAATTTTATGCGCCTTTGTGAACCATCTTGCATAGAAGTTTCTTGGGCTCATATTCGCTAGTTCTTTTGAGCCATATCTCGATGAAATAACTTTGCAAATGTCTAGCATGTATTTCTGGTATGTGCTGAGTACCTTTTTCTCGATTTCAGGAAATAATGCTTGAAAATTACTCTCTATGGCTTCAAAAATTGAAATTAGAAGGAAAAAAGCACATAGACAAAGGTTTTCCTATTGGTCCGGTGAATCCCTGTGAGTTAAAATCTAATTTTTGCCAACGATCTTGTCTAATAAATGATGCAGAGAAAATTCACTGGACTTGGAGGTGGCATATGATCAATTGTAACGGTTCATTCTAAGCATGTCCCTTACAGAATGGATGACAACGACTAACAGAATTAGCCGCCTTCAAATGAGCACTCACTGCCTATCAGAGTCTCTATGTTCACTCAAAAAGTACTATGTTATCCAAGTTTGGCCCCAGGATAGTTGACAATCAAATATAATCCGCAGCTAAAGAAGGTATCTAAAAACTCATGGGAAATTAGTCGGCTACTAAACAACACACAAAACGAAATAAAACAACTACTAAAAAAATGTTATTTAGGACAATGGTTGCTTTGCAAACGCAGAGGAAATTCTTAATTCAATGCTCTCTGACGATTTCCATCACATTAAACAGCTAGCTGCTCAGCACATAATAATTGAAGGATGTGAATAAATGATCGCATACGCAAATCTGAAATATCGACAATCAACTTTGGAGCGGCTAATTATATAAATCTAACTCGTTGGAAAAGTGATGTGGTAACAGAACCTCTTTTCAATATGCATTTATCGGGTGCAATCTTTGTGAAGATATTAGACGGCTGAATAGATTACATTAATATCATCCGCACTGCATTACACACTTTATCTTTTACACAAACAGCAGAAAAATACTTAAAGGAGATCCCAGCAGCAGCATCCAAAGCCTGTGGATCCAAAGAAAATATGTACTAGTTTGATACATAGAAAACTTAGTCCAGTCTTTGATAAAAAATGACAATTCAATGTATAAATAAAACATTGAGTTCAGATGGTAGGGTGGTCGAGCTATGCACTGTTGTGACATGAAATGCAGTCACCTCCACGTGATACCTTCTGGGTAGTTTTGAAAGCAACTAAGAAAGAGCTGTATTCTAAACAACAATTATTTGTGTGAAACAACAGAGTGGCAATGCCTTTTTCCCACCAAAAGTTGTCAGTATTGTTTCAGTTATACAGAACAAAGATATCATTTTATCTTTTAAATATGTTAAGTCATTAATAACAAAGGGTTAAATAACACTTTTAAATAATAATAATCTCTGTAGAATTTTTTTTAATTTTTGGAAAATATCTCAAATTTTACCCAAAATTTCGACTTTTGGACCAAAAGCGCAGACTCAGGCCATTTTTTTTCAGCGGTAATATTGCAGGCAGATGATGTACTAGTATAAAGGCAACTTTTGGCACCTACCCGTTTTTGATTTTTAATAATTCATTTTTTTCGCTCCACCCTATTCCGCATGCATGGAGTTCCCTAAAATTTGAGGAAAAATGCTATTCAGGATAATGAAACAATAATATAAAATAATTCATGTCATGTTCCAAATCAGTTATCAGGGGTATATGAAATACTTTTCATGAAAGAAGATGGAACAGTGCAATTTTATATAGGAATGACAAACAGAAAGCTCAAAACTAGAATCAAAGAACACATAGCAGACATCAAATACAACAAGAAAACTACAATTTTGGTCAGACTATATAAAAGAGAACGTTTACAAAAAGATTTTAAAAATAGTAGAATAGAGATCTTACGCAATGAAAATATTTGTAATGATTCCGCATGCATGGAGTTCCCTAAAATTTGGGAAAAAATGCTATTCAGGATAATGAAACAATAATATAAAATAATTCATGTTCACAAATTTCCATTTTTACTTTCTTCTATCTTCAATAGAAAAAAATATTGTAATCGAGATTTTTTTCGACATCCGTGTTTCGACGGATTTACACGTTTTAGGGGTCAGAGATTCCAATAAAACATGCTTATAGAAAATGTCTGTCTGCCTATGTGTTTGTGTGTCGCCATTGTACTATCAAAAAGTGTATGAAGTTATGCATAGAATTGAACCAAATTTTTATTTTAAGTTTTTGGCTATGGCAAGCAGGTCCTCCCTGAATTTGGAAAAAATTTGCCTGTAGGGGCGCTGTGATAGCGATTTTTAGTATTGTACCATCCAAAAGTGTATCAAGTTATGCGTAGAATAGAACAAAATTTTTGTGTGTGTTTTTGGCTATGACCAGCAGGTACTCCTACGATTTGAAATATTCCGCCTGAAGGGGGAGCTGTAATAGCGATGTCTGTGCCACTTTTATTATTGCACAGTAATCCCTTAACATTCACGAGTTTTGATTATTCGCAAAATAAAAAATGCATTTCAACATTCGCGAATTCTTAACTTGGTTATTCGCGAATTTTCTTTTGTAAAGAACATTTTTTTTACAAAGTGAACTCGCTTTATTTTACCAATTCCGTAAATTAATTGACACTGGACAGCGGTATTGTACTGTATAGCCTAAGTTTTGAGAATTTCAGCCCTTGTATTGAGGCAAAATATAGATCATTAATCCCGGGAAACTTGAAACATGACTTGATGCTAAAAATTGAAAAAAAAATCCAAAATGTTTATTTCAAGTGAAAAATTTTCTACAAAAATTGCATGGGAAATTTAAAAGCTTCAACAACAATTTGTTGAGAAAGAATCAGAATGCGATCCTTCACTGTTGAGTAGTCTTAAATTTAAAAGAGAAATAGAACCCGTAACATTTCCTTATATGGAAATTAATGAACAAAAAATCTGTTCTTCCAAACAATCGTATATCCATAAATTTTTCAACTATCAACTAGCAACTAAACTTTGTACAATATCTTTATAATTATTCAAATTTATTTACAGCATGTACTTTTTAATGCTTAATAAATATATTTTTACATTTCAATTGCTTTTTTTCAATTTAAAAAAATCGTGAAACCTAACCCTCTTTTATGTAGAGGACAATAATCTCAACATTCGCGGAGGTTTCCACGAACCTAACCCTCGCGAATGTTAAAAGATTACTGTAGGGGAGGTTTGATACATAGGGAGAGTTGATACATTGACAATTTTTCTCAACAAATGGCATTAATAGCCATTGTAACAGATGTAAAGTCTTCTTTTATTAGCAGAGGCCATCATTAGCTGGACTTAGCCGTGAAGAACTGACAACGTTTTTATTTCTTTTAATTTTGAAGACTTTTGGAATGTCAATGTAAATTTTTTTAAATATTGATTTTCTTTCATAACTCTTATTATTGTGAAGATAATATCTTGTAATTTTTTTGTTTGTAACGCACATTGTTAGGGTGAGTTTTACCAGAAAGCAGATTGGCATTTTGCAACTGCATTTATACAAAGTGATTGAAAATCCAATGAGGCATGATAAGGAGAAGCGATACATTAGTGCTGGGGAGAAATGATGCACTTGTATATTTGAAATTTAATAGTTTTTTTAAGTTGTAAACTAATATAGGACTGTAATATTCATTATTGTATTACAGCAAGAGCTACTGAAATTGGTAAGGAAGAAAAAAGAGACTATTCATAGACATTATGTAGGTTATATAGAAAAGCAGTGCGATGATAGATGGTTAATTCGTTTTCTCGTCATGTAGAAGGAAAAAAGTTTAAATGGCCTGAAAAGGAAGATGTTTCTATAATTAACGAAGGGCAAATTAAAAAAACATTAAATCCATCCGATTTTACTTATCAAAATGATAGATTTATTAGTTTTTCTTTTAACCATTTCAGGGGTGGTGGTTTGTTTTTGAAACCAGCTAATTTTAATTCCCAAACGCCACATTGACACCAGGATTTTGTAAAATATTTTTCATTTAATATGAAAGTGAAATATAGCCCTTTTCTTATTTCCAATGAAATTTGTTGGTAAATTCCGGTGCCATATTTATTTATCCAACACTTTAGCATTGAAAATGCTTTGACCTGAAAGGGTTAAAGAAATCTTAAATGTGCTAAATTTACGTTAAATTGTTTGCAAATCAGCAATGCTCACTTCATTTTATCTTGTAGCAAGATCTCTAGGGTTTTTTTATTATTATTATTTATTTTCTAAAAAGTGTGTTAATAGAATTGTTTAAATAATAGCAATTGTTTAAATATTTTTGTAAAAAACATTTCTGAAACAAAAATATGTCAGTGTCATTTCTTTTAAAATTTTACTTAAATATTTCAAGATTTATCATAAAAAATTGTATGACACATAAATTGAATTGTCTGCATTTTTTTTTTCAATTTACATAACAATGTATCAAACCTCCCTTGCTAGTGTATCAATCCTCCCCAGCAATGGGGAGATTTGATACAGTAGTAACCATTCAGAATAATTGGAATATATTTTTGAATGATTATTTTTTAAATTCACAATATTTCTAATAAATAAATAAAAGGTCACTTTATAAGAAAACACGAAAAATTTGTTTAAAAATAGGTTTCTAAGGGTTGTGAAAAATTAGTAAAAAAAAAAAGTGTATCATACCTCTCCTACCTCCCCTACTATTGAAAAGTATATGAAGTCATGAATAGAATTGAAACAAATTTTTATTTTCTTCTATCTTCAATAGAAGAAAGTATTGTAATCGAATTTTTTTTCGATTTCCGGTTTTCTATGGATTTACAGGTTTTAGTTGTTGTCGCCATTGTACCATCGAAAAGTGTATGAAGTTATGTAAGAATTGAATCAAATTTTTTGCGTTTGTATTTGACTGTGCTCAGCAGTTTCTCCTTGAATTTGAAAATATTTTGCCTGTCGCAAGGGGTTGCTGTAATAGCAATTTTTGTGCCATTTTCTTTATTTTACCATCGAAAAGTGTATGAAATTATGAATAGAATTGATCCACATTTTTTGTGTATGTGTTTGGCTATGACCAGCAGGTCCTCCTTGAATTTGGATACATTTCGCCGGAAAGGTGATAGCGATTTTTGTATAATTTTCTCGGTTTTTCGCAGTTGCAAGGAAAATTGCAAGGGAATCGGATAATTTTTAAAGAAGTTGCACCAAGGGCCTCAAAAAAGCAATTAATATACAAAATTGGTGGTATCTGAAGCCTGAGATTTTTTTTTGCCGTTTATGTAGTAGCTGGAGGACCTAAAAGGTTGTCAGAAAAAAATTCTTGTGAATCGGACTATTTTTAAGGGAGGCGTAACAGGGGGCCCAAAGGTGGCTAACCGATAGTTAGCAGTAGGACCCTAAGATGAAAACACGTTCAAAGGTTCTTGGACTTAGCGCTTTAAATCTTCAAATAGTCGAAATTAAGCGTAGGGTAGGAGTAAATCATTAGGACATAATTAAAAAAAATGCGCAAAAAATGGATGGTGGAAATGCTTAAAAGAGGGTTCCAGGCCCCAATAATAATATGAGAATGTTGGCCCCGGTAATTGAGTCTAAGACTCAACTTTAAAGTTATGCATTGAGATGGTGACACAATTAGGAGGTGAAAAATTGTATGCCATACAAAAAGTTCAAGGGGCCACGGGCCGGGCCTTAGGGAGCCAGGGTCTTGACTGGAATGTAGAAACGGCGGAATATGTAAATGGGAAAAGGCCCCCCAAAACGAAGATTTGATTAAAAGGGGGCAATTTTTTAACAATTTAGGGCACAAAAACTTCACCCCAGACCAGAGTCTTTACTGGAATGTAGTTGGTATAAGGGAATTCTTTAGTAGTTTTTAACGTAGCCGGATGACGGTAAAACTATGTTAAAGAAAATTGCAAAAGAATCGGATAATTTTTAAATAAGCTGTACCAAGGGCCCGGATTAAAAGGAAGCAATTTATTAACAATTTAGGAGGCAAAAGCTTCAAAGGTCCTGTACCGCGTCCTGGGATCCAGGATTTTAACTGGAATGTAGAAAATGGGGAATAACTAAATGAAGAATGGCCCCCAAAAACGAAGAAGGCCGGATAAAAGGAGGTATATTTTTAACATTTTAATACCTAAAAACGTAACGGGCCCCGGGCCTTAAAAAATTAATCATCTGAACCACAGGTGCATCAGGACTTGTATTGAACTATGCTCACCCAAATTTTGAGAGTTCTACGGGCGTAGATTTTTCTAGCCATTCCAGACAGACACAAACACAGATACATAAACAGAGCTAAACTTTCTTTTATTACTATACATACCAGATTAAAAATATAATTTATCATCCCAAGGGAGTAAATCACGATAAAAAACTAATTTTTTCTTTAAAAATACAATTTAAAAGAACATATCTTTAAATTTTAGCCCAGTCTAAAAAGCAATTTTTTGTTCATTTTGATTCAGATCATAGTTGTTTTGGGAAAAGTATTTTCATGTGAAAGAATCTCAGTAAACCATTAATAATCAAAAACTTGTTGGATGTGCCAGTCCCAAAACTTTCTTCTATCTCATGTCAATATTTCATTTTAATTAGTTTTATTGGTATTTTTATTAGAATTATGCATAACTTCATACACTTTTCGATGGTACAATATTGAAAATTGCACAAAAATCGCTGTTACAGCGCCCCCTTCCGGCGATAGCTATTATAGCGCCCCCTTCCGGCGGAATTTTTACAAATTCAGGGAGGACCTTCTTGCCATGGCCAAAAACATACACGAAAAATTTGGTTCAATTCTATGCATAACTTAATATACTTTTCGATGGTACAATATTCAAAAATCGCTATTACGGTGCCCCCTACCAACGGTTTTTTCCAAATTCAGGAACGACCTTTTTGCTATGGCCAAAAACATGCACAAAAAATTTGGTTCAATTCTATGCATAGCCTCATATACTTTTCGATGTGTCAGATACACAATAATTAATGAGATACAAATCTATAAAGGTAAGTAAAAAAAAAAAAAAAAAAACACTTACCGATCCAAGGTAGGCCGCCTTCTTTATGAGTCAGAATTTGAGACACTGAGAACAGATTCGGTAATTAAAATAATTCTCAAGAGACTTTGGAAATGATGGGAAGATTTCTTGTCTTTTTAGATTATTTATATCATATTAAGTTACACAAAATATTTATAGATATATACATAAGTTGAATAAGTATTGAATTCGGTATAATCATGTTTGATGGGGGAAAAAAAAAACCCCATCTCAAAAATCATTCCTCGTTCGTTCTAAAAAACAAAAGTTTCTGTTGCCAAACGGCAAAAACAAAAAGTCTTCATTCGAAGGGAAAATGTCCATGGAGGTCGGTGTTTTGCAATACGATGGTACAACATTCAAAATGCACAAAAATTGCTATTACAGCGCCCCCTACCGGCGGATTTTTCCAAATTAATGGAGGACCTAATTGCCATAGCCAAAAACTTTTAAAAAATTTAGTTCTATTCTATGCATAACTTCATACAATTTTTGATGGTACAATGGCGACACATGGACATACGGACACACGGACAGACGGACATTTTGAATAAACATGTTTTTTGTGATCTCTGACCCCTAAATCGAGTAAATCCGTCGAAAACCAGAAGTCGAAAAAAATTTCGATTACAAAACTTTCCTCTATTGAAGATAGAATCGGACAGCTACATTAATATACAATATTAATTTATGTGACGCGTACATTTTGAAATGTTCCGCTATATACAAACAACTTAGGTTATTGAAAGTCACGCTTTTTGCTTGTTATCATGTACATATTTTTATTTGAGCTTTAGATTTTTACTTGAATGCAAATAGAAACACTGCTGAACACAAACGACAAGTCTAATGATAACTTTGACTGTGAATATCGAATTTCTTTCAACGAAAAGGGAAAAGTTAAAGTTAATGAATAGAGGCTCATTTTTAGATCGATAAATTTTATCTGAAAGGCATTATAAGAAATGACAATATGAAGAATTGCAAGTCATTAAAAAAATCTGTTACGCCCAAAAAATTGATTAATAGTTTTGTTGCATAAATATACGTCAAGAATCTCTCTATATATATATTACGCTATCGTTGATGGAAATAAAGGAGTTTTTTGACGGATGAAAGGAAACCGAAAACCGTAATGTTAATAAAAATGAAAAACACCTCATTTGACCAACTGGTATACTGTGTGACTGGTCAAATATTTTGCATTTAAGCTAACGGATGGTTTTCTTATCATACAGCTAAAGTAAAATGATTGGAAATTAAAGAACAAAACTCAGTTCAGATAATTATGGTCGAAAAATGTCTTTTTTATCCAGGGTGTCTACCCTGACAATCAAAGACCCTAACCTAAAATCCCTGACAACCTACACAATCAAAATTTTTTACTAAATATGATTTGTTGAAGAGGGAGTACACATAAGTAGACATTTTTTATCCACAGATTAATGCTGCTTGTAAGAAAAATTTTAAATTAAAAAATTATCGATAAATAAATCTCAGAAAAATTAAATGATAGTTAGTGACATTAAAATGAAATTGATGCGAAACTAGAGAGATAAATTGAAAAACTAATAAGAGTGACTGGCAAAGAAAAAACATTCGGAAGGAACTGAATGAATCACAAATCGTAAAAATATACATGAAACGATTAGAAGGATAACGAGCAATTAATAGAAGTTTGCAACTTCTGTATGTTGTTAATGGATTTCTAAAGGTTTTATTTTTGGTTCTGTTTTACTGCACAGAAGAATGCATTTTAGATATAATCGTTAAATTGAACTACTATTAGTTTTTAATGAAGAAAAAGATTTCTTATGGTTTCTCTTCTTGGATCCGTTATCGATAATAAAGTGATAATCAATAACTAATTTTGAAGGAAATTGCTCTGGAGTTTACTCTGTTTTACAAATGATAAAGGTTGCTTAAAATTTAAAATACACTATAAACTGTCAAGTTACAAACTAAATTATCTTGCTACATTAGTTTAAGATACAGAAACATGATTTGTCTGTTTACTTTATTTATACATGAAAAGAAAATATTTCAGAAACTTAAAAACATTTAAAATATACATAAAAAGTACTAAAATAGACGTTTCGAAAACTCAATTTCAGAACTCCTCATCGGTACACACATAACGGAAATGAGAAATGATGATAAACAATTTCTACAAAAGAACCTGTAATCCATCAGTTAAAAACAAAGTCAAAAAGATAAATCAAAAATGTATACTCAGACGGAATTGGGTTTGTTTCATTCAGAAGTGAATCTGCCAATTTCAGAAGAACCATCCCAAGAGGAACGCGCGATTTGTGTAACTGTTGCACTTTGATTTAATTAAATTAGCATTCGCATTGTCCGGAATATGATCGGTTTCTAAGGTATGGACATTATCTTGTTACATTAGTTTAAGATACCCAAACATGATACGTCTGATTACTTATACATAAAAAGAAAATATTTCAGAAACATAAAAACATTTAAAATATACATAAAAAGGACTAAAATAGACGTTTCGAAAACTCAATTTCAGAACTCCTCATTGATACACACATAACGGAAATGAGAAATGATGATAAACAATTTTTACAAAAGAACCTGTAATCCATCAGTTAAAGTCAAAGTCAAGGAGATAAATCAAAAATGTATACTCAGATGGAATTGGGTTTGTTTCGTTCAGAGTGAGTCTGCCAATTTCAGAAGAACCATCCCAAGAGGAACACAGGATTTGTGTAACTGTTGCACTTTGATTTAATTAAATTAGTGTTCGCATTGTCCGGGATATGATCGGTTTCTGAGGCATGGACAATAATTTTTGAGTTTAAAGTACCTGTCTCGAAGGCAAGTTTGTGCTTTTTTAATCTTATATATGAAGTGCGGTCTATTTCGCCTATATAGACTGAATTACAATTACGGCAGGCTATGCTCTAGACAACCCCTATTTCTTGTGCTTTTGGATTCTTGCATTTAAAACGACTGAAGAAACCACGCAGTGAATTTTGCGGTATAAAAACAGTATTACTATTGGTAGTTTTAAGCAACTGTCAAATACTTTCTGAAATATTTTTCAATAAATCTAGGTTTAAAGAAATTGAAGTTTAGATTTGAAGTAATATGCAGATAAGCTTCAAATAAAACTTTAATTAAAGTAGCTAGTATTAGTTTTTAATAAGAATACAGATAATAAAATTAGCCGTTTTTAAAGAAACTGAGATTTATAGAATATTAAGTACAATGAGATGAATATATAATTAAAACTGCATCGCAAGAATAAATAGCTGTTTACATTTAAAGTGTTATTGGAATGTTAAAAAGCTATATTTTACTAGGTTGAGCAAAAAGTTCTGGGAAATTTGTGAAAGTTGCGTTGTTATGCGCAAATTAACAACAAAAGCAACAAGGACTATTCTTCAAAGTAGAGACCACCATAGCCCACGACTTTCTGCCACCGTTCTGCCAGATTCCGGATTTGCTGGCTAAGTTTGTCACCGTTACCAGCACTTTCATCCTCATTAATCTCATCTACGGCTTTCAGAAACGTTAGGCCTTTTCTCCAATAATGCCGGGTCAACACACGCAAATCATACTGTTCAATAGGCATTTTGGAGCCAAAGTTCCTGAACTCCTATAAATATGCCACTAGTACTCCTATATACGATACAAATTCTGGTAACTATTAGATTAAAAATTTCCCAGAACTTTTTGCTCAACCTAATAATATTATTTTCAAAGTGCAACTAGAGCAGATCGAGATAAATTGACTATTTTGGGAAAAGTGAAGCTTTAAGTTATCAAACCACACAAATTTTAAAATGCACCTTTTAAATTCTACATTGTTCCTTTCCAAACTTTTCACAATATTCGGTATAAATAACCATTTCAACAAAAACTTTCGAAACAAAGTATGTCTTAAAACAGTCTTTCAACCATTTTCAATTTTTATACATTTAGCAAGTTTGTATAACTTCTCAATACTATTTACATGGTGCATATATTGCAAAGCAAACAAATCAGGTTATGCTTCATTTATCAATTCTGTTTTATCACTGATAATTTGGCATAAAGTACACGCACGAGGACATGCTTTTCACTCTCTGGTAAAAGATATTACTGCCGGATTACCACAAAACAAAATTCCAAGGCGATATTTAACAATTTTGACAACACTTTCAACTTGCATGCTTATTCCCTTGATACTCGCGACTTTTTCTGTTATTTTTATGAAAGATATGAGCTGTGGTATTTTTTGGTTTTACGGTTATGTTCCGATCAAATCTAATCTATTGACAGAGATTCTCTCGTTTCTATGCGTTTTCACTTATATTTCACAACAAACTTTGTTTCCTTGCGTCTTTTTGATTTTGTTTTTCACATTGAACGTCAAACTAGCGATGACAATTGAAAGGATGAAAATTGCTTTGAATGAAAATAAATTTTTCAGATTTACTTTGTCAGAACAATCATGCACACATAAGAATTTTATTTATAAAATAAAAAAATATAATGAATTGTTTTCTTTCCCAATTTTTCTTATTTTGGGATCATTGACACTGATTGGTTATACAGGACTGGCTTTAGTTATGCAGAAATTTGAAAAAGAAAATTTCTTTACTATTTGCGAAGGCTATTTATATTTATATTTCTGCCTGGTAGGGATAGTATCCATTACGTACTCAGCCTCTAGTATTCCGTCAAACTTTCAGGCAATTAAAGATTTTTACGATAAAGAATATGAATCAGATGTAGAAGAAATCTACAATCTGCCTACTTTAGTAACTCAAAAAAGACAAAAAATTCTTAAGCTAATCTCTAAACGAAAAATTCCTTACTTGACAGCATGGAATTTCGTGAGATTGGACAAAAATTTTGTTTTCTCCTTCTTTGGAACGATGATAACTTATGGTTTTCTCATTTTACAATTGAAGAAAGATTAAGTATGTTCTAAAATCATTTGTCGAGCAGTGGTACACTGTGTCGCAATACATATTTCGTGCAATCCATAGAGAAAATTTAAAAGTGTCAAAATTCTCAAGTTAATCTCCAAAATAACTTATATGACAGCATGGAATCGCGAGAGATTGGTCAAAACTACGAGGGTACGAAGGTCGTTCTATAAAGAACGCTCATTTTTTTTATATTAGCATACTTTATTGCACATAAATTTAATTTCGTGTTTCATTGTTAGCTTAATGTGTAATGAATACGTGCTATTTTTTTTTCATTTATTTACAGTAGTACGTACGTCAAAGGGAGTTATGAAATTTCAGATACTTTTAAGTATTGCCAACAGGAACGATGGAAGTAATCCGCAATCAGCAGTATGCTCTTGTCTGCTGGAAATTTTTTTTCGTCTGAAGAAATCTTCAGTTGAAGCGTGTGCTATAAAAGACTTATGTCGAGAGGACTTCTGTAGGTCTGTTCTTCCTGGTAGCACAGTTAGAAGAAGAGGGTGTGAGATATTTAAGGAAGTGAAAGATAATCATCTTCAAAGGAAGATATACCCGGTATTCCTGTAACTGCGCTTACAGAAGTCAATGTTAAGGCCGCGTTTTAACGTTTGTTTTGTCATTTGTCGCGGACAGCTCCCTCTGTTTCCCTTCGCAGTGACACATGAATTCAACTGAAGCTTTGTTTGATAACTAAAACTTTTACTTCCCTAAGTGAACTGAACTAAACTGATAAACTTTAGAATGTTTACTTTTGCAGTAGAATAAATGACGTGTTTGTGAACAGAGTTGCATCTCCGTAGTTATGATTCGATTCAAGTTAAAAGCCTGTAAATGTTAAAAGTAATGAATAATCCTGTAAATATTTGTAAAATAAATGTATATAATTATTGAAGATTAACTGTCAATGCATTTAGTTTAGTCGAGTGAATTATTAAGTAGAATTAGAATCAATCAGAATTCGGCTGTCCAAACTTAAGAAACAAGCCGGAACTTACCTAACAAAAAGAGTAAGTTGAATATTTAAGATATATTTATCTATTTTGAAAGTTTGTTTATCACAGTCATCCTCCTGCATTTTTCCAGGAAATCTTTTGTTCTGGACCCTTCTGTGGTTTATTCACAAAAGGACGCATGGAATCAACTATGGGTCAGGAGACAAGGAGTTTAGCTCTACTTGACGGAAAGGTTCTTCTTTTGCAGGGCATCAGTCAGTTTCCCTTTAAAGCCATTAAAGATCAAAAACACCGCGTGGCCACAAAAAAGACGCTGATACTGATAACAGTAGAATGATGGTGTATTCGCACCTTAACACCATCACTATTATTATCATAGAAGATCGTTAGATATGAGAACTGTTCAAACTGTTTCAGTTATAATTGCGTGCCACCCACATGTTGGTAACAGAAAAGTGAACATGAGACATGTTTCTAAGTACTGAGTTCCAAGACTCCCATGCCCGAACAACAAGACGTTCGCGTGGAAGTTAGTTCGAAATTGAAGATGATGTTACAGGAAAATGAGATGAAGCCCCTAATGTAAATAAATATCTTCGTGGAAAGTATTTTTCATCATTAGAAATATTGGTGAAGTCGACGGAGGCATTTACGAGGGACCTATTAAAAAGAAAAGTGATTTCCAGCATGTCTTTGAAGTGTGAGAAAATGTGGGACAAGTGCAATGCATTGAAAATGAACTGCTTTGAAAAGCACCATTAAAATTTATACGATGAGTGAGGATATGTTGATATAAAAAAACGAACATGCTTTATTGAACAGCCCTCGTTCTTTACTTCTTTCGAACCATGATAACATACAATTTTTTAATTATACTATTAAAAAAATTATATATGTCCTAAAATCATTTGTCGAGTTGTAATACACTCTGTGGTAATACACGATACATGGAATCACTAGAGAAAATCAAACGCTGCCAAAAATTTGAAGCTAATTTCAAACGAAAGATACCTTACTTGCAGCATTGAATTTCGTGCGATTGGACAAAAATTTAGTTTTCTTCTTGTGTGGATCCATGATAATGATGGCTTTCTCATAATAGAATTGAAGAAAAATTAAATATGTTTTAAAGCAATTTGTCAAGCAGCAATACACTCTGTTGCAATACATGATCCTTGGAAATAACTAAAGATAATAGAAAAATGTCAACATTTCTAAAGTAATCTCCAAACGAAAAATACTTTACCTGATAAGACAGAATGAAATTTTGAGTGATTGGACAAACTTTTTATTTCCTTCTTCTTTAGAACCGCATGATAACTCATGGCTTTCTCATTATACAGTTAAAAAAATTTAAGTATCTTCTAAAATCATTTGTCAAGCATTAATACACTATGTGGCAATACACGGTCCGTGGAGTCACCAGAGTAAATCAAAAGCTGTAAAAAATATGAAGCTAATCTCCAAACGAAAAATACCTTATATAACAACATGAAATCGCTAGAGTTTAGTCAAAAAAAAATTTTTTTTTCCTTCTCTGGAACCATGAAAACTTATGGCTTTTTTTTATTATACTATTAAAAAAAAAGTACGTTCTAAAATCATTTGTGGAGCAGTAATAAAAGCTACGATAATACACGATCCGTGGAATCTCTTGAGAAGATCAAAAGCAGCCAAAATTCTGAAGGTAATCTCAAAAAGATAGATATTACTTGACATACCTTACTTTAATACCTTACTTGATAGCATGGAATTTCGTGAGATTTGACAATTTTTTTTTCATTTTTTGGAGTCATGGTATCCTTTTGCTTTCTCATTACATAATTGGTGAAAAAGGAAGTATGATTTGAAAACATTTTTCAAGCAGCAATATAGTCTATGGTATTATACGATCCATGGAATCACTCAGAAAATCAAAAACAGCAAGCATTTTGAAACTAACCTCCAAACGACAAACCTGACCTGATAGCATGGAATTCAGTGAATTTTAAAAAAATTGTTTTCCCCTTCTTTGGAACAATGATAACTTATGGCTTACGTCTTATACAATTGGTGAAAGATTAATAGTCCAGGCAATAGAGACCGTATAGGGGCTCTACCTGGCAAAATTCATGGTAGTTCTGGAAAAAGGCTTACTATATGTTTTTTGGGTCGCTGAATCCGAATTTTTAACTTCTCACCAAAATTTCACCCGGCAACCCCCCAAAACATTGATTTTTTTGAAAAAAATGGGTTTTTGAGAAAAGCGCGCGGGGAATGTTCCGAGGCAGCCCCCCTCTCTTCCCGTTTATCCTACGTCATAATGTCATATATCCTATTTGTTGCAAATTTTGTCTAGTTTCTGAATTTCGTAATGCTTTTCCCTTAAAACAATAAGAAATTTAAGTTAATAACAACTATTTTGGGGGGTTTTCAGGGGGGGGAATTTTGGGGGTAAGTTAAAAATTCGGATTCAGCGACGCAAGAAACTTAAAGTAAACCGTATAGAGAAAGTTCGGAGGGGAGATGGTAGTGTGCATGTAAACGTGTGAGTGGTTAAGTGGAATTGCGCAACTTAGTTCACGCAGCACCGCGCGCATGTTCCGAGGCAGATCCCTCCTTCCCCTTCATCTTAAGTCATAATGTCATATATCTAATGTGTTGCAAATTTTGTCTACCAACTGAATTTCTAGATACGTTTTCCCTAAAACAATAAAAAAATTGGTTCTTTTAATAAAAACCTTTTTTGGGGGCTTTTTGCCAAAATTTGGGGGGGGGGGGTTGCCGGGGGAAATTTTGGCGGGAAGTTACAAATTCGGATTCAGAGACCCAAAAAACATAAAGTAAGCTGATTTCCAGAACTACCATTAATTTTGCTAGGTAAAATTCCCTATTGCCTGGACTATAAGTATAATCTAAAATTATTTGTCAAGCAGCAATACACTTTATAGTACATGATCTGTTGAAATCACTAGAGAAAAAAAAAGCCAAAATTTCGAAACTATTTCAATGAAAAATGCCTTATCTAACAGCATGGAATTTCGTACAAAATTTTGTTACAATTCAAACTGAAAATAAAATAAATCACAAGTTTATTAAATGTTACAAGTTATACGATGTTAGGAGAATGTTGTAAGTAGAATGTTGTAAAGTTAAAAAACAAACATTACATTTAATATATAATAATTTAAATTATAATAATTTAAATTTATGTTTATTCGGGTTTTAACTGTACAATATTTTGTATACAACATTTAGCGAAATTATGATTTGTTTTTTTTACGTTTAAATTGTAACTTTGGGCCAAATGTCCAGTTTATTCGATAAAAATTTTGTTTTCTTCTTCTTTAGAACCATGATAATATATGGCTTTCTCATTATGGAATTGAAGGAAAATTAAGTATGTTCTAAAAATATTTGTCAAGCAGCAATATACTCTGTGGTAATGCACGATCCTTGGAGTCACTGGGAAAATCATAAACTGCAAAATTTTGAAACTAATTTCTAAACGAAATATGTTTTACCTGACAGCATACAATTTCGTGCAATTGGACAATAATTTTGTTTTCTTCTACTTTGGATCCATGATGATGTATGGCTTTCTTATTATAGAATTGAAGGTAAATTAAGTATGTTCTAAAAATATTTGTCAAGTATCAATATATTCTGTGGTAATGCCCGATCCTTGGAATCACTGGGGAAAATCATAAACTGCAAAAAATTTAAAACTAATTTCCAAACGAAATATATTTTACCTGGCAGTACGAAATTTCGTGCGATTGGACAATAATTTTGTTTTCTTCTTCCTTAGAACCATTATAACTTATGTACGAGTGCAAATCAAAAAATAAGTTACACTAACCCGCCGCGACAGCGCGCTGTGTGTCGTGACCTTGGGCAATGCGGAGAAAGGGACAGTAACTGCTGATACGTCCGATAGGAAGGTTGATGTGGATTTTAGCCGTGTTGTGTGTGCAGAGCGGGCTAGGATCAACGGCGCGTTAACTGGATGTTCACTCCAAATTGGAGGTGCGTGCAACGATCAAATTTCTATGGGCTATACGGTTTAATTGTACGGCCGGCCATTCATCGTCAAATCACTGCTGTATATGGTGAGCGTGCAATTTTTCGGGCAGGTATTGTAAAGCGGTGTCAGCAATTTGATGCCGGACGCACGGGTATCACGGGAGAATATCGCGAAGGCAGGCCCGTAACGTACAGCACCGTTGTAAATGTTTACCGTATGGATGCGATCATTAGAGAAAATCGGCGCATAACACTCCAGGAAATGGCCAGCATGCTGAACATTTCGTCCGGCATGTGTTCTCCATTGTTCACGTGAACCTTGGATTTCGTTGTCTCCGGGTGGTTACATAGCGCTAGAGGAGATTTCTACCCATCCGGAATCGAAAAGTTGGTTGACCGTTCCGAGAAATATTTACAGTATGTTGGGGACTATGTGGAAAGGGGAACTCACATTGCATGTTGTCATAGCCGTGTTGCGTATGTATATGTGGTTTAATAAACGGCCATAGCTTGGAAGTGTAACTATTTTTTGATTTGCCCTCTTATTTTACATTTTACAATTGGAAAAAAATTAGGTATGTTCTAAAAAATCTGTTAAGCATCATATACACTGTGGTAGTGCTCGACCATGGAAATCACTAGAGAAAATCAAAAATGGCAAAATTTTGAAAATAAACTAAAAGCTAAAAATATCTTACCTGACAGAATGAAATTTCGTGCGATTGGACAATAATTTTGCATTCTTATTCTTTGGATCCATGATGATATATGGATTTCTTATTACAGAATTGAAGAAAATTGGAGTATATTCTAAAAAATATTTGTCAAGCAGCAAATGTTTGTAGTAATTCTGTGGTAATGTACGATCCGTGGAATCACTAGAGAAAATCAAAAACTGCGAAAATTTTAAAACTAACCTCCAAACGAAAAATATTTTACCTGACAGCATAAAATTCCGTGTGATTGGACAAAAATTTTGTTTTATTCTTCTTTGGAAATATTATAACTTATGTATTTCACATTTTACAATTGGGAAAAAATTAGGTATGTTCTAACAAATTTATCAAGCTGCAATATACACTGTGGTAGTACACGATCCGTAGAAATCACTATAGAAAAAATGAAAAATTGCAAAAATTTTGAAAATAAACTAAAAACGAAAAGTATTTTACCTGACAGTATGAAATTTCGCGCAATTGGGCAAAAATTTTCTCTTTATCCTCTTTGGAACCATGATAAATTATGTATTTAAAACAATTTGTACAACAATAATATACTTTGTGGTAAAACACGATCCGTGATCATTGGAGAAAATAAAAAAAAAAACATTTATCTATATTAAGGGGGTGGATTAGCGCCCCGTTGCCCCCTTTATGCCCCAATGAACCCCCCAAACTAATCAGGGAAGTGCCGTATCAGAATGAACTTATTTACAAAATTTGAAGCAAATCGGGTATTTCTATCAAGAGTTATCGCGTTACGTATACATACATACATACGTATGTACTACAAACAGAAACTGCGGGCACATTAGCTCTCGGGCTTTGATAGCCTGTGAGCTAAAAACTGCTAAAGTTTTGAAGCTAATCTCCAAACTAAAATAAACTTACTCCACAGCATTAGAATTTCGTGCGATTGGGCAAAAATTTTGGGTACTTTTCGGTTAGCCGGGCGCCAGTGTTATATATACATATTTATATACATACATATATGTAAATATACATATATATACATATACACATATTATATATATACACACATATATATATGTAAATATATATGTATATATACATACACGTATATATACACATATATGTATATATAACACTGGCGCCCGGCTAACCGAAAAGTACCAAATTTTGTTTCCTCCTTCTTTTAAACCTTTGTAATTTATCGATTACTAATTATGCAATGGAAAAAAAATTAAATATTTTCTAAAATCACTTGTCGAGTCGAACTGCAGTACACACAGTGGTAATACACGATTCATGGAATCACTGGTGAAAATCAAAATCTGCTTGAAACATGAGTCTCATGAAATAATTTGCCCAACTGAACATATTTGTCTTTTTTCTGCTGTATTTTTACACTATTAATTTTATTTATATATTATACTGAATCTCTAAAATTTTGCAATCACTACTACAATGACGTCAAAAAATTAAAGAGCATTGACCAGATGCTTTCGACTGTATACGATTTGCCGAATATTTACCGAAATTCTTGACGAATTGTCCTTGAACTCGAGGAATTGAAGAACATGTATGAACTTCATATTTTTCAGTGAAGATTTATTCGTGAGAACAATTAGGGGGCGAACAATAAAATTATTAATAAAATAAGTTTTGCAACCACCCATGCAATACAAAATGCTCAAAATGGTCTGCCACTGTAGCAATTGACAATCTTACTTGTGGGTCCAGTTAAACATTTATGTGCATTTTTGTAAGCATAACACGTATATTCGTGAAGGTGTTAAAGTTTCTGTGAAAAATTTAAATTTCTTTGTTAATAGCATACTGGATTTTTACCCAAATTCAACTCCACTTTCCAAAAATACGAAAAAGAACATTAGAAACAGTATACTTAAATTAATACACGAATGTATTGTATATGATGAGGTATGGGCTTTTGTAGGAAATAATTTTTAACCGTGCATTCGTGAAAGACATTAAAATTTTTTTTCAAAATTCGGATTTGGCTAATTAAGCTCACTAAGATAAAAAAAAAAAAATATGCGTACAGCATATATTCTGAAACACTTTCCAACACTCCCTGAAAGCTTTAACGAAACTTCGTTACTTAGGGAAATAAGGTAAATAAGATAACTAAGTAAACATTTAAAAATCTGATTTCAGTAGTTACCACCCATAGCCAAATGTGTATTCCAATTCTTTTGAACAACCGTGTATTTGATCTGTATGTTGATATATATACACTATATAATTGAAAAAATACTTGAATACTTTTGTACAGCCCTGTAGTTTACCTTAGCACCTTTATTACACGCCACTATTTAGCTAAATTTTAATTCAAACTAAAACACTCTTAAAACTACTAAAACCACATTCCCAGAAATTATCATCCATAGACGAAATGCATCCAATTCTTTGCGTGACCCTGTATATCATTTTATCTATATTCTACAAACTTTTTTTAATAAACTAAATGCAGTTCAGCGTAAAAATGCATAACTCATTTAAACCCACATTAAACCAATTTACGCTCATACCCAGTAACCCTTACGAATTATTTTGTGTAGCCCTGTATATGAATTATCGCATTTATACACACCATATAGTATGCATAAATATAGTGAAACATAAAAAGCATATCATAATTAAAAATGCATTTCCAGCAATCACCGCTGCTGTACAGTATTTCTGATACAATATACCATCTGAAAACTTTCATGTGTCCCTGTAAATGCTATGCACTTCGTAATATACATGAAATAACTTATAGTAAACCTCAGCGACGTATATCAATTTCGTTATATGTGAAATAGTTTAACATAATTAAAATACGCCGCAAACAATCCCCCCCCCCCTTCCTCCCTATATCATTATGCAACGGAATTCTTTTGTGTGGCCCTGTAAAAGAATAATAACTATTCTTTGCACCCCATATTATACAAAATGCATGTTTTAGTACACTTCATAAATGCATATCAATTTTGTTATGTTTGGATGCGTGTAACATCATTAAAAAGCCTTTTAAACGATTTCTTCCCATAGGCCCTAATGTAACGGAAAGCTTTTGACTGTCCCTGTAAATGAACTAAACACGCTACAAACTTCATTTGAAATAGGAGACGTGCTATGGTAAATGTCAATAACCTCCAAAAATTTCAGGGTAATCCGAGTATATTTATGGGAGTTAGAGCGCGGACAGACGGACAGACAAACCGAAGTCATAAACACTTTTCAACTTTGTTGGAAAGTGTTAAAAAACACACAAAAAACCACCAGTCAAATATTGTGAAAACTCAGAAAGATACAGTGAATTGGTTGACAAACTGTGGAAAATACCTTACAATAAAACCACTTTTAGGAGACAACTCACTATATTGCCCCTCTCTCATTTTGAATTTTGAAGATATTTTTACTGATTTTTTTTAAGTTGCCATAAATATCCGACTACCAAATTATGAAATAGAAAATTTGGAAGCTCTCACTCCTGCGCAGTTAAACGTTATTTCATACAAATGCCCATATCTCATCAAGTATTCAATATATTCATGTTTTAACCCCTTCGGGACGGGAGCCTTTTACGAAATTTTTAATCTTTTGTCAACGTTTTTTGAAAACAGAAATTTGTGTCTTCTTGAATCGAGAAAATGCGCTGATTAAATAAGGCAAATTTTACAGTAAAATTTTACTGGTGAGGAAAAACAAGGATTCTGAGCGCTTCATGCGGCACGTATATGTGCCGCTCGTTCCCAAGGGGTTAACTGTAATATGCTGTCTCTACGGCTCTTTTTCAAGCTTTCAGAAGGTGGTGTTAAATTTGGTTGAAAATTTCGTATTCCGTAAACAAAAAACATTTGACTTTTGCACAGAAATGTTAATACTTTCAGGAATATGCGTGCTATGCACACAAATGTTAAACTGGACCCACATAATCATTTGCTACAGTGACAGACTATTTAGAGCATTTTCTGTTACATGGGTGATCTCAAACATAATTTTATTATTACATTTATTGTTAGTCCCTGTACTTTCCCCGCTACTAAATCTTCACAGAAAAATATGAAGTCAAACATATTCTTTGCATCCTCGTGTGATAACTTACGATTTGCGGATGTGAAAACTTGGAATTTTCATAACTAACAATTAAAATAAAGAAAAACGTATGACATCCAAGGTTGGAACAAATATCGTCCCAGGAGATATAAATTTATTTATTTATCAAATATAAAATAAGTAATTTTTTTTTGTTTATTTGAGTTGTTACTATAAAAACAAGTGGGTAAATGTGATTGAGATCGCATAGAGAGTTTTTTCAAACACTTTATTCATTAATTAATCAATTTAAATCATTAATTTCTAATTACTAAATCCTTAACTTTTTTCAATAAGAACATAGATGGTAGCAGAATTAAATTTAATTTTAAAATTATTAGACTTTCATTTATGGTATTATCTGAATATGCAATTTTTTTTCGTAATTTTTGGACAAATTATGGGGTTAGTAATGATCAAATTAAAATTTTAAATCGCCTTGTACTGGTGAAAACATGAGTTAAGAGGGGGCGGAGTGTGTGCTTAATAATGTACAGACCAAGAGCTATAAAACTATATGTAACATGAGAAAATCCATTTCCGCCCCACCCCCTCCCCAGGAACAATGCCCAATAGTTCTCTGGGGTAAAAATAGACCCCACCAAGATACCGGGTTTGACGAGTTACCCATTCGGTCAAACCTTCAAATCAGGTCGAATCTCGCTGTAGCTTAATCAGGGGCTGAGTTAAAAAAGTTGCTTAAAATACACAATTTAGTGCCCGGAGTGGTAAAAAAGAAACTTAGAAATTCAACTAACCCCCGTTTTAAAAAAATAATAATAATTGCTATAAAATATTTGAAATTATAAAATCGATGACTTGATTTAAATTTTTTTTGCTGAAATTAATATTCGGAAATAGTGGTAACTACTGGCACTCATACATGAAAGGGGCTTTATGTTCATTTTATACTGCCTATAATAAACTACAGTGAAACCTCTCTGTAAGGGCCACCTGCCGTTCCATTGAAAATTGGCCATTATGAGGGGTGGCCCTTGAATAGGGGTGACAAAAAAACCAACTAAAATAAGGAAATCAAAACCTATATAAATGAAAAAACTGTTTAACATTTTCAAACTCTATACATGATTGAAAAATTTTTCTATTGAAGTTTGTTTACTTTTCATAATTTTTTCGGAGACAATTTTGGTTTCTAATGATTCTTTTACTTTATGGAATAAATTACTTAAATTTGCATCATTTATTAATGCTTTAGAATGAGATATTAGTTTATTTATTTCTGTTAGTGTTTCCTGACAGGATATATTCACAGCTGCAGACTCATTATCATTATCTGAATCAGACTGAACTCCTGAAATATAATTTAAAAAAATTTTTGAAAAAAAAAATAGTAACACTTTTTTTAAAATTTAAAACAATAAATTTTTATGTTTTATCTGTATCTATGTCATCTATAATTCTTTTCTCCCAATCTTCTGATAAATCATCATAGCATTCTACCATATTTTCATATTTATCTGAATCTGGATCATATTCAATTTCAGCAGCTTTCGAAAGTTGAACCACACCATTTTCTAAATCAGCAGCATTAATAATAGTTTCTAAAGCTGTGTTGTTTAGCTCACATTTTTTTAAAGCAATTTACAATAGTCTATCTTTTCACATTTTCCCAGGCAAGTCTAATCCATCGAATGACATCTAATACTGTAATAGATTTAATGATTTCAGATGAATTGTTATCAGAATGTATGAGAGAAAGGAGTCTTCGCAAAATAAAACGTCGATATTCCAATTTAAAACAGTGAATAACTCCTTGGTCTAGATGTTGCATTTTAGACGTAGTATTTGTAAACAAGAATTGAAATTTTACACTCTCCAAGTTTTCGTCAGAGTGACACGGTGCATTATCCAAAAAAAAAAAAAATGACTTTTCTGCCTTGATTTGTGATTTTATTGTCAAAGCTAAATTAACCATTCTTTAAAAATTTCCATGGTCATACATGCCTTCTTATTATGATGGTACTTTACCCCCATTTGTGATAAATCTTTACCTTTAAAACAATGAGGTTTCTTGGAGTTCCAAATGACGATAGGCTTTTCCTTTTCACCAGCAGCATTTACACAAAAACACACAGTGAGTCTCTGTTTAGCTAGTTTCCCTCCTTTTGCCTCTTCTGTTTTCTCAATTAAACTTTTAATAGGTAAGGCACGGAAAAAAGTCCTGTCTCATCTAAGTTATATACATCACGATCTTCATAGCCTGCCAAATTGATTGGAAGACTTGTTTTCTAGTCTTAACACAATTCTTCATCAACATCAGCTGGTTCACTTTGCATAAAGTTTAAAAAGAAGTACAGTTTCTATTACAAAACTTATTCAACCATCCGTTACTTGCACAAAAATCTTCTACGCCAAGTGATTCTGCAATCTGAATGGCTTTTTCTTTCACCATAGTACCACTTAATGAGGGGTTTTTAATCCTAGCACATTTGAACCACTGAATTACAGCGTCATTTATGTCACCAAATTTTTCATTTTTCTTTCTTTTTATATCGCGATTTTTAAAATCTGCATATTCTTTCAGTAAGTTCTCTTTGTTTTTAACAATATTGTTTATTTGATTCTTGCTGCAATTAAACTGTAAAGCCATTTTCTTGCAGATGCCCCTTGATCATGACAATTAAGAACTTTGATTTTGTCATTCAAATCCAAATGTACTCTTTGGATTGATTTAGGTGCCATAGTTTTAAATTTTACATAAGCCTGAGCATAAAATTTCTAGGATAAAAATTGTGCTTCAATATGCATTCACAGGTTTAGTAAATGTGCAATCCGTTTTTCTAGATAACCTGTTATCCTTTGTGTGTCCACAACAAAGGGTCAAGTTTCCCCTCTAACCCAACCCATACATTTTGAAAGGTCAAACAAAGTGTGAGGAACACCTGTTTATCTCACTTGTAGTCCTTCATTGTGTTACTAAACCCTCCCATCTCCCTCTGCATTCTTTGTTGCAAGTATAATTGTTTGCTGAACTCTTATCTTTTGGTTCAGGAATTCAATACACCTGTTTAGGATTTAAGGCACATGTGAAAAAAATGGCATTTTTGAGGGGTAGATGTGGCCCCTAATGCGAGTAAATTTAACATTATGTCTACGGGAAAAATTTTCGTTCCTAAAAATATTGGCCCTTAATATAAGTGGCCCTTGAATAGGGGTGGCCTTTAACAGAAGTTTCACTGTAGTTGGATGTGTATTAGTTCTTGAGACAGAGTTATTGCGAAAACTGTACAGAATGCAGCACAGCAAAGCAAACTGTTTGGCGATATACGCCACAAACTAATCAGCCCCAGTTTATATGAAGGTCTAACTAAATCTAAAGTTTTATTAAATTCCACACATTGGATCTTGAAAGGGAGTCATTGCTGAAATTGTGAGAAATGGAGCATAGAAGAGACACCTGTTGGGCGATATACACCAAAATCTAATAATTAACAACTTAAGTGAACTTGTAACTAAATCTGAAATTTGATGAAAACCCGTGAGTTAAGAGAGATAGAGCTTGAGATAGAGCTATTGCAAAAATCTAGAAAAAATGCAGAAGAGCAGCGCCACCTGTTGGGCAATATACACCAAAAACTAATCAGCACCAGTTTATATCAAGGTTTAAGTGAATCTAAAGGTTTGTGAAATTACGTGCATTAATTCTATAGTTTAGATAGAAAGCTCACAAAAGTTTTGTCACATACTGACAGACACACAGAGTGACTAACAGACTCACAGACAGATATTTTCTTTAAACCGTCAAATCGCAATACTTCTGAAATTTATTTTTACACAAAAATTCCGCAAAAATAATTACAAATTTAAATTTTGAAAAATTTCAACTTGAGCCATCGGGATTTGAATTCACGACCTTCTGCATATGAAACTGAAACCCTTGCCAACTGAGATATAAATTCTATGAATGAAATGCTGAGATTAAGATTATATAATGTTTCAGAAAGGATCGAATTCATCTAGTAAATAATATGAGACTTTTTCAAAATTTTATGATTTGTCATGTGATCGCAGGTGTTTAGTTATACGTATGCAAAATTTCAAGGATCTAACTTACAGAGCTTCTGAGAGAGATCTCTGTGACGGACGGACAAACTAAGAGACAGACGAGTGCGACGAATAGGGTTTCGTCCGATGAAAGAAACCCTAAAAACAATACGATGCTATACAATATAGGTATTGCCTTACATGCTATAAATGAAATCAATATGTATAGTTTATTTTCTGTAAATGCATGTTTCTCATTTTTTTAATATTGTTAGTATCTTATTTATTTTTTCTTTTTTGTCATTTTTAGATTTTTACCATCCAAGACACACGTCTAGTCTTTTCTAATGATATAAACGGCCCTGGATGTGAATCAAGATGGCATAGTAAATATACCATTCTTAAAGCTCACTATATAAACGTACTTTATAAAGGAAAATATAAAGAAAAATATAAAATGAAAAGTTAAAGTTATTTAGATTTTAATTGATTTATTTATAAGGTTAAACAAAGAATCACAAGAGCGCTTAAAATTAAGTTTTGTACATTAATTAATAATTAAATGTATGTATCAAAAGGTTAATAAAGTATTATGTAAACATACGAGTATGTATGAAAATATTAAAAATATTAAGTTTTCGGAAACATGATACAGAGGAAGAGATATGAGAATCCTTCGAATTAAATTTTCGGAACACAACAATCACCGTAAAATTTCGAAAATAAGCATCCCCAATTTTCAACGAATCTCATTAAAAAAAAATTCTGTTTATAAGCTACCCTACCAACACATCTTTCGTTCATCCACCACTTGACGATGAAATTTTTTATGGTTTCGACAGGTGCGCCAAGGCTAGTTACTTTGTTTTCATGCTCCCTAGTGTACTCGTTTGACGTTTTTCAAAGGGTGCTACACACTGCCCTTTTTTTTTTTAAAGTACCGATATGCCCAACACTTTTTAGACCGTAGAAAATGCGCTCTGTTCCTTATCCACGTTTCTTCTTTGTGCCCTGTATTTTTTTTTCAAAATGGTTTTCCTTCTTTTTTTGTAGAAAAATAGGTGACATTATTTCCTTTAATGAAAAAAATCATGCACAGTTTTTTTCTGCATAGCAAAACACGTTATCCATCCAAAGCTGGTGATCTGATTCTGATAAAGTCCGACTTCCGACTTTACGGAGTTGAATAAACAAAAATGGTCCAAACGGTATCAAATGATCCTATAACCTAGCTTGATATTGCGCAGAGTTCATACGTTCCGAAATTCGGGTTAAATCGCATAATCCATCATGACTATAAGCTCCTCAAACCATTACTGATCCTCCTCCCATTTGCCGACAGAAACATTGTTTCGGTTCCTTCCTCAAATCATGCCAATAGTGTTTATAACCATCCATTCAAACAAGCTATTTTTTTTTTCATCTGAAAATATCACTTGTTTCCATTTCTTGTTCCATGACATGACCTTTTTAGCCCATTTCAGTCTTTCGTATTTATGATGTTTCATTAACCGCGGTTTTTTCAACAGTTTTATACATTTTGCATTTCTATTTGATTTCACACTCTTCCAAACTGTTACGTGTGACGTTCTTTTGCTGAAACAGTTCGAAATTTCCCGAGTTGAAAGACCTTTTTGAGTTACTAATCGAAATATTTGTTGATCATCCCGTGCTGTCAAAATCCTTTTACTTCCAGATCGTTTAATTGTATTTGAATCCTTTTTCTAATTATTTCATTGGGAATGGCAGTTTTAGAACTCTTCATTAACCGAGCTATTTCTCGTTCAGATTTACCAGCACCCTTATAAAACAAAATTTTTCTTACTTCGGTCGCAGACAACTCTTTACCCCGCGACATCTTCAAATATATCGTAAATAACACTATCTAAACCTGCAACTTTGCTTCTCGGGAATACTTTCACGATATACAAACGCGCACGTTTATAGTGATTCTGATGTGACGTATAATATACTAATTTCCTCAGGTGGTCTTATAATTTCTTAACAGCCACATTATTTACGTTTTAAGGGGTCTAAAGACTCTTAACGCTTCAAAATTTTCGAAAATTTAACTTTTTTAGATGTTAAACTCCTATCTTTTCTAAACATTTTAGCATAATTGTTTCCTTGAAATTCCCATTAAAACAGAAGTTATGGTTTTTATAATTATACCCGCTCAATAGCTGAAGCGGCGTTTCCGAAACTTTGAAGTCATTTTCCTCCAAATGACGTTTTTGGGCATAAGGCGCAGGATATCTCAAAAACTTCTGAATATTTTTTCATGAAATTTTCAAAACATATGTTTCATGTTAGTCTGTATAAACGGAACCTAAAATTTCCTTTTTATCGTTCAAAAAAATATTTTTTTAGGTAATTATACTGTTGAGATTTTCAAAATTTTGAATTAGCTAAATACAATTTTGTATTAAAACTATAAAAATGCTGTAAATGCAAAATTATTTAGGTTCAAGGTAATTATTATAATCTGAAGTATAAATAGGCACCAAAATTTTCATTCTTGTCCCAATATCTATTTTGTAATGCTGCGCGTAAGCTATTAAACTAATTTTCTGCTCTTCAAATGTCTGACAGTTTGGAGCACCCCATAAAGGCTGATTTTGCATCTTGCAATTTTTTAAATACATAAAATGAAAGCACATAGGGGAGACCGGGGCAAGATGACTATGTTAACAATTTTTTTTGTTTTTTAATTTATTTTTAAGTATAATAAAATTAATTTTACATGAACTGTTAGAGTATTAATTTGTAGTATTAAATATATCACCATTTGATTATTCAAATAAAAAAAATAAAGGATAATTTTATTTTTTCATAACATTAACAAATCGTCATCTTGCCCTAGTATTGGGGCAGGATGACTTTGGTCTTGGGGCAAGATGACTTTGACCTTGGGGCAAGATGACAACACTGAAAAAGGTTGAACATATTTTATCTTTTGAATATGTTACATGGTTTAACAAATGATAACTTTGATTTTACATCTTACAAAGTATCAAACTAAGTATAATGCATTGTAACGTAATGTTGAAGTGTTTAGTTGTGCAACTAACAATAGTCACAAATAAAAATGCCATTTTTATAATTGGAACATTCCTCCTGCCACCACTCTTGGCATTTACAGCACTGGATCCATTCTTCTGTTCACAATATTCTGGGTGGGTCACAATATTCTTCGTCACAAGCAGGACATGTGTAAACACCATCCTTTGAAGTTGATGCAACTGGGCTGTTAGGCCTGGATTTAATAGACTTCGGCCTACAGGAACTTAGTTTGAGTTTTTTTACTCCATTTTTACCTTCCCGAGCTTTTTTTCTCATTTTTTTTTAAACGTTCCTGTTCTTCCTTCTGCTTTTCCCTTTGTACTAATGTTTCTTTGATGGGTGTGCTTGTAAGAAAGCTTGAGTTCAGTGTTTTGCTTTTTTTTCTTTTCTCACATTGTGTTGCTTTAGGCAATGGCTTGAAATCAAAAACACCAGGCTTCTTTGGTGCATCGAAATCCGCATTTGCCATAAGTTCTGGTAGTTTTGGAGGGTTTATACGTTGTTTTTCTACTACCAGGGTCTGAGGAGGACGAGCTCGTCGTCGTGCCCCGGATTGCCTGCTTAAAAATATTCGTTTTCATTGCCATGAAGGAAGGCGATTAATTGACATTTATTCATGGTAATAGGTAGTATTTAAACTAAGTTACTCATAAATATTAAAGAGAAACGATATATCTTACTTGTATCTGTAGCAAAACTTATTTACACATGCATAAAAGCTATAACGTGGCAGCGGTAAACAATCAAAGCTTCTCAACTAACACAAAAATGGCGATTTCAGCGTCTCCATACTATTGTTTAACGAACGACCGATAGGAGAGTCAGTAGTGTCCGGTTGATGCTGACACCTTGTTTAAAACGGAAAGATTAAGACATTCGTTATCTTGCCCCGCTCTTCAACTTGCCCCGGTCTACCCTACTTATATCTTTCATACCAATAAAAATTTTGTTCTAAAGTTATATACATTTTTAGATATTAAATTTTGAAAATGGCCTTTTTTTCATTTTTTCCAATTTTAAGAGTCTTGAGACCCCTTAAAAAAATTAGAAAATTTCAATAAAATGCAACTTAAATTTTAATGTAGCAATTATGGCAGAAAACGTTCTACTATCAATTTTAATAAACCTCAGATAGTCCTCTCTTTTTTTCTTTACAGTTTCTCTATACGTGCTTTTTTGTGGGGTGCTCAAATTTTATAATATTTTTATATATTTTAATTAAAAAAAAATCACACAGTCTAATCTACTATTATTACAACTTGTTGAAAGTGCGAATGAAATCGGTCAATTAACAACGAATGTATCATTTATTTTAATAGTAAGGAAAAACGGGCTTTGCTTTTCGATTTTTTTCTTTTAATTATTTTTTCTCTTTGCTTGAAGCTCAAAAATTTCTTTTTTCCAGGAATCAAAGAACGCGAACTTGCTCACACATTCACAAAGTCCTTTTTATACATAAACTAGTCGGATGTGGCAATCCCAAAACTTTATTGTATCTCATACATGTTAATACTTCCAGAAAAACGCAGCATAGCAGCGCCACTGGTTAGACGATTTAAACGAAAACCTAATTAGCAACAAAATTTGCCAATTTCCAACTGAATCTGAAGTTTGATGAAAATCCGTGCATTAGTTTTTGAGATAGAGCTATTGTGGAAATCGTGAAAAATGCAGCATAGCAGAGCCACCTGTTGGGCGCAGGGCCATAGCTAAGACATTTTCTTCGGGGGGGGGGGGGGCGAGAGGACCTTAAATTGCCAAGTCAAATTTCAATATTTGCCAACTACTTTTATAATTTTGCCAACTTACCACAATTAAAAAATGTAATATACTTCCTATTGCTAAAAAGTTTAATAATATTGCCAATTAAATTTGAAACACTTGCCAAGTCTATCAGAAATAGCAAATGTATTATAATTTTCATTAAAGTTTTAAACAAATTTGCCAACTAAGTTTGTAAATTTACCAAGTGTAACAGCATTTATTTGGGGGGGGGAGGCTCTCCCCCCTGTCCTCCCCCTTAGCGAGGCCCCTGGTCGGGCGATTTGCACCAAAAATTAAACAGCACTGCTTTATAAGGGACTAACTGAATCTGACGTTTTGTGAAAATGAGTGCATTAGTTCTTGAGAAAGAGCGATTGCTATAGTCTTGAATAATGCAGCCTAGCAGCGCCACCTGTTGGGCGATTTACACCAAAAAGTAATCAGAACTAAATTATGTCAAGGACTAACTGAATCTAAAGTTTTATAACAATCCGCGCATTAGTTCTTCAGATATAGCTATTTCGGAAATCGTGAAAAATGCATCATTGCAGTGCCACCTGTAAGCCGATTTATACCAAAAAGTAATCAGTACCAATTTATATCCGGGATTAACTGAATCTAAAGTTTTATTAAAATCCAATCATTAGTTCTTGATAGAGTGTCCACAAAATTTGTGTCACACACAGACAGACATTTTGTAAAAACATGTTTTTCGGGATCTCTGAACCCTAAAACGTGTAAATCTGTCAAAGACCGAAATTCGAAAATTTTCACGAATCCAATACTTTCTTCTTGTTAAGATAGAAGAAAGTAAAAAAATAGAATTTAAACAGTTTCCCTCTCTCTTATATATAAGTACTATATCTCTACTTATAAGACATAGTATTATTTAGAGGATTATTTAATTATTATTTTTTCTTTATATAAAAAAATAGAACTTTTTTAGTACATTTTATTTTAAATATTTACAGAATATACTTATAGTGTAACAATAAATTTTTGTTAATAGACATTAATGTTTTGAGTTAGTATTGAGGAAAATTTCAAGAAAATTCCGTGTATAAGCCCCTCCTCACTTTTGTCACATTTCAGGTTGTCAAAGGGGAGAATGAGGCTTATTTTCGGAATTTTCCGATACTATTTTTTTGCTAGATATGTGTAAAGTAAACCAGTTTTTAACCAGAATTGAGATTTCATTGGAAGCTTGGCTGATGAATGCAGTATTGACTTAATACTGAACTCCAATATAAACCAATTTAAACAATTTTGGGTTGTTTATTTGTTTTTTAGGAATGTATGAATAGGGTAAAGTTATTCATTTATAATTTCTTAAATCATAACAAGGAATTTCTACGAGACTCTTTCAAATAAGGATTTCTGCAAAGATCAACTTTAATTCGATATTTGTTAGGTTTCAAGAGATAAAATTTAACCGTTTTACCTTTTATTTTATTTACGGTTTTTAAGTTGGGGTTTTACCACGTAGAAAATTATGAATGGGGAAAGTAATTTTCATACACTATCCCATTTTTGATCAAAAATAGGCAGATTAACACTGCTTGTGTCTTCCGACGATCTTTCAGTTGGATAAAACGCAATCAATAATCAATTTTAAAAACTATAGTTTATCGACTTTTACACAACTAAGAATTTTTTTTTTTTATGAAATACATTATAATTTGACATTCTATATATTAAAGAACACAATTTCAGTAGATAAAATTATGCTATACAAATATTTATTAAAGAATCTCAATTTATATTTTTCTATTGATAGTTTGAAATTAACTTCATTGCCTGACAAAATATTTTCAATTTTTTAATTGGTTTTGAAGTGAAAATATTCAATATATTTCTGCAAAAGACAAAAAAAAAAAAAAAAAAAAAAAAAAAAAAAAAGAAAGAAAGAAAGAAAAAAAGCATATGATGAGAGATATTTCGCGTTTATTATAACTTTTTGTTTTGTATAAAAAGGAAATAGATCATTATAAACTAGTCTAATATTCTTAATGCTTTAAAAAGAAATTACTTTCTTAAGCTATATTCTTTATTATAATTTCTAGATATAAAAGCTGTGGATAAATTTTCGAAGTTGGAAAAGGAATCTGTTGGCAGCATTAGATGAGTTACGATTGTTTCCTGTTCCCTATATACGGCGGTTAACCAGACTACAACCTCGTTTCAAAGAAGATTCCAAACTATACTCAGCATTAAAGACATAATACGAATTAGAAATCTGCATGTAGGCTGAAAGAAAGTGGATATTTCATTGTTTAAATAACAAATAAATCTTTAAAACTAAACTTAATTTTTAGATGAAAATCTCGATGAAGTTTAGATGATGTTATAAAATAGTGAACGCAAACAGGTAATTTTAACTGTTCGTATTCAAAGTAAAAATTTAGTTTATGTTTTAATTGATAATGAGATTAGGTTTTAAGATAAATTTATTAATAGTCTAAAACTAGAAAAAATCGAGTGAAAAAAACTATTGTTCATCATTGATTTAAAAAAAAAAAAAAAAAAAAAAAAAAAAAAAAAAATTGCAGTTGAAATTATTTGTTTAATTTGGTATAGATTATCAGTTTTATTTCTTACGACATTTATTAATAACAAAAAAAAAGTTTGAGCAAAACAGGCGATTGAGAAAATTATAACACTATAAAAGAAAGAAAACTAAATATATTTTTAATAATTAACTAAATATGTTTTAAATAATTTCTGCTTGGGTTTGAAATAATAAGTAAATCAAATTTCAATTGACGCAGAAAATATAAGTTTGGGTAATAAAACAGTATGTAAACATGAGACAATTGAAAACGGAATTTTATAGAATAAGAAATATAAATAGAAAACATTGTGATCAAAAGTTTGTACCATATTGTAAAAAGGTAGATCATATAATCAGCAAAACAAACGAGACTTCGTGAGAATCGAACACATATGAAAAAAAAAAAAAAAAATGCGTTTTTTAATATCGATACCGTACCTTTCCAAACTTCTCTGTATATTCGGTGTAAACGAGCATTTTAACCAAAACTTGAAAAATAAAGTGTGTCTAAAATCGATCTTTCAACCTTTTCCCCTTTTTATGCATCTAGCTACCATATACAATATTACAATACTGTCAAGGTGTTTCATATTTTGCAGTAATACAAACAAAGCAAGTTACGCTTCAGCCATTAATTCTGTTTTATCATTAATAATCTGGTATAGTGTACTCATAAGAGGAGAAGAATTTCACTTTATAACGAGAGATATTAAAGCCAGATTACCACAAAATAAAGTTCCAAGATTATATTTGGTAACTGTATCAACTACAGCACTATTAGTTTGCTTCTTGATTCCCTTCATTCTTGCTTGTATTTGTGTAACATATAATGCTAATAACGATATATATTATGGTAAGTTTTGGTTTTACGATTATGCTTCATTCAAACGTAATTCACTTACGGATACCATCTTATTTCTGTGTGTTTTGTCTTATACTGCCCAACAAACTTTATTTCGTAGTGTGTTTTTATATCTATTTTGCATCTTAAACATCAAACTTGCGATAAAAATTGAAAGACTAAAAAATTCTTTAATGGAAGAAGAGTCTTTCACATTTTCATTGTCGAAACAATCGTGCCTCCACAGGAATTATATTTATAAAGTAAGAAAATATGAAAAATTGTTTTCATTCCCAATTTTTCTTATTTTGTGTTCATTGATAGTGACTGGTTTTACTGGGCTGGCTTTAATTACACAGAAATTTGAAGAAATAAAACGGTTTAGCATATGTGAAGGTTATTTTTGTTTATATTTCTGTCTGGTAGGAATATTATCCATTACGTACACAGCTTTTACGATTTCGACACCTTTTCAAGAAATAAAGGATTTTTATCGTAAGAAATATGAATTAAATGTGGAAGAAAGTGAAAGTGGCCCTTGTTTAGTAGCCGAAAACAGACAAAAAATTCTGAAATTGATCACTGAACGTGGAATACCTTATTTGACAGCCTGGAATTTCATTACGTTAGATAAAAATTTTGTTTTTTCCATCTTCGGAAGCATGGTTACATACGGCTTTCTAATTATACAGTTGAAGAAGAACGAATAATTATCCTCTAAAATCATTTGTTTTGACGGTCTGAGTGGAGCAAGATCGTCTGACTAGAGATCCATCTTACAAGGAAGGTTTCCATACGGGCATATTCAGAAAAATCTGAAAAAAAATTACAGAATGTTCTTCTCATGTGGATGTATAAGTTTATAAAAATTTTTTTTGGTGTAACTTCAATAGAACGTTCGTAAAAAATAATACAAATTTCGTTTATTTGGCGATTTATCATCGGTTGGCGATGAAATGAAATTTCGAAAATTACTTTTAAATGTCGAATACTCTTTAAGATAAAAAATGTTTCATATTGAACTTGTTTAAATAAATTTAATGTAAATAACTTTAGTTTTGCCAGTTTTAGTTTAATTTAACTATAGTTTTGTCATATATATATATATATATATATATATATATATATATTTATAATGAAAGTTAACTATCAAATTTTATGAATTAAAACTAAAATTAAAATAAATTAAAATTGCTTCAATATCTCAAAATTAAGTCAAATTGAGCACGGTCGATTCAATTTTGTTGCTACGGAAACGGCGAATTCTTTGAAATTGAAATGAATTACTGGTAAATGAATCTTACCTTTATTTTGGAATACGCTTAAATATATGAAATTATTTTTTATGCATGAAATTGTTTTTAATGTAATAAAATTAAATAACAAGCAACACAAATATGTAATACGAAAAAATGTATTATCTCATCTCTCTCATTGTTTATGTGTAAATTCATTAAATACTTTTACACGCATTCTAAAAATCAATTAACAAACAATTTTCAGGTTCATTAAAATCGTTTGCTTTTGGCGAGGAAAAGTGCCGCTCGCCAAATCGCGTGACGCTTTCCCCCTTTCGCGCCAAATACTCGAAATTATTTTATTTTTTTACAGACTTTATACTGTAATTCCGCCGCTAAATTTGACTGATCCTTTATTACATACATGAGTAGTTTAATTGGTATTTTTTTCAAAATATTCTGAGTATGCCCAGTAAGGAGATCTTCCTTGTTAGACTTATTTACGTTCAACCCGGGGGTCTCCCCGACACGCAGAGGCTCGCATGCAGAAGTCCAGCCCAGCCAGAAGGGGAAAGCACCTATCTTTTACAACCCCCCCCCCAAACCTTGATCAAGTTAAAATTAATTTACAAACTGTGGCCGAAGCCAGGTTGCCAATAGTCCGACAAGAAAATTCTTTGTTGAAACTGTCATACTAAAAAGAATGCTGTTTCATATAAGAATAGCCAGTTGTACTTGAAAAGATTCTGGCATAAATTTTTGCAACGCACGAGTCCGCCACGTTACATAGTACGATCGACATCACACAGATTTAAAGTTTAAACGAACGAAGTTTATTAAAACAAGAAATAAGTCAGTTGGAAGTGATGCTGGAAGATTTTATTATACTGCTCAAATTTAAATTCAAATTTAAGTTACACTAAATCTCAATGCAATCTCAATTCTTCTAAATTACTAAAGGGAACCTTACTTCGCAATGAGAAATATCTTCTCCAGATCGTAACCAAGATGGTTTTGAGGTCGGCGAAGCTAAAATCACAGAAAATACTTCACTAGAATGCAATTCAATTGTCCTAAATGTAACTACAGATTCGGCCAGGTGGGGAGGCCTACCAATTGGCTTTAGCGCAACAAACCCCACCCAATGTAACTACAATGAAATACTTTGTTTCCACAGATATTTGAATCAAATATGCTGAAGCAACTCTTACCAAAAATAACGAGCTCTTCAGAAAGCCAGACAGTAATATTCAGGCACGTGGCCATAAAACGGGCCTTCTTAGGTTCCTCTGTGAAATAGGACTCGATTCAAATCAAGCTTCCATAATCCAAGCTCATATAAGCTTCCATCTCCATATTTATAGTTCGCCAGCTGTCCTAATTAACATAAAACTGCAAGAAATAACCTCGAAACTCGGATTCAGGGAGGCAGAAAATTAGTGAAAATTAAAGAGAACTGAAGGAGAGATAACGTTTTCAAAAACACATGTTAGACATTGAAAGAAAGGACAACAACTCTAAAACTAGACTCCCTATGTAGGTGATCAGCTGATTCCTGTCATAACTTTTGACATGAATAGTATCAAGAAGATTTCACACACATTAATATTTGGTGTTCACAGGCAGCGTAATTATGAAGAATATCTGCAGCAGATGGGGAACTATGAAAATAAACTTACTATGACAATGAACTGTGTTCCCAAAATTTTATTCTTTGTCATCATGTTCAGTTGCTCGATTTTTTAAAAAGAAGAATCGTTAATTACAACCCTATCTCAATGCTTTCAAATATAATTGAAAAGCGTTTATGACAGTTGTATTGTTTTAACTTTGGGATTGGTTAAGTGATGATCATTCTTACGATTTTCTCAGACGTTGAGTTTGCAGTAGAAAAGAATAAACATGACTTTACAACTAGTGGATGTGCATAAAATACAACCAGGTTCATTTTAAAGATACTGAAAATTTATTGAAACTCCGTTGGAGATGAGAGGCCCTCAGACAAGACTTGTACAAGAAGGAAGCTAGGGAGAGTCTGGTGAATAACATATGCATAGGAACAAAGTTAATTATCGCCAGTATATTCGCCACAATGGTTACAATACATGCAATTTGGTTTACTTCTCTGAAAAGTTTGTTTTATATGAACTGTGCTATTTTGGCATAATTAACACGCACTTTTTGTATCCAAGCTGTATGTAGACGTATTTTAAGTCAAGACAATAACAGGGGTTCATGAAGGGATATCGGAATTTTGTGATCGCGGTTTAGAAAGGCTTATAAATTTTTGATTAGCGAGCAAAACTAAGAACAGATAGCGGCTTTCATCGAATACCAAATATGGTCATGAAAAGATCTGGTTCGCGATCGAAACTAAAAATCATGGCAAATGGCTTCTAACGGTTAATTTAAGATGAGGTCTTCTTATATGTATTACGAAAATAAGAATAGGAAATGTGTATGTATGAAAAAGGATAATTTATCGTATATTGAAATGTAATTACGCTTATATTAAATAAGAGAACATATTACATAAATGAGAAAGGGGGTTTCTTTAAGTTATTATAAGATAGGACAGGTGAATAAAATTATGATAAGGGGAAAAGATTAATATATATGATTTGATATCATAATGACATAGGGTCATTGCGTGTCTGCCTGCTCTCTAATATTCACAAATATATTTCAAGGATCGCCACGAAATTGAGATATATTATTGAATTTCATTATAATAAGAATATGAATATTATGGGAATTGAATGCGAACTGTGTAGCATTTATAGCTCATTTTAAGGGATATTTAAAAGAATTTGTATACGTCACTGGCTATGAGCAATAGTTTTCTAAGTACATTATAATGATGTTACACTACTTAGAACATTATGAAATTGATATTAATTTTTTATTTGCGTTACAACGCGTTTCACATAGAAAGTGATGTGCTTAATAGGTATGTCATACTATAGACGCAGAATACGACTATTTTTTAATAGTTATCTTCATCTTATTTAATCACAGAATTTATGCGTAAATAAGTAGCTAAATTATTTTTAAAAATAGTGGTATCTGGCCAGTCACAGTTTTCAGCGAGAATATAGTTGACAAAACTAAAAACATTTAAATTAAATTTAAACAAGTTTCTCATGAAACATTTTTAACTTAAAGAGTATTTGATATTAAAAGTTTTTTTTTTAATTTTATTCATCGCCAACCGGTGATAAATTGCCAAATAACGAAATTTTCATTATTTTTTTACGGACGCTCTACCGAGGTTCCGCCGATTTTTTAAAAAATAAACATACCTATCCTCATGAGAAGAACACTCTATTTTTTCAGATATTTCGTTGTATGCTCGTATGGAGATTTTCCTTCTTAGTATACATTTAAGGGGGAACAAACTCCTCGCCAGAGGCGGCTAATTTTCTAACAAATTCGAAATTGAAAAAAATGCAAGAGCAAAAAGTTTTCTAAAATTCAAATTTCTGTGATACCTTTCAGGAGAGAATCGGAGAATTTGGCATGGTGGTTACTTTCCAATACTCGCAAAGAACAATTTCTAAAAAAGTAGAAATTTAAAGTTCAAAACGATAGAAAATCGCTCTTCGGACGTTCAAAATTATAATTTATTTGAAATTGTTAATTCTGAAAACTTGAAATTTGACGTTTTTTACTTGTAAAGTTTAAGTGATCACACACAACTGTTTCTAAAAAATTCGATATTTTTATGGATGTAGGCGTAAAAAACATTCTAAAATTCCGAATTTTGTAATACCGTTCGGGATAGGTTTATAGATAGGATATAGTTTCGGTAAGTTTAAAGTGCTCGCTAAGAACTGTTTGTAAAAAATTGAAATTTGAACTGAGCGGAAAACATTCTAAAAGTTGTCTGCATTATGATTTTAATGGGATTGTTTGAGCTAGGAGCTTGAAATTTAACATGATTGTTATTTTTAAGGCATAAAAGCTTGCAGAGCATTTTCTAATAAATTATAAAGATAAAAGGGTGCATAAGTGAAATAATTCTTAAATTTTCGTTTTTGTGATACAGTTCGGGATAGAATCTCTAAATTAGGCATGGTGGTTACTTAAAAGATGTAAATGTTCACTAAAATCTATTTCTAAATATATAGGAATTTAGAAGGGTGAAATGAGTGGAAAGCTTTCTAAAAATGTTCTGCATTACGATTTGAATGCAATTGCTAGAGCATGAACTTGAAATTTGACATGATTGCTACTTTTAAAACGTAAATGCTTGCACTGAACACTTTCTAAAAAATTCAAAATTTAAAAGGTTGCAAGAGCCAAAATCATTCCAAAATTCTGATTTCTGTGATACTGTTGGGGCGAGAAACCTAAAATTTTATATAGTGATAGGCAAAACTTTTAAGATGTTAATGCTCTCTAAAAACTATTTCTAAAAAAAATATTTTTTTTACAGTAAAATCAGTAGAAAGCTTTCGAAAAACGTTCTAAATTACGATTTACTTAGAATTACAATGTGTAGGAAATAGTTGTGACATTTAAGATGTAAAAGTTTACTGCGAACAGTTCCTAAAAAAATTGAAATATCAAATGGGCAGCAGCAAAAAAGTTCTAAAATATAGATTTTTGTGATATCACTCAAGATTGAAAACTGAATTTTGACAAGATGTTTACTTTTAAGATGTAAATGTTTGCTAAGAACAGTTTCGAAAAAAAAAAATCTCAATTTAAAAAAGTCAAACGAGTAGAAAACGATCTATAAACATTCTAATTTGAATTTAAATGAAATTTTTTAGGGCATGAAGTTGAAATTTGCCATGGATTTTACTTTTAAAACATAAATGCTCTCAGGGAACATTTTCTAATAAGTTCGAAATTTAAAAAAAATGTGGAGACAAAAAATGTTCTAAAATTTCGATTTCTGTGATACCATTCAGGGTAAAAGCCTGAAATTTCGCATGAATGAGTCAATTATTTAAATTATATATAACATGTTAAAAAAAACGATATCTGTAAAAAGCTTTTCAAAAGTTAAAAAAAAAATGAGCGAAACTAAAAAAAGATGAAAGTTGTGGCTAAAAAATGGTGTGATATCAAATTTCCAAGCTTATATTATAGTACTTATTTAATATTTTTCATTAAAATATTTACCATTTGTGAGTCGAGTCCCTTCGTATAGGTAGATAACAATTCTTTTCTTCTGTACTAAATACATCATAACGTGTTTTTGAAAATTCAAATGTTTTAAAATTATGCATGATGGGCTTGGCGAATATCTTTCCATATATTACACAAATTTCTAAGCACCCAAGTTTGTAAAGGAAAAGTATAATAAGTTTGCATTAATAACAATTTAGAACTTCTGATTTTAACTACGGACACATAAATTGAAAAAGGGCCTTATTTTGAGAAATGAAGTTGCTTTTCACTGCTTTCAAATGATTAATTACTCTAAAATAGGAATTATAAGATGAATCCCGAAGATACGTCACTATTATCTTAATACAGAAATTTCTTAACACACAATTCCGTAAAAGAATGGCATGAAATGTTTGCTTTAGTAACAACGTCGATCATAGGATTTTATCTACACACAGATAAATTAAACAAGTTGTAAATTGCTCGTCAAACGTGGCAAATGAGATGCGTTCGTACTATAACTAGTTTTATAATTATTTTTTGCACCCCATATTGTACTGAATGTATATTTTTTTGCACTTCATAAGTGCATAGTCTGTAACATCATTAAAATGCACTTGCAATATTTTTTTTCCCCATTCTCCGTAATGTAACGGAAAACTTTCGACTGTCCCTGTCATTAAACTATACATCCGATTTTCATAAAATTTGAAATGTCTCGACAAAATTTTGCAGCAATTATATATTTAAAATGTCAGACCATTCGTAATCTATAACATCATTAAAATGCACTTGCAATAATTTTTTCCCATTGGCCGTAATGTAACAGAAAACCTTTGACTGTCCCTGTAATTAAACTATACATCCGATTTTCATAAAATTGGAAATAGCTCGACAAAATTTTGCAACAATTATATATTTAAAATTTCAGACGAATCGGAAGGCTGTAACATCATTAAAATGCACTTGCAATAATTTTCCCCATTGGCCGTAATGTAAAGAAAAATTTTTGACTGTCCCTGTCATTAAACTGTGCATCCGATTTTTATAAAATTTGAAATGGTTCGACAAAATTTTGCACCAATCATACATTTAAAATTTCAGACCATTCTGTTGGGTAGTTTTTGCTCTGTTATATGCGGACGGACAGAAGGACTGAACGACGACTGTTGGTGCTACGTATTTATATAATTACGAACGCACCTAAAAACACTGATATTTTGATAAAATAAATTAATTTTCACCGATTTTAGATGATTTACTCGTATTATTCTGAGAAATACATCATAAGATGAATCCTTAAGATATGTCACTATTATTTTGAGACGCAAAATTCTCCGAATACAAGATCACAAAGGAAAAGCTTGAAATGTCTGCTTAAGTAACAATTTTGAATTTCGGATTTTAACTGTAGATTTGGACACTTAGAAATTTGTGTAAAATATGGAAAGATGACCGCCAAGCCCATCGTGCATAATTTTAAAACATTTTAATTTTCAGAAACACGTTATATTTAGTACAGGAGAAAAGAATTTCTATCAACATATACGAAGGCGGTCGACTTACAAATGGTAAACATTTTAATGAGAAAATGTTAAATAAGTACCATAATATAAACTTGGAAATTTGATATCAAACCATTTTTTTTTTTTTTTTTTTTTTTTTTTTTTTTTTTTAATTTGATATCAAACCTTTTTTTTTTTTTTTTTTTTTTTTTTTACATTTGAAAAGTTGGTTTGTCGTAGGTTCCATATTACCTGACATACTATGTTGAAAAACATAACCTCTTCTTTCATCAATAAGTTAGCGTAGAGAAAACTGGTTAACACAGCAATAAATGTAATTGTTCAACTTTATACAGAACTTGGTTAACATCACTGACGCTGAGATTTTATAATTAACTAGCAAAATCCGCGCCTTTGCTCGCGTAATACTTGAAATATGCTAAGTGATATTTGTATGCCTAATTTTTATTAGAATATATTATACTTTTAGGAATAATTCAAAAATTACAAATAAAGACACAGTTTGACTAAAATCCATTGTTACACTGCATTAGGCAACAATAAGACTTAAATTAATAAAAAGAACTAAAACTAATTCTAAATAAATTATAATTTAGAAAGTATTTGAAGCTTTTATGCTCATCTCATTCGCTGAATTTAGTATTCGTTTGAAGTTTTGAATTTTTTAGAAACCGTTCTTAGTACGCATTTACACCTTAAAATTAACCATCATGTAAAATCCGAAGCTTCTTGTCTAACGGTCTACCACCTATCTGTTTTTAGTGGTACTAACATAAAATGTCTATGTTGAAACAGAGACTGTCATCATTAATTTGCCAAAATTAATTTGTAAATCGGTTTGGTATTTCCTAATGTACCATAGAAAACGTAATTTAGAACGATCTTAAAGACTTTTTTAGAACGATTGTTGTTCATACCTACCTCAGGTGGTAGTGGCACTGGCAAAAAATATAGCCTGTGTCAGATCAGAGACTGTTACCATTGATTCGCAACCATTACTTTTGTAATCGGTTTATTATTTCACTGAGATTGCATCGAAATCGTAATTTAGGACTTTTTTAGAACTCTTTTCGCTCCTTGCCTTCCCTTCACCCCTTTTATATTTTGAATTTATTTTCGACTGTTCTTAGAAGACATTTATATTTTATAACTAACATGCCATATTTAAAGTTTCTAGCCTCTTCAGTATCACAGAAATCCCAATTTAGAACGTTTATTGCTCCTGCAACCCCCTGGCGGTAGTGGCACTGATATAAAATACAGCTTGTGTTTGAGCATGTTCTGTCACCAGCAACTGACAACCATCATTCTTCAAATCGGTTTGGTATTTCATAAGATTGCATAAAAGTCGTAATTTAGAGCGTTTTTTGAACGTTTTTCGCTCACTTCATCCTTTTAAATTTGTAATTTTCTCCTGACGCACAGTGGGGAAAGAAGCCTTCAAATCTGGCAAAAAATCGAAAATATGAAATTCTATTTTGAACTACCGACATACGTCACTTTAATAGAACAAGTGTCAGTAAACATCTGCCTAGTATTAAAAAGGGTGAAAAGTTATCCTGGTCGTCATTAAAGAAAGAACTAAACTGCATATCGCACGATGATAATAAATGAAAAAAAAATTCAATCATTTTGTTTAAACATTCGTTTGTTAATTACGCTGTAAAAATTTAAAAATAATATTTTTTGACTATGGAACCTTCTACTTCAGGTATGTAACAAAAAACATTAACTTTTAATTTTTTTTTAATATGATTTTTATAGATAAAGAGACGTTTAGAATATATAGTATTGAAATTTGTAAAAAAATAACACTGTCTACAAACATTGAAGGTTTTAGTTATGAGTTAAGGCAGGTTAAGTGTCAACAATAATTTTTTCTACTAGGTTTGAGTTTTAGTATTGTAAATATTTCAGAAAATTTTGCTCCTTTTTGCCCCTTTTTTTAATTGTATGGTCATTTTTAAAGTTAATCATCCTCATTTTTTTGTTAGTGTACGTACATAAATATGATTACATATTGTTGCTCTTTTTTTAGGGACGAATTCAATATATTACCAGAAGAAAACTTTTGCATATCATGAAACATCCGAAAGAAAAAATGTTTGAAAAGCAATATAATTTTTTGGAAAAGACCACCAGAATAGGACAAACTGTGAGCGTTGTAGTTCTATAGACTTGAAAAAGATGCTAAAAGGTTTTAAATTTCAATATAAATTCCGATGGGAAAAAGCCCGTCGATGCAAGGAAAAGTTTTTTAGAATTAATAAGGAGTGGCTCGACAAATCGCTTTCATTTCCTCGATTTAAAAAAACAAACAGAAGCGCCATTGATAAGCAATAACGTAGACGGCCTCATATTGTGTCTGAAAGATGTTCTGAACGATAAAAAAGATTAAGAGCAAAACGATTACGCGATTCAAGTTCTACATCTTCGTTAGTGTACGCGGCATGTATGAGTTTAAGATCGGAAGGACAGATTCAGGCCTCAAAAGTTTTAAAAGAGATAACTACAAGCCCAAAGCGAGCTATCAAATATCAATATGCTCATACAAAATCTGTAAAATCACAACAACAGCTTTTATCAGGAGAAGATGCTCTTGCTGCATTAATAGACGCGAAATTATCTCGCGAACAGTAGAATGTCATAAGAAGTGCCCCAGAAAAAATTCCCTCTTACAAAACTGTGGAAGAAGAAAAAGAAGAATGCTATCCTAAACACATCACAGTAACAGAAATTAGTGCATCAGTTACATTACAAGCTCTTCTAGACCATACTTCAGAGCGCTTGTTAGAAATACTAGAACCTGTTATCGAATCACTTGAAAATGAAGAATTAAAGCAATTGTGCCTTATATGAAAGTGGTATTTTGATGGGTCTTCGGGACATAGCTCATATAAACAAGCTTTCTGTGACTAGGAAGCCAGTTATTCAGCCGTATTTATTACGTCTTTAGTTCCACTTCGAATTACATCTAAAAAAAGAGTTATATAGGAAAACCCGCGACCTGCGTCAACTAGATATTGCAGGCCTATTAAAATAGAAATTCGTGAAGGAATCTAACAAATTGTGCGTTGCGGAAAAAAATAAAATGGATGAACAGATAAAAATTACTCAAGATAGTGATGCAGCAATTAAATCAAGAAAAGTAAAAATAAATCACAATTTAATTTTTTCCATGGAAGATGGTAAATTTTGTAACGTTCTGACAGAAACAAGTTCAACTATGATATGCTTCATATGTGGCACAACGTCAAAACAATTTAACAAAATTGATAAAATGATATCCAGAGATATAAAAACTGAGAATTTAGGATTTGGCATATCAGTGCTCCATGGATGGATACGTATATTCGAATGTCTTTTGCACATGTCTTTTAAGCTACCCGTTAAAAAATGGCAAGTTCGTGAAAATCGTAGTTCAAAATAAAATTCGAATTCAAAACGAATATAGAAGCCGATGTGGTTTAATTGTGGACAAACCTAAGCCAAGGTTCGGTAACTCAAATGATGGCAACACTGCCAGGCAATTTTTTTAGAATGCAGAACTTTCTGATCAGATCACAGGAAGTGATGTAGATTTGATAAAAAAACGTATTATCGTGATAATATTATCTAGTACATATGAGATACACGTAGAAAACTATCGTGTATTTGCGCATTATACAGCCAGATATTTTCTCTTGAATTATCCATGGTACAACATGCCCCCGACATTACACAAGTATTTGATTCACGGACCAGAAGTTATAAGTTCGGCTCTGTTGCCCATAGGACAGATGATTGAGGAAGCACAAGAAGCCAGGAATAAAGATACAGAGAGTACTACTCGAGAAAGTGCAGCCAAGAAAAAACTAACAGAGATATTTTAAATTTTTTACTTCTAAGTTCGGATCCAGTGATCACTAGCAAACAAGTGAAAAGAAAGAAAAGTTAGAACATCCGCCACGAGAAGCCCTACATTTGTTAAAACTGCATATCTCAATGTATCTGGTGATCAGGATAGTGACAGTGATGATGACTCAGATGATAGTATGGATTAAATATTCTAAATTTTTTAAAACACACTATAAAATTAATACTAACGACGTGTTTCGAAGGAATAAGCGCTTTTTCTTCAGAAATAGTTTTGCTCTTGCTGTCTTGACCCAGTACATACATTTTGCCTGAGAAAGGGGGATTCACTCCTTCAAAACAAGTCGCTGATATTCACTTAAAGGTGTGATTCATAATCATTAAAATTATTAATTGTGTTTGCAACACCAGTTCTTTTTTTTGCATTTTTAATGCGATATTGTGGAGAATTTATAAATATTTAATTTGTATCTTAATTTCTTGTTTTTAGCTTATTTTTGCACAGAAAATATTTGAAAAAGCTTTGTAAATAAATTAATAAATTACCCTATAGCTTATGTAAAACTTTGAAGTTTTACTACGTAAAGTTTATAAAAGAATGTATGATGTGCTTTTTCTGTTCAAAGTAAATTTTATTTAGTGCCAACTTTGGTGGCTTCCTGCTCCACTGTGCGACGGTTCGTAGAAAGCATTTGCATCTTTTAAGTAATTACCATACCGAATTTCAAAATGTTAGAGCCTCAGTATCATAAAAAACGCAATTTAGAATATTTTTTGCGCATGCAACCCCCAAATGATAGTGACAACAACATGAAATAATAGGCTATGTTGGAGCGGGTACTGTCACCATCAATTTGCAACCATTTTTTTTTAAATCGGTTTGTTTTTAGAACGTTTTCTACGCATTTCATACCGTTTAAATATTGAATTCTTTAGAAACTGTTCTTAGAGAGCATTTACATCTTATAAGTAAGTACCACGCCTAATTTCATGTTGCTAGCCACAGGCAGTATCACAGAAATCGCAATTTAGAACGTTTTTTGTTCCTGCAACCCCCAGGTGGTAGCGACACCGACATAAAATAGAGCCTATGTTAAAGCAATGGCTGTTACCATCAATTTCCAATCATTACTTTTGAATCGGTTTGATACTTCCTTAGATAGCGTAGAAATCGCCATTTAGAACGTTTTTTAGAATGCTTTTCGCGCATTTTCACCCCTTTTAAATTTCGAATTTTTAAAGAAATGCTCTTAGAGATCATTTATACGTAATTGTTAACTACCATGCCAAACTTCTTGTCTCTAGCCCCTTCAATAACCCCAAAATCGCATTTTTTCGGACGTTTTTTGCTCCTGCATTCCCTTTGGGGTAATGTGACATAAAATATAGCCTGCACTGAAAAAAATTAAGTACTCAAAAATGAGTAAATCGATGTACTCATATCGAATTGAGTAGATTTGGATCAAAAATGAACTTATGCTTTCTCAATTTATAAACATCACTTGTTATCAAACACAAACAAAACGATAATTTTGTACCCTGTAATGATTTATTTCATTTATAACGGCATAAAAGATGTTTATTAATGTAAATATTAAATTATGCACAATATTTTAAAATAATTTTAAAATGCTAGCAAAAAAAATCTGTTGTCATAAAAATATTTGATTTGGGTATCTTGTTAATAATTTTGCTATTTGTCTTAATAAATAATCAATTAAACGTGTCTTGTTAATAACTTTGAACGGGAAATAAATGTCAGTACATTTTTACTTTAATTTGTAGGTTCAGGAGGGCAATACACAACGATTCATATTTGAACACAACTATGGAACCAAAAATGAGTACACGTGTTTCTCAATTTTGAGTACATTTGGATAGGAGCTGTTTTGAGTATGTGACGTATTTAAAATTGAGTACTTTTTACTCAATTTTGAGTACCCTTTTTTTCAGTGTATCTTAGAGCAAGGGCGTCATCATCAATTTTTAGTCATTTCTTTCGAAATCGGTTTAATACTTCCTGAGATTGAGTAGAAATCTCAATTTAGAACGGTTTTTTAGAACGCTTTTCGTGCATTTTCACTCCTTTTAAATTTCGATTTTTTTAGGAAATGTTTTTAGAGATCATTTATATGTTATAAGTTACTACCATGTCAAATTTCATGTTTCTAGGCCATTCGGTATTATAAAAAGAGCAATTTAGAATATTTTTTGCTCCTGCAACCCCAAAGTGGTAGTGACACCGAGATAAAATAGAGCCTACGTTAGAGCAAAGCCTATCACCAGCAATTTCAACCATTACTTTTGAAATTGGTTTGATACTTCCTGAGATTGCGTAGAAATCGTCATTTAGAACGTCTTTTTGAACGCTTTGCGCGCATTATCACCCCTTTTAAATTTCGAATTTTTTAAGAAATGTTCTTAGAGATCATTTATACGTAATTGTTAATTACCATGCCAAATTGCATGTCTCTAGTCCCTTCAGTAACACAAAAATCGCATTATTAGAACGTTTTTTGCTCCAGCACCCCCTTTGGGGTAGTGGCACCGACATAAAATATAGCCTATGTTGGAGTCACCAACATTTTGACGCCATTATTTCTTAAATCGGTTCGGTACTTCCTGAAATTGCGTAGAAATTGCCATTTCGAACGTTTTTTTAATGCTTTTGGAGCATTTTCACCCCTTTTAAATTTCAAATGTTTTAAGAAATGTTCTTAGAGGCCATTTACATCGTATAACTGCCATGCCAAATTTCATGTTTCTAGGCCCTTCAATAACACAAAAATTGCATTTTTAGAACATTTTTTGCTCCTGCGCCCCATTTGAGCTAGTGGCCTGGACATAAGATATAGTCTATATTAGAATAGGTACTAACACAATCATTTTGATACCATTACTTTTGAAATCGGTTCGGTAGTTCCAGAGATTACCTCCTACAAACAAACAAACTTTACTTCTTAATATTAGTATAGACACGAATTTTATAAAATTAACCCCCCTCCCCCCAAAAAAGCTGAAAAAAATTGAGAATAAGATTCTATTTCACTGTGTCTCTCCAGCAACAGGTATCCGAACAGAACTGAGCACAGTGCCTCATAGGAGTACTAGGAAGTCGTATGGCAGATTTACGCTTAGGTACAACACCGTATGCGCCAGATACTGAAGTATTCCATATTGTCTGACCATGCCATAATACCCGAAATTCCTCTATTTATGTCAATTTCAAGAAAACAAGTCAGGGAAAAAAAAATAAATATGACTTCACTTTCTGTCAGACGCTTGCAGTGTGATGTGAAACTGACTCAGAAGAAACGGATGATATATTTTATTTCGTTTTTTCGTTTTTATGCTACAGCTATATCTTTTAGTTATAACTTAAAGCTAAGTGTTTTAATACTTTAGCTACAGTGGTAACATTTCTAGATATATATTAAATAGGAAATGAAACATAGCAACGGATTTTTAGAGTTAGTTCTTTCTCTTTTTAAACAACACTTTATGACTGACGTTGGGACTGAAAACGTCTAGAAAATGATATCATTTTCATGTAATTATTGTAGATTTAGTTTTTATGAAAAAAAAAAAAGATCGGTTTCCATGTAAAAGTGATGCCATACGAATTAGAATTTTACTAAAGGCTATGACGTTTGGTTGGATTTTTTTTTATATTTTTTCCGCATTGTCAGGGAAATCGCATATTTTTCGTATATTCGCACCTAAGAAAAGGTTATTCTCATTTATAAAATAGAGATATTTTTCAATGATTGCGTCAAAGTAAAATATTTTTTTTTAATTGTGACTTTAACAATTTATGCAATGGTGGATCTAAGGGGGGGGGGGGGGGCGATGAGGCGATCGCTCCCCCACCTTGGGCTAATAAAGGGTTTGCAAAATGACATTAAGCATCCTCACGGAAACGACTTGGGGCGAAGCTCCAGTCTGGTGCTACCCGACCCGGGTCGCACCATTTTAAATCCTGGAGACTCGGGCTGGATAAGGTCTTCTCTCTTTTAGAGCCGGGCTTTGTCCTGATCTTAAATTTTTCTGCAGATTCGGGCCGGGCCAGACTTCTTTTTCTACCAAATCGAGCATGGCCTGGACTTCATTCTTCCTAGAGGTCTGCACTGGCAAAAATTTCCAGGTCGGGGCTGGCCACGGAATAAAAGCTAAACGTTCGGTACGTGTCAGCCCATATAATAAGCATTATTCGCCCGACCGCGACCCCTGCACTCGTCTAAATTCTCCCCCCCCCCCCCTCGAGCTCGAGTTGGTTTGGCATCTGACTTATTTGTTATTCGTAAAAATTATATTTATATTGTACATTTGTCTAGCGAAATCTTTAGAAATTTAATGTCATTTGATAAGCGTTCAGAGATGCGTTTTTAAAAATCTACTTTTTTTCTTTGTAGAGCTTTAAAATTATGATATTCTTTTATCATCCGTTTCTTTCATTTTAAACTGATTTTTTTACTGGATTTCATTTAAATGTAATTGTCTAAGTCATATTTTTACGTAGTGTTTATGTACATAAGTGCTTAAATATTCCTTAATATTATCGTTTTTCTGTATTCATAAATTTCGAAAATAATCGGAAAATAAAATATGAGTATAAGTAAGTCTGCTTTATGAATAATTTTAATTGCAAAATACAGGCTGGGCTGGAGTCGATTTTTTAGCTTTTGTACCGGACCGAGCCAATAATTTTTTTAAGGGTTGGACATGGGCTTAGGCCTGAAAATATCAGCCCGGGCAAACCTCTAACTGACATATCGCGCCAACTTTAACCCTTTAGTGCGCAGCTTTGCATATATGCGAAGAACAGTGTTTTGAGTTTAATAGATATTTTTTATTGGTATATACCTAATTCACACCAGGAAATTAAATAGCAGTATCTGCTTTAAATAATAAGAGACATTCCGCATTTAAATAATGCGACATTAACCATTAAAACTTTATGGTGTAAAATCAGATTCTCTGAACTACGTAATTTCTAGAACGCATTCTATCATGGGAATTAAAGGGTTAAAAAATAAGTTTTATAAAATAAATAATTATATAAAATAAGGTATTTGGAGACATACTTATTAAACTATTTTCTAATTTGTAATATTTTAGGGTAAAACAGCCACACGACAGTAGTTTTTATTTATATTGCAGATGCGCAACAGAAGAAAAAATTGACGTATTATATAAAAATGTATCTGATTTTTTTTATTATTTTTCCTGCGTAATAAACCTTTCAGAGAATCATAAATATTTTTTTCGAAAAAATAAATAAATAATATGAATTTTTTCTATTGATTTCAGTAAGAAAAAAAAAAAAAAAAGCAATTTAACAAATTACAACGACCATTTGGAAGATGATTTTTTCAAAAACTAAAATTTAAGACATAAAAAATCGCACGTAGTTGATCCTACATTACGTACGCCATGGATTAAACGATAACATTCCTGGACCCATCATGAACAAATTTTAAAAGAAATTTCAGTTTTACAATTTTCGGTACTGTAAATTTTTAAACGTCTACGGAGCTGGTCATACATTACGTACGCCATGAATTAAAGATTAATAGTGTTATTACACGTAAAAATTGCAGGCAAGAAAAATCGCCTGCGACTCGTCAGATTTCCTATGAAACTTACGTAATATCCAAGCATTTCATTGGCTGTTCGGGAAAAGGCTTTTCTATCATCAGATTTCCAAAAAATCTCACGACCAATTTTAAATAAAATTTCATTCTTAAACTTCTAAACATCCGACAATATTACTTTTTATACCGTCGGATAGAGAAAAAAATGTACTTTTAAATGCAATTTGTTTGAAAGCTGTATCTCAATTTGTTTCTGATTTATTAATTTTTTTTGTAGTTTTTATTACTTTTTTGTCATAGTGGCAACACTCTGTTGTCCATCGTTGTTGAAACCAAAGGGAACTGCAGATTACTGTATATACCAATCAGATAACAAATAAATTGCGGATTAAACCAATGAAAACGTTCAGATATGCTTTTAATTTCCTACCCTAAAGCGTCGTTTACACGGAGCGAGTTTACTAGCTACAAGCCGGCGAATTCACTAGCTGCTAATAAACTCGCCTCGTGTAAACACGTTGGATAGCGAACTATCTGGCAGCTCAGCAAGTTCGAAAAAAGTTGAAAGCTCGGCTACTTTTCTCGCTACTCGCTGGCGTGTTAGCTATCTGGCTAGTAAACTCGCTGTGTGTAAACGTTGTTGCTAGTGAAATCGCTGCGAGTATTCCATAGTTCGGGGTTCTGTAAATGTAAACAATGAAGACTGAAGTAGTTCGTGTCGGCGTGAGTGAACAAAATAGATTTTTCGAACAAACTTAACAATTAGGATACCAATAATTAAAATATTTTTGAGAATTATTCACTGTTTGAAATAACCACCGTAATTATCACAAGGTGAATATTTTAATTATTTTAGATAGATAGTTGAAAATACTAATGTCGGGGAATTGCAGTTATCAAATTATTGAGACTGTACAGGGTTTAGAGGGCAATAATTGAAAAAAAAAATCGAAAAAAAAGTTTTGGCGTATTAGTGAATAGATTCGTATATTTTCCACTATTTTTCACACTTAAACTACCTGAAAGTACTTTTAGTAATCAGTATTACAAATATGATAGGAATGATACTGAGGGTTGAATGTTTTAAATACTAAATAAGATAATTTCAAAATAAAACTGCAGAACTATGATGGCGTTTGAGGCTACTGATCTGCAGATTTACTAGTTCAATTATTATCATTATTAAAATTACAATCATTTTTTGTGAGAGATGAATAAGTAAAAATGTTTAAGACAGAAAATAATAAATTTTTAACAACTTCAGTAACTTTTTTTTTTTTTTTTTTTACGAATTGAATATTTTTAACTGAACGAAAAAATGCCCAGGCCAGAAATCGAACACAGATTATTGGCTTACAGGGCTAATGCTCTACCGTTTAAGCTAACTGGTCCGACAACCGGTGAGCATATCTGCAAGCCAAGGATCTGTGTTCGATTCCCGGCCTGGGCATTTTTTCGCTCAGTTGGAAATATTCAATTCGTATGATAGCTTTACCAATCAGTTTGTGTTAAAATAATAGTTTACCGTAATTTCCCGCGCATCCGCCACGGCTTCGTTAAGTCTTTTCAGACCGGAAATTTTATTGAAAACAAGAAGTCAAATAAGTGACAAGCAGAAGCAAGTCACATTTTACAGTACACATTTTATTTAAAATAAATTCTGGTAGGAAATTGAGTTATCCGAGGTGCGGCAGATGGACGCGAAATTACGCGCTTTAGTTTTTATTTAAATGGGGAGGGGCTGAGCCCTATGAGCCTCTCTTTTCCATATGCCCTTAAACAATATGTTTTACTTCCTGGTTTGTTTCATTGATTGGCAGATAAACTAAACAGGGCAGAGTTATAAAAAAAATTATGTGATTAAAATATTGAAAATTTTATTAAACACATGAATTTAATTAAAAGCAGCACTATTTATAAAATTTTGGTGTTCCTATTAAACATAAGTGAAATTGCAGTTTTAGCAACGATTACATGGGGTGTCCATTACTGAAAATAGACTAATTAAACGTTACAATAATGGACACGGGTCTTAAAACCTTAAAAATTAATGAAATTTTATGAATGATCATAGAATATAAAATTCAAATTTCATCTTGTAATTTCGTATTGAAGTAATTTGTGTGTTTTATTTTTTATAACACAGGGTATTCTAGGTATACATTTAAAAACTCGGCAATATCATTTGCGTTCCACTTCAATTTTCCAAGGACACACACACGCATATAAAAAACAGACAGGAAAACTCGGCACTTAATATAAAAACAAACACTGTTTTCAGAAAAAAACTTAAAAGAAAGCTTTAGAACGCAGCAAGTGACGCAATAGCGAGTTGGCTACTGAGCGAGCAAACAAGTTCGTGTGTAAACGATCACTATCTCGCTAGCCGACTCGCTCGCTACTTTTCTCGCCGGCTTGTAGCTAGTAAACTAGCTCCGTGTAAACGAGCCTTAACGAGAACAATAACTTTTTTTCCAAATGGTTAAAAATCGAGCATTTAAGGGTTAATATTTTTAAAAATGCATCTTTCAGCTATCATCCCGCATAGCTACTGAATATACCGGGTGTCCCAAAATGGACTGACTGATTTTAAAATTCAGTAACTTGCAAATGGTGACAGCTATTAAAAAGAGGTACTTGCAGGACGGTTATGTAAGAAGTCAGGAGCAGGGGTGATTCTGTTCCGAATTTTCCGAAAATTTAACCCTCTCGCTGCGCATCCTGTGATTTCCACAGCCAACGCAAAAGTAGCAAAATTTGCGCAACCCGCAATTTCCGTAGCAAATCTTTTTTTATGATCTAATTCTATTTAAAAAAAAAAATTCTTTCACAAAGATTTTGGACATATTTTAACTCTAAAATGCATGCAGATTTGATATATGTAATAAAATAAATGCGCAATTTTTGAACCTATTTTGATTAAAAAAAAAAAAAAAAAAAAAAAAGTACGCAGCGAAAGGGTTAAGACATTCGGTTCCGAAAATTTAAAAAAATCATCAACCTGAAGATTTGGACATAAATATAATCGCAAACTTTGACATATGGAGGTCATAAAAAATCTATTTCGTCAATCTAAAAATAAAATTCAATTTCACCAAAGGATCGCATAAAATACGCGAATTTGGTCAAAGAGCCGCAGAAAAAACGATAATCTGGTCAAAGTGCCACGGAAAAAACGCGAAATTCTTCGAATGATCGCGAAAAACATGAATTCAATCAAAGGGCAGCGGAAAAACTTAAATTACGTTAAAGGATCGCAGAGAAAACGAGAATTTTGTCAAATAGCCGCGAAAATACGTAAATTTCGTCATAGGATAGCAAAAAATGCACATTTTATCAAAGAATCGCGAAAGAAACGCAAATCTCATCAAAGGGTCGCGAAAGAAATGCTAATTTTGTCAAAGGATCGCGAAAAAAACACAAATTTCGTCTAAGGATCGTGGAGAAAACGCGAATTTCTTCAAAGAGTCACGGGAAAAAGCGAATTTTGTCAAAGAATCGCTGAAAAGACGGGAATTTCGTCTAAGGATCGCTGAAAAAACGGGAATTTCGTCAAATGATCGCGGAAAAAACGCGAATTTTGTCAAAGGGTCGCTGGAAAAAAAAGCGAATTTTATCAAAGGGCTGCAAAATTACGCTAATTTCGTCAAAGGGTTGCAGAAGAAACACAAATTTGGTGAAAGGATCGTGGAAGAAATGCGAATTTCATGAAATGACTGCGGACAAAACGCGAATTTTATTAAAGGGCTGCGAAAACATGCGTATTTTGTCAAAGAGTTGAGGAAAAACGCGAATTTCGTCAAAGAATCATGGAAGAAATGCGATTTTCATTAAAGAGTCGTAGAAAAAATACAGTGGTCTCTTTAGAAAATAGCACACATACATACATCTATGCTTATTATTATAGGTATAGTTTTTTATCTGAAATAATATATACTGAACTAACTTTTGAAGAGAACGGGTTAACCCAAACCCAGCTTTCAGGAATCTACACTCAGCCTGAAATTGGCCCGAATCGAAAACAGCTAACCCGACCTGCAACAAAAATAATTAGTACCAGAAGGGAATCCTCCCTCCCTTTGCTGCAACCTTTCAAAAAATTTGCTTTGAATTTCAGAATTTTTTTTTACTCAGAATCACCTCTGATCAGAAGTTTTTTTACTACGATTCTTGATTTTAGTTTTAAATAGCAAGGATAGATGGCGCTGCAAGCAATAGGCGCTAAATCTGTGCCCGGAGGAGGAAGGACATAAATTGGGCCCTGATTTAACTACTATTGTTTGCAGTGCTATCTATCGCTGCTATTGTATGATAAAATCAAGAATTCCAGTAAAAAATCTCCTGACATCGTACACAGCCCTCCTGCAAGTTTTTTTTTTTTTTTTTTTTTTTTTTTTTTTTTTTTTTTAATTGCTGTCACCATTTGAAAGTTACTCAATTTTAAAATCAGTCAGTCCATTTTAGGACACCCGGTATGTTTTTTAATAAGTTCCAAAGCATTCTTTAATGAATTACAGCTGATATTAGATATAAAGAGACAAGCAGTCTTATACTAAATTAGTATTTTTTACATAATCCTGAAGATTAAAAAGTATTCCTAAATAATTATTTGGGCGTGTCCGTTATAGAGCTTTTACTGCATATAGTGTTTACCTTCAAAAATATTTAGACTTTCTTTCCAAAAATCGGGTCAATCCGCACCTTTCTCGCAAGAGTGAAAACCCAATCCGAAAGTGACCCAAACCCGAAATAATGAATGTCAATCTGCCCCAAATCTAACGCGCTAGGTGCAGCTAAAAAGTAGAAGTCAACCGGACCCACACCCGATCCTCAATAAAAAAGTAGAAGTTACCCCGACCCGCAGCAAAAAGTAGAAATCAACCGGACCAAAACGCGATCCAGAGAAAAAAGTAGAGGTTAACCCGACCAGCAGCAAAAAATAGAAGTCAACCGGACACAAAACCTACCCGTAGCGAAAAGTAGAAGTAACACGACCCGCAGTGAAACAAATTAAACCCGACACGCGCATCAGATTGGAGTCACCAAATTTCTAAAATAGTCCCCCCCCCCCCCTTGAGGACTCTTCAGATCCACCCTTGAATTTATGGGCGCGATTGCATGGAGCTCCATTATTGTGATCGCCATATTTTTAGGATATTGTATTATTATTTATCGGCAAAGCCGACTGGTTCTGCTATTGTTCAATACATTTCTGCAAGAGGTAAAGCAACTGATATTTAAGGTACAATCACACAAACACACACACACATAAAAAAACAATAAAAAAACTGCAAGTATAAAATATAACTACAGGAATTAAGAATAATTTACTGAACGTTTTATAAAGAAATTTTATTAGCTATTTTTAATTAGTTAGTTTTAATTAGCTAGTTTTAATAAGCTATTTTTAAATTTGAAGAAAAGAAGTTCTGAACAATTTTTTGAAAGTATAAAGTAAGTAAAAATATAACTACAGGAATTAAGAACAATTTACTGAACATTTTATAAAGAAATTTTATTAGCTATTTTTAATTAGTTATTTTTAATTAACTATTTTTAATAATCTATTCTTAATTTTGAAGAAAAGAAACTCTGAACAATTTTATTAAAGTATAAAATAAGTAATTTGGTTGGGTTTCATAGTGTTGTGGTCACTCAGTTGTACACAAAAGCAAAATGTAGCGAAAAATCCCATTTAAATTTGTCATGTCTCTTAAAAAAAATACGTGAATATTTTAGAGTTTATTTAATACAAAGCCAGAATTTACAATAAACCCCATTTGCACGCGAAAATTTTGATGAAATTACGATTTGCAGATAAATTAACATAAAGATATAGTTCTATGATGCTAAAAACTACATTACTAGATGATACCAGGTTAAAATATTACTTTTCAAAACTGATTATGATTTTTTTTTATTTATTTGAGAAATTGTTTTCAAAAGCAAAATTTTATACATTTATTAACAGTATATTGTTACGGAGTATTAAGATAAAATGCAAAGTCAGAAATAATGGGATATATTTAAATGTAATAAAGCTACAATGTTCAAAATCTGAAACAAACTATCCAGTAATTCAACCGTATGTATAGAAAAAAGGTTACTTAACCCATTAACCGCCAAAACTATAATGTTGAAATTTTCAACTTTTTAGCTGAACGTCGTTTGCCACCACAAACTCTGAAATACAGTGTCCGCTTTATATGAGCTTAAAATTTTATGTCTTTAAAAAAGGCCAATATTTTAATTGAAAAATAGTGATGGGTATGTAAATAACTATCTGCATTTATTCTGACCGTTGCGTAAACGTAACACCAGCGGGTAATGGGTTAATACTAGAATGCCCGGATATTTAGCGTTTTTCTTCTTTGTGTCTTTTAAACATATTTTCTAGTAAAATTTCTGGTTTGAACCGAAATATATTCATATGGTAGCGGTCAAAATGACCACTCACGGCCTCTCTAGTGTTAATCGTAATTTATCTCTACTCTGATCAATGACAAGGATTCATAATGTGGTCAAGTAACCTTATTTATATAGAATATTTGAACACAAAGAGAAAAATCTGAAATAAAGATTGCATCACCAGGGAAAACGAGCTATTAAGGAATTTATAAAAATATTTTATTTTCAAATAAATATTTACAGTGGTTTATATACTCACTGTTAAAAAATCTGTAGCAAACTGTCCGGTCATTCAAGCGTTTTTATAGATAAGTGTTAAACCATATTATAAAGCGTTCTCGTTGGTCAGAATAGAGATAAATTGTGGTTATGTAACCATTTTCTGTTTTATTATTTTTTAGGAACTTGATTACACAAAGGTCAGAATGCATCTTTTAAAATGGACATAGCATTTTCTCAAATATTTGGTATAAACAACCAATTTTTCACAATATTCAGTAATTATGACCTATTCAACATAAACTTCCAAAGCAATAAAAATAAATAAATAAATAAATAAAAATAAATAAATTTATCTTTGAATTTCATTATATACATGTAGCAATGCTGTACAATTTCTCGATACTAATTAGATGATGCCGATACAATGCAGCAAACCGGCATCAGGATACGTTTCGATCACAAGTCTTGTCTTATCAGTGATACTTTGGTACAGTCATGGAAATTAAAGTAAACACTCCCTAGTAACTCTGCAACAAATTATAGTAGGAGAAAGTTACTGGAACCAAACGATTAGAAATAATGTCTACTTTTAAGTGATATATGGGATATTCTCACAATCTTTTGGCTTTTGGGGGAAAAAAATCTGGCGAAATTAAACTTGCTAAAATAACATTTTAATCTGATAGACAAATGCCTTAATGATTCAAAATAAAGAAAAAGGGGTCATCAGCGAAAATTTTTTATTTAACTGAGGTTTAGGTTAAACTTGCGAGTTTAATTTTTCTTACCGTTTTACCCCTATAACTTTTTATTTTCTTCTAAATTCTTACTTATAATGAATTTGCATAGTACCCACAGGACATTCACATAAGAAATAATAAAAATGTAATACTTTTAATACAGAGTTTTTGTATAACATTGTCTTAAAGGGGTGTTAAAGAAGGGACGGTAAGGTAAAAAAAGGGGACGGTATAGGAAAAAAGGGACGAAATGGGAAAAAAAGGGACGAAATGGGAAAAAAAGGAACGGTAAGGAAAATTGCCACCTATTTTTAGGAAAATCATGTTAAGACTAAGTGATAGCCACAATATTCATTGATTTTTAGAAACAGTTGTTAGCATTGGATTAAATTATTTTTTTTTTTTTTAATTTACCTCGAAAAGTGCAGGAATAAACCTTGGGGGCGGTAAGACTACCATTAAAGGCACAATCTTGAAATTCATATTTAAATGCTGATTTAAATTCTGCAGTAAATTTCCTGTCAAAGAATTTTAGACATTCTTTCTCTAGCATACTTCTGCCTGAGAAAAAACTTGAAAAAAATTCTGTGGCTGCATCTGAAGTGATTTTCTGTATAAGTTTAGCAAGAGGGACGGTAAGGATGAAAAACCCAAGGGCAGAGTTCAAAAAATAATATCAACCGTAAAAATGTGTGCAGGCTAATTTTTTGCTACATATTTATATAAAACAATTGTCCCAGTTTCGGAAAAAAATGACATCGAATTACTTTTATTGAAACAATTTTATACAGACAGCTCCAAACTTAAAAAAAAACATCAGGGACACGGGACGGTAGAGGAGTTTTCCTGCTATTTGGACCCCCAACATCATCCAAAAGTTATTTATCTCGTTAATATTGTTATTCAATCATGCAATGGGATGTTTCCCAGTATATGACATAAAAAAAACACAAAAAAGTGTATTAAATAAAAAAATATTATTCAGGGACATGAAAGTCAAAAGATTGTGAGAATGCCCCATATCTAAAATTTGCTTAGGGAGCATCAACAAATCAAAGCCAGAACAAAATTTTTTTTAATGGCAACACCCAATTTTGACAATATATTTTAAATATACATAAGGATTACGAATAGATAATATGGTAATAAACAATATATGAGATAGTAAGTAGTTAATATTAAAAATAATATTGAAGGATAAACGTAAGTAATATTTTTCAAAATATTGAATAAATAAAGGATATTATAATAATTAAAAATATAAATAGAAAGAATAAAAGTAAATATGAATATGTAGATTATAAATTCATATGAAAAAGTAATAATTTAAGGGTGTAAAAATATAGTCATATATGAGGATCCATAGTGCAAATTGTTGTATGATAAATAATTGTTAAATGCATGGAACCATTTAAAAAAAATAATATTTTAAATTTTTTTTTAGATTTACGACATAATCCTTCCACTTCGATTTAATTGCACTTCGATTTTATAATTTTTTGGGGGGAAATTCTATTGATTTTTTAAAACAGATTTTTAAAATTTTTTCAGCAGTGCACGCCCACACTCTCCATAATATTGCTTTCGATTTTATAATTAAAAAAAAAAATATTAAATGCCCAAACTCGTAAGAGAAGAGGAAAAGTTAATATTTTATCTATGAAGAAATAAAAGAAAGGGAATAATTCTATGACAACGCAGTATATGTTTCAATTTTAATAAGCTTGTCCTTATAAATAGGGAGGCACATAAACATTTAATACGATTACTGTGATTTAGAAGAATATTTCTATAAATTGAAATAGACAGCAATAATAGTTAGTGATGTTAATAACATTAAATGAAAAATCATTACCTTTATCATAAACATTGAATGTTAGAGTATTATTAGATATAATAGCAATATTAACATCCATAAAATTAATTGTAGAGTTATTTAAGTAGGTAGTGCTAAGTTCTAAATTAGAAGGATAAGCTACTAGAAGAGATATGGATTGATTATCCTTAAGAGAAAAAAATAATATCATCTATATACCTATAGAGCGAAATATTATTGTTGATAAACTTTTCGTCGTAGAAATAGAGATGTAAGCCTGATAACATGCTGGAACTAGCCGCGCCTTGTGGTATGCCCTGAATCTGAATAAAAATTTCATTATTTTGGAAATATAGTTATGATATAGTAAAAAATTAGTGTTTTGAAGTAATTATTATCAATATTGTCAGGCAAATGTAGCGATGAAGATATTCTAAGAATAATATATTAAAAATAGAGTGTAAATCTTTCAATAAGATGTTATTGAATAGGTCCTTGGAGTCATATGTGATGATATTATTGACATAAATTAATGTCTTGATGCTATATACTATGAAAACTGTTTTTAATTCTATGATTATTTTCTTTTTTGAGAGATAAACTGTAAATTTATGAAAGAATATTTATAAAAAGGGTATTAGCACGTGTATTATAAGTTTAACATCCTACAGTGACGGTGCATGATTTTAAAGGAGTTTTGTGAAACTCAGGAATCATAACAATGTAAGGATAACCGAAAGTTGTTACTTTTTATGTCTAATAATTTATGATAGCTTAAAATATATCTATTGTTTTCTTCTAATGAAACATGATGAAGTGTAGATTTATAGCATTAGAAGTAATATATATGAAGAAATATGTATGAGGACGTGAGTTTCAAAACTCGTCTTATACAAAATGAAAAATATCGTGTTTTCTTTATCAATCTATTCTATTGGTAACCTGTATTAAAAAAAACACTACAATCTGCAATAAAAAAACAACCTTGTTTTATCCTATATTTTTGTCATAGTAAAATCTTGGTTTACATTGAAAAACAATGGGCGCAGTTAGAGGGTATTGGCGATTTCCAAAAGTTTGATTTTCTGCATAAGGCGAGTTTTAAAACTCACGTCCTTTTATGACGAGTGTGAGATGTACGGATACTTTCTGTCATAAACATGGGGTCCTTTGTAGAGAACCGGGTTCTAGTATCATAAAATAATAAGAACTTGGTAAGAATAATTGACTCGGGACCAGGCTGATTGACCGAACGTATTAAAAGTTCCAATATACAGTACAACCATAGAGTTGAGAGTATGATTATTATTGTGGAGGAACCGAGAACCATATTATTTAATTATTATATCGTCGTGAGGTCAGGAGATCAATCATAAATCTCTGAAACTGCTTTTCGTGCGAGTTCTCATTTTCGATAAGTACTTGCAATATCTTCCAGCAGGGGTGAAGGTGTCAGTTTTGGAGAACTGTTTAGCTCAATTTGTTAATTAGCTTTTGCTTGAGGTATGGTCAAGCACAAATTCCTGCCGCAGGCTTATTACATCATATGAACATGCCTCATCCATAATAAACTGCAAATCTCGTAAACGTTTGCACTTTTAATATTAGATTTAATTATAATTTAATATCTGAAAGTAATTTTTGTCAGTATAGGAAAAGGAACTTAAAAGCGGCAGCTGCAGATTTAGGCATCAAGAGTTAGATTAAAAATTACTTTAAATTTTAGATTTAAAGTGAGATTTTAATATTTTAATACCTTTCATATATGAATATATATATTTGTTCCGTGTGATCTAAAAGCCACAAAAGAAATAAAATTGAATAACTAGAATAGTGTAGATAGCAGCTCGATGCAATTTTTACCGAAATGTACAGAAAGGCAAGTTGATTTTTTCAAAGAAAATAATTTATACCAAAATAGTTGCGTGGCATTACAGTTGTCCAAAGAAGCTTATACAATTTCATAGCACCTTTCTCAAAACTAGAATTTACAAATGTCATTAGTGAGAAGAGATGTCAGATGGAACAAGATGCTCTGAAAAGCACCGAAAATGATTTTTGCTCTAATTCTTGTCACAAATTGGTTTAAATGGTGATTACTTTCGGTGACAAATGTAGCTTTTCCGGGACTAAGATTTTTTTTCACTCTTAGGCTTTAACTTTTGTAAAAATTGACTAACCGCCATGAAATTTTGATGTGGTATTAAGGTATACCGCACTAATTTACATTTTTACACCTTAGGTAATAACTTATCTAACAAAAACATAGCTGTGAAAAAAGGGAGCCAAGTTCTGTAAAGACAATGGCAAGAAAAGAAGTGATATCTAAGTGGGTGCCAAGTTCAAATAAAGTTCACTCAAACTTACCTACTGAAGTATTATAGCATTTTTTAAATTGTTTAGAAATAAAAATTATTGACAGCATATTAATAATAAATCTAGAATTTGCAAGTTTTTACCTACAAGTCATTTATTTTTATTAATGACATTATTATATCTAAACTTGTTATTTCATGTTTGGAAGCCTTCATTTGAGTGAGCTCCTTCCCCTTGAAGGATGGTGGAATAAAATATATCCCACCTAATTTTAACTGCAAAATGCCCCATTGACACTAGAATTCAGGACTAAAAAGTTTAATTTTATTAAATACGTGAAAAGAAGCTTTTACCCATTTTGAAATAAATTTGTTTTTAAATTCTGGTGTGATTGAATCATTTCAGCATGTCAGGAATAAAAGCTCTTTGCGCCTGAAGGGTTAAAAGGGGTCTCTAGAGGGATGACCAAGAACAAGCGTAAAGGTATCTGTCTCTTTCTCAGGCCTTTTAGTCTGTTTGCATTGAGGTTTCCGAAGGGTGGGTGCTAGAGTGATAACCAAAGACGAGCGGGTATGTATTTGTGTATTTATTGGTTTATCAAATCTTTAACATGAGTCATTTGTTTATAATAATAACTATATTACATTTTTTATAATGACATTGTTGTTAATATTAACATCATAATTTTATTAAGACATGAAATTGATAGGCATAACATTTATCAAAAACTTGCCAAGTTCTAGATTTATTATTAATATGCTGTCAATAATTTTTATTTCTAAACAATTTTTAAAATGCTATAATACTTCAGTAGGTAAGTTTGAGTGAATTTTATTTGAACTTGGCACCCACTTAGATATCACTTCTTTTCTTGCCATTGTCTTTACAGAACTTGGCTCCCTTTTTTCACAGCTATGTTTTTGTTAGATATCATTACTTTTTGTAAAGTTACAATATATTTAGACACTTTACTTAATGCTTTTTAATGTGTTTACATGAGACTATTTTATTCACCAAGCAACATTCAATTTTAATTTTAATTACCTGCAACAAACTATTTGGCTGTCAATTTGCGGCAGAAATCTATATTTTAATACTGCTACACTGAATGCATGTTTTGAAACGAAATGTATTGATTCGAAATTTTTATTGTTTCTGAAACAACAATTCCTATTAAATTCCTATATTAAATTTTCCTATTAAATTTTCCAATTAAATATCCTATAGCCTTATGGATATTTAATTGGATTATAATGGGCCTGCTTTTTTGTACTGAAAGTGAAAAATAAAGTTATGTGCTTATGCCACACTATGTATCATTCATCCATGGGTACCGGCAAAGAGTCAGTGCAGAGGAAGGACATTGCCCCTCCCTGGATTTTCAAATTTAATTAACTAAATAAACTTTTCTCTCATGATTTTGAAAATAGCAAGTGGGTAAGTGTGATCACAGATCGCACAGAGGGTTTTGTTTAATATTCCTTTCAAAACACTTTATCCTTTTGAAAAATCTGTTAGTTCCACATTTCGCAACCAGGGGCGCACTCTATTCTAAACAAACCTCTATCCGAACGAAACTCCGTTTTACATACTATCCGTAGATATATTAGTCGAGGGGATTGAGCCCATAGCACCCGAGATAAGTAGGCGCCCCTGGCGATAAAAAGTGGAACTAAAATATGTAAGACTATGGTGCATAATATGAAAGAATGGTCAAAGGGGTGTCGGCAAAAGTTGGAAAAGTGCTCCTCGGGTGAAAATGGCGGAGGTTAGAAAAATTGCTTAAAATACACAAGTTAGAGGCCGGAGGAGTAAATAATATAAGACTTTTTGAAAATTTTATGATTTGTCGTGTGGTCTGAGGTATTCAGCTATACGTATGCAAGAAGTCATGTCTCCAACTTAATTAGGAACTCCCTTAGAAAGAATTGCTTAAAATACATATGTGGTAGCTCAAAGGGTTAAGCGTAAGACTTTTTCAAGATTTTATGATTTGTTGTCTGGCCTCAGGTGTTCTTCTATAAGTATGCAAATTTCAAATCTGCAATTTAATAAGGGGCTCAGTTAAAAAGAATTACTTAAAATACGCATGTGGAAGCCCAAAGGGTTAAATGTACGACTTTTTCAAAATTTTATGATTTCTCGTTTGACGTGAGGTGTTCAGCTATAAGTATGCAAAATTTCACGCCTCCAACCTAATTAGAGGCTCACTTTGAAAGAATTGTTTAAAATACACATGGGGGAGCCCAAAGGGTTAAATGTACGACTTTTTCAAAATTTTATGATTTCTCGTTTGATGTGAGGTGTTCAGCTATAAGTATGCAAAATTTCACGCCTCCAACCTAATTAGGGTTCACTTAGAAAGAATTGTTTAAAATACACATGTGGGAGCGCAAATGATTAAATGTACGACTTTTTCAAAATATTATGATTTGTCGTTTGATGTGAGGTGTTCGGTTATAAGTATGAACAATTTCACGCCTCCAACCTAATTAGGGGCTCACTTAGAAAGGATTGTTTAAAATACACATGTGAGACCCCAAAGGGTTAAATTTACAACTTTTTCAAAATTTTATGATTTTTCATTTGATGTGAGGTGTTCAGCTGTAAATATGCAAAATTTCACGCCTCCAACATGTATAGTTTCTGAGAACGGGCTCTGTGACGGACAGAATATCTCAATTAGTTGATTTTCTGTAAGCAAGTAAACCCAAATAAACTCCCAGTAAGTAGATAGGTTTACAATGAAAGTCTATGGGAATTTGGCGAAATATTAGAGATATCGCCAAGGTAGCGTCACTTTTGGCGACTAATTTTCGTCGCCAAATTTGGCGATATATCGCCATGTTGGCGAGAAACTTGGCGGTATTTCGCGACAGAACAGTGTCCCCTCCTACGGCAAATTAAAATTTCGCCTAATAGACGCAATGGTAAAGTAAAAATGGGAACCCCCAGGTGGGTAATTCATCGATTTTCAGAATTTTTTTTATTTTTTTCCTTAGTTTTATAGTATAAACGAACTTCGTACCAAATTTAAAGTCTGTAGCTTCAGTAGATATACGAGATCTTTTTGATGAGTGAGTGAGTGAGTCAGTCAGTCAGTCAGTCAGTCAGTGGTAAAATTATCGATTATCATACATTTTCAAATGTCATTATCTCGGAAACTAATTAAGCGTTATTTATAAAACTTTGGATTTTAGGTAATTAGGGTAGCCTTACTACACATTTTGTATAACAAGTACGTAGGTCTCATAGATTTTCAGTTGTAGAGCATTCAAATTTGATGAAAACAGCTCGAAATGGTTCGTGTAAATAACACACGGCTATGTCAGGCGAACTTGGCTGACACACTGCCGTGTGTCTAGATTAATACATCGAGACGTTTCGCAACGCCTTTAATTCGCTTATGACATATTTATATTGATCCTCAAGATAACTTTTCATTTTAAATTCATGGAATAATGTTTTAAGATAAGTTCTTTTACTGTATGCTAAGGCGTTAAAAATTAAAAAGAAATTATAAAAATATTTGTAATATATGGGAAAGAAAAAGAGTTAAAATCGATAAGTTTCTAAATACTGACATCTTTGAACGACCTAAATCAATTTCGAAAAACAAAATTTAAGAAAAATAATTCAATTACATTAAAAGGACAAATAGATATTTCATTGAATTCTATATTCTTTGTATTAGGATTTATGATGAAAAGTAATATTATTGAACACTGTTTACACTAAACACCCTTTTGTACCATATAATGAGTAAAGAGTTTTTTTCATTTTCCTGTCATTTCAAGCTTTTGTAAATTTTGAAAAATGTTTTCCTATATTGACACATATGGTGCACTTTAAATTGTGATGTATACGGTATTGATACATGCATGAAAAAAAAGGAAGAAAAAAGAAAAGGAGGTTTTGTTCCCCATTTTCGTGAATTAGGATGTTTTGCTTAAAAAAAATATTCAACGGTAGCTGTTAAATAATATTTGATATTAACACCTTTCACGAAATTAGAGTAAAAATGAATAAGCATCTAGAAGTAAGATAGAAATATGTTTTTTAATTAGTGTATTTGTTGATTATTACCATCAAATTATATGCGTTAAAAATTAGAAAAATGCATGCAAAATTAACTTTAAATAAACAATTCAAGCTAAGGAAAAGATAAATAATTTTACAAGAATTTTTACGTATCAATTGAAAATGTTTTGAATGATTTTTCCAATATAAAGTTATCAGAAATACTTCAATAGCAAATTTTAAAACTCATTATCAAATATGATTGTTCTTCTGAAAAAAGTTACGAAAGAAATTAAAATTAAAGCCTTTATTCCAAGTTTAAAATTGTTTTTCTCAAGACTTTTGAAAGCATATGGTATTAAAGACAAACAAAATTCAGTATATAATAATAATATAAATTTGATTGAATTTTTTCATCCATTTTCAGTATATCTTCATTTAGCAACATTGTATAATATGCTAATTTTACTTACAGAATGGATAAAAAATTCTTCAAATAAATCAATTTACTCTTCTAGCTTCACTACTTTGTTAGCCTTCATAATATGGCATCTTGCGCGCGCACATGGGGGTGAATTGCATCGTTTCTTGAAAGATTGTGGTAAAGACTTACAATGCAAAATAACTTCAAGAAAATATTCGATAGTTCTAACAATTTTTGCATTTTTAATTTATTTTCCATTTTCAATAATCCTTGCTCTGTATGTTGTTTTCGGTGGCGGCATAAAATATTCTGATTATATACAATTTTGGTTTTTTGGTAGTGCACCCCCGAATGATGAACTGCTTCGAAATAGTCTTCTATGTGTATTCGTATTTGTTTATATTTCCCAGCAAATTTTGTTTCCTTCGGCGATGGTTATGTATTTTTGTGTTTTAAACATAAAACATGCAGAGAAAGTAGAAAATTTGAAACTTGAGCTAAAGAGTAGTACAATTCGTGAAATTTCTCTATCGAAACAATCCTGCCTTCACAGCAGTCATATACAGAAAATAAAGAAGCTCGAAGAAATATTTTCTTTTTTGATATTTTTGGTTTTGTGCTTGATGCTCGTAATGGGCTTTACTGGTCTGGCTTTATTAACACAAGAAGTAGCACAAGAGTTTATGAGAATTGAAGGTATTTTTTATATGTACTCCAGCGTAGTAAGTGTAATATTAATTACTTTTTCAGCTTCTATGATTCAATTTCAATTTCTGGAAATAAAGGACTTTTATCGCAGGAAATATGAATTCATAGTTGAAGAAAATGAGAACTTGACAAATTTAATTGATGAGAAAAATATCAAGATCATCAAAATGATGTACAAACGAGAAATACCTTATTTGTCAGCTTGGAATATTGTACGACTGGACAAGAATTTTGCGTTTTCAGTTTTTGGGAGCTTGATGATATATGGATTTCTGATTTTACAAATAAAGAAAAATAACTGAACATTAAATATTTAAATAAGTTCCGCGAATTATTTTCAAACGACTTTTAGTATACTTTGAACGTTTCCGCTGAATAAAGGATGCTTTTATTTAGAGGTATACAAATTTAAAACTAAATAAGACACTTAAAAATAATGTTAATAGCGATGATCTTGCTTTTATTAAATAAATAATTTTATGGCATTAGTGTTTAAAAATGATTTCGGGCACATGGGCTGGTTCGAATGAAGCGCAATCTGGAAGTCCTATTTTCGAACACTTTATCAAACAGCTGGGGCCGTATATCGGCATAGACCATCGACTTCACATATACTCATAGGCAATAAACCATTAGTGTGAGACCAGATGACTGTAGAGGCCAGTTCACAAATCCATTACGCAAAATTATGTGCTCCCCGAATGTCTCCGCAATAAACTGATGGTGTTTTGCACAATTTACAAGCGTTGTTTTGGAGTAAGTCTATTCATGGTGAAATGGAAAAAAATACAGAGCACAAATCATCTGTCAGCTGTCAAATTGACTGTGAATGGAAACAGTGCTGCCAATTTCAAAACAACACCTCTTAAAAACAAGTTGGAAATTGCACGTCAAACGTGGCAAATGAGGTGCATTCGTGCTATAACTTGTTTTATAAATACTGTTTTGCACAGCATATTGTACTGAATGTATATTTTAGTGCACTTCATAAGTGCATATCAATTTCCTTCTGTTCGAAAGGCTGCAAGATCATTTAAGTGCACTTGAAATAATTTTTTCCCATTGGTCGTAATGTAACGGAAAACTTTTGGTTGTCCCTGTAATTAAATTATATAACCGATTTTCATGAAATTTGAGACTCGACAAAACTTTACAACAATTATATATTTAAAATTTCAGGACATTCGGTTGGGCAGTTTTTGTTCTGTTATATGCGGACGGACAGACAGGCAGAACGAATACTATAGGTGATACGTATTTATATAATTACGAATGCACCTAAAAAACACACTTTATAAATTTGTGAAAATGGGCCATATATTTGGTTTTTTTTATACAGACATACCTGATGACACAATGTATTCTATTCAGTAGGCCATTTCATACGAAATGTTTTCTATTTCTGATTGTGTTGACTGCAGCTTATACTCGAATTTTGAAACTTTTTAATTTATCACAATGTGGTTTTTATATGTCATTTTGTAGTTGATTTTTCGTTCGCTTCCTCATCTGCTAGAATCATAAAAAAATGTTCACAGGTGCGTTTCTGGTGATAGTGCAGAATTTAAAAATATTTAAAACTTAATTATAAATTAATGCTTTAATTTAAAGGCATTTTTTTGTTAGACCGCTATGGGTGATAAATCGCCAAACAATCTTTATGGTTATAATTGTATACAAATTACAACAAAAATGAATTTAAAGTTGCGCCAAAACTGCACTCGCCAAAGTAAGCAAAGTGGTTGTGAAACTGTAATAATAAAACATTAAAATGTGGAAAATATAAATAAAAAATGAAGAATGTAATATATATATACTAGGGGGCTCTAGTGGTAGACACTTCTTCCTAACAAATCAGAAGGCACATCGCATTTCACCACCAAAATAAATCGCCAAGTGTCACTTGAGATTATTTCAAGTATTAAGATACAATCATATTAAATTTTCTTTGCGACATGTAAGGAATTTTAATTTATTTCTCATATAAAGTGATTTACGGAAAACAATGATATGGTATTTTTAAAAATATCCCTTTTTTCCCTGCAAAAAATTGATAAAACTGATTTTCTTTTAAAAAAGTAATCAATTTAAGTATTTTAGACTTATTATTTTGTAACTTATTTTTAAACTACATATTATTTATATTTTCCTTTTCTATATACAGGTGTATGTAAATTTAAACTTAAAAAAAAAAAAAAAAAAAAAAACATATTTTACATTTTAAAAGTAAAAAAAAATAATATTTATACGAAAAGTAAAATTAATAATTTTTGATTTAGATTTATAGCTTTGCGTGAGGAGGACAGAAGCTTAGGGGATTAGGCGCCCCCCACCCCGAAATAATATCCTGACATTTTGTAACTTATTTTTAAATTACACATTACTTATATTTTCCTTTTCTATATACAGGTGCATGTAAATTTAAACTAAAAAAAAAAAATATATATATATATCCCCATATTTTAAAAGTAAAAAGTTAATATTTATACGAAAAGTAAAATTAATAATTTTTGATTTATAGCTTTGCATCAGGGGGACAGAAACTTAGGGGATTAGACGGTTAGGATTCAACCCGAGATACTTATTTATTAATCAATATACATATAAAAAAATTTGGAGGGGGGGGAGGTAAACGATAAAATACAATTTCAAAGTGTTATTAAAAAAAATAGTATTATTTCAATAGTTGCAGCAGACTGTTTTAATTACGCACTTTTATTGCATATTTATTAAATTTTTGTTTTATTAAGAAATTTTATTTTGTTATAGTATATTAGCCAGAAAACCTGGTTTATCCAGAAATATTGTAAATGCTAATTGTGTGTTTATTAGAACATAAACTAGCCGAACTTTGCTCATCTAAACGCTTCCATATTGTCAATTATTTTTTTTATCAGTTTTAAGTGAAAAACACAATTTGTACCCACCGTCCTAGGACGGGCATTTACACTAGTTATAAAATAAAATGCTAAGTAATATTTTATTTAAAAAACGAAGAGTTTGTTTTAAGTTAATAGTTCTTTCCTTGTAAAATCTGGAAAGTTTTCAGCGTTAATGAACAGCTAAAAACAGAGGAAAGAAAAACAACGGGAATTTTACTGCACTTTTTATTCGCTCTCAATTCATGTTCATTCAGTAACATTGCGTAATTTAACAAATTCAAAAATTTATTGTTATTTAACTAATATTCCAATTGAAGATGCTCTTTAATTTTTAGAAACCAGATTACGTGAATTTTATTATTCTGATATTAAAATCAAAGATTTTATTAACTTAGCTAAACTCTGCATTACTCATACTACTTTCGAATTTAATAGTAAATTTTTTATTTAATATCCTTTATCACTGATTCTGTGACATTTATATGCATTATTTTGCAGAAAAATCACTGAATCTGTTAAGTTTTATATGTTTGATGCATTATGTTGGCGATACTTTTGTTTAAGTTGATAATCGTTTTGATTTTTCCACCATTCTTCAAACTGTGAATTCTATCGACCTCCATATTCAGCTTACTTTCTCTCTATTCTAAAAAAAAGTAACTACCGCTGTCACCGCCGCCGCCGCCGCCGCCGCCGGTTTTGATTTTTTTGTGACCGGAGGCCTTTCTTCGTTAATATTAAGAAAAATAATGCATACAAAAATATGAAAATCGGTGGTTTTATACAGAAATGTTTGATAAACACGCTGATGCAGACAGTTTTCAAATCGAAGAATTATTTTAAGAGTTATTTAATGCTAAAGTTGGACAAAATCGTTCCACTAAAAAAGTTTTATAGCAGCAAAAACTATACATGGCAGTGTAATCATTTTTAGATCATTTTATGCGTTAGAATTTGCCGGAGTGCAGATTGCATTAATTTTTTTATTTTGACTCATTTTTTCAGGTTTTATTTCTATTTTAAATTCAAATTTTCAGCATTTCTAGAGATATTTTTTACAGATTTCAGAAAATTGTACTAATTTAAACTGTTGCCAACTGTATAAAAAGCGCAAGCAATAATGTTTGCTTCAAATTAAAAATTTATTTACACGTGACTATTATAAACAGGAAAAAAACTTTCAAATTAGAATTAAATAATTACGTATAAAAAGCAGGAACTTATTAAAAATGACGTCATAAAAAGTATACACGTGAATTTTAAAAGAGAAAGGATATTGTGAAATAATAAATTCATTAACATGCGTTAGAAGTCTTAGGAGAAATTACGTCCTATTTACGTCACATTATAGTTATTACATAAAATGAACACAAAATAATATTGCCTAAAAGTTTAAATTTAGAAATTGCGCTAGACATTTGATATTTTGAGAATTAATTTAAAACGTCTCATTTAAAAGAACTTTCTTTTCGCTTTGTTAAAAAATACCAGGAGACAAAGACTCTCTTTACTTAATTCCTTTTATATTAGCTTATTTGAAATGTTGTTACACATGTATACGTCATCAAGTTATTTTTATTTCGACGTTTTATTTGTGTTTTTATTAATGTTGTACGAATTTATTTGTTCTTTCGTTATTTAAAATAAAAATTATATCAATTTGTATAATTTGGCGAGTGGTTTGGCGATTTATATAATTTGGCGAAATGGGTCGACAGGCTAATCAAGTAGTACCGCAGCGGATTTGGCGTTAAAATTCCCCAATCAAAGAGAAATGAATAGAAATTCGTTTATAGGGAGATCGCCACTGTTTTTTAAATTTTAATTGAATCTTTCGAAATCTTTTTAAAGCCGATCAAATTAGCGTGCATTTAGAGTCTGCGGTGTCTGGACGGGGGGTTGGCGAGCGTAGCTCGTAGGGGGCCGAGCCCCCTAGTTGAGTTAAAAAATTGTAATAAACTTTTCTTCCTTCATGTTATAGTTAATAGATGTGATTCTTTTTAAAAACCTTTGTTTATTAAAATCTTTTTTTTGTCTCTAATCTTCCTCAACTCTGTCAAATCACCCAGACAGCAAAACAATCTGCGTCTTCTACATTTATGCAAACCGTGGCATCAAAATTTATTCAGGTACTGCTTCCTTTAAAGACGAACTTAATTATTTAATATTCATTGTTGTCAAAAGAAGTTTAATTGCTTCTATTACCGATAATGCTGCAAATAAATTTCATAGATCCTCTAGCAAATCTGTCAAATACAAACCTGGTAATTTGATTGTTCTGCCGTTTTGTTTTCCTTCATGTTTCATATTACCTTAAGTTTTAAAACGTTTCAACTTTAATGTTATCTTTAAACGACAATAAGTTTAAATTACACTCCACTAAGTCTCCGGTTCCTGCTCTTCGTAAATTGGGAATCTATAATGTTCCTTCTTATGGTTTTTATTTGGTCAAACTAAAAGAAATATCGAAACCTGCTTAAAAGGACACTCCCATTATGTCAATAACCAAAAAATCTTTTTAACTTCTAGTGACAAGCATTTTGGGATAGTATTAATTTTTAAAATGCCAAAATTATCTTTAACACTAATAGCAATTTATTGCATTTTTTAATATTTCATATTTGCATATATTATTAATTTTTCAGTCTGTATTTCATTTGCACTTTTTTTTAAAACTTTTATTACTATTAAATCTAATTTGTTTTTAAATTCTGTAATTTTCTCATTTATTTTACTTAGTTATTCTACTTCATTATATATATATATATATATTATTTTATTATTTTATTTTACTTTTATTTTATTTTTTTATTTTATGTACGAGTATATATATATATATATATGATATTTTCCTCTTTATTTTTTGACTCTGCTTTTTGTCAGTTTGCTTCATAATTCTCCTTCCGTTCTGTGATTTTCTCATGGGATAACGCTATTCTGTGAATGGCTGAATCGCTGATGGAATTATCTTTCCTATTGGCTGTTTCCTTTAACTTGTCCTTTTTCCTTCTACTTCTTTTCAGTCTTGCTCCTGCTTTCACTGTGGCAGCACGTCTTCTTAGCGACCGATGAAGAAAGAAAGTTACGCATTTTCTATTTTTTACGTTATTAAGAAGTTATTTTGTCCGTTATTGGTTCACACCAATTTGTCTAAAAATATATAATTTAAAATGCGTTCTGTTAAATTTGTGCTTAATATTACTTTCCAACATAGTTGAAAAGTGTTTATGAATTCGGTTTGTATATCTGTCTGTCTGCACGCCTTCTACCTGATATTTAACTCTCGTAAATATAGTCAGATTGCCATGAAATTGATATATGTTATTGGGTTTGCTATGGTGTGTTCGGTATTGAAAATGCAGTGTGCAGCATTTATGGTTCGTTTGCAGAACACTCAAAAGAATTCTGTTACATTACATTCTATGGAGAAAAATAGTTTGCGGTGTATTTAAATGATATTGCACTATTTTAAACATATTGAAATTTGTATATATCACTGAGGCAAAGTAATACTACAAGGCGCTTACTGTAGAATGTGCTGTGCATAGAATTTATCGTTCATTTACAGGGACAAACAAAATGATTTGGAATCAATACTGCCTATGAACAATAATTGCTGGAAGTGTGTTTTCAGTTGTGATACGCGTTTTTAAATTTAACCCTTTTTTATATTACTTGGTGGGTATAAATTCTATAAATCATATACAGGGCTGCACAAAAGTTGTCAAGTATATTTCCATTTATCGACGGAAATTGCTGAAGGGCAATTTTCAACTGAGCTGTGCGTTTAACTGAAGTAACTTTTAGCATACTATATATAGTTTACAAGCAAATCTATAGATCATATACAGGGCTGAAAAAGCAAAATCGGATATTTTTCGATTATTTATAGTAATTGCAGGAATTGCTTTAATAAACTGTAAAGTTTTGTTACAGTATTCTGAATGTGTTGGAAGATGTTTCATAATCTATGCTGGATCCATGATTTATCGTTCTTGTTTATTTTATTTTATTTATTTATTGGTGAAGTTTTAAATTCGTTATTGAATATTAGCCGGAAACAAACGTTGACCTATTTATATTATTTTAGCGCAAACGGGTTAATATTTTGTAATCGAGTTGCACGTGATAGAGAAACATTTAAAAGAAATCCATGCTTGAAAGTTATTTTAAAAACAATAAAAAACGACAGTTATCAAAGGAAAAAGGAAATTCTTTCTTTTTAGACGGTGTAAAAAATGAAATTGTGTGATATTAAGAAGTTAAAAAGGAGGCTGCTACTGTTTACAATGAAAAAAAAAATGTTACAAATACATTCAAAATTTTCACGTCAACCGAAAATTCTTTTACGGCACATCAGTGTGCTATACCGCGGCGCGACTAGTAAAATCCAGTAATCCAGAATGGTGAAAGAGTATGATTGGACTTAACTGAAATCATTTCCTCGTGTTTTGCATATAACTGAGCTTTGTGCAAGCGAGGTGCGAGGGTTTTAGTATTTGTGAGGGTTTTTAAATGGTATTTAACCGAACACCTATACCTATTAGGAGTGAATTTAACTAATTAGAAGTAGTTTTGGTACAATTTAGTTTAATTATCAAATTGAATTTATTAAAGAAGTAAAAATGGCACATCTAGATATTTCATCTAATCTGTTAACGCTAAAAGCAAAATGTTCGTGTTATTTAATTCAAACATTTTAAATTTCCGAACACATACAGTAAAAGAAAAGTATTGCAATTATAATAAAAACCCAATTATGGATATTTTATTCTATTCTTACATTTTGAATTTCCCTTAATCAGTTTTTTTCTTTTCTTTTCTTACTTTTTTTTTCTTTTTGAGACGAACAATGAAGTAAGTTTTCATTTCTTTGACTCACTAAGTAGATGTTTTGTCACGAAGCATTTTTATTTTACTGCAATTTTTTTTATTGATCGTTCTTTGATCTTTCCTTCGAATATCTTTAATATATTAATATATAAATATCTTTTAGAAACATGTGATCTATTGTAATTTTTATAATATCGCTATAATATATTAATATTTATTGCATATATTGAACCTATGTGCAATTCAGTTATATATTAATATATTTAGAAAGAATAAAAGTTTTTATAATAGTCGTTTTATAATAAAAAAAGCAGAGCCTTTGATACATAAAAACGAAACTTAAAAAAAAAAAAAAACTTTTTTGTATTTTTATAATAACAAAAAAAAAAAAAAAAAAAAAAAAAAAAAAAAATCAGGGCTAAAAAAAGACGAAAATCTATAATTCATATTAAATGGAAAACAAGCTTTTTAAAAATTCGATTTGTTTTATTAGTTGTTATGGGAAATGATATTATTTAATTATTTTTTTAAAGTTCAATATTACATTTAATTTATGAATAAAGAGTGAATAACTTTTGTTATAGTACTTTCTCGCTAAAATTAAATTTTATGAAACCTATGCATTATTAGCTATAAGATATAAAACTTCTTTGGAAAAAGTTAAAATGGCATTTTGTAATTGAAAAGAGGAAATTCTACAAAACATGTTAAAAAAAAAAAAAAAAAGAGAGAGAGAGAGAGAAAAGAAAAGTATTGTTCCAGAAGTACGTATCACCTTCTTCAGGGTTCTAACACTTTAACCAGAAGAAGGTGATCTCGAAAGCTTGAAGGACATATCGTTAATTGTGCAAACCGTATTCTTCTCTAATTTGATTTTCATATTTTATTATAGTCCTTTTTTTATAGATTTTACTGAAAGTATTACTTTATATAATTGTAGAAAACAAAAATTTATTTTTATTGCCAGCATTAATAGATTAAAAATTCTCGCTTCAAAATAATTTAAAAAACCTTCAAAAATCGTCAATAAATTAAGTTAGAGTTTTCAAACAAATTACATTTGAAAAAACATTTTCAGGTCCATTCGAGGAATTAAAGATTGAAATTATGCAATATTTAGGAACGAAGATATATGTGATAAAAACGATAGGTAATGTCGCGACACCTAGTGTTACTTTAGAGCTTACCGTTACTGACGGAAGGTTGGACAGGTTTGTGCTTTATAATGTAGACTGAAATAGTACTTATAGTTATATTTAATAATAATAATTAATTGGGATAAAATCGCCGTAATTACTTTAAAAAAATGAAAGAAAAATACTCAGGCTAATTTATACAATCTGAAACGTAATTTTAGAGCAGTTTTATCAGCTTTGGAAATAACTGCAATTTAAATAAACTTCAAAAAACTTTCATGCATTTTATTACGGAACGAGCAGTATCTACATCTAAAACCAGTACTTACATCTCAAATCTGTTACTTTCAAAACTTTTCAACGCCTTAAATATATATAAAACAAACAGCTAAAGAAATTAAGATCAATTTTAAAAACAATTTTCGAGAGAGATTTTAGTAACTTCAGAAATGACTGTCCGTTAAGTAAACTTAAAAAGTGCGATAGTTTTCGATATTGGAAATGAGCTAAAAGCAATGCCTTTTTTTTTAATTGTAGGAGCTATTTTTAAGGACAATTTTAATAACTTCAGAAACAGTTGCACTTCGCACATTTGAAGACAACAAGGATTGTAAAGGTTATTTTTTAAGAACAATTTTAATAACTTCAGAAAGAATTGAACGTCACACAGCTGAAGACATCAAGAGCAATTTTAAGAACTATCTTTAAGAACAATTTTAATAACTCCATAAACAATTGCACTTCGCTCATTTGAAGACAACAAGGACAATTGTAGGAGCTATTTTTTGAGGACAACTATAATAATTTCAGAAACAATTGGACGTCACACAGCTGAAGACATCAAGGGCAATTGTAGGAGCTATTTTTAAGGACAATTTTAATAACTGTAGAAGCAATTGACTTCGCACATTTGAAGACAACAGGGGCAATTGTAGGAGCAATTTTTTAAGAACAGTTTCAATAACTTCAAAAACAACTGAACGTCACGCAGCTGAAGACATCAAGAGCAATTGTAAGAGCTATTTTTAAGAAACATTTTAATAACTCCAGGAACAATTGCACTTCGCACATTTGAAGACAACAAGAGCAATTGTAAGAGCTATTTTTTAAGAATAATTTTAATAACTTCAAAAGCAATTGAAATTCATACAGATGAAGACATCAAGGGTAATTGTAAGAACAATTTTTTAAGAACAATTTTAATTTAAAAAAATTTGAACTTTAAATAAACTGAGGGAAGCTTTGAAGTATTGCGTGATGAACCGAGCTAAAAACATTGAGTGCTTTTCAAATTTATTCCTTTCAAAACTATTGAATGTTTTCGGTATTAAAAGACAACTGAAGACATCGAGCCAAGACAAAATGAATCTGGCTGCTGTTATTCAACCTTTTTCAATTTACTTTCATTTATCAACATTCTATAGCCTGGTCGCTTTATTTAGAACTTGGACAACAGGAGTAAAGAAATCTGTTTTATCTTCAACTTTAAGTTGTATCTTATCCTTACTAATCTGGCATGTTGCACGCATACATGGATATAAACTTCATAATTTAGTAAAAAACAGTGGATCAGGTTTTAAAAGTAAAATAATTTCAAGACGTTATTCGATGATTCTGACAACAGCGACGTTTTCAGTTTGCTTCCTATTTCCAATTATTCTTGCATTTTACTTTGTTTTCGGTAATGGTTTGAATTATCCCGTTTATATAGATTTTTGGTTTGCTGGCAACACGCCGAAAGTAGATGAATGGCTTCAAAAATTTCTTTTATTTATGTGTGTTTTTGTTTATATGTCTCAACAAATTTTATTTCCTGCAGGACTTCTTATATTTTTCTGTGTTTTAAATCTGAAACATGTCGAAAAAATAGAAAGATTGAAATTTGCTGTAAAGACCGGCAAGCTTCATGGTATAACTTTGTCAAAGCAATTTTACATTCAAAGGAGTTTTCTTAGGACAGTAAAGAAACAAGAGGAAATATTCACTTTTCTGATTTTTTTGATTTTGTGCCTTTTAATATCGATTGCTTTTACAGGACTGGCTTTACTAATGGGAAAGAGTGTTTTATTATGTGCATCCTTTACTATATGTGAGGGAATTTCGAATTTATACTTCAGTACTGTCGGTATAATAGCATTAACTTATTCATCATCTTTACTCCATTGTCAGTTTGACGAAATCAAAGAATTTTATCGCTTGGAGTACGAATCGAGAATTATTGAAGGAATAAACTGGCTGAATGTGATTGATGAGAAAAATCTGAGAATAATTAAAATGATTTGTAAACAAGAAACACCCCATTTCACCGCTTGGAATATTGTGCGATTAGACAAGAACTTAGTTTTCTCTGTTTTCGGTGGCTTGCTAACTTACGGTTTTTTGTTTATACAATTGAAAAAAGATGACTGAACATTAGATATCTGAAATCAAATTCAATGATTGTGGTCGAAGATCGCCAAAGCGATTTTCAAAATTAACAGCTATGTATTCAGAGATATCATTTATGGACTCTCCATAACAATAGATTTTCAATTCCTAACAATTAGAGACATGTTCCCAATGTTCCCAATGTAGAAACACTATTAACAAGTGTATTTTACACACTATAAAAAAAAAGACATAAATTTAATCATCCTCCATTTGTATCACTATGTCATCCAGCTCGTGCATCAACTGGCTTTCTTCCTCCCGTTTTTTTTTTTTTTTTTTTTACAAATCATGATTTTTAGTCCCTTAATATTGTGTGGACTTTTTAGCAATCCCTTTAAAGGCTGGAATTTTCACAATGCTGCCATAGAAAAGTCACTATTTCAGTAAAACAATTTTACCAGTAAAATGTGTTTTGTTAATGTCAAAGTCATTTTACATAACTTAATAAAGAGTTGTGATCCAATGAGAGTTTTAAATAGTGGGATCGTGTGCGCGCATATATAATTACCGCGGTTACGAATATTAGCATATGTTGATATTAAAGCTCAATAAGCACCCTCTACATATCCTTCATTAATTATGTCACACAAGTTGTAAAGATTTTTAACCTCTATCTCCTTTTATGTCACTAGTTGTCACCCTCAAGTAATACCCTGCCCACAGCTTGGACGTCAAATTTTGGCAATTATTAATTTAGAACTATTTTTATGCAAAAAATGGTATATATACGAACTATTACCCACCGACTCAAATATTAAAAAATATATATAAGATGTCTTAGGTTTGACAGCCTAAGAGGGACTGCTCAGACGAGGAAACCAAGTCTGTAAAATACACTGCTAAAAAAAATTAGGGGAGCGAGCAAAAAAGTGAAGAGAACAATGCAAAAAAGCAATGTACGGGCATAAAATGGATAGTAAACGTGTAGCAATGCACAATACATAAAAAAAGACGCAAAAAATGGTAAGGGAGCTTTCATTTTTTGAAAAGATGAAAAGAACATGAAAAGATGGTTTAGGGCAGTAATTTGGTTTCATGTAAATCATAAAAAAATGTATAGTTTAGAAATTATGCAAGATTTTTAATATGGCATGTGGTCTCCTCGAACAGCGAAGACTGCTGCACACCGGTTTTCCATGGATGCCATGAGGTTATCGATAAGACTTGGGGAATACTATTCCAATGCTCAAGAATTGCAATCTCCATGTCCCGTACAGTAAAAGGAGGCCTCGGTCTCGCAGCAATGCGTCGTCTGAGTATGTCCCAAACATTCTCGATCGGATTTAGGTCAAGAGAGTATGCTGGTCATTCCATACACTGTATTGTTTTAGCTTCAAGCATGTTTTCTACAAGACCAACTGTATAAAGTCCGGCATTATCATGCATGGAAAAAAAGAAATCACTAATTACTGCAACATAAAATACGACATGAGGTCTCGGTATCTAGTCTATATTACTCCGGACCGTCAAAGTGCCATTCCGAATGATATGCAGGCCCGTACGCCCACCTATGTTGATTCCAGCCAAGAGCATCAACCCACCTCGTCTGTAATGTGATATTTCACGAACGAATGTGGGATTATTTTGAGTGCCTCTTTCTCTCCCTGCCAAAACACATCAGATGTCACATCTAGACTGAATCGGGACTCGTCTGTAAACAGAATTTCACTCCAACAGCGTTGCCTCCAAACTTGATGTTCAGTTCCCCACCTTCTTTGGGCCGCACAGTGGCTTGAGGTCAACGGAATACAGTCCATTGGCTTACGTGCATAGAGACCACCCTGATGAAGCCTATTTCGGACTGTTTGGCTGGACACTCTTCGTCCTTTGTCCAAGAACAACTGTGTTTGCAGCTGAGTAGCATTGCCCGCACCGTCTCGACGGGCTGTTAACAGGATATATCGGTCATCAGTTTCTGTGTTAGCACATTTTCGACCTTTTACTTGTCGATGACTACCATTCCATGTGTCTTGGAATCGATTCCACAGCCTTTCATGGACACTTCTTGCGACTCCAACAGCGTCTACTACACTTCGTTGTGTTTCCCCAAATTCAACAGTCCCGATAACACGCCAAGACATGGAATGTGGTAAATCATGTTCTTGTGACATTTTCAAGCCACCTTTTCTCAAAACACAAGCTGAGCAATTGAATTTTACAACTGAGGCAGTGAAAGAAACGTTTCTGCAAAATCCCGATTTCTGCACTTATCACATTTTTCCAGTTTTTGACGTCATAAGCTTTAATTTAAATTTTCTTTATCTGTTTTCTACAGCACTTTATTTTATGGATGTTTTATTTTACGTTACTTATCGGTGTAAATATTTGTGTAATTTCGTTAAAACCATGTGCTCCAAACAATTTCGATATTATTTGAAAAAAGATTATCTTCTTAAATGCGAACTTTTGTATAAACATTTAGGGCAAGAGTGCGCCAGTCAAGTGTGCAAGAGTGCACAATCTAAAAAAAGAAGCATTTCACTTACAAACGTCACATTTGTAGTTACCACGGCCTGCGTAGTCTGTGCACTTTTTGTGCTACCAGTCTCTTTAAGAAATGCACTCGTTTTAATTCTCTTAGAACTGGTTCTCAATACATTTCTGAGCAGCTTGGATATATGCACAGTTTTTTCTTAGGTGTAGGTTTTGGCTTTTGGGGTTTATTTTTATTATTTTTTGTTTGGTAAAGGTTTTTGGCTTTTTTCTACAGCGTCATCTTCAAGCTGTCTTTTGTGTGATGAACTACTTAAAATTTCAGACATTCTGCTCCTCTTATTATAGTACCGCAGCACAGATGATTCTGGATACGGTGACAACTCTGTTAATTTGACGTACGATGAAGTTGTTGAAGTGAAATAAAACCAAAATTGGGTTTATTTCACGTTGAACGTGCGTCTTTTCTTTACGTAGCTTTTCTGCTTTTTCTGAAATATCATTTTCTGTTGAAAGCAATTCCCTTTCCTTCTCATTTTAAGTGTTCTGCGGTTCAACTGACATGTGTGGTTCAGCAAGCTTAGATTCTAATGGTCTTCTAATGACGCTGCTTGCTGAAAAGTCAGTATATTGAAAAAGGTACTTTTCGAAAGGCTATAGAACCATTAATTTAAATCCTGCTTTAGCAACGGTAGCAGTTTTTTTCAAAAACAGCTGGAACAGCATTGATTTGGGAACAGCATACATTTTTAAATAGAGGAAAGTCCACAGTCCAGAATAGGAGAATAATTTCAACAATTAATTTTAATTGTACGCAAGCCTCGGATAATAAGATTTAATGTACTGTTTTTCTGAAGTAATTTATCAAGATAAGTTAATAATGTTGATTTGCAGGTGAGCAGGTTGATTAAATGTTGAAAAAATTTTATTTTGTACACAGAACTGATCGGGAGAAAATGTTTGATAAAATTAGGGCTGGATTTTGCAATGTAGTAAGAAGAAAAAAAATATATAAATAAAAAAAAGTAACAGAATCCGCGTTGTTTTTCTGCCATTTTCTATAGATATATATGTTTTATTTTTTTTTTTTGGAAATTAATTATTTGCAAAATCGATTTTTAAAGTTATAGAGAAGACTCTTATAAATACAACAATTAAAAAAAATCAGTGCTTATTATTGTAAACTGAAGGAGAAGAAATTAGTTTAAAATCGTTGACTTAAAAAAATTTGAATTTTTAAATTTTATCTAGTTTTACAATTTTTTTCCCACTTAAATCAGTTTTAGTAATAACTTCTATTATGCATATGAGGGAAGTGAAAATGCTTTACTAAAAAAAGAAAAAGATCAAAGGGTGCTGAGTTTCCTTAAGAAGTAGAAAAACGTGCGAAATCATAACATCAGCAGGAATTATAAAAAAATTAGTTGCAATCAGATACAATCAATATAAAGAAACATAAACGCTTTCTAAAAAAAAAAAAAAAAAAGGAAAATATTGTCCAAATTCTTTATGAAATATTTCAAAGTACTTAGCATGTACTGCCATGTTGCATTTTTTGCAAGCAGTTAAAAACTATAATTTTACATTCTTTAATATAAAATATGCGACTGAAATAAAAAATATAATAAATAAATAAATAAAAATAAATCAATCAATCAAATAAATTAAAATATACTAGGGGATGCCACCTGATCTTCCCGGGTTAGAGAAAATAGGTGAAAACCATTTTAAAAAATTATAAACTCTAATACATTTTATTACATTTAATATTTTTTTTAGTTTGCTTACTAATAACACCAAAAAGCATTTTTATATGAAATATACCACTTTCGTATTCAAATAATTCTTTAAAATTTACTAAAAGAGCCACTTTTGTATTGGCCTAGTGGTCACTCTAGTATTTAATAGTCAATGGAAAGAAATAACCAAAGATTTCATAACCTACAACCACCTTTTTTATTCTTATAATTTCAGAGGTTTAGATCGTAGTTCGATAGCTGTTGAATTCGCGTTTTACTTATTTTTTTTACTGTTTGATGAAGTATTAGTTTCTTTATGGAATATTAGCAGCTAGAAATAAATGCTGAACTATATATATTGTTTTAAATTCAATGGATTAATATTTTGTAATCGTCTGCACACAATAGAGATAGATTTAAAAATAATAATCCTTGAAAATCATTATAAAAAAAATAATAAATTTTTAAATTGCGATAAAATTCAAGCAAAAAATGTATTTGAAAGTACATTGTTTTTTCATACGACGCGACGGTGTAAACATTAAAAAATGTGCGATTTTTGGAAGATTAAAAAATTGCAGTAAAAACAAAATTTAATCTTCAGATATTGCCAAACTGGAAAAGACGTCAGCGCTACGCATGGACACGTTTCGCTTTTATAACATAGATAGTCGAAATGAACATTATAGTATAGAAGAAAAAATACTGTTGTTTATCTGAACATTTATTTTCATTAGAACACAATAAAAAACAAACTCGCACTTTACTACAAGTTTTAATCGATTTTTTTTTAATTTAAAATTATCTGTAAATCTATATTCGTGCCATTTGTTTTTAAGATATGATTCTTTTGCAAAGAATAATGAAACAGTTTTCACGATGAATATTTCATGATGTTTTCTGTGACTTAAAATAATCTAAGTTTTTCTGTTCCGTATAATAACAATGCATTGATTATTATCATCGATTTTAAACTGTAATTTCAGGTAATATTTGAGAAAAAATTATTCTGACGGACTTTAGACAATTGAATCTATAAAAGAAAGGAAATAGAATTTGGTACAAAAAGAAAAATTGCAAAGAAAATTAACCCAAGAACCAAATAAAAAATACGTTTCTCAGTCAATAATGCATTGCTATTTTGTAAGGAAATCGATTTAAGTAGAAACTTCAGATTATATGATTCTTAATGAATAGAAAAACAAAAGACACATTTTATACACATTAAAGATACATTTTGAAGTTTTACTTCAAAAATTATTTGGATAACCGAAATTTTCAATATCTTTCTTTACAAACGTACTATTTCATGTAAATATTTGATGAAAGCTAGTAAGATTTTACTATAGCATTTTTATTTTAATATTTATTTTTGTAAAATAAGTGATTGTGTTATAAAGTTTAGCATAATACTTTAGAAACTAAAGATTGATAAATAAATATAGGTTTCTTCAAAAGTATATATGTTTATTGCTATTTTTACATTTGGAATATCACGAAAAAGATCTTGCGATTACAGTTTTTATTAATAATATTTCTAATAAGATTATTAATAATTAAGTATTTGAAAACAAAACAGAAATTAATAACAAAAACTAGAAGTAATTTAAACGATTTGAAAGGAATTTCTAGAATGATTTAAACTCGTTCGGAAGCAATTGTGTTTCAGATGAATGAAAAAAATTGATATATTTAATAATAAAGCAAGTGGAAGATAGTTCTTACTTTTAGAATGTGTTTATGTTTCTTACAACACTTTTATCGAATAAAAGTTTTCGATACTTTTTAAAGAAGCGTCAAAAACAACGATTCAACGAAGAGATGAAAATTAGTGTTTACCCTTTTAATATGAATTAGTTCCTTTCAAATCTTAAAAAAAATTTCGAAATTAAAGAACATTTGAAGACAACAGTTAGACGAAGCAAGCAAAAGATAGTGTATGCTTTTTGAATATCAGTCTGTTCTTTCCAAACGTAAGAAATTTTTTTTTGTAATTAAAGAACTTTCGGAGACCAGTTCGACGAAGCAAGCGAAAGTTAGCATAACAGTCTTTTAATAGCAGTCTGTTCCTTTCAAAACTTAAGAAAAAATTCGGCATTACAGAACATTTGAAGACAACAGTTCGGCGAAGAAAGCGAAAGATAGTGTATACTTTTTTAATATTATTCCGTTTCTTTCAACAGTAAAGAAAGAAGAAGAAGAAGAAGAAGAAAAAAAAACGGAATTAAAGAACATTTGAAGACAAGAGCTCGACGAAGAAAGCGAAAGATAGTGTGCACCTTTTTAATATCATTCCGTTCTTTTGAAATGTAAAGAAAAAAAATCGGAATTAAAGAACATTCGAAGACAGCAGTTCGACAAAGCAAGCGAAAGATAGTGTACGCTTTTTGAATATCAGTCTGTTCCTTTCAGAACATAAAAAATAAAAAGAAAATTCGGAATTACAGAACATTCGAAGACAACAGTTCGACGAAGCAAGCGGTAGATTGTGTAAACTTTTTGAATATCAGTCTGTGTCTTTTAAAACTAAAAGAAAAAAAATGGAATTAAAGAACATTCGAAGACCAGTATAGACGAAGTAAGCAAAAAATGGTGTGTACCTTTTTAATATCATTCCGTTCCTTTAAAAGTAAAAGAAAATTTCCGAACTAAAGAACATTCGAAGTCAACAGTTCGATGAAGAAAGCGAAAGCTAGTGTATACTTTTTGAATATTAGTATTTTCCTTAACAAAATGAAAATAAAAATAAAAAAGCAACCAGAATTGAAGAACATTCGAAGACAACAGTTCAACAAGTAAGCGAAAAATAGTGCATACTTTTTTAAAATATAATTCCGTTCCTTTTAAAACTTTTGAAAATGTTCGAAATTAAAGAAGTGTCAACAATTCAATGAAACAACCGAAACTTTGAACTTATTTTTCAAATAACAGTCAATTCCTTTCAAAACTTTTGTAATTTATCAGGATTAAAGAGCAACCGATAACAGCGATTCGATGAAACAAGTGAGAAGTAGAGTTTTCTTTTTTAATACGCGTCTGTTCCTTTTAAAACTTTTGAGTTTTTTTGGAATTAAAGAGCAGTCTAAGACAACGATTCAAAACAAACTAAATCTGGCTGCAATATTTTATCCATTTACAGTCTATATGCATATAGCAACAATCTATAATCTTTTTGCTTTACTTAGATGTTGGATAACTGATACAAACAAATCAGTTTTTTCTTCAAGTTTTAATTCTATACTATCCGTCACAATCTGGCATGTTGCATACATGCATGGGCATGAGATTCATTCTTTACTGAAAAATTGTGGAGCTGATCCTCGATGCAAAATATTTTCAAGGAAGTGTTCGATAATTCTTACAGTGGCAGCTTTTTTTGTTTGTTTTCTATTTCCAATAATTCTTCCTTTTTATTTTATTTTCGACATTGATTTGGAAACCTCTGATACTTTGAGATTTTGGTTTGTTGGTAAAATACCATCAATTGACAAATCTCTGAAAGGTGTTCTGCTTTTTATTTGTAGTTTTGTTTACATTTCGCAACAAATTTTATTTCCGGCGTCGTTTATTGTGATTTTTTGTGTCTTGAATTTGAAACACGTGGAGAAAACGGGAAAAATTAAATTTGTCTTAAAGAATGGTATACATCGTGGTATTTCGTTTTCGAAACAGTCTTATATTCATAAAGAAGTCCTTCTGAAAATAAAGAGTCACGAAGAAGTATTTACTTTTCTGATTTTTCTGACTTTATGTTTCTTGACATCGATTGGTTTTACGGGACTGGCTTTACTAACAAAAGAAGGTCAAACGCCAAACGTTGTTATTTGTGAAGGCATATTTTATTTGTATTTTAGTACTGTAGGTATAATAGCGATAACTTACTCAGCATCTACGGTTGAATCACAGCTTCAAGAAATTAAAGAATTTTATCGTATGGAATATGAATCAAGGGTTGAAAAGAATTGGTTAGATTTAATTGATGAAAAGAAATTGAAAATCATCAAAATGATATACAAAAGAGAAACACCTAACTTGACTGCCTGGAAAATTGTGCGATTAGATAAGAACTTGGTCTTCTCCGTATTTGGTGGTTTGCTAACTTACGGTTTACTTATTTTACAACTTAAGAAAACGTATTGAGTATCAGATATTAAAAATTAGTTTAGGTGTTCAAAGAAACATACAGAATTTTAAATATGTTTGAAAAATATAATTTTATAACAGCAGAATTTTATTCTCGAGCAATACTTCATTGTCAGTTGTATGTAACTTTAAATGTTAAAAATTACATACTTTTTACGCATTAAAAATTATGCTTTTTACATGGTCACGTGTTATACTTTTTACATTTTTACGTGCTATAAATTTCATGCTTTGAACGTTTTTCAATTAAAAAAAAACGCTACATAAAAATAATTTATAATTGTAACTTAGAAACAATATACATTACTACAATTTCTGAAATTACCATAATATGAGATGAAACAAGTTTTTTTCCGTTTTTTTTAACTACAGAAAACTTTTTCTACATTTTATTTATGTTTGAAATCTAAAATTTTCTGTTAACTCCTGACGAACAAGCTCCGCCATATTCGCGACAACCATTTTTTGTCCAAATGTAATGTTTCCAATTACTAACCAATGTATTTGTACAGTAAATTTCAACTTATCCAATCTCAATAATAGAAATAAAGTTTGTCAAAAAAAAAAAAAAAAAAAGAAGAAAAAAAAAGGTGCCTAAAAAATAATTGGAAACAACACATTTGGACGATAAAAATTGGTTATCATTCGTTAAGGGTTAAACTACAAATTTATGTGACATATTTTTGTGTTATAAAATTATTAATATTATTTGGTCTCAAGCCAGTATTGGTTATACGAGCTATATCTGGATAATGCTTGTCAAATTTGGCATGAAACATTGCTCCAACATTTATTTACATTTTACTAATATTACATCAAAATTGGAAATAAAATATTCACCATTACATTTTCAAGGTTTCTAATGTATATACACTGGCCTCCAAAAGTTAAGGTACAGGGACTGGATGCTTTCGATTGCACACGTTTTGTCGAATATCTACAAAAATTATTGGCGAATTGTTCTTGAACTTCTGGGATGAAAAGAACATGTTTGATTTTATATTTATCGGTGAAGATTTAGTCGGGGGTATAATTAGGGGGCTAATAATAAATTTAATAATAAAATAATATTTGCGATCACCTATGTAACAGGAAAAGCTGGAAATGGTTTGTCACTGTGGTAAATGACTAATTGGGTCCTGTTCAATGTTTGTATGCATTTGTGTAAGCATAGCACTCATATTCGTGAAGATGTTAACGTTTTTGTGAAAAATTTAAAAGGTTTTTTGTTTATAGCATACAGAGTTTTCAACCAAATTTAACGCCTTTCCAAAAACCTGACAAAGAGTAGTAGAAACATTATACTGCAATTAAATCATGAATATATTGAATATTTGATGAGATATGGGCATTTTTATGAGATAATTTTTAACTGCGCATGCGCGGAAGATTTCAAAATTTTTATTTCATAATTTGGTAGTAAGCTATTTAGATCAACTTATATAAAAAGTCCAGTCAAATATCGCGAAAATTCACAAAGATAGGGTCGATATAGTGAGTTGCTTCCTAAATATAGCTTTATTATAAGGGATTTTCCACAACTTTTCAATCAGCTCGCTATATCTTTCTAAGTTTTCACAATATTTGATTGAACTTTTTTTTGAAGTTGCCCCAAAATAGGGGATCGCAAATATTATTTTATTATTAAATTTATTATTAGCCCCCTAATTGCAGCCCCGACTAAATTTTCACCGGGAAATATAAAATAAAACATGTTCTTTTCATCCCAGAAGTTCAAGGACAATTCGCCAATAATTTTTGTAGATATTCGACAAAACGTGTGCAACCAAAAGCATCCAGTCCCTGTACCTTAACTTTTGGAGGCCAGTGTAAATATCAATATTGACATGTCATTGGAAATATTTTCAATGCAACTAATATTGGATAAATATTTGTAAATTTCGCGGGAGTCCTACTGCTACGTTTTTTCGAGTACCAATAATTTCAAAGAATAATCTTCATAGTATATTCCTACAACGATAGTAATAGAAATCTACTATAAAATGTATTGCTTGGAAACAGTGATATTCAAAAGAGAGCCCAGTGGGACACCTGTATTTCAGTGTACGTGTACCTAAAACAGGGCTGCCACAGGCGACTATTTTTATATTCTGTTCACACCACTATTTTTAAAAAATACATTTTGTAGCATATTTCTATTGTAAATGTTATCAAGGCGTTTATAAAAGATTTTTGTTTTCAAAAATTGGTGCGAAATCGATTAAAATAGTCGCCTGTGGCTGCCCTTCTAAAACGCCAAATATGGTGCAAAGTTAGGTGTTGGTATTGAAAATTTCAGAGTTTGATACAATTTAAGGATGAAGAAGATTTCCTAAGCTTAATTGTTGATCGTAAATTGAAATAAAAAGAAAATTTCTAGTCAAAAGTATCTTTTTTTTTTCTGTGACGATTTGGAGAATATATATATATATATATATATATATATATATATATATATATATATATATATATATATATATGTGGAGTATTCTAGTTTTTTTTCTTTTTGCCAATTGTACAATTTTATACAATTTAGAAAAATTTTTGTGAACCGCTTGAAGAATAAAAGTTGAGTGTTTATAACTTAACAATAGATATCCTACGGCAGATGTTCAAATCCGTATGTAGTTGTTTGATAGTTTACACGGGTACTGGTTACGAGCTTGTAATAAGAGACCTCTGTGAAAAAAAAAATTATTCAGTACAAAACCAACCAGTAAAGTGCATGTGACTAAATTTTTCATAGCAGGAGAGGGTGGGCCACAATGAGACATTGCAATTTCCCCAATAACTGCTTCAGAGACAACTTCTGCCTTCTAGATGATATAAGCAAAAGCTAATTGCTATCTAGAATTCCTTGATGCAAATGGCTACTGGCTCATGTTATTACAGAAATTGTTATTTGTGTCTGTGTGGAGTTGCAACTTAGTTTATAGAAGTTTTCATCTGCTATCATTTAGTTTCATTTGAATAGTAGACGTAAGTGTCGTGTATTTCCTTAAAACATATTGATATAACTCATTATTATAATCTACTACCTGCAATACCTGGCGTTGCCCGGGGTTATAAACATGTTTGATTAGAAAAATCAATTTTAAAATTAAACACCGTACGGACTATGAATCTCGCGCAAATATCCCTCTTTTTTAATATATTGAAAGCCTTGAGAAATTTTACTTTTATACCAGTATTTTTTTTAAATATTTTCTAAGCCTAAATAAATATAGTCTTGATTCTTGAAAAAAAAATTGAAAAAGAAATGTAAATTCATGAAAAGCCCTTCATGATATCCCTTTCTCTTGTAGAAACCATGCATTAATCATACATTCGTTTTAAACATGAGGTCATACGTGAATTAACCTATATTATTCACAACTAAAAAGAAAAGGCGCTGGCGCATCTAGTATTTGTCGAGGATTAAATAAAAATCATGCACTCGTGACATCATAATTCACTTTTATATTTCAACGGAATAAAAAGCTACTATAATTTGTGACTCGTGCTATAGTCAGTATACACGTCAGGACACATTGCCGTTATCATTATCTTTTTACGCGGGAAGGTTTCGCTATAGTACTCCATTGTGAAATTTGGTAATTTTTGAAATTCAATAGTTGAAAAACGGCATAATCATTAGATTTGAAATTTACATCAAGAAAAATACAATTTTTTACCTTTCTAACGCAGTTTGTCTAAGAATTTTCTGACAAATACTTTTCGAGTTATTAATTTTTACAGTAACTTCAAATATTTCATTTTCCGAGATTAATCTGTGGCAACGATTTGCGAAAAAGCAAGTCGTCGTCAACGCGTACCTTTTCATTAAAGAGGATAATTGTGTTAAATTATGATGTATTTTTTTTACACAAGACAAATTTTTGCCATTTTCTTGTTCGGGCCACAATTTTTGGGGCATAATGAGACGTCTTATTGTGGCCATACTCCTAAACAAAGAAAACTGATTATGGATTTTTAATTTTAACACATTTTTAGAACACTTTTAAAGATTAATAATGGGTAGATATGTATTCCACAGTAATAAATTATGTTAAAAAGGAGAAGAAATGTGTGAATCATTGGTCACTATTTGTATTTTTTAAGTTATGTAGAGAATAGAATAGCAAAAATTTAATTTAAATAAATAAATAAAAATATAGTTATATTAGACAAATTTATTGTGCATGCACAAGGGAAAAGTATTCCCTCTCCTACAAAAGCAATGAAAGTGTCAACTGGCCTTTCATTTCCAATCATTCTGGTTACACGGAAAAAACTGTTCTGTTGAAACAACTAAATTTTGGTTAATATAGCTCCAACCAAATATTTTGGTTAGAATGACCAAATTTTGGTTGAACTAACCAAATTATTTGTTGAATTAACAAAATCATTTGGTTAGCCTAATCAAAATTTGATCATTCCAACCAAAATATTTTGTTGGAGCTATATTAACCAAAATTTAGTTGTTTCAACAGAACAGTTTTTTCCGTCAACGGAAGAAAGAGGTATGGAAGGGGAATTATGCGAAAACAAACTAACAAAACCTTTATATTTCCACAAAATGATGACATGTCAATGGTAAAAACAGATTATATTATTCTTAACTCTTTGTACTCGAGAAGTGACTCACTCTCACTCACCCCTAGTGTTGCAAGGTGTCCCGCGTAAATAGGGCTCCAAATGTGTTGGACACCACTAATTTCTTACAGTTTATTTCATCTATCATTAATCGCAGATAATTCTGCCATTAGATAAGGCGGAGAAAATTATTTATGCTGTCCAGAGCATTTGGAGCCATCGATTTACGCGGGACACGTGGCAACACTAGTGATGAGTAAGAGTCACTTCTCGAGTGCAAAAGGCCATCTATTTCAGGGGTCACATTTCCAGAAGCAAGTTCATTCTCCTTTGAGCTAAAACTATCCCAATATTAAATCCGCTAAATGTTTGTTCAATTTGACACTTTCTTTTATTTTTTCTTAACTTATACATGAATCAGTTATTTCTGAATGCATTAGATACACTACTAGTATATTTCAAACCAATCATTTTATATAAATAAAGTACAAAATTTTAAGATTATTTAGATGTCTCATTGTGGTCCACAGATTATGTCATAGTGGCCCACCCCTGGGCCACAATGAGACATTATTAGTAGTATTTTTACAATACAATGAAGTGCTTGAATATTAAAGACGTGAATAATCACATTGCTAACAAGGCGTAGACCAACTTAGTGAAAAATGTCCAAGCCGGGAATCGAACCCGGCCCCTGGAAAGGATCTCCAGTGCTCTACCACTAAGCCACAAGGACGATGACCAGCTTGGCATCTCTCACTTATATAAGTCGGTAAGGCTGCAACCGCAGCACTAGATGGAAAAGTCTTCATGAGCACACAATCTAGTGGCGAAACATGAGACGCAAATGGACTCAGCATTGGTAAATATACAATTTGCAGCCTTACGACTTATATAAGTGAGAGATGCTAAGCTGGGCATCGTCCTTGTGGTTTAGTGGTAGAGCACTGGTGATCTGTTAAAGGGGCCCGGGTTCGATTCCCGGCTTGGACATTTTTGGACAGATATTTACTCAATCTACGCGCTTTTATAAAATTCAGCTTTAAAAACATAAATTTTCTATTCTTAATTAGCGGAAATCTGTTAATTAATTCTAAAGTTTACAAATTATGCCAAACAGCGATAAACCCGCCAAAACATTTTAGAAATCTTATACTATTCTTTTATATTATCCTTTTGCATTGATTTCATGGAAGAAAACTATGGCCGAGATCCAGATAGATTTTTCGCTGTTAGCGAAATGAGTTTGACCAATCAGAAGCCAGCATGTTTGAGAATTTTTCTGTTTCTGGATCCCGGCCTATGTCATAAAAGTTTTGAGTCATTTTCTTAGTGCCATGTATGAAGATGTTTGTAGAAATCTAGGTTGGGATCCAGATAGATTTTTCGCTGTTAGCGAAACGAGATTCACCAATCAATAACCTACATTTCTGCAAACAGCGAAAAGTTCGCAAAAATGCAGCTTTCAGATTGGTGAATCTCGTTTCGCTAACAGCGAAAAATCTATCTTGATTGCGGCCAATTATGTTGAACACAATGTTGCATTTCCACATCCAGGAAGGGTATTGATGTCATAATAACAGTACATATTCGAAACTATTTAAGGCATTGATTCTGAACTCCTTTGCTATACATTTCGATATTAAAGAAGTTGTTTCCATAGTAACAGTACTTTTCTCTATTACTCACTCTAAAACATTAATATCGAAATTTAACCAACAGCGCTAAGAAACAACACCATAACAGAGAGCCTTTATACATAAGAGTGGTGATATATGTGCAAGAGGCATGCTCATTTCAAGTTTTTGTCGAAAGTACGGCAATCCATTTCCTTGAATAGAGGATATTCGAGGCTACCGCGGTGGGTCCGATTCTTCTTTTTTTACAGACCGCTGGAGTCACGTGATGCTCTTTTCGCACACCTTCATTGGTGCATTCGAGCATCACGTGACACCAGCGGTCTGTAAAAAAAGAAGAATCGGACCCACCGCGGTAGCCTGTCTTTCTCGTTAGCCTCGGAGGATATTCTATCTACGTTATGATCACGTGGTCAAGGCAAGAACGTCTAGCGTAAAGAAGGGAAGGCTCCGTCGACGTAATGTAAATCCCTGTTAGCCAATGAAACAGTTCATGGGAGACAGCAGTAGCAGTTTCCTGTTTCCCTTCTTATCAGTTAGCAGTTAGTTCTTTGAGTAAATGGAGGATATTCCATGTGCGTTTTGATCACGTGGTCAAGGTAAAAACTTCCAGCGTAAAGAAGTAGACGTAATGAAAAACCCCGGCCAGCCAGTGACACAGTTCATGCGCAAAACAATAGTAGCCTCCCTTCTTATCAGTTAGAAGTTCTTTGGATATCACATGACTTTTTTCAGACTCGAACCCAGATTTAGAATAAAGTCCATTACCGGTACCACGTGACTTTTTCAGCCTCGAACCCATATTTGGAATATCCTCCATTAGACGATACGCGCATGGACAAGTTCTATTAGACTAGGGAAATAATTCAACGTGCATTCGAGGTAGAGGTCTGCACGGGCCGGAATTTCCAGGCCCGGGCCCGGCCCGGCCCGAACGAAAGCTACCTTGGCCCGGCCCGGTGTAAAAATTGGAAGTTCGGCCCGAGCCCGGCCCGTTTGCATTTTTACAGTTCTCGGCCCGGCCCGTACAAAAATCAGTGAAAACAGGCCCGGCCCGGCCCGACACAATTCCTACAAAAAAAAAGAAAATCCGTTTTTTCTCAACATACAATTAAGATTCTTTTAATGAATACTACATACATATTTATAGGAACATTTTACAGTATATTTTACATTACTATGATGTTCGCAAAACAGAGAGCACACAATAATAAGCATTAACGATTACTTACAGTGTTTTAGTCATCGTGTCTACAGACATTTCAAAATGGAAATAAGGATTCATTAAAAGATTAATGTAGTTCAGAATAAAGGATTAAAAGCATGATAATTTTTGAAGCTGTATAATAAAAAGTATATTTGTGAAAATATTCTCTCAATTTTAAGGCTTTTCTCAAATCCAAAGAAGCTACATTTCGACACATTTATGAATTCTTCTCTTTTCGGAAACGCGTAAGATGGGCAGGTATTCTTATTCAGAAGCTATGTAAATGTCGTTTTTTTTTTCATAGATAAAAGCAATATATCTTTCTGAAAATACTGTCAAAGTTAGCGTTTTGAATTGAATTTCTGGAAGCGATAGCACAGGAAAGGGGAAAAACGTTCAGTCACGTGCCAGGAATCTCTGTTATCTCTAAGTAATTTATCAAATATGGAAAAAGCTATTCGTTTCCAAATGCCTTCAATAGGCAGGCCTGTCAATTTTATGCCTTTATAGTTAAAAATTTTGTCAGAAAATGTGTCTGAAAGCTTCGCATTGTTGAGCAGTGAATATGAGAACCACCTTAAGGTATATTTCCAAAGATACTGTTAAGAGAAGTTCATTATCACTATTAATACTACAAAACACAATGACTGTTCTACACATCCTGAGATCGATTAAGACCAGTTCCGTCCCGGCACGAGTCTTCAGAAAAAAAAAATAATCTCGGAATCAGACATCTTGTAACTGTACGATGTCGATCTCTACGATGGATATGTTACATTTCTGTAATGATGTTGTTAAACTCGCATCGGCTCGTGACGCACATTTATACTTCTCGATAAAATCATATTAATTGAAAATGGCTCGTATTTTATCTGCTTCGCTTAAATTCTTATATCGGGCCGACAGGCCCGATTAATTTTTTTGCCGGCCCGGCCAGGCCCGTTGAAAAAATTGTCCTAATTCTGCCGGCCGGCCCGTTTGAAAATTCGCCTTCATTCCGCCGGGCCGGGTACGGGCCTCGGGCCAAGCCCGGGCCCGTGCAGACCTCTAATTCGAGGCTAACGAGAAAGACCCACCACGGTAGCCTGTCTTTTTCGTTAGCCTCGACGTGCATTAGCCTGACGATAATGACACGCTCACAAAGACCTTTAACGATTTGTTTTTATCACTTTTACCAATAAACATTTATCGGCCGTATGTCGCTACTTCGTTATAGAGACACACTTGTTCCTAATGGAGGATATTCCATCTCCGTTTTGATCATGTGTTCAAGGTAAAAACTTCCAGAGTAAAGAAAGGAAGGCTCCGTAGACGTGCAATGTAAATCCCCGCTAGCCAATGAAACAGTTCATGAGGCAAAGCAGTAGTATCTTCCCTTCTTATCAGTTAGAAGTTCCTTGGGTAAATTACCGATATCACGTGACTTTTTTCAGCCTTGAACCCATATTTGGAATAGCCTCCATTAGATCCCGGCCTTAATGTATCAAAACACGGAGTTTGCTTTCTGTACTATTCCTGAGCTCAGTTATAGCGTCTAGAAATATAGGCCGGGATCCAGGTACATTTTTGCAAACAGTGAAAAGTTAGCAAAAATTCTGGCTTCTGATTGGTCAATCTTGTTATTTATTTATTTATTTGCTTACACATACATCTGACTTGTGTGCTTGACATCTAGGTCCGCTTATAAGTCATCGTCAATATACAGGGACGAGATAGCACAATGAAATTTACAACACAGAGAAATTACATCCGCGAGCTCCACAGGGAGTGTGAAATGGAGCCAGCGAGAGTCGAACTCGCAGACTTCTGCCGCTCTCAATGCTTGGCGGCTGGCAGCGCGGTGCCCTAACCGCTCGGCCACCGAGGCCCCTCAATCTCGTTGCGATAACAGAGAAAAATCTACCTAGATCACGGTCATGTTGTGGAAACCGGCTATTCCAGTAATGCTTTAAAAAGTGCTAAAAATTGAATCCCAAAAATATTGAAAAATACTGAATGACAAATGTCGATAGCAACAACATTTTCTAGATCTTCTCTGAGCGAAACGTTTTCTCAATTGATTTCTTTTGAAATAGTTACGTTGGAATTACCATATGTCGCTGTAATCGACACTCGTCGTTCAGCCTCGTTCAACATTTATGGGATACAAATTTTTAGCACCTTTTTAATAAGCCGATTTTTAAACTATATCTTCCAGAAACTATAGCTCCGTTATAGCGTCTAGATTATGGTCGGGATCCAGATAGATTTTTCGCTGTTAGCGAGACGAGATTGACCAATCAGTTGCCTGTACTTTGCCGGTATGAAGAAAACAACGAAAAGTTCGCAAAAATGCAGACTTCTGATTGGTCTATCTCATATCGCTAACAGCGAAAAATCTATCTGGATTCTGTCCTATATGTTGTAGAAAGCGACTATCCCAGCAACACTTAAAAAAGAGCGGAAATATTGAATCCCTTAAATGTACAACGCTGTTGAATTCCAAACAGACATTTGCATCGACATCTGTAGGATATTTTTTAAAGAAGAGACACGTCTAATGAATCGCTACAGCATCTAGAATAAATAATGTGGAAATTTGCTATCCAAGAAGAGCTAAACAGTTGTATTCCTTAAATGTGCACTGACGCTGAAATCCAGGAAGCTGATCGCAGCGACATCTACGATATATTTTCAAATTTCAAAGTAAACAACGTATTATCACAGCGGGTTTGATGCTAAGCATACAGGTCAGACGTATGTTAATAAAAGGAAAAAAAAAAAAAGTTACAGCGTCTAGATCATATCGTCTTGGAGTTTTGGGAAATATTCTGTAGATATCGCTGTGATCGACTCATTGGATTTCAGCATCGTTTGAAATTTAAGAGATCCAATTTTTTAGCACTTTTTTAAAGTATTACTGGGATAGCCGATTTCCACACTATATATTCTAGACGGTGTAGCACCTCAGTAGTATAGCGACTAGAATACACGGTGTAGAAATCGGCTATCCCTGTAATACTTAAAAAAATTCTAAAATATTGTATCCCATAAATGTGCAATGATGCTGCTGCAATATACCGATCGCAGTGACATCTGCAGGATATTTTCTACAATTGCAAGAAATTGCTAGTCTATACAATCTAATATTAGTATTACGAAAATCCCGCAGATGTCGCTGCGATCGACACTTGATTTTTTAGCAGTATCGTCGACAATTTAAGGAATACAAATTTTTAGCACTGTTTGGATAGCATATTTCCACACTAGGTATTCTAGATGCTGTAGCAGTAGTCTGTCATTTTCGTTTGCCTCGGAGTAGATGTATATGACGTCTTAAAAATCAGTAAACCAACGTTTAAAATGCACAAATAATGCGTGAAAAGCATCAAACAGCTGTTTCGAATCTACAGCGAGATTCTTCTTCAGTGCGAGATAGGGAAAAAGGAACAGCGTGCTAGAAAAAGCAAGGCTGGTTGTGCATTTTAAACGTTGGTTTACTGCTTTTTAATATTTAATTGCTATTTTAATATATGACGTCATTTGAAGCTGTTCCTATACTGTGATCAACGACATACAAGACGAGCTCATCACGTCACACGGAGTTGATTATCTGTACACGGCAATAACCACAAAAAAATCGACGCGCCGCTTTGTACTAATCATCGTGTAAATATGATCCAACTCCGTGTGACTTTTAAACGTCATGAACTCGCCTATTATTCATTGTTTGCGCTAACACCCTCCCTCCTGCGTCCGCCATATATAGCGGCATCTTGCACTGGAGGATGGACTGCTAAATGGGATGCTATCGGTCAAAATCAAGAGAGAAAAGGGCAGAAGAGGGGGAAAGAACTCGTTTTTTTTTATCTAGTTCTTCACACCGGTAGATTGACATGTCTGCTCCTCTCCTTTCATAGCTTTATGGTGGTGAAATAAGCCAACGCTCCCTAGGTATTTGAGAAAGTTTTGACACGCGTCACGAAAACATCAGACAAAGCAGGCAAAGCAAAGAAAGAAAATCATTCATTGGCTCGTGGATATGAACGAGACAATGAATGATTTTTCTTCTTTGTTTTTCCTGCTTTGTATGACGTTTTCCTGACGTGTGTCAAGGCTTTCTCGAATATTTACAGGGCGTCGAATAGGCCGGGATCAAGATAGATTTTTCGCTATTAGCGAGATGAGATTGATCAACCAGAAGCCTGCATTTTTGCGAACTTTTTGATGTTTGCAGTAAACACCGAAAGGCCTGCAAGGATGGAGGCTACTGATTGGTCAATCTAATTTTACTAACAGAATTTTTTTTTCTGGATCCCGGACATTAACTTTGGTTGGTTAAGACGATTTTGAATAAAATCAAATCAGGAAGCCAATGTTTGTTATCTTTTCTGGTTAGTTTAATCGAAATCTTCCACGTCTATTACTGAAAACGGAGTTACCGTACTTTGGACAAAAACTTGAATATGAATACACGACTTGTGCATATGCCACCACTCTTACATATAAATGTTCTCTGTTATGAGCATGATTCTAAGCACAGTTGGTTAAATTTGAGTATCTGGGTATTAGAGAAAGCAATAGTGGCCCACCGTGGCTGAGTTGATAAGACACCACGCCGCTAATCGCTTGAGAGCGTAGGTGGGGGTGGGTTCGAATCCCGCCATGATCCCCACGTGATCTGATGTATGTGTTCAATAAAGCAAACAAACAAGCAATAGTGAAAGGTACAGTTGCCATGGAAACAACGTCTTTTTTAATTCGTATAGAAAATTAATGAATAGTTGTAAATGAGTCAAGTCTAAAATGTAGGCAAATGCTTTGGAAATATCAATGGCTCCCATCTAGTATTTTACAAAAGTAATTTAATAGATTTACATGATGTATAAGTTGATGCAACTCTTAGCTAATGAAAATTCTGCAACAAGACTTATGTAGGTAGATCTTTTCAATGATTAATTCAGAATTCTAAGAACAAAACGAAGTTCTTGAGCGCTCTTCCCCCCCCCACTCCCTCAAAAAAGGAAATACGATAGAAAGATACAAGTATTTGGATAACTTCAGTATGTCTGTGATCTTTTGTCAGAGTTTAGAAAAGGTGTCTGGGTATTAAAAAAAACATAAAACAAATTTGACGAACGATAAGGCTATAGATTTCAGGCAATTTTTAACCGGAAAAAAATTAATTCTAATGTATATGCGGCTTTAATAATAGACTATTAAAGATAAACAATTTAGGGGTATTTTTATATGAAATTATATTCTCACATTTATGCAAATAGGTATGGATAAACAGACTAGAGTAAATTTACTTATTTATTCTTTCTTCTCTATAACATGATCTAAATGAAGATGAAGTTATATGTACAGTTTATATCTTTAAATTTTTAGATTTTTTTTATCAAAAATGTTTCTTCGTTATGTCTAGAATTGCTACATTTATAGAACTTTAAACAGATCTTCTATTCTTTAGATGCCTGCGGGGCTTCATTCTCGGATTAGCCGTAGGTATTTGTAAAGGTAAATTTATTTTGCAAAAACGTCAGCAAAAAAAGTTAGAACAAGCAATTAACTGACAGACTAACAGTAAATATATCTTTTATGTCGACTCTATCTGTGTTTTACTAAATTTTCATCCTTCATAGAAAATTTTAAGGAGATATAAATTAAGAAAGGCTGATACTTTGAAAGAAGAAATTGACTTTCCTTACTTTGAAATTATTAATTATTCTAAAAAATGAATGATAGGTAAACAAAATGTATACTATTGTGTTTGCTCCCTGCTTATAAAGACTATACAAGGACTAATTTTAGTGAGTAGAATTGTTTCAATTATATATAATCTGTTTAGAAGAAAGAACTGATATCTCCAAAAAACAACTTTTCAAAAGTAAAAAAAGCGAAGCAAAAAGAAAAAAAAAAAAAAAAAAGGGTGAAAGTTGAGGCCAAAAATAGTGTGATATCAAATTTCCAAGCTTATATTATGGTAGTTATTTAACATTTTTTATTAAAAATTTACCATATGTAATTCGAGTACCTAAGTATGCGTTGACAGAAAGCCTTTTCTCCTTTATTAAATACATCCTAATGTGTTTCTGAAAATTAAATTTTTTAAAATTATGAAAGTTGGGCTTGGCGGCCACCTTTCCATATTTTACACAAATTTCTAAGCACACAAGTTCGTAATATATTTGCATTATTAAGAATTTCGAACTTCTAATTTTAGCTGCAGACAGATAAATTAAGAAAGTTTTTTATTTTGAAAAATCAAATTGATTTTTACTGCTTTAACTAATTAATTAACCTCCCTCCGAAAAAAAAAAGAATTATAAGATGAAACCTGAAGTTTTTTCAGCTTTATTTTAAGACACAAATTCCTAGGCACACATTTCCATAAATTAAAAGCATAAAATGTTTGCTTTAGCAACAATTTCGTGCTTCCCATCTTAACAACGTACTTGTGTGCTTAGAAATTTGTGTAAAATATGGAAAGATGGCCGCCAAGTCCATCTTTCATAATTAAAAAAAATTAATTTTCAGAAACACGTTATGATGTATTTAGTAAAGGAGAAAAGGCTTTCTGTCAACGCACACTTAGGTACTCGAATTACATATGGTAAATTTTTAATAAAAAATGTTAAATAAGTACCATAATATAAGCTTAGAAATTTAATATCACACTATTTTTTAGCCCCAACTTTCACCTTTTTTCTTTTCTTTTTTTTTTGCTTGGCTTTTTTTACTTTTGAAAAGTTGTTTTTTAGTGGATACAATTAAATACAACTAAGAAGAGAGTGGCGGAATTACCGCAACTGACAATTGATCCTCTTGCTTGGCGAGATCAAATAATAATAATAATTAAAAACATTTTTTCTTCTAAATTTTTTATGGTTACAAAGTGAACAGGTAAAAAACAGTTTTGTACCAAATTACATTTCCTTAAATACACTGTTTTGATATATACCTTCTTATGGAAGATTAGCCGTAAGATCCTATGTTAATTTTTACTTATTTTTTCTTTTTTATGTGACAAAGCGCTAAAATTTAAAATTTATATTCTTAAAAGATGAACTACATGTGTATTTTCGCTACAAAATTTTAGTATATTTCAAAGTTATAAATGTAAGTCTTTCTAAATTGCAGGAGAACGATGTTGAATAAATGTCGAACGTGTGAACTCTAATTGTTGATTGCATTGAAAAACCAAAAGAAAAAACTAGAAAACAGGAATTCTGCTTTTTCAGAATTTAGTGTCGCTCCCGTTGAAAAAAAAAATGTATATATAAATAGTACAACACATATTTGAATTTTAAGACTTAAATCACACGCTTTCATTTTACGTAAAATGACGTCATCCGCATCCGCTTAAGAATTCCACATTTACAATCCATTTTTAAATAGCTACAGTAAAGAAGTATGCATGGGACGTCACTATCGCGAAATAATACACAAATGAAGCAAAAAGATGCCGTTATTAAAGAAACTCGACAAAAAAAACTACAAAAAAAGAAAAAAAATAGCCTATCTAATGATTCATAGGCCTTCATTCGTTTATAGCATTAATATAGATACTTAAAATAAACAATTAAATTTAAAAAATCGAAAAACCCGACTGCATAAAAAGCGAATTAATTATTTCTCATCAATGTGAAACTTTTTTTTCCAATTCCTACTATTAGCTCACACTCTCACTATATATATCTTGTTCAAATTTTCAATCTGTAATAAAATACTTATTATTCATCCAATCAAGCTCAAATACATTTTATTAAACTTGTAGTGGATGACAATTGATGTTAATCCAGTTTTTTTCAAATATTAATTCATTAATTAAATTAAATTAATTAATTTTTAATAATCGAGAGAGCCCTCTTCTTGATCAAGGCAGTTTAAGCGCCACTCAAGAGGAAAGAAGAATGGGAGAAAAAAAAATTATTTTATTGACCTAAGTAGGAATTGACTTAAAATGTTTTTTTATATTACTTGTTTATATTACTTACCTATTTTTTTATTTACTTGTATTGATGACTGTTAAGTTGTGTTTAATTGTTAGTTCCTATCTATAAACTCTCTTTTGGTTGGTTGTGTTTATGACGGCCAATTATCAACACGAGGGATATAGGCGCTAAGGGGGGGGGGGCTTCGTGGGGGTCTTTCTAAGGGAACCTAACCCGTATTAACGCTTGGAAATCCAAGGTTCGAAGAAAACCACAAAAACTCCGAACGATTAGGCCGAAGGGTGCGATTGGGTTCGAACCCAGCACTTCCTGCCTACCAGCTTCGAGAGCAGAACCTCTCTAAACACTGTTTTGATGAGGTCTATGATGGTTAGAGTTGCAATAAAGCTAGAGATCCTACCTACACAACTTCCAGGTTGTATAATATTTTAACGGAGTTTCTGACTGTAAAATAGTCAATGAAACATCATCTTTATTTTGAAAGACCTATCCAATAATATGCTACTCAATAGGATGCGTAATTTTTTTTTGTCTCTACCGCCATTTTGTATTTTACGGCTGCCATTTTGAATTTATAAAAGCAAAAACCTAGCCTATAACCATCGCGTTAAGACGAATTGATAGAGACCAGATTCATTAAAATCCATCCAGCCGTATTGATGTTTCGAGGGTATAAAAAAATCTGCATACACAGATACGCGTGAAACACATAACCCTTTTTTTCAGTCGGGTAGTTTAATAAGGCACTTGTACCCAATATAGACATTTCTCTCAATATGGACACCCCTAATATCTTTAAAAGTAACAATTTTGATCGAGAGATGGTGCTACATGTCCATGAAGAAAAGCAGTTGAAAAGATAATTAAGCCTGGAAAGTGCAAAAAAGCACGCTGTTCGCCATTTGGAAGGAAACTTGTTGTTTTGTGGTGTGCTGATCGTAATTACAGGTAAATTTAAATTCTTATTAGATATGGTAAAATTACTTTAAATATTGAAAAGTGGAGTATTTTAGAAAGCTGATAAAACATATTTTCGATTGCTATAGCATATATTGCTTAAAAATGTTTTCTTTGTTTATTTATTCCAAGATTTAGTTGAACTATGCCTGATTCCCAATATGGGCACCTTATGTCAACATTGGGAATACAGCAAGTGAATCTTCAGATTCACAAATTTGTAAAATATCTGTTTAATGTCATCTGAACAATCCTCCATGAAACCACCTCCAAGAAAAAAATCCTCAAAAAGCCCTTGCAGAAAAATTAAAAGAAGCCTCCCCTCAGTAGTGTATCGGTTGGCGAAATCGCAGGTACCAGCGGTAAGACTTCCTCAACAAAGGAGATCTGGTACTGCTTCTTATGCAGTATTGATACTGTTGCAGACATGCGGCTATGCATCACATGCGGCAGATATGTCCATGAGGACTATGTGGGACTTACTGCCCATGATAAAGAAGTTTTTATTTGTCTATCCTGTGAGGACTGAGTAATAACAGATGTAAATTCTGCATACAGATGCAGTAAAGCTAAGCAAAACCAACTATATTATTTCATAATATTTTGTAGTAACTGAGGTGTTTTGCATGGGTCTTCGAAGAGCCACAACCGAAAATGACCCTTCCTCCTTTTCTAAAGTGCATATTCTGAAGATATTTACTACTGCCCTCTACCCACCCCCGCAATACTTTAAGATATATTTCTTTTATCCCTTCTCCTCTAAAATCCCTTGGAAGAGTGGCTTTTCCATACACACAGTGTAGTAGGTCAATAAGGAGCCACCTGTCCCTACTATGGTCATGCATGTCCAAAATAGGGACAGGTGGTTCCTTATATGGATACTTGTAAACATTTTTTGTTTTTATCATTAAAATTAAACCAGAATAATTACAAGGTCACTAATTTTAATAATGGTAGTCAATAGTCCAGGGATAGTGGTCAGATATTTTTCCTATGAGTCCTATGACGTGTACCCGGGGGTGAAAAAAATCAATTTTCCTTAAGGTGTCCATATTGGGTACAGGTACCTTATAGTTTATAATAGCTCCATGTAATCCTAAGAACAGTTGAAAGAAAATTCCAAATTTAGAAGGACAAAGTGAGCGAAAAGCGTTCTAAAAACGATCTAATTGCAATCTTATCAAATACCAAACCGATTTAAAAATTAATGGTGACAAATTGTTGGTGATAGAACCTGCTCAAACATAAGCTATATTTTTTGTCTGTGCCGCTACCACCAGAGGGTTGCAGGAGCAAAAAACTTTCTAAATTGCGATTTCTGTGATACTGAAGAGGCTAGAAACTTTAAATATGGCATGGTAGTTACTTATAAAATATAAATGCTCTCGAAGGACTCTCGAAAATAAAGTCGAATTAAAAAGGGGTGGAGCGAAGGAGAGGTGCGAAAAGCGTTCTAAAAAAGTCCTAAATTACGATTTTTATGCAATTTCAGAGAATATAAAAGTAATAGTTGCGAATCAATTGTAACAGTCTCTGATCCTACATAGTCTATATTTTATGCCGATGATTCTACCACCTGGGGTTCACAGGAACAACAAACGTTCTAAAAAAGGCCTTTAAAAGCTTTCTAAATTACGTTTCTGTGGAATATTAGTAAATAACAAACCGATTTAAAAATTAATGTTGGCAAATTAATGGTGACAGTTCCTTTTTCAACATAGCTTTTTATGTTGAGAGAGGTGGTAGGACTTGGAATTTGGCATGATGGTTAATTTTAAGATGTAAGAAAATGGTTTCTAAAAAATTCAAACTTCTAATGAATACTGAAATGAGCGTATTAATTGAGCATAAAAGTTTCAAAATATTTTCTAAATTATCATTTATTTAGTTTTATTTCTTTTTATTAATTTAAGTCTAATTTCTGTCTAATGCATTGTAATAATGAAGTTTAGTTAAACTGCTTTTTAAATAGTAATTTTTGAAGTATTCCTAAAAGTATAATTTCTTTTAATAAAAATTAGACATATAAATATCACTTGGCATATTTAAAATATTACGCGAGCAAAGCGACGGAGTTAAGTTAAAGCTACTTCGCTTATATTTTTTCAAAATAGCGCATATTTTAATTACATTTTTCCCCGGTTGTTATGAGAAAATGCCAACAAAAAGATATAAATATTATTTTCCAACTAATTTTCCTTTACTTTCTACAGAATTGGAGTGCTTCCGTTGCCAATATTGAGCAAATGGCTCTAAAAACTACTAAAAAAGCAATATTTCGAAAATAAGTTGAGATGCAGTTTTCAAACAAATTGCATTTAAAAGTACTTATCTCCCCCAATACTACGGTCTAAAAATTGAAAATGTGCGATGCTTAGAAATTTAAAAAAATGCTTTAGAATATTTAATCGTACAATGATACTTAATAAGGCTGTTACTGAAAGATGATAAGGCTGTTACTGAAAATTAAAATGTCGTCAGCGAATCGGAGATGACTTAAATATTCCCTATTTATTCTAACCCCTTTGTTTTCCCAATACAGAATCTCTAAAATATTTTCTAAGACAGTAGTAAAAAGCTTAGGCGAAATGGTGTCTCCTTGTCTTACTCCTCTTCCAAGCTTGATCTTTGTTTTTCCTTTGTCCAAGCTTATATTTACTGTTGCTTTCTTGTAAATCTTCTTTGTGATATTGATGTAAGGTTTGTCTATACCAATGTCCCCCAGAGATTCTACTACTGCTGATGTGTAGACCGAATCAAATGCTTTTTCATAATCAATAAAGGTAAGGCAGAGAGGTAAATTATATTCCTTATGTTTTTCTATGAGTTCCCGTACCGTTTGGATATGATTAATTGTGCTGAATCCACTTCGGAATCCTGCTTGTTCTCTAGGTTGAGCTGAGTCAAGAGCTGATTCAAGTCTTTCGTTAAAACTTTGGTGAAAATTTTATAAATCTCTGATAGTAAGCTGATCGGACGGTAGTTTTTAATGTTTTCCTTCTCTCCTTTCTTGTAAAGTAGCACCATCACAGCATTATTCCTAACTTTTGATACACCTGACTTCTTGAGACATTTGGAAAAAAAATAATTATATCATGTTTGCAAATTCTTCTCCTGCTTCTTTGGTAAGATCGATTGTAATTCCATCTTCGCCCGGGCATTTACCTTTTTTCATAAATCTAATGGCTTGTAAAACTTCGTCTGTTATCACTGGGATTATCGCTTTGGTTTCTGTTAAGTTTTCTCGTGGATCACGTAAATTGATTTTCCTTTTATCTTCAGGTTTATATAGATCGTTATAGAATTTTTCGACAATGTATACTACTTCTTTATTGATTTTGGTGATTGCTGCATCTGTCCTCTTTAGTGCAAAAATACTTTTTCTTCCAACACATAGTTTGCACCTAGCTGATTTTAAACTTTTGCTATCTTCTAAAACTTTTTGACAAGATCACAATTAAATTTTCTGATATCTTCTGTAACACATTTTCCTACCGTTTTACATAATTCAGCATATTCAACTCTTGATTTAGGATCGTTTTCCTTCATTTTAAATTCTCTGCGTTTCTTCATCAATCTTATTGTTTCTTCTGTTATTTTCTTTGTCTGCTTTACTGTGCATTACCGACTATCTTATTTGCAATATCTTGTAGAGTATTGGTTAGTTTCTTGTTCACTACTGTAACATCTTGCTCTTCTTCTGAAGTTAATTGAAGTACTTGGAAACGGTTTTTAAGTTCCAAATGGAACTCTTCTTTACGTTTCTGGAGATTTATGATATCGATTGATTTCTTTGAGTGTTGCAAAAGCTTCATTCTTTTCACTTTAGTATTTTACAGCAGTTTGCATCTAACCAACTTGTGATCGCTTCCTGTATTGAAGTTATTGAGAACGCTGCAATCCTGAATAACATGCTTTTTGTTTGTTAAGATGCAGTCGATTTCACTTGTTGAGCCATTTGCACAACACCATGTCCATTTTCTTTTTAGCTTTTTCTTGAAATATGAATTCATGATACACAACTGTTCACAGTCTGCAAACTCAATCACTCTGTTTCCTCTTTCATTACGCACCCCATATCCATGATTTCCTACTGATAACTCACCTTTCTCTTTTTCCCCAATTCTAGTATTCCAGTCTCCCATTATTAATTTTATGTAGCATTTTCACTTTTGATGCATTGAAGCTACTTCTTTATAGAAATCCTCCACTTCCTCATCAGTATAGCTTACTATTGGTGCATAAACTTGGATAATGCGCAGGTTGTATCTTCTGGATATCTGTATTACCAGACTTGCAACTCTATCTAATGCACTATCACATTCTACTATGTGATTCTTCCACTTTTTATGAATCAGAAATCCTACGCTGCTTATTCTTCCATCTTCTGTGCCTCAGTAGTATAATAAATGTCAGCTGGCAAGATCTATCTTCTCTTCTCTTTCTTTTCTTATTTCACATAATCCTAGGATGTCCCAATTGATTCTAATTCTTCTCCAAGTTCCTGTAAACGATTTTTCGAAGATAGAGATCGTCCATTATACGTAGCCAAGGTCATCAACTTATGGCAGCCAAGCCGAGCCCGGTGATTCTTAGTACCCTCTGTCTTCATATCTTTCTGATGGCTGCCGTAACCAGGAACATGCATACCGCCGGGAATTAAGGGCCGTGATTTGTTTTGAATTCATGGTAAAATAATGAGGGTAGGTAGCCAAATTCCTCCACGCTGGCCAAGCGGGTTGGAGGAAGCCCATCCGCGTTCGTTCCCTATGCACTAGGCATTAGGCAAGCGTACTAACAGGCTGCTCCGGTGGAAGGTGCAGATTGGACATTAACCCATTCTATTCCCAGTCTACTCCCAGTCTATTCCTTTAAGTCCTCCTCGAAGTCAATTAAAGGTTCTTCTCCTGGTTATAAGCAGAGGCTATTAAACAGCCCTATTCTCATATATTACCATATTTATACCATACTGTGCTTTATGACCAAAAGCAAAACCACACGTTCTGTTTTCATTTTTCCTCAAAATTGCGTTACCTGAAAGCACTACTTAAAAGTAAGTTTTTTTTTGCGTTTGAAGTTTCCAAATATCTTATACAACGTAAACAATTAAAATATGTTGTAGTTATTTATTTGAAGTTTCAATATTCGTAATTAAAATGAACGAATATTAACCATTGTGACAAAATAATTTCGGAGGCAAAATGGCAGACAATTGAATATATGCATCGTGGGGATGATTGGGACATTTCAAAGGGGAATGAATGGGACTGCCTCATTCATCCTTAGAGATGTTGAAAAATTTATTTATTAGCCAAATAATATTATATAGGTTGATAAATTAATAATTTACGTTAATTATTAGTATTAAACAGTGTTAATATTACATAGGTTGTTTATTATTAAAAAACATATTGAATCTTAGTTATTGTATTGTAATAAAGATTAAACAGTTTATCAAAAAATTGCTATTGAAACTTTATCAAAAAGTAAATTAATAGATAAAATTGTTAAAAATAGTATGTGTTTATATAAATCAATTAGGGAAAATTATATTGAATTTTAAATTTTGCTTAAATAAATCCCCACTCCCCGTAACATAATTTCAGTTGTGCATGATATCTAAAAGATACATTTAATTAATATTAATAAGTTGTGAATGAAAATTATTAGCTATACCGTATTTCAAAAAAAAATTTCCTTTAATTTCATACCTAAAATGTAAGTGGAGAAAAGTAACAAATAAAGAGCCGAAGTTTGCATTACTTGTTAAAACTGCAGTAAAAGAAGTGATTACCTACGCTCAGATGTAACAGGCATATTATAAGATCATATATTACAAATATAATTACATATAAGTTTATAATTATAAATTTTAATTAGGTAACAGAATACATGGAGGAAAATATTTATGTCCAATGCATCCCTATTAGTGTCCTATTCATCACTGCTATGGGGATGATTGGGACAGATAGAAACTTTTTTTTATTTTATAATATTTTATTTCATAATAATAATCTAGAATAAATATTGTGCATAAATGTAGGCAAACACCTAATATATGAAATGTGATATATAATATTGATAATAACTTAAAAATGTATTTAAAATAAATATTTTTGTGAAAATGTCCCATTCATCCCCTATCTCCCCAATCTTTATTTTATATGTTAATCTCAATAAAAAAAAAATGCAAAAAAACAAATCAAATCAGTGAATCAAATCCACTTTTCTACGTACGTTTGACACAACCATTATCACTTGAAAAATAACTGCCTCTGGAAAATCCGTTGCTCAATTGCACTGGCTCTGTATTTTTTAACGCAAATAGAAAAGAAAAAGACACAATTTCTGCTTTGATTTTCTTAAAAGGGCAAGGGTCAGTACGAGCCCTATAGGTGATGGTGCCATCATTTGCATATGAAGGCAAGGCTGACAGACAATTTAAACTGCCGCTCAATTACATCTAAGCTTTGATTAAGTACTAATAGAGACTATAAAATAGTTTCCACGCACTGCTTTCAGCAAATCTATGTCATTTTTTCTCTTTCTGTGTTTGTAAGCTCTCAAAGAATCCATTTATGGCCCTAAGTAGGAGGAATTTCAATAGTAAAGTGTTCCAATTTGAAATTTATTTTCTAAACGTCCGGGTTATGACTTTAACCCACAGCTATTTCATTAGAAAGAAGCCTACATGAACGCTTACATTTTCGTTATTCATTGCTGAACGTAATTTAACCCTTCATGCATCGGAAAACCATTTGTTATACAATTCATTTAACAGTCGATTAGTAGCAATAAAAATTAAGATGAGTTCTATATATTTTACTTTATCATGTTCCACAAGCATTATTTTCTATGAAAAGTGAAAATATTCTTACATAGATAATTCCTGTTCCAATTATAATCGTTCAGATTTCTTTTGCTGAAAGACATGGGGTGGAAAGTTTCAATTCCGAAAAATTTCTATGTTTGTAAATGAGGTCATTGTATTTGTATCTGTATATTAAAACCCTATTGGTCCTAATGTCACTTATTATGTTACATCGCGAGCAACATCTCTTACACGAGTACTATTCGATTGGCACAACTTCTTTTTTAAGAAAAACATTTACTTGTACTTTGACAACATGTGGAAGAGAAATGTATTATAAAATTTATTTTTTAAATATAATGGTGCAAATAGACTATAAAAATAAAATCATGTATAAAAAGCTAGCGTACGATAAGAGTTAACATGTAAAGTCGAATTCTTAAGACTGATTTCGGTGATATGAAAATTCGCAATGAGTAGTTTATGGTGCTTTTCTCTCGATAAACATAGTGAAAAACATGTTTTGAACTATTAAATTATAAACAGAAGTTCACTTATACGTCCATTTAAAATATTTCAAAAATATATATTTTAAAAACACACTCAAAATATATATTAAACATTTAATTGCTAAAAAGGACGTCAAATGTTAATAAAATACATTAAAAGATCTTAATAATTTGACATGTTTCGATTGAATTTACTCAATCGAGTTAACTTACTTAGTGTTTATTTGTTTTTCTGATGATGATTGAGTAAATTCAATCGAAACATGTCAAATTATTAAGATGTTTTAATGTATTTTATTAACATTTGACGTCCTTTTTAGCAATTAAATGTTTAATATATATTTTGAGTGTGTTTTTAGAATATATATTTTTGAAATGTTTTGAACTAGTTTAAAACTCAAGAGAATTGAGCGAAGTCGAGATGGCCGATAAATTTAAGGCGCCAGGAAGAATTCTTGTTTTTCTTTAAAGAAAGCGTGTGTTTGAACTCCGCTGCTGGCATAAGATGTTTCTCCAATATTGTTAGTGTTCTGTAAACTCAGTTCAACAATGTAAATTGTACTTTATTTCAGGAGGAAAATTTATTATTTTTTTTCTTTATTATTGTTAAGGAAAATTCACTGTCCCCAATATTTTTTAACTAGTGATTTTCTATTTAAAATTTTAAATTAAAAGCTTTGGCATGTAATTATGCATAAAATAAATTGAAATGATTTACATTTTTTTGGAATATGTTTTATTATTATTGGTAGATAAGGCAAAAATATTAAGAAAAATAGATGATTATTTTTCTTAAAAAAAAAAAGTAAATAAAGGAAAATTATTTATATTAAAAACTGCGGTGTTATCCATTGGTATTTTAATACAGTTAAATGTTTGTGAGAGAACTAATAAAATTTTAACTTCAAAAATGTCTTTATATTTTTTATTTTAAAGGAACAAAATTCGTAGTCGTTTTTTATATCTGAAAATTGAATTCTCCGAAATATTATCTGTTGCCTATATTTGTGGAAAGAGAGTTAATATATTTGTGTAAAGAGAGCTAATAAAATTTTAACCCTTTAACCGTCTGGCCCGGATTTTTTATTTTCTAGAAACCATGTTAAAATGGCTGTAGACAAAGATATTTTAAACAGAATTTTATTTTGAACCTTATATAGAAAGAAGTGATATTAAAGATATAGCATCAAACTGTGATTAATAAATATATTTATCCTGGAATTTACAAGCATTTTAATAAAAATACAGGAAAACCCTCGAAAGGTGCAAGGGCTTCAATTTTTTTTTTTGGAAAAAAAATCGGAGCTGTTTTTTTTTTTTAGACCTGAAAACTGAAACTAAATTCTCTGAAAAATGGCCTGTTGTCTATATTTGTGTAAAAAAGGTTAATATTGGGTAAATGCAAACGTTAAGTTCCCTTTTTTGTTAAAATTACATGTTTATTTAGAAAACATATAAAAGTGGTATATTATTTAAAGTATGCTCCATCAGAAGCAACAACCTTCGCCCGTCTTTCAGGCAATTTACGGATTCCCTGTCTGAAGTACCCGTCGTCTTTTGAAGCGATCCATTTGTCAAGCCAATTTTTTGATACTTTCATAAGATGTGAATTGTACATCTTGAAGGGCTGACTGCATCGGCCGGAATAAATATAGAAAGGGAGGCGTCAGCACAGACAATCACCTCATCGAGTTCACGGCTGAAATTCCAGAATTAGTTAAAACTCGTTTCGCTTATTAAAACGCAATCGGTCTGCCAAGTGATATCTTGGTGGAAAACAGCTGAAAACCCGATTTTAGCGGTTGACTCGTAGGTTTACCGTTGTGTTTTCCTGCTCCTAGTCATCCATGTTTTCATACCTTTGAGTAAAGGAAAACACAATGGTAAATCTACGAGTCAACCGTTAAAATCAGGTTTTCAGCTGTTTTCCACCAAGATATGACTTGGCAGACCGATTACTTTTTAATATGCGAAACGAGTTTTAACTAATTCTGGAATTTCAGCCGTGAACTCGATGAGGTGATTGTCTGTGCTGCCGTTTTCGGTCTCATAGTAATCCGAAGGAGTAATAAGTGGCAAATATAGCAAGTGGGACAGAACTTCCGAGTCCTGGCCTTTTAAATAGGTTATAATGACACTTTCCGTAAGTGGTTTTGCGTTGTCACGCTGTAAAACCAGTTTAATGTGCCTATTCTCCCATTCTGGTCGATTTTCCTGAACAGCTCGCTTCAAAAGTTGAAATTAGTTCTCGTTGGTAGACTTGTAGACTTCGGCAGTAACAGTTTCAGAAGGTTTCAGTATCTCAGTAGCTTTTCGGTCTACATTCACGTTCTGTGTCTTTAACATCAAATAAACCACCTTCAAATTGCCAGTACTACCTTTTACACATACTATCAGAAAAAGAATGTTCACCACAAGCCTCCACAAGTAAACGATGACCTTCAGCAACGCTTTTCTTTTAATTGTAAAAGTAACAACAAAACTTCCCAAAACTGACGATTATTTGGCACAAAACTATCCATTTTAAATCGAATAAAAAACTATGCTGTTTACACTTTAATCAAATGTCATATACTACGTTTTGAAGGTTATGAAGGGTCTTTTCAAAAGCATGCATTACCAGATTCACACAATACATACAAAAACACTTACTCCATCTATTAGAACAAGTTGGAAATTGCACCTCAAACGTGACAAATGATGTGCGTTCGTACTATAACTAGTTTTATAAATATTTTTTGCACAGCATATTGTACTGAATGTATATTTTAGTGCACTTCATAAGTGCATATCAATTTGATTCTGTTCAAAAGGCTATAACTTCATTAAAATGCACTTAAAATCATTTTTCCCATTGGCCGTAATGTAACGGAAAACTTTTGACTGTCCCTGTAATTAAATTATACATCCGATTTTCACAAACTTTGACATGACTCGACAAAATTTCAGTCCAACTATATATTTAAAATTTCAGACCATTCGATTGAATAGTTTTTGCTCTGTTATATGCTGACGGACGGACGGACAGACGGACCGAACGACGACTATAGGTGCTACGTATTTATATAATTACGAACGCACCTAAAAACGGAACTTACTTTTGCATATACCCATATATTTGTGTAAAGAGAACAAATAAAATTTTAACTTCAAAAACTTCTTTTTTTTTATTTTCAAAGAAAAAAAAAATCGGAGTTTTATTTTTTAGATCTGAAAATTGAATTTTCTGAAAATGTTCTGTTCTCTATATTTGTGTAAAGAAAGTTAATATGCAGCCGGTCCCCAGACCGGTTATAAAAGGAGAGGTTTTTATTTCTTTTAACTATTACTAATAAATGTACTTTAAATATTCTGTAAAAACTATCAAATATAAGTAATAGAGATTACCGATAAATCTTCTATAATCCTAATTAAGTTTAAATTTAATAAATCCACATCCACCGTGCACAAGTCTAGAACATATTAATTTTTATATGATGTGAATAACACACAAGATTAAATCAGAAATGGATTTTGTTCCGCAGTTCAACAATAATAGTTTCATTTTACAATCGGCGTGCTCTAACCATAAATGACACGTTACCTAGAAAATTAAAAAGAATGAGAAATGTTGTCATTTTATTTGTTAACACTCTTACGTTATTTTAAAATTTGAGTTTAGGTGATATTTGTTAGAATATCTAAAGAACGGCAAGAAATCTGAATTTCGTGAAATTTATCTCGAACTACCTATAGAGAAGAGGTAGGGGTGGAGTATGCTTTCCGTAGAAAATTCTCTTGAAAAACGGTATCAACATGACCGGTCCTCCTCATGTAAAGGTTTCCAGATTTGGCTCATTATCGCTTGCTTGGCAATTTCAAAATTGTTGCAGGTCGGGAAAAAAAAAATATATAAATACTCAACATCCACATTATGCATGTGAACTAGTGCAAAAATATAAACGAAGTCAAACAAAGCAACTTAAAATCGGTTTTAAATTAGTAAAAGAAGATTCTCACTTTAATTTAACGGTACGGTAATTTGTTTACTTTCTTTTCGCAAACATACGCTAGCCCTTTGCGATAAAAGTCACCTGACTATTATAAACACCTGACTATTATGTTGGTTCCACTTTAGGATTATCAAAGCTCTCTCTTCTACCCCTATCTCTTGTCTATGGAACTACCAAAGAGGAACTTTTCCTAAATACACCGCAAAGAAGTTAACGCATCGCGTTTCGAAAAAATAATCATTTTTCATCAAGCGCAAAAGAACGTTCTAAAACTACGAGAGTAGAAAGAAGTCCCCCTCCTGCTCTCGCAGCAATAAACTGTACTACACGTTAGAGGTCTACACGGGTCGCGGGCCGTGCCTAGTCTTCACTATTTTCGGGCAGGGTGGACTCAGGCCTTATTTTTTCTGAACGATTGGACAGGGCCTAATTTATTTTTTCTGTATCGAGCTGGTTTCATTTTTCCTAGGTCTGCGCGGACCGAAATTTTCAATTGCCAACTGGGAGAAGGCGTAAGCCTGACATTGCGGCCTATGGTGTTGATCACGCCTTGGTCATTGATGCTCAGGTCATTAAGGCTCCGCTGCACTGAAACTCCCAGATCGCGAAATCCTATGTTAGCCTATGGGAAAACTTTCAAGCGCGATTACTCATTACCTAATATAATTATTATAAAACCGTTTTCACCATCAGAAAGTAAACGTCAGATGCCGATGATGTGCGTTTTTAAAAATTATCTCCGTAAATTTTAAGTACATAAAAAATCCCTATAAACTTTGAAATTTCCATCTGATTAAATTTTATCATCTTCTTAAAAATACTTAAAATTTACGTAGACAATTTTTAAAAACGCACATCATCTGCATCTGACGTCTACTTTCTGATGGTGTAAACGGCATTTTAATAATTATATTAGGTAATGAGTAATCGCGCTTGAAAGTTTTCCCATAGGTTAACATGGGATTTCGAGTTCTGGGAGTTTCAGTGCAGCGGCTTCTTAACGACCAATTCGATCTGCAGACTGCCCATACTAACAAGGTCACTAAATATGAAGTCCTGCGACCACAGCTTGAACATCTTCGGCCGAATGGAGTTTTCTTTAGCTCCCTGACATTCGACTGGCGTGGTGCCGCTTCCTCTGGCTCTGCAAAATTTCTCAAGTCCTTCCATGCTCTCCATAATAGTGATTTCAAAGTTCTGTCTGCATGGGTGCTCTCTTGGACTCATAGATTAAGGACCAAGATGGGACATTTACGGCAAAATCTGTAATGGTAACAGTACTAGCGTCACTACCGACAAGGGGGAAGAATTAACAAGCCTCCGAAATTTACCTTTGTTGAAGAAATATGTTTACCCTCTATGCTTTGAATATCTATTCTTTCCTAAAACGAAGCAGGTGTCAGACGATATTCTATTCACGCTTGCTTTATTTATTTAGTTGCTTTTTTTACCGTACTTGTATTGGTCGCCTTTAACTTACAAAATGATAATTAGAGTAATAATATAAAAGAAAAATCCTAAAGAATTCTGTTAATAACGTAAATATGTAAGTTTATGAGATTAAATTGTAAAAAATCAAATTCAGGTATTGTGTTAATTTATTCATATCGAATAAAACTTTATTGAGTGTAATGTTAATACCTCTGTTTATTTTTAACTGTTAGATTTATATCATTATTCTAAAAATTTGCCGAAATGAATTTTTCCCCATCTATAATTTTATTATTATTTCTTATATGTTAATATTATAAATATTATTGAATTTATTGTACGTATTTACATTAAAAACAATATTTTTATTTTATGTGTAAGAAAGTGAAGATGCGTAAATTTTAAAAGATTATTGTAATGATTGTTTAATACGTTAAACTTCATAAATTAATAAAACATCGGCTATAAAAATTTTGCTACCGAATGGGAATATTTATGAAATTTTCTTGGATTTGTAGAGTGCTTCGTATATTTTTATATTACACCATTACTTTATGTGGCTTTAAATCCAATTATATCATATTTACTTCATTGTAGATCTTATCAAGACAAAATTTTTACCCTGTTTTTCGTTGCACTTATATCGTTCACTCATCATGTAAAAAAAAAAAAAAAAAAAAAAAAAAAGCATATATGAACATAGAATAGATATTAGATATATAAAATAGAATATCTATTCTATGTTCATGTATCGGTGTAAGATTCTATTGAAAACGTAAACATAAAACATTAAAAAAAGAATGTTTAGAGTAAGGTAGATGCTCAATGATAAAAATTTTACAAGGATAGGGAGTTTCTTCCCCATTGTCACTAAAACGCTACGACCGCAATCGCATTACCATTACGCTCTATGGAAATGTCCCATCTTGTATGTTAATCTATGCTTGGACTCACCGTATCTGGTGGGTTTTCCAGTGCATGACTGTCAGAACCCCTGGTAAGATGAACTGTGTAGCTGATGCGAAAGTTCCATGATTGTGATGTCTTTTATTTACGGGCGGGCACTGCCCCAAGTGTGCCAATCATGTATTTGTTCTGTATGTTCTCAACTTGCTTTGCACATTACTGAATAAATATATTTTAAATATTTTTAGAGGGGCATTATTTTTTGAAATAAAAGTATAATATACAATTAGTGCGAATAACCCGTGAGTTCAATGCCATCAGTTTACCCGGGCACTTTTATCTTTATTTTAGATTTAAATCAGAAATATTTGGCGGAATTTCGGATTCGCATATTTGAAGTTTCTCAAACTCGTCTTCTCTTAATAGTAAAGTCATAAGTCGCAAATTTTTCGAGATTTTTCACAAATTTTTCGAAAATTTATTTCGAAAAATATATTTAAAAAAAAAATTTTCCGAAAGACATGTTAATTGAAGCCTTATGCATTTTTAACAGAAATCGATTTCTAAAAACTTAAAATATCCGAATCCAAAATTACAGATTATTCTGCAAAGTAGTTACTTACAGTTATACTTTAAAAACTTGAACAAACGAATTTAACATTAGTACTTTAAAACTTTAAACTTTCGTAATTCCTAAACAACTATACCATGCATTATAATTAACTGGTTACATGCATTTAACTTTTAAAAGAGAACAATGCACTGTGTAATTTAGAAGAATGCACAAGTCGAATACTAAAGTTATAGCCTTAAATTTTATTGTTTGTTTTAAATATTTTGCATTGTTAAAAAATACCTCAGAATATGTAAACCTAAAACATGCAATAACTATTTGGTGAAGAGAAAATATTCATATTGTTCTTGTTCCTTCCAGACAAATGGGTGACACAGATTTAAAAGAATAACTCAAGAAGCGTTACTCACCGCGTCAAAATAATTAACACATTTATGTAGAACAGGTTAATTGTTCAGCGAATCAAAGGGTAAAACTGTCATCCATAGAATCCACAAGTGGCTTACTTTCTTTTGTTATGTCATTTTACAACCAAATGTGTACTGTTCCTGTGTAAATTGCTTATATCATTTCAAAGTGAAAGCTTGAGACTCAACAATGACTAGTGAAGTTATAATCTCATGTCAATTTTTCGTGACCTGCTCCTTTTTTTTTTCTTTTGCATACGTAATTAAAATTCTTTAACTATGTAAGAGTTAACACTCTCGATTATTACCTTGTGTCTGTAAGATACACAGCGAATTTTTTTCTGATTGTGAAGGTGTCTTTGGAATTCAGGATTTCTCCCCCGTAACGCACAGTGTGGCGAAGATCAGTCTAGCTTTGTGTATAAAGTGTATTACACCTTGTATCTCACACATATAAACAGCAATAAAGTAATTTTTTTAAGGATTGTAATTGAGTGTTAAATATAGGTGGGAGATTGGGGCACATGTGAACACGGGGCACATGTGAACATCGCAATTTTTCGATAGTTATTATAAGTTTTTTTATTTGAAAAAAATTACTAAAGATGATAGCACCTTTAGACATATGGTAAAAATTTTTTGAAGCTCTATGACCTTTTGTTTGTTCTCTGTAGCCAAAACACTGTTTTAGGTAGCTTTCTTTACAAAAAGCTACCTATTGCAGCCGTTCGGAGGAAAGCGATTTCAAAAAACTTTGGTATATTTTCATCGATCATGACCCCCAGACCCCGAAACCACCCTCCGTTCAAAATTGATATATATATATATATATATATCTGATCTATGTCACACTGTAACTCTCGTATTTATGAACCGATTTGGATGTAATTCGGTGTGTACATAGTACATACCAATGTCTCGACCGAGTTCGTTGGCCACCTTCATCCGCTATTTTGTTTCAAAATGGCGACCATTTAAAAATTTTAAAAAAATTTAAAATTTGAAATGTGGTACCAAAAAATTGAAAATGGAAAAATATTTTTTCTTATGTATTTGACCTTTATACAAAGACTCCGTAGCAGTTTTTCTTTCGTCTATATCTTAAAAAATGGCTGAGTTATAGCATTTTGAATTTCTAGCGAAGCTGACATTTTGAAACGTCCTGAATTTTGTCACGCGATAAAAGGCGCATTTATGAACCGATTTGGATGTAACTTCGTTTATACATAGTACAGACCAATGTCTCGACCGAGTTCGTTGGCCAGCTTCATCCGCCATTTTGTTTAAAATGGCGGCCATTTAAAATTTTAAGAAAAATTTAAATTTGAAATGTGGTACCAAAAAATTGAAAATTGAAAAAATATTTTTTTCTTATGTGTTTGGCCTCGATAAAAAGATTCGGGAGCAGTTTTTGTTTCGTCTATATCTTAAAAAATGGCTGAGTTATAGCATTTTGAATTTCTAGCGAAGCTGACATTTTGAAACGTCCTGAATTTTGTCATGCGATAAAAGGCGTATTTATGAACCGATTTGGATGTAACTTCGTTTATACATAGTACAGACCAATGTCTCGACCGAGTTCGTTGGCCAGCTTCATCCGCCATTTTGTTTAAAGATGGCGGCCATTTAAAATTTTAAGAAAAATTTAAATTTGAAATGTGGTACCAACAAATTAAAAATTGAAAAAATATTTTTTTCTTATGTGTTTGACCTCGATAAAAAGATTCGGGAGCAGTTTTTGTTTCGTCTATATCTTAAAAAATGGCTGAGTTATAGCATTTTGAATTTCTAGTGTGGCTGACATTTTGAAACGCCCTGATTTTTGCCACGTGATAACAGATATATTTATGAACCGATTTGGATGTACCTTGGTGTGTACATAGTACATACAAATAACTCAACCGAGTTCGTTGGCCAGCTTAATCCGCCATCTTGTTTCAAAATGGCGGCCATTTAAAAACATTTAAAAAAAATTAAACTTAAAATGAGATACCAAAAAATTGGAAAATGAAAAAGAGTTTTTTCGTATGTGTTTGACCTTAATACAAAGATTCCGGAACAGGTTTTGTTTCGTCTATATCTAAAAAAATGGCTGAGTTATAACATTTTGAATTTCTATTGTGGCTGACATTTTAAAACGACCTGATTTTTGTCACGCGATAACAGACGTATTTATGAACCGATTTGAATGTAACTTGGTCTGTACATAGTACATACCAATGTCTCGACCGAGTTCGTTGGCCAGCTTCATTCGCCATCTTGTTTCAAAAGGGTTGCCATTTAAAAAAAAATGTAATTTAAAATTTAAAATGAGGTATTAAAAAATTGGAAAATGAAAAAGATTTTTTTTATGTGTTTGGCCTTGATACAAAGATTCTGGAGCAGTTTTTGTTTCTGAAAATTTGTTCTTTTGTTTATATCTTAAAAAGTGGTTGAATTATAGCACTTTGAATTTCTATCATGGCTAACACTTTGAAACGATCTTGTATTTGTCTCGCGATACCACACGTATTCGCCTATTTCGATGTAAGAAGGCATGTGGATAGTATACATCAACACCTCGACCAAGTTCGCTGGCCAGATTCATCAGACATCTTGTTTCAAAATGGCGGCCATTAAATTAAAAAATATATATATATTTAAAGTGAGGTGCAAAAAAATTATAAATTGAAAAAGGTTTCTTTCTTAAGTATTTGACCTTGATATAAGGATTAAGGATAATTTTTTGTTTGTCTTTATCTTAAAAAATGGCTCAGATATAGCAGTTTCAATTTCTAACGTGGGTGACATTTTGAAAAATCTGATTTTTTGCCTGCGACAGCACTCGTATATATCAACCGATTCCGATGTGAGTGAGCATGTGCACAGCAATTACTAAGGTCTCGACCAAGTTCACTGTTTAGCCTCATCCACCATGTTGTCTTAAAATGGCAGGCACTTTAAGAAATCGCCGAATTTGTCAGCCAAATATAAGTTACTTTAAATAAAAGCAGCTTGGATAAAGCTGACTAATTTCGCGAAATTCTCATTCATAATGATTTAGTAATGATAAAAATTAGTATTGAATCTCCTACATTCGGTTTTCACTTAATTGAGCTCCGTGTGTTTGAATAATATAAGTTTGCTTTTTTAAAATAAGGAATATGAAAGCTACCTTTTCCTCCCGGCACTGGCCGGAAGGACTTTTTAGATCTCAAAAGTAAAATCTTTGTTTCAAGCTGCTAAGCGAATAACTTTATTTATTTGAATTTGAGTGTTTTAACATTTACTATGAATACTAATAAACATTTTTGATACAGTTCTTTTTCTTCTAAAATTGAGAAATGTTAATGATTTATCAATTTAATAAAAGCAGCAATGTGGGACCCTTGTGAACAGACTAGTTGGGGCAGATATGAACAGTTTATAAGTGCCCCAATAATCATTCTGTGATTCTGTTTCTTTCAGTTAACTTAATGAGAAATAATGTAAGTTCCATTATCGACAATTTTCCTGAAATAAATGATATTTTCCTTACAAAAGTTTATTTTGTATTGAAGCTTCCACAGACACATCTTTCAGAAAATACATAAAGAGCAACAAGCTCGTTTACGTTCAATTGTACTTTAAATAAATGTAATGTTTTCTAAAATGCAATAAGTGTTATATATTATTTCACTAAGCGGTTTACATCAATATTTTTTATGCATTGTTAATACAAAAGTATTACCTTGAACAACTTTGCAAATGTTTCTGTTACATTTGTTCAAACCTTGCAATAATGGCTTACTTCCATTTCTAAAACAGTTATGTGTATGATGCTTTGAATGGAGCTATCCATTCAAAATACCATATCCATAAATACCAGTAATATTTTAAGAAAGTAAAATTTTTAAACTGATAACTACCATAAAATCCCGTTTGTACCCCCCCCCCTCTTTCAAAAGCAAAAGAATTTGGGGGGGGGGGGGTTATAGTCGAGATTTTTTTAATCTAAAAAACCCTTCTTTATCTGTAATTTACAAGTAAATAAGGCAAATACAGGAGTGAGAATCTTTCGTATTTCGGCAGATTTCCGATAAATAGTATGTAAATGCCCCCTCCTTAAAATTTACCCCAAACAAAAAACCTTAAGCAAAATTTAAAAGTTTTAATTTCTTTTTTAAAATTGCTTCTTTATTTTTTTATTTTATTGCAACAATATTTAATGAATCATCTAAGCCTCTCCCCTCCAAATCTACTTATTTTCATTTTAAAATCTTTTGCTTAAACATATCACCCAGAAACTAGAGAAATATATGTATATTTTTTTCTTTCTGGTGAATTTAAAAGGTAATATAACTAATGATTGCGATGACACATGAATAACAGAATAAAAAGCATGTTAAAGGATATTTTTTTCTTGTGTTCACATGTGTACACAAGTGTACAGTGTACAGCGGGGTAGTGTGTTCACAACTACCCCGTTGATGGGGCACATGTGAACAATTTTTTGAATTTATAAAACTATTAAAAAATGTAAGAAAAACTATAGAGGTGATTTTTAAAAAATTACCATTTGTAAAAGAAAGTTCTGTTTACTATATTAAGTAGTTTTTGTTTATAGAAATTAATTCAGTTATGAGAAAAACCTATATTTATGCGAACTGTTCCCATGTGCCCCCATCTCCCCTAATATTTAAAATTCAATTGCAGCAAACTTACGTGTTCCGACAAAACCTCTATGCATTTGTGTGTAAAAATTAATATTTTCCGCTCATCTGCATTTTACAGTTACTGATTTTTGAAAAAAGAAACTGAAAATATATACAGTTTTTTATTGCATAAAATTTTCTTTGGGGAGAATATTGAAATACTCATGCACACTGAAAAAATTAAATATTTTTTAGTATTGTCTTATTTTGTGTGCTTAAGTGTACTTTATACCTCTTGTTAGCATTTGAATACAATGTAATGTAGTTATTCTTTAGCATTTTCCACAAATGTGCTTCTCAGTACATAGATGTGTGAAATTGCGTATATTTTTGCAATGTACATCCAAAACACGTTTAAAAATAATTACTGTATTTTATCGTCTATGCCACGCTTTCTTGTAACATACGCACACTGATTTTTAACAATTTCCAACACAGTTGAAAAGTGTTTATGACTTCGGTTTGTCTGGCCTTATGTCCGTCTGTCGGACCATCTGTCTGTCCTTACTCTAACTCAGGTAAATACTGGTATTGTCATGTAATACATATATGTTATGGAGATTTACTGTGGCATGTTCGGTATTAAAAATGCAGTGTGTAGCATTTATAGTTCCTTGACAGGGACACTCAAAATAATTTCCTTTACATATATGCTCTATGGAGAAAAATCGTTTGGAATATATTTTAATGATGTTACACTGTTTAAAACGTATTTAAATTGATATATATCACTCTGAGGTGCAGTACAAGATGCTTATTGTAGAATACGGTGTGCCTAACACTTAACTTATCGTTTATTTAGAGCGACACACGAAAAAATGCTATTACAATACTGTCTATAAACGATAATTGCTGGAAGTATGTTTTCAGTTGTAGTATGCGTTTTCAGATTTAACTACTTTTTTGTATATTACTTGGTGTACGAATAAATTCTATAGACCCTATGCGAAGCTGCAAAAAATAATTCAGGTACATTTACCGGTTATTGACAGAAATTGCTGTTATGCGCTTCCTAACTGAACTAACAAGGAGAGGGCCAACCTTGGTAATCACAGATTTTAATTATTTTATTATATGTTGTATGGTAGAGACCCTTTAGTCTCAGGTTCAACGGATTTTATACATTATTTTATTTTTTAGTTCTTGAGAATCTGGGGATCTAATATTGTAACACAACTTAAATAATTACTTTGTAACAAAATAATGACGTTGATGGTAGCTCAGTTGGTACGGCTACGGTGTTTGCTTGTTGTCCCTCCGGTTCAATACTGGAACGTGCTACGTTTGTTTTTCTCATTTTTTGTTTTATAAATATACCTGTAATTATAATTTAATAATCCCAATTACAAATCTTAATACTAACGTACCTTAATTACAATGTTAACATATTTAAACTTTAATTTAGCATTTTTTTATTTTTAAATCATTATTTCCCATTATTTAAAGAGATTTAAAAAAATGGATCTATTATTGAATAATTAAAATTTTAAAATCGTTACCAAAGCTGTTGTGGCCCTCTCTAGTTATGATAAAATAAAACATATTCAAATAAAATAAAAATAAAAGTAGAAAGAAGATAAATGTGAAAGCAAAATAATTCAAAGTGCAAGCATATGTATTATAAATTTAGAAAACTTTAATATGCAAAAAAGAGGTTGTAATTTAATTCTTATGCTAATTTTTAATATAATTATGTTTGTTACCTTGAAAACAGAGTAATATTATTACCGTATTGGCTTCCCTTATATAATACTTCCCTGGCAATACATAAATTATGTTTGTTTAAAATCACGAATTGACACAATTGTTCAATATCATTGCATTGGCAAAGAATATATGAAATACATTTTAAAAAATGATTTTTAAAAAATTGACAGTTTTATGATGTTTTGTACAACTATTTAGTTAAAAATAAACAAGTGGATATGTGTGATCACAGATCGCACAGAGGGTTTCGTTTAATATTACTTTAAAACACTTTATCCTTTTGCGAAATCTGTTAGTTCCACATTTTGCAACCAGGGGGTGCATTTTATTCTGCACAAACCTCTATCCAAAGGAAACTCCATTTTACAACCTATTCGTAGGTATATTAGTCGAGGGGATCGAGTCTATAGCACCCGAGATAAGTAGGCGGCCCAGGAAATTCTTTTATAAGCCTTTTATTATGTGTTATGAACTATGTCAAAGTTTCCAGCAGATCGACTTGTTAGATTTCATAATTTTAACAAAATTGCGTTATGTTAGTTGCAAATTCCACCACCAGGGAGAGCACACTATTCATAACAAAAGTGTATCAGATCGAAACTCTGTTAAACAACCTGTCAGTGGATGTGTTACTCGAGTTGGTGGCGGCTTTAAGCGAGAAATTAAGAAATTTGCTGAAAGTACTATTCGGAAATAGTGGTAACTAAAATTTTGACATTTTTATATTTCATAAGCAGCACGTGTCTGAGTATATCATAGTGCTCAAAAAACGACATCTAAAAAGGTCGTAAACGCTAATTTAAAAAAAAGAAATCCAGCGCACCTCACCCGCCCTCCCTTCACAGGAAATTGCATGCACCATTATTTTATAAGCTTTTTATTATGTGTCATGAAGTATCTTAAAGTTGCAAACGGATCGCCTTGTTATATTTCCTAATTTTAACAAAATCGCGTTACGTTAGTTCCGCATTCCACCACCAGGGAGCGCACTCTATTCTTAACAAAAGCATATCTGAACGAAACTCCTTTGCGCAATCTCTCCGTAGATACATGGTCGGGAGGGTGGCGGTGCAGTCTTAACCAACAATTTAAAACATTTTCTGCGATAACAAACGCTAAGATTTAATAAATAAATCTAGTCCCCCCCCCCTCCACTATTCGAAATATCACACTCCATTCTTTTTTACACTTTTTCTTATGTGTTATAAAGTATCTTAAAGTTTCGAACACATCGAGTGGCGGTCTTAAACAATAATTTAAGATATTTCCTGAAATTGCTATTCGGAAATAGTGGGATGAACACTTATAAACCTATAAACTTTTTCATATTGAATAATTAATACTTATCTCATAGCGCGCCCTCGAAACACTCCACGCAAATTGTTAGATTTCCTAATTTAAATGAAATCTCCGTTAAAAAAGTACGTGCCTCCATCTTAATCTGGCATTTGATGGAAATAAAAGGAATTAATAAAATAATAAATAATATCTCAGCTCGTAATGAAGCTATCTCTTTGAACCGGGTATGTATGAAATCTGCGAGAAATTTCCAGCCCGGATGTCAAAAAATTTAATCGAAAAATTTAATATTTAAAAAGTTTAAATTTCGTATTAGACTTTCCTCCCCTTAAATTTCTCCCGCTCCGATATATCGAGAGATGACGACAGCTGCCTTCCGGTGAATGGAAATCTGTTTTCATTGTATTTCCAAACACAGAAATTAAATTTTTATCGATCGATTTTTAGTGGATTTTTTGCGTTTTATCCTACGCAGAAATTTGAAATTTATACCAAAATAAAGTAGAATTTTTTCCGCGTATTTCTACACCTGTTACGAATTTGTACGACCGATACTGCGGCAGATCCGATTTTGCTTTTTAAAGGTCCACTTCATTTATTGCTTAAATTACTCCGTGGTAACCCTGCACCGGCTGATTTGACGGAGCATCCGCCGAATTTACTGGCAACCCTTAGGAGAAACTGGGGAGGATTTCGGTAACTCGGTAACACGTGTTCGCACCTGCATTCAAAAGGTTGATTGGTTAATTTTAGAATTTAATTAGCCCGTAATTAGGATAATTACCAACTTTTTCAGAATTTTACGATTTGTTGTTTGATGTGAGGTGTTCAGCTATAAGAACCCAAAATTTCAAGTCTCTAACATGTATAGTTCCTGAGAACGGGCTCTGTGACGGACAGACAGACGGACGGACAGACAGACGGACAGACAGAGGAGCGAGACGAATAGGGTTTCGTCAGATGAACGAAACCCTAAAAAGTAAATAGGTTAAAATTATAATTGATACACAATATTATAATTTTTAATTGAAAATGAGATATTAAATTATAATTACAAGTATATTTATAAAACAGCAAATGCGAAATACAAACGTACCGCATACCGGTATCGAACTCGAGCCCGCCCGACAACGAGCCAACGGCTGGCGTACCAACTGAGTTATCAACGTTCACCTTTCATTACAAAGTAAGTTTTTAAGTTGTGTTATAATATTAGAACCCCCGCCTCCCCTGTTTCTCAAAAACTGAGGAGCGTTGTATTAAATCGTCGAATCTGTGACTAATGGGTCTCTACCCGCAGGGTCGTACTGGCCCACCGGGCAACGAGGCAAATGCCCGGTGCGCCCATCGTCACTTTTTTCTTTTTTTTTTTCTCCTTTTCTTTTTTTTTTTTTTTTTTTTTTTTTAAGCACGCATTTTGAAAGGCATAAAATTTTCAAAGATTTTCATTTGGAAAATTAAAAAGTAATGCTTTTTATTTTTTAAAGTATAGCATAAGCAAACTATGTGTGATCAAAGACAATTAGATAAACCAATTTCGAGATAACATAAGTTATCGACAATCAGATATGCCATTGTTACACATTGTATCCAGGACCAGACTTTGTTTCAAAGCCTGTACTAATGATAAATTCTAAGAAAAATAGTATTAAGTACTCACTTATTTAGATATATGCCTAAATAATTTCTGTTCTAGGAATGCTTCTAATAAGTGTCTAATAAGTCTGCGTCTAATACGTTTGCATATTTTCTGCGTCTAAGTATTTAGCGCCCCTGGTGTTGTGAGGTATTTTTGTATTTCTGCCTTTTGTGCAAGTATAAACGACGAAACACTGTATAAGAAACATATTCTCATTTTAAATGAATTCATTCACAGAGACTTTGATAGTCATGGCGCCCTGGTCCAGATTTTATTCAGTACCCCGAAGAATAGTAACTTCTACATAAATTAATATTGGTATTAATGATGTATTTAGTATATTTTCTGTCAAATATTCAGCGCCCTGGGTGGCTGCCCGGTTAATTTGGGATTTCTGTTTTTTGTGAAAGTACAAAAAACAAAAAACAAAACAAAAAAAAAAGTCAATTTAAGACAGGAGATTTTCATTTTAATTTCATTTGGTCCCTTTGTCAGAGGCGGCTTTGGTAATCATGGCGCCCTTGGACAATTTTTTTAGCGCCTCTGTAAAAATAAGTTTAAAAAAAAACTAATATTGTGTTTTCGTAATAATGGCGCCCTTCGTCAGATTTTTTCAACGCCTCTGTAAAAATAAATTTCAAAAAACTAATATCGTGTTTTTGTAATCAAGGCGCCCTTGGTCAGATTTTTTTCAGTGCCTCTGTAAAAATGCTTTTCAAAAAACTATTATCGTGTTTTTCTAATCATGGCGTTCTTGGAGAGAATTTTTTTAGCGCCTCTGTAAAAATAAATTTCAAAAACTTAATATCGTATTTTTTAATTACGGCGCCCTTAGTTAGATTTTTTTTCAGCCCCTCTGTAAAAATCCCTTTCAAAAAACTATCATCGTGTTTCTCTAATCATGGCGCCCTTGGACAGATTTTTTTAGGGCCTCTGAAAAAATAAGTTTAAAAAACCAATATCGTGTTTTTTTAATAATGGCGCCCTTGGTCAGATTTTTTCAGCGCCTCTGTAAAAATAAATTTCAAAAAAATAATATCGTGTTTTTGTAATCACGGCGCCCTTGGAAGGATTTTTTTCAGCGCCTCTCTGTAAAAATAACTTTCAAAAAACTAATATCGTAATTTTATAATCATGGCGCCCTTGGTCAGATTTATTTCCAGCGCCTCTGTAAAAATAACTTTCAAAAAACTAATGTCGTGTTTTCGTAATCAATGCGCTCTTGGTGAGATTTTTTCAGCGCCCTGTAAAAATAACTTTCAGAAAACTAATATCATGCTTTTGTAATCATGGCGCCCCTGGTCAGATTTTTTCAGCGCCTCTGTAAAAATAAGTTTTAAAAAACTAATATCGTGTTTTTGTAATCATGGCGCCCTTGGTCAGATATTTTTGCAGCGCCTCTGTAAAAATCCATTTAAAAAAATTATCATCATGTTTCTCTAATCATGGTGCCTTTGGACAGATTTTTTTAGCGATTCTGTAAAAATAACTTTAAAAAAACTAATATCGTGTTTACGTAATAATGGCGCCCTTGGTCAAATTTTTTTTCAGCGCCTCTGTAAAAATAAATTTCAAAAAACTAATATCGTGTTTTTGTAATCATGGCACCCTTGGTCAGATTTTTTCAGCGCCTCTGTAAAAATAAGTTTTAAAAAACTAATATCGTGTTTTTGTAATCATGGCGCCCTTGGTCAGATATTTTTCAGCGCCTCTGTAAAAATGCCTTTCAAAAAGCTATTATCGCGTTTTTGTACTCATAAAGCCCTTGGGCAGATTTTTTTTTTTTTTTTTTTTTCTTCAGCGCCTCTCTGTAAAAATAACTTTCAAAAAACTAATATCGTAATTTTGTAATCATGGCGCCCTTGGTCAGATTTATTTTCAGCGCCTCTCTGTAAAAGTAACTTTCAAAAAACTAATGTCGTGTTTTCGTAATCAATGCGCTCTTGGTGAGATTTTTTCAGCGCCCTGTAAAAATAACTTTCAGAAAACTAATATCATGCTTTTGTAATCATGGCGCCCTTGGTCAGATTTTTTCAGCGCCTCTGTAAAAATAATTTTGAAAAACTATTATCGTGTTTTTTTAATCATGGCGCCCTTAGAGAGATTTTTTTCAGCGCATCTGTAAAAATAAATTTCAAAAACTTAATATCGTGTTTTTTAATTACGGCGCCCTTAGTCAGATTTTTTTCAGCGCCTCTGAAAAAATAAGTTTTAAAAAACTAATATCGTGTTTTTGTAATCATGGCGCCCTTGGTCAGATATTTTTCAGCGCCTCTGTAAAAATCCCTTTCAAAAAACTATCATCGTGTTTTTGTAATCATGGCGCCCTTGGACAGATTTTTTAGCGCCTCTGTAAAAATAAGTTTAAAAAAACTAATACCGTGTTTTTGTAATCATGGCGCCCTTGGTCACTTGGCCAGATTTTTTTCAGCGCCTCTGCAAAAATAACTTGAAAAAAAGTAGTATCGCGTTTTTGTAATAGCAAGCCCCCCCCCCCCCCCACACACACACACACACACGCACACTCCCCACAAATACACACATAAATAGATGCCCTTAGTTCTACTATTTTGCAATGGAAACTTATGCAAATTTTGCTTTTGAAAGAAGAAAATGATAATTTTTCATATCTATTTAAAAATTCGATAATATTTTTAGCATCCGAAAAAGCCAATATGTAAAAACATTTAAAAAAAGAAAAAAAAACGGATCTGCTTAACCTCTTTAAACTTCAAACACCACCCCGATATATAAATTGAAAAATACATATGTAATTAAAATAAATAGATAAACCTCTAAAATTGTAAAAGTCCTTTTACAAAAGAATGTATAAATATAAGTAAAGAGAAGTAGAGAAGTGCAGATGCATTTGGGTTCAGTTTTCAATGCTGTTAGTCAGTAACGTGGGAGTTCTTAAGAAGACAAATTACCATTTTGGCGGGATTTCAAATCGGTTCTATAGATACCCAGTGGTTTCTGTAGTAATACCAGATGTGACACTTTTTATTATTATTATTATACCGTATTCTGAAGCTCTCTATCTTTCTGGAGAAAATAGAAATCGGCGGATGTGGAGGTATTTTCTCATGAAATACTAATTAACACACGACACATGCGCGACACGATGCGCTGTTGATGGTTTTTTTTTGTTTGTTTGTTTGTTTTTGTTTTTGTGCGTGTGAGTTGCGACGACCATTGTAGTTTAAATTTGGCTTATCTGAAATTAAAATAAACAGTAATTTTTAATTAAATATGACTTATTTTAATGAGTATACGAGACAAAGGGTGGAAATTATGAAAAGCTCTCTCTCTCTCTCTCTTTTTTTTTCCTTTAATGCTGATTATTTGAAGAGGGTATTCAACTTTTATCGTAGAAAAATGCTGATTTTTGATGATTGACAAAAAAAAAAAAAAAAAAAATCCTTAATGCACTGCATACTTATATAAGAAACTAGGGGGCTCTGCCCCCTACGAGCTACGCTCGCCAACCCCCAAATAGGCACACCAAAATCCAAAAAGCACGCTAATTTGATCGGCTTTAAAAATGTTGAATTAAAAAAAAAAACAAAAAAAAACAGTAGGGATTTTTCTGTGAACGGGTTTCCATTCGTTTTCCTTGGATTGGGGATTTTTAAGACCAAATCTGCTGCTGTTAAGAGATTCAATGGCTGTTTACGTATTTAATTAAAAAATTAGTTAAACATTTGAAAATAAGCTAATGTAAAATGAATTAAGTAAGCAGTGCCCTTGTCTCCCGGTATTTTTTAACAGCGCTATAAGATAGTTCTTTTAAATAATTCATTTTAAATGTATCATTTTAAATCTGACGTAATTTACACCAAAGTTTTATTTCTCTTATTAATATTCAGGTGAGAATACTTTAGTTGTTAGAAGGAAATATTATTTGCGCTGTCTTCGAATTCACGATAATAGTTGAAAAGATTATCTCAAAATATCTCGCGCAAATATATTTTTAATTTAAATTGTTTTATCATATTTTTTGGCCATTTTAAATATGATGTAATTTCTTCCCTTTACAAGTTTTAGCGCATAATAATTTTTTTATTTTATCATTTTGTTTCTCTTTTAAAATTCAGATGTGAATGTGGTTCTTATGACGTAATTTTCCTGCTTTTAACATGTGATCATTTAATTCTAATTTTAAAGTTTTTATTTCTGTTTACAATAGTCACGTGTAAATAAATTTTTAATTTGAAGTAAACATTATTGTTTCGCTGTTTATACAATTGGCAACAGTTTAAATTAATTACATTTTCTAAAATATATAAAAAATATCTCTCGAAAAGCTGAAAATTTGAATTTAAAATAGAAATAAAACCTCAAAAAATAAGTCAAATAAAAAAAAATAAATGCAATCTGCACACCGGGAACTTATAACGTATAAAATGATCTAAAAATGATTAAATTCTCATGCATAGTTCAGTGGTGTAGTCGAGGGGGGGACGCAAGAGGAAGGCGTCCCCCACTTTTTTATTTTATTTCAAGCGTCCCCTTACTTTTTTTTTTCAAGGGTTGACGCTAAGGGCGCGAGGGGACGCAGATCTTCCTGATTTATTAAATGTTTAAAATAAAAAGTACTTTAATAAATTAAGAATTTTATGAAGTAAAGAATTGATTTTTAAAACTATTTGAGTTTTCTTTGAGTATTCAGAAAACAAACTGAAAGGAATTGGGAAGAAAGGGATATTTACTTGCCGTTTCACCATAATTAACAGTAGTGAAACACCTAAAATACCGCGCTAATATTAGTTCCTTCAGATGCATACATTAGTTTTACTTGGAATTTTCTAATCGAAAACTATTATCCGCCTCCTTTTCCTAACATAAAGACCACAAAAGATCTTTATACACCGCAGTCTCCGTTTAAAAAATATCCAGATGTTTCAGTTTTGAAAGACTGGTCATGTTTTTCTCACATGGTAATTAACAACAGCATGTTTCCATTAGTCAGTAAATAAGGTATTTAAAGACGTTCGGGGTAATTGTCATATCTGTCACATACTGTTGGTTAGTAGGGGTCCTGAGATGACTGGTATGGCGTCTGCAATCGAATAAAGAATAAATCAACAAAAGGGACACTAATGCAGACCGACAACTCCTGATATATTGCAGTGCCAAGAATCCCACAAAATCATTATCCCCCTTTCTCCTATCTTCCTGTATCATTCACACTGACAATTATTTCTTGGTTTACTATTCGGGGATTACTTCTTTAGACAGGAATAAACTACAAGCATTGGATTATTTTGAATTCCAGCGAATATCTCTGAAGTATCTGTTTTTTAAATTCTAGCCATAAGTATTTTGCATCAAAATTTCAATTTTTGAAGGAAAAAATAACAATGAAACGATATAGGCAGACAAAATTGGAAAGTTTTATAATTTCTTCGAAATGTTGGTCGTCGATGATAGTATAACAATGCCGTGATGATAGATACGAAATTATCGAGCACAATTGAAGATCAAAAGTCCGATGCAAGAGAATCGTAAGCATATTTTGAGTTTTGATCAATAATATTTTTAATTATATGCTATGTTATACCATGAATCTTTGATAAGGGTTTCATATTTTCCAAATATCACTATGTTTTTGTATAAAATTATATCTTTTGTACAATGGGATGGAAAGGAAACATAGGTGCCAGAAATGGTAGTTGAGCAGAATTGCCCCTCTTTAGATTTTCAAATTTAATTAACTAAAATTTCTTTCCCTCTCGAAAATTTCAAAAAATAACAAAGTTTGTTCTTCGCATAGGATTTAAAGTAATTGAACAGTAAAAGAAAGGATACCAAGAATTATTCATCAGGGAGAGGGTCTGTCTTCTTGAAGCCCCCGTAAAAGACTATTTTTAGTTCTGTCTTTCTTTTATGTTTGTGCATTTTTTTTTTCTAAACCACCGATTAAAATATATCAGGTGTGCAGAAAAAAAAATAGTAATATGTTTCACTAGTTCCTTTTGTAAAAAAAAAGCTGATAGAAGTTTAATTTAGGAGTTTTTAATATGCGTTTTATTTGTTATATTTCTAAAATACTTTGTTTTAAAATAAAATATAAATTTTATTTAATAACGGCAATATTGTTTGAAAATGTCTGCAATCTCAATAAAATTTGCAGTAGCATAAACAATACAAAATTAAACTACAACATTTTAACACTTTCTAACATAGTTGAAAAATTTATGACTTTGGTTCGTCATTCCGATTGCCCTTAAATAAACTTGGATTGCCACTCTATTTATATACATTATTATTATTTACTATTTACTACAAAGATTCTTTAATGAAAATGAAGTGTTTAGCACTTATAGTTCGTTTGCAGGTATACATAAAAAAATATTCCGTTAAATTATGTCCTATGGAAAGAAAATTCTTTATTTTGTATTTTAATGATGTTACACTACTTCAAACATAAAGAAATTGATATACATCACTGAAGGGCACAACAACACGCTTAATATTGAATACGTATCGTGTAGCTTCTTTCGTTTATTTACAGGGATATAGAAATAAATTACATTGTATTAATCTCGGTTTACAATAATCAGTGTTGAATTCAGACACTTTCCTCGGGGGGGGGGGGGGGGGGGGATGATTTCTGTGGCTCTGAGGGTGACATTATAGAGTTCCGAGGGGGATTGCACTTTTTGACCATTCAAAGCACGAAATCTCAAATCTTCCGGGGGAATGTCCCCTCCGGGCCACCTCCTGAATTCACTAATGACAGTAATTGTTTGAAAAGCGTTTTTTGAAATTTATATACGTTATTGAGGAGGGAGATAACGTCATCCACAGAAAGCATAGGGAATATATCATATCAATTTTATTTAACAGTCTATAAGCAACATTGTAAGATGTGCTTTTTCAATCTCAACTAATTTTTATTAAATTCTGTGGAATGAATTCTACAAATTATATGCAGTGCAACAATTCAAAATATTTAAATTGTGTGGACGGGATTTGATGAAAATGCATTTTCAAGAGTGATATTTGTTTTTTAGCACAACTAAGTCTTACTGTGTGAATATAATATAAATAAATTCTTACATAGGACTGCACAAAAGACATGGATACACAAATATTGTCGTCAGTGAACGGTAAAAACCTTTTTTTAGTGAAAAGCGTTGTTCTATTTAATTAGACTTTTAGTTTTACTGTGTGGTATGCATAAAATATAAGGATTATATTACTGAAGATTTTGCATGTTAACACTCGCAAATTCTTCACACCCGCTTTCTAATGTTAATCATATGGAAGATTTTTTTTTTCTTTTTTTTCTTGTTTGACTTTCAATATTAGTAAAAGATTTTTTTTTCATTAGATAGCTGAGGCCAATCTCTACAAAGGCCGAATCTTTTTTCGATTTTTTTTTTTCAATTTAAATAATTTTACTTTCGGAACCGGTTTCGAAAGTCGACCTATCCTCATAAAAAATGACTGCGAACAAAATCGAAAAAGTAAAAGACAATGCAAAAAAAAAAAAAAATCATTTAAAAATTTTGACATGCAAACGATATATCTATAAAAAAAAATTCTCCCATAGGATTAACATTAGTAAGCGAATTCAGTTCCCGTGAGTGAAGTAGTCCCTTAATGTCTTTAGGGACTACTTCAGTCTAGACAGTAATTACTGAGATAAGGCTTTTAACTTTGTTAAGAATTTTCTAAAATGTCTATTAACGCATCCCTGTTCCTTGTATGAAAAAAATAATTATAATAAAATATTTTTGATAGTATTAGAAAATATTTCATATTCTATGCATGGCGCATGATTTTTATTCTAGTTAAAGATGTATTTGGAATAAAAAATGTAAAATCGTTGTAAGATAAATTACGTTTAATGAATTTCTTTTTCATTTTGAATAACTGTGTACAAAAAAATAAATTAATCATTTATGTAAACAATCTGTACCATTTTCAAAAATTTGAAAGAAAATCTTATCTATAGTACGATGTTTAAAACTAAGATTGAAGTAACAGATGTTATTAGTACTAAGAGGCGCAAAACTTATTTACTTTATTAAATGGGAATGTAGCAATAGATCTTACATTTTTCTATTACAAATGCTGAATTAAATTGCACAAAATTAAAAAATAAATATTTTAATTAATCAGAACACATTTATGAAACTATTGAAACTGTTAATTACATTGAAATCGAAAAAGATGGTATAACTTTTATTTAGTAATATAGTTTATTAAAGTTGCGTCTAGGCATTTGTGATTTGCCCCACGGGTGGATCCAGCTTTCCTTGTAGATGAGGTGGAGTCTGTGTGTCATGTGCCTCTTTTTGTAGGGAAGGGTCATATCGGTATAATATCAATTTTTATATCTTACAATTTTTCTTCGTCCACAATTCCAAACTGGCTGTTTTATGACACGTTATCAAAGTTACTTTTTCTGTTTGTAAATGCATAAAATTTACCAGTTCTATTCAGATAATAATAGTTAAAATAATCGATTAGGGAAGTGCTTTATATAACGTGGTCTGGTTCAAATATGAACACATTTTAAATTTTAAACACATTTAAAAAGTGCAGTAATTTTCAAAAATTATTTTTTAGTCCCCGGTATGCTATTTCTTTCTCCCAGCTATTAAAGTGTCGTCTCAAAAAAATAACTTCCGTTGTATAAGCCAGACGTAAAACAAAGCAGATGTATCATTGTACGGTTAAATACTCTACTGCAATTTTTTTAACTTCTAAGCATCGCATATTTTCAATTTTTATACCATCGTATTGGAAAGAAAAGTACTTTTAAACGCAATTTGTTTGTAAACTGCATCTCAATTTATTTTTAAAATATTAATTCTTTTGTAGTTTTTAGCGCATTTGTTTAATCTTGGCAGCTCATATACTCGATTTATGTTGAAAGTAAAGGAAAAATAGTTGGAAAATAGTAATTATATCTTTTTGTTGCCATATTACCATAACAACTTTTAAAAAATGTAATTAAAATACGTACTATTTTGAAAAACTATAGATGAATGATTTCTGATAAAACATCGAGCTATTATAAACCAAATTTAATTTTAAGTATCTATATTAATATTACAAACAGATGAAGGCATATGAATCATTAGATAGCTGATTTTTTTTGTCGAGTTTCTTGAATGACATCTCTTTTTTCGAGATTTGTGTATTATTCAGCGACAGTGACGTCATATGCGTACTTTACTATAGCTCATAGATTAACATACGAGATGGGACATTTCTGGCGAAATCTGTAATGACAACAGTACTAGCGTTACTACGGACCGAAATTTACAGATGTTGAAGAAATATGTTTACGCTTTATGTTTTTAATATCTATTCTTTCCAAACGAAGAAGAGGCAGATGATATTGTATTTACGCTTTATTTATTTAGCTGCTTTTTTTTTTTTTTTTATCGTGCTTGTATTGTTGTTGCTTTAAATCAGGCATGTCAAACACGCGGCCCGCGGGCCACAACTGGCCCGCCGACCATTTATCTGTGGCCCGCGAAGCCTTTGCCATTTTACATTTATTTAGTTATCCCTTGCATAGTGCCTGCCATCAGTCCAGTTTTTCCAGGGACCTATCGGGTTGCATTATTACTAAAATCATCAGGGTGGACATTTTTAAAAAATGTATTCAAAAATGATTTCATGAGAAAATTTTTAAATTTCAAGAAACAGTTTAATCTGATTCCCTCACCTCTAATAATTTATGTTCAAATTATTGTTCAGAATTTATTACTGCAGCTAATCAAAATTCAGCACGATTCCATATTAGCGCCATGAATACGGAGTTTCAAAATTTCTGTTATTATTCATCAATCGACTAATTTTTTGAAATACAATATGCAACCATTTGTTATTTTTCAAGTCAAATAAAATAATTTGAACCAGGAAATGTATTTAATAAATGAAATAAAAAAGTAGCGACATGTAAATAAATATGACATGTTTTATTAAATAGATTTTCTGATTTAAAATAAGGGGTGTTTATAAATGAATATCGGGGATTTGGCGCTTTGTAGTATTTATTACATAAAACTAAAAATTATAATTAATACATAAAATGAAAGAGCAACTCAAACAGTTTTATCTACAAGCTTACAAGGGTTCAATGTGAGCCCCTTTTGTCATACGGCACAGATCAAGTCGATAGCTCAGTTTTTCCCAAACATTGATTAGCAAAGCAGTTCTGTTCTGACGCTCACCCTATCTGACGCCATGTGATTTCTACCTGTGGGGTTCATAAAGAATCGTGTGCATGTGCCTCCACTACCAGCTGACCATTGCAGATGTTGCAACAATGACCCCACAAACACTAATCAACGTTTGCTAAGAACTGAGCTATCGACTTGATGTGTGCAGTGTGACGAAAGGTGCGCACATTGAACACTTGTAAGCTTGTAGGTAAAACTGTTTGAATTGCTCTTTCAGTTTATGTATTAAATATAATTTTAAGTTTAATGTCATAAATACTACCAAGCGTTAAAACCCCGATATTATTTTAGAAATATATATATTTACTTTGAGAAAGCACGGAAGATTGACAGCGATACCTATGCTAAATCTGTATTAGCGTGTACAATCAATTATTAAAATAAACGCAATTTATAATATTCAATTTTATTTTTTTATTTTATTTATTTATTTATTTATTTATTTATTTTTATTTTATTTATTTATTTTTATTTTTTTTTTTTTTTGGGGGGGGGGGGGGGAGTTGATAAAAGTAATTGTGAGTGTTTTTTCGAAAAATTAACATAAACTTATTATGTACTGAATGTTGGAACTTTGCATTAAAATTTCTTTAAAATGGCTGTGTCTTGTAAAGACAAATTTTCTTCTGTGCAACGATAATATTATTATCTTTTTTTTTTTAACCCCTTCGGGACCGGCGGCTTTTACACAAATTTTATTCGGTTAACACCACTTTTATTTTAAAAGTTACCTTTACTTAAGGCTGTTTTCAAATCCAAAAGGGCAACTTTCTGACATAGGTTTTAATTTATTTTTGTTCGAAAATGTATGAAACTAGTAGATGTTGCTTTTCAGAAACTATGTAATCGAGCTGTTTTTTTCCGTTTTTTTGCAAACGCAGTAAATCTTTCAGGAAATAGTGTAAAAATGGGCGTTTTGAAACGAATTTCAACGCGAAAGAAGATATTCCACTGAAGAAAGGATGAAAAACGTGTTTGTCACGTGATCAAAATCGCTTATAACTCAATAGATAATTTATGTATCAAAAAATGTAAAACACAGCTCGATTCCAAATCGCTTCCATTGTCAGGCTTTGCAATTTTTCCGTTAAAAAATGAATTTGTAAATGTGTCAAAACGTTTTGCGCTTGTTGAGCAGAGCAGTTGAGAACAGCCTTAAACAATCACGAAAATTTCTAATTAAAGAAACTAAATATTACTTTTCTTTTTTACTGGTGCCTAAAACAAATTCTGTATGCTCTTTTTGAGGGTGCATATATGCACCCATGGTTCTGAACGGGTTAATGTGGCCCGCGGCTTAGTATATAATGCTTAATTTGGCCCGCGGCTTAGTACATAATGCTTAATTTGGCCCGCGGCGGTAAACGAGTTTGACATGCCTGCTTTAAATTTACAAAACGATAATTAGAGTAATGATATAAAAGAAAAACCCTAGAAAATTCTGTTAAGAACGGAAATGTGTAAGTTTATGAGATTAAATTGTAAAAAAATCAAATTCAGACATTGTGTTAATTTAGTCATGTCGAATAAAATTTTACTGAGTGTAATGTCGGTACCTCTATTTATTTTTAGCTTTTAGATTTATATATTTCTAAAAATTTGTCGAAAGAAATTTTTCAAAATCTGTAATTTTATTATTATTTCTTATATGTTAATATTATAAATATTATTCAATTGGTTGAACGTTATTTATTTTAAAAGCAATATTTTTACTTTATCTGTAAGAAAGTGAAAATGCGTAAATTTTAAAAGATTGTAACGATTTTTTAATACGTTAAACTTCATAAATTAATAAAACATCGGCTGTAAAAATTTTCTTATTAAATGGGAATATTTATGAAATTTTCTGGGACTTGTAGAGTGTAATATTTCGTATAGTTTTATATTACACCATTGCTTTTGATATATACCGGGTGTCCCAAAAAGGACTGACTGATTTTAAAATTCAATAACTTGCAAACGGTGACAGATATTAAAAAAATTCTTGCAGGAGGGTTATGCATAAGGTCAAAAGTTTTATTTCAGTGATTTTCAATTTTAGTTCGATTTACAAGCAATAGATGGCGCTGTAAGCAATAGTCGCTAAATACAGGCTCGATTTTTGGTCCTTTATCTTGTTCCATGCAGAAAAAGGAGATGGAAATGTATTATCCGGGCCACGAAGTACCAAAAATCGAGCCTGAATTTAGCGACTATTGCTTACAGCGCCATCTATTGTTTGTAAATCGAACTAAAATTGAAAATCACTGTAATAAAACTTTTGACCTTATGTATAATCCTCCTGCAAGAATTTTTTTAATATCTGTCACCGTTTGTATGTTATTGAATTTTAAAATCAGTCAGTCCTTTTTGGGACACCCGGTAGCATTCAAGATTAAATGTTTACTTTGTTTTTTGTTGTACTTAAATTGTTCACGCATCATGTTAAATAAAATAAAAAAAATGCATGAACATAGAACAGATATTAGATATATAAAATACAATATCTATTCTATATTCATGTATCGTTGTAAGATTCAATTGAAAACGTAAACATGCAACATTAAAAAAAGAAAGACCCCAATGAGGTAGATACTCAATAATAAAATACTACAGGGATGGGGAGTTTCTTCCCCATTGTCACTAAAGGCGCTACGATCGCAATCCCATTACCATTACGCTCTATGGAAGTGTCCCATCTTGTATGTTAATTTATCCTGTAGATGTTGTTTAACACTGGATAGTAAATGAAGAATTCTCTAGCGCATGCGGATTACGTCATTTTATATAAAATAAAAGCGTGTATTTTAAGTCTTAAAACTGAAATATGTTTTTTACTATATATATATAAAACCACAAACAAAATATCAAAATCCATCACTCACCATAGCTGCATTGAAACTCACATCAAAAATATTATAATAACCAACATAAACTTAACTCTTAAAATCAAACTGAATAACCAAACTAAAGAAAATATATATAATTGCAAGACATAACAGAACAGAACAGAACAGAAGGCGAGCGGTATGGCTAACGACATACACTGCAGGGTTAAGTCAGACTTTACGCATGCTACGTCCCCCTTCACTCGCCGAGACCAAAATTGAAAAAATGAAAAACTATGAAAAACTAAACAGAACTGCAACATCCACCAAAATATCTCTCTAACTCATTAGATCAATCAACTCATCAAAACCTCCATTCTCATCCATCACTGAGTTCAGTTCAGTTCCGTACCTGCTACTCTTAATAAAATCACAAGTTATTCTCCTGATGAAATTGCGAGGATAACCATGCTTGAATCCCAAGCGGCACCACTCTAAAATATCACTAAACATATCTTTAACTCTAGTACTCAGTCTTTCGATTCGTATTAATCCATTTCTAAGTACATTTCTTTTAATCGAAACATGCACATTGGAATCAAAATATATCAGTTTTAAGGTATTAAAGTTGAAATCATTTCGCTTGTCAAATATCTTAGATATCAAATTTTCACTTTCTATGCTCAGGTTCACATCTAGAAAATTAATATTTTTACAATTCTGGGATGAGGGTTCCAGACTCAGAGACGTGGGATAATATGTAAAATCAACATTTTCAATATCATTGTTTAATTTAACTATCAAAACATCATCTATATATCTGTAGGATAATGTGTTACTGTTTAAATTATTATTTCTTTCATATATATGTAAGTAAATGTTTGCCAAAATGGAACTGCAACTCCCCCCCATTGGAATACCCCGAATCTGTTTAAATATTGTATTTCCTTCGTAAAGGTAGTTTTCTTGTACTACTAACTGAAATAAATTTATGAAAAAATCATAATGAACATCCAAAGTACTATTTGTATTATAAAAATCTACTATTTTATCTTTTAAATCTGTCAAATCAATTGTATTATAGAGGTCTGCAAAATCGTAAGCGAATAAACCAGTAATATTTTTTAATTTTTTCAGATTATCTAATAGTGTATAGCTATTTTTGATAATAAAAGTCGTCTCTCCCCCCATCACTCCGTCAAACACCCCCTCCAGCACCCCCAGCAAAGCCTTGCTAGCGGCACCAATATATGAACCAAATCCACAGGTCACACTCCTGAATTTGATAGGGGTTTTATGGAATTTAGGCACTAGCAGGGATGTAGTGGGGGGTATACGGGGGTATACTCCGTATACCCTCTGGATTTTTTTAAGGAACACCGTATACCCTCTGTTTCTCAAGAAAGCTATAGTATATAAACGTTAGGGTATACCCTTTGCCTTGAGCGTATACCCTCTGCTTAGAACGTATACCCTCTGTTTTTTTTACGACTACACCACTGGGCACTAGTATGAGATAAGGGAAACTTTGACTCATTTGTTTCAGCTTAACTTTTTTATAGATGGCTTTAATCCTATTTTCTATTACTGCAGCTTTCGAATTCAATGGTAAATAGCTATTTTTATTATTGTAGCAATCATTCAAAAGTTTACCGTAAAGTACCTTACATATCAGTGCATAACTTGTATTTGCTTTATCCACATAGGTGATTATAAAATTTTCCTGAATCTCTTTAATTGAATGTGTAAGTTTGTTGTATTTCTCTCTATTAACTCCGTCAAAATCTCTGGAAAATTCTCGTTTAAAATCTCTTAATATATAATACTTCCACTCGTCAAAAACACTGGATGGCAAATTGTATCTATACATTAGTTTATTTATAAATATATCTATATTAATAGTAAAACGTTTAATTGCAACACTTTTAGTGAGAGTACGTTTCACACGATATTTAGTTCCGTACTCCATTAACCTCCTCAACTCCTCATCCTTTACTATCTTTAGATCTCCAGTAATAACATGTCCATAATACTTGTCTTTATAATTAACAAATTCAGAATCATTGCAATGGCAGATACTCCCTGCAATACTTTTCTTTAGATCTTTAGCAAATAAATTATAATTAAAAATAGTTCTCCCCAAAGGCTTATCATATTTAAAAGCCTTAACTATTTTTATTTTACCGACTGGTAGTAATTCATTGTATTTATTCAGCATTTTACTGTAATTTACACCCCTATGGCTATCACCCAAATAATCCATTATAAAATAGATTTTATTTATTGCACTAACATGGCCATAATCAATGTTACAATACATTTGTAATTTTTGTGTCTTGATTCTATATCTCAACAAATCCAAACCTAGGTCAACATTCCCATTTTCTACCCTAGACTGTAAAGTTCTTAAAGTTACGGGAATTAATTTCTTCTTAATGTTGAAAATCAAACCTTTAATCACATTAACTCTTCGCTCACCTTTATAATTAATTATTTCATTTACTATGTCTGTACAAGTATTTAATTTTTTTTTTTAAATTATTCAACTTAGTATTGATTACTATTTCTAATCAACTCGTTTCCAATGTCATGATTAATTTTGTCATAAATTGTATCATCTAAATTGTTAGTTTTAAAGTTTTTAATTATATTACTGTGGTTAAACATAACATTAAGTCCATATGGATAGACCGTAGCAAACTTTATCATCATATCCTTTTCACGAATCTTTCTTTCCGTTTTATTAGGTATAATACACAATATAGAAATCCTAATGTTATCTATGCCATGTTCTGAAAAATGTGAAATTTCTATATATATATCTATCTATCTATCTATATATATATATATATATATATATATATATATATATATATATATTTTTTTTTTTTTTTTTTTTTTTTTTTTTTTTATCGGGGTGACACTAAATTCTGAAAGTGTCATTTCTTTTGTTCAGACATGAAAAAGGTTTCAATTTTTTTAATTCTACAGTAAGCCAACAAAAAAAAGGACCTTTAATTAAATTAATTTTAATTAAATTTAAATTTTTAAATTTAATTTTTCATTTACTTTTCAATGCAGTTGAAAATGGGAAAAGCAAGACAGTTTGCCCTATGGGTGATGTAAGACCCTAATATTCGAAACTATGAGCGCCCCCCCCCCCCCCACTTTTTTTTCCAGGACTACACCACTGGTATAGTTTTTGCTCCAATAAAACTTTTTTAATGGAACGATTTTGTCCAACTTTAGCATTAAATATCTCTTAAAATAATTCTTTGATTTGAAAACTGTCTGCATCAACGTGTTTATCAAACATTTCTCTATAATACCACCGATTTTTATATTTTTGTTTGCAACAGTTTTTTTTAATATTAACGAAGAAAGGCCATGCTTAAGCATTCAAATTGGACGCCGATCTACCGGGAATATCTACGCAGATTTTCATTGGTCCATTTCCAATTCAAAACTTTTTTTTATATATAGAAGGAAAAAGCTGACAAAATTAGAAGTGAAAAACAATTCAGTATTATTAAAGTAATCGTGCCGTGGTCATGTATTAAAAAATGCAATTTTGAGAAAAAAAAACTAGTTTCAATTTTATGTTATAGTTATAATAGAATGCTTATTGTATTTTTTTTCTTTTTTACTTACATAGAATTGTCTATTCCATATTCTGGCCACATAAAGAAGTCTCAATTCCGTTGATAAAGCCGCTAAAATAAAAACTCGATTTTCCGAAATTTATAAGTTATGATTACGTGTAAATCCTCAAAGCGGTTCTCAAAAAAAAAATTTTTAACGTTCAATAATGCGAAAATTTCTGCTCATTTACAATAAAAATAGTGTTCGAAAGAAACTGAATTTCGGTTACCTTCCTAGTATCGACTGAAAACGAAAGCGAAATTGTTTAAAAAATAAATTCAAAGTAAGTAACATAAACATACATATACGCATGTTATCTAAATAATGTTTTGCGTAGAAACGGCAGTACATAATTAACAAAATAATTTGATTGAAATAAAATTAATTAAATATAAGGTGCTATAAACATAAAAAATATATTAAAAAATAATTTAATTTAAAAATAACGAATTTAATCAATATTAGTAATACCTTCTAGATTTATCTCATTGTACGTGAATATATAGTATGTACGGCTCTTTGGATGGGAGTGCCGTTTGGGGGAGGCTAGGGAGGGGCAGTTATAGTAATACCGAATATACGGCAGTATTTTCGCCGAAACTAGGATTTTGGGCTGAAAACGAAAATGAAACCGAATATTCGCCAAACTCCACATAAAAGAATGAGACTTGCAGGCTTGGTTATTGAAGTGATTTGTAATACAATAGATTCTGTTCTTTAAATTAATTACATCTTGAGTTAAAATTGATTGTTGTCTCCTGCCAACAGATTTCTTTCTCTTCCTCCACTGTCGCGTCCGGAAATTCGGTTCAAAACGCCACATTTGGCAGCCTTTTCTGAAAGATCTTTTGTTTTTCTCAAAAAATATAAAAGACAGTTCAATTAAAAAGTTTCTGGTGGGCAATAAAAAATAATTGGTAGTTTCAGCCAAGTAAAGCAGTCAGCAGTTATAATGAAATTTAATGAAAACCTTTAAAACAAAATTATCATGAAATAAAATTCAAGTAATACTACTTTTCAAAATAATACATTCAACGTATACTTTTAAAGAATGTATTACTTTTCCAAAGATTTTCTGCCCCCCCCCCCCTACCCTGCGTACACACATGAACCGCGGTAAAAAAGAACAAGATCTTTGAAAAACAGAAACAACTCCATTATTGGGCATAGCCTTTGTAAGTTTGCTGATTTGAAAGCAGGGCCAAAATTAAGGGGGGCAGAGGGGGCATGTGCCCCGGGCGCCAAATGAAGATTTTGTTTGTCGATTTTTCTCGCATCTGCATTTTGTACGGTATTGTTAAAATCATTCTGTCTGGCGTATGACAAAACATAGAAGAATCTAAAGATGATATGGCATAAGGATCCTGTATAAAGCGGAATTTTTTTCGATTCCGTTTCCGAGATTTTAATCAATCAATATTCGACAAAGCCAAGGACGGATTCAGCTCATCATTTAGAGGGGGTCATGGATTTCCTTTTTTGGGGTGGGGGGCGATCACATCCTCGTTATGAGAATTTTTTATATTGAAAGCTATTCCCAAATCCAAACTAACTACTATTCTGATACTTTCGCGAAGTCATTTTCATTCGTAAATACAAAAAATTTGCATTAATATTCGTAAAAATATAAAATTTGCCGATTTGGTTCAGATACTAGGAAATTAGAGTTTCCCATTTTCTTGTAAAGGCAAAGATTCATTCAGAAAATGCTGTCAAAGATAGCACTTTTAGCCAAGTTTTACGAGTTGAAGCCACAGAAATGTCGCAAGGGAACAATTGGCTGTCACTTCCGGAATTTCAGTTTAAAAAGTCTAACAATTGTCAACGATTAAATATGGCAAAAATTTGTGTTAAATTTTAGAGGTAACTAAACCGTACACATTGGCAGCTATGGGATTCTATTAGTGTCATAAAAATTGCAGGTGTAGCCTCTTCTTTCTGCTCAAAGTATTAAATAGTTTTTTTTCAATCGAACTTATACCTTTGGCATGGATCATTTTCTTCTGATGGACTGGTGCCATCCATTATTATGAAACAACTGTTATAAATGAAGTGTTAGGTGAAGATGAAAGAGCTGTCGTAAAACGTTAGAACTCTGATTTTCTGGTCAGAAAAGGAAAAAAAAAGTGGTCATAATTTTTTTTTCTGGTCAGGATGAAAAAAAAATGGCCATAATTTTGTTTCTGATCAGAATGGGAAAAAAATGGCCATAATTTAAAAAAAAAAAAATCTATGATATCTTTTGAATGTTGAAAAAATAAAGAAATAAAACATATTTTTAAAATAATTCACGTAAAATAGACGTCACCCTTGAACTAAACAAAAATAACTTTCCTGAAATTTTATACACCATAATTAGTATTTGTATTCTAGAGATTGTATTATATAAAATATTATTGAATTGTATTAAATAATGTTTTGCACTTTTGAGTTTTGGCCCAACGAAATTGTTTTTGTTTGTTTTATTTTAATATTTTATTTTCCATTTGAAGATAATTGTATGGAGATTGTTATTCAAATATTCGGGGTAAAGTTTGAATTAACTCATTAGATAAGGTGAGCGAAATTCGAAAATAGAGATAGCTTTCTTAGAAAAGTGTGGTGGAAAAAAATACCTCTAAATTGGCAACACTGGTCTAACATCAGATTTATTTTAAGTGCAATGTCTTGCGGGGAACTATTTTTGTGCATATTACATTTCTATAGTGTAAAATACTAATTTGATTGACATAATTATTTTAGGAATAAAGTTTTCGCTATAGCAATATACTCGTATATATTTTTAAAGTGATTTTTTATACATAATTTATATAGTATGTGCGTGTGTATGTGTATGTATATATATATAAGCATTTGCGCCCTTTTGTAAGGCAATCGGCGCCCTTTTTATCCATTTTGCCACCGCCCTCTGAGTTATGCCAGTACGACCCTGTCTACCCGACAACATAGATTAAAATAATAATAAAAAAGAAAAATGCTCAGCTAAACTGATGGCATTGAGCTCACAGGCTATTCACACTAATTGTATATCATACTCTTATTTTAAAGAATAATGCCCCTCAAAAAAAAAATAAGTGAAGGGGAATTAGCCCCCGTTTCACCCTTTATACTTAACCAGTGAACCTCCAAATCTAATCAGGGAAGGTCCTTATCATAATAAACCGGTATACCAAATTTGGAGCAAATCGAATAATCCTGCAAAGAAAACCCATTTATCTAAATTAAGGGGGTGGACTAGCCCCCCCCCCCCTTTATCCTTAACCAATGAATCCCCAAAACGAATCAGGGAAGCTCCTTAACATAATAAACAGGTATACCAAATTTGGAGCAAAGCAAATAATTCTGCATGAAAAACCCATTTATCTGAATAAAAAGGGGTGGACTAACACCCCTTTTCCCCCTTTATCCTTAACCAATGAACCCCCAAAACTAATCAGGGAAGTTCCTTAACATAATAAACCGGTATACCAAATACGGGGCAAATCGAATCATTCTGCATGAAAAAACCATTTATCTGAATTAAGGGGGTGGACTAGCCCCCCTTTTCCCCCTTTATTCTTAACCAATGAACCCCCAAAACTAATCAGGGAAGTTCCTTAACATAATAAACCGGTATACCAAATACGGAGCAAATCGAATGATTCTGCATGAAAAACCCATTTATCTGAATTAAGGGGGGTGGACTAACCCTGTTTTTCCCCCTTTATCCTTAACCAATGAACTCCCAAAACTAATCAGGGAAGTTCCTTAACATAATAAACCGGTATACCAAATTCGGGGCAAATCGAATGATTCTGCATGAAAAACCCAATTATCTGAATTAAGGGGGTGGACTAACCCCCTTTTCCCTCTTTATCCTTAACCAATGAACCTCCAAAACTAATCAGGGAAGTTCCTTAACATAATAAACCGGTATACCAAATTCGGAGAAAATCGAATCATTCTCCATGAAAAATCCATTTATCTGAATTAAGGGGGTGGGCTAGCCCCCCTTTTCCCCCTTTATTCTTAACCAATGAACCCCCAAAACTAATCAGGGAAGTTCCTTAACCTAATTAACCGGTATACCAAATTCGGAGCAAATCGAATCATTCTGCATGAAAAACCCATTTATCTGAATAAAAAGGGGTGGACTAACACCCCTTTTCCCCCTTTATCCTTAACCAATGAACCCCCAAAACTAATCAGGGAAGTTCCTTAACATAATAAACCGGTATACCAAATACGGGGCAAATCGAATGATTCTGCATGAAAAACCCATTTATCTGAATTAAGGGGGGGGGGGTGGACTAACCCCGTTTTCCCCCCTTTATCCTTAACCAATGAACTCCCAAAACTAATCAGGGAAGTTCCTTAACATAATAAACCGGTATACCAAATTCGGGGCAAATCGAATGATTCTGCATGAAAAACCCAATTATCTGAATTAAGGGGGTGGACTAACCCCCCCTTTTCCCCCTTTATCCTTAACCAATGAACCTCCAAAACTAATCAGGGAAGTTCCTTAACATAATAAATCGGTATACCGAATTCGGAGAAAATCGAATCATTCTGCATGAAAAACCCATTTATCTGAATTAAGGGGGTGGGCTAGCCCCCCTTTTCCCCCTTTATTCTTAACCAATGAACCCCCAAAACTAATCAGGGAAGTTCCTTAACCTAATTAACCGGTATACCAAATTCGGGGCAAATCGAATGATTCTGCATGAAAAACCCATTTATCTGAATTAAGGGGGTTGGACTAACCCCGTTTTCCCCCCTTTATCCTTAACCAATGAACTCCCAAAACTAATCAGGGAAGTTCCTTAACATAATAAACCGGTATACTAAATTCGGGGCAAATCGAATGATTCTGCATGAAAAACCAAATTATCTGAATTAAGGGGGTGGACTAACCCCCCTTTTCCCCCTTTATCCTTAACCAATGAACCTCCAAAACTAATCAGGGAAGTTCCTTAACATAATAAACTGGTATACCAAATTCGGAGAAAATCGAATCATTCTGCATGAAAAACCCATTTATCTGAATTAAGGGGTTGGACTAACCCGTTTTTCCCCCTTTATCCTTAACCAATGAACTCCCAAAACTAATCAGGGAAGCGCCTTATCACAATGAACCTAGGAAAAATTTTTGAAGCAAATCGGATGTTTCTATCAAGAGTTATCGCGTTACGTACATACGTACGTACATACATACATACATACATACATACAGAGCGGGCGGGCACATTAGCTCTCAGGCTTTGATAGCCTGTGAGCTAAACATCTGTGATTACCAAGGTTAAACTTCTCCATGTAAGTTTTAGCATTCTGTTTAATATATAGAAATCTATAAATCATATACAGGGCAAAATAATTAGGATATTTTTCTGACTATGGAATGTAACTACTGAAATTGGGTGTTTAAATGTGTTATGCGTTTTCCAAATTCTTTACTTAGTAATTTAAATTGTTTACTCCTTTCATCTTTATAAACAGTGAAGTTTTGTTACAGATTATCAATGAGTTGGAAAGTGTTTTATAATCTATGTTTGACCTTGATGTATGACTTTTTTTCCTTGTTAATACCTTGTTTGAAAGAAAAAGTCTAATAAAATTATTTCAAACAAATGTTATTCAATTAAAATCTAACAGTTAGTGATAAAATTACACGATATTCACAATGTAATGCTTAATGGTTTCCTAAATTTAAATATAAAATTGCTGACGAATGATTTTACGCAATAACCGATTGTCACATATTATGAGCCTGTCAAATTCCAAATACTATCATGCGCGTCTCGATTTTTAATGTAAATTTCGGGGGGGGGGGAAATCGTACTCTACACACACACACACACACACACAAAAAAAAAAAAAAAAAAAAAAGAGAAAAGAAATCAGTATTAGTGTTCGAGTGTAAGAAATTCAAATTACACCCATGTTTCCTCATTTTTAATTTTTCATAATACTCGTATATACACACCAATATTGTTTAGTGAATTATTTCAGGAAATATCTTGGTAATGAACATTCTTTTCTGAGTTTTTTTTTCAGAACAAAATTATATTTTATAATTTACAGTTTGTACAATTTGTACTAAACAGTTACAGAACAAATTGTGATTACGAGATTACGACGGTAGTAGTAACTTTTGAAAATGCTAAAATTCAGTTACAAACGACATGTCTGTATAACCTTAATAAAAAATCCAGATTAACAAATTTAAAAGACTTGCAAAACTGTTATGTAACGAGGCACTTTTAAGTTAAGTGCCTCAGAGTTTCATTCATACTTGTAGAATGGCATTCACCCATTTGAATGACAGCAGACGATTATGCCGCCATTTTTTGTCTCCCCTTATGCTAGTTCATTAGAGTATTTCAAATGAATTGCCTGTTAACTCTGACCTGGCACTTTCGCTGAGTGCAGTAATTTCCAGGTCGATACAGTTGCTGTTAATTAAAAAAGGACGTGACAAAACTTTTTAGCATAAAAAAAAGAAAGATGTTGCAAAAGTTTTAATTTATTCAATAAATGAAGATCCATCTGTGTATCTTCAGGTCAAGAAAGAAAGTGCTAAAGTAGATTTCAGTATTATCTTTTGAAGATAACAAACTAATGTATGTATGTGTTTCACCACTGAAAAGAAAACATTGAAAAAGAATATTAACCGGAGAGTTAATTACTTGCAAGGGCAGTTTCAACATGGTATTATCTTTGAATGCCATCTTCTTGTTATTAAACTTACATATGTCCTAAAAACGAAATAATGATACAATTTAAGAGGAATTAAAAATGGAGGAATTCACTTCCTCATACGCAATGAATAAGCGTAGTATAATTTAATGAACGGTTATTAAAGCACCCAAGGAACATAAAACAATGAATATTTTTATTATTTTCTTTTATGGTTATATGAACTATGTCGGAACATAAAACGAATAATTTTATATTGCTATTAATTTTTTTTGTAATAATTAGCAATTAAATGGACCAAAAAAGTGGATTAAACAAGATGCATATTATAATGTTGGGGTACCACAAGCACGAAAATTAGTGCAAAAATTCCATTTCTGAAAACTAGAAAATACAACTCGAGCTTCATGTAAATCAATTTTTTTAATTGAAAACTCCAATGGCTTTTTAACAGTTTTTTAGCTTAGAGGCTATGAAAGCCTGAGAGCTAATGTGCCCGCAGGTTCTGTATGTACCATTGTATGTGTGCATTGTATGATATGTGTGCATACACTATGCATGTACGTAACGCGATAACTCTTCATAGAAATATCCGATTTGCTTCAAATATTATAAATAGTTTCATGCTGATAAAGCGCTTCCCTGATTAGTTTTAGGGGTTCATTGGTTAATGAAAAAGGGGGAAGAACGGCGGGAATCATCCCCTTAATTTAGATAAATGGGTTTTTCATGTAGAATTATCCGATTTGCTTCAAATTTGGTTTATTCTGATAAGGCACTTCCCTGATTAGATTTGGAGATCCATTGGTTAAATACAAAGGAGGGAACGGAACGGGGGCTAATCTCCCCCTTAATTTAGATAAATGGGTTTTTCATGCAGAATTATCCAATTTGCTTCAAATTTGGTATACGGGTTTATTCTGATAAGGCGCTTCCCTGAGAAGATTTAGAGGTTCATTAGTTAAGTATAAAGGGGGTAACGGGGGACTAATCCCCGTTAATTTATTTACCGTTTTGCTAAAATGATTGAGTTCTATTTTATGAATAATAGACATAAATAAGAGTACAATATACAATTAGTGTGAATAGCCTGTGAGCTCAATACCCTCAGTTTAACTGGGCACTTTTCTTTTTATTGGATTGTCTACTAATAAAACCAAAAAGCATTTTCATTCGAAAAATATCATTTTATTCAAATAAAGTTATGAAATTTATTAAAAACGATACTTTCGTTTTACTTGTAAGTCAGGAGTTAATAGCGGAAGAAATCGTGAAAGATTTCAAGTGAAAGAAACTGTCGTAAATCTGAGAAAGGTTTTATATTATTTTCCGTGATACGCCCTTAAGTCGCATTGAGTTATCCTGTTAGTATGCAAGTGTATTTATATAGGGTAAAGATAAAACAATAAAAAAGAATAAAAGAAAAGTGTCTAGTTAAACTGATGGCATTGAGCTCACAGGTTATTCACACTAATTGTATATTTTACTCTTATTTATGTCTATCTAAAATATAAAAATGAAAATTTGTCTGTCTGTAATGCTATAATCCACAGTTTGGAAGCGAGAGTTGTGAAATGTTACGTACACGTGTATTAAATCACGGCCGAGGCAACTAAAGTAATCCGGAATCGAAATAACTTATAGTTAATTTTTAATTAATAAAAAAAACCACCAAATTTACCAGAAATTTCCTATCAAATTCAAACATTTTTCGTTAAAGCAGTTGCAAAAAATTAAAAATCCACGATAAAATTCTTATAAAAATGATTACTTTTGTATTGCAAGATTTCCACGTGGAAAATGAAAATGAAATAAATAGTTTGACGAATTAAAAAAATAGTTAATATTACGTCATAACTTTTGCATTGCAAGATTTCCACGTGAAAAATGAAAATGAAATAAATAAAATCATAAGCCGAAACGCAATGTTTCACCTTGATTCAAACATAAAATATGTAATATGAACTTTAAAAACTGATGAAAAACACTATTCGAACAGAGTGATGTAATAAAATAAATGAAACTTCAGTTAATAATAACACATATCTTCTCTAATTAAGTTCAATCCAAGAAACTGCTACTTCTACTTTCAACTCTATTGGCTCTCTCATTTCCAAAACGAAGTGACTTATTTGTATAAATAAACAGCAATTACTTATTATAATATTCTCTGATGAAGGGCTTGGGAAAGCCTGAAAGTTCTAAGGAGTTAAAAAAAAAATGTATATTTTTAAATTATAACATCCCTTTTATTATTTCAGTCGTCTTTTAAGTGAAACAGTGAACTTTTTAAAGTTCATATTACATATTTCATGAAATAAATAGTTTGGCAAATTAAAAAAAAAAAATTAATGTTACGTCATATTGGAAATATAATGGACTTCAGCAGGTGAATATATAACGTAATACGAGTTTGAAAAAACGTATTGAAACATGATAAAAACTTGATTATGGAAATATTGCCATATTTTAACATTTTGAGGTTCCCTAAATTTGTTTTCGCCATTTTAAAATTTATTCCGTATATATACCTGTGTGCATGCGTGTATATTAGAATTTCCACACAGGTTTAGGTCCCTTGAGGTCATTCTTACTTAAGAACAGAAATAAAGATTTCGGATTAAAATATATAAAATTCATAGAATTTTTGTATTTGCCACCTTTCTTTACTCATGAAAAAATTATTTCGAAATTAGTTTTTCAAAACAAGCATTATTAAAATTCGGGGCAACGCTGGGTACTTTAGCTAGTTATTCATAAAATAGAACTATCTATTTTTGAGAAAAACGGAAAATAATCAGGGAAGAGCCTTGTCAGAATAAACCGGTATACCAATTTTGAAGCAAATCGGATAATTCTGCATGAAAAAATACATTTATCTAAATTAAGGGGGAGATTAGCCCCGTTCCCCCCTTTATATTTAACCAATAAACCTCCAACTCTAATCAGGGAAGAGCCTTGTCAGAATAAACCGGTACACCAAATTTGAAGCAAATCGGATAATTGTGCATGAAAAAACCCATTTATCTAAATTAAAGGGGGATTAGCCCCCGTTACCTCGTTTATACTTAATCAGTGAACCCTCAAAACTAATCAGGGAAGCGCCTTATCAGAAATAACTTATTAACAAAATTTGAAGCGAATCGGATATTTCTATCAAGAGTTATCGCGTTACATAGATATATACATACATACGTACGTACATGCAGAACCTGCGGGCACATTAGCTCTTAGGCTTTGATAGCCTGTGAGCTAAAAAGAAATATTTTGTAACTCTGGTTATAGGTATTTTATTTACAGAAACAAATTATTAGAACGTTAATTTTGGTTATAAAAATACAGTTTCTGTAAATGTGTATGTATCAAAATCCATCCAATGTTGATCACAGTTTTAATCATTTAATTAATATAGCTATCTCCAGTTACTTGAGTACACATAATTTTTCAAAAATAATTATCTCGTATCAACTCGTGTCTTCAAATTACGGGCATGTTTTCTTTTTCTTTTTTAGGGTTCTGTACTTAAAAAGTAAACACGGAACCATTATAAGGTCACTCTTGCGCCTGTCCGTCCGTCTGCCACAACCATTTTACTCCTAAACTATGGAGCGTAGAAAATTCAAATTGGCTGAAGTAATAAAGGCTATTGACCAACATATTTATAGATTATTACCCATTCACAAATATATTTAGGGAAAGTGTAGAGGGGCTAATTAAGTTACTTGAAAAATACTTGTGAAAGCTTTCGTAACGCCGAACTCAAAAATAAATTTTTTTTAATTTTAGCCATTATATTTTCAGAGATTTTGTCGAAAATGTAATTCAAAAGTATGTCTCCCCACCTCTATTTCCGAATCTACTGAAACTAAAATTATAAAACAATTAGGGGTAGTACACGTTAATCTAATCCTCGCAGATAAACTATAGTGATTATCCTAGGTCACATAGTTTTTTAAAAAGTAGCATTTTCCCGTTACACACAAATTTCGATTTGCAGGAGTTCAGCAATGGAGTTCAGGAGCACTGGAGGTGCCGGTCGTCACAGAACTATAAAAGGATCGTTGATAATGAATAATAATAAAAAAAAATCAGTAATTAGTCGAGATATTGGACATACATAAAAACACGGCCGGCGTACTCTATCCGCCATCGGCTTTTAAAGCCTAGATGACACCTTTTAATGATATACAGGGTGGTTCAGAACTATCTAAATAAACAGATTTCGTAGAGGAATGTGCGCGCAGAAACGCAACATTGAGGCAATAGATGGCGTTGTTAAGTTCAGTGGATGAAAGCTCTTCTCTGGCTTGAATCGTCATTCCCTTACGGATTTGGAGAAACATGCATCGTTACACCAATGCAGAGCTTGCCGACATGCATTTCATATATGGGGCTAAGAAAGGAAATGGTTCACATCCAACGCACGTCCAACAGCTTTTGAGATTGTCGAAGCACTATCCTCTACTGTGCGTAATACTGCTTAATATCCTGCAGGAATTCTGCGATATCTTACAGTTCCCTTATCACGCCTGGAAGCATAAAACGATACACTCGTGCACAACGCCTAATGAAGACGTTCAAGTGCTTGAGTATCCGGTAGAATCCTACCCGTGAATCGTTCAATCTGATTCCTTTGAGCAGCCAATCCATTTCCTTGCGCAATACCATACATGAAATGCATGCCGGCAAGCTCCGCCTTGGTGTAATAAAGAACGTCGCTTGAAATCCGTGCAGGAAATGATGATTCAAGCCAACGCAGAACATTCATACGCCGCATTCAACAGTGCCCTCTACTGCCTCAACACTGCATTTCCGCCCCTAGATTCCTGTACGAAATCTGCTTATTTAGGTTCACTCTACCTGCCTTTGCGTTTTTGACAGATAATTTTGAAACACCCTGTAACTGTGTTTGTGTAATGTAATGTCCAGTGGTAGTATAAAAGCATTAAACGTCAAACTGTTAAAAATAAACTAATTTAATTAGAATTATTCACACAATTACTATTAGATTCGCTACTAGTTTGCACTGAATGGCTTTCTCAATACGCCACCAGTATCTTTAAAAGTTAATTAAAAACCTATCTGGAAAAACGCGCCACGGACCAAGGTGGGGTGAGAACTTTGCGACTTCCCTTCGATACGCACTTAGCACAATGTGCCAAGTTTAAACTTTGAACAAAGGTTTTATTTTAGGTACATTGTAAAAGGAAAAGATTATTACTACGCTGAATTTGGGTTTATGAAATGCCAAATGAAGTTTAAATATGCATCACTTTTATTGTCAACACCGAATTAAGTTCATCATAAACAGATTAGGATAAGATTAAAAAAGGAGTTATATAGGATAGCAATATTTAATACTATTTAGGCTTCATATCTCTCTGAACTTTCATGGTATACCTATTTATACTTTTCTAGCATATACAGCTACCCAAACCAACATTGTATGGTTTTTTACAAAGTCTTATTATTATTCTTTCAACAACGATTGTTTTGTAATAATATAGTTACTAATTAATATATTTATTGTACGGAACCCTCTGTGCGCGAATAATACTCGCACATAACCGTTTATTTGCACTAGAATTACTATTTTATTTAATGCTATATATATTAATTCATTGAAATATTTACATATTTACATATTTATCCATTTTTTGTTTTTTTTCAGTAAAACTACTGTTTCTTTACAAACTACCTTTATTTTTTCCACAGTACTTCATTGACATTTAATGTTACTTATGATAGTGATTTAAAATGGGATGATAACATTGGTCATATAGAGGAAATTCGTAACTTGGAAAAACTGTTTACCATTTATTTTAGGGAAAAAAAAATTATTAATCACAGAAAATTTGGCTGCATAATTCATGCTGTGTTACGATTATTATTAAAAATGTATAAAGAAAATGGATAATTTTTTAGAAGAAAATTGCCTTCCCCACAAAATGTATTAGTAAATCGTCCTTCAAACATAACATTTAACAAAATACTCTACTGAAGTAAAAACACTTAAAAATACTTTCACGTTCTCTATTAAGAAGAAACAAAGGAAGATTTATGTTACTTAATTTGAACAAAAAGAAGTATGCTTTAAATGAAACGTCTAAACTTTATACTTTCTAAAAGAGGTATGTTGCAACATTAGAAAAACCCATATTTTTTTAAATGCTAGCTAATGAAGGAGCAAAAGTTATGAAGGTGAATGCATGTATGTAATTATATTGTAATGGTTCTCCTTCAAATAAAATTGCAGAACAATGTAAACTACTGTGAACTTTACCATTGTTTAGATTGTGGATATCAGGTTGATTAAAAAGCTTCTAGACTTACAGAGTAGTGTATAGTGATTGCTGTTAATTTCGAATTTAAACATAATGTTGTTGTATTTTGGAGTTTTATATTTATGAGATATAAAAGGAAAAATTAGATCAAGTTCACAATGCATTTTTCTTTCTTAATGTTAGAAATATGACTACATTATGGCAATTTTTTTCTTTATGTTTAACTGATATAAATTATGAGAACTTTATCATATATGGTCTATGCACGTTTACATAGTTAGTAATGGTAAGATTACATGCTTAGGGTTAGCCATTAATTTGCTCAGTTTTCTATACGAATGAGTAACTGAAGGTCGATGCTTTTTACCTTGATAGGCCTTTAACCTCTTAACTGGTTTTTATTTCTCTTCAACAACAGCAACAAAAACAAAAAATCCCAATTTTATTATATCTTTATAATAAACGCAACAAGTCATAAACCACTAAAATAGCATTTTCCCTAAAATGTTTGTGTTTTAATTTCTTTCTTTTTGTACCAAACTGAACTGCAAAAAATTATTCCGAGAAGTGGTGTAGAGAGAGATAGATAAAGAGAGGAGAACAGAGTGGCAAAATTTTCCTGGAGCTCCTTATTAAAAAGATGTACCCCTCTAGTATAAAATTTATACAATTATACAGAGTACGTCTCAAAATTTCCCAGACTGGTTAAATTGCCGGCCAGTAGATGGCGTTGCGTGTACGCAGGTAACGTCCAAAGCAGGACTATACTTCGTCTTGTATAAAGCGGTACAATTGCACGTTGCTATCTGTTGTCTGATGCTAAGTGCATTCGGTTTATTTTAACAGTGTAACGTGATCATGGTGGAGCTCGCAAAGGTCGAATAACGAATCATTCACAAGGAGGTCGTTCCTGAAAGTACTATTATTACTGGATGTTGCTATTTGGAAATGATGAGCTTTTCGCAGCTGAAATACGAAGAGTTCGTCCCCGGTACCGACAGCAAGTTAGCTGACCGTTCTTGCACGACAACGCACCAGCTCATACTTCGATAACTTTGCGGGAGTTTCTTCTAAAGGGGTCGTCGTGCTCAACCATCCTCCTTACTTAACCCCAGATTTATCGTCCTACGACTATTTTCTGCTCCCTAAATTGAAATTGCACCTAAAGTCTTCTTTAACGGAATTCCCGAGCTCCGACATGATCACGTTACACTGCATTGTTACAACAAACCGGATACACATAGAATCACGCATCAGATAGCAACGTGAAATTGTACTGGTTTACAAGACGAAGTGTAGTCGTCCTTTCGACAAAACCTACGGACACGCAGCGCTATCTATCAGCCGGTAATTTAACCTGTCCAGGAGATTTTGCAACGCACTGTGTACTGAAAAAACATTTTTTTTTTTAATTTTCTAAGCTGAAATTCTCATTTTTGCGTAAATAATGCAGGAAAAAATACATTGTTCAAAAAGCCTCTCATGGAAACATTCCATGCAAAAATATTTTTGAATAGAATGCTTTCTTGAGAAGCTTTTTGAGAGGCCCTTGAGAAAAGCGTCTCTCAAGGTGCTATATGCAAATATGTCTGTTGCCTAAATCTGGAAAATTGCATCCCGTTTACTTCTGTATCTCATAACACAGAAGTTACATATGCATGTTACTACATGAATAGCGTTTTGCATAGAAATCACATTAATTATTATTATTAATTAAACGTTAATTTCATTTCAAAATGAAATTTAATTAAAATATATTTTAAAATTATGTATGAAAATCACTTAAAATCATCCAAACTAAGATAATTATTGCTAAAAGTGTTAAATAATACACTTAAAAAGGTATATAAATACCTTTATTTAGATCGACTATGTTTGATCGTTCTGACGGCGACATTCTCAAGGTCTTTGTTGATACAAATATTTTCACAAATTTTTTCTAAAAACAAGAAATTGGTAAATAAAATCACGAGACCACATATATAATGAAAAACAAGTGCAAACATAAAATAAAAAAAAATCAAAATGGATATTTGTGGACATGAATTAATTTATACTGTTGTTTCTTATTCTGCAGAGCATCTATTTCCAAATTTTTACAGAGATTGATTTTAAAAATAGTAGAATAATTTATTCATCAAGATTTTATTTACCATCCATTATCCAGGAATCAATAGAGATATTTTTACGCAGTGAGAATATCTGCAATGATTCAGTTTCTGATGACTTAAAATTTGGAAAGACATGCTCTGCAGAAAAAAAAACAATAGTGGAAATTAATTCACGTTCTCAAATATAGATTTTTATTTTATTTTATTTTATGTTTGCACTTGTTTTTCATTAGACATGTGCTCTCGTGGTTTTATTTACTAATTTCCTGTTATTAAACATTTTTGCGAAAATATTTGTATCAGCAAAGATCTTGAGAATGTCACCGTCTGAGCTATGAAACATATGTCGATCTGAATAAAAGTATTCCTTTTAAGGGTATTTTTTATAACTTTTACCAATTATTAGCTTAGTTTGGATGAAATATATTAATCAAAATATTTCACGTAATAAAATATATTGGTTTAAGGGGTCAGGTATCCTTTGATCCAATAAAGTACATGGAAAAGTGACCTCTGTAAGAATTGCATTCACTCTTTAACTAATTGACTTTTAATTATAAAATTAAAAACACATGTTAGGAACTTTTTATTTTACCAATTTAAGTTGTTAAAAAAGGTATACACATACATGATTTTTTTCATTTATTTTTTTAAAGATAATACAATTTTTATAAAAGAATTATTCTTGCATACATTGCGCACATGATTTTTCCCATTTGAATGGCTGAAACAAACCAAGATTTTTTTTAATGAGTACAGATATAAAGTGTTTTCAAAATGACCTACAATGAAAAAAATAAAACTTGTAGATCCCGAGAATTTTTTTTTATTTTAAAGAAATTCGAAATATCGAGATTTTTTATTACAAAAGTAGTCGTGAATTCTAAACTTATTACTTGAGAATCATAATAATAGGTCATTTTGTGCCCCTTTACTTTCAACAGAGATGGATACTTCTGTTGCCACTATGACAAAAAAGTAATAAAAATTACAAAAAAAAAAAAAAAATAATAATAACTCTGAGATACAGCTTTCAAACAAATTGCATTTAAAAGTACATTTTTTTCTCTATAAGACGGTGTAAAAAGTAATATTGTGGGATATTTAGTTGTTTAAGAATGAAATTTCATTTAAAATGGGTCCAGGAATATTAATGTTTAATCCATGGCGTACGTAATGAATGACCAGCTCCGTAGAAGTTTAAAAATTTACAGTACCGAAAAATGTAATCCATGGCGTACGTAATGTATGATCAACTCCGTGCTATTTTTTGTCTTAAATTTTAGTCTTTGAAAAAATCATTTTCCAAATGGTCGTTGTAATTTGTTAAATTGCTTTTTTTTAATTTTGTTTTTTGTTTGTTTTCGTAATCTATCTATCACTGCGAGCATGATTTCTCAAAAACTATTAAAGATAATAAGTTGAAATTTTCTGAGTGAATATTACACTTCAGCATGAAATGAACTAAAATCTTACAATTACCTTAAATAATAAAAATTTTATTTAAAAAATACGCGAGAAATTTTACAGATTTTAATTTTTTAAATTTTTATTAATTATAAATATAATAAATGAACATAATTAAAATGTGTCAATTCATTATGTTAAGCGAAGTGTTATCTTTAAGTTAAAATCTATTTAAGGTTAAAAAATTAAAATGAGCACGCGATATCATGCGCGCAGTGATGTATAGTAATTATAAAAACAACAACAACAACAGTAGATTACTTAATTAAGGTTTCCTAATTAATTTAATTATTTTTCATCAATCTGTTTTGTTTATTATAACAAGTAATGCTATACTCAACAACCCAAAAAATTCATCGAATTTGCTTTATTAGTTAGTTTGTGAAAAGATATGGAAATTGAATCATTTTTCTAGCCTTTTTGATTGGTTGAAAGGGAACTGTCCCCTTAAGGGGGCCTCTTTGCTCCTTTAAAAACTCCCGCTCGATAATGTTAAACTTATGGGCAGGTTGTTTTCGAATTTCTAGTTTAAATTTGAATATTTATAAACGATATTTTTTGCGTAGGATAGTTGAGGTCGATCTCTAATATGGCTATTTTTTACGTTTTCGGATTTCGTTTGTCGATTTTTTTAAAAGGGTACTTTCACTTTCGAAACCGGTTCCAAAAGCGAAAGTACCTTTATTTAAAAAAATCTACACCCGGAATAAAAAAAGTAAACAATAGCCATATTAGAGATCGCTTAAACTATCCTATGCAAAAAAAAAAAAAAAAAAATAAATAAATAAATAAATAATAATCATTTAAAAATATTCAAATTTAAACGAGAAATTCGAAAATAACCTGCCCACATGTTTAACATTACTGAGCGGATGTTTTCAAGTGAGTAAAGTGTCCCCTTAAGGTGCCACACTATTTTTCGCACAGCATTATTCTATATTCAGCACTATATACATATACTATTTTTCGCACAGCACATATGCAATTCTCACGGGGGTGGTTCTGAGTTCGACTTCAGGGGATTCCATTGCACACGCATAGTGTGTCCTGCTCTATTTGTGAACAGCAAGGCTGTGTCTAACCTTTCTCTAAGCGCAGGCGCACCTCAGTTGCTGGTTAAAATTTAAAATTGGAGGGCACTATTCCTTTCTTTCTAATCGATGACCAGGCCTCTACCTGCCGGTTAGCCCCAACTGAACGAGTTTGATACCTGGTATTGGGGTGGGTGACCGCCTAATTGCCGCGTAGACACAATAAGCCTGACGAGCGCCTAGATCGTATCGGCAGTGCCTACTTCTTAGTTGTGAACGTTTTTATGTCGGTTACCTAACATTTATATATTGTTGTTTGGCATCTGCACATTGCTAATCAAGTTGATCTCGTAATTTAGAACCTTGGTAAGGTAACGATACCTTCACCTGGCAAGGCACCTCCAGAGGTATAATTCATAGGTAACTTGTTTGCTCCCACGACGGATTTTACATGCACCAGGCGCCATTAGCGTCTAGTATCACATGACTGGGAATATATAACAACATCATGTCCTTATAGCAGAGGTAGAAATGCCCACACATCTTATACTTTGTATCTACAATTTATAGTGTGAATCCCTACGATGCATGGATATGGGTCCTTGTAAAAATAAACTGCAGAGGAAACATAAAGCATAGTAAATTTATAATTACATTTTCCTGAACGGCGTTTGCTCAAAAAGTTTTGTAAGGAAAGGAGAAAAAATATTTAATGCCGACCAATAAAAAAACATTTTTTAAAATGAATTTTTATTTTAAAAAAGTTAGTAAAAGATAAAATTTGAAAGGGCACGAAGAAAGACTTCAAAGAGTGCCATGCAGCCAGTGGGCGTCGCGTTGCGCATTCCTTCTGTAGAGCATCTCTAACAAGGCTGTCATCTTGTAGATATCAGAGAAAAAGAGAAAAAAAAGAAAGATTAAGAATATATATAGAAGGAAAATGTAACATGACTTGTATATGTTCAGAGATTTTGCAATAAAGATGAATTAAAACGACAGTCATAATAGCCATAAGTCTCAAAGCATTGCCCCTCATTTAAGGTTAAAGATATAAGGAAAAAATCACGAACTTTTTTTAATGTATTTAAAAGAATAACAGTTTAAATAAATGAAATAAAAATTACAAATACTTATCTAAATAGCACTTTGAAGCTTTTTTTTTTTTTTTTTTTTTTTTTTTTTTTTTTTAATCAAAGACATAATATTTCTTATGGAAAAATTTCCTCTTTTGTTCAGAAACCTTTTAAAGTTCTTAATTAGTTTGAAATACGCTTCACAATTTGTATTCTTTTAGTTTTCAATATGTTGCATTTTTTAGAAGTAATGCGAAACAAACTATAATTTTCTCTTGAGAAGATTGAAGGATTTTAATTATTACAATGCTGATTACATTTTGTAAGTTTTAATTTTTTCATACATTATAAAACTTGTAAATGGTAAAATTAAAAAATAAAATAAAAACAGTGGAAGCTAATTTTGAAATTAATTCGAAAACCAAAAGAAAAATACCCTTTAATTTTCCATTCATGTTTTTCAAAACTGGTGTATATTGAGAAGAAACCTTTCAGTGTTCCGTAGTAGAATATATTCAAAAGAAAAGTTGCTGGGGAAATTGATATAATTTTTTTCAGATGTTGTAGAAGCCAGCTGAACGGCGTAAAAAGAAAAAAAATGGTATTTATATGAAATCAAATTTATATTTTTGAAGAAGGCTCTTTTAAATAAGCCTATTTTCAGTGAGACCTATTTTACAGTAAATCTTACGATGGCTTTTAACGATTTCTTTCCTTTATAAATTGGTCGAAACTAACTACCAAATATCTTGCTAGACTCTAAAAAGTAAATGTGTAAATTATTTACTTTTACATAAGTATATGTGTAAATTTGCAAAATTACATTTGTGTCAGAAAATTGATACTCTTGCCATAAAAAATTACTCGTATTTATGTGTGTTTATTTGCTTAATAATAGTGTATAATCTGTTATCCCTTCAAAAACACAGACAACTGTGTAAATGTAGAAAAATACGTGTATTACACCCCGATTGGCGTGTTATTGTAAAACACAATTTGCATATTACTGCCTTCGTAATATGCAAAATCTGTGTATTTTGCATATTACGCAGAAATATGTGCAAGCACAAATTTTCTACAAAAATATATGTAAGAATATTACACAGCAATAAATGAAGAATATTACACAGAGATATGTGTAAGAACAGAATATTACATAGAAATATGTGCAAGGACAGAATATTACATAGAAATGTGTGTATCCATCTGCATTCAATAGATAACGATACTTGGAAACGTGGTTTGTGTAATCGTAACTGAATGGTCAAGGTGGTGCTCTGGAAAGTCACAGTTCCCTAGTTCGTATACCGTTTTAAGTATTGCTTATTTACTGTAGGTTGAATGAAGGGGGGGGGGGGTTGCGTTTTTCACTTGAAAAAATATATTTGATACTTTTCGGTTAGCCGGGCGCCAGTGTTATATATACATATATATGTACATATAAATGTATGTATATATACATGCATATTTACATATATATATATATGTGTGTGTGTGTATATACAATATGTGTGTATAGATATGTATATTTACATATATATATATATATATATGTGTGTGTATATACAACATGTGTGTATAGATATGTATAATTACATATATGTATGTATATAAATATGTATATATAACACTGGTGCCTGGCTAACCGAGAAGTACCATATATTTTTCTGTTTTTACATTTTTCTATTCCCTATAGTCTGTAGATTATCAGTGTACAACGATTTGGCCAAATTTGATGCCCTTTTGAAGTTATATAGTGCTTTAGCGCAAGCGTTCGTAGGCTTACACTTTTTTTTTTTTTTTTTTTTTTTAACTGGGGGGATTAGAACGCAAAAACTATTAAACCGATCTTGCTATTTAAAAAAATTAAAGGTGATATAATTTATTGGAGCTTGGGCCACTTTCAACCGTTGTTATAAAAAATAAACATTTTTAGAAGCAGGCCAAAGGGCGAAAAAAAGGGTCAGAAATAGATCCTCCCCGTTTCTTGAAATAGCTGCCACTTCGTTGATTTCCAACTTTTTCATCTCAAAAGGGTTAAAGCTGCAGACAATATTATTTATTTTCATAATCCTTAAGGGTGTTCTCAAATCTAAAAGGGCAACTTTCTGACATAAGTTTTAATTTATTTTTGTTCAAAATGCATGAAACTAGCTGGTGTTGTTGTTCAGAAACTAGGTAATTCAGCTGTTTTTTCCTTTTTTTTTTTTTTTTTTTTTTTTTTTTGCAAACACAATAGAATTTTCAGAAAATAGCGTCAAAGTGGGCGTTTTGAACCGAATTTCCGCGCGAAGGAAGAAAGAGCACTCAAGAGCGGGCGAAAAACGTTCTTGTCAGGTGATCAAATTCGCTTATAACTCAATAGGTAATTTATTGATCAAAAAATGGAAAAAACAGTTCAATTCTAAATCGCTTCCATGGCCAGGCTTTCCACTTTTATACCTTTCCGTTAAAAAATGGATTTGTAAATGTGTCGAAATGGTTTGCGTTTGTTGAGCAGAGCAGTTAAGAACAGCCTTAACGGAAATTGATTCCAAATGACTCTGGCGATCTGACGGATCCGCCCGGTTGAAATTGAAGATCGCTCACGCTAGGGCATCCGCCCACGCAACTCGAGCCACATCATCAATTTTTTATTAAAAAAATTGAAATGTTCTTCAATTTATAACAAATAACATGCAAAAAACCCGGAATTAAAATCTTCATTGCCATTCCAGAAGAAAACTGCTAAGAAAACACTGTTTTTCTTTTGTCCTTTTGCAGGCAACCGCCCTTTCCCCTTTAAATAGAGAATTTCTCCTTTTGATGTAAATGTAACTTTGAAATGTGTTGACAGAAATTTATAGGAAAAATAGTTCTATGAATTCCAGAAATAGTACTGATGGGAACGTCCACTGTTACTCTTGTGACCACCAGAGCAAATTTCCATATATATTACCAATTCTTTTATTACAAAATATATTTAAGATAAATTTGATGCAACTTCTTAAAAATACATATACTCTACTTTCATAAACCATATATAATTTGTAACAAAAAGCATTTTACTTAGCTAGATAATAAATGAAAATTTTGTTACTCTTGTGACCACAACAAGATGCAATTTCCAAAAATTGTGTTTGACGCAGAAATTCTGTGAATTATATGAGACTATAGAAATACAATTTACAGAATATAGCAGAATAATTACATCTTTTTAAAGAGAATTAATCACTGAACTCATCTGATAACACATGAATTAGTTACAGTTGATTTTGTAAAATGCTGTTACTCTTGTGACATTTTGTCCATAATGTAATTTTAGAAAAAATTCAGTTTAAATATTAAACAAAATAATTAAAATAAGTTAAAAAAATTATTTTTCATACAGAAAACTTTTAATGATGGTTTAATTTTAAAATAACTTAAAATAATGTAAAAAATTCTAAAATTAACAAACACTATAACCACATAGCAACCTCTTAGTTTCTGCTACTTAACAGAATAGTCATTGTCTTCATTATCAATAATATCACTTCTAACTTCTCCTGTATCATGATTTACTTAATGAAACACAAATTCTGTGTACGAACCATGATGTTAGTGTAAGGTTTGTAGTAGATAGTGTCATTTTTCATGGTTTTAACAAATTGTATTTGTTGAACGCCCTTCGCTGTTGGTATTTTCTCACAAAGTAATGAAATTTTATTGTTTTATTTCTTTTGAAAAAATAAGCAGTATATCTTAGAATTGCTTTTTTAGCACGCGCTTCATTCCACATATATCACTATACAACAACACAAAATAAATCTACAGCATCTATACCAGGAGTATTTGAAAAAAAATATATATAGCCAATTAAGTTAATTGAGAAAGAAGTCTGATTCATTGCAGGCATATTTGCATAGTTATATATATTTTTTAATTGGAAAGCACAACCATCATATACAAAAGTGACGCAGGTACATTTTAGGAAAATACAAATTTCCTTAAAGATGCAGTGTTGAAATTTTACATACGAAAGCATTTACAAAAAATTGAATATGAGTTACATTGTTTAAAATAATAGCATAAGATTTTACTTTATTGGGATCATACTAAATAAAAAGCTGAAAATACAGTCGCTTGTGGATTTGACCAGTAATGTAGTATTTCATACCAAAATTTCGTCTTGGTATGAAAATAAAGCAGTTTCCAGAAAATCCACTGGCATAACTATTCTTTGAGAAAGGGTTATTTTTTTTCCATTACGAAAATAATCTCTTGTGCAACTTTCAATGAATGTGTGCCACAGAAATGGATTTAGTTGCTTTCGAAAAATTTTAAACGATCAGAAATGGTTTCTTTAACCGTTACTTTTTCAAAAGTTTATCAACGTTTTAAAAAAGTAACAGTATTGAGAAGATGTTGATAAACGTTTTGTCAATAGCAAAACGTCTATCACCGTTTTGCTATTTACAATAACTTATAAGAAGTTCTGTATTATGGACTTCCGTTTCAAATAATTCTTCGATGTTATCTCCGCAAATTAGACATTCGGAATTCCTAAATTCTAATTATCATGTATCTCGGCAGACAAAGGCATTAAATCCATCACAGGAATGTTTAATGCAGGAAATACACCAGTTACTACATTATGAATTGCTTGAATGTTTTCGTGACAGCAACAAATGGAGATATTCTGATGAGTAATTTTCTACACTCTAAATTAAAATGTCTGAAATTCAGACACTTAAGTGTCTGAAATGGAGTGTTTAATTTTCAGACATTTTAAAATGTCTGAATTTTTTCAGACACTTTTTGCGTCTGAATTTCAGACACTTCAAACGTCTGAATCGCATCCATTTTTTTGTAAGCATCATACGTAGCCATGTTTGACCACGTTGAATCCTGGAAAAATATTTGGCTGTGGTCCTGCCCCCCCCCCCCCCCCCCAATATAGCCTGATTTTTTTGGTGCTCTCAGTTTTGGTATACAATTTTCGTTACGTTGATAATTTAAATCTTTTACGACATTGTACTGATTATAATCAATATCTTGAACTTCAGGAGTAGAACAAGATTAAAAAACAAAAAATATTTATCTAAATATTAGATTTTTTAAAATTTATTTTGTTTTTAACCTTATTTTACTTTAAAAGTTCAAAATATTGATTATAATCAGTACAATTTCGAAACAGATTTAAAATATAAGCTTTACAAATATTGCACATCAAATTTGGGGGCACTTACAGTCGTAGGGGGACGGGGCACTTCCCAGTTTGCCCTTTCTTTAATCAAGAAGTACTTTTGCAAAAAACGCAACCCTGCATTATAGTTGTCTAAATTGAGATGTCCGATATTCGGGAGTATCCGTTGTGGAGGTTAATGGACATTCTCGAATAGCGAACACCTCTATTTAACGAATACTTTTTTAATCAGCAGACATACATATTTGTATATTTTTACCTCAAAAAGTAGACATCTCCAATTATTGGACAAATTCCGCGGTCCCGAAGTGTTCGCTATTAAGGGCATTTAAGGTACATAGATAAATATATATATATATTTTTTATAATCTTGTCCTTCTCTAAAAGTTCAAAATATTTATTATACTCGGTTGAATGTGGAAAAAGATTTAAAATATCAGATGTACGAAAATTGCAAAAATCCCCCCCCCTCCCCCCCCAAAAAATGAAAATATAAAAAAATATATTGCCACATAGGCAATTTTACATATACATCACTTGATAATGACAACAGCCATTTAACTATGAATAATGAAAATAAATAAATAAATATTCTATTTTAATAACATTGGGGAAAAAATGACTTTGGTATTTTGTTAAATATATTTGCGTTTTTAAACTTGTCCTACTCTAAAAGTTCAAAACTTTCATTATAATCAGTGCAAGATTTAAGATATCAGCTTTACAAAAATTCATGCAAAATCCCCCCCCCCCCCAAAAAAAAAAAAAATGAAAATACTTATATAAAAATTATGTTTTTAAAAAATTTATATTTCCACATGGGCAAGTTTTTATGTAGATCAGAGGGTACTCACAAAAGCTATTCAACTATCAATAAAAACAAATAAGTGCATATTCTATATTAAAAACATGAGGAAAAAATAACTTATGATTTCCAAACTTCTTTCGTCTTAAATATATACAGTAACATCTGTCATTTTTGTATTTTTCGTATAAGTGCATATAAATAAAGTTACCACAATTTTAAATACGAAATCTAGTTAGAGGTTTTTACTTTTTCCCATTATAAATTTCAAATTACTTTTTTATTAAAAATAATAAAAAAATCAGTATTAGAGTTGATTGCAAATCAAATACATATGTATATTTTTACAGGCAGCTTCATATAATAGACGAGTCTCATTTACTTTATTTATCTTTTTTTAATCTGCGGTTTTATGCCAGGAAGTAAGAAAGCATTAGGTCATCTTTCAAAGTTTTTTTTTTTTTTTTTTTACTTCCTTGTGGCCGTCATTTACTGCGAGATAAAAATTATCCATTGAAACTAAGAACTGACATTGAATATATAATTCGTAATAAAAAAGAACGTCATAAGTTTAAAAATATATACTTCTAGAATTAGTGGGGTTTTTTGCGAACAGATTCAAAACTAATTAAATTTCATGCAGGATTTTGTTTAGTACAATAAATAAAATCATAAAATACACTAATTTTACTACTATAAAGAAACTTACTTGAGTTGCTGCAAGAGGTAAGAAATATTCCTCGATTTGAAATTTTAAAAACTACCACAACCACAGTGAGGGAGAAAGACTTTCATCAGTTTAAAAGGTAATCCCATAATACATCCGACTAGCCATATTTAAAGAATGAGATGTTTCATCCTAAAAACAGGACCCGCCAGACAAAAGTTTCTTTTTTTTTTGCCAGCTTCGACAGGACGAAGATGAATAACACAATATTATTGATATAAATTGATACGAGTTAACACTAAGCTCATTGCACATGCTTTGTAGAATTTCCGGGTGTAATCTTCAACCGTCGTCTACTTCTGTTCTGTGTCTATCCCGCCCTTGTATCGACGACAGCTTCTAAGAGACATTTGATGTCGAGCACACACGTCAGATGTATGTATTCAATAAATAAGTAATCCAAGTTAATACGAATTAAAATCACAGTACTTCACATTTCGCAAAAAACGAATTAAAATACACGCGTACATAAAAACAAACTTTGTTTGAATTACAACGTATACCACTTCGAAAGAAGACATCTAAAACGCATGCGCAACTGGGAGTGCTAGTGCCCCCTGGTGGTTATTGCGTCGGAAGAATCAAAACGTCTTAAATTAAGACACGTTTAAAGCAATGAAGTGTCTTAAAATAAGACGTTTGCGGATATTTTAGACATTATTCTCAGTTCGTTTACACCATGGTCATAGTAAGACGCTTATGTATCTTAAATTAAGACATCTATAGTGTCTTAATTTTCAGATTAAGACACTTAAGTGTCTAAAATTCTTTTTCAGTCACATATGTGTCTAAATTTAAGACGCTTCTATTTGCAGTGTATTGTTTTATGAAACTAGGCTTTAAAACTGCAAAGAAATTTCCAATTTTTCAATTTAGGAAAGCTTCTTTAAACTTAGAGAATACGTTTTTTGCATTCACTTATTAAATGTCCCGTAGAATTGATGAAATTATGTGACCTTTTTCACTCTTAACCAGTGGCGCAGCCAGAAATCGGCTCTAGGGGGGGGGGGAAGGGAGTTAAGTTGTTGATAACGGTGGTTGCCGGTTAATTGAATCACTGGATAATCGAATCAGTCTATTTAATAAATGAAATCATAACGCTTTTTTCTGGGTTATTAGAATCACCAAATACGCTGGTTATGATTCATTTAAACAGCGCATACAATATTACAATTACAAAACTTAAAATGCATCAATGAAACAACACAAAACTATGTGTGATTTATAAGCGTTTAAAAAAATCATAGACAAATTTTAAAAGATGGAATAACACAGTACAACAAACATTTTTTGTATCGAAAATCATCGGGTGGTTCATTGGAAAATATCTGGTGATTGCAATCCAATTTTTCGGCCAAAAATTGTCATTCATTTATTTCAACATTTTAGGAACGAAAATGCTTTGTCCCTGAAAGGGTTAATAATGAAGCAATTTCAGCAAAACAGACATAACTTGCTTTGTGTCAATGTAATAATATCGCTAGAATTGGTGAAATTTATAATTATTCACGTCCAAACAGTGTTGAATTAGGTATTCTATATTTTTGAATGTAGTCAAGGCTATTCTCAAATCCAATGGGTCAACTTTCTGACATAAGTTTTAATTTATTTTTGTTCGGAAACGCATGAAACTAGAAGCTGTTGTTATTCAGAAACTATGTCATCGAACTGTTTTTTTCCGTTTTCTTGCAAACGAAATAGATCTTTCAGAAAATACTGTCAAAGTTGGCATTTTGAACCGTACTTCCGAACAAAAGAAGAAAATCCAATCAGTAAAAGGAGAAAAACATCTTTGTCACGTGCTCAAAATTGATATAACTCAATAGGTAATGGATGGATCATAAAATGAAAAAAACAGTTTGATTCCAAATCGCTTCCATGGTCAGGCTTTCCAATTTTATATCTTTCCGTTAAAAAATGAATTTGTAAATGTGTCAAAACGTTTTGCGCTTGTTGAGCAGAGCAGTTGCCTTAACATATTAAGCACGGTATAGTTGAGTGAATTACTGTGCACTACCAGAACTTTAAAAGACATCAAATTTCGCATAAAGGGAAAGCAATGTAAAGTTATTGAAAATTTCGTTAAAATATCTTCATTATCGTAACAGATATGAAAAAATATTCGGGTTTCGCTTGAAGTCTTATCTATACTAATATTATAAAGAAGCAACGTTTGTTTGTTAGTTTGTGTGTTTGTAGGGCGTAATTTCTGGAACTATGGAACCAATTTCAAAAGTAATGGAGGCAAATTGATGGTTACAGTCCTTGTTTCAACATAAGCTATATTTTATGCCGGTGGTACTACCACCAAGGGGGTGCAGGAGCAAATCAAGTTCTAAAAATGCGATATTTGTGTTACTGAAGGCGTAAAAACTTGAAATTTGGCATGGTAGTTACTTACAAGATGTAAATGCCTTCTAAGAACTATTTGTATAAAAATCGAAATTTAAAAGTGTTAAAAATGCGCGAAAAGAGTTCTAAAAACTTTCTAAATTGCGATTTCTTTAGAATTGTTAAAGATAGAAACTTGAAATTTGGCGTGGTAGGTACAAATAAGATGTAAATGACCTTTACGGTCAGTTGCTAAAATTCCAAATTTAAAAGGGTGAAATGAGCAAAAAGCATTATAAAATATTCTAAATTAAATACCAAACCAATTTTAAACGTAATGATTGCAAATTGATGGTAGCAGTCCCAGCTCTAATATAGGCTATATTTTACGACGGTGCCACTGCCACCAGGGTGTTGCAGGAGCAAAAAATGCTCTAAATGATTTTTGCGATACTGAAGGGGCTAGAAGCTATAAATTTGGCATGGTAGTTACTTATAAGGTGTAAATGCTCTGTAAGAATAGTTTTTAATAAAATCGAAATTTAAAAGAGTGAAATGAGCGAAAAACTACCTGAATTTCGATTGCTATGGATTTGTTAAAGATAGAAAGTTAAAATTTGGCATGGTCGATATTTATAAGATGTAAATGCTCTCTAAGAACAGTTTCTAAAATATTCAACATTTAAAAGGCTAAAATGAGTGAAAGCATTCTGAAAACTTTCTAAATTACGATTTTTATGGGATTTCAGGAAATACAAAACCGATTGTCAATGCAATTGCAATCGGCGATTCTTTCCTACAGTATCTCCCCAAGAACAAGACCTCCTGGGGAAAATTTCAAGTTACATTACCAATTAATAAACTACAAACTTTAAATTTATGTACTCCAACCCTGAAACAAGTGGTTCAAAAGACACCCAGATTGCAATAATATGTAAAATCACAATAAAACAGCTTTTTATATTAATATCTTTACAACACTGTTTTTGTATTTCTTACTTTTCAAAGTTTTTATGCAAATAACTTGGTCTTAGAGTTAACTGAGAGCAAAAACGCAAAAAGGGCTTTTGAAACTGTGAGAAATCTAGAAAACATGTTTTTTAAGTTTTTCTCTGGAATTTAAATTCCAGATGCTCCATTGCCGTTTCGAATAGACAGAAATGCATTTAAAACACTGTTTTACAGTGTATAATACTCAAACTCAAAGTTTCTGTGCGGCAGGAAATGACCTCTCTTTTAGCCTAAGACGTCTCAAAAATGTGACAGCTGACGTTTTTCAAAACAAATGACCAGTTTTCACAAAACTGAGAAATATAATGTGCTTTTTCACAGTTTTAAATACAATATTCGCCGTTTACTTGAAACACTTTTGTTGAGTAGAATCAGGGGTGATTCTCAGTAAAAAAAAAATCTGAAATTCACAGCAAATTTTCTGTAAAGTTACAGCAGGTGGGGGGGGAGAGGGGGGATTCCATTCCCGACACTAACTATGCATTTTTTCCGCGGCCTTTTGACAAAATTCGCATTTTTTGCGATATCTTAACGAAATTTGCGTTTTTTCGTGATCCCTTGACGAAATTTGCGGTTTTTTCGCGATATTTTGACGAAATTTGTGGTGTTTTTTGCGATTTTTTGACGAAATTTGCGGGTTTTTTCGCGAATTTTTGACAAAATTTGCGGGGTGTTTTTGCAAATTTTTGGCAAAATTCGTGGTTTTTCGCGATCTTTTGGTGAGATTTGCTTGGTTTTTCGCAATCTTTTGACGAAATTTGTGCTTTTTTCGCGATTCTTGGACTAAATTTGCATTTTTTCCGCGTTTCTTCGACGAAATTTGCTTTTTTTTTACGATTCTTGGACGTAATTTGCGTTTTTTCTGCGATTCTCTGGCAAAATTTGAGTTTCCCCCGCTATCCTTTACGATATTAGCGATTTTTCTGTAACCGATTGACAACATATATCTTTTTCGGCGACCATTTGTCAAAATTCGCGATATTTTTTATTTCCGAATTTTCGGATTGATGACCTATTTTTTTAAATTTTCAGAAAATTCGGTACAAAATCATCCCTAAGTAGAATTTTATTCAACAAAGCCCCGGATTCCGAATAAGCCCCAAAGTTTTAATATTAAATTTGGTTTTGATTCATTAAAGCGGTAATTTTCTCTAGTGATTCATATAAGCGGCAATCACACTAATTATTTTAGCTCTGGGAGGGGTTTTAACGCCAAAACCCCCCTTCGCTGTGCCAGTGTTTTAACTAACGTAGATTTAGCTGAAGAATGACCTCTTCTTAAATCTTCATCGACGTAAAATTCTCCAAAGCTGTGGAGTTAGATTTTTTTTTTCGTTACAGTATCTGAGGTTGGCTAGTTCTCTACTTTTTCCTTTTCTTAATATTTTCATTTTCTTGCTGAAGCTTTTGCTGGTTCTAAGACTTTTCTTCACCTTATCGAAATATATTTTGTTTTGTTTCTTTCTCACAACAACATATTCAATTTCATTCTTATTTTTTATCTGCAATTTTTGGCGCCTAGCAGAATTTTTCCTGCTCTTTAAAACAATGTCATGTATAAGAAGCGTGTATTAAAATCTTGCCTTTAAAATATACTATCAGACTCCTTTCCATAAGAGTTACCATAAGAACCCCTGTAGGTTATACAGCAGAATTTAGTAAACGAAGCTTTACAAAGACTATAAAACATCTAATCAAAGACCATGTGCTTCAAACCAAAAGAAAGCACACAAAAATGACACGAGTTGATTTGTTTTATTATACCTTTAATTACTTGTCATGATTACTGTATAATCTTAAGTAATACCAAAAATGAATAAAAATAAATTCACCCATTAAAAAAACACTAATAAAGATAATTTATATTCCTTAAAATTTACAAAATAACCTTAGTTATAGCTAAAACTATTTCAAGAACGGCTCTAATAACAGAGAAAAAACAAAAGAAAAAAATTTTAAGCATTCTGTTTTTTTTTTTTTTGGTTGTAACGCAGTTTTATATCAAACTATCGACAAAAGTATTATGTGTTACTCTTGTGACACAAACGTTTGTTACTCTTGTGACATCTCCCCAGATCCTATTCCATGCATAGTATAAACAAAATATTTAATGTAAAATATGTCTTATACCTCGAAATCAGAGAATTAGAAGATTTGGGTTTTTTTTTTTTATTAAAACCTTTGTATGTTTTCCGTTACTCTTGTGACATTTAAGTATTAGCGTTTAAATACAGCCAAAAATATATTAAAGACATTATCTAAAAGGTTTTATTTATGTAGATCTTAAAGATATGATAATAGTTTGTTGATTTGAACGCATAGTAATTTTATTGAATTCTAAAAAGTTAAAAAATCATACATTTCAATAAATTGTATTTTAAGCTCAAATGTAAATGTAGTTTTATTACTGATAGTATCCAGCTCATTTTCAGTAAACACTTGCTCTTATGAAATTAAAACTTACAAATTCATATACCTCAACTCTTTAGCTTTAAATTAATGATTTCCGTTTAAAAAAAATTTCAGCAAAAATTTTTTTCTGCCGTGGACGTTCCCTGATGTCACAATTCCCTGTATAATTTCCATATTTTTTTATAGTGTACTTCTTCAAATTATACGGATTCTGTGCATAAATAGTGACTATATGATTTTAGGAATCCAATACAACTCTGATAGAAAGATGGCATGCTGTAAATATAATTTCAGACGATATTATTTCTTGTAAATTGTGGGTACATTGTTTTGTGGTTTAAAACATATCTGCTAGAAATAAAGCAAACACACCAAGCATATGAATTTGTTCGCAGTGTCATTTTGTTTTGCGACCACAAAAACTTTTAGTTCACAATTTACACTTAAAACTAATAGGTTAAGCTATGTGCACACTAAATCTGTCGTTTTTGTATATTAGACGGAAATATGTGTACTCATGTGCAATATACATTTTAAACTGTGTATTTCAGAGTTATCTGATAACTTTTAGAAATTTTAGAAGCTTACAGTGTTATCATTAGAATACATAAGACAATGTGTATTCCGAAATTGGCCAATCTATAAAGGATTGATAAGAAAATCAGCTTTTTTGACCATAATCTCTGAGGTGCTATATATAGTATATTCTCACGACAAGTGTTCGGCCTGACACAGATCCCTTAGTGTTTAGTTTTAAAGCACGCTTGGAACTCATTTTATCGACCTCAAAGAGAATAAATGTTGAGTGAACCTTGTTTAAATCCGTAAGCGAGCATGGTCGTCTGGCGACGCAATGCGCTAACCACTGAGCTACCGACCGGAAATATCAAGCCTGGAAGCCCTGAAAACATGAAGTTCGGAGGGCTGTTATCCTTTGTAACTTAGGTAGGCAACCATCAAAAGTTAATTTAAAATTCAGTTACTTTAAATTAAAATACTATACTTAACCTTACAATTGCAAATGTGTCTAGGGTGTAACATTTTAAGCACAAGGTAATTATTTAAATTAGGTTGCTAAGTGTCCTAAGTTTTCCAATTGGGAATTTCAAGCAAAAACTCGTCTATCAAAGTGTAAACTTGTAAAAATGTAAACTATTTTTATTAGTGCAACCTTTACTGAATAACAACATTTACTCACAACTGCCTTGAAACCAGAGTTCGGCAAATTTGTAATTTCAATTATCTGCAATGTAATTACAATTTAATTGCTTGTAATTAATTATAGATAAAATTACACGCCGTAAAAAATTCTTGTAGCACTGTAGTCGGAACCGTCCTCATTCCATTATTTGACGAAATTTCTGCATTTGAATGTTTATAATTATAATTAATTACATACAATTAACTTGTAATTTCACCGCAGATAATTGAGATTACAAATTTGCCCAGCTCTGCTTGAAACTATTGTAAATATTGTATACACTGTTGCCTGTTAAATATTTAATCTGAAGTGAAAAAATGTCAAAATAGTGTAAACAAAACTTAAAAAACCATTGTTCATGGGGCTTGCCCTGAAAAAAAGTCCTTCCGGCCAGTGCCGGGAGGAAGAGGTAGCTTTCATATTCCTTATTTTAAAAAAGCCAACTTATATTATTCAAACACACGAAGCTGAATTAAGTGGAAACCGAATGTAGGAGATTCAATTTTAATTTTTATCAATACTAAATCATTATGAATGAGAATTTCGCGAAATTAGTCAGTTTTATCCAAGCTGCTTTTATTTAAAGTAACTTATATTTGGCTGCTAAATTCGGCGATTTCTTAAAGTGCCTGCCATTTTAAGACAACATGGTGGATGAGGCTAACCAGTGAACTTGGTCGAGACCTTAGTAATTGCTGTGCACATGCTCACTCGCATAGGAATCGGTTGATATATACGAATGCTGCAGGCAAAAAATCAGATTTTTCAAAATGTCACCCACGCTAAAAATTGAAACTGCTATATCTGGACCATTTTTTAAGGTAAAGACAAACAAAAAATGCTCCTGAATCCTTATATCAAGGTCAAATACTTAAGAAAGAAACCTTTTTCAGTTTCTAATTTTTTTGCACCTCACTTTAAATATAATTTTTTTTTTAATTTAATGGCCGCCATTTTGAAACAAGATGGCTGATGAAGCTGGCCAGCGAACTTGGTCGAGATATTGATGTATACTATCCACATGCCTTCTTCCATCGAAACAGGCGAATACGTGTGGTATCGCGTGACAAACACAAGATCGCTTCAATGTGTTAGCCATGATAGAAATTCAAAGTGCTATAATTCAACCACTTTTTAAGATATAAACAAAAGAACAAATTTTCAGAAACAAAAACTGCTCCAAAATCTTTGTATCAAGGCCAAACACACACAAAAAAAATCTTTTTCATTTTCCAATTTTTTAATACCTCATTTTAAATTTTAAATTACATTAAAAAAAAAATGGCAACCCTTTTGAAACAAGATGGCGAATGAAGCTGGCCAACGAACTCGGTCGAGACATTGGTATGTACTATGTACAGACCAAGTTACATTCAAATCGGTTCATAAATACGCCTGTCATCGCATGACAAAAATCAGGTCGTTTTAAAATGTCAGCCACAATAGAAATTCAAAATGTTATAACTCAGCCATTTTTTTAGATATTGATGAAACAAAACCTGTTCCGGAATCTTTGTATTAAGGTCAAACACATACGAAAAAAATCTTTTTCATTTTCTAATTTTTTGGTATCTCATTTTAAATTTAATTTTTTTTTAATTTTTTTAAATGGCCGCCATTTTGAAACAAGATGGCGGTTGAAGCTGGCCAACGAACTCGGTTGAGTTATTTGTATGTACTATGTACACACCAAGGTACATCCAAATCGGTTCATAAATACGTCTGTTATCACGTGGCAAAAATCAGGGCGTTTCAAAATGTCAGCCATGCTAGAAATTCAAAATGCTATAACTCAACCATTTTTTAAGATATAGACTAAACAAAAACTGCTCCCGAATCTTTTTATCAAGGTCAAACACATAATAAATAAATATTTTTCCAATTTTCAATTTTTTGGTACCACATTTCATATTTAAATTTTTCTTAAAATTTTAAATGGCCGCCATTTTTAAACAAAATGGCGGATGAAGCTGGCCAACGAACTCGGTCGAGACATTGGTCTGTACTATGTATAAACGAAGTTACATCCAAATCGGTTCATAAATACGCGTTTTATCGCGTGACAAAATTCAGGACGTTTCGAAATGTCAGCTTCGCTAGAAATTCAAAATGCTATAACTCAGCTATTTTTTAAGATATAGACGAAACAAAAACTGCTACGGAGTCTTTGTATAAAGGTCAAATACATAAGAAAAAAATATTTTTCGATTTTCAATTTTTTGGTACCACATTTCAAATTTTAAATTTTTTAAAATTTTTTAAATGGCCGCCATTTTGAAACAAAATGGCGGATGAAGCTGGCCAACGAACTCGGTCGAGACATTGGTATGTACTATGCACACACCGAATTACATCCAAATCGGTTCATAAATACGAGAGTTACAGTGTGACATAGGTCAGATATATATATATATATATCAATTTTGAACGGAGGGTGGTTTCGGGGTCTGGGGGTCATGATCGATGAAAATATACCAAAATTTTTTGAAATCGCTTTCCTCCGAACGGCTGCAATAGTTAGCTTTTTGTAAAGAAAGCTACCTAATAGGGTAGACAATTGTGATCAAATATTGTAAATATCTTCTTAAACTTCTAAAATAAAACTTCACCGACGGAACGGAGACTGAACAAGTGAATATGCACACTTGTCTCTCGGGAGCCGGGGTGGGGGTCTGCCTTCTCCTTTTCCTTTTTTACGGGATCGTTGCCTCGGCGGGGGTTTCGCTTTTATATAGATAAACATTGCTGGGTGGGGCTTGTTGATCTAAAACCAATTGGTCGGCCTCCCCACCTGACCGAACCTGTAACTTAGGTATCCACAAAAGAAAAAAAATTGAAGGATATTTTTAAAAAAAAGTCAATTAAAAATGCTTATTTATTTTAACCAATATGGCGTTTAAATAGAATTTATTTAATTGCCAATAAGTCAGTATTGTGTCTTTTCTTTATTATTATTTTAATTTGGATCTTGTGATGGCAATCACAGTTCTGGTGAGCAAATATCTGAACAATATAAAAAAAAATCACAAGACTTCATACAATAGTAAAATTGCACGTTTAATGTGAAATTTTCTTTTCACGACTGATAAGAGAGCAAAACCAAACATCATTGATGTTACAGGACCTTTTGATCCTGCAGCTGTTTATCAGAGATCCCGATTGAAGATAAGTGTGCATCAGGCATGCAAACAGGCATCGTGAAACCAATATCTGAATACGTTTTGTTAACAATATTGCCCCGTTTCTTCATACCAACCCACGCTGAGTTAACCCACACAGTGTAACCGTAAAGACATCCAATTTGCGTCTGCCAAATTTCATTCTTCTATGACACAAAAGCAAATTTCTGAAATAGAGAAAATTACGCTTTACACCATTCCTTTGTTCTGTGTTCACGGAATAGCTCAGTTTGTCAGACATAACTTTTATGGTCACACTGCCACTCAGATGTACTTACTCACAATCGCTCATATAAAAATGAAATAATTCAAGTAAAAAGTGTGTTGGTTTATATTGTTCAGAAGTTCTTTATTTTCTTTTTGTATCCTTTTCTCTGTTTACAAGGAAAGGAACTCTTGGAAAAGGGGCGAGTGAAAGGTACACCTATAATGCAATAGGGGTAAATGAAAATGCCAAAAGAATTAATTAGAAAATAGCAAATGAAAGCATTAAATTCTACCTAATCTACAGATTTTATTGATGCATCAGCGAGAGCAAAATAGTATATCTTTTAAACTGAAAATAGAAAAATACTTAATAATCTTACCTATTCTATTCCCCTATAATATAATAGGGGTAAATGAAAATGCAAAAGAATTACTAAGAAAAGGGTAAATATGAAATTGAGTGCACTAAAATCCGCCACATCTGCAGATTTTATTGATGCATCAGCGAGAGCAAAAGAGTATATCTTCTTTACTAAAAATAGAAAAATATTTAATAATTTTACTTTTTCCATCGCGCACATAAAATCTATTTATATAAGACTGTTTTCTTTTATTTCTTCAGTTTCGTTTTTAAATACTTTTGATTTGCGAAAAAGTGATTTTTTAAAGACAGAATTTAACTTATCAATTTGCATTAAAGGGAGGTCCAATCTGGAATTGCCGGATTACAGAACATAGCTGAAAACTTGTTTTATTATTAAAAACTTGACTAGACTTTTTATTATTAAAAATTCTAATAGAAACTTAGTATATATATTTTTAATTGCCCACTAACAACACGAGAAATGCTTGCCAAACGCATTGACCGCAGACAACTAATCTGTCGGCAGACAAATTTTTGGCATTCTGCATGCATTTGATTCAGTTGATCTAACACACATACACAAAATACACTTTATGCGAACACACATGGTTTTAGAAATACCACGTAAACCGGTCTAATTTCAGATCAAAGAGATTGTGAATACAAAAACAATCATTAAGAACGCAACAAAACACGAGAAACTGCATTCAAAAATTGAAGATCTTTAATTTTTTATTCTATTTTCTTTACAAAATTTTGTGTTTTATAACATTTTAAAGAAATATTCCTTGATTTTATGTACCATTAAAAGATAGTATGCAGTATTTATTACATACTAAAGGAAAATATTGAAATTTTCTGTACAATAAGATGGTATTTCATGGCAATTAAAAAAAATGCTAAATTAAAAATAATATTAAATAGATTTTAGATGTGCAGCTTTGAAAGTGACTCGAATTGTCATTATAGCGAATGAAAAAAGTAAAAAAAAAAATTTTCCCAGGCTCTTCACTTAGTTGAACACATTATCGCCATACCTAGTCAAACACATGAATCTTTCATTTTAGTTCCTTAATAATTGTCATTAGTTCGGTCATTACACGCATAGGAACTAACTTTTACGTTTTTTTCTATCACCATTCTTTAACAGAAAAATGTGAATTTATTAATCAAAATTTTGAGCTTTTAAAAAATAAATATTTTCTTTTCAAAAGTAGTGGTAGGAAAAAACCGTAGAAGTTAGCAGTTATCGCAAACATGACATTTTAAATAAAAACCTGCATAAATATTTTAAACGTGATTTAACACATTACTAACGAAGCATAGAACCAACAATGTGAAAAATGTCCAAGCCGGGAATCTAACCCGGAACCCTTGAATAGCGCTCCAAGTGCTCTAACATTTAAGCTATGAGGACGACGCCCAGTTTAGCATTTCTCACACACATATGTTGGTAAGGCTGCAACTGCAGCACAAGATGGAACATTCTTCATGAGCACACAATCCTGCGGCGAAACATGAGACACAAATAAACCCAGCATCGGTGAACACATATATAATTTTAATTAATTTTTCAATTAATTTACAGCAGTGAAGTTGCGTTCGAAATTATTGAATATGTGATTAATCATATTACTAACGAAGCGTAGATCCAACAACGTGAAAAATGTCCACGCCGGGAATCGAACCCGGAATTCTTGGAATAGCGCTCCAAGGGCTCAACCATTTAAGCTACGAGGACTATGTCGAGCTTAGCATTTCTCACACACATATGTTGCTAAGGCTGAAACTGCAGCACAAGATGGAACAGTCTGCATGAGCACAAAATCCTGCGGCGAAGCATGATACAATAAACCCAGCTTCGGTGAACACATATATAATTTTAATTAATTTTTCAATTAATTTACAGCAGTAAAGTTACGCTCGAAATTATTGAATATGTGATTTATCACATTACTAACGAAGCATAGAACCAACAATGTGAAAAATGTCCAAGCCGGGAATCTAACCCGGAACCCTTGAATAGCGCTCCAAGTGCTCTAACATTTAAGCTATGAGGACGACGCCCAGCTTAGCATTTCTCACACACATATGTTGGTAAGGCTGCAACTGCAGCACAAGATGGAACATTCTTCATGAGCACACAGTCCTGCGGCGAAACATGAGACACAAATAAACCCAGCATCGGTGAACACATATATAATTTTAATTAATTTTTCAATTAATTTACAGCAGTGAAGTTGCGTTCGAAATTATTGAATATGTGATTAATCATATTACTAACGAAGCGTAGATCCAACAACGTGAAAAATGTCCACGCCGGGAATCGAACCCGGAATTCTTGGAATAGCGCTCCAAGGGCTCAACCATTTAAGCTACGAGGACTATGTCCAGCTTAGCATTTCTCACACACATATGTTGCTAAGGCTGAAACTGCAGCACAAGATGGAACAGTCTGCATGAGCACAAAATCCTGCGGCGAAGCATGATACAATAAACCCAGCTTCGGTGAACACATATATAATTTTAATTAATTTTTCAATTAATTTACAGCAGTAAAGTTACGCTCGAAATTATTGAATATGTGATTTATCACATTACTAACGAAGCGTAGAACCAACAATGTGAAAAATGTCCAAGCCGGGAATCTAACCCGGAACCCTTGAATAGCGCTCCAAGTGCTCTAACATTTAAGCTATGAGGACGACGCCCAGTTTAGCATTTCTCACACACATATGTTGGTAAGGCTGCAACTGCAGCACAAGATGGAACATTCTTCATGAGCACACAATCCTGCGGCGAAACATGAGACACAAATAAACACAGCATCGGTGAACACATATATAATTTTAATTAATTTTTTCAATTCATTTATAGCAGTGAAGTTACGCTCGAAATTATTGAATATGTGATTTATCACATTACTAATGAAGCGTAGAATCAACAATGTGAAAAATGTCCAAGCCGGGAATCGAACCCGGAACCCTTGAATAGCGCTCCAAGTACTCTACCATTTAAGCTACTTTAAGCTGCCATTTACTTGGAGCGCGATTTCAAGGGTTCCTGGTTCAATTCCCAGTTTGGACATTTTTCACATTGTTGGTTCTACTCTTCGTTAGTAATGTGATAAATCACGTATTAAATATTTAATAATTTCGAGCGTAACTTCACTGCTGCAAATTAATTGAAATATTAATTAAAATTATATAACCTGCATGAACTTTCTTCTTTTGATTTTATTCTTAGTAATCAATTCTTATTCACACACATTATTAGAATTTATAAAAGTTTGGTTATAACTCGCTACTAGAATTAGGAAAAGTGATTAATGGAAGAGGAATATTCCAGATTTCAAGAAAAAAGCTATTTACAATAGTTTTGTATTTAAAGGAAATGTTGAAATTTGATATTGGACGTGTAGAATTATTTTGGAGTTTGCAAAGAATGAAATATTAAAGAAATAATTAAAAAAAACCCTCACAAAAGTATGGCTAAACTTAAAGAAAAAACTGCTAGATTTGAAATTGATATTTTAAAAGCACAAAATTATATTTTAAATTCAAAATTACCAAGCACAATGAAGATAATACAGCTGCGCTAATGAAACTAGTTATTTGAGTTGTTACACGAAATTGTCAACAAGTCAAAATCACTCACTAAGAAACTGAATTTATTCACGAATATATAGGCTGAACCAAAAGTATTGCCTTGATTATAAATATTTATTGTGCTTAAACTATTATAAGTAGACATATGTTTGTTTGGATACATTGTAAGTACTGTTACAATTTTTTTATAAGACCACGTACCTCAGTAAATTTCAACGTGTACCCTCTTGGTAGCTCAGAGAATGTCGAAAATGTTAGCGATGTTATCCAAGTGAGTGATTAACATGTCTTCTGTTACAGTACACACAGCAGATTGTATCATAGAGTTTACTCCTTCGACTCTGCAAAGACTCTGTCCTTGATATAGGCCCAGAAGAAACTAGTCGGATGTGGCAATCCCAAAACTTTCTTCGATCTCATACATGTTAATATTTCCTGAAAAATGAAGCATATCACCGGTTAGGTGATTTACACCAAAATCTAATCAGCAACAACTTATGTCAAGTTGCAGCTGAATCTGAAGTTTGATGAAAATCCCTGCATTAGTTTTTTGAGGTAGAACTATTTCGGAAATCGTAAAAAATATCTGCGCAACAGCGCCATCTGTTGGTCGATTTACTCCAAAAAATAATCAATGCCAGTTTATTTCAGGTACTAACTGAATCTAAAGTTTAATCAAACTCATGAGTTAATCCTTGAGATACAGTTATTGCGGAAATCGTGATAAATGCAACCTAGCAGCACCACCTGTTGGGTGATTTACGCTAAAAAATAAACAGCACTAATTTATATCAGGGACTAACTGAATCTGAAGTTTTATAAAAATCCGCGCATTAGGTCTTGAGATATAGCTGTTTTGGAAATCGTGAAAAATGCAGCATAGCAGCGTCATCTGCTGGCGATTTACACCAAAAAGTAAACAGCACAAGTTTATATCAGAGACTAACTGAATCTAAAGTTTTATTAAATTCCGTTTACTAGTTCTTGAGATAGAGCTATTGCGATAATCATGAATAATGCCGCATAGCAGCGCCGCCTGTTGGACAATTTACACTAAGAAGTAATCAGCACCAAATTATATCAAGTACTAACGTAATCTGAAGTTTTATAGAAATCCGTCTAACTGTTCTTGAGATGTAGCTATTTCGGAAATCGTAAAAAATGCAACATAGCAGCACTACCCGTCGAGCGATTTACACAAAAAAGTAATCAGCGCCAGTTTATATTAGGGACTAACTGAATCTAAAATTTTGTTAAATTCCGTTCATTAGTTCTTGAAATAGAGCGCCCACAAAATTTATGTCACACACGCACACACAGACAGACAGACAGACAGACAGACAGACTCACAGACAGCCATTTCGTAAAAACATGTTTTTCGGGTTCTCTGATCCCTGAAACGTGTAAATTCGTCGAAAACCGGATTTCGAAAATTTTCATGAATCCAATACTTTCTTCTTGTAAAGATAGAAGAAAGTAAAAAGTCCTTCCGGCCAGTGCCGGGAGGAAGAGGTAGTTTTCATAATCCTTATTTTAAAAAAGCCAACTTATATCATGCAAACACACGAAGCTCAATTTAGTGGAAACCGAATATAGGAGATTCAATACTAATTTTTATCAATATAATGAATAAGAATTTCGCGAAATTAGTCAGCTTTATCCAAGCTGCTTTTCTTTAAAGTAACTTATATTTGGCTGCCAAATTCGGCAATTTCTTAAAGTGCCTGTCATTTTAAGACAACATGGTGGATGAGGCTAAGCAGTGAACTGGGTCGAGACCTTAGTAATTGCTGTGCACATGCTCACTCACATCGGAATCGGTTAATATATAGGAGTGCTGTCGCATGCAAAAAATCAGATTTTTCAAAATGTCACCCACAATAGAAATTGAAACTGCTATATCTGAGCCATTTTTTAAGGTAAAGACAAACAAAAAATGCTCCTGAATCCTTATATCAAGATCAAATACTTAAGAAAGAAACCTTTTTCAATTTCTAATTTTTTTTGCACCTCACTTTAAATATATATATTTTTTTTAATTTAATGGCCGCCATTTTGAAACAAGATGGCTGATGAATCTGGCCAGCGAACTTGGTCGAGGTGTTGATGTATACTATCCACATGCCTTCTTACATCGAAATAGGCGCATACGTGTGTTATCGCGCGACAAATACAAGATCGTTTCAAAATGTTAGCCATGCTAGAAATTCAAAGTGCTATAAATCAACCATTTTTTAAGATATCAACAAAAGAACAAATTTTCAGAAACAAAAACTGCTCCGGAATCTTTGTATCAAGGCCAAACACATAAAAAAAATCTTTTTCATTTTCCAATTTTTTAATACCTCATTTTGAATTTTAAATTTAATTTTTTTTAAATGGCAACCCTTTTGAAACAAGATGGCGAATGAAGCTGGCCAACGAAATCGGTCGAGACATTGGTATGTACTATGTACAGACCAAGTTACATCCAAATAGGTTCATAAATACGCCTGTTATCGCGTGACAAAAATCAGGTCGTTTTAAAATGTCAGCCACAAGAGAAATTCAAAATGCTATTACTCAGCCATTTTTTTTTAGATATAGACGAAAGAAAAACTGTTCCGGAATCTTTGTATTAAGGTCAAACACATACAGAAAAAATCTTTTTCATTTTCCAATTTTTTGGTATCTCATGTAAATTTTTTTATTTTTTAATTTTTTTAAATGGCCGCCATTTTGAAACAAGATGGCGGATGAAGCTGGGCAACGAACTCGGTCGAGATATTTGTATGTACTATGTACACACCAAGGTACATCCAAGTCGGTTCATAAATACGCCTGTTATTACGTGAGAAAAATCAGGACGTTTCAAAATGTCAGCCACGCTAGAAATTCAAAATGCTATAACTCAGCCATTTCTTAAGATATAGACGAAAGAAAAACTGCTCCCGAATCTTTTTATCAAGGTCAAACACATAAGAAGAAAATATTTTTTCAATTTTCAATTTTTGGTACCACATTTCAAATTTAAATTTTTCTTTAAAATTTAAATGGCCGCCATTTTTAAACAAGATGGCGGGTGAAGCTGGCCAACGAACCCGGTCGAGACATTGATATGTACTATGTATAAACGAAGTTACATCCAAATCGGTTCATAAATACGCCTTTTATTGCGTGACAAAATTCAGGACGTTTCAAAATGTCAGCCACGCTAGAAATTCAAAATGCTATAACTCAGCCATTTTTTAAGATATAGACGAAACAAAAACTGCTCCGAAATCTTTGTATAAAGGTCAAATACATAAGAAAAAAATATTTTTCCATTTTCAATTTTTTGGTACCACATTTCAAATTTTAAATTTTTAAAAAAAATTTAAATGGCCGCCATTTTGAAACAAAATGGCGGATGAAACTGGCCAACGAACTCGGTCGAGAGATTGGTATGTACTATGTACACACCGAATTACATCCAAATCGGTTCATAAATACGCCTTTTATCGCGTGACAAAATTCAGGACGTTTCAAAATGTCAGCCACGCTAGAAATTCAAAATGCTCAGCCATTTTTTAAGATATAGACGAAACAAAAACTGCTCCGGAATCTTTGTATAAAGATCAAATACATAAGAAAAAAATATTTTTCCATTTTTAATTTTTTGGTACCACATTTCAAGTTTTAAATTTTTTAAAAAAATTTAAATGGCCGCCATTGTGAAACAAAACGGCGGATGAAGCTGGCCAACGAACTCGGTCGAGACATTGGTATGTACTATGTACACACCGAATTACATCGAAATCGGTTCATAATTACGGTAGTTACAGTGTGACATAGGTCATATATATATATATATATATCAATTTTGAACGGAGGGTGGTTTCGGGGTCTGGGGGTCATGATCGATGAAAATATACCAAAATTTTTTGAAATCGCTTTCCTCCGAACGGCTGCAATAGGTAGCTTTTTTGTAAAGAAAGCTACCTAAAATCCAGAGGATTAATATCAGGAGAGCGCGGAGGCCAGGGTGTTGGTCCATACCTTCCAATCCAGCGATCCGAAAGTGAGCTACCTCTATTGAACAAAAAGACGACAAAAACTGACCTATCCAATGATACAACAAGTTTCATTATTATACAAACGTTTAATTTGCAATGAATTATTATAATCAGGGCAAGACTTTTGGTTCATCATGTATTATTGAAGTAGTGGAAATGATTTCCAGAGCAGTTAAACATATCTAAAAATAGTAGAAGCTTTAATGCCACTGGTAAAGAAAAATCATGATATAATCTGGTATTTGAGGAATCTATGGAAATTATAGTTTTAATATTTAAGGCTTATTGTTTGTAATTCATGAAAGTATAAATGTACGGAATACAAATCAGCTGGTTGTTTCTGCTTACGCAATTTCTGTGTACTTAAAAAAAAAAAAAAATCATGTCGGAAATTATACGTCAAATGTGACAAATGAGGTGCGTATTATAACTAGTTTTATAAATATTCAGATTCAGTCCAATAGCTGTTGCACTCTCATGGAAAAAGGCACGCATACAAAATTTATTACAATTCTATATATTAAATTCAGCAATACGAAAATAATGAGACTCGATCTTAAATAGGGCGTCATCAGCATGACAACCTAGAACCATTACCTATCATGGGATATCATTGAATTAGTTACATATGACAGTATTTAACAGAATGAAGAAAACGTTTATTAATATTTTTTAAGTTTTGATTCGATTTTCATAAAATTTGAAATGACTCGACAAAATTTTGCAAAGATTACATATAGGATAAATTGGGTGAAGATGCCGTAGTTTTTGACTTATTTTTTTTTTTAATCGCTTGATGTTTTTATTCGTTATTCATTGATTTCTTGTTAAAGTTTATACTTTTAAGTATGATTTTAAAATATATTTCATTTTATAGATACGTATTATGGAAAGCATCGAAAAGTTTGTTTTTGCAAACGCTTGCATTTCGGCATCTTGCCCCAATATTGGGGTAAGATGGCGAATTATCTAGGGGTAAGATGCCTTCGGGAGTTTCAATGTAAACAGCAATTTTTTGGAGCAGTGTAAAGCATAACAGGATTAATAACAGTAACTTTAATATTTTAGACATACTAAAGTTTTTAACTTACTTAATATTAGGAAATTATAAAAAAAATATGAATGTAACAAGCGTTCACAATTTTTTAAAAACAAACAAACAATTTATTTAAAACAAAAAGGTTATGTTCTACCTAACATTTAAAAGAATTATGGCTCGTAAGTATGCCTATTTTTGAAACTTTATACCGAGTTTAAATACGGTAAAGCGACTTTCATAAAGTGCTTTAGGGTCCAGTTGTTTTCTTGATGTTTTTCACATGTCTCTCTGTCCTTTCATCAATATCTTAGACCTGCTACAAACTGCACATTTGTTTAGGAACTTGACCAACTTTTATGCAACCAACAGTTTCACTGAATGCATTTGATCCAATCGCATTTTTTCGAGATTTTATTGCGCTCTGCTAGACACTATGAACACGTCTTTATAAAACTGTTTACTTAGCCATTTTATACAAGCTGATTTTGAATTGTTGGGTTGATCTTATTTAATCAATCACGAAAAAATCTCCAAATTCCATGTTTTTATGTGCAAATATGTGAATTTGCCAAAAACTTTCGCCTGTTGATTGCTGAAGATTAAAAAAAAAAAAAAAAAAAAAAAAAGAACAGTTTTCAAAAATTGAGAATCTTTGAGTTGAACTAGAATCAAGGATATGAGTCAAGTCGTACCCAACTCGAACGCGAAAATTCTGCTTAAAGTCAACCCAAAACCCGACCCTAAAACGAAATATTCAAGCCCGAACCCAAAGTGTAAGAAAATTAAACCATTTTTAATACATTTATGGAAAAACAGCCCACCAATTATATCTTTAATATCAATATTATATTTTTTGAATAAAAATGAACGCATATACAATCATTAATATTCAAATATACAATTCATTACAACTGAAAAATATTCAGGACTTTAATTTGAAAAATCGGTAACCCAAACCTGACTCCTAAGAATCAAAACTCAACCCGAAAACGGCAGAAGTCGAAACTTTTAAAATCAATTGGATCCGAACCTAACCGCAATGAAAAAGTTGACGGCAACTCTATCCGACCCGAAGTGTCGGTCAGGTCTGCTTCAGGTAAAATCGGGTTACACGATCCGGTACAGGACTCTAGTTAGAACTTTAAGTTTTTAAAATCAAGGGTGTATTCGAAAAAATATTTCTCCACCCTCAACAGCTCCAAATTTTCTGAGACATTTTCAGACTCATTTTTAAAAGTAAAAATATGAAACTTGCTGAGGTGATTTTTGAAGAGATCTTTAAGAGGCCGTGTGATTTCATTTTTCGCTCAATTCATTAGAATTCTATTTTAAAACAATTGTTTTCTCAGTATGACCATTTTTTTTCATTCCCAGATCTCCCGCTTCGGAAAATTCGGTTCAAAACGTCAACTTTGACAGCATTTTTTACAATATTTTCTGCATTTATCAAAAAATTGAGAAGCATGGTACATTATGTAGTTTCGAAATAAGAGAATTTCCCAGTTTGATACGTTTGAGAGCAAAAAGGAATTTAAAAATGAATCCGAAAATAAGCAGTTTGGAGTGGAATACACCTTTAATCAACTTTTTTGTACAGTGATTTTATTTTAAAAATGGATTCTATATTCAGTGTAAGAATAGGAAAGAAAATTTGTCTTTATTTTGGATATTATACAGAGTGTGTCTGAACTCATCGGCCAAACTTTAAAGGTTGATAGAAAACACTGTAATAATCATTTACTGTATAGGAATGTATGCGCGCAAGTCACGCGTTGTGGCTCGAACACGAGAAAGAGACATGAGCGGAATACTTATTTACATCGCCATTGGCCAGTGCTGTGTTTACATTAAGTATTCATAATTGCAGCGACCAGTAGTAATGCATGCCTGGCTGCGTCTATGGAGCGATTGGCGAACAGATTCAAAGATGCTAGCTATTTCTCACATACGTGCAGTAGCAACGGAGATTTAAGCGACAAGATCCTCCTGGAGTGACATAAATGCGCTCTCCCGTTCCAATGCGCCTCAAAAGTGGCACCCAGGTAATTGCGCACAACAGCACTAAAATGGGCTAGCACTCCATCATGCTGAAACTACAATAACTTAGGATATACAACGAATCGGAACATCTTGAAGTAGTTCTGGTAAAACTTCTTTCAGAAAATTACGATAACAATTGCTTGTCTTGGCGTGCTGGACCAGTCTCTTGGCTATCCCGACCTCACGATTTATCGACCCTCGGTTACTTTTCATGGAGGACATCTGAAGGTTTGTTTATGCGACTCCAAGTTGTCTCTGTTGAATATCTGTTGCTGCTGCATATCCATAGATGCCAACATCTCTTAATTATTCCGGAGTCTGAACCCTCGACAAATAAGTTTAAAACCAGAAAGTCCATATAAGAAAATATGTCTTCATTCTAAAAGATATTTAATAGATTTCATCTTTGAATTTTTGATTAAATTAAATTTCTGGTTGAAAACATGTTTGTCTTTGATTAGACTCGGGAATAATTAAAAGATGTTGGCATCTATACATATGTGCATGGAATACCTGGAATTTTCGAATCTGTACGCCAATCACTTCATCGACACTGCCAGGTGTATATTACACTGTAAAAAAAAAACGGACTAAAAAACGGAAATACTACTGGCAATCTAGACGCCAGTACTATTTCCGTTTTTTTACGGAATTTTTACCCATAAATTACAGAAAATTTTCCGTTTTTCTGATTAAAAACGGAAAATTTTCTGTAATTTATGGATAAAAATTCCGTAAAAAAACGGAAATAGTACTGGCGTCTAGATTGCCAGTAGTATTTCCGTTTTTTAGTCCGTTTTCTTTTTACAGTGTGCTGTTGATAGACGCAATTTTAAACACTTAATGTAAACATAGGACTTGTCGATGACGCTGTCAATAAAAATTCCTTTCCTGCCTCTTTCCTGTGTTTTTGGCTCAAAGCGTCACTTTCGACGATACATTCCTATACAATAAATGATTGTTACAGTGTCCTCTATCAACCCTTATAGTTTGGCCAACGAGTTCAAGGACACCCTGTATATTATTATTATCCACAAAGTATAGGTGCAGATTTCCAAAATGTTTAAGGAGCCAGTGGCTCTTAACCCCCAAAACCAGTCGCCACTTTGGCTTCTAAAGAAAATCTAGTGGCCCCATTGTGAAACAAACTCATAAAACAATAGTGTTTATATGGAAAAAACTTAACAAATAAACTCACAGAATTCAAAATGAAAAATAGTTTAATTAATAAATACACATGTACAACAAAACACAGACTAATTACAACAAATGTGCGTATTTAATTTAATCCTAAAATTCTTGAAACTTTGATATTAAAAATGTATGATATAAATCTGGAAAAATCAGAAGATAAAGTTGGACAAGATAAAATTGAATAACAAAACATATATACGCTAAGCAGCCATGAGAATGATAAATAGTAGGAAAACCTTATTTCTTATTTTGATTTTGTCATATAAAAGTATACATTGAAGAAAAAAGAACAAAAAGAAAAAGAAACTCGCACGAAAAAATACTTAACGCGAGGTATATTCTTGCTTTATGAATGTTTTCTGCAAGTGCGAGATTCTTATAATGCAAAATAATCTTATACATTCCTAAATTTTTTTATATGTTCGGAATCCTCTATTCTCGCGACTCCATGATCCAAAGCCCTTAAATAATCTCCATCCCATCGGGAACTTTGGATTGTCTCGTGAGTTGATCTGCAGTAAAGGAGTATTTATTTCAACTCAGGATTTCGGACGAAACCTTCGAAGAAATTCTTGCTTCTGCTGGTGTCCAAAGGAGAAGCTTTACCATTAACGTGCTCATTACATGTGCCGAGCTTCGCCGCTGCTAAGCTTTGTAGTAGAGCGGACATGTGCAGAATTATATTCGAACATAATGTTCGGCAAGAAAGCAGTCCATCACAGGGGCAGCGTTCACGACGTCAACTGAGATCGCAAAAATTCCCCGAATCAAGGTCATACTTAATCTCGGCCAGTGAAAAGAGCAGGTGCTTTTCTATTTGCAAAAGAAAAAAAATATATCAAAATTCCACGACGGGGATTAGGAACAATGGAAATTGATCTCTGGCGACTAAGACACTGAAAGTTAGTCGCCACGTGGCGATTGGCGACCGTAAATCTGCACCTATACCACAAAGGATTCTAAACGGAACTTGAGCCATCTTTTCAAATGAATGTTTTTGATCTAATTTCAATATATTTTGTCTATGATGTGCGGGTGTTTTAGTGGGGAATTACACAAGCTTCGTACGGTCCTTGAGTTTTAACACCACAATTTTCGAATAGCAATCTCCACCGTATTTAATTGCAGAATTTCTGTTATACATAAAATCAAATATTACTATTTGGAAAAAATGAAATATTACTATTCGGTACTGAAATGTAAGAAATGTATGGACCTTGCACAACTACCTAGTGAAACACACGATTTACCCTTTCGGGACCATGGTTGCATATATGCGGTTTCAAAAAGAGCATACAGAACTTGTTTTTGGTCCCAGTAAAACAGAAAAGTGATATTTGCTTTCTTTAATAAGAGCGTTTTCGTGATTATTTAAGTAAAAGTACCATTTTTTAAAAAAAGTGGTGCCAACCGAATAAAATTTGTATAAAAACCGCCGGTCCCGAAGGGGTTAAAAGTATGTATCGTATAAACCGGCATATAACGCGCAGTTTTTGATACGTGAAAATGGAATTAAATTTACAGGTGCACGTTATACACTGGTTATAAAAATAAAAGATTAAAAATTGACAAAAAAATATGAAAAGAACTAAGATTTCTAATTTAATAATAATAAACACGTTATTTATTTACAAGTAAATAAATTCCTCTGTCAGATTACATGAAAAGATATAGTTATTATAATCTACAATAAACATTTTTTTTTTTTTTTTTGCTATGTATCATGGCGGTTTCTGTTGAAAAAATGAAGAGCGTTTTATACGGCGAATATACCTAAAAATAGAAAAATGAAGTCTGAAAGTTTAAGTCAACGTTATATACCGTAAAGCGTCATACGCCAGAATATACGATAATGTGTACTGTTTGTTTTCGAAAGCCGCGCCTAGTACTCTGGGACGATTCTACTATCTAGATGGGACTAGATGGGCATTTTCCGAAGTTACCAACTTCGGCGTTCTCATCTGCGTTGTCCCTAAGATTGGTGCTTACTTGTTTGTTATTACTTCTTTGTTATTTTTTACAAAGTTTAAAATTTTATTAATACTCGTTTTAATACAAATTAAAACTTCTATGTTTAGTATTCAAATGGCAAGTTCGAGAAGAAATAAATCTTTCAGGAGTGGTAGTAAGAAAATTATGTATAATCTCATTCAATTTTGAGATCAAGAAGCAGAAAAAGGAAAATTAATTGTTCCGATAGCTCATTCTACAAAACGAGCCACTCAAATTGCCGGAGTTTCTAAATAGTACTATTAAAAAGATTCGCCGAGGAGCAGGAGATGAACCTGATCCTGTTTTTTGTTCACCTAAAAAAAAGAGTTAAAAAGAATGTCTTTGAAAAAACAGGTGTAGATGAATTCGATTGCAGCGTTATTAGACAAACTGTACACGATTTTTATGTGAAGGAGAAAACAATCCCATCTTTGAATAAATTGCTTCCTGTTTTAAAAGAAACAATCAATTTAAAATATAAAAATTTATTTTGTCTGGCGAAAAGTAAAAACATTGTATAACTTTTTAAAAGTCTTAAGCGTTTTCGTTTTTTATAAATATTAACTACAAAAACGTTTTTACATAAATCGATATTATTTCCTCAAAAGCGCATTCTTAAAAAATGCAGCTGAACAAACTCCACTCACCCCTATTTTCTTAAAATCAAAGCAGACCTGACGCAGGCGCAATAGCGTGGAGAGTTTTGCTATCCGAAAACAAAGAGTAGTTAAATTTCGTATTTTGCTTTCGATTGGAAGCAATAAATCAATAATCATTCTTCCGCGCCATTTGCATACGAGATATTCATCATATGCTAAATTTAAAGTTGCCAAATAAATTGTAAATAATATATTTTAATGACCAAGTGATGTATCAGTGTCAAAATCGAAGATTTTAGGTACTTTTACGGCAAATTTCAACTATTAAGAAAATGCAAGCGGGTATTCATCTTTATGTTTTTAGGGATTAGTTGCATAGCTACCAATTCTTGTGCTAATATTTTTGCCTTTTTTTATTTCAAAATTTCTGTTATCAAATATGACGAAGATTAAAACTAAAAAAGAATTGTACAAGACTTGGCAGCTATGAAACTAATTCACAAAAACATCTCAACGTACGGGACACATCTATCCAGTCGCATGGTAAAAAATTCACTTTTCACTTCGTGCAGTTGACAAAACTTTAATTTCATTTTTTGAAAAGTATTTACAGCATCAAGTTCGTGGATGACTTCTATGACTGTTATATTATGTAATTAACATAACACATCTAGATACAGTACGCCCAGTTTATAAATCAATAACTTCAAGGAAATAAGATTTATTTGAAAATTAAGTGTCATTTATCATTAACATGAAACATGATAAAAATGATATGGCTATTTTTTTTTTTTTTTTTAATAACATAACCCATTCTTGAATAACATAAACTCAACTCAGTAGCAGTTTTTTTCTGACTGAACTGAACATTTGAGTACATCTTTAACATTGAGTTGGTTTCTCATGCTGGTGATTTTTTTTTCAAATGGTTTATGAAAATAAAGTTTTCAGAATTGTAGTTATTTAAGGAACATAGAAAGATTCTAAGACTTTTCACAGTGTATGCTTTTAAATAATTTCAAAATAGAGTTGTAAAAAATATTTTTCACCTATAATTCTTGTTTAATACTTCATTCTTATAATAATATTCGATGACAACACTCAGTTGACTATTTTATTGGTAATAACAGTATTCAAAATTTTAAAAAATGGCAAGTTCATTTCCTAAATTGAACTCAGATTCCAAGGATTCACAAACATAAGAAAAATGATAAATAACAAGTCATATTCAAATTTACCAAACTTGTTGTTTAAATTAAGTCTACCCCATAATGTAATCATTTAATAGCAAACATAGAATATTTTCAGGATTCTTTTCAATTTCATAATTTTATCATTCATAATTTTATTTATCAAAAACAAGTGGCGAATGTCTGTGGTTGAATTGAACAATGGGTACATCCCTAACATTGAAAAAGGTAATCAAGAACGTGAGAAGATCTGATACATTGTTATAGAAATACCCCGATGATTAGTCATTAGACAAGTAATCTGCAGATTTGATAGCGGAATCATGCGCCATTTTTCTTCCATCTCTTTTGGAATAGTCTCGATACAGGTGAACATGTGGGATCTAGGATGGGTTGCTTTTGTGGCCTGACCTTCCAGTCAGTTTGGTCTGGATCCTTTTGTTGAATCGTCTACACTGACAAAAAGCACTTCTACTAGTCGTGGTCTCGTGATGTAGTTGACCGATGTATCATGCGAGCTGTTTGTTTTTATTGCGCCACAGAAAATGAAACGGGTTCTTAACTCGTTGTGTATAGAATCGCTATTCTTTTCAAATTACCCCTTATGAAACGGAGGGAAAAGGTTATTAAGTCTTTTTAGCAGATTTTTCTCGTTTCTCGTTGGACTACATAAAAGAACCTTACATAAGTAGTTGGGAATTTCCTAAAGAATGAAAGGAATTTTACTTTTTCCTATCAGATTCTATCACTTTCAGTCAAAAATGAAGATGATAAAAATTCTTTTCATATTGTATATCTCAGAAAAATCAGATCTTTTCATTTTCCATGCCCCAGGAGATTTCATTTTTCATTTTTTAAACGAAAATTTATCTTTAATAAAAAAGTAAGATTTTGGAATATAGATATACAAGATTATATAGAAATCTTTATGGGTCATTCCATACAATTTCGACAGGTATGGAATCCGGGCCATAGTTTATTTATATAATATTTTGTACGTGAAAATTCATTTTTCTATGTAAAAAATAATTTTTAATAGCTAAAGTAAAGTTTTGGAATATTTGGACGAAAAATTAAAAATTAAAATGAACTAACGATTGCAAAAATAAATTTACGGGTTATTCCACATAATATCGGCAAATAGGGAGTGCAAATATGAATTTATTTGATATTTTTCTTCTGAAAATTCAATTTTGTACGTTAAGTTTCATTTTTATACGTAAAAATTAATTTTTAACACTTTCCAACATAATTGAAAAGTGTTTATGACTTCTGTTTGTCTGTCAGTCTGTCCGTCTGTCCGTCTGTCCGATCTCTAACACTCGTAAATGTACTCGGATTGCACTGAAATTTTTGTATGTTATTGATGTTTATTATCAGCGGGAAAACATCGCTTCATGTGCATTTTAATTATGTTATTCCATTCATATATTATTAAATTGATGCATTTCTAGATTGCACTAAAATATGCCTTCTTTACAATATGCGATGACAAGAATTTATTATTCATTTACAGAGCCACACAAAATAATTCTGTTACATAAGGGTATAGATGGAAAATGGTTTGAAACGTATTTTAATTATATTTACTATATCAAATACAACGAAACTGATATACGTTACTGAGGTTTATGACAAGTCATTTCCGTAGAATATGAAGTGAATAGCATTTATCTTTCATTTACAGGGACACACAAAAGATTTTGGATGCAGTACGGTATTCGAAGTACTATATAATAGCGATAATTGCTGGAAGTGCATTTTCAGTCATGGTATACGTTTTTAAGTTTAACTAAAAGTTAGTGCAGTTAAATTAATTTTTTTAATTTTATGTAGTGTGTATAAATACTATAAATCATATACAGGGCTACACAAAAGAATTCGTGATTATGAGCGTAAATTGCTTAAAGGTGTTTTTTGAGTTGCGAGTTTTTCAGCTGAACTATATTTACTATGCATTGAGATGTTTGGGGTATATAGATAAAATCATATACAGGGCCATGCAAAGAATTTGATACATAGCCGCCTATGGATGATAATTTATGGAAGTGTGTTTTCAGTAGTTTTATGCATGTTTTACCCTGACTTTGGCGTATATAAAAAGGTGTTAGGTAAAATACAAGGCTGTACAAAAGTATTCAAGTATGTTTCCGTCTAATGATAGCAATTGTTGAAAGTTAGTTTTCCACCCATTATGCATTTGCTTACTAAACTAATTTTTCGCATACTATACAGAATATATACCAATATATAGAAGAAATACAGAGCTGCACAAAATAATTGGAGTATTTATTTGATTATGGACTGTAATTGTTTAAATCAGTTTTTCAAATGTGATATGCGTTTTCTAAAATGTTTACTTTGATATCTTATTTACCTTATTTACTTAAATACTTGTTAAAGTAGTGAAGTGTTGAAAAGTCTTTCATAAACTTTTATTGACGCATGATATTTTTTTCTTTTTTTTTTGTTAATAACTAAAGTAAGTTTTGGAATTCTTGGATAAAAGAAAATAAAGATTATAAAGAGAATAAAGGTTTTTTTATGGGAGGTTTTTTATATAAAGATTATTTCATGGGTCATTCCACGGAATTTCTACAACTGTGGAATGTCGGACCATCTTTTTCTAATATTTTGAATGGGAAATTTCCTGTATGGATCTCAAAAATCATTTTAGTAACTAAAGTAAGTTTTCGAATATAGTTAGAGAAAATAAAATAAAGATTATAAAGATAACTTTATGTGTATTCTCTCCAAATATAAAACACTAGGCCTATATTATTTTTCTTATATTTTATATCCGAACACACCCTTTTACATTTAAAGAAATATTTTTATTCAATGAAGTGAGGTTGTGAAATACCAAGAAAAATGAAGAGAAAATAAAGCTAACTTTACAGGTCATTCCACAGAATTTCGACAAATATGGAGTACCGGATTATATTATATTATATATTTTTTATATTTTGTATCTGTAAATTTATTTTTGTATGTAAAAATGCATATTTAATAACTAAAATAATATTTTGGAATACTTAGACAAAATAAATAATGATTGTAAAGACAACTTCATTTGGTCACTCTACAGAATTTCGGCAAATATGAAATGGCGGGCCATATTTTATTTTTCTTATATTTGGTATGAGAAAAGTCATTTTATGAGTAAAAATTCATTTCTAATAACAAAAGTAAGGTTTTGGAATACTTAGGCAAAAGAAAATAAAGATTATAAAGAAAGCTTTATGGGTCATTCCACGGAATTTCTCCAACTGTGGAATGCCGGACCATTTATTGCTATTTTTTTTAAATCTTTTGTACGTACAAATTCATTTTTGTAAGTAAAAATTTATAAAGAGATCTTGTAATTCCACAGGATATCTCTCTTTTTTATATTATGTACTAGTGTAAAAGCCCGTCCTAGGACGGTGGGTAAAAATTGTGTTTTTCACTTAAAATTTGAAAAACTGATAAAAAAATAATTGACAATATGGAAGCGTTTAGATGAGCAAAGTTCGGCTAGTTTATTTTCTAATAAACACACAATTAGCATTTACAATATTTCTGGGTAAACCAGGTTTTCAGGCTAATATACTATAACAAAATTAAGATTTCTTAATTAAACAAAAATTTAATAAATATGCAATGAAAATACGTAATTAAAACAGCCTGCTGCAACTATTGAAATAATACTATTTTTTTAATAACAATTTGAAATTGTATTTTATCGTTTACGCCCCCCGCTCCAATTTTTTTATATGTATATTGATTAATAAATAAGTATTTCAGGTTGAATCCCAACCGTCTAATCCCCTAAGCTTCTGTCCTCCTGATGCAAAGCTATAAATAAAAAATTATTAATTTTACTTTTCGTATAAATATTAATTTTTTACTTTTAAAATGTGGAATATGTTTTTTTTTAAGTTTAAATTTACATACACCTGTATATAGAAAAGGAAAATATAAGTAATGCGTAATTTAAACATAAGTTACAAAATAATAAGTCTAAAATATTTAAATTGATTACTTTTTTAAAAGAAAGTCAGTTTTATCAATTTTTTTGCAGGGAAAAAAGGGATATTTAAAAAAATACCATATCATCGTTTTCCGCGAATCACTTTGTATGAGAAATAAATTAAAGTTCCTTACATGTCGCAAAGAAAATTTAATATGATTGCAACTTAATACTCGAAATAATCTCAAGTGACACTTGACGTTTTATTTGGTGGTGAAATGCGATGTGCCTTCTGATTTGTTAGGAAGAAGTGTCTACCACTGCTCTATTATCAGGACTTCTAACCTCGAGAAGTAATCGCGGGATTCTTGTTTCTTGTCAACCAATGGGAGAATGGAACCTTTCACCATTGAGTCTCTTCCTCGGAGACTGGTAAGATTGATGGATTCTCCCCGGATGCGTTACACTGCCTTTTATTATATAGAGATGCGAAAACTTATATAGGAGAAAAAAAATTATTTGTTTCTTTTGCAATACAGATTTGATTCCTGCGTAGAATATTGATTATTCAGGTTTGTAGTGTTGCTATGCGCGAGGGTTATAGGCCGAGATGGGATTGCTCTCCTTGAGGGTCTCCTAAGGGAACCTAAATCGTGTTTACCCAATATAATCCATGAAGAAAAGGAAATAGCCATCTGCACTCTAAATTAAAATGTCTGAAATTCAGACACTTAAGTGTCTGAAATGGAGTGTTCAATTTTCAGACATTTTAAAATGTCTGAATTTTTTCAGACACTTTTTGCGTCTGAATTTCAGACACTTCAAACGTCTGAATCGCATCCATTTTTTTGTAAGCATCATACGTAGCCATGTTTGACCACGTTGAATCCTGGAAAAATATTTGGCTGTGGTCCTGCCCCCCCCCCCCAATACAGCCTGATTTTTTTGGTGCTCTCAGTTTTGGTATACAATTTTCGTTATGTTGATAATTTAAATCTTTTACGACATTGTACTGATTATAATCAATATATTGAAATTCAGGAGTAGAACAAGATTAAAAAACAAAAAATATTTATCTAAATATTAGATTTTTTTTAATTTTTTTTTTTAACCTTATTTTACTTTAAAAGTTCAAAATATTGATTATAATCAGTACAATTTCGAAACAGATTTAAAATATAAGCTTTACAAATATTGCACATCAAATTTGGGGGCACTACAGTCGTAGGGGGACGGGGCACTTCCAGTGGCGTAGCTACATTTTCAGCGCCCTGGAGCAAGTAAAGTTTGTGCGCCCTCCTGTCACTCGAAAAAGTTCTGCGCAATTTTGTTTTGAAGTTTAAAATTTAAATACTATTCTTAATTTTATTTAATACCTTACTTTTATTTCAATATCAAAGTATTTTAACAACGTATTAAATGCAAACAATTAAAAATAAATAATGAATAATGAAATGAATTATAATTCTTTAAGTACCTACCAATTATTTCTGCGAACTGGGAAAGATTTTTGTTTTAAATGCGCCACTGGGTCAATCTGTCACCCTTGATACACTATATGGCCAAAGGTGACCGGCCACTTGCGATTTTTGACGTTTTCTTAAATATCCAGAAAAATACATGAGGAATTATCCTGAAACTCCAGGTGTGTAAACAGAATAGTACATGTCATATATTTCCGTGACGATTTTTTCCCGAAACCCCATACGGAACCGTCAACAAATTGAATAAGAACGAATATCTTTTGGACAACTCTGTAAAAACTTATGTTGCAAAAGCGTTCAAACTCTAGATTATAATTAAGTGCCTTATTGTAATAAATTTTGTTCATTTTTATGAGAATGGCATATATATTCGTAGAGAAATTAAAGTTTTTATAAAAATAATCCCAAATTTTGCCAAGAATTTGTAGAGTTCTTAATATTAAAAAAAAGTTCTTTTCAGAAAATATGACAAATAACATTGTACACAATACCCTGCAATCAGAATGAAAAAATGATAAAAAATTGTATGAAAAATGAGCAGTTTTACTAAATAATGATTCACTGCGCATGCCCGAATGTAAACAAAATATAATTTGCGTAATGTATAGAGCTAAATGTATAGAGCAACATTTGTGAGAATCTCAAAAATATAGTTTGAAAAGTCTGAAAATTATCGTTTATAGAATAAGCTCAAAATCCGTTATTCCAAAAAGGAAGCAAAAAGATGAGGGGCTGTATCAAAATACAGAAGTACGTGCAATATTTTGTATGCTATACTGGCACTAATCAATGGATATATGGATACAACCCCTCATCTTTTTGCTTCATTTTGGAAACAACGCATTTTGAGCTTATGTTATCAACGATAATTTTCAGAATTTTTAAGATATGTTTTTGAGACTTTTACAAAAGTTGCTTTATACATTTTGTTAACACATTATGCACATTATATTTTGTTTACATTCGGGCATGTGCAGTGAATCATTATTTAGTAAAACTGCTCATTTTTCGTACATTTTTTATTTTTTTTTCATTCTGATTGCAGGGTATTGTGTACAATGTTATTTGTCATATTTTCTGAAAAGAACTTTTTTTTATATTAAGAACTCTACAAATTATAAGCAAAAAACTTGGCAAAATTTGGGGCTCTTTTTATAAAAACTTTAATTTCTCTACGAATATACATGTTATTCTCATAAAAATGAACACAATTTATTACAATAAGGCACTTAATCCTAATCTACAGTTTGAACGCTTTTGCTACATTCATTTTTACAGGGTTGTCCAAAAGATATTCGTTCTTTTTCAATTTGTTGACGGTCCCCTGTGGGGTTTCGGGAAAAAAAATCTTCATGGAAATATATGACCTGTACTATTGTTTACACACCTGGAGTTTCAGGATAATTCCTCATGTATTTTTCTAGATATTTAAGAAAACGTCAAAAATTGCAAGTGGCCGGTCACCTTTGGCCATATAGTGTATCTGTTTTTCTTTTCAAGCGTTTCGAAGAATTGTAGAATACTATTTAAAAAAAAAAACAAATGATAGTCAAGATTTTTATTTATTTATTTTTTACTTTCCGCATATGGATGAAACACGTTTTTTTATTTTTAGTGTCATAAAATACTAAAATTCCATAAAATTGAAAGTATCATCACTCGGTAAGTTTTGGCCGTTCAAAAAAGAAATTTTTATTATTTTACCTGTTAAAGTACGGAGAAGATTTTTCTAAATATAGCGTATAGAATTTAGGGACCGAATAAAAATGTAAGCCTTGTAACTTTTAAAAAATAGCTATTTTGACATAAACTACTTTTAAGATTATGAAAAACAACTTTGAAACTTTTTTACTATTGGAAATATATTTCTACAGCTAATGGTTTAGAGAATTAGCCAATGGACAATGATAAAAGTTGTCACCGGCGTTCTCACTGGCTTTTGACTAATCTGAACAATTTGGCTAATCGCAAAAGAAAAACTAGTCAAATTCAAATAATAGTAGTAATAGATTCTTCGTGAAACTCTAAGAATATCAAAACACAAATAATGAATTATACAGCAAAGGTTTAATCGCACAATAACATCATCGGGAATGTCCCCGAAGTTAAAAAAAAAAAAAACATCTCTTGCATTTTGGCGATTTTTTTCTTGCAAATTAAACATTTTGGCGCAGTTGCGAACGGCAGCGAGAACATTGATTCACTCACAACCTTATACATTACTCAAGATTGCAGTTTTCACTTTCCATACACATTCAATGTAAGGTAGGAAATAGGAAAGCAGGATAAAAATAAATAGCAATAATGGTATAATTTTATACTTTCAAATACTTTGAATCTGTTCTCACAATTTTTACAATCGTTCAATATGTATGCGTGTAAATTAGAATTTCCTCGTGCTTTCAGATTTCCAGAGCATGATTTGGTGCGTTTTATATGATGTCGGCAGGTATGTTATAAATCTGTCTCAAGAATTGTATTAATTTTCGAAGAAACCGCCCGACGGATTTGGAATCTAAACCATTTTTCAAACATTCAGTGACGACAACTGATGAACATTTTCTCTTCTATCTCAATTAAATTATTCTTTTTGCTCATATATTTATACAACAACGTTTCATCACGCATACAGTAGCGGCTTGACAAGGGGTTCAGAATCCCTTTACTATACCAGTAATTTCATTAAATAAATTTCTCCTTTCAAAAAAGCGTAGAAAATTCCACGATTAAAACAGATAAAATATTATATACCAATATTGTAGGAAAGTGCTTGAGAACCCCTAAAGAGCCGCTACTGCACGAAGATTAGAACTCGGTCGCTGTGGCTGTCAAATGCTCAGACCTTGGGTTTTTGAAGGGTGCAACGTTTTAGAAACTCATTACTTAACCACCTTACTTAGAAACCAATAATATCCATTATCATCCCAGTTTTCCTTTCTGGGGATACTTTCAATTTCAGAATCGGATCCGAAATTGAAAGTGTTCTTAGAAATAAAAATCCCTGCCGGCTCGCACAGGTAGATTTCGAAGTTAAGTACTAATTTCACCAACAAAAACTAAATCAAGATGGATATAAATCCAGTTTAGCAATTTTATCTGGCCGCTTTTGATGAGTTTTTAATTTCATTTATCTGTAAGGGCTGATTTTTATCAGATTCATGTTAATACCATAATTTTTTTCTTTTTTTCCGCTATAAGAGTTGGTCCTATCAAAAACTTGTCAATATAAAAGTTTTAGATAAGATTTAGAATAAATTTAAGTGAATTTGATATCTTGTGAATTGACGAAGTTATGAATTTTTTTCTCCTTAAAGCCCTATTTTCTTCGCTCCCTGAGCCCATTTTTAATGATATCAAAAATCCGTCACACCTAAATTTTTTACCCTTTTCGTAGAAGTAATAATAACTTTAAACTGATTTGATATGTATTATAATTAAGAAGTTACAGAGTTTTTTCTGTTTTCACAAAAACCCTCTCCATTTCCAACCCCTTGGTTTGATTTTGCCCATTACCGAGCTTGACCGAGATTTTCTGCCCCTTGACTTTTTGTATCAGTTTGGAAGAGATTTGTGCAGAATTATGGAAGTTATCGTGTCATAAAAAAAAGTGATATAGATGGGTAGATAAAGTTTTGAACTGCGGATGATTTGGGGTTCCAGGGGTCATGATCGGCGTAGATCTGCAAAAATGTTTCAGAAGTTACAACATAGGGGAGAATGTAATAGGTAGTATTTCTTATGAAATCTACCTAATAATAATTTAAAAAATCGAAACAGTATAAAGATAATCGTTTAGACATCAACCTCAGATATTCTATGAAAAAAAATTACAAATATTGAAATGTAAAAGAAAAATTTGAAAGAACACTGTCATTGGTTTAACATTTAGCTTGCGAGTGATTGGTGTTGGATTCTAAGTACACAGAATTTTAGTACTGAATAAAAAAGTTATGATTAATTAAACCTATTTTAAACTTTTTTCGAAGTGGGAAGATAAAAAATCTTAATGCTGCTAGTAATATAAAGAAATTTGTAAATATTATTAATTTGATTTTAAAGCAAAGTACCTTTAAAATAGATTTTTATGTAGTAAACTCTGTCTGAAGCTACGTGTAAGACAGATTTCCGTATTAGGCAGAATTATTTAAAAAAATCCCTAACAACAGGGTATAATCGAAGGGGCGCAAAAAGAGCATTCAAAGGGCGCCGCTTTGAACAGCACTGTTCTAACATACGAGTTCTAATTATCACATTTATAGACAATATTGAAATAGTCCCGTTTTCATATTAAAATGTAATTTTTGACAAAAAAGGGTATTTGACTTACCTTTTCTTTGTCGAAAACATTCTTTATAAATATTTTTGTGCATCAAGTGCAAAAATTAATATAAAAATTTATATAGGGGAAATTACAATCATAGCACTGTACGAACACACGACGCCTAGACATTTCAAACAAATACTTTATAAATTATTTTACAAAAAACTAAATAAAATAAAATACGTATATATATTTTGAAATAGAGGCGACGCTCTTTGGTGCCATAGACAGGCTGAAAATTCTTGAGGCAGATCATGTCGCCAAAAAAAAAAAAAAAAAAAAAATCCCTGCCGGCTCGGGCCTACAGGCGGAGGTAGATTTCGATGTTAAGTACTAAATTCTCCAACAAAACTTAAATCAAGATTAGAGATAAAACCCAGTTTCTTCACAAAGAGCGAGCTGTAGGGAGCTAAACTTTTTGTGAAAATTGTAATATACACGAATACACACACACATATATATGGAATAGGTTTAAAAATTGGCTACAAAAAATTCAGAGAACCTTAAAGCGTTAAAATATGTTAATATTTCCATAGTCGGGTTTTTATCATGTTTTAATACGTTTCTTCAAACTTACATGGCGTTACATATTCACCTGCTGAGGTCCATTATATTTCCAATATGACGCAATATACATATTTTTTTAATTCGTCAAACTATTTATTTTGAGTTTTCATGCTGAAATCTTGCTCTGGGAAACTTATGACGTAATATTCAATTTTTTTTTCAATTTGTCAAACTATTTAATTTTACACGTGAAAATTTTGCAAAAGAAAAGTAATTGTTGTGGTGAGAATTTTATTATTTGTCTTTTTTTAATTGTTGGCAACTGCTATAACGAAAAACTTTTATTTTTTACCTGTCATTGTTGTGTAAGAGCTGGTTTTATCAGAATCATGTTAAGACAGTATTCAAAATTTTGAACCCTCCCCATTTCCACCCTCTTGGGCCGATTTCGCCCATTTTCAATCCCCGCCGAGATATTAGCCATCTCAAAGTTGTTGGCGAGTTTGAAGATGATTCGTGCATAATTGCGACTTTTATCGTGCGGACAAAATTTAGTACATACATACATACATACATACATACATACATATATATATATATATATAAACTTTTTAGGTGGGGGGTGGTTTTGGGTTCCTGGGGTCCTATAATGAAACGTTATGAAGGAATTTTTCAAAAGTAGCACCATGGTAACGACTGCAATAGGTAGTATTTCTTACGAAATCTACCTAAAAAAAAAAAGCTTTACCTGAGAAAGGGCACAGCTTTACCGGGCTTAGGGCGCACCGACCCGCAGATCAGTTGCCTGACGGGCCAGTCTGTGACTTAAATTTAAGTAAAATCCATTTTTTTTTTTTTGTTATTTATAGGTTTTGTTTCAGCAGGGGCAGAATGAATATTTGTTGAAAATTATGTCATTAGAAAAAGGTTTACGTTTTATGAATGAAAATGCGGAAATATTTCACCTTTGTATAAATTTAGGATCGGAGTTTTTATTCATTGTTATACTGTTTTGAACACACAGTATATCTGTAAACTGTTCGGAAAGTTGAGTGGGGTAACTCCAGATTTTTTTTTTCGTTTATAATTCGAAAATTTATTGACTAGTAATATGTGATATCGGATGGTGGTGTTGTGACAGGGGAAGGGCGCAGAGACTGATCACGGCCTAGGGAAACTCACATTACTAATTTCGAAAAATATGTTTTGCTTTATTTAATCCTAAAATTCTGCGAATAAATAAGGTTTAGAAAAATACTTTCCCAATAAAGTGGTGTAAATTTGAATAGGTGATACTCAGGTCTTACGGAACACTGCATTTGATACTTAATTTTTTCCCTCTTTTTGAAGGAAAATGCTTTTTAATTCTGCATTTGATACGTCATATTTTTAAAATCTTAAAAACAATACGCACAACATTTAGTTTGCCGCCCCCATCTAAATTTAGTCGCCGTGGGTTGAAGTGGAAAATGGCTAATTCCAGTTCTTATTTTTGTTTTATAATCTGCATTGATGCATGTTTAGTTTCACAAAACAAACAAACAAAAAAAAAACATCAACATTTTCATTTAATTTTTATTTATTTATTCATTTATTTATTTATTTATTTATTTATTTATTTATTTTTTTGGGGGGGGGGGGGGGTTGTTTGTAAAATGGTCAATAATTTTCTTCGACATTTCAACTATTTTTTTTAATCGTAAAATAACTAAATAGTTACAGCATTGCTGTTGCTTAAATGTAGGTTTCTCAGCGGTGACTTCTTTGACTATCATTATTTCCCTACATTAATCATCATGATAAATTTCCAAAACATTTTCAACAGAAATGTACCAGGAAGATTATTGTTTGGAAATAGTGGTAGCCAATACAGTAACCGATGAGAGCCCTGTAAATAAGTTTTGATTACTTTAAGATTCGAAAATCTTAAACTTTCGTATATGGAAAAGTTACAGAAAAAAAAAAAAAAAATCAGGCGTGCTGAAACAGTGTCGGAGAATTTACTTAAGGCTGCAATATGGTATAAATTAAAACTTTGCAAATAGAAGTAATTTCTTTTAAATGTGTATAAAAACATGTTTTAAATCGAAATAGTTGAGGTTAAACACAAGATAAAATATCATAGGAATATGCTGAATGTAAGAAGATTAATCTACATTATCTGATTAATAAAGCCCCACCAGTGGCCGAGAGGTTCTGCTCTCGAAGCTGGTAGACGGGAGGTGTTGGGTTCGATCCCAATCGCGCCCGTCGGCCTAATCGTTCGGAGTTTTCGTGGTTTTCTTCGAACCTTGGTTCTCCAAGCGTTAATACGGGTTAGGTTCCCTTAAAAAGACCCCCACGAAGGGCACTCCCCCCCTTAGGGCCTATATCCCTCGTGTTGATAATTGGCCGACATAAATACAACCAACCAACCAACCTGATTAATAAAGAAAAAAATATGCAAATATTTTTACAAATCTTTATTTCACTCTTTCTAATTTTGCGCCCTTAGGATTCGTGCGCCTGGAGCAGTTTGCTCCAACTGCTCCACGGTAGCTACGCCCCTGGGCACTTCCCAGTTTGCCCTTCCTTTAATCAAGAAGTACTTTTGCAAAAAACGCAACCCTGCATTATAGTTGTCTAAATTGAGATGTCCGGTATTCGGGAGTATCCGTTGTGGAGGTTAATGGACATTCTCGAAGAGCGAACACCTCTATTTAACGAATACTTTTTTAATCAGCAGACATACATATTTGTATATTTTTACCTCAAAAAAGTAGACATCTCCAATTATCGGACAAATTCCGCGGTCCCGAAGTGTTCGCTATTAAGGGCTTTTAAGGTACATAGATAAATATATATATATATTTTATAATCTTGTCCTACTCTAAAAGTTCAAAATATTTATTATACTCGGTTGAATGTGGAAAAAGATTTAAAATATCAGATGTACGAAAATTGCAAAAATCCCCCCCCCCCCAAAAAAAAATGAAAATATAAAAAAATATATTGCCTCATAGGCAATTTTACATATACATCACTTGATAATCACAACAGCCATTTAACTATGAATAATGAAAATAAATAAATAAATATTCTACTTTAATAACATTGGGGAAAAAATGACTTTGGTATTTTGTTAAATATATTTGCGTTTTTAAACTTGTCCTACTCTAAAAGTTCAAAACTTTCATTATAATCAGTGCAAGATTTAAGATATCAGCTTTACAAAAATTCATGCAAAATCCCCCCCTCCCCCCCCCCCCAAAAAAAATGAAAATACTTATTTAAAAATTATGTTTTTAAAAAATTTATATTTCCACATGGGCAAGTTTTTATGTAGATCAGAGGGTAATCACAAAAGCTATTCAACTATCAATAAAAACAAATAAGTACATATTCTATATTAAAAACATGAGGAAAAAATAACTTATGATTTCCAAACTTCTTTCGTCTTAAATATATACAGTAACATCTGTCATTTTTGTATTTTTCGTATAAGTGCATATAAATAAAGTTACCACAATTTTAAATACGAAATCTAGTTAGAGGTTTTTACTTTTTCCTATTAAAAATTTCAAATTACTTTTTTATTAAAAATAATAAAAAAATCAGTATTAGAGTTGATTGCAAATCAAATACATATGTATATTTTTACAGGCAGCTTCATATAATAGACCAGTCTCATTTACTTTATTTATCTTTTTTTAATCTGCGGTTTTATGCCAGGAAGTAAGAAAGCATTAGGTCATCTTTCAAAGTTTTTTTTTTCTTTACTTCCTTGTGGCCGTCATTTACTGCGAGATAAAAATTATCCATTGAAACTAAGAACTGACATTGAATATATAATTCGTAATAAAAAAGAACGTCATAAGTTTAAAAATATATACTTCTAGAATTAGTGGGTTTTTTTGCGAACAGATTCAAAACTAATTAAATTTCATGCAGGATTTTGTTTAGTACAATAAATAAAATCATAAAATACACTAATTTTACTACTATAAAGAAACTTACTTGAGTTGCTGCAAGAGGTAAGAAATATTCCTCGAATTGAAATTTTAAAAACTACCACAACCACAGTGAGGGAGAAAGACTTTCATCAGTTTAAAAGGTAATCCCATAATACATCCGACTAGCCATATTTAAAGAATGAGATGTTTCATCCTAAAAACAGGACCCGCCAGACAAAAGTTTCTTTTTTTTTTGCCAGCTTCGACAGGACGAAGATGAATAACACAATATTATTGATATAAATTGATACGAGTTAACACTAAGCCCATTGCACACGCTTTGTAGAATTTCCGGGTGTAATCTTCAACCGTCGTCTACTTCTGTTCTGTGTCTATCCCGCCCTTGTATCGACGACAGCTTCTAAGAGACATTTGATGTCGAGCACACACGTCAGATGTATGTATTCAATAAATAAATAATCCAAGTTAATACGAATTAAAATCACAGTACTTCACATTTCGCAAAAAACGAATTAAAATACACGCGTACATAAAAACAAACTTTGTTTGAATTACAACGTATACCACTTCGAACGAAGACATCTAAAACGCATGCGCAACTGGGAGTGCTAGTGCCCCCTGGTGGTTATTGCGTCGGAAGAATCAAAACGTCTTAAATTAAGACACGTTTAAAGCAATGAAGTGTCTTAAAATAAGACGTTTGCGGATATTTTAGACATTATTCTCAGTTCGTTTACACCATGGTCATAGTAAGACGCTTATGTATCTTAAATTAAGACATCTATAGTGTCTTAATTTTCAGATTAAGACACTTAAGTGTCTAAAATTCTTTTTCAGTCACATATGTGTCTAAATTTAAGACGCTTCTATTTGCAGTGTGATTTCTTTTTTTTTCGGGACATGTTTGGATGTAATATAGAGGTATGTACGGGACCGAAGCCCTTACCCGGCCCGGCGAAATGAAGCCAAATTTTCAAACGGGCCGGGCTGGCAAAAAAATTGAACGGGGCTGCAGGGCCGGGCCCATAAAAAAAATTAATCGGGCCTATTGTCCCGATATAAGAATTTAAGCGGAGCAGATAAAATGTGAGCCCTTTCAATGAATATGACTTTCTCGAGAAGTATAAACGTGCGTCATGAGCCGATGCGAGTTTAACAACATCAATACAGAAATGTAACATGTCCATCCTAGCGATTGCATCGTACAGTTACATGATGTCTGATCCTGGGTTTAATTTTTTCAGCAGACTCGTGCCGGGACGGAACTGATCTCAATCGTTCTCAGGAATGTTCTCAGGCAGGCATTATGTTTTGTAAAAGTATTAATAGCGATAATGAACTTCTGCTATCTATCAATGGCATTGGAAATATACCTTAAGGTAGTTCTCATATTCATTGCTCAACAATGCGAAACTTTCAGACACATTTTCTAAGTCATTTTTAACTATAAAGGCATAAAATTGACAGGCCTGATTATTGAAGGTATTTGGAATCGAACAGCTTTTTCCATTTTTGTTAAATTACTTACAGAGATAACAAAGATTCTTGTCACGTGACTGTACGTTTTTCTCCTTTCCTATCTATCGCTTCCGGAAATTCGATTCAAAACGCTAACTTTGGCAGTATTTTCTGAAAGATATATTGCTTTTATTTAAAAAAAAAAAACGGTATTTACATAGTTTCTGAATAATTTTACCTGCCAATCTTACGCGCTTCCGAAAAGAAATGAATTCATAAATGTATCGAAATGTAGCTCCTTTGGATTTGAGAAAAGCCTTAAAAATGAGCGAAATATTTTCACAAATCTATTTTTTATTATACAGCTTCAAAAGTTATTATCTTTTTAACCCTTTATTCTAAACTGCATTAATTTTTTAATGAATCCTTGAGTTTTGAAACGTCTGTAGAGACAATGACTAAAACACTGTAATTACTTACAGTCGTTAATGTTTACTATTATGTGTTTCCTGTTTTACGAACACATAATAATCTAAAATATACTGTAAAATGTTCTCATAAATATGCATGTATAAAGAATGTTTGTTAAAAGAATCTTAATTGTATGTCGAGAAAAGGCGGAATTTTATGCAAAAATTGAGTCGGGCCGGGCCTGTTTTCACTGATTTTGTACGGGCCGGGCCGAACTTTTAATTTTTACACCGGGCCGGGCCAATATAGTTTTCGTTCGAGCCGGACAGGGCCCGTGCCTGGAAATTCCGGTCCGTGCAGACCTCTAATGTTGTAACAACACATATAACTGATCCATACTGTTATCTCTTTACCTTCGCGAGATATATTGTTAAAAAATCTTGCATTTTGATCAAGTAGTAGTTCAGTAATTTTTAGAGTACTCACTTAAAAAAAATAAATAAAGATGAATCCTCAAAAATTATGTTATCTAATATTTAAAAAAAAATGTAATTTCTTTTAATCATTATTAGTTTAAAAATTATGGAAAATTTTATAAATCTTTGGATATTGTAAAAACTTGTTAAATCTCAATCTTCGATCACCTCTAAATTAAGAGTATTTTGGGGCAGAATTTATTTGCAAATGAATTTTAAATTATTTTCTACATAGGTTTCCAGTTAAGGGGAAATTATAAAGAAGTGCGGTGACCAAAAGAATAAAATTAAATAAAATTTGTCGAAATTCTGTGGAACGACTACTTCAATGCTTCCAAATCGTTCGCTTTTTGAATGCCAGTATTTTCTGAGAAAGGTTTTCTTGATACGTTACTACAACAATGGCAATAGAAATAAATTGGGAGCAGACAACAAAATTTTCAAGAAAAATCTAAAAAAAACTTTTTCCCTAGAAATTGCTTCTGTCAAAAAAGCGGACCATTTGGGAGCCTTGTTATTTGAAAAAGCAAAATATTTTATACCTGCCACGATAGTAGATTTTTAAATTTGAATGATTAAATCAGGCACTTATTCGTATAAAATGATTTTTTTTTCAACTTAACGATTTTTGTATTCACATAAAAAGGTGGTCGAATGCTTGAAGGAAGAAAAGATAAAAATTAATATAAGGGATGGATAATAAAATGTCGTAAAATGAAGAATCGTGCAAAGCGCTAACTGCAAACTTTATTGCTAGGAAAAATGCAGTTCAAAATATATAAATGTAAACATTTGCTTGTCCGTGCACAAACTGTAAAATTTAAAGGAAGCATTCCAAGGATCTCTTCAGAATGTTTAAACTGAATATAAGCAAAAAATAAAAAAATAAATAATATAAAATAATTTAAAATGAAGAAATCTATTGTATGGGTATTTCCGTAAGATATTATACATTTTTTTAATACTGTAAATTTCCCCTTTTCATAAAGAAAAAAGTGTCTATTTGATCGACCTTCCAATGTTTAACTTAAAAAAAAAAGAACCATGCCCCCATAAAGTGGATGCGTGACTCGGTTCTTCCATTCTGTTCATAGTAAATACTTAGCCAGTAAGGATATAATAAGGCAAAATAAAATAACAGCGTATTTCCGGTTTAGAGTAACTAACGCATAGCAGTAAACTTTTGCACTTTTTTCATACCACTGAAATTTTATAGTAAATTCTCCTTTTTATAATAGCGAATTCTGCAATTAAACAACCAAATTATTCTATTAAAATTTAGCGGTAACAAAAAAGCATTACAAAACACAAATGCATAACGTTAAAATAGTTGAAAAATCCAGAGAAATTTTAAGTACACGTGGCGTGGTAACCTACTGCCATGCTATAAAAAAATTTGCAGCACCTGTAAATATTTGTAAAATTTTGACATATTTGTGCGCCAATTACGCGTTGTAGATTTTGCTTTTCTATGTAAATCCAGGATCAGGTTTTTTTTTTTTTTTTTTTTTTTTTTTTTTTGTATTGATAATCAACTTTAAAATAAATACTATTTATTTTATATTAAAAAATAAATATCATATTATTATTATATTATTATTTTAAAATATCATTTATTATAAATATTTTTTTCTTATATAACTAGGGGGCTCTGCCCCCTACCAGCTATGCTCGCCAACCCCCTTTAAGACACCGCAGATTCTAAAAGCATGCTAATTTCATCGGCCTTAAAAAGATTGAATTATAATTAAAAAAAAACAGTGACTTTCTCCCTGCAAACGGGTTTTCATTCATTTTCCTTTGATTGTATATTTTTAAGACAAAATCAGCCACTGCTAAGAGATACAATGGCTGTTTTTATCTTTGATTAAAAACAAGAAAGAAAAATCATGCGTACGGCATACATTATGAAACACTTTCCAACACTCCCTGAAAGCTTTAACAAAACTTCGTTATTTAGGGAAATAAGGTAAATAAGATAACTAACTAAATATTTAAAAACTGATTTCAGCAGTTACCATCCATAACCAAATATTTATTCCAATTCTTCCGAAGATCCCTGTGTTTGATCTGTAGGCTAATATATATACTATATAATAGAAAATTTAGTTTAGCAAGAAAACGCATAACAAGTTGAAATTTCTCTTTCAGCAATTTATACTAATAGATGGAAACATACTTGAATACTTTTGTTCAGCCCTGTTGTTTACCTTGTACCTTTATTACACGTCACTATTTAGCTAAACTTTAATTCAAACTAAATCACTGTTAAAAATACTGAAATCGCATTTCCAGAATTTATCGTCTATAGGCTGCCATGTATCCAATTCTTTGCGTGGCCCTGTATATCATTTTATCTATATTCTACAAACATTTCATAGAAAACTACATGCAGTTCAGCATAACACATTTTAAACCCCCCTTTCAGCAATTTACGGTCATACTCAGTAACCTTTACGAATTCTTTTGCGTATCCCTGTATATCAACTATAACATTTACACACACCATATAGTATGCATAAATATAGTGAAACTTAAAAGCACATATCATAATTAAAAATGCATTCCCTGCCATCGCCGCTAATATACAGTACTTCGGATAGAAAATATTTGTCTGAAATGTTTTGTATGTTGCTGTAAATGCTATGCACTTCGTATTATACATGAAATAACTTAAGTAAGCCTCACCGACGTATATCAGTTTTATTATATGTGAATTTGCATAATTAAAATGCGCCGCAAACAATTTCCCCTAATACCATTTGTAATGGAATTCTTTTGTGTAGCCCTGTAAATGAATAGTAATTATTCGTTGCACCGCATATGCTATAATATTCTGCATATTTTAGTGCATTTCGTAAATGCATATATTTTTTATTATGTTTGAAAAAGTGTAACATCTTTAAAATTCATTTGAAATGATTTTTTCCCATTGGCCATAATGTAATGGAATATTTTTGACTGTCCCTGCAAATGAACGAAACATGCTACAAACTTCATTTGAAATAGGGTTCGTGCTAGGCTAAACGTCAGTAACGAAGAATTTCAGTGAGATCCGAGTATATTTACGAGAGTTAGAGCGCGAACAGACAAACCGAAATCATTAACACTTTTCAACTTTGTTGGAAAGTGTTAAAAATTAGTTAAAAATTTGAAAGTAAGCTAATGTAAAATGAATTAAGTACACAGAGTCTTTGTCTCGCGGTATTTTTTAACAACGCTATGAGAAAGTTCTTTTAAATGTATCGTTTTTAATCTGACGTAATTTTCACCAAAGTTTCCTTTCTCTTTTTAATATTCACATGAAAATACTTTTGCTGTTAGAAAGGAAATATTATTTGCGCTGTCTTAGAATTTACGACAATAGTTGAAAAGATTATCTGAAAATATGAAATAAATGTCTTGTGCAAATATATTTTTTAATTTAAAGTGTTTTGCCAACTTTTATTTATTTGGCCTTTTTAAATATGACGTAATTTCCTTCATTTGTGACTTTTAACGCATAATAATTAATTTAGTATTTAAAAATGTTCTTTCCCTTTTAAAATTCACGTGTAACTGTAATTTTTATGATGTAATTTTCAATATTTTCCTGATTTTTACCACGCAATCACTTATTTCTAATTTGAAAGTTTCTTTCTGTTTATAATAGCCACGTGTAAATAAATTTTTTATTTGAATTAAATATTATTATTTGCGCTGTTTTTAAAATTGGCAACAGTTTAAAATAACTGCCCTTTTCTAAAATGTGTAAAAAATATCTCTCGAAATGCTGAAAATTTGAATTTAAAATGGAAATAAATCCTCAAAAAATGAGTCAAATTAAAAAGATAATTGCAGTCTGCACATCGGGAACTTCCAATGTATAAAATGATCTAAAAATGTTTAAATTCCTATGTATAGTTTTTCTCCAATAAAAATTTTTTAATGGAACGATTTTGATCATCTTTAACTTTAAATATCTCCTAAAATAATTATTCGATTTAAAAAGTGTCTGCATCAGCGTGTTTAAAAAAATATGTCTCTATAATACCACCGATTTTCATATTTTCGTATGAAGCAGTTTTCTTAATATTAACGAAGAAAGACCCCCGGTCATAAAAAATATGGATGCCGATCTAGTAGGAGTATACCCGGATGATCTACGCAGATTTTCATTGGTCCATTTCCAAATCAAAACTTTTTTTTATATATAGAAGGATTATCTTATAATTTTTTAAAATAAAAATTACTTTCTATTTATTTTAAACTAGCTGATCCGTCCGGCGTTGCCCGAGCCCTTCGATTTTTCCAAATTAATCACAAATATTATAAACTCTATTCATATTAAAAATGAAAAGAAAAACGAATATCTCAAAATGAAACTTTGGAATGGGTATCCGCTGACTTCGGCAGCGTAGACCCGGCCAGCATAATACGCAGCGTGTTCCAAAAAGACTTTTTTGAACGAACATCTGAGTTTCAACGGTGTATTACACATTTAATCTGTAAAATCCCCTAGTCAAATCCTGTAACTCTTTATAGGCGAGCGTCATTTTTAGTGTTTTTGAACGTGTAGTGGATCCAGTTATTGCGCTTGAATATAATAATTTCCGAATGTAACTGATGTAAAAATTTAATTTTGTAAATAAAAGATTGATTAATTACAGATAGATATAACTGATCACATACAGATTTTTATAGATAGATATTGGTAACTTATCAACAGTGTTGCCAAATCTGGCAGATTTTTTTCAGAAATTCTGAATTCTCACATGAAAGTTTGAATAATTAATTTTTTTTATGTAATGATAGTTACTAAACAGTGGCTAAACTGTGCAATCAGCTTTAGGGGCTTCCAAGTTGACCTCAGCTTTACGCCAAGTCTATGGATAAGTGTCTCGTTACCTGTTCAAGGTTCTAAATGATGAGACCAATTCGAGTAACGGGAGCCACCCTTCACGTTCTCGGTATGATGTATAGGTGTGCGATGATAGGTGTGCAGATCCACTTTAAGTAACTGGCCAACATAGAATCAAAACAAATTAAGACAGAGCTGTCACTAAGACGACATAAGTCCTTGTCCAGCAGACCGCCGCCATGCGGTGATCAGGCAATTTCGTACCGTTTCCAGGCACTCAAACCTATAAAACTGGGTAGGTAGGGGGCCTGAGCAGCGGTTAGAAAGTAAATGTCATACTGTTAGAAGAGCCATTGGAAAAAGTCTAACAGTAATTAAAAACTGCTAGAAATTTTTTCAAAGAATTAAAGGAATTAATGTTAGCAAAAAGGGGTAGAGCATAAAAATTGACATTAATGTAATTTATTAGGGCTAGAATACAAATATCAAGTTAAATTGAATGTAATAACAACAATTTAAAATGGCAAGTTAAATTGAAACTAATAATAAAAATTTAAAAATTCAAGTTAAGATTAAAAAGAAAGCAAGCGAAAAAATGTGCAAAGCACTGTTTAAAGAGGTAAAGGGAAACAAAGGAAGCGGCAAAAGCCACAGAATTAAAAAAAAAAAAAAAGACTTTTTTTTTTGTTACATAGCGACAGATTTTATATAGATATAGAAAATTCCTGGTATGACTTCATAATTTCAGAATAAAAAAATCCGCCAGATATGGCAACACTGCTTAACAACAATTATTTCACTTTCATCAATATCGGAATCGCGCAAATCCAGTTTCGAAATGAGTATTATTATAAAAAATACAAAATAAATAAATAAATAAATAAAATACAAAAAATAAATAATAAAACACGACTTTCTGTAAAGTCACAGAATGTAGTAAGTCACTGCTGTTGATTACGCAACTGAGATTTCAGCTCCGGCTTTCAGCGTTTGTTCTATTCTCCCGCTCACAAAGTGTTAATTGATTTTTCAAGTGAAAATGTTTGGCAGCTGTTTGTGTGTGCGAGATGTTTAAAGCCTTATTTTGTATCAAAATACCGAATAACCAATTTTGATATAATATTAATAGTCTATGTTTTATCTTTCTAAATCTTCTAAATTTAGTTTGTATCTTAAATAGAATCAAGAGTACGGCTCTTTAAAATTTACTGTATGCTATCAGTAACGTGTCACTTTCAAGGTTATTTTTGGTTTTCCCCAAAACTTTTTTTTTCTTTTTTTGCTGTTTTCCTTTATGCAAAAAACAGTGTAGAAAAATGTTACGTATGAAAAGCTTTAAAATTTTGCTTTAATGCTTGGAAGGCATTTACTGAAGAACCACATTATGGTTATGTTGTCGGATCAAATCGTTTATAAACTGTAATGCTAATATTAAAAAAAAATTACTAAAAATTATTAAAAAACTATTATAAAGTATCAATATTTACTTTTTAGCTTCTATGCTTTGGAGCACTACTAATTCTATGAATTTTGTTGCCAAAATTTTTTATCAATTTATTCTTCTATATTTTAGTTTTTAATGAAAGTTTTAATCGTTTATCATAGTATTAATACATAAACTTTAAAAAGAAAGTTCAAAAAGTTGTCTTCAGATAGCTTTTATAAATATGAAAATTATTTCTTTTAAGTTTTCTAACGAGTTAAGTATACCAGCTCAGCTGCTTTGAGAGTTAGATTATGCTAGTTATGTTAATTTTATTTCAAAGGATGAAAAATATGTCTGGAAAATGAAATAAGTTCAGTCTGTTTTCATTTAAAAATACTAAATCTCTCTTTTATTTTACAATGGAATCATTCTTTTATTCTGAGTCTTCAAAATTCTCAATAAATTCAGATATCAAAAACTTTGTAACCGCAGTATCAATCCCGCATGCGATGTTTACTTTAAGGGTGTATTCGAAAAAATATTTTTCCACCCTCAACAGCTCGAAATTTTCTGAGACATTTTCAGACTCATTTTTAAAAGTAAAAACATGAAACTTGCTGGGGTGATGTTTGAAGAGTTGTATAAGGTGCCGTGTGATTTCATTTTTCGCTCAATTAATTGGAATTTGATTTTTAAGCAATTATTTTCTTAGTATGACCATCTTTTTAATCCCCAAATCTCCCGCTTCCGGAAATTTCGGTTAAAAACGCCGATTTTGACAGCATTTTTTATAATATTTTATGCATTTATCAAAAAATGGAGAAGCACGGCACATTATGTAGTTTCTAAATAAGAGAATTTGTTAGTTTGATGCGTTTGAGAGCAAAAATGAATTTAAAAATGAATCAGAAAATAAGCAGTTTGGATCGGAATACACCCTTAAAGAACTTGGAAGAGCTATCCTCTCTCAAACAATAACGCCAAAAGTAGATTATTCATTGATACAACCGAAAATGCATTGTTTTATTTCAAAATTCTCTAGATTTATAATACTCTATCAAAATATTTTATTATTTAATGTAATTATCACCGCCCATTCCATCTAATTCCGTTATTATTATCGACCATTTCACTCCCATGTAGTGTTGCCCAATACAGTGTCACGATAAATGGGATGGGGAGATGAAAAAAAAGCGAGACAACGAATTCTAAATCGAGACATAAATCAAGACAACAAACTCTATCAAAACTTTACCTATCTTTACAGGATCCTGTTTTATACGAAAAAATTTCATTGCCTCTGTTGTAAGAATGCCATACAATTATACCTGATAAAACGGAAACCTGTTTAAAACAGAATGTTTCTCCCGTCGTTTGCGATTCCGCCTCAGTAGAGTTTATTATATACCCTTTATCTACTGTCGGTACTTATAAATACCATTAAAATAACTTGTTATAAAATTCATTTAATACATCAATCAGTTGTAATACAGTTTAGAATAAGTTATAGATACATTACTTTATCTTGTTCCAAAAACATTATGGGTTACACAAAACAAAAATATTTTTAAAAGGATGATTTATTTTGCCTTTGCATCTTTTCAGCTTTCTTGGCGTTGGGGGGGGGGAGGGGGGAGGGGTTCAATTCGGATATATTTCTATATTTCTATTGTACGAACATTATGTTTGTATATTTCCTAATTCTACAAAATACTAAGAAAAACATTTAAAATAAAAGATTTGAGTGGGTTATAAATATTGCAGAAAAATTCTATAAATTCAAATTTATATATACAGACAGACTATAGGAATGAAAAATTTACTTTTATTAAGTAAGTGAACAAAAGCTTTTTCGTATTTCGAAATAAATTTGTTTGTAAATTCTGGTGCCATTCGCTGATTTCAACATTTTACGAACAGAAGTACCTTGCCCCTGAAAGGGTTAAGCGCATATTAATTTATTTATTATTTTAAAGTTTCCTTTCTCTTTTAATATTCACGGGTAAATACAATTTTCAAGACATAATTTTCAACATTTTCCTGCTTTTAACACGTATTCATTTAATAGTAATTTTAAAGGTTCTTTCTGTTTTTAATAGTCACGTGTAAATAAACTTTTAATCGTAAGGAAATATTATTCTTTGCGCTGTTTTTAGAATTGAAAGCAATCTCTATAATAATAGCCTAAGTCATGTGACTATCATCAACAGTTCCGGTCGGATCCCTTCACTTTTTATATTCCAGGCGGCCCTTTTGGTACCTTAATTTTAGCCAGCCACAGGTGATAAGTCGCCAAATATTATTCTATCGCCATCATTTCGTCTATATTATAATAGTCCAAGTCTTGAAACTGCCATAAGCAATTACGGGCTGATCCCTTAGCTTTTCATATTAAAGGTTTTCATTTTGATTAAAGAATCAAAATTATTTTTTCGAATAAAACTACATAAAAGTTGCCATGATCGCAAAGAAGTCTTGGTACTTTTATGTTAGCCGGGTGCAAATCTCGCCGATAGCTTTTTTCTTTTTCTTTTTCTTTTTTTATTTTTTTTTTTAATAACTCGCCAGTTAGCATTTTTTTTCCGAGTGGATTTTTGGTACTACTTGGTTATCCCGTCGACCAAAAATCTATCGCCAATCTATAAGATGAAATGCCGATAATGGTTGATCGCAAATGTCACATTCACTTGACTTTAAGGAAGTTACACGTGTTTACGCCACCAAGCGATTTTTATTTCGACGTTTTATTTATATTTTTATTAGTGTTATACTAATTTATTTGTTCTTTCGTTATTTAAAATAAATATTATCTCAATTTGTATATTTGGCGAGTAGTTTGGCGATTTATATAATTTGGCGAAATTGGTCAACGGGATAACTAAGTGGTACCATTAAAAGATAGCTTTGAAGTTTAAATTAAATGTCATGATTTGTTGCATTATTTAATACTAACCGCCCTTGGCGACCAATTTGGTCTCCCTTAAATGTATGCTAAGCTTTGTATCATGTTGCTTTTATTCATATTTTAATTTACTGTCTTAGTTCTTTATCAAATCGGGAGATTCTGTTAGAGAAATCGTGAAATCTGTATTTTTATGTTAGCTGAGCGCAGATGATAAATAGCAAAATAATGTTCTTATCGCATTTTTTCGTATTTCATTAAAAATATAAACATTTCACTCATTTTATTTGAAACACTTAACTTTAATTTTAAAGTGAAACATTTAAAATTTATGACTTTCCATTATTTCATAAAAAATAAAAATAAATAAAAAGAGAAAAATAATACCATAAACCACGACATTTAATTTCAACATCAAAGCATTTTTTTAATTTACCACGCGAGAAATAAAAAAGGCTAACTGGTAAAAAATGCTATTGGCGAAATTTGCTTCCGGTTAACATAAAAGTACCGAGAATTCTTTGCGATCACGGCAAAATTTTATGTAGTTTTACACGAAAAAATAATTTTGATTAAAAATAGCCACCTTGCATATGAAAGGTGAATATGTCAGCCCGTAATTATTTATGACAGTCACATGACTTGGACTATTATAATATAGATAAAATGATAATGCGATGAGAATAGAGATGAAATGATATAGATGAAATGGCGATGGGACAATATTTTGCTATTTATCACCTGCGCCCGGCTAACATTAAAGTACCAAAATGACCGGTCGGCATATAAAAAGTGAAGCGGCCAATGCGGAACTGTTGATGACAGTCACATGATTTAGGCTGTTATTGTAATGATTTGGCACAGATGTCATATATGCACCGGGTTTTTACGACAATTTGGCGAAAACCTCGCTTTCAAAAATCAGTTACATATGTATTTTTAAATTATTTTCTATTATTTTTAAAATGAAATAACAATAAATATAAAAAAGTTTAGTTAATAACTATAGAATAAAACAATTTATAACTTTTTTTAAATAAAAAGAAAATAAATGTAAATAAACATTTATTAATAAATAAAACAATAACCGTGTTTCAATGCCAGGCAAAATAACGCAATTTTGGCGCCAATTAGGTACCCCGGTGCGTATATTACATCTATGATTAATATTTTTCTTTTCATTTCGTTAAAAAAAAAAAGTGAAAGCCATTAATTTTAAATGTTTCAGTTTTAAATGAAAATTTTGTATTATAAATAAAATGATAATGAAATACCAAAAAAAAAAAAAAAAAAAAAAAAAAATCCGACGGGAGAAATGTTTGGCGATTTATTACCTGCGTCACGCTCACATAAAAATTCCGAGTTCTTGATTTCTCTACAGAATCTTCCGATTTAACGAAAGATTGTTCAAGTAAACTGAATTATGAATAAAAGTAACATGATACATTTCTTAGCATACATTTAAGGGAGGCCAAAGTGGTCGCCAAATTAGTTTAAAATAAAATCCTTTTCTAAAATATGAAAAAAATATCCGTTATGATTAAAATATGAGTTGCCATCATTAGAGAAAAGTGTTTAAAATTAGCAAAAAATTAATATCTCGAAAACTAATTTGAATTTAAAAATTCTAATACAAGTTTTGAGATCTGAAGATCATTACAGATTTTTGGTGTTAATTTCATCGCATAATATTTCATATTTTAGAAGAAATCGCCGTGAAACTTAATCAGTTGTTTATTCGGTCGTTTCATACATTCGCTTCATTAGGATTTTATATATATATAGGGTAGAAATAATGCTTCGCGAATCAAAACAAAGCAGGGCATTTGCTAGCATTAATTATATTTAAGGGAGTCCAATTATGAATAAAAGTAACATGATATAATGCTCAGCATGCTTTCCCAAACATAAATTTTAAGGGAAACCAAACTGGTCGCCAAGGGCGGCTAGTGCCAAGGGCTACACGAAATTCCGATTACAATAAATCTAAAAAAGTAATAAGAAGTCGAAAATTGTACGTCAAATGTGGCAAATGAGATGCGTTCGAGCTATAACTAGTTTTATAACTATTCAGATATTGGTGCAATATGTGTTGCACTCTTCTGGAAAAATGCATGAATACAAAATTTAAATTTATTACGATTACATACAGGTTGTCCGGGCTAAAAGTATCCAATAGTTATGGCTTATTTTTACGGAACTACCCATTAGGATAATAATAAAAAATTATTTAAATAAAAATAGCATCTCACAAAGTTTTAATAGCAATAGACTTAGATATGTGATAGCATGACAAACGTCTAAACGGTAATCCAGTTCTTCCCAAATGTTTCATAGCATATCAGGAGTTATTAGGCAAATTGCTTCTATGATACGTTTTTTCCACTCATCCATAGTTTCAGTTTTTTGTTTCGCTCAATGCTTTAAGGGGTCTCAGGACTCTTTAAAGCTTTAAAATTTTCAAAATTTTATTTTTTTTTAGATGTTGAACTCCTATCTTTTCTGAACATTTTGATATAATTGTTTCCTTGAAATTCCTGTTAGAACTGAAGTTATGGCTTTTCCATTTATACACGTTCAATATTTGAAGCGTCGTTTCGGAAACTTTGAAGCCATTTTTCTCCAAATGACATTTTTGGGCATAACGCGCACGATATCTCAAAAACTTACGAATATTTTTTCATGAAATTTTCAAAACATATGTTTCATGTTAGTCTGTATAAACGGAACCTAAATTTTCCTTTTTATTGTTCAAAAGAATATTTTTTTAGGTGATTATATTGTTGAAATTTTTTTAATTTTGCATTAGCTAAATACAACTTTGCATTAAAAATATAAAAAAGCTTTAAATACAGATTTATTTAGGTTCAGGGTAATTATTACAATCTGAAGTGTAAGTAGCCACCATAATTTTCATTCTAGTTGCAATACTTATTTTGTAAGCTGTTATACCGATTTTTTGCTCGTCAAATATCTAACAGTTTGGAACCCCCTGTAAATGCTAATTCTGCATCTTATAATTTTTTAAATACATGAAATGAAAGAAAATACTTATATATTTTATTCCAATTAAAATTGTGTCTTAAAATCAAATACATTTTAAGATATTAAATGTTGAAAATGGCCTTTTTTTCATTTTTTCCAATTTTAAGAGTCCTGAGACCCCTTAAAATCTCGGAGGGGTTTCCAATCCACCGAAGTGAAGTCTATTATATTCTAATGAGTACTTCCGTAACAATAAGCAATAACTTTTGGATACTTATAGTCCAGATACCTGTATATTAAATTCAGTGATACGGAAATAATAGGACTCCATCTTAAATAGAACGTCATTACCATGGCAACCTAGAATCATTACCTATCATGGAACATCGTTGAATTAATGACGTATGATAGGATTTAATAGGATGAAGAACACTTTTATTAGTATATTTTAATGTTTTGATTCGATTTTACTAAAATTTGAAATGACTCGACAAAATTCTGCAATGATGATATATATTACATTTCAAACCATTCGGTTGGGTAGATTTCGTGCTGATGTATGCGGGCAGACCAGACGATGACTATAGGTGCTACGTATTTATATAATTACGAACGCACTTAAAAAGATTTTAAAGAAATCTTTCTCTATTTCATAAAATGGCGACTTATTTGAACAATATTAATACACTCTGTCAGCTGTCACCGAATTCGTCTTCCGCATCTTTATAAAAAAATATTTTTAATTTCAAGTAAAATGTGCACATTTTTCATATTTTTCAGATTATAACACTGATTAACAAATTTGAACTTTTGCTCTGTCCTAAAACAGAAATTAGTAGTTTTCTATGCGGTTTTTTGTGCTGATTCCGAATCTAGTTTTAGATTTACTCCAGCACGTCAAATTTGGGAGATATTTGCATATTTCAATTTATGCAAATTTAGTATATTTTATTCAATTATTTGCAAATTTAAGGTATAAAGCAATATCAGACAGGGTGTTTTGTTTTATGTTATGATTACTACCTAATTTACTTCACAAAAACGTTGTTTCTGACATTATACTGACATGTGACTGTGAAATATTGTACCAGATTTGCATATTTTTCATGTTTTTCTAATAATGTTTCTTGGCGTTCAAATATTTCTGCCGCACGAGTACGCTAATATGTTTCTAAACCAGTTTTTTGAGCTGATTTCAAATCTTGTATCTGTTTTTTTTATCACGTCTAGTTTTTGAAAAAAGTGAAATTTTAGTTTTTGGTCAAAAAAGCCAGAAATAGCTTTTTATGATACTTTGTATGATAAACTTCAACTAGTTAGGATAGATTCTACTACTTATTTTTTTTTCCGATTATATAATTTTTGCTTTTGTCTCTGATATAAATCTGACCCTGTTCACCTTCTTGTCAATGAATTACACACCCCTAAAAAGCATCCTATATTAAAACTGTGTTAATGCCGTGCAAAAGTAGAAATTCATCTTACTCAAAAACTAGACATGGCATAAGAAAAGAGACTCCAGATTTGAAATCAACATAAAAATCTAGTCTAGAAAAACATTACTTCAATTCTGTGGCAACTATTTTAAAGTTGATAGTGATGTAAACATTACACCATTAAAAAATATGCAAATTAGGCTTAATAACTGATAAATAAATGTTAAGAATATGCAAATCGTGACATTTATCTGAAGCAAATAGTCAAGTAGTCATTATCTAGAAAACGTAATTAGATGTGACATATATTGTATCTAAAATTTGCATAAAATAGCACAAAAAAGCTTAAATTTGCATAAATTTAAATATGCAAATTTCTCAAAACCTGGACCACCTAGAGATAAACGGTAAGCATATTCGGAATCAGCGCCAAAAACTGATCTAGAATCAACTAATTTTAGTTCTAGGACAAAACCACTGTTGTCCAGTGTAATTAAAGACCGAGATACTTAAGTCTCTTTGTTAAATAAACGTACCATTTGCACCTTTTTTAGTGTACCACAAAAAATCTAAATAAAGTGAGAGAGAGACATTTAGTCTTACATAATTGAGTGGTGACACTACGGTTATCTTTTATACACGAAGGTCTAAACACTTCTTTTAAAGCGGAAACCGACTCGCTATTGCGGATATCCAAGCTTGAAGTAAGATTTTAACTCGTTACATGTTGCATTACAGTCAACGACCTAAACACTGTTAGACACAAGGATCCAGTTTATCCGTCACAAGTTTTAGCTGGTTGAGACTGAAAAGCGCAACTTTCATTCTTCGAACTATTTATATAAAATTCTGACAAACAGTACATGCACATTAATTAAACAATGTGTCTTGAAATCTATAATATGCAAATTTGAGTAATACATTATATTTATCTACAAGTAATTGTTTTAAATAAGTGTGTACATTTTTTTAAGCCAGGAATGCATTCGTTTATTTTAGAATCAGTATTGAAACCAGTCCTTTTCTCAAGGATTAAGGAGGGATTATAGAAGCTTCAGGGGTGGATGGACATGTACTTACAATTCATTAATAAATAGAAAAGCTGAAAACTTCATGGGGAGGGTACTTTGATGCTCCGGGCGGGAGAATGTTTCTTCTTTACGTCATTTTATAACTGGATACAATTGTACTTAAGGGATCTCAGGAATCGTAAATCTTCAAAATTTTCGAAATTTTAACTTTTTTAGATGTTAAACTTCTACTTTTTCTGAAATTTTTGATATAATTGTTTTCTTCAAATTTGTATTAGAACAAAAGTTATAGCTTTTAGAATTATACCCACTCTATAGCTGAAGCGGCGTTTCCGAAACTTTGAAGTAATTTTTCTCCAAATGACGTTTCTGGGCATAACGCGCACAGTATCTCAAAAACTTCTGAATATTTTTCTCTGAAACTTTCAAAACATATGTTTCATGTTAGTCTGTATAAACTGAACCTTCAATTTCATTTTTATTGTTCAAACAAATATTTTTTTATCTGATTATACTGTTGAAATTTTTAAAATTTTGTATTGGCTAAATACAATTTTGTATTAAAAATATAAAAATGATTTAAATTCAAATTTATTTAGGTTCAGAGTAATTATTACAATCTGAAGTGTAATTAGGCACCAAAAATTTTATTCTAAATCCAAAATTTATTTCGTAATCCTGCGCGTAAGCTGTTATGCTAATTTTCTGATCGAGAAATGTGTGGCAGTTTGTAGCCCCCTATAAATACTAATTTTGCATCTTGCAATATTTTAAATACATGAAATGAAAGAAAACACTTACATATTTCATCTCAATAAAAATTGTTTTTTAAAATCATGTACATTTTAAGATATTAAATGTGGAATATGGTCTTTTTCGTCCCTTTTTTCCAATTTTAAGAGTCCTGAGACCCCTTAAGAAATTAAGAACTTATAATAGCATATGGTTCCAGCATAGTTGCTTATTGTTTGAGTATTAGCATTTTTGTAGAGAAATATTAGCTTTATTTGAGAACAGAAATTCTCCAATATAATAAGACAAAGATTGTTTTTATGAAACAATGGTTTGAAATGCAGTTTGGATCATGGTAATAAACTAAAAAAGAAAAAATTCGTTCCTCTATTGGATTCAGATCAGAGAGTAATTTCAGGTTTTTACTTTTGATTACATGATTTTTTGCAGTGTAGCAATATTGCATTAATTAACTAATTCTCTCGAATACCTTTCCTCTTTACATTATACGAATTTCTATCAAGATATTTGATTAATTTCCGCATTCGAACATAAATCATCATCTAGTTCTTAAAAAGTTTTGCTATTTTACAAAACTCAGACACAAAGTATCGTCCCTGCTTAGAAATCTCGCGAATAGCGTAGAATTTATCCTTCCTCATTTTAATAATACTGGACATATTTAAGAAATAATATTAAAACGCTACTTCTCCAGACCTAATATCCTTTAATTATAAAAGGGTTAAAATAAACAAACATAATAAAAGAAACATCAATTGCCATTTGACTTGAAGGCAAAGCCAGTTTTACAAAATCTCCTTTGATTTTGGAACTATATTGGCGACACGCACGAGACCGGTGTTTTATGGGTCCATCTTTTTCCACCCTGCGCAAATATTAAATCATTTACACGCATGACTTTCGAACAAAATTATATCGCCTATCACGTGATCCAGAACAATTTTGAACGCACGCCTTTGTTTTGGGTCGCACACAATGAGGCCATCCACTTATCATGAATGTGATCTGTTTCCATATTCGAACTCCATGTCTTCTTTTGGTTGTGAACCAACATCAGTCATTTCGAAGGCGAACTTTTATTGATGGGAAAGAAAGATAGTTTCAACTGCTTTTTTTTCTTTATTCTAATCATCAGACTTTCACTGACGAAAGACGTATTTAATGGAGTTTAATCGAGGGCATTCGGATCAATATGAAAGTGGTTCATCTGACCATCCCATCAGTTACGAAATAATTGCGAAAAGTAACGTTTTCATTTTAATGTGTTTAAAATGTTGCGTTGGTGACCGATTAATTAGCATGTGAGTGGGGAAATTTATTTCACATTATACAAGTGGACTAAAAACAGTGAGAAAAAACGGAGTTCAACTCAAACGCAAATGTGATGAACGAACAGCTGTGAAAAACTGTAGGGTGTTTTCAGTGACATCTTTTAAGATAGGTAAATGTGCATACATTAATTTTATAAGATTTAATAGTGTTCTTTTAGCATAACATTATGTTAATAAAAGGTACAGTTAATGTACATCTGATTTTATTAATTAGACACACACACACACACACACACAAATAAAAAGGAAAATTTAAGAGCCCATAATTTAGAGCCACCACTTTTTGCACAAAACAAGTATAGTTGAATTCTAATGGCAGAAAATTCGGTTTGAAAAAAGAAATTAGCTCATTTTGAAGCGAAAGTGCATGGTCTCAAGGCATGGTCTCACTGTGCACGTGGTAAACAAGGTATACAAAACACTTAATATTGATGACCGAAAAAGCTGCCCAAGAAAAAAAAAATATTTATATAAAAGTATATTTGAATATTGATGACAGAAAATTCTGTTCGGAAAAAGAAAATAGATGATTTTGAAACGAAAGTGCATACCATCAAGGTACACACTGTGCATTGTGCCTTGTGGTATACATAATACATTTAATACTGATGACCGAAAAATCTGCCTAAGAAAGAAAAATCTAATGGCCATTCATATTATCTTTTGATTACTAACGTTAACAAACAACACTCACTTTGAAAGCGAACTTCTATTGATGGGAAAAGATATATAGTTTCAGATGATTTTTTTCCCCTTTATTCTAATTATCAGACTTTCACTGGTAAAAATCGTATATAATAGAGTTTAATTGAGGATATTCGGATCAATATCATAGTGGTTCATCTAACCATCCCATTAGTTACGAAATCATTTTGTTGGGAAATTGAGAAAAGGAAAACATATTTTAATGAGTGAGTAGGCTTAAAACGAGCTGTGTTAATGATCGCTTATTTAGTGTATGAATAGTGAAATTTATTTAATATTTTACAAATGAAATAAAAGCAGAGAAAAAAAATTATTGTTGAACTCTTACAGCCAATTGTCAAAAATTGTGGGGTTGGCAGGACCAGCTGTAGTGTTAGGCACACTAATCATAATCGTGAGGCACCTTCCTAATTAAGGGCATAACGCAATGGTTCTACTGAAATATTCCTTTCTTGGATTATTTTTATGGGTAAAAGATGTAAGTGAGACATATCAAACACGTGATCTGTTTTGGACGCGTGGTCAGCTGGCAAATTATTTGCGACTCGTCAAGCCTTTGGCTATTTAGCTGAGTTTATTTCAGTTGTGCGAACACACATGCTGAAAATACACTTTACACGGATATGTATCCGTGTAAAGTGTATTTTCTGCATGTAAAATTTTTAACTAACCACACCATTAGAAACTATCCATTATCTAGTAAACATTTTCCTGTTTGACAACCATGTTTTACAAAAAAAAAAAAAAAAAAAAAAAAAAGCATGAAAAATTAACAGCATTAACATTAACATTAATATTAAGGTTATTTTGTTACTCTTGCATGTACAAATTGAATTACGCAGTTGAAAATCTTTAATTGAAAATTAATAGCATCTTTAAAATCAATATTCTGGTTTCAGAAAACCGATTAATACACTACAAAAACTATTCTGGAACGTTTAAAAAACATTAGCAGCAAAATAAACTTTGTTTTTACCCGACTGCCAAGAAGGGTTATGTGTTTCACGCGTATCTGGGTATGTGGATTTTTTATACCCTCGAAACATTCCAACGGCTGGATGGATTTTAATGAATGAGGTGTCTATCGATTCGTATTAATCGTCCGATGGTTTTAGGCAAGGTTTTGTTTTTATAAATTCAAAATGGCGGTCGTAAAATACAAAATATCAGTAGAGACGAAAAAAAAATTACGCACCCTATTGAGTGGCACATCATTGGATAGGGCTTTCAAAATGAAGACGATGTTTCATTGGATATTTTACAGTCAGAAGCTCCGTTTAAATATTACACAATCTGGAAGTTGTGTAGATAGGATCTCTAGCTTTACTGCAACTCTAACCTTCAAAGACATCTATAGGCCTCATCAAAACAATGTTTATAGAAAGGAACTAACAATTAAACACGACTTAAAAGTCATCAATACAAGTAAATAAAAAAAAATTAGGTAAGTAATATAAAAAATATTTTCACATTGAGGAGAAATAATTAATTAGTTCGCTTTTTACGCATTCAGGTTTTTTGATTTTTTAAATTTAATATTTACTTGTTCGTAGTTATATTTAAGTGGTCATAGATTAAGAAGCATTAGTCTATTTTCACAGTGTAGTAAATATTTACTCAGATTCTAGCCGAAATTTATTTGCTCTTTGAACATTGCAAAAAATCTTTTTTCTCGTAAATGTAACATTGGGAGCAGATGATACTTTTGTAATAATTGTAAATTTGCAATTCTGGTTAAAGAAATAGAGTATATAATACGTATTCATGACACTAAACCTCATTACATAGTAAACTGTAGATCTTAGAACGTTTCATTTTAAAGTATCTTTGTTAATTCCTAGAATCTTCATGTAACTTTACTGAAAATTTTCGCGATACATCTGAGTAAAGTCCAAGGCACACTTGTGTGTCGCGGCACACGGATTGAGAACTAGTTAATTAAGATATCTTGCATCCCCTTAATTTGGCGATAAATTTGGCGGTATTTGGCGACAGAACAGGGTCCCTCCCTATGGTAAATCCCCTTATAGGTATGGAGATGCATTAAATGCTTGACATTTACGATAAGCCATTATTGGCATTTAATCTTACAGTTTGGCGATAGCTTTTTGGTCGGCGGGATAATCGAGTAGAAGCGCATTGCGTAAAAGAAACATCCTTATAACTCGAAAAATGATAATCCTATTAACTAACAGTTTACTGCGTCGGATTAAGCGTCTCATTTCCAATTAAAATATATCTTTGAATTAAAATTTAAATGAAATACAGTGTCATAAAAAATAGAAGAGTGTGAAAAATAGAATTACAAATATCTCGGCAACTAATTATTCGATTGAGTTCATTCATAATGCAAAATTTATGCTTATGTATGGTGTTTTATATTCACTCCTTCAAATAAACAATTTTGAAAATTTTTGTGTACCTTTTATCAGAACGAATATTTCGAGAATCCGAAAAAAATAGTTCCGGTTAATCGAGGTTACTGATATTCAATAGGCTTTTTCTCATTATTACTCCCTAAGTACATACCGAATTTCAAGTCTCTATATCAATTTGTTTGGGAGATAGAGCGGTTATAGACTCACACACATACAGACGGACGGACAAATTTTTGTTCTAATAATATGTTTTTCGGAATCTCCAGTGTCTGAAACGTGTAAATCCGTCAATTTTTTTTTTCGATTTTTAAAACGATTACAAGACTTACCCTATACTACGTATGGTCGGTAAGTAAAATGAATAAACGTCTTTCATAATTAGTTATAAAACCATACAAAATAATGTTTTAATAATATTTTCGATTTCATTTCAAACAAACACATGCACAGCACATACCCACTTATACATAATGATGTGTCTTTGTAATATGTATTTGATTGTGATTAATTAACTTAATAACACATTTGTATATACATATGGATGCTGTATTAATTGTTTAAAATTTCCATTTTCGTTTTCTATTGAAACTTTAAAAAGAATCGAAATACGCTTTTGGGCTGAAAAACTTACTCAGCTAATTTATATCTTCACTGTGTTAACTATTTTACAAACAATCTATATTATAAAGCAAAAAATATGTCCATGAATCCACATTATAAAGAAAAAAAGTTGTCCGTGAATCTATATCTCTCTATTCTAAAAAAAAAGTAACTAACGCTGTCACCGCCGAAGCCGGTTTTGAATTTTTTGTGACCGGGGGTCTTTCTTCGTTAATATTAAGAAAACTACTGTATACAAAAATATGAAAGTCGGTGGTATTATAGAGAAATGTTTCATAAACACGCGGATGCAGACAGTTTTTAAATCGAACAATTATTTTAAGAGATACTTAATGTTAAAATTGGTCAACATCGTTCCATTAAAAAAGTTTTATAGGAGCAAATACTATACATAGGAATTTAATAATTTTTAAATTATTTTACACATTAGAAGTTCCCGGTGTGCAGACTGCATTTATTTTTTTTTTATTTGACTCATTTTTGAGGATCTATTTTCATTTTAAATTCAAATTTTCATCCTTTCCAGAGATGTTTTTTACATATTTTAGAAAAGCTCATTATTTTAAATTGTTGCCAAAATTGTAAAAACTTCTCAAATAATAATAATTCCTTTAAATTAAAAATTTATTTACATGTGACTATTATAAACAGAAAAAACCAAGCAGGAAAATATTAAAAATTACGTCATAAAAATTGTTTATACACGTGAATATTTAAAAAACAAACAAACTATAAAATAATTAATTATTTTATATGTTTTAAAAGCAGTAAATGCGGATGAAACGTGATTACGTCCTATTTCAAATAGCCAAATAATATTGCCAAACAGTTTAAATTAAAATATATATTTACACGTACACGTGAGATTTATTTCATTTTTTTTCAAATTTATCGCCCAATAGATTGCTTGCCTTTTCGAATCCTGCTTTAGGGAGTGGTCTTATTTGTGTAAGGCCTACCACTGAACATTGCTATTATCAGTTGTCATAGAATCATCTAATTCAATGAGATTTGTTACTTCTGAAGACTGTTCTGCCATCTCACCAGCATTGAACAGTTCTTGGGCTTTCCTTAAGCTGCACCTTCCGGATTTTATTTTTATTGCAGCCCTATCATAATCTACTAAAGTAGCTTTAGCTCTTTCAGTACGCCTCTTGTAATTTCGCGCCATTTTTCCTGAAATATAAAAACCTCCATTAAAAAGTATGCTGAGGTAAGTAGTGACACTGTCACAACATGCCTCTTAGACTTCGTCACAACTAGCCCCGCGTTACGCCATTTTGAACTTTATTCATTAGTTTCCGAAAGATTGGCATGATTAACAAATGAAATACATAAAATAACAGCTCAAAATATAAGCATTTAAATATTGTTAGGGAACTTTACATACCTCAGTATCGCTAGTGGCAATGACGATTCCAACGTAGGTCGCAAAATTTACTTTCACGATAGAAAACAAGATAAATATTTTTATCTCAAAAACAACGCAACGCTATACTTCAAAACATACACAGCACATTGAGACAGTCAACCTCTTCACTCACATGACGCGACAGGTGCTGCAACCTATTGGCTCAGTCAGGAAGCTCGATGGCACAACTTGCCCCTGGCACAACTAACCCCGGTCTTTCCTATGCAAGAAAATAGATCCAATTGAGTCGAACCAATTATCAGGAGTATACGAAATACCTTTCACCAAAGAAGGTGGAACAATGCAGTTTTATATAGGTATGACAAGCAGAAAACGTAAAACTGGAATAAAATAACATATAGCAGACATCAAATACAACAGGAGAACCACAGCTTTGGCCAGATTATGCAGCGAAGAATCTTTATAGATCGATTTTAAAAATAGCAGGTTAATTTATCCATCAAGATTTTATTTACCATCCATAATCCGGGAATCAATAGAGATATTTTTACGCAACGAGAATATTTCACAGTGATTCAGTATCCCGTGATTTACCTAAAATTTGGAAAGAGATGCTATGTAATTTAGTAACAATTGTAAAAATTAATCCACGCTCGCAAACAGCCAATTTAATTTAATTTCATGTTTTGCACTGTTTTTCATTATGCATGATGTCTCGTGACATTGTTTGTCATGTTATTGATTTTAAATTATGTGAAAATATTTTCTATCATGAATGGTTTTGAAAATGTCGCCATTTGTGCGATGAAACGTTTGTCAATCTAAATAAAGATATTTTATCACTTTTTATAGCATTAACTTAATCTAATTATTAGTTTTCAATAAAAAATGATTTTCACCTATGTTCTATACACTGCGCAGTATATCCGACATCTTTAATCTGAGTGAGATCGCTGGTCTGTATTATAAAACAAAAACATTCCCATGAGTAATGCTGATGTCATATTGACGATGGCAACGATCTGAGTAATAAATTTCTCTTTTTAGCAAATCTATTAACGTCTAATTATCGTACTATTTGAAATTTTACACCGTCGAATAGAGAAAAAATGTACTTTCAAATCCAACTTGTTTGAAAACTATCTTAATTTACGAATTTATTATTATTATTTTTTTTTCGAGCATGATTAAAAAATATATCTATATCGTGTGCAGCCCGATTGTGTAAGATTTACCTGTATGCACTTAAAATGTTGTAAATAAGTTTATCATTTGTCCCTGGCTAATATTCGATAACGACATTAAAAGTTCATGGAAAAAAATAAATAAACACAAATTTAACCGATATATTATCGAACTACCGCTGAAATAAGTAGAATAAAAAAGCTGGTATAATTAATGAATTCTTTGACGATTTTGTTTGGCTATATTAATCCTTGGCATGTAGCTAACGCGGAAGTACCATTTTTAATAAATATCAAAACTTTGTTTCAATGCATAATTTATATATTTCATTTAAAATTTCTTTTTTGTGTTAGTGAAAAAAAAAGTTAAACATAAAAAAATGTATTAGAGTTTTTAATTAAAAATGATTTTCTTGTATGTTTTGTACACCAAGCATTATGTTCTACAAGCCAGGAAGTCAGGGTTAGCTTTGCATGTGCAAAATAAAAAAAGAAGTGTCAAAATGTTTTGGAATGCGAAGTCACCGTGTAAACGCTTAACTATAGTAACGCCAAGTAACTATAATAACTATAATAACGCCGGCATTTAAACATCCAATATCTAATATACTTAATGTAATTACAGTTAACGAACATCTGCATACTTTATGAATAAATTGAACTACATTTATATTAAAGTTCAATCCCAATTAAAAGAATACCAAAAATATGTTAAATCATATTAGAAGCTTGGCAGAATGCATACTGAGAAACAAAGAAAAATAATGTTAAAATCGATATATGATACTATAAGACTAAAATCTTACCTTTAAATAGGTTTTGAAGTTTGTTTTATCATTCAAAAATTTAACCTATAATCGAACATCTTGTTTTATACTGTAGGTTATTTTCCCTTAATTTTTTTAATTATCATCAACATAACATTAAAAGTACTTCATGTCTAATAGCGCACATTGCGTATTATTACAATTAATCCTCTTGGTAAATTTTTATTTGGAGATTTCGCAATTATTTTCATGATCTTCTGCGGTAACTAACAACATACACTTTTAATGCATTTAAAATTGGCAGCACCTGCCTATAGAATAATTTTTAGTAATTCTCATTGAATGTTATGAATTATAAAAACTATTTTTGTGATCACTCAGCAAAAAAATGTTTGTACAAAAGTAAACATTCCATTTATTAATGTGCTTAGTACATCGTACCAAATGTTAAACAATGTTAAACAAACTTCCAGAAACGAATTCGAAAACTATTCAAAACAGACAGGCATGTGTTTCCCTGTTCCAAATCTAGAATCTGCGGTTTAGACATGCGACAGCTTGGAATCTGGAGGAATTTATTTTGAGTATTTTGAAAATACAGAATACACTGTAAAAAAAACCATTGTAGATTTGCCAGCACAAACTGCTGTTAATTTTACGCAACTACTGTATTTTTCATGTTTATATAGTCAAGAAACCAAAGAAAGCTACAGCACATTCGACTGTGATCGAGTTTGAGCGCGAAATGATCAGTACTTTGTACTGTAAAAATGTCGTTTTTTTTTTCAGTGTATTTTGAAAAAGCATTCCAAAATACATTACCAAAATGCATTTGTTTTCAAGGTTTAAAATACAAAATACAAATTACAAATGTATTTGAAAATGTATTTCAAATACATGTATTTTCGATACTGCACAAATCTGTCGTGAATTTTGTCTATTTTTAGGTGCCCTTTTTTAGAGTGTAACAAATCCAAAAATTTTGGAAAATATTCATGTTAGAATAGAAATCTTTTCTAACTGAAGCAATTATTTTCCTTTTCCTTTTCCTGTAATATTTCATGGGGAAATGAGGAGATTTTATCGACGGTGTTGATGTCAAAATCTGTCTACAATACCTTCTTTATGGCCTTCGTATTCACGACCGTTACCGTTTTCGCTACCACCTAGTTATGCATCGTTTAGGATGTGATACTTGTCTAACGACTTGCAAATAAAGCAAAAGACATAAAAACCGTTTAATGCTGCATTTACCTGAGCTCGAAATCATAAATATCACGAAAGGAAATTGTTTGGTGGTATTCAAATGGAAAGAAGATTGCTATCTCTGAAAGTCAGATAGCTACCAGAACGGAATGTAAATTATTAGAAGTTACAATGTTTGCTAATTTAGTCTAAATTTCATAAAACATTAAAATAAAATTTTGAAACCAAATAGATTCCTTCTTAGAAAAACGCTCGATACAATGCGGCCGAGACTTTTAAGAAAAATTTTATCGAAAATTTACTTAATTTATTAACAAACACGCATGTTTTTTTTTATGTGTAAAACATAATACACACTTTTTTGTAAATATGGAAAAAAAATCCTTAATTTCTGATATTGTATATGTGTATTGTATATTGCATATTAAAAAATTATAAAAGCTTATTTGTGTGATTAAAAATAGAATTTAATAGTATATCATAAATAATTATTATATCACATTTAATAGTACCTATAGCTTATATTATACCCTGTTTTCTCTCTATTCTACAAAAAAGGAAACTCACTCTGCTGCTACTGCTGTTGCCATAATTGAATTTATTGAGACAGTGCTCTTTCTTGACTTATATTAAAAAACTATTACCATATAAAAACATGCAGATTGGTAGTGTTACAGATAAATGCATGATAAATGTACTCATAGCGTGTTAAAATTCAGTTCATTTAGGAAACCGATAACACAGTTGAAAATTCCCATTCAGCTGTAAAATTAAATGTACTCGAATGCTTTTGTGCAACCCTGTTTGTGATCTATAGAATTTATACACTACAAGAATACGAAAAATCTTAGTTAAATTTGAAAACGCATACCACAGCTGAAAACATACTTCCAGCAATTATTGTTCATAAACAGTACTGTATCCGAACTGTTTGGTGTATCTTGTCAATGTACGATAAAGTCTATGCACTCCATGTTTGATAGCTATCATCTTATAGTACACTTCAGTGATGTATATCAATTTCATTATGTTTGAATTAGTGTAACATCTGTAAAATACACCGCAAGTGATTTTTCTCCATATATCAAATGGGATTCCTTTGAGTGTTCTTCAGAAAGAAATAGATAACACAGTTCATTTTCAATACCAAACATGCCATGGTAAACCTCGATAACGTTTATCAATTGCATGGTAATCGAGTATATTTTCGCCAGTTAGAGCACAAATAGCTAAACGACTACACAAACTGAACTCCTAATTGAACTTATAGGATACCTTAATAATATTTATGCCGAAGGCCATAAAGAAGGTATTGTAGATTTATATTTATAAACTTATATTACTAGGATATGTAATTCCACTGAAAACAGAAAATATTTATCTCGAATACATAGGACTGACTTCCCGTAAACTTAAGGATCGCATTAAAGGACATTTGAGAGATTTGAAGTACAACCGACCAACAACAGCCCTGTCAAGACTTAACCAGAAGCAGAATATACAATTTCGAAGATACAAAAATTATATGCCCCTTAAAGAATTATCATGATTTAATTATACGTGAATCAATAGAAATTATTACTAAAGAAAATACTGTTTGTAATGACGTTTTATTCTACAACATACCCAGAATTTGGCTCAGTTTGCTTAATGAATCATAAAACGCGCAGTATTCCACTTCCCTCTATACTCATATTTTTATTTCCCCAATATTTTTCCGGATCTAAAGATTGACTTTCACTTTCACTCTTTTCGACACCAACTACACGAAATTTGAAAAAAAAAAAAATGACGTTAATAACAGTATTTTTGTATTCTCTGACGAAGGTTATGTTTATAGCTGAAAGAACTGAGAATTATTAAGGTAACTTGACATCTTTTTAAATATTTTTCTTCATCTTTTATGTATTTTGCTCATAGTGTAATTTTAAATTTAACTCCTAATTACTTTTCATTTATGTTGGAAAGTGTGAAAAATACAATTTGTTATCCTATATTATTAGTTAATGTGTTAAAACAATTTCTTTATAACTAAATATTAAATATATCTATCTATACTCTAGATCTGTTTTTTAGATCTGTAAAATTTAAATGTCACTGAAATACGAAAGAAGATATTCAAAACTGGGACACTTAATGGGAAATATGCATTGATTTATGAGACATGCAATAAATTTCATTTTCATTTTTCTTCATTGAAATCTTGTTCATATAAAAAAGAACGTTCTATTTAACCAGAAAAAAAAAACCATGCTTCAAGCATAGATTATGAAACATATTTCAACATTTCCAGAATGATGTAACGAAACTTCAACGTTTAATAAGGGGATGGAAGATATCTTACTTAACTAATTTAGAAAACGCATAATACATTTAAAAACTCAATTTTAGAACTATCGCCCATAGTAGGAAATATAGTAGAATTCTTTTGCGAAGCCCTGTACATGGTCTATAGGTTTGTTTATATACTACATTGTATGCTGAGATTTAGTTCAGTCGGGAAACGCAAAACGTTATTGCAAATACATTTTCTGCTTTTCCCGACGGAAATGTACTTTTCCCCCTACTATCTAAAGATTTTTATTCACTCCACATATTAAGGTAGCGTTTAATTCTGATAAAAAACGCATAACACAGCTGATAACCCACTTCCAAGATTTGCATAGACAGTATTAAATCGAGTTCTTTGTGTAGCCTTGTAGATATGAATTTATTTATAATCTACAAACATCTTTGAGTGCAATAAATATAATTTCAGCTAGAAAATGAATTACACTGTCAAAAACTACCACGTTCCATAGGCAGTAATGCTTTTGAATTATTTCGTGTAAACCTGTATATGATCTATAAAAGTTATACAAATAATGTAATATACAAAAATGTAGGTACACTTTTAAAAGTTGAAAACGCACTTCTAGCAATTATCGCTTATAGATAGTAGTGTAACCGAATCAGTTTGCGTGTTCCTGTAAATGAACAATGAACACTACGTAGTTTATATTCTACTGTATGTACTTTATAATTCTCCTCAGTAACGTATACACATTTCGTTATGTTTGAAATAGTGTAACGTCATTAAAATACGCTGCAAAGGGTTTTTCCTCGTAGACCATTTTGTAATTCTGTTTCCGAATCTGTAAATATATGATAAATACTTTACACGCCATATTTTACAGCACCTCATAAATGAATATTCATTTCATTATGTTTTAAATAGTGTAACATTATTAAAATACGCTGCAATCAAATCTCCCGTATAGATCACAATATAACGAAATTCTTTTGAAAGTCTCTCTAACCGAACTATAAATGCTACATACTTAGTTTTCAATATCGAACATGCTATGGAAAATCTTCATAACGTATACCCATTACGTAGAAGTTATCAAAGTATATTTACGAGAGTTAGAGCGCAGACAGACGGACAGACAAATCAAAATCATAAACATTTTTGAATTTTGTTGGAAAGTGTAAAAAAAAGAAATAAATATCGTAGTAGGATTCGTTCATCTTTCCTTTTAATTCATGATAATAAAAAAAAGAGAGATTTTGGCCTTCAGTGGTTAACTCACTTCATCACTCATGTTTATTGGCAAAACTTAATCACATAGCTTTAGAGAAAAAAACAGCGAGAACAATAAGCTATTCACTTATGGATATGATTGCTTTATCAATGCTTTAAGCTCAAAATATTCCATCTAAGGTATATTATTATACCTGGCGTAAATCTCTCTTAGCTTTTACTCGGTATTTATGGCATACATTAAAACATCACTTAACCTTTTTATGACTTCAAAGTGAAATATTTTATGATGCGTTTTGGAGAATTAAACCGCAGTTACTTTTATGCTAAAGGAAAATTAATCCAAAACTTTTGAACTTCAATTTTATGTTGAATTGTTTCGAGAAAGAAATAACAATTTGTATGTTAATGGATAAGTCTGCATCAGTGAATTTATCTATCATTTTCTATATTCAGGGAGTTAAATATTTTTGTTTTATTACCTGGTCTGTCTGTTTAGCAATTTCTAAGTATCTCACTAATCAGTAGTTTTACAGAGATTTAACTACTGATGCTGTGTTTTATGTCTCATTATTTTTTATGTTTATGTTTCCCACATTCACTCTCGAGAACAATCCTCGAGTTTAACGAATTTTTCCGTTGATTACATTTCGTTATGTATAGAAGTGTATAGAGCGGTTAATCTCATATACCGACATTGCTTTCGAATGAATCCAAAAAATTACATTTTCTTAGGCGGCGCTGCCAAAGAATTTATTGCTTGACAGGGTAAACGCTAAGCATGAGTTACACTGTAAAAAAAAAAAAAAAATCCAACCAGTTTTCCTGTAGGAATCGGAAAAATAGTTGCCCTTATCGCACCGGAAAATTTTCCGACCCAGCTCGGAATAAAATCCATAAAGAAAGGAAATAGTCAGTAAAACGGTATTGTACGGATTTTATTCCGATTTTACGGATTTTATTCCGAACTGGGTCGGATATTTTTCCGGTACTATAAGGGCAACTATTTTTCCGATTCCTACAGGAAAACTGGTCGTAATTTTTTTACAGTGTACAGCGTCTAGAAATATGTGGAGCGAAATGAATTTAAAATAAATACCTGAATTTTCGTTCATTCCTAATATATCGCTTATTAGAACATAAATCTTTTTTATTCTGTTTTTCGCGAAATATACCTTCCAAAAATAAGTTTCCCGTAGTTTAAATTGCATTATTAACATCTAAAAACAGACTGGATTTCTATACTTTCGTAGCAATAAACTCGATCATAGGTGACAATGTAGCTTTTGGATACGATTTCCACACTATATACTTCTAGACTCTGTTGTTGTTAAAATACGAAAATTTCTTCTTTGATTTATCCATTCTCCTCAAAATATAGAAAATTCACCAATCTAACTTGAAAGTTACCTTAAATTCACTAATTTAAAACTTTATTTTCGTCAAATCACAAGAGTATTCGGTCAACTGCGCTGCGTGTTACTTTTTCGTATTAGAAACAGAATTTTTACATATGTTTTTCATCTCAAAACATTAACAATCCGTGAACCGAAACTCAAATATTCCTGAAAATCCCCATTCAAAATTTGAAAATTTCTTCATAGAGCAGAAAAAGCTCTTCCAATCACTGAGGTGTTCAGGCAACTTTCTGTAAGCACATTTTAAGTTGTTTGAGGAATTTTTTTTTAGAGCCTAGTTTTTATACGCTTTTACAAGTGTGCTTAAAAATAGAAAATAACTTTCTTATAAAATAACTGGAGGTCAAAGCAAACATCCTAAAAGAATAAGACGCTAATATAAAATATGTAACTTTTAATTTAAATCACATTCCTAATATAATCTTTAATGATGGTTTAGGACCTTTTTTATTATGATTTTCACTGTGACTTTATTTCTTTACCATGCTGTTTGCAGCGTCTCGCGCTTTTAAGATTTAGTTTAAGAGTTTCATATTTTAAATAAAATTATATTCGTGTTTTACGTAAACATAAAAAAGCGTGTTCCTAAAATCATTCAACACTGATTTTAGGTATATTTAAGGTTATTATCACGGAACCGGGCAATGCTGTGCAAGCGGGTCAGCTAGTTACCTCTCTCTCTATATATATACAGGGTGGTCATAAAAAAACTTCCCCGATATATGAACCCCTAGCGGCCTAACCGCTCAACCAATCGAAAAGAAATTTTAGAGTTACTTATTTGAAGGTATGCGCTCGAGACTGTGATGATTTAAAAGAACAGAGCTCTCAAGGTTACGGTTACAGTGAAAAAATTTCGAAATTTTCGAATGGCAACACCCATTTTTTTCATGCGCAATTTCATCAGCGCATTGAAAAACCATAAATGGCGTTGGAACGATACACGTACGATGAAAATTGCCGACGTAAAACAGTTGCAGAAAAGACGATTATGATGAACGAAGGAGTGGCTACAAGACATGTTTTTCTGGAGCCGATTTTTTTTTCACTTGTTAACTGAGTTAATATTGTAAGATTTGTTTTAAAATATATTTTTGTATTATGGTTGTGTACACATAGGAAAAATAAAAATGTAATATTTTGTTTTAGTGTGCTGAATATTACGTTACATAGGAACTGATTAGGATTGAGTGCCAGGACATTACACCGGCATTTTTAGTCATATGTGAATCGTTCCAGCGCCAGTTATGGTCCTTCAATGCGCTGATGAATTCGCGCAGGAATAAAAAGGGTGTTGTTATTCGAAAATTTCGAAATTTTTTCACTGTAACCGTAACCATGAGAGCTCCATGAGAGCTGTTTTAAATCATCACGATCTCGAGCGCATACCTTCAAATAACTAAATCCAAAATTCCCTTCTGATTGGTTGAGAGGTTAGGTCGCTATGGTACATATATCGGGGAAGTTTTTTTTATGACCACCCTGCATATATATACAAGGTGTTCATAAAAAAACTTCCTCGATATATGTATCCCTAGCGACCTAACCGCTCAACCAATCCAGAGGAAATTTCAGGTATGCTTATTTGAAAGTATGTGCTCGAAATCGTGATGATTTTAAACAATACAGCTCTAACAGTTACGGTTGCATAGAAAAAATGTCGAAATTTTTTAATGGCAACACCCATTTTTTTCATGCGCAAATTCATTAGCGCACTAAAAAAAACATAAATGGCGTTGGAATGACACACGTACGATGAATTGCAGGTGTAAAACACATGCAAAAAAGACCAGTGCGAGGAACGAAGGACAAGACATGCTTTTCAGAAGCTGATTTTTTTTCCCCTTGTGAACTTAGTAATGTTGTAAGATTTTTTTTTTAAATGTGTTTTTGAGTTGTGTTTGTATACACATAGTTAAAATGAAAATTTACTCATCTCTTAGAGTGCTGAATATTACGTTACATAGGAACTGATTAGGATTGAGTGACACGATACTACACCGGCAATTTTAGTCATATGTGTATTGTTCCAACGCCGTTAATGGTTTTTCAATAAGCTGATGAATTTGCGCATGAAAAAAAGTGTGTTACCATTCGAAAATTTCGAAATGTTTTCACTGTAACCGTAACCTCGAGCGCATACCTCGAAATAACTAAATCTGAAATTTCCTTTCGATTGGTTGAGCGGTTAGTTCGCTAGGGGTACATATATCGGAGAATTTTTTTTTTTATGTCCACCCTGTATATATATATATATATATAAAACCATCATAGAATATTACAATTCATCATCTTTTTTTAATAAAAATTAATAAACTGGGTATCAATACATGACACAGACATTATACATATTGAATCTGGATCAACAATTTTTAAATTAAGTAATCACTAATGAATTTTTTAAAACCTAGATACTAATCATATAAATATTATTGTTCATATATATAATTAGGGACAGTAAATTAGTATTAATTAAAAAATATATTGGACAAATAACTCAATAGTAGTACAGTAATATGATCATTAAAAAAATGAAGTTTAATATATATATATATATATATATACGTGTATATTAAATATATCACTAATAAATTACATATATATAATTATAAATTATATTATTATATATATTAAATAAATTATATTAATATATAATTTATATATATTAAATATATCTAATTTATTATAATTATATATATATAATTATAAATATTAATATATATATATATATATATAATATTATTGTTCATATAGAAAATTAGGGACAATATATTAGTATTAATTAAAAAATATATTGGACAAATAACTAAATAGTAGTACAGTAATATGATCATTAAAAAAATGAAGTTTAATGTATATATATATATATATATATATATATATATATATATATTAAATATATCTATGAAATTATACAATAATTTTTAAATATCTATGTGTGTGTGAGTGAGAGGGTGTATCTATATAAATAGATACACGCTCTCACTCACACACACATAGATATTTAAAAATTATTGCATAATTTCATAGATATATTTTTAATGTTCTAAAAATAATCACAAACTATTTTTGTTGTTAAACCTACTATAATTAAATCTGATTATGCGTTTGTACATTTAATCATTCGAAAATAAGATGAACTACGCTTTAAAAAAAAAATAATAATAAAAATAAAACACCAGTTCTTTCTAAGGAAGCGAGGGGTCTACTTATTAGTAAGGACGTGATGTATTAGAATATCTCGTGAAATTTCGAAACTTAAAACAGTTTCAGATATAGTATTATTTTGTAATTTTTAATGAAATATATGTAATGGCGACAACTAAATTACCTTATTGTTTGTGGATAAAGTTAAAAAAAAAAAGGGAAATAATATTGATAATTATTGTTTTTTTTTAATGGCGCTGTTTTCTCATTAAAATTAAAAGGAAGAATTATAGATATAAATAAAATATCGTGATTAAATTGCATTAAAAAACCCTCGAAGAGAAAATACTATTTGTCCATATACTCAAGCTATTATGGATCAATTTATTGTAGAGAACAAGAAATCGTCTGTCAGACAATTAACATCTAGGGATCATTATTACGTAGCTTTTTCAATTTTACTTTCAGTAAAAGAAGTTAAACAAGTTTAACTTCCTTTCGTACAACGGGACGAGTATTGTTTCGTATTCACGACAATTGAGTTTAAACAAAAAAAAAAAAAAAAAAAAAAAAAAGATTGTCTGAAGGGCAGTGGCTAAAATTTAGACAAGTACGCTAAAACCTGCACTGTAAAAAAAAATCTGTGAAGTTACTAAAATTTTTCTAGGAAACTTGGATTCCTAGAGCTTTTCATGTAACGGCAACAACAAAATTTCATGTAACAGACACACTTTTGCGCCGAAAATCAAAAAATCTGTAAGGTTACTAAGAATTTTTTTGGAAACTGGGATTCCGAGAACTTTTCATGTAACTGCAGCCAGGGTTACAAATAAAAGTTTAGTAAGATTACTGAAATTTTAGCAGATTCATTTGTAAAGTTACAGATTTTTGTAGCTTTACAAAAACTAGTTTTGTAGATTTGCAGCTTTTTTCGTACAGTTACAGGTGAAAGTTTAGTAAGCATGTAACTTTACATCTGTAGAACTACAGATTTTTTTTTACAGTGTGATTGATTTAGGGGTGGGGGGGGTAAAAATGACATTTTAAAAGCATTTTTCTTTTTTTGAAATATAAAGTTGAAATGCTTTTGTATAAGTTCGTCAAAATGACATCACTTCCATTCCACCAGCTCTGAAATTAGAAAGTAAATACCATTGGTTTTCATTGCTTTTAAATGATTAATTACTCTAAGAAATAAATCTTCAGATGAATCCTTAAGATAAGTCACTAATATTTTAAGACACAAAATTATCCGACTGCAAGTCCGCAAAGGAAAAGCTGAAAATGCCTGCTTAAATAACAATTTTGATTTTCAGGCTTTAACTATGGATCTGGGTACTTTAAATTACTTGGATTATTAAGGGGATAGTGGACGTTTTAAAAAAATTCTTTTTATTTTCATAATAGAGATTTGAAATTTTGTGAAAATATACATTTTGCCATAAGCATATAGAACACCTTAAAAGAATGTTCCTATCTTATTTTATTTGAAGATCTTTTAAAAAAATTCAAATTTTAAAAGGAAATTTTAAAAAGCTCTCTTCGTGTTAATTTTTTAGATATTTCCTCGATATCGGATTTTAATTACGTAAAACTCTATTACAAACAAATCAGCGTATCGATTTTTTAATCACTTAAATTGTTAATTTTTTAGAGATATCTTTCTGAATTCCATATCGATTTTCATCAAAATTATGCCTTATAATAACTTAAAAATCAAATTTAATTGTCTTAATGAAGTCGAATTTTAAAATGCATATACAGTTTCTTTTTAAGTAATATCAGGATTCTTTCTTATCAGTTTCATGAATTTTAATGAAAAATTAAGAAGCAAGGAGATTTTCAAAAATGAAAAAAAAAGCTGAAACATCAGTGTTGAGAAACACAGATTTAAAGTATATTAAAACGCCAAAAAATTGTGAATTAAATGAAAACACCTGTAACTTTGTGTAAAATAATCCCATGTGCTTGCGGTTTTTTACGTATGGCGTGGTACAAATTGAAGCATAATAATACACACAAAAAGAAATGTCGATTTTGGGGTCGATTTTTGCTGAAATAAAGTTCCATGGTCCTCTTAAATTACTTACTTGAGTACTTGGGAAATTTATGTAAAATATGGAACGATTGCTGCCGAGCCTATCATGCATAATTTTAAAGCATTTGAATTTTCAGAAACGCGCTATGATATATTTAGTACAAGTGAAAAGGATTTTTATCAACATATACGAAGACACTCGACTTACAAATGGTAAATATTTTAATGAAAATTGTTAAATAAGTACCATAATACAAGCTTGGAAATTTGAAATACTTTTGTATAAGTTCAACAAAATGACATCACTTCCATTCCACTAGCTCTGAAATTAGAAACTAAATATTAAAAAAAAAAAAAAAAAAAAAAAAAAAAAAACCGAATTGCTTTTCACAAATGAGGTTATTAAAAACGTTCATTTTTATTGAGAAAATTTTTAACCTTCATTGCAAAGATAATTTCTAACTTGAAATTCAGTATTCAATAAAATTAATAATCTACATCATTTCTAGCTGTACAATAAAATTAGTTTTTTTTTTCCTCCCCAAACTATGAAAAGATTTCATAAATAGAACACACCAATTTACATCACAGTATATGTAAATATGCACTATCATGATAAAAATGTACACCTGTAACTATTTCATCCACAGATAATTATTTAAAAATCATTCTGTTACCAATCGCTTGAGGTAAACACCTACTAGTATGAAATGGTGTGCATGAATTAAGATTTGAAGCCCGTCTTATATGTAGACTTATTTAAAAATTATTTGAAATAACTTTTAAAATTAGAAGTTTTTTATTCTTTATTCTTTATTAATTATTTATTTATCACTTATTACATTATTTTTATTAATTAGTTATTCCATTTGGCCTATTCAATTTAGTGATTCATCTTTGTTCATTATCATTAGTTATTACCAATTTTATTAGTTAGTTATTAATTAGTTCTTAGACATAACTTGTTTATTTGTTTGTATATATATATATATATATATATTGATTGTAATGTCGTCTATAATGTTTATATATATACACATACACACATATATATTTATCTAATGCTTTTAAATAGTAAAATTACAATTTAAAAGGCGTTTTTAAAGAGAAAGGTCTACTCGATCACGACGTTCTACTGACCACACATTCTTTCGTGATGTCCGTTTTCTAAACTGCCCATTTTACCCTTGACATCCCATAGTCCGAATACCATTTGACTTACGCAGGTTCTATAAATGAATACTGTCGCGATTTTATGAGAGGGCATCGTGAATTTCGAAAATAGTTATAGCTCTAAATGTTAAATGGAAATAATCGTTAAAATACTTTGGTGTTCCACTTAGAAAGCAAAAAAAAAAAAAATGTTCAATTTACATTCTGATGAATAGCTACTGATAAAGCATTATGTAACTCTGCACTTTCTCACTTTTGTGCTATTTTCTTTTTCTTTTGTCTTTTTCTTTTTCTTTTTCTTCTTACAAAAAAAAAAAAAAAAAAAATTAGAAACATTATCTGTTCATAAAATATATTTAGATTATCGTTGCACCCAAACTTAAAAGTTTAATGTTAACTATGAAGTAAAAATAAAGCACTAAACAGAAATTATGTATTTTCAAATGTTACGTGTAAAGGAACAAACTATTTTTTTGAATAATTGATGAAATCCTCACCTGTTTAGTAAGAAAGAATTGGTTGTATGTATTCCTACGCAATATTCAAACAAAAAATTGGTGACGTCTAAGCATAAAAAACAAGAGCGCCGAATGAAGAACTAGACTAAATGTATAATAATAAAAGATAAGAGTTTTTCCGTGTGCGTGTGTCTGAAGAGGCTAGCAAAGTCTGTCGCACTTAGAGGTCTGAAAACTTGGGTGAGGCTAGTCGAAGGCAGGTCCTGATGCACCTGAAGCTCATATTTTTCCTTTTTTGATAATCAGCAGAGATATTAATTAAAACCACAACAAAATTTCATAAAAGCTATGCTTTTTTCTTAAAAAAAGGCGCGGCGGTAGTTCCGAAGCTGGTTAACATTAAAGAGCCGAAAAACGGAAAGCGGCTCCTTATGTCACATCTCATATTTCGCAGCATGTGCCAGGTTTACTGTTTGAAATACGAGAAAACGAAATATACCAAACCACATATACGTACTTTTGATTTCTAACGGTGCAATTCGTTAAATAAACTATTAACGAAACTTATTCTAGATTGAAAATTACTAAATGTCACTACTTTAACACAATCTTTTAAAATGTTCTTTGGACACTTGATTTGAATCACGTATAACAATTTCGAAACATTCGGACGATTAAAAGTATTAAAAAAAATAATAAAATTCACAAAATTTTAGTTCAGAAGGTGAATACGCGTGAAGTTTTCAACTAAATGTACATATTCTTACACCAAAAATCTGTGTAGGCTTCTGGAACGTTACATTTATAGTTCATAAAAATTTCGAAATGCTCCGACGATAAGAACAATTTTATTTTTAATATTAAACGACCCGTTGCGAAAAAGGGTGAGAATAAAACAGCCCTTTTACAACTAAATATCATTATGCTTTTACGAATTTTTTACAAAAGCTTCAAAACCATCATATTTGTAACTGATAACAAATAAAAAGGGTCTGGACAATAAGAAATATTTTTGTTTAACAATTAAAAGATCCGATGGAAAAAGTCTTCTTACAAGCACTTTTAGCATTAAATATCAATATTGTTTCACGAAGTTTTTACACAGACTTTGGAAATATTACATTTATAACTCAGAAAAATTCCAAAGAGTTTGGACTATCAGAACTATCTTTTTTTAACATTAAATTACTCGAAGTATCTTCGTTGCTCACGAAGGCAGTGGTGTTCCGTCATTTGGATCGTTTAGAAAGATTTACACTTAAATATGTATATTCTCTCAACACTGAGTTTAGGTATATTTAATGTTATTGTCAAGGAGCCGGTCTACTTTCGTTTAAAAATATAAATCCAAAACAAACCGAAGCGAGTGTAGCACGCATGATGTACACTGCCGATGCAATAGGACCCACAACACTGGGTTTTCTTGAATAGATTTTCATTTCAATATATTAAATCATACGAATTCAAAGTTGTACGCTATCGAAGACAGCGGAGCCTCCATTATCAGGATCTTTTAGAAAATTTTCGTTTACATATATAAAATTATTCAACATTGATTCCAGATATAATTAATGGCCCGGGAAAAGTCTGGCAAGTAAGCTAGTTCATAATAAATTAAAAGTCTTCGCCTTAATTAAGAGGCTAGAAAAAACGAAATGTTCCATGCTCAATTTGATACTTGGACATAAGCGTTACTTATTTAGCCCTCGTGAGACTGGGATTAACACAACAAGTCAAAGCAAACCAAATATTTAGCGAATAACATTAATCCTATCTTAATATCACAAACAAATAATCTGTACAAGAAATCTGAAAACAAAGTTTCAGTTCGTGGTAATTCAGTGTTTTTAGTATGTTCTTCACCAGTTTAATAATACAAGTAAGACACTTATCTCATACGTATAGCATATTCACTAATTTTCTCATTTCTTGTATAACACAAACAATGATTAGTTACGAATTAATGTTTGAAATAGCCTTCACGATTCCAGAAATAGAGACCACACAATGATATCATTCTATCGCCAAGCCTTAATAACTTCATACCTCTTCCACAACGTAAAGAAAAATTTCAAATTAAATTCATGATTTTCTAGTACTAGAAACTAAAAACAATAAAAAAAGGCGAACAAAATTACATAAAATGAATTTTCTTTAGCTGTTACCTATTTCAATCCAAGGCTTACTTTTTCATTAGCATACCTGGAATTTAAAAAGATGCAATTTGGCTGAAAGTTTCCTTACAATAGTGTATTCCTATAAGTTTTCATAATATATTCAGTATTGAGAAGAATTATTATTATTACTTTATGTTTTAATTATCTTCAATAGTAAACGACTTATTAGAAATGAAATTAATGCCACAAAATTAAAGGGATTATGGGAGTTTCTCGGCTTAAAGATAATAAACATATTTTATAAACATCACTGTAAAAAAAACGGACTAAAAAACGGAAATACTACTGGCAATCTAGACGCCAGTACTATTTCCACATTTTTTACGGGAATTTTTACCCATAAATTACAGAACAATTTCCGTTTCTAATCAGAAAAACGGAAAATTTTCTGTAATTTATGGGTAAAAATTCCCGTAAAAAAACGGAAAAAGTACTGGCGCCTAGATTGCCGGTAGTATTTCCGTTTTTTTACACGTGAAAATAAACATCACAATACTAACATACTAAACGGTGTATAAACTGTTGCAAAGTCTAAAAATTATACAAACATTAAAATACATTAAGATATTCAACGTTTCGGTCATCATCTGTGACTTTCATCAGGAAAACGTTGTCGTAATGTCGTAATGTAAATAATTTTATAAAGATTTTTTAATGTTTAGGAGCAAAATGTAGGCTTTGGCATCAAGGGAACTAGAAAATTTTGAAATGACGAAAATTCACTGAAGTTTGATCGTGGATAAGAAAGCCTGAAATTATTTAGATTATTTTTGCTTTTGCATGTAATTATTTATAATTTATAGATAGAAAAAAAATAAACGGCGGAATGCTGGACAATTTATTGCAAATTTTTATATCTGCATATAAATTAAACGGTATAAATAGTGAATAAATTGCTTGCGTGTTTGATATGCTGATAGTTATTTCATAAAGATATAACAGTCTGATGGGATTTTAAAATGCAAATAAACGTTATTTTCATTTTAGAATTTAATTTTCTCAAATTGAAGGATGTTACAATTTTAATATTCTTCAATAATGAACTAAAATCGGTAAAAAAAAAAAAAAAAAAAAAAAAAAACAATCGATTTTCAATTAAGTAATATAATAGTGTTTTAATGACGTTTATCAAAATTTTTTGTTTAACCAGAAAACATTGTAGAGAAGATGAATATTAAATTCTATTGATTTCGATTATACTTGTCAATAATTTCAGGGAGTAATCAATCATAATTCCAAAAAAACTGTTTTGGAAATGTTCGCCTTCATTTTTTTTTAATTAATAAAATAATAAATAGCAAAACATTGGTTTTTTCATGGAACGTTATGCGGAAACGACATTCTGAATCGATGAGTTATTTTAAGTAAGATTTTAAAGGATTTGAGTAGTGAAATATCGTTGCGTTGTGTCACAAGAGAAGGTTTATATGATTTTATAATATATCGAGACCTTAAAATGAACGATCTTTTGTGTGCTCGTCATAATAAGAAGTCTTATGTAAATCAAAACAGCTATTACCACTCAAAATAAGGTGGTTGTTCACGTTTCGAGGTTTTAACCCTTTATGTAGTGAATTATGAATTCATTTTCTTCTAAATCATTTTTCGTTAATTGCTGAAACTACATTAGAAGATTTACATAATTATTTAATATATTTTAGAAGGTTTTTAGAAGAATTGAGAAGGATTAATTAAATTTGAATTTATAGGGATCTTGTGCAATATTTATAACCCAAATCATATCTGCTATTTTAATATTTTTCTTAGTATTTTGTAGAATTAGGAAATGTACAAATATAATGTTCTTACATTAGAAATGTAGAAATGTTTCCGAATTGACCCCCCCCCCCCCCCCAATCGCCAAGAAAGCTGAAAGATGCAAAAGCAAAAGAAATCATCCTTTTAATAATATTTTTGTTTTGTGTAACCAATAATGCTTTTGGAACAAGATAAATTAATGCATCTATAACTCATTCTAAATCGTATTACTGCTTATCGATGTATTAAATGAATTTTATAACAAGTTATTTTAATGGTATTTATAAGTACCGACTGAAGATAAAAGGTTAAACTTTAAATGTTCCTTATACTATTTTATTTCGCTCTAATTTGGAATGTATTTCACCTACCGACTATTCTTTTTTATAGCTCTTTTTTTTCAGGTTTAACAGGAACAAAATCCTGTATATTTGACAAAATGGAGCATTAACTAAAATCCCTCTCGTGCACGCGCCAATAAATATTAGATTTCCAACATGTTCATTGGACAAAGGTGGGATACAAATGATGTATATCGTTACACTTTGAATTATATTGCACACTAGTGTATAACCCTGTCAAAAGTGACGGAATGTTGATCTGCGTTAAGAATTAGACAAAACAAACAGCAGTATTTATTGCTTCAATAATAATAATAATTAGCAAAGTGGAACACAATTTATGAAGATTTCACAAAACATTAAAATTAAATATTCAATGCGTTAAAGGTTTTTTTTAAATATATTATTTTTATAAAAATGAATGAATCTGAATAATGAATGTCCCACCGCTTTTCTTTAGGGGAGGATCAAGGCATGGAGTTAAGAGATAGAGATACTATATTAGAACTCTGCGGGATCAAGTCAGCGGGTTTTACTCATCTATGGAGTTTTACGTTTCATTTCCAAGTATGGACTTGGCGTCATTTATCATCAATTAATATAAACAAAGGAACGTTTGTTAAAATTTGTAGGTTTTTCTTTTTTCTTTTCTTTTTTTGTATAGAAAATACGCAGGGCACATTGATTTAATTAAAGATACATTTTTGAAATCTTCAGCGATATAACTTTAAAATTTCATTTGGTATAAATAAAATCAAAAGTTATTATTATTATTATTTCTTTCGTAAAATTTTAATTTAATTTAATCATTTTTTAAGAAATTAGCTTATATCTACTTGAAATTGACTTGCATTGTAAGTAAATTTTATATTTTATATCAAATGTAATTAAAATGTAAGGAATACACAATACCCTGTTATGTACTACATATATTAATTATATCAATGCAGATAAAATTTCGATTTTTAACATAATAACATTTGAACTAACAAAATTACAATTTAATAAGTGAAAAGATAATTTTCAGCCATACTAATCAATCGATATCGAAAGTTTTCATTTATATTGATTGCCGAAAGATGGCACCAAAGCAAAGTTAAACTCATCTTGCACTCTTGTTATCTGTTGTTTACATGGAAATAGCTGGTTATCCGTTATTTTTAATTGAGAATTTAAAACATTATATTTTGATAGATTTTGAACGTTATAGAGAAAATAACGAAGAATAGATGTGATATAAAGCAGATTATGTGTATATTTCCATACGTTGAACAACTGGCAAACTTACGATCTCTTGAATATTTATGCCTAACATGGCCGCGATAATTACTTTTCTCCAGGATGGGTTCGCACCGGACACGTTACACTGTGTTTTATTATATAGAGATTAGAATTCTTCAAAAATATTTATCTCTATGCGGTAAAAATAATAGCGATATTTTAAAATTTTATATTGCTGATAACAGGTTATGTTAATTGCAGTCTTTCACTTTCTAATATATCTGGATAATTGTCATTTGACCTTTATTATTAGTGTTGCAAAAGAACTCATTACTAAGTAGATATAAGAATTAAAACTATCGGGATTTTATTCATTTTGATAGTAATAGTTTCGTCTCCAGAAATGTCTGACAGTAATTACATCGTTGCATATTTCTGAATATTAGAATAATCATCAAACATATTTCGTTTACTTTTGTGCAAATAAATGTAATACGATAATGATATTTACTTCAAATTTTATAATATACTATTTGGTATATACTTCAATTAAGATAATGTACTGTTGATGTTTACTTAAATTACGGTAACGTAGTACTAATGATATGTATTTACATATAACATTTTATTATACACATAATATTCATGGTTTAGATTACGCTATAAAAGTACCTTTTTCGCATATATTTGCGATGAAAGTATACGTAATTGTGTTAGGAAATTATTGTGAGATATTATGTAAATGAGATATTATGAGTGTATATGTAAAATTTATAAGAAAAAATTTATAAGAGCTGTACTACATCTTGATAGTTTTCTTTAAAACAAGAGCGTATATTTGTTGAATATCGACATAAAAATTACGGCCGTCTTTTCATCTGCTTATTACATCTCAATAAAACTTGAAATTTTTTTGTTGCATATTTAAGTACTATAAACCAAAAACGATTGAATAATGTGAATGGAATGTTTTTAACTTGACCATGCCGTTTCTATTTTTTCTGTGTAATAAAATACGGCCCATGCATACATAAAAACAGTGAAATACAACTCTGCTTATATTTTATGAAATCCATCAATGCATAATCACACCATGATTAGCAATACAGAAATATCTGTATGATTTTTTTAATCACGAGCATTTCATTCCAAGTCTTATCTTAAGTTAACAAATTCCATTTACTGATCATGTAATACTAGAAAACAAACCAATATAAAAACATTTTCATTTTATTTTAGGGCAATCAGATAATCCTTTTGATTATAAAAGTTATTATAAATGTTATGTTGAAGAAATGCTTTCTGACTATAAAATTTAACGTAACAGTTATCACGAAAAAATTCTGTAAAAATCCACAATCAGCTTAGAATTTCAGTTCAATAGAATATTCGGTTTCGTTTTCGTCACAAAAACTTATTTTCGGAAAACACTAGCTTTCGGTGAAAATCCTGTCGAAAATTCGCCCGGAACTGAAACTCGGCTGAAACTGTACGTATTCCTAAAATCTCGTTTTTTCCTTTAGGAATTTTCAACATCTCTCATCGGTTTGAGCTGTATTGGCTTAAATGAGAACCTGTTTATTTATTTCTATGAATTTCAGCATTTCTAATGACAGAATACATATATGCATCATTAAACTCTGCACTCTTAATACTGATACAAAAACTTTAATTTGAATAATGCAGAAGTGTTTTGTACGTATTCTAAGGAAGGTGCAGAATAAAAGTATAGACTAAAGCAACTGATGATCATTTACAACAGCCATTATGAAAGATGAAACGAGATATGTATACCTAATTTTTTTTTAATTAGATGAAATTTGTAAAAAATTATTCTGTGTTAGAGATGAATTACCTCTTATTTTACACTAAAATTAGAAGCTTTGGTCAGAGGCACAGAAACCCAACTTGAAGATAAAGTTTCTTAAGAGGGGCACATAGTATATATGTATGTGCATTTGTTAGAAATGTGTTTCTTTATATGTATAATTCTTTGATAATTTTCTGTACATATATATATATATATATGTGTGTGTGTGTATGTGTATGCATTAATTACTTTAAATTTATTTTTAAGACAGTTTCGTCTTCGGTCGAAAGCAAAAAAATAACGGAAATTCGTTTTTGTTTCGTTTTTGATCTTAAAAACTTGTTTTGGTCGAAGAGTACATGTAATACTACATAGACATTTTTCTTATACACCCAAATAAAATTTTGTTCAGCGAAAAACGCATTTTACAACCGTACAGCAACATTTGGTTCGGGAAATTTACAGCATATTTAATTATTTTAAATAATTGGTAAATAAAAATAAATCATTTTATTTCTTTTTTATGAATTTAAATTCCATAAAAAATATAAAAATGAACACCGTGGAAGAATCAAAATCTCCAGGAGATAAACCGTTCAGGAGTAAAATCCGTAATAAAGAAAAATCAATTGGAGATATGATGTCATTGCTAGACATTCATTTATGTCTGCATGGTTTAGTTTGTACTGTAAAATTTAAGTGGACATTCATAAACTTTATCTTATTTTGCGGCTCAAAATTATTTATTATTATAAACGTAATAAACCACATATTTTACTTATTTATTCGTTGTATGTGCATAATTCAATCAAAGAAATCACAAAGACATTCTATAATCTCCATAGCTATTTTGATTATGGAATTTTTTCTCCTAATATTATTTTTGTCAAAAAGAGCTGAACTTAAATATTTAACTCGCTATTTAGCTAGGATTCATCCAAATGTTGACACTCGCAACGTATTAAAAATTAAGAGAGTAATACTGCTCATGTTATTTCTGAATGATGTTTATAATATGTTAATCATCTTCTCATTTTTTTCAAAGGAAACATTTTGTCAACTTTTTAAATATCTCGGTGGCGATTTTATGTTTGCCGAATCATACTTGCGGTCCTCTCGATTTTTATATGTAACCATGTTTCTGGAAATTTGGGGATATGTAACACCATCCATTCCCGTATATTTTTGCTGTTTTTGCTATGCTTTCAAGAACATAATTCTCGAATTAAAAGAAAAAAATTCCAAAGAAACTATTGCAAATGTTGACGCAATCGATCAAGCTTACAAAAGCGTTTTGATTTTAAATTCTACCATCAATAAAGCTTTCCATAATATGCTTCTGATAACCTTCATGATTCTTTCGGGAAAATTGCTTCACTATACATATGATGTAATTTTCAATATATATTTTATTACACCAGCAATAAATGTACTGCATCGTCTTTTAAGCATCGTGTTTTCTTTTGGTCGATTTCTTATGATTTGCATATCTGCCTCTTGCGTTTCGACAGCAGCATCAGAATTAAGGAATTCCATTCATGATCTGCCGATTAAAAATGGCGACAGGTGGAAATATTTCCGTCTCACAATGAAAATGAATGAAAATTTCGTCGGATTTAAACTTTTAGATAGTGTGACACTTGATAAGAGTCTTGTTATTGTGCTTCTTGGCAGCCTGATATCTTACGGAGTGATGATTGCAACATTTAATGTAAATGCCGACATTTAATTGCATTATTCAAATAATAATAAACAAAAGTTATTTAGTTTAATGTCTGTATTATTATACGTTTACATCTATATAGCAATTTTAATCAGGGATTACTTATACCAGAGCTCTCGCTGCCACTCGCCATTGCGCCAAGTCGTGACAAAATGGTCCATTTGGCGAGTAAATGAAATGGCTCGTTAAACTGCTAGCGTTCAATTTCTGCTCTTTTCGAGAGTGAGTGTGTGTGCCATATACAGTCGAGATTCTTATCCACGTTGCAGAACGATTGATGTCGCTGTAAATGGTCAATGGTACTGTGCTATTTATACATTACTTTATTTATAGAGATGCTGACTCAACACCAGTTCAATTTAGCAACAGCCAAAGACACAGAAAGGATTATGTTATAGGTATTTCTCTATTGTCATTAATCTCTATCTATACGCCGGCGGGGGCGGCGTGTCTGTTCACAATACCTACTGTCTTCAGATTTGACATTGTATTTCTCAGTCTATTTTTCTTGCATAAAATTTTAAATATTCTGAAACACTTATGAAGACGATTTCTATGTCACAGAGGCATGTATTTATTATTTAGTCCATTCGTGGTCTAGCATCCTATTAAGAGAACAAGTCTTTTCATTGAGTATTATAATTTTAACAATAAAAAAAAACTAAGCCTGTGCCTGTACGATCCATGAAGAATCAGGGCCTACATTGCCCATCTCTGTTTTCTTGAACCTGGGCCCCGAAGTGCAATGTGGCATGCGTCCCGGCCAGTTGGTCAGCCTAACGCGAGACCCTCGGTGTTTACTTCCCAAGAGCATCGTACTCGTCTTATCGACCCCGAAGGGATGAAAGGTTGAGCGAACATTGCCCAGCTGGGAGCAGAACTCGCGATCTGTAGCGTGGCAGACAGGCCTGCTGACCACTACGCTACTGGGCTTGTTTTTAACAATTAGTTTTGCTATTATCTCTATGTGGTAATGGTTGTATCCTAATCCTGATAATATTATAAATCTCAAAATCTGAAAATGTTTGGCTAAGTCGGTGTCAAAACGGATGACTAAATGCCTTTGAATTCATTATACATTATTTTAATTTTTTTTCTCTGTGTGCAAAAATTTCACTTTTCACTTAAGTTAATAAAATTTACATACTATATTTATTTGTAATACATAAAATAAAAGTTATGAAACTAAAACTTATTTTCCATAAAATGTAACAATATAATATTCTATTCAATTTTTAATATTGTGACATTTTAAAGACAGAAAAAAGTGAAAATCGATTTGACATTGTAATAATAATACGTAGAGCGTTGTTAACCTTTCACAAAATGTACCTGATGGGATAACCTATGTGATTGTGTTTCCAGATTTTTCATAACTACTATTTCACTCTACTCGTTTTATAAATTCTAAGATTAAATGAGGGGAAGATTACATATTTGAAAATAGCAATTATAACAATCCAGAAAACAATTACGCTGAAAATCAGTATCAGTTTGTTGGTTTATTTAGGGGTGCACAACCTTTTTAAGAGAAGGGCCACATACAAAAATGTCTGGATTGTCGAGGGCCACACAGAGAGAATTCAGTTTCGAGGAGGTGATGTGTGGCCTATAATCAGATAAAAAATATGGTTTCAGAGGGAGAGCGTTACCCATCTAGGTTTCCCTACCCATTCAATATATCCAATTCAGTTGGTAAGGATATATCACGAAATTCGCGTTTTTCCGCGGGTGATCTACAAAATTCGCTGTTCTTCCATTCCCGATCGACGAAATTTGCGATTTTTCCGCGTCTGATGGACGAAATTTGCTATTTTTCATCGCCCGACTGACGAAATTTGCGATTTTTCGTAGCCCGATTGACAAAATTCACGATTTTTCAGCGTCCAATGAATGAAATTTGCGATTCTTAACTAACTCTGAAGAAATTAGAAATTTTTTCCCACGGCTAATTGATGAAATTTGAGGATTTTCTCTCGCAGTAAACTGGCGAAACTCATGAATTTTTCGCAGCCAATCAACGAAATTCTCAATTTCTCTGTGCATCATCGACGAAATTCGCGATTTTTTCGGGCCCGACTAACGAAATTCGCCATTTTTCGGAGCCCAATCGACAAAGCTCGTTTTTGTTTTCGTTCCCGATCGATCAAATTTACAATTTTTCCAGATCTGATTGACGAAATCTGCAATTTTTCCGCACCAGATCGACGAAATTTGTGATTCTTTCGTGCTCGATCAACGAAATTCGCGATTTTTCTCGATTTAAACAGTCGAAACAAATAATTTTTCCGCACCCGATGAACAATTTGAAAATTTTCCGCGCAATTTACTGACGAAAACAAAACTGACGATTTTTCCGTGCCCGATCAACGAAATTTGTAATTTTTCAGCGTCTCATAGACAAAATTTGCGATTTTTCCGTGTCCGATCAACGAAATTCGCGATTTTTCAGAGGGCGATTTACAAAATTCGATATTTTTGCGATTTTTCCGCTCTTGATCGAAAAATTTCGCTATTTTTCCGTGCCCGGTCAATGAAATCTGCGATTCTTAACTAATGAAATTTTCCATTTTCCGTGGCAAATTGACAAAATTCACGATTTTTTCCTGCTACCTATGGACAAAAATTGCAGTTTTGTTCGAGTTATAAATTGAAAAAATTCACGGGCCACATTTTAACCCATCGCGGGCCACAGGTTGTGCATCCCTAGTATATTGTCTCAACATTTACATTAATTGCTAACGGTGTTGTCAATTTAGCTGAACTCTGGATTCAAGATATCTACCAGACATTTTACATTTTAACAATTAATTTACATTTTTACATTTACATTTTTTACATTTAATTTTTAATATCTTTATATTACAAATTTACATTTTACATAATCGTTTTACATTTAATTTACATTTACATTTACATTTTAAATTTACATTTTATTTAATCGACGAAAGCCTGCAATTAAATAAAGCAAAAATTATTATTTAAAAATTCTGATATACATTTTGAATACAAAAATACGCTTAATTTTCAACACTGATTTCTATGGATGATACTTCAACAAAAATACCAATATTAATAAAATGACATCGGAAACACTTCTAATGAAACGTCCATACTGCAGAAACATTTGAATACATTTTCATTAATGCTAACCAAACGTCCATTTTGCAAAAAATATTTGTTCTTTTTTGGAAATTATAATAGTGAAACCGCAAAATATTTTTTTGCCAAATTGCATTTTGCACATAATTACGAACTAGTAGCAAAAAAATATTTTGCATAAATCCGCAAACACAACCAGTAGCGCGTTGTTGCATCATGTACATTTCTAATAAGGTTAACATCGTTGTACCTATTATTACTGAAATGTCAAATGAATTTTCGCATTTCTCTTTCTTTCAAAAGGACCTGTATTACAAACGCAACATTTGATTGAAAGTAGGTTTCTTTTTTATAACTTTTATTTTATATATCATAAACAAATCCGCAAAAAAAAAAATAATATTCTGGTTAATGAATACAAAGGCATCATTTGTTTTGACGCTGACTTTAGGCAAAACTTCCAGACTTTCACATTTACAATATTATTAGGATTACGTTTCTATCGTTGTACATCGAAATAATAACAAAAATAATTGGTAAAACAAAATAATACTCAATTAAAAGATATGTCCTCAGAATAGGATGCTAGATCCCAAACGTGTTAAATAACGTTTGTTCCATGCTTCTGTGACACAACGATCGCTTTCATAAATACAGTGTTGAATCTGAACCGAGTAGGTATTGTGAATATGTGTGCTGGAGTCTTTGCGGCCCAACTCTACGTTTGTTTGGATAGATTTTATTTGAAAATATAAAATAATACGAATTCAAGGGTGTACGCTACCGAAGGCAGTGGGGACCGCAGCATTAGGATCGTTTGGAAAGATTTTTGTTTAAATATATAGAAATCTCCAACATTGATTTTAGGAAAAATTTGAGGTGTTATCAGGACTAGGGCGTCGTCGGGCGGGTGAGCTAGTTCATAATAAATTAAAATTCTTTGCCTCAATATCCTGGTAATTCAAAGGTCAGAGCATTCTTTTCAGGAGCGAAATGTTCCAAGTTTAATTTCATACTGGGACATATATATACCTTACATATTTAGTCCTCGTGAGCAAAAGATTAACATAATAATTCAAAGCAAAGTAGGTATTTAATGAATAACATCAGTTCTATCTTATTATCTCAAGAAAATAGTCGTAAAAGGGGAAAAAATATCTGAAAACAAAGCTGTTTCAATGTGCGGTAATTTAGGATTTCTAGTGTTTTCATATGTTTAATTTTACAAATAAGACACCTATCTTGATAAATAACCTGTTATAAAATGTCAGTAATAGCATATTCACTAATTTTCTGTATAACACAAACAATGATTAGTTACAAATTAATGTTTGACATAATCTTCACGTTTCCAAAATAGAGGCTATACAATGCTATCAGCAAGCCGTAATAATTTCAAACCACTCCCACAACAAAAAGAAATTTCAAATTAAGTTCTTGATTTTCTAAACTTTTTCCCTCACAGACAAAAACAACAAGCACAATATCTAAATTTCCTCAGAAGGAATTTTCTTTTGCTGTTACCCATTTCAATTCAAGGCTTATATGTTTTCATTAGCATACACCTGAAATTTAAAAAGATGCTATTTGATTGAAAGTTTCGCTACAATAGTGTGTTCCTATAAATATCCATAATTTATGCAGTAATTTACCTTCTTTTAAAAAAGATCATTGTTACGTTATGTTTTAATTAATTTCAATATTAAACGGCTTATTTTAAATTTGTATTACAGAGATTAAAGGGTTATGGCGTCTCTCTATTTAAAAATAACAAGCGTATTTTATGAAGTTGTTTTGACGTCTAGGAGCAAGGTAGTAATATTAAAAATATTGGCCAATTCCATTGTAGCAGACTAACAGTCATAGCGGAAAAATGGCCTTAGCTTATTTAAAAAAAAATATTCAAAGATGGATACGATTATCATATGATGTTATAAGATAAATTAATATAGTTATTATGAAGAAATTATTTAATGTAAATAATTATAATTAAAAAGGGTATTGCAACAGACAAACAGGAATGATCATGCTTTTCGGGTACCTAAACCCTTTATCTACTAACGGTACTTATAAGTACCACTCACTTTAAACTTTTATACCATAGTGAATATTACTAATATTATAATAGTGCTTTGCAAAAAACGCTCTTTTAACTCCACTTTATCCGAATACATGGCAGTAGTAGTTCTAGGTTTGTTATTTTAGAGAGGAATGAGGCTATCTTTGAAGCAGTCGATGTGCTTTGTGCCGATATTTTGTACAGATTGCCACGCTCGTTCTTTCATTGCTGCAAACACAGTAAAGGATATAAAATAAATGTTGGATTTTTTTTATGTGCTCATTATGATCTTAGAATACAATTTGACAAGCTATTTTAGGTGAACGGTGTACGTATTTGATTTAACAGAAGAATTACTCGGTGGTACTTACAAGTACCGCCAGTACACTGGACGTTGGAGAAAAACTTCTTGTTTACTTTTCGTCCGTGTAGTTATCCATCGTTTTCAACTGCTTTAAAATGTAATTACTAAAATGTAGTGTAGTAATGATTTCCCTGGTATTTCTTTTCTGTTTCATTGTTATTTTTTTTATAGGAAATCGAAAAAATTGGGGCACCGGCTCGTTTTTGCTATGCTAGAAATGGCATATATAAATTCATATATTGCATATGTAGAGATGCGAGAGAACATGTTGTCCCTTGTATATAGACGTCGCGTAACTAAAGGGCTGCTAACAAGATCGTAACCTAAAAAAAAAAAAAAAAAAAATAAATAAATAAAAATAGTTTTTTTTAACCCTTTCAGGAGCAAAGCATTTCCACTTCTAAAGTGTTGAAATAAATGAATGTCACCGGAATTTGCCAAACGATTTATTTGTAAATAAGAAAAGCCTATATTTCACACATTTATTAAATCGAAAATATTTTCTGGTGCCAATTGAAATACCTTGTGGGTATCTGTTACGATATTTTAGTCATAGTATACTGACGGTACTTTAAAATAGCACTTTAATTAATTACCTCTAAATAATTAAATTTCTTACGGGTGAGTACTTTTTTTTTCAATTCCTACTATTAGTTCACACTCTCCCTATATTTATTTATTTATATATCTTGTTCAAATTTTCAATCGTTAATAAAATACTTATTATTACCCTATCAAGTTGAAATAAATTTTTTTAAACTTGTACTGGATGACAATTGATGTTAATGCAGATTTTTCAAATATTAATTCATTAATTAATTAATTTTAGTTTTATATGGGTGACAAAATGGCGGCCATTGGTTATTGAAAAGCATTTAATGCATCTTCATATCTATAAGGGGGTTACCATAGGGGGTAACCCTGTTCTGTCGCCAAGTACCGCCAAGTTTGTCGCCAACTTGGCGATATATCGCCAAATGTGGCGACCAAAATGAGTCGCCAAAAGTGACACCAACTTGGCGATATCTCTAATATTTCGCCAAATTCCCATAGACTTCCATTGTAAACCTACTTGCTTATAGAAAATCAACAAATTGAGATATTTCAATGCAGCAAAAATTAATATTAGCTTAAGGGATTATATTAAATTTTTCTTTGATGACCTAAGTATGAATTGACTTTAAACACAAAATTTTTATGCTACTTGTTCATCCTTTAATTTTCATTGTAGTAACTGAAAAGAAAAATATTACATGAAAAAAACTGCAGTAGATCATAATGCCGTAGATAAAGGGTTAATATTTATCTATATCGCTTATAAAATAACATACAATTTATTAAAACAAAATTGTATGTTCATTCAAAGAGAGTTCAGAAATATAAGTGATTCACAAAATTTGACAGTTGCCACAGTATAGTTATGAAAAATATATAGTCTTACCTGTAACAGACCAACATCCAATATGTAGCAGACAAACAAATAAACACATAAAAAGAAGCCATGCTGATTACAATGGATATTAAATTTTCAAAATTTTATAAAATGCATCGAAAAAAAAATAGTTTAATATCACCAGAAAAAAAAAATCTACTTTTAAAAGCAATTTGTTTGAAAGTTGTATCTCAATTTGTTTCTGAGTTATTAATTTTATTTTGTAATTTTTATTACTTTTTTGTCATAGTGGCAACAGAAGTATACATCTCTGTTGAAAGTAAAGGGAAAATACAGATTACTGTATAGACCAATCAGAAAACGAATAAAATGCGGATTCAACTAATAAAACGCTTTAGATATGTTTTTGATTTCCTACCCTGACAGAGGACAATAACCATTTTTCAAATGGTTAAAAATATTGACTATTTGATGTAAAAAATAAAATTCTAAAAATGGTAACATTGTCTTGAAATTGCCCTATGATAGTAATATGTAGGCTTTGGGCATTATAAGATCGGTCTACTTCTTTGACCAAAAATTTCGTGATTTTTGCATTTTTTTTTCCGTGTCACAGAAAAGAGAAATCATCTTCGGACTTTTTGCATTATATTTATTCACATTTCACTCATATGTTTAAATTTTTGTGTGTAAAAAAATGTGTAATGTGTATCGTGCGACTGGGGATGCGCGCGATGGACTTTCAATTGGGCGACCGTTTTCATACGGGCGCAAGCATCTCAAACACATTTGGCTACCGTGTTAAGAAAGGATATTAAACTATCTAGAGTTTTAAAACACTTTTAGTTTTAAAAGAGGATTTTTAACAAGATGACGTTCATTTAAACAAAAAATGTCACCTTTTCGCCTTTTTTGGAGCGTTTGTAATTATATAAATACGCAGCACCTATAGTCTTCGTCTGGTCCGTTCATCTGTCTGACTGTCCATCTGTCTGCTTATTACAGCGCAAAAACTACCCAATCGAATGGTTTGAAATTCAACATATAGAATCGTTGTAGGATTTTGTCTAGTAATTTCGAATTTTATGAAAATAGAATCAAAACTTATTAGCAAAAGTTTTCTTCATTCTATTAAATCCTATCAACGTAATTAATTCAATGATATCCCATGATAGGTAATCATTCTAGGTTGCCACGCGATTACATCCTATTTAAGATGGAGCCCTATTATTTCCGTATTACTGAATTTAATATCTATAATCGTAATAAATTTTGTATTCATGCCGTTTTGCCCAAGAGTGTAACACTTATTGCACCAAGACCTGAATATTTATAAAACTAGTTATAGTACGAACGCACCTCATTTCACACGTTTGTCGTACAATTTCCGGCCTTTTTTTTTTTACATTTTGCTAACTTTAAAAAACGTTTAATCAATAAAAAATATACTTTTCGGGGGTATAAGGTTCAGTACAAATGATTAGCTTTATTTTATATAAAAAATGAAGGGATAGGTTCAATAGTTCTGAAGAAAAATGGTCGCCCAGCTTGACAAACAGTGTTTTGAGAAAAGCAAGTTTAAATTTTACAATAGCTCTATGGTCTACGAGCAGCATTCAGTGAGCAAATAATACTATAAAGAACTTAAATATCACGAAGCCGCAGTCTATGCATGTGAGGGATGTAAAAAATGCTAAATTAAAAAAAAAATCGAAATTTTTGACTCAAAGAAGTAGAACAAACAACTTAAGGGTATAAAGGCTTAAGATGAAGAAAACTGATTAAAGTTTGATCTCGGATAAGGATGCCTTTAATTATTTAGACTGTTATTGCTTTTGCCTTTTAGTTATTTATAGAAATAAAAATATAAACGGTTGAAGATGGACAATCTGCTGCAGGTTTTTAACTGTGTATATTGGTGTAAATAGTGAATACATTTCTTGTGTGTTTGATACACAGATACTTATTTCATAAAGATATAACAATCTGATGAGAGTTTAAAATGTGAAAAAAGGTTGTTTTCCGTTTACAATTTAATTTTCTCAAAAAATGAAAATTGAATGATAGGACAGTATTAAAATTCTCTAATAATGAATTAAAATCGGTGAAAAAAAATCAATCGATTTCCAATTAAGTAATAGAATAGTGATTTAATGAATTTCATTAAAATTTTTATTTTCAACAGAAAAATATTGTGAAGTAGACAAATGTTAAATTATATATTGATTTTGAATATAATAGTTGTCAGAAAATGCAGAGAGTAATTAATCATAATTCTAAAAAAAATTGCTTTGAAAAGTTACTTCGTCACTTTTTATATTTAAAAAATATAAATAGAGAAATCATTGGTGTCTTCTTTGAACGTTATGCGCAGCGACAAACAGAATCAATGAGGTATTTTAAGCAAGATTTTAAAGATTCGAATAGCTAAACATCGTTGTATTGTGTCACAAGAGAAAGTTTACATGATTTTATAATATATGGAGACCTTAAAATGAGGATTTGTTGCATACTTTTGTGTGTCCGTCATAATGGAAAGTTATATGTAAATCAAAACAGCTATTGCCACTCAAGAAGCACTCAAGCAGGTGAGAAAATAAAGAAAAAATTTACATGAATATTTAATTTATGCAGACCTTAAGATCAATTCGCTTCGAGCCTCTTCTGGTGTTTCCACCATAAAGTGAAACATCTCTCACCTAAACTGAAACATCTATTGCCATTCAATGTAATGTAACCAGGGGTTGTACGCTTCATGTTATTTTTCAGGACAAATATCAGTATTTATTAACAGAAAAATAAATCTAGGTTAAACGTGCGAAATTTCGCCTTATTTAAGAACAGATTTTCTTAAAAAAAAAAAAAAAAAAAAAAAAAAACTGGTACTGAAGAATTTTCTGCTCTTAAAATTTCAGGACAAGTACGACCCCTGGAATGTGACTGATCACGTTACGATGTTTTAATCTTTAAATGTTCCTTAAATTATTTTATTTCGCTCTACACTGTAAAAAAAAAGGATGTAATTCTACAGATGTAAAGTTGCAGAAATCTGTATACTTAATAAAATTTTATCTGTACACTGTACAAAAAAAAAAAGATCTAAATCTACAATACTACTTTTTGTAAAGCTACAGATTTCTTTAGCTTTACAAAATAATTTACTAAAATTACAGTAATATTACTAAAGTTTTATCGTAAACCCGGGTTGCAGTTACATAAGAAGTTCTAAGCATCTCAGTTTCCTAAACAATTCTTAGTAAGTTTACTGATATTTTTATTTACAGTGCAAAAGTGTATCTGTTGCATGCATTTTTGTTGTTGCCGTTACATAAAATGTCCTAGGCATCCCAGTTTCCTAGGAAATCCTTAGTTACTTTGTAGATTTTTTTTTTTTTACAGTGTAATTAGGAATGTATTTAAAATACCGTATATTCCTCGTTTACTGCTCTACTTTCAGGGTTATCAGGAAGAAAACACTGGTTATTTGAGTACCTAGAGTATTTACTAAAAGCTCACATGTGCACATGTCAATAAATATTAAATGAACTACAGTCATAGCTTAAAATCTGTATCAAAGCTATTTCGCAAAGAACTGTCATTGTCAAAAATTAAGGATTTGATAGACAAGTGTAGTGCACTACTTTATCATAGTTGGCATTGATATTCACAATATGCTAATATCTCCTGACAATCTAAAATAAAGTATATTTTCATCAAAGACGTTTTATTATAGCGCAATGCGCTGAAATAAAAATTTTAAAAATCCTTTTTGGAATTAAAAATCAACATAAAAATCTTTAATGATAAAAGAGGTAACTCTTTATTGTAAAACTTCTGTATTTTAGATTGCGGTTCGCGTCAATAGTCATTGTCGGTTCATAGCACAAATTGCACTTTATATTAGAATACGTTATTTTTAACATATTTAGTTTGTTACTTACATCAATATGTGAAATTGAAACGTATGCAAAATTTCCACTGTTAAATCTTGGGCATATCATTCATAATAACACATTTCCAACATGATCTTGAGATGATGGTGGGATTCAAATGATGCTAATCGTTAAATTTTGACTTATAACGTTAGAATTCTCAATAATATTTATGTCTATGCGGTAAAAAGAACAGTGATTTAACTCTTTTCGGCACAGGCAATTTTTGTTGTGAAATGATGAAATGATTGACTGACACCGGAATTTTAAAACGACTTTTTTAGATATTAAAAACATGTTACTTTACATGTTGATTGTAAAAGCAAAATTTTACTGAAATATTCTTGGTGCCATTCGTAAGTTTGGAATTAAAATTAGGTATCCCGACCTGGGCACGCTGTGCCGGAAAGGGCGAAAGAAAAATAATTAAACTGCTGATAACAACTTATGTTAATTAAATTCCTTCAATTTTTAATAATAACTGGATAATTTACTATGAATGTTATAAAAGAAATCTTTAGTAAGTGGATATAAGAATTAAAAATATCGCGTTTTTTAAATTTTTGACAGTAAATGTTTCCTCCCCAGAAATGCCTGATGGTAATTACTTCAGGAAGTGTTCCGTATCCTGATCTGGTTTGCGAGATTGGCGAAGGAATCTAAAATATCGCCAAAAAGTTGTTTTAGCTTATTACCAAATTTTTCAAGATTGCGGGAAAACATGTTTTTTAAATATTTATAAACATATTTTTATTTAATAAACGTTATAAGAACGTTTAGATTTAGTAAATCAACGGCATTTCGAACAAGAACAGCGTAAAATCAAACAAGAAAATTTAGAGCGTCAGCAAAATTTTGAACTCGAAAAATTACGCCTTACCCATCCGATTTCGGCATCTAATGCAGAGGTAGAAAATAATAGATGCATTTACAAAAGCTGCGAATCGATCTACAAAATTTGACTCCCCGGTTTCGCCGAAACGAAGATGATATGAACATCTTCTCACAGCTGTGCGAGCGGCAGTTAATAGTCCTAGGGGTTCCGGAAGAAAATTGGGTTACGTACTTCATAAGTGCTTTACCTAGTGACATTGCTAGACTGATTGCTAAGGAACCTGAAGAAAAGGCTGAGGACAACCAACACATCAAAGCGATGTTGTTGAAACGTATCAAATTGACCGATGAAAAATTTAGAATTCTGTTCGTTCAGAACAAGAAAATTCGAGAAAGCACATGGAAAGATTATTTTTTCGAGCTGAGAACATACTTTGAAGGTTAACTCGCTGAGCTCGACATAACTTCGTTCGAAGATTTGGAAAGTCTTATTTTATCTGACAAATTAAAGAGAAGGTGCTCCCCATAGCATAGAGAATATTTCTTAGACGTTTGGACTGATTTAAATGATCCAAATGCATTAGTAGAGAAGCTATACGCTTACGATGTTCTGAGGGCAAATCCAGTAAAATCCAAAGTAGTGAAAATCAACCACAAAAATAAAGACTGGTCAAAACCAAAAGAGCCGTTCCATCAAGTGTTTCTAATAAAACTTTTCAGAAAAATCCTTCTACTCAAAGAAGACAAACCCGTTAGACAAATAAAATATTGAAGATCGCCCAACCATGAAATGTTATGGTTGTGGTGCTCCAGGATTTATTCGTGCCGCGCTACTTGCAATCCTGTGATAAAAACTTAATCTTTTCATTTCGAGCAAATCCAAATAAACACATGCTCAACCACTATCACAGCTTTAGCAACAGTAAACCTGTACATTAATAGACTCTATTGCAAAGCCTGCGTAGATACCGGATCCAGTCACAGACTGGCTAATGAATCATTGTGTTCTGTGTTAAAAGAACAAGGTACACATTTTCAGCAGACTTCTCTGAACAAGTCTCTAGCAAACGGTCACCGGTCAAAAGAAGATAATTTGACCGCGACTGTAACTGTAGAAATTCAAGGAAGAAAATTTCGTACAGATTTTATTGTGTTACCTAAAGCTAAATGAAACAGAACACTTTTAGGAAGAGACTTTCTTGAGAAGTCAGGGTTTGTATCAGACGTTAAGAATAAACGTTGGTATTTCGGCGACACGCCTCATATAAAATTTGATTTTGTAGATCCTGTTCCAAAGCCTCTTGAATGTTCTACTGATGACATTTTTTTAAATCCATGTTCCTTGCTCCAACCCAGAAGTCACAATTAAATTACTTGCTGAAAAAATATGAAACTATCTTTTAGCCAGGGTCAGAATCACCCCGTTTTTTGAGCATCACATAAACACCGGAAGTCACCCACCGGTGTCGGTTCTATCTTACCGCGTGCCTCCTGCCAAAAAAGAAGTTCTAAAGGAAGAATTAAAGACTTTTTGCGGAAAAGAATTATTTAAGAGTGAGAGTTCCCTGGCGCTGCCCCTGTTGTTTTGATCCCGAAACCAGATGGAACGGTACATCTCTGTATTGACTACAGGAAGTTGAATGCCATCACCTAGTTAGACACTTATCCACTGCCTAGGATATATGAGTTATTGCATGAAGTAGGTATACAGCTTTCATGTCAACAATTGATTTAAAGTCTGGTTACCATCAGGTAAATGTTCATGCACCAGACACGGATAAGACTGCCATTATTTGTCTTTTTGGCACCTTCCGCTTCTTGAGAATGCCATTCGGGTTGACCAATGCTCCAGCCAGTTTTCAGAGGTTAATGGACCGCTTTCGTGGTCTACAGGACATTCTAATGCTTTCCTACCTAGATGATATAATTGTTTTATCAGAAACTTTTAGCAGATTTGACGGCAGTTTTTGACAGACTCTTGAACTGTAAACTCCGTGCAAATCGAGGAAAGTGTAATTTTGCCTGTTCTCATGTAAAATATTTAAGACATTAGATTACAAAGTCCGGAATTGAAGTCGAACTCGGTAAAACTGCAGCAATCCAAAAAATGCCCGCTCCCCGAATTGTCAAGCAAGTTCAATCATATTCTTGCAATCTTGCTCCTGGTACCAAATGTTCATCCCCAATTTCTCGGATATTGCTAGACCTTTGAGTAACCAAACAAAGAAAAATGGCTCCTGGAAGTGGGAAGAGGAAGAACAAACTGCTTTCGAAACAATGAAGCAGTTATTGACAAGTCCTCCTGTATTGAAGTAGAATGATTCCACAAAGCCATAAATATTACGAACTGATACCAGTGGTTATTCCCTTAGTGCGGTACCTTTTCAAGGACACAAATGTGAAGAGCGTCCAATCGAATATGCTAGTCGTTTGTTGAATGCTGCTGAAAAAAATTATTCCACAACAGAACGTGAAGCACTTGCAGTTGTTTGGGCCTTTAACAAATTTCGTGGATACATAGAAGGACATGAGGTAACTGCTGCCTCCGATCACCAACCACTGAAATGGTTGATGAGTTTAAAGTCACCATTCGGCAGATTATCTCGATGTTCTCTACAAATCCAATCTTACAACCTGAAGATTGAATAAATTCCTGGTATAATGAACGTTGTTGCGGATATGTTGTCGCGCCAAATTTCAGTCACGAGAATCCTCCTGTGAAATCCACACAGTCTCCATTGAGATACCCAAAAGATCTCCAATGAATATTCGAGAAGAACAGTTAAAAGGTGATGATTTAAAAGAAATAACTGAAGCTTTCGAGTCCTATGAAAAAGGCACAGACTATGCAAATTGGACTGAGCGCGTATATCTTTTAAACTAAGAAGTCTTGCATTGCTATACTCCAGATTCCGATTCTGATGAAGCACAACTAGTCGTTCCTGTACATAAACGAAATGAAATTTTTAAAAGTCATCGTGATTCACCAACAGCTGGACACTATGGAGCCGAAGGGACATATCACAGAATATCCAAGAGATACTATTGGACTGGTATGAGAACTTTCATAACAAACTATTTCAAGAAATGTGCAGATTGCCTTCGTCACAAAGTTTGTAACACAAAACCTGCTGGTCTCTTACAGACACCTATTTATTGTGAACGGTTCGAAACCCTTGCCATTGACTTGTTTGGACCCTTACCCGAAACCAAAGGCGGTAAGAAATGGATTTTCATAGTGGAAGATTGCTCTACAGAATGGGTAGAACTTTTCACACTGAATGTTGCCACAGTCAAAGAATGCGCTGTAACTCTTCTAGAAGAAGTTTCCATGAGGTACGTTCTTCCTAGAGTAATAATTAGGGACAACGGTCCTCAGTTTGTCGGTGAATTAATGAAGCAACTATGTTATCTTCTGGATGCGAAATTCAGTCCCCGACGTGATGGACCCCATGTAGTGCTCACACAGCGCTCAGCTACTTCCTATAAAGTTTTCAGTTTCCAAGCTCCTGAAGTTACCTCAGGAACTTATCATACATCTGCCCTAAAACTTTCCGACAATGTTACCGGCCAACCAGTTACTCCACTCGGGTAACGTGGTAGGTCAAAGAAAAAGGTTCCTGGTCCCTTGTCGAGATGTGTAAGGAACCAGAGAGGGAGGATATAACAAATATCCTATATCTAAGGATTATTACAATAGGTGGCAGCACTAATCGGCATTCCCCAATTTCCCGTCTTTACTTGCTGTTATTTTTTCTCCGCGGAGTTGTTTATGTAGTGGTGAAAAATTTACGCATGTTGTTGTCATGTTTTCCCCGAGCGGATTTCTTCTAATATTACTAAATTTTATAAATATGTACAGCTTGCAAATAGATATGTGGCGTGTAGTGCGAAAGTATATATTAAAAGATCTTTTCTAAATAAATCTCAGAGTGGTGCTTACTATTGAGGTCATGTGTCAATATTTTAAATTGTGAAGCCTACTTTTTAGAAAATAGCTGTCATAATACTATATACTTATATATATATTTATAATTTTATCTATTTATTATATATGCCAAATTCAAACATAACATTACATTATACACATTAATGTTACATGCACTTTAAAACATATTAAAATACACGAAAAATATATTGACTTAATATTACATCTATAGAAAAATATCATTTAAAAAACGAAAGTTAAATGTTTTTTCGAAAAAATATGTTAAATGCAAAAAAATATAAATAAAGTCCATTCCTGTAGTAAAAAATGGAACCTCAAGGTAAAAAGCCAATCGCAACAACCGCATCGAAACATCGAGGTTACTGATAATCAATAGGGTTCTTTCCATTATTACTTCCTAAGTACACACCAAATTTCAAGTCTCTATCTCAATTTGTTCGGGAGATAGACCGTTTACAGACACACAGACACACACACACACCCAGACGGACGGCAATTTTTTTTCTTCTAAAAATATGTTTTTCGGAAACGTGTAAATCCGTCATTTTTTTTTCAATTTTAAAAACGATTACAAGACTTACCCTATACTACGTATGATGGGTAAGTAATATAATAATCATGTTCAACAATAAATTGTAGATTCTCAGATTATCCTAGTTTCGAATTACACATCTTTATCTAAGAATTCTTCGTGGAAAGGAATATAATTATCAAATTAAGAAATACACGAATGTGCAGTCTCCTTCTCCACTCTCCTTTATTTATGCATTTTTTTGTCATGTATTCATGTGTTTTGCCATTTTTATGCAATGAACTAAAGTATTTCCTTTCTGGAGAATTGTATGATAAAATTTTATTTTCCTTCTTATACTTTCACTTGATTTTTTTTTCAAAAATCATCGATAAGGCATTTAATGCAGATGCCAACAATGAATGTTTGTTCTAAAAATGTAAAGTGTAACCTTTATGTAAGAATACCGATTAAAACAATCATTTGAAACACAATGACACAACAATGTATGTTTGTTATAACAATATAAAATAATAATCATGTTCAGCAATAAGACGAATTTCTTTTTAACAAGGAATTCTCCGGGAGAGCATCATTAAAAATGCTCATATGGAAATGCTCATATCAAAATAGTAAGCTGGAAAAAGAGAGAAAACTTACGGGAAATATTTACATTAATTTAGCTTAGAAGTTACGTCTCAGAACAAGAATTCATTCAAGTTTTCAACAAGTTTATCAATCCAGGTGAGACGCGTTTCATGATTACATATAACTTATTCATAGTATGAAGATTCATTAATATAAGTTTTGTATATAAGATAGGGCAGAGGGGAGTACCTTTGAACACTGTAAATAATTTCCTTTAAATAAATTATATATTTTAAATATATATGGCAGCACAGTACTACTACTTCAATGTAACAAGAATACAAAGCCTTACTATTTTGCATGCACACTACTGTCTAAGCGAGATATGTATATTTTGCTTTCTTGAATCTAAACTTAACAAAAAAAAGTTGTAAGCTTTTTGCTGATAATCTTGTATCCCTAAAATTATAATTTACTATTTAATACGTAAATAAAGGTGTTAGCTATAACTTATAAGGTTTATTTTATTCAAATTCTCTAACCTAATTGAATAAACAGTTGTAATGCTAAACTCCATGTGATGGGGCACCATTGAACGGAAAAGTTGGGGCACCATTGAACAATTAAAACTATGAAGTAAAGAGTTATAGATGTATCTAAATATTATTATTGTTGAATTTTTTTTTTAAATATGAAAATTAAGAGATTAATTAAGTGTTATTATACTTAATATAAAAGTTGTACAGGTGCAGGGCTTCAACTACAGGCAAATTCAGGACACACAACTTCAATAATTCATGATTTAGCAAATTTGTCTAACAAACCCTATACTGTTTCATTTACAATGGTAAACATTATTTCTGGATTTCATAAAACAGTGTTTTATCCATTTTCTATAACAATTTGAATGAAAATTATTTGATTTTAGTTCAGTTTCATGCAAAAAGAACTCTTCATTATACGTTGGTCAGATTAAATTGCTTACTATCAGGTTTCTTCGTAAAAAGGAACATACGATATATTTTCTAGACGCATCAGATATCAATTTGGTGGATTTTAAGGATATTACATAAAAAAAATTGCTACAATTAAACATAATTGGAGGGATCCTCCGTTATGTCTCAACAATGTGCTTTGATGGATACAAATTTGGTTAAATAATACAAATTTAGTAATTTCAGGTAAATGTAATTGTGTAATTTTATTCTTATTATTTTATATTTTGGAAAGATATGAAGTTTTTAATAAAAACTGTCAATATTTTCATATTTTGTTTATTTGTTCAAAGGTGCCCCTAGCTTGTTCAAAGGTACCCCTACATGGGGCAGGTTTGAACAGAAAACTTTCAGCTTTTTAAAGCCTCACAACACATTTAATTTATATTAAAAACTGTAATTTTTTATTTCATATGATGCAGAATTACATTCTTTCTCTCAGGAAATATTTAAAATTCAATAAATATAATTCAAGTAAGAAATATGTGGATTTTTTTAAAAATTGTTCAAAGGTGCCCCCTCTTCCCTATATTTATACGCCCTAAGTATTTATTACTATGCCTTTGTAATGTATTATAATACTTTACCAATTAAAAACCTTATATTTGAATATACCATTATATTTGAATTCACCATTTAACAATGATTATTTTCCTTTTTTAGGTGCATTCCTAATTATAAAAATACGTAGCACCCATAGTCGTTGTCTGGCCCGTCCGTCGGTCTTCTGTACGTCTGTCCGAATATAATAGCACAAAAGCTACCTAACCGAATGGTTTGAAATGTAATATATATAACTTTTGCAGAATTTTACCGAGTCCTTTAAAATTTTATGAAAATCGAATCAAAACTCAAAAAGATATTAATAAAAGTTATCTTTATTTTGTTAAATCCTATGATAAGTAATGAATTCAATGATATCCCATGACCTGAATACAGTGAAATCTCTGTGTAAGAGCCACCTTCCGTTCCATTGAAAATTGGCCATTATGAGGGGTGGCCCTTGAATAGGGGTGACAAAAACCAACAACTAAAATAAGGAAATCAAAACCTATATAGGTGAAAAAACTATTTATAAACATTTTCAAACTCTATACATGGTTGAAAAATGTTTCTACTGAAATTTGTTTACTTTACATAATTTTTTCGCAGACAATTTTGGTCTCTAATGGTTCTTTTACTTTATGGAACAAATTAATTAAATCTGCATCTTTTATTAATGCCTTAGAAAGAGATATTAGTTTATTTATTTCTGTTAGCGTTTCCTGACAGGTGTAAAAATTGTGCTTCAATATGTATTCACAGTTTTAGTAAATGTGGAATCAGTTTTTCTAGATAACCTGTTATCCTTTGTATGCCTACAACAAAGGATGAAGTTGCCCTTTCAAGCCAACCCCTACAGATTGAAAGGTCAAACTAAGTGTAAGGAACACATGTTTGTCTTCCTTGTTGAAAAGTTTGTGGTCCTTCATTGTGTTACTAAATCCTCCCCATCTCCTCCTGCCTTCTTTGTTGCAAGTGCAGTTGTTTGCTGAACGCTTAACTTTTGGTTCAGGAATTTAATGCACCTGTTTAGGGTTTAAGGCACATATGAAAAGAAAATGGCCTTTATGAGGGGTAGGTGCGGCCCTAATAGCAGTAAATTTAACAACGTAAAAATTTTCGTTCCTAAAAATATTGGCTCTTAATAGAGGTGGCCCTTGAATAGGGGTGGTCTTTAAAAGAAGTTTCACTGTATTTATAAAACTAGTTATAGTAGGAAAGTACAGTAAAACCCGTTTAAGAAGTTCCTGCTTAAGAAGTTTTCCCGTTTAAGAAGTTTATATTTCGATTCCCATTTTTCTCTTATTCTTACAACACTAAAATAACTCGTTTAAGAAGTTTTGTTCGAAACTCTTTCCCGCTTAAAAAGTTTTATTTTTCCTTCCATTTTTACTTTCAAAGCTCGTTTATTTTGTCTTTTTGATTATTATTTTATTTTCTGTGCTGAAATCTCTTTCTTTATTATTCTTCGCTATTCAAAATGGTCAATGTTTAGGACTGATAGCAGATGTGGTCACCTCTATTTCACCTTAAAATCTGTTTAACGTGTTTGATGGAAATGGAATGTGGGTAGAGGATGGGCCTCTCGTCACTGTAACAATAGTGACTGATAAGAGAAAAGGGAATTGCTCCGCCCCACCGATGGGTGGTTCTTTCAGTTCAATAGTTACAACAGATTCTTTCCCACCACCATATTCCATAAGTGTAATGTACCAAATCTGCGTTTGGTTTATTCATTTCGCAGTTTTTAAGTCAGTGTAAAGTGCATAAGATCAAAGTTTTCTCGTTAGAAAATACACGGACAAAAAATTCTGTTTTTTTTTCCCCCAAAAATGTCGAGCAAGGCAATTACAAGGAAAGCCTTGTCAATTGAAGACAAAATCAAAATTTTGAAAGAAGTTGATAGTAACGCCAAAACAACAAGAGTTGAAATTGCAAAGAAGTTGAACATACCAGTGGCTACTCTGAATGGAATTCTAGCAAAACAAGATCTCATTTTAAACTGTTCTGAAAAATCTCGTAAAATTAAAAATGTGAAAAGAGGAAAATATGAAGTTATGGAAGAAAAGTTATTGATTAAAGGTTGCCGGAAAAAAAACAGAAACTAAAAACTATAACCGATTTTTTTTTTTTTTGCAAAAACATATCAAATCACTCTTAAAGAGAAATTTCTTGTCTTGGATTAAATAAAGAGTTTCTAAGGTAATTATGTATTTTTACTTTATTAGCTAATTTTTTAAGTGTGCAAACTAATTTAAATTTCTTAAGAAAACTCAATTTGATAGAAAGTACTCTTTGTATTATTGTACTAAGGTAAAATAAACCCTCTTCTGAATATCAATATTTAAACTATTAATTTCTTTTCAAAAAATGCTAATTTCCCGTTTAAGAAGTTTTCCCGTTTAAGAAGTTTTTCCCCTCCACTCCCTTGGGAAACTTCTTAAGCGGATTTCACTGTATCTCATTTTCCACGCTTGACGTAGTATTTCCGACTTCTTTTTTGCAAAATCGTCGTGATTTAGCCAGATATACTTTTGCTATTGTTTGAAGAGCAAATCAATGATGGAAGTGCAGCAATCTGAAGGTGACCAATGATTCCTAAATATCAACTCTGATCTGTAAAAGAAGTGAACCAGGTTTCTCAGCAATAGCTCGATAAATTTCAATGAAATTTACCACAAACATAGATCTCATAAAAAGAGGGGAGGGTGGGGGTGATAATTTCGCCCAATTAAAAAAATGTAACCGTGGGTTGAGTAATTAAAGGTGAAATTTCTAATGCAATCCTTTTGGACAATTTTTATTTTTATTCATTTTTTTTTTTTTAAATCGCGCGCGAAATTTTAAAGTAAATAGTACCTAACCCGAAATATTGACGTAAGAATCAAGCATTATCAGTTTCTAAAAATTAAAAAAACTACAGCGACTCCAATCGACCTTTCGAACATTTTACAGAATGCTGCGCTTTCAAATAAATAGTAATATGTATAAAAATTTATAAAAACAAGGTATAAAGGTGTAAATACATACAAAGGTGAAATATTTCCACTAATGAAAATGACCTCATCTTCTAACGAAAACTGGCGCTTCCATTTAAAAGCTTATTCACAATGAATTTTTATTCTGCTTGTCTTAAAACTAAGGCTTGAAAATTAAAAGAAATATCATAATGGCATTTAAACAGTCATGCTAATGGGGGTTTTAAGTTGTTTTAAATATAGCCAGTGGCGCTAACTTCTTATATGGACCCGTGGGACAAAGCCCACCTAATAATTTGATCTCTCCGTCCAACCAATTTCCATTGATTTATTTCGTTACGAATTGATTTATTTATTTAATCACTGAAATAAAATTTGGTTTTATTGACGTTCTCAAAATAGTAAGGGCATCAATTATACTTACAGGAGCACTGAAAGATGCTTTAGAGTAGGGATGCACAACCTGTGGCCCGCGATAGGTTAGCGTGTGGCCCGCGAGTTTCGTTAATTTATAACTGGAAAAACCGCAATTTTTGTCCATAGATCGCATCTAAAAATGGTGAATTTCGTCAATTTGCCTTGGAAAAAAATTGAAAATTTCGTCAATTTGCCGGAAGAAAAATTGAAAATTTCGTCAGCCGAATCGCGAATTTTGTCTATCAGGCGCGAAAAATGGCAAATTTCTCCGATCGGCCACGAAAAAATCGCGAGATTTTGCGTCGATCGGGCTATGAAAAATCGCGAATTTCGTTCATCGGGTACAGAAAAATCGTTAATTTGGTTGATCGTGCGCGGAAAAATTGAAAATTTTATAGATCGACTGCGAAAAAATCGTGAGTTTTGTCAGTCGCGAGAAAAAACAGTCAAATTCGTCAATTTGCCGCAGGAAAAAAAATTCGTCAGTCAGCTAAGAATCGGGAATTTCGTCGACCGGGTGCGGAAAAATGGCAAATTTTGTCGATTAGGAGAGGAATAATCTAAAATTTCTTGATCGGCTACGGAAAAAAGTCGCGTGTTTGTCTGCTAATCGAAAGAAAAAAAATCGTGAATTTTGTCAAATTGGCGCGGAAAAAATTTGCAAATTTCGTCAGAGCCAATTAAGAATCGCGAATTTCGCTGATTGGGCGCGGAAAAATCGCAAGTTTCGTCGATCGGGCACAAAAAATATCGCGAGTCTTGTCGACTGGGTTCAGAAAAATAGCGAATTTTGTAGATTGGGTTCGGAAAAATCGCAAGTTTTGTCGATAGGAATAAGAAGAATCGCGGATTTTGTTGGTGTGGTACTAAAAAAACGAGAATTTTGTCGATCAGGTGCGGAAAAATCGCACATTTCGTCGAATAGGGTCGGAAAAAACGCAAATATCGTTGATCGGGAACGGAAAAATCACGAGTCTTGTCGATCGGGCTCAGAAAAATCGCGAATTTCGTAGGTCGTGCTCGAAAAAAGTCACGAATTTTGTCAATCAAGCGTGCAAAAATCGATAATCTCGTCCATCGGACGCGAAAAATAGCAATTTTCGTCGATTAGGCGCGGAAAAAAGCGAATTTTGCTGATGATTTTGTTGCCCCTCTGAAACCATATTTTCTGTCTGTCACAGATATAAATAAAATCCCAACAAAAAGTTTTCGGTAAAAAAAAAAAAAAAAAAAAAAGCGCCAAGTTCTTCTTAATGTTTCGGCCAGAAAAAGTAGTGATATCTGAAGTTCGCAGAAGTTAAAAGCCAAACATCCCAAATCTTTCATTGAAAATGGCTTCCTGCGACTTGGCCGTTAATGCCTTCTACAGCATTTGAAAATAAATAATTAGAAATTACGCATTTATGAATTATTTAAATATTAAAAGTAATATTAAAATGCAAAGAGGCAAAATCACATAAAGACATTATAAGTAAAAGATTTCTGATAAATACCATTCAGTTACAACAAACATTATTTTTAATTACAGATCATTTAGTCCACTTGTGGTTTAATTGCCATTTTGTACGATCTAAAGCTAAACTCATTAACGTAAAACCAAGAAATAAAACAAAATTTACTTACTTCAAATCTCACGATATGTTATATTATATTTTATTGTATAATATTGAAATCTTGCGCATTGACGAAAGAGATTTTATTCGTTTGAACATTTATTATAGTTTGTTTGCAGACATTAAGAGGTATTCGATTTATAAACTGTTAAAAGCTGATACTAATTATGTTTTAGCAATTAGGGATATTATCTTCTGAATACAAGTGTTTTGTTATTTTTAACTTCTAATCATTTAAATAGACTGAAGGGATTTAAATGCATTTTTTTAATGTGTATTTTATTTCTGTACTTTGTGCCACAAAATGCCTAAAATAATCAGAAAATGTTGTTGGCATGTAGCTCATTTGTACATAACTTTAAAATTCGAAAAAAACCCTCTCGAAGGCATTAACGGCCAAGTCGCAGGAAGCCATTTTCAATGAAAGATTTGGGATGTTTGGCTTTTAACTTCTGCGAACTTCAGATATCACTACTTTTTCTGGCCGAAACATTAAGAAGAACTTGGCGCTTTTTTTTTTTTTTTTTACCGAAAACTTTTTGTTGGGATATCACTACTTTTTGTATGTTTTTTCAAGTTTGTTTTTCTAAACTATATTAATATATAAAAAAAACTTAAATTTCGGCACTTTTATGTTGGCCGGGAGAAAATCTCCTCATTAGCATTTTGTTTTTTCTGCAATAGCAGTTTTCATTTTTCACATGTGAAAAATTAGAAATAATGCTTTGATTTTCCAATAAAATATTTTGGTTTATGTTATTATTTCTTATTTATTCATTTATTTATTGCTATGTTAAATATTCTATTAAATAAAATGAAGGAAATGCATCTATTTTGAATGAGATGACTGAAAAGTTTATATTTTTAAATGAAATTAATGCAATATGAACAATGGAGTTTGGGAGCAGTATTTGGCGATTTGCCACTTGCGCCCGGCTAACGTAAAAATACCTAAATTTATTTCATTGAGCTTTACAAATTTATACTTTATTTCTTTTTAAATTAAAGTACTAGCCGCCTCTGGCAAGCAGTATTTACTCTATTAATTGCACGTTAAACGTTGTATCATGTTACTGTTATTCATAATTTAATTTAATTGCCCATTCTTTCGCCAAGTCGGAAGCTTTTGATAGATAAATCAAGAACTCTTTACGATCATGGAAGTACATCATATATTTTGTGCTGTTATGTATTTCATCTTTCGTGACAAATATCTCTTAACTCACTTATGCATATTTCCTTATCAGTTACGATTCGTTTTCTAATGCAGAAATTTTTAATCCTATTAAGAAATCTTTTCTAGTTGGAATCACTGCCAATTGTTGTATTTAACTGATACGATTGGGTACAAGTGAAATGGTTCTTATGAAATCCTTTGACAATATCTGCATTTACATTAAACCATATCGATGCTAATATCTTTTTGTTTCACGTTAACCTTTTCAATAGACTCGATTACGGAAGAATAGAAGGTCTACGGGCTCACTGCCATGATCCATTTGAAAATCTATCATTCTTCTCATCTGATCATGTTGAAGAATTAGCCAATAATGTGCCATGGTTTTAAGATTTTAGCTAATTTTATTCGAAACCTGAAAACTAAAATGCGAGGAACCGGATTATGGAAGATTCATTCTAACGTACATATCGATTAACAGGTTACATATTATAGAATTATAATAATCATAAGGAGAACTGGCAGTTTCGGTGTTTTAATAGTTGCCGTAAATTCTCTTTATATAATACAGAAGTTTTAGAAGAGTAAAGATTAACAACATAGTCACAGTAAGTGTAATAATATTACAATATAATAACAATAGCAGAGGTTTTGTGCAGTGACGAAACTATTGGCACTTTGGAAATATTCGTACAATATACAATATAACTATTCAGATGATATGCGGAAAAATATAAATAGATGGCTCGCATTAATAATTAATTCATTGAAAAATAGCCACTAGCGTCAAATACTCGCAAAGCTTGGCGACATTTAGCGAAGTATCGCCAAACTTGGTAATATGTCATGTCGATTCTCAAATTTGGCGACAAAAATGTTTTCTTTATTCTGACATCATAATGATGCATATGTATTATGTATTATACACGTACTTATAATATGTATGATGCAAATGTATTACGTATTATATGCTTATGTATAATATGTATGATGCATATGCATAAAGTTCATAACATCACTAAAGCGCTATTAACGGAATAGTGTTCCATAAATAGTACGGATATTTGCCAGATTGACCAGAGTGCTATTGAGATTGATTCCGACATTTATAACAGACCGGGAGGCGTCTGCACACACCATCACCTCATCGCGTTTACACCTGAAATTTTAGGATTAGTTAAAACTAGATTAGCATATTTAAATGCAACTGGCCTGTTAAGTCAAATCTTGTTAGAAACCCCCTGAAGACCTAATTTTAGTGGTTGACTAATAGCTTTACTATTGTATTTTCCTGCTCCAAATGTATGGAAGCATGGAAGAATGGGTGCAGGAAAACACAATGGAAAATCCACCAATTAACTGGTAAAATCGGGTCTGTAGACGGTTTCCACAAAGAAAGGCTTGGCAGGCGAGTTACATTTTAATACGCTAATCGATTTTTAACTAATCCTAAAATTTCAGCCGTCAATTCGATGGGATGATGATCTGTGCAGACGTCTCCCGGTCTTTAATAAAATTTGTTTTAAGGATGTAAAAGATAGTAAGATGAACAGATAAACTCAAAGATTTGCCTTATTAAGATTTTTGTAAAAGCATATAAAAATTCATTCAGCTTGAAATCATGTAACATCTTTATAACTTAGGCTAATTTTCTGTAATCGGGTTTTGGCGACCAACATACCTTATCTATAACTATAATCTTTCTTTTACAGGTTTAAAATTAACAATAAATTAACAGTAAGTAGGCTAATAATACAATATAATAACATTAGCAGCGGACTTCGGATGCCGCATCTGTCGCACATCGTTAAAGACAGTTTATTAGTTACACATTTCATCTAATTAAAAGGAGATTTTTAAACTTTCATATGGAATTAGGATATTTTTCCACTATAGGGACCTTGGCATTTTTTTTAAATCTTGGCGCAATTCGGACTTCAGAAACTGAGATATGTTTCCAAATGATATAAACAACTATGAAAACGAACCTGATGAACTTTTATGTTATTTATATATGTTATTATATATGTTATTTATATACATGTAAACATTTTACAAAATAGTTATACATGCATAAAATATTATTTTTTACATACAAATTATTTATGTTGGTATATAAAAATAAATAAACGGGTTCCTTAGATTAAATAAATTGTATACATATGGAAAAAATTGCTTGTGTATATGACACAGTATATAGGTTGCCAGAAAATACGTTATTATCAAATTTATTTTCTCGTCAAGGCTATTTTCTCTATTTCGCCAAGGCTACTATAGCGCAATCGTACCGAAGTGCGGTTATATTTTGTTAAATGATTTATTGTTTTAATATCGTAAATATATCATAACCTATACTGATTAAAATTTTTAGATATATTCATTTTTTCTATTTAACAAACATCTTTGGAAAAGCATATACATAAAATTTTATTCTGCTTGAAATTACGTGACCCCTTCAAAACTCTGTAATCGAGTTTTGGCGACCAACATTGGCACAATTGAATGTGTTAAGGAACTGTTTACGGCCAAATCAACAACCCGTGTTTGAAGGTTTTAGAGACGAAAATTCTGTGTTTTCAGATTTTTCTGGTTAATTGTGCTACAAACCCGACTTGCCTGTGAAATTTCAAGATTCTACGACTTTTAGAAGTACATTAGTTATTTGATGATGCGAAGTGAGTCAGTGACAAAAAAGCGCTTTTTCGGAATTTAATATTTCGAAAACTACTAAATATAGAAACATGAAATCGTGGAACCTTAGTTCAGTTTGATCATACGAATATGTGTATAAAAGAAAAATTTCTATATCTCTCTCTAAAACGACGTTATGAAGGGGTGAAAAATATGCCAAAATGGTTCAGGAAAAGGTAGCTTACGGCTTGTGCGAACTTGGCGGACGCACTGCCGTGCTCCCAGATAATCTCCGTGTTACTGATATGGCCCTCGACAACCCATGTATTTTTGTAAGTGGCCCTTCTCTAAAATAGGTTGTGCACCCCTAAGGATGTATAATTCATTTTTTCTCAAAATCAGATTTCCTGCATATTTTGCCATGTGTTTTATTATCTTCAATCGATAAATCACCTTATATGACTAAAATGTAGTTAATTTTCTTGACAATTAGTTTCATTTACTTTCAATAGTTAGCAATGTTTATGCTATTTATAATAAATATGAATGTATTTGTAAGGAAGAACTTATGAGAATATAATTTAATTAAATTGTAATTAAATAATAATAATTTTATATTTTACTTAGATAAACCATAATTTGATTTCGAACAATCCCCTTTAGTAATTCGCTTCTCTTTAATCCCCCCCCCCCCACCCACAAACAAGCAGTAAGGGAAAAAAGTTGTATGTGTTATTTATTTTACTCAATAATTTTTGGTACTTCTTAGTTATCCCGTCGACCCATTTCGACAAATTATATAAATCGCCAAATGATGTACATTGACATAATTTTATATTTTAAATAACAAAAGAACGAATAAATTAGTAAAACATTAATAAAAATACAAATAAAACGTCAAATTAATGGTTTTATTGGCCATTATTGGCATTTAATCTTACAATTAATTAATTAAAAACCCCTCACTGACAAGCCCGTGTTAATACGTTCACTAAGCTCCAGGTTTCACTGCAATACAAGCAATATTTAAAGTAATATTATTCTATTGATTTAATGTATTTTTAATACATCGAACAATGATTAATACTTCCAAGGATTGCATTCATATTCGTTACTAGTATCCGTCAGGCCGAAATGTCGGAGCATGGAGACGCGTAAACTTAAAAGATATTATTTAAAAAAATGTTTTATTTTCTAGATTACTGTTTAATAGTATAAAAGTAAGTTTGAAATAACTATCGTCGATACTTCATTTTAAAGTGTTTAATTCAGGTGTCAGTTGCCTCGGGTAATGCACAAATGCTAATCTGTCAGCAAGTGCTCCCATACTTCTAATTTGGTAAAGCCTCTCCTTAACGAAAATATCTTCCATTAGAACTTCCTCTAAATGACAAACTACAGTAAAAGTGACATAAGTTGTTTTGCGTGACAACACCTTTAGATGAATGTCCACAGCAGTTTTTGGCAAAGTTAAACTCTGGGATTTGTGTATGGTGGCAAGGTATGCAACAATTAAAGGCTACTAACTTCGTGAGAATTATTTACAAATAGGTTTGATAAAAAAAATTCTTTCAGTTAGAAATGGCACATGATACTCAACAAAATGAACTATTATAGCCTGTGGCAAGCCTCGAAGTTGAAATCGTGGGTCATAGGCAATATCTTTTATCGTACTTAGTGCACCGTTTACCAATACTCACTCCGTCCAGATATTGGTTTGTAGCATAATGCATAAACCTGTGCCCAGCTGCTGAGGAAAGTCCGGCCTTAAATCCAGACGCGTGATCATCTTCACTACATCTTGCTATTTAATCATTGGATCTGCTAAAATTCTTGTCATTGGCCCCCGTCTTTGATTTAAGAAGTACTTCTTGACTATATTCTTTAACTTGCTTGGTTTTGAGAAAAAGACATATTTCATCTTCAAATCATTCAAGTTAGCCGAAAGCAGTATATCTTTGCGTCGTTGCATAAGGGGTGAGAGGTAGTCTAAAACTTGACACACCCAAAGTGAGTTAAGAGTCTTTCGGAACTATGTCTGCTCATCGTCGTTTTGTCTCAATGAGTTTGTTAATGTGAAACATTTTTTAAAAGCTTAAGCGTTTTTTGTCCGAGAAGAACCAAAATGACTTTTATAGATTGTCTCTTATATTAGAGGGATGTCTTTTACGCGATGTAACTACCTAATACGTCCAAGGATTTAAACAAATAAGCTTCTAAAAGGCTCAATGCTATCTATTTTACCTTCGCTATAGCCATAAGACGACATCCTATCATTAAAAATTCGCCATTAATGAGAAATAACACTGGATCCATGCTGAGCTGTACATTTTGTGCTGACTTTTAAAATTAGCGAACTATTTCAAACACGTTGGTTCTTTAAGCGCGAGTGAATTGCCTTGTCTTTGACATTAAATGCAGCAATACCTGTTGGGGCCAAAAGAATGATAGCTTCTGATCCTAATTGCTCTATGATTGTTTTACTAATTTCTTTGATTATCGTATATTTTCCAGCTCTTCCATTTCCAATAATAAAAGTTGACTTAGAAAAAGTTCAAAGCTGTTCAGTGCATAGCTGAAGTATCTTCTACTGCTCATCTGTAGATCTGATGTCAGAATTATCAAAATTTTCATGCAGCGTAATTTGTTGTTCTTTAGAATAATTCAGAAATGTTAAAAGTAAAGAGAGACCACTCGATAAGTGAATCTATGGTAAAGATAAAGAATTACCACCGGATGTATTTGAGCGATTTTGATTTGTTTAATGTAGCCCCGATCTTTGAGACAATCAAAGATTGGAACTTGATCCATCGAGTTAGCGGCAGAAAACTTCAAAGCTCCTTCAAAGACTTGTTTGTCTGGCACAGCCCAAACTTATTTAATATGGTAACAGGTAAAGGCTTGTAACACGTATGTAACACACACACATAGGTAGTCTGCTATACTCCTCTATCAAACTTGGTACCTTTATTCATCTGAGTTGTTGTTATATCGTTATTCTGCAAATACTCGGAACGCATCTGGGTTATTCTTATGCGACTTTTCCACATATAATTGTGCTGAATAGCTCTTTAGATTTGAATTGCTTTCTTTTAAACCGGCATTTTCGAAACTTCTGTGTATAACGTTACACATATAAAAATATGTACACTAAATCTAGACAACAGATTAAAAAAAAATTGGGGATTGATTTATGACCTTTAGTGAACATGATATATCACGAATTATCTTTCTTTGCTGTATCCATTTTCCCGATCATAAGCATAAAATTATATAGTCATATCCATTAACGTCGAATTTCTCGCTAAGCTTCGCGACATTTGACGAAATATCGCGAACTTTGGCGACCAAAAATATGTCGCCATAAATTAAGCCAATTTGGCTGTAGCTGACTGATTTGGCGAAATTTCCATTGAAATTCAGTACTGATGATTCTTCTCTAATCGGGTTCTTCACATTTTAGCATTGTGTTCTCCAGTAAAATTAGCTAAAATCTTAAAACCAAGAAATATTGAAGCTACCTTTTCCAACCCTTACAGGAATTTTTTATTTTGTAATCTACATATTTCCGTTTTCTTGTGTCCATCTTGACAAAAAATACTTATCTCATAAAACCTCAGAATGTTCACTTGCATTTTAGTTGCAACACATTCACTTATGATGAATTAAAGAAAAATGCAGTAATCTTCAGTAACTGAGACCGCTACCAAATTGTTAAATTTGCGCATCAAACAACGCTCAGTAAATTATGAAATTGTCTACAAACTCGATTACGAAAATAGAAACATAAATTCGTCTGAATACAAACATACATACATAAGAATACATACATATAAGTAATACATACATGACATTATATTTTGTTCGATTTCATTGAGTATCACTCGTAGCCGTTCGGCTAATGCCCAAAATCGTATTTTCCGTATTCGATTTCTTTTCATTCAAAATGAATTGCGATTTGGAAGTTTAAAGACAATAAAAAGTTCGCAAAAAAAAAAAAAAAAAAAAAAAAAAAAAATAGTGGTCGTTACGTACGTAGAAAGTAAAACTTCTGAAAGGGAGGTGGGGGTCAATCTATATCTCAGATCACCAATGTATCAACATCGACTTCAACACTCGACTCCATAATGATCCGTATGAGGTTAAAGTGCATAATTTAGAACAATGGAGCTAATATTTTAAATAATAACGGGGTGAATCTCGTCGAATTTCGACGAAAGAAATTGTTTAAAAACGAACTCATACATAGTTAGTACTTAGTCTCTTAAAACAAATATTATTTTTAACTTAAAGTTACCAAAATACTAGTTCCATACACTTCAACTGTTCAAAGTATTAAAAAATTAAATTGTATTATTATACCTAATCAAGATAAGTAATTTTGATGAAATTACCCATTGAGGCTGTTATGTTTAAAATTACCGATTGAAAATCAGAAAAAATGATTTCACCTTAAGTCAATCATGGGATTATTTTTCGCGTTAAATCTAAACTTAACGTTATTTTCATCGTCTAAAAAATATCATATAGGCCGGGAGCCGGCAGCACAGACAATCACCTCATTGAGTTCACGGATGAAATTCTAGTATTAGTTAAATCTTGATTCGCATATTAAAACTCAATCGGTCTGCCAAGTCATATCTTGGTCGAAAACACCTGAAAACCCGATTTTAGTGGCTGACTCGTAAGTTTATCATTGGGTTTTCCTGCACCAAAAGGTATACTGTTAAAAATATGCAGCAATTGTTGCATACTCACTCCACCACTTTTATAGAATATTTCTGTTCCGACCAATGAGAATGCCCCATAATATAGTCAAATTGCAGTTTCCTATAAAAGCGATGGAGTGACGATGCAGCAAATGCCTTAAATTTTTAACAGTGTATGAAAACATAGGGAGGACTGGGAGCAGGAAAACACAATGGTAAACCTACGAGTCAGCCGCTAAATTCGGGTTCTCAGGTATTTTCCACCAAGATATGACTTGGCAGACCGATTGCGTTTTAATATGCGAATCAAGATTTAACTAATCCTAGAATTTCATCCGTGAACTCGATGAGGTAATTGTCTGAGCTCCCGGTCTAATACGCATCTCTCATATTTACATTCCCCATTTCAAAAATATTGCAATGCGCAATATGTGATTAATACCTATGTTTCTAAACTTGAAATCAAGTTTGTCAACTACGACTTTGCATGTGAACATTCGCACTTTTGACTTGTGATTCTAATCTCCGTATCGGCAAGTAAAATTCCAGAAAGTTTTACTTTTATCAGAGAAAATGACCGTTTTCATTTAAATATGATTTCATTTTCCCTCATTGAAGCATTTCACGAAGCGTCTCAAACTGAATGAATGAAAAAGAATTGAATTATAACAGCTTTTTTGTGCGAAAAACATGAGTATTTTTTTTAAAGCGTGACGTCATTTTCTGTTCAGTTTTTTCAGAAAGTTTATTTTGAATTTTATGAGAAAATGGCATCAATAAAGATAAGCAACAACAATGGAAGTAATCCAAATGCTACCATTTTGAAACAAATTCATAGAAAACTTTTAAATTTTAAATTTAAATATAAAAATGGGAATATTTAAAAAAAAATAGCTAGTGCGGGCAAATCTACAAACAAACAGCTTTAATTAAAAAAAAGAATTATTAAAATTTGTTCAGATAAAAGCTCAAGGTAGATGACTAAAAAAAAGAAAGCCTTATCTTTCAAATATATAGATTTAAACTCGCAATGTTATTTCTATGGGAAAATTTTGAGCCGACATTTCAGGCTGTTAGGGTTGACGAATATTTATGATTTTCAATACGCACCGAGATTTTGGCGCTACCGACGTCCAGCTCATTTTTTGTGTCGATGCGACAAATATTTTGGATGCTATCGTGTTAACAATAAGTGTAATTTTTGCAGGGAAGCCGGAGCTGTGCTCCGACAATTAAGTTTTTTTTATAAAATGTTCAAAGAATTTTTTTTTTTAGCATTTAAACAAAATGCAGAAAAAACAACATTACAATTTTCCCCTTTTCCAAGACAGTCGAAGGGTTAATGGCAACCATTATTGGCATTTAATCTTACAATTTGGCGACAGTGATTTGGTCGACGGGATAACTAAGAAGTAGCATATTTTTTAGCCTACCCAATATTTTTCAATAGTTCACGCTACGGAATATACACCAATCACCATCTTTCCTGGGCGAAGTGCGATATTTATACTATGCTATTCTTTCCCCTATGCTATTATCAGATTAATAAAACTCCCTGTATTTTTAGCTTTGCTTCTTATGGAAAAAAATTACTAAATTAAACCTTGTTCTAGTGAAACATGTTTGCCATGTCAGTAGAATGAGCGTGCGTGAACAATAAAAATATTTAATTGAATAATTAAATCTGAATACTTATCGTATTTTTTTTTTTTTTTTTTGTGTGTGTGTGTGTGTCTTAAAATGGTTGAAAAATGTTTTTAAAATCATTTAGTTACCAAACTATTTGTCCGATTTGAGCGAAAATGAATACAACTCTTACAACATTGGCCTTAAACGAATTCTCCAAATGGGAGCTCAATACAATTTATAGTTTCGAGACTATTGTGTTCACTCACACACATACTCATTCCGACATCATCGCAATAGCACTAAAAATCAATGGCGAAGCCTCTGGTCATCGGTAGATTCGGCGATGACTGGAGAAAAATAAAGACAACATAAACGTTTTAATTTTATGCAAGTATATTTTGAAATACTTTTTTCTTTTCCCCCTTTAATTTTTGGGCTAAAGGCGGTGTGATAATAGTGGCATTCCCTTTTTTCTTGTAATTCATATTTAGTGCTGTCATCTGACGCTTTTCAAATGAAGCGAGTAACTGGATCGTATATCGTTCGTAACTTGCTACAAGGATTCACCCAGACTTCCGAACCTGGGCTTGCTTGCGCACGGATATTCTTAGCCCCTCGCGACCAATCAGGCTACGGAATTATTTCCCAGCTTCCGAGAAATAACGCTGCTTGTCATCGCTTTTTTTTTTTTTTTTTTTTTTTTTTTTTTTTTTTTTTTTTTTATCGAATCCATTCTTCGCACTTTCAGAGGAAAATTAGTATGTGCATTTCATTTTTACGCTTATACACGTTTTGAATTATTCTGGAGGAAATCTAATTTATTAAGTACTACAAAGCACGGTATTTTATTTTTTAATAAGGCTATTAAACTAGTAAATCTGCAGATCAGGCGCCTCAACGTCAGCTCTGCAAATCATTGTTTTTAGACTCACATTGGTAATATTCAGTTTCCTGCAAACCGCAATTTAAAGTTTTCAAATTATGTAATTATTTATAACAACTAGGGGGCTCGGCCCCCTACGAGCTACGCTCGCCAACCCCCCGTTCAGACACTGCAGTCTCTAAAAGCACGCTAATTTGATCGGCTTTAATTGAATTTTTTTGGAAGATTGAATTATAATTAAAAAAACAAAGGCGATCGCCCTATAAACGGGTTTCTATTCATTTCTCTTTGATTGGGGAATTTTACGGAAAAATCAGCTGCTGTTAAAAGATACAATGGCATTTCAAAATCATCTAATATAAAATGAATTAAGTAAACAGAGTCTTTGTCTCCCGGTATTTTTTAACAAAGCGAAAAGAAAGTCCTTTTAAATAAAACATTTTAAATATATCGTTTTTAATCTGACGTAATTTTCACCAAATTTTCTTTCCCTTTTTAATATTCACGTGAAAATGCTTTTATTAGAAATGAAATATTATTTGCGCTGTCAAAAAAAAAAAAAAAAAAAAAAAAAAAATAGTTGAAAAGTTCATCTCAAAATATCAAGTAAATGTCTCGCGCTATTTTTAAATTTAAACTACTATTTTGCAATATTATTTTTTGTTCATTTTACGTAATAAGTGTAATGTGACGTAAATGTGATGTAATTGCTCCTATTTAAGACTTCTAACGCATGTTAATGAATTTATTACTTTACAATATCCTTTCTCTGTTAAAATTCACGTGTAATTATAGATGAAGTAATTTTCAATAAGTTCCTGCTTTTTATACGTAATTATTTAATTCTAATTTGAAAGTTTTTCTTTTCTGTTTATAATAGTCACGCGTAAATAAATTTTTAATTTGAAGCAAACATTATTGTTTCCGTTGTTTATACAGTTTGGCAACAGGTTAAATTAGTACAATTTTCTGAAATAAGTAAAAAAATATCTCTCGAAATGCTGAAAATTTGAATTTAAAATAGAAATGAAACCTCGAAAAATGAGTCAAATTAAAAAAATAAATTATTTCTGCACACCGGGAAATTATAACGTATAAAATGATCTAAAAAGTATTAAATTCCGATGTATAGTTTTTGCTCCTATAAAACTTTTTTAATGGAACGATTTTGTCCAACTTTAGCATTAAATATCGCTTAAAATAATTCTTCGATTTGAAAACTGTCTACATCAGCGCGTTTATCAAACATTTCTGTATAATACTACCAATTTTCATATTTTTGTATGCATTATTTTTCTTAATATTAACGAAGAAAGACCTCCGGTCACAAAAAAATTCAAAACCGGCGGCGGCGGCGGCGGCGGTGACAGCGGGAGTTACTTTTTTTTAGAATAGAGAGATAAAAAATACGAAGTTTTCAGACATTAGAAGCATTAAATTAAAAACGTTATGGAAGGATATTTCAAAATTTTCATGAGCTGTTAATTCTGGTATATTTTTTAAATAATAAAGTAGATTTCTTCAGGGGGGCGGAGCCCCCCTGAACCCCCGTGGTCTTATTAATTTACATACGTAACTTTTTATTGATTGCGCTAATGGTTAGCGCAAATCTTAGATTTATTTTTACACTTCCGAACCTTATTTTTCAATACTGGTAACACAGAAGATGATTTACATTGACGCAATTATACTAAACGTTTAGGTTTCTCTCTATTCTAAAAAAAAGTAACTACCGCTGTCACCGCCGCCGCCGCCGGTTTTGAATTTTTTGTGATCGGAGGTCTTTCTTCGTTATTATTAAGCAAAATACTGCGTACAAAAATATGAAATTCGGTGGAATTATAGAGAAATGTTTGATAAACACGCTGATGCAGACAGTTTTCAAATCGAAGAAATATTTAAAGAGATATTTAATGCTAAATTTGGACAAAATCGTTCCATTAAAAAAGTTTTATAGGAGCAAAAACTGTAGATCGGAATTTAATCATTGTTAGATCATTTTATGAGTCAGAATTTCCCGGTGTGCAGACTGCACTCAGTTTATTAATTTGACTCATTTTTTGAGGTTTTATTTCTATTTTAAATTCAAATTTTCAGCATTTCGAAAGATATTTTTTTACACATTTTAGAAAATGGTATTAATTTAAACTGTTGCCAACTGTATAAACAGCACAAATAATAATATTTGCTTCAAATTAAAAATTTATTTTACACGTGACTATTATGAACAAGAAAATATAAAAAGCAGGAACTCATTGAGAATTATGATAAAAACCATATTACACGTGAATTTTAAAAGTGAAAGAATGTTGTAAAATAATAAATTCATTAACATGCGTTAGAAGTCTTAAATGAGAAATTACGTCACATTTACGTCACATTACCCATTACGTAAAATGAACAAAAAATAATATTGCAAAACAGTTTAAATTTAAAATTTGCGCGAGACATTTATGTAATATTTTAAGATGATATTTTCAACTATTTTTATTAGGATAGCGCAAATAATATTTCATTTCTAAGAAAATTATTTTCACGTGAATAGTAAAAGGAGAAAGAAAAGTTTAGTGAAAATTACGTTAGATTAAAAACGATACATTTAAAGTGTCATTAAAAAAACGTTTCTTTTCGCTTTGCTAAAAAATACCGGGAAGCAAAGACTCTGTTTATTTAATTCATTTTATATTAGCTTATTTTGAAATGTCAACTGATTTTATTTAATGAAAGACGGAAACAGCCATTGTATCATTTAACAGCCGCTGATTTGGCTTTAAAACTCCCCAATCAAAGAGAAATGAATAGAAACCCGTTTATAGAGAGATCGCCACTGTTTTTAAACTTATAATTCAATCTTCCGAAATATTTTTTAAGCCGATCAAATTAGCGTGCTTTTGGAGTCTGCGGTGTCTGAACGGGGGTTGACGAGCGTAGCTCGTAGGGGGCAGCGCCCCCTAGTTATGAATGAAAATGTAATTTCCTTTAAAAATAAAATAATTTTCATTCATATTTTCTGAAATGAGGCGGCATTAAGAAGTAACACCCGTCAAAAAACATTTTTTCAGGCAATCTAGTTAATGCTTGGTTTTTAAGAATGAAAATATTTATTTCCCGATACAATGACGTCATTTTCGACAACGATAATTTTTCGGTGCATAATTTTGATATTTACTATATATTTGCTTTTCAAAAGTTGTTTTTTTCTCATTGGAATTTTCGATTAAGAATTAACATTTCTGTTAGCTGTGTGCAGACGATAAACCATGAGATATTAGTAACATTTTTTTTAATAACTAGTAAATCTGCAGATCAGGACGTCATCTTTGCAAGTCATTGTTTTTTAACACTCATTGCATAATATTCATCTTCCTACAAATCGCTTTTGAAAGTTTTCAAATTACATACCGAGTGTCCCAAAAAGGACTGACTGATTTTTAAATTCAATAACTTCCAAACGGTGACAGATATTAAAAAAATTCTTGCAGGAGGGTTATGCATAAAGTCAAAAGTTTTTTACAGTGATTTTCGATTTTAGTTCGAATTATAAACAATAGATGGCGCTGCGATCAATAGGGGCTAAATTCAGGCTCGATTTTTGGTACTTCGTGGCCCGGATAATACATTTCCATCTCCTTTTTCTGCATGGAACAACAGAAAGGACCAAAAATCGAGCCTGTATTTAGCGACTATTGCTTACAGCGCCATCTATTGTTTGTAATTCGAACTAAAATCGAAAATCACTGTAATAAAACATTTGACTTTATGCATAACCCTCTTGCAAGAATTTTTTTAATATCTGCCACCGTTTGGAAGTTGTTGAATTTTAAAATCAGTCAGTCCTTTTTGTAAATATTTATAAGAATACAAAATACTTCGTAAAGTTTCAGAAATTAAATGTGTTAAACAAGTGGTTATACACTAATGTTCTGAAGTTCTGATGAGCTGCTAATTCTGGCAACTTTTTAAATCAAAAATTGCATTTCTTCAGGGGGGCTGTGCCCCCCTGAACCCTCCGTAGTTTATTTAAGTTTACATTCGTAATTTTTTATTGATTGTGCGGATGGTTATAGTATATCATAGATTTTTTTTTTACGCTGTGATTTATAAGGATAAGCATAAGTTTTTTTTTTTTTTTTATAAATTAATAAATTTAAAATTTAAAATAAAATCCTCATGTTAACCGTACGCAAACAATAAATCTTGAAGTGACGCCAAAAATGTAACCTTAAAATCCACTACATTCGACCGAAACACAACGGCGTGCTTAAAAAAAGAAAGAAAGAAAAGAAAAATATTTTTAGTAATACAGTTTTTAATTCATAATACGATGAAATGCTACTTTAGAATGCTTAAATATAAGCAGATCATTTTCATTTTACAGAAAAAATGCACGGATGAAGTCAAAGAATTCGGTCCCTGTTCCACGTGCTTGTTTTGTTTGGGCCAAATGATGGCAGTTAAATCTGGGCGATAACGCACATCATATTGCAAACTGTTTTTACGGCATACTGTATCTCCATCTATCTCTTTCCTCCGTAAATAATAGTTAATTTTATTTTAGTCAAGGTCTTTTTATTCCAACACCTTTTTTTTTTTTTTTTTTTTTTTTTTTTTGATAAATGACGTCTAATTCATCTGCTATTCGTACTTACTCTAAACCTTTCATCTTGTTATATTAAGAAATACTTGAGAGTTTTATTTTATTCCCAATATGTCGCCATATTAATTTTTTTATTCTTAGTTTTTTTTTTCATTTTCCTGTTTCACGTCAAAATCTTTCAATTGAAAATTGTTTAAGAGAAAATATTATTCAGGGTTTTGATTTTCTTGGCAACGATTAAAGAAACATTGATAAATTTTATGAAAAAATGTCACATTATTCTCTATGAAAATAATGAACTTTTGTATTTTTAAGCAAAATATTTGAATAAAATAAATAAAATATTGCCTATTTTTATTTCTGCGGCTAAAATTCATCTATATGCAAAAATACAAATGCATTAATTCATCCGTTTTGACGTTGGCTTTACTGAAACATTATAGACGCATTTATACTAATATTATTAAGACCAAATTCGTTGCTGGGCAACTGATGAAAGAAAAGGTAAAAAATGAAATATGTATTATGTCAAATTGATAAAACAAAATGCTTTATATTATTGGAAAACATGCATAAAGTTTCCCCAAAAATTATAAATCTAATTTAAAAAATCTCGCAAATATATTGACATAATTTCAAACTAATTGGAATAATTTAATAATCTTATTTAAAAATTTCAGCATCCAAAATTTACCATTTAAATCCATTTTTAGGTGCGTTCGTAATTATATAAATACGTAGCACCTATAGTCGTCGTTCAGTCCGTCCGTCTGTCCGTCCGTCTGTCCGTCTGTCCGCATGTAACAGAGCAAAAACTACCCAACCGAATAGTCTGAAATTTCAAATATATGATTGTTGCAAAATTTTGTCGAGCCATTTCAAATTTTATGAAAATCGGATGTATAGTTTAATTACAGGGACAGTCAAAAGTTTTTCTTTACATTACGGCCAATGGGAAAAATTATTGCAAGTGGATTTTAATGATATTAGAGCCTTCCGAATGATCTGAAATTTTAAAGATATAATTGTTGCAAAATTTTGTCGAGCCATTTCAAATTTTAGGAAAATCGGACGTATAGTTTAATTACAGGGACAGTCAAAAGTTTTTCTTTACATTACGGCCAATGGGAAAAATTATTGCAAGTGGATTTTAATGGTATTAGAGCCTTCCGAATGATCTGAAATTTTAAAGATATAATTGTTGCAAAATTTTGTCGAGCCATTTCAAATTTTAGGAAAATCGGACGTATAGTTTAATTACAGGGACAGTCAAAAGTTTTTCTTTATATTACGGCCAATGGGAAAAATTATTGCAAGTGCATTTTAATGGTATTACAGCCTTCCGAATGGTCTGAAATTTTAAAGATATAATTGTTGAAAAATTTTGTTGAGCTATTTCAAATTTTAGGAAAATCGGATGTATAGTTTAATTACAGGGACAGTCAAAAGTGTTCCGAAAAAATTATTGAAAGTGCATTTTAATGATGTATCAGACTATGCACGTTATGAAGTGTAAAAAATTATACATTCAGTACAATATGGGGTGCAAAAAATAATTCTAAAACTAGTTATAGTACGAACGTACCTCATTTGTCACGTTTGACGAGCAATTTCCAACTTGTTTATATGAGCCATTTCTTTCAACAAATGAAAATTTGAAAATCGTCTGACTTGCCATAGACAAGCATTACAGAGCAAAGTAAAATGTTCTATCTTTCCCGAACGAATGAACCAAATTTAACCAAAAACTATACAGCTAAGTCCGAGTACCTCATCAACATGCCCAATTAATTTCAAGCCGATCGGATGCTTTTTGCGGCAGTTATCGCGGAACAGACAGACAGACAGACAGACAGACAGACAAACGGAAATCAAAACTTTTCGTGTCTCCACAGTAAGCCTTCACTGACGTTTCGGCAATTAAAATGGTTGAATAATTTAACGATTTCTGCCCTTTTACATGTTAAATAGCATAAATAGATTGATTGAACAATTTAGTAATTTTTTGCTTCATTATTAAAATGTGTTATCCAAATTGTCACATTTAATGTTTTGTGGGTACATTAATGCGATAATTTTACGTATTCACCATTTACTATACCTGTTTTTTACCCCTTCCGGGTCTGAATTATTTTTCAATTTTTGGAAAAATTACTTTTACTTTAATAAAACTAAAAGTAGCTATCCAAATGACAAAAGATAAAGTTTACAAAAATTTAACGACTATAGATATTTTGCTTAATATCCATATGACAATGGAAAAAGAAATAATTTTCGAAGACATTTGGAAAATGTTGTCTTTAAAAAGAATTCATACCTATACAAGATCCACATAAACTGAATATCGTATGAATAATCTTTTTTTTTTTTTTTTTTTTTTTTTTTTACTAATAAAAATGAAATGTTAGAGCTACTGAAAGAGAAGGAACTGGGTGTGTCGCTGGAAGGTTATGGTCTAGCGATGACCATCAGGAACCTCACGCCTCGCCACTGCTAAAAAAGTCCTTCCGGTCAGTGCCGGGAGGAAGAGGTAGCTTTCATATTCCTTATTTTAAAAAAGCCAACTTGTATTATTCAAACACACGAAGCTCAATTTAGTGTAAACCGAATATAGGAGATTCAATACTAATTTTTATCAATACTAAATCATTATGAATGAGAATTTGGTGAAATTAGTCAGCTTTATCCAAGCTGCTTTTATTTAAAGTAACTTATATTTGGCTGCCAAATTCGGCGATTTCTTAAAGTGCCTGAATAAAGTGCTCTTAAGTGCCCTAAAGTGCCCATTTTAAGACAACATGGTGGATGAAGCTAACCACAGAACTTGGTCGAGACCTTAGTAATTGCTGTGCACATGCTCACTCACATCGGAATAGGTTGATATATACGAGTGCTGTCGCAGGCAAAAAATCAGATTTTTCAAAATGTCACCCACATTAGAAATTGAAACTGCTATATCTGAGCTATTTTTTAAGATAAAGACAAACAAAAGATGCTCCTGAATCCTTATATCAAGGTCAAATACTTAAGAAAGAAACCTTTCCAATTTCCAATTTTTTTGCACCTCACTTTAAATATATATATTTTTTAATTTAATGGCCGCCATTTTGAAACAAGATGGCTGATGAAGCTGGCCAGCGAACTTGGTCGAGATATTGATGTATACTATCCACATGCCTTCTTCCATCGAAATAGGCGAATACGTGTGTTATCGCGTGACAAATACAAGATCGTTTCAAAATGTTAGCCATGCTAGAAAGTCAAAGTGCTATAATTCAACCATTTTTTAAGATATAAACAAAAGAACAAATTCTCAGAAACAAAAACTGCTCCAGAATCTTTGTATCAAGGCCAAACACATAAAAAAATCTTTCTCATTTTCTAATTTTTCAATACGTCATTTTAAATTTTAAATTACATTTTTTTAAATGGCAACCCTTTTGAAACAAGATGGTGAATGAAGCTGGCCAACGAACTCGGTCGAGACATTGGTATGTACTATGTACAGACCAAGTTACATCCAAATAGGTTCATAAATACACCTGTTATCGCGTGACAAAAGTCAGGTCGTTTTAAAATGTCAGCCACAATGGAAATTCAAAATGCTATAACTCAGCCATTTTTTTAGATATAGACAAAACAAAATCTGTTCCGGAATCTTTGTATTAAGGTCAAACACATACGAAAAAAATCTTTATCATTTTCCAATTTTTTGGTATCTCATTTTAAATTTTAAATTTTTAAATTTTTTTTTAATGGCCGCTATTTTGAAACAAGATGGCGGATGAAGCTGGCCAACGAACTCGGTCGAGATATTTGTATATACTATGTACACACCAAGGTACATCAAAATCGGTTCATAAATACTTCTGTTATCACGTGACTAAAATCAGGACGTTTCAAAATGTCAGCTACGCTAGAAATTGAAAATGCTATAACTCAGCCATTTTTTAAGATATAGACGAAACAAAAACTGCTCCCGAATCTTTTTATCAAGGTCAAACACAAAAGAAAAAAATATTTTTTCAATTTTCAATTTTTTGGTACCACATTTCAAATTTAAATTTTTCTTAAAAATTTAAATCGCCGCCATTTTTAAACAAGATGGCGGATGAAGCTAGCCAACGGACTCGGTCGAGACATTGGTATGTACTATGTATGAACGAAGTTACATCCAAATCGGTTCATAAATACGCCTTTTATCGCGTGACAAAATTCAGGAAGTTTCAAAATGTCAGCCACGCTAGAAATTCAAAATGCTATAACTAAGCCATTTTTTAAGATATAGACAAAACAAAAACTGCTCCGGAGTCTTTGTATAAAGGACAAATACATAAGAAAAAAATATTTTTCCATTTTCAATTTTTTGGTACCACATTTCAAATTTTAAATTTTTTAAAAATTTTTAAATATATATATATATATATATATATGGATATATATATATATATATATATATATATATCAATTTTGAACGGAGGGTGGTTTCGGGGTCTGGGGGTCATGATCGATGAAAATATGCCAAAATTTTTTGAAATCGCTTTCCTCCGAACGGCTGCAATAGGTAGCTTTTTGTAATGAAAGCTACCTAAATGTTACCTTTGGTTCTGAAAACGTAATAAGACGCCAACATATATGCACACATACGTGTAGAAGCAATGAAAAAATGGCATAAACACATTCAGGGAATATCAAAAGGTTAAATTATGTCAAAATTTCCACAATCGAGTTTTTATTATGGTGGCAACACTTTCCTTGCACTATGTGACGGGAAAGTAAAAAACTATGAGATTAAATTTAGCAGCAGATAAAAGTATTTATTATTCATTAATAAACAATGTAAGTATTAAAAATAACAGGTTTTAAACTAATAGTAAAATATGTGAAAATTCTTATTTGTCTTCTTAATTACTGACTGTGGCGTAATGTCAAAGGCTGCAGCATCAGTTTATAATGAGAATTAATATACGTGGCCTGCCTGAAAAGTATCCGACCTTTGGCCGAAAAAAATATATAAGATACCTGACGGGATTGGGACACTAATTCCATTCAAAGTATGCCCCTTGTGCCTCCACACATTTAAGCCGCCGTTCCTTCTACTGCCGAAAATACTTCTGGAAGATTTACTATAGATTGTTGTTCAACTCCGCTGTCTCGTTCTGCATATCTCATCTCTACTCTCAAAACGGGATCCTCTGAATGGCGCCTTCAATTTAGGAAACAACCAGAAGTCGCAACGAGATATGTCTGGAAGGTAGGGAGTTTGGAGAACGACTGGAATTCCATGTTTCACCAAGAAAATCTGAATGAGGAGGGATGAATGAGCTGGAGTATTGATGAATCTTACGACACCTGATGAATCTCACGAATTGTTTCTCTTTGAAAATCCCCAGACTTCGACAAAATTTGATGCAGTATCTTTGCTCAACTTGTCCATTCATCTTGAGAGAAATCAAAATCCGACGAATACGCGGCCCCACCAGTGGCCGAGAGGTTCTGCTCTCGAAGCTGGTAGACGGGAGGTGCTGGGTTCGATCCCAATCGCGCCCGTCGGCCTAATCGTTCGGAGTTTTCGTGGTTTTCTTCGAGCCGTGGATTTTCCATGCGTAAATACGGATTAGGTTCCCTTAGAAAGACCCCCACGGAGGGCACTCCCCCCGGGCCTATATCCCTCGTGAAGATAATCGGCCGTCAAAAATCAACCCAACCCAACCCGACGAATACGCACGACAGGACCTCACTCTGTGGCCAGCCGGCAACAACTGGCTCACTGGAACGCCGGGAAAAAATTCGAGCATGCGCATTAAGCCAGCTCCTTCCAATTTGCACAGTGGCACTGCCTTAGAATCACTACTGCGCACGTAAAAAACCAAGGTCGGATAATTATCGGACAGACCTCGTTTGCATTCTACGATTAAGAAACTATTTTTTATGCATGAATTATTAATTTAACGTATTTACACTGGCCTCCAAAAGTTAAGTTACACGGACTAAATGCGTTCGATTGCACACGTTTTGTCAAATATCTACAAAACCTGCGAAACAGCACCGAAAACTGGCGATATGAAGCAATTAAAATAATAAAACTTTGTAAAAAATCACCATAAAATTAAAACAAAACACAGGACGCGTTTCGAGCTAAAAACATAACAGCTCGTCATCAGCTAAGCATACACGTGTCCGTAAACGGACAAGTTCAAAAATGAACTGAAGATAAAGAATTCTTTATCTAAAAGAAGATTTCTTTATCTTCAGTTCATTTTTGAACTTGTTCGTTTACGGACACGTGTATGCTTAGCTGATGACGAGCTGTTATGTTTTTAGCTCGAAACGAGTCCTGTGTTTTGTTTTAATTTTATGGTGATTTTTTACAAAGTTTTATTATTTTAATCTACAAAACCTATTGGCGAATTGTTCTTGAGCTTCTGGGATGAAAAGAACATGTTTCATATCATATTTCTCGGTGAAGATTTAGTCGGAGGTACAATTAGGGGGCTAATAATAAATTTAATAATAAAATAATATATACGATCACCTATGTAACAGGAAAGGCTGTAAATGGTTTGTCACTGTGATAAATGACTATTTGGGTCCTGTTCAACGTTTGTATGCATTTGTGTAAGCATATCACTCATATTCGTGAAGATGTTAACGTTTTTGTGAAAAACTCAAACTTTTTTATAGCATACAGACTTTTCAACCAAATTTAACACAACTTTCCAAAAACCTGACAATGAACAGTAGAAACAGTATACTGCAATTAAAACATGAATATATTGAAAATTTGATAAGATATGGGCATTTTTATGAGATAATTTTTAACTGCGCATGCGCGGAAGATTTCAAAATTTTTATTTCATAATTTGGTACTCAGTATTTTGGGGCAACTTCTATAAAAAGTCCAGTCAAATGTTGTGAAAACTTAGGAAGATGTAGTGAGCTTATTGAAAAGTTGTGTAAAATCCTTTATAATAAAGCTATTTTTAGGAAGCAACTCACTATATCGACCCCATCTTTATGAATTTTCGCGATATTTGACTAGACATTTTATATAAGTTGCCCTAAATAGCTGACTACCAAATTGTGAAATAAAAATTTTGAAATCTGCCGCGCATGTGCAGTTAAGAATTATCTCATAAAAATGCCCATATCTCATCAAATATTCAATATATTCATGTTTTAATTGCAGTATACTGTTTCTACTGTTCTTTGTCAGGTTTTTGGAAAGTTGTGTTAAATTTGGTTGAAAATTCTGTATGCTATATAAAAAAAAGTTTGAGTTTTTCACAAAAACGTTAACATCTTCACGAATATGAGTGCTATGCTTACACAAATGCATACAAATGTTGAACAGGACCCAAATAGTCATTTACCACAGTGACAAACCATTTCCAGCCTTTCCTGTTACATAGGTGATTGCAAATATTATTTTATTATTAAATTTATTATTAGCCCCCTAATTGTACCCCCGACTAAATCTTCACGGAGAAATATGATATGAAACATGTTCTTTTTATCCCAGAAGTTTAAGAACAATTCGCCAATAAGTTTTGTAGATATTCGACAAAACGTGTGCAATCAAACGCATTTAGGCCGTGTACCTTAACTTTTGCAGGCCAGTGTATTTTCGTATAGATATTTTTAATAGATGGATGAAATATCGTATTCGTCCTAATTTGAGAAGGAAAAGAAACAGATTATGAGAAGAAAAGTTTGAAGTGAGGAATGCAGGGACGATCATAAAGCGAAGATGCAAGACAACGCGAGAATATCAGAAGTATGTATGTTCACTGTAAAAGTTTTGTATTTAAGTAAGTGTGTTTTCGTGTGAATTTTCTGTATCTTAACGGATTTTCCTTGAGCGAAAATCGTAAATATTCTCGGAATTAACGGAAAGTTTTCCTTTTTACACGTTGAATGTTAAAAACGGAAATGTTCCTTCCAGGAGATTTCAATCGTATAAGGACAGAAATCTCCAGAATCGCGACAGCACGTTTTCTCTTCGATACATGATCAGTGTTTGTTTTAGGCACCTCTCCTGTGGGGAGAGTACCACTCCCGGTATATCTACTGGGGAATTATTTCCAGTCACTTTTCAGCTAATAAACTACATTCTTTGAATTTATGTACTACATACCCCACATCATCCCGGAGCAAATGATTTCAAAGAAATATTGATTATGCTTTGTTTCAAAATATTGATTTAGCGACATCTATCACTTGGTGGTTAGTATATTACAATTAAGATAAATATTATAAGTTAAATTCGATTTTTAACTACGTAACTGTACGTAATTTTTAACGTAAGGATAGCAAATGTGATGAAACAAGTTTCAGTCTATTAATGCAATTGAAAATTCCAAATTTAATTATGGGATGTGGAAAAAAAAGAAATTTTAATGATTAAAGGCAATTTTTTTCAAATCTAAAACCACATTTATAAATCATGTATTAAATATTCAATTTAACCCTTTATATACGGCATTATGACCTACTGCAATTTTTTTTATGTAATATTTTTTTTTCAGTTACTACAATGAAAATTAAAGGATAAACATAAAAAAAATAATCATCCATGAGAAATTTAATTATTTAGAGGTAATTAACTAAAGTGGTACTTTAAAGTACCGTCAGTACACTATGACTAAATTATCGTAACAGAAAACCCACAAGTTATTTCAACCGACACCAGAAAATATTTTCGATTTAATAAGTATATGAAATATAGGCTTTGTCTTATTTACAAATAAATCGTTTGGTAAATTCCGGTGCCAAACATTTATTTTAACACTTTAGAATTGAAAATGCTTTGCTCCTGAAAGGGTTTAAAAAAACTATTTTTTTTTTTAGGTTTCGATCTTGTTAGCAGTCCTTTAGTTTTGCGACGTCAATATTCCCAGAGACAACATGCTCTCTCGCATCTCCTCATATACAATATATGAATTTACATATGCCATTTCTAGCATAGCAAAAAACAGCGGGTGCTACAACTTTTCCGATTTCTATAAAAAATAACAATGAAACAGAAAAGAAATACCAGGGAAATCAGTACTGCACTACATTTTAGTAATTGCATTTTAAATCCGATAAAAACGATGGATAACTACACAGACGAAAAGTAAACAAGAAGTTTTTCTCCAGCACCCATTGTACTGATGGTACTTATAAGTACCACCGAGTAATTCAACTGTTAAATCAAATACATACACCGTTCAACTAAAACAGATAGACAAATTGTATTCTAAGGCCATAATGAACACATAAATTAAAAAAATCCAACACTTATCTTATATCCTTTACTGTGTTTGCAGCAATGAAAAGACGAGCGTGACAGTCTGTACAAAACGTCAGCACAAAACACATCGACTGCTTCAAATATAGCCTCATTCCTCTCTAAAATAACAAACCTAGAACTACCGCTGCCATTTATTCTGATAAAGTTGAGTTTAAAGAGCAATTTTTGCAAAGTACCATTATTATACTAGTAATATTCACTATGGTATAAAAGTTTAAAGTGTGTGGTACTTATAAGTACCGTCAGTAGATAAAGGGTTAAAGTCCCTAAAAAATAACGTTATGCTACATAAGCCAGCCGTACAACGAAGCAGATGTACTGTTAAATACTGATATAACTCCTGCAATTTTTTAAACTTCTAAGCATCGCACATTTTCAATTTTTACACCTTCATACAGAAAAAAGTACATTTAACTGCAATCTGTTTCTAAATTGCATCTCCATTCATTCTTGAGCTATTAATTATTTGTAATTTTTAATGTCATTTCTGTAATAATAACATTTCTGTCAATAACGGAGAATGCACGAGTATCGGAGATATAGATATTTTTAAAAAGGGGATAAAGAATATCTATATCTTCGAATTTAGGAGGATTATTAACGAGAACTATATGTCAGCTAGAAAAGAATGGTTTCAAGCTGGCATTAAGCAAATCACCGAAAAAAGGAAATACTACATATTTTTAAAAGGGGATAAAAAATACCTATATCTCCGAATTTCGGGAGACAAAAAGGAGAAAAATATTTCAGGTAACAGGAGAAAAGTTTCAAGTTGGCTAGCATGAAGCATGTCACCGAAAACCGGAAATAATGGAGAATGTATGAATATCGGTGGTATGGATATTTTGAAAAGGGGGATAAAAATATCTATATCCCGAATTTAAGAAGAGAAAGAACAAGAAAAAAATGTCAGCTAACAGGAGAAATGTTTCAAGTTGGCATGAAGCAGATTACCGAAAGCCGGAAACTTGAATATTGGAGATATAGATATTTTTAAAAGGGGGATAAAAATATCTATATCTCCGAATATAGGAAGAAAAACAAACAGAAAAATATGTCAGCTAACTGGAAAATGTTTCAAATTGGCAGGAATGAGAACACAGAAAACCGGAAATAATGGAGAATGCATGAGTATCGGAGATATAGATATTTTTAAAAAGGGGATAAAAATATCTATACTTCCGAATTTAGGAAGATTATTAACGAGAAATATATGTCAGCTAATAGAAGAAAAGTTTCAAGTTGGCATTAAGCAAATTACAGAAAACAGGAAATAATGGAAAATGCATGAATATCGGAGGTATAGATATTTTAAAAAGGGGATGAAAAGAATATCTATATCTCCGAATTTAAGAAGAGAAATAACGAGAAAAATATATCAGTTGGTATAAAAAAGATTACCGAAAACCAGAAATATGAATATCGGAAATAGAGATTTTTTTAAAAGGGGGATAATAAATAATCTATATCTCCGAATTTAAGAATAGAGAGAACGAGAAGAATATGTCACTTAATAGTTGAAAAGTTTCAAGTTGGCATTAAAAAGGTCACCGAAAACCGGTAATAATGGAGAATGCATGAATATCGGAGATATAGACATTTTTAATAGGGGGATAAAAAAAATCTATATCTCCGAAAATAAGAACAGAAATAACAAGGAAAATATGTCAGTTAACAGTTGGAAAGTATCAAGTTGGCATTAATCAGATCGCCGAAAACAGGAAAAAATGGAGAATGCATGAATATCGAAGGTATAGATATTTCTAAAAGGGAGATAAAAAATATCTATATCTCCGAATATCGGAAGACAAGAAGGAGAAAAATATGTCAAGTAAAAGGAGAAAAGTTTAAATTTCACTGGCATGAAACATGTCACCGAAAACAGAAAATAATGGAGAATGTATGAATATCGGTGGTAGGGATATTTTGAAAAGGGGGATAAAAATAACTATATCTCTGAATTTAAGAAGAGAAAGAACAAGAAAAATATGTCAGTTAACAGGAGAAAAGTTTCAAGTTGGCATGAAGGAGATTACCGAAAGCTGGATAATAAGGGAGAATGAATGAATATCGGAGATGTAGATATTTTCAAAAGGGGGATAAAAAATATCTATATCTCCGAATTTAGGATAAAAAATAACGAGAAAAATATATTAACAGGAGAAAAGTTTCAAGATGGCACGAAGGATATTCTCGAAAACCGGAAATAATGGAGAAAGCATGAATATCGGAGGTATAGATATTTTCAAAGGGGGTAAAAAATATCTATATCTCCGAATTTAAGAAGAGAAAAATACGTCAGTTAATAGCGACAAAATTTCAAGTTGACATGGAGATAAACGAAAACCGGAAATAATGGAGAATGCATGAATATCGGAGGTATAAATATTTTAAAAAGGTGATAAAAAATTTCTATATCTCCGAATTTCGGAAGACAAAAAGGAGAAAAATATATTAACAGGAGAAAAAATGTCAAGTTGGCTGGCATGAAGCAGGTCACCGAAAACCGGAAATAATGGAGAATGTATGAAAATTGGTGGTATGGATATTTTGAAAAGGGGGATAAAAATATCTATATCTCAAAATTTAAGAAGAGAAAAAACAAGAAAAATATATCAGCTAACAGAAAAAAGTTTAAAGTTGGCATGAAGAAGATTACCGAAAGCCTGAAGCATCAATATAGGAGATATAGATATTTTTAAAAGGGTGATAAAAATATCAATATCTCCGACTTTAGGAGGACAAATAACGAGAAAAATAATGTCAGATAACAGGAGAAATGTTTCAAAATGGCTTAAATGAGAACACCAAAAACAAGAAATAGCGGAGAATGCATGAATATCAGAGATAGAGTTAATTTTAATAGGGGGATAAACAATATCTATATCTCGAAATTTAAGAAGAGAAAGAATGAGAAAAATATGTCAGCTAACATGATAAAAGTTTCAGATTGGCATGAAGGAGAACACCTAAAACAGGAAATAATGGAGAATGCATGAATAACGGAGATATAGATATTTTTAAAAAGGCGGATAAAAATATCACTATCTCCGAATTTAGGAAGACTATTAACAAGAAATATAGGTCAGCTAACAGAAGAAAATTTTCAAGTTGGCATTAAGCAGATCACCTAAAACAGCAAGTAATGGAGAATGCATGAATATAGGAGCTATAGATATTTTTAAAACGGGATAAATAATATCTATATCTCCGAATTTAAGAAGAGAAATAACGAGAAAAAAATGTCAGTTAACAGTTGAAATGTTTCAAGTTGGCATTAAGAAGATCACCGAAAAGCGCAAATAATGGATAATGCATGAATATCGGAGGAATAAATATTTTAAAAGGGGGATAAAAACAATCTATATCTCCGAATTTAAGAAGGTGAAATAACGACAAAAATATATCAGCTATTTGGAATGAAGGAGAATACCAAAAACCGGAAATATGGATATCAGAGATAAAGATTTTTTTAAAACGCTGATAAAAAATATCTATAACTCCGAATTTAAGAATAGAAATAACGAAGAATATGTCACTTAATAGTTGGAAAGTTTCAAGTTGACGTGAAAAAGATCACAGAAAACCGGTAATAATGTAGGATGCATATTATCGGAGATATAGATATTTTTAATAAGGGGATAAAAAATATCTCTATCTCCGAATTTAAAAACAGAAATAACAAGAAAAATATGTCAGTTAACAGTTGGAAACTTTTAAGTTGGCATTAAGAAGATCACCGAAAACAGGAAATAATGGAGACTGCATGAGTAACGGATGTATAGATATTTTTAAAAGGGGATAAAAATATCTATATTCCGGAATTTAAGAAGGCAAATATTTCAGTTAACAGAGGAAAAAATTCAAGTTAGTATAAGGGACATCACAGAAAGCCGGATAAAAAGGGAGAATGCATGAATATCGGAGATGTAGATATTTTAAAAAGGGGATAAAAAAAATCTATATCTCCGAATTTCGGAAGACAAAAAGGAGAAAAATATATTAACAGGAGAAAAAGTGTCAAGTTGGCTGGCATGAAGCAGGTCACCGAAAACCGGAAATAATGGAGAATGTATGAAAATTGTTGGTATGGATATTTTGAAAAGGGGGATAAAAATATCTATATCTCAGAATTTAAGAAGAGAAAAAACAAGAAAAATATATCAGCTAACAGGGAAAAGTTTCAAGTTGGCATGAAGAAGATTACCGAAAGCCTGAAGCATCAATATAGGAGATATAGATATTTTTAAAAGGGTGATAAAAATATCAATATCTCCGAGTTTAGGAGGACAAATAACGAGAAAAATAATGTCAGATAACAGGAGAAATGTTTCAAAATGGCATAAATGAGAACACCAAAAACAAGAAATAGCGGAGAATGCATGAATATCAGAGATATAGATATTTTTAATAGGGGGATAAAAAATATCTATATCTCCAAATATAAGAAGAGAAAGAATGAGAAAAATATGTCAGCTAACATGATAAAAGTTTCAGATTGGCATGAAGGAGAACACCTAAAACAGGAAATAATGGAGAATGCATGAATAACGGAGATATAGATATTTTTAAAAAGGCGGATAAAAATATCACTATCTCCGAATTTAGGAAGACTATTAACGAGAAATATAGGTCAGCTAACAGAAGAAAAATTTCAAGTTGGCATTAAGCAGATCATCGAAAACAGCAAGTAATGGAGAATGCATGAATATAGGAGGTATAGATATTTTTAAAACGGGATAAATAATATCTATATCTCCGAATTTAAGAAGAGAAATAACGAGAAAAGAATGTCAGTTAACAGTTGAAATGTTTCAAGTTGGCATTAAGAAGATCACCGAAAACCGCAAATAATAGATAATGCATGAATATCGGAGGAATCGATATTTTAAAAGGGGGATAAAAAATATCTATATCTCCGAATTTAAGAAGGTGAAATAACAACAAAAATATATCAGTTATTTGGAATGAAGGAGAATACCGAAAACCGGAAATATGGATATCGGAGATAAAGATATTTTTAAAAGGCTGATAAAAAATATCTATATCTCCGAATTTAAGAATAGAAATAACGAAGAATATGTCACTTAATAGTTGGAAAGTTTCAAGTTGACATGTAAAAGATCACAGAAAACCGGTAATAATGTTGGATGCATATTATCGGAGATATAGATATTTTTAATAAGGGGATAAAAAATATCTATATATCCGAATTTAAAAACAGAAATAACAAGAAAAATATGTCAGTTAACAGTTGGAAACTTTTAAGTTGGCATTAAGAAGATCACCGAAAACAGGAAATAATGGAGACTGCATGAGTAACGGATGTATAGATATTTTTAAAAGGGGGATAAAAATATCTATATTCCCGAATTTAAGAAGGAAAATATTTCAGTTAACAGAGGAAAAATTTCAAGTTAGCATGAGGGACATCACCGAAAGCCGGATAATAAGGGAGAATGCATGAATATCGGAGATGTAGATATTTTAAAAAGGGGATAAAAAATATTAGTCCAGGCAATAGAGACCGTATAGAGACTCTACCAGGCAAAATTAATGGTAGTACTGGAAATCGGATTTCTAGTTTTTTTTGGGGTCGCTGAATACGAATTTGTAACTTCCCACCAAAATTTCCCCCGGCAACTTCCCCAAATTTTGGTTAAAAGCCCCCAAAAAAGGTTTTTATTAAAAAATTCCATTTGTTTATTATTTTAGGGGAAAAGTAGCTAGAAATTCAGAAAGTAGACAAAATTTGCAACAAATTAGATATATGACATTATGACTTAGGAGGAAGCGGAAGGGGGGATCTGCCTCGGAACATGCGCCGCAGTGCTGCGTGGACTAAGTTGCGCTATTCCACTTAACCACTCACACGTTTACATTAGCCCTCCCATCTTCCCTCCGAACTTTCTCTATAAGGTTTACTTTAAGTTTTTTGTGTCGTTGAATCCGAATTTTTAACTTACCTCTAAAATCCCCCCCCCCCCCCAAATAGTTGTTTTTAACTTACATTTCTTATTGTTTTAGGGGAAAAGCATTACGAAATTCAGAAACTAGACAAAATTTGCAACAAATAGGATATATGATATTATGACGTAGGATAAACGGGGAGAGAGGGGGCTGCCTCGGAACATTCCCCTCGCGCTTTTCTCAAAAACCAATTTTTTTCAAAAAATAAATTTTTTGGGGGGTTGCCGGGTGAAATTTTGCTGGGAAGTTACAAATTCGGATTCAGCGACCCAATAAACATCTAGAAAGCCGATTTCCAGTACTACCATTAATTTTTCCAGATAAAATCCCCTATTGCCTGGACTTCATCATTTAGTGCACGTATCCAAGGCAGCCCTCACCCTGCCCGTTCATCCTAATTCATAATGTCATATATCCTATTTGTTGGAAATTTTGTGTAGTTTCTGAATTTCGTAATGCTTTCTCCTAAAAAAATTAGAAATTAAAGTTAAAAATAACTATTTGGGGGGTATTCGGGGGGGAAATTTTTGGGAGAAAGTTAAAAATTCGGATTCAGCGACCCAAAAATCTTAAAGTAAACCTTATAGAGAAAGTTCGGAGGGGAGATGGGAGGGCGAATGTAAACGTGTGAGTGGTTAAGTGGAATTGCGAAACTTAGTTTACGCAGCACCGCGCGCATGTTCCGAGGCAGATCCCTCCTTCCCCTTCATCCTAAGTCATAATGCCATATATCTAATTTGTTGGAAATTTTGTCTACTTTCTAAATTTCTAGATACTTTTTCTCTAAAACAATAAAGGAATTGATTTTTTTTATAAAAACCTTTTTTGGGGGGTTTTTACCAAAATTTGGGAGTGTTGTCGGGGGGAATTTTGGTGGGAAGTTACAAATTCGGATTCAGCGACCCAAAAATTTTTAGTACTACCATTAATTTTGCTAGGTAAAATTCCCTATTGCCTGGACTATATGTATATCTCCGAATTAAGGATAACAATATCGAGAAAAATATATTAGCAGGAAAAAAGTTTCAAGATGGCACGAAGGAGATCCCCGAAAACCGGAAATAATGAAGAAAGCATGAACGTCGGAGGTATAGATATTTTAAAAGGGAATAAAAAATATCTATATCTCAGAATTTAAGAAGAGAAAAATACGTAAGTTAACAGCGACAAAATTTCAAGTTGACATGGAGATAAACGAAAACCGGAAATAATGGCGAATGCATGAATATCGGAGGTATAAGTATTTTAAAAAGGTGATAAAAAATTTCTATATCTCCGAATTTCGGAAGACAAAAAGGAGAAAAATATATTAACACGAGAAAAAGTGTCAAGTTGGCTGGCATGAAGCAGGTCACCGAAAACCGGAAATAATGGAGAACGTATGAAAATTGGTGGTATGGATATTTTAAAAAGGGGATCTATATCTTCGAATCTAGGAAGATTATTAATGAGAAATATATGTCAGCTAGAAAAAGAAAAGCTTCAAGTTGGCATTAAGCAGATCACCGAAAACAGGAAATAATGGAGAATGCATGAATATCGGAGGAATAGATATTTTTAAAAGGGGATAAAAACTATCTATATCTCCGAATTTAAGAATAGAAATAAGGAAGAATATGTCACTTAATAGTGGGAAAGTTTCAAGTTGACATGAAAAAGATCACAGAAAACCGGTAATAATGTAGGATGCATGAAAATCGGAAATATAGATATTTTTAATAGGGGGATAAAAATATCTATATCTCCCTATTTTGGAAGACAAAAACGAGAAAAATCTGTCAGGTAACAGGAGAATTGTTTCAAGTTTGCTGGCCTGAAATATGTCACTGAAAAACGGAAATAATGGAGAATGCATGAATATCGGTGGTATGGATATTTTGAAAAGGGGGGATAAAAATATCAGTATCTCCGAATTTAAGGAGAGAAAGAATAAGAAAAATATGTCAGTTAACAGGAGAAAAGTTTCAAGTTGGCATGAAGAAGATTACCGAAAGCCAGAAACATGAATATCGGAGATATAGATATTTTTAAAAGTGGGATAAAAATATCTATATCTCCGAATTTAGGAAAACAAATAAGCAGAAAAATATGTCAGTTAACAGTTGAAAAATGTCAAGTTGGCATTAAGAAGATCACCGAAAACCGGAAATAATAGAGAATGCATGAATATCGGAGGAATAGATATTTTAAAAAGGGGATTAAAATATATCTATATCTCCGAATTTAAGAAGGTGAAATAAAGACAAAAATATATCAGTTAGTTGGCATGAAGGAGATTACCGAAAACCGGAAATATGGATATCGGAGATAAAGATATTTTTAAAAGGGGGATAAAAAATACCTATATCTCCGAATTTAAGAATAGAAATAACGAAGAATATGTCACTTAATAGTTGGAAAGTTTCAAGTTGACATGAAAAAGATCACAGAAAACCGGTAATAATGTAGGATGCATAATATCGGAGATATAGATATTTTTAATAGGGGGATAAAAAATATCTATATCTCCGAATTTAAGAACTGAAATAACAAGAAAAATATGTCAGTTAACAGTTGGAAAGTTTTAAGTTGGCATTAAGAAGATCACCGAAAACAGGAAATAATGGAGACTACATGAATATCGGATGCATAGATATTTTTAAAAAGGGATAAAAATATCTATATTTCCGAATTTAAGAAGGCAAATATTTCAGTTAACAAAGGAAAAATTTCAAGTTGGCATGAGGGACATCACCGAAAGCCGGATAATATGGGAGAATGCATGAATATCGGAGATGTAGATATTTTTAAAAGGGGATAAAAAATATGTATATCTCCGAATTAAGGATAACAATATCGAGAAAAACATATTAACAGGAGAAAAGTTTCAAGATGGCACGAAGGAGATCCCCGAAAACCGGAAATAATGAAGAAAGCATGAACGTCGGAGGTATAGATATTTTAAAAGGGAATAAAAAATATCTATATCTCCGAATTTAAGAAGAGAAAAATATGTCATTTAACAGGGACAAAATTTCAAGTTGACATGGAGATCAACGAAAACCGGAAATAATGGAGAATGCATGAATATCGGAGGTATAGATATTTTTAAAAGGGGATAAAAATATCTATATCTCCGAATTTCGGAAGACATAAAGGAGAAAAATATGCCAGATAACAGGAGAAAAGTTTCAAGTTGGCTGGAACGAAGCAGGTCACCGAAAACCGGAAATAATGGAAAATGTATGAATATCGGAGGAATAGATATTTTAAAAAGGGGATAAAAAATATCTATATCTTCGAATCTAGGAAGATTATTAAGAAGAAATATATGGCAGCTAGAAAAAGAAAAGTTTCAAGTTGGCATTAAACATATCACCGAAAACAGGAAATAATGGAGAATGCATGAATATCAGAGGAATAGATGTTCTTAAAAGGGGGATAAAAACTATCTATATCTCCGAATTTAAGAAGGTGAAATAACGACAAAAATATATCAGTTATTTCTAATGAAGGAGATTACCGAAAACCGGAAATATGGATATCGGAGATAAAGATATTTTAAAAGGGGGATAAAAAATATCTATATCTCTGAATTTAAGAATAGAAATAAGGAAGAATATGTCACTTAATACTGCGAAAGTTTCAAGTTGACATGAAAAGATCACAGAAAACCGGTAATAATGTAGGATGCATGAATATCGGAGATATAGATATTTTTAATAGGGGGGTAAAAAATATCTATATCTCCCAATTTTGGAAGACAAAAACGAGAAAAATATGTCAGGTAACAGGAGAATAGTTTCAAGTTTGCTGGCATGAAATATGTCACCGAAAACCGGAAAAAATGGAGAATGTATGAATATCGGTGGTATGGATATTTTGAAAAGGGGGGATAAAAATATCTGTATCTCCTAATTTAAGAAGAGAAAGAATAAGAAAAATATGTCAGTTAACAGGAGAAAAGTTTCAAGTTGGCATGAAGAAAATTACCGAAAGCCAGAAACATGAATATCGGAGATATAGATGTTTTTAAAAGTGGAATAGAAATATCTATATCTCCGAATTTGGGAAAACAAATAAGCAGAAAAATATGTCAGTTAACAGTTGAAAAATGTCAAGTTGGCATTAAGAAGATAACCGAAAACCGCAAATAATAGAGAATGCATGAATATCGGAGGAATAGTATTTTAAAAAGGGGATTAAAAAATATCTATATCTCCGAATTTAAGAAGGTGAAATAACGACAAAAATATATGAGTTAGTTGGTATGAAGGAGATTACCAAAAACCGGAAATATGGATACCGGAGATAAAGATATTTTTAAAAGGGGGATAAAAAATATCTGTATCTCCGAATTTGCGAAGAGAAATAATGAGAAAAGTATGTCAATTAACGGAAGAAAAGTTTGAAATTGGCATGAAGGAGAACACCGAAATCCGGAAATAATGGAGAATGCGTTAATCTCGGATATACAGATATTTTAAAAAGGGGGGGGGGTAAAATTATCTATATCTCCGAAATTTAAGAAGAGAAAGAACGAGAAAAATATGTCAGTTAAGAGTTAAAAGTTTTTTAGTTGGCATGATGGAAAACATCAAAAAAGTTAAGTGGTGTAGTGGTCAGGGCATCTGACTGCCGCACCACAGGTCGAGAATTCGACTCCCGACTGGGCAAAGTTCACTTCACTTTTCATCCCTTTGGGGTCGATAAAATGAGTACCAAGCTTGTTTGGGAACTAAACACCGAGGGTATCGCGTTAGGTTGACCACCTGGCCGGGACGCATGCCGCATAGCACCTCGGGGCCCAGGGTCAAGAAAACAGAGATGGGCACTTTTGCTCCGGATCCTTCATGGATTGTATAGCCACAGAGTTTAGTTTTTAGTTTTAGATGGAGAACATCGAAAACCGGCAAGAATGGAGAATAAATGCATATAAGAGGTATAGATATTTTAAAAAGGGGATAAAAAATATCTATATCTCAGAATTTAAGAAGAAGAATAACGAGAAAAATATGTCAGTTAACAGGGGAAAAGTTTCAAGTTGGCATGAATGAGACTACCGAAAACCAGAAACATGAATATAGGAGGTATAGATATTTTTTAAAAGAGGTATAAAAAATATCGATATATCTGAATTTAAAAAGACGAATTACGAGAAAAATATATCCGTTAACAAGTGAAAAGTTTCGCGTTGGCATGAAGGATTTCACCGAAAACTGGAAATAAGGGAGAATGCTTGAATATCGGAGATAAGGTTATTTTAAAAAGATGAATAAAAATATATATCCCACTGATTTTACGAAAATAAATGATGAAGCTATATAGCAGTTAACTGAACACTTGTGATCTAGAAGATGACTATAAGCTAAAAAAAAATATGTAAGAATGAATATCGGAGGTATAGATATTTTTAAATGTTGACTTTAAAATATGTATCATTTGAAATTTCAAAGAAATGTATCGGAAAAATCTGGCAGTTAAGTGAAAAATATATAATGAAAGCGATGAATACGAAGTGAAAAAGGAGGAAAATGCATGAATATCAGAGGTATATTTTGTTTCAAAAGGCAGATAAAAAATATCCATATCTCCATATGTTAGAAGACAAATAACGAGAGAAATGTATCGGTTAAAGGAAGAAAATTTCTTTTAATTATATTAATCTATTAATTTATAATTAATTTATAATTAAGTTGCCAAAAAATATAAACACGAAACGGAATAAAGGAAAAATGCATGAATATCGGAGGTATAGATATTTTTAAATGATGAATGAAAATATAAATCCCTCTGAATTTACGACAGAAAAAAATGATGGCACAATCTACCAGTTAACAGAAGAAAGGTTTCCAGGAAAGCATAAATGAGATAACCCAGAGGAGAGCGAATTAATATCGGAGGTATAAATATTTTTCAAGTGGGGATAAAAAATATTATACCTCCAAATATAAGAAGATAAATAATAAGAAATATATATCAGTTAACATGAGAAAAGATTCAAGTTGGCATAAAAAAGATCACCACGAACCAAAATAAATGAAGAATGCATGAATTTTGGGGGTATAAATATTTTTAAAATATGAATAAAAATATATGTTCCTCGAAGAACCTTACGAAAAAATTTGCTGAAACAATCTAGGAGTTAACAGAAGAAAGGTTTCCAGTTAGGATAAAGGTAATGCGAATCTGAAAATAGGAAGAGTGAATAATTGTCGGAGGTATAAATGCGGATAAAAGATACTTATACCTCCTAATTTCAGAAAAACTATTGAGAAATGAGTCATTTTACAGGGAAAATGTTTTCAGTTGGTATGGAAGAAATCCCCAGGAACCGGAAAAATGGAGAATGCATGAATATTCTAGTTATAGTTCTTTTAAAGGATATATAAAAATATATGTCCCGCGAATTTACGAAAGAAATGATGAACTTGCGATGTAGAAAACAACTATGATGCGGAAAAAGAAGGGAATGGATGAATATCGGAGATAAACAAATACGTAAAAGATGGATTAAAAACGTGTATCCTCCAAATTATAAAATAAATACCTTGAGAAAATCTGGCAGTTAACAAAATAAAAATATCAAGTTAAGAAGAAGTAGCTGAAGCCGAATATCAGAAGAACGCATGAATATTGGAAATATGGACATTATTAAGAGATACATTAAAAATGTATGTCCCTCAAAATTTTGGGAAATCTAGCAGTAAAAGAAGAAAAGTTTCGAAGTAGGATAAAGATGACCATGAAGTAGAAATAGAGCAGAACGCATAAAAATCGGAGCATAGAACTTTTTCAAAATATGGATTAAAGATATGTAACCGTCTAACTTTGAGAAGAAAAGAAAATTTTCAAAAAAATCTGACATAACAGAACAAAACTTAACAGGAAAATTTTAAATACGTAAACACAAAACTTTGGAATGTATACATACACTCAGGAACATTGAAAATAGCGTACCAAGTAAGTGTAATAGATTGATATGAAATTTAATACACATATTGATACAGGTGAGAGATTCACTTGATCCCAAAATCAAGACAATTAAACAAATACAGTGTACATTTAGACAAATATAGTACAACTTCAGTAGCACGTCGGACCTCCGCAATACATGCCGCAACGCGGTCCAGCATTGAGTTGATAAGACGTCTGATGTTGTCCTGAGGCAGATGGGCTCACAAAACTTGAACAGCCACTCCCAAATCATGTACACAGTGACACGGCGGCATCTAGCGTTTCAGTTGGTCTCATACATGCTTTTTAGGGGCAAGTCCATTGAACGGACTGGTCATGGAAGAGTTTAAACATGAAGTAGGAAGCGTTGAGCAACTCGAGCTCTAGGCGAACGAGCATTATCTTGTTTGAAAATTGCCACTGGAAGACCATGTAGGAAAAGTCCCACGTAAGGTCGAAGAATATCATCAACATATCGCTCGCCCGTTAAGGTTCCACGTACCACAATTAGAGGGGACCGGCTATCATAGGCTATAGGTCCCAGACCATTACGTCTCTTGTGCGGACAGCGTTGGTAGATTTGTATAGTTCAACATGGCGCCTCCTCACCCGTACGCGGTTATCGTCTGTCCCCAAAACAAACCGTTATTCATCACTAAACACCACGTTTTGCTAATCAGTGGTCGGTTCGGGGATAGATGATAATGTGGAGGCGCCCTAGTTAATGGTACAATTCCAGCAACGCTGTCACGCGAAGCACTGCCCGCACAGCTGGCATAATGGTCTGGGGGAGATAGCCTATTATAGCCGGTCCCTTGTAATTCTGGTACATGGAATCTTAACGGGCCCGCGGTATGTTCATGACATTCTTCGACCCTTCGTAAGACCTTTCCTAATTGGTCTTCCAGGGGCAATTTTCCAGCAAGATTATTCTCATCCGCATACAGCTCAAGTTGCTCAACACTTCCTACTTCATGTTCAAACTCTTAAATGAACGGCCCGCTCCACGGACTTGTCCCCTATAGAGCAGGTGTAGGACCAGTTGAAACGCCAGATGCCGCCGTGGCACTCTGTACGTGATTTGGAGGTAGCTGTTCAAGATTTGTAGGCCCATCTGCCTCAGGACAACATCAGACGTCTAATCAACTCAATACCGGATCACGTTGCGACATGTATTGCAGAAGGCGGCGATCCGACGCGCTACTGAAATTGCTTTGTGTTTGTGCTCTACACACTGTATTTGTTTAATTGTCTTGATTTTGGGATAAATTAAATCTCTCATCTGTATCATTATGTGTATTAAATTTCTGCTCCCTTCTTGGTGCGCTATTTTCAATGTTCCTGAGTGTATTTAAAATAAACGATCAAGTGCGAGTATTACTCGCGCTCAGAGGGTTCCGTACAATAAATATATGAATTATTAACTGCATTATTAAAAAGTTCGTTACTAAAAGAACTAGTCGGATGCACCAATCCCAAAACTGTCTTCTATCTCATACATGTTAATACTTCAAAATTCGCTATCGCACTGCCAAAATTAATTCGCAATCTGTGCCCATCATGAGAATTCTAAAGATAAGAAATTCCGTGCATTTAGCTCTTGAGATATGTCTGTCGCTTAAATCGTGTACATGTAGCAAAATACAACCTAGCAGCGCCACCTATTAGGTCATTTACACGAAAATCTAATCAGCAACAACTTATATCAACGTCTAACTGAATTTGAAGTTTGGGGGCAATCCGTGGATTAGTTTTTGCGATAGAGCTATTGCAAAAATCGTGAAAATTCCAGCATAGCAGCGCCACCTGTTGGAAGAGTGACACGAAAACCTAATCAGCAACAACTTGTGTCAACGTCTAACTGAATTTGAAGTTTGATGAAAATTCGTGCATTACTTCACGAATTAGTATGCGGAAATCGTGAAAAATGCAACAACGCAGCGCCATTTGTTGTGCGATATACACCAAAAACTAATCAGTACCAGTTTAAATCAAGATCTAACTGAATCTAAAATTTTGTGAAATTCCGTGCATTAGTTCTTGAGGTAGAGCGCCCATAAAATTTTTGTCACCTACAGACAGACTAACACACCGAGAATTTCTAAAAACCATCAAGCCGTGTTCAGGACCTTCTAAAACGTATAAATCCATCGAAAACCGAAAAATTTCACGAATCCAATACTTTCTTCTTATAATAATAGAAGAAAGTAAAAACATGTTAATGAGTAACGCTAACATTATATGGACGGGGTCAACACCTGACCAATAAATTTCGCTTTTAGTGCAATTTTTTTTAACTTCTAAGGCTAATGTCAGACGAACGGCTTTTTGCACGCTTTTTTCCCTACATATCATCCCTACACAATGCTAGCGGCATTGTGTATTTACTCTGCCTTCACTTATAAACATGAATTTTTATTTCCAGTATATTTCGTTACCAAAACCAATTCCGTTACCATATTAACACCAAAACCGATTCAGCAACAACTTGTGTCAACGCCTAACGAAATCGGAAGTTAGATGAAAAGTAGTGCATTAGTTCTTGAAATACAGCCATTGAGCGAATCGTGAAAAATGCAGCACATCAGCACTACCTGTTGGGTGATTTACACCAAAACGTAATGAGCACCAATTCATATCAAGGGCTAATTGAATCTGAAGTTTGATGAAAATCTGTGCATGAGTTCTTGAGCGAGAGCTATTGCACGAATTATGAAAAATGCAGCATAGCAACGCCACCTGCTGGGCGATTTACACTAAAACGTAATCAACACCAATTTATATCAAGGACTAACTGAATCTGAAGTTTGATGAAAAGCTGAGCATTAGTTCTTGAGATAGAGCTGTTGCAGAAATCGCGAAAAATGCAACATAGCAGCGCCACCTGTTCAGCACCAATTTATGATAGGGACTATTTGAATATAAACTTTTATTAAATTCCATGCATTAGTTCTTGATATAGAGCGCCCACAAAATTTTTGTCACATACAGACAGAGCCACAGACGCATAGACAGACATTTTGTAAAAACATATTTTTCGCGATCTCTGACCCCTAACACGTGTAAATCCGTCGAAAATTTTCACGAAGCCAATACTTTCTCCTTGTAAAGATAGAAGAAAATACAAAAAATAAGACTTTGTAAAAAAAATTGTACAACGTACGGTTTGGTATAGCTGTATATATACTAGAAAAGTATGAATGGGTATACCGTAAAAGTTCAAAGAGATATGAAACCTAATAATATCAAATATTACTATTCTGTATAACTCTTATTTCAATCTTATCCTAATCTGTTTATGATGAACTTAATTCGGCACTGACAATAAAAATAGTGCATATTTAAACTTCATTTGGCATTTCATAAAACTAAATTCAGCGTCATAATAATCTTTTCTTTTTACAATGTAGCTGAAATAAAACCCGAGTTCAATGTAAACTTGGCATTGCGTTAAGCGCGCTTCGAAGGGAGGTCGCAAAGTTGAACACGGAATGGGCCGTGCCGCATTTTTTCAGATAGGTTTTTAATTAACTTTTAAAGACACGGCAGGCGTATTGGGAGATTCACTCAATGCAAAGTAGTCCCGAATCCCATAGTATTTATAGGATTAATTCTAATTAAATTAGTCTTTTTAACTATTTGACGTTTCTTGCTTTTATATTGCTATTGGACATTGTATTACACAAATGTATCGTTAACAGTTATTATCTAGGTTTAAAAGCCGATGGTACATAGAGTACGCCGCCCCTCTCATTATGTAATGTCCAAACTGTCCGCAGGTCCTAGGTCAAACTGTCCGATTTTTTTCAAAACTTATTATCAACAAAGAAAAGATACTTCTGCTTCGATAAGAATCTCCAGCACTCCTCAACATGTTTGCTGAATGGTCGCGAATCGAAATTTGTGTGTATCGGAAAAATATGCTTTTCTCAAAAACTATGTGACCTATGGTAATCACTATAATCATCCTGCAAGGTTTAAGTTAACGTCTACTACCGCTATTTTTTTTATAATTTTAGTTTCAGTAGATTCGGAAATAGATAGGAGGAACATATTTTTGCACTACATTTTGGACGATAACTTTGAAAATATAATATCTAAAATTAAAAGAAATGTATTTTTGAGTTCAGCGTTACGAAAGCTTTCACACGATACCCCACACGATATACAAAGAAAATATTTTTTTTTTTCAAGTAACTCAATTAGCCCCTCTACAGTTTTCCTAAAAATATTTGTAAATGTTTAATAATATGTAAATATGTGGGTCAATAGTCATTATTACTTCCTCCAATTTGAACTTCCCACGTTCCATAGTTTACGAGTAAAATGCTGTGACAGACAGACACAGGAGTGATCTTATAGTGGTTCCGTTTTTACTCTTTAATTACGGAACCCTAAAAATGGATGAAAATCATGTATTTCCCTGAATTTCCGAAAATTAATTATGGAACAGTCAAGCAGTTAATATAAGAAAAATATCAAGGTTGAATGAAAAAGATGACCACGCAGCGGAAAAAGAGGTTAAAGCATGAATATCGGAGGTACATATATTTCTAAAAGATGGATCATATATAACGTTCTGATTTAAAGAAGAAAAATGATCAAAAGTCTGTCAGTTAATAGGAGAGAAGTTACAAAATCATGTGAAGGAGAGCCCCACTACCAGACCAACAATCAGGGGCATGAATATCGGAGGTATATCTATGATTTAAAGTGGATAAAAAATATATCCTATATATGTAAACATGTGAGTCAATAGCCTTTATGACTTCCCCCAATTTGAACTTTCCATGTTTCATAGTTTACGAGTAAAACGGCTGTGACAGACAGACAGACAGGCAAACACAGGAGTGATTTTATAATGGTTACGTTTTTGCTTTTTAAGTACGGAAATTACTGCTTACGAAACGTACTGCTTTGGAAGCAATGCTGAAGTCGCACAAGTCGTTCAACGCTTCTTTCGTATGCAGAGCCCTGTTTATTTCCTGGAGGGCTTTATGAAACTTATAAAGGGTATGAAAAATGTCTCAACTCACTTGGCACTTATGTAGAAAAATAAAGTTACGTCTTATCTTTAATGTTTCATTATATTTTTTGTCTTTCATACACACCTCCGTCCACAGTCGGCAGGGGAAACTTATTTTCTGACTCACCCTCGTATATCCCGCCAAATTTGAGGAAGCTTGAGATATAAGAGAAGAAGCTTCATATTAAGATGAAGGAGATGATCAGAAAATGAAAAAAAAATGCAGAACACATAAATATAGCAGGTGTAGATATTTAAAAAAAAATGGTTTTAAAAATGCACCCCTCCGATTTTGAGAAGGAAAATAATGAAAAATCTAGTATCAACACAAGAAAAGTTTAACGGTCGGCTGATAAAGATGACCACAAATCGGTATACCAGGAGAACACATTAATATCCAGAGGTATATATATATTTAAAAGGGATATTAAAAATATATACTCTTCGAATTTTCGAAAAAAAATGATGAAGCAATCCAGCAGTTAAAAGAAGGAAAGTTTCCAATTAGGATAAAGAAGACGACCACGATGCAAAAAAGTAAGAGAACGCATCGGTGGTATCGATATTTTTAAAAGTTGGACCAATCATATACATAGCGGCCAACCTTCCACTAATCTTCCGTAATGTCTGGATTCATTTAACCCAGGTTAACCACATTTCGAACCAGAAAATTTATTTCACGAATGCTTATTTATTTAATTCCAGGTTTCTACCTGGAACATATTTAATTGCATTTCTTTAAAAAAAATCTGGTACGAAACTTATTAAACCAGGGTCAAATTAACACAAGTATTACGGAAGATTAGTTTGAGGTTGGCACCTATGCATATATATTCCTATGACTTTAAGAAGACAAATAATGAGAAAACTTTCCAGCTAACAGAAGAATTCAATTCAATTTGGGAGGAAAAAGTTTACCATGAACCGAAAAAAAATGCTTGAATATCGGAGTTGTATATATTTTTAAAAGATAGATAAAAATATGTATCCCTACGAATTTACGAAATAAAATGATGAGAAGCAGTGATGATCTAGCAGTTAACAGAAGAAAAGTTTCAAATTAGGATGTAGACGATGATCGTGAAGCAGAAAAAAATGAGAAGGCATGAATATCGGTAACATGGGTATTTTAAAAAGAATTAAAAATATAAATCCTTCTTATTTTAAAAAAATTATTTTGAGGAAATATGGTAGTTAAAAAAAAACAAAATATCAGGTTATGATTCATGGACATGACCAAAAATCGGGATGGGAAGATAACACATCATTATCGGAGATTTTTAAAAATATTTATTTATCAGAATTTACGAAAAAGCATGATGAAGCAATATAGCAGTTAACTGAAGGTTTGCGATGTAGAAGATAACTCCAAAACGGAAAAAGAGAACAAATGAGTATCGGATGTATAGATATTTTTAGAAGATGGTTTAAAAATAAGTATCCTTCCTAATTTCAAACAAAACATATTGATAAAATCTGGCCGTTGACCGAAAACAATTTCACGATAGCATGAAGGATATAACTATGAAGTGGTGGAAAAAGAGCAGAACACATCAATACCGGAGCTATAGATCTTATAAAAGATGGGTAAAATATATATCCCTCCGATTTTGAGAAGAAAAACGTATTGAGAAAATCTAGCAGATAGTAGTAAGAATGTTATGTTAAGATGAATAAGATGACTACAAATTTTGCAAAATAGGAAAACTGTATTCCTCCAAATTTTTCTAAAAAATATGACGAAGCAATCAAGCAATGCAACAAGAAAACATAAAACAAATTTCAAGTACTTAGAAGTGAAAAACGGAGGCTACGCGAATATCGGAGGTATTTATCTTTTTAAAAAGCATATAAAAAATATTTATACTTCCGAATTTAAGAATACAAATATTAAGAAAATGTTACAGTTAACTGTAGAAAAGTTTCAAATTAGGATGAAAATCAGAGATATATAGAAACATGGTTTGTGAAAAGTTTCATTACACGTTCATCGTTCAAGCTTTTATTGCAAAAACTAATGAACAGATACATGTGTGGAAAGTAGTACACTATAAGAATTAATCACTGTATTTTTTAATCAACTAATAAACATGTTATGTGCACCATTGGCACGCCAAGGCTATCATCCTGTGTTCTTCGTTTCGCCATTACTCAAATGGTGGCAAATGGAGAGAAGACTTCAAGGATGGCATCTCGCTTAAAAGCCTCAATTCGAACTGTACAGAATATCATTAAGCAGTGGAAATCAGTAGGAAACGTTCATGTAAATAAATCAGACCGACCGCCTTCTGTAAGTTCCCGAAGAATTCGCAACATCCTCAAGAAGAGAATTGCCCGAAACGACGCCATAAACTTGAATTCCATTGTAAAGAGTCTGGATATTTCTCATTAAAGTGTCCTGAACATTGTTAAAAACTCTCTCGGTCTTCATAGATATCGCTTGCACCGAGGGAAACATTTGCAAACGATGCCAGGCTAAAGAGACTAACGAATTGCAAGAAGATGCTACAAATGTTTAAGGTGTGCCGCGTGGAGGATGTTTTATGGTCAGATGAGAACGTTTTCATAATTAATTATAATATTTACAAGAAAAGTTAAAGATATAAAAAATCGCTCGTTTGGACTGTCTGCAAGGCAAACTCATGAAAGCTTGGGGCGATTTAGATCAGAGTTACTTGCGGCGCAACGTCAATTCTGTGATCCCTCTTTTGGAAGCTTGTGTAAAAGGAAATGGTGGGTAGTTTGCACAATTTGTTTAAATATTGTTATTATATTTTAAGTGTTACCAGGATAAAAAAAATGTCGCCAGGTAACGTATATTTTTGAAAAAAATAGCTTTTTGTGCGCGCCCATACTTTTCAGCCACCCTGTATTTTGCGTCGAAGCGATTTTGACGCCTGAAACAAAGCGAGTCGCCCGTAAGAGCCAATCAAATGCTTGGAAAACTGACGATGTAAAAGCTTTTTTCTAAACAGCCAATGAATGGCTTGCAAAACGCAAAAAGTGGTACGTATGTTGCGGGAAAACTAACGAGTAGCAGACAATTTTTGTCGCTTGAAATTTTTACATGTAATAGCACTTTAAGAGCATTAATTGCACAGTAGACGATCGGGAGTCGCCGGTTAAAAACAGATGGAACTTCCGGGACACATATGTGCACTTTCGCATACAAAGTATGTCTTAAGAAAAGAACTTCATTCTCCAAACCTCAAGTAGTTTTTCACCAACAGGTAAGAGTTAGAATCTGCTTTTTACTTGTCAACTATATTAAGGACATAAGTATTGTATACAATATATATTTATACAAAGTCGGACTTAACTTACTTGGGGCCAAAAGGCAAAAGTTTCACTACAATTTTGTAGCACCAATAATGTTCATTTAAAACAAAAATCAAAATAGTTAGAGTTAGTATTTTTAGGGATTTGATGCCTCGTTAATAGTAGAGATTTTGGTTGATTGGTTGGTTGTATGGAGTTTTATGCGCAATATCCCTTAAGGGACATGCTGCGCCAAAAAAGTAGACTAAAACATAAAAAAAGGTGAGAATAAAACAATGACAAAATAAAAGAACAACGAGAAGAGCAATCTGGATCCCATCCAGATGTAGTCTGACAAGTGTACATTAATAAGAAAATTTAACAACTAAACACACAGAGTCTAAAAGATTTTACATAAAATGTGCAAAGGTGCAGTCTGGTTGGGATCCCATCCAGATGTCATAAAAGTGTAAAAGAACATTTCAAGTTGTTGTTAAACCAAAGAAAGATATAAAAATTATATTTCGAAATAAATTCCAGCATGTTTTAAAAAAGTGAAGAGTGCGCCATGAGGTGTATCCCCAATGAGGTTTGTCAAGATTGGTGATGATGAGTTAAAATAAATTCTATATAAGTGCCGGAGACCCGGACAGGCAGTTAAAACATGATGAACGGTCAGGTAATCAAAATAACAATGTGGACACATTGGTGCATCTTCCCGAAGTAAAAGATGTTTATGAGTGATTCTAAAATGTCCAATTCTCAGACGAGTCAGAAGAACACCGGTTTTCCATAGATAACACGGAGGCCAGGTCATGATAGTAGGTTTGATGTGGTGCAGTTTATTATTGCATTCTAAATTCCAAGTTTCTTGCCATTTATTATGAATAAAGTGTTTGATAAGTAGTTTAACGTCTGAGAATGGAACTTTATGGCACAGCGGATTAAGAGCACGCTTTGCTGCCTCATCCGCTTTCTCATTACCTAAAATACCCATGTGTACAAGTACCCAGAAAAATAAAATATTATAACCACGTCTTGTCAATTTATTATAAAAATCAAGGATTGATGAGACATAAGGATGTTTTTCAAATGATTTGATTGCGTCAATAGAACTATTTGAGTCAGTATAGATGATAAAGCATGAGCTATGATGGTGAGAGATGTGGAACATGGCTCTCTCTATTGCAATCAGTTCGGCTGTAAAGACCGAAGTAGATGAATGAAGGCGATAGTTTTAAGAAGTGTTTTCACAAAATATTCCACACACAACAGTATCTCCATTCTTAGAGCCATCTGTGTAAATGTCAGTATAGTCATTAAAGTTTGATCTGTGTGCAGCAAATAACTGTTGAAAAATAACGGGAGCCAAGTTGTTTCTATCGTATCCTTTAAAGGGATGGAGCAATGTAATATAAGGAGGTTTCCAAGGAGGGTGTACATGCAATGGACATGGACTCACCTCGATGTTACACAGAGGGTTATTATCAGTAATGTTCCTTATTCTGACACCAAAAGATGGGATGCAAGAGGATCGATGCTGAAAAAGGATACCATTGTCTGTATTTAGAATGTATGTACGAAGAGGATGGCCAGGATGTGAAAGGATACGGTAATAAAGTTCTAAAGAAAACTTTACACGAATGTGGTGTAATGCTGGTTCATTGCAGTCAATATAAAGACTTAAAACTAGAGAGGTACGAAATGCAGCAGAGCAAACACGGAGTGCGCAATGGTGCACAGTGTCAATTTTTTTAAGAACAGAATTACGTGCGGAACCATAGACCTGGCAGGCATAGTCAATTTTGGAACGGATTATAGAGCGATAAATTTTCAAGAGAGAACCACGGTCTGCTCCCCAAGACGTGTTTGAAAGCACCTTAATTAAATTGAGCGATTGCTCGCACTTTTTACGTAACTGCAAAAAATTTGGCAAGAAAGTGAGTTTTTTGTCAAAATATAAGCCAAGAAAGCGGACGCAATCAATAACAACAATTTGAGACGCACCAATATAAATTTCATGATCTGGATGCAGATCCCTACGTCTACAGAAATGCACACAAGAAGTTTTGTCTTGGGAAATAATAAAACTATTTTTATTTGTCCATTGAATAATACGGTTGATAGCAATTTGTAATTGTCTCTCAATAAAACACATATCTTGTCCTTTACATAAAATTTTAAAATCATCAACATATAGTGTACCCTGCACACATGGGGGCATATCATTGGTGCAGTATATCATTTATCTTGATTGCAAAGAGGGTGACATTCAGAACACTGCCCTGTGGTACACCCTCTTCATGTACATAAAAACCGGAGAGAATCCACCCAATTCGAACTTGAAAAATTCGAATGGCGAGGAAGTTCTTAATAAAAATCGAGAGGTTCCCACGAAAGTCCAAGTTAAAAAGGTCGCGAAGGATGCCATACCTCCAGGTTTTATCATAGGCTTTCATCATGTCGAAAAATACTGTGACCAGATGGTTGCGTTTTAAAAAAGTAGTCCGTATATGAGTTTCTAAAAAAATGAGGTTATGATAAAAAAGGTTCTGGGTAAGAGTCAGAGCTAGAATTGGATGCGAGGGTACTGGCTATTGTCTCAGCTATATTACTGGGAGATGCTATGGTTTGGCCATTGTGTTTTAAAATTGAGATGTGATTTTCAGAATATAATCCCATACTATTTTTCGCATTTTTTCCAAAGAACTTTACTTGAGGTATTACAATTTATATTAGAGATGTATTGCATCCAGGATTCACGTTGGCTTTTACGGCGCACTCTTCTAGCATCAGTCTTTGCTTTTTTGTATGCAATATAATTAGCATTATTGAGATACCTCCGGAAGATGCCCCAAGCCTTCTGTTGAATTTGTTTTGCCTTTTTGCATTCATCATTCCACCATGGTTTCCTGTGTCTCGGGGTGGAAAGTGATTTAGGAATGTTAATATCTGCATCATTTATAATACATTTGGTGATATTATCCAGTGCATCGTCAATATCACCTTCTATCATACCGCTAGTGATTTTAGCAAGGTATGTGGAAGTTGGCCAATTGGCTCTGTTATATACATAGCGTTTAAAGCAATTATTAGAATCCCTGTGAGGAGTAGTCTGCGAGATAAATGTTGGAAAATGGTCACTGCCGTGCAGGTCATTAGAGACCCAGAAATTCCAATATTGGAAAATAGATGGGGAGCAAATACTGAGATCTATGGCATGAAAGGTGCGTGCTGGTTCATGAAAATATGTATGATCACCATTATTGAGTAGGCATAAGACATTGTCAGAAATTAATTTCTCTATAATATCACCCCGTTGATTAGTGTCAGGATTGCCCCACAGTCGGCTATGAGCATTGAAATCTCCAACAATGATGAAAGGAGTGGGGAGTTGGAGAACAAGATCATCAAGATGTGTTGACTGAATAGTTTGATTAGGTGGTAAATAGATGGTACAGATTGTAATGAGACGTTTAACATGTACACGGACTGCAACATCTTGTAAGTTTGTGTTTTAAAAAATATGAGAATGGGGAAAACTGCGACAGATGAAAAGAGCCACCCCACCAGTGGCTCTTTCATTACCTGTAAAATCTTTCCTGTAGGTAGCATAATTGCGTAATTTCGCTTTGTCATTGGGCTTTATATGGGTTTCCTGTGGAGCTAAGCATAATAACTGATGATCGGACAGAATATTTCGGATTTCGTCATGTTTATTGTGATAGCCACGGCAGTTCCATGAGATAATGTTTGACATGATTGGGTTTGTTAGATATGTTTATCTATGTCATTTTGGTCCGAGGTAGTAGACATACTACTATCTCCATAATTCAATTCTGCATCCGATTCAGGATGAAGGTCGACAGCATCTTCATCCTCCATAATCCTTACATCTATTTTAAGATCTTTTTTTGGATTTGATTCATTTTTTGCGGTTTTACTCTTTTTCTTTTTGGCATGATTTTCAGATGAAACAGCGGATTTAATTGTTGGTAGGTCACGTTTTTCAGCATCAGATCTACGGTTCTGTTTTAAAGATTGTGCTTTAGTAATAGTTTGAGAGATTCTTTTTTGGAGCGGAATTTTTGAAAAATTAGAAAGTGCTGGTTTAGAAGAGACAGTTTCTGATTGTGGTGATTTAGGAGGAACAGTATTTTGTAATTTAGAGGAAATAGATTGCGTAGATCCATTTATCTTACCAGAAATACTGGGGACGTTGTTTTCTTTTTGCTTTGGTTGGCAGTTAGTTTCAGTGGGGAATTCGGTTTGGGTTGCAATAGTTTTATGAGTTTTTGGGCTATTTTAGATAAGGCAGCAGCATATGATACATCAACTTTTTGAGTCCTAGATTCTACTATTTTTCTGGCTTCGGGGTATGATATATTTTCTTTTGTGCGTATTTTTTGTATTTCTTTTTCTTTTTTCCACTGTTTGCAGTATTTTGAATAAGAGGGGTGGGCTTTTTTACAATTTACACAGGAAGGTGGTGCAATGCATTGTACACTTTCGTGGCCAACTGCACTACACCGACCACATGTGATTTTACCTCGGCATGCGGTTTTTGAGTGCCCAAAGCTCGGACAATTAAGACAACGCAGAGCGTTTGGGATATAAGGTCTGACAGAACACGATAGAGTAGAGATTTTGGCACTGTACGGCTTGTTCTTGCAATAATCAGGCCTTATGTTTATATGCTGGAATACATTAACCGCTCCTTTTCTCTTAAAAGAACACCGCGCCGAGTGTAAGATTTGATGTGAAAGCTAATAAAAACATTATTGGCAAGTATGAAGAAAAGTGTAGGCGGAAGCTAATTTAGGTTGGAGATAGCAATGGTAATCCTAGTGACATACGTATAGTTTAGTAAAAAATTTAATTATTGTATTGAATACAAAATATAGAGAAATTTTACAACGAGTAAACAAATTTAATATTTCAGAACAATGCCGGTATAAATCTGATCATTTTATTTATCATTGCTGAAAATATCTGATGTTTACTTTCATGTCAATGACGCCACTTAATTTCAGTTATGTATGATTCACTGAAAATTCACAGAAATCGATGGATGTACACCATAAATATAAAAATATCTTATTAAGATCTCTACTGAGTTTTAGCCATCTTTGTCTGCCATCTTGATTCTCAATGGCGGCTGTTTAAAGGTTTCAAATTGAAAAAAAAATGTCCTAAAGGTTTTTGCCGTTACGTTTTTGACTTTGATACGAGGAGAATCTTTTGTTTTGCCTCTATCTTAAAAATGGCTAAGGTATAGTGGTTTGAAATTTTAGAGTGACTGATTTTTCCATTATCAAGTTTCAGTTATGAGCTTTAAAAACTAGGTTTATCGCAAATTTACTTTAATTCTTGCAATATTTTTTTTTCTACTGCCATACCATACACTTGAAACGTATTAGCCAGAGTAAATTTCTTGAAAGTTTGGCAATATTGACGAAATATCTCCAAATTTAGCCTCAAAGATAGTCACCTATCTTCGTAAATGAAGCTAACTTGACGATACTGAGTAATTTTTTGAAACTCCCATTGAAATTAAGTATTGGCGAAAAGTAGTAATATTCAATAATGGGGTTCCACGCATTCAACCTTTTTGTGTTTCAGTAAAATTAACTGAACTCTTAAGAACAAGGAATAGGATAGTAGTAAGACTTAAGAACAGGGCGGGAGGATTTTTTGTACTGGGAGCTACCTAAAAAATAAGATTTTTGGTTGCATATGATGGTTTGGAAAACTTTTTGAAAAAGTTGAAGTGACGTTAAACAGTTTCCTTTCCTTTTATTCCCTCTCTCATTTGCACGCACTCGTAGCAACATGTATGGATGCACTGAGATGTTAATTCAAGTTGTAGGTTACATGAAATTCAAACACTTACGCATACATATGCCAAACTAACGTCAAGCGTTCTGAAATTTGACAAATACCGGTAAACCTGGCGCTAAAATTATGATCATTTTCGTGTTAACTTGCCTATTTAGCAAATTTCTCATTCAAAACAGAGTAGAAACTTTTCAAAGATACTTTATTTTTCTTAAAAAAAATAAACCTATCATATTTGACGAGCTTTCGTTTGGTTTACATCTATACATATAAACTTGGTTTATGGCGTCAGATGCAGCAGTCCGAAAAATCTACAACAGCCTATTGCGGTTCTTCTGCTCAAGGGTCCATTCCTTCTCCAGACCTCTATCTCTCATCGCCTTTTCAATTGCAAAATTACGGAATATGTTAAATGAAATCAACATGCATCCAAATATTATTAGAGCATTTCAAGAACTTTACAGACAATCAAAAAGAAAGATTAAAATTGGTTTACATAAGGTAGTATAATAACAGTTTATAATATACAATACGCAATATTCATTAACTGTTGATTTTGACGTGCGCACATAAATTAATTTAATAAAATGTGTTCATAATGTTTTCATTAACAAACAGAAACCAATTATAAATTATAATATATAAACAAAATAGTCGATAATAATTAAGTTAAAACGTGTACTGCTTTCATATGAGTAAATATTATGATAAATCCCTTCAGTACACCGACATGCACAAATGACATTAACATAAAAATTTGATGACATTGACATTAATGACATTGATATTTTATATCATTTTGAATGCAAAATTCAGTAATCAATCATTTTTTTATAATAATAAATAAAACCTTTACCACAATTGAATCAAACGCACGAAAATATAAGTTTCTGCTAGGAATCATCGTGACTCTTTGATCAATAACTTCAAAAATCAATCACTTATTTTAATAGATTATGTTGAAATTATTTCACTGTCAGCGATATTAATGAATGGAGTAGCAACAAAAATGTTCTTACTTATTAAAATCCGGAAAAGGGGATACAAAGCATTCAGAGAATATTTGATTTTAACATGGCAAATTATATTTAAAAATATCAAAATAATAATTATATGTTGTTCGTCAGTATGCACCTATTAAAATTTTCACTGTGTGAACGGTTTGTAATGTAGGAACTCAAATTAATGGTTTGATATAATACGAGAGCTTTACTCAATACTGATATTGAACTGTAAAAATTGAACAGCCATTGCTAAATGTAAAAGAAAAGCTAAAATTAACATCGATATAAGAATCAATTTCAGTATTAATACCGGAATGCCCATTTGTAATGTTTGTAAATGAGATACACAAATAAAGTGCTATATAAAAACTTAGCCCCATTGCATATTTATAGTAATAATCATACAAATAGATTTTCAAGACAATTTGTTGAACTATTTTGTAAACAAATATTAATATTGTTGTAAATAGTTTATAAAAAGTGCAAAAGGAAAGTTATATTAACACTAATGACAATAGAATAGTGACAGTAAAGTTTATTCAAGTGGATTCTCAATGATAAGCATATAAAAAAATATATCCAGATGACTATATTGTAAATCAGCAGCAATCAATAGCAAATTGATTCTCAGTAATAAACGCGAAAGAAAAGCTACATCTACACTAATCACTATTTAATATTGATAGTAAAATCTATGCAAATGGATTCTAAGTAATATATGAAAAAAATCTGCGTCTAAATCAACTGTTTTGTAAATGAATAGCATTATTGATGCAAACGGATTCTAGACAACAATTAAGAAAAAAATGTTGCATTTACACTAATCACTACTTAATACTAATGATAAGATTGTTGAAAATTTATTATTAATAATAAGCGCGTAAAAAAATCTACATATAAATGAAATATTTCGTAAATAAACAACATTATTGATGCAAATAGATTCCAAGAACAAGGACAAAAAATCCATCTTTAAAACTATTTTGTTAATCGATGTAGTGTTCATGAAATGATTTGTTAAAGCCCTATTTTGATTAACTGTTTTGTAAATAAAGAGCAATAATAATGTAAATTTATTGTTAAGAATAACCAAAGAAGAAAAAATACATTTACATTAAATAATATTTAACATTGATAGTAATATTTATGTAAGTTGATAATCATAAAAGAGGCTATATGATAACAGCTGTTTAATATTCGTAGAAATATTGATTCAAATGGATATTCAAACTGGAAAATTCATAAGAAGCTACAACTTAATAATGTAAATTCTGTACATTTTCAATAAAAAATCTTTTTTAATACTCACCAACATACATGTGAATAAAAGCACTGCAAAGCAGTGTGCAAGTTTGGTTCTAATAAACATAATTAATAATCCTTTGTAAAAATATCCAGTAGAGAAAATGAATGCAGGCAAAAGTCATTTAAAGCCTGTTAATGTTATCGTAAATTTGTATGCCAAATCTGTTACAATAGTCAAGAAAAATCAATAGATTTTTTATAATATGACTACAAATTTCATAAATGGATGTCAAATAAACATAAAACAAAGATTTCAATTTAAAATGTAATTATTAATTTATTCTGAGAAATATGTATTGAAATTCTGAAATATCGTCTTTTAAAAATATTCAATAAATTATTTTTTGTTTTTCTTTGCATGAAATCACATTTCAACAAAATAATATAAATTTTTGCAACTTATGGTTAAACTGAAAATGTATAATACTCAATATGAAGACGTTATAAAGTGCGCACCACCCGAAATAAGAAATGTAAATATAAAAAAATCAATTCAAGAAATAATGTTAATATTTAACACTTATTTATGTTTTCATGGATTTACACGTGTCAGAGAATTTCGGTTTTCTTTCAGAAAGATACTTTTGTTTACATTTCCAGCAGTGTTCATGATTATCATTGAAATCAATAGACTATATTCCCTCTTCGCACGATTTGAGTATTTATTAGGGTCAAAGCACACTAAACGAGATGCCGTTGTTATTACAATAATTATGGTTCTGGAATATTTGCTACAAGCAATATTTTTTCTTAAGAGAAAAGAACTGAAGCATTTAACACAGTGCATGGCTAACATTTATCCTGCTGTTGCTTCAAAGAGAATTTTTAGATTCAAGAGAAATATTATCATAGTCCTACTTGCCAATGACATTTATATTATTTTAGTAATTTTTGTATATTTTTCAGCTTTTTCTTTTCTTCAAAACAATAATGGAGTTTACGGTTTTCTACAGCCACCACTGTCTAGACCAGTTTTTCATATATCCTTAGTGATGGATGTTTGGGCAAAAGCGACACCATTCATAACTATTTACTTTTGTTGTTTCTGCTTTGCATTTAAGAAAATAATACTGGGACTTAAAGCAAAGTTTTCAAAAACGGACGCTGTAAATTTTAATAATATCGACCAAGCTTACAATGACATCTTAACATTGAATTCTAACTTCAACAAAACTTTTCATAATATGCTTTTAGTAGTCTTTGTAATTCTCTCAGGGAGGTTATTCTACAGTACTTATAATCTTGTGTTTAAAAAGTCGTTAATGCTATCACATATAATATATGCTCTTTTAAATATCTTTAATTATTTCGGTCGGTTAATACTGATTTGTACATTTGCTTCTTCGGTTTCAAAAGCGGCATCTGAATTTAGAAATTTTATGCACGATATTCCTGTAAAAGAACAGGAAAGTTGGAAGTATTTACGTCTTATAATTAAAATGAACGAAAATTTCATTGGATTTAAACTTCTAGACAGTGTAATGCTTGATAAAAGTCTTATCGTAGTAACAACAGGAAGTCTGATAACTTATGGAATAATGATTGCAACGTTTAATGTGAGTTTCTAAGTTTAATGGTATCAGATGTAATATACTTTCATTTAAAAATTGTCATTATTTCCATCAATTTATACTTATTGGTAAATTTGCATCTTCTGTTTCAAAATCAATATCTAAATTGAGAAACGTTATACACGATGTTCCTTATACAGAACAAAAAAATTTCAAAGTATTTTCGCCCTATACTGAAACTGAACGTAAATTTTACTGGATTTGAATTCTAAACAGTTAATATGAGTGTTTGATATTAATCTCATTATCGTAGCCACAAAAGTCCGATAACTTACAGAATAATGATTGCAACGTCCAATATGAGTTTCTAAATTTAATTTAAAATATGCAGGTGGAAAATTGCATTAAATATTTTATGATATATTAAAACATAGAGCATATTGTAAAATTCGAGTAAAGAAAGTGATGTAAGGATTAACTTTTTATGTTGTGCACAATTTCTTCAATTCCACTACTTCAGAAAATGCATTTAGCACATGTCGAGTTTTATTAAATCAAAATGATGATAATTTTTTTCAAAAAATGCTCGCACGCATCTTTTACACTGAAATTCCAAAACATTATGACCATCATAAAACCATATTGCTCTAACTCACATAACAGCTTCAATATATGCGAGAATGGACTTCTCGAGCCTAGTCATGGTAATAGTTTGTACTTCAAGTCATGCTCCAGAAATCATGCGGACATAATCTGAATCTTGTAACAGGGAGCATTTTCCTTCATTTCTGTTTGTAAAAATATACGCAACATACGCATGCTGTCCATAGGTTTCGTGAAGCTATCTATATCTACAGAGGCTAAGACGGAGCTCATGAACGTATACCACAGCTCCATTAAGCCGCCACAACCTTGAGTTTTACCCAGCATAGATTGGTCAGCAGCTGTTCTTCGGTCAACCGACGAATTCCAATATTGTCATCGATTTGATTTAAGAGAAATCTGAATTTGTCTGACCGAACAATCTGTTTCTACTATTCGATGCTTCCTTGCGCATTGTAAGTGTAAACGAAGATAACGCGGTATAAGGGGCACATTTAATGCGTCATCGGCAGAAAAGTCATATCTAACAACGACCGCTAAATGTGTCCAGTGAAACATGCCTGGTTTGCCCTAGGAATGGAATAGCGGCGATTGCGCTTTGCTAAACATGAGACCTTACGATAACAACTACCTTTAATATGATGTGGATCGCCAAAACCTTTGCACTAACAGACCGTTTCACCATCATTAATCTTCTTTCCATAGAAACTCACTGAGATCTCGGTCTTCACCTTAAAAAAAAAAAAAAACACAAAACACTTTGACTGATAGTTGTAATTCCTTTACACTGCACAGTGGCTCGGATTGCGTTCATAGCACTAAACAAAGTTTTGCAAGTACTACTTTTTTGACGTATAACATCCATTTTGTAATTTTGCGATATAATTGGAGCTCGTGGACTTATGAGAGAGACTCCTTTCGTCAAAATAATAAATAATACCTAATAGTCCGAAAGCCAGTGACATCAAAAGTACAGTCATTGCGGAATTGAAAAAAAAATTATGTGAATCTACAGAAAAAAGATCATACGAACAAAATGAGCTAGGTATGACTAGGTTTGAAATGCAGAAAATAAGCTTAATTAAATTAATTATTATTAAAAAGCTGTAATGAATTACTGTTTTCGAGGAAAGTCGACACTTGGCTAGTGTCCAGACGCGAAATAAAGTAGCCACCGGTAAAAATTCAAAGTAAAATAAGTTTGTAATTTTATCACCGTCCGCCTCCTTAAAATAGGCGTGACTGCCTTTTTCGGCAAAATAAAGCTTGTCCTACCCCTTTTTTCTGAAAGAGCTCAAAATTTTCTATAAAATGCTCTATGAGCGGTTAATATCCGCGATGACGGGAAAACATTTTAGTTTTTTTTTAAATAATTAATTTAAATAAACGTACTTTCGGCTTGTCAAACCTAGTCATACCTAGTTCATTTTGTTCGTACACTGTAAAAAAATCTGCAGTTCTACAGATGCAAGGTTACATGCTTATTAAACTTGCATCTGTAACTGTACAAAAAAAAAAGCTGTAAATCTACATAACTAGTTTTTGTAAAGCTACAGAAATCTCTAGCTTTACAAATGAATCTGCTAAAATTACACTAATCTTACTAAAATTTTATCTGTAACCCTGGTTGCAGTTACATAAAAAGTTCTAGGCATCCCAGTTTCCTAAAAAATTCTTAGTAACCTTAGAGATTTATTGATTTTCGGTGCAAAAGTGTACCTGTTACATGAATTTTTGTTGTTGCCGTTACATAAAAAGTTCTAGGAATCCCAGTTTCCTAGAAAAACTTTAGTAACTTTACAGATTTTTTTTTTTTTTTTTTTTTTATTATCGATTTACATAAAACTTTTTCAATTCCGCGATGATGGAACTTTTGATGTCAGCGGCTCCCAGACTAGTATAAGCTGACTTTTATTCAGTATTAAGCCACGTTAAAAAAACAAAACATACAAAGTTTGTCTTAGTATATTCTTTAAATTAATTCATTTATTGGTCAGGTAGCAATTCCAAGATTCTCAAACATTTAAAATTTAACTATTTATTTTCTAAAATGAAATTTATTTAGATAACCTTATGCGGAAATGCGATTTTTCTGACATCAGTACAAAAGCACAAATTTACTTTTCGAAGGATGGTCAATCCAAAGATAGTATAAAAATTTACTTGTCAATTTAATAATAATAAAAAAAATATGAATTTATTTTTTATAAATAATTGAAGAATTTTTAAAAAATATATTAATTGCTGAAAATGCAACGCCATGAAAAAAAAATTAACTAATAACTGAATGGCATAGCTGATTTTATTAGGCAAATTTATTATTGTTTATTTAAACAGATTATATAATTTTGAGAAAAATATCATATATTATGATTTTTGTAAGCTTCCCATCCAAAAAAAAAAAAAAAAAAAAAAAAAAGTAACAGGATAGTAATTTGAAAATTTTATTTTTGCACGTTAAATATTGAAACTGAACCACTGTGCATAGGTTTTATACCTTCATGCTGTTATCAGGTACATTTAAACTCATTCGGCTGCTTCTAAGTGTCATGTCCATTGGTTTGGCTACAATGTTTTGGCTCTTTTAGTTTTTGTATATATATCTATATACTAGGCGTTTATATGATGTATATAGCTTTCAATAAAATATTCATGAATTGTGTTATGTATATTAAGTATTCTTCTAAATAGGTAAATATCTATTAGTATCTGAAGTTGAAATTATTTATTTATGAAGTGTTGAAAAATCCCAAAACCATCCTATGATATATTAAAATGGTGATGTGGCACAGGAAAATTACAATTGTATATAAAGTTGCACTCAGTTGTTCTATTGTACGCTGCTTTAGAAATAATAAAAATGCAGTTTTGCGAATAATTTAATATTTGATTACATCCGGTAAGAATATTTCACCATTCTGGCCTAGTTATTCCATTTTGTGTCTTCCATACATTAGGTTTCAAATGTATTATGCATTATTTAAGTTAAAAAGACTGTAAATGATTATATATTTCTATATGGCTCTGTAAAATACATGGGGGACATTATGATTATTTCCAACATATAAATAAATATATATTTAAAATTATCTAAAAATTTAAATAAAATGTACTGAATTCATTTCAGTGCTTCAAATACATTTTAATAAGTTAAACAGCATCAATAATATACTGTTCACCAAATAAGAAAGCGAACCCATATATTTTAATCGCCAAATAGAAGCAGGAAAATACGAAAATAACCTTTTGATTGGGAACTATGCCGTATTTTAACTCTCAATAAAAAATACCTTTAGCGGCCATTTTCATATTGAAACGGTAATAAATATTAAAAATTTCGATATTAACACCCAAATTTAACTTCATAATTTGATTTTAGAGTAAAGTCTAAATTTCAATATCAAAGGAAAAATCATAATGTTAAATTAACTTTTAAAACTTTCATTCATATCGACTGTAATCATTATTTCCCCCCTCTACCGTTTTTCTTTCTGTGGAGTTAATAATAGCCTTTCCAAACGTAATTTTGTGATTTTCATGCATTAAAAAAGTCATGTGAAATATGAATTATGAAATGAATACTCGAAAATATTTGAATTTTTTAACAGAAATAGGTTTTTAGATGCTTCTAATAAGCGTATGCAAAATTACAGTTCGATACGATAATTAGATTTTAGTTGTGATTAAGAAATTAATGCAAAAGTTTTGAGGGAAACTGTATAGATAGGAAATAAATAATAATTTTATAAAAACTTTTAACAAATCTAATATCGGTCTTAATTATTTTATAGAACACTTATAGATAAAAATCTCGTTTTTTGTTTAGTACCAAGAACATAGTCCAGAAGTGCCTAGTCTAGAACGAACTTTTTGTGCTGCAATAGCTGCAACCGCAGGATGGTGAAACCTCGTTCGTTCCAACATTTTGGGATTATACTGAACCATAAGCTCCAGATGTTAGAACAAGATTTCATCATCTTATTGTTGCTGCTAATGCAGCACCAGAATGTGATTCAAAGGAGCACAAAATTTTTAACAGTGTATTTACGGCATAATTATACGCACTTTTAACGTAAATTCGAAAATGTGATTTTTAAAAATTTTAGTCAGTGTATGTGCTACAAATAATTATCTTTAACAATAAAAAAATAAAATGAATTTTATTTAATTTTTTTAGTATTTTGTAACTTTCTTACAAATTTGTTAACGATTTTCACACGTGGAAGCTTATATCAGTTCGCACCGCCATTAGCTTCTCAAACAACTTCCGATTATCCAACATTCGCGATATCAGGAGTATCTCGGAAAACTGAAATAGTCGACTAATCCGGCAAGCATAATCAAATTCATTATCTTAGTGGTATAATCTTTAAACCAGTGATTCCCAAACATTTTGACTTGCGGTGCTCTTTTTAGAATGAATGCCTATGGCGGATCCCCTTAAGCTTACCGTACCCTATGCTACAAGGTAATGACCTTTAGAACAAAATTTAATGGACTAAAATTGCTTCGAAATCAAAATTAAGTTAATACATGGAAATTATTCCAGAGAGAAACATTCGCCTTGCATACAATATTTCAAATGAAAATCAAATTTTAAAGTAATTGCTTAAAAAGCGAAAAGGCCAACATAGTGAAAGAGATTCCATGCCGGGACTCGAACCCAGGCTATCAGTATAGCGCACTGACGTTCTACCGACTAAACCAGATGGTACGATACTCAGCTTGAAAATTTCCCGCTATTATAAGTCGGCAAGGCTACAAACGCAGCACAAGATGAAATATTTATCGTAAGCCACCGACCTGGGGCGAACACGAAACATAATTGATTTTCATTTGAAATATTGTATGCAAGGCGAATGCTTCTCTCTGGAATAATTTCCATGTATTAATATAGTTTCTATTGATGCTGGATTTAATTATGTTTCTTGTTCGCCCCAGGTCGGTGGCTCACGATAAATATTCCATCTTGTGCTGCGTTTGTAGCCTTGCCGACATATAATAGTGAGAAATTTTCGAGGCTGGGTATCGTTCCATGTGGTTTAGTCGGTAGAACGTTAGTGCGCTATACTGATGGCCCGGGTTCGAGTCCCGGCATGGAATCATTTTCACTGTGTTGGCCTTTTCTCCTCTTAAGCAATTACTTTGAAATTTGATTTTCATTTGAAATATTGTATGCAAGGCGAATGTTTCTCTCTGGAATAATTTCCATGTATTAATATAGTTTCTATCGATGCTGGATCGAGAGAAAAGTTAAGCGTGTATATTAGTTTTTGAACAATCGTTAGATTATTGAATATTGATAATTAAGCAAAAAAAAAATGGAAAATATCAATTTTTAAAGAGAAAGCTGATTTCTTTAGATTTTTTCAACAGTAAGATGAGAATATCAATTTAGAAGGGAAATTTAAACATGCATTTTAGTTTTTGAACATCAATTACCTCAATGAATATTAATTATTAAGTAAAACAATGGAAAATATCAATTTTTAAGAAAAAAAGCTGATTTTAAACGAATTTGATTAACTTTTACATAAGTTTGGGTTAGTCAAGTCCTTTTATTATATCCAACATGGACCCAAAACAATGAAAGTTAACCTGACCTAAATCCGACACGCAGCTAAAATGCAGAATTCAATCCTATCCGCAATGAAAAACTATTGCGCTAACCCGACCCGCAACAAAAAATTACAGCGCCAACCTGACTCTCTACTAAGTCCTTAAGGGTATATTCGAAAAAGTATTTTTCCATCCTCAACGGCTCGAAATTTTCTATTTTTGCGCTCAGTTAATTAGAATTTGATTTTTAAACAGTTATTTTCTCAGTATGATAATTTATTTTCATTCTCAGCTCTCCCTCTTTGGAAAATTCGGTTCAAAACGCCAAACGACAGCATTTTTTTGCAATATTTTTTTTCATTTATCAAAAAATCGACAAGCACGGCACATTATGTAATCTGATGCGTTTGAGAGCAAGCATGGATTTAAAAATAAATCAGAAAATAAGCAGTTTGGATTGGAATACACCCTTAAACAGTAAGACAGTAAAGGATACATAAAATCCCAATACTTTTTCCCAAGCTTTCATGCTGGCAATCATGCTTCTTCGCACGGATATTTAAGAAGCAAGAAATCTAACATACATGTTTTACGAAAAAAAGAAAATTAAATATGGAGAAAGTTATGGAGTTCGACACATTTTGTACAAGGAAGAGTTTGGCACTATATTGCAGCTAATGCATTTTAACAGTATTATATTATGAATCACAAAAAAAAAGAAAAGAAAAAAGGATATTATCTTTTTAATTTGATATATTAATTAGACACACGCTAAGAATAGTGAAATATATAGCGATTTCTTTGGTCACTAACCGATAACATGCGGCGAATTTGGATGTTCAGGTTTTGAATGACTTGAAAATGACTTTTAGGAATGACTTCAATGACTTCATAGGAATCATTAATACCATTATGAATGACTTCATAGGAATCATTAATACCATTATGAATGACTTCATAGGAAATCTAAGAAAGAAATGTAAAAAATTAGAGTTTTGAATTAAAAATGATATTAAATAACGTTCTAACATGGACGGCATGTTCTGTAAGTTGGATACTCTTATATGTGAGATAGAACAGTTAAAAGGAAAAGAATAATAAGTAATGTTATTATTTTACGTTTTTGTTTTCTTGCCATTTTCCAACCTCTGTTCCTATATAATCTCAAGAAACCCGAGCAACGCCGGGTAATACTGACAGTACTTAATAAAATCAATATTTTTCGTTATTCTGTTGTACATCAGATGCTTTAAAAACACCGGGTTAGTTGGATGCGAATTTCCCGTCTCTGCACAAACAGCCGATGTACAACAAAACTATGAAAAATCGAGAAATATCGCTATTACAGCCCCCCCCCCCCCCATTGTTCCCAAATTCACGTGGAACCTGCTGATTATAGCCAAAAACATACACCGGACGTTTGGTTAAATTCTAAACATAATTTCATGCACTTTTCGATGATACAATACTGAAAATGACACAAAAATGCTGTTACAGCGCCCACTTCCGGCGGATTGTTTCCAAATTCACGAGGGACTTATAAAAAAAATGTAATTCTATAGATGTAAGTTTACAGAAATCTGTATACTTACTAAAATTTTATCTGTAAGCTGTACAAAAAAGGATTTAAATCTACCAAACTAGTTTTTGTAAAGCTACAGAAATCTGTAGCATATGTCATGAATGGCTTGGTGCTTATTTGCCGAGGTAGAACAATTTTTCAACTTCTGGTGTGTTTTTATATTTTGTTTTTAAAACATTCAAAGATGCGAAAGCTTTTCCAAGGAAACATATAGTTGAACGGTGCCGTATGATGGTTTCGACGTGGACTCTTAGCGTACTGCCTAGAACTTCTTGGTATATTCCCAACAGGTATACATATCCTTCTTAAAAAAAAAACTGAATTCCATAGTGAAATTTAAAGCGTTATTCAAGATTACTGACATAAATGATAGTTTTTATTTTCTATTTTTGAAAGATAACGAGTTGTATTGCTTGGTAGACTATGATAAAAAAAAAATATATTTAATAATCAGCAATAAAATAATGAAATACATTAACTGGCAATATGTTACATATTGCCAAACAATGATACTAGCAATGCAGTTTCTCCAAAATTCACAGTGTATATAATATTCTAACCACTTAGCATGTTTAGTTACGTTGGCGATAATTTCACCTCATAATATGCAAGTTCAACAAATTACACGGAATTGTGTACGTCAAAACAAAGTTGTTAAACACTGGACATCAATATGATATCAAAATTTTGTGAAATATTAACATCGAGAATGCGATTAAAAGTACATTTTTAAAATGAACAAAAAAGTACGTATTATAAATACAAACTTATATTGATATGAGGATATTCAGTAAAAAGGAAACTATTTTAAAAATATATAACTTCAACGTGCAGCGTACACTGTTAAAAATTTGCGCCAAACTGTCCAGTCATTCGACCGTTTTTATAGAAAACGGATACATAACCGTAATTTAACTCCATTCTGACCATCATATCTGCAATAATATGGTCATAATACAGTTAAATTACGATTATGTAACCATTTTAAATAAAAACGGTCGAATGACTAGACATTTTGCAGCAAATTTTTATGAGATGCAATTTTATGAAATTCCGTGCTTTAGTTCTGGAAATATAACACTCAATATCTCTTCATATATTTATAAATCACGCTTTTAATATTTGAGAATATTTCACTTTATTATGTACAATTTAAATTACATTGTAAATAGCACAGTTATTGTAAACAGTAAATTGCATTGTAATCGATCAAATAGGAATTCGCAACCAGAAGCAAACATGACATTTCACTGTCAATAAAACTGGCACAAAAAGCAGATTTTTTATTTGATTCTGTACACTGTAAAAAAAGGGACTAAAATACGGAAAATGTACATTGCAATTGAGACGCCAGTACTATTTCCATATTTTGACGGAACTTTTTCCCCGTAAATTACAGAAAATGTCCTTTTTTCTGTAATTTACGGGGAAAACTTCCATTAAAATACGGAAATAGTACACGGCGTCTCGATTGCCAGTACAATTTCCGTATTTTAGTCTCCCTTTTTACAGTGTAACATTTAATGGAATCTTTAGTTTCCATACTTTAAAGTGCTAGTTTTGGTTCTCATAGCACATATTTTTCACGAAAAGTTTTTGAATAGCAAAGGAAGCTTTTACTATTTTAAATTTGTATCTTGAAGCCCTTTTTCAAATTAATTACTAGGCTAAAGATTTGAAGGAAATTAATTAATGATATAGATTGCTAACGATTCCCCCACACTGCAAATAGAAGCGTCTTAAATTCAGACACATATGTGATTGAAAAAGAATTTTAGACACTTCAGTGTCCTAATCTGAAAATTAAGACATTATAGATGTCTTAATTTAAGACACATAAGTGTCTTACTATGATCATGGTGTAAACGAACTGAGAATTAGAGTCTAAAATTCGGTTTCTTCAAACGTGTCTTAATTTAAGACTTTTGTTTCTTCCGTTCTTCCTGCGTAATAACCACCAGGGGGCACTCTCCGTTGCGCATGCGGTTTAGATGTCTTTCGTTCAAACTTGGTATACGTTGTAATTCAAACTGAAAGTTTGTTTTTATGTACATCTATATTTTAATTCGTTTTTTTCGGAATGTGAAGGTCTGTGATTTTAATTCGTATTCACTTAGTTTATTTATTTATTGAATACATAAATCTGACTTGTGTGCTTAACACCCAATGTCTCATATAAGCTGTCTTCGATATAAAGTCGGGATAGAAACAGAAGTAGACAACACTTGAAGATTACATCCGGCAACTCTACAAAGTGTGTGCAACGGACTAAGCGTTAATTTGTATTAATTTATATCGATAATATTTTGTTATTCGCCTTGTCACAGCTGGCAAAAAACCTTTTGACTGGCAGTTTATATTTTGAGAATGAAACATTTCATTCTTTAAATATAGCTAGCTGTATATATTAAGGGATTTTTCTTCTAAAATGATGCAAGTCTTTCTCTCTCGGGCAGTAAAATTAAAAGTCTTTCTCCCTCACTGTGATAGTTTTTAAAATTTCAAATCGAGGATTTTTCTCACCTCTTGCTACAGAGATTCAAGTAAGTGTCGTAATTTTCTTTATAATACTAAAGCTAGTGTCTTTTATGATTTTCTTTATAGCACTAAACAAAATCTTGCATGAAATGCAATTAGTTTTGAATCTGTTTGATTAAAAACCCGCTAATTCTAGAATAATATATTTTTAGACTTATGACGTTATCTTGTATTACAAATTATATATTCTAAATTCTCCGCTTTTTCCCAAATTTAAAGTAATAATACCTCTAAAAGAAAGACACTTTAAGTTAAATTCATTCTTTTTGAGTAGTAAAATTTGAAAGTTATAATTGAAAAAAGTAAAAAGGTATAACTAGATTTTGCACTTAAAATTGTTGTTTTCATAACTTTATTTATATGCACTTATACGAAAAATAAAAAAAATGACAAGCAGATGATATTTAAGACAAAAGAAGTTTGGAAACTATAAGTAATTTTTTTCTTCATATTAATAATATAGAGTATCTATTTATTTATTTTTATTGGTAGTTAAGTGGCTTTTGTGGTTATCTTCTGATCTATATAAAAACTTGCCCATGTGGCAATATAATTTTTAAAACAATCTAATTTTTAAATGATATGAATTTTCTTTTTTTTTCGGGGAGGGGGTATACAATTTTCGTAAAGATGATATCTTAAATCTTTTCCGACATTGCATTGATTATAATGAAAGTTTTGAGCTTTTAGAGTTGGACAAGATTAAAAACACAAAATATATTTAACAAAATACCGAAAAATCTCTCAATAGCAGTTACTTCAGGATTGGGGAATTTGTTCGATAATCGAAGGTGTCTGCTTTTGTGAGGTAAAAATAAACAAATATGTATGCGTCTTGGATTAAAAAAGGGTTTTTGCTAAATAGAGTTATCTGGAATTAGGGAATGTCCATTAACCTCTATAACGGACACTCCCGAATAACGGAAACCTCTATTTAGCGAACACAATACAGGATTTGACTTTTCGCATGAAAAGGATTTGTTTGAAGCATGGGCAAACTGGGCAGTGTCCCTTCCTCTCTCCCTACCACGACTAAATAAATAAAAAAAATCTAAATTCAGCAAAACGTCTCAATAAGGAACACTTCTGGAACACCGAATTTGTTTGCTCGTCGAACGTGTTCTCTTTTCCGAGGTAAAAATATGTGCTTATGTTGAAAAAGGTGAGTGTTCGCTACATAAAGCTATCCATATGAAGGTTTTGCAGTAAAACCTCCATTGGACACTCCTAAATAGAGAACACAACTATTTAAGAAACACGTTTTTCATTCACACCATGCACATGTTTTATATACTTTTACCTCAAAAAATCAGGCATCTCCGAATTGAGGACAAACTCTGTAGGTGCCCCCTATTGAGAGGTGTTATTTTATTTAGATAAATATATTTTTGTTTTTAATCTTATTCTACTGTAAAAGTTCAAATTACTGATTATAATAAGTACGGTGCCGAAAAACATAAATTATTAGGTTTACGAAAATTGCATACCAACTTTGGAACCCCTAATATGGTGGAGCTGGAGGTGGCAGAACCACGGGAAAATATTTTTTTAGGATTCAACGTCGTCAAACATGGCTACGTATAATACTACAAACAATAGCTGCGATTTAGGCGCTTGAAGTGTCTGAAATTCAGATGCATAAAGTGTCTGAAAAAATTAAGACATTTTAAAACGTTTAAAAATTGAACAGTCCATTTCAGACACTTAAGTGTATGAATTTTAGACATTTCAATTTAGAGTGCATCTAAGTAAGTTCCCTTATTATTAAATTTGGTGCATCTCTCCACACCCTGTCTGTTCAAATTTTATTCAGGCCCAACATACGATTATAATATTCTTACTGTGACTTGAATTTATGCTTATTAATATGAGATAAGTTTCAAATTTAGATGACTTTGTAGATTAATATGTGCACAATAATTCACCATACACGTATAATGAATAATTTTATTGCTATAGAATATTTCCATTTCATTTCAATTACATTATAAAATGTACACAGTAGAATGTATTGTAATCCATCAAATAATAAATTTAGGATTTCGCAACCAGTGGCAAAAACGAAACTTGAGGGTCGGTAAAATTGGCACAAAAACTGAAAAGAAAAAAAAAGGAATGTTTTAAGTGATGGTGCAATATTTTATGGAATATTTAATTCCCATATTTTAAATCGCTGCTTTTGCCACTTAAACCATATATATATTCTATTGAAAACTTTCTGAGTGGGAAAGGCAGCTTTTTCTACTTTAAACTTGCACCTGAATTCCTTTTGAATTTAATTTCACATCTAAAGATTCAAAGGAAAATAATCAGTGACTTAAATAGCTGATGATCTCTCCACATATGTGAGTTCCATATTATTAAAAATGCTATTTTTTCTGACTTTTCTCAATCGATTATTCTAAAGCTAGTGAGAATAAATACTATTTCTATTGTTAAGTATTGACTACCTCAGATCTCACTAGCGCTTATTTTGCCTAATCTGTATTATATTCAATGAAAAAGTTCAGCTATGTATTATATGAAATGAAATGTAATAAGCATTTATAGATCTTCATTACAAAAAAAATTCAGTATTAGATTAAAATTAATTTTCTTAAAAGCATGTTAGTTCTCTAATACGTGCTTATTGAGTAAGACTGTTAATATAAATTTATAACATTCTACCATGTTATGTAAATAACATGATTAATTTCCAGATATAAGTTCAAGATTATTTTTTAAACTTGTTTTGTCTAACCGCTTTTAGCCTACCGCTAAAAATTCTCATCGAAAGCATTATTGTTATATCTGCATTCTCATTTTTTTACCCTAGTTACAACTTTCCTGCTTATTCTAAATTCAGGGATGCAGCGTTGCATTTTGCCAGCCAATTTTAGCGTCTATTATTTTAGTATATAGGATAGATTAAATTGTGCAGACAACGAAAATTTCACTTTGTTGAAACACCAACTTGTATTGTTGCCATAGTAACATCACACAGATCTCTCTAATGTGAAATGAATAGTAAATCGATTAATGATGATTTTTCTCCGTCGGAATAACGTCAATAATCGTGTTTCCATCCATTTCACATTGTAGCAAACTGAAGAGTGTTGCTTTGGGATTACACCCGCTGGTTCGCCAGCTGACTCTCATTTTCGTTATCTTTATCCTCTAATCTATCATATATAGCAAAATCATCAACGCTAAAATTGATTGCGAAAATATGACGCTGTCTTCCGTTCAACAAGAGACTCAAATATGCATTTATAAAATTAGACTGTTCTAGAAGAAGGTTGAATAGAAAAACATATACATTGTTTATCAGGTTGATAATAAATTCGATATCGTGTACAGGTACAGTGAATTACCAAATTTACGTGGTTGGGGGCGGTAATTGTGTGATTTGAGATTATAAGTGATATAATTAATATAATATGTTACTTATTTCGTAGAAATATTTTTATTTAGATTTAAAAAATAATCATTTCATTAAATTAAACTAAAAAAGAAATTATTTAAAGTTTAAATTTAGGTTATATAAAGCAATGAATCTCTAAATAAAATAATATTTATTAATAATTACGTTTATGCTAATAACAGCTTGTAATCGGGCTGTTAATGGAAGTTTTTGTATTTTAAGATAGTAATTCCACTCTTATAAACGTGTCATTAATAATATTTTGTTGTTGATGATTTTCTTAGCTATTTCACTTAAGACATCAAACTTTTGTCGTTGACTATAATCGAAATTCACGTGAAAGAATAAACCACAGACAAAGATAATAATGGATAATTAACAAATTCGAATAAAATGAAAACAAGATCTCTTTTAAAATGTGGTTTTTCAATAGGTAAATAAATAAACATGACAAAATATATTAGTATGCATATGATTACTCACTGGATAGTATCTATCTATATTATAAAGGACAAACATATCTGTGCTTAACGCATACGTCATTTTGCTAATGGCAACACTTTGAAATTTGAAATAAAATTTTGGTTTTGCAGTTTTCACTTCTGCAAATTTTTAAATTTCTAAGCATCGCACATTTTAAATTTTTACTCCGTCGAATAAGGAAAAAATTGCTCTTTTAAATGCAATTTGTTTGAAAGCTGTATCTCAATTTATTTTTGAGTTATTAATTTTTTTGTAGTTTTTAGTACAATTTTTCTTATTGTGGCAACAAAAGTACTTCATTTCTATTGAAAGTCATTGAAAGTAAACGGAAAATAGTCGAAAATAAGAGATACTGCATCTTTTTGTTGCCATTTTCTCATAAAACCTGAAAAAAAATTGAAATTAAAATATGGGCTATGTCAAGAATATTGTCTGTTATTCCGTAATAATGACGTCATATGCACACTTTTCTATAGGCAAAATTCAAGACTGGATTGTAAAAGCGGATTGCTTTAGCGGATGCAAATAACGTCATTTTATAAAAAAGCGTGTATTTTAATTCTTAAACCTGAATTATGTTTTGTAGAAGTACGTCATTTTCACAGCCCAGTTGCTTTGAAATTCTTTACAGGTGAAAATGCTTCACTTTTGAAAATAATGTAATCGAAATCACACACTGATAAAACGCAATGTTTTACAAAAATTTAGAGTGTCTTTATCAAAGAGAGGTGACATGCAAATAATAGGGATTTATATTACAGAAATTTATTATTCTCGGCCTGTATGGATTTGCTTCGCCGAGTTAGGCAAGCAAACAAGTAATTCGTGGTTTAAAATAACATCGTGTTTCTGAAGTTTTTGTCGAAAATTCTCTCGAATAATAAAATTTTAATGCTATTGTTTAGGAGAGTCTACTGTAATTTTATCAAAATAACACAATTTGCTTAATTTAATTTTTCCTAATTTTATATAATGTATGTATTTAAAACACAAGTGTGTTTTTCAGTCATCTGTCCTAATCTTTCTGCTGAGCCAATTTTACTAATATTTTTTTTTAAACTGAAAGCTCTTCCTTTGTAGATGTGATCGCATTATCTGTTTTTTTTTTTTTTTTTTTTTTTTTTTTTTTTTTTTTTTTTTTAAATATCGCCACTTTTATATTTTGATTTTTAAAGCATTTTATGAAATTTCTTCAAAATGATGAAAATTAGCTTTCATTATTGCAGACAAGGGAAAAATAATGAGGTATTTTTAATATTATTCATGCTATTTTCTGGTAAATATTCAAAATTGTTGATAAAAATTGTTGTATAGGGTTTAGTGGCGCAAAATCCCATTAAGAGCAGAATATTATATTAGGGGCATAATAACTGAAAATGACATACTGCTTTTGAAAACACAAATTTTTTTCTCATAAATTTTCTATATTGTTTTTCCTTTTGCATCTGTACTGTTACTAAGTTTCAGACACTAGACGAACTGCTTATTTAAGTGAAAATGAAGTCATATTTAAAAGAAAACGATCAATTTCTTAGATAAAACTAAACATTTTAACACAAATGCGTCTAAAAAACATAAATTACGGAATTTTTTACTCTCCGGAATTGAGATTAGAATCTCAAGTAAAGGGTGGGTCTGTTCACATAAAAGATGTTGCTGACAATCGTGAGTTTTAGTTTTGAGTTAAAATGATTTTTAAATGATCAAACAAAAATTTGTTTTTAAAAAATGATGAATATGGATATGAGAAGTGCGTATGCAAATTTTGGGAAGGTGAAAGTTACTGTTTTCATTCCGGAAATCCAAGCATAAGAGCCTCAATTGATAACCACATCCTAATAACTGATCTTTATTATATTTTACTGATTAAATATCTATATTATGAAGAACTAACGTATCTGTGCGTAAAGCTGACGTCATTTTGCGAATGGCAACACTTCACGATCAAATTTCGGTCTTGAAATTTTCGTTAATGCAATTTTTTAATCTTCTGACTATCGTACATTTTCAATTTTCGTCGCATAGGGGAAAAAATTACTTTCAAATGCAATCTGTTTAAAAACTGTATTCATTGACTGATGTATTATATTTTCTAAAATAATTTTTAAGCGTGATTTTTTAAAAAGTTTATCTTATCACGTGCCGGTTTCAATACATAATAATAATAAACATTTTGCACATAATGCAACAAACATTTTTCAGCATTTGTTTCCGACTATTTTTGCATTACGAAATTAATACTTCCTTTATAAACAAATAAAAGAATAATATTTAAAAAAAACACCAATCTAACATATTTGGGAAAGACAAGTTAACGAAATTAATATTTCTTTTTTAAACAAATAAAAGAATAATATTTAAAAAATAAAAGTCTAACATATTTGCAATCGTACATTTTAAATTTTTAGATCACCAAATAGGATTTTTTTTTCAAATGGAATTTGTTTGCAAAGTTCATCTCAGTGTATTGACTGTCTATGGTTTTAAAAATAATTTTAAAGCATGAAATATTTTTTAATTTATCTATATCGCGCGGAGCTCGATTACGAAAGATTAATCCGTTTGCCCTTAAAACAAAATAAAGAGTTCATCATTTTCTTACGGCTAATATCCATTAAAAAAACTTCCCCATGAATAAATAAAATAATATAAATAAAACACAAATTTACCAGACATGTATAAGCTCTGAAATTATCAGAATATAAAAGGATGCCATAAGTAGCAAAATCTCGGCAAATAACTCTTAGCATGCGGCTAATGAGAAAATATCGCTTTTGATAAATTTCAAAAATTTATTTGATTGTATAATTCGTATTTTCCATATGAAAAATGCTTTTTTAATGTAAGTGGTCAATCTAAAAAAAAATATTGCGCATAAAAAAATTATTTGTTTTCAAAAAAAAAAAAAAAAAAAAAAAAAAAAAAATTCCACCTACATTCTTTAACCCGGGAAGCCCGGGTGTGATCCCCTAGTAGTAATAAACGAAAAATGTGTTCAGATATACGTGTGCCTGATTGTGTTGGCGATGGGTATGAAAGTCTATCACACACAGATGTTTGAAAATTTGTATGAAGATAGTCAAAGGAAGGTTCGAACACATCTGTGAGTCAGATTTTTCAGTTTTCGATAATTAGACGACATATTAATTAAAAATAGCAAAAAATAGTACGCCGCCGCCGATCATCTGGATTTCTGAAGCATTCCAAGGTTCCGTGAGCAAAAAAGAATGAGTGGAAAAAAGTTTCCGTTTTTCTCATATTTTAACAAGCCTAAACTAGGTTTAACAAATCGAAATACGAAAACATAAAAAATGTGTACTTAACCATCGTACTCTTTCGGTTCTAACGGTGCTACTCGTTTAAAATATGTTGAAATTTACCCTTACTAAAAAACTATTTTTCGGACTTTGAAGTCGTGTGATTTTTTCTTCTTGTTTTCTTCTTTTTTGTTTGGAAGTGCCCATCCTCTTTCCTTAACGAATTACGGGAAAAAAATACCCACTTAGAAATGATATCTCCGGTTATAATAGTGTTATTTATAAAAAAATATTCATATTAAACTTAGCAAAAAAATATTTTCATAATGCCGTTTTCGAGTTTTTCGTTTTTTCTCCTGCAATTTTTAAAAATTCTGCATCCGCTTTTCTGAACGAAAAAAAAAAAAAAAAAAATTACATACTTATACATAGCATTTTTCTCTTTCTAACAGTATCTTTGTTTAAAAGAAACTGTCATTTACCATTTCAAAAAAATAAATAAATAAATTAATTAAATAAAGTATCTGTAAGACCTTTCTCGTACACCTTTTCTTTGTGATTTCTCAGAATTCACTTCAGGTCTGAAGAGGAATGTATTTTGGAAATTTTCGGGTGGGGGATGGGAGATATCCTTTCATCTCTTAAAAGGGGTAGGGCCGGGTTATTTTTTTGTTATTTAGATTTCCTCGAGAACTATTGATCAGAATTAAAAGTTTATTATATATAAATGTTAAAAAATAAATCAGCAATCAATATATCGGGGGTAAAAGATGTTTGTTTAAAAATATATATTAATACAAAATCGTTTTACAGATACAAAATCCTACAACTTTGAGGTTTGGTTAAAAAAGCAAACTCGAGCATGCATTACACGCCCGCTATACGCAGCGGAAGACGGTGAGATAGAGTACTGCATCGGGTCGGGTTACACACTTTTACCCGAACCCGCGGGTCGGTTGGCGCTATATTTTCCCATTGTTTGGTTAGGGTCGGGTTGACTTTAAGTTTTGTTGCGTGTCGGTTTGGCTTTTTTACTCTTGGGGGTCAGGTTATATTAAATATAATGCAATTTATTATTTTGAAGACTCGGGAAAGAACGACTGATACTTCTAGAGCTCCCGTTGAAAATCTATAATGTTGAAAATGTAAATGATATACAGGATGCGCTATATTAGAGGGGAAAATTTCCAAAATAATAACTATTGATAATGATGATAAATTAAAGGGTGAATGCCAATTGTGTATAAGAAGGTGTAACGTTATAAGTGGAACTTTTGAAGCTGCAACTAATTTTAAAGCATATTTAAACATTAGATTTTTAGTTTCATAACGTTACACTTTGATTGAAATATTACTGTTTTCTTGTTATCATGCCTGTGATATTCATTTAATTGAGGGTGAATTTTATTATATTAGTAATCCTATTTATTGATAAAGAATGTAGATTTTTATTAATCATATTTCATATAGCATTAAAACATGATTTACTTTTCTTTCATATCGGGTTCGGGTCAACTTCAAATGGAGTTTTCAGGACATAAAACCCGACCCGTGCCTCTCAGGCGGACAACTCTATTTAGGGAACACTTTTTCAATTCGTAAAATTTATGTATTTGAACGCTTATACAGGGTGGTCATAAAAAACTTTGCCGATATATGGAACTCTAGCGGCCGTTTCGTTTAACCGATCGAGATGAGCTTTCAAATATAGTTATTCAGGGGTATGAGCTCGAGATTCTGTGAACGGTAACAAATTAGCGCTCACGGTTACGGTTATAGGTACAGAAACTCGAAATTTTCGAATAGCAACGCCCATGTTTTTTCGTCGCAAAATGCTCAGCGTATGTGAAAACCCTAAATAGCGCTCGAACGGTACATGTATCGCAATAAACGAACGCGTTATGCACGCACAAAAAACAGCTCAGCGAACGGCCAAAAACAACACGATCGGGCCGCACGGAGGAAATTTGCATATGATAGAGGTAAGAATCCGTTTTCTACGCTGATTATCTGTCGAACGGCGTTCTGTGATTGGTGTCTTGTCCTTGTCATATGCACATTTCCTCCGTGCGCCCCGATCGTGTTGTTTTTGGTCGTTCGTTGAGCTGTTTTTTGTGCGTGCATAACGCGTCATATCGGGTTCGGGTCAACTTCAAATGGAGTTTTCAGGTTCATAAAACCCGACCCGTGCCTCTAAGGCGGACAACTCTATTTAGGGAACGCTTTTTCAATTCCTAAAATTTATGTATTTGAACGCTTATACAGAGTGGTCATAAAAAAACTTTGCCGATATATGGAACTCTAGCGGCCGTTCCGTTTAACCGATCGAGATTAGCTTTCAGATATAGTTATTCAGGGGTATGAGCTCGAGATTCTGTGAACGGCAAAAAATTGGCGCTCACGGTTACGGTTATAGGTACAGAAACTCGAAATTTTCGAATGGCAACGCCCATTTTTTTTCGTCGCAAAATGCTCAACGTATGCGAAAACCCTAAATAGCGCTGGAACGGTACGTGTATCGCAATAAACGAACACGTTATGCACGCACAAAAAACAGCTCAGCGAACGGCCAAAAACAACACGATTGGGCCGCACGGAGGAAATTTGCATATGATAGAGGTAAGAATCCGTTTTCTACGCTGATTATCTGTCGAATTATCTGACGTTCTGTGATTGGTGTCTTGCCCTTGTCATATGCAAATTTCCTCCGTGCGCCCCGATCGTGTTGTTGTTGGCCGTTCGTTGAGCTGTTTTTTGTGCGTGCATAACGCATCCGTTTATTGCTATACACGTACCGTTCCAGCGCTGTTTAGGGTTTTCGCATACGCTGAGCATTTTGCGACGAAAAAAAATGGACGTTGCCATTCGAAAATTTCGAGTTTCTGTACTTGTAACCGTAACTGTGAGCGCCAATTTGTTGCCGTTCACAGAATCTCGAGCCCATACCCCTGAATAACTATGTCTGGAAGCTAATCTCGATCGGTTAAACGGAACGGCCGCTAGAGTTCCATATATCGGCAAAGTTTTTTTAAGACCACCCTCTACATTGTGTCCACGTATAATCTGACCGACCTTTATTTTCGCAACCGTTGGTCCTAGATGCATACTTCCAATTACAAAAATGGTTTAAATAAGGTAAAGAATTATTTTAAAAGCGATTTGGATCAAGAAAAACATTTACTAAAAAATTACGAAATTAAAATTTTTATACGGTCTCCCGGTCCTATAAGTGATATTTAGTAAAAATGTACTGTGACACTAACAAGTAAGACAAAAAAAGCTCCATTCATCTAACATTAAAACTGACCGAGTTACGGAACTTTGAAATGCATGACTTATACCACTTTTTTGCACCTCAAAACAGATGATTTCGGCCATGCTTTCAGGGGTTGTATAAAAAGTACTTAAACTTATTTCAAGGTATCTGCGCTTTGAAAGAAATCGTACAACTATTACGATTGAGTTAGAGTCAATCCATTTCAAGTGGTCCAGAAAATATGATACTCGTTGCTTGACCATTTTTAAAAAATCTGAAATGTTTTGTACAACAACCCTAACATGATGGAAGTTCAAAATGACTATTATTTTAATTTTATTAATTTTTGTTTGTGCATGGCGGCCATCTTTGCTTCATCGTCTGCAGCAATATTCTCACAAGAAAGGTTTAAGGAATTGTAAATAATTCATCGTTTATTTCTCCAATTCAAGTGCGGATTAAAGCAATTTGTGCAGAATACATTGGGCTAAAAATTTGGTAATAGAGTAGTTTCCAAAACTAACTGCTTATTGGTGAAATATAAGCATAAAGTTTCAGTTTTTTTCCAAAATTCGTCCGATTACAAAAGGAAATTTTTCTTGCAAGGAAAACTGTGAACATGACATATTCTTTTTTACAAATAGGCCGAAAGTACATGTACTCACAAGCCAAGTTCCAGATCTGGGACTTGCTTTCTCTTCGTTAAAAAAAATCCAAATTCTTCAAAAATGGCAAAAATCGCACTTTTGAGGCTTTAATACATCTGGTGGGGCACAAGATAAAAATTTGAAGTTCTGGTTTCTGACAGTATTGTATGGTAGTGTTATGCACAAGAAATTTCCGGATGGAGATTTCACTACAAGCTGAGATATGGCAAGGGAAACATGTCAAAACAATACTGCCAAACTATTGTTTTGTTGTAGTCACAGCTAAGTATTTATCTCAGAATGTCACTTAAATTTATGTTTTTGATTATCTTTAAATAATAGTAACAGAAAATAAAGCCCTTTGCAAAGCTTAGCAATTAATTAAAAAATTAATTATGCCTAAGGCCATACATTTTGTATGGTTTCAGTATTTTTTGTAAGTAATTTGAGTAACAAAAAGAAACCTCAGCACTTTTACATAAAGAAAAAAAATATTTTTATACAAGACCTGAGACAAAAACAGAATAGGGAAAGAGAAAAACTGTTAATGTTATCATACTTGTTGAGACATGATCAAACGAGTCAAAACACATTCTTGCTTGTTGGTTTAAAAATTTTGATCTTTCTCAAAATTTAATTTGTAGGAACCAAGTCTTGTCATCTCTTGATATTTTGATTGAAGATGCTGGCTCATAGAAATAAACTTTGAAATCACTATGTGAAAGTCTCACTTCATTAATAATTCCTAGCTTACTTCTTATGCAAAAATGTCATTTTTCTGCAGTATAAATTTTGAAAAAGATTTGGATATCTTTACTTTTTGAAAATTACTTGAGGCTGATGCATGGTAACATCGTATAATGTTTCATTTATAGGAACATACTTATGGTAGGAACAAATTTCAGGGACTGGCAAGCAGCATTAAAATTGTGGTTTTGAAACCAATAAGCAGGAATGTGTTTTGACACGTTTGATCATGGCTCAACAACTATGCCAACATTAACAGCTTTTCTCATTCTCTATTCTGTTTTTGTCTCGGGTCTTGTATATATATATATATATATATATTTATGTAAAATAAAAGTGCTGAGGTTTCTTTTAATTACTAAAATTACAACATAAATTACTGAAACCATACAAAATGTAGGCCTTAGGCATATTTATTTTTTAAATTAATTTCTAAGCTTTGCAAAAGGCTTTATTTTCCGTTACTATTATTTAAAGATAATAAAAAAAATAAATTTAAATAACACTCTGAGATAAATATTTACCTGTGACTACAACAAAACAATAATTTGGCAATATTGTTTTGACGTGTTGACCTTGCCATATCTCAGCTTGTAGACAAATCTCCATCCTGAAATTTCTTGTGCATAACACAGCCATACAATATTCTCAGCAACCAGAACTTCAGAATTTTATCTCGTGCCCCACCAGAGATATCAAAGACTAAAAAGTGCGATTTTTGACATTTTTGAAAAATTTTGATTTTTTTTAACGAAGAGAAAGCAAGTCCCAGATCTGGAACTTGGCTTGTGAGTACATGTACTTTCGGCCTATTTGTAAAAACAAAATATGTCATGTTCACAGTTTTCCTTGCAAGAAAAATTTCCTTTTGTAATCGGACGAATTTTGGAAAAAAACTGAAACTTTATGCTTATATTTCACCAATAAGCAGTTAGTTTTGGAAACTACTCTATTACCAAATTTTTAGCCCAATGTATTCTGCACAAATTGCTTTAATCCGCACTTGAATTGGAGAAATAAACGATGAATTATTTACAATTCCTTAAACCTTTCTTGTGAGAATATTGCTGCAGACGATGAAACAAAGATGGCCGCCATGCACAAACAAAAATTAATAAAATTAAAATAATAGTCATTTTGAACTTCCATCATGTTAGGGTTGTTGTACAAAAAATTTCAGATTTTTTAAAAATGGTCGAGCAACCAGTGTTGGACCACTTGAAATGGATTGACCCGTTAACTTTTTTTAGTTAAGTTTTAGAGTAGTTAGAATAATTATATTTTAACATATGTTTTATTTTGTAACGATTTGAGGTTATGATTTCTTTTAACAAAAATTTTGTTATTTTCATAAGGTTTTATTTAACTTGCAACGATCGTCTTTCCAATTTAAAAAATGTACTCGAACTTTAACTCACTTTCAAATGTCCGATCGAAGTTAAATTTTACATACTGACTTAAATCCGATGACAATGTAATATTATTATGATTTTCGATGCATACTATCTTATACATACTTATATTAGAGGATAACACAAAAAACAATTCGGATAGATTACCGTCAAATGGGTAAGAAACAGTTTTAGATTAGATAACATAAACCTGCTATGGTTGTATTTTTAACTTGTATAATTACTTTTTATGTATTTTCTAACGCTGACTAAAAAAATTACCTTCGCTTTTAATCATCATGTCAGGATTTTTCGCAAATCGTAAATTTCAAGGTTAAAAAATAGCGAAAAATCTGATGCTATAAAATAGATGTAAGACTTTTTTATTCAGTTTAATTTTATTTAATTCCATTATTTATTACATTTTTTGGCTTATAATGGGTTTCTTACAACTAAACAGCTCAGGGGTCCGATGAGGTTGAGAGGGGAAGGGATCAATTTTAACTTTGAGCTTTTTAACTTTGAAATTTGCGATTTGAGAAAAATGCTGACGTGAGGGTTTAAAATGAAGGTCATTTTCGGATTCAGCGCTAAAATATTCATCAGAATTAATTTACAAAAGCTAAAAACACAACCATCTCATCTATTTTATAGTATCAAATTTTCGCTATTTTTTCTTTTTTTTTTAAATAATTTACAATTTGCAAAAAATCTTTACGTGATGGTAAAAAAATAAAAGTCAATTTCGGATTCAGCGATACAGAATACACAAGAATCAATTATCAAAAGCTAAAAAACATGACATAGCCCAAATTTTGTAGGCTAGTGTAATCTAATAACATTTTAAAATATGTATCATTTTGTAAAGAATTGAGGCTGGTAATTTTCATCATTTTATTTAACAAAAATTCTGTTTTTTTTTCTTCATATATGTTTATTACAAATTGTATATTTTGCATTACTATGTCAGAAGGATTAAAGATTTTAAATTTATAGTGCAATGTTAATTTTACTCTGAGTCATTTTGTAATATGTCTGACGAAATTATATTTCTACTAAGTTTGTGAATGACCCCTAATTTGCAACAAAAAAATATGGTCCAACTTTAAACAGCTATTACTCGGTCAATTTTAATCGTAGAATAACGGGATTTTTTTTTGTCTTATTTGCCAGAGTGACAGGAAAATTTTACTAAATATAACTTATGGGGCCCTATAAAAATTTAAATTTCGTAATTTTTTAAGAAATGTTTTTCTTGACCCAAACCGCTTTAAAAATAATTCTTTACCTTATTTAAACCATTTTTGTAATTGGAAGTATGCATCTAGGTCCAATGGAGTATGCATCTAGGTCCAATGGTTTCGAAAATAAAGGTCTCTCAGTTTATGCGTGGACACCCTGTATATCTGAATAGGGGGCACCTCTCACTCTACACATATGTAACGTGTGTATGTGTACATAGACTGTCAAAAATACGATACATTTGTGTTTATGTGCATAAAAAACAAAATGTTGATAGCATTTTTCATATTTCGAAAGAAGAAAAATTGATTCTGAAAGAAAGAATGATCGCATTTCTTATATATATTTTATTTCTCATGCACTAAATTAAATATATCCTCATACGTATTCAAATACGTGTTTAATTTTATTTGAAACATATTTGGGTTTGAACTTTTCGTGTAAATCCCAAAAACCTGAGTGGCAAAAAACCTATATATGACCCATAAGAATACTTATAAGAATACTTATAATAAGAATAAGACTATGAACTCAACCTGCAGAAAAAAAAAATTAGATTCATTCCGAGCCGAAAAAACAAAATTCGGGATAACCCGACCAGATATTTGGCTCTATTCAATGATCCCGAGGTGTCCACTATTCAGAGGTTTTACTATATTTGAATATTAAAGAATATAGATTTGATCATTCTCCTAACATAAAAATGGTATTAGAAATACAATTATAGATTATTTTCCATAATGGCATTAAAACAAGAATCACTTTCCTTTCATTGCGGGTTCGGGTCGGGTTGCGGGTTGAAATACCTCGGTTTTGGGGCTTGTTGGGGGTTGCCGAAATTTCTTTTGCCGGTTCGGGTCGAGTTGTGGGTCGAGGAATTCTTTTTTTGTCGGGTTCGGGTCGGGTTGCGGGTTGAAATGCCTCGGGTTCGGGCGGGTTGGGGGTTGCCGAAATTTCTTTTGCCGGTTCAGGTCGAGTTGCGCGTCGAGAAATTCTTTTTTTGTCTTGTTCGGGTCGGGTTGCAGATTGACTTAAAATGGAATTTGCGGGTCGGGTCGGGTTGATCCCATAACCTAGGTTCGTTTGTATTAATTTTTGTTTAAAAAAATAAAATAATATAAATCTGAACGTGTACGTTGCCGAAGGCAGTGGGGCCTCTAAGTTCATGTTCATTTGGAAATATTTTAGTTGAAAACCTAAAAACCATTAATTAAAAAACAGTAATTTTATGTGTATTTAAGGTCATTATCGCAGGCTAGACAACTGTGGCAGAGTTAGCTAGCGTATGAATTTATGCACAATCACCAATAACAGATGCTTCTTCTTTTTAAAAATCTGTTCGTAAGCAATTCTAGTTTACAATGTCTACGGAAGAAATGTTGTTTATTGTTTCAATAATGGTATGTTATTTAAATTTAATCACAATATATTTAATCTATTTCTTAAGGCAAAAATACTTTGAAATCTTAAACTGACATATACAGGGTGTCCCTAAACTCATGGTACATATGCTAGGGGGTTATAGAACACATCAAGAGGAGTAATAGTTAATAGGAAACCAAGGGTCTCAAACGTATTCCGAAGGAGATAGGCGCCTTTAAAGTTTAGGGTCCAAAATTTCAAATGATTATAAAAAAACTGAAAAATTGGTCGATTCTTTTGCGGTTTTCACTAAAACTACTCTTTATGTCAGTATTTTCTTGAAAATAAATTTTAAAGATACAGTTTAAAAATGCCGATAGAGGGCGCTTTAGACTTTGGAGTAACCAACAACTATTTTTTACCGTTATTTTTTGTATCTCATTACATGCATTCAAAAGCTTAGACTTAAACTTAAATTTTGAGCTCAAAATCTGAATCGTTGGGAGTGGTTAAGTAGCGCAAACTGAACTGTGTTCAGGAGTTAAAATTTCAAATGATTATAAAAAACGGAAAAATTGGTCGATTCGTTTGCGATTTTCACTAAAACTATTCTTTATGTCAGGATTGTCTTGAAAATAAATTTTAAAGATAAAGGTAAAAAAATACCGATAGAGGGCGCTTTTGACTTTGGAGTAACGAACAACTATTTCTTACTCTTATTTTTTGTATCTCATTACATGCTTTCAAAATATTAGACTTAAAGTTGAATTTTGAGCAATCTGAATCATTGGGAGTGGTTAAGTAGCGTATACTGAACTGTGTTCAGGAGGGGAGTTCAAATTTCAACACATCGACACAATTCAGTTTGCGCTACTTAACCACTCCCAACGATTCAGATTTTGAGCTCAAAATTTAAGTCTAAACTTTTGAAAGCATGTAATAAGATACAAAAAATAACGGTAAAAAATAGTTGTTGGTTACTCCAAAGTCCAAAGCGCCCTCTATCGGCATTTTTAAAACTGTATCTTTAAAATTTATTTTCAAGAACATACTGACATAAAGAATAGTTTTAGTGAAAACCGCAAAAGAATCGACCAATTTTTCCGTTTTTTAAAGTCATTTGAAATTTCAACTCCTGAACACAGTTCAGTTTGCTCTACTTAACCACTCCCAACGATTCAGATTTTGAGCTCAAAATTTAAGTTTAAGTCTAAGATTTTGAAAGCATGTAATGAGATACAAAAAATAACGGTAAAAAATAGTTGTTGGTTACTCCAAAATCTAAAGCGCCCTCTATCGGCATTTTTTGCACTGTATCTTTAAAATTCATTTTCAAGAAAATACTGACATAAAGAATAGTTTTAGTGAAAACCGCAAAAGAATCGACCAATTTTCCCGTTCTTTATAATCATTTGAAATTTTAGACCCTAAACTTTAAAGGCGCCTATCTCCTTCGGAATACGTTTGGGACCCTTGGTTTCCTATTTACTATTATTCGTCTTGATGTATTCTATAACCCCCTACCGTATGTACCATGAGTTTAGGGACACCCTGTATAATTCATAGATATATTATAAAGATTGCATTGATAATCTGTCATTGATCATGTCCAGATGCATTGGTAATCTGTCAGTGTTTGATTAACGTTATTTGAGAATGTAATGCATTTCAATAATAACAAATAAACTTTAACAATAAACTCTGTTGCTATTCCATTTCCTTTATCCATACTTTTAAAGATTTTTTATGATAATAGGTTTGCAAATCATATGAAGATTATTTTCACTATTAAAGCAACGATGAAATAGTGTTTAAAATGTTTTCAAACATTCGTATTTATATTTTTAAACACAATTGAAATAGACTAGGTAAATAATTTTTAGTGAGAACATTTTGAAGTAATATGTTTTTAGTACACAGTTGTATGTTTCTAAGGGCGATAATAATATGTTATCAGCTTGAAATGAATGTACTTCAAAAGGACTTAAAATATTAAAAGAGTTTCTTTATATAATGTAAAAATTATATTTGTTAAAAACACGTACACCATTCATCTGAAAAACTAAAATGTTTCAGTGGAAGTAGTGTGCTCAGTCTAAACATTGATATTATATTTGGAGTATTTAGAGTATTTAGTGATTAACTGTAAAAACGAGGAAAGTACAGGGACATTGAGAGTCTTAGTTGAATAGCATATTGAGTCGTGTTTGGATTAATGTCAGCTGTGTTATCGAACAGTTTACGATTATAATTCAGATTTGAATAAACTTTAAATAATAATGTAATTCAATTGAACAGATGTTCGTTTCATTCTAATACATGCGCAAATGTTTTATTTTAACAAAAGGAAATTGTTTGAATATTTTACTAAGAACCAAGAAATCTATAATTATCTCTGAAGAGACAGAGACATTTAGGATGAAAATATACTTTGTGGATTGTAGGAATAAAATCCAAATTAGTGTAAGGAGAACGAAAATTTGCATTTTCGAAATAAAAATACTAATTATTATACCAACTATTTTCAATTTCATGATATTAAAAAGCAACTGCTTATAAAAATGAAGATTCTTTTATTTATATAAGTGGGTAAAAATACAAAATTGTAATTTTGAAAGTAATTTACTTATTATTCTACTAATTACTTTCAATTTCTTGAAATTCGATGATAGCCTGATTAATAAGATGAAAACATATTTTTAATGTACACGTGCTGATCAAAATCCGAAATATAACAATGAAAAATATCATTTTCGGAAGTACTTACTAATTAATACACTGTCAGTTTCTTAATATTCAATAACTGATAATATATATGAAAGAAGATTTTTATTTTTTTTAGGTAAAAAAATTTGAAATATAAGAAGAAAGAAAAAATGTAAGTTGGGAAGTGATTTTACAACTAGTATATGGAATTCTATCTGGATTTATGAAGATATTAATTGCTTAAAAAATTTAATTAATATTTCATTCAGATGGTTTCGTTTGGTCTCCACATGGCTATATTTTTAAAAATTTAGTTTCCCTTTGTTACTAAAGGTTGGGTATCCTTTATTAATTTTTACCATATGTTCCCAAAAAATGAAAAAAAAACCTGCTAAATGTATTCAAGTATCCTAAACATTTTGAAGCATTATTTTGAGCTCGACAAACATTTATTTAAAAATAACAATTACAAATCCCAAAATATTAAAGATGGCATATTCAAAGTCGACAAGGAACAAGAGGGGAATTTTGTTTAAAATTTTCAATTTGTTAACTATGTATTTAAGTTTACATGGTCTTGCATGTTCTGTAAAACGTAAAAGGAAATGCAGAAATTTAATTTTGTTTCCAGTATCAACAATTTTTATAATCATCAACGAAATAAATAGAGTTTATTGCATATTTGAACGCATTGTTAGTTCAGATAACGAAAGAAAAAACTGTATTTTGACAGCAATTATGATTTTGGAATTTTTTCTTAGAATATTGTTTTTCCTGAAAAGAAAGAAGTTAAGTTACTTAAATCATCAAATGATAAAAATTAACTCTACTGTAAATTCGCACACGATATTAAGGTATAGAACCATTTTAATATTTGCGTTACTTGTTAATGATATTTTCGTCATTTTCACAATTTTCGCATGGTATATCACACTGAAACCTCAGATTTTTAGTTATCTTGGTAATAATTTCACGTACGGTTACATACACGCACCGGAATCTACTTCATTGTATTACGTGTCTGTTTTCTTAAGAATGTGGGGTTATGTAACACCATTTATTGTTATCTATTTTTGTTTCTTTTGTTTAGCATTAAAAAAATATATAAATGGGTTGATAAAAAGACTTCAGAAATGTGAAAATGTGGATCTTAATTCTTTGGACCGCATCTGTACTGAAATTTCCAATTTAACCTCAGATGCCAGCGAAGCTTTGCATGATATATTGCTACTCGTCTTCGTTATTCTACTTGGAAGTGTCTTTTATCAAACATACAGTATCCTTGTTGCAAAATCAATGACAGAATTTATGTTATTCTACCGCATTTTAAATATAATAATTTATTTCGTTCGATTTATTACTATTTGCATATTATCCTCTACTATATCCAAAGCAGGTTCCCAACTCAAAAGAACAATCTACAATCTCAAATTTAAAACTCATGATAGATGGATATACTTCCGTCTTATTGCCAAAATAAATGATAAGTTTGTAGAATTTAAGCTTTTAGACAGTTTGGTACTTGATAAAAATCTAATTATGTCAGCTGTGGGGAGTATGATTACTTATGGTATAATTATAGCAACATTCAACACAAATTCGAAAATGTGAGTTTTTGTTCTATGTGTGAGATTGAACACATAAATCGCTTTAGAACTAACGAAACGTAACGAACGTTTTTTTTTCATGTCTTAAAGCCTTTAATTATTTAAGTTGGTAATTTCTTGCTGTTACTTTATGCATATATGCCATATAGTAACTCTTTTTACAACAGAGCCCAAGAAAATTGACTACTCAATAGCCTGAAAAATTATATAAAAATCTTTTATGTGTATATTAAATTTTCATAATTATTTAAATCTGAAATTTTCAGTAAATATGTATTTTAGATTTCTTATACAATAACTGTCTTACGCATCCAAGAATGAACAAGATAGATTTAACCATATTAAGCATTTAATGGGATTACTTTATCGTATTATTGGATCCATACATAAAAAAAAACTCTTTTCAGAATCTGTTTTATGGATATGGTGCTGTATAATTGTACGCAATTTTAAACCAAGTATGCGTACGATTAAAAAATGTAAAATCGGAACAGATCAATGTGCATTTTTCAGCAGGGTTTTCACTCAGGTACCTGATGTTTCTCGTATATTGTTAACATTTAAGCGCGTGGTATTTTTTTGCACATCTGTTTTAAATTTTTTAGAATAACCACCATGCAATGCGTCTCTAGGACACATTTTATTATAATATTTTATAAGGTTATCTGAACGAAATATTCTCGCCGGTTGTCAGCCCAGTTAGCTTAACGGTAAAGCATTGGCCCTGTAAGCTAAGGATCTGGGTTCGTTTCCCGACCTGGGCCTTTTTCGCTCAGTTGGAAATATTCAATTCGTATAATACTTTACCCATTAACTTATGCAATGGAAACTTCAATATTTCTATGTTACTGCTTAATAAATATTTAAATGAAATTGCTCTATGAAATAAAAAAAGACCATAATCAATGCGTAAAAATATTGACACGGTATCATGAAAAAGGTTTTGAAGTAACAAAAGTTCTGCAAAAATACATTGATGTAGTACAACAGTTTCGGGCTGATATTTTTTGTCTTGGATGTATTTTTAACATACAACATAATATTTCCTTTTTGACCTTTAAATTTGTTTCAGTATATCGTAAATATAGGAATGAAATGTCGTAACAACATAAGGTTGTTTAGAGGTTTTTAACACTACTTCAATATTGGCAAAACTGTTTCATCATTTTGTTGTCAATATTTCTGACGTAAAGTCACTATTTTTGTAATTGCAAATATTTCCAAGGTGATGCCAATATTTCGGTAAATGGGACACTGCTTCGCAAATATTTCCAATGTAAAGCCATTATTTATCCAATAGTGATATGCCATTGGAAGTAATTTCAATGAATGCAATATTGGCAAAAATGTGGGTCCAATAAATGTAATTAATACTCAGTTACTGCTAGGAAATGTACGCACAAAACACAACAGTATGTATGAAAGCCTGTCAATAGTTTAAGTTTATTGAAAAAGAAGAGAGTTTGTTTCATCCTATAAAATATGGCAATAATGTGAAATTTCATTTCTTCTGCTAATTTCAGTTTCCCCCCATTCCTTTTATTTTTAACAGAAGAACACCTTGAAAAGGAAATTCTACAGGACATTTGCAAGCCTAATCGAATATTTAAATAGCTGTCCATCTATTACTTAAACTTAACTGTATAATTCCCGAGAAAATTCAATTCAACGATGGAAAATCTGGATTCGTCAATAAACTCTAACTAATTTTTCTAATAACTCTAATATTTATTTGAATATTATCTTTAAAAGGAAAGTCTTATTTACGAAAAAGCATCTCAAAAATATTTGGTTGACATATAATACACAAATATTTATTTCTCGAAAAATAACGATTTTTTTTGTAAAATCAATTTGAAGTAACTAGTTTCGAGTTTAAAGTACCATGATATCAGTGACTATAATAAAAACATTCAGAATTAAACTAATGAAGTTTTAGAGTAGTTAAAAAGACTGAAACTAGCCCCGTGTCTTCATATTCGATGATACGATTGACTATTTCTAACAAATTTTGCTAATATTTCAACTTAAAATATTCAGTTGCTCTATCTGTGGTAAAACTGTAAAAATTTTGACTCTGTTATTTGCTAAATATTTTATATCCTTCTTTAAGATTTCACATGATTTTACAAACAGAAATACAAACAAGAGTTTTTAAAACAGAAGTAAACTACAAATTCTGTATTCTTTGTATTTAAGCATTACAGACATTTGTTTACAGGCATGCTTAAAATATCTCTAAATCATTAAAGGGAATTTGTAAATCAACAAGGAAAAAGACAAATCTTCTACATAAATTTCTCAATTTGTTTGCATAGTCTTATATGCGCTGTGAAATGAAATTAAAATGCAAAAATTTTATTTTATTTTCTGCATTAGTAATTTTTATTTCTATAAAGGAAATTAATATACTATTTATAAAACTGATCGCATTATTAGAGGAAAAGGTCCAAATACCGGCTACCACTTTTGTTTTCAATCTAGATCATACAATTTTCAAAATTAATAAAATAAAAAGTGACAGCGGGGTACCTTGGCAGGTCTTACACCTGTTTAGAGAAAAAAAAATCAGTTTAAAAGGCGTTTTCTGTTTATAAGAAGCAAAATTCCGAAAGTCTTCACATTTTGAGTTTTTAAATGGGGTCTAAATACCGGCTACCTAAGTTTTTTTCCAAAAGAACACACAAGTAGAGCTAATGACAATTATCAAGCAATAAGAATATTATTTTAATAAATTTTATTGATTAATAACATTTCTTATGCACAGAAAAAATGCGCAATTTTTAATAAATAAGTATTTTTGTCAAATTTCTAAAATTCTTTACGACTATCTCTCACAGTCTTCTTCCCATTATGTTTCTAATTTTGTTTTTAATGTGTAAAACAAAAACAAAAGCTTGCTGATTGAAATGAGAATTATTTTATCTGAAAAAATCAAAAGCATAATATCACTCTCTGCGTCGGTATAGTCCCTATCAACCCACATATCGCATTCTTAACATTGAATCCAGAATCCCCTCCCCCATTCTTGTCCACAGAGAAAGCTCCCATGCAGAAGACACAAATTTATCATCTTCCTCTGTTGGATATTTTCCTTTTTCCCTTTTTTAGCCCTCTCGCTGCGTAATTGTTTTATCAAAATAGCTTCAAAAATTGCGTATTTAACCCCTTCGCGACGAGCGTCTTTTAAGAATTTTTATTCTTTTGTCACCGGTTTTTCAAAACAAAAGTTTTTGTCTAGTTTAAACGGGAAAATGTTCCGATTAAATAAGGCATAATTTACAATAAAAAATAACTGGTGGGAATAATCAAGGAGGATTAATTAGACCGAAAAAATGCATCGCCGAGGAAATCTCGGGTTGCGCAAACTATGCTACTTTTACGATGCCCAAGGAAATCGCGGTTTGCGCAGCGAGATGGTTAAAATCAAATTTCTGCCTCTTTCGCCTGGTTTACTCCGTCATTTTTTTCTTTCTCTTCACATTTATTACAGGCAATTTTGTAGTGTCCAACAGCTCTGTTTGGAAAGTGATCCGGTAACCAGTGTCGGTCCAGAAAAATTAATTACGGCCATGGTTGCTTTTTTCATATTGCAAAATGGGACGGGGATTATTTCTGAACCATTTAAATTAATTTATTAATTATGGAACTATTTAAATTAATTTATTTTCCCCCCATTCAAGCAGAGCAACCGAGAGAGGTCCAAATACCGGCTAGCCGGTATTCAGACCACTCTAGGTAGCCGGTATTCGGACCACTGCTATGTTTAAGTTAAAACCGGTATTACTCATTCATATAATAAAATACCAATACTGTGCGCGTGGCTATTGAGAGCTAAATCTGTCTAGAAAATAACTTAATCAACAATTCAAGCCAGTATACGATCAGTATATTTAAAAAAAAATGAGAAACGCATATCTTAAAAACTTTTGATGTACCAGATTACGTAGATTCGACACTTTTGATGTACCAGATTACGTAGATTCGACACTTTTGCATTTACTATTTGTAAATGACACAGACTTCAGCGACGTACTTTTCGTAACTTTCTTCTTTCAATTAAAGTTACAAACTCTGCCTATCACCGCTAGGCTGCGCTGCTCTCAGTTCTCAGAACACCTAGTAGCTGGTATTTGGACCCTAGCCGGTATTTGGACCTTTTCCTCTAATTGGTTGATTGATTGATTGATTGATTGATTTTTTGACGGCCGATTATCTACACGAGGGATATAGGCCCAAGGGGGAATGCCCTCCGTGGGGGTCTTTCTAAGGGAACCTAACCCGTATTTACGCATGGAAATCCACGGCTTCGAAGAAAACCACGAAAACTCCGAAACGGTTAGGACGACGGGCGCGATTGGGTTCGAACCCAGCACCTCCCGTCTACCAGCTTCGAGAGCAGAACCTCTCCGCCACTGGTGGGGCTTTCCTTTAATTGGAAAATACAAGAAATAAAATTGTTCTGACAGTAATCACGATTTTGGAGTTTCTGCTTAAGATGGTATTCTTTCTGAAAAGAAAGTTAAGTTATTTAAATCATCGCATAGCAAAAATTTATTCCACTTCTCTCTACCCGACTAAATTAAAGTTAAGAAACAATCTAGTACTTACATTTTTTTATAAATGATATTTACATCATTTCTATAGTTTTGGTATTATGTTTAACAGTACCAAATAGTTATTACGACAGTAACTATACCTATGGATATGTAAAAGCAACGGCACCAACAAAATTGTTCATATTCTGAATGTTTATGAGAATGTGGGGGATCATATCACCATTTATTACTATTTACTTTCGTTGTTTCTGCGTAGCGCTAAAGCTAGCGGTAAATAATCTTAAGAAAAGACTACAAAATAAGCAGAATTCAGGTCTCCATAATTTGAATAACATCTGTGCAGAAATTTCGACTTTAACATATGGCATAAACGAAAGCTTTCATGATATATTGATCAGACTTTTTGTCAGTTGCCTTGATAGAGTGTTTTATTAGGTACAGTCGTGGAAAAAAAAAGTAAACACCCCCTACTAACTTCTCAACAAATTATCGTAGAAGAAAGTTACTGGTACCGAACGGTTGGAAATAAAGTCTACTTCTAATTGATGTATATAACATTTGTTTAAGGGGCCTTTGTTTTTTTGAATAGCAGTACACAATTCTGACAGCATAAATGAACTCTACACCTTCCAATTAGCCTATAAACAAATTTTTATGCAATTCGTACCATAAGTTTTCGAGAAATTAATTATTTTAAAACGAGCGTATTTTAAGGGCTGTATCCAAATTGAAGTTCCGAACTCGATTGTTAACCGAGAGAGCCGCCTTCTTGATCCAGGCACTTTTAAGCGTCAATGAAACCTGTTTGATTACAGGATAGCAGAATAAATTTCAAAAATTTACTCACTTCTATCATAAACGGCCCCTTAAACCATCATTTTGCCGTTTTTTAAGCATAATTTGAAAACTACTTGGAAGAAAAATGTGAAATTTGGGATTTCCAAAAAGCAGGACTTAATAAATCTAAATCCATCAACAAAATTGTATGTTGCAATTCATAATTTTTTCGAATATTAATTTCATAATTCATAATTCATATCATAAAATTATAAAAATTGCAAATTCAACGTATTTATGTTTGGGTATATTATTATTATTGCTACACAAAAAATTAGCTCATTAGGAGCATAATTTCAGGAGATATAAATAAAAATATGAAAATGTAATTTAACATTAGAAGTACTAAATTTTGAATGTCTATAATTCAAAAACCTATCATTCGAATGACGTGAAATTTGGTTTCTAGGCATATTTTGAACCGAAGATTTGAAATATCTCGTTAAATTTGGGTACTGCCATTGAAAAAAATGAAGTTTGAATTCGTTTTAATATGTATATGGCTCCCTAAGCAAATTTTATACGCATCATTTAAAAGTAGACTTTATTTCCAATCGTCCGGTACCAGTAACTGTCGTCTCCGATAATTTGTTGAGGAGTTAGTAGGGGGTGTTTACTTTTTTTTTCCACGACTGTACACACCATCCGTGTTTTAAAATCGTTTAAGAAACATTTATTAGTTTTTCGTATTTTAAATGCGATATTTTATTCAATTCGATTTGTTCTGATCTGATTGTCTGCTTCTTCTTCTGCATTAAAAGCGAGTTTGGAACTCAGAAGAATCATCTACAATTTAAAAGTTCAAAATTATGATAAATGGGATTTCTTTTTTCTTGTTACGAAAGAAAATCAACATTTTGTTGAATTTAAGCTTTTAGATAGTCTGGTACTTGTAAGCTTATTTTTTCAAGAATGGGAAGGTTGGTTAGTTATGGAATAATTTTAGCGACTTTCGACATGAATTCGGACATGTAATTTTTTTTCAAATGCAACAAATTTCCTGTCATGTTCAAGTTGTTTTCTTGTGATTTAAAAATCATCTTGATAACAAAAATTTATAGTTGAATTGATTTTTTTAGCTATTCATGTAGTGAGCACATGTAAATATATATAGTGATTTATGAGAAGACAAATTAGCTGTAAAAATCTTAAAGGTGAGTTATTAGTTAGTATAAGACATTACTAAGAAATATATGCATTTAACGTATTATTGTATATTTTACATTTTTAATAGCTTTCAATGAAAGTATATAGGCACAATAAGCAACAAATGGATAGGTATATAAACATAAATTTTATTTTACGCTTAATATAAGCTTTACAAGTAGAATATTTTCTAAAGTAATGGAGTCACTTGTTTACCCTTACATATGTCTTTAATACTTCCGTGTTAATTTGCTGTGATCGAACCATTCTTTAACGCCTTTAGTGTTTTTATTTATTTATTTATTTATTGTAAACCTTCAATGATCTGAAACCCGTTTACATGGACTCATTTAGTTAAGCGGCGCAAAATGATGGTTACGACGTGGATTCGTATCGTACTGCCTAGATCACCTTCGCGTGCTACCAAAAGGTACTCTTTGAGAAACACCGAATTCTGTTGTAAAACGTTAATCCTTATACAAGAATACTTACACAAAATAATGTTTTTTTTAAAGCAATTAAATAGTTATTTGATTAAAAAATATATCCAACAGATAGCATTAAAATAATGAAATGAATTAGGTGGCAATTTGTTACAGATTGCCAAACTATAATGCAGTTTTTAGGAAATTCACTTACTATATTCTATTCGAGCCACTTAGCATTCTTACTTCTCTTGGCTATAATTTCATCTCATAATATGAAAGTTCAACAGATTACACACATACATTGTATACATCAATGCAGAGTTGAGAAACTTTGGACTTCCGGATGGTATCAAGATTTCTTGAAATATTTAATAGCAAGAATAAGATGTAAAAGTAAGTTTTGAAAAGTCACAAGGAAATATACTTTAAAAACACTAATCATCGATTAAATGCACTGAATTCCAATAGCAAGAAAGAAAAATCATACTTCAAGCATACATTATGAAGCACTTCAGAACGCATTCAGAATACTCTAACGAAACATCACCATTTAATAAGGTGAAAGAGTATCATCGGAGAGTATCAGAATTTTATCATTTACCATCTGTAGTCGAAAATCTATCCGAATTATATTCTGCAGCCGTGTATATGATCTATAGATTTGTATACATACTACATAGTATGCCAAAATTTATCTCAGTTAGGAAATGCATAACACGGTCGAATATTCCTTCTCACCAATTTTCGTTAATAAGCGGAAATTAACTTGAATTCTTTTCTGTAGCTCTGTATATGTTCTATAGAATTTATACACACCAAGAAATATGAAAAAATTAGTTAAATTTTAAAACGCATAGCCCAATTAAACATTTCCAGTAATTATTGCTCATAAACCGAATTATTTTGTGTGTTTCTGTAAATGATAACGATAAAGGCTATGAACAATCTCTCCTATACCAAGTGTATTTTATAGTGCACTTCAGTGATGTATATCAATTTAATTATCTTTGAAATGGTGTAACAGTGTTGAAATTCACTGTAAGCATTTGTTCCCTATAGATCATAGTGTAGTGAAATTGTTTTGTACGTCCCGGTAAACGACCTATAATGAATTTCAAAGTGTAACATCACTATAATACATTGCAAACGGTTTTCCTTAATATACAACAACGTAATGGAATTCTTTGTTGGAGATGAGTTGCACTGGAAAGAAGATGAGTTGCACTGTAACAAAATTATCAGTGCTGCACATTTTCAATATCGAACATGCCGTGGTAAATCTCAATAACATATATCAATTACATGGCAGTCTGACTATATTTACATGAGTTAGAGCACGAAAAGACAGACAAAGAGGCGGCCAGAGAGACGGAAAGACAAACTGAATTTATGTACATATTTCAACTATGTAGGAAAGTATTAAAAAGGAAACTATTTTATAATTATCTGATTTTACCGTAACTCGAACCGTAAATTCAAGATTGAAACTCATAATTTAAATGACTTTTAACCCTTAAATGCCTGGTGTTGCTTTTCGGCAACATACCCAATTTGGGCTCTAAAATACTATTAGAATAATATCGAAGCTATAATGCCTAATGTTGCCAATAAAAAACAATCTGAAGATATTATTAAATCGATTTTCAACATGCAGATGGCAACACTTGTGCTGTTTAAGAATAAAGATAGATTTATTTTTTCAATTGTTGCTACTTTTTCTTTTTGTTTTGTTTGGAAGACCCTATTTTGACCTGCAGTGAGCAAGTAAAATTTATTTCTTATTATAGTTCCTAAAATTCTTGTGTGTTTAATATTATAGAATTTTATCTAGGGAAATTATTTTTTCAATTAAACACCAGTGCTGCCGATTAGTAACAAACTGTTTTTTAGCCGTAAACTATACTTAAAACAAAATATGATTTTTAAAAGTATTTTTCCCAAGGTTTATTAAAAAATGAAAGCCGAAAAACATTATTACAATTATTTTTGAAAAATCAGGCATTTAAGGGTTAAGTCTTTACTGGCTCTCCTCGCTGTTATGCCATTAGCTGTAATGGTGTTGCTTTCAAATACGACATATTTTATGCCTGTACAATAGCGGATTTAGAAGATAGCGTATTCTAATTCTACGTCCTTACCTATGTAAAAAATATATATCAGAAATTATGGTTTTTAAAAAAGAAAAAATTCATATTGCTGATTAATTACATACTCGACTTTAAGAAAAAGAGGGCATCAGGTAATAGCTGCCTTTTCTTTTCTAAAAATCGTCTGTACAGTGAAACTAATAAGCTGTGACCATTACAAAACTTTCTTCTATATCATTATACAATTTTAAATTAAATGGAACTTCTACACACTATTAAGGTTGACATAATTTGTTAATTTAAATTAAATTAACCTAAGTTCCAAAGGTCAATTTGTATGAAAATTTCCTAAAAAATGAGAATGAAAATTAAATTTTTTACGATAACGTACGTTCTTTTCTCAGTAATGTCAGCTACCATAATAAATATAAGTGCCAGAGTTCAAGAAATAATACTAAAAATAGGTAATTTTCATCAAAATTGAGCTTTGAATAGACTTAATTAACAAATAATTACAAATTTACATTTTGAATATTTTTTGGTGTTATATTAATAAAATAACTTAAGTAAATTGTTCTAAATGTAGCGCAAGTTACCATCAATGAACCAGTGTCAAAATGATCATTTAAATATGATTTGGAGTTATAGTGATCAGTGTTACTTAAATATACAGTTCAACAGATCCTCATGTTGGACATTCAAATACAGATTTGGACCAATATATATGTAAGTTGCAATTTAAAAAATAAAATTTGGTGCATTTCTAACCAATAGAAAGTGAGATGTCGCTATAATTTTCATTGTAAAGATATAAGCATAGTAGCGCTCCCTGTTGAGCAATCAAAGAGAAAAATGAATCAACATAATTAGGGTTCTGTACCTCAAAATGACAAAATAGAGCTCTTATAGGATGATTGTTATTCGCCTGCCTGACAAAACTGTTTTCTCTACAGAAACGACAGAAGGTATCAAGTTGAAATTAATATAAAAATATATGGTTGATGGTAGCATTGTTTGGAAAAATCTTAGAGATTTTAACTCACTGAAATAAAAAGTTACGGCTTTAAAACAACCTTTTTTAGGCAGATTTCGTATGAAATACTGCCTATTGCGATCGCTCCTATGTTGGAATTTCTGAAATTTATTTGCAAATCTACACCGATCATGACCCCTAGAACTCCAAAATCACCCCCAGTAAAAAACTTTATCTATCTATCTATCTATCTATCTATCTATCTATATATATATATCATGAAAGACGGTAGTATTTCGAGTGACGCAGCCTTAAGCCTAAAATCGTATCGTATCGTATCGTTAAAATCGTATCGTATCGTATCATAGAATTCGTAGATGGCGGAACTCATATATACAGCTAACTTGACATCAAAGAAAATGCGAAAAGCCGCCTTTTAATAACTCAGCAGATATACGTCTTATTGTTCTGAATTTTCTAGAACAGTCTTATATCTGCAGTCTAATCGTATACTGAAATTTTTACATTTCTACGTGCAGTATATTTTGAGATCTAAATAGTCATTTTTAAAGTGAAAACGTTGGTATAATATCGAGGAAGTTCCTAATTTGAAAATCTCGAAAACGGTTCTAACGATTATTTTTAAATTGATACATAATATAAATGTGATTAAGGCGAGGTGAATAACACTTTTCTTTTTTCTGGGAAAACTCTCGTTCGTTAAATAATTCGATTTTTTTTTCTCTCGAAAATGACACGGGAGATATTTTAAAAATCAAATAAATATGTTTCAGATGAACCAAATAACAATTTACTTGTTTCCAGCAAGACTCTTGTTCGTTTTATAATGCGCATGAAAAATCGGACTATATTTCTTCGCCATTCTATGGAAATTTCACCGAAAATGCATGACACTGTATTCATACACATGCTTTCTTTTTAACCACTTTTGGGGAGAAAAATTTTGTCTTCCCACGGCTGAGTGGTTGAGGGCCATCGTCTACTGATCTTAACATAGGCAGTTCGATACTCGCTGATGCGTGTGAAGTTTTTTTTTTTTTTTAAGTCTGTTAGTTGACCATTATTCTCAGTTCCTTTGTAATTTTTTAATTGCTATTAAGTTAAATAAAATTACAATTATAATGACGCCAATTTGATGATGATTATTTCTTGGCAATTTTTCAACAATAAAAATATTACCATAAATTTTATAAATATATTTAATTTCAATCACTTTACAAAAAATATACATTAATACAGTAAACTCTGTGTAAGGCGGAATCGATCGGGACCAAGAAAATTTTCCGCAATAGACAATATTCCGCCTTAGACAAATTTTACTCTATGTCTATGGATTCGTAGGGACTTGAAATTCTTTCCGAGTTAGACAGATTTCCGTCTTACACAGAGAACGCCTTACAGAGAGTTTACTGTAATTATTATTTGAATATAAATCACACGATCAGAAACGTAAAAAAATAATTCATTTCAGCTCTTCTTTTTATAATATCATTTTTTATTATTATGACGGTCAATCAATATATAATCACTGACATCCATAATATTATTATTATTATAATTATTATTTTCCTTGCATAAAAGCTATTGTGATGTAATAATATCTTTTATAATAAATAATTTAGTTGAAATGTTTTATTTATAAATATCAATGAAGTTTGATTACAGTTTACATAATAAGCATATCAGACTTCTGGTGTCGCCATCTTTTGACGCAATTGCGTAGTATTATAGAGAAATGTTTGATAAAAACGTCTATCCATCTATGTAACTATCCATCTATGAAACACCATCTATGTAAGGATTTAATAATTATAAATTAACATTTTGGATTTATTAATTTAAGGATAAAGTGTTTTTAAAGGAATATCAAATGAAACCCTCTGTGCGATCTGCGATTATACTTACCCAGTTGTTTTTATATACAAACTGCTATAAGGAAAATTGTAATAAAATAGTAAAAATTAAATCTGCATTAAATTCCATAAGTATCTTTTTTTTAATCATTTTATCACTAACCTCAAAAAAGTAATGATATCAATGCAAAAACCCTTGACGGGTTAAAAGTTTCTGACGCAGCACTTTATCTTATGCTCTAAGAATTTTAAATATGGAACTTAAAAATACTGATATCAAATTTTGAGTGACGTTATGCTATTTCTTAAAAAATATATTTGTATTTATTTCATCATTTTATTTTTGTTTTATTTATAATCGCATGTGCAAAAGTTATGTTCAACATGAAAAGCTGCATAAAATTTTATTCGCTGTTGCTTTATCATTTACATCTCTCATAAATTCAAAATATGAGTTTTAAAAGATATGATATAAAATTTAAGTGACGCCTTGATGTGACTTTAAAAGGTTTGTTTTAAAATTCAATTTAAATTATTTTTGACTTGGTTAAAATATTTTTTTACATCTACACAATACTTTTAATTTTCCAATTCACTGTTAAATATATCACTTTCATTGAATCTATACTATGCATTGAAATGTATTTATTTCAATAAATTGATTTATCTTTTGTGTCACGCTATTCAAAATTGTGAGTAAGATTTATGTAAATGGTTTATTTGCGTCAAACTATCCTTTTTCATACATTTCATGTAGTTTGGACACAATGACGCAAAGAAACCATTTACATAAATCTTACTCACAATTTTGAATAGCGTGACACAAAAGATAAATCAATTTATTGAAATAAATACATTTCAATGCATAGTATAGATTCAATGAAAGTGATATATTTAACAGTGAATTGGAAAATTAAAAGTATTGTGTAGATGTAAAAAAATATTTTAACCAAGTCAAAAATAATTTAAATTGAATTTTAAAACAAACCTTTTAAAGTCACATCAAGGCGTCACTTAAATTTTATATCATATCTTTTAAAACTCATATTTTGAATTTATGAGAGATGTAAATGATAAAGCAACAGCGAATAAAATTTTATGCAGCTTTTCATGTTGAACATAACTTTTGCACATGCGATTATAAATAAAACAAAAATAAAATGATGAAATAAATACAAATATATTTTTTAAGAAATAGCATAACGTCACTCAAAATTTGATATCAGTATTTTTAAGTTCCATATTTAAAATTCTTAGAGCATAAGATAAAGTGCTGCGTCAGAAACTTTTAACCCGTCAAGGGTTTTTGCATTGATATATATATACAGTGTTCCACAAAAGTGATACTTCTTGAAAAATATGCAAATTTCTCCGTGGTGAAAAGAAAAATAAATTTTTTTAATAAATTGAAATAATTAAGTAGCAGCCTTTGTTACATTATACAATCAAATGTTGCTAGAAATTTCTAACTGAAAAAATATTATAAAATTATTATAGTTCAAAAATCCTTCCACAAAAGTCATTGTACATTTGTAAAATTTTCAAAAATTTCACTCGTTTGCATATTTTACTGAGCATAGTCATTCTCCCACAGAATACACAGCACATATAAATGTATTTGTTGTTATCTCAACAGAAGAAATCCCATATAAATTTTAAAAATGACGCAGAAAGAACTTACAGTTAAGGAAACAAAATTAATTGTTAATATTCGTATAAGAAAGGATAAATCTTACAGTAAGATAGCTGAAATAATGTCTCAAAACAATTCCACCATAAAAGAGGTAATTAATAGGTAAAAAAGAAAAAAAAGTGTGTGTGTGTGTGGGGGGGGGATGAGATTGCAAATAAAGCTTTAAATGGCCTTCCTAAAAGTTAACAGCGAGATATGTTAATAGTACTCTGCTGAATAATAGTGTTCTGCATTTCTGAAAATCCCTCACTTAGTACTAGAAATATAACAGAAGAATTGTAAAAGAATGTCAATTAAATAATACATAAAGAAACTATCTACAGGGTCATTAATGATGCTGAGTTTAGATCAAGATCTGCAAGGAGGAAACCATATCTCTCCGATCAACAGAAAGAAAAGAAATAGAGTTTGCCAGAAAATATTTATATGCATTTCTGAAACATATAATTTTTTCACATGAGTCTAAGTTTAATATTTTCAGCATAAATGTACGAATTAGACTTTGGAGGAGAAAGGATGATGCACTGAATCCCAGATATACGACAAAAGCTACAAAGCGTGTAGGAGTAGTTGTAATGATTTGGGGCTGTTTGACAGTTTCAGGACTATGAAATTTAGAATTCACGGAAACTATCATGGGCATATTTGAATAGTTAAATATTTTAAATAAAATTCGGAGGATAGTGCATTAAAGTTTGGTGTCTCACAGGACTGTTACTTCCAATAAGATTATGATCCCAAGCACACTTCACACATTGTCCGATTATGGCTGCTCTACATTGCCCCCACGCACTTGCCACCTATTCACAAATTTCAGACTTAAATCCCATTAAACATTTATAGAGCATCTTACAGAAGCAAGTGAACAATTATGATAGTAGAAATAAAAATAGTTTAAAAGTGTTTTACTTGCAGAATAGAATAAAACTATGAAAAATGTTACAGAAAATCTGATAAAATCAATGATAAACAGACTTAAAGCAATCCTGAAAATGAAAAGATATGCAACTAAATATTAAAAAAGTTTTTCCTTTAATAATTTTTAAAAATTTCCAGGTGTACCATGACTTTTGTGGAAGCATTTTTGAACTTAAATTTTGTTTATTTTTATTTTGAAAGTTTCTAAAGGAAATTATTATTGAATTTTTCTTGTATAATATAACAAAAACTGTTATTAAATAATTCTGATTTGTTGATTCAATTTTATTTGCCTTATCATGGCTAATTTTGCATATTTTCCGAACATCACTTTAGTGGAATACTGTATATCACTTTTTTATGGACACGATAACTTCCGTAATTTTGCTCAAATCTCTTCCAAACTGATACATAAAATCAAGGGGTAGAAAATCTCGGTCAAGTTCGTTAATGGGCCAAATCGAATCAAGGGGGTGGAAATAGGGAGGAGTTTTGTGAAAACCGAAAAAAACCCCTATAACTTCTTAATTTTAATACATATCAAATCAGTTTAAAGTTATTACTTCTAGGAAAAGGGCTAAAAATGTATGTATCATAGATTTTTGATAAAATTAAAAATGAGCTCAAGGGGTGCAAAAAATAGGGTTTTAGGGATAAAAAAATTCATAACTTCGTCAATTCTTAAGATATCAAATTCACTTAAACATATTATAAATCTTCTTAATATTATCCACAACTTTTATACTGACAATTTTTTGATAGGACCAACTCTTACAAAAAAAAAAAAAAAAAAAAAAAAAAAAATTCAACAAAATAGGGGTTGACGAAAACATTATCGATTTAAAGGCGTACTCAAATCCAAACGGCTCATTTTCTGACTCATTTTTAAATTTATTTCCGCTCTCAAACGCATCCAATTGGCAGGTTCTTTTATTCAGAAACTATATAAAGTGCTGTATAGGACGATTTTTTGAAAAAAGGCAACATATATTTCAAAAAATGCTGTCAAAGTGGGCATTTTGAACCGAATTTCCCGTACAGATAGTGTTGGCAGAAGCAAAAATTGGTCGTACTGAGTAAATAATTGTAAGTCAAGTTCTAATTAATTAAACAGAAAATAAAAACACAGGTCGCTTATAAATCTCTTCAAAAAACACGTCAGCAAGTTTCATGTTTACTTTTCAAAATGTGTCAGAAAATTTCGAGTTGTTGAGCGGGGAAAAAAATATATTTTTTAATGCTGATTTAATATGATTTTGATAAAATGAGCTGTTACACAAAAATGAAATTAAAAATTCGTCAAAAGCGGCCAGAAAAAATTGTTAAACTGGGTTTATCTTTAATCTTGATTTAGTTTTTGCTGGTGAAATTAGTACTTAACTTCGAAATCTACCTCCTCCTATAGGCCGAGCCGGCAGGGATTTTCTTTTCGTATAAACTCACTCTCAAAACATAGACGGTACTTTTATTCCAGGCAATAGAGACCGTATAGGGGATCTACCTAGCAAAATTAATGAAAGTTCTGGAAATTGGCTTACTTTATGTTTTTTGGGTCGCTGAATCCGAATTTGTAACTTCCCACCGAAATTTCCCCGGCAACCCCCTCAAATTTTGGTAAAATGCCACCCAAAAAGATTTTTATTAAAAAAAATCAATTTTTTTTATTGTTCTAGGGAAAAAGTATCTAGAAATTCAGAAAGTAGACAAAATTTGTGATAAATTAGACATATGACATTATGACTTAGGATGAAGGGGAAGGGGGCATCTGCCTCGGAACATGCGCCGCGGTGCTGCGTGGACTAAGTTGCGCAATTCCACTTAATCACTCGCACGTTTAAATTCGCCCTCCCATCTCCCCTCCGACCATTCTCTATAAGGTTTACTTTAAGTTTTTTGGGTCGCTGAATCCCAATTTTTAACTTCCCCCAAAATTTTCCCCTCCGAAAAAAAACAAAATAGTTGTTTTTAACTTAAATTTCTTATTGTTTTAGGGAAAAAGCATTACAAAATTAAGAAACTAGATAAAATTTGTAACAAATAGGATATATGACATTATGACGTAGGATAAACGGGGAGAGAGGGGGCTGCCTCGGAACATTCCCCGCGCGCTTTTCTCAAAAACCAAATTTTTTCAAAAAATCAAATTATTGGGGGATTGCCAAGTGAAATTTTGGTGGGAAGTTACAAATTCGGATTCAGCGACCCAAAAAACATAAAGTGGGTCGAAATTCAGAACTAGCATTAATTTTGCCAGGTAAAATCCCCTATTGCCTGGACTTCATAACTTAGTACACGTAGCGCCGCAGTGCATGTTCAGAGGCAGCCCTGCCCCTCCCTGTTCATCCTACGTCATAATGTCATATATCCTATTCGTTGCAAATTTTGTCTAGTTTTTGAATTTCGTAATGCTTTTCCCCTAAAACAATAAGAAATTTAAGTTAAAAACAACTATTTTTGGGGTGTTTCGGGGGGGAAAATTTTAGGGGAAATTAAAAATTCGGATTCAGCGACCCAAAAAACTTAAAGTAAACCTTATACAGAAAGTTCGGAGGGGAGATGGGAGGGCGAATGTAACCGTGTGAGTGGTTAAGTGGTATTGCGCAACTTAGTTCACGCGGCACCGCGGCGCATGTTCCGAGGCAGATCTCCCCTTCCCCTTCATCCTAAGTCATAATGTCATATGTCTAATTTGTTGCAAATTTTGTCTACTTTCTGAATTTCCGGATATTTTTTCCCTAAAACAATAACAAAATTGATTTTTTTAATAAAAACCTTTTTTGGGGAGCATTTTACAAAAATTTGGGGGGGGGGGAGGTTGACGGGGAAAATTTTGGTTGGAAGTTACAAATTCGGATTCAGCGACACAAAAAACATAAAGTAAGTCAATTTCCAAAACTTCCATTAATTTTGCCAGGTAAAATCCCCTATTGCCTGGACTATTTATTTTTTTGCTGAAAGGCTACCCGTCTCTACCCGTCTTTAAGAGTGTCTGTTTTAACTGATTCCAAAACTGGCCGCGTGGGGGGGGGGGAATTCTTCTGATACCTGCATGGTGGTGATCTATCTGACTAGCACCTAGGTCTTCACAGCTGCAGCACAATTTAGTGAATAACTTTAGTATATTATTTAGTATATTATGTAGTATATTATGTAGTGATAACTATTAACTACAATGGAAGTTTGAAAGTTTAGCGATTTACATCGTCATGTTTGAAGGATTTAATGTGGTTTTTTTGGGGGGTGAAATTGGTGGTGTAACTTAACTTGTCAAAATTTTCGATGGAAGGGGAGACAAACAAAAGGGCTGCCGCTAATAGATAAGTTGCACCTGCGGATCCATAAAATTTTGGACTGAAATGCAAGGCAGACTTTATTGTTGGCGATGGGACCGGAACCCCGGATTTCTACCAAACCCCACGGGAGGAAAACTGGCTCAGTAGGCTGCGCAATTGGAGTGGGTTTACTAGCTTGTGCAGTTATCGCCTTAATGTACCTAATAAAGAGGATTTGTCTTAAAAAAAAAAAAAAAAAAGAGTGATTTCACTCATGCACAACACTCTTATAAACCGACTGGATTAGCTCTTTGAAAAGGGCGAGGGAAAACCTGCAAGAGAAGTGGATTAAGACATGCTGTTAGTACATTGATTAGTACACTTGATTACAAATAACCTGCTAACTTAGATTAATTAACTAGCACATAAAAGTACGCTTTTAGGCCGTGGATAAAAGAGATTCATTAAGAGGAAGAGATTAGTTTGTTAAATACTTACTACTATCGAAGAAGCACTGATAAAAACTATTGCGTTACGCATTCACATTGTTGCTAATTAATTATCTGAAATAAATAAATAATAAATAATTAATTAAAGAAGTAATAAACAAACATAATAAAATAAAGGGATTATTTGTTTTTTATGAAGGTGACTAGATCGTTACTATCACTTGATAAGTTGATTTGGGTTTCGAATCGACTCTTAATTTGGGTTGTGGACACTTTCATGGGTAGTTGTCCCTTCCGCGTTTTGTCGTAACTTTCATGCATAGTTCTTATAGCAGAAACAAATTAAAAATACATAGCGGTTGAAGAAAAAAAATCATCGTATTAAGGGTGCATTCAAATCCAAACTTATTTTTTGACTCATTTTTAAATTCATTTTTACTTTCAAACTCATCCAATAGGTAGATTCTCTTATTCAGAGGCTATATAATGTACCGTAATGATCGATGTTTTGATAGAGGCAGAATATATTTCAAAAAAGGATGTCAAAGTGGGCATTTTGAACAGAATTTTCCGAAGTGTTTGTGTTAGAAACGAAAAATATCGCCCTACTGTGAAAATAATTGTTTATTAATCAAGTTTGGATAATCGCTTATAAATCTCTTCAAAAATCGCGTCAGCAAGTTTCATATTTTTTCTATTAAAAATGAATCTGAAAATGTGCCAGAAAATTTAGAGTTGTGGGGCATGGAAAAATATATTTTTTAATACCCCCTTAATATGGTTCTGATATACCCATCTCTTATTTAAAAAGTAAATGAAAACTCGTCAAAAGCGGCCAGATAAAATTGCCAAAGTGGATTTATCTCTAATCTTGATTTAATTTTTGTTGGTGAAATTTGTATACTTAACTTCGAAATCTATCTCCGCCTGCAGGACGGCCCGGCAGGGATTTTTAACATATATAGAGGAAAACAAATACGGATAGTATAGAAAGGAACTGAATTGTTAGGAAGGTGGATCGTCATGGCAAACAACAGGCCAACACTTTTGTCATTCGGCAACATTTCTCTAAATGTGCTAGCAACAAAGATTACTGCAAGGTACGAAGCGATTAAATATAGATTTCAGTAAGACAAGTTAGATAAATCCGATGTAAGATAGACTGATTTTGTGATAATGTTCAATTTTCAAAAACCATCAGTGCCTATGATATATTTTGCTGTAGCTTCTTCAAATCTATCTGTACCTCCTTTTTCGAGGGTTGGTTCAGTCACATTTATTTACATAACATCTATAAAGACAAACACTCATAAAATTCCAATAATCACAACACTCTTTTGAATGGTGCCATGTTGACACATTATGGTTGTCCATAGCTTAGCCGTACCACTGTGTTCACTGATTCCCGTTTTCATCTTGATACAAATTATCATTGCATTTTTTTGGTAGTTTCCTCAAATAGAGATCATTGTATAAAGGATACACTCTCAGAACAACTTGTTTTTATACACTAAATTTTTCCTCATTTTTCAACAAATAATTTCCGTAGGGGTAATGTCTGCAATATCGCACCCCTTTTTAAGATTGTATATATATTTTGGTATTTTTCAAAAATAACTAATAACTTTCACGTGATTTTCGTAGGTGCTTTACTGATTCTTCATTCCACATACAATCAGTTCAGTTGCTCAAATAAGGAAAGTATAAAATATATAAAATCACAAAAGGTACATTTAGGACGTATGGGAAAAACTTTTCCTAATATCGCATCTTGTATATTCCTAATATCGCACAGGGGAATATTTAGAAGACTTTTTTGTAGTAGTCATAAAAATGGAATATGGAAGGCAAATGAATTTAAAGGACATTTTATATTGTCATTATATTTAATAAAGAACTCATTTTTGTCGGATTATGATATTCTACAAAGAAGTCAGACTATGAATTGTCATTTGTATATATGAATACAAATTAGCTGTTTAAACAGAAATGACAAATGTAGGTTTTGTAATCAGTAACTGCAGACACATCTGCAGGCACATGACATCAAATGCGACATTTAATACGAATGAACAATTTTTTTCCACGTCTGTCAGTTGATCTGATTCTGAGAATGTCTCCAATAATGGCTGAAGTTTCATCTTTCTTTTTTTCTTCTTTCCAATAGCTTCCTTCTTAGGTATATATAAATATGTATATTTTGCATTTTTTGGGACAGAAATATTTTTTTGTAGTCGTAGTCTTTTCTTTTTAGCAAGATTTTTTACTAAATTTTACTTTATATGTACCACACTTGTCAAAACCGTTGCTGAACAACTTGGACAACCTCTTTTGCGTACTTGAACGTTTTTCTCATTCAGAGGTGGCAAAGGGCTTATATACATCGGAAAATCTTTGCTACCATTTGGTGATGGCGAGGAGGATACACAGCTGGGCTGTTTTTGATTAAACTTGTCACTCATGTTTACAGTGGTTCGAGACCACTGGATATAGGATGAGGATCAGGTTGTTCCTGTCTAATTTGACTTGTTTCAGATGGGCTATTTGTCAGTGATGGACAGGCAGAATCTTGTGGATGTTCATGCTGATAAGAAATCGTTTCAGCAGATTCGACAACTGCAAATTCATGGTCTTTGAATATGTTTCTATTCAAAGGGAAAATACATTCATAAAAATGTCTTAGAAATTCCTTCATAAATTTAAAAGTTGACATTTAGACCCTTAAATAAAATAGTTTGCGTATTATCGTACAGTGCGATATTAGTACTATAGTAAAGGTGCGATATTAAGAAGAACGAAACGTTTCAATACGGCCGACTGTATCGGTAAAACTAAGAATAAAAAGATCCTAACATCTATATCTAGTTAAACTACATGATTATGTGGTTTTATTTACGTTACAATAATTAAGAACAGGACTTACTTTGAAAATGAGTTTTCACTGTATGAGAAAGTTGACAAAAACTTTTGAACAAAAACGTTTGCACAAAACATTAAAAAAATAACAGAGACTAAACACAACTGCGTATTTAACCAAGGCGATAATATGACTGACCCCTTGCTACTAGGCACAAGTTGAGCCCGTTTGGGCCTAGCTGCAGTAAATACTTGACGAGATCATAAGGGGTGTGATTTAAGGAAAAGGTACGATATTAGGAGATTTCCCCTGCTTCTAGAAAACATGCGTTTTCCGCAAATTCTTCCCGAAAGTCTGAAAAAGAGGAAACATCCCGTTTATTCCCTGCAGGCATGCACATTGGCTCTATCAATACTAAAGCTCGAATTTGTTTTAAAAATGAAAAGCGAAAATTCAATAAATTAAAATTTATGATTTATTTAAAAACAAATAAACAAAAATAATGCTTTCGAATTTAAAAAATAACAATTAATTCATTCATTTAACATTATTTGCAATTTATTTTCTAAAGTTATAAAAAAATATTTTCCCTTAAAATATATTCTAAATTAACAAATTAAAAAAATATATAACAGTTAAAAGAAAAAAAAAACAATTTTACTCATGAAAGCAACCATTTCTTCTCGAATTTAATTTAAAATATAAAATTCATATTTTACATCGAACAATCAAATTAAAAATATGTCTTATTCATATTTTTATCTCTATACTAAAGTGTTAAAACTCCAACCATCATCTCATAACGACGAAATCCCCCAGCAATTAATTTCAAAATTGCGAGATTACTTAACAACAAATTTATAAAGCATTACCCTAGTCTCGCATTTGAAGAAAACCGTATCTTTATTTCAAAATAATCCTCTAGCAAGTTAACGGTAGTTCAGTGGTTAAGGTAGTCGACTCGAAACAGTGAGGTCAACATCAAGGCCAGTTAGAAATTATTCTTAAAATATGTATATCAGATAATAAATACTTCTTTAAGAATTCATAGATGGCAACACATAAAGTTTTATGTTTACTTTTTATTAAATCTATAAACACGTATCATTCATAGTTAAATAGATACTTTTTTGTTCAAAGTCAGTTAATAAAGAAAGACGATTTGTGAAAAATCCTTTATCATCCAGCTACTTTTAGAAAGCAACTGTAATTAAGCCTACTATATCATTGAAAACATTTTTAATTTTCACGGTATTCGACTAGCGTTTCTATACGAGATGCCCTATAAAATTGTCTAAAAAAGTAAGCATTTCTTTCTTTTATAATTCCCGCATACGCAGTTACAAATTGTTTCATACAAATATTCATATGTCATCAAACTTAATTATACTTAAAGTTGCACTTCCAAAAGGCTGCAAAAAAGATCCACTGATCAGAACGACCTGATATTTCATCTGAGTATACGTTAAGCAATGGGAATATATATATATATATTTTATATAAACAAAAGGACTACATCTGAATACATCCATAATTATATTTTTTTTAATTACAGACATTACATTACACTAAATTAAAAAGATTAAAGCATTAAAACAATTTAAAAGGACGTTTCTAATTCATTCTGAACCCTTAGTATGATTTTTATGTTAGGAATTAGCTGATGAGGGATACAGAAAGAATCCGAAATGTCCTTTTAAATTGTTGTTAGTGCTTTTATCTCTTTAATTTAGTGTAATGTAATGTCTGTAATTTTGAAAAAAAAATTACAATGGGAATTTGTTTTGCGAAAGCAAAAAAAAAAAGTTAAAAGTTGATCGATAGATGGCGCTGTACTCGTCATAAGACGCTTATTAAAAGACGTGACAGGTTGTTGTACCATTCTTTGTTCAAACCCTAACCACCACGAAAGGTGGTGCTATAGCGGATAGGAAAACATAGGCCAAAAACCGTAGGAAAAGTAAAAACGAAATGCGTTTTTAACTGTCCCTATGCCAAAAACATTAGAAAAAGCAAAACGAAATCGTTTTTTAATGATCTAGATGAAAAACCGTAGATAAAGCAAAAACGAAATCGTTTTTTAACTGTCCCTAGGCAAAAAAAAATTAGAAAAACGGAAACAAAAACATTTGTATTTTTTTACAGTGTAAAACGTAATAAATTAAACTGTTATATTGAAAATTCTTGAGTATAGAGGCTAGATTTTTTTTTATTTTATTGAAATGAATAAATTTAAATTAAGGTATATTAGATGATAAATTAAAAATATTAAGCACACAAATATTAAGCCAACAAATAAAGAGTGAATTATCTCAGCCAGGTGTCGTCCGGATAGCCTAACAGGTAAGGCATTGGCACGGCACGCCAAGTATCCAGGTTCGATCCCTGGTCTGGACATTTTTCGCTCTGTTGGAATAAACTTCAACTGTGCTACTCCAGCCTTGGATATGATATTAAAAAAGTCCTTCCGGCCAGTGCCGGGAGGAAGAGGTAGCTTTCATATTCCTTATTTTTAAAAAGCAAGCTTATCTTATTCAAACACACGAAGCTCAATTTAGTGGAAACCGATTATAGGAGATTCAATCCTAATCTTTATCAATACTAAATCATTATGAATGAGAATTTCGCGAAATTAGTCAGCTTTATCCAAGCTGTTTTATTTAAAGTAACTTATATTTGGTTGCCAAATTCGGCGATATCTTGAAGTGCCTGCCATTTTAAGGCAACATGGTGGATGAGACTAACGAGTGAACTTGGTTGAGACCTTAGTAATTCCTGTGCACATGCTTACTCACATCGGAATCGGTTGATATATACAAGTTCTGTCGCAGGCAAAAAATCAGATTTTTCAAAATGTCACCCACATTAGAAATTCAAACTGCTATATCTGAGCCATTTTCTAAGATAAAGACAAAACAAAAAATGCTCCGGAATCCTTATATCATGGTCAAATACTTAAGAAAGAAACCTTTTCCAATTTCTAATTCTTTTGCACCTCACTTTAAATATAATTTTTTATTTAATTTAATGGCCTCCATTTTGAAACAAGTTATTTGATGAAGCTGGCCAGCGAACTTGGTTGAGACATTACGATCCACATGCCTTCTTACATCGAAATAGGTTAATAAATACTCGTGTTATCACCTGACAAATATCAGATCGTTTCAAAATGTCAGCCATGCTAGAAATTCAAAGTGCTATAATTCAACCATTTTTTAAGATATATAAGAAACAAAAACTGCTCCGGAATCTTTGTATCAAGGTCAAACACATTAAAAAAATCTTTTTCATTTTTCAATTTTTTGATAACTCATTTAAAATTTAAATTTTTAAAAAAATGGCAGCCCTTTTCAAACAAGATGGCGAATGAAGCTGACCAATGAACTCGGTCGAGACATTGGTATGTACTATGTACACACTAAGTTACATCCAAATCGGTTCATAAATACGCCTGTTATCGCGTGACAAAAATCAGGTTGTTTCAAAATGCCAGCCACAATAGAAATTCAAAATGCTATAACTCAGTCATTTTTTTAGATATAGAAGAAACAAAAACTGTTCCGGAATCTTTGTATCAAGGTCAAACACATAAGAAAAAAATATTTTTCAATTTTCAATTTTTTGGTACCACATTTCAAATTTCAAATTTTTTTAAAAAATTTAAATGGCCGCCATTTTGAAACAAAATGGCGGATAAAGCTGGACAACGAACTCAGTCGAGACATTGGTACGTATTATGTATACACCAAGGTACATCCAAATCGATTCATAAACACGCCTGTTATCGTGTGACAAAAATCAGGCCGTTTCAAAATGTCAGCCAAGCTAGAAATTCAAAGTGCTATAACTCAGCCATTTTTTAAGATATAGACGAAACAAAAAATGCTCCGGAATCTTTGTATCAAGGTCAAACACATAAGGAAAAAATATTTTTCAATTTTAAATTTTTTGATACCACATTTCAAATTTAAAATTTTTTTAAAAATTTTGAATGGCCGCCATTTTGAAACAAGATGGCGGATGAAGCTGGCAACGAACTCGGTCGAGACATTTGTATGTACTATGTACACACAGAGTTTCATCCAAATCGGTTCATAAATACGAGAGTTACAGTGTGACAAAGATCAGATATATATATATATATATATGGATATATATATATATATACATATATATATATATATCAACTTTTGAACGGAGGGTGGTTTCGGGGTCGGGGGTCATGATCGATGAAAATATACCAAAATTTTTTGAAATCGCTTTCCTCCGAACGGCTGCAATAGGTAGCTTTTTGTAATGAAAGCTACCTAACAGTTATTTGCGGTAAATTTATTTTTTAAAGTAAGAATTAGGGAATAGATGAAAATGTGGATATAGTGCTGTTAGGAATAACCTTCTTGACAGATCACGTATGTTACACTCCAGTGATACAAATAATTGAATACGCTATCCCTTAAATGAATAGTGTAACTTAGGAGTTACATGATATTTTTTGCCATTTAGCGCTTTCTATTGGTCTTTTGGTGAACTACGTGGTGTGTTCACAAAGTTTCAAGACTGGTCTAATAATTCAAAATTTATTAAACATTTTTGTACCGCAAACTAAAATTCTTCGAAATATGACACTTGGGCAACAACACACCGCTACCAGCGTTTTTTTCCATTGTTCACAGGCCGCATAGAAATCTTCGCACAAAAGGTTGTTAAGGGACCTCGTCGAAGCTGCCTGGACCGCTGGAATCGTGTGGAATCGCTTCTCTTTCAGGTCTTTCTTGACCCGGGGGAACAAAAAAAAAGTTCCTGGGACTGAGTTCGGGGCTGTAAGAGGCTTGCAGCAGTATTGCCACGTTAAATATAGCCAAAACTCATAGAGCACTGAAGAGAAAAACTGACCTGACCCGTCGCGTCGCCCAGACATCAGAAACGATTGGATTGTTCCCCGCGACAATGCACCCTCTCACACGACGCTCGGTGCAGCCGAAGTTTTGGCTATCTTTAACGTGGGAATAGTGCTACAAGCCTCTTACAGGCCCGACCTCGGTCCCAGCAACATTTTTTGTTCCCCGGGTCAAGAAAGACCTGGAATGAAATCGATTCGACATGATTCTAGCTATCCAGGCAGCTTCGACGAGGTCCCTTAACAACCTTTCGTGCGAAGTCTTGTATGGGGCCTATGAACAATGAAAAAAAAAACGCTGGCAGCGGTGTGTTGATGCCCAAGGGTCATATTTCGAAGAATTTTAGTTCGCGGTACAAAAATGTTTAATAAATTTTGAATTATCAGACCAGTCTTGAAACTTTGTGAACACACCATGTATTATGTGTTGCATGCATTTAAGGTTGTGAAGTCTGTTTTTGCTCTGATTTTTTTTTTTTTTATCACGAAGAGGTTAGGGAAGACCGGGACTAGTAGGCGCAGTTTTTAGTTATCAATTTTTATTAAATTTTTGTTCAAGTTTTTTAACAAACTTTAACTGCACTTTTAAAGAACAGACATATGGCAATACATATCCCGGAGTTTTGAGTTTGTAGCTTTTGCAGTTTATATTTAGCGGAAGCCTAAAGTAAAAGGAAAATTGTGCGCCAACCTACCCCGTCACGGGGCAAGTTGCCTATACCTATGGGGTAAGTTGGAACACGCTTTATAAAAATTTAAATAAAACTCAAATTAGGCACGCAGTTAAGAGAAATCAATTTCATTATTACCAACTTAAACAAAGGCGTTATCGCCGTACAATGTAAATTCTAAATTATACAGACATAAAAATAATGAATAAAACATTAACATTGAGTAACTTCTACCCTACTCGATATCATCATCAGAGTTACGGTTGTCACAAATAAAAATTCGATTGTCTCCGTTTGGGCAAGCCTCATGTGCCCAAAATTTTGCACTGCAACCACTTTTCTTGGTGTTTGCTGTTTTTCAAGCTACCAGCACACACTAGACACCAAGCCAACTTGCCCCGTGTTCAAGGCGGCTACTAGCCCCATAATAAATTTCTTCAGAAAAGGGACTCGTAACCTTCTAAACATAAATAATCCAAGTAAATCACAAATGGGGTAGGTACAGTTAATCATACACTAAGGTAAACTGCACAAGGTAAATCGCAATTGTTAAGATATGTATTAGAAATTAGAAAAAGAATGAAGCAACAAAAAATTACTTATGGGTACAAAAAAGAGAAAAATCGTAATAAATATTCACTGCACGTAGGTAACGCTGCAAAACTACAATGGGGATTGTAAAAAGCAAGAAGAAAGGTATTCTGTGACTGGTTGCGCAATCTATCCACAAACAGGCGATTTATGAGGACTGCGCCTACTTACCCCTGTAACCAACTAGCCCCGGTCTCCCCTATAACATATTTTCTTGATACTGCTTGCAGTGTGCTCGACTAGTGTTTTTTCTCTATCGTTATAAGGTAGTCATTATTAATTATGCAAACTGTTAAAAATTATTATATCGTTGAACAGTTGTTACTCTGCAGTGTATACACTTTAAAGTAAGCAGTATATAAATTAAAATTATAATTTTTTGAGTAATTTTTGTTATGTAAATCAGGAGTGACATTATGTCCATAAATAATTTTTTTCACTATTTTTCTAGTAGATAATTTACAAAATAGACAACGAAGGGCAACAACAAATTTTTTATTGCACAGATTCACCAGCGCATTAAAAAACCATGAATAGCTTTGAATCTTTACACGTATGACAAAATTTGCCGGAGTAAAACATTTGCAAAGAAGAGCATTATAAAGGACGAATGACAACCCAGAGAGGAAGTACATTTACGCACTTTACATAAATCACAGGGATAGACAGTAGAAGCACCAAACACAGAACATCAAGTGCAAAGCATTACGTGTGGAAAACCTTTAATAAGCAGTGTGAGAACATTGTTTCTTCAACCCGGCCTTCGAAGGTGCCAATAGTATGACACTTACGGGGAAACAACGAAGTGAATTCATAAAGCCGTTTTATAAGAACAGGGAAAATTCTGTCGAAGAAGTGGGAGTTTATCGGCAATATCATAAGCAGTGTGAGAACATTGTTTCTTCAACCCGGCCTTCGAAGGTGCCAATAGTATGACACTTACGGGGAAACAACGAAGTGAATTCATAAAGCCGTTTTATAAGAACAGGGAAAATTCTGTCGAAGAAGTGGGAGTTTATCGGCAATATCATAAGCTACGACAAGCCACATGTTTCGTAAAAACTGCAAAATTGGTAAAAGAATTTGAAGAAACTGAATGCACATGTGATAGATCGTGATGCAGACGACCAGCACATGACAACCTGTTGAAGTTGTTGCGGAAGTGCATAACACTATTATCGCAGATCCATTGCATATTGCAAGAAGCACTGCCCGCAATTTGAATGTACCGAAAACAATAGTCCTTAATATTCTGTGTTCTATTCTGTGGATGTTGTCTTATCGATTCTAGCGCGTCCTTATGCTGTAACCTAGAGACGAGCAACAGCATTTCGACTTTGCGAATTATTTCCTCATCAAAGATGATAAAGATAGTAGGTGGCCGCTGCGAACACTATGGGTAGATGAGGCACATTTCTCCTTAACTGGAAAACGTAAACTCCAAGGACTGCGTTCACTTGGCGGACGAAAATCCTCACGATGAGGAACGAATGCCTTTACACGAAGCTAAAGTGACTCTGTGGTACGGCTTTGCAAGTATATTTATTCTTCTTTGAACAGATCACTTCCAAAGATATGAAAACCTTCTCCATCACAAGTGCTTGGTATGCAGCAATGTTTCGGAGTTACGTGATTTCAGAATTGCAGCAGTGAAATGTCGTCAATGACATTGTACGGAAGAAAGATTATGCTCCTTCACACGTCACCACATGTGTTCGATAAATACTGCAACAGTACTTTGGTAATAGAGTCATCTCCCGTAACCTTACAGTTTCGTAGGTACAGCGATCCCCCGAAACCTTTCTCCGATGGATTTCTGTTTCTGGGGTTGTCTGATATCGAAGGTGTATACTTCAAATCCAAGAGATTTGCCAGAATTGAATGATGCCATAAAACGTGAAGTTATACAGATTCCACCTGCTATGTTACGTTCGTCATCGTTGTCATCAATCTCCCGCATGCAATACGTTATCGTCTGCGAAGATGGGCACGTTGAAAACTGCTAATTCCAATAAAAGTTGTTTTCCCTCTTTTTTCTTGTATTGTTGTCATTGGTCCTTCTGCACGTCGGGATTGCACTATCACTTTGAAGAGTAAGGTGTGTTCCCGAGGTAATCATCCCTGCCATTTGTCCTTTATAATGCTCTTCGTTGCAAGAATTTTACGGCGGCTATTTCCGTCATAGGAATATCGCTCCAACGCCGTTTATGTTTTTTCAATCAGTTGATGAACCTCCGCAAGAAGAAAGTGGTTGTTGCCGTTCAAAATTTCGAAATGTTTTCACTGTAACCATAACCCTGAGAACTCTATTATTTTAAGTCATCACGATCTCAAACACATACCTTCAAATAACAATATTTGAAATTTCCTTTCGATTGGTTGAGCGGTTAGGCTGCTAATGGTTCATGTATCCGGTAGTTTTTTTTCTGACCATCCTGTATTACTTTTAGAGTAATATTTACTTATAAACTTATAAATACTGTATGCGAAACTGAAGCTCTAGATGAGAAAATACTTTCGAGGGAAAAATTCAAGTTTCAATAATTGTATCAATTAATTACTTATTTTTCTTACGACAAAATTAGTTTAAAAAATGGCAAAAGGTTGTAAATGTCATTCTTTTATCAAAGTATTGATTGCATCTATGATTTATTAATTATCTTAAAAGAATATTGTTATTTGATAATGAAACACAATTCATGTAAAACAAATTAAATTTAAATCATTATTCATTACATTTTTTTTTATTTATCTTCAATCAATTTTTTTATAATATATTTGCTGATAGCAAACAGATTTCTTTGAATTTAAAAAATAATAACTTCAATTATAAATACATAAATAGTTCAATAAGCCTTTGTGTTTTGTTTTCGACGAAATGCAAACAACATACGAAAGTGATCAATTTCAGTTAAATCGTTCTAACGTATCATGCTTCTGTTAAGCTACACTATTTTGCGAGTTGTGATACTGGTCTGTTTCAACATTTTGAGCAGTAAGCGCAATTATAAAAATAATAAATGACTTACTTTTTTCCTTTAGACGGAAGTTTGCATTTAGACACCATTTGCGAAAGTTTTTCAAGATATTAAATAGCGAACGTGAAAATGTCTAGCTCTTCATTTCTAGCTCTAGCTGAATATTATTTCTATTGAATATTACTGAATGACTGCAGAAACTTCATTTCTATTCTTTTTCAAAACGCATAAATTGTCATTAATAATTTTAAATCTTTTGATTGATGAAATAAAGTGAGATAAATAAAAGTTTCAGAAGTTTACAATCGTTGATTAACACTAGAACCGCCATAGCGATAATTTTGACCGGTACCAAACAAAAATATTTCGATTCGAGCCAGAAATTTCTTTCTAAAATAAGTTAAATATGTACCAAAGAAAAATAAGTTAAATAAGTAAGTTAAAGTGTTTTAAATAAAAATTCTGGTGTAAAATATTTTTATAACACTTGAATAAAATTTCCGGCGGTTCTAGTATTAAACGTTCTTTTCTTAATATTGTGTTTCATTAGAAAAAGAAAATAGTATTATGATGATTGTAAAGTTTTGAATGAACAATCAAAGAAAGTGAATTTTATTTAGTGATATAAATTATTTAGTATAACTAAACTGAAAGTGGTGTATGATAATGTTTTAAATTTAAATAACATGTTTATAAAAAAATTTATTATATCTGCAATATAGATGGTGTTTGCATTAATTCATAGTTTTTAAAAATTCTCAAAAATATTTTAAATTTGAATCTGAATGAATAGGATAAAATTTGCTCATAAAATTCCCGCTTTATTAAACATTTACCTGGCTCTTCACGGCCTTTCTTATGCTGTAAAATTTAAATGGAAATGCAAAAATTTTACTTTATTTGCTTTATCAACAATTTTTATCATTACGAACGACATTAACAAACTATATTTGATAATTGAGCTTATTATTATATTGCAAAATAACAGAAATTATTATATTCTGCTTATAATAATGGTTTTGCATTTCATGCTTAGAATACAATATTTTCTTAAGAGAAGGAACTTAAGATATTTGAATTTGCAAATGGCAAAAATATTTTCAAATATACACCCACATACAGTATTAAAGTATAGAAATGCAATAATAACTGTACTTATATTTAATGATATTTACATCACTTCTGGTACTTTATTATTTTTCCTTGCAGTAGGAGATACTTCTCATATACATAGCTATCATGGCCAAAATTGCGCTTATGAGTACGTAAAGAACAAAACATCCACAACCACGTTGTTCTCTTTGTCTGTTTTTCTAGAAGTCTGGGGATCCCTAGCACCCTTTTTTCCTATTTATTTTTGTTGTTTCTGTTTGGCTTTCAAACATACAATAAATGCATACAAGGAAAAATTTGAGAGACAGAAGAATATAGCTTTCAAGTCTTTGAATAAAATCTGCACTGAAATATTTAGCGTAACAACCAGTTGCAACGAAGCTCTGCATGATATTTTAATTCTCCTCTTTATCACTCTACTGGTAAATGTTTTTTATCACACATACAACATCCTCGTCGATAAATCTATGACAGAACTTATGCTATTACATCGCATTTTGTATATAATATTTTATTTTGTTCAATTTGTTGCGATTTGCGTATTTGCCTCTTCTACATCCATTGCTGGTTGCGAACTGAAAAGATGCATCTACAATCTTGAGGTTGAAAGCAACGAGAGATGGAAACATTTGCGACTTATATTTGAAATAAATGATCGTTTTGTTGAGTTCAAACTGTTAGATAGTTTGGTGTTAGATAAAAATCTCATACTTGCAGCAGTAGGAAGCCTGGTTACTTACGGAATAATTATAGCGACTTTCAACCTTAATTCAAAAGTATAATTTCTTATCTAATGTTAATCTATATGTTATTGAGGAGAATATAGTTTGAAAAAATTAAAAGAATATTAACAGTTTTTCGAATTTTTAAAATTAAATTTCTGACGAGCTTCAACACAGAACATAGTTTCTACATACGATGGAAAATATCACGGAGTGCAAACGATTTAATCGTGTACTTTGTGAGATTTTTGTCAATTATGATAATGTTTCCGGTGTAAAAACTAAAGGGAATATTATAAAAATTTGAATGTGTTTTCTTTAACACTCCATGTTTCAATATGCACTCTTTTAAAATGAAAAAAAAACGTACATATAATAAAGAAAAAAGTAAGGATTTTCAAACAACAATCTGACCTAATTGAAATGTGATATGGTAATTTTTATTGATGTTACGATGTGCAGTCTTTTGCAAAGAAAATAATAAAAGATAATAAAGGAGAAAATAAGTTAGTATTTCCAAACAATAATCCAACTAAATTAAAATACGGCATTCCATTTTCAAATGATTATATTTTCAAAGACAATTAATGTTGACTTCGATCATAATGCTCATTATTATGGAATACAGGCAGCTTACAAAACTGTTAATAATTGCATGCTGTGATATTTGTGTGCACCTCCTCACCCTAGAGTTTTATTTATATTTTACTATTAACGCCGTTAGTACAACTCGGACAACTTAAAAACTGGCATTGAATCTCGAACCCAAAGTAAGTTTTTATATTCAGTATTATTATATTGAAAGTTTATTATCAATATTCATTTATATTTAGTTATATATTATCAGTACTAATTCAACAGAATAGAACAAGGCTTACCTAACATGCAGTTGTTCTTAGGACATAAATTAACACAGGAAATGTTACGTTTCACTCAATATTCATAAAAAGAAATTTAAAAACTGCACAAAGATTCATTTTTCACAACACTACAAATGTGTACCTATTATTTGCGCTTATTGCCTATGCATCTTGTTTGTTTACATTCCATTTCAAACAACTTTTCTATCAATGCCGATCGTGAGCAAAATCAAAACTATCGTTTTTTTGTGTGTGCACGAGGCGCAAAACCAAACAGTATTTTAATTTTTTAAAAATTAAAGATCGTGAGAGCAGCGATAAATGCAACATCCCCCACCTCTGAGTTTCGAATTTAAAGAAACTAAAACTTCACTTTCGGACTCAATAATTGATAATATCTTAATTGTTTTACAGGAATTGACACCACAGAAAAGTCATTAACAGTACTTTGGTTAATGAGATCCTGTAGATACAGTTTCTGAAAGACAGTATTCAACAGCGTGATGGATGATGAGCTTAGTAGTCAGAAGCTCAAAAAGACAGTCATTACCAGTCAGCTGGATAATCGGTTTAGAGGGAAAATATCTGAAGGAATTATTTTAACATTCGGTTAAACAATCTTTTTACGAGGTATATAGTCTCGTGCTGTCGAATGCAGTTTAATATCCCCTTCCGGTTTAGCAAGCATCGTGGAAGTTACATTACTGTGACGTCACTTCAAGTAACGGTGGTCACGTCACATTTGTTACCAAAATATCACCACTCAGTAACATCACATTGAGACAAAAATGTGAACTGCTTATAAAGCTTAAAAAGCAAGAACACTCGAAAATATTTTATTCATTGTAAAAACTATTTTTCTGATAAAAATTGAAATTTGTGTGACGTCACTGGAAGTCACGTACATCACGTCACATGTGTAAGCGAAATAGCACCTTACTGTAAAGTCACATTTTGACCTAAATGTGAATTTTAAAATATTTGAAATGAGGATAAATATATGAGGAGCAGGACTGTCTTAATGCATTTGGGAGATTGGATCTGACTGATTTCTTGGGTTCCTTGTAAATTAACCATATATTCACTAGTTTATTTACTGACCTACAGAAAAATGCTTTTTGAACAAATCAATTTCAATCAATATGCAATTGAAAATTATGATACAAACAGAATTCTGCATGTATTCCACGAACATAAATATTACTATTTTAAATACCGGAATTTTTTACAATATAATTATTTTAATATAATAAGTTAATAATATTTTCTGTTTATATTACAAGAAAAAAATAATTACCTTTGATAAAATAACAGCAACAATCTGTATTATTAAGCGAAAACATGTCTCTGAGTAACACTGATGCCATATTGATGATGACTTGAGACCTAACCATTAAATTTCGCTTTTACTGCAGATTTTTTAACTTCTAAACATTGCACAATTTAAATTTTTACACCGTCAAATGGGAGAAAAAGGTTCGTTCTAATGGAATTTTTTTGAAAACTGTATCTTAATTTACTGTTTTTTATGTTTTTTAAAATACGTTTCAAGCATGATTTTTTATTAAAAAAAATCTATGTACCGCGTGCAGCGTATTTACAAAAGAATAAAATATTTCCACCGCAAACAATATAAGTGATTTAGCGTTTGTTTCCGACCAATGTTACATAACGAAATTAAAAACTTAAAAAAATATAAGTAAGATAAGTAAAGATAAGTAAAACAAAAATTTATGTTGTTTAGACATGTAATCGAACTGCGCGCGTAAACCACTAAATTGTTAAGGGGAAAATGTTGTAAGTTGTCAAATCTTTGGCGATATATTTTAGCTATTAATTCCAGGCATGTAGTTAATACGAAAGTACCGCAGATGTATTTAAAAACTTTCTGTGAATTCATATTTTTCATTAGAGTTTTTAGTAAAAAAAAAAAAGTTTTCACCGATGTTCTTTAACCCGGGATGCCTGAATTTGTCCCCCTAGATTTTTAGGTAGCTTTCATTACAAGAAATAAAAAGCTATCTATTGCAGCCGTCCGGAGGAAAGCACTTCCGATAAATTTTGGTATATTTTCACAGGACATGACCCCCAGACCCCAAAACTATCCTCCGTTCAAATGTGACTTACATATATATATATATGTAATAATAAAAAATTTCGCACTTTTATCTTAATTAAACCATTCCAAATTATTATAATATCTACCTTTTTTACTTAGCTTTAATACTATCTTAAATATCTTTTACCTTTTTTCCATGCTTTAAATGCGTATTCTTTTATTATTCTAAAAATTTTAAATCATTCGTTCAAATCTTATAAAACCCATTAAATTACTTTTTTCCTTTTATTCTGAAACTAAATTATTTTGTTTTCGAATGTATTTGATATAATTCGTTCTCTGATGTTCTATTTCCCATAATTCCTTGCCAAGCCCGCCAACATTTGTTTACGTTATTAAACTGACGCCGAGACTGAAGAGTTCATCATCGACGTCACGCGTACTTCCCCCTTTCCCCGGAGCTAAGTTCAATCATAGCCTGCCACTCGTCGCGTTCTCCCGGCTATTTTTATGGGGTTGGTTCTTTCATTTGTAATGTATTCGTACGCGTGTCTTTTTCGCTAGTATTTAACCTGTTGCATTGGCTGGGGGACAGAGAATATTACGATTATTAATTTACTTAAATAACCCATGTCTCCTGTAGAGCTTTATTTACTGTTTCTTCGTCATGCTGTTCTAATAGTTAACATGGGGGTTTTTTACATTTTACGAAGTAGCAACGGCCCAAACACGGGTAGCATCTAGTGGAGTTGGTGCATTTTATGGTCATCTAATAAATATTTGATGAATCTAAAGGCTTCAATTATTATTTCCGGGAAACTACCAATGGACGTCGACCTGATCTTCCACTCTTAACCATGATTTTACGACTGTAAATCTTTGATTTCTCGGTTGAGTTGGATAACGAGTGTATGGCTGCTGCTTAAGAGCGATATGTTTATATCATACTAGTGAAAACGTATCGTATATATATATATATATATATATATATATATATATATATTCGATTTTTGTCATGCGATAACTTTCATATTTATAAACCAATTTCGATTAAATTAATTGTACGAATAGTATATACCAATGTCTCGACCGAGTTTGCTGGCCAGCTTCATCCACCTTCTTGTTTCAAAATGGAGGCCATTTAAAGAATAAAAAAAAAATTTAATTTTAAAAAGCGGTGCAAATAAATTAAAAACTTAAAAATATTTTTTCTTAAGAGTTTAACCATCTTAATACAAGGATTCCGAAGCTTTTTTGTTTCGCCTTTAACTTAAAAAATGACTGAGATATAGAAATTTGAATTTCTAGGGTGGCTGACATTTTCAAACAACCTGATATTTGTCATGCCGTAACACTTGTATTTATAAGCCAATTTGGAAAAGATTAACCCTTTGCACTCCGTTGTCGCCGCTGCGGCGATACGGTAAGATAAGTGAAAAACTCCATTGTCGCCGCTACCGCGACATCATCTTGCATTGAAAATTTAGTTTTTAGCACCAGTAATGAAAGAAAATAAAATTTGCCTTATTTAATCAGAGCATTTGTTAAACTGTGTACTTTTCTTCGTTTAAATAAAACTTCTTTTAAATAAGTGGTGCCGATCGAATAAAATATTTCAGTAACGACGCAGAGTTGTTGGTAGTTCACAGTCAAAATGACGCGGAGTTGCTCGTAGCCCATACTCAAAATAACGTGGAGTGCAAAGGGTTAAGTATGTGCATAGTACATATGAATGTCTCGACCGAATTCGTTGGTCAGCTTCATGCGCTATCTTGTTTCAAAATGGCTGCCATGTGCACCGTGCACTGCCGCGCCATGCTTAAATATTATTGATATCCGTTAGCTTTAAATTCTCGCCATGCTTGGCGACACTCGGCGAAATATCGCCAAATTTGCCGACAAAAACTAAGTAAACATAAATGATGCCAACTTGGCTGTAGCTTTCTAATTTAGCACAATTCTCATTCAAATTCTGTATTGACGAATATTCTCTTATCGAGTTCGTCGCATGTTAGCTTCTTAAAATTTTAGTAAAATTACCTTCGAGTTAAACTTGCAAAATTTGAAAATTAAGAAATATGAAAGCTACCTTTTCCTCCCGGCACATGCCGAAAGGACTTTTTAATTACACATTGCTCTTAACACCAGAAGCGACAGAAAATAATAGGGTAAATCCGGGTTAGATTCCCCATGGGGTTAGTTGAACTAGTCACTGTATTTTAGCTATTGGACATATGATTGAACTAGTAACGTTCTTCTGCTCTCAATCATTATAAAATAGCGCAAGTAGACGAAGTTACGGCCGATTTATTTCTTCATATGAAAGTTATATTTAACAGAAAAGGTAAGTTTGGCTTTTATTGTATGTTCTCATAAGATAGTGACAATAGCAGATGAAATATAATGTATTTATTAGAGATTTTTCAGAAAATATTTAGTGAATTTTCTTGAAATAGGTATTGAATGTGTTAGTTTATAGGGTGCAGCCATATTTCTCCCTAATTCCAGAGCTACTGGCTGGAGTATCTATTTCAATTGGAGCGTCTCAAAGATAAAAGACAATTGTTTCTTGAATGCCTACGTGGGGCGTAGTGTCCACGTTTACTTCACATCTATATGGGAACAGCCTAACTCTGAGGTCGGGGATAGATTGCGAAAATCACTGATTAATTTTTGTGATAAAAATCCCATTTTGACTGGTATTTACATAACAGTAATATTTTTTATGAAGTTCTACATAAAAATTTGTAGATAGATTAAATGTGCTGTGCAAAAATCAATACTAGAAAAAAATAAAAATTAGGGGGTCTTAAAAGGGGCAACTATCCCTCACTTATTCTATATAGGTGGAGGGAACACAGATTTGTTTGTGTGTTTGTGGAGTTGGGATTTTGTTATAAATAGATACTTTATTATAATAAATAACAAAACTTGTGTACTTTCTATAATATGTTTTTCTGTTAGTCCTTAACTGTTTACGTAATTCCTTAAAAATAAATTTTAGAAGATTTATCCATTTTAGGAGATCTTACTGAATAGCATTTTTTAGAATTTTGAATCTCCATGCCATAGGTCATGGATTAAAGATATTAATGACAACTGAGACATTTACTTACAACCAGAGATCCATTATAAAAATAAATATCGCAGATAAGGACACTTTTAAAAAAGTAAGAATATAAACATGAATTAAACACATAAAATAAGTTTTTTTTTGTCAAAACTCCTCCTACAAGATAATTTTTAACCTTAAAGGCGTAAAAATATACGTTTTGTAGAAACTCAGCCGGTTGGCATCGAGTTGGGCCAATTAAATTTTTGTGCGGGCTAGGCCGAACTTTCAGTTTTTATACCGATCCGGGTGAATAATATTTTTGTACGGGCGGGATCAGAGCATTTCGGCCCTGACTTTGAACTTTTATACCGGGGCAAAAAAATTGTTTATGGATCGCGCCGAGACTGGAAATTTCTTCTTGTGTAGACATTTGGAGTACCGTCTAATTATGGTAAAGAACACACAACAGGCCCAATTCTAGACCGATATAATACTCATGAAGATGAGCTTTTATATATTAGAAGCAATGCCGGCAGATCACCTGGACTTTCCAACAGGTTAGCAGTCATGCCTATCCCTCTGGCGCGGCTTATTTTCTCGGCGACGGTCTCCTGGTCAGTTTCAAGCATTGCCATCTTCGCCCGACATCCACAAACGGCGTTGTAGGAAATGCCAGATTTTTTATCACAACGAGAAGCATTGCCCTAACAGACCCTTCTGTGAGATCGGTGGGGGAGAGTACCCCTCAAATAACTGCCAGAACACACCCTGCTGCATTAACTGTAAGCAATTTAACAGACGCCATCACACAGGGTTCAACATCAGACACAAGGCCTCTGACCCTGTCTGTGAGACCTTTAGACATGCCTATAGCATGGAGAGACAAAGGTTGGACATCATATTCATGCCATCATGTGTAGAGCAACTACCGCATTCGCAACAGTCCTAACCTGCACATAGCTGTGAACCAACTCATCAACCAATGTGCCTCCTAAGAGGACACCCACCGCCTCCTCCAGCTCATTGCCAACCTCAGTCTCTATGGCCCCAGGCCCCTCCTTGGAACCCAAGTCTTCAAGCCAATCCCCGAGATTTATGCCCAGATGATAACATAGTAGGTTTCTTCAAGGGGCCATACCGTTCCTTATTCCATGAGAATGGCCCGCTCTCAAAACAGCCAGGTAGGAATTTTAAGTAATTTCATCTTTAGTATTCTCTCAGTTAGATTTTCCCAAAATCTCAATCGCCCTCAACGACCCCTAAAAAGGATCGCCCCGCTTTCGGCCACATAAAAATTCTTCAAGTTAACTTAAACCATTGCAAAGCAGCAAATGTGACACTGAGAGACAGTGATCACATTAAGTGCACACTTATCAGTGACATAGGTCTTCTGCAGGACGCTTACTGCAACAAAGAGGTCAAATTATACCTATATCCTGGGCGGTCTTCCCGTCCACGTCTAAGAGTGCCCATCTCGTCATACAGAACACTAATCTTATTTATTCCCATCTTTACACAGGCTCACACTGCACATTTGCCACAATTACTGCTAAGAAGGGTAAACTCATAATTGGCCCGACTAATGCAGCACCTAAGTCAGATTTCGAGAGCACCCTCGAGGAGTGGCAACATCTCATTACACAGAGGACATCTCATAACACATTTCTTCATTTGCGGTGGTGATTTCAATGCTACATCCCCATCTGGGGCTATGACAACGAAAACGCCCGTGGAGAATGCCTCATTGAGCATCTAGTTGCTCAAAAACTTGTCATTTCCTTTCATCGAGATCACAATATCTACATTTCAAAAATATAGCAGCAAAAGAGAGAAACTAGCTGAGGGATTCCCTGACCTTACTCTCGTAAATCCCCCAACACTACAGGAAATTCGTCTGTAGCAAGTTTCGGACGTTCACAATGACTCAGACCATAATTACATATGATTTTCTTTCAAAATAACACCATTTTACACATCACAAAGAAGGTTCAATACCACTAGAGGTAAACTTTGTTAATTTACACAAATTATTAAAACACACAGACCACTCCTAACGCAACACCTAAAGGACATAACAAACACCACACAATTAAACGATTTAATATTAAATTAATAGAAACAATGAAAACAGAATCGAAAGCATCCTTTAGGTTAAAGAATACTTGGAGGCAGCAAACATTTTCGTTTTGGACCTCCGCTCTTAAAACTAAACGTAATCATCTGACGGCACGGAGAACAAAATTAAAAAAAACTCAGGCAAACAGAAGATATCAACACGGATTGCTATCGCGACCTCAGTGCCAATTATCGACACCCCTCCTTTAAATATAAGCTCAGTGTTCTGATTACGAGGAACGCTGCTTGGAATAAGTTCTATACAAATCAAACAAACCCTTTTGGAACAGCTGAAATTTTTTTTCACAGATAAGCTTTTCACCCCTGATGAAATCGAATTCGAACTACCACCCAGTCGACCATCCAGACAGGAAAACGTGGAGCACCTCACGAAATGTCTCTTTGGTCCTTCCTCATATCCATCAGGAGATAACTATGATGTAATATTTGATGCCACCCCAACAAACTCGTTTCAAAAACTGAGGTAGCTACAGCGCTACGAACGTTTAATGACGGAAAAGCCCCAGGTCCGGACTACACTGACTTAAAAATTCTGAAATTAACTTTCCATGTAATTACCAAAATTTTCATGCGTTGGGCTAATCTTTGTCTCCCCCACCACTACTTCCCACTCACTCTGAGATAAGGGGAAGTATCCTTCCTTAAGCAAGGGAAGGACGCCTCTGAACACTCTTCTTACTGCCCGATCTGCCTACTTCCATCACTAGGTAAATTATTAGAAAGATTATTCGTATTTCGGCTTTACCACTTTCTTGAATCAAAGAACTTACTTATCACAGGCAATACGACTTCAGAGAGGGCAGATCATGTGGCAAGGCTTTGTTTGCAATCCTCACCTCCTACGCTCTTGGAATAGCTGAAGCAAACTACACAACCCTTGTCTCTTTAGATATTAAAGGTGCTTTCGACAATGTAGAGTGGCGGGACATCTTGTTAAAACTACGCGAAATTGGCTGCCCGAGAAACATAGCTGGAACCATCCCAGACTACCTAAAATCACGTAGCATCCTTATCAACAGGGGCTCAGACATATCAGTGCACTCATTAGAAAAGGGTTGCCGACAAGGTTCGTGCCTGGGCCCAATACTCTGGCTTCTTATTGCCAATGTCTTACTAAAAGAATTGGAGAAATTCGGTTTAATCCTTTATACGCTTTCGCGGATTGTTTCAACGTTGTTTTCTCTTGCCGCCGCGCCATCTGGATCTCGAGGTAAAGGCGGAGAAAGCATTCCCTGCATTTTGTCAGCTGTTGGTTCGCCATCATCTTCAACTCTCATCAGGAAAATCCCGAGCATTAACATTCATTAAACAAAGAGAACTCAAACGCAAACTAGTGATGCCAGTCAATTGGGTTAGCGTCCACTATGCACAACTTTTAAATTATCAGGCATAATCATTGATGAACATCAGAGCTGGATTCCACATATCTAAGCACTTAAAATTAAATTTTTAACTTACTAATTCCTATAAATTAACATAAAAAACATGGGGCAACAAGCCCAGTATGTTAAAAACATGGTACCACACAATCATTGAACGCATCATCTTCTACTGTGTGGGCATTTGAGGAGGATCGCTAATCAAATTGGCTAAGCAAAAAACCTCTATTTTGTTCTACTTACTCCTCTTGTCTATATCCTACTTGCCCTCTTTAGCACATTTTATAGGAGACAATACGGAATTTCTTATTTGTAGGGGCTGTGACATAACTCAGTCATAAAAATGAAAATTTACGCCAAATAATATAAACAATTGCAAAAATGAAATTGCAACCAATAAAAAAAGTAGCGCCAAATAAAAATATGGAATTCGACGAATTTTTTTTCAGAAAACGAAAGAGCAACGCTGGGAGAATTGTATTATAACAATATATTTTAGGTGGTATTTTGTGTGAAATTTGTATATGTGTTCATTGCATCCTCCAAGACTTTACAAAAATCCATTATAACAAACATATTTTAAAAGCTATTTTTAAAAATGATAAAATATTTTTGCGCTTTTAAAGCTAAAAGAAATGTGGAATTAAAATTCGGTTGTCAAACTAAGATTTACAATCGCGCCTTTAATATACCTCGAGCTCCCGAGCCTTGATGTTTATACTAGCTGGAGGGATGTTACTTAGACGCAATCATATTAAACTTGTATGTTTTTTGAACGAAAATGAAAATTTCTTTTACAAAATAAAATAATTTTTATTAACATTTTTTGAAATGAACAGCCTTAAAATAAAACACTCGTCAGAAATTGTTTTATTCAGGTAATGCATTTAATTTTTAGTTTTTAAGTATGAAAATAGTTATTTTCTTCCAATAATGACATGAATTTCGACACGGATAATTTACCGTGCATATTACTGACATTTGCTACCCATTCGTTTTACAAAAGATTTTTCTTGAATTTTGAATTTATTAAATGTAAAATTAAAATTAAAACTTTATGTTAACCGTGCGCAGACGATAAAACGTAATGCATTGATAAGAATTTTCTTTAAATAATAAGAATTAATACCATAGCTCAATTCCATTTTATTTCAAATTTAAAGCATATCCGTTTTATTTTCCAAAAATGATGTCATATTATCCTTCTTTCCATACTTACCCAAAATTCAAGCACCTTGTATAGCTAGAAATACTTGAAATTTTCCGTTTTATTTCCAATATGACGTCATATTTATGTATATTTTTAATTCTTAAATTTTTTTTTGTTCCCCTTTTCTTTCCCACGTGAAATCTTTCAATTGAAAATTAATGATTGGAGAGAAATTATTCTTCTGGGTTTTCCTTTTTTGGCAACGGAAAAAGAAAGATGGTTAAATTTTGTAGGAAAATTGTCAATATATTCTGTGAGAAAAATAATGAAATTTTCAGTTATTAAGAAAAATATTTGAATCCATTTATATAATACGCTAAGGTGACGATTCCGGCTCTTACCCATCTTCGAGAAAAGCAATTATCGTGGCCATGCTAGGCATAAATATTCAAGAGACCGTAAGCTTGCCGATTGTTCAACTTATGGAAATATCTACATAATTTGCTTTGCACCACATCTATTCCTCGTTGTTTTTTTTTAAAAAGTTCGAAAACTATCAAATTAAAATTAAAAATAACAGATAACCAGCTAACAAGATATAAACAAACGAAGATTGTTGTCACTTAGAACTACAAATTCGAAATCTAGAAACAAATGAACGACTTTTACAGTGTTTCATTAAAAAAAGAAAAAAAACTACAGGTTAACATCTGATTCTGCTATTAAAATATTTGTAAAAGCATATTAAAGCCTGAAAATATTTTGTTATTTATATATTAATTTTCACTTTCGTTTGCCAACTCACGATTTCTTGAAAAATGGACTTAATTGACCGGAGGTACAAGCTCTATTCGCTACACTAGAGCCCTCGGCCTAAGCTTTGCAGAAAATCCCTTCTATTTTTAAACTTTGTTTTGGCTCCATCTTTCGCAATCAATATAAATAAAAGAACTTTCGATTGAAATTAGAGTTTCTTATTTAAAGAAAAAAAATGCGGACGTAATGCTGTAATTCGAGATCAATTTTTAAAAGCTTCATTTATATAATTTTAAGATTTCAGTCAATATAAATAAAATGAATATTATTATTTATGAATTTTTTGATAGAATTTTAATTTAGTATTATTTAGCTTGGCCTTTATCTGCTTATTTTTTTTTTTTAATTTTGTTTGCATTATAAATGAGTTTTATTTTCCAGATGTAACTGAAATATAAGATATTATCATGATTGCATTAGTATGGCTGAAAATGATCTTTTCACTTATTAAATTATAATTTTGTATGTTCAAATGTTATTATCTTAAAAATCGAAATTTTATCTGCATTGATATAATTAATATATGTAGTACATGACATGGTATTGTGTATTCTTTACATTTTAATTGCATTTGATATGAATATAAATTTTACTTACAATGCAAGTCAATTTCAAGTGGATATAAGCTAAGTTCTTAAAAATTGATAAAATTTAATTAAAATTTTGCGAAACAAATAATAATAACTTCTGATTTTATTTATACGAAATGAAATTTTAAAGTTATATAGCTGAAGTTTATAAAAATTTATCTTAAATTAAATCAATGCGTCCTGCGTATTTTCTATACAAAAAACTACAATTTTAACAAAAGTTCCTTTGTGTATATTAATTGATCATAAATGACACGAAGCCCATATTTAGAATTGAAACGTAAAGCTCCATAGATGAGTAAAACCCATCGACTTGATCCCACAGAGTTTTAATGCAAGCATTGATCTACCCCTAATGAAAGCGGTGAGACATTCATTATTCAGATTCATTCATTTTTATACAAATAATATATAAAAAAATACCTTTAACGCATTGAATATTTAATATTAATGTTTTGCGAAATCTTCAAAAATTGTGTTTCACTTTGCTAATTATTATTATTGTTGCAATAAATACTGCTGTTTGTTTTGTCTAATTGTTAACGCAGATCAACATTCCGTCATTTTTGACAGGGGTTATACACTAGTAAAGTAAATAAAACACAATCTGTGTTCATTTTTGGTTATAATCCATATATATGCGACGATACAATTTCATTACTTCATTCGTTTTGACGTTGACTTCATTTAAACTTTCACCCACACTTTCGCATTTATAATAGTAAAACCCGCGGCTTTACTCGCGTAATAGTTGAAATATGCCAAGTGGTACTTATGTGTTTATTTTTATTAGAAAATTACATTGTTAGGAATAATTAAAATATTACTAGTTAACCCACAATTTTACTAAACTTCATTTGCTGCATTTCACTTCATTAGGTGAAAATGAGAATTAAATTAATGGGAAGAACTTAAAGTAATTCTAAATAAATGATAATTTAGAATGCATTTTGAAACTTTTACGCTCATTTCAGTTTTCATTTGTGGTTTTGCATTTTTTAGAATACATTTTTAGCACTCATTTACATCTTAAAAGTAACCATCATGCCACATTCCAAGCTTCTAGTCTACCAGTCTACCATCCCTATGGTGGTAGTGTCACTAACATAAAATATAGCATATGTTGAAAGATGGACTGTCGCCTGAATTTGCCTACATAAATTTTGAAATCGATTTAGTATCTTCTGAGATTTATAGAAATCGTAATTTAGAAAGTTTTTAAAAGGCTTTTAAATCTTTAATTTTCGTATCTTTTAGAAACTGTTCTTTACATCTTATAAGTATCTATCATGCCAAATTTTAAGATTCTACCGTTAACAATTCAATAGAAATCGTAGTTTAAAATACTTTTAGAGCGCTTGCCACTTATTTCACCATTTTAAATTAAAAATTTTTAATTGTTCTTAGAGAGCATTTATATCAAGTAACTACCTTACGAAATTTCGAGTTTCTATCTTTAACAATTCCAAAAAGATCAAAATTTAGAAAGATTTTAGAACGCTTTTCGCTGATTTCATCTTTTGAAATTTGGTATTTTTTACAAACAGTTCTTAGAGAGTATTTACATCTCATAAGCGACTACCATACTAAATTAAAGTTTCTAGCACCTTCAAAATAAAAAAATTGCAATTTTAGAATGTTCTTCGCTCCTGCAGGCGCCGACAAAAAATATAACTATGTTGGAGCAGAAACCGTCATCATCAATCTGCCACCATTACTTTTGAAATCGGTTTGGTATTTTCTGAGATACCATAGAAGTCGTAATTTAAAACGTTTTTAGAACGCTTTTCGCTCATTACACTATTTTAAATTTAGAATTTTTTAGAAACTCTTTCTAGAGAGCATTTATATCTTATAAATATTTACCACGCCAAATGTCAACTTTCTATCGTTAACAATTGTATAGAAATCGCAATTTAGAGCATTTTTAGAATGCTTTTCGCTTATTTTCACACCATTCAAATTTCGAATTTTTTTCCGACTGTTCTTCGAGAGCAATTATAAGTAGAGATCGATCAAAAATTCGGTTTAATTTTCGTTTTCGGCCTAAAACATTTTCACCAAAAATTCGTTTTCGACGAAAATGCTGCAGAAAATTGGCCAGATCGAAACTCCACCGAAACTAGCTGTATTCCAAAATTCTCGTTTCTTACTTCGGAAATTTTCAACATTACTGAGTTGTATCGGATCTTATGATACAATCTTTATTTATTGCTGTGCACTTCATTGTTTATAATGATCAGTCATGATCGACTTGAAACGGGACCGCCACTTATAACGCAAGAAATGCATATAGGACTAAACTTTGAAGACGTTTTACCATGCTCTTTAAAAGCTTCAGACTTAAAACTGTAATAGAAATTTTTTAGTTTGAAACCACAGAAGTGTTTCTAATACTCTTGGAGAAAGTTCTAGTGCAACAGATGATCATTTACAAAAATCATCATAAAAGATAAATTGAGGTATGTATACCTAAAACATTTTTTTAATGACATGAAATTCGTATAATTAGAAAATCATTTTGAGTCGTACATGAATTAATAACATTTCATTTTATAGGAAAAAAAAGTTTTGGTTAGAGGCATTCAGAACCAATTTGGACCACACGTATAATTACACGTAAAATTAGTTAATAATTATGTATATGTTGTATGTATTAATTACTTTTTAAAAAAATTCGACATTTTCGCTTTCGTTTACGTTTTCGGCCGAGAATAGAAAGACTAAGACTTAGAAAGACTTACCAAAATTCAGTTTCAGTTTCGGTCTTAAAAACGTTTTTCGGTTGATCCTTACTTATAACTAATTACCATGTTTCTAGCCCCTTTAGTACTTCAAAAATCGCAATTTAGAACGTTTTTTTGCTCCTGGAACCTCTATGTTGGCGCAGAGACTGTTACCGTTAATTTGTAACCATTACAATTGAATTCGTTTCGATATTTTCTGAGACTTAAAAAAAATCGCAATTTAGACCATTTTTAGAACGAGTTTCGCTCATTTCACCCTTTTGAATTCGGAGATTTTTAGTGAACACTTTATGTCTTATAAGTATCTACCATGCGAAATTTTACCTTTATAGCTTTGAGAATTTTATAAAAATCGTAATTTAGAACGTTTTTCACGCCTTTTGCCCCTTTTAAATTTCGATTTTTTTAAAACTGTTCTTACAGAGCATTTACATCATATAAGTAACTATCATGCGAAAATTAAACATTCTAGGCCCTTAAGTAACACAAAAATCGCATTTTTAAAAACTTTTTTGCTTTTGGACACCTTTAGAGGGGGTGGCATCGACATAAAATATAGCCTATGTTGTAACAGGGACTGTCACTATCAATTTGGTACCATTACTTTTGAAATCAGTTCAGTAGTTCCAGAGATTACCTCTTAGAAATAAACCAACACACACACAAACTTTACCTCTTTATAATAATAGATAAGGATTTTTACGTCAATAAGTTTAAAATTTGTCTTGTGAGAGGAATTCTTATAAAAATACTTATCATAGCCTTTTTTCATTTTATATTCTCATTTAAAGAAAAAAAGTGTCTTGGGCTGCTGAGTGCAGGTAAATCCGTTCTAAAATACTGGTCCTCCTAGGGATTTTTTTTTTCTATGTTCCACTGCAGACTATAATGATTTTTAAAAAATTCTCTATTTGTATGTAAATGTCTGAATTATTATTAATATTATTAGTCCATGTTCCACGGCTTGGAGACAATTCTGAAGGCAGAATCAAATAGGAGAGAAGAAAAATTCGTTACAGACATGTTCCTTTTTTAGCAGGTCCATTCGTCTCTTGCAAATGTATTATATTCTTTTCCCATGGATTATTATATCTATTTTTTTTTTGCCTAGAAATGTATGTATTACTCTTTAAGCAGGATTTTAATTGTTATAATAATATCAATTTTAAAATTTCGGCAAAATTTTAAAATTTCGCACTTCGGTAAAAATTGTTCGGCTAAGATTCTTTTAACGGATTTTTGTACGGGTCAGGCAGTGACGGGCCAATGATTTTCACATGGTTTGTGAATGGGCCTCAAAATTTCGGTCGGTCCAGACTTTTAGGAAGAATAAAGCCCAGGCTCGATTCAGCCCCAAAATATGTCTCTCTTGGCACTGCCTACGCCTGCAGAACAAGTTAGGTGCGGGCACGGCCTAGAAAGAATGGTGGCCAGACCCAGCGCGTCCTGAGCCGTCCTCTAAATAGCATTTGAAAGGGGTAAAACGTGTTCTTAACGGTTGGAAATTTTTTAAATAAATTACGAAGCAAATTGAATGAATTTTAGTTGTATGTTTGACTCAAACGCACGGATTTAAAGGTTTCGAATTCACAAAGATGTAAAAAAAATTAGAAATCTAAAAACAATTTCACCCATAAGTATTCGGCCTTGATACTAGGATTCCGGAGTAATTTTTTTTTGTCTATATCTTAAAAAATATCTGAGATTTAGCAGTGTGAAATTCTAGGGTGGCTGATTTTTCCATAGTCAGGTATCATTTGTGAGATTTAGAAGACCTGGTTTTTCGCAAATTTATTTTAACTGTTGTAATCAAAGTTGCTACTTTCATACGCTTACACACACAGTCTTTTTCACAGTCGTATCCAGCAGCGTCAAATTCTCGCCGCTAAGCGTGGCAATACTTGATGAAATATCACCAAATTTGGCTCACCAAAATAAATTGCTATATATAAAGCGAACTTGGCTATAGCTGACTAATTTGGCGAAACTCGCATTTAAATTCCGTATTGCCGAAATATAGGATATGATCTTCTATAATCGGGTACCTATAATCGGGGGTTACTTCGTGCGTTTGAGTAAAGTTATATGAATTCTTAAAAACAAGAAATAAGGAAGCTACTTTTTCCGAACGCTACAGTTCAGAAGGACTTTTATTTAGCCTTATTAAATAGTGAGATACAGTATTCTAGAAGTGTTTGACAGTGTTTCATAATCTTTGCATGACGTATGGTTGTTCTTTCTTGTGCAAAAGCAAATTGGGGAAAGTTTCTGAAACTGTCCGAAGATAACAGATTGAAAGGCGGGAAGTGCTTTTTTCCAATAATATTACATCAATTTCCTTTGATCTCAACATACACATTCGTTTTCCTACAATTTTTTGTTGTTGAAAATTCAAGAGAGAAATATAAAATCCATTATTTTATTAAAATATCGGTTGTATCCAGTAACGATCAATAACTAAAATGTCAGTTTAAAATTTTATAATGACATGATATTCAGATATAATAAATTACAATATTAAAAAAAGCACAGCATCCATTCAGTATTGTTTATCCACACTTTCAAATATTTTTCATGATACTAAGCGTGCTATTAATATAAAAGTACGTTGAGATTCAAAATATTAAAAAATGACAATTATAAAAGTAGTTTTGGTAATATTTCAAATGGTTTTTGAAAGAAATAAAACCTAAGAAGCGGACAAATTTTTGGTTTAGTTGTTTTGAAATATTGTGCTTAGAACAAGAAGCATTGTGTTACCGATTACGATACTAGCCACTGTAATAAAAAAAAAAATCTATATTTTACAATGCTACCAACACAGTTGCGATAAAATTTACAATCTGGTTTCTTTAAGAGTGCCGTAAAATTTCTCAAGTCTGTGTTAAGTTGCGTTGCTATTGGCAGCGTGGTGCACGTGACAGAAGTAATTCGATTTTTACTTCATTTGTTGTTTGAATTTGCTTTCACAGCATCGGTACTTAAATTCCATTTCACAGCATCGATGATTGAAAAATTACAATATAAAGCGAAGAGAAAATCTCTGTATTTTACAACAAAAAGTGCTGGCATCCCGGCTGCCAACATAGTTTCTGTAATATTTACAACCTGCTGTCTTTAAGAATGCTGTAAAATTTCTCAAGTAGGGGAAAGTTGCTATTCGGTTCGTGCACGTGACAGAAGGAATTCGATGTTTACTTTACTTGCTTCTTGAATTCGCCTTCACAGCATCGATACTTCATACATTACAACATAAAGTGCGGGAAAATCACATTTTTTTTTTTTTTTTTTTTTTTTTTATACAGCGCATGTTTTATTTTTGAATAAAGAGCAAGTACAAATTAAACATGAATACATTTTTTTATTACAATTGAAATTTATATTTCGACAATTATTCTATTGAGAAATAAGTATGGCAGCAGAAACTCTTCTTTCAGAAAAGATTTTATCATAAATGTTATAGCAGTTTCAAAAGTTTTTTGGTTGTATACGATGAAAAAAAGCCCAAATAATCTAAAATCTGTGACTGAACGATATTTCAGAATAGTGTGAATTTTGCAGTGGGAGCTTTATTCTAAAAAGCAGTAAGACTAAATTTGAATGAAGTTGTGTAAAGTGAAAGACAATTTCATTTGAAGATAAGCAAAGAATAATATTGTCATCGTAGAAGACGTATACGGCATATTTGGATAAACAGCTTTATACATAAAAATGTTGCAGGTATCTTTAAAATGAAGACACCCCTTCTTTTCGGTTTAAAATGCATAATTATTTAAAAATATTTCTGAAAAATAATAGCAGGGAAAAGATGTATTTTCAATAGGGTAGAATTATATTTTAGCTTTGAATAATCGATAAAAATCAAATAACAAAAGTATTATAAATATTAGTGAAACTAAATTTAAATTTTCAATATATATTACAAATCAGAAAAGTTTTAATAAAAAATAATTCGAAAATAAACTATTAATAGTATTTTACATAACCACAGTTTTATAGTTTTGCATAAACATTAAAACAAAAAAAATAATAATACTATAGTTGAACATTTATAACTTTAGCAAAAGAACCATGTAACTAATTTCAGTATTTAGAATGCTTATTGTATTTTCTTATGACTAAAAATCAAAATGAACAAGATTTTTTATAAACAAAAAAGTTTTTATAGTTATTTTCACGCGAGTACTTTAAATTAGATAAAAATAAATTTATGTCTGCATGTTAGTGGAGTAACGTAAATATTAGAAAATGTAATTTCCAATGTTATTTTTTAAATATTAAAAAATGTAGTTAAATACTTCTCCGTACTGAACGCCATTTCCAAGTGCTTTTGCAGTTAAGCAGGATGTCCAAGTGCATGAAACATTTTGTACTTTGTAAAACTATTTTATGAATATTTGATTATATGTTCTGAATTATTTTCTGCCCTTTGCAGACGAGTATAGAAAGAATATTAAGCTGTTTCTCTGATTAGAATTGTATATATTTTTTAATTTTGATAAAAATAATTTATTTCTACACGTTAATGCAATACAGTAAATTTTCGATCATCCCCCGCTCTATGAACCGCCACCCCTCCCCTAAGTATTAATATTTTTTTTAAATCACAAACGAATTACGTAAACTAAAATTTACAGTAACCCCGAGTTAGTCGGAGTTGTTCTGCGAAAAATGAAGAATGAAACTGGATGACGAAATTATCCAAAGTATTAAATTAGAAAAAAATAATCCAAAGAAACCTGAAGCGGATGAATGTGATGAATCGAGAAATGATGACCCAAGAGTCAGTACAGCAGAAGTCGAGGCTATACTCTCTAAGTGCTTTGATTGTTTTGAGAGTGATTAATTGTTTGATGCAAGATGAAGCAAATGCCACATAAACACTTTTTTTTACGTAAAATCTGTAAGCTTGCTGCAGTAAAAGCGCAAGTAAAACACAAACAAAAATGTATAATGGATTATTTTCGATGAAAACAGGTACTACATATTTAATCTGCAAAATTCTAAATTTGTCTCAGATATTGATTTCTTATTATCAGTTTTGCTTTTTATTAATGAATGCACACAACAGACAAAAAATTGTTTAAATATTCTTATTTATAAACTGGCAAAAATAAACGCAATTTTAGTAACGGTCTTGTACAGTCTTTCGATTATCCGTGTATTTCGATTGTCCGCCACGCCGTCGGTCCCGTGAGTGACGGATAATCGGAAGTTTGCTGTATATTAAATGTAAGGAAAAAATTCTGATTCTATTTTTTAAATATTAATAAAAATAATTAAATATTTCTCTGTACTGAAGATCACTTCCAAGTGGATTTAAAAACAATGCCCAAATACATATAGTATACACACAAATACACAAGTATTTTTTTTAATATTTCATTATATGTTATGAGTTATTTTATATTCCTTGCTAAGGATTATACAAATAATATTAAGCAGTTTTTCTGAATATAATTGTATAAATATATTGGTAAAAAAAACTGATAAAACAATCCTGAAAAGAATTAAAATGGAATCTCTTGAATCAGGAACGAACACATCAAATGTTTCGCTTAAAATTTCCTCTTTATTAAATATTTACTTAAATCTTCATTGTCTTGCGTATTCCGTCAAACTTAAATGGAAATGTAGAAATGTCATTTGCTTTGCTTTTTCAACACTTTTTATTCTTGCCAATGACATTAATAGGCTGTACTCGATAGTTTGCACCTATGTTAACATGGAAAATAAGAAAACTCACTATGTTAAAATATTACTATTGATTTCAGAATATTTGCTTAGAATATTATTTCTGTTGAAAAGGAGGAAGTTGAAATATGTAAACTGGCAAATGGATAAAATTTATTCGTCATTAGTCCCACAAACTAAAATTAGGTACAGAAATGCATTAATACTTGCATTTGTAATTAACGACATTTGCATATTTGTCAAAATGTTCTTATGGTTTCTCTTTGTGGATTATTTTTATATATTTAGACATCATGGTAATAATTTAACTTATAGATACATAGGGGAGATATCAACCACCACCCCATTTGACATTTTTTCGAACTTTTTGGAAGTTTGGGGGCTCATAACACCATTTATTCCTATTCACTTTTGTTGTCTCTGTTTAACACTGAAGCATTTGATAAATAAACTCAATAAAAGACTTCAAAAACAGAAGAATGTGGATATCGCTTCTTTGGATCATATCTGCACTGAAATTTCCAATTTCACGTCCAATATCAACGAAGTTCTACATGATATTCTACTTTTCGCAATTGCAATTCTCCTCGCAAGAGTGTTTTATGATACGTATTATATTCTTGTTGAAAAACCAATGACAGAATTAAAGTTATTAAGTCGATTTTTGAATATTTTAATTTATTTTATTCGTTTTGTTGTAATTTGTATATTTGCCTCATCTACATCAAGAGCAGGTTCGGCACTAAAGAGAAGTATCTACAATCTAAACGTTAAAAATGAAGATAAAGGGGAATATTTCCAATTTTTATTTAAAATAAATGATCAGTTTGTTGAGTTTAAGATATTAGATAGCCTGGTATTGGATAAAAATCTCATATTTGCGGCAGTTGGAAGCCTGGTTACTTATGGAATAATTATTGCAACATTCGACATAAATTCAAATGTGTGATTTTTTAAACGTGTTAATTTATAAGTTATGTATACAAATCTTTCGAAATTGCAAAAATAAACTGGGCATTATTTTCTGTTATTTCTTTACTTTATTTCCTGTATATTTTTACCACTTTAAATCAACTTTCTGGTAAGCTTTATACAAAGGCTGGATCATGCGCAAACGGCAGCACAAAAGAAAGAATAACAATGATCGCTGTGAGGGATGTAATGCTAAAATAAATGATCCAGCCGTAGAAAAATAATAAATACGAAAGACTATTTTTTAATTGTGGGCCAACCAGGGACTGTTTTAACATCATCATGATGCAACGGTCTATAAACTGATTCGTAAGGCTGCGTTCAAATGCTTGTTTTGCCAGCCTTCAACACTTCTCTAGGAAAAGTATTCTTTTCCACGCTTTTGTGGCTTATTCACAAAAGGACGGGGACATACAGCAATGAGTCAGGAGATACTGAAGGAAAGGTCTTCCTATTGCACGATGTCCGTCAGTTTCCTTTTAAAGCCATTAAAGATGAAAATCACCGCGTGGCCAGAAAAAAGACGCCGATATGCTATATGACAGAAATGGTACGTCTAATTTTCCTCATAACACTTGCACTACTTTCCCCCATTTTACGATACTCGATTTAATCCAGATTACTTCTAATCTCTATAATAGTAGCCTAAGTAATGTGACTGTCATCAACAGTTCCGTGTTGACCGCTTCGCTTTTTACATGCCAGGTGGCCAATTTGGTAGTTTATTGTTAGCCGGGCACAGGTGATAAATCGCCAAATATGTTTCCACGCCATCAAGTCATTAGTATTATAATAGTCCATTTCATGTGACTTTCATAAACTATTTTTCACGTGGTAAATTAAAAGAAAGCTTTGACGTTTAAATTAAATGTCAGGGTTTATGGTATTATTTATTACATTTCTTTTTTCTTTTCTTTTCTTTGTTTTAAAAAAATAACCGAGAGTCCTAAATTTTAAATATTTCCGTTTTTAAATTAAAGTTATGTATTTAAAATAAAATGAGTGAAAGTATTATATTTTAAAGGAAATTAGTGAAATACGAAAAAATACGATTGGAACATTGTTTGGCTATTTATCACCTGCGCCCGCTTAACATAAAAATACCGAGTTCATGATTTCTGTACCAGAAACTACCGATTTGGCGGAGGATTGAGCAAGTAAAATAAATTTTGGGTAAAAGTAACATGATACAATGCTTAGCACACATTTAAAGGAGACCAAACTGGTCGCGAAGGGTGGCTAGTATCTTAATAGCCATCTTAAAATTGATAGTGTCATTTAAAAAATGCCGTGGACAATCATCGTGGATGGCACAGACGTAATTGCATCTAGTATCGCAGATCAAAGTGAAAGTCAAGTAAAGTTTTGTCAAGTGAAAATTTGAAGCATATGCTAGACTAAAATAAGATAGACTATAAAAGTTCTAGAATAACATTTGACACTTCTCTGTGAATATGTATTCAAGAATAAAAAGCAAAAATTTTATCATTACTTATATTTCCTCATGGATATTATATTGTAATCAAGCGACCTTTCATAAATACTAATTTTAAGATGCAACTGGCGGCCAATAAGTCTACTAATACCTTGAAATTTTGACCATTTTCTTTTATCTGTTTCATGACAAATTACAATATAGACATACACTTATTTCATCATTCTGTTTTTATCTTTTTGGAAAAGATTTCATATTTAACCCCTTAATTCTCGCTCCCGTGATATTAACGGGCTGTGGCGTTTATTCAGATTGTTTGATTCCCACCAGTTTTATAAAATAGTGTAATTGGCTTTATTATGGTATATCATTTTACCTGTCATTAAATAAGGTGAATATTTCTTTTCAGAAAAGTGGTGCCAATGAGTAGTTTGAATTTTTAAACCGTAATTTAATGCGACCATTAAGGGGTTAATTTGCAGGCTATTTCACATCATGCATCGTTTCCCTTTTAATCTTAGATTCTGTTGTTATAAACCAGTTAATGTAACATTTCTATGCCACACACAAATATGAAATCTTTGTATGTTATATATTCTAACTGAAGAGACTTTTAATGTGTAGAATAGTTTGTCGGACAATGCCACCATCTATTTATTCGACGCTTTTTATATTTGTTCTGTTGATGTAGCATTTGTAACTTGTGCAAAATCCCTTAATAAAATATTTCATGATGTCTTTTGATTTTGAAATTGCGGTTTTGGTGGGAATATCTACATTTATTATACGATTTCTATAATAAAAAAATATTCTTTTCGTTTGATATATATTTAACTGAACTGTCTGAACGTGAAATTCTAAATAGATAAGAATTGGTTTCTTTTAGATGAGGGAGGAATTGCGAAAGAGAAAGATGCTATTTTTAAATCCGCTTGCATAAGTATATGCACTGTCAGAAAAATTCGTCTTTATACAGTAAGTTATTCGTCATTTTTAAGCTATTAACTTCCGTACTCCTAAAAAACATGCTTTTTCCGTTCTTTCTTCTTGAAAGTCTGAAAAAGAGGGGGGAATTCCATTTATTGCTTGCACACATGCGTTTTGGCTGCATTAATACGATTTTATTTTTTAAATGAAAAACTAAAAATATAATAAATTAAAATTTCTAATTTATTTAAAAACAAACAAGCAAAAATAATTCTTTAGAATTTAATAAAGTTGTAATTTTCTCATTCATTTAAACATATTAACAATTTATGTTTTAGAGTATTGAAAAATATATTCGCATAAAAAATACATAGTAGTTCAATCAACTTAAAAAAATCGATTTTATTCAAAGTCAAACATTTCTCCTCGAATTTAATTAAAAATATAATGCTCATATTTTACATCTAACAATCAAATTATGTCTTATGTGTCAATTATGTCATAGCTCCAATATGTAATAATTTTTATTCTCTATTATTATATAAGTCTTAAAACATCAACCATTATTTCACAACGACGAAATGTCCCTGCTAATAATTTTAAATTTCCGAGCTTTCTGAACGAGAAATTTAACATGCATTACCAATTCACCATTTGAAATAAACCCATATCTTGATTTTAAACTCACCGTCTATCAAGTGCTCGCTGGCCTAGTGGTTAAGATGCTCGATTTGAAACGCGAGGTCCCAGGTTCAAAGACAGGTCATCCACGGAAGAACGAAAGAAGCGCTAGAACGGCAATTTCTTCAATTGGCGGAAATTTTCTTTCATGTCACAGAGAAAAAAACCCGGATATTCTTCAGTTCTCGGATATATTCTGGCAGCAGTGCTACCAGGAATACTTCCGTGAATTTAAAAACGCATTTCTTAGAGCGTGGTGCAGTAAAGAATTTCACGGTTTAGTCTTAATGCCTTGTTTATATGTTTGTTGCCTCTAAATTTGTAAGTTGTAAATCGCTCATAAAAAAGACCGTGATTTCTCCTCATGTGTTCATGGCACTGACTCCATGTTTGTTTTACTCTTTTCAAGGACAAACTAATGTGTTTCTAAAAATGATTGACTGCAATCAGAATTTGAAAACAAATTTGATTTGAAAAAAAATATACTGGGTGCAATATGTTATCTATCGCCGACCTTTAATTTCTCAACCGTTGGTCGTAGACATATAGTCCCAATTACAAAAACGTTTCAAATGAGGTAAATATTCATGTTGTGACATTATTTAAAGTAAAAAATCAATTTTATAAAAATTACGAAATCTAAATTTTTATACGGCCCCCCTGTCCCTAGAGTTATACTTAGTAAAAGTTTACACATATTAAAAGATATAACACAAAAAGTTTGACATCTGTACTACAAAAATTGTCACAGTTATTAAGTTTCAAAGTTTGAGATTTTTAACATGGTTTTGTCTTTCATTGAGGGATCAGTTAAAAGATGAATTAAAGTAATTCGAGATCAAAGTAAGGGTGCATTGTCCTTTCTACAGCGAAATCACCTTTAGCCGACATCGCCAAATCGGGGAATCACCAAAGTGGGTTTTTTTTTAAATCTAAAAATTTGGGCAAACTTTTATCGGTCGAACAACATTCAAACGTCAAAGTAGGTACAATCGACAACCGGAAAATAAAACATACTTACTAAGGACTAAATAAATGACAATGGAATGCAAACTACCAGCCGAGATATAAAGAGCATGAAAATTGGGATTATATAAATTACATTAGTACCGCAGCTCCACACGTTCCGGATAAGACACGAGCCATCTATCAGTGGACATGCTAGTCATCGCTGAAATCGTGATGGTAAGCTACTCATACATGCAATATGCCGAAATGACACTTATTTATGGTGAATGTCAAAGGAATGCCAGACGCTGCGAGTGTTTATTCAGAACATTTCCCTAAGGATCTACATCCAACGCATGAATAACTGATGCATTGCACTATCTTAGAGAGACCGGCTCTGTTTCACCACGACCCAGAACAAGTAGACGGGCAAAGTGTAATGTTCGAGTGACACCGGAGAAGGTACTGGCATACGCCCTTTTAATTCCACAACTGAGCACGGCGGAAATAAGCGAGGCATGTGTTCAGCATGTCTGACATTTGTTACATGCACATAATGTGCATCCATACCATCCGACGCTGGTGCAAGAATTGATGCTGGGTGACCACGCACGAAGATTTGATTATTGTAATTTCATGCTGAACACCTTAGAGGAAAATCCGTCATTCCTTTGTGGCATTCTGTGGGCAAAGGAGTCAATGTTTACACGTGGTGGCATTGTGAATGTGCACAATGTGCATTACTGGTCTCTGGAAAACCTTCACATCGCCCGCACAGTACGACACGTGTGGTGCGGTATAGGGGGAACCCATCTTGTACGATGGGACCTTAACGTTCGATCATTGCCTGAATCTGCTACAAAACACGGTACTTGACTGGTATGAAGAGCTGCCTCTCCGACATACATGCCGGGAGTTGTTTCAACATGAAGAGGTCCTCGCCGCATAAAACATCAAACGTTCCGACGTATCTGGCCACCGAATTAGGTCAACAGTTACTTGGATATGGTGGTCCGGTAGAGTGACCATCGAGTTCGCTGGACTTGACTCCCATGTACTTCTACCTCTGGGTTTACATCTAGGCATAGGGCTATGTGACTGCGACCACTTCTCTGGTTTATCTGAAGCAGCGCATCATCCTTGATTTTCGTACAGTTTTCACACCTGCTATGCTCTAACGTGTCTAGGACTAAGTACTGTCAAGCATTCAGTTGTGCATTGCCACCAACAGAGAACACTTTGAGCAGTATCTCTAGTAGATTCCTGCGTTTGATGTATTCATTTTTTTAGTAGACCGTTTTCTGATATTATAATAAATTGATATTTATTTTTCTGTTTAATTTCAATATTTCATTCTTTGCTCTGTATACGACCCCTAAAAGTCAGCTGAAAATGTTAGAGGAAATAACACTCTTTGGTGATACCCAAATTTGGCGATACCGGTTAAAGGTGGTTTCGCCGTAAAAAGGGCATTGCACCCTGATTTTGATCTCGAATTACTTTAATTCATCTTTTAACTGATCCCTCAATGAAAGATAAAATCATGTGCAAAAATCTCAAACTTTGAAATTTAATAACTGTGTCAATTTTTGTAGTACAGATGTCAAACTTTTTGTGTTATATCTGTTATGATATGAGTAAACTTTTACTAAATATAACTATACGGTCTGGGGGACCGTATAAAAAGTTAATTTTCGTAATTTTTATAAAATTTATTTTTTACTTTAAATAGTGCCACAGCATGAATATTTATCTCATTTGAAAAGTTTTCGTAATTCGAACTATATGTCTACGACCAACGGTTGAGAAATTAAAGATCGGCGACAGATAACATATTGCACCCTGTATATATTTTCTTCCCGTGGACTATCTGAGAAAATTGTATTAAAAAGTTCTGGGTACCATCAGGCAGTTTAGGGTTAAAATTAAATGCTGTTAATTTATCATGTTTGTCAGTTTTGTTGATCATTAAAACGTTTACTTGAGAATGGATAGCATCCCAAACACGATTATTCCGGTTTGAGAAAACTGATTAATACTCTCTAAAAAATACTCAGAAACATTTTCGAATATCAGCGGCAGCAAAAGAAGCTTTGTTTTTAGAAATGCTTCTTTAAATGTCAAAAATATTTTGTTTTCTGAGGTTTCTAATGATAAAGAATGTTTTTTTTTTTGGAATCATATGTAACTCGGAAGAGGTTATTGCATATTTATTTTGGTTATCTTATTTTTTTTTCCTAGATTAAGCGCAATTTTACTCAGGTGAAAACACCTGCTCACTAAAGTTAATCCTATTGAAGATTTGTTTAAGTTATCTAGTTTGCATTTTAATATTTTTATTTATTTTAATTATAAAGCTGAGAGCTATCTTTACAAAAGCCATTTTCACTTTTTCGATTTTTTTGAAGGTTTCTTTTCAGCGGATACTTTCACTTTCGAAACCGGTTCGGAAAATAAAAGTATCACATAGAAAAAAGCACCTGTAAGCAAAATCGAAAAAAAAAAACTGCCTTTCTAGAGACCGACCTCAGCTGTTCAATGCAAAAAAAAAAGAAAAAAAATCAAATATATTCAAATGCAAACGAGATATCTTTAAAAATTCTTCCCATAGGATTAACATTAGCGAGCGGGTGTTTTCACGTGAGCGAACTAGCCTCTTCAGAAATATCTGCCTTTTTTAACAGTGTATATTCATGAAATGAAAGAATCGGATATTCGTGAAATTTTTCGACTTTCGGTTTTTAATGGATTTATACATTTTGAATTGTTACGAAAAATATTTGACTGTTTTTGGACTGACGTCTCTGCGTGTGTGTTACGCTAACTTTGTGTCTACTCTTACTGAAGAAGTGTTTCATAATCTATGCTGAACGCATGATTTTTCTTACTTGTTAGTACATTGTTCTGCAAATATATATTTATCAAACGTTTTTCAGTGGTGACAGCAAATCAAAATATAGTACGTGCAATATTGTGTACGCTATCTTGGCTCTAATCAACAGATATTTGATACAATCTCTCACCTTTTTGCTTCTTTTTGGGAACATCGGATTTCGAGCTTATTCTATCGACGATTATTTTCAGAATTTTCAAGGTATGATTTTGAGACTTTCACAAAAGTTGCTTTCGCAACTATTATGATTGTATTCGCGCATGCGCAGTGAAACGTTTTTTAGTAAACCTGCTCACTTTTTGTCCAATTTTTATTATTTTTTAATTCTGATTGAAGAGTGTTGTGTACAATGTTGTTTGTCATATTTTCTGAAAAAAAAACTTTTTTTTTATATTAAGAACTCTGCAAATTATAAGCAAAAAACTTGGCGAACTTTGGGACTGTTTTTATAAAAACCTTAATTTTTTCTACGAATACACATTCTATCCTCATAAAAATAAACACAGTGTATTACAATAAGACACTTATTAATAATCTCGAGTTTAAAAGCTTTTGTTACATTAGTTTTTACAGGGTTATCCAAAAGATATTCGTTCTTTTTCAATTTGTTGGTGGTTCCCTATGGGGTTGCGGGAAAAAATCTTCGCGGAAATATATGACCTATACTATACTGTTTACACACCTGCAGTTTCAGGTTAATTCCTCGTGTATTTTTCTAGATATTTAACAAAATGTCTAAAATCGCAAGTAACCGATCACCTTTGGCCATATAGTGTATTACGCGAAGCACAATGTGGATAAAAATATCTTTAAAACACTCGCTTTAACAATACATAAGGTAATTTATTTATATAATAATGTCGATTATTCAAATTTAAATGTCACACATCATTTGCTTAACAATCATTGCGACTGTTGGTAAAACTATAAATATATAATAAATATATAAATCATGAAATATTATGACTAATAAATATATAAATTATAAAACATTATAACTAATAAATATAAGTTAATATGGCAGACTTCATTATCTAAGTAGAACCTAGAAAGAGCTGTATTCTGTTTACGATGTTTAATGTCTCTGCGATGCTCCATAATCCTTACTGAGTCAAAGTCTACATCGGCATGACAAAACATAAGTTATCAGTAAGGATTATGGAGCATCTCAGAGACATTAAACATCGTAAACAGAATACAGCTCTTTCTAGGTTCTACTTAGATAATGAAGTCTGCCATATTAACTTTGCTGACGCAAAAATTATAGTTCCGTGCAATAACCCCTTTGAAAGTAAAATTAGAGAATCAGTTGAAATCATTGCACGTGAAGATAAACTTTGTAACGATAACTTATCCCATAACATCCCAAAAATCTGGCATAATATCATAAAGTCATAATTCTACATCTAATTACAATATTTCAGTTTAAATTTCTATTATCTTGCCAAAACTTAAGTGAAAACTCAGTTGAACGTGGTTTTGTCCTTCATGGGTAGATGGCGGCACTCGTGGCTTCTTAAAATCGACCTTTTTGATTCATTTGATCGCAGTTCATTAATAATTATTTATTTTCACTAGATGGCAACAGTGTCAAGGACGCTGGTTCAAATCCAGCCTTGGACACTTTTTCACTCTGATGGTTTTACATCTCTTAGGCAAGCTGAATAAAAATTCAACAATTGAAATTTCAAAATACTAAAATAGAATCTTAAAAAAATTTGGAAGTATCCTTCCAAGTCAACGTGAAGGAAGTATGAAACTGATGTGCTATTTCTTGAATTACTGATGATATTAACGTATAAAACCGCATTACGTTTACATAATGTGCACATCTTTCCAAACGTTTTGGCTTGAAATGTATGATGCACAGCATACACGGAATGTTTCAAAAAGCTATATAAAGACACACTTTGAGGAAAGTTTAATTACATAACATTTTAAAAAGGGTCATAATCTATGTGAAAAAGCACATTAATTTAAGTTAGAGGATATAAGTTAGAGGAGAGTCAGGATGTCAACAAAATTTTCATTTTGAAATTCACAAATTTTCTACAGTTAAATTAGTATGCTGAGTCTTATATATAAATTATGAAAATATGTAACAAAATACATAAATTATGAAATTAATATTAAACAAGAAAGAAAAATCATGCGCCAAGCATAGATTATGAAACACTTTCCAACACTACCTGAAATCTTTAACAAAATTTCGTCATTTAGATAAATAAGCTAAATAAGATAAGTGAGTAAATATTTTAGAAAACAGATAAAACATTTAAAAACTGATTTCAGCAGTTACCGTCCATAGACAAATATGTATTCCAATTCTTTTGAACAGCCCTGTATTTCATCTGTAGGTTGATATATATTACTACATAATGCGAAAATTTAGTTTAGCAACAAAACGCATAACAGGTTGAAATTTCGCTTCAGCAATTTATACGAATAGATGGAGACATACTTGAATAGTTTTGTTCAGCCCTGTAATTTACCTAGTACCTTTATTACACGCTACTATTTAGCTAAAATTTAATTCAAACGAAAACACTCTTAAAACTACTAAAATCACATTTTCGACATTATCGTCCATACACAACCATGTATCCAATTCTTTGTGTGGCCCTGTATATCATTTTACCTATATTCTACAAGCATTTCTTAGTAAATTAAATGTAGTTCAGCGTACAAATGGATAACGCATTTAAAAACCACCTTTAAACAATTTATGTTCATACTCAGTAATCTTTACGAATTCTTTTATGTAGCCCTGTATTTCAACTATAGCATTTATACACGCCATGTAGTTTGAATAAATATAGTGAAACTTAAAAGCGCATATCATAATTAAAAATGTATTTCCTGCCATCATCGTTAATATACAGTTGCTCAGATAGAATATATTATCTGAAATCTTTTGTGTGTCCCTGTAAATGCTATGCACTTTGTATTATACATGAAATAACTTATAGTAAGCCTCAGCGACGAATAGCAATTTCATTATACATGAAATAATTTAACATATTTTAAGGACGCCCGATTGCGTGGTCAGTAATTGGGGGCTCCTGCCAAGCTGAGGGTCCGGGTTCGAATCCCTGGGTAAGAGATAGATGTGATTGTGTTTTCAAAAAAAAGTTATATACAGGGCGCAATATGTTATCTGTCGCCGACCTTTAATTTCTCAACCGTTGGTCGTAGATATATTGTTCCAATTACAAAAATGCTTCAAATGAGATAAATATTCATGTTGTGGCATTATTTAAAGAAAAAAAATCAATTTTATAAAAATTACGAAATCTAACTTTTTATACGGTCCCCCAGTCCTTATAGTTATATTTAGTAAAAGTTTACACATATCATAACAGATATAACACAAAAAGTTTGACACCTGTACTACAAAAATTGACACAGTTATTAAATTTCAAAGTTTGACATTTTTGCACATGATTTTAACTTTCATTGACGGATCAGTTAAAAGAGGAATTAAAGCAATTCAAGATCAAAACCAGGGTGCAATGTCCTTTTTACGGCGAAACCACCTTTAGCCGTTATCGCCAAATTAGGGTATCACCAAAGAGGGTTATTTCATTTAAAAATTTTAGCTGACTTTTAGGTGTCATATACAAAGCGAAAAATAAAATATTGAAATTAAACAAATAAATATCAATTTATTAGGATATAAGAAAACGATCTTCTATAAAAAATGAATTCATCAAACGCTGGAATCTACTAGAGATACTGTTTAAAGCGTTATTTAATGCTTTTATGGGTCGGACAACATTCAAACTTCAAAGTAGTTAGAATCGACAACCGTTAAATAAAACATACTCACTAATGACTACATAAACGGCAGCGGAATGCAAACGACCAGCCGAGCGATAACGAGCTTGAAAACTGGGATTATGCAAATTACATTAGTACAGCAGCTCCACAAGTTCGGGATAAAACACGAGCCTACTAGCAATGGACATGCTAGCCAGCGCTGAGATCGTGATCGCATACATGCAATATGCCAAAATGATACTTATTTGTGGTGAATGTCAAAGGAATGTCATAGAAGCTGCGAGTGTTTATTCAGAACGTTTCCCTAAGGATTTACATCCAACGCATGAAACTATAACTGATGCATTGCACCATCTTAGGGAGGCCAGCTCTGTTTCACCACGACCCAGAACTGGCAAGGTGTAGACGGGCAAGGTGTGATGTTCGAGTGACACCGCAGGAGGTGCTGGCATTTGCCCTTTTATTTCCACAACTGAGCACGGCGGAAATAAGCGAAGCATGTGTCCAGCATCTCTGACATTTGTTACATGCACATGATGCGTATTCATACCATCCAACACTGGTGTAAGCATTGATGATGGGGGACCACGCACGGCGATTTGATTATTGTAATTTCATGCTCAACACCTCAGAGGAAAATCCGTCGTTCATTTGTGACATTCTGTGGACATATGAGTCAATGTTTATATGAGGTGGCATTGTGAACGTGCACAATGTGCATTACTGGTCTCTGAAAAACCTCCACATCGCCCGTACACGTGTGGTGCGGTATATGGAAAACCCAGTTTGTTGGACCCATCTTCTACGATGGGAGCTTAACGGGCGATTGTTACCTCCATCTGCCAGTGGCGCACCCAGGATTTTATCTTGGAGGGGGCCGAACATTGGCAGCGAAACAAAATAAAATTAGTGGGGGCAAAATTTCTCAAGTTTTGATTACAGTAGGAAATTACAAGGAGACACTAATTAATCATAAAATTACCGTAATTAATTCAGTATCAATTAATTGGTTATTTATTTTAATTAAAATTATTATACTTAAAGTTTCATTTTATTAATAATTTAAAAAAGTACTAATTTTTGAATGTGCAGAAGTTAAACATTTAAAGGCCTCATAAATAAACATTTATAGGATTTCCCATTTATATATATCTGATTGTCAGGCATATTGTAGTTTAAGAAAAATATCCAAAATAGCTTTGACGAGATGAATTATTGGATGCAAATTTTTGGGCTAGTTCATTTAAATTTAACTCGTCACTCAGAACTGTATGGGAATTAATAAACTAATAGAGAATTTAATCTCTTGTGGGGTATGGCAGTAGATTCTTGTAGAGGCATTGTCTCTAGTCGTGAAAAGGTAGATGCCCCTACATCCCCCGTGGCTTAACCGACTATGGGGCCGTTAAATGGATAAAAAAAATACTTCAAAAATTCAATAAAATTCAATTAAAAATATTATTACACATAAAACATTTTTTTTCTTTTATTTTACAAAGCTCTTGAATTACTTCAGTCGCAGTTACATTAGTCTCTCTGTGTATATATAACAAAGCCAGCCCATTTAATCTTGATTCTGTCATTGTGGATCTTAAGTAAGTTTTTAAAATGTGTAATATCAAAAATTACCTTTCGCTGAGACAGGTTGTAACGGGAAGTGTTGCAAATATCTTTAGTTTTTTGTAGGTGTTGGGGTACAACATTTTGCCCTTTTCGAAACTGCTTCAATGGCATTCTTGCATCGAGTTATTGAAAGCTATTTCTCAAATTTTCTGTAGCTGAACTTGAATTCGGCATTCAAAATTTCTGAATTGTAGAAAGTAAATCATACATATAAAATTCACACAATTGACGAAAATCTTTTATTTCACTAGCTGTTGGAGCACTTTTTCCATTAAGTAGAGAAAAAATCAAAATGTTGCGGTGCCGAGTGAAACGTCCAGTAAGTTGAGTGAACGTTTGATCAACGAATGGGATAAAAATATTTTTCCTCAAACGCTCTTCTATAGAATCGTCTGGAACATTGGATCTTTGTGTTTGTTTTGATGCAGTTTTTGGCATTTTAATGTCAATAGGAAAGTTATTGGCTTTCATACAAGCTTATGATAAATAGCCTTGAAAGAAATATATGGGGCTTTACGAATAGTATTTAAGTGAGCCACAACATCGTTAACGAAATTTCAGGCAATTAAAAGGTCACTGGCAGATTTTTGCAATAAGTTAGACAATGATAAAGTGTATGCAAATATATTCTGTGAGCTAAATAAAGAAATTAGGAAACCAAATTCACATAACGAATTTTTAAAAAGTTTTGCCTTAGAAGACGAATCACTGTCTTCCCAAGATGCGACTGTTTCAAAACGATCAATCACTGCATCATATAATTCTACCATGGTCATGATGGCTTTATGGCGTCCCACCCACCTAATTGGACAAACTTTTTGTAGTTTTTGGTTATTAATTTCCGGTGTATGTTTGTCAATATTGTTGAGGAGGAAGTCTTGTCTATTTAGGAGTATTTAAAAATTGTGTGTCATTTCAATTATGCCAATGCAGTTTCTTATTTCTGTCCCAGATACAACATTTCACGTGCTAAATTTAAACTATGTGAGACCCAATGAATATAAAGCTTGCGGATATATACTTATACGTGAGACCTAAATCCGTTAAACTTTCCACTCATTGATGGGACACCATCATAACCTTACCCTACGTAACCTACGTAAATAGGACAAATCGATATCATATGTGTTTAATCCATCTAATATTTTGCCGGGCAAGTTTTTTCCTCCAGTGCTTGCTACAGGAATAAATTGTAAGAATTCTTCACAAATTTTGTTGTCATTCTCTTCATCTATATATCAGACACACAAGGAAAGATGTTCAGTAGTAGGAATGTCACAAGTTTCACCATCAAGAAACATTTTGCCGAATTAATTGTTTCTACCAAACAATTCAAGATGATATTGTCACTCGCATTTATACTTTGTTTTTGTATGTTCCAGCTAATAAAGGTAGCGTTTTTGGTAGAATGTTCAAAATGTTCAGTGAGGCTTTCATTCCCCGCATCGACTCTTGTTCTTAGTAAAGTTCGAAAGTTGGCTTCATTGGCGATTGCCACCTGCTCAGTCGCATAAAATTACAATTTTTATAATCGGTTCTAATCGGTTCCGATTTACTGCAACTTGTGATGCCTGACCCACATCAATTTTTCTATCGACTGAAATCTATTTCCTTCTTGAATATTCTGTAGCTTTTCGTAAGTTGCAATAGCCCTGAAATGATATTGTTTTTTGTTGATTATTAAATTTCTAAATGGATTTCTTCCAATTATTATAACTGTGCGTGACCAACTACCCAGCTACTTCCGATTTAGATTTTCCAACGTTAGGAGGTACAAAAAATATGCAATATTTACAACGTGCACTATTTTCAACTTGAGAATACACAAGCCAAATATATTTTTTAAACCATGTGTACTGAAAGCTTTGTTTGTGATTTGCAGCTGTAGCACAGGTTGCTGGAAAATAAAAATTTGTTTCTGGTTCCTACAACTTTTTCATAATATTTAAATTATCGCCAGTATTGAATGTTTGTTCTTTCAACAATACGATGTCTTGCTAATTACTATCATCTAAGGAAATACTATTCTTCATGGTTGTTCGATGGCTTTGGCTGATTTGTGACTAGGGAAACGGAATCCAAATCGGTATTTATAGTGTTAATACGTCATTACTACTAGCATTTAAATCATCCTTTTTTTATATTTTGAAATAATTCAATTTCAAAAAAATATTTTGCAAATTTAATTTGAAAATGTCACCGAAGAGTTTCCATGCAGATTACTTTTAACAGCTGAAAAACTTGTTTGAAGATTAATATATGATTGTCAATAAAGTCACTGCAAAATAGCCATGTAAAATACAAAATAAATTTTTCTGTAACTTTTGTGTACTCGCATATAACTCTGTATAGTATAGTATTCCAAGTCCAAGCAAAAGGAAAAGGAATGAGTAAGGATGTAACCGAGCCACGTGAGGGTTTTGCACTATAATGATCCAAACCGAAGTTCACTATATTACACCTGGAGCTTCTGAATCTAGACGCTGGATCTCAATTGTTCGACTGGGAGAAACTTGAAACAAACATGATTCAGCTTTAATCACCAAAAGAATGTCATTTTTTGGTGGTGATAGCTTTCTTTGTAACTTTCTGTTTTCATTCTCGCAATTTAAAAAAAAAGTTTTCTAAAACTGCATGCAATAATGGGGAAAAAACTGTTGAAGTCTTTTTTTTACTGCATGGTAGCATTGCAATGTAGCCAGCCGTGTAATGGGAATTACCAATGATATATAGAAATGTGGTCACAAGGAAACACATTTCTCTAGTTGTGTATCTTTGAAACTGGCTGGGGAAACCCGGATATTTATAGGGCGTCAGTTAACTTTTTACACAAACGCACACACACGAAAAATGAACTTTGATCTCGTAAATATTTTGGATATTTTTCTAGTGTTTTCTTCCTTTTCTCTTGGAGGGGGCCAGGACCGCCTGGCCCCCTCCCTGGGTGCGCCACTGCCATCTGCTACAAAACACGGTACGTGACTGGTTTGAAGAGCTGCCACTCCAACATGCATACCGGATGTGGTTTCAACATGATAGGGCCCTCTCCGGATAAAACATCACACGTCTGGGCGTATCAGGCCACCGAATTCGATCAACAGATCCTTGGATATGGTGGTCCGATAGAGTGGCCACCGCGTTCGCCGGACTTGACTCCCATGGACTTCTACCTCTGGGGTTACATCAAGGCATAGGTCTATGTGACGGAGCTCAGTTCTCTGGTTTATCTGAAGCAGCGCATCATCCTTGATTGTCGCACAGTCTTCACATCTGCTATGTTCTAACGTGTCCAATGCTAAGTACTGTCACGCATTCAATTGGGCATTGCCACCAATGGAAAACACTTTTAGCAGTATCTCTAGCAGATTCCGGCGTTTGGTGTATTCATTTTTTATACTGGACCGTTTTCTGATATCGTAATAAATTGATATTTATTTTTCTGTTTAATTTCAATATTTCATTCTTCGCTTTGTATACGACCTGTAAAAGTCAGCTCAAATTTTTAAATGGAATAACCCTCTTTGATGATACCCCAATTGGGCGATACCGGCTAAAGGTGGTTTCGCCGAAAAAAGGACAATACACCCTAATTTTGATCTCGAATTACTTTAATTCATCTTTTAACCGATCCCTCAATGAAAGTTAAAATCATGTGTAAAAATGTCAAACTTTTAAATTTAAAAACTGTGTCAATATTTGTAGTACAGGTGTGAAACTTTTTGTGTTAGGTCTGTTATGATATGTGTAAACTTTTACTAAATGTAACTATAGGGACTGGGGGATCGTATAAAAAGTTAGATTTCGTAATTTTTATAAAATTGATTTTTTACTTTAAATAATGCCACAACATGAATATTTACCTCATTTGAAACGTTTTTGTAGCTGGAACTATATGTCTACGACCAACGCACAGTGGGGCAAAATCCCGAAAAGCTGGCCAAAAGTCGAAAAATAAAGTTACTATTTAGGTAATTTTGACTATACAAGTGGCTAGAATAATGTTTGGAGGGTCAGAATCTATATTTATAAAAAGGTTTTCGTTGTGCCTTGACAACCTGTATCATTTCAAAAGTGACGCTTGGAGGATCATCATCTGAGGTGAACAAATAGAGCAAAACAATGGTCCCTCAAAACACGTGCTACATTTTCCCATATCATCCTATTTTAATGCTTTAAAATGGATTCACACGATGATAGAGTGTAAATTATTTGCACGTGTTACAAAAACTGTTATTAAGCACATAACAATTAATAATTTCATGATTATTTTTGAGAAAAATTTTGAAAAAATATCTTATTCTTTTGTTTTCAAACATAAAAATGTTTAAAATTTCCACTGTGTTCCGGAACGACATATAATGGAAATAGTAGCCTGAACTATTAACTAATGTATAGTGAAAAACCAGCTGCCAAAAACTGCCATTCTGCATTCTGTGCAGGTCTTTGTAACCACAAGTAAAAATGCTACTTTTTTAGTCGCTTCAAAAACTCTGAAATTTATTAATTGACACAGTAATTTAGCTGGCAAACATTTTTGAAATTTTTAGATTAATCAGTTTTGTGATAGATTATTATGTATTATATTACAAATAAGTATTATAATCATAAACATAAATGAATTTCATAAGCAATATTAGTAAAAAACAAATTAAAATAATTCTCTATCATCGATCTGATAGAAATACACTATCTTATCTTTATAGCTAATAATTCTGTATACTCTAATTAGAATAAATATCTTGTTAATTACAATCTTTGCTAGATCATACTGCTGAACGTATTTTATGAATGGAAACGGAAATTATTAAAAATCTGCCTTCCGAGAACATTAGCAAGCTGAATTTGATTTGCAAGTGGGGATGTGATGTTGCAAATCTATGGTCAAAGAACCTTTAAACAAAAATTTAGTGATGATGATGGTAGAGAGCAGGTTCAAATACCCTTTTCACTTCTCTTGTGCCACTACAGCTTTTAAGTGTTGCTAATAATTCAGAAATCGTTATCTGGAAAAATTCGAGACTTTCATCTTTTTTTAAGCCCATCAGAACCAATTTTTTTCACGAAAATACGGAAGCTACTGTCAGTGAAATGGATTATATTACAGATCAGGAGAGTAAACTTATTCCTCTTAAAGCAATCATTGACAGAAAATAAGTAGGCGTTAATTGCAAACTAGATTTAAGGATGATTGATTGTAAAAATGTAATTGGCTTTACTAGTAATCTGTCAACTTAACGTTGGTAACTATCTCAGGCAACATCAAGACAGTTTAATAGCCTTGATGACATTTTCAAACTAAAAGAGAATGAAGGTCATTTACGATTCGGGATGACCACGTTACATGCCTATATAAGATGTTTTGAGTGTAGTTTGCATTTGGCATACAAACGGGATATAAAGGAATGGCAAGCGCGCACTCCTGACGAAAAGAAAAATATTTAAATTGCAAAACAAAATTTACAAAAAGGATTTCGTTTACAATTAGGAGTTCTCGTCGATAAACCAAAATCAGGATTTGGAAGCACAAATGATGAGAGTACAGCTCGTCGATTCTTTGAAAACGCAACTATTTCTGCTTCCATAAAGAGAGTAGACGAATATTTGATCAAACGATACCACATTATATTACAAATGATTTCTTAACATTCATTTGATTAATTTCGTGGATTATTGTTCACAAACAGCTTGTAAATTCGTTGAACTGTATTCCTAGTTTTATATGCCAACTTCAGTGCACAGAATGTTTATTCATGACGAAGAAACAATAGCTTCCTCAATATTACCAATTGGGAAAATGTCGGAAGACACTCATGTATCGTGCAACAAATTGATCAAATGGTACCAAGAAGATTTTTCGCTAAAATGCAGTAGGAGGAAAACAATAAAAAATGGGGCTTTTTTAGGCTTTGAATGTCACCAGATCCCATCATTTAAAAATTACATAAATTACCGTAGAAGAAATTAAGATCCTTGTCCTTAGAGGCATAACAAGTGCTGTAAAATATTTCGACAACTCTCATTCTGAAGAATCTACTTATTATACTATAGATGATTCAGAAGACGAATTTCAGAATATCCTTTCGTTTTACTTTAATAATATAAAAATTAAACCTTTTAACATTTTACTTTCCATTAATGTACTTAATTGTGTTTCAAAAATAAAAATTCAACGTGTAATGTTGATTAAAAATATCTTAGTTCCTTGAAAATCCTTTGTAACGTTTAGTCTTGAAACTTCACATTTTATTTAAATCTAAATGTTTTTAGTATTAATCCGCCATTTTTTTAAATTTAGCTTTTGAATCGTAATTAGCATCCTCAAAAGCACCTGTATACAAAATTTCATAGAAATTGAGTAACTTTCAAAGCATTTAATTTTCAATCCGCCATATTGGATTCGCCATATTAGATCCGCCATTTTATTTTTTGGAAGTTTAACTTTAGAATCGTGATCAACATCCTGAAAAACACCCGTTTACGAAGTTTCATGCAATTTAAATGGCATTTTCATATTTTGGCCAGCTTTTCGGGATTTTGCCCCACTGTGCAACGGTTGAGAAATTAATGATCGGCGGTAGATAATATATTGCACCCTGTATATATATATATATATATATATATATGTGTGTGTGTAATGGAAATAAATAAAATTTTTTATGTTTTGTTTGTGCTACCTATTTCTGTGTATAAATAAGAATAATTCGAGGCGACAGCCATATTTGCTACAGGCCTCAAAGCAATCTCCACTACGGACGCCAAATGTCGGGCTGGGTTGGGCCCGATAAATTGGTAACAACTTTTATCTCCCTATTTTGTCTGTTTTTAAATAATTTTGACAAACTATTTTTTGAGGTTATTATTTAATTTTTTTTTTCAAATATAAGATTGCAATCAACATGTCGAAAGAATAACAAGTACCTGTATACAATATACCGAACATACATGGACTGCGCGCAAGACAAACTGCTGACGAAATTGCAGACTTCAATAACGTCATTTTACGCATTGCTTAGAACGTGAAAAAATGAAAAATGCTTACATTGGAGAAATTGCGTACTTAAATAATATTGGAATTTTACGGACAGTTTAGAACCTGAAGAAGTGTAAAATGCTTATCTTGAAAAATTTGCGCAATTCAATAACTTCGTTTCATGCACAGTTTACAACATAAAGAAGTGTAAAATATGTATCTTGACGTCGCTACACCAGCAAAAAAAAAAAAAAAAAAAGATACAGTCGTTGGGGGGAAAAAAAGTAAACACCCACTACTAACTCTGTAGCTAATTATATCAGAAGAAAGTTACTGGTACCAAGCCAAACGGTTTGAAATAAAGTCTTTTTTTTTAAATGATGTTTATAAAATTTGCTTAGGGGGCCATCTACAAATCAAAACAAGACCAAACTTTGTTTTTTTAATGGCAACTCACAATGTTGATAATACATTTTAAAACGCCTAGAAACAATATTTTGAAGTCATTTGGATGATAAAATTTTTGAATTATAAACTTTAAAATTTAGAGCTTCTAATGTTAAATTACATTTTCATGTTTTTCAAAATATCTCCTGAAATTATAATCCTAACGTGAAAATTTTGTGTGTTGTTATAATACTAAAAAACCCAAACATAAATGTATTGAATTTGTAGTTTTAAAAATTTTATAATATGAATTAGAAATTATGAAATTAATATTCGAAAAAAATATGAACTGCAAACTACAATTTTTTTGATTGATTTATATTTACTATGTCCTGTTTTATGGGAATTCTAAATTTCAAAATTTTCTTCCAAGTAGATTTCGAATTATGATTGAAAAACCTCAAAATGATAACACTGGTCAACGAATTTGAGCTTTTGCTCAGTCCTAAAACAGAAATTAGTTGTTTTTTATGCGATTTTTTGTGTTGATTCCGAATCTAGTTTTAGATTTTCTACAGCACGTCAAGTTTGAAAGATATTTGCATATTTCAATTTATGCAAATTTAGTAAATTTTATACAATTATTTGCAAATTTAAGGTATAAAACAATATCAGACAGGGTTTTTTGTTTTATGTTATGATTACTACCTAATTTACTTCCCAAAAACGTTGTTTCTGAGATTATACTGAAATGTGATTGTGAAATATTGTACCTAATTTGCATAATTTTCATGTTTTTCTAATAATGTTTCTTGAAGTTCAACTGTTTCTGCCGCAGGAGTACTCTAATATATTTCTAAACCAGTTTTTTGAGCTGTTTTCAAATCTTGTATCTATCTTCTTTTATCACGTCTAGTTTTTGAAAAAAGGTGAAATTTTAGTTTTTGGACAAAAAAGCCAGAAATAGCTTTTTATGATACATTGTATGATAAACTTCAACTAGTTAGGATAGATTCTACTACTTATTTTTTTTTCGATTATATAAATTATTGTTTATGTCTCTGATATGAATCTGACCCTGTTCACCTGCTTGTCAATGAATTACACAACCCTAAAAAGCATCTTATATCAAACCTGTGTTAATGCCGTGCAAAAATAGAAATTCATCTTACTTAAACACTAGACATGACATAAGAAAACAAACTGCAGATTTGAAATCAGCATAAAAATCTAGTCTAGAAAAACATTACGTCAATTCTGAGGCAACTATTTTAAAGTTGATAGTGATGTAAACATTACACCATTAATAATATTCAAATTAGGCTTAATAACTCATAAATAAATGTTAAGAATATGCAAATCGTGACATTTATCTGAAGCAAATAGTCAAGTAGTCATTATCTATAAAACGTAATTAGATGTGGCAGTTATTGTATCTAAAATTTGCATAAAATAGTACAAAAAAGCTTAAATTTGCATAAATTTAAATATGCAAATTTCTCAAAACCTGGACCACCTAGAGATAAACGGAAAGCACATTCGGAATCAGCGCCAAAAACTGATCTAGAATCAGCTAATTTTATTTCTAAGACAAAACTACTGTTGTCCAGTGTAATTTAAGCGTACATGATTTGCAGAAAAAAAATAATTTGAAAAAAATATATTTTACTCATTTTATTGAAACATTTGGACTGGCAATAGTCGAAACATCTTAAACTAGTGAAATGGTCATATATTGGCAACAAATAATACATTAATAGGAGTGACTTAGTCATTCTGTAGAATTTCAACAATCGAGTACCGAACTTCAATTTAGATACAGCCCCTAAAATAGGCTCATTTTAAAATAATTAATTTCTCTGAAACTATTCGTACGAATTTCAGGAAAATTTGTTTTTAGGCTAATTGAAGGGTAAAAAAATTTTTTATGACTTCAAACTTGGGTACTGCTATTGAAAAAAAAATTGGTTCGTTTTGGTATGTAGATGACCACCCTTAAGCAAATTTTATATAAGTCATTTAAAAGTAGGCTTTATTTCTAATCGTTTGGTACTTTGTTCTACAATAATTTGTTCCAGAATTATTAAGGGGTATTTAGATTTTTTTCCCACGACTGTACACTGAAATCTCTTAAGGATTGCATGATATCTATAATTTTGCTACCGTTGGCACCTTAGCTTTTTCCTTGCTGGTAATACGCGAGAATTTTTTACAATGTAAACTGTATGTAAAAAAAGCTTTTTATTGTCTGAAAATTCCTTTACCAATTCGCTCTGGACGGAATTCAGATATTATTGTTGCTCTAACTTCCTATTCCTCTGGCACGATAGTTGCTATCAGCATTTAACACTAATTTCTAAAAGAAAAATAACTTCAAATGATAAACTTACATACACAATTAAATCATAAGACGAAATGCAATATTCCATCTTTATTCAATCGCAAAATACACAATATGAACTTTAAAAAGCTCACTGTTATACTTAAATGCGACTAAAATAGTAAAAATATACATGTTACAAGTTAAAATATACACATTTTAAATAAAATGTGTATCTTTTGACTTCTAACATCGTTATTATTATTATTTTGTCGCCTTTTAAGTAAAACAGTGAGCTTTTTAAAGTATTTTGTGTATTTTGTGTTATATACACATTTTTTCAAATATACAGTAGAACTCAAAAGTATTTTGACACCATTATATTCACTTTTATTTCATTTAATATAAAAATATAAAAAGAAGTATATTCCCTATCATTAAGATCAATATGACTGCAGTTATTCAAAAGGTTCAAGTTTTAACTTGTTTGTTTACATTCGGCGCCACCGAAAAAATATGACTGCTCCTTAGCTCAAAACTATTTTGACAATTAGTTTGCATTTAATTGTTGAAGGCGTCAGTTGCTCTATAGCTTCGATTAGTGTTTATATGGACTTATTGCGATTATTTTTAAATGCCGAAACGTAAAGGATATTCTAGTGATTTTAGAAAAGCCGTTGTAAGTGCATTTAAGCAAGGAAGGACGCAAGCAGAAGTTGCTCGTTTTTTAAATGTGTGTCGGCAGCTTGTTCGTACATGGGAATAAAGTTTTTAATAAACGGGAATTTATCGAAATAAGCCTTGAAGTGGCCGTTCGAAAAGCAACTTGCAATGTTGACCGTATTATAAAAAAAAATACTTACATGTGATTGTCGTAAGTCGGCTGTAGTAATAAAAAATGAATTGAAAGAAAAATACGGCATAGACATACCCGTTTCAACTATCAAACGACGCCTAAACCTCTATGGTTTATATGGCTGAAGACAAGCAAAAAAGTCTTTGATATCTGCTAAGAATAAGAAGGCTAGACTTGCATTCGCAAAAGGGCATAATTCGTGGACAAGTGGTCTAACGTTTTGTAAAGCGATTAAAGCAAGTTTAATTTAGTGTTCTTCTGATGGAATTAAGTACATTTGACGTCCTGAAAACAAAAGCATGATGTTCGATACCAAATACCAGCCGTCAAACATGCAGGTGACAATGTGACGGTTTGGCGTTGTTTTTAAAAAGCATTGTTCCATTTTTCAGCATATAAATATTAATTTCTGTAAATTTCATTCATTTTTTCTTAAAAATGCATAGCTGCGAACTATCCCTTTTTTGTGGTGACACTATTTCCGAATAATAATCCTGACCATATTTAATCAATGAATTTTGCAATTGATTAACGTTAAAATTAGGCAAAGATTACTATTCAGAAGGAGTGATAACTATAAGGTGGAACAGTTAACAGCTAAGTATATGCTGGCAGATATACTTAATTTTTTTATTTTATTAAAAAAAAAAATGCTTTAAATTTTGTAAATAATGTACGAAATATAAATATGGAGATTCGAGTGCCGGAGGGGGGAGGGAGGGGGAACGGGTTAAGAAGTATTTTTAGTAAGATAATGACCCGAAAGACAAATCCAAGTACGTAAGTGATTTTATAAAATGCAGAAAAGTCAGTCTTCTAGAAAAGCCAAGCCAAAGTTTGGATTTGAACCCCATAGAACATCCGTGGGAGTAGTTAGATAGTAGAGTAATTATTCAAATTATTCAAAATTATTCAAATAAGGAGACTTTATACAAAATTCTTAAAAATGAGTGGAACGAATTCCTTTAGATCGAATACAAAAGTTTGTAGACTCGATACCCACGCGTTGTGAAGCTGTCATAAAGGCCATAGGTATGCTACTAACTACTGACTGGCACATTACTATATTTGATAATTATTCTGTTAAAACGATTTTTTATTATAATGTCAAAATACTTTTGATTTATAATTTTTCTGATTTTTCATGGGTTTCAAATTATTTTCTAGGAAATGATAGTTAATTTACTAAAATTCTGTAAAATATTGAATATGGTTAAATAAAATAAATGATTGATTTTTGTATTTTATTATCGTTTTTAATTAAGTCAATTATTATCTTTGTCAAAATACTTTTGAGCGCTACTGTAATAAGACCCACGTCAAATAAAGAGATGCAAAGTTACTACAAATTTATCGCACACAATCTGTATACATAAGGATCTATACATGTTTTAAAAAATAAGAGTTTTGAGCTTTAAAGAGACCGATAATGCAAATTTTCTTATTTCAGCTAAATAATTTCAGTCTCTGGACATTTATTATACATTTTACAGAATAGCTCCTGAAAATGAAAGCGTTCGTAAAAATTTGAAAGCCCTATTAGTACTGTATTGATTAAAATTCAATTACTTATGTGGAATGTCAAAAACCGTTGTAAGTTTTCGTAAAAACTCAAACAAAATTTACTTCACCTTTTCATATCATATAAATAAAAACATACATTTATTTTACTTAAATAGGTGTCACAAATATAAAAATTAAAATATGTTGACATGTTTCGGTTTAATAGTAAAAACCGTAATCATAACACACACATAATCAATAGAAATGAATGACACTGGGTACCAAAAAATAATCTAAAAACCAAAAAAACATAAAAATGCAAAACACTGCGCCCTCTATGATCTCAAATAGCCTACGCTACCGCGGCTCCCTCTATCAGACCCCCTTTTTTAAGTATTTATTAAGGAATTCCAACCATAAAATAGGAATATCAACGGATAAAGAATCATTACACACAGTATCCCTCCTAGAATATATCTCAATAGATTCCCGGATGATTGACTTGCGGAATAAACTCGAAACAAACAATAATCTACTGTCTCTGAAACAAATATTAACCCCCCTCTTTAAAAATAGCCTTGATAACGCAGTCTTATCCCTACCAAATTTTATATCAGATTCATGCTCTTTCTTCCTAATCCCAAACTTTCTACCTGTCCTACCAATATAATAATTAATATCCCCCCCCTCATTCTCATATGGAATTTCATACACCCCTGCGAGGTCATCCTGTGCAACCGGATCAAAAGGTTTGTACAGAAGATGTTTCAACTTAGGAGGTGGTTTAGCAACTAATTCTAACTTAAACTTCCTTAATTTACTTTTAAGCCTCTCAAGGCCTCGCAGGGGTGTATGAAATTCCATATGAGAATGAGGGGGGGGATATTAATTATTATATTGGTAGGACAGGTAGAAAGTTTGGGATTAGGAAGAAAGAGCATGAATCTGATATAAAATTTGGTAGGGATAAGACTGCGTTATCAAGGCTATTTTTAAAGAGGGGGGTTAATATTTGTTTCAGAGACAGTAGATTATTGTTTGTTTCGAGTTTATTCCGCAAGTCAATCATCCGGGAATCTATTGAGATATATTCTAGGAGGGATACTGTGTGTAATGATTCTTTATCCGTTGATATTCCTATTTTATGGTTGGAATTCCTTAATAAATACTTAAAAAAGGGGGTCTGATAGAGGGAGCCGCGGTAGCGTAGGCTATTTGAGATCATAGAGGGCGCAGTGTTTTGCATTTTTATGTTTTTTTTGGTTTTTAGATTATTTTTTGGTACCCAGTGTCATTCATTTCTATTGATTATGTGTGTGTTATGATTACGGTTTTTACTATTAAACCGAAACATGTCAACATATTTTAATTTTTATATTTGTGACACCTATTTAAGTAAAATAAATGTATGTTTTTATTTATACTTATGTGGAAGTTTATTATATCCGAGCACAATACACATCTCCATCCATGACATTTTGTTTACCATTAATTTCCCATAATTTTAATAGAAATGTGTTTACAATACATTTGGAGAGTGCCGGGATTAAGGGATTAATAAAATCGCCGTGTTTGAAAATCTTCTGAAAAAAAAATATTCTTTTTTCAAACAATTATGAATTGCTCTCAAAGAAATAACGATTTTTGGTAAAAAATTATAAAGGAATGATGGAAATTACAATTTTTGTTAAAATCCTTTTTAGGTAATGAGTTTCGAGAAAAAACACACATCGATCGGTGAAGCTAGTAATTACGTTTCATTTTTTAATTATTATCATAATAAAGTATTATATATATATATATAGAATATTTCATGCTCCTATATATATATAGAGAGAGAGAGAGAATATTTCATGCTTCAAAAATGCTCCGGCAAACCCCGGCACACTTTTAAAAAGCTATATATCTAAATTAGAGTTAAAAAGGCTTAAAAATAACACATTTTTAAGTTCACTCTGAGTGAATTATATCAGCCAGGTATTGTCCGGATGCCTTAAGCTGCTATCAGGTTCATGAACTTTTCAAGCAATTTTTGAACCAACTCTTGATTTCCACCAACTTTTCGCAAAATATTGTCTCAATACCCAGTGTGATAGAAAACAGCAATATCCCCAACTTTTAATCCATAGCTCTAAAAAAAGTCTGCGCTAGCCGCGACCTTTCGCCCCAAATTACAACATTTCAGCCAATCAGAGATAAGCGATTGATACGAATAGGCGATAAATATTAACGGTTGATTCTAGTAGTACTAGCTTCCCTCCAACTTCAGCAACGACAGTTGTAACCTTTTTCTCCTTTAAACGGAAAAACGTTGGGGTTAAAATCGGATGAAAAGTTGGTTGCTCAAAAAGTTAATGAATTTGATAGCAGCTTTAACAGGTAAAGCATTGGAACGGCACGCCAAGTATCCAGGTTCGATACCTGGTCTGGACATTTTTCGCTCTGTTGGAATAAACTTCAACTGTGCTACTCCAGACTTGAATATGATTTAATCCAATTGAAAAAATATTTGTTCTCTTTATTATAAACGGTACCTTTTATAATATAATGGCTTTCTTTCTTTTATCCCAAAAAGAAACGGGAAAAAAATTAAAAAATGGCAGCCGGTTAATTTTTAATCTGTATGCTTTCTACATGCAAGAGGACGTCCAGATGACGTTAACACATGAATTAAATTTTAATTTGCCAGAAAATTAACTTCGAAATAAAAATTCATTTAAAATAATATGAACGCTACCGACTGTTTAAAGTGCCATTGAGTTATATTTTGATTTAAGAAAATTTAAATTTAACTAAAATCATAAGATGAAACGCAATATTTCACCTTGATTGAAACATAAAATATACAATATGCACTTTAAAAAGCTCACTGTCTTACTTAAAAGGCGACTAAAATAATAAAAGAGATCTTACAAGTTAAAAACATACATTTTTAAAAAATTTCTTAGTAGTTTCGAGCTGTATTTCCCCAGCCCATGAAGACAATCAAGTATATTACGACACCCTATCGTACGATATCCCCAATATATGATTAAATATCATGAAAATAAATCCTGAAAACTTCAGCAAAGTTAACGTATTAAAGTTTATGGTGCGGCAGTTAAATATTTTCTTCTACGCAAATTTAATCTGAAAAACTTCTACTTTGGCTGTCCAGCTACGCATTTAAAATGAAAGTGACGTACAAAAACAAAGTGATGTAATAAAATAAATGGAACTGCAGTTAATATATATTTTCTCTACGTAAGTTCAGTCTAAGGGACTGCTACTTGTACTTTCAACTCTAATAATTATTGGCTCTCTCTCATTTCAAAACAAAGCAACGTATTTGTATAAATAAACAATAGTTAGTTATTAAAATATTCTCTAATGATGGGCTTGGGAAATACACCCGAAAGTACAAAGAAGTTTTAAATAGATGTGTATTTTTAACTTGTAACATCTCTTTTATTATTTAGTCGTCTTTTAAGTAAAACGGTGAGCTTTTTAAAGTTCATATTGTATATTTTAAATTTTGCTGTTTATTAGACTTTTTTGCCACCATAAAAGTGGTTTGACCACATTTTCTGATTAATTTCGGAAACATAGTTAATCTGTATTGATGTAAACAAAGGTACAACATCTAGTGAAGTCATGACAGAATTCGAGGGAAATTACACAATTATTTAGAAAAAAAAAATCGACAAAATTCTAATTGAAGAGCTGAGTGGAAGAACATGTTATGCGACATTTTCTTAAAAATGATTTTATTGTTTGGACGAAGGTGTTATCAGGTATTCTATCTCACGGTAAAGCTAAAATACCAAAGTTCTATTTAGCCTTTAAGATTTAAGACATTATTCATTTATATTTAATATTTTAATGTTTAATAATCCAAATAATATTAATATTTTTTAATATTTAAAAATTAAATATGAATAAGTTTTTTTGATAGAGTTTAGTACAACACCTGTTAATATTTTAAACACATGGTATAAAACAGAAAATAAATCATTAAAATTCAGAATAAAAACTTTCACATCAAATTTCTCCAAATGTAATTTTTGTTACTTAACATGTTATTTCACTTAGCTTTTCAATTATAACGTCATATCTAATTTAGACATTTATGACACTATCGAACTTGCAAATTTCTGTTTAATTTCGGACTGTTTTATTTTTTTTAAACATTTTAGATACAAATTAACGACGCAGCTATAGAGTCTTCTCTTATCTCAGTAAGCGTTGCAGAAATAGTGACGTAATTTCATTAACGTAAAATAATCTTATTTTTAGGATCCAGGATTTGTTTTTGGAAAAGGTATGTCGACGACTTTTTTTGCTTTTGCAAAGCAAGAAATTTAACAACCCCCCCCCCCCAAAAAAAAAAAAAAAACTGTATTGTTGTACATATATGTACAACAATACAATTCATAACTGAAAATGAAATCGACTGCAAACTCTCCTTAGATATTTCGTTTGAAAAAAAAGAAGAAGTTACCACTGAAGAAATTTTAACGTCAACGTAGCGTAACGTAACATTTTCAGGTCAGTTCTTTTTTAAATTTTAATTCTAAAATCCCCCTTCCCTAAAAATCGCTTCTGTTAGAACCTTAGCACAAACAGTACGAAAATATTGCAATAATGATAAAATCCTTTAATTAGAAAAAGGAAAAAATCTTTACGGATTTGGAATATAAAAGTTACGCTATACGATGGCTAAAAATATTTTTTTCAGAGCAATCTGTATCATCCTCCAAAAACAACAGGAGTTCCACAAAGTGCTATACGATAGGCTACAAATATTCATTTCAGAGCAATCTATATCATCTTCTAAACTCTACAGGAATCCCGCAAGATGCTATACGATGGCTAAAAATATTTCTTTTCAGAGCAATCTGTACCATCCTCCAAAAACCACAGTAGTTCTACAATGTATGTCTCCATTCCATATTCTAAAAAAAGAATGTCATAAAAAATATCAAAAATATTCAAATATTTAAAAGCCTATAAACATAAGAATGTTATGCAAATTCAAGACTAACCCCTGCCCTTCCCTTTACAAAATATCAGCATAGTTTACAATATACCTTGTTAAGATTGTGGCTCTGTTTATATCGGTGAAACTGGGCGGTCATGCAACATCCGCGTAGGGGAACACAAACGCATTTACAAATCTGGCAACTTAAAATTGAAACTTGCGAATCATTCAATAGATACCGACCACATACCAGATTTTGAAAATAATAAAATAGTCAAATCTAACCAATAATTTTAAAAGTAGAATCTTTCTCTTAGGTTGATTTACAAGATTACATACATTTCTCCTAAACAAAGTATGTATAATTCCAACACAATATGTGTTAAATCGCTGATTTTAAATGTCTTTTTAACAGTTTCCAACAAAGTTGAAAAGTGTTTATGACTTCGGTTTGTCTGGCCGTCTGTCCACGCTCTAACTCTCATAAATATGCTCGGATCGTTCTGAAATTTTTGGATGTTAGTGACCTCTACCATAGCACGTTCCCTATTTCAAATGAAGTTTGTAGCATGTTTTGTTCATTTACAGGGACAGTCAAAAAATTTCCGTTACATTACGGCCAATGGGAAAAATCGTTTCAAATGATTTTTAATGGTGTTACACTCTTTCAAACATGGTAAAATTGATATTCATTTATGAAATCTACTAAAATATGCATTCTGTTGAATATGTGGTGCAAAGAATAGTTATGTTCATTTACAGGGCCACACAAAAGAATTCCGTTCATAACGGTATAGGGGAAATTGTTTGCGGTGTATTTGAAAAGATTTCAGATACTATATTGAATCCGAATTACTGTATATTTGTAATGATTGCTCGAAATGCATTTTTAATTATGATATGCGCTTTTTTAGGGTTTCGTTCATCTGACGAAACCTTATTCGTCTCGCTCCTCTGTCTGTCTGTCTGTCACAGAGCCCGTTCTCAGAAACTATACATATTGGAGACTTGAAATTTTGCATACTTATAGCTGAACACCACACATTATACGAAAAATCGTAAAATTTTGAAAAAGTCTAATATTTAACCCTCTGGGCTCTAACTTGTGTATTTTAAGCAATTTTTCTAAGTGAGCCCTAATTAGGTTGGAGGCGTGAAATTTTGCATACTTATAGCTGAACACCTCACATCAAACAACAAATAATAAAATTTTGAAAAAGTCGTACATTTAACCCTTTGGGCTCCCATATGTGTATTTTAAACAATTCTTTCTAAGTGAGCCCCTATTTAGGTTGGAGGCGTGAAATTTTGTATACTTATAGCTGAACACCTCACATCAAACGACAAATCATAAAATTTTGAAAAATTTGTAGATTTAACACTTTGGGATCCCACATGCGTATTTTAAGCAATTCTTTCTAACTGAGCCCCTTATTAAATTGGAGATTTGAAATTTTGCATACTTATAGCAGAACACATGAGGCTAGGCAACAAGTCATAAAATCTTGAAAAATTCTTACGTTTAACCCTTTGAGCTACCACATATGTATCTTAAGCAATTCTTTCTATGAGAGACCCTAATTAAGTTGGAGACATGAATTTTTACATACGTATAGCCTCAGACCGCACGGCAAATCATAAAATTTTCAAAAAGTCTTATATTATTTACTCCTCCGGCCTCTAACTTGTGTATTTTAAGCAATTTTTCTAACCTCCGCCCTTTTCACCCGGGGAGCAATTTTCCAACTTTTGCCGACACCCCTTCGACCATTATTTCGTATTATGCGCCATAGCCTTACATATTTTAGTTCCAGTTTTTTACCGCCAGGGGTGCCTACTTATCTCTGGTGCTATCGGTCCAATTCCCTCGACTAATATATCTACGGACAGTCTATAAAACAGATTTTCGTTCGGATAGAGGTTTGTTTAGAATAGAGTGCGCCCCTGGTTGCGAAATGTGGAACTAACAGATTTTTGAAAAGGATAAAGTGTTTTAACAGAAATATTAAACAAAACCCTCTGTGCGATCTGTGATCACACTTACCTACTTGTTCACTATATTTATGCATACTATAAAGTGCGTATAAATGCTATAGTTCATATGCAGAGCTACAGAAATGAATTCGTAAAGGTTACTGAGTATGAGCATAAATTGCTTAAAGGTGGGTTTTAAAGAAGTTATGCATTTTTACGCTGAACTGAATTTAGTGTACTAAGAAATATTTGTAGAATATGGATAAAATGATATACAGGGCCACGCACAGAGACATGGCCGTCTATGGGTGATAATTTCTGGAAATGTAATTTCAGTAGTTCTAAGCGTGTTTCAGTTTGAATTAAATTTTAGCTAAATAGTGGCATGTAATAAAGGTACTAGGTAAACTACAGGGCTGTACAAAAGTATTCAAGTATGTTTCCATCTATTAGTATAAATTGCTGAAAGATGAATTTCAACCTGTTATGTATTTTTTGCTAAACTAAATTTTTCCATTATATAGTATATATATCAACATACAGATCGAATACAGGGCTGTTAAAAAGAATTGGAATACATATTTGTCTATGGGCGGTAACTACTGAAATTAGATTTTTAAATGTTTACTTAGTTATTTTATTTACCTTATTTCCCTAAGTAACGAAGTTTCGTTAAAGCTTTCAGGGGGTTTTGGAACGTGTTTCATAATCTATGCTGTACGCAAGATTTTTCTTACTTCTTTAATCTATCGATTGACTAAATAATCTTGTCTCCTGAATTTTCATTGGAGAATTTTAGACCAAGCATCCTGTGAAATTGATGAAACATGAGTAACAGTTCGTCTTTTGCTTTTTTAGAAAAAAATGCCTAAAATAAAAAGGTTATATTCCTTGTCTCTATTAGTTTGCAGAATTTTGCATGCATAAAACTAGTAGTCCATGTAAGAAACTTCTTCCAGGACGGATGTTTTTAATTTAAATAATGATACCAATCAATTATCTCAATATTAGTATAAATATTTTTTTTTTACAGCTAAATTAGTTCGAAAAACCTTAGAAAAAGATTGTAAAAGCCACTCTTCTATCAAAGTATCGATTATATCTATAACCGATCAATTACTTAAAAGGCACTTTAAAATTTGATAATGAAATACAATCGATAAAAAATAAAATTTAATAATGAACGCTGTAACCACTAAATTTAATTTATCAGTGCCTTCAAATAATTTTCATTATAACATTTTATATAAGCTTATAATTTTTTTTTGAAATTTCAAACTAATAACTGTATATAAAAATGTAGTTGAAAAGTCTTTGTGTTTGGCTTTCTACGAGATGCAAACGACATATGGACGTGATGAATTTTGGTTAAATCGTTCTATGATATCAAGCCTGGGTACAGCGTCGCTATATTGCCAGTTATGATACTGGTCTGTTTGAATAAGTGAGTATGTGAAAATTTAGAAATAATTTATGAATTACTTTTTCTAATTTAAACGCAAATTCATATTTTGAAAGCATTTGCTAAAGAATTTCAAGATATGAAACAGTGAACATGAAAACTTTATTTCTAACACATATTCAAAAGCAAAATTTACCATTAACTATAAACACGTGCAGTTTTAGAGTTTTTGATTGCTGAAACAAGATAAGATACAGTTATAAAAGTTACAGAAGTCTACGATTCTTGAGAAAGTGTTTTTTTTTCTTCTGTATTGTGTTTCATTAGGCCGAGCTCTATTGTCAATAATATTGTGACTATTTGAAAGTTTTGAATGAACAATAAATGGAAGTTAATTTTATTTAGAAAAACATGTATTGTAACAAAATTGTCAGAGGCGTATTATATTATTTTAAATTTGAATAACCAATTTTATAAAAAAAATAAAGGTAACTATATTATAACGGGTGACAATATTAGTTTTCATTTTTGAGTAACTAATAATTAAAAATGGGTTTTAGTAAAATAACAGCTAATCACAAATATATTTAAAAAGCATTTTAGTAAACGATCAGTAAATCAAATATGTATTTAAAAAGTATTTTAATAAAATAATATTAAATCAGACCTATATTTAAAAAAGTGAAATAGCAGTGAATCAAAAATAGATTTTCAGTATAAAAAATTGTCAAGAAACAATTTTAATGAGCTTTAGCAATGATAAATCACACTTTTATTGTATAGTAGTGTATATATGCTTTAACGTGGATGCATATATTTTTTCAAAAGAGTCAGAACTATTGCATCTATTGTTTAAAACTATGCGTTAGTTATAAATAAGTATTATTATAACTAAATATAAACATATATAAGAAAATACTTCCAATTACTTATGATATTTGTAAGTCATTTCTCCTAATCTGAATTTTTCCGTTTTAAGATAGTTTTACATTTTCAGCTCATTTCATGATTTTTCTTGGTTTCCAAACATTTTAAAGGATCATCTAACTTTTATATAATGATTTCAGCAAGAGACTAACCAATATATGAATATCTTTGGACGTAGACCATGACTAAATCAGAAATATTGTTCATTACTTGTATTTATAAGAATCATGTAATATTTAGTTATTTTTTCATTCCTTTTTCATATAATGAACTTTATTTTCATAAAAAAAAATAATAATATCAAAAATTTTATTCAACATTGCAGCTCACTTTAATATTTAATCAATTATGATTTCTTTCTGTAGCCAAACTTCAAAATGCTACTGACTTTGGATCTTTAATTTTGATGGTTTAGAAATATGTAGCATTTATGCAGTATATATGCAGCATTTCTCATTCTGAAAAATTCTTCTGTTAATATTTTAGAATTGGAATGAAGATATCTCCATTCTGCTATTTCTAAATTTTGCACTGCGAAACTAACAAAGAAATAAAAGGAATAAACAATATATATACATATTCTGAAACATTTCTGTAGATGCTTAATAACCAAGTAATTTCATTCAAATCGAAATACATATTATCTGCAATTAGTGTCAACATAGAAGCTGTAACAAAGTAGTAATAATCCTGTACTAAACCCTATTAACTGTATAAAAAAAATGTTTTTTTTTTTTTTTTTTTTTTTTTTTTTTTTGCATATACGAGAATGTGGGTGAATACCAAGCGTTAATATACCTGGTTTGACAAGAATTTGTACAATTATGAAGAAGCGCTTTTTTCTTGGTTTTATTATTGTTATGTATAACTTTGTAAAATGGGTGATTTTCACTGAAGTATATAAAAGATTATCTGATTTTCTTTAATGAACGTTAAAAGAAATTCTCAAAATAATAGAAAAAATATTTCAAAAAAATATAGAAGTTGAATCTTTTGAATTTGAATGAATAGGAAAAAAATTTCGCATAAAATTCCCGCTTTGTTAAACATTTATCTGGCTCTTCATGTCCTTTTTTTGCTGTAAAATTTAAATGGAAATGCAAAAATCTTATTTTATTTGCTTTGTCAACAATTTTTATTATTACCAACGACATTAATAGATTATTTTTTATAATTGAGAACATTTTTTACTTGAAAAGTGAAAGAAATCATTATATCATGCTACTAATCATGGTTTTACATTTCATGCTTAGAATACAATTTTTTCTTAAAAGAAAGAACTTGAGATCTTTAAATAGGCAAATGACAAAAATATATTCAACTATAGTCCCATATACAATAATAAAGTATAGAAATACACTAATACTCTTACTTGTAGTCAATGACATTTACCTCATTTCCGGTGTTTTCTTATATTTTCTCTCGGATATTTCTCATATAGATACCTACCTTGGCCAAAATTGCACTCACGTATGTGTAAACAATAAACCGTCCACCACCACGCTGTACATTTTCTTTGGAGCTTTAGAAGTTTGGGGATATATAGCACCATTTTTTCCCATTTATTTTTCTTGTTTCTGTTTAGCATTGAAGCATAAAATAAATGAATTTAAGAAAAGTTGTCCGAAACAGAAGAATATAACTTTCAACTCCCTGAGTAGAATCTGCACTGAAATATCAAGCATGATGGCCAATTGCAATGAAGCTCTACATGATATTTTAATTCTTCTTTTTTATCATTCAACTGGTAAACGTGTTTTATCATATATACGACATCGGCGTTGAGAAATCTATGACAAAATTCATGTTGTTATATTGTATTTTCAATATAATAGTCTATTCTATTCAATTTGTTGCGATCTGTGTGTTTGCCTCCTCTACATCTAATGCTGGTTGCGAACTGAAAAGATGCATCTACAATCTCGAGGTTGAAAGTAACAAGAGATGGAAACACATGCATCTTATATTTGCAATAAATGATCGTTTTGTTGAGTTTAAACTGCTAGACAGTTTGATGTTAGATAAAAATCTCATACTTGCAGCAGCGGGAAGCTTGGTTACATACGGAATTATTATAGCAACTTTTAATCTGAATTCAAAAATATGATTTCTTATTTAAAGTTGTTCTATTTGTTATACAGTGTGTTCACGTATAAGCTGGCCGACCTTCATTTTCGCAACCGTTGGTCCTAGATGCATACTTCTAATTACAAAAGTGATTAAAATTAGGTGCAGAGTTAAGATAAAAAAAATGTTTGAATCGAAAAAGCAATTTAGCTAAGAATTGCAAAATCTAAATTTTTATACGGTCCCCCGGTCCTATAAGTTATATTTAGTAAAATTTTCCTGTTACACTGACAAGTAAGGCAAAAAAAGTCCCGTTATTCTACGATTAAAATTGACCGAATAATAGCTGTTTAAAGTTGCAGCATATTTTTTTGCTGCAAATTAGGGGTCATTCACAAATTTAGTAGAAATATAATTCCGTCAGATATATTAAAGAAATGGTTGAGAGTAAAATTAGCATTTGAATATCAATTTGAAATCTTTAATCATTCTTACATATTAGTGCAAAATATACAATTTGTACTGAACATATAAGTGGATAAAAATAACAGAGATTTTGTTAAGTAAAAGGATGAAAAACAACAACCTCAATTCATTACAAAGATGATACATATTTTAAAATGCCGTTAGATTACACCATCTTTCAAATTTTGGGTTGTGCCACGCTTTTTAGCTTTTGAAAATTGATCCACATGTATTTTTTAATGCTGAATCCGAAAATGACCTTCATTTTAAACCATCACGCCAGGATTTTTCTCAAATCGCAAATTTCAGAGTTAAAAAGCTCAAAATTAAAATTGATCCCCCCTCCCCTCCCAACCTTGTCGGACCCCTGAGCTGTTTAGCTGTAACAGACCCAGGATAAGCCACACAATTGAATAAAATATTGAATTAAATAAAATTAAACGTAATAAAAAAGGCCTTACATCTATTTTATAGTATAAGATTTTTCGCTATTTTTTAACCTTGAAATTCACTATTTGCGAAAAATCCTGACAAGATGATTACGAATGAAAGTATTTTTTGTATTTAGCGTTAACAAATACATAAAACACAATTATAAAAGTTAAAAAACACAACCATCGCAGGTTTATGTTATCTAATCTAAAACCATTTCTTAAACTTGTTGACGGTAATATATCCGAATTGTTTTGTGTTACCCTCTAATATAAGTATGTATAAGTTGGTAAGCGTCGAAAATCATAATAATATTACATTGTAATCGGATTTAAGTCAGTATATAAAATTTTAACTTCGATCGGACATTTGAAAGTCAGTTAAAGTTCGAGTACAAATTTTAAACTGTAAAGACGATCGTAGCAAGTTAAATAAAACCTTATGAAAATAACATAATTTTTTTAAAAGAAATCATAGCCTCAAATCCTTACAAAATAAAACATATGTTAAAATACAATTATTTTAACTAATCTGAAACTTAACTAATAAAGTTAACTCAATCGTAATAGTTGTACGATTTCATTCAAACCTCAGATACCTTGAAATAAGTTTAAGTATTTTACATACGATCACTGAAAGCATGGTTGAAATCATCTGTTTTGATATGCAAAAAAGGAGTAAAAGTCGTGCATTTCAAAGTTTCATAACTAGGTCAATTTTAATGTTAGCTGAATGGGACTTTTTCTGTCTTACTTGTTAGTGTCACAGTAAATTTTTACTAAATATAAATTATAGGACCGGGGGACAGTATAAAAACTTAAATTTCGTAATTTTTTAATAAACGTTTTTCTTGACTCAAATCGCTTTAAAAACAATTCTTTACCTTATTTAAACCATTTTTGTAATTGGAAGTAAGCATCTAGGACCAATGGTTGCGAAAATAATGGTCGGTCAGGTTATACGTGGACGCACTGTATAGAGAAATAACATGAAATAGCTAAAAGAACATGAACTTTTTATTATAGCATTTAAAGGTTTTGGCATTTTTTTAAATATTTTTTTAGAACTTCAATGCAGAAACTAGTATTTCCACATCATGTAAAATACCACGGAGTGCTTACGATTGAATCGTATACCTTGTGAGAATTCTAACCATTAGATACTTTCCGTAATATTTAGGAAAATATCATAAAATTTTCATTGTGTTTTCTTTAACAATTGATGTTTCAATGTACATTCTTTAAAAAAACAAAACACATGTATAATAAAAAAAAAAAAATGCTAAGCATTTTCGATCAATGATCTCGCCATATTTTTGTCTCACCATCATAATTGATATATGACATGATAATTTTTCTTTACTAACAATTCAAATAATTATATTTTCACGGAAAAAATGCTAACATCGATCTAAGTGCACATTTCTATGCGCGACTGACATCCTACAAAACTGGCAATAATTGCACGCTGGGATATTTTTGCACATCTTCATTCTAGATCCGCTTTACAGTTTAGTAATGTAAAGCGTAGTAATGTTTAGTAGCTGTTAGATACATGCGGACACCTTACATATCCAGCATGCTGCAACTATCATAAAACTTTCTTCTTTACCATTCTAATATATTAATTTAAAATAACACCAACAGTCTTGACTACACAGCATTTCCTCGAATTTAACAAGTAGTTAGAATAATCAGTTAATGAAAATAACAAATCAACAGCGCCCTCTGTTGGGTTTTAAAAGTTATATTATATCAACACATATATATACGTATATATTCATCATTAAATTGAAATATATAAAATTTGGCGCATTTATGTACAATAAAAAAGAAGATACTGCTGAAATGTTCATCGGAAACTTCATTGTGTCCATAGCCAAAACATTGCACAAAAAATTAACGATTCTAACCAGTTTGGCCTCCATTTTTATTCAGAAATTTAGTATTCATACCAGAAATAAAGACTAGTATTTTATGCTTTATTTATTAAGAGACATTTAGCGATCACATAAAGTAAAAATTCTTCTTTCGAAATTTGCGGTATGAATTTTAAATTTCGAATTGAGATTGGAGGCCAAACTGGTAACACTGATTCTAAAAACAATGTGGTTAAACGGATATGACAGTTAAAATATAATAAATAGAAAAAATTTCGCAAGCCAAATTACATCAATTGACTATGGACCAGATGAAGAATATTTTCTGAAGCATAGAATATCAGCGCCCTCTGTTGGGTGATTGAACCAATGAACCTATGCAGGGAACTCTGGAATGCCTGCGAGAGTCGTACTGCTCTCGTTAACTTCCAATCGAATGTGATCAGTCGAGTAGTTCTTGATGCGTAGATGTTAAGCAAATGTTGCGGGATTAAAGTCAAAATTTAATCAGCATCTATTTATGTTAAGGGGACGGTAGAGTTTAAAATCCTTAAAAATATTTTTTTTATTTATTTTTGTAAATTTCAACTTAAATATTATTCAAGGGTACATTATATATATTATAACATGCATTTATCCCAAAACATTTTTAAAAAAAATTTATTTTTGAGAAAAAAATGGAATTTTACGCGTCGTGTTAGAAATCTTCGAAATGCCCCATGCGTCTTCCATATCAATGAAAATCCCCAATATTTTTCGTAAAAGTTTGGTTTATATATAGAAATAAAATAGAGCATCGAATTTTACATATTTGATTTTAAAGGTTAAAAAGAATTGAAAAATTTGAAATTTTTTCGAAAATTTTTCAAAATTTCAAATTTTTTCAATTTTTTTAATATTTTTTGTAAATTTCATCTTAAATATTATTCAAGGGTACATTACATGCATTTTGCGGTATGAATTTTAAATTTCGAATTGAGATTGGAGGCCAAACTGGTAACACTGATTCTAAAAACAATGTGGTTAAACGGATATGACAGTTAAAATATAATAAATAGAAAAAATTTCGCAAGCCAAATTACATCAATTGACTATGGACCAGATGAAGAATATTTTCTGAAGCATAGAATATCAGCGCCCTCTGTTGGGTGATTGAACCAATGAACCTATGCAGGGAACTCTGGAATGCCTGCGAGAGTCGTACTGCTCTCGTTAACTTCCAATCGAATGTGATCAGTCGAGTAGTTCTTGATGCGTAGATGTTAAGCAAATGTTGCGGGATTAAAGTCAAAATTTAATCAGCATCTATTTATGTTAAGGGGACGGTAGAGTTTAAAATCCTTAAAAATATTTTTTTTATTTATTTTTGTAAATTTCAACTTAAATATTATTCAAGGGTACATTATATATATTATAACATGCATTTATCCCAAAACATTTTTAAAAAAAATTTATTTTTGAGAAAAAAATGGAATTTTACGCGTCGTGTTAGAAATCTTCGAAATGCCCCATGCGTCTTCCATATCAATGAAAATCCCCAATATTTTTCGTAAAAGTTTGGTTTATATATAGAAATAAAATAGAGCATCGAATTTTACATATTTGATTTTAAAGGTTAAAAAGAATTGAAAAATTTGAAATTTTTTCGAAAATTTTTCAAAATTTCAAATTTTTTCAATTTTTTTAATATTTTTTGTAAATTTCATCTTAAATATTATTCAAGGGTACATTACATGCATTATGACACGCATTTATCCCAAAAAAAGATAAAAAAAAAATTTATTTTTGAGAAAAAAATGGAATTTTACGGGTTGTCTTAGAAATCTTCGAAGTGCCCCCTGCGAGTTCCATATCAATGAAAATGCCCAATATTTTTTATGAAAGTTTGGTTTATATATATAAATAAAATAGAGCATCGAATTTTATATATTTGAATTTAAAAGTTAAAAAAAAATTTTCTTTGAAAAATTTTGAAATGTTTTCGAAAAAATTTTGAAATTTTGAATTTTTTTTTTTACTTTTAAATTCAAATATATAAAATTCGATACTCTATTTTATTTATATATATAAACCAAACTTTTATAAAAAAAAATATTGGGCATTTTCATTGATATTGAAGACGCATGGGGCATTTCGAAGATTTCTAAGACGACGCGTAAAATTCCATTTTTTTCTCAAAAATAATTTTTTTTTAAATTTTTTTGTGATAAATGCATGCCATAATGTATATATTGTACCCTTGAATAATATTTAAGTTGAAATTTACAAAAATAAAAAAAATTATTTTTAAGGATTTTAAGCTCCTTAAAGCCGAACTTAAAATGCAAGTTTATGAAATTTCGTGCACTGTGTTACTGAGATATAGCTATTGCGGAAATCGTGTGAAACGTAGCATAGCGGCATCACTGATTGAGCAGTATACACCTCAAACTTAATCAGCATCTGTTTACGTAGAACTCTAACAGAGTATGGAACTTGGTGAAATTCCGTGCACCAGATATTCAAATATGGCTGTAGCCGAAATCGTGAAAAACACAGTAAAGCTGAGACTTGAACGACCAAAGCTAATCAGCACCAATTTATGTCAATGTCTAGATTTTATAAAATTCTGTGCATTATTTCTTCTGATAAAGTGGACACAAAAATTGTGTCACACAGAAGCAGAACGTCAGCCATCTATTTTTCAAAAATTGCCAAATCCTGTTCAGGGAATAAATCCCAAGACATATGAATCCTTCAAAAGATGGAAATCCAAAATTTTAACACTTTCTTCTCGTGTATACAGAGGAAGGTAAAAAAAGCAGAATGATGTAGAAAGGAACCGAATTGTCAAGTAGCTGACTGGTCACGAAAAACAACAGGCTGACATCTGGGTCATATGGACACATGTTTCTAGACTTGTTGGCAACAATTGTTTCAGAAAAGTACGAATCCACTAAATGAATATTTTAGTAGGCCAGTTTACATAAATTCGAGGCAAGATCGGCCGATATTGCGACAATCTCCGATTATTAAAAAATCATTCAGTAGCTATGATATAACTTGCTGTAGATTTTTTTCTAATCCAACGGCAGCACCTTCACGAGGGTTGAGTGAAGTCAAGTTTACTTCCACATCAACTTTAATTGCATATAACACTCATAACATTCCAATAGTCACAGTGCTCTTTTTAATATCGCGCGTGTCGGCTAAATAAATTAATTTAGACGCGCAAATCGACTAAATGAATATTGCAGTAGGCCAATTTGCATAAATTCGAAACAAGATCGGCTGATATTGCGATAATCTCCGATTATTAAAAAATCATTCAGTATCTATGATATAACTTGCTGTAGATTTTTTCTAATCCAACGGCAGCACTTTCTCGAGGGTTGATTGAAGTCAAGTTTACTTCCACATCAACTTTAATAGCATATAAAACTCATAACATTCCAATAGTCATAGTGCTCTTTTTAATATCGCGCGTGCTTACACATTATGTTTGTCCATAACTTAGCCATACCATTGTGTTCAATGATGATTCCCGCTGTGATCTTCAGAGAAATTATAATTGTATTCTTAATTGGAAGATATCGCACCACTGCTCTCAAATAGAGATCAGGGCACGGAATAGCCATCCAGCAGTGATGGTTGCAGTTAAATATCTTCTAATAAGTACGCCATCTTTTGTTGTCATGCATTTAACAGAAACAGATCATTTATATATTTACAACAAATTGAGGCAAGTTGTGTTACACTTAAGGTTTCGCCACTATAGAACCATTTTGTAATAAAATAATGATAGGTCATTCCTCATGACCTCTGCTGTATCTTCGTGGTATTTCAACATCTTTTCGCCAGCAATGTTCTGCGGACGTTTGCCAACATGAACGTTCATTGCACATACTAAACCGTGTATTGTATAGGGTACACAAGATATATGGGATGTAGAAAAGCAATTTAGGAAAGTCCTTCTAAACTTTATCATAAAATGACATCAAGAGCACTCACTGGGCCATACTGTGCGATAGATAACGAATATATATCAATTTTTTTTTTATTCCTGTTTAGCCTTGAAACTTGTAGTATTAAAATAGATGTAAATTTAGCAGATGTAGGTCTAGATTATTTGAATGATTTGTTTACAGAAATTTTCAAGTTAACATCTAATACCATGAAGATTTTTCAAGATATATTGCTCCTCGTTTTCTTTTATTTACTTAGAACAGTGTTTTATTTGACGTACGTCATCCCCGTTTCAAAATCATCGACACAAAGTATATTAACTTTTTTCATTTTGAATATAAGAACTTTTTTCGATTTGTTGCAGTTTGCGCGTCTATTTCTTCAGCATCAAAAGCAGATTTGAAACTTAGAGGATAATCTACAACTTAGATGTAAAAAAGTAATGTTAGATGGAAATATTTTTTATCTTGTTACAAAACTAAATGAGCATTCGTTAAACTTGAGATTTTTGACAGAGAAATACTGCTTGAGAAGTATTATTTGATAGAGAAGTGCTGCAGGAATCCCATTCTTGCAGCATTGTAAGGTTTGGTTACCTATGCTCTAATTCTAGGCATTTTCAATTCGAAAATGTGATTTTTTAATTCGTTTTGGCCAGTTTAATTTATATCTTTAATGTTACTCAAATTTGATGAATTTTTTTCATGTTTAAAAGATTTTTCTTGATTTAAAAGTAAAATTTTTGGCGATCATCTATGAATAAAAGTGAGTCCGTGACAAAGCATAAACAAACTTTTTATATTTTTATAAAAAAACTAAAAGGAAATGGGTAAGTAGGTATTAATTTTTACACACACAAACACAATCTCATTAATAGGGTAAAAGAAATCCATTTTTCCAAGATTTTTTAAATTATAGTTCAGGATTTCTATTTAGTGCTTCTCATTGAGTTTACTTGAAGAATGTTTACATATGCAAGATCAAAAATAGGTTTATTTATCATTTTTAATGCATTTTTTTCGATTTAAAGAACCCATGACATCATTGTAGGTTTTAGATATGTTCATATTTGAAAATAAAGTAAAATATATCGTTCTCCCACAAGAAAAGTGACAAAACTGAAAAAGACTTATAGCACTGAGCGATGATTGCAGCTGCAAAAGCGTAAAACTGTTAGGAATCAAGACATAGAAGAGATAGAAAATATTGGATAAATATATCCCATCCTCACACAATTTGATCAGCTTTTGTGGTGGCAAGGGACATAATCTAGCGGTTTTCCAGATAATTACACTTATGACACTTTTCCTGGTTGCTGGACGCACCTAAGTCATACCTATCAGTGTAGTGATACACATAATAATGTTTTTTGGCGTTGTGTTACTTTCCTTACGAGTGAGCGATTTGTAAGAACTTCGGTGATGTTCTGTGCGCTTCATATCGAAAAAGCATCAAAAATCAACGAAAGAGAGCGTAAATATAGAGCAATTATTATATTTAAAGAAACAAAGCATCTTAGAACAAAAAAGGGAAAAAAATCACCCTTTACGGTGGGAGGGAGAAGGGAGATGAAAATAAATGCCTATTTATACATCTCCTTTATGACGAACTCTTTGAAACTAAAATATACCTGTCTCAAGAAACCTGGTGAAATGTTTTGTATTCTTGCAATTAAGAAACTAAAAAACTGAGCTGAAGCTTCAGAAACTGCTTGTCAAAACTAGAGATGAAAACTAAAGATATGAAAACTATATCAAAATGGAGTTAGAAAATGGTAGTTACGATTTCGACTGTAAGTTTTATGGTACAAAAGTGAAATTAAAATCTGCCTCTGATAGAGCTAGTACTTTGCTCTAACAAGGGGACCAGCAAACATGCTTCTCCCTGATTTTGATGTATTTAATGTATATTGTATAGTTTTTGTCCCTAATTACTCTAGTGAAAGGATTTCTTCGAATGGGCCTTAGCTTTTGAGAAATTGGAGGTCAAGGTTCAACATACGTTTCAAATGCGTGACGACAGAGTTCTCGCCCGCCAGCTGGAGGGCCCGAGTTCTCCCGACTTTTTTATTTTTCTTTAAATTAATTTAATACTTTTGACATTTCATAAAATTTAACCAAGTTACAAATTTGGACAGCTTTGGAATTTTGACATTTTCCTAAAAAATTGATTTACGTTTTTGATTTTTCATTGGAAACATCTATTTTTTTTCTCTAATTTTTAAACTAACATTTCTGTTGACAGAATTATAAATTAATTTGTGCTTAATTTGCGCAGAAAATTCCTTTTCATATAATTAATATTATTTACTTTTTTTATATTTCAAATACAAGTCTAAAATAATGCATAGTATTGTATTAGGAAAAAAAATTAACAAAACAAATATATTTTTAATATTTGATTTGTTTTAAATATATTAAAATATGTTAAATGATAAAATATAAAAACTTTTAATATTACTGACATTTATATTTAAGTTTAGTAACTATGCAATTAATGGGGTGACGAATATCGTAAAAATATTCAAAACGGAATATTCATACGGAAAATTTTGCTATATAGAGCACAATTTCTTACCTATTACTTGTCTTCAAAAGAAGATAAAATAAATCGGTTAAAAAAATTAATTTATTTAGATTTTATTATGAAAGTCTAGCTGACGATTTCTTAAAATATATGTTTCTTGTTATAACCTTATGTGGGATCCGCAGACGATTTTTACATTTCCAGTTGACAATTTTTGCTTTATTATCATTATTTGTTAGAATGAATAATATTTTGAAATATAATTTGTTCATTTTTAGTCATCTAAAGATAAACATATTTGGACATTTGACATCAAAATTGTTATTTATAATTTACACGAAATAATAAATTTTCACTTAAAATTCCATAAATTAAATAAATATGTATAATGTTTTATTTCTAACCTTTGCTAAAAATATATAAAGGTAAATAATAATTAAAAAAAAAATCTAGACATAAAGTAGTTTGTATTTTCGGTAGATAAATATATCTACCCTATATATATATATATATATATATAATCCTAATGAAACGAATTTATGAAACGGATATTATGAAACGACTGAAATGCAACGAATTTTTGAAACGCTTCTATGAAACGACTGATTAAACAACTGATGATGTTTCACGGCGATTTCTCCTAAAATATGGAATACTTTGCAATGAAATTAACACCAAAAATCCATATTGATCCGCAGATCTCAAAAATGGCATTAGAATTTTTAAGTTCGAATTCGTTTTCGGAATATTAGTTTTTTTCTAATTTTTAATACATTTCTCTAATGATGACATCTCAATTTTTAATCATAACATATATTTTTTTTCATATTTTAGAAAAGGTTATAATTTTAAACTAATTTGGCGACCAGTTTGGCCTCCCTTAACTGTATGCTAAGAAATGCAACATGTTACTTTTATTCATAATTCAGTTTGTATTTCATTATCATTTTTAGGGTTTCGTTCATCTCACGAAACCCTATTCGTCTCGCTCCTTTGTCTGTCTGTCTGTCTGTCCGTCACAGAGCCCGTTCTCAGAAACTATACATGTTAGAGACTTGAAATTTTGGGTACATATAGCTGAACACCTCACATCAAACAACAAATCATAAAATTTTGAAAAAGTTGGTAATTAACCGAATTACGGGCTAATTAACTTCTAAAATTAACCAATCCACCTTTTTAACGCAAATTCAAACGGACTTTATCGAAATCATCCCTGTTTCTCCTAAGGGTTGCCAGTAAAATCAGCCGAATGCACGGTTACCACGGAGGAAATTAAGCCGAAAAATGAAGTGGAGATTTTAAAGCGAAATCGTATATCAGAAAATATTGGTCCGAGAAATTTGTAAATGGAATAGACAGACGCAGAAAAAAATCTACTTTCATTTGGTATAAAGTTAACATTTCTGCGATATGTATAAGTTAAAATATCCACTAAAAATCGATCGATAAAAATTTAATTTCTTTAATTGGAAAGACAAGGAAATAAAAAGATTTCAATTCGGCGGGAAAGCAGGTAGACATGACGACGCTGCGGTTTTCCATAATAGCATATTTTAATACGAAATTTTAACTTTTTAAATATTAAATTTTTTGATTAAATTTTTTGGCATCCCGATGTCAAATTTCTCGCTGATTTCATTGATACCCATATCTAAGTCCTATCTTAATTACAAGCTGAAATATTAATTATTATTTAATTAATCGGTTTATTGCTATCAAATGCGTCGATTAAAATGAAGAGACGCGCTTATTTAACCACGAATTAACTTAAATTAGGAAATCTAATAATTTGCCTGGGCTTTTTGAACAACGATATGAGATAAGTATAACTCATTCATCATCAGAAAGTTTACTTCATACCACTATTTTCTAATAGTAATTTCAGGAAATATTTTGAATTATTGGTTAAGACCGCCACTCAGTCTGTTTGAAACTTTAAGGTAGTTTATAACACATAGAAAAAAGTGTAAAAAAGAATGGAGTGTGATATTTCGAGGAGGGGGGGGGGGGGAGCTAGAATTATTTTTAAAATCTTAGCGTTTGTTACCGCAGCAAATATTTTAAATTCTTGTTTAAGACCGCCACCATCCCGACCCATCTATCTACGGAAAGATTGCGTAAAGGAGTTTCGTTCAGATATGCTTTTGTTAAGAATAGAGTGCATTCCCCGGTGGTGGAATGTGGTACTAACATAACGCGATTTTGTTAAAATTAGGAAATCTAACAAGTCGATCTGTTTGAAACTTTAAGATATTTTATAACACATAAGATAAATCGTAAGAAAGAATGGCACGCGAAATTCAGAGGAGGGGGGGGGGGGGCGCTAGATTTCTATTTAAAAAATTAGCGTTTCTGACCGCTTTAGGTGACTTTTTGAGGGAGTCCTGAGATATATGCTACTTATTTAATATAAAATTGTCTAAAGTTTAGTTACCACTATTTCCTAATAGTAATTTCAGCAAATATCTTAATTTCTTATTAAGACCGCCACCACCTCGAGTAACATATCTACTTATAGGTTGTTTAACGGAGTTTCCTTCCGATACAGTTTTGTTAAGAATAGAGTGCGCTCCCTGGTGGTGGAATGTGGAACTAACATTTTTGTTAAAATTAGGAAATATAACAAGGCGATCTGTTTGAAATTTTACGATAGTTTATAACACATTAGAAAAAGTTTATAAAAAATGGCGCGTGAAATTTCGGGAAGGTGGGGAGAGGGGGAGGGGCAAAATATTTCTTTTTTGTTTCATACCGTTTCAGGTGCGTTTTTTGATGGAGTCCTCAGATACATGCTACTTATACTTATTAAATATAAATATGTCAAAAGTTAAATTACCACTATTTCCGAATAGTAATTTCAACAATTATCTTAAATTCTTGCTGAAGACCGCCACCCCCTCGAGTAACATATCTACTAATGGGTTGTGTAAAGGAGTTTCGTTCAGATACGCTTTTGTTAAGAATACAGAGCGCTCCCTGGTGGTGGAATGTGGAATTAACAGACCGCGATTTCATTTAAAGTAGGAAATCTAACAATTCAATCTGTTTTAAACTTTAAGATACTTTATAACACACGATAATAAATTATAAAGAAGAAGGGCGCGTCGCATTTCGAGGAGGGAGGGGGGGGGGGGTTGAGGGAAGTGCGCGAACAAAATTAGGAAATATAACTGGACGAACAGTTTTAAACTTTAATATGGCTTATAAAACATAACATAAATTTTTTAAATCAGGCCGCGTCAAAAATCATGGTGACCATTTGCCCACTCCCCCCCAAGGGAGGCACTTTTCTAAATTTGGCATATACCCGTCATGTGATATATCGTAGCATTTTGGGGGGGGGGGCGAACAAAATTAGGAAATATAACAAGGCGAATATGTTTGAAACTTTAATATAGTTTAGGATGTGTTTGCCAAAATTTAGAAGGTATTCCATGGCGATAAATGTACTGGACGTTTTGAAAGGAATATTAAACGAAACCCTTTGTGCGATGTATGATCACACTTACCCACTTGTTTATACAAATATCTTATTTAAAATTGGAATATTTAAAATAAATGGCTTTCATTTCTTTCGTTTCTTTAAACGAAACGAAAAGAAAAGTATTAGGCACAGATGTCATATACGCAACGGGGTACCTAATCGGCGCTAAGATGGCGTTATTTTTCCTGACATGGTAACCCGGCTATTGTTGCTTTTTTATTAATAAAGGTTTATTTGAATTTATTTTCTTTTTATTTACAAAAAATGTTATAAATTGTTTTGTTCTATAGCTATTAATTAAACTTTTTTTATTTATTGTTTTTTCATTTTAAAAATAACAGAAAATAATTCAAAAATACATATGTAACTGGTATTCGAGAACGAGGTTTTCGCCAAATTGACGTAAGGAAAAATCACGCCAAACCCGGTGCGTATATGACAATGCAACAAATCGTGACATTTAATTTCCACTTCAGAGCAATGTTTTAATGGTACTACTTCTCCCGTCGACCAATTTCGCCAAATTATATAAACAGCCAAATTATACAAATTGACATATTTTTTTATTTTAAATAACAAAAGAACAAATAAATTAGAATAACATTAATAAAAATACAAATAAAACGTCGAAATAAAAATCACTTGATGGCGTAAACACGTAAAACTTCTTTAAAGTCAAGTGAATGTGACATTTACGACCAACCATTATTGGCATTTAATCTTATAGTTTGGCGACAGATTTTTGGTCGATGGGATAATCAAGTAATTGGTTAACCAATGGGATACTGATTGGTTAACTAATGGGATAACCAATTTTAATTTACCACTCGAAAAAAAAAATGCTAACTGGCGAGTTAAAAAAAAGCTATTGGCGAGATTTGCACCCGGCTAACAAAAAAGTATCAGGAATTCTTTGCTATCGTGGCAACTTTTATGTAGTTTTATTCGAAAAAATAATTTTGATTATTTAATCAAAATGGAAATCTTTCTTATGAAAAGCGAAGGGATCAGCCCGTTGCTTATGGCAGTTACATGACTTGGACTATTATAATATACATGAAATAGTAGCTGTCAGGTTCTGAGAAACATCTGCTATTAGAACTATGGTTCTATATTATTTTTGTCTTACTATATTATATATTATATGGTCTGTGTACTGGAAATTTCAAAGTTACATTCTTTCCTGGTCCGAAACTGGATCCGAACAGGTGAGTTGTACAGCTTGGATAGAGGGATAAAGAGGGATGGAGGGGGGGGGGGGTGTTGCCCGACCTTTTGAGATGTCCGTTCGAGATGGGGAGACAAAAGAATTCCCCGAACGAGGGAAAGAGCTAAGAATGTGGTCAGGGTGGAAACCCCGGTTTTTACGTGGAGAAAAAAAGCAGAAGGTTGCTAGAGAGGCAGTCGCTTCTGCTGGGAGAAAGTGAGTTGGAGCCTAGAGCGCAAAGTGGTAGGTTGTTCCTGTGAATAGCTCTTAGATTGAGTGTAGGGTTGAGTGAAGCTCACCGAGCTTAGAGCCTATGTGTTGGGAGATTAAGAGTAATCTCCGATAACGCTAATTTAACGAGTGTAGAGTGATAGTGATATAAAGCAGTTTAGCAGTACACAGCCAGCAATTACTGTATTTAATTTAATGTTGAACCGGATCACCTACATCCGAGTTTTTAAGTGTAAATAGTGTTTTGTGTTTTGTAAATAGTGTGTAAATAAACTGTTAATTTAGTTAATTGAAAGAATTGGTCTTCATTTAAACAATCCTCTAAGAGCGGGACCGATATCACGTAATCATATCGGTGGTGGCATGTGCGGACTAAGAGGAAATTCCGACAGTAGCGATAAAATAATATCTGGCGACTTATCACACCTGTAGCTGGCTAACATTAAAGTACCAAAATGGCCGCCTGGAATATAAAAAGCGAAGGGATCCGCCTGAAACTGTTGATGATAGTTACATGACTTAGACTATTATTATAGAGATTGTTTTCAATTCTAAAATCAGCGCAAAGGTAATAATTCCTAACGATTAAAAGTTTATTTACACGTGACTATTAAAAAGAAAAAAAAAACTTTAAAATTACTATTAAATGAGTACGTGTTAAAAGCAGGAAAATATTGAAAATTATGTCTTGAAAATTGTATTTACACGTGAATATTAAAAGAGAAAGGAAACTTTAAAATAATAAATACATTAATATGCGTTTAACCCTTTCAGGAGCAAGGTACTTCTCTTCGTAAAATCTTGAAATCAGTGAATGGCACCGGAATTTACAAACAAATTGCGAAGTACAAATATGCTTTTGTTCACTTACTTGGACACCCAGCCAGGACGCCAACCGTTAGGCTAATGGACCGCATGTCCTGGCAGGAAAACCCTCTCCACCAATCCAGCTCCACCTCATCCGCCGGAACAGGCTTACCAACGGCAATTATTTAATCAAATAAAATAGAAAAACAAAAGCACAATCCTGTGCAGCATAGATTTCTGCTATGCCAACAAAAGTTAACAAAAACGCATGTTTATAGGTTCCATGCAAATATAATATAAAATAAAAACTAAGATTAACTAACCTGAATGAACAAAAATCGCATGTTTAGAGGTTACATGCAACTCTGGCAAAAAAAATTTAAACTAAAATAACACAAATAAAAGGAAATTTTTCATCCCAATATTCTGGTGCCAATGTAGCATTTAAGAATTAAAATTAAGTGGTCCAAAAATGATCCACCGCCCTTGAAGGGGTTAAAGCAGTCAATTTTAGTAATTGTAGGAAATTCTACTATGTCAATCGTTTTATAATGCTGTTAAAAAATACCGGGAGACAAAGATTCATTACTTCATCATACTTAATTCATTTTATTTTAGGTTCTTTTCAAATGTTTAACTGATCTTCTTTAACCAACCATGAAAACAACCATTGGAATTCTTAACAGCAACTGATTCTGCCTTAATTTTTTTCAATCAAAGGGAATTGAATGGAAACCCGTTTACAGGTAGATCGCTACAGGTTTTTTTTCAGTATAATTCAGTCTTCTCTAATCTTTTTAAAACCGATCAGATTAATGTGCTTTTAGATTCTGCAGTGTCTGAACGGGGATTGGCGAGCGTAGCTTGCAGGGGTCAGAGCCCCCTAGTATAAAATATAAATTTTCATGAAAAAAAGTCGTAACCGTAATTATATTGTAAAGTTCCAGCAATTCATGACCATACGCAAAAGTTGTAAAGAATCAAAATATAAAATTAATTTTAAAAAATCAAGAGGTAGCATCGAACCCGGCAGTCCGGTTGGTAAGTGAGAACTCTGCGTCAAAGCCATGGATGACTTGTTGAAAAGTTCAAACTAACGGGTATTTGAGTGTATGCTGAAATTGACCCGCTAATTTCTCAAAATCTAATGCTCATTTGAAGAAATTCCCTTCACAGGAATAATTAGGGATAAAGACTCTACAACATACCTTAAATTAATTAAAATCGGTGCGCACCATGTTTGGTGGTCTCCTTGTAAGTTATGTTCTGAACAGTGCAGTTTTGATACAAATCCAAAATTTCTGCCTGTCTCGTAAATTATACTTTTAGTCATAGAGACAGCAGGAACTCAAAAATGACAAATAATTAATTCCTTCTTAGAGACACGAGACACTATTTTTTTTCTTTCTATATTGCAACTGCATATTTATACTAATAAAAGAAAGTTTCGCTCTGTGTGTGTGTCTGTTTGTGTGTGTGTGTATGTGTGTACCATGGCTACGAAAATCTACAGCAAGTAGAAGGCTGAAAATTTATATGATGATAGACCAAGGCATGTCCTGATGTACCTGAATCTCAAAATTTTAATTTTTTGATAGCAGAAATATTAATTGAAAACGACATTCAACTTTCATTAAAAAGACATCTCTTTCTTTCCGAGACGGTAAAAGAGAGCCCACATGCCCAGAGCCCGATTTACACAAACGGGGGAAAAATGAAGAACCGAATGCTTTGAACCGTTTTTTTTCGCTGTATTGATTTAATCTCCAAAAGTCAAACCGTTGGGATTAGTTAAAAACGAAAGACATAGTTTGAAAAATCGTACTTTTATGTCTTAAATGTCGTAATTGGTTTGAAAAACATCATTGTTAACTCTTTCAAAAAAATTATTCAAAAGATTCGTTTTCGCAGTTATTTTTTTTCCCATATGGCATCACTTCTCTAGAGCGCTTTCGGAGTTACCGGTTAGAAAAACATAACTGAGACCTTTTTCTGTTCAAAGATGCAATCTGTTTTCAAAAATATGAATTTTAACCCTTTAAAAAGTTTGCGGCTGGAGGTCACTTTGCATCTTAGGGAGACGATCTTTATTCTACGGTAAAAATGCCTAGATGTTAGTATTTCGAAACAATCTTTTCAGAGCATCTCTGAAGACCGGATTTACATCACCTACAAAACGTTTGAAACGTTCCGATGAGTAGAAGTATTTTTCACAAAATAAAATGTGTGAAAAATTTGACGAAAACACTAAAAATTGAGTTGTTTCGGAGCAGTTTCGATTGACTTCAGCTCAAGTTTTAACTACTCAATATGTATATTTTTTTTCAACAAATTTTAAAGAAGGCTGGAATATAGTTGTATTTATGACCTATTAAAATTTAGAGAAATCGAAAGAAAATAATTTTATTTTTTATGCTAACGGAACCGATCCGAATACAAGGAAAAAAGCGAGAAGAAAACGTATTTCTTTTTCATCTAGATATCGATATTTTTTTACGATTTTCTCTCATGGGGTGCATAAATCATCATATTTATAACTGCTGAAAGTATCAAAAGGTTCGTACAACAAGGGCTTTTTTTAACTTTTGAAACAAACCAAATGAAAAAAAAAAAAAAAAACAATTCGTCGATTACAACGACCATTTGGAATTTTTTTAATAATAATAATAATAATCGAAATAAATAAAAATTGAAAGCAGTTCCACCGAATCATCCGCAGATCGCGACAAATCACCTTCGTAACAAAATTTAACCGAAAAATCTAAGTTTCGTCCACCAAATTCCGTCGCATCCTCTTCAACAACAGATCGCAAAGATCAAACTTCAGACGACCAATACCTTCATTGGTAAACTTTCCAATTCCCATTTCGAGAAGAAAAACAGTTTACAAATCGAAAGCAGTTCCACCGAACCATCCGCAGATTGCGACAAATTACCTACGTTGAGCTCAATTTTTCCGGGTTAGAATCGACCGATTGTAAAACGTCGTGGATAGTGGATTGGCCGTGGCCCTCGATACATGCCCTTTTACTATCAATCGATTAAACATTAGATTGTTTCCTTTTCCGCGTTCGTCTTTTATTCTGTAATCGATTTTCATGGACGACATAATCAGTTGAAGATCTCGATTTTCATGGCCTACATAATGAGTTGAAGACCTCGATTTTTGCTTTGCAAGACGATTTTCATTTCGGCGTCGCTCTTTGGCTTTGGATTTTTTCATATCTGATAATTTGCGCCTACCCATTTTGTAACTTTTTCAATTTTTAACGATTTTATGCCTTTCGATTACCTATTCAAACAATTTTTAACGATTTTATGCCTTTTTATTACCTATTCAAAGAAAAATTCTTCTAAAAGTAAAGAACATCGTTGAATTTCGTTAAAAAAAGTAAAATGTGAGCATCATTTGGCCCCATCCTCGACCGAAAACAACAACCATTTTCAAATGGTTAATAAAAGTCTTCTTGCGAGCCCTTTTACCACTAAATATCAATATTTGTTCTCGGTTGTTTCACAACAGGATACGACAACATGATGTTTTTAACTCCTAAAAATTTCAAAGAATTTGGACGATAACAACTATTTTTTTAAAAGATTTAAAATTCCGGAAGATCCCGCCCTTCCTTTCTTTTTTCGGCATATTTGAAACTCCTGCATCGAAAATCAAAATACGCAAAAATGAATATGCCAAATAGTATATATTTTCAATTCTCTTTGCAATACTGCAAACCATTTCAAAAAATGCAAAAATTAACCCATACAAAAAAAAAAAAAAAAAAAAAAAAAAAGAAAAAAAAAAGAAAAAAAAAAGTCAGACTGCGGTCACTTTTCGTTTTTTTTTTTCGCGCATTTTAATTTAAAAAATACATTTAATTTTATACAATAACCCTGAAATTTTAATACTAACCATTTAGCTAATGATCGAGTATCGATTTAGTTCAGGTGTAATCAGATTTAAGTGTGAAAAAATTAGCTTAAAGATAAAAAAAATTTCGCTCATGATTGCGATGTGAAAAACATAAGATAGTTACTCGAAAAACAGTTGAAAGTGAAATGTCAAGCTATCATGCATTTTTAACATTTTCCAAGATAGTTCAAAAGTGTTTATGAATTGAGTTTGTCTGCTCGTCTGTCCGAACTTAACTTGTGCTAATATAGCTGGATTGCTCTGTAATTGATATATGTTATTGGGATTTACTATGCCATAATCGGTATTGAAACTAAAGTATGTAGCATTCAGAGTTTATTTACAGAGATACTCAAAAGTATTAAATTACATTATGGTCTATCGGGAAATTTTGGAACTATATAAATACCTTGCACTTATAGTCCTCGTCTGGTCTATCCATACATACATAACAGTGCAAAAACCACCCAAGCGAAAGTTTTGAAATTTAATATAGATAATCGTTGCAGAATTTTGTTGAGTCATTTCAAATTTTATGAAAATCGAACCAAACCTTAAAAATATATTAATAAAAGTTTTCTTCATTCTATTAAATCCTATGATACGTAATTACTTGAATGATGTCCCATGATGGGTAATGATTCTTGGTTGCTACAGTGATTGTGTCCTATTTAAGACTAAGTCCAATTATTTCCATATTACTGAATTTAATATATATATAATCGTAATAAATTTTTCATTCATGTATTTTTGCATAAGAGTGCAACAGCTATTGCACCAAGATCTGAATATTTATAAAACTAGTTAAAGTACGAACATACCTCATTTGCCACGCTTGACGTACGATTTCCGACTTCTTTAATGATGCTACAGTAGCGCTCAAAAGTATTTTGACAAAGCTAATATTTCACTTAATTGAAAAGAATAATAAAATACAAAAATCAATCATTTATTTTATTTAACCATATTCAATGTTTTAATTTTAATAAATTAACAATAAATATTAATAATACTGATAAAATTATATATATACTATATATATATATATAGATATTTATAGAGATATATCCATATATATGTATATATTTATATCTGAATTTTGTCATGCTGTAACGCTCGAATTTTTTAACCGATTTGGATGAAATTTTTCTTATGCATAGTACATACTAATGTCTCGACCAAGTTCGTTGGCCAGCTTCATCCGCCATCTTACTTCAAAATGCCGGCCATTGGAATTTTTGAAAATTTTTTATGTTTTCTAACACTGTATACTTATAGAAAATGTTACGTTTCACAAAATGCAAACTCTTATATATCCTTTTAAACAGAATGTTAGAAACATTAAAAGATATTTTAAAAAGTCACACAGTGAAAGTTAACAACATAGGTCATTTTAAAGAGAAAGTTACGAAACCTAAAAATTTCCAAACGTGTTCACAAAATTCAAGTGGCCGCCATTTTGAAACAAGATGGTGGATGAAGCTGACCAACGATCTCGGTCGAGGGATTAGTGTGTACTATGCAGATGAAAAATATCATCCAAATCGGTTAAAAAATTCGAGAGTTACGGCATGACAAATTTCAGATATAAATATATATATGGATATCTATATCTATATCTATATCTATATCTATATCTATATAGTATATATATAATTTTATTAATATTATTAATATTTATTGTTAATTTATTAAAATTAAAACATTGAATTTGGTTAAATAAAATAAATGATTGATTTTTGTATTTTATTATTCTTTTCAGTTAAGTGAATTATTATCTTTGTCAAAATACTTTTGAGCGCTACTGTATGTCTAAATGTACATTAAATTACTCGTCTGGACATAATTGGCGTAAAAACGTTAAATTGACAACCATATTTGGCAATTTACTTTCCTGGCACGAATAATATGTAAGTACCGATTTTTGACATTGTGGGCAAAAAACAAACAAATTAAAAGTAAGAGTCAGTTTATTTTTTTAAATTTTTGCAATAAATATTTAAAAATCTGCTTGGTCTACAGTGGGATTTTCTTAAATATATTCTCACTTTGTGTGAACGATTTTACGTGATAGAGGAATGAAATGGACATTTTTTAACCCAGCGTATAGAAAAACAGAAAACATCTCAAAACGACACTGAAAAGATTACAATATTATTATTTAGCAAGTCTGTGTTATTAATTAACTTTTAAAGATACTTAGTGCACTATTCAGAGGAAAAACAATTGCAAATTCAAAATAATCAAGTGATTAACATTTGCGCTTCAGTTACCCTACAAAGTCCCTTCAATGTTTAAACAATGTTTAAAATAGAGTTTCTTTTTTTTCTGCTCTGTTTCATTATTTTTATTGGTAAATTACCACTGGAGTATAGAATATGTCGCTCGTATATTTATGTAATACAATCTATTTTCTTTCTTAATTAAACTTTTTTTTATGAATGTAATGTCTTTTGTTTTTATACTACAGGGTGTGCATAAAAGGATTTCCCAGTTATAAATTTTAACAGTATCATCAAATGTACTCGCTGTAGAGTGTTGGTTCAAGGCCACAAATAAGGAGTAACTCAAACAGTTTTAGATAAGCATATGGCGCGAGTACTGCTTTGGTATTAACTCACTTCCAGTGCCACATACGCAAAATGGTGACTCCAGAGTGTAAAGCGTTATTGCTGGACTGACGATTTAAAATCCGTTAGAGCCGTGCGATTTTTTAGGTGCGTTCGTTATTTTATAAATACGTAGCACCTATAGTCGTCGTTCGGTCCGTCTGTCTGTCCGTCCGCATATAACAGAGCAAAAACTACCCAACCGAATGGTATGAAATTTTAAAAATATAATTAGTGCAAAATTTCGTCGAGTCATATCACATTTTATGAAATCGGATGTATAGTTTAATTACAGGGACTGTCAAAAGTTTACACGACGGCCAATGGGAAAAATTTATTTAAAGTGCATTTTAATGATATTACAGCCTTTCGAACAGAATAAGGTTTATATGCATTCATGAAGTGCACTAAAATATACATTTAGTATAATTTGAGGTACAAAAAATATTTATAAAACTAATTAGAGTAAGAACGCACCTCATTTGCCACGTTTGACGTGCAATTTCCAGCATGTTTCCTTTGGCGCTTCATAAAATATCGTGTCTGCGTTTCATCCCTACATAATGATTTACCATAATCACTGAGCTCCCTATATAACAGGAGATCTATCTTCCTCTTTCCCAACATGATTTACCGCGGTCAGCGTACAAGGATACAGTAACGATAATTTTAGTTCGCATTCATGGCAGAAATGCTGTTTATAGCATTCCCTTACATGACTGGAGAATCATTTATTAATTTGATGAGCGTAACTTGTTTAGAGAAACATAAATTAGGATAACAGTAAATAAGAACGCTGATATCTAAAACTGATAACACTGACTACTTTTTACCTTTGCCTTACATGGTTCATTTGCTTTGCAATCTTCTGACCGCCGACTGAGAACTCCTGTTACATATTGAGCTCAGTGACTATAGTTGAGACACAGAATTGAAGACTCTATTGCTTCCATTACTCCGGACTTGGGAATATTTGGACTTTAGGTTGAATGTATCCCTAGAGGTTGAATGTGTTCCTATAACTAGAGGTCCGCATATTGAACATTTGTAAGAAAAACTAGGTTAGTTTACCTTCAATTTCATGTATGATGTGTTGTAAATAGTCTAAATTAAACTGTCAGAATATACCATTGAAACTGGGACATTCTTTTATGGACATCCTGTATTACTACAAATTAGAATACCTGCCAATTTTTACGTTAAATAAATAAATATATGTATATATATGTATGTATATACTGGGTGTCCTAAAAAGGACTGACTGATTTTAAAATTCAATAACTTGCAAACGGTGACAGATATTTAAAAAATTCTTGCAGGATTGTTATGCATAAGGTCAAAAGTTTTTTTACAGTGATTTTCGATTTTAGTTCGAATTACAAACAATAGATGGCACTGCCATCAACAGGCGCTAAATTCAAGCTCGATTTTTGGCATTTCGGGAGCCACTCAATACATTTTCATCTCCTTTTTCCGCATGGAAGAACATAATGACCAAAAAATAGAGCCTGTATTTAGCACCTACTGCTTACAGCGCCATCTATTTTTTGTAATTCAAACTAAAATCAAAAATCACTGTAAAAAAACTTTTGACCCCATGCATGACCCTCCTGCAAGAATTTTTTAAATATCTGTCACCGTTTGCAAGTTATTGAATTTTAAAATCAGTCAGTCCTTTTTAGGACACCCGGTATATATATATAACTTTTTCTGTATTTAATCGTGTATTTTGATGATTAAAGAAGGCGAAATATATAAGTTAATATGATTGGCAGGAAAAAAAACGTAAAAGTTGACACTATTTTTATTTAGCATCAAAAGTTAACATTTACGCTTTAACAGGCATTGGCGCATTTAGTACGCCGTGCATGTCTTTATATTACTACAAACCGCTCGTGTTACATTAATTCTAGTTAAATTAGTTTTCTTTTAACAATTTCATAGTTATTACTTTTATACAACTAGTGGACCCATGCTATTAAAGGTTAATATTTTACTATAAAAATGGCTTTGTTTTCACTGTAAATTAAAATGTCTGAAATTCAAACACTTAAGTGTCTGAAACGGAGTGTTCAGTTTTCAGACATTTTAAAATGTCTGAATTTTTTCAGACACTTTTCGTGTCTGAATTTCAGACACTTCAACCGTCTTAATAGCATCCATTTTTTTTGTAAGCATCATACGTAGCCATGTTTGACCACGTTGAATCCTGGAAAAATATTTGGCTGGGGTCCTCCCCCCCCACCCCTACAACCTGATTTTTCTGGTGCTCCCAATTTTGGTATGCAATTTTTTTTAAGCTGATAATTTAAATTTTTTACGACATTTTACTGATTATAATCAATATTTTGAACTTCAGGAGTAGAACAAGATTAAAACAAAAAATATTTATCTAAATATTAGATTCTTTTAATTTGTTTTATTTTTAATCTTATTTTACTTTAAAAGTTCAAAATATTGATTATAATCAGTGGAATTTCGAAACAGATTTAAAATATAAACTTTACAAATATTGCACATCAAATTTGTGGGCACTAAAATCGTAGGGGGCGGGGCACGGCCCAGTATGCCCATTCTTTAATGAAGAAGTTCTTTTGCAAAAAATGCAACCCTGCATTATTGTTATCTTAATTGAGATGTTCGGTATTCGGGAGTATCCGTTGTGGAGGTTAATGGACATTCCCGAATAGCTATTCTGAAACATCTATTTAGCGAATACTTTTTTAATCCGCATGGCATGCATATTTGTGTATTTTTACCTCACAAAAGCAGACATCTCCGATTATCGGACAAATTCAGCGGCAAGGGCTATTGAGGGCTTTTAAAGTACATGGATAAATATATATATTTCTTATAATCTTGTCCTACTCTACTTCATATAATTTAAAAATAGATTTTTTAAAAATTTATATTGCCACATAGGCAATTTTACATATATATCAGATGATAATCACAACAGCTATTTAACTATGAATAAATAAATAAATATTCTACTTTACCCTTTGCACTCGAGGGCTCCGGAGCGGAGCCATTTAAAATTTGTCTTCAAACTCGAGGGCTCCGCTACGGAGACAATGCAAATAATTTTGTGATACGTGTCTAGAAAAGCCAAGATTACATGGTATCACAAAATTATTTGCATTGTCTCCGTAGCGGAGACCTCGAGTTTGAAGACAAATTTTAAATGGCTCCGCTCCGGAGTCATCGAGTGCAAAGGGTTAATATTGAGAAAAAAATTACTTCGGTATTTTGTTTATTTATATTTTGTGCTTTTTAATCTTGTCCTACTCTAAAAGTTCAAAACTTTCATTATAATCAGTGCAAGATTTAAGGTATCAACTTTACGAAAATTTCATACAAGATCCCCCCCCCCCCCACCTCCCCGAAAAAAAAATAAAAATCCTTATCATTTAAAAATTAGATTTTTTAAACATTTATATTGCCACATGGGCTTATTGTTATCATTCCTATGAGGTACTAAACAAGACATCTTTAAAGCAAAATAAAGTAAAAAAAAAAAAGTTAGCACATGATATCACTATGATACAAACTTGCGATGCTTATCAGTAAAGTCTAATTGGAAAATGACCTTCGAATCCACGCATGCAGCGAAATGTAAATAAACAAATGATTTCCTTTTTCCTGACTGGCTTACTTCTATGTTTCCAAATCAAAAGTTTTCACACATTAAAAGATTTAATAGCTTTAGAAATATATCTAAGAAATACTTGAGATAAACATTCATTTTCAATTATATATAAATTTCATGAAAATCAATTGATTTTTTTTTCCAAAAGCAAAAGTTTATAAATATATTTTTTAATTTCAGCTGAATATTGTTCAATGGAAAAAAAAGGCAATCCCGAAAATCCCGGAATTTTCCAGTAAAAATTCCGGGATTTTCGGGGTTAAAATTAAAGCGGGATCCCGGGATCTCAATCCGGGATCGTAATCCCTAGCTAGGAAGTAAGAAAACTTTAGGAGATCTTTCAAAGTTTTTTTTTTTCTATTTCCTTGTGGTCGAGTATGAGATAAGCATTAGCCATTGAAATTGAAACTAAGAACTGCCATATTGAAAATAAACAAAACAAGAGAATGAACTTAACTTTTAAATATGTCTGTTTTTTAGTGATGTTATTACTTTAAATTTGAGAAAAAAGATGAGAATAAATAATACATAATTTGTAATAAAAGACAACGTCGTAAATTTAAAAATATATACTTCTAGAATTAGTGTTTTTCTTTTGCAAAAAGATTCAAAACTAATTAAATTTCATGTAAGATTTTGTTTAGTACAATAAATAAAATCTTAAAAGACACTAATTTTAGTACTATAAAGAAATTATAACACTTACTTCAATCGCTGTTTGCAAGAGGTAAGAAATATTCCTCGATTTGAAATTTTAAAAACTACCACAACCACAGTGAGGGAGAAAGACTTTCACCAGTTTAAAAGGTAATCCCATAATACATCCGACTAGCCATATTTAAAGAATGAGATGTTTCATCCTAAAAACAGGACCCGCCAGACAAAAGTTTCTTTTTTTGCCAGCTTCGACAGTACGAAGATGAATAACACAATATTATTGATATAAATTGATACGAGTTAACACTAAGCCCATTGCACACGCTTTGTAGAATTTCCGGGTGTAATCTTCAACCGTCGTCTACTTCTGTTCTGTGTCTATCCCGCCCTTGTATCGACGACAGCTTCTAAGAGACATTTGATGTCGAGCACACACGTCAGATGTATGTATTCAACAAATAAATAATCCAAGTTAATACGAATTAAAATCACAGTACTTCACATTTCGCAAAAAACGAATTAAAATACACGCGTACATAAAAACAAACTTTGTTTGAATTACAACGTATACCACTTCGAACGAAGACATCTAAAACGCATGCGCAACTGGGAGTGCTAGTGCTCCCTGGTGGTTATTGCGCCGGAAGAATCAAAACGTCTTAAATTAAGACACGTTTAAAGCAATGAAGTGTCTTAAAATAAGACGTTTGCGGATATTTTAGACATTATTCTCAGTTCGTTTACACCATGATCATAGTAAGACACTTATGTATCTTAAATTAAGACATCTATAATGTCTGAATTTTCAGATTAAGACACTTAAGTGTCTAAAATTCTTTTTCAGTCACATATGTGTCTAAATTTAAGACGCTTCTATTTGCAGTGTTCTTTCTTAAAGAGAAACTAACAAAGCATAATTTTTTTTGTGAAAATTGATTAAGTTTTAATCTTAATGTATTCTTTTTAAATGCGAAAATAACGTTATGTTATGTAAAAGATGTTTAATATATTTATAAAACATGAATTTTTATTTTGTCGCACAATTAACTATGAAGTAAAGTCCATTTGGAAGAATGTGTGTGTGGTTTATTCTGCCTTTTTTCATTCTATTGATTTGGGAAATTTTAAATGTAAATGCTTATTAACTTCTTTTGAATTTTTGCATAAAAAAGTACAGTTTTAAGGTTTAACATTAAGTTTATAAAGTGAATTTTCAGAAAGCATCACTAAACTTTTTATTGTTTAATTTTTAAAAGACTGTACTATGAGCTATAAAAATTAGTTTGGGTTTCTTTGTGCGATCATTAAAAGCATAGTTATGGCTGTTTTTGTTTTAAACCGGAAGCGTGTATTTAAGTAACCCAAATAAAAGATATATATTAGAATATTGAGATTAAGGTAAAACATAGAAATCTGGAGATTTTAGAGAAATCGAGGGAAAATATTTCTGAATTAAAATATCAATAAAATAATTTATTTCACGAATGAAGTTTCCTTTACATACTAATTTATAAGAATCAATCAGTAATATGATTATTTTTGGGTGATTTATTAAAAAAAAAGAGAAAAACTAAGCGTCGAATGCGGTGGGAATGCCTTAAAATCTTTTTAACTTTATTCACTTATAAAATTGTTTGCCACTGTTTTTAAATAATTGTATGAGTGTAGCTTCTGAGATTGTTGTAAGATATGACAATAGTTAAAAAAGATCTATAGAAAAATAGACACTTTTTTTTACAATAATATCCCATCAATTTCCCTAGATCACATACACATTATTTTTCTTGTGAAGAAAATACATAAAAGGCACAAGATAAAATATAAAAGCCATTATTTTATTAAAATATCGCTCGTATCAAGCAACGATCAATTAATAAAATGACAGTTTAATATTTGATAATGAAAAGCAATTTATATAAAGCAAATTAAAATATGACAAAAAGCACAGCATCCATCCATTTTAAATCATCAATACTTTCAAATACTCTTCATAATAAAAAGCTTGCTATTAATTAAAATATTGTTTTGAAATTCAAAATATGAAAAAAGGAAAATTATAAATGTACTTTTGGCAACACTTGAAAGTAATTTTGAACGAAGAAAAACCATTGTAAGGAAATGTCAAATTTTTGGTTAAAATGTTTTAAAATGTTATGCTGAGAACAGGCATCTTTATGTTACAAAGTCACATGTGATACTAGTATGTTTGATTTTGGTATAAACTGTAAGTGTAAATGAAGTTAAATATCATGAAATATGTTTTTTATTACAAAGGAAATTTATATTTTCACAATTATTTAAAAAAGTCTACGAAGAAATTAAATATGCAGCAAAAACTTATCTTTCAGAAAAGATTGAATCATAAAACTTATTTTGTAGTAAATTTAAATGTCAATATTGTCAATTTTGTATTGAGAGCATTATTGTAAAAAGCAGTACAACCAATTCTGAATGAATTTGTATAAAGTAAAAGACAATTTCATTTGATGATAAACAATTAATAATAATGGCAGCGTAAAATTAGTATGCGGCATTTTTGAATAAACAACTTTATAACTAAAATATCGCAGGTTTCTTTTCTATAACTTTTCCATATAACTCTTCTATAACTTCTGTTGCCTCTTTCTCCGTTCTGAATGCATAATTATAAAAAAATATTTTTGTAAAAGAACAGTCACAAAGAGATGTATTTTCAATAGGGTAGAAGTATATTTTAGCTTTGAATAATCAATTAAAAAATTAATAACAATCTTATTGCAAGTAGGAATGTAACTAAATGTAAATTTTTAATGTATATTACGTTTCAGAAAAGTTTTAAAATAATGATAATAAGCTGAAAATAAACTAACAATAGTTATACGACTTTGTAATCGTTTTGCATAAGTATTAAATAAGAATAAAATTAATTTTCTAAAGATTACGGTAACTGAACATTTATCACTTTCGCAAAATAACCAGTCAAATAAATTCAATATTTAATTTTTTTTTCTTTTTTTACTAAAAATCAAAATGAGCAAGGCGATTCTATAAACGGAAAAATAGTTTATAGATATTTTTATGGCAGTATTTTAATTTAGATGAAAATATTTTTATTTCCACATATTGGTAAAATGTATTAAATATAAGAAAAAGTAATTTCCTACCTTACATTTTTAATAATAAAAAAATTAATTGAATGTTTATTATAAGTACCTTTCTATTTAAAAATGCTTTTGAAATCAAACAAAAGTCTAAGTGAATAAAACTTCTTAAAAATTAAAAAAAAATTAAATATTTGATTATATGTTATGAATTGCTTTCTGCTTTTTGCACTGAAGTATAGAAATAATATTCAGCTGTTGCAAGAATTTTACTTGTATTTGTCAAAAAAACCTATAAAATAATCCTAAAAAGCATTAAAACGGAATCTTCAATCAGCAATGATCAAGTCAACTTTTCCGCTTAAAATTTTCTCTTTATTAAATATTTACTTGATCCTTCATGGTCTTGCGTATTCTGTAAAATTTAAATGGAAATGTAAAAATTTCATTTGCTTTACTTTTTCAAGAATTTTTACTATTACTAATGAAATTAATAGGTTGTATTGGATAATTTACATCTTTATTAACATAGAAAGCACAAAAATTCACTATATTAGAATTTTAATGATGATTTTAGAATATTTGCTTAGAATATTATTTTTTTCGAAAAGGAGGAAGTTAAAATATTTAAATTGGCAAGTGGCAAAAATTTATTCGTCAATAGTCCCACAAACTAAAATTAAGTACAGAAATGTACTAATACTTGTATTAGTAATTAATGATATTAGCATATGTCTCATGCTGTTCTTATGGTTTCTCTCAGTGGATTATTTTTATTTGTTAAGCGATCATGGTGATACTAATAAATACGGAAATGAATCATACATTACCCCATTTTACATTTTTTCAGTTTGTGTTGAACTTTGGGGAGCCGTAACACCATTTATTCCTATTTATTTTTGTTGTCTATGTTTCGCATTAAAGCATTTGATCAACAGACTCAATAAAAGACTTCAGAAACAGAAGAAAGTGGATATTGACTCTTTGGATAAAATCTGTACTGAAATTTCCAGTTTGGCGTCCAATGTTAACGGAAATCTACATGATATTTTAATTCTCGCACTTGTCATTCTCCTCGTAAGAGCCTTTTACTTCACATATTTTTTTCTTCAAGTAAAATCTATGACAAATTACTGGTTAGCATATCAAATTATAAGTATAATAATTTATTTAATTCGTTTTGTTGCAATTTGTATATTTGCCTCATCTACATCAAGAGCAGGTTCGGCACTAAAGAGGAGCATCTACAATCTAAACGTTAAAAGTGACGATAAAGCGAAATATTTCCAGCTTTTATTTAAACTAAATGATCAGTTTGTTGAGTTTAAGATATTAGATAGTCTGGTATTGGACAAAAATCTCATACTGGGGGCAGTAGGAAGTCTTGTTACTTATGGAATAATTATTGCAACTTTCAGCATAAATTCAAAGATGTGATTGTTTTAAATGTTTTAATCTGTGTGCTGCATATAAAGTCTTTCGAGATAAAAAAAAAAAAAAAAAAAAAAAAAAAAAAAAAAAAAAACTGATTTTATTTCGTGTTTTATCTCTACTTTATTTCATTTGTATCTGTAATTTAAAATCAACTTGCAGATTAAGTTGCTGGACACGAATGCTGGACAAAACGGAAACAGCCATACAAAGAGCTAATAATAATGGTTGCCGTGTGCTGCATATTGCCAAAATGAAGAACCCAGCAGTACCACTTTAATAAATACAAAAACCTGTTGTCTAATAGTGAACCAGGCATGAGCTGTTTCAGCAACGTCATGTTGGAACCAGCTATAGACTCATCCATAACATCTGCAGCACTTTTGCCCTTTTCACGATGCTTGGCTTAGTAAAGATTACTCCCATTATCTTGCTTAAATCCGAAAATTGACAAAGTCATTTGATATCATGGCATGTTCAATCACCGTGGATCGAAGAACCATGGATATAACTCAGATGTGTTATCAACTGAAAAGTTCTAAGAAATGCTATACCTATGGGTAATAGAATATGCAAATTTTGGAATAATATTTGAGGATTGTCTGTAAAATTTTAGTGCAGAATAAAAGCAAAATTTATACCACTTCTTATATTTCCTCATATTATGTTGTAATAAAGCAAGCTTTCATAAATTACCAATTTTAAGATGCAAGTGCTAGCCAATAGGACACTGGAATTTAATCATTTTATCTTTTTTTAGGGTTCCGTACTTAAAAAGTAAAAACGTAACAATAAAATCACTCGTGTGTCTGTCTGTCCATCTCTCGCAGCCGTTTCTCTCGTAAACTTTATAACTTCGAAATGTAAAATTTGACAGAATTATTAAAAACTATTGATCCACATAGTTATACATTATTAATCATTCTCAAATGTATTTCGGAAAGTGTAGAGAGGCTAATTAAGTTACTTGAAAATATATATATTTTCTTTTTATGTATCATGTGGGATATTGTGTGAAAGCTCTGGTAACGTCGAACTTAAAAGTACATTTGTTTTAATTTTAGGTATTATATTTTCAGAGATACCGAGTAAAATATAATGAAAAATATGTCCCTTCTCTATTTAGGGGCTGTGCATATATAACGTTATCATTTTAGGGGGGAGGGGGAGTCTGGCAAATGATATCGTTAGATATCTCTAGGGGGAGGGGGGTTCGTCTTTTGATATCGTTATCATTTTTGATCGGACCGAAATTTTCTCTTTTTATTTATAACTTAGCCCTTACATCAAAATAGAATGTTATCTTTTTTTAGTCTGCTATCTATTTTTATGAAAGTACAAAGTTATTATTAAAATCATTAAATGATTATAAAATTATTTAATTCCAAATTTCTTATTTCTTCTGTCATAAGTGTATGCATATATAATTCGCTGTTCGAGAAACCATATGCGAAGTATGTTTCAAATAATACCTGTGTTTACTAATAAATAAAAGAGAAAGAATGTTGTCCACCTGTTTTGGTGATAAAAAGCTGTCTCCCCTCCCCCGTGCGATGTCAAGTGCAAGAATACATTAATACTGTTGAATGTATTATGTAACAAAAAGCTATTATAAAATACTTTTAAATAGTAACTATTTCTTTTAAGTGTTATTTGATAAAAAGTTTTTTCATATATAAAGTAATATTTTATTGACTTCTCTTCATATGAATCAATGAAGTATGCGGAAAATAAATGTAACCATATTTGTATATCACTCCAAGCAAAAGAAAAAAAATTCAAAAATGAAAAGAATTTTTAGATATTGATAACGATATCATTACGGGGTGGGGGGGGGGTGGGGGGGGGGGGGTTCGAGGGATGATACGTATGATATCGTAAGGGGGGGAGGGGGTTCAAAATTGCCAAAAAAGTGATAACGTTATATATGCACAGCCCCTTACGAATCTGGTGAAACTAAAATTATGAAAATATTACGGATAGTAAAAGTGCATTTAAACCTTGCAGAGAAACTATAGCGATTACCCTAGGTCACATAGTATTGAGAAAATCGCATTTCTTCGTTTCACACGAATTTCACTTTGCGGGCGCTGAGGTGAGGGATGCTCGAGGTATCTATCGTTGCCGCAGTATAAAAGGATTGTTGATAATGATTTTTAAAAAAATCAGTAATTAGCCAAGATATTAACCGTTAAAGACACGGACGGTTTGGTCATACATAAAGACATGGGCGGTGTACTCCGTGCGCCATCGGCTTTTATAGCGGGGTGAGACAGCTAAAAAAACTTCACATCTGACAACTAATGCGCCCTTTTGGATTCAGATAGTATATGGATAGATGAGTCTAAAAAGCCCGGGACACAAATTTTCCTGGCTCTCAAGCGGCGTTGATGACGTAATCAATATGGCCGCCAAAATTTTGTGACGCGCTTCTACATTTCTCTATATAACTCGGGTTAATATTTTGATATTAACCTATATTGTTAGTGATTATTAATCCGGAGAAAACGCGCTTCCCAACGGTATATTTGACATCATTGTTAAGGTTCATATTACCACAAATATTTATAAATTTATTTAAAAAAAAAACCAGATTGCTAAATAACTAATCCGTTGCATGTAGCTGAAAACGTGTAAAATACTTTTTGTTTTTTGTTTCTCAGAAAATTACTTTCGAACGGTACATATGACTTCTATTTTATCACAAATATTTGCTGAAAATATGCCAAAACAATGTAGCGTTCTCGAAGAGAAGATTACCATAATCCTGAAGAAGGTGTTTATGGTGCAGTTATAACGGAATTGGTTAAATACATGTAAGATATGTACACATCTAGCAATACTTTTCCAGTGTTTAAACTCTGTTATCTTACAAAATTAGTATCTCGGCGCATGATGGAAATGGGAATACAAACTGACGAAAAGAATATCAATAGAGCACGTCTTAAGGAACAACTATTAGCATTTATACCTGGTCTGAGAGCGGATAAGTCGGCGCGTGAAGTTATTTTCAGTTTCGAAAAGGATGTTGGCGATGCCATTTGCGATGCCTGTGCATTTAATGACTTTAGTGATGGTATGTGTCTGTGACGGGCAGTAGGTATATTACGAAGACAACTCTTTCAATATTTTCCTTAATTTGAAGGATTCGTTAAGAATGCATTTACTGCTTCCAAATCTGTACCTGCTGTTCTTTTACATTTTGTACGTATGTTATTAGAGGTTCCAAATATTGACTCGAGCGTCTAATCAGACATACCTGAACATAATGCAGGATTGTCAATTACCCAACTTATTACATATAACAGCATTAAGCATAAGAGAAAAGAAAATGTTCAGAGTGAACAACACTCTCTGGAGAAAGAAACACCACTCTCAATATATGTGGGTCTCATGATTCACGCTATCAGTAAAAAGAAAAAATTATAGATAAAATGTGTCGTCTGGGTCTGAGTGTTCCATACAATCGAGTGCAAGAAGTATCAGCAACAATTACAAATGGGTTGTGTAAACAATAGATGGAGGATGGTGTTTACCCACCAAAGTTGTGTCCCACTGTGTTTGTAACATTATAAATAGACAATATTGAACACAATCAATCTTCTTCTACTGCGTTACTTCTTTCCATGGTTCAATTATTACGATTATTCCGCATCCTCACGGTGAAGCAATTATGGAGATTGACGATGACAGAGTTCGTATCCAGCAGTGGAACAAACAAATTGTCAATGGCCTCCCTGAATACTACACAACTCTTCCTGCAACTGGCAAAGTCACAAGTGACCCACCTTTGCCAACTGTCAATACACAGTACACTCACCATGATCCTGCCTTCACCCCTAGGAAAATTTTAAATCTTTGGCTTAATTCTGTCCTGGACATATTGCATATTGAAGGCATATAAGGAATAGAACATGTGCCTAGAATATCGTTTGCTGCTTTTCATGCACACAATGATCCTGGTGTTAGAAAAATAAAGTGTAATGCATCACTGCTTCCACTTCTAAATGATGAAATTGCGATGCCAGCAATGGTAGGTCATATGATGGATATCACAGTAATGGCTATAGCAAAATTAAATGGGAATCAAACACCCGTCATTACATGTGACCAACCAGTATATGCTATTGGGAAGCAACTGCAATGAAAATTTCCTAACAAGTATTGCGAAGGTCTCATTATACTCATGATGGGTGGCCTCCACATAGAAATGATGTTTATTAACTTACTTGGCAAGTGGTTAACTGTCAGTGGGTGGACAGAATTAGTGACAACCGCTGGTATTGCAGAATCCTGCCTAACATCGTCGCATGTAAAAAGATCTCGGTATGCACATGAAGTTACTTTAACTGCTTTGCATTGTCTACAGGTAAAAGCATTCAGCAAAGCATGTGAAACAAATTCCAGCATCAATAGCGAAGGCATTGAGCTGTGGGTTTTATCGAAAACATCTGAATGTCCTCAGTTTCAATATTGGAGCACAGTCATCAAACTGGGGTCCCTTCTAGGATAACTTGTATTGAGTATTCGTGCATATAATTTTACAATGTATGTCGATACTTTGGCTCAGTTATGTCCGTAGACATTTGCGTTGGACGCAATTCACTATTCTCGTTGGTTACCAGTATTCGTGCGGACTCTACAGGACCTTCCAGAAAAACATCCAGATATACATGCTCAATTTTTTCGTGGCAACTTTACGAGCAGCAAAACTGCTACACCGTTTTCTGCAATATCTGACGATCAACTTCATGAGCACAATAACAAAGTTATAAAGGATGAAGGTGGTGCTATTAGAATCCCTCATAGTGAAAATGATCTGCTTATGTGGATGGTAGCAGGCCCTAGGATCAGTTCTTTAATTGAGGAATTTGAAGATAAATCAAATTTAAAAGATGACCAAAAACGTGGGCGTAAAGCATCATCAAGATAACAATGTTCATGAAAAAAGATTCTTGGCCCATGCAAAATAATGATTAACATCTTATCCGAACAAGGAAATTCATTTGAAGAAACTGATTTAATATCAATAGGGAGCTCCAAATTAATTCCAAGTTTCAAAGCTGTCAAGTGTGTTACGGAAGCATTTACTGTAGAACTGAAACAGTATGATTATTATGTCGTGTCCCGTCTCGATCAAGTTCAAAAGTCAATTCATGAAATTATTTCTCGAACCAATATTCACATCTTCAAGACTATAACAAGAAAAACAAATAAGGCTAAGTTCAAGATTACTTACTTCCGTAAAGACTCCAACTTATTCTGCAGATTGTATGTTGCATCTGAAGCACGGGATTGCAACATAGATGATCTCTTTTTTATGAAAACCAAAAGTACCTACCTTCTATTTCAGATGATGAAAAACTCCGAAAACCAACCAACAAGTCAGACATTATTGACTGCATTCAAACAAAATATGACATTAACTTTAATCACAGCCAACCGAATGTAACAGCTAAAATATTTGATGTAGCAGCCGTAATACACATACTTAATCCTGGTATTGCGACAAATATTTTCCGGATACTATGAACATGTTTTCAAACCATATTTCATTAATCATCTGAAGAACAGTTTACGACTAGACATTGTATTCGACAGATATATTGGTAACAGTTTGAAGGCACGACCGAGTCCTCGCGTCAACATCTATGGATGTATCAAGCATTTCTCCAGTCTCACACGAAGAAGCAGATGGCTGTCTACTTCTTCATGTTAAGCATGCAGTAGAAAGTGGGCATACTCGCATCTTAATACGAACTGTGGACTCAGATGTAGTGGTTATTTCAATATCACTAAACTAAACTAAAAAACTAAACCTGTGGCTGTACGATCCAGAAGGATCAGTGCCTACAGTGCCCAACTCCGTTCACTTGACACTGGGCCCCGAGGTGCTATGCAGCATGTGCCTTGGCCGGGTGGTCAGCTCAGCGCAAGACCCTTGATGTTTAGTTCCCAAGCAAACTTGGTACTCCTTTTATCGACCCCGAAGGGATGGAAGGTTGAGTGAACTTTGCCCAGCCGGGAGCCGAACTCGCGACCTGTAGCGTGGCAGACAGGCGTGCTGACCACTCTTCTACTGGGCTATTTCAATATCACTGTTCCCACAAATACAAGATATTGATGAACTATGGATTGAGTACGGTTGTGGAAAATACAGGAAGTTCATTCCAATTCATGAGATCTGTGCTATACTTTCACCGGAAATTTGCAAAAATTTTTTGGCTTTTCATTTTGTGACTGGTTACGACAGTTTCCACATTTTGTGGCATTGGCAAGAAGACAACTTGAAAGTTCTGGATGTCATTTCGTGAAATTGATTGTGTATGGCATCAGCTCTGTACAGGCACCTCTGATATTGACGATGAATGTCATGATCTGTTACAGCAATTTGTTATACTACTTTATGATCTATCATCAGATCTTCAGAGCATCAATGACTGCAGACGAGTATTATTTACAGGAAAGAATCGAGCCATCGAAAACATACCTCCTACAGCAGATGGTTTGACACAACACATCAAACAAGCTACTCTCCAAGCAAGAATTTGGAACAACGGCCTCGTTGCACATTACACAATACCTTCACCAATTAAGTGGGGATGGACAATAAATTCAGGAGGATCATACCGACCTGTTTGGACAACAATTTCAGAAATGTCAAAACACTGTGAACAACTTACCTCCTGTACTTGCCGCAAGCGATGCACATCTTGTAAATGTGTTAAAATGGGAATACGATGTACGAAACTTTGTGTATATGAAGGGCAGTGTTCCGACATTTATCAGTAGTCACAAGTGAATTTACATGAATAATTTGGATATTATTGCATATGACAGCAAGATATTAGGTTAGTTAGATATTATGGCTGCCATTAGTGTATTTGACAATATATAGGCTATGATTAAATTTGGATATTAAATTGGAATAATATTGTATTATGTATTGTACATTCTTTTGTTTCTCATTCTTGTATCTATAAATGTTTGAAACTTATTTTACAGTTAAGCCTTAAGCTTTAAGTGTACCTCATGCCATTGATTTTAAAACGGAAATGAAAGTTTCATAGCCCTAAAAAAACTGGAATTTATTTACATATACATAAAAAATTACAATAATTACATTTGCTGCTTAAACAGTTACAAAGCCACTGTATTAATTTTCGGAACCCATATAAATAACATTGTTGCCATAACGACTCTCTGTGCAACGCTACATTGTTTTGGCAAATTTTCAGCAAATGTTTGTGATTAAACAGAAGTCATATATACCGTTCAAAAGGTAATTTTCTGACAAACAAAAAGTATACTACACGTTTTCAGCTACATGCAACGGATTAGTTATTTAGCAAACTGTTTTGAAAAAAAAAATTAATAAACTTATAAATATTTGTGGTGTTATGAACCTAAACAATGATGACAAATATACCATTGGAAAGCGCGTTTTTTCCGGATTAACAATCACTAACAATATAGTCTAATATCTAAATATTAATCCGAGTTATATACAGAAATGTAGAAGCGCGTTGCAAAACTTTGGCGGCCATATTGATTACGTCATCAGCGCCGCTAGAGGGCCAAGAAAATTTGTGTCCCGGGCTTTTTAGACTCATTTATCCATGTGCTATCTGAATCCAAAGTGGCGCATTGGTTGCCAGATGTGAAGTATTTTAGTATAATTTTGAGTTATTTCGCCCCACTATTAAAGCCTAGATAGCAATTTTTACTGGTAAATTTCTGTAACGCAATGCCCAGTAGTAGTATAAAAAAAGTCAAACTGTTAAAAACAGACTAATTTAATTAGAATTGTTGTGTTACAACATCTTTTTCACTAAAAATAGTTTTAAATTAATTTTAAATATTTAAATTTTGATATAATTTTAAATAAATTAAATCAATAAACCATTTTTAACTTTAAAATTTAAAATTCTCTCTTTAAATATTCATTAATATTAATAAAGATCGTTTTCAGTTAGTTTTTACATAAAAACAATGTTAATTTATTCTCCAGAAAAGATCGTTAAAAATAATCAATAATAAAATTAAAAATATTAATATTAATACTTTCACCCAAAATAAAATACTTTTATAATAATTTTGAAAACTAAAATTCAAATCATTTACTAACGATCTTTTATTTAAATGTTTACCACGCCTTGTGACATCGAGCGGGAACAGCCAATCAGCTACTTTCGCGCCCATTGAAAAGCGACACCAGATTCTTCTTAGTATCATCTCGCTCTCTCTACTAAAAGACGCTGCAACGTGAGGCCACGTATTTTTTATCCCTTCGGGGATTTGTGGCCGTTTGGGCAATGCCGTTTAAAACATAATCTGTCTTCATGTAAAGAAGTTCCATGTAACGGATTTTTAAAAAATCTATTAGTTAATAGTAAATATACTTTCGTTAATATCAAATTTTTGTTCAGCCACGCAACGAAAAGGAAAATGGACTTACTGACTTCAAGCGGATGCAGAATGCCGTTCTCCAAAAATTTCTATAGTATTGATCTAACAAAGACAACGAAGAATCTACACGATATTCTGGATTGTGCCTGTATTTGACGGTAATTTAAATTGATCACACTGGATTGCTTTTCCCTAAGCTACACAACGGTAACTTCTTTTATTTTGTGTTGGGAAAGATTGGCTCAAGACACCAAGCGCTGAGCAGCAATTACCTTCACGCATTCAAATTTCGTAATTTTTGTGATTCTTAGTGGTGGAAAGTTTGTTTCACGTCCGTAGATTCTTTTGGATCTACCGAAATATCACATTTCCTTCCATTTACTTACATGTCTCATTTTGTATGTGAGATTTTTCCCTTTGAACAGATCTTCAGACGATACTTATATTCTTTTAATGAGGACAATTTCTTGAGAATCGGAACTTTTAATATAGGGAATTTCTGCAAGAGCAGTATTCACAGATTCAATGGTCTGTTGCTTGCAACCATTTAGATATATTTTCTGAATATGAGTTTTATGAATATCTGTACGGAGGCAAGTGCATTTCTGCAAATGCAAAATTTTGAGCAATGTTTTAAAGTCCGAAATATTAAACATCCTTTGTTAATAGTAATTATGTAAATTAATTTAAATAATAGAGTAATTTATATCTGAAATTCAATTGTGAGAACGGATACACCATGTCCCCCCCCCTTTTTTTCCTCCTCATATTACATAATTTATGCAATAAAATATTGAAGTGTATGTATTTGTCTTTATTTACCTTGAAGTTTTCTTACTGTATATGAGTTCCTAAGATAGATATTTAATCTACGATCATTTAATGATCAACAGAAATAATTTTTAAAAGGAAAATAAAAGTGATGGAATAAGAGTTATATTATATAGATTTCTTAATATCAATTATTGTACATTGAGAATTATGATACATATATTGGCTAACACATGAATGATTAATAATTTTAAGAAAAACTTTCTTTTAATATATGAATTTCTAATTCAAAACAAATATTTAAATTTAAATTGAGACTTCAGTTCACAATTGAATATAAATTAAGGTGCACTCAACTTCGATAATATGTTCCTGCATTCTCTGTTCAGGTAAGCAAAGTTTTGTTAATGTTCTATTTCCTTATGAAGATAATACACTGCTCAAAACAATTAAAGGATATTTGAAGTTTTATATAAAATAAAGATATAAACGAAATTTTTTTTGCCGAAAATAGAAGAAGAGAATCACAAATGCAAATTTTTCTGGTTTTCAAACTGTGGAGTATGTAAATTTTGAGTTCGACGTCAAAAACGTCGCTTCAGCGGCAGCGAATGAAATTTGACTTTCAACTGGATAAAAGAAAATGAAGACAAGGATGATCGGCATTCAGTGATTGCTTTGTTTCGATGAGTACGATGTCTCAGCGAAGTCATTTGACAGATTCAGAAGCTTTGAGAATTGTTGGTAGGTTAGAAGGGGGCCAAACTCAAGCCGAAGTAGCGCAAGCCATTGGAGTGTCACAAAGTGTCATTTCCAGGATCTGGAACCGTTTTTTGGAGAGTGGATGTGCAGGCTGAAGACCAGGGCAAGGTCGTAGACGGGCAACAACGCCCAATGAAGATCGGTATTTAGCTTTAACAGCTCGGAGACACTGAACCATGAACGCTACTCTTCTCCAACAACACCTTCGCTCGGCTACAGACACCACGATTTCAACTCAGACTGTCCGAAACCGGCTCCATGCTGTAGGTCTGTATGCTCGCCGACCGATGGTATGTATTAGATTAACATCAAGGCATCGTCGCGACCGCAGGGAGTGGGCAACCGAGCATGTCAACTGGAGGAGAAATGAATGGAGCAATATTCTGTTTTCTGACGAGTCCCGTTTTCTGTGCATCCAGATAATAGGCGTATTTTCATCTGGAGGGACCGTAGCAGTAGGAATAATCCTGCGTTCGTGCACGAAAATGTCAGATTTGGCGGTGGAGGAGTGTTGGTGTATGGTGGCATCTCCATTGACGGGCGCACTGACCTCTACATCATTCGAGATGGAGCTCTGACTGGTCGCCAATATAGGGATGAGATCCTCAGACCTATTGTAGTCCCTTACGCTGCAGCAATCGGAGATAACTTCATTTTAATGGACGATAACTGCTGGCCACATCGTGCAAACCTGGTGTAGGATTTCCTTTTCGAGGAAGGAATCGTTCGAATGGAATGGCCAGCGTGTTCTCCAGACATGAATCCAATCGAGCACGTTTGGGACGCTCTAGGAAGACGAGTTTCTGGCCGCCAACAACCCCCACAAACTCTCCAAGAACTGGAAAGAGCTCTTCTGGAAGAGTGGGGCAGAATACCCCAACTCGTCATTAATAGCCTCATTGAGTCCATGCCTCAAAGGTGTTCAACGTTGCTGGCCGCCCGTGGAAACCATACCCCCTACTGAAAATGATTTTCTTTGAAGAAAACACCTTTTCTTATTCTTTTTTTCTCATATGCACAAATTGTGTTTTTTTCCTTTAGTACACAAATGCGCAATAAAATGCATTTTTTTCTGCCAAACATGTGTAATTTATTCTCATATAACCTACTATGTCTGTCGACCATGTATCAATCAGCTAAACAGTTTACCAGATACAAAATCCACCTAAAACTGCAATATCCTTTAATTGTTTTGAGCAGTGTATTTCATGCTTGATCACTTCGGAATGTACAGTCGTGGAAAAAAAAAGTAGACACCCCCTACTAACTCCTCAACAAATTATTGTAGACGAAAGTTACTGGCACCGAATGATTGGAAATAAAGTCTACTTTTAAATGATGTATATAAAATTTGCTTAAGGGGGCATATACATATTAAAACGAGTCCAAACTTCATTTTTTTCAACGGCAGTACCCAAATTTAACGAGATATTTCAAATCTTCGGTTCAAAATATGCCTAGAAACCAAATTTCAAGCCATTCGAATGATAAGTTTTTGAATTATAGACATTTAAAATTTAGTACTTCTAATGTTAAATTACATTTTCATATTTTTATTTATATCTCCTGAAATTATGCTCCTAATGAGCTAATTTTTTGTGTAGCAATAATACTAATATACCCAAACATAAATACGTTGAATTTGCAATTTTTATAATTTTATGATATGAATTATGAATTATGAAATTAATATTCGAAAAAATTATGAATTGCAACATACAATTTTTTTGATGGATTTAGATTTATTAAGTCCTGCTTTATGGAAATCCAAAATTTCGCATTTTTTTCCCAAGTAGTTTTCAAATTATGCTTAAAAAACGGCAAAATGATGGTTTAAGGGGCCGTCTATGATAGAAGTGAGTAAATTTTTGAAATTTATTCTGCTATCTTGTAATCAAACAGGTTTCATTACCGCTTAAACGTGCCTTGATCAAGAAGGCGGCTCTCTCGGTTAACAATCGAGTTCGGAACTTCAATTTGGATACAGCCCTTAAAATACGCTCGTTTTAAAATAATTAATTTCTCGGAAACTTATGGCACGAATTGCACAAAAATTTATTTATAGGCTAATTGAAAGGCGTAGAGTTCATTTATGCTGTCAGAATTGTGTACTGCTATTGAACAAAACAAAGTTATGGTTCGTTTTAATATGTAGATGGCCCCTTAAACAAATTTTATATACATCATTTAAAAGTAGACTTTATTTCCAATCGTTCGGTACCAGTAACTTTCTTCTACGATAATTTGTTGAGAAGTTAGTAGGGGGTGTTTACTTTTTTTTTTCACGACTGTACTTTTAGGTAGCTTTCTTTACAAAAAAGCTACCTATTGCAGCCGTTCGGAGGAAAGCGATTTCAAAAAATTTTGGTATATTTTCATCGATCATGACCCCTAGACCCCGAAACCACCCTCCGTTCAAAATTGATATATATATATATATATATATATATATATATCTGACCTATGTCACACTGTAACTACCGTAATTATGAACCGATTTCGATGTAATTCGGTGTGTACATAGTACATACCAATGTCTCGACCGAGTTCGTTGGCCAGCTTCATCCGCCGTTTTGTTTCAAAATGGCGGCCATTTAAAATTTTAAAAAAAATTTAAAACTTGAAATGTGGTACCAAAAAATTAAAAATGGAAAAATATTTTTTTCTTATGTATTTGACCTTTATACAAAGATTCCGGAGCAGTTTTTGTTTCGTCTATATCTTAAAAAATGGCTGAGTTATAGCATTTTGAATTTCTAGCGTGGCTGACATTTTGAAACGTCCTGAATTTTGTCACGCGATAAAAGGCGTATTTATGAACCGATTTGGATGTACTTCGGTGTGTACATAGTACATACCAATCTCTCGACCGAGTTCGTTGGCCAGCTTCATCCGCCATTTTGTTTCAAAATGGCGGCCATTTAAATTTTTTTTAAAAAATTAAAATTTGAAATGTGGTACCAAAAAATTGAAAATGGAAAAATATTTTTTTCTTATGTATTTGACCTTTATACAAAGATTTCGGAGCAGTTTTTGTTTCGTCTATATCTTAAAAAATGGCTGAGTTATAGCATTTTGAATTTCTAGCGTGGCTGACATTTTGAAACGTCCTAAATTTTGTCACGCAATAAAAGGCATATTTATGAACCGATTTGGATGTAACTTCGTTTATACATAGTACATATCAATGTCTCGACCGGGTTCGTTGGCCAGCTTCACCCGCCATCTTGTTTAAAAATGGCGGCCATTTAAATTTTTAAGAAAAATTTAAATTTGAAATGTGGTACCAAAAATTGAAAATTGAAAAAATATTTTCTTCTTATGTGTTTGACCTTGATAAAAAAATTCGGGAGCAGTTTTTATTTCGTCTACTAGGGGGCCCCCTACGAGCTACGCTCGCCAACCCCCGTTCAGGGACACCAAAATCCAAAAAGCACGCTAATTTGATCGGCTTTAAAAATATTGAATTAAAATAATAATTAAAAAAAAAAAAAAAAAGTAGCGATCTCTCTGTAAACGGGTTTCCATTCGTTTTTCTTGGATTGGGGATTTTTAAGACCATGTCTGCTGCTGTTAAAAGATACAATGGCTGTTTTCGTATTTAATTAAAAAAATTAGTTAAACATTCGAAAATAAGCTAATGTAAAATTAATTAAGTAAACAGTGTCATTGTCTCCCGGTATTTTTTAACAGCGCTATAAGATAGTTCTTTTAAATAATTCATTTTAAATCTGACGTAATTTACACCAAAGTTTTATTTCTCTTATTAATATTCACGTGAAAATACTTTTGTTGTTAGAAGGAAATATTATTTGCGCTGTTTTCGAATTCACGATAATAGTTGAAAATATTATCTCAAAATATCAAATAAATGTCTCGCGCAGATATATTTTTTAATTTAAATTGTTTTGCGATATTTTTTGGCCATTTTAAATATGACGTAATTTCCTCCATTTACAGGTTTTAACGCATAGTAATGATTTTTTTATTTTATCATTTTGTTCCTCTTTTAAAATTCCAGTGTTAATATGATTCTTATGACGCAATTTTCCTGCTTTTAACATGTAATCATTTAATTCTAATTTTAATTTTTTTTTTCTGTTTACAATAGTTCCGTGTAAATAAATTTTTAATTTGAAGTAAACATTATTGTTTGCGTTGTTTATACAGTTGGCAACAGTTTAAATTAATAACATTTTTAAAATTTTTAAAAAATATCTCTCGAAATACTGAAAATTTGAATTTAAAATAGAAATAAAACCTCAAAAAATAGTCAAATAAAAAAAATAAATGCAATCTGCACACCGGGAACTTATAACCTATAAAATGATCTAAAAATGATTAAATTCTCATGTATAGTTTTTGCTCCAATAAAACTTTTTTAATGGAACGATTTTGTCCAAATTTAGCATTAAATATCTCTGAAAGTAATTCTTCGATTTTAAAACTGTCTGCATCAGCGTGTTTATCAAATATTTCTTTATAATACCACCGATTTCCATATTTTTGTATACTACAGTTTTTTTTTATATTAACGAAGAAAGCATACTTAGATACTACTACAGGCAGACTGATTTGCGTTTAATGTATGAAGTCGCTCGCCAGAGGACTCTGATACCCTACCCAAAATGAAATTTGACTCTGACCGTAACTGAAACAACCTGGGAAGGGTAGATATGTAAACAAACAATAAAATTACGTAATGTCGCCATGGTTACATTTACAATTCTGCTGACATTCCAGTCAAGCTTAGAAATGACAGCTAATTCGAATACAGCTGTTAAGTGTTATTATAAACTGTCCATATCAATGTAAATTTAAAGTTCTATTTATTTAAGTGACTAATATAATGTGTTTCTCTTTAAAACTGTTAAACCATCACACATAAAAATATATAGAAAAAAAACAAAAAAAAAACACATGCTTAGTCTAAAACATCAATGTCACAAATTTATTTGGTACAACTTAGTTATCCCGTTGACCAATTTCGCCAAATTATATAAATCGCTAAAACATTCGCCAAATTATGCAAATTGACATAATTTTTATTTTAAATAACGAAAGAACAAATAAATTAGTATAACATTAATAAATATACAAATATAACGTGGAAATAAAAATCACTTGATGACATAAACACGTGTAACTTGCTTACAGTCAAGTGAATGTGACATTTACGATCAGGCATTATTGGCATTTAATCTTATAGTTTGGCGATAGATTTTTGGTCGACGGGATAACTAAGTACCATTTATTTACTATTTTCACTGCTGAAACAATAAAACTGATGGAATTTTTTTAAATATATTAAAATACTCATAAAATTCCTTGTAATAATTAATAAATGTAATTTATTATTACATGATTTAATCAAAATTGCTTGGATAACATAGAATATTGCAACGATATTTAAATCCGTTTCACTATTTCTTTCTCTGATTAAAAATAAGAATATTTAATGTTTAAGGAAGATCGGCTTTTTTTTCTTCTTCTTCTTCTTGGTTCGGGCGATATTAAAAACAAATATTTTACCGGTAACAGTAAATTAATCAAAAATAGCTGCTTGAAGTCAGTTATGAGAACTGTAGTTTGATATAAATCAAATTTTAATTTTAAAACGTGTATATGAAACCAAGCTATTTTTATATAAATACGGGACATTCAAAAAAGAATAACAAAACCGGCATTTTTCATGAATGAACCAAACGATCAAGGTAAACAATAAATAATTTAGCTAATCTTAAAAGTATGTGTAACACTAAAATGCTACAATTTGTGTAAAATAGCCTTTTAAATCGAAGGAAATTGAAGAATATAAATATTTAATTTATTACATGAAAATACGTTCAATGATTCTGAAACGTCGACGATGAGAAACAAGCTTCTATCTGGGCAGGGTATAACTGTAAACAAAGAGCACGTTGTGAAGTTTTGGTTCAGGGTTTGAAGTTGGATCCGACTTCACTTTTTCGGCAAAATGCGCGGGCCGTTATATATCATAGTAGGCTATGGCCATGCTTAAGCCAAGACTCCCTATGGGTGAAAATGTCCCCGATAATTGCCAACTTATTAGCTGACTTTGTCCCGTAAGTTACGCCACCTGGTGTATACTCCTGGTAATACTCCATAAACAAATGCATAGTAAAAAATTGAAAATGTTGTGTTATTGGCAAAATTGTATAAAATATTTTTCGAATTCCAGTAAAATAAAGGCGTAAAAAAAAAATATTTCGCACAATTGTGTTCTGGCTTTAAAAAATGAAACATATCAAAAATGAAGATTTAAATATAAGATTTATTGATATTTTTTCAGGGTACTTGTTAGTTATCCCGTCGACCAATTTCGCCAAATTATATAAATCGCCAAACTACTCGCCAAGTTCTACAAATTGACACAATTTTTTATTTTAAATAACGAAAAACAAATAAATTATTATAACATTAATAAAAATACAAATAAAACGTCGAAATATTGGTTTTATTGGCATTTAATCTTACAAATTAGCGACAGTAATTTGGTCGACGGGATAACTAACAAGTACCATTTTCAGTATATAGGACTTTGCGGGTTATTTTTTTTTTAATCTTGGCACAATTTGGGCTTCGGACAGAGCGATTTGTTGCCGATTGATATAAACAGATATGAAAACAAAACTTATGAACTGTCAGCTTGTTTTATAAGAATTTACGGCACAGATGTCATATACGGCCCCATATTGGCGCGATTTTTTTCCGACGCCAATTTTGCGAAAACCTCGTTACCATATCATCTATATCCGGATAACCATATCAAGCAAAATAACGACACTTTGGTGCCAGTTAAGTATCCGGTGCGTATATGACATTGGCGCCAGAAAAAAATCGCGCCAATATGACATCTGTGCCGAATTTACATGTATAAATTTAGTTTCTAGATATTATTATTGTTTTTTATATACGATTTGTTTACATTTGTATATAAAATAGATAAATGCCTTTTTTATATTAAATAAATTGTACAAATATTGGAAAATATTGATTCCTTATGTGAAACAGTGAATATGCTTCCAGAAATTACGTTGCCAAATTTTCTTCTCTCGCCAAGGCCCCTATACTCGAAAAATACCGATTTATTATTATATAATGTAGTATTAGCTAATGTTCTGTAATCTGTTCCACAGTCAAAGTTGACTGCAAAAACGCGATGCTGGAATAATGTGGTATCAAGTATACGGTTTAAAAATAAAATTAATTTTGCGCCAAACTACACTTACGCCAATTGGCTCTAGGTCTGATTAAGGAAGAATACTCAAATTAAGATTTACAAACACCAAAATCGTAGCATGACAAGAATACGGTATTTGCGGAAAGTTGAGTGACATGTATAAATTTAAGTGATTATTAAACTTTATTTTTCCAATTTTTTAAGTGTATGACTGTAAGTCTGTGATATGTAAGTCTGTTGTTTTTTTTTTTTTTTTTTTTGTGTATCTATGCGTGTTTTAACTTTCCTAAAATACTTTGATACATTTTAGCAAAACTTACATAACATATGTGAGTTAAAACAAGGAAATTAATTACGCACCAAACTATGCCCGCCAAGATATGCCAATTGGCTGTGGAGCCAATTATGAAACTTTCCATAGATTAATACATACAAACTTTATATGAAAAAACAGTGAAGCTTTCATCTAAAGTATGTTAAACTGAAATGATCCCCCATACCTTCAAAAATAAAACAAATGATAGGGCAATAAATAAATAAATAAATGAGACTGTGCATTGAAACAAATTGAAGGAGCGATGTTAAATTAATACTGTAAGGTGAAATTAATTGTGAAAAGAAAAGAAATAGCAGAAATAAAATAAATCACATATTTGAAAATATAAAAGAGAAAATGAAATATTTTACATTTTCCGGATCTAGATGCTATCCATTTATTTCAATAACTAATATCACTGAGAAATTCATGGTAAAATAATTTTCTTTCCTGATTATTATTACTATTATTATCATCATTTATTTTCATAACGGAATACAGCAGTAAACATTTTTTGTTTAACAGTAAAATAAGTTCATTTTTTAAATAAAATGTCTAGAACATAAGAAAATTTTAAGATTAACGACTATCATTTGCAAACTACAAAGCACATCGTAAAGAAAATGGTAAAAGACAAATGGAAAACAAATTAAAAAATATTTCTGTTTCTCACGTTAGATGGCGCTAGTCACGGGAAATTATGTGGTTTCTAACCACGTGTACTGCGGACAAAGGAAACTTAACGATTGCGATGCCTCTTATTTCGATAAGGCGGGCCTTGGCTTAAGCATTTAAACTGGATGGGTTCTACCCGGAATATCTACGCAGATGTTCATTGGTCCATTTCCAAATCAAAACTTTTTTTTATATATAGAAGGATAACGAAAAACAAATAAATTATTATAACATTAATAAAAATACAAATAAAACGTCGAAATATTGGTTTTATTGGCCATTATTGGCATTTAATCTTACAAATTAGCGACAGTAATTTGGTCGACGGGATAACTAACAAGTACCATTTTCAGTATATAGGACTTTGCGGGTTATTTTTTTTTTAATCTTGGCACAATTTGGGCTTCGGACAGAGCGATTTGTTGCCGATTGATATAAACAGATATGAAAACAAAACTTATGAACTGTCAGCTTGTTTTATAAGAATTTACGGCACAGATGTCATATACGGCCCCATATTGGCGCGATTTTTTTCCGACGCCAATTTTGCGAAAACCTCGTTACCATATCATCTATATCCGGATAACCATATCAAGCAAAATAACGACACTTTGGTGCCAGTTAAGTATCCGGTGCGTATATGACATTGGCGCCAGAAAAAAATCGCGCCAATATGACATCTGTGCCGAATTTACATGTATAAATTTAGTTTCTAGATATTATTATTGTTTTTTATATACGATTTGTTTACATTTGTATATAAAATAGATAAATGCCTTTTTTATATTAAATAAATTGTACAAATATTGGAAAATATTGATTCCTTATGTGAAACAGTGAATATGCTTCCAGAAATTACGTTGCCAAATTTTCTTCTCTCGCCAAGGCCCCTATACTCGAAAAATACCGATTTATTATTATATAATGTAGTATTAGCTAATGTTCTGTAATCTGTTCCACAGTCAAAGTTGACTGCAAAAACGCGATGCTGGAATAATGTGGTATCAAGTATACGGTTTAAAAATAAAATTAATTTTGCGCCAAACTACACTTACGCCAATTGGCTCTAGGTCTGATTAAGGAAGAATACTCAAATTAAGATTTACAAACACCAAAATCGTAGCATGACAAGAATACGGTATTTGCGGAAAGTTGAGTGACATGTATAAATTTAAGTGATTATTAAACTTTATTTTTCCAATTTTTTAAGTGTATGACTGTAAGTCTGTGATATGTAAGTCTGTTGTTTTTTTTTTTTTTTTTTTTGTGTATCTATGCGTGTTTTAACTTTCCTAAAATACTTTGATACATTTTAGCAAAACTTACATAACATATGTGAGTTAAAACAAGGAAATTAATTACGCACCAAACTATGCCCGCCAAGATATGCCAATTGGCTGTGGAGCCAATTATGAAACTTTCCATAGATTAATACATACAAACTTTATATGAAAAAACAGTGAAGCTTTCATCTAAAGTATGTTAAACTGAAATGATCCCCCATACCTTCAAAAATAAAACAAATGATAGGGCAATAAATAAATAAATAAATGAGACTGTGCATTGAAACAAATTGAAGGAGCGATGTTAAATTAATACTGTAAGGTGAAATTAATTGTGAAAAGAAAAGAAATAGCAGAAATAAAATAAATCACATATTTGAAAATATAAAAGAGAAAATGAAATATTTTACATTTTCCGGATCTAGATGCTATCCATTTATTTCAATAACTAATATCACTGAGAAATTCATGGTAAAATAATTTTCTTTCCTGATTATTATTACTATTATTATCATCATTTATTTTCATAACGGAATACAGCAGTAAACATTTTTTGTTTAACAGTAAAATAAGTTCATTTTTTAAATAAAATGTCTAGAACATAAGAAAATTTTAAGATTAACGACTATCATTTGCAAACTACAAAGCACATCGTAAAGAAAATGGTAAAAGACAAATGGAAAACAAATTAAAAAATATTTCTGTTTCTCACGTTAGATGGCGCTAGTCACGGGAAATTATGTGGTTTCTAACCACGTGTACTGCGGACAAAGGAAACTTAACGATTGCGATGCCTGTTATTTCGATAAGGCGGGCCTTGGCTTAAGCATTTAAACTGGATGGGTTCTACCCGGAATATCTACGCAGATGTTCATTGGTCCATTTCCAAATCAAAACTTTTTTTTATATATAGAAGGATATCTTAAGAAATGGCTGAGTTATAGCATTTTGAATTTCTCTTGTGGCTGACATTTTAAAACGACCTGATTTTTGTCACGCGATAACAGGCGTATTTATGAACCTATTTGGATGTAACTTGGTCTGTACATAGTACATACCAATGTCTCGACCGAGTTCGTTGGCCAGCTTCATTCGCCATCTTGTTTCAAAAGGGTTGCTATTTAAAAAAAAATTAAATTTAAAATTCAAAATGAGGTATTAAAAAATTGGAAAATGAAAAAGATTTTTTTTATGTGTTTGGCCTTGATACAAAGATTCCGGAGCAGTTTTTGTTTCTGAAAATTTGTTCTTTTGTTGATATCTTAAAAAATGGTTGATTTATAGCACTTTGAATTTCTAGCATGGTTAACATTTTGAAACGATCTTGTATTTGTCGCGCGATAACACACGTATGCGCCTATTTCGATGTAAGAAGGCATGTGGATAGTATACATCAACACCTCGACCAAGTTCGCTGGCCAGATTCATCAGCCATCTTGTTTCAAAATGGCGGCCATTAAATTAAAATATATATATATATTTAAAGTGAGGTGCAAAAAAAATTAGAAATTGAAAAAGGTTTCTTTCTTAAGTATTTGATCTTGATATAAGGATTCAGGAGCATTTTTTGTTTGTCTTTACCTTAAAAAATGGCTCAGATATAGCAGTTTCAATTTCTATTGTGGGTGACATTTTGAAAAATCTGATTTTTTGCATGCGACAGCACTCCTATATATTAACCGATTCCGATGTGAGTGAGCATGTGCACAGCAATTACTAAGGTCTCGACCAAGTTCACTGCTTAGCCTCATCCACCATGTTGTCTTAAAATGACAGGCACTTTAAGAAATTGCCGAATTTGGCAGCCAAATATAAGTTACTTTAAAGAAAAGCAGCTTGGATAAAGCTGACTAATTTCGCGAAATTCTTATTCATTATATTGATAAAAATTAGTATTGAATCTCCTATATTCGGTTTCCACTAAATTGAGCTTCGTGTGTTTGCATGATATAAGTTGGCTTTTTTAAAATAAGGATTATGAAAGCTACCTCTTCCTCCCGGCACTGGCCGGAAGGACTTTAAATAAAAGCAGCTTGGATAAAGCTGACTAATTTCGCGAAATTCTCATTCATAATGATTTAGTATTGATAAAAATTAATATTGAATCTCCTATATTCGGTTTCCACTAAATTGAGCTTCGTGTGTTTGAATAATATAAGTTGGCTTTTTTAAAATAAGGAAAATGAAAGCTACCTCTTCCTCCCGGCACTGGCCGGAAGGACTTTTTTATTTTATTATGATCTTTTGGCCATTAAATAGTAAACTTTCTTTTCTCTCATTTAAAAGAAATTTTCATATTATTTATATTCCAAATTTTAACCCCTTCTTTCAATAATTTAAATCCCTTCTTTTTTTGTTATTTTTTTTTCACTGCAAGAATTAATTCCGTAATTACTTTGGGATTCAAGACTAGTTTGCATTGAGTTGCGCTCTAAATACACAACCCGTGTCTTTAAAGGTTAATTAAAAATCTATCTGGGCGTTCCAACTTTGCGATCTCCTTTCGAAGCGCGCTTAGCATAATGCCAAGTTTAAACTTTGAACAAGGTCTTTGTTTTAGCACACTGTAAAAAGAAATCAGCATTACTACGCTGAATTTGGGTTTATGAAATGCCAAATGAGATTTAAATATGCACTTCTTTTATTGTTAGCACCGAATTAAGTATTATACATTCGGATTGTACGAAACCCCGTGTGCGCGAGTAACACTCCCATTTGTATATGGATGCTTAGTTTCAGATAAACACCACCTTTTTTAAATGGTTGTGTTTTTTTTTTCATTTCTTTTTAGAAAAAGATGCATGTTTATTTTGCATTCTATTTTACATCATGCATTATTTTCCTTTTAAAAGTTAGACTATATGTATCTGTTGAGAACTAGTTAATATAATTGTTCTATGCCACACATAAATATGGAACCTTCTTGTGTTATGTATTCTAACTGAAGGGAATCTTTTAATAGAAGAAAAATTTGTCCAACAATGTCACGGACTTTTTTTTCAACGCTTTTTGCATTTATTACCCTAAATTAGCATATGTAATTTGTGCAAAATCCCTTTAAATTTTGAGAATAAATTACGGTATTATTATCTTTAATTTTTAAAATTGCAGTTTTGGTGGGAATATCTGCATTTATTATATGGATCCCCATAGCTGTAAAAGGAGTTATGATAGATATTACTAAATTTATTAAATCAATAAAGTGCACATTAATTTTAAAGAGTATAAACATTTTTCTCTTCATGTAAATAAATGATAAATGCAATAATGTAATATAATTTATTGCAGTGAAAAAACATTAAACATGCATTAGCAAAGTTGGATGAGTTGGATGGAATTATAGTTGAGCACACTGTAAAAAAAAATCTGTGAAGTTACTAAGGTTTTTCTAGGAAACTGGGATTCCTAGAACTTTTCATGTAATGGCAACAACAAAATTTCATGTAACAGACACACTTTTGCGCCGAAAATCAAAAACTCTGTAAGGTTACTAAGAATTTTTTTGGAAACTGGGATTCCGAGAACTTTTCATGTAACTGCAGCCAGGGTTACAAATAAAAGTTTAGTAAGATTACTGAAATTTTAGCAGATTCATTTGTAAAGTTACAGATTTTTGTAGCTTTACAAAAACTAGTTTTGTAGATTTGCAGCTTTTTTCGTACAGTTACAGGTGAAAGTTTAGTAAGCATGTAACTTTACATCTGTAGAACTACAGATTTTTTTTTACAGTGCATGTTCGCTTATACATGTCACACCACATACACGGACACTCGTAATTATGTACTACACATACACCATTATCATAACTGTTATTAAAACTCTGAAAATAAAATTTAGTTTAATAAAATTTGTTCCGGAAATTTTAATAAATTATCCATTTAAAGACTCACTAGGTAACCAAAAATTGTGAAATGACAAAATACGTTTTGAGTTTCGTTTCCTTAGCTCCAGGTATACTGCAATTACAAACTAAAGACCTTTTATATTATAGATAGTTAACTATGAAATTTTGGGCTACAAGGGGGCATTTTATTTAAAAAACGTTTCGATGTCTTGAAAAATTTCATTTTCTAAATTTTCTGCTGGCTCTTCTCTTAAGATTCCGGAAGATTAAATAAAGATTTCCGAAATCTTCAGTAAATCCGAAGCTCCTTAAGGTTACATTAAAACTTCGTAAACGTCTTTACAAGACTATCTCTTTCTACTTCATTAAAACGTCTTTACGGTTGCGTTATAATTGACACAATTCGTGATTTTAAGAAATTTGGTATGTAATTAATCAAATAAAATTGATCGTAAATAAGGATACACGCAAAATATTTCACATGGTTTTGTATAAAAAAAAATTAATACGATCGCTATAAATAATTAATAATACTCGTAAAACATAAATGCATCAAATAACATTCTATATAAACTCGCTGGCAAAAATTTAACTAATAACTAATAACTATATAAATAGACTATTATTATGTCCTAAAGTTATTAAAAACGATCTTCAAAAACGTACCTTCTAAATCAATGCAAAGGAGGTATTCAATTGATGTACAATCCGTTTAATGATTTTTGAATAAAGGTATAATATTGTATTTACCTGTGTTGTGTATAACCTGTCGTTATTTCCAACTTATAGCCACGAAAAGTAGAATTAGCAGTATACTTGAAATATTTGCGATATCTATATAAATCACACATTGCGGAAAGCTTCATTCCATGGTATTTTAAGAAGGAGAATAATATATGTCAGTAATACGTTAATTTAAATTAGATCTTTTTTCTGAAACAGGATGGCAACAAAATTTTCATTTTTGAATTCACAAATTTTATGTAGATAATTTTAGTAGATGTAGATGTATGTAGATAGACTGCGTTTTATATATAAATTATGAAAATATAATAAAATATATAAGAATATGTATTAAATTATAAAATTATTATATGAAAAATATGAATTGTGAACTATAAAAAATTTAACAGATATCAAATTCTAGAAGTTTTAAATAGGCGAATCCAAAGTAACAGCTCATTCCACCAATTTGTTTTTGAGCTATGTTTAAAAGAAACGCTCAGTATAGTTTACGTCTAATATTAGTAGTTGAAATCTTTACATCTGCATAGTTCCTAAATTACTTCGCCGAACGATTCCTCATCTGGTAAACGAAAGAAAATGTAACGAAGAACCCAAATAAAAATTGGGCGTCAGAATTGGGTATTCGTATTGGAATTTTTAAAATTTGTTACAATTGTAATCTACAGACGGCCTCTAAGTTTATTTGTTAACCACTTTCTGTGTCATGAGCAATGGGGAGGTGACCCATCAGTGAGTGGGCTAACAGGATTGGAGATCTTAACACCGTATACCAAGCGGAGCTTCTCGCAATCCTGCGGGCACTGGAATAGATATCTGAGCAGTCTCCCATTCGTTAGGGTCATAGTCTCTCCAGCGTACAGGCAATATTCGCACACCGCACCAAGCACCCAATAGTCTTAAAAATAAAGCAACAACTTCTATTACTAATCATTAAAACCTCCCATAGTCACGTATCGGCCCACATTGGCATTGAGGACAATGAACGGGCCAATGCTCTGGCCAAGGCTGCAGCAGATTTCAATAGATTTCGTACTCGCGGTTCCCCCCTCCCATGTCAGAAAAAGAAAGGGGTCTTATGGAAAATGCATAAAACTGAAAGATAAACTATTGCGGGAAGCGATTCAAAGTGATAAAATCAACAGAAGCTACAGAGAAAAATGAAAAGAAAAGACTCTCATATCCGGAACTGTATCCCTAAAGCCCCAATAGAACTGAATAAAAAAAACTACCATGCCTCATAACCAATATCAGTTACCAAAAAAAGACATTACAAAACCAATGTACTTCATTGAGAAACCATTACTTAAACCAGAAAACGCGAGAAGTCGGAATCTGGCTCAGACGGTTTCATAGATTTAGATTGTCTGGATTATGGTTGGGCGATGACGGGGGTTTTTTATCGATTTTCTTTCATCGCAGATGATTCTTTATATGATAAGATCGGATACAAAAAGCAACTCGTTGGCTAGAGTCTTCGAGAAACAATTGAAACAATAGAAAAAAAGTGAGATGTCCATACAATCAAGAAAATCAATAAAAACATCTCATCATCGCGCAACGCGAAACATTATGACTGAATATACTTATGTTTAAATAAATGTGTTAAATACTGATTGAAATCATCATGTCGAAGAAATACGTAATCCGAACCACAAATAAATTAATTTTAGGTACAGTTTAGAATGCGAAAAAGTGTAGAATGCTTATCCTGGTGTTATAACACTAGCAAGGAAGAAAAAAATGTACTCAAAAATTGCTCAAAGATTGTATGGTATCTGTGTTTTTGCAATCATTGTGTACCTTATTTAATTTTTCTATGCTGTGTGAATATCAGGAACAGAAATTGCAGCTTTTCTTAATGTAAACTGTACGTAAAGGAATGTTTTTATAGTCTAAAATTCCTTTTCCAATTCGCTCTACACGGAGTACAAAAATTAAGGTTGCTCTATCTTCGTTTTTCTTCGTCACGAAGATTGTTATCAGCATTGAACACTTACATCGGAAAAAAAGTTAAATCGTAACTTTAAAAGCATATTTTTTTCATAATCAAAACTGAACACGTCAAAAGAAACGCACACACACACACAAAAATAACCAGAGAGAAGCAAAGTTACTGCCAATTTATTGCATGCATCCTGTATTCATAAGGGTTGATACGAGTTATAAAAAATTTGTTTCATATTTTAAAACTGAAAAAAAACCCCACTAGTTTCTGCTAATTAATTTCGGTCTCCCTGCACCTATTATGCATTTTTTAGAAATAATCTTGAAAATAAAAACGTTCACAAAATTTTGTAAGTCTTATTGAGCACTGTATTGATTATAAATTCAATTACTTAAGTGGCAGTTTATTATTTCAAAATACAATGCAACTCTCGATCCATGACATTTTGTATACCATTATTTCTAGAATTTTAATAGTAAGACGTTCAGAATTCATTTGGAAAGTGCCTTGGTTAAAACATCAAAGAAAACGTTTTCAATAAACATTCTCGAAAATATTTGTTTTACTTTCAAACAAGAATGAAATGTTTTCAAAGAAATAACGATTTTTGGTAAAGATTGATGAGGCAATGATTGAAATAATAATTTTTGTTAAAATCCTTTTCAAATAATGAGTTTCGTATTAAAACTAGCATCAATCATTGAAGGTGTTTTATTCTTGAATTATTACCATGACAAAGCATTACATAAGTATATATATATACAGTCGAACCCCGTTAATACGCGCCCTGCTTAATACGCGAAACCGCTTAATACGCGAATTTTCATCGGTCCCTTAAAATACGCCTAACTTATGCATATAAAGAACCCCGCTTAATACGCGAACGGTTAATACGCGAACTCGTTTAATACGCGAACTCGTTTAATACGTGAAATTTTATGAGTCCCTGGAAAGAAAAACCTACGTTTAATACGCGAATGAAGTTGGTTCGAAACCAAGAGATTTTAGAGGGAATATTTTCCCAAGCATTTTATACGACAATTCTTTAAACTATGAATGCTTTTTTTCTGTCAAAACTTAATGCAACAATAAATAGCTCTACTAAAAATATCAATTTCAACCTCTGCCGGTAAAAAGAGAATTATTTCCAGGCCTCGATTATTTCGTACAGTCAAACAGGCCTGAAAGACGGAAGAGAAAATTTTACTGCTAACGAAAGAATTGTAAAATAAGCAAAAATTCTGTTTTTTTCCATGCCAGAAAGAGCCTGAAGAGGTCTCTTCCGATAAGAAGAAAAAAAATCGAACTTTTCTCACCACGAATGAGAAACTATGTGACGCCCCCTCTTAACTTAGAGTGGTGGCGAACCGATAGACTGCACTGCAATCGCAGATAAAATGCGTGAGTCTTCCCATTCGCTGCCTGGTCATTGCTGTAATATCTTTAAAAAGATAGGGCCACTTATCGCTCTCGATAGAATCTAGTCTGCGGTATTCACCTGAGCTTTTAAAATTATAATCTAGCCTATACCATGGCGGAAGAAGCAAAACATATTAAAACAAAGGCTATTTCTATCACTGAGAAGTTACAAATTATAAATCAGTACGATGCCCAGGATGTTTCGAATAACTCTGCGTTGGCCAAAGAAAAAGGCTTATCGGAGTCAACTTTAAAAACTTTGTTAAAGAAGATGGATGTCATCCTTAATTAAGCTGTTGTTGGGGGAAGCAAGAAAATAAAAATCGCCAAGTTTGAGGACATTGAGAAGACCATCCACGAGTGGTTTGTTCAAGCACACACTATGAATATCCCAATAAGCAGCCTGCTAATCCAACATAAAGTTTCTGAAGTCGCTGCAAAATTGGGATTGCTGGATTTCAATGCCTCAAATAGATGGATGGATGGATCGATTTAAAGCTCGCCACGGAATAAAATTCAAGCAAGTGTGCGGTGCGTCAGCTGCTGTCAACAATGAAGACTGTCGATTTTTGGAAAACAAATGTGCTTCCGTAGCTTGTAAAAAAATACTAATGCCGCGATATTTAATACGTGGACGAATTTGGGCTTTTTTACAAAATGACACTCATGAAAACAATGGCTATGAAAAAAGAAACATGCCACGGGGTAAACTAATGACCGTCTTACTGTTTTGTTTTGTGCCAACTCTGATGGGTCGCACAAGTTAAAGCTACTTGTAATAGGGAAATTATGCAACTCGCGATTCTTTAAATATGTCAAGAATTTTCCCTTCTTCTACAGAAGTCAGCGCAGAACGTGGATGACGGGCAACCTTTTTCAACAGGGGTTCGTAATTTTGTCCGGCATATGGGAAAGTAATCTCTCCATGTCTTATTGCTTGTGGACGACTGTCCTGCGTATCCGAAAGATAACGAAGGCCTGAAGAATGTTCAAGTAGAATTTCTACCTCCAAATTCGACCAGGGTCACTCAGCCAATGGGCCAAGGAATAAGTAACAGCGTCCAAAGTAAATTACAAGACTCGCCTAGTAGGACGATACCTTCACCAAATGGAACACGGCAGTAACCTTTCTTGCTATGAGTGTCGTCCCATTACAGTCCTTGACGCTTTGCACATACTTACCGCAGCATGGGAGAGTATCACACTAACGACGATTGCAAATTCTTTTTGCAAAGCTGGTTTTGGAAGTAACGAGGACTTAATTTATAAATCGCCAACCTGGCACCCTTATGTTGTAGAAGACTGGCTGGGCACAAAAGAAATTGTAGGGGAAGATTTTGTCGATTTAGAGACGTTCATTAATATCGACAAATATATAGTCACCTCCGAGCTCTGAAGTCTGGATGACATCATTGCCGATGTAACTGCCACTGATAAACCGGATGAGGAGAAAAAAGATGATGAACCAGGGCGTCCGGCCCCATCTCCATTCTCCAAAGTTATGGATGTGTTCAGTTTTCTGAGGCAGTATGCATCGTCACTGGACGAAAGGCCCTTGAAGAGCAAACTTTACTATCACCTGACTAGGGCTGAAAACACCGCGATCGCATGTCAAACGGGCCAAAATTGATACAGGGTCTGTTCAGGAAGTAATGAGACTGGTTTTTTGCGCCAAGCACAAGGCCAAAAGGACAGAGTTTGCGGGCTGTAGGTGCTTTGAGGAACGTAAGCTACAGTCTAGGAAAGTCAGATGGCTTTGAGCCTTTGAAGTACACGGAAACACGTGTTTGAAAGTGGCATTAGGTTTTCAGAATTCAGCGGAGTTTCGAGCAGTGATACGATACGCCATAAAGTTTTGTGTAAAGCTAAACAAATCGGCTACTGAGAAGCTTGCCATGTTAGAAGAAGCCTATGGGAAGGATTCTTTGTCCAAGGCTCAAGTGTTTAGGTGGCACAAAGCCTTGAAAGACGGCGATGACGAACAGCACACTGGGCGTCCATCAAGTTCTCAAATTTCAGACCCTTCTCACTAAAATTAAAGCGTTTTAGGGACTCTGATCGCCGGATGAGTGTCCGAATGATTGGGGAGACGTTGGGACTTACAAAATCGATTGTGCATCAAATCGTCACGGAAGAACGGAAAATGTATGCAAGCTGGTTCCTTTAAGAGTCATTGCATGAGCGAATCAGGCAAAAAAAAGAAAAAGTTTTCATCACCAACTCGGAATTTCTTAATTTTTTTTCTTGTGTTGCCTTGCCCAAGGGAAGAACAAATCTCAAACATTTTTTTTACATCTCTTTTAGTTTTGGTGTTAGGGGGTGCCAAAGTTCCCTAGACGAGGGGCGTAGAAAAACTTTGCGTCATTTTTGACACTTTATTCTCTCAACTGTGACTGGCTCTGATGTGCTTCAGAGATTTTTTGTTTTCTAACTGATACTATACCTTAAACATTAACATCTCAAATTGAAAATTAATTTGAAGATGGTCAGAGCCCCCAAATATCCCTAATTTCGTAGAAAATCAGTTTTCAAGAATGCTTTAAATCTTGGCTTTGATGTGATACAGAGAAAATTTTTGCACAATGTAGTTAGACATTTTCATACAAAGTGAATTTAAGGTTAATATTTTTTTAAGGTCCCCAAAGCCACTCAGTATGGGGGCCCAAATAGGCACCTTAACGCTAAGTTATGTAATTTCAAAGCATTGGTGTAGCTGGCTCTGACCTCCTACCTGAAAACTTTTTGTATGGAGTTGTAGCATCAACATAGTAGTTTCACATTATGAAAAAAAAAATATTTTGAAGGTACCACCATTTTCAAGAAAAATTTATTGAAGTACACAGGTTTTGGTGGGGTAATAATTATAAGTTTGAAGATCTTTTTTTAAACAAAAATATAAGTATCAAGTATTAGCTTAGTATTAAAAAAGTACTTTTAAATGCTATTTGTTTGAAAATTACAATTTATATTTGAGATATTAATTTTTTTGTAGTTTTAAGGTCATTTCTGTAATGCTGGCAACTGATAATATAAGCTTAATATCAGCAACTACATCCTGTTTCTCACCAGTCTGTAAAGAAAATTATATTTTTAAAAAAGCTGAAAACAATGTAAAATGTAAAAATGTTAAAACATTTTAAAAAAAATATCAGAACATACTAAAATATAGATTACCTCTATACGTTGGCAATGAGCATAAAAAACATCTCTTAGGGCTTCAAAAGCACATTCTTCACCATCTTCCTCCTCAAATTTCTCATCTTTATTTTTTAAGCTTTACAGTGACTAAAGAATGCCACTATTCTTTCCTGAGTCAAGTATTCATCTGGACCAAAAAATTTCCTATTCTGTATGCCCTTTGTTCCCATCAGCTTGTGTTCAGAATCTGCTGTTAACGTGCTCCTGGTCTTCTCACCAATGTCATAACATTCTTGAAGGAAGGTTTTTTATTTTTCAGTAAGTCAAATTGGTTTTTCCCTCTTTTTAATGGCCCATCTGTTGCTATAAGTGTTTGTTTTGGAAGAAATCTGCTGCAGATTGGTTTGTGCTTGCCTTAAAATTTCAACTAGTTTTGGAGCAACAAATGTTGTTTTCAAGCGTTTTACATAAGCATGCTTTATTTTATCAAGTCCTGTAGTTGTAGTAATTAGTGTATGGGTTCCACTAACAAGATATCCATACAAATCTTGTTCATCATCAAAGACACATGTACAGCTATCTTCAGGACAGAGAAGTTGGACTCCTACTGCTTTTTCTTTTTAGCTCTAGTAGTAATGGGAACAGTGCTTTCTTCAAAATCAGATATTATCACGAGACCAGATCGAAAAGACGGATATTTGTATTGTACTTGATGCCCTTTTCCTATTTCATATTACCTCTAAACAGTCATATGGTTTTCATGATATTCAAAGCTGTGGATGTTGTTAATTGCTGGTATAGTATAGATATACCAGCTAATATCAAATATTATATGCATTCTTTCAGATTTTTACTAGGAATTAAGAAAATGCAGACAAAATAAGTCACACAAATGTTCCTTAAAACACATCTTTATAGCAGACGATAATCTTGGCATAGCATGTATTTTAATCAATTTTTTTTTAGTTATGAGAAAATGGCAAGAAAAAGATATAGTAATCTACTATTTCCCTTTACTTTCTGCAGAAATGGAGTACATCAGTTGCCAGCATTACAGAAATGGAATTCAAAACTACAAAAAAATTAATATCTCAAAAATAAATTGATGTAATTTTCAAACAAATTGCATTTAAAAGTACAATTTTCTTTACAGACTGGTGAAAAATCATTTGTAGTTGCTGATATTGTTGAGCTTATATTATCAGTTGCCAGCATTACAGAAATGGCATTAAAACTACAAAAAAATTAATATCTCAAAAATAAAGTGTAGTTTTCAAACAAATTGCATTTAAAAGTACTTTTTTAATACTAAGCTAATACTTGATAGTTATATATATTTTTTAAAAAGAGCTTCAAACACATAATTACCCTACTAAAACCTGTGTACTTCATTGGATTTTTCTTGAAAATGGTGGTACCTTCAAAATATATTTTTTCATAATATGAAACTACTATGTTGATGCTACAACTCCATGCAAAACGTTTTCATGTAGAAGGTCAGAGCCAGCTGCACCAATGCTTTGAAATTACATAACTTAGTGTTCAGGTACCTATTTGGGCCCCCATACCGAATGGCTCTGCGGACCTTAAAAAAATATTAACCTTAAATTCACTTTGTATGACAATGTCTAACTACATTGTGCAAAATTTTTCTCTGAATCACATCAGAGACAAGATTTAAAGCATTCTTAAAAACTGATTTTTTACGAAATTAGGGGTATTTGGGGGTGCCCTATTTGGGGCCTCTGACCATCTTCAAATGAATTTTCAATTTGAGATGTTAATGATCAAGGTGTAGTATCAGTTAGAAAATAAAAAATCTCTGAAGCACATCACAGCCAGTCACAGTTGAGAGAATAAAGTGGCAAAAATGACACAAAATTTTTCTACGTCCCTCGTCTAGGGAACTTTGACACCCCTAACTCCAAAACTAAAAGCGATATAACAAAAATGTTTGAGATTTGTTCTTTCCTTGGGCAAGGCAACACAAGAAATAAAAGTAAAGAAATTCTGAGATGGTGATGGAAACCCCCTGCCTGATGTGCTCGTGCAATAACTCTTAAAGTGACTCAATTCCTGGCAAAACATAGCGTCGCAACGCTTCCCCAATCCATCGTATACCCCAGATCTGTTACCGCCGGACTTTTTTCTATTCCTCCGGTAAAAATCCAGCTTAAAAGGTCATCGTTTTGACAATCTGGAGAACTTTCAGAAAAACGTAACGCATGTTCTGAACCGCTTTCCAGTTGAAGACAACCAGGCGGACATAAATGGGTGGCAGAGTGATTGACAAAGGCGTATTAATGCAGGAGGAGGCTATTTTGATGAATATTAAGAGACTGTAAAATTATCTTTAAATAAACTAATGTTATGGAATCAGTCTCATTACTTCGTGGACAGATCCTGTAGCTATTTTCCAAAATGTAATATTTATGTCATTATTGTCTTTATTAAATTTAACTTTTCTTTTTTCTATTGATTTTTTATTATTATCAACACTGTTCTCTATTTGTTCTGTATAGCTAACAATGATTTTAATTTTGTTGACATCAGTTTTAGTTAACATGGTTAATAGAAATTTTTGTGTTCGTTTTTTCAATTTTTGTGTCATATATAATAAATGTAAATTTGAAAAGACTTCTTGGATTTTTACCTAAGACAATAACACTTATTTGAATTTCGAATTTTCAAACTTTCCTGCTTAATAAGCACATAATGATTACAACAAATAAAATATCATTTTATGTCTTAAAAATGCTAAAAATTGTCAAAAAGATATGTTTTATCCGTATAGGTTGTTATTAGATGGACCACTGAACGCAAATTCGCGACCTTCAGTTAATACGCAAACCCGTTTAATACGCGAATTTTGATCGGTCCCTTAATTCGCGTATTAACGGGGTTTGACTGTATATATATATATATATATATATATATATATATATATATATATATATATACATATCATCATGATCATCATCAACAGCAACAACCGTTTTCAATCCACTGCTGGATGTAGGCCTCCCCCAGATTTTTAAAGTTTCCTGTCTAGTGCTTTAGTCATCCAATTAGCACCGGCCACTTTTCTGATTTCAGCACTCCATTCTTACTTGAGATCGTGGTCTTGGCCGTTTTATATCTCTGGGATACCATTGTAGAATGTTTGTACTCCATCTATTGTCTTGTCCCCTTGCAATGTGCCCAGCCCATTGCCATTTTAGCCGTTTTATTCTTTCAATGATGTCAAAAACTTTCGTCTGGCTTCTTATCCAGGTTATTCTCTTTCTGTCTCTTCTAGTTATACATCTTTCCATACTTCGCTGTGATATTTGTAATCTTTGTACCATTCGTTTTTTTAGCGTCCATGTTTCTGCTCCATAAGTTAGTACAAGCTAATATATATATATATATATATATATATATATATATATATATATATATTTCATTATAATGATAGTATCATAACAAACAGTTTCTTTCTTTTTTTGGGGGGTGGGAGAGGGGTCGACTTTTCATTTGTATTAATAGTTTATAATTGCAAAAAGTTTTATTTTATAGATAATATAATATAATATAATATACCATATATATATAAAACCGTTATATAATTATAATTCATCATCTATTTCCATTTACTAAAAATAAAATTAATAAATTTTGCTTCAATACATTACACTGACATTCAAAATAAAAATGGAACCTATGACTTGTAATACAAAATCAAGTATAATATCACTAATTCACTAACACATTGCGGACGATTAATCCATTTAAAACATAAGAAAAACCACCAAATATGATGCAATAACCAATTAAAGATAAAAGATACAAATAACCAGAGAAATAATGTTGAACCATTAAAAGACGTACAATAAACAAAGAAAAGTTCAATTGGATGGATGGATCAGGAACCTTATTTTGCATTTCACTTCATCAGGGGTACATGAAATACAAATATAAACAATACATAGTCGATTTCTGTAAAAGAATCCTGCTATAAGCTAAAAATTGAATTGCTTTATGTACCCAATCGACTATAATCCAAAAAAGTATAAATTTGACACGCCATATAAATTGAATGAAATAAATAGTTAATCAATGCAATATCCGTAATAATGAACAACATGAACAAAATTGGAACATGTAAATTAAAAACTTACACAGCAAGAGAATTTCTATGACCATAACAAAATCGCAAACATGTATCCCTTTTAACACAGCGAAAATCCCACCTAATTAAATGGTCAAGTTAAAAGCGAATCCATACGGTTTCAAATCATCGCACCTTGCAGATAATATTAACACTATAAATATAATAATTATAATTAACGCAAATAGTCTAAATATTAAAAATTATGTTATATGCTAACTGAAGGATCCTGAAGTAAATTATTACTAAAAAGGACAAAAAGAAGTAGATCTTTAAAATAAACAAGTAATAAATAAGATAAATAATGTAATAAATTACAGCAACATAATTATTTAATGTTGCCATTTTTCCAAACTTCAAAAAATTAAAAATGTCCATTCGTTTTCACAATATCAACTATTAGAAGTAGAAATAATTAGTAGTGCTTCCATCTATCGGAGATTAACATAAATAACTATGTAGAAAAATATATTAGATCCACATAAATTCACATTGAAACAACACAACAATTATACTTCTAAATCAGCTCAATAGAACGTCGATAATAATCATTTAGCATCTTTAATGTAATGTTTATAATTATTTTTAATTATATTTCAGTTAAAATTAAGTAAATTAATAATAATTTTAAATAAATTATAAATATAATAATATAAAAGTATGATTCAATTAATCTCTTAATAAATTTAATTTTATAAATTTTAAATTGTTTCATTACGTATGGGGTGGGGGTGGGGTTATATACAACCAAATTACAACAATTCTACAGGCTGATAAATACATGCATTATATACAGTATTAGAGTCCACTATTTATAAGTTATAATATTTTGAAGTAAATTAATAAAATTGATGTAAATTAATATAATATAAATATTTTTATTCAGTACAAAGGACAGCAAATTCACAAGGACCAAAATAAACATAGAAACTCATAAATACAACGTACCATTCCCTTTTTTTAAATATTTTTATTAAATCAACATTTGCGGATAAATTATCCAGACAACAGCTCCCTCCTCCATAATTTAACATCTACCCACCCAGCCAACCTATTTAATTTTTTTAAATTATATTTTGTATTTTAAATTTTTTTTGGTTATTTTTATTTTTTTTAATTTATATATATATATATATATATATATATATATATATATATATATATTAAATACACAAAATGTCAATAGTAACTTACAAGAAACATCCCTACTATCCATTGTTTAGATCATTAATTAACTAACTGTGGATTAAGGAAAATATGAATTTCTTAGGAAAACCATGATTTTATGCATTAAATATTCATTGTTTAATGTTTTTATTTACAATATGTGAAGAACATAAACTCTTGAAACGTTAGCAAACTACTTACACACACACACACATATATATATCCAAAAATCAAACCAAAAATTCAAAACCACAGAACTGATCCAAAGATACAAATAAACTAAACCAAATGACAACAACTAAATCCACTTAAAAACTTCTAACTTAAAAAAAAACTTTAAAAACAGTAAGCCCCAAACAATATGTAATAAATAAAACCAGAAGAAATTAAACCAATGGAGACAGGCGGCATGTCTTGCGACATGCTCAGCGGGGTTAAACGAGTTTTAAGTGCACAACGCTCCCCCAACTACCTGTCAAGACCAAATGGAAAAACTAACAAGTCAAATGAGCCAGCAAAACCCATCGAAAAACAAAATCAACTAAACGTGAAACTCCAACATACGTGCACGTAATCCTTAGGCAGTCAAACTTACAGTTACTCCTCCCTTCGCATCAACCATGCATCTAAATCCCTGCGATAAGTCTTAAACTTCACAAAAATTTCCCAGGATAGCTATGGTGCGATCCCAGACTATACCATTTGTAAAGATCTTCAATTTTTTTCCAAGTATTTGAAGTCAATCTATCTATACAGCTTAACCCGTTAACAAAAATATTTCTATATATTGAGATATGCACATTTGAACCAAATTGTAACATTTTTATAGTTTCAAAGTAAAAGATTTTTCGTTTGTCATAAATATCTGTTTTTAACCCACCATTTTTTATCTCGATATTAATATCTAAATAATTGACCATATTTTGACTATTTTGACTCCAAGTTCAAATTCAAACCATTAGGATAGCAACCGAATTTTTTCTTTTTCACGTCATTTCATCTGACTATTAAAATTTCATCAATATACCGAAAACTTTTCATATCCTTGTTCATATCAATATTTTCCTCGTACATATATAAGTAGATATCAGCTAAAATTGAACTACAACTTCCCCCTATCGGAATACCTCTAACTTGTTTGTAAACAATTTTCCCATCATATAAGTAATTCTCGCTCACTACAAAATTAAACAAATTGGTAAACCAATCCTGTTCGATATTTGAGGAATTATATTTATTGAAAAACTCCATAATTTTTATTTTAAGATTGTCCAAATATATACTGTTATACAAGTCTTCGAAATCATATACTGTTAAGCTCGAAATGCTTTTCATTTGATTTAAACGCTTAACTATCTCAAAGCTATTTTTAATTATACAAGCCGGCTTAACTTCCAGGACTTCATCAAAAATCTCTTTTAATAACTTCAACAATTTTTTATTACCGTTTTCCAAATATGAACCGAAACCACATGTTATAGCTCTAAATACCACAGGATCTTTATGAAACTTCGGAACCATTACCAAATATGGAAAGCTAGTACTGTTTTGTTTTATCTTAAATTTTTTATAATATGCTTTTACTCTATTACCAATAACTTGTTTCCTTGATTTTAAAGTTTCATAATTTATTTCATTACCATAAGCCTCCTTGAGTAATTTACCATATAATATTTTACAAATAATTGGATAATTTGTGTTAGGTTTATCTATATATGTTATTATAAAATAATTCTGCAATTCCCTTATAGATTCCTTCAATTCATTATAATATTTTCCTGAAACCCCTTCAGAGTTACCCTCAAAATTTCTACACAAATCCTTTAAAATACAATACCTCCACTCCCCGAAATCACTAGTATATATTGTTAAAATAATTCATGCAAATAAATCGTTTTTTAATGATTTTTCAATGCCATTTTATTATTTGAATATTTTTACTATATGTATCACCCAGTCAATTGCATATATACTAAACTGAAAATGTCGATGTCGCAACGTCAAGCATTTTTATATTTCATCAGTTAACATATTGCATTATATTTATAACAAATCAAATATTAAAAGTACATATTATTTTGTTATTTTTTTCTTAGTCAATTAAATATATATATTTTAAAATGGAAAATGCAAGAAAAAAATATTATGCATTATTTCATAACTGTGATAAATATATGCATAAACGTAAACAAAAATAGTATGTTTTAAATTATGAAATATTTAGTCGTGAATTAGTTTGGATTTTCGTCCACATAAATATTTTAGAAAAAAAATCCTGAAAAATTCTGAAATATCTATTTTATATTTTAGTAAAATATAGAAACAGAAAAAAAAATTGAAAGCTGCAGCACTTCATAATTCTGCTTAAAATATAAAACGTGTCAAAAATATAAAATAATTTAAAAAAGAAAAAAGCAACATGGTAGGTTTGGACCAGCCCCTCTGGGATAGTGAAACCTTGAATATATGAAGACCACATGCAAATTGTCAAAAAAATGGGTATTTGAAGCGTATACAGAACTTTTCTCAAATAATAATAATAATAATAATAATAATAAGGCCCATTTGAAGAAAACATTTCAGCAGAATAGTTAGGAGAATGACGCCTGCAACATACTTAAAAATCGTCAAAATCTGTGCGCGCCATCACACCGTCTTCTTGCAAGTTAAAGAGTAATTATGTTAAACAGGATATCAGTTTATCCTTAAAAGTACATACAGTAACATTTTGTTATGTCAAAACGTAGGTGAAAAGATAGATGAACATGGGTAAAAACTATTTTTGTTGAACTAAAAAGTGTAATAGATGTTTTACATTTAATATACAGAGGTGACCAAAATTGTGGACATTTTTTGAAAATTTCATGTTTCATAACTTTGTGCACTTGAAGAATATAATAAATTTCACTTAAATACAAATGTTTATATATGAAATTCAAGGAAATTTAATGTAGGATTTAATTAAAAAAACATAATTAAAATGTCTGAATTCCAAAAATGTTATGCTTCCGAAAAATAAGATCTATCTTAGATTTGATTATATTTTAAAGTTACACCTACATATTCAATATTTAGTATAGGATAACACTTGTTTTTTATTACAGCTTCACAGCGTCTTTTCATTGAGACAACTAGTATTTGGAGTTCAACCTTTTTAATCACATGATGCCAAGAATCAATTATAGTTTTATAAATTGCGTTTTAGGGCGCTTTTTTGTACAAGGATTTTCAAACGTCGCCTCAAATTTTCTATAGGATTTAGATCACGGCTGTTTCCTGGCCAGGGCAATAATTGTATGCTTTTATTTTTAAAGCGTTCTTTTTATATTTTCGCTGTATGACCTGGAGCTGAATCCTTATAAAAGATAAATGGTGCTTCATTGGGGAAAAGATCCCTGAAGAAAGGTATCAATTTTGATTCCAGGAGTGTTTCGATGTATTTTTTTACATTCAGAATGCTATCAATCACTTTAATGCGGCCCACACCATCTCCAGACATACAGACCCAAATCATGACATTTGTTGTGTTGTTTGTATTTACTTCAATGCAATCAGGATGCAACTCTTCGCCTACTCTACGTCTCACATATTTTTGCCAATCACTACCAAAGAGCGCATTTTACTCTCATAGCTCCAGATTATTTGCTTTCACTTATTTTCTGACCAATTAATGCTGTTCTAAACTACTTTGCTCAACAAGCGCAAAACGTTTTTACACATTTACAAATTCATTTTTTAACAGAAAGCTATAAAATGGGAAAGCCGGGCCATGGAAGCGATTGGAAATTGAACTGTTTTTTCCACTTTTTGATCAATAAATTACCTATTGAGTTATAAGCGTTTTGGATCACGTCACAAACAGTTTTTCGCCCGCTCTTGAGTGCTTTTTCTTCCTTCGCGCGGAAATTCGGTTCAAAACGGCTACTTTGACACTCTTTTTTTGAAAGATCTATAGCATTTGCAAAAAAATGGAAAAAACAGCTCACTGACATTGTTTCTGAACAACAACACGTGCTAGTTTCATGCATTTTCGGACAAAAATAAATTAAAACGTATGTCAGAAAGTTGCCCTTTTGAATTTGAGAACAGCCTTAATGCGTTCTTTTTCCCACTGAACTCGTTTCTTGCGTTGCTGAAGATTTAAAAATGGATTTTTTCCTCGGCATTCTACATTTCAGCCCAAAACCTGCTAATGTTCTCTTTATTGTTCTTGAACTTACTGAAATACCCATTGCATTCATTTTACATTTAACAGCATCTGATGAAATTCTTCTATTTTTGAGACATATCCTTTTTACCTTTCTATCGTCAGAAGCACTTGTGCATTTTTTTCTGCCTGATCTTGCTTTATTTATCACTGATTTAGTTTCTTCATAACATAAGCACAACATTCGTACGCCTGATAAAGTGACTGATCCACCAATCTGTCTTGCAATTTCATCATAAAAGAGATTATTTTCTCTCAATATGACAATTCTGCTTCTTTTTGTAGGTATACAATCTGTTCCTGTTGTTGATGACCTCGTTTTAAATTATGTGCATTAAGAAAAAAATAGAAATATTTTTTAAAAAACATTATTCTATTTAGTTTCACTAGTATTTACCCTTCTGCAAAATTCATTTCAGAAAAATACCGGTTTGACAAATCAAAATGTACTACAGTTTAGTTACTGGCATTTGATTGGTTTTCAGAACAGTCATTTTGATTGGCTAGGAAGCTTTTATTACAAATACATTTCAGCATCCATGACTAATTAAGTTTGTATTTTAGACTAAAGTAAGCGTAACATTTTTTGTAATGCAGATATTTTAATTCTGTTTATTATTATTATTATTACTATTAAATTCTACAAGTTCCTTGAATTTGATCTATAAACATTTGTATTTAAGTGAAAATTAATATATTCTATAAGCACAAAACGATATAAAACATGAAAATTTCAAAAAATGTCCACAATTTTGGCCACCACTGTATTTGTTTTTGTTTGCCTCCTAAAAACAGCAAAAAGCATTTTATATTAAAATTTCAATAATGAATACAAATAAAGTTTTGGAATTTATTAAAAGCGACACATTCGTATTAGTTAGATTAGATACAATTAGATATATTCGTATAAGCCGAATAAATTACCAAAGACTATGCTACATACTGCAGCCTTTTAGATTCTGACTGTTTAAGTGCTTTAAGCGCGGAATTCGATCACATACCTGTTAAGCGAAACAGCACCGAAAACTGGGAATATGAAGCAATTAAAATAATAAAACTTTGTAAAAAATCACCATAAAATAAAACAAAACATAGGACGCGTTTCGAGCTAAAAATATAACAGCTCGTCATCAGCTACGGTAAACACGTGTCCGTAAGCGGACAAGGTCAAAAATGAACTGTGGCTGAAATGAACGTGTTTACTGTAGCTGATGACGAGCTGTTATATTTTTAGCTCGAAACGCATCCTATGTTTTGTTTTTATTTTATGGTGATTTTTTTACAAAGTTTTATTATTTTAATTACATACCTGTTAACTTTGTATTTTACTTATATTATTTTCTTTATTTATTAATGAAGCAATAATTTCATTAAGGAATATTAGCTGGAAATAATGCAGAACCTTTTATATTGTTTTAAACGTAAACGGATTAATTTTTCGTAACTGGCTCACGCTAGAGTTAGATTTAAAAAAAAAAAAAAAAAAAAAAAAAAAAAAAAAAGAAGCAAGGTTTAAAATTAAAAACAATAAAAAATGAGCAAATTGAGATACATTTTAAATCAAATTGCATTCAAAAGCATTCATATTGCATGTTTTTCCATATTCGACGGTGTTAAAATTGCGCGATGTTTAGAAGTTAAAATATTTCAGTAAAAGCAAAATTTATTGATTGATGCCACAATATGGCGTTAGTATTACACAAGACCATGTGCTTGCTTTGTAATACAGAATCATTGGTATAAAATTTTATGATAGGTTTGACGAACTTTGGTATTGCAGTAGCTGGTAGCCGTAAAATAGCGGTAATTTATTTTAACCTTTGTTACTCCGGTTGAACTGTAAACTTGTGTACGTTATATAATCACGTACTTACCATTAGTTTGAAGTTTACTTTGACTAGGAGAAAAAATTGTGTTTAAAAAAAAGTTTCTCAAAAATATGTGTTTCCAATATCGAAAACGAATGAGTTTCTCCCGAAAGAAAATATTTTCTTAAAAACTTTTTCATGCAGTGTTACAAGTCATAACTGACAGTAATATTTTATGAGTGATAATAGTACTCACGCTTTAGATTAAAAAAAAAAATAGCGTTATGGCAAAAACTCCATATATCAAATCTCTAGGAATGTGGAAATTCCAGATCAGCAGCCCAATTACGAAACATTAACACGTTTGCACTAAGGGGTGAATGTCACAAAATGTGAGATCTTGAAAACAAACATTTTGAAAAATTAAATGGTTTCAAAGGTTCTGATTTTTTTTTTAAATGTTGGTTGAACAGCTGAATAAAGGAATTTATGTATAAAATTGTTAAAGTTTGAAAAGCTTAAGTTCATTTTTATGTAATAATAATTATGTGTCATTTTCTTGGCATATGTATGCCAGGATAATGAGAATTTTATACTAAAACATTTTTCACATTCTTGTTTTTGTTATTTTTATGTCTAACATTTTAATTTGTTTAAAGGAACATATTTTCTCTATAGTACATCAAATTCAGCGTGATGTTTAGTTTTATTTGTAATTTATAGAAGCCAGGAAAATGACATAATAAAATTCTACTCAATTTTTACAAAGCCTTTAAACAAATTATTTTCAAAGAAATATCTAAAAGATCTTGCTGGTAGCAATGATTTTACTACTTCTGACTTGAACTATGTCAAGAACAAGAAGAATTACTCTGCAGCGCCATCTTTATACCTCATAAAGAACTAAAATGAGCAGGCCAGGACAATGACATTCATTTTCAGTGACAATCCTATTTTAATTATGGAAAATTATTTGTAAACTTGTTGCCTTCAACATATATGTGTTATATAAGGTATAATTATTAATTAGAAATTAAAAAACTAGAAAACAGATGTTTGTACATAACAGCAGAAAACCTTCACTTTGCACACATCACATTGTGATATGCCAGGAAAATGACAATCTGAAATTTTAAGTGTTTTAATTGGTTTATTTTTGTGTTATTATGAATATATTATCTCTTGAAAATACTTCTAAGAATATTTTTTATTAGAATGTACAAAAGAAAATTGCATTACATAACATTAAATAGAAATTTTATTGTGCGGACTGCCATTTCTGTATTTTGTGATATTGACCCTTAAAGCAATATAAAGCGTTCAGCATTATTTTTGGCGAATATTCCTCAATGAAATTAATAATTTATGGTTTATACTTTGAAGGTTTTGATAAAGTCTCACAAGCTTTTTTTTTTTTTTTTTACTCAAAGCAGACTTCGCTAGAAAAATACTGTACAATCAGCAAATAATTAAGAAAGTACTCTTTTCAATGCTTTAATAATTTCAAAATTTGCTATACAGACCATGTTTTAATGTAATAGATAAATGAGCGTTTGTAGAAAAGAAATCCTGAAATGAAGCCTGGCATCTCCCAGAATCTTTGCGCAACTTGTGCCATTGTAGATGACTGTCGAAAGAGAATATTCAACTGAAACTTATTTATGAGGGGGGGGAGGGGGATATTTCGACATATCGGTTTTGAAAAGAAAAAGAAACTAAATAACTATATTTTTTAAAAAATCAGTAATTTTGGCTTTAAAAGCTGGTTTTTTTTTTTTTTTAGCTATCAAGGATTTCGATGTAAAAAACTCGAGACATCAAGATCGAATGACGAAATTAAAAAAGTAAAATAGGCCTCATGTTTTGATATTCGATGATATGATTTACTACTTTTAAGGAATTTAGGTAATATTGTGTTTAACAGTACAGTAGAACTTCTTTTATTCCAGACTCTTTTAACCCGAAACTCTCGGTTAACCGAAATCAATTTTTAAAGTTTTTTTTTTTTATATATATCATATTTCTCGTGTAAAAAATCTAATTTTAAAGCTTTTTTTTTTACCATCACATTTCTTGTGTGAAAAATCCATTTTGAAAGCTATATTTAAATAAGGAAGATACATACTACATAGCTTTGTTAATTATGAAAAAAAAATACAAATTTGAAGTCCCGTTGCTCATAATTTTTTTTTGTTGTTGTTATATGAATGCTACGTTTATAACTTCGTGATAGAGCTGAAAAGCAATCGAAACTGCGGTAAACAAAACTTTGTTTCAAACCCTTGCAAAATATGTAAAAGGTACTTAATATCAAAATTAAGATTCAGGTAATTTATTATTGTTTCTATTTTGCTATTGCTTTATTTTTATTAAGCAGCTGTTACCATAATAAGAAATAGAGCATATATTTGTTTTTATTCTTAAAATTGAAGCATTCTCGATTATCCGAAAATTTCGATTTTCAGAAAGATGGTAGGTCCCAATTACTCCGGATAATCGAGGTTCTATTGTAATTCATTAACTCTGCCTTTACGTATAAACAAGAATTTTTATTTCCATTATATTTCGTTTACAAGATTTCTTTCTTGGGATGCTTTGATCAATCCGTAAAAGTACACAAACAATTTTATTCTTTCTCGATTCCATGTATAGGGGAGGGTCATACACTGTAAAAAAAATAATGCCAGTTTTCCGGTAGGAATCGAAAAATAGTTGCCCTTATCGTACCGGAATAATTACCAACACAGCTCGGAATAAAATCCGTAAAATACCGTTTTACTGACTATTTCCTTATTCTTACGGATTTTATTCTGAGCTGGGTCGGAAATTATTCCGGTAGGATAAGGGCAACTATTTTTTCGTTTCCTACCGGAAAACTGGCAGTATTTTTTTCTACAGTGTACAGAGTAAGACGAAAATTATTATTACTTAACAAATGGTGACGATTTTTATTCTTTTGAAAACTTTTTGCTACATCTTTAAGCTACACAAATGCGCTACACATTAATGTATAAATGGTTTTAAAAAAGTTATTTATAAAAGCACAGAAACAGCATAACAGAGCATTGAAAATTGTCTCACTGTGTACCACAAGTAGAACACAGTGAGACAATGTATAAATTTTCATAAATCATACATTTTTACACTCTATCAATAATTTTTTGCAGTTTATGATTTCTAATTATTATTTTTAGATTTTCAAAATATTAAAAACTAGCAAACCCCGCGGCTTTGCTCGCGTAATATTTGAAATATGCCAAGTGATATTTATATGTCTAATTTTTATTAAAAGGTACTAACTAAATTTTTATTTTATTAAAAGGTAATATTTTATTTTATTAAAAGGTACTTATTACTTTTAGGAATAATTCAAAAATTACTATTTAAAACACAGTTTGATTAAACATCATTATTACACTGCATTAGGCAGAAATGAGACTTAAATTAATAAAATGAAATAAAACTAAATAAATGATAATTTAGAAAATATTTTGAAACTTTTATGCTCAATTAATACGCTCATTTCAGTATTCATTTGAAGCTTTGAATTTTTCAGAAACCATCATCTTACATCTTAGAATTAACCATCATGTCAAATTCTAAGTCTTACCACCTCTCTCAACAAAAAAGGGCTATGTTGAAACAGGAACTGTCACCATTAATTTGCCAACATTAATTTTGAAATCGGCTTGTTATTTCCTAATATTCCACAGAAACGTAATTTAAAAAGCTTTTAAAGCCCTTTTTTAGAACGTTTGTTGTTACTGTGAACCCAATATGGTAGAATCACCAGCATAAAATATAGCCTGTGTAGGATCAGAGACTGTTACCATTGATTCCCAACTATTACTTTTATAATCGGTTTATATTCCCTGAAATTGCATAGAATCGTAATTTAGAACTTTTTTAGAATGCTTTTCGCACCTCCCCTTCGCTTCACCCCTTTTTAATTCGAATTTATTTTCGACGTTCCTTCGAGGGCATTTATATTTTATAAGTAACTACCATGTTATTTTTAAAGTTTCTAGCCTTTTCAGTATCACAGAAATCGCAATTTAGAAAGTTTTTAGCTCCTGCAACCCTCTGGTGGTAGTGGAACAGACATAAAATATAGATTATGTTTGAGCAGGTTCTATCACCAAAATTTGTCATCATTATTTTTTTTATCGGTTTGGTAATTTATAAGTTTGCTTAAAAATTGTAATTTATAACGCTTTTCACTTACTTCATTTTTTTAAATTTGGAATTTTCTTTCGACTGTTCTTAGAAAGCAGTTGCATCTTGTAAGTAAATACCATGCCATACTTCAAAGTGTTAGATCCCTCAGTTGTGCAAAAAACACAAATTAGAAAATGTTTTGCTTTTGCAACCCTCAGATGGTAGTGACAGCAACATAAAATATAACCTATGTTATAGCAGGGACTGTCACCATTCATTTGCAACCTTTACTTTTGAAATAGCTTTGGTATTTCCTTAGATTGATGAGAAATCGCAATTTAGAACGTTTTTAGGGCGCTTTTCGCGCATTTTCACTCCTTTTTCGAAACTGTTCTTAAAGATCATTTATATCTAATAAATATGTACCTTGCCTAATTTTAAGTTGCTAGCCCCTACCGATCACAAAAATCGAAATTTAGAACGCTTTTTTGCTCCTGCAACATCTTGGTGATAGTGATACAGACATAAAATAGCGTCTATGTTAGAGCAGAGGCTGTCAGCATCAATTTCCTATCATTACTTTTGAAATCAGATTCATTCTTCCTGAGATATTGCCGACAAATCGGAATTTAGAACGTTTTTAGGACGCTTTTTGCGCATTTTGCTCCTGCATCTCCTCTGGGGTAGTGGAAACAGATATAAAATATAGCCTATCTTGGAGCAAGCTCTGTCACCATCATTTTTACACCAATATATTTGAAATCGGTTCAGTACATCCTGAGATTGCATAGAAATCGCAATTTAGAAAGTTTTTTACAACGCTTTTTGCGCATTTTGACGCCCTTTTAAATTTCGATTTTTTTAGGAAATGTCCTTAGAGATCATTGATATCTTATAACTAACTACCATTCCAAATCTCACGATTCTAGGCCCTTCCGTAACGTAAAAGCCGCAATTTAGAACGTTTTTCTCCTGCACCCCGTTTGGGGTAGTGGCACCGACATAAAACATCGCCTATATTGGAGCAAGGGTTGTCACCATCATTTTGACGCCATTATTTTTTAGATCGGCTTGGTATTTCCTGAGATTGTGTAGAAACCACCATTAGAACGTTTTTTAGAACGCTTTTCGCGCATTTTCACCCCTTTTAAATTTCGAATTGTATTATTCGAATTGTAATCCTTTATATCGAATAAGTAGCTAATATTTCAAATTTAATATTTCTAGGCCCTTCGGTAACGCAAAAATCGCATTTTTAGAACGTTTTTTGCTCCTGCACCCCATTTCGAAAAGTGGTACCGAGATAAAACATAGCCTATATTGGAGCAAGGGTTGTCACCGTCATTTTAACACCCTTATTTTGACACCATTATTTTTTAAATCGGTTTGGTATTTCCTGAGATTGTGTAGAAACCACCATTTAGAACGTTTTATAGAACGATTTTCGCGCTTTTTCACCCCTTTCAAATTTCGAATTGTTTAAGAACTGTTCTTAGAAATCCTTTCTTTCTTATAAGTAACTAATATTCAAAATTTCATATTTCTAGGCCCTTCAGTAACGCTAAAATCGCATTTTTAGAAAGTTTTTTCCTCCTGCACCCCCTTTGGGGTAGTGACACCGACATAAAACATAGCCTATCTTGGAGCAAGCATTGTCACAATCATTTTGACACCAATATTTTTTAGATCGGTTTGGTATTTCCCGAGATTTTGTAAAAGATACCATTTAGAACGGTTTTTAGAACAATTTCTGTGCATTTTCACCCCTTTTAAATTTCGAATTGTTTAAAACTGTTCTTAGACATCATTTATATCTTATAAGTAACTAATATTCCAAATTCCATGTATCTGGGCCCTTCAGTAACACAATAATCGCAATTTCGAACGTTTTTTGCTCTTGCACACCCTTTAGGGGTAGTGACACCGACATAAAACATAGCCTATCTTGGAGAAAGCATTGTCACCATCATTTTGACAATAATATTTTTTAGATCGGTTTGGTACTTCCTGAGATTGCGGAAAAATCGCTATTTAGAACGTTTTTAGAACGCTTTTTGTGCATTTTCACCCCTTTTAAATTTCGAATTGTTTAAGAACTCTTCTTAAACATCATTTATATCTTATATGTAACTAATATTCAAAATTTCATATTTCTAGGCCCTTCAGTAACACAAAAATCTCTTTTTTAGAACGTTTTTTGCTCTTGCAACCCCTTTGGGGTAGTGACACCGACATAAAACATAGCCTATCTTGGAGCAAGCGTTGTCGCCATCATTTTGACACCCATATTTTTTAGATCGGTTTGGTATTTTCTGAGATTGTGTAGAAACTACCATTTAGAACGTTTTTTAGAACGCTTTTCGTGCATTTTCACCCCTTTTAAATTCCGAATTGTTTAAGAACTGTTCTTAGACATAATTTATATCTTATGAGTAACTAATATTCAAAATTGCATGTATCTAGGCCCTTCAGTAACGCTAAAATCGCATTTTTAGAACGTTTTTTGCTCCTACACCCCCTTTTGGCCAGTGGCACCGACATAAGATATAGCCTATGTTCTAAGTTGGACTAACACGATCATTTTGATACCATTACTTTTGGAATCGGTTCGGTAGTTCCAGAGCTTACCTCCTACAAATAAACAATTTTTTCCTCTTTATAATAGGAGTATAGATATGAGCCTCGGGTGGAGAATGGCAGACCTTGGGCTAACTTCATGCAAATTTTCAGCGTCTTACGTTTAGTAAATTTCCTTAGCCATCGCATGCCCACACACACACATACAGAGAGAGAGAGAGAAACCTTCTTTTATTAATAAATAACTTATTTTAACATCAGAACCACATAGTAAGTACACAATAAGACGTGTCTCACTGTGTACTTTCGTACGTTATAACAAAATGGATGCCACATCTGTTACACCAATTTAATCGCTCTAAAAAGTTTATGCCATTTTGCTGAAATAGTCTATTATTAGATATAGCTAGGTTTAGTTAAGCAGATATATGTCATATTGAAGGAAACAAACTCTAAAATAGATGTTTATGTAACTTTAACCACTATAAAATAAGGAATTATTTACTATTTTGTCGGACGAGTAACTGAAGTGCCGAAACTACATCCACGTGTTGCATAAGGTGAGGTCTTTATGTGTGTGGGCCAGCTTGAAGAAAAAGTTACAACTATATGCCGAAGTGGCTGCTGTTACTCTGTGTACCATGTCTCACTGTGTACTCCCCTACCCTATATATACTTGCAAATTTTGTTCGAAAATATGCAGAGAAAAATCCAAACTGAAGAACTGGCTTCCTTTTAATAATCAAGAAAATATGGAAATATTTTAAATAGAATTACTTTTTTTTCCTTTGAAGGGAGAAGAAATATTATTTATACCATTTAATTTTAATCAAACTTTATATTCGAATTTTTTTTTTCTTTTATAATTTCCATAACGAAAATTCTTAAATTTACATTCAATTATCTTCAAATGAAATTATTTTCAACTTCCGGTATGTTTTCAACAATATAGTGACAGAATTTCTTGCCATGAAATGGTTGTGATATACTTGAGTCTACATGGTATTGTACAATATATACCCTGTAAAATTTAAATGGAAACAAAAAATAAGTTCTTTTTCAGGATCAACATTTCTGTTTTGTTTAATGAAACGAATTAACTGTATTCCATAGCTGATAACTTTGTTAACTAGAAAAAGGGAAGAAATAACATTGTTATTAAGTAAATATGATTCTTTAGTTATTAAAAAGCAGAAAACCAATGTTTAAAAATGAACAAATAATACGTGAAAAGCAGCAAAACAGCTGTTTCGAATCTACTAGCGAGATTCTTCTTCAGTGCAAGATAGAGCAAGACGCAGCATGCTAGAAAAAGCAAGGCTGAGCAAAATGACACAGACGCTTATATACCGGATACGGGTAGTGAATGCGCCAAAAACAACCAATGAGGCAGAAGCAGATGAAACGAATGAGTGGTCAAGTAGCGACATCTACCGGAGAACGAGAGAAAAAAAATAAAAAGGGGAAATTAAATTAATGTTTTCCAAATATTTGGAAAATCAGGAGTACTATATAAGTCATTGACTAAAGAGTGAGAATTTTTAATGATGTGGTAAGCTTCCCAAAAATCAAGATCAAGGTTAGAAGGACATTTCTGGATAATGATGGCTGAGGAAAAATTGAACCTATGTTGAAAAGACCAACAATGTTGAGCAATAGAAGAACGTTTAAGCTCCTGATTTTTAACATAACCTTCATGCTCTTTTAAACGAAATCTAAGAGCACGTTTAGTCTCCCGATATACGATAGACCACACTGGTAAGAGATTTGGTAAATACCCCAGTTATCTAAGCGATCAATGGGGTGTTTAAGATTTGAAAGAGAGATTTTATTAACAGGAGAATAAAATAACATTAAAATCAAACCTTCTTAGGTTTTTTCTTTCTTTTTTTTAAGCCCCTCTTTGAAAATGGATATCCAAAGAATTTCACAATTATTTATTTCGTGTGCAACAAAACACAAAACAAAGTAATTTTGTGTGCCGTCTTGTAATCGAACGTGACACTTTGTCCAGGCATGCGTCTCGTAATCAACATTGTATGAGGCCCTTCCTTTCCGATCGTTTTCTCCATCCCTTTCTCATACTGGTCTGTGACCTGAAACAAAGAAAAGATATCATCTCCTCCGAACAAATTCTGCTATTTCTTTAAAAGAGATAGTTTCATATTCGAAAGATATAGGGTGTCCATAAAAGAATGTCCCAGTTATAAATTTTAATAGTATCATCAACTGTAATTGTTATAGAGTGTTGATTCAAGGTCACAAATAAAGAGTAACCCAAACAGTTTTAGATAAGCGCATGCACGAGTACTGCTTTGTTATTGACTAGCTTGCAGTGCCACATATGCAAAATGGCGACTCCTGAGCGTAAAGCGTTATTACTGGGCTGAAGATGTAGAAGCCGTTAGAGGCACGCGATTTTTTCCTTTGGGGCTTTATATAGTGTTGCCAGAGGGCTAATTTTTGTTGATTCAGATTTCTTGACTGGCACCACATTTTTGACATGGTAAAATTCCCCTTGTTTTTCTCTAATTAATATGTCATTAAAAAAGGCAAATTTTACCGTTTCAAAAAAGTGATGCTAATCAAGAAATCTGAATTTTAAAAAAGTGGCCCACTGGAAACACAGGCTTGATGAAAGATCGTGTCTATGTTCAGCCGCTACCTAATGATTTGCCAAAGTTGAGACACAGAATTGAAGAGGCTATTGCTTCCATTACTCTGGACATGTTAACCGAAGTTTGGAAAGAATTGGATCAGGTCGGATGCGTGTCGGATACCAAAAGTTGCACATATTGAACATTTGTAGGAAAAACTAGGTTAGTTTACCTTCAATTTGATGTATGATTTGTTATACATAGTCTAAATTAAACTGTTATAATGTACCATTGAAATTCGGGACATGCTTTTATGGACACTCTGTATTTTGTTTTTCCTTGGAGTTGTTGTTTGTGTCGGCTGTGAAAATGCTTATCCAATTTATAAGTGTTTGCAGTTATCGGTCCCTTATATTAACTTACGGGGATTCGATAAAAAAGGGGGGAGGGAGACAATCCGCCCGTAAAATTATGTCATGTTGTTCACTCACACAAAATTTCAGCGCGCTGTGACAATTTGATCACGAATTGTAAGACTTTAAAATTAACGTATTTTCCTATGAAAGAAAGTATGATTGCAATTTGAGAGCAGATTTAAAAAAAAAAAATCCACATGCTTGAGGTTTTCAAATATTACATCGTTTTTTCATTTATTTTATAAAAATGAAAAAAATAGTATGCAAAATTCTTTCATGATTTTTACATATTTTTTTAAGGAAAAAATGATATTTTATTTTAATTTTTTTTGAAGAAGAGTAAAGTAAAATTTCGATAAAAGAAGAATTATTAAATTTGGGAAAGAATTATTTAATTGATAGTTACCGTATCGTACTTTGATAAATATGAAGGAGTTCAAATAGTACGAAATTAAAAGTACTTTTAGATTTAATTTATTAAACATGAACGATAGATAATTAAGATTTCATTTAATTGTTTTACTTTCTCATTCATAAAAATATCTCTGACGATCTGAAGAAAATACAGTAAAATTTATTATTCGTAAGTGACACAAAATAATTAAACACTAGGAGGACCCAGAACAAGAATTTTCGACACGGGGCGGCGCTTTGCGCCCTGAACACTCCGTGGAAAACAACTTTTAATAATGTTTTTCTTTTCACGTTCATGCGTTTCAAATTTATCTTAAACAGGAACTTCAGGATGCCAAATCCTCTGAAGAAGTAGAGTCCTCTTAACAGTTCTAAAAGCAGAGCATTCTTAACACTATACAGGCCACAAAAAGTGTTGACAAATCTGGCGGGTTTTTTATTCAGAAACTTTGAGTTCACACTATAAAAATTTTAATACTAATTTACCTTTATTTTATTCACGAAATAACTGCCATTATAATAATCAAAAATAACTATTCAAACTTTTTAGGGAGAATTTAGAATTTCTTAACGATAGTTTTTATAAACGACGTATAAATGCGTTAGCGGCCTGAACAGACAACTTGTCTTGCGAGAGGAATTCTGATAAAAAATACTCATTACAGCCTCTTTTTCATTCTATTCTTCATCTTTTTAAAAAGTGCCTTAGGCTGCATAGTACGTTTCAAAATACAGGTTTTCGTAGATTTCTTTCTATATGTCCCATTGCAAACTATAATGCTTTTTAATGAATCTCTATTTTTATGTAAATTGTTATTAATATCAGGTAATATTATTAATCCATATTCCATGGCTTGGAGACTTAATCATCTAAAAAATGCTATACAGAAAAACCTTCTAAGACGAAATCGCATTGGAAAGAAGAAAAATACGTTATAGACAGGTTCCTTTTTTTAGCAGGTCCATCGTCTCTCGTAAACATATCTAGACACACGGCAGTGTGTCAGCCAAGTTCGCCTGACATAGCCGTGTGTTATTTACACGAACCATTTCGAGCTGTTTTCATCTAATTTCAATGCTCTACAACTGAAAATCTATGAGACCTACGTACTTGTTATACGAAATGTGTAGTAAGGCCACCCTAATTACCTAAAATCCAAAATTTTATAAATAACGCATGATTAGTTTCCGAGATAATGACATTTGAAAATGTCTGATATCCGATAATTTTACCACTGACTGACTGACTGACTGACTCACTCATCAAAAAGATCTCGTATATCTACTGCAGCTACAGACTTCAAATTTGGTGCGAAGTTCGTTTACACTATAAAACTAAGGAATAAAATAAAAAAATTGTGAAAATCGATTAATTACCCACCTGGGGGTGCCCATTTTTACTTTACCATTGGGTCTATTAGGCGAAATTTTAATTTGCCGTAGGAGGGGACGCTGTTCTGCCGCCAAATACCGCCAAGTTTCTCGCCAACATGGCGATATATCGCCAAATTTGGCGACCAAAATTAGTCGCCAAAAGTGACGTCACCTTGGCGATATCTCTGATATTTCGCCAAATTCCCATAGACTTCCATTGTAAACCTATCTACTTACTGGGGGTTTATCTGGGTTTATTTGCTTACAGAAAATCAACAAATTGAGATATTCTGTCCGTCACAGAGCCCGTTCTCAGAAACTATACATGTTGGAGGCGTGAAATTTTGCATATTTACAGCTGAACACCTCACATCAAATGACAAATCATAAAATTTTGAAAAAGTTGTAAATTTAACCCTTTGGGGTCTCACATGTGTATTTTAAACAATCCTTTCTAAGTGAGCCCCTAATTAGGTTGGAGTCATGAAATTGTACATAATTATAGCTGAACACCTCACATCAAACGACAAATCATAAAATTTTGAAAAAGTTGTACCTTTAACCCTTTGCGCTCCCACATGTGTATTTTAAACAATTCTTTCTAAGTGAACCCTAATTCGGTTGGAGGCGTGAAATTTTGCATACTTATAGCTGAACACCTCACATCAAGCGAAAAATCATAAAATTTTGAAAAAGTCGTACATTTAACCCTTTGGGCTCCCCCATGTGTATTTTAAACAATTCTTTCAAAGTGAGCCTCTAATTAGGTTGGATGCGTGAAATTTTGCATTCTTATAGCTGAACACCTCACATCAAACGGGAAATCATAAAATTTTGAAAAAGTCGTACATTTAACCCTTTGGGCTTCCACATGCGTATTTTAAGCAATTCTTTCTAACTGAGCCCCTTATTAAATTGCAGATTTGAAATTTTGCATACTTATAGCAGAACACCTAAAGCTAGGCGACAAATCATAAAATCTTGAAAAAGTCTTACGCTTAACCCTTTGAGCTACCACATATGTATTTTAAGCAATTCTTTCTAAGGGAGTCCCTAATTAAGTTGGAGACATGACTTTTTGCATACGTATAGCTGAATACGTCAGAGCACACGACAAATCATAAAACTTTCAAAAAGTCTTATATTATTTACTCCTCCGGGCTTTAACTTGTGTATTTTAAGCAATTTTTCTAACATCCGCCTTTTTCACCCGGAGAGCACTTTTCCAACTTTTGCTGACACCCCTTTGACCATTCTTTCATATTATGCACCATAGTCTTACATATTTTAGTTCCACTTTTTATCGCCAGGTGCACCTACTTATCTCGGGTACTATGGGCTCAATCCACCCGACTAATATATCTACGGATAGTATGTAAAACGGAGTTTCGTTCGGATAGAGGTTTGTTTAGAATAGAGTACGCCCCTGGTAGCGAAATGTGGAACTAACAGATTTTTCAAAAGGATAAAGTGTTTTGAAAGGAATATTAAACAAAACCCTCTGTGCGATCTGTGATCACACTTACCCACTTGTTATTTTCAAAATCATCAGAGAAAAGTTTATTTAGTTAATTAAATTTAAAAATCCAGGGAGGGGCAATGTCCTTCCTCTGCACTGCCTCTTTGCTCGCACCCATGGATGAATGATACATAGTGTGGCATAAGCACATAACTTTATATTTCACTTCCAGTACAAAAAAGCAGGCCCAGCTATAGGATATTTAATTGGACAATTTAATATAGGAATTTAATAGGAATTGTTGTTTCAGAAACAATAAAAATTTCGAATCAATACATTTCGTTTTAAAAACATGCATTCAGTGTAGCAGTATTAAAATATAGATTTCTGCCGCAAATTGACAGCCAAATAGTTTGTTGTAGGAAATTAAAATTAAAATTGAATGTTGCTTGGTGAATAAAATAGTCTCATGTAAACACGTTAAAAAACATTAAGTAAAGTGTCTAAATATATTGTAACTTTACAAAAAGTAATGATATCTAACAAAAACATAGCTGTGAAAAAAGGGAGCCAAGTTCTGTAAAGACAATGGCAAGAAAAGAAGTGATATCTAAGTGGGTGCCAAGTTCAAATAAAATTCACTCAAACTTACCTACTGAAGTATTATAGCATTTTTTAAATTGTTTAGAAAGAAAAATTATTGATAGCATATTAATAATAAATCTAGAACTTGGCAAGTTTTTGATAAATGCTATGCCTATCAATTTCATGTCTTAATAAAATGATGATGATTAACAACAATGTCATTATAAAAAAAATTATATAGTTATTATTATAAACAAATGACACATGTTAAAGATTTGATAAACCAATAAATACACAAATACATTCCCGCTCGTCTTTGGTTATCATTCTAGCACCCACCCTTCGGAAACCTCAATGGAAACAGACTAGGCCTGAGAAGGCAAAGCCTGAGGGCCTCAGGCAAGGCCTGAGAAAGAGACAGTTACCTTTACGCTTGTTCTTGGTCATCCCTCTAGAGACTGCACCCCTTTTTATCCCTTCAGGGGCAAAGACATTCGTGACAGGGGCATTCGTGACATGCTGAAATGATTCAATCACACCAGAATTTAAAAACAAATTTATTTCAAAATGGGTAAAAGCTTCTTTTCACGTATTTAATAAAATTAAACTTTTTAGTCCTGAATTCTAGTGTCAATGTGGCATTTTGCAGTTAAAATTAGGTGAGATATATTTTATCACACCATCCTTCAAGGGGAAGGAGCTCACTCAATTGAAGGCTTTCAAACATGAAATAACAAGTTTAGATATAATAATGTCATTAATAAAAATAAAGGACGTGTAGGTAAAAACTTGCCAAGTTCTAGATTTATTATTAATATGCTATCAATATTTTTTCTTTCTAAACAATTTAAAAAATGCTATAATACTTCAGTAGGTAAGTTTGAGTGAATTTTATTTGAACTTGGCACCCACTTAGATATCACTTCTTTTCTTGCCATTGTCTTTACAGAACTTGGCTCCCTTTTTTCACAGCTATGTTTTTGTTAGATTATAGTCTTACACAGTCCATTTTCCATTGATCAAGATATTTTTCCGGACAGGATTAAGACAGGATTTCGTTACACACAGGTTTTTACAATACTGTAGTTTTTTTTCCTTCTGAAAATGTATGTACTATTTTTTAAAGAGAATTTTAATCCTAGAGTAGTGGTAATTTAAAAATATATGCATTTTCGGCAAAAATTATTTGGCCAATTTTCCTTTAAGGGATTTTTACACGGGTTAGGCAGGGATAGGTTAATGGTTTTCATACAAGCTGGAATGTAACTGGGCTTGAAAATTTCGGTCCTTGCAGACTTCAAGAAAGAATAAAGCCCAGGCCCGGTTCAGCCAGGAAATAAGTTTAGGCCATTAGTTAGGGCCGGGCACGGCCCAGAAAGAGTGGTGGCCAGATCCAAAGCCGCCTCAAGACTACAAGCCAAACACAAGGTTTCGTGACGTCACGACGCGGGGCTTAGATCAGCCGTGGAGAGCACATGCGTTATTAAAACATATTAATTCTTTCCTCTATATTTCAACTTATTATCACAGCATATGGGAAAAAAATAAAAACTTATAGTTTAAAGACGCTAATTAAGTGCTTTTTAATCAATTTCAATCACTCGAAACAATAATAATAACGATAACACAAAAACAATATTTATGAAATAATATCACTGTGTCAATGAAAATGTGCATCAGAATTAAAGTTACATTAAAGAAAATTCGTTCGTTAATGAAAAAAAAATCCCAAGTATTAAATTTATTTTAGTAGACAGTTTTTATTATGTATTCTACTTTGAAATTTAGAAACAATATCAATTATCTATTTGGTATATATTCAAAAACAAGACATTATACATTATTACATACATATACATATATATATATATATATACATATATATATATATATATATAAATTTGTAGTTTAAACACATAATTTGAATTATTTTGCTTTCAGTTATTTCAAAATAAATAAATAACAATAAGTGTGCCAATCAAAACCCACAATTAAAAATTAAATTAAAGTGGAAGAAAAGTGAATGTTAAATGAAAACAAATTCAAGTTGTGTTCTATTTTTATTTTTAATCGGGCTTGAAATTATACAGTAAATATCCTATTAAATATTAAGTGATTTGAAACCTGCATATAATAAATAGTAAAATTAAAGTATACATGAAATTAAGTATTCTTATAAATAAATTTTCGTACTGTAAACTTTACTTATCAGAAATGGGTAATTTTCACATAAAATCCATTAAATTAAAAAACACAAAACTGTCATAATACTAAAACAACACAAGTTCATGAAACAGAAAATTATTATTTAGTTTTTTATTAGTTTGATATATTATGTAAGGTACAAGCAATAGATTTTTTAAAAAGTGTATTAACATATGAAGAGAAAAATAAAAGAAAGAAAAAAAAAAGACTTTCATCAATTGGAATTAAAATATTCCTAATTTATGTTCATATTCCTCGAATGTTTAGGTAATAGCTGATAAAAAAAAAACCATCGAAAAACACAAAAACCTTCCACGAAAATATTTCATTTCCAAAATAATGTTGTGTGGGTTCTTAAATGTTTGTTCACATCTTTTAAGCTTAAAATAATCAATTTTTATGAGATGAAAAGTATTTCCTGACTAGATCTAAATGTAAATTTATAATCATAGAATAATAATTTTATTTATTGTTACTTTTAATTAAACATTAAAATGTATATGAAAACACATAGGATTTTTGCGAAGAAGGTGTGTGTGTGTGTGGGGGGGGGGGGGGGGGAGCAACTACTGTTTTGCATAAGGGTACTAACAACCCTTCCTCTAGTCTTGTAAATAAATTGTTTACAGTTGTGGCAAAAATAGAGAGATTCAAAAACATTATCCCCATAGCTCTATTTACGCAGTACATAAGCATTTATAATTTAACAAAAAATTATAAAAAGAATTTTTATTAAGATAGCAAACGTTTAAGATTAAAAAACAACAATAAATTGATACATGTATATCGATCGGGGTTTGCTTTAAAAGAAGTAAACAAGATAAAAATGCTATGTATTCACAGCGGCTTTTATGAAAATTTCTGAACAAATTAGAAAGAGAGGATTGTGTGACAAAATACAAATTAAATGATATAAGTCTTGACACGATTTAGGGATGTTTGCCATTTTAAATTATTGCTCTATGTGGAACGAAACAGAACTACAATAATATAGTTTCGTTTTGAGATACGGTATTATTGATAGAATCGTACTAGGATTTGCTAGTTAATTTATTTCAAAGAAATTAAAAATAAAAGATTTTGAACACAAGAAATAAAAATTGTGCTGATAGCATATAAATATAATTTGAAAATAAAACTTACCTTGAAAAGAATGTGCTATCAGGCTGAGTAAAACACATGTGCACATAAAATAGCAACATACAAAATTCAAATGTTCGGGGCTGGCGCGTTGGCAGTTAGCCAGCCCCGGGCTGTGACGTCACACGTGGGGAGATGAAGGGCGTGTCTGGCTTGTAGTCTTGAGGCGGCTTTGCCAGATCCGACGCATCCAGAGCCCGTGCAGGCCTTTAAATGGCATTTGAAAAGGGGAAAACATGTTCTTAACGACTGGATTTCTTAAAAATAAATTACGAAAAAAATTGAATGAGTTTAAGTTCTATGTTTAACTCAAATTCACGGATTTAAAGGTTTCGAATTCACAAAGTTGTACAATAAATAAATAAATAAATAAATAAATAAAAAATAGAAATCTAAAAACGTTTTTATCCTTAAGTGTTGGGCTTTGGTACTATGATTACGGGGCATTTTTTTGTTGTGTTTTGTTTATATCTCAAAAATAGCTGAGAAATGGCAGTGTGGAATTTTAGAATGGCTGATTTTTCCATAACCAGGTATCATTTGTGAGATTTAGAAAAAGTGGTTTTTCGCAAATTTCTCTATTGTAACCACTGTTGCTGCTTTCATATGCTTCTCGCCGTCAAGCGTGGTGATACTGGACGAAATATTGCCAAATTTGGCACACCAAAAGAAAATCGCCATAAGTGAAGCGAACGTGGCTACAGCTCACTAATTTGGCGAAATTCGCATTCAAATTCAGTATTGCCGAAAAAATGGAATATAATCTTGTATAATCGGGTTCCACGAGTTTTAGCGTCCTGCGTTTACGTAAATTTAGCTGAACTCATAAAAACAAGAGATAAGGAAGCTACTTTTTCCGACCGCTACAGTCCCGAACAGTGTTGCCAGATTGGGGAATTTTTTAATTCAGATTATTTGACTGTCATCACTTTTTTAAAATAGTATAATTCGCCTTATTTTTCAGAATTTTTAATCTATTTTTAAATAAGCCGAATATTTCTATTTAAAAAAAGCAATGACAATGAACTATCTGGGGACAAAGAAGTCCCAAATCTGGCAACACTGGTCCCGAAGTACTTTGTTTTAGCCTTATTAAATAGTGGGATACAGTATTCTAGAAGAGTTGGAAAGTGTTTCATAATCTTTTCATGACACATGATTGTTATTTCACGTGAAAAAGCAAATTAAGGACAGTTTCTGAGATTGTTGGAAGATAACGGATTGAAAGACGGAAAGCGCTTTTTTCCCAATAATATTATGTCAATTTCTTTTGATCTCAACCTACACATTCTTTTTCCTACATTTTTTTTTTTTTTTGTTGTTGTTGCTGAAAATCCAAGAGAAAAATATAAAATCCATTATTTTATTAAAATATCGGTTGTATCCTGTAAGATCAATAACAAAAATGTCAGTTTAAAATTCTATAATAACATGCACTTCAAATATCATAAATTATAATATTACAGAAAGCAGAGCATCCATTAAATTTTGTTTATCAATACTTTCAAATATTTTTCATGATAATAAGTTTGCTATTAATACATTGAGATTCAAAATATGACAAAAAAGGCAATTATAAAAATAGTTTTGGCAATATTTCAAATTTCTTTTGAAGGGAATGTGAACTAAGAAGCTGGCAAATTTTTGGATAAGTTGTTTTGAAATATTGTGTATAGAACAAGAAGCATTGTGCTATCGATTGTGACACCAGTACACCGAAAAAAAATGTATATTTTACAACAAAAGGTGCTGGCATCTCGGCTGCAACACAGTTGCTATAAAATTTATAAGCTGCTGTCTTTAAGGGGGCCGTAAAATTTCTAAAGTCGGGGGAAAGGTGCGTTGCTATTAGCTGCTGGTGCATGTGACAAAAAGAATGCGACTTTTACTTCATTTGTTGTTTGAATTCGCTTTCACAGCATCGGTGCTGGAATTCGATTTCATAGCATCGGTAATTGAAAAATTACAACATAAAGTGAAGAGAAAATCACTGTATTTTACAACAAAATCTGCACCCCGGCTACCGACACAGATTCTGTAATATTCCTGTCGTCTTTAAAAGTGATGTAAAATTTCTCAAGTATGGGGAAAGTCGTGTTTCTATTCGCTACGTGGTGAACGTGACACAGAGAAGTGAATTTTTACTTCACTTGTTGTTTGAATTCACTTTCACAGCATCGGTGCTTGAATTCGCTTTCACAGCATCGGTACTTGAAAAATTACAACATAAAGTGCAGGAAAATCACATCATTTTTTACAGCGTATCTTTCATTGTTGAATAAAAGCAAGTACAAATGAAACACGAATACATTTTTTAAAATTAGAATTGAAATTTATATTTTCACAATTATTCTATTGAGAAAAATGTATGGCAGCAGAAACTCTTCTTTCAGAAAAGTTTTAATCATAAATGTTATTATATAGTAAGTTCAAATGCCGTTTCGTTGAACACGATAAAAAAAAAGTCCAAAAAATCTAAAATCTGTGATTGAATGATGTTTCAGTAAAGTGTGAATTTTGTAGTTTTCGTAGCTATTGTTTCGTAGTTTTTGTAGCTTCTTTATTCTAAAAAGAAGTAAGACCATGTCTCGATGAAGTTGTATAAAATGATAGAAAATTTCATTTGGTGATAAACAAGGAATAATATTGGCAGCGTAGAACAAGCATACGGCATATTTGAATAAGCAACTTTATGAATAAAATGTTATACATTTCTTGTCAATAATGATACCTTTATCCCAATAATGATACCTTTAATGATCAGTTTAAAATGCATAATTATTTAAAAATATTTTTGATAAATAATAGCAGGAAAGAGATGTATTTTTAATAGGGTAGAATTATATTTTGTCTTTAAATAATCGATAAAAATCAAATAACACAATTATTATGAATATTAGTGAAACTAGATTTAAATTTTCAATGTATATCACATTTCAGAAAAGTTTCAATAAAGAATAATTCGAAAATAAACTATTAGTAGTATTTTTAATAACCGTAGTGCTATAGTTTTGCATAAACATTAAAACAGACAAAAAAATAATGTTCTAAAAACTACTGTATTTAAACATTTATAACTTTAGCAAAACAACCATGTATCTAATTTCAATATTTAGAATTCTTATTGCATTTTCTTATGACTAAAACTAAAAATGAACAAGACTTTTATAAACAAAAATGTTTTAATAGATATTTTCACGTGAGTACTTTAAATTAGACAAAAATCATTTTATGTCTGCATGTTAGTGGAATAAATTAAATGTTTATATCTGCATGTTAGTGGAATAAATTAAATGTTAGAAAATATGATTTCCAATCTCAATTTTTAAATATTAAAAAATGTAGTTAAATGCTTATAAGTACTGAACACCATTTCCAAGTGCTTTTGCAATTAAGCAGGATGCTCAAGTGCATAAAATGTTTTATTATTTTTAAAACTATTTTTTCAATATTTAATTATATGTACTGAATTATTTTCTGTCCTTTGTACACGAGTATCGAAAGTATAATAAGCTATTTCTCTGATTAGAATTTTATATATTTTTTAATTTACATAAAAATAACTTATTTCTACATGCGAATGCAATATATTAAATGTAAGAACATACAATTTCCGATCCTATATTTTAAATATTAAAAAATAAAATTAAATATTTATCTGTACTGAACACCACTTCCAAGTGGATTTAGAAATAATGTCCAAGCACACATAATAGTTTATACTTAGTAAAACTATTTTTTCAATATTGCATTTTATCAAACTAAACTAAAAATTGCTACTAGTGATAAAAAAATATATACTTAAAAAGACATAATATCTTTATTTAGATCAACATATGTTTCATTGCACAAATAGCGAAATTTTCAAGATCCTTGTTGGTAGATATATTTTCGTAAAAAATTTTAAAAACAAGAAATTGATAAATAATATCACGAGACTTCATGCATAATGAAAAGCCAGTGCAAACATAAAACAAAATAAACATGGATATTTGTGAGCGTAAATTAACTTCTACCTATTGTTTCTAAACCTGGATAGCATCTCTTTCCAAATTTTTGGTAACTCAAGGGAGATTGGATCCTTGCAAATATTATCACTGCGCAAAAATATCTCTATTGATTAACGGGCAGTGGATGGTAAATAAAATCCTGATGGATAAATTATTTTACTATTTTTAAAGTCAATCCGCAAAAGCTCTTTGCTGCATAATCTGACGAAAGGTGTCGTTCTCTTGTTGTATTTGATGTCTGTTATATGTTCTTTGATTCTAGTTTTAAGTTTTCTGATTGTCATACCTACATAAATTTGCATTGTTCCGTATTCTTTGGTGAAAGGTATTTGATATACTCCTGATAATTGGTTTGATTCTGTTGTGTGAATTTTCTTACATACTATATTCTTTAATTTTACGGGAGGTTTTGCAATAAGGGAGATATTGAATTTATTGAGTTTATATTTCAGTCTTTTTCGAAGAACCCAGGAAAATATTGCTAAGTGGATAACATAAAGTGGGTGAACAATTTTTAGCTTATTTTGATTGATTATAGGTGATTATAATACATAATTTTATTTCATTTTATGTAATGAGTTATTTTATATTCTTTGCCAAGGATTATAATAATAATATTAAGCAGTTTTTCTGAATATAATTGTATATACCTTTGTCAAATGAACCGATAAAAAAATCCTGAAAAGAAATAAAATAGAATCTCTTGAATCAGGAATGAATACAAATTTTTCGCTTAAAATTTCCTCTTTGTTATATATTTACTTGAATCTTCATTGTCTTGCGCATTCTGTAAAATTTAAATGGAAATGTAAAAATGTCATTTTCTTTGCTTTTTCAACACTTTTTATTCTTGCCAATGACCTTAATAGGCTGTACTTGATAATTATCATCTATGTTAACATGGAAAATAAAAAAAGTCACTATATTAAAATATTAATATTGCTTTTAGAATATTTGCTTAGAATATTATTTCTCTTGAAAAGGAAGAAGTTAAAATATTTAAATTGGCTAATGGAAAAAATTTATTCGTCAATAGTCCCACAAACTAAAATCAAGTACAGAAATGCATTAATACTTGCGTTAGTAATTAATGACATTTGCATATTTGTCAAAATGTTCTTATGGTTTCTCTACATGGATTATTTTTATATATTTAGACATCATGGTAATAATTTCAGTTATAGATACATAGGGGAGTTATCAACCACCACCCCATTTCACATTTTCTCTAACTTTTTGGAAGTTTGGGGTTTCATAACACCATTTATTCCTATTTACTTTTGTTGCCTTTGTTTTGCATTGGAGCTCTTAATAAACAGACTCAAAAAAAGACTTCAGAAACAGAAGAATGTGGATATCGATTCTTTGGACCATATCTGCACTGAAATTTCCAATTTCACGTCCAATATTAACGAAGTCCTACATGATATTTTACTTTTCGCAATTGCAATTCTCCTTGCAAGATTGTTTTATGATACGTATTATATTCTTGTTGATAAATCAATGATAAAATTAACGTTATTAAGTCGAATTTTGAATATTATAATTTATTTTATTCGTTTTGTTGTAATTTGTATATTTGCCTCATCTACATCAAGAGCAGGTTCGGCACTAAAGAGAAGTATCTACAATCTAAACGTTAAAAATGACGATAAAGGGAAATATTTCCAACTTTTATTTAAAATAAATGATCAGTTTGTTGAATTTAAGATATTAGATAGTCTGGTACTGGATAAAAATCTCATATTTGCGGCAGTTGGAAGTCTTCTTACGTATGGAATAATTATTGCAACTTTCGACATAAATTGAAATGTTTGATTTTTTAAATGTATTAATCTATCTATTATATATAAAAGTCTTGAGAGATTGCAAAAATAAACGCAAAAGTACGTAATGTCAAAATAAAGGGTCCACACTGTAAAAAAAATGGTAACGTTCCATGTAAAATCCAGGAACGTTTCGCCTTTTCTCAGGTTTTCAGAATAATTTAGCTCTTTCCTGTGAAATTCTGGTTTTCTTATCTGAAACGTTCCTGAACAAAAGTTGGAAACAGCAAAACGCTGCGGCCGCCATTTATTATTTTTTTGCCTTAATCCGTTGCTCGCGCGCGAGTGTCGAAAAAGAATTCCTTAAATGAATGTAAAAATATCAATATGGAATGCAAATAAATCAATAGACGACATAATCCTTTACGTCTCTATTGTCAAGACAATTCAGATGAAAATACAATACCTCCGTGACATCGCTAAGAGATTATCTCTCGTACTTGTCTGTGGAATGTTTAAGGAGCAGACCGTGTAAAAAAAATACACCTATTATTTGGATCTCCATTAACCAGGGGACCATCAAACATGATTCTCACCGATTTTGATTAATTTAAAGTATGTTTTAGAGTTCTTATCTCTAATTATTCTTGTGAAAGGATTTCTTCAAATGGGACTTAGATTTTCAGAAATTAGATGCCGAGGTTTAGCATACGTTTCAAATACCCATTAGTTTGCAGCTCTCAACGTGTCCTTCGTGGTGTGGACGCAGAAAGCTCGCACGCCACCCGTACGGCCCGAGTTCGATGCTACCTCTGGACTTTTTTTTTCTTTTTTAATTAATTTTATATTTTAACACTTTATTACAATTTGATTTAAATTTGATATATATTTGATACTTTGAATTGCTGCAAATTTGATTTTCTTTTTTTTTTTTCGGAAAAAATATACAATTACGTTTAGGTTTTTTTTTTTTTTTTTCATGAAAATTTATATGTATTTTATCTAACTTGTAAACTAACATAATTACTAACGAAAATCCAAAATATTTTATGTCTAGGTTTTTTTTCTAATTATTATTTACATTTATATATTTTTATATTTTAAGCAAAGTTCAGAAACAATATATCATATATATATTTACTTTATTGAATTTTAACTGAAAATTTATTTTTTCGTGTAAATTATAAATAATAATTTTGATGTCAATTTCAAAATATTTTTTCATTCTAACAAATAATGATAATAAAGCGAAAATTGTCAACTGGAAATGTAAAAATCGTCTGCGGATCCCGCATGCTGTGAAATGTCAGTAATGTTTTGCTGTCAACAGAAATATTCCTGGTATTTCGCAGGAAACTTACTGGCATTTCTGTAGAAAGTTTTTAACATATACAGTAAAGTTCCAGTCATTTTCAAGAAATGTTCCTTGGAAATAATGGGCAACTCAGCTGCCCATTTTTTCCCAGGAACGTTGCGGAATTTTTTTTACAGTGCAGCAGTACAAAGGTAACAAATAAAAAAGACCTTTTTCTAATTGTGAGGCAATCATGGGCTATTTCAGCATCATCATGATGTAACGAGCTATAAACTGATTCGCAAGGCAGGGTTCAAATGCTTGTTTTGACATCATTCTACTCTTTTCCACTCTTGGTTTATTCCCAAAAGTAATAGAACATTCAAGAATGGGTGAGGAGATAAGAAGATTATATCAACCTGAAGGAAAGGTCCTTCTATTACAAGATATAAGCAAGTTTCCTTTTAAAGCCATTAAAGGTGGAAAACACTGAGTGACCACAAAAAAGACGCCGATATGCTATATGACAAAAATGATACGTCTATTTTCAGTAACAATTGCAATAATTTTCCCCGTTTTACGATGCTCGACTTAGTCAAGATCACTTCTAATATCTTAATAACAATCTTAAAATTGATAGTGCCATTAAAAAAAAAAAAAAAAAAGTCATGGGCAATAATTGCGGATGGCACAGACATGGTTGCATCTGGTATCGCAGATCAAAGTGAATGTCCAGTGAAGTTTTGTCAAGTGAAAATTTGAAGGATATGCTAGATCAAGTCTGCCCAACCCTTCAGTGAACAGGGGCGCCCTCTTCTAGTTATAAACAATGAAGGGCGCCATTATTAACATGACTTAAATCATGTAACATCTAACTGTTGTAATCGGCAGAGTCTGATTATCTGAGGGGGTAACTTCCACCAGTAATTTTGTTTTGTAATCTTATTTAAATGCAGAATTTGTTTTATAAATATAGGGAACATTTACTATTCGTAAATATAAATGGAAGATTGCTCCTGTGGTAATCACGCCCTGAGTAGCCGTAGTCTTGTATGTCAAACTCGTCTTATACGTTAAACATGTATTTCGTTGTGGTAGACATAAGATCTCTACGATTCAAAATCATATGTAAAAATAATTTGAAGAGATAACATAAAGTGATAAATTTAGAACGGCATTTTTTTAAAAGCGAGCATGAGATTAAAGGGGTTGAGAGTCATGTGAAAGGTCTTGTAGGGGAAAGAAACAGAAACCTTTTTATACCAATTAAAAAAATGTATGCAAGCATTATTTACTTTTTTTAAAAGTATTCTTTAAAATTGATCTTTATCCTTACAAAAATATAGTAATATACAAAAGGACACCAAGTAAACCTTCAAAGAGCGCCATGGCGCCCGCGGACTCCACGTTAGACAGCCCTGTGCTGGACCAATGGAAGATAGAATATGAAAATCATAGAATAACATTTGAAACTTCTCTGTGAAAATATATTCCAGGATAAAAAGCAAAATCTTTATCATTCCTTATATTTCCTCATGGATATTTTATTGTAATCAAGTGAGCTTTCGCAAATACTAATTTTAAGGTGCAACTGCTGGCCAATAACTACAACTACTTTGGAATTTTTTAGCCATTGTATTTTATCTATATGGGGACAAATTTCAATATAGACAGACACTTATTTCATGATTCTATTTTTATCTTTTTAGAAAAGAGTGCATATTTAATTTGCAGTCTATTTCACACCATGCATTATTTTCCATTTTAATGATAGATTATGTTGTTATAAACCAGTTAGTGTAATATTTCGATACCACACAGAAATAGGAAACCCTCGTATGTTACATATTCTAACTGAAGTGAATCTTTTAATATGTAGTATAGTTTGTCGGACAATGCGACCATCACACAAATGTGAAACCTTCGTATGTTATATATTCTATCTGAAGAGAATCGTTTAATATGTAGAATAACTTGTCGGACAATTGCACCATCACACAAATGTGAAACCTTCGTATTTTATATATTCTATCTGAAGAGAATCGTTCAATGTGTAGAATAACTTGTCGGACAATGGCTCCATCACACAAATATGAAACCTTCGTATGTTATATATTCTATCTGAAGAGAATCGTTTAATATGTAGAATAATTTTCCGGATAATGGCAACACCACATAAATGTGAAACCTTCGTATTTTATATATTCTATCTGAAGAGAATCGTTTAATATGTAGAATAATTTGTCGGACAATGGCACCATTACACAAATGTGAAACCTTCGTATTTTATATATTCTAACTGAAGAGAATCTTTTAATATGTGAAATAACTTGTCGGACAGTGCCACTATCTTGTTATTCGACGACTTTTATATTTGTTTCCTTAAATTATCATTTGTAACTTGTGCAAAATCCCTTTAAATTTTGAAAATAAATTATTTCACTGTGTCGTTTTGTTTTAAAATTGTTGTTTTGGTGGGAAAATCTGCATTTATTATGCGATTCCCATAATAAGAAAAAATATTTTCGTATAATATAAATTTCTCTAAATTGTCTGAGCGAGAAAATCTAAGTAGATAAAAATTAGTTTCTTTTGGATGAGGGAAGTATTTCAGAATCAAAAGATGCTATTTTTAAAGTACTGTTGGGAGATAAAGGGTTAAACAGAATATCAGTTTATCATTACGTGCCCAAATACTGTAATATTCTGCTTTAACGCAGTCAAATTTGATACTGGATTGAACCAGCTTTTGGTGTTGCATTATCTGTAACAGTACAATAGTGAGAAATTATTTCAATTTGATGTTTCTTAGGTTGAAACGTAAACGTGCGCAGTTTCACTCATATCATTAAACAATCATGTTATTATTACATAAAACAAAAATAACTAACAGTTTAAATTAATTACAGGCTTCCAATCCACGATCAAACTTGAAACAATTTTCGTTATTTTAAACATTTCTGGTCCCCTTAATCCCCTACATGTCATCGTTTTTTTAAAATGGGGTACGATACATATATTGACGTTTCGTATTTTGAAAAGATTTATTTCATTCGATTTGTTGTAGTTTGTGCGTCTGCTTCTTCTGCATCCAAAGCAAATTAAGAACTCAGAAGGAGCATCTAAAATTTAAACCAAAAAAAAAAAAAAAAAAAAAAAAAAAAAAAAAAAAAAAGATAATGATAGGTGGAAATATTTTAGTCTTGCTACGAAATAAAATGAACATTTTTTTGAATTTGTGATTTTAGGTAGTCTGGTACTGGATAAAAATCTTGCAACTTTGGGAGGCAGTTTAACTGCTACTTACAGTTTTACAATTTCGGTAGTACGTCACATAGCAGCACGCTAAAATGTTCGATTCTTTTGTGGTTAAAACTTAAATTTCAGAATTCCTCTTAAGGTAACAGGGGAGTTTAAAATCCTTAAAAATAATTTTTTTATTTTTGTAAATTTCACCTCAAATATTATTCAAGGGTACATTATATGCATTGTGGCATGCATTTATCACAGAAGAAAAATATTTTTGAGAAAAAAATGGAATTTTACGCGTCGTCTTAGAAATCTTCGAAATGCTCCCTGCGCATTCCATATCAATGAAAATCCCCAATATTTCTTATAAAAGTTTGGTTTATATAGAATAATTCTATGACAGATGGTTTAGCAATGGGTAATCCCCTTAGTCCTTTCCTAGCCGATTTATATATGCATTACTTTGAGGTTAAAATGTTTAACCTTATCAACTTCCCATTTTATTGTCGATATGTAGATGATTCCTTTGCGCTCTTGGACCTTTCTCTTTTTTCTCTTGAAAATATAGTGACTATTTTGAACTCAATAGATTCAGTTATTCAATTTATTTCTGAAGTTGAAATAGATAATATATTGTCATTTCTTGATGTTTTGGTTACTCGCTAGCTTAATGCCTTTGACGCTTGCGTTTACCGTAAACCTTTTGCTGTCACACTCCCCTCCCCCATTTCAATTCATGTCATCCCCCCTTCCTAAAAAAGCTCCGGCTTTTCTTTATTTGATTAATAGAGCTCGCTTAATTTGTTCAGATAGCAATTCACTTTTACAGAATTAAATTATATTAGATCTGTTGCTATCGATCGTGGGTTCAGTTTATCTTATATCAATAACTTAATTTCTCATATTCTTAATAAATGCGCTAATAATCTTTATTCTTCTGTTACTGCGGTTTCTTTTTCTAACCTTATCCTTTTACCATTTTATAATAGTATTGGCTTTAAAATAGCTAATATCTTAAGACATTATGATTTTAACGTGATTTTTAAACCAGTTAATAAATTAACTTTTTCGCAGGTTCAGCATCAAATTCCTCCTCAAAATTATTGGGGTATTTACAACATTCAATGCCAATGTGGTTTGTCCTATATTGGACAAACTAAACGAAAACTCCGTTACACAGTCAAAGAACACATAAACTATGTAAAGAAAAAATAATTGCAAAAATCCTCTATTGCCTCTCATTGCTGGGGGGAGGGACATAATTTCAATTTTGACTCTGCTAACATTATCAAGAAATGCATTACTCCTCTAGATTTAGGCTATTTTGAAGCTGTTCATATCCATAGATTTAAAAACTCCTTGGTTAATGATTTATTTAATGTACCTTGCGTCTCAACTTTTGGGTGGATTTGTTGTGTCACGGCACTTCACTTCCGCTTTAATTTCATTGGCTGTTGGAACTTGATGGTCTTTTGGTATTGTGTTTTGACATTTGGGTTTTCGCCGTGCATGTGGTTGGGGGGATATTGTTTTCATAGATTTTATACACTGATGATGTGAGTCCTGGAACTCACGAAACGTATACGTCTGTTCAAATTACATTATGCATTTTATTGTGTGTTTAGACGTTGTGTTTAGGTGATTTATATTTCCACACAAGTTTTGTATTTACTGTTTTAAGTTGTTTACATAAAATTTCTTCCTTCACATTTTCTGATTAAGTTCGGAAACATAGCTAATTGGTACTGATGTAAACAAAGATACAACATCTAGTGAAGCCATGACAGAATTCGACTGAAATTACACAATTATCCAGAAAAAATTTCGACACAATTCAAATTTTAACGTCAAATATAATTTAGACGTTTATGACACTATCGAACTTGTACAGGGTGTCCTCCAGCAGTGGACTGCCTGATTTTAAAATTAAATAACTCGGGAACTATGATCGATAGAAGAAGGAAACAAGTGGTACAGGGTGGTTATAATTAAACTTCCCCTATAAACGGCATCCTACAGGGCAAACGGGTGAACGGAACGCAACGAAATTTGTTATATAGACTACAGAAGGTGCGCTCAAGGAATTTTGAAGAAAAATTTATTTCCAAAATGTCCACCAGTGGGCGCCTTTTCCGAAAAAAAAACATTAAATTTAACACAAGAAACGTCCAAAACGGAATACTGAAATAATATTAACAATCCAGAACAAGAATTATGAGTAATAAAATGTAAAACCGGCTGTTTTGACCGTTTATTGTGTTAAATTTGATGTTTTTCCGGAAAAGGCACCCTCTGGTGGACATTTTGGAACTAATTTTTTTTTTTGGAAATTCTGTGAGCGCATCTCGTGTATTGTCTATATACCAAATTTCATTGCATTCCGTTCACCCGTTTGCGCTGTAGGATGCTATTTATAGGGGAAGTTTAATTATAACCACCCTGTATATTTAATTTGAAAGACGTAAAAATCTGAGACAATAGTTTCAAAGTTAATTACAAATTTTGTCGACAGATGGCAGTGTACGGTGAAGTCGGTCTACAATAGGCTGCAGCTGCTTTGCAAGCAATTGTTCCAATCATCAGACCCTCTGTTCACTGAAACTTCTGGAAGAGTTTGCAAATTATTTTCTTATCAGGAACTTTTGCAACTTTAACTGTGATTGAAAACTGCGCCTTGTTGCCGTAGGAATGCGATTTAACCGGCGATACTCGAGTACTAGAAAAACACGTTGCTTCACTGAATAGATGAGTTCATTCATTTCCTTCAATAAGAAGATTGATTACTCTGTGCTGCAGTGTATTTAGATTGCGGATCCTCAGTGACTTACAGCTTCACCTGTCGAGAAAATTTGTAACTAATTTTGAAACTGTTGTATCAGATTTTTACTGCTTTCAAAATAAGCATACCACTTGTTTCTTTCTTCTATCGATCTTAGTTTCCCAGTTATTTAATTTTAAAATCAAGGAATCCTTTGCCAGACCCCTGCACATTTCTGTTTGAGTTCTGACTACTTTATTTTTTAAAAACCTTTTAGATACAAATTAACGACACAACTTTAGGGCCTCTTATCTCAATAAGAATTACCTTAATCGGGATGCAAATTTTTTAACGTAAAATAATCTTATTTTTAGGATCCAGGATTTCTTTTTCGTAAAAGTATGTTGATGATGTTTTTGCTTTTACAAAACAAGAAATTTAACTGAAATTTTGAAAAAAACTATTTCTATATTCCAACAATACAGCTCACAATTGAAAATGAAATTGACAGCAAACTCTCCTTAGATATTTTGTTTGAGAAAAAAGAAGTTATCATTCAAGAAATTTTAATGTCAATATAGTGTAAGGGAACATTTTCAGGTCAGTACTTAAATTTTAATTCTGAAAATCCTCCCTCCCTAAAAACCGCTCCTATTAGAACCTTAATACAAACAACAAGAAAATATTACAACAATGTATTATCCAAACACACGGAGCTCAAATAAGTGGAACCCGATTATAGAAGATTAAATAAAAAATTTTGTCAATACTGAATATGAATGAGAATTTCGCGAAATTAGTTAGCTTTATCCAAGCTGGTTTTATTTAACCCCTTAATTCTCGCTCCCATTCATACTCCCGGACTGTGTCTTTTTTAGATTTATTCAGATTTGTTTGATTCCCACCAGTTTTATAAAATAGTGTAATTGGCTTTATTATGGTATCATTTTACCTGCCATTAAATAAGGTAAATATTTCTTTTTCAAAAAAGTGGTGCCCATAAGCAATTTGAATTTTTACACCGTAATTTAATGCGACCGTTAAGGGGTTTAAGGGGTCTCAGGACTCTTAAAGCTTTAAAATTTTCGAAATTATAATTTTTTTATATGTTAAACTTCTATCTTTTCTGAACATTTTTATATAATTGTTTCCTTGAAATTCCTATTACAACTGAAGTTATGGCTTTTACATTTATACACGTTCAATAGCTGAAGCGTCGCGTCGTTTCGAAACTTTGAAGCCATTTTTCTCCAAATGACGTTTTTGGGCATGACGCGCACGATATCTCAAAAACTTATGAATATTTTTTCATGAAATTTTCAAAACATATGTTTCATGTTAGTCTGTATAAACTGAACCTAAAAGTTCCTTTTTATTGTTCAAAACAATATTTTTTTAGGTGATTATACTGTTGAAATTTTCTTAATTTTGCCTTAGCTAAATACAACTTTGTATTAAAAATATAAAAAAGCTTTAAATACAAATTTATTTAGGTTCAGGCTAATTATTACAATCTGAAGTATAAGTAGGCACCAAAATTTTTATTCTAGTTGCAATACGTATTTTGTAATCGTGCGCGTAATCTGTTATGCCGATTTTTTGCTCGTCAAATGTCTAACAGTTTGGAGCCCCCTGTAAATGCTAATTCTGCATCTTATAATTTTTTAAATACAAGAAATGAAAGAACATACTTATATATTTTATTCCAATTAAAATTGTGTCTTAAAATTAAATACATTTTAAGATATTAAATGTTGAAAATGGTCCTTTTTTTTTCATTTTTCCAATTTTAAGAGTCCTGAGACCCCTTAAGTGATTTATATTTGGTCGCCAAATTCGGTGATATCTTGAAGTGCCCGTCATTTTAAAACATGATGGGTGAAGCTAACCAATGAACTTGGTCGAGACCTTAGTAATTCCTGTGAACACGCTCACTCACATCGGAATCGGTTAATATATAAGAGTGCTGTCGCTGGAAAAAATCAGATTTTTTTTTTTAAATGTCACCCACATTAGAAATTCAAACTGCTATATCTCATAGACTTGGAGCCGGCAGCACAGACAATCAACTCAACGAGTTCACGGATGAAATTCTAGAATTAGTTAAATCTCGATTAGCATATTTTAACGCAATCGGTCTGCCAAGTCATATCTTGGTGGAAAACACCCGAAAACCCGATTTTAGAGGTTGATTTGTTGGTTTACCATTGTGTTTTCCTGATCCCAATCTTCCATGTTTTCGTACACTGTTAAAAATCTGCAGCATCTGCTGCATAGTCACTCCACCGTTTGTATAGAAAACGGTTATTTGACTACATTATGGAGCATTCTCATTCATCTGAATAAAGATATTCTGTAATAGTGGCGGAGTGACTATGCAGCAAATGCTGCAGATTTTTAACAGTGTACCTTTCGGTGCAGGAAAACACAATGTTAAACCTACGAGTCAACCGCTAAAATCGGGTTCTCAGGTGTTTTCCACCAAGACTTGGCATACCGATGGCATTAAAATATGTTAATCGAAACTTAACTAATCCTAGAATTTCATCGGTGAACTCGATGAGGTGTGCTGCCCGCTGCCGGTCTATTAGCCATTTTTACTTTCTTCTACCTTCAATAGAAAAAAGTATTGTAATCGAAATTTTTTTCGACTTCCGGTTTTCGACGAATTTATACGTTTTCGGGGTCAGAGATCCCAAAAAGCATCTTTATAGAAAATGTCTGTCTGTCCGTCTGTCCGTGTGTCTGTCGCCATTGTACCATCGAAAAATATATGAAGTTATGCACAGAATTGAACCAAATTTTTTAAAAAGTTTTTGACAGGCAGGTCCTTCCTTAATTAGGAAAAAAACGGCCGGAAGGGGTCGTTGTAACAGCATTTTTTTTGTGCCATTTTGAATATTGTATCATCGAAAAGTGTATGAAGTTATGCATAGAATTAAACCTTTTTTTTTTAAGTCTTTGGCTATGGCAAGCAGGTCCTTCCTTAATTTGGAAAAAACCTCCGGTAGGCGGCGCTGTGGTAGCGATTTTTGAGCTATTTTTGTGCCATTTTGAATATTGTATCATCGAAACGTGTATGAAGTTATGCATAGAGTTTAACCAAAAAAAAAAAATTTAAGTTCTTGGCTAGGATGCGCTGTAATATCGATTTTTGTGCCATTTGTGCGATTTTGTGCTGATTATTGTACCATCGAAAAGTGTATGAAGTTATGCACAGATTTGAACCAAATTTTTTGTGTCTGTTTTTGGTCATAGCAAAAAAGTCCTCCCTGAATTTGATAAAATTTTGCCGTAAGTGGGCGCTGTAATAGCGGTTTTTGTGCCATTTTCAATATTGTAACTTCGAAAAGTGCATGAAGTTATACATAGAATTGAACCAAATGTTTTGTGTGATTTTTTGGCTATAGCAAGCAGGTCCTCCCTTAATTTGGAAAATATTCGCCTGAAGGGGGTGCTTTAATAGCGATTTTTGCGCGATTTTGGATATTGTACAATCGAAAAGTGTATGAAGTTACGCATAGAATTGAACCAAATATCTGTGTATGTTTTTTGGTCATGGTAAGTAGGTCCTCCCTTAATTTGGAAAAAATAGGCCGGAAAGGGGCGCTGTAATAGCGATTTTTGTGTAATCTTAATTTTTCGTAGTTATATTGTACCCCAGTGGCTCGTGAATCGACGGGAACTTCCCATCCTGATAAGCCGACTATTCGCGACTATTCGTGATTTTAATGAATATCATGATCGAGATTAACTAATTTTTACTCCGGTTAATTAACTGAAGCAGAAATTTAAGACGAAAGTCACAGCTGACATAAACATTGAACTAATAAAAATGAAATATTGATATCTGTAACAACATTTTGAAATATTAAAATATATGAGATGGAAGAAAGTTTTGGGATTGGTACATCCAACTAGTTTAAGATAAAGACGAACAAAAAATGCTCCGGAATCTTTGTATCGCGCTCAAACAAACAATACAAAAATATTTTCTAATTTCTAATTTTTTTTGTACCTCATTTTAAATTTATTATTTTTTAATTTTTAAATGGTCACCATTTTGAAACAAGATGGCGGATAAAGCTGCAGAGAGATTGATATGTACTGTGCACATGCCTTGTCACATCAGAATTTCAAAGTGCTATAACTCAACTGTTTTTAAAGATATAAACGAAACAATGCTCCGGAATCTTTGTAATACATAAGAAGAAAAAAATATTTTTCAATTTCTAATTTTTTTGTACCTCATTTTAAATTTAAATTTTTTTTTTAAATTTTAAATAGCCGCCATTTTGAAACAAGATGGCGTATGAAGCTGGCCAACAAACTCGGTCGAGACATTGCTATGTACTATGCACATGCCTTGTCACATCCAGATCGGTTCATAAATACGCGTATTATCGCGTGACAAATATCAGATCGTTTCAAAATGTCAGCCATGCTAGAAATTCAAAGTACTACAACTCAACCAGTTTTTAAGATATAGACGAAACAAAAAATGCTCCGGAATCTTTGTATCAAGCACAAAGACATAAAAAAAATCTTTTTTAATTTCTAATTTTTATGTACCTCATTAAAAAAAAACTTTTTTTAAAACTTTATAAATGGCCGCCATTTTGAAACAAGATGGCGGATGAAGCTAAGCAGTACATACCAAGTTATACCCAAATCGGTTCATAAATACAAGAGTTACAGTATGACAGAGATCAGATATATATCTACCCTATATATATAAAATCCTAATGAAACGAATTTATGAAATGTTTCATGAAACGACTGAAATTAAACGAATTTATGAAACGTTTTCATGAAACGACTGAAATGAAACGAATTTATGAAACGATTCTATGAAACGACTGATTAAACAACTGGATATGTTTCACGGCGATTTCTCCTAAAATATGGAATACTTTGCAATGAAATTAGCACCAAAAATTCATATTGATCTGCAGATCTCAAAACTGGTATTAGAATTTTTAAATTCGAATTAGTTTTCGAAATATTAATTTTTTTCTAATTTTAAATAATTTTCTCTAATGATGGCAACTCAAATTTTAATCATAAAAGATATTTTTTCATATTTTAGAAAAGGTTATAATTTTAAACTAATTTGGCGACCAGTTTGGCCTCCCTTAAATGTATGCTAAGAACAATGTTTTTCTTTTTTTAAATTATTATTATTATCATTTTATTTAATACAAAACTTTCATTTAAAACTGAAACATTTAAAATTGACGGCTTTCACTTCTTTCTTTTTTTTAAACGAAACGAAAAGAAAAATATTAGGCGCAGATGTCGTATACGCACCGGGGTATCTAATTGGCTCCAAAATGGCGTTATTTTGCCTGACATGGTAACCCGGCTATTGTTGCTTATTTATTAATAAATGTTTATTTACATTTATTTTCTTCATATTTAAAAAAAAGTCATAAATTGTTTTGTTCTATAGTTATTAATTATTTTTTTCATTTATTGTTATTTCATTTTAAAAATAATAGAAAATAATTTAAAAATACATATGTAACTGGTATTCGAAAACGAGGTTTTTGCCAAATTGTCATAAAAAAAATCACGCCAAACCCGGCTCGAATATGACATCTGTGTTAAATATGAAGTAATGCAACAAATCATGACATTTAATTTCAAAGTGAAAGCAACGTTTTAATGGTACTACTTAGTTATCCCGTCGACCAATTTCGCCAAATTATATAAATCGCAAAACCACTCGCCAAATTATACAAATTGACGTAATTTTTATTTTAAATAACGAAACAACAAATAAATTAGTAAAACATTAATACAAATACAAATAAAACGTCGAAATAAAAATCACTTGATGGCGCAAACACGTGTAACTTTCTTAAAGTCAAGTGAATGTGACATTTACGATCAACCATTACTGGCATTTAATGTTATAGTCTGGCGATAGATTTTTGGTCGATGGGATAACCAAGTAGTACCGTTTAAATTTACCAATAGAAAAATAAAAAAATGCTAACTGGCGAATTAAAAAAAAGCTATTGGCGAGATTTGCACCCAGCTAACATAAAAATACCTAGAATTCTTTGCGACCATGGTAATTTTTATGTAGTTTTATTCAAAAAATAACTTTGATTCTTTAATCAAAATAGAAACATTTCTTATGAAAAGCGAAGGGATCGGCCCGTATTTGTTTGTGGCAGCTACATGACTTGGACTATTATAATATAAATGAAATGATGGCGATAGAGTAATATTTGGCGACTTATCGCTTGTGGCTGGCTAACATTAAAGTACCAAAATGGCCGCCTGGAATATAAAAAGCGAAGGGGTCTGCCCGGAACTAATGATGATAGTCACATGATTTAGGATATTATTATAGAGATTGTGTTCAATTCTAAAAACAGCGCAAAGAATAATATTTCCTAACGATTAGAAATTTATTTACACGTGACTATTAAAAACAGAAAAAAAAACTTAAAAAAAACTATATTAAATGAGTACGTGTTAAAAGCAGGAAAATATTGTAAATTATGTCTTGAAAATTCTATTTACACGTGAATATTAAAAGAGAAAGGAAACTTTAAAATAATAAATATATTAATATGCGTTTAACCCTTTCAGGGGCAAGGTACTTCTATTCGTAAAATGCTGAAATCGGTGAATGGCACCAGAATTTACTAAACAATTTCAAAATACGAAAATGCTTTTTTTCACTTAAAAGGAAAATTTTCATTCCAATATTCAGGTACCAATGTGGCATTTAAGAATTAAAATTAAGTGGTCCAAAAATTAACCACCACCCTTGAAGGGGTTAAAGCAGTAAATTGTAGTAATTGTAGTAACTTGTATTATGTCAATCGTTTTATAACGCTGTTAAGAAATACCGGGAGGCAAAGACTCTATTTACTTAATTCATTTTATTTTAGCTTCTTTTCAAATGTTTAACTGATCTTCTTTAAACAAACACGAAAACAACCATTGGATGTCTTAACCACAACTGATTCGGCCTTAAATTTTCGCAATCAAAGGGAATTGAATGGAAACCTGGTTTCAGCGAGATCGCTATAGGTTTTTTCATTAGAATTCAATCTTCTCTAATCTTTTTAAAACCGATCAAATTAACGTGCTTTTAGATTCTGCGGTATCTGAATGGGGGGGGGGGGCGTTGGCGAGGGTAGCTTTCAGGGGGCAGAGCCCCCTAGTATATATATATATAGATATAGATATATGTGTGTGTGTCAACATTTGAACGGTGGACGGTTTCGGGGTCTGGGAGTCATGATTGGTGAAAATATACCAACATTTTCCGGAATCGTTTTCCTCCGAACAGCTGCTCGGTACCCTTTGAACATTTTTCAAAATGTAAGTATTTTAAGGTACAGTCGTGGAAAAAAAAAAAAAAAAAGTAAACACCCCTTACTAACTCATCAACAAATTATCGTAGACGGAAGTTACTGGTACCGAACGATTTGAAATAAAGTCTACTTTTAAATGATGTATATAAAATTTGCTTAGGGGGTCATCTATATATTAAAACTAACCCAAACCTCACTTTTTTCAGGAGCAATACCCAATTTTAACAAGATATTTCAAATCTTCGGTTCAAACCATGCCTAGTCCCCAAATTTCAAGTCATTTGAATGTTAAGTTTTTGAATTATAAACATTCAAAATTTAGCGCTTCTAATGTTAAATTACATTTTCATATTTTTATTTATATCGCCTGAAATTATGCTCTTAATGTGCTAATTTTTTGTGTAGCAATAGAACTAATGTGCCCAAACATATATACGCTGAATTTGCAATTTTTATAATTTTATGATATGAATTATGACTTATGAAATTAATTATCGAAAAATTTATGAATTGCAACTTACAATTTTTTTGATGGATTTAGATTTATTAAGTGCTGCTTTATGAAAATCCAAAATTTCACATTTTTCTTCCAAATAGTTTTCAAATTATGCTTAAAAAACAGCAAAATGATGGTTTAAGGGGCCGTCTATGATAGAAGTGAGTAAATATTTTGAAATTCCCTCTGCTGCCTCGTTATCAAACAGGCTTCATTGACTGCTTAAGGTGCTTTGATCAAGAAGGGGGTGCTCTCGGTTAGCAATCGAGTACCCAACTTCAATTTGGATACAGCCCGTAAAATACGCTCGTTTTAAAATAATTAATTTCTCAGAAACTTATGGTACGAATTGCATAAAAATTTGTTTTTAGGCTAATTGAAGGGTGTAGAGTTTATTTATGCTGTTAGAATTGGGTATTGTCGTTGAAAGAAATGAAGTTATGGTTCGTTTTAATATGTAGATGGCCCCCTAAGCAAATTTTATATACAACATTTAAAAGTAGACTTTACTTCCAATCGTTCAATACCAGTAACTTTCTTCTACGATAATTTTTTGCGGAGTTAATAGGGGGTGTTTACATTTTTTTTTCACTACTGTACATTTTTGGCATAATAATAAAGGACTTTATAAAGGAAAATGATTCTGTCAAGAAATTTTTCGATTCCTCCGGCAAAATTTGAAAAATTTATGTATTATTATTTTTTTTATTTAAGAGAATTTTAAAATGCATCTTCTCGTAGAATTTTGAACATTTTAAGCTAATTTTTTAAACTATTTTTAGAAGTGTGCTGAATAATTTTAAGTATCAGATTTACCATAAGTTAATTAGTTTGGGAAAATAAAAATAAAATGTGGAAATACGTGTAAAATTACAATAAAAACTGAATTTATTTTACATTTGTACGTGTAAAAAAAAAAAAAAAAAAAAAAAAAAGACTTTTTACTTTATTGTAAATCTGATACTTAGTTTTATGAAATAGACCATAAGGAACAACCAAAGGAAAAAGTTCCAGTCAATTGAAAAATATACATGAAAGCTTTATCACTTTGAACATGCTAATTCTCCGAAAAAACATAAACTGAGAAAAACCACTTTTAAAGTGAAATGGGTATGGGATTTGAAGGGACAGTGATGTCATAAAATCGCTTTTAACTGTATTTATAATACTTGGATCTTTACGAAGCTTCATGAGAATATATTAGGGATAATAAATTATAATTTAAGCAAAAAATTAGAAAATTGATATTTTCGTTATTTTTCGCCAAATGAAAGATCCCCTTAATAGAAATTAGCATAGCTGTCAGCTTTTACGGTTTTCTATTTCCAATCAAATTGAACAGGATTTTTTTCCTTGTTTAATCGCGGATTTTAGTGATTAAATATTTTGAAATATACTATTTAATTTGAATGGCAGGAGAAAAGTGTAAAAGCTGGCAGCTACGCATTAGACAGATAAGATATTTTTATTTAGAAACAAAAGTTAATATTTAGGCTTTAAAACGCGTTGGCGCATTTAGTACGCCGTCCGTGTATTTATGTTATTGCAAACCGTCCGTGTTATATTAAGGATGTATTAGAAAAAATCTTTTTCCACCCTCAACAGCTCGAAATTTCCTGAGACATTTTCAGACTCATTTTTAAAAGCAAAAACATGAAACTGGCTGATGTGATTTTTGAAGAGATGTATAAGAGGCCGCGTGATGTCATTTTTCGCTCCATTCATTAGAATTTGTTTTTAAAACAATTGTTTTGTTTGTATGACCATTTGTTTCATTCTCAGATCTCCACTTCTGAAAATTCGGTCCAAAATGCCCATTTTGATAGCATTTTTTGCAATATTTTCTGCATTTATCAAAAAATTGACAAGCACGGCACATTATATAGTTTCTAAATAAAAGAACTTGACAGTTTGATGCGTTTAAGAGCAAAAAAGAATTAAAAAATAAATTAGAAAATAAGCAGTTTGGATTGGAATAAACCCTTAAGGCTGTTCTCAACTGCTCTGCTTAACAAGCGCAAAAGGTTTTGACACATTTACAAATTAATTTTTTAACGCAAAGATATAAAATTGGAAAACCTCACCATGGAAGCGATTTGGAATCAAACTGTTTTTTCCATTTTTTGATTAATCAATTACCTATTGAGTTAGAAGCGATTTTGATCACGTGACACTGCATTTTTCTCCCCTTACTGACTGGATTTTCTTCTTTCGTTTGGAAGTTCAGTTTAAAATGCCAACTTTGACACTATTTTCTGAAAGATCTTTTGCGTTTACAAGAAAATGGAAAACAATTCGATGACATAGTTTCTGAATAACAACACCCTCTAGTTTCATGCGTTTCCGAGCAAAAATGAATTGAAAATTATGTCAGAAAGTTGATCCTTTGGATTTGAGAACAGCCTTAATTCTAGTTAACACGTTCGTCGCCGCGTCACTCGTATATGGGTGACGGGTATGCTTCCGCGAGGGCCATGTTTCCCAAAAATGGGTGACGCTCTTCTTGTTGAAGTAAATAGGATTTTCAGTTGGATTTTTAGAAGAAATTTAATGGAATAAGCACTGAAATATAAATCTATACTAATATTACAAAGAAGTTTGTTTGTTTGTTTGTTTGTAGGAGGTAACTCTGGAACTACCGAAACGATTTCAAAAGTAATGGTATCAAAATGATTGTGTTAGTCCCCGTTCGAATATAAGGTATATCTTATATCCATGCTACTAACCCAAAGGAAGTCCAGGAGCAAAAAACGTTCTAAAAATGCAATTTTGTGTTATTGAAGGGCCTAGAAACATGAAATTTGTCATGGTAGCTATTTATAAGAAATAAATTATCTTTAAGAGCATTTTTCAAAACATTCCAAATTTAGAAGGGGTGAAAATTCCCGAAAAGTGGTCTAAAAATGTTCTAAATGGCGATTTTTACGCAATCTCAGGAAGTATCAAACCGATTTCAAAAGTAATGGTTGGAAATTGATGGTGACAGCCCTTGCTCTAACATAAGCTATATTTTATGTCGCTCCCACTACCCCAAAGGGGGTGCAAGAGCAAAAAAGTTCTAAAAATGAGATTTTTGTGTTACTATGATCTCTAAGAACATTTCTTAAAAAATGCGAAATTTAAAAGAGGTTATAATACGCAAAAAGCGTTCTAAAAAAGTTCTAAATGGCGATTTTTACGCAATCTCAGGATGTATCAAACTGATTTCAAAAGCAATGGTTGGAAATTGATGGTGATTGATTGCCCTTGCTCTAACATAGGCTCTATTTTATGTCGGTATCACTACCACTTTGGGGGGGGGCAGGAACAAAAAGCGTTCTAAATTGCACTTTTTATGATACTGAAGGGCCTGGAAACATGAAATTTGCATGATAATAAAGAAACTTATAACATATAAATGATCTCTAAAAACGTTTCCTTAAAAAATCGAAATTTAAAAGGGGTGAAAATGCGCGAAAAGCGTTCTAAAAAAAGTTCTAAATTGAGATTTCTTCGATCGAAGAATCTAAGAATTCGATCGATTTCGAGAAGTATCAAACCGATTTCAAAAACAATGGTTGCAAATTGATGATGCTCCAAGATAGGCTATATTTTATGTCGCTGTCAATACCCAAAAAGGGTGCAGGAGGAAAAAAAGTTCTAAAAATAAGATATTAAATTTGTTAAATAAGATATTAAATTTGCCATGGAAGTTACTTATTAGATATAAATTATATCTAAGAACATTTCCTAAAAAATTCAAAATTTAAGAGATATGAGAATGCGCGTTCCAAAAACGTTCTAAATTGCATTTTCTACCCTATCTCAAGAAATATCAAACCGATTTCAAAAGTAATGGTTGCAAATTGATGTTGAAAGTACCTGATACAACACTGGCTATATTTTATGTTTTGTCTCCACCACCAGGGGGATGCAGGAGCAAAAAATATTCTAAATTGCGTTTTTGTGATACTGAGGGATCTACCATTTTGAAATATGGCATGATGGTAATTACTTAAAAGATGCAAATGCTTTCTAAGAACCGTCGAAAGGAAATTCTAAATTTAAAAGGATGAAGTGAGCGAAAAGCGTTCCAAGAACGTTCTAAATTACAATTTTTATGCAATCTTATGAAATACCAAACCGATGTCAAAATTAATGTTTACAAACTGTTGGTGATAGAACTTGCTCAAACATAAGCTATATTTTATATCGGTGCCACTACCATCAGAGGGTTACAGGAGCAAAAAACGAGTTAAATTGCGATTTCTGTGATACTGAAGAGGCTAGAAACGTTAAATATGGCATAGTTGGTTTCTTATAAAATATAAATGCCCTCTAAGAACAATCGAAAATAAATTCGAAATATAAAAGGGGTGAAGCGAAGGGAAGAAGCGAAAAGCATTCGGAAAAGTCTTAAATTTCGATTTTTACGCAATCTCAGTGAAATAATAAACCGATTACAAAAGTAATGATTGCGAATCAATGGTGATAGTCTTTGATCCTACGCGGGCTATATTATATGCCAGTGCCACTACCACCTGGGGTTGATAGAAACAACAAACGTTCTAAAAAAACCTTAAAAACTTCCTAAATTTCGTTTTCTATGGAATATTAGGAAATACCAAACCGATTTCAAAATTAATTTTTGCAAATTAATGGCGATAGTCCCTGTTTCGACATAGGCATTTTATGTTAGTGCCACTACAACCAGAGAGGTGGTATACCGTTAGACAAGAAGCTTGGAATTTGACATGATGGTTAATTTTAAGATGTAAATGCGTACTAAGAACGGTTTCTAAAAAATTCAAAACTTAAATGAATACTGAAATGAGTGTATTAAATGAGCATAAAAGCTTCAAAATACTTTCTAAATTATCATTTATTTAGAATTAGTTTTAGTTCTTTTTATTTCTTTAAGCCTGATTTCTGTCTAATGCAGTGTAATAATAAAGTTTAGTCAAACTGTGTCTTAATTAGTAATTTTTGAATTATTCCTAAACGTATATCTTCTAATAAAAATTAGATATACAAATATCACTTTGTATATTTTAACTATTACGCGAGCAAAGCCGCGGATTTTGCTAGTGTAGGATATACAACTTAAAAATACTAAAAACATACGCATTGTACTATATTTTTATTAATTTATATTTAGGATAATATATTACATTATACTATGTCGATAACGAACACTCGATATCGAGAGCCACAGGCGACTATTTTTAGATTCTGAATACACCACTATTTTTTAAAAATACATTTCGTAGTATATTCCTCTTGCAAATGTTGTCAAAGCGTATGTAAAAGATTTTTGTTTTGAAATAGTGGTGCGAAATGGAGTTAAAAAATAGTCGCCTGTGGCAGCCCTGGCTCTGTTTACGTTCTGGCTTTCGGATTTGGGCTCAGCGAGAAATTCAGCAGAATCACGCTGGGCGACGAACGTGTTAAATCAGTTTTTTAAACAACTTTTCATGTTTATTGCTTTTATACTACATACAAGGTATCGCTTTAAACAGGAATATCATGAAAATTTGTTATTTAGGCTTTAAAAACCAATGACGCATGTAGTGCGCCATTAATGTTTTTCAGATAAAAATGGCTTTGCTTTCATTTTTTTTTTTCATTATATCTTAAAAAGGAACTAACCAAGCATAATTTTTTTATCACAATTTATTAAGTTTTAAGCTTTAATGTATTCTTTTTAAATGCGGAAGGAACTTTATTTTCTGTAAAAGACGTTTAAGGGCAGTCTGAATCTCTATATCCGCCATGTTAAATTAATATACCTTTTATCATAAACTACTTAATATATGGACTTGAAATTTTTTCATATGCATAAAATAAACAATTCTGAATAATCTGAAGTTAAATTTATAATTAAATAAAGTTTAGATATTTTTTAAAAAAAATCTGAAGTAGGAACCACATTCAAATTTTAGAAAAACTTGCAATTTTTTCAAAGATAATGGTAATAATAAAAAAAGTTCTTTTAATAAGTTTAAACAATTCACCTCAGATTAAAAAGGGATATGTATAGAATGTTAAAGCAAATTTTCAAAGCATAATGTATAATAGTTTTTTTTAAAAACGTACATCGAAATTAAAAAAAAACAACATTTTGAGAAAATCAAGTTTAAAGTAAATAAGCGCACTTACTTAAAAACATTCCTGCTACATAGTATGTACTTATATTACGCATCTTTTCCTTTTCAATCTTTTAAACACTCTTTTTTCTTTAGTTTTCTGCAAATGGTCATATTTTGCTCTTAGCACTCGCTCGCGATCAAGAGTTTTTAAGGTGTTTTGGCAATATAGCCCTGGTTCTATGCCTAATTTATGAAGCACATTAATTTTCGTAGAATGCCCATTATTGAAGCAGGCTACTGGATCAATAAAATATAATAAGAGTTTCAGAAAATAAAAAGAAAACTACTGTACCAATGCGAATTTCAACTAGCAAACTAAACAAACACAAACAAGTTGAAAATTGCTCGTCAAACGTGGCAAATGAGGTGCGTTCGTACTATAACGAGTTTTATAAATATTTTTTGCACCGCATATTGTACCGAAAGCATATTTTAGTGCACTTCATAAGTGCATATCAATTTCATTTTGTTCGAAAGGTTGTAACATCACTAAAAAGCACTTGAAACAATTTTTTCCCATTGGCCTTAGTGTAACGGAAAATTTTTGACTGTCCCTGTAATTAAACTATACATCTGATTTTCATAAAATATGAAATAACTCGACGAAATTTGCGGCAATTACATAATTAAAATTTCAGGCAAAATAATAGCTCATTGATTTTAATATTTCATGTGTGTTTCTACATGCAAAGCTGAGATCATATTCTGCAGAGGACGTTCATTTATAAAACATGAATTTTAAAGTTGCTATAGTTTTAACTTTTAAATAAAATTAGAGTAAAACAAGTTGGAAATTGCCCGTCATACGTGGCAAATGAGGTGCGTTCCTACTAATTAGTTTTATAAATATTTTTTTTTCACCGCATATTGCACTGAATGTATATTTTAGTGCACTTCTTAAGTGTAAATCAATTTCATTCTGTTCGAAAGGCTGTAACATCATTAAAATGCACATGCAATATATTTTTCCCATTGGCTGTAATGTAACGGAAAACGTTTGATTGCCCCTGTAATTAAACTATACATCCGATTTTCATAAAATTTGAAATGACTCAACAAAGTTTTGCAACAATTACATGTTTAAAATTTTAGACCATTCGGAAGGCTGTAACATTAAAATGCACTTGCAATATTTTTCCCATTGGCCGTAATGTAACGGAAAAAATTTGACTGTCCCTGTAATTAAACTATACACCCCATTTTCATAAAATTTGAAATAACTCGACAAAATTTTGGAACAATTATGTATTTAAAATTTCAGACCATTCGATATGATAGTTTTTGCTCTGTTAATATGCAGACGGACGGACAGACGGGACGACTGTTGGTGCTACGTATTTATATATTTACGAGCGCACCTAAAAACCACGTTGTTTATTCGAAAGTAAATCAAAATGTGTCAATTAAAATAAATCGAATAAGTTGTAGTAATCACTTTTCCGTCTTAAAACATGGATAAAATAAATTCTGAGGCTAAGCAACGAAGAACAGGGCGACAGAGCTTTCAGTGTTTTCGTTCTCAGCTCTTTAACCCCTTAACCTACAATGACGGGCATAGCCCGCGTACGATGATCGAGCCAAATGTAAATTCTTCTTACCACTAAAATTTCACAGTAAATATAGTTTAATTTAATCGTCGAAATTCCATGATTAAACAAGCCGAAAATCTCTATTAAAGTTTAGTGGTAGCTATAGATTTGCCAAACCGTGGAGCTGTTAAATGTAAATCGTAGGTTAAGGGGTTAAATGGGCGTGGTCGAGAAGTATGAGAAGATAAACAAACAGAATTACTAAAAATTTTCCAACTTCGGCTTGCCGTAGAAACAAAAGTAATGTCTCACTAGAAAGAGGAGAAATGGTAGATTCAAAATATTAAAAATTCGATATATTTTAGGTTTTGACCTTGCAACTGCCCTTAATTTCATTTATAAAGCATGAATTTTTATTTTGTCACAGAATTAACTGTGAAGTAAAATTCATTTGGAAGAATGTGTATGTTGTTTATTCTGTCATTTTTCATTCTGTTGATTTGTGCAATATTAAATGTAACTGTTTATTAACTTCTTTTGAATTTTTACGCAAAAAATTACAGTTTTAAGGTCGGCCATTAAGTTTATAAAGTCAATTTTCAAAAATTAACCCAAAACTTTATTGTTTCATTTTTTAAAAGACTGTGCTATAAGCTATCCAAATTAGTTTTTAGTTTCTTTGCGAAATTACAGAAAGCGTAACAATGGATGTTTTTGTTTTAAACCAGAAGCATGTATTTAAGTAACCTAAATAAAAGAAATATCTTTGAATATTGAAATTAAGGTAAAACATAGAAATCTGGAGATTTTACAAAACTTGAGGAAAAATATTTCTAAATTAAAATATCAATAAAATAATCTATTTTATAAATGAAGTTTTCTTTAGATATGAATTTATATGAATCAATCAGTAATATGATTATTTTTGGACGACTTATCAAAAACGTCAAACGCGATGGGATACTTTAAACATTTTTAACTCTGTTCACTTATAAAGTATTTGCCACTGTTTTTAAATAATTGTATGAGGGTAGCTTCTGAGATTGTTGCAAGATATGACAATGGTTAAAAAAAGATCGATATAAAAACAGACACTTCTTTTTCCAATAATATTCCATCAATTTCCCTAGATCACATACACATTAATTTTCTTGTGAAGAAAAATAATTTAAAAGCACAAGAGAAAATATAAAACCCGTTATTTTATTAAAACATCGCTCGTATCAAGAAACGATCAATTAATAAAATGACACTTCAATATTTGATAATGAAATGCAATTTAGATAAAGCAAATTAAAATATTACAAAAAGAACAGCATCCATCCATTTTAAATCATCAATACTTTAAATTAGTCTTCATAATAACAAGTTTGCTTTTAATTGAAATATTGTTTTGAAGTTCAAAATTGGAAAAAAGGAAAATTATAAATGTACTTTTGGCAACACTTGAAAGTAATTTTGAACGAAGTAAAACCATTCTAAGGAAATGACAAATTTTTGGTTAAAATGTTTTAAAATGCTGTGCTGAGAACAAGAATCTTTATGTTACAAAATGTGATATTAGTATGTTTGATTTTTGCATAAAATGTTAAATGAAGTTAAAATTTGTGAAATATGTTTTTATTACAAAGGAACTTTGTATTTTGACAATTATTTAAAGCAATCAATGGAGAAATTAAATATGCAGCGCAAACTAATCTTTCAGAAAAGATTAAATCATAAAACTTATTATGCAGTAAATTTAAATATCTTTTGATTGAACACGATGAAATAATCCAAAAAATCTAAAATCTGTGGCTGAATGTTATTTTACAAAATTGTCAATTTTGCAGTGAGAACTCTATAGTAAAAAGCAGTACAACCAATTCTGAATGAATTTGTATAAAGTGAAAGACAATTTTATTTGATGATAAACAAGGAATAATAACGGCAGCGTAGAACAAGTATGCGGCATATTTGAATAAACAACTTTATAACTAAAATGTCGCAGGTTTCTTTTCTATAACTTTTCTATAACTTCTGTTACCTTTTGTCAGTTTTGAATGCATAATTATTAAAAAATATTTCTGTAAAAGAACAGCCAAAAAGAGATGTATTTTCATAAGGGTATAAGTATATTTTCGCTTGGCATAATCAATTAAAAAAAGTAGGAATGTAACTAAATATAAATTTTCAATGCACATTACGTTTCAGAAAAGTTTTGAAATAATAATAATAAGTAAAAAATAAACTAACAATAGTTATACGACTGTGTAATCGTTTTTGAATCAGTATTAAATAAAACGAAAATTAATTTGCTACAGAATACGGCAATTGAAAGTTTATAATTTATATTAAATAATCATTCAATTAATTTCAATATTGAAAAAGTTTTTTGTATTTTTTTTTACTAAAAATCAAAATGAACAAGGCGATTCTATAAACGGAAAAATAGTTTATAGATTTTTGTTATGGGAGTATTTTAATTTAGATTAAAATAATTTTATTTCCACATGTTGGCAAAAGGTATTAAATATAAGAAAAAGTAATTTCCTGTCTTATTTTTTTAATACTAAAAAAGTGAATTGAATGTTTATTATAAGTACCAAACACTATTTAGAAATGCTTCAGAAATCAAACAAAAGTCTAAGTGCATAAAACATTTTAAACATTAAAAAACTATTTTTGCAATATTTGATCATATGTTATAAATTATTTTCTACTCATTGCAAGTTGCTTTCAAGTTTTTTCAAAGAATTTTACTTGTATTTGTCAAAAGAACCGATTAAACAACCCTAAAAAACATTAAAACGGAATCTTGAATCAGCAATGATCAAGTCAAATTTTCCGCTTAAAATTTTCTCTTTATTAAATATTTACTTGATCCTTCATGGTCTTGCGTATTCTGTAAAATTGAAATGGAAATGGCAAGATTTCATTTGCTTTGCTTTTTCAAGAATTTTTACTATTACTAATGAAATTAATAGGTTGTATTGGATAATTTACCTCTTTATTAACATAGAAAGCACAAGAAATTATTATATTAGAATTACATTGGTGATTTTAGAATATTTGCTTAGACTGTCATTTTTTTTTAAAAGGAGGAAGGTAAAATATTTAAATTGGCAAATGGCAAAAATTTATTCATCAGTAGTCCCACAAACTAAAATTAAGTACAGAAATATGCTAATATTTGTATTAGTAATTAATGATATTAGCACATGTCTGATGCTGTTCTTATGGTTTCTTTCAGCGGATTATTTTTATTTGTTTAGAGATAATGGTGATACTAGTAAATACGGGAATGAATCTTACATCACCCCATTTTACATTTTTTCAGTTTGTGTTGAATATTGGGGACTCATAACACCATTTATTCCTATTTACTTTTGCTGCCTCTGTTTAGCATTGGAGCATTTAACAAATAAACTCAATAAAAGACTTCAGAAACAGAAGAATGTGGATATTGATTCTTTGGATAAAATCTGTACTGAAATTTCCAATTTGACATCCAATATCAACGGAACTCTACATGATACTTTAATTCTCGCATTTGCCATTCTCCTCGTAAGAGTCTTTTACTACACTTATTTTTTTCTTCAAGGAAAATCAAAGATAAATTGCTGGTTATTATATCAAATTCTAAATATAATAATTTATTTCATTCGTTGTATTGCAATTTGTGTATTTGCCTCATCTACATCAAGAGCAGGTTCGGCACTAAAGAGAAGCATCTACAATCTAAACATTAAAAATGAGGATAAAGCGAAATATTTCCAGCTTTTATTTAAAATCAATGACCAGTTTGTTGAGTTTAAGATATTAGACAGCCTGGTATTGGATAAAAATCTCATATTTGGGGCCATAGGAAGTCTGGTTACTTATGGAATAATTATTGCAACTTTCAGCATAAATTCAAACATGTGATTCTTTTTAAATATTTTAATCTGCATGTTGCATATAAAACTCTTTAGAGATAGCAAAAAGAAACCGAATTTCGTTTCATGCTTTATTTCTGCTTTATTTCATTTGTATCTTTAGTAATTTAAAATCTACTTGCACATGAACTTTGTGGCGAAGGCTGTACTATACGAAAACAGCCGTACAAAGAGCTAATATTAATGGTTTCTGTGTGGTGATGCGTATTGCCAAAATGAAGGTTCGAGCAGTACAACTTTAATAATTACAAAAAACTGTTGTTTAACAGCGAGCCAAGCATGATCTGTTTCAGCATCGTCATGATGGAACGAGCTATAGACTACTTCTTAACACCTGCATTACTTTTATCCATTTCACGATGCTAGGCTTAGTGAAGATTACTCCCATTATCTTGTTTACAAACAGGGATGTAGTGGGGGGTATACGGGGGTATACGCCGTATACCCTCTGGATTTTTTTAAGGAACACCGTATACCCTCTGTTTCTCAAGAAAGCTATAGTATATATACACTAAGGTATACCCTTTGCCTTGAGCGTATACCCTCTGCTTAGAACGTATATCCTCTGTTTTTTTTACGACTACACCACTGTTTACAAACCTAAAATAGGCAAAGTCATTTGATATGGTGTCATGTGCAATCATCGTGGATCGAACAACCAGATAACCTGCAACACAGATGGGTTATCAACTAAAAAGTTCTAAGAAATGCTAGACCTATGGACAATTGAATATGAAAATTTTGGAATAACATTTGAGGATTGTCTGTAAAATTATAATACTGAATAAAATCAAAATTTGTACCAACTCTTTTATCTCCTCATATTATATTGTAATCAAGCAAGCTTTCATAAATTACCAATTTTAAAATGCAAGCGCTTGCCAATAGGACCTTGGAATTTAATCATTTTACCTTTTTTTAGGGTTCCGTACTTAAAAAGTAATAAACGGTCAAGTGCGAGCATTACTCGCGTACAGAGGGTTCCGTAGAATAAATATATAAATTTGTAATCCTTCTATCTCTCTATTCTAAAAAAAAGTAACTACCGCTGTCACCGCTGTCACCGCTGCCGCCGCCGCCGCCGCCGCCGGTTTTGAATTTTTTGTGACCGGAGGTCTTTCTTCGTTAATATTAAAAAAACTGTTACATACAAAAATATGAAAATCGGTAGTATTATAGAGAAATGTTTGATAAACACGCTGATGTAACCAGTTTTTAAATCGAAGAATTATTTTAAGAGATATTTAATGCCAAAGTTGGACAAAATCGTTCCATTAAAAAAGTTTTATAGGAGCAAAAACTGTATTTTAACCGGAATTTTAACTGGAATTTAATCATTTTTAGATCATTTTATGCGTCAGAATTTCCCGGTGTGCAGATTGCAGTTAGTTTTTTAATTTGAATAATTTTTCGAGGTTTTATTTCTATTTTAAATTCAAATTTCCAGCATTTCGAGAGATATTTTTTACAAATTTTAGAAAATTGTATTAATTTAAACTGTTGCCAACCGTATAAATAGCGCAAACAGTAATGTTTGCTTCAAATTAAAAATTTATTTTACACGTGACTATCATAAACAAAAAATATAAAAAGCAGGAACTCATTGAAAATTGCGTCATAAAAACTATAGTTACACGTGAATTTTAAATGAGAAAGAATATTGTAAAATAATAAATTCAGTAACATGCGTTAGAAGTCCTAAATAGGAGAATTTACGTCATATTACACTTATTACGTAAAATGAACAAAAAATAATATTGCAGAACAGTTTTAATTTAAAAATTGCGCGATCATTTACTTGACATTTTAAGATGATCATAATATTTCATTTCAAACAAAAGTATTTTGACGTGAATATTAAAAAGAGAAAGAAAAGTTTGGTGAAAATTACGTCAGATTATAATTGTCAGATTCAAATTATAATTCAATCTTCCGAAATCTTTTTAAAGGCGATCAAATTAGCGTGCTGTTAGAGTCTGCGGTGTCTGAACGGGGGTTGACGAGCTTAGCTCGTAGGGGGCAGAGCCCCCTAGTATATAAAAAAAAGTTTTGATTTGGAAATGGACCAATGAAAATCAGCGTTGATATTCCCGACAGATCGGCATCCAATTTGAATGCTTGATCATGGCCTTTCTTCGTTAATATAAAAAAAACTGTTGCATACAAAAATATGAAAATCGGTGGTATTATAGAGAAATGTTTGATAAACACGCTGATGCAGACAGTTTTCAAATTGAAGAATTATTTTAAGAGATATTTAATGCCAAAGTTGGACAAAATCGTTCCATTAAAAAAGTTTTATAGGAGCAAAAACTGTACATAGGAAATTAATCATTTTTAGATCATTTTATGCTTCAGAATTTCCCGGTGTGCAGACTACTTTTAATATTTTAATTTGACTCATTTTTTGAGGTTTTATTTCTATTTTAAATTCAAATTTTCAGCATTTCGAGAGATATTTTTTACAAAATTTAGAAAATTGTATTAATTTAAACTGTTGCCAACTGTATAAACAGCGAACCAATAATGCTCGCTTCAAATTAAAAATTTATTTTACACGTGACTATTTTAAACAGAAAATATACAAAAGCAGGAACTCATTGAAAATTACGTCATAAAAACTATACTTACACATGAATTTTAAAAGAAGAAGAATATTGTAAAATAATAAATTCATTAACATGCGTTAGAAGTCTTAAATAGGAGAATTTACGTCACATTACACTTATTACGTAAAATGAACAAAAAATAACATTGCAAAACAGTTTAAATTAAAAAAATGCGCGAGATATTTATTTGATATTTTAAGATGATCATAATATTTCATTCCTAACAAAAGTAATTTTACGTGAATATTAAAAACAGAAAGAAAAGTTTGGTGAAAATTACGTCATATTCAAATTATAATTCAATCTTCCGAAATCTTTTTAAAGCCGATTAAATTAGCGTGCTGTTAGAGTCTGCGGTGTCTGAACGGGGGTTGACGAGCGTAGCTCGTAGGAGGCAGAGCCCCCTAGTTGTATTATATATATATATATATATAAGTTGCTAAAAGAATACTAAGACTTTGTAAAAAACTATACAACGTAGAGTTGGATATAACTGTATATATTAGAAAAGTGTAAATGGGTATACCATGTAAGTTCAAAGAGATATGGAACCTAATTTTTAATATTATCCTAATCTGTTTATGATGAACTTAATTCGGTACTGACAATAAAAGCAGTGCATAGATAAACTTCATTTGGCATTTCAGGAAACTAAATTCAGCGTTTTAACCTTTATTTCCTAACCGTAATTTTAAATTAATCCCTAACCGTATTTTTAACCGTAAAACCTTTATTTCTACAGTGTAGCTAAAACAAAACCTTTGTTCAAAGTTTAAATTTGGCATTGTGCTAAGCGCGCTTCGAATTGAGGTCTCAAAGTTGCAACGCCCCCTTGGTCAGTGCCGCGTTATTCCAGATAGGTGTTTAATTAACTTTTAAAGTCATTCGAGGCGTATTGTGAGATACAATCAATGCAAACTATCGCGAATCCCACAGTATTTATGCGATTCATTCTTATTAAATCTTTCGAGGGCAATGCCCTTAAAAAACGGACACCTAATTTTAATTCCAAAACAGACAAACGGCACCAAGAATATTTAATTAAAATTTTCCTTTTATCATGTACGTGAAAATAAGCAAGTTCGCATTTTATAATAAATTCGTTTATAAATTCTGGTGTCAGTTCATTATTTCATAAGTTTATAAATAGAATTACTCCGTGCCGGAAAGGATTAAGTGGTCGCAGGACTCTTAAAGCTTCAAAATTTAAGAAATTTTAATTTTTTTAGATGTTAAACTCCTATCTTTTCTGAATATTTTGATATAATTGTTTCCTTAAAATTCCCATTAGAACAGAAGTTTTGACTTTTAGAATTATACCCGTTCAATAGCTGAAGCGGCGTTTCCGAAACTTTAAAGTCATTATTTTCCAAATGGCGTTTTTTGGGCATAACGCGCAGGATACCTCAAAAACTTCTGAATATTTTTTTATGAAATTTTCAAAACATATATTTCATGTTAGTCTGTATAAACTGAACCTAAAATTTCCTTTTTATTGTTCAAAAAAATATTTTTTTAGGTGATTTTACTGTTGAAATTTTCAAAATTTTGTATTAGCTAAATGCAATATTGCGTTAAAAATATAAAAAGGCTTTAAATACAAATTTATTTAAGTTCAGGGAAATTATTACAATCTGAAGTATAAGTAAGCACCAAAATTTTCATTCTAGTTGCAATATTTATTTTGTAATCCTGCGCGTTAAACTGTTATGCCAATTTTTTGGTCGGCAAATGTCTAACAGTTTCGAGCCCCTTATAAATACTAATTCTGTATCTTGCCATTTTTTTAATACATGAAACGAAAGAACATACTTATATCTTTCATCCCAATTAAAATTGTGTTTTAAAATCATATACATTTTAAGACATTAAATGTTGAAAATGGTCTTTTTTTTCATTTTTTCCACTTTTTAGAGTCCCGAGCCTCCTTAAATTAGTACGTTTTTAACAATTTGACGTTTATTGCTTTTATACTGTTACTGGACATTACATTACACATATATATCATTAAGTTGTTAACTAGGCATAGAGTATGCCGCCCCTGTCCTTGTGTATGTCCAAACTGAACATTCCTTTAAGGGTTAATATCTCGGCTAATTACCGATGATTTTTTTCGAAAATCATTATCAACAATGCTTTTATTCTTCTGCAACGATAGGTATTTTTAGCGATGCTTAACAATTTTTTTGAATGCCCGTAAATCGAAATTTGTGTATAACTGAAAAATGCTAATTACTCAAAAACTATGTGACCTAGGGTAATCGCTATAATTTTCCGGCAAGGTTTATATTAACGTCTACTGCCTCTAATTTTTTCATAATTTTAGTTTCAGTAGATTCGGAATTAGATGGGGGAGGGACATATTTTTGCGCTACATTTTCAACAATATCTTTGAAAATATAATACCTAAAATTGAAAGGAATGTATTTTTGAGTTCAGCGTTACAAAAGCTTTCACAGGATACCCCCACATGATATACAAAGAAAAGATTTTTTTTTCAAGTAGCATAATTAGCCCCTCTACTTTTTTACGAAATATATTTATGAATGTTTATTAATCTGAAAATATGTGGGTCAATGGTCTTTATTACTTCCCCGAATTTGAACTTGCCACGGTCCATAGTAAAATGGCTGTGACAGACAGACAGACAGACGGACAGACACAGGAGTGATTTTATAATGGTTTCGTTTTTACTTTCTAAGTACGGAACCCTAAAAACGGAACAATAAGATCACTCGTGTGTCTGTCTGTCCGTTTCTCACAGCCGCTCTTCTCGTAAACTATGGAACATCGAAACGCCAAATTTGACAGAAGTATTAAAAGCTATTGACCCACATATTTATAGATTATTAACCATTCATAAATATATTAGATTAATTTTAACACAATTATTCTAATTGTTAAATTAATCATATCAGATGTAAATTTCCAACAAGGCGAAAAATTTCCGGACCAGGATTCGAACCAGGGATGTCCTGGCTGAAGCCGTCAGTGCTCTACCATCTGAGCTATCCCGGACAAATCTGGTGGAACTTTTTCACCCAGCTAACCTTAATGGTTATAGCATCTGGTCTGAAACCTGTTCAGCTCAACAGAATAAATCAACATGTAATGGAACATATTTACCAATTATTTACCAATAAAAATAATTGTGTTAAAATCAATCTAGTGTAATTACGCATTCAGCGATTTCTGGAGTTCCATTACCCGTTGATTTATTCTGTTGAGCTGAACCAGGTTTCAGACCAGATGCTATAATCATTAAGGTTAGCTGGGTGAAAAAGTTCCACCAGATTCGTCCGGATAGCTCAGATGGTAGAGCACTGGCGGCTTCAGCCAGGAGATTCCTGGTCCGGACATTTTTCGCCCGGTTGGAAATTTACATCTAACGTTCATAAATATATTTAGGAAAAATGCAAAGGTGCTAATTAAGTTACTTGAAAGTAAAAAATCTTTTCTTTTTGTATATCGTGTGGGGTATCGTGTAAAAGCTCTCGTAACGCCGAACTCGAAAATACATTTGTTTTAAAAATATGTCCTTCCCCCTGTATTTCCTAATCTAGTGAAACTAAAATTATGAAAATATTAGGGGTACTAGAAGTTTATTTCTTCCAGCAAAACTATAGCGGTTACCCTAGGTCACAGGGCCTATATCCCTCGTGTTGATAATTGGCCGCAAAAGTCAACCCAACCCAAACCCCTAGGTGACATAGTATTAAAAAAAATCGCATTTTTTCGTTACACACGAATTTTACTTTGCGGGCGTTGAAGTGAGGAATGCTCATGGTGCCTATCGTCGCAGAATTATAAAAGGATTGTTGATAATGATTTTTGAAAAAAAAACAGTCAGTAATTTGCCGAGATATTTACCTTTAAAGATACGGACGGTTTGGACATACATAAAGACACGGGTGGCGTACTCTCTGCGCCATCGGCTTTTTAAGCCTAGATAACAACTTTTAGTGATATATTTGTGTAATGCCATGACCAGTAATAATATAAAAGAAATAAACGTCAAAATGTTAAAAAGGGACTCATTTAATTAGAATTAATCCAGTAATTACTTTGGGATTCGCGACTAGTTTGCATTAAATTGCGCTCTAACTATTACATCCGTGTCTTTAAGGATTAATTAAAAAACTATCTGTAAAAACGCGGCACGGACCAAGGCGGCGTTGTAACTTTGCGATCTCCTTTCAAGGCGCGCTTCGTACAATGTCAACTTTAAACATTGACAAGGTCTTTATTTTAGGCACACTGTAAAAAGAAAACAGCATTACTACTCTGAATTTGGGTTTATGAAATGCTAAATGAGGTTTAAATATGCACTTCTTTTATTGTTAGCACCGAATTAAGTGTTATCATATATTTGGATTGTACGGTAACCTGTGTGCGCGAGTAATACACGCACTTGTATACGGATGCTTAGCTTCAGATAAACACGCGTTTCCTTAATTGTTAAGTTTTATTTTCATTTTCTTTTTAGAAAAGAATGCATGCTTATTCTGCAGTCTATTTTACATCATGCATCATTTTCTTTTTTAAAGTTAGACTATATGTATCTGTTGAAAACTAGTTAATGTAATTGTTCGATGCCGCACATAAATATGGAACCTTCTTGTGTTATATATTCTAACTCAAGGGAATCTTTAAATAGAAGAAAAAATTGTCCAACAGTGTCACGGATTTTTTTCCCCAGCGCTTTTTGTATTTATTACCCTAAATTAGCATATCTAACTTGTGCAAAATCCCTTTAAATTTTAATAATAAAATATGGCATTATTCTCTTTAATTTTTAAAATTTGCACTTTTGGTGAGAATATCTGCATTTATTATACAGATCCCCATAATTGTAAAAGAAGTTAATCTTTTCGTTCAAAATAGATACTTCACAAAGCTTTCTAAATCTAAATTCTAAAACGATACCAATCGGTTTATTTTGAATGAGGCATGAATCGCGGGAGGGAAAAGGCTATTTTAAAATACTCTTACTTAAATATGTTGTACAAAACAGGGTTTCACTTTTTAGACTGAATTGCTTGTTCTTAAATTTTTTTTTCTAATGTATAATGTACGGACATTCAAGTTGGTGAGAGAGCTGATGATGTCTTCTCATTTTGTAATGAAGCTGTCTCTAAGTTTGCCGTAATAACTTGTGATGAATATGGAATGAACGTCGATTCCTTTCATCTGTCATGTCAAAAGATTTCTCATAATATCTACATACTAGTATCACTTTGCGTTTAGATGGATTGTTTTATTTGTGTTTACTGAAAATAAATATTCTTTTTTCTAAAAAATACTGGTCCAAACATCAGGTCCAATTCATAAACGTATCAATCATCATCGTTCAGACTCTAATAATAACAAAGCAAAAAATATACAATCTACAGCTGAAATTCAACATTTACATAAACATCAATTTAAAAATACGACAATTGAAATCCTTCAAATTCTAAAAAATAAATCAGAACGTCTTTATATGGAATCATCATATATGAAATATTACAACACAATTTATCCTTATGGACTTAACAGTGAAGTATTTAACAGACCTGTCAAAGTCTTCACATCTATAAATAACAATATTGATTATTCTCCAATCTATCCTACTCTTAATCATAATTTAAATTGTAAAACAACACGTAACAAACGTGGAAAGGGTTCGTCATCCGTTGTAGTTTCCAAAAAATCTATCGCTAAACAAATAAATGATCTTCAAAGTAAATATTTAGAGAATTATAACTGGCTGTTAATTCGAAAAAACATCTTTGCTATTAAAAAGAAACAGATTGGACAATATTTAAATGTATTTCTAAGTAAATCTTTCTCTAAACATTTCTCTGATATTTATTTTGACCTCATTATGACTAGGGTTAATCTTTTAAATATTAATTTACAAAAAAAAAAAAAAAAAACACATAAAATACAAAACATGAATACTCAAATGATAATTACTTTTTCAAATCACATATTTAATAAAATTAATATCAATTCTATTATTAATGATAAAAATTGTTTTTTTTCCCATTAATAATCTTCATATATCAAAAAACCTTTAAATATGCGAATACAATTGGTAGAATGATTTTTAACTACAATACATTTTCAAAAAATACATCTGCTGCTAGTAATTTTCCGTGTAAATGCAATGACCCCACTCTAAAAAAATACATAAACAATGATCATGGACATATAATCACTGGAAATCTTGATATTGTTAATGATTTTAAATTGAAACAACTAATGGGTTATGGTACTAAATATAGACTTCCATCTAAATTTAATGTTAAATCTATTATCAAGCAGTTTACATATGATATTGATATTTTTATTTATAAAATTTCTATCTCTTATAATAAGCCTATTGAATATTTTAATCAACGGAAAATATTAGTAATTGAAAAATTAACTATGGCTTTAGAGAATAATATTGCTGATTTGGTTTCGATTAATACAAAGCATTTTTTCCAACAAATTACTAAATTACAAAATAACTACGTTATAACATATGTAGACAAATCTCCTAATAATTATGCTATTATATGTAAATCTTATTATTACCAACTTCTTACAAATTGTATTTCTTCTAATAAGTCATTTCAAAAAACTAATGAAAATGTAATTGTAAATAATCGTAAAATTCGAAGTTATTATAAACTATTAAATATTTTATCTACTAACTTTAATTATCCATATTTAGTTCTTATTCCCAAATTTCATAAAACTCCAATTAAATTTAGGACTGTAACTATTGGTTGCAATACATATAATAATAAAGCCAATAAACTTCTCTTAAAAATTCTTAATCAAATATATGTACTTACTACAAATAATGATAATACACATTGTATAAAAAATAGCTATCAACTTGTCAATATTTTAAAAAATCTTTATTGTGTATATAATATAACGACATATGACTTCAAAGATCTTTTTAATAATATAGACCTATTAGATTTACATAAAATTATAAATGAATTATTTAAAAAGTATTATAAAAAACAGGAATTACCATCTAATATAGATATTGCATATTTTAAATCTTTAACAAACTTCATTATCTATAATAATTACAGTCGTGGCCAAAAGTTTAGGACCACCGTGCAGAAACTAGCGTTTTTACTATTGAAACCACTGATAACGTCATAAATCAAATCGATTGAGTCAGATGGCGTCATTCCATCTGGCAGTGGAGTACTGTATTCATTTTTCGTTTGATCTTTGAATAATAAACGCCGCAGATGCAATTGTTGCTTGTTTTACAAGTTTTGTAAACCTATGAAAATGGGTGGAAAATCGTCAGTTTCTGAAGCTCAACGTGCACAAATTGTTATTCTTCATAATGAAGAATATTCTGGACGATTAATTATTGAACTAGTAAGACGTAGTAAGAATGCAGTTCACAATGCGATCAAGAAATTTAAAGAAACAGGGACTTATGTTGATGCTAAAAGGTGTGGTCGACCTCGTAAAACCACACGTAGGGATGACCATGTCATTAGGAGAATAGCAGTTCGTTCTCCAATGAGTTCCGCAAGCAAGATACTGCGGATGTCAGTCGTAGTACAGTAAGTCGCCGTTTGTTCGACGACTTTCATTTAAAATTGTTGAAACCTGCGAAAAAACCCAGGTTAACAGCGGCCATGAGAGCTAAGCGCTTGGACTTTGGCAAGAAACATGCCAAATGGACAATTCGTCAGTGGCAACGGGTTTTTTTTTCGGGCGAATCTACCAAACAGAAGTTCTCCAGGTGCAAGTACTATGTCCGTACACCTCCTAGAAAGGGATTCTATAAACGTTACACTTTACAGACTGTTAAACACTCCCCAAGTGTCATGATTTTGGGTGGAATGTCAGTGAACGAAACGGCTGAATTGTTCGTCCTACACCAGGAACGACTATGAATGGCAACAAATACGTGGATTTGTTGAAGGAGAAGTTAGAATTACACATGGACGTTGATAAATGCACAATTTTTATGCATGATGATGCACTATGCCATCGCTCTAAAATTGTTACTCAGTTTTTGAAAACGAAGAAAATTCAAATCCTTGACTGGCCTGAAAACAGTCCCGATTTGAATCCAGTTGAGAACTTATGGACTCTCTTAAAGCACAGGGTCTCTAAGAAACAGCCAACAAGTGCTAAGGAACTGGAAAAAGCAATTTAGGAAGTTTGGATGAAAGAATTATCATCTGCATACATCCGAAGTCTGATAGAGAGCATGCCAAAACGTTTGGAGGCCGTAATAAAAGCTAACGGCGCACCAACAAAATATTGATTTTTCTGTAAAATTTTTGTTTAATGTATGTGATTTATATGCGTAGAAATGTAATATTCATGTAATAAACGGAGTTTATAATTTTACTAACGCGTAAGTATTCAATTTATTGTCTGGATCTTAATTTTCTGTGGTGGTCCTAAACTTGTGGCCACGACTGTATATATTGCAAGATAACACTTTATATTTACAGCATGTCGGTACACCACAAGGCGGTTGTACATCCAGTTTACTATCAGACTTATATCATTATGAACGTACTTTTACTAATAATACTCTACATTTATATCGTTATATTGATGACATAATTTTAATTGAAACTGATCAATCTGCAATTACTCAATTTCCAGTAGATTATCCCACTAATTTGGAATTAACGGAAAACCTTTTATCTAACAATACAATTAACTTCTTAGATCTTAAAATTACAATAAAAGACAACAAAACAATCACAGATTTATATGACAAACGTAAAGAATTTAAATTCAAAGTTAATACATTTACAAATTTTAAATCTTGTCTACATCATTCTGTTTTTCGAAACATACAGTGGGTTGCCAAATTATTAGGGACAGTCATATTTTTTGCTAGTTTTATACTTTGGGTGCACTTGACTGTGGATCTAAATGGTTTAAGTGTTGCAGGAATGCATTTTACCATTGCCAACATCTCTATAATTCATCTTTTAAGTACTTTTGGTATGTTAAAAGGTTTGTTTGGTTTCCATAAATATTTTAATAACATGAGAGACGCTGAGTCTTTTACACACGCAATAGTGGAAGACGCTTTTCTTTAATTTAAACAAAATTCTGTGGATTTTTTTTGGAAAAGTTAAGAATTATATGTGAGTATTATCTTTCTTTTATTGATTAAATATTTGATTTTAGCGAAATTATTTACAATTTTAATTTATTTTTATTTTTATTGATTTCAGTATGAGTCGAGGGGTTGATTTGTCCCCAAAGAAAAAAATCTGAGGTAAAAACCCTTCTTCTGCATACGAGTCGTTCCCAAAGGACGATAGCAGAACTTGCTGGAGTTTCCAAGTCATTAGTCAACAGGATAAAAAAAAAATCTGGACAAAAACCAGCCACTTTCGCCCAAACGAAAAGGTAAATGCGGAAGAAAACGCATAACAACTCCAAGTAAAGATAGGAAATTCCGGGATATCTGTTTAGGAAACAGAAAGAAGAGTGTGGGACTCCTTACTTAGATCGTTCAAGAATCTGGCATACCAGTTTCTAAGAGAACTGTGCTGCCGATATTAGTGGAGGAAGGGTTGACAGGTCATCATCCAGCCAAGAATCTCCGGTTCACAGAAGCGATGAAGAAGAAGCTCCTTGCCTGGGCTCGTGAACACCGCCAGAAGACAGTTGATGATTGGAGTAAGGTCAGTTGTTAAGATAATTATTATTCATGTCATTTAAAATCATTTATTTCTAAATTATTAACATATTTAAATTTTTTCAGGTATGTTTCTCAGATGAATCAACCTTTGAGATTTTAGCCGATAAAAGCAGCTTTGTCAGGCGACTCCCAGGCGAAAAATACCGCCCAGACTGCATCGTGGAAAGTGTTAAACACCCTGATAAAATAATAGTGTAGTCTATCATAAGCGCTAAAGGGGTTGGACGCCTCTACATTGTCCAGGGAATCATGAGACAAGGCCAGTACAGGCAAGTTCTGGAAACTCGGCTGCTGCTGCATATTGAAGAATGGTTCCCAGGTGGTGAAGAGTTCATGTTTATGCATGATTCAGCCCCTTGTTATAAATCTAGAAGCTTTACAAAGTTTTGCAGACCACAATATTCCAGTTTTACCTTGACCTGCAATTCTCCTGACACGAACCCCATAGAAAACTTATGGGAGATCACTAAGGCGGAAAACGGCAAAGATATGATTACAACCAAAGTACAACTCATTGAAAAATTAATAAATGTATGGCATCACAACCCTAAAATAAAAGAAAGTGCCAGAAATTGCATAGAAAGAATGCTGAGACGCATCGAAGCACTCCTCGAAGCCAAAGGAAATATCACCAAACATTAATATTCTTTACTTAACATTAGTAAATTGACTGTATTATATTTTTGTTGGGTTTTTTTCACATAATATTGCATAAATACTTACACTAGTATAACAATAATGTTTTTAAACTTAAAAACAGTGTTTATTTTCAAACTATATCCTAATATTGTACAAAAAACCTATAATTCATGACTGTCCCTAATAATTTGGCAACCCACTGTAATACTTAATCATTTATATAGAATAAAATGTTTATGTTCTTCTCCTCTAATTAACAATAATATTAAAAAACTAATTTATGATGCATTAAATCATGGTTTTCCAAAAAAATTCATATATTCAATAATATACAATTAGTACTTTACTTACATGATCTTTTAAAACAAATTAACACATGCGTAAACAAAATTACAAAAAAATATATAAAATAAAAAAAATATATATAAAAAATTAAAAATTGTAAAATAATATAAAAAAATTATTATAGGATGGATGGGTGGGTAGATGTTAGAGTACGGAGGAGGGTGGTGTTGTCTGGATAAAACGAAATGGTTAATTTTTAAAAAAAAATGGGGCTTATGTATTATTACTATATTTTTACGTATTTTATAAGGATGTTGATTTGATATTTTATATGTAATTGGTGACTTTCATTAATATTATATTTAACTTAATTATTGTTTTAGCTTATTTACAATCATTTGTTGTTAAATTTAATTTACTCAGGACAATATCATATTAATTACTAATATTAATGATGTGAATTATCACACTGCTAACAAAGCGTAAACCAACTTAGTGAAAAATGTCCAAGCCGGGAATCAAACCTGGGTCCCTGGAATAGATCTCCAGTGCTCTACCACTAAACCACAAGGTCGATGTCCAGCCTGGCATTTCTCACTTATATAAGTCGGTAAGGCTGCTACCGCAGCACAAGATGGAGAAGTCTTCATGAGCACACATTCTAGCGGCGTAACATGAGACGCAAATAAACCCAGCATCGGTGAATATACAACATTTTTAATTAATTTTCAACTACATTTTAGCAGTGAAATTACGCTTGAAATTATTGAATATTAATGATGTGAATTATCAGACTGCTAACAAAGCGTAAACCAACTTAGTGAAAAATGTCCAAGCCGGGAATCAAACCTGGGTCCCTGGAATAGATCTCCAGTGCTCTACCACTAAACCACAAGGTCGATGTCCAGCCTGGCATTTCTCACTTATATAAGTCGGTAAGGCTGCTACCGCAGCACAAGATGGAGAAGTCTTCATGAGCACACATTCTAGCGGCGTAACATGAGACGCAAATAAACCCAGCATCGGTGAATATACAACATTTTTAATTAATTTTTCAACTACATTTCAGCAGTGAAATTACGCTTGAAATTATTGAATATTAATGATGTGAATTATCACACTGCTAACAAAGCGTAAACCAACTTAGTGAAAAATGTCCAATCCGGGAATCAAACCTGGGTCCCTGGGTTTGATTCCCGGCTTGGACATTTTTCAAGGTTTGATTCCCGGCTTGGACATTTTTCAAGGTTTGATTCCCGGCTTGGACATTTTTCAAGGTTTGATTCCCGGCTTGGACATTTTTCACTAAGTTGGTTTACCCTTTGTTAGCAGTGTGATAATTCACATCATTAATATTCAATAATTTCAAGCGTAATTTCACTGCTGAAATGTAGTTGAAAAATTAATTAAAAATGTTGTATATTCACCGATGCTGGGTTTATTTGCGTCTCATGTTACGCCGCTAGAATGTGTGCTCATGAAGACTTCTCCATCTTGTGCTGCGGTAGCAGCCTTACCGACTTATATAAGTGAGAAATGCCAGGCTGGACATCGACCTTGTGGTTTAGTGGTACAGCACTGGAGATCTATTCCAGGGACCCAGGTTTGATTCCCGGCTTGGACATTTTTCACTAAGTTGGTTTACGCTTTGTTAGCAGTGTGATAATTCACATCATTAATATTCAATAATTTCAAGCGTAATTTCACTGCTGAAATGTAGTTGAAAAATTAATTAAAAATGTTGTATATTCACCGATGCTGGGTTTATTTGCGTCTCATGTTACGCCGCTAGAATGTGTGCTCATGAAGACTTCTCCATCTTGTGCTGCGGTAGCAGCCTTACCGACTTATATAAGTGAGAAATGCCAGGCTGGACATCGACCTTGTGGTTTAGTGGTAGAGCACTGGAGATCTATTCCAGGGACCCAGGTTTGATTCCCGGCTTCGACATTTTTCACTAAGTTGGTTTTCGCTTTGTTAGCAGCGTGATAATTCACATCATTAATATTCAATAATTTCAAGCGTAATTTCACTGCTGAAATGTAGTTGAAAAATTAATTAAAAATGTTGTATATTCACCGATGCTGGGTTTATTTGCGTCTCATGTTACGCCGCTAGAATGTGTGCTCATGAAGACTTCTCCATCTTGTGCTGCGGTAGCAGCCTTACCGACTTATATAAGTGAGAAATGCCAGGCTGGACATCGACCTTGTGGTTTAGTGGTAGAGCACTGGAGATCTATTCCAGGGACCCAGGTTTGATTCCCAGCTTGGACATTTTTCACTAAGTTGGTTTACGCTTTGTTAGCAGTGTGATAATTCACATCATTAATATTCAATAATTTCAAGCGTAATTTCACTGCTGAAATGTAGTTGAAAAATTAATTAAAAATGTTGTATATTCACCGATGCTGGGTTTATTTGCGTCTCATGTTACGCCGCTAGAATGTGTGCTCATGAAGACTTCTCCATCTTGTGCTGCGGTAGCAGCCTTACCGACTTATATAAGTGAGAAATGCCAGGCTGGACATCGACCTTGTGGTTTAGTGGTAGAGCACTGGAGATCTATTCCAGGGACCCAGGTTTGATTCCCGGCTTGGACATTTTTCACTAAGTTGGTTTTCGCTTTGTTAGCAGTGTGATAATTCACATCATTAATATTCAATAATTTCAAGCGTAATTTCACTGCTGAAATGTAGTTGAAAAATTAATTAAAAATGTTGTATATTCACCGATGCTGGGTTTATTTGCGTCTCATGTTACGCCGCTAGAATGTGTGCTCATGAAGACTTCTCCATCTTGTGCTGCGGTAGCAGCCTTACCGACTTATATAAGTGAGAAATGCCAGGCTGGACATCGACCTTGTGGTTTAGTGGTAGAGCACTTGAGATCTATTCCAGGGACCCAGGTTTGATTCCCGGCTTGGACATTTTTCACTAAGTTGGTTTACGCTTTGTTAGCAGTCTGATAATTCACATCATTAATATTCAATAATTTCAAGCGTAATTTCACTGCTGAAATGTAGTTGAAAAATTAATTAAAAATAATTACTAATAGTTTGACATTTTTATAGTGATTAATATACATATAAGTATATTTAATATAAATAAAGTTATACTGTATGTATTAAAATGGGGTAATTATTTTTATTATTATTCCTCTATTCTTTTTAATATTGATCTATTTTCACTTTGTGTTATAAAATTTATTATCGGTTTAATGTGTTTGAATGACCCACATTCATACTTTTAGGATTTTTATGGCTGTATGAAAATAATCCACACACTATATTTGAGATTTTTAGGTAATGGGAATTTAAGTATCTGATAATCTTCTATATACCTCCATATGTTTTTTATTTTCTGTTCATTTTATAATTATCTGATATATAATAGTTTTTATTAACGATTTTTATATTATTTTTAATATATTTTTATTAATTATTATTGAATTTATTTTGTTTTATAGCATATAGCTATATGCTATATATTCTCAATGTTATAGCATTATTTAAATTCTTAGTGTAGTTTAAATGAGCAAGATAATAGTATATTTTGTATCCTTTTTTTTTATTTTATTAACAATAGTTTTTTTAAAATATATATAGTGTGGTTTATATTAGGTTTATAATAATCTATATATAAGGATTTGTTTGGCTTTGCTGTTAAACAAAATTTTTACATTCTAAGGATTTCAATTGTTTATCTTGTGACATTTGAATAATAAAAATAGTACTAGATGGCAGCACCAAAATTTGTCTTTTGACGATAAGATATAACTTTTGTCTTTTGCAACTCTTTTTCAGTTATAATTTACTACACCAGGTGGATTTTTAAGCTAAATTTTGACGATATTTTTATATAGTAATTAATTAATTTAATAGTGCATTTTAGTTATTTTAAATAATGTAATTACTTTCTATTTATTTTTATTTTATATTATATTAATTTTATTTTTCATGGGTTTTCAAAATGTATTAACTACATCCTTTGGTATCAATCACTGTGATTTCTTAACTGTTTTATTCACCTTAATCTTTACGATATTTTGGGAGCCATGTGCGTGTGGATATATTGAAAAATACTGAAATTTTAATCGGTATGTTGTGTATTATTTCTATTTTATATCCTATAAATATTTAAACAGGTTTTATTGGTTTTTCCATTTCATATTATTTGTTTTTATTCTGTTTTCATTTTTAATCTATTCACTTGATTATAATGGTTGTTTGGGCACAGGGAAAAATAATTTTAGCTTTAGCATATTTTTCTCACAGAAAACAACCATATTGCTTATATCATTGAATTCTGTGCCCTTGATAACGTAATTCAATATATAAGCTTTTCCATTATTTGTCGGTGTCCACTTTCTTCTTTTTTCTTCCATAATAATTCTTATAATAAATTATTTGGCACTTTTTTTTATACTTACAGCTTTAATTCATAATATTACGGTTTTTGATGGTGGTAGGTTATGTTTAGTTAATGGTTATATATATATATATATATATATATATACACGTATAGATATATATATATATTATTAAAGGAAAAATTATGCTCAGTTCTATAAAACTTTTTATAAAATATTTTACATATTCATATTGCAGGTGTAATTAAGGTATTTTTTGCTCAGATTTGTGTATTTTAGTTTTAAAATATCAAAACACTAAAATATTTTTTTTTAATTTCACATTTTATAACATCAAAAATACTTTATCCCCCCCCCCCCCCCTCTTCCTCTCAAACCTTATTAACTATTAAATTATAACATAAAAAATTTACTAATGACGTAATTTTTAATTAAAAAAATAGCTAATTAATTTATCCCAAATAACATTCATCAAAGAAAAATTTATAAGCAAACAATATTAAGAAATATATAAAATAATCTGTGAATTTTAACATTTTCATATTTTAAATCTGGCTGTCATAATTGTAAATATGTATAGAAAACAATATAACATTAACACTTTTTACTTTCTAAGGTTATTATTAAATAAAAAATATCCATCATTAAGCAAGATAAATAAATTTTTTATTTAGATTATTAAAATATTAATTTTCTTATGTTCTATAAAAAAAAAAAAAAAAAATGATTGAAAATCGTAAACATTCAGTAAAAAATATATAGGTAAATAAGATATTTTAAAATTATTTCACATAAATAGATATCTGTAAAAATATGAATTTACTGATAATAGATGGCGTCACGCCTAAACTTAAATTGCTAGGATTTTGTGTATGAACATTGGCGTTTTCTAAATTTTAAAACTAAAAAACATAAACTTGAATTACAAATAACTTAATTACATTTATGCAAATAATATTTCTTATATCAATGTATCCAAATCAAGGGATGAAAACTTGAGAAATTTTTATTTTTATTTTATAAGGATTTTTAAATATAACGTACAACATTAGCGGCTCGGCCTCATGTAGCCAGAGCAGACGAAATTAGATTTGCTGATACTAGATGGCGCCACGCCTAGACTTAAATTGCTAGGATTTTGTGTATGAACATTGGCGTTTTCTAAATTTTAAAAATAAAAAACAAATTTGAGTTACAAATAAGTTAATTACATTTATGGAAATAATACCTCTTATATCAATGTATCCAAATCAAGGGATGAAGACTTCAGAAAAAAAAATATATATATATATATATTATAATGATTTTTTAATATAACTTCGTAACATTAGCGGCTCGGCCTCATGTAGCCAGAGCAGACGAAATCAGAAGAATCGTGTGATCACTTCGATAGCGTATAGTAATTTTTTATTTAGAACTTAGTTGTATAGTTTTTGAGGGTTTTAAACAAAGTTAAAATATTTAAAGGGTTTAATATGCTTTTACAAATATTTTAAGAGAACCTTTTACGTTAACCTGTATTTTTTAATGAAGCATTCAAAGAGTTATTCATTTATTTATAGATTTGGTGGAATTTGAATCTGAATGGCAACACTATCGTTTGTTTAGACCTGATTTCTATGTTTATAATAGCTTAATTTTAATTTAGAACTTAATATATTATAAGTAGATATGATACACATGTTTTATGTGAAAGTATGCTGAACATACAGGATTTCAAGTAGAAGAAATTATTATTTAGCTGTCATATGGCATCATACGTTTTTCATTAAGCCTAACATGGCGTTTAGCTACGGTCGATTCACAGACCAGAGTGGTTCGCACGAGCATGGTTACCTACAATTTCCTGCACTCAGATTTTATTATAAGTAGATTAGTAATTATAAATTATTTGAATTTTTTCAAACTGAGATGCTACTTACCGCCCTATTTCAAAAAATGTATATTTATGATGCATAAATACGTTAAATTTCATAACACCTATTTAGTCACTCTTAAATGTCTTATCATTCTATTACTTTTTTGTTTCCTTTAAAATAACCTTTACTTTTAAATCTTCAAAAAATCCATTTTGAATTTTTCCCATTTTCACACCAAACCGTTTAAATTTTTTGTTGCAAAGTAAATGATGTGTGGCACCAAAATTTGAATATACAGGGTTTCTACGTATAACCAAACCGACCTTTATTTTCGAAACCGTTGGTCCTAGATGCATACTTACAATTACAAAAATGGTTTAAATAAGGTAAAGAATTATTTTTAAAGCGATTTGGGTGAAGAAAAACATTTATTAAAAAATTACGAAATTTAAATTTTTATACGGTGCCCCGGTCCTATAAGTGATATTTAGCAAAATTTTCCTGTTACACTAACAAGTAAGACAAAAAAATCCAGTTATTCTACGATTATAATTGACCGAGTAATAGCTGTTTAAAGTTGGAGCATAATTTTTGTTTCAAATTAGGGTTCATTCACAAATTTAGTAGAAATATAATTTCGTCAGATATGTTTAAAAAATGGTTGAGAGTAAAATTAACATTGCAATATAAATTTGAACTCTTTAATCATTCTGACATATTGCTGCAAAATATACAATTTGTACTGAACATACAAGAGGATAAAAATAGCAGAATTTAAATAAAAGGATGAAAAACAACAGCCTCAATTCTTTACAAAATGATACATATTTTTAAATGCTGTTAGATTGCACTGTCTTTCAGATTTTGGGCTGTGCCATAAATTTTAGCTTTTGAAAATTGATTCTTAAGCATTTTTTAGCGCTGGATCCGAAAATGACCTTCATTTTACAGCATCACGTGAGGATTTTTCTCAAATCACAAATTTAAAAATTAAAGAGCTCAAAGTTAAAATTGATTCCCCCTCCCCTTCCAACCTCATCAGACCTTTGAGCTGTTTAGCTGTAAGAAACCAATATAGGCTAAAAAATTGATTAAGTTATTGAATTAAATAAAATTAAACTGAATAAAAAATTCTTACATCTATTTTATAGTATCAGATTTTTCGCTATTTTTTAATCTTGAAATTTACGATTTGCGAAATATCCTGATATGATGGTTAAAGGTGAAGTTAATTTTTTTTAGTCAGCGTAACAATATATAAAACGTAATTATAAAAGTTAAAAAAACACAACCACCACAGGTTTATGTTATCTAATCTAAAACTCTTTCTTAAGCTTGTTGATGGTAATCTATCGGAATTTTTTTGTGTTATCCTCTAATATAAGTATGTATAAGATGGTAAACGTCGAAAATCACTTATAGGAATCACTTATAAAAATTTAAATTTCGTAATTTTTTTAATAAATGTTTTTCTTCACCCAAATCGCTTTAAAAACAATTCTTTACCTTATTTAAACGATTTTTGTAATTGGAAGTATGCATCTAGGACCAACGGTAGTGAAAATAAAGGTCGGTCGGTTTACGTGGACACCCTGTATAAAGAAATTGCATAATATATTGTTAAAGCGAGTGTTTTAACGATGCTTTTCTAGAATTTTCTTCATGTAAGCATTTTGGTGAACTTTCATCTAATATAAACAGTAAACAGGATATAGATTATATAATACTTGTTTAAACAAATGAAGTTCATGCTTACTTTTCTCAGTAGCGCAGGATTGGGTTGTAGTAAAGCAACTACATACGTGTACGTGATCACTGCTGATCATCACACGGTGCACCAGGAAAGGGCCACCACGGCGTCCACGCTACCGAGGGGACCATCTTTCATATGCGTTCGGACCCGCCTACAAAGGGTCGCTACCTCCCTTAGGGCATGTGACGTGAGTTTCACAGCCCATCGAGTAAGCGGGTCAAGACCCGGATATGAGATCGCCAAGGCAGGGACCCCCCTTAGGCTTCCTTCCGGTATTGCACAATTTTTGGGAAGCATCGGACCTACCCGTCCGCGTAGGTCAATTTCACTTCCCTAAATTATTTTTACTTTGACCTCTCACCGCCACGACAGACTTCGAACATTGGCACATTCTAACCCTGCAACGGGCCCGCATCCATGGTACTCATCAATACATAGCAAGAGCCGAGACTCCTGAAGGAGGGCCTGCCTAGCTCGTCGACCCCACCCTCAAATTGGGCTAGTGCCCTGTGAAATAAAAACTCAACTACCAAAAATCAAACTAAAGACTAATGACCATCAAATGAATAATGCAGCAACACCTTTGTCATAATATATGCACATTTATAGGGACAAAACGGCAGACATCACTGTTACAAAACACAATCAACACTCAACTAAATAGAACATCTTAGAATGTCTATATATTATCAAAACCTATTTCCATGGAAACACGAAAAGCCTTCTAGCGGCAGAAAAGAAAAGAGATATACGAATCGTTAGATTACATAAATAAAATAAAAGGAGTATTTTACAACATACCCCCTTAATCTAGCGATTCGAAAGAGAAATTAAATTTAGTTTTTCCCTTAATTTTAAAAATTGGGGTCTGGGAAGAGGCTTTGTTAATACATCTGCAATCATTTCATTTGAACTACAGTAATCAACAAGCACTATATTTTGTTCTTGTAAATGTCTAATATAATGATATTTGACATCAATGTGCTTGGTTCTAGCACTATGTTTCCCAGTTTGTGTCAGTACTATACAAGATTTGTTATCTTCATATAGCATAATTGGTAAGGATTGTTTGAGACCTAAGTGTTCTAGTAGAGTCAGTAACCACTGTATTTCTTGTGCAGCATTTGCAGCAGCTATATATTCTGGTTCTGCAGTGGACAGAGCAATACAATTTTGGCGTTTTGAGAACCATGATATTGGATTGTCTCCTAAAAGAAAGATGTTACCGCTTGTAGACTTTCTGGTCGCTTTACCTCCAGCCCAGTCTGCATCAGAGTAGCAAGTGAGAATTGGGTCAATTTGGCTGCTTATAACAAGATTCAGGTTCTTTGTTGTGTTTAGATACATGATAATCTTTTGAACTGATTTCCAGTCTTTTTCTGATGGTTTTTCAATTTTTCGGCTAAGTATATTAAATGCTAGGGCAATGTCCGGTCGTGACACTGTTGCTATGTAAAGAAGAGCTCCAATGGCTTGTCTATATTCATTATTATCGTCGAGAAAATTACTGTCATCTTCATTTTTTGGGTATGAAGTTTCCATTGGTATGTATGTGAGCTTCTTCTCTTCTATGTTAAACTTCTTAAGTAATTCTTCAATTATATTTTTCTGATTCAATTCAAAGCTTCCATCAATATTTCTTTGGGTGTTTATTCCAAGATAATGTTTCACTTCACCTAAATTTTTAACTTAATCACCGAAGTTTTCTTTCAGAATATTAATCACTTTGTTGATTTTTGTTTCATCTTTACAAGAAATAAGAAGATCATCTACGTACAGAATAATTAGCATATTTTCATTTTCATCTGTTTTTCTAAATAAACATGCATCTGCCATACTTAGCTTGAAATTGTTTTTCAGTAAAACTTCTGCTAGCTTTTGATTCCACGCATATGCAGCTTGTTTAAGCCCATATATAGATTTTCTTAATTTGCAAACTTTCTTCTCATGATTAACTTCAGGTTCAACATATCCGTCTGGCTGTACCATATCGATATCTTCCTTGAGGTCTCCATGCAAGAATGCTGTTGTGATATCAACATGTTTGACGTGCATATTCTTCTGAGCTGCAGCTGTTAAAAATGCTCTTATGGTTGTGTGCTTGACTACTGGGGCAAAAGTTTGATCGTAATCTGTTCCGAACTTTTGGTTGAAACCTTTTGCTACGAGCCTTGCTTTATATCTCTCAACTGTGTCATTTTCGTTCAACTTGGCTTTAAACGTCCATTTACAGCCTATTGCCTTTAGATCTTTGGGTAGCTTTACAAGATCCCACGTACGATTCTTTTTGAGAGATTGCATCTCTTCTTCGATTGCTTCGAACCATTTCTTCTTTTCATCAGGATTAAGAGAATTCAGTTCTTTGAAACTAGCGGATTCTTTCACTTCTTCTCCTGTAAAATAAGTTAACCTTTCTGGCGGTTTTCCTTTATTAATTCTATGCGATCTTCTTGGTTCTATCGGTGTCGGAGATTGTTTCTTCGTAATATTCGAATCTTCTTGAGATGTTTCTTCATTCACTTCTTCTTCTTCATTTTTTGTTTGTTTTGGTGGAACTACTGTAATTTCCTTGTCGAAGGTTGCGTCTTCAATGAATCTGACTGTTCTACTTATGATTACATCATAGTCAGATATTAAAATCCGATAGCCTTTACTTCTGTAATCATAGCCAATCATAATTCCTTCTACAGCCTTCTCGTCTAGTTTTCTTCTTTTACTTTTGTGAATGTGTGCGAATGCTTTAGATCCAAAAACTCTGATGTTTGATAAATCTGGTTTCCTACCATTCTATAACTCATACGGTGTTTTAATTTTGGCTTTAGTGGGCAATCTATTCTGCAAATAGTTTGCTGTCATTATGGCTTCTCCCCAATATTTGTGTGGCAGGTTGGCTTCAGACAGGGGGCATCTTGTCATCTCCATTAAGCTTCTATTTTACCTTTCCGCAATTCCATTCTGTTGTGGTGAATGTGGCACTGTGAACTGGTGTTCAATTCCATGAATTTTTATGAATTCTTCCATTTCATTGCTTATATATTCCCCTCCATTGTCGCTTCTAAGCGTTTTTAGCTTCTTATTGAATTTATTCGTAGTTACAGCGACGTATTCCTTTAGTTTAGAGTAAACTTCATTTTTGTTTGCTATTAAATAAATCATAGTGAAACGTGAAAAATCGAAAGTAAACGAAAGCAAAGAAGTAACGCTTCCCGCTGACGCTGGTTGTTTTCATGGCGCCGCATAGGTCACTATGCACAAGCTCAAGCGGACTCTTTGCTTTGAACTTCATTCGTTCGGATAGGGAAATTCTGAAAGTTTATTTTTAATACAATTTTCGCAATTATTAACTTTTTCGCAATTATCAACTTCGATGCCATCAGCGAGATTTTCTCTCACAAGTTGCTTAATAGCATCTGAATTTCGGTGCCCAAGGCCATAAATTAATGCAGTTTACATTTATGCATTTCAAAGCGAACGTTTGGTTTTTGCTGTTCCATGTATATTCATTTTGTGTTACCTTATAAAGACTATTATCACTTGAAACTGCTTCTAAGAACGTAATTTCATTCTTTGTAACGAAGCATTTGCTTTCGTTAAATGTAACTGTAAATCCTTTTTCAGTAACTCTTTTTACCGATATTAAATTACATTCTAATTCAGGTAAGAAATATACATTCATTAGAATAACATCATGACTAGTTCCGTCAGACAATTTTGTTGAAATGTGAACATTACCGATTCCTTGCGAAAATAAACTTTTCCCATCTGCAATAATAATTTTCAAAGGTTCCGCGTTCGAATCAAAATCTGTAAACATATTTATGTCATTAGCTAAGTATTGTGTTGCACCGCTATCTATATAGAAATCCCCTTTAAAATTTTGCGTTAAATTACAGTTAAGTTTTAAAGTGTATTCTTCAGTATTTTTATTTTCATTATTCAAGACAGAATTACCTTTTCGATTCATTTGATTATTTTTATTTAATGGATTTTTATAGCGAGCTGTTGTATCCTGAGTTTTTATTTCTTTTATTTTTCTCTCACTAGATCGTCTGCAATCTTGGTTAGAATTAGAATTTTGTGCGATGCTTTGCATACATACTTTATTCTGATTCATATTTTTATCGTTCGTTGTCATGGAGATAGAATTGGATCTTCTGAGATCAACGTTTTGTTTCTTGTTGTTTTTACTTTGTAATGGATAATAAGATTTATTCCAATTGCGATTTTGAAAAGGTTTGTTGTTCAAATGATAACATTCGTTTCGGCAATGATTTGTTTTCTTGCAATGGGAACAGAATTTGTCATTTTTAGGCCGATTGTGCTTAAAAACATTCGTTTTAAAGACTTGTGAAACTCCACGATCATTATTCATTTCCATTCTACGATTGTACTCGTCTGTCAGTTTATTTCTTACTAATTGGGAATTTATTTCGATTTCAGGTCGCGCCTCCATGGCAACAATCAAGTTATCGTAAGATTTAGGAACTGAGACTAAGAGCAATGCCGCTATATGATCATCTTTTATTTCCTCACCAACAGCTTTTAACCTATCCACTAATTCGAACATTTGAGCGATATGCTCATTCATGTTACCATCTTCTGGCATTTTTGTAGCGTATAATTTTCGTAATAAGAAAAGTTTACTAGATAAGTTAGATCGTTCGTGAATAGCTTTAAGCTTATTCCAAGTGGCTTTTGCCGTGGTTTCATATTTGACATGAAGAATTTGAGAATCTTCTATAGATAAATTAATTAATGCTCTTGGTTGTCTGTCGCGTTTTAAATATTTATCATCCGGATTTGTTGGAGATTCATCCTCAATTACATCAAATGAATCCTCTTTTATAAGAATCATTTGCATTTTAAATTTCCAAATGGAAAATTGTCATTACTTAATTTCGTAATATTATTCTCTTTCAAGGATGCCATTTTGTTTGTTTAATAATTTGTCATGCGCTTTTGTTTTACTACAGCTAATAAATGTTATTTAATGTTTTATTTTATTTTAAACAATTCAAATCAGTATTAATAATATATTAGAGCTTCAGTTTCATGACCTGTAAGCATTTTGGTGAACTTTCATTTAACATAAACAGTAAACAGAATATAGATTATATAATACTTGTTTAAACAAATGAAGTTCATGCTTGCTTTTCTCAGTAGCGCAGGATTGGGTTGTAGTAAAACTAAAGACTAATGACCATCAAATGAATAATGCAGCAACACCTTTGTCATAATATATGCACATTTATAGGGACAAAACGGCAGACATCACTGTTACAAAACACAATCAACACTCAACTAAAAAGAACATCATAGAACATCTTAGAATGTCTATATATTATCAAAACCTATTTCCATGGAAACACGAAAAGCCTTCTAGCGACAGAAAAGAAAGGAGATATACGAATCGTTAGATTACATAAATAAAATAAAAGGAGTATTTTACAACATATTTTGCTTTCGCGCCATAGTAATGGCAACGCTACTGTACCCATGCAACTAAAAATCGTGTTAATAATTTAGATGGGCATGCTATCGAGAAATCAATAAAACATCTCGTCATCGCACAACGCTAAACGTTATGACTGAACATACTTATGTTTAAATACAAGTGTTAAATGCTGATTGAAATCATCATGTCGAAGAAATACGAAGTTGGAACAACTGTAATGCTGCTTCGAACGGTTGTGTGGAGGGTGAACTGCTAAACTAATTGTCGACTTAAGGCTCCTGTCCCTGCATACGAAGACACTCGCGAGTTAATGCTAAACCTATGGGGAGGTAATTTTTTAATATCTCGTTTGAATTTCGACATTTTTAAATATTTTTTTTTGCATTGGATAGCTAAAGTCTTTTTTTTTTTTTTTTTTTTCTTGATTTTGGTTACAGATATTTTTTATAATGTTACTTTCACTTTCGAAACCGGTTCCGAAAATCAAAGCGCCATTCTTTTAAATACCTGCAACCAAAATTGAAAAAGTAAAAAAGGAGAGATATAGAGATGGACCTTAGCTATCCAATACAAAAAATTAAAAATGTCGAAATGCAAACAAGATATTAGAAAGTAACCTCCCCATAGGTTTAGCATTAGCTCGCGAGTGTCTTCGCTTGCAAGGACAGATGCCTTAAATAAAATCCTTTTAGGTACAGTTTACAACACGAAGAAGTTTGCAATGCCTATCCTAGTGCTGCAACACCAGCAAGGAAGAAATAAAAGGTAAACAGAAATTGCTCAAGGATTGTATGGTATCTGCGCTTTTTCTATCATTGTACACCATATATTTTTTTTCTATGGCGAGGGGACATCAGGAACATAAATTGCAGTTTTTTCGCAGTGAAAACTGTACGTAAAGGATTGTTTTATTAGTCTGAAATTCCTATCGATCACTCTACACGGAGTACAGAAATTCAGTTTGCTCTAACTTCGTTTTCCTTCAGCATGAAGATTGTTATCAATATATCTGAAAAAAAAAAATATGTTAAATTATAACTTCAGAAACATATTTTTTTCATAATTAAAACTAAACACGTCAAAAAAAAAAAAAAAAAAAAAAAAAAAGACGGAGAGAAGCAAATTTACTAGCAATTTATTGCGTTCATCCTGTATTCATAAGGATTGATACGTTATAACAAAAAAAATTGTTTCATACTTTAAACTGAAAAAAACACAGATTTACTACTTTCTGCTAATTAATTTCGGTCTCCCTGCATTTATTCTGCATTTTTTAGAAATAATCTTGAATATGAAAACGTTCACAAAACTTTGTAAGTCTTATTGATTATCAATATTACTTTATTGATTATAAATTCAATTGCTTAAGTGGACGTTTGTTATTTCAGAGTACAATGCAACTATAATACATGACATTTTGTTTTTCATTCTGTCTCAGAATTTTAACAGCAAGACGTATAGAATTCATTTTGAGAATGTCTGGATTAAAAGAGCAAAGAAAACGACATTTTCGATAAATATTCTCGAAAATATTTGTTTTAGTGTCAAACAAGAATGACACTCTTTTAAAGAAATAGCAATTTTTTGTAAAGATTGAAATAACAATTTTTAAAATACTTTTAAAATGATGAGTTTTGTATTAAAACTAACATTAATTATTGAAGTTGTTTTTCCTTTGAAATATTACCATAACAAATCATTATATATATACATACATATATATAATTTTATTTTTATCATGATAGTACCATAACAGTTTCAGTTTTTTGGTCGATTTTCAATTTGAATTAATAGTTTTTAATTGCAAAAAGTTTCGTTTATATATATATATCTATACAGGGTGTTTAAAAAATATATACACAATTAATTTATTCACTGATAAGAGGCATATTTCTGTTTTCTTTTCATGTTTAGCTAACATGAAATAATGGCTGAAATCAGACTAAGCTTTTGGTGAATGAAAACTATACCAAAATGTTAGTGAAAGTACGAATATTTAGTTGACATTTAGATACTGGGTGTCCCAAAAATGACTGATTGATTTTTAAATCCAATCGTCGTTCGCGCATATTATAATCGTTTACCCATATTATAAGTGATACCAAGGAGTAAGTGAAATAAATATTTACTTAAATTGAAATGTTTTATTTATAACTTAAAACACTGTTTGAAAAAAATAATAATAAAGGGAATGAATTAAAGAACATTTTGCAGGCTAAACTGAAAACATAGGGCTTATTGTTAATTAAAAACAGAAACTATTTAGTCAGCTTTTTCATCACTGCAACAGTTTTTACAAACAAAAAATAAAGTATTTCCTTTTCCACACTTGTCATGGGACCACCTTTTGCATCTGAGACATTGAACCCAGTCTTGTCCTTTTAAGTAGATTTCGTATGAAATACTACCTATTGGGATCGTTCCTATGTTGGAATTTCTGAAAACTTTTTGCAGATCTACACCGATCATGACCCCTAGAACTCAAAACCACCCCCAGTAAAAAACTTTATCCTATCTATCTATCTATCTATCTATCTATGTATCTATCTATCTATATATATATATCACTTTCTTCTGGACACGATAACTTTCGTAATTCTGCACTAATCTCTTCCAAACTGTTACATAAAATCAAAGGGCATAAAATCTCGGTCAAGTTCGTTAATGGGCAAAATCGGACCAAGGGGATGGAAATAGGGAGGTGTTTTGTGAAAACAGAAAACCCCCCATAACTTCTTAATTTTTGTACATATCAAATCAGTTTAAAGTTTTTATTACTTCTAAAAATAGGGCCAAAATTTTATGTATCACAGATTTTTGATAAAGTTAAAATTGCGCTCAAGGGACGCAAAAAATAGGGTTTTTGGGAGAAAAAAATTCATAACTTCGTCAGTTCTCAAGATATTAATTCCAATTAATTTTATTATAAATCTCCTTAATATTATCTACAACTTTTATATTCACAAGTTTTTGATAGGACCAATTCGTACCGCAAAAAAATTAAAAACGAAAACAAAAAGGGGGTTTGAAGAAGTAAAAAAATCCATAACTTCGTCAATTCAAAAGATATAAAATCCCCATGAATTTATCATACATCTTCTTAATATTGTTTACAACATCTATATAGACAAGTTTTGGATAGGACCAATTCTTACAGGAAAATCAAATTAAAAATACATAGCGGTTGAAGAAAAAAACCATCTAAGTAAGGGTGTATTCAAATCCAAACTGCGTATTTTCTGACTCATTTTAAAATTCATTTTTGCTCTCAAAGGCTTCCAATTGGTACGTTTTCTTACTCAGAAACTATATAATGTACCGTAATGGTCGATTTTTTTATAGACGCAGAATATATTTTAAAAAATGCTGTTAAAGTGGGCATTTTGAACAGAATTTTCCAAAGCGGATTGTGTTGGAAAAATCATTGCATTAAGGATGCACTCAAATCCAAACTGCTTATTTTCTGATTCATTTTTAAATTCACTTTTGCTCTCAAACGCATTTAATTGGTAGATTAGCTTATTCAGAAACTAAATAATGTACCGCAATTATCGATTTTTTGATAGAGGCACAATATATTTCAAAAAATGATGTCAAATTGGGCATTTTCAACGGAATTTCCCGAAGCAATTGCGTTATCACTTTCTTCTGGACACGATAACTTCCGCAATTCTGCACAAATCTCTTCCAAACTGATACATAAAATCAAGGGACATAAAAACTCGGTTAAGTTCGATAATGGGCAAAAGCGGACAAAGGGTGTGGAAATAGGGAGGGGTTTTGTGAAAACCGATAAAACCCCATAACTTCTTAATTTTTGTACATATCAAATCAGTGTAAAGTTTTTATTACTTCTAAAAATAGCGCCAAAAATTTATGCATCACATATTTTTGATAAAATTTAAAATAGGCTCAAGGGGCGCAAAAATTGGGTTTTTGGGAGAAAAAAATTCTTTACTTCGTCAATTCTCAAGATATCAAATCCAATAATTTTATTATACATCTCCTTAATATTATCTACAACTTTTATATTCACAAGTTTTTGATAGGACCAATTCGTACCGCAAAAAAAATTAAAAACGAAAACAAAAAAGGGGGGTTGAAGAAGAAAAATCTTCATAACTCCGTCAATTCACAAGATATAAAATCTCCAAGAATTTATCATATATCTTCTTAATATTGTCTTCAACATTTATATAGACAAGTTTTTGATAGCGCCAATTCTTACAGCAAAAACAAATTAAAAATACATAGCGGTTGAAGAAAAAAAATCATCTTATTAAGGGTGCATTCAAATCCAAACTGTCTATTTTCTTACTCATTTTTAAATTCATTTTTGCTCTCAAACGCATCCAATTGCTAGATTCTCTTATTCAGAAACTATATAATGTACAGTAATGATCGATTTTTTGATAGAGGCAGAATATATTTCAAAAAAAGATGTCAAAGTGGGCATTTTGAACAGAATTTCCCGAAGCGATTGTGTTAGAAACGAAAAATATTGCCCTACTGAGAAAATAATTGTTTATTAATCAAGTTTTAATTAATTGAAAGAAAAATATAAACACAAGTCGCTTATAAATCTTTTCAAAAATCACGTCAGCATGTTTCATTTTTTTTTTTTTTTTTTAATTAAAAATGAATCTGAAGATGTGCTAGAAAATTTCGAGTTGTTGAGTATGGAAAAATATTTTTTTTAATATCGCCTTAACATGATTCTGATAAAACCAGCTATTTTATAAAAAGGAAACAAAAACTCGTCAAAAGCAGACAGATAAAACTGTTAAAGTGGATTTATATCTAATAATGATTTAGTTTTTTTTTTGGTGAAATTAGTATACTTAACTTCGAAATCTACTTCTGCTTGTAGTTCGGGCCGCAGGGATTTATTTTGTATTGGTTGTATGATTTCAAACAATAAATACACACACAGTTTTCATCTTCGTCATCAGATCCATTCACTATTTTCTTTTTTCCAGAGTGTACCAACTTTTTCCCTTTTGCAGTTTTTTGTTTCATACTTTTTCCTTTGCTGTCTTCTTATTCTGCCTCTCTACAAACTAGTAAATTTTTACGTAATATCTTGTTTTCGTTATGTTGTGCAATCATTTTTTTTTTCTTTTTCGTTTCTAAATGCTCGTGTCTGAGGGCTTCTTTAACCGGAATATCAGTTAGGATTGCGGACTTCCTCTTTTTCTTATCTTTCTTGGTGCCAAGCCTTAATCCTGCCTTTTCAAATGGTCTCAGTTGTTCAGAGGCACGTTTACGCAGTAAGAACGTGCGTAAAGCTGTCCCGATGTCAATGCGCAAACGTGCCCCGTTTCCATGTTTGCATTTATTTTAACGTGCAACGAAAATTAATAACATTTCTGTTCATACAAATACAGTTCTCAAAAAAGGATAAAATTCTGCTGATGTTCATATATTTGTTTATCCGTAAATAAGTATTATTAGTTCGCAATAAGTTTCAATAACTTCAACACAAAATTTATTCACCTTGACAGAAAACAGGTTATCCTTTCCGCATGCTAGACCGAAGCTCGACTGACGCTCAAAAAAGTTTGAGAATACCCTCTAGGGAGCAGCATCAATCTGTCATGACTGGTGGCGCGCTAGTTATAACTCGTTTGGGGAAAAGTGCACTGCGTAAACGTGTCCCGGTCTACCCTACTTGACAGTAATATTTTATCAGAGACAATAGTAGTCAGGAGCGGATCCACGGGGGGGGGGCGATCGGGGCGATCGACCCCCCCCCCAAAAAAAAAGATATAAATCTAACGATTATCGCAAATTTCGGCAAATGGTCGCCGAAAATAATCTATTTCGTCAATCGTTCACAAGTCAAAGGATCGCAAAAGAAACGCGAATTTCGCCAAAGGATCGCGCAAAAAACGCGAATTTCGTCAAAAGATCGCGAAAAAACGCGAAATTTCGTCAAAGAAGCTCGAAAAAAAATGCCAATTTCGCCAAAAAAATCGCGCATTTCGTCAAAGGACCACGAAAAAAACGCAAATTTCGTCAAAGGATCGCAGAAAAAACGCGAATTTTCCCAAACAATTGCAGAAAAACGCTAATTTCGTGAAAGAATCACGCAAAAAACACTAATTTCGTTAACAGATCTCTAAAATAATGCGAATTTCTTCAGAGAATCGCGAAAAAAATACGCGAATTTCTCCAAAGAATCGCTGGAAAAACGCGAATTTCGTCAAAGGGCCGCGGAAAAAACGTACAATTAGAACCGGGAGGAGATTCCCCTAGGCACGCATCCATGAGGAGGGGGGGGGGGTTCGATCGGGGCAAAGAAGGGAAGAACAAATTTACCAAGTTGGTTTTTAAGAAATCAACACACCATACGCAGTTTAGCTTTTAACTGACTAGGATTAGGACATAATCCTTTTTTGTTCATTCATCAAATACCCCTTGATTACCAATGTGGGTGGCAATAACAGTACATTTTTTATACATTAGTGGCTTTTTCCAGTAAACATTAAGATGCTTCAATTTTTCAAAGGACCTTTCTTTTTCTTGTTTCTTTCTTTCTTTGGAAATTGCTATGAATCCCATTCTTTTCTTAAACAATAAAGCACTCCTCAAAAATATCGTTATACAGAAATTATAATTGCAGCTTCTTTGAAAGAACGAAAAAGTTTCAACACTCTAAAACGATCCTCATAACGTTGTCAATTTCTGTTGTAGAGATTAAACAGAAAGTACACGAAATGTCATTGTCACCAACATCAACCCATAGTGTAAACAATTATGCGGCAATATACCTTTTGACAAGACATAATCCTTTTTTGTTCACTAATTAAGACGTCATTGAGTTTACCATTGACACCCGAAAAGTGTTTGGTTTTCGTTTGCTTGTCTGTCTGTTCCGCGAAAACTGCCGTTAAAAGCGTTGGATTTATATCCTGGGGTGGGCGACCGTCCCCATCGATCCCCGTGGGTTTGCGCTTAGGGGAATTTCCTCCTGGTGCTAATTGTGCGTTTTTTCCGTGGCACTTTGATAAAAATCGCCTGTTTTTTTCGCGATTCTTTGATGAAATTCACATTTTTTCCAAGATCTGTTGACAAAATTCACATTTTTTGCGCGATTCCTTCTCGAAATTAGCGTTTTTTCCGCAATTGTTTGGCGAAATTCGCGATTTTTTCTGTGATCCTTTGACGAAATTCTCGTTTTTTTTGCGATCCTTTGCGTTTTTTTTCGTGATCCTTTGACGAAATGCCCGATTTTTTGAAGAAATTCACGTTTTTTCCGCGCTTTTTTGACGATATTGGCGTTTTTTGCGCGATCCTTTGACGAAATTCGTGTTTTCTGCGGTCCTTTGATCTGCGAACGGTTGACAAAATTGATTTTTTACGGCGACCATTTGTCGAAATTCGCGATAATCGGTGGATTTATATTTTTTGATCCAAGGGAGGGGGCGGTAGGGGCGATTTCCCTCCTTCCTTGGATCCGCGCCTGTGAAGAGAGACACACCACTTAGATGACACATTTTGAATTTCAAGAATGTTAAGGACCCTTCAGATTTCTAAAGGGTGTCCTTTTTCAGAGATTATTCTCTTTCAGAAATCTTATATTAAAAAATGGATGTGATGGTTATGTTTTCAGCTTTCGTTAATTGGTTCTTATGTATTTTTTAGTGCTGAATCCAAAAATGACCTTCATTTTTTACCATAGCATCACGTCAGGATTTTTCCCAAATCACAAATTTTTAAAAAGTCGAATTATTGGGAAAATCTACTACTATAAAATAGACGTAACTTTTTTTCATAATAATTTATTCATTTTTTTTTTTTTTTTTTTTTTGCTTATAGTACTATGCATTTTTACAGTTAAACATGTAAAATATTTTGTGTATTTAAAATCCTTATAATTTTATTCCATGCGTGGAAGTTTCTTTAAACCGCTCATGCTCTGCTTCGCGCTTTACCTTTTATCTTCTTTATGGGGTTAATCTCGGTATTCTCTTTTATTTTGGCGATTGATAAGGTTGGGAAATTTGTCACAGATGTATTTAAAACATTTACTTTCTTTTGTTAAGGCTTTGACAAATTGCTTTGAGAGATTTTCGCTATATTTTTTTTTTACTTTCGAACTTTGAAATTTACGATTTCTGAAAATCAAGACGTGATGGTTAAAAATGAAGGTCATTTTCGGATTCAGTGCTAAAAAATACATCAAAATTAATTATCAAAAGTTAAAAAACACAATCATCACAGGCTTGTGTTATTAACATTGTTAAAACTTCACTATAACTGAAAGAAAAGAATAAGATAAATAATTACCACATTACAAGAGTAAAAAGAATAAGACATTCAATAAATAAATTTTGTTATAACGGTTTAATTTTTCGACCTAATAAGTAACAATAAACCATATTTTGAGGAGAGGGCGAGATTATATAATAAGAATGTTGGATAACCGAGTGTTTCGGTTAATCGGACGTCGGATAATCGAGAGTGTAATATTTTCAACTCGCATTAATTATTTCATATTCATTTAATAATTAACTGCAAGGAATGATTTGATCAACATAAATTATGACTACGTTGATTATATGTCACTCGGTATCCCCCCCCCCCCAAAAAAAAAACGATTCTCTGGATCCGCCCCTGATAGTAGTCCAGGGGAAATACACCAAAAAAGGGTATAGTACCACAAAATTTTTCTTATAGAATATGAAAGTTTACTATTAGGACAAGCTAAGTAATATAGAACTTTACTGGGATATCGATGCAGTTAGCAGATAAAATCTGTTAAATATTCAAAAGTTTCAAAATCTGCAACTTTTGAATTAGTCCTATCTCAAAACAGCATCACAGTTGAATGACACAAAATACATCAGGTAGTAGCTGAACATATGTACAAAAACATGGAAACGAAAAATAAGTGGGGTCTCATGCTATTTTCAGAAAAAAAAATGACAAAACTTACAAAAAGGCAGTGTGAATATCAGGCTTCTTCCCTATCAGAAAATGATTTATCCTGTTTCTCTTCCCCTTTCGTATGTTTTTCCCCCATGAGGAAATGGAATATCTCTTTTCTCTTTCTCCTTGAAGGAAAAAAGCGTGATTATTGCATTGCCTTTTTGTAAAGTTTGTCATTTTTTTTTCTTCTGAAAACAGCATGAGGCCCCACTTCTTTTTCGTTTCCATGATTTTGTACATATGTTCAACTACTACCTGATATATTTTGTTTTATTCAACTGTGATGCTGTTTTGAGATAGAACTAATTCAAAAGCTGTAGATTTTGAAACTTTTGAATATTTAACAGATTATATCTGCTAACAGCAGCGATATCCCTGTAAAATTCTATATTATTTAGCTTGTCCTAATAGTAAACTTTCATATTCTATAAGAAAAATTGTGGGGTACTATTGCTTAAATAAAATAAAAAGTGCAGAAAACGGACAAAAACGTCATTTTGATTGCATTTTGTGGCAACATAACAATGAAAATTAACAATGCCCCATGGAAACAAGTAAATTTTATTAAGCATTTAGTGTTATACTAACAGTTTATGACAAAATAATTTTGAGATGTTGTTGCTTTCCAGAAATATAGCAATCTAAACATACTGGCATTTCAATTTTCATGAAAAATGAGATTCATGGTCTTGAACTTTGACATTTTCTACAGGATACAGTAAATTTTTTCAGAGCTTCAAAATTTCACATTATTCATTAAATATGATCTACTTCAACATAAAAAAAATCAAGCTAAACAAAAAATATAACAATCGCACTTGTCTGATTTTCAAAATAATGGCTCTTAACAAACGGCGAGTCTTTTTAGCTTTTAAAAATTGGAATATGTTCGACGTAGCCTGAGTTACAATCAACCTCAGCAGCCTGATCTGAGACAGGGCATGGGGCTAACATGAGATAGAACATGGTAATATGTGACAGAGCATGGGGCTAATATGATACAGTGTATGGGGCTAATATGATACAGTGTATAGGGTTAATGTGAGACAATGTTTCGGGATGAAATATTATTATTTTATCATAAAACTTTAAACATTCACCACAAATGAAAACAGAAACTTCTAATCGTTAATTGAAATTCTGTTTTCATATATGCCAGCTTTGTTTTTTCTATCTAAGACTCATAGTTTTTACTTCTATGTCTGTTAGAGATGTTTAGTTGAATCCTATGAAATGTTAGCTAGTTGATTTTAAAACGTAGGTTAAAGGTGACATTGAGGGTTAAAACATGCATATTTTTGAACATCGAAAATGGTGCTTACTTACAAACCTCTAGAAAGTGGGAAAGTTCCTGTACAAAGTATTTTAGGTAAAGGCAAGAAACGTATATTTAATAGCAATTCAATACATTGTTTAGCTAAAAATCGTTAGATTAAAAACAGTTTTTGTGTTGTAAAGCTCAGCCGGTGAAAACCAGTTCATATTCTCCATTTCCTATCATAACTCCTGCAGCCGAATAGTCAGCAATAATACTATTTCTCCACGCTTTTTAGAGAGTTGCTTTTTGAGATAATAAATAAAAATTTTGTCGCAAAGAAGAAACTGTAAAAAATAGATGCCAGTTGAAAATTGATGATAAGTGAAGATTGGATGGGTAATAGATAAATTAAGAATAGAAAATTGGGAGAAAATCAAAAGTAAAAGATCTTTTAACAAGTGAAGTAAAGGAAAGGAACCAAAAAAAAAGAGGAAAAACCAAAAAGAATCCCGAAGAACGACAAACCAAATCATGATACTTTAATAGGAAAAGAAGATACAATTGTTGAAAACTAGACAGGAAAAATTATAGATACTGAGGATTACACAATCACAGAGATTTTTACTCAAATAGCAGGTGAGATCTGATAAACTGAAAACAAAAACCTTAAAAACACAAAACCTGATTAAAAAAGAAGAAAAAAAGCTGATTGATAAATTGCTCAATTGAGACGAAATAGACAGTGAAGAATTGTCTAGGATTTGAGAAATTGCCTTCTCTGCATGCTTGCGATGAAGAATGGTTGACAGTAAATTTCGTTGCAAATTACACTACGGAAGAAAGGGACCCAGTAGTCTGTGACACACCTAGAGAAGTAAATTTTCCGGAAAAATTGAAGTGGAAGAAAAAACCCTTTTTTCCGGATTTTTTCGGAAAAAATCCGGAAAACATTGGAAAAATTGATTTTTTACAAATGTTTCTTCCAAATAAATTATATTTTCATAGAGAATATTAAATAATAAACTTTATTTTTCATTTACCCGCACTGAAAGAAAATAATTTTCACTTTATATGACTACATTACAAAAGAAAAAAAAACAAAGCCTGCTTTTAAAAGTTTAGTTTTCAGTTTCAGAATTTCCATAGTAGCATTCACTCTTTATTTAACGCTATTGTTTATTATATCATGTCTATGTTGAAATGATTTTTCAGTTACATTTATTTAATTACCAAATGAGCTAATGTAAAATCCCCAGCCAATATCTCTTCAATTTGGTAATCAAATATATTATGCATCCCATTTACATAGTATTGATTTTTAAGTATATAAGTGATGCTAGTTTAATCAAACAAATTGTTGCAGTTCTGTCATTATAAATATAGTCCAAGAGCTGTTAAACATTTTTGGGAAGGTATTTGAGGCACCCTGAAAATTTGTGCTACACTTCTTTTGTAATGGCTGAATACAAAATCGAATGTCTGGCTGAAGGATCGTGGCCCAAAAGCTGTGCCAGACACGTGTCAAGTGCCATTTTTTGACTACCCAAAAAAAAGGTATTTGAGGCACGCTGAGATTGAGACAGAATAATATTTATACTTAGAAAAAAATATTTTGAAAACGACAGACACTTTAGTCGGCCCAAAAACTGTGCCAGACACGTGTCAAGTGCCATTTTTTGACTACCCAAAAAAGGTATTTGAGGCACCCTGAGATTGAGGCAGAATAATATTTATGCTTAGAAAAAATATTTTGAAAATGACAGACACTTTAGTCGGCACAAAAACTGTGCCAGACACGTGTCAAGTGACAAATGGCACTTGACACGTGTCTGGCACAGTTTTTGGGCCACGATCCTTCAGCCAGACATTCAATTTTGTATTCAGGCATTACAAAAGAAGTGTTGCACAAATTTTCAGGGTGCCTCAAATACCTACTCAAAACTGTTCAACAGCTCTCCTACTAATAGCAGTCAGTAACCAAACATTCCATTGTTTAAAAAAGTATATTTTTACAATACTACATTTTTCTTTCTACAGTTATAATTTTCATTCCCTATAAAAAAATATATTTAGTTTTGGTATAGCTTTCCAGTCTAAACTCAAACCAAATATAAAAATTTTTGATTTAGTTTAATAGTCTAAACTCAAGCAAAAACTAAATTTTAGTTTGGACTACTCAGGTCTGCAACCAAAAACCAGCATAGGATTTATTGACTGTTAGATTTTTACTCACTGAAACCGGGGGAAAAAAATCCATCACATTAAAAGTTTTTCCGCAAAAATGATATTTTTAGTTAAATTAAGCGTAAAATTTCTCTTTTTATCCTGAAATCTGGTATCCTATTCTTGAGTAAAAAACCACATCCAATAAAAGTTTCCATATGCTAATTTCATATTTCTACGAGTAACACTCAAGAGATATGAAACGTAGTACTGCAAATAGAAAATGCGAGGAATTGGGGAACAAACAGAAGCAGTTACACACAGACATAAGCTGCTACTATGATTCATACAACTACTGAAATGCAAATTGTAATCAAGAGGGAAAGTATAACTTGGAATATACACTGGTGTCCAAAATTAAGGACCAGTCACAAAATGCTAATTTTTAAGTAAGCGGATACTCAAAAGGAAATAATATAATTCAAATAATTATTATCCCTGCAGCACTGCTAGTCCATATAGCATCTCATTCATGTCATACATGGTCACAAGTGTCACAGTCACTACGGTGAAACGAAAAATAGGAAATTCCACACGTCTCATTATGAATCTGAAATGATCACTATATGTGACTCCACTGAGACATGGATGTGACTGCTGCTTTGTGACAAGTCACCAGGTGATTTACAATGTAGCTACATTGTGACTCTCATGTGACTGTAATTTTTAGGCTCAATTTCAAAGTCATCATGAACTTTGCATTGTGATAGTCACCAAATAATATCACATTATAGTCACATGGTGACTTTTCACAAAAGAGCACAATGGTGACTTCACAGTAGTCTCTCTGTCACTTGAAAGTCATCACGTGACTTTAATGTGACATTATTTGGTAAATTATCGCAATGCAGCGTTCACTATCACTTTGAAATTGAGTCTGTAGATGACAGTCACAATGTAACTACATTGTAACGTCACATGGTGACTCGTCACAAAGCAGCAGTCACAGTGACGTCTCAGTAGAGTTACATATAGTGAGCATTTGAGACTCATAACGAGATGTATGGAATTCCCTATTTTTTTGCTTCACCGTAGTGACTGTTACACTTGTGACCATGTGTGACTTGAATGAGATGTTATATGGACTAGCTGTGCTGTAGAGATGGTAATTATTCGAATTACATTATTTCCTTTTGAGTATTCGCGTACTTGAAAATTAGCATTTTGTGATTGGTCCTTAATTTTGGACACCAGTGTAGTTGCTTGTAATAAAATATTGATTTTTTCATTGCAGTTGTGCTTTTCTAATGTAAATTCTCCATGTTTTGCAACAATACTGCATGTGATGGAGGGAAATCGTAGTCATTTTCTTATTCAGCGCCCTAAGAAAACACACAATTAACCAAAAATATCCCATGCAGCTGAAAAAAATTATTTTTCTGCAGACCTGTGTTATAAAACTAAATCAAAACTTTTTATACATATTTTCCACACGTTTAGTTCAGACAGACAGTGTTAGCAGTGCAGAATCAGCTAATTCTGAATCTGACTCAGAATGAAGACTTTAATAAAATTAACTGTAAATTTCGTAATAAATTTGAAAAAGTGGAAACTAAAAAATTTGATTTTCTTCCCTTTAATATAAAAGTTTTTTTTTTTTTTTTTTTACATGCAACGTTATATAAACAAATGGTATTTTTAATAAGTATAAAATCGTCCTTCAACAAAATTTTGTATAGGAAATTGTTTACATTTTCTTCAAAAAGTTTATTTAATCCACATTTATATATTTAAAAAAAATATGTATAGTTAGATAAGTCTGAGAATCTATATTTTAGGAAAAGAGCTTGAACGGAGTAATTAATATCAAATGCATGCTTTTTTAATAAAGTTCTTTACACATATACATACAACTTGATAAGATTCAGCTGTTATATATGAGATTTTTTTTCTTCAATCATTGCATCTGTGAAAAATTCAATTTGGAGATTAATTAATTAATTTATTTATTTTTATTTTTATTTTTTTAATGCTATTTTTAAGAAAAATTTTGTGAAGGGTCTTGTGTTTCAAAGTATTAAAAAATGAAGGATCCTTTAAAGGATCTTTTCAAATCTTCTTACAGATCAGATTTCTCACATTACTGTTTTTGTGTGAGACGTTTAACATAAAAATAAATAAAATTTTAATTTAAATAAAATAAATTATAAAATAAATTTAATTTAAATAAAAATTATAATTTAAATAAAACAAAAAGTATCAGAATGTAGCTATTACAAAGTTTTGAATACGTTATTTTATAAATGAAATTCCAATTTTTCCAGTTTGGAAAAATTAACAAATAAGCCTTCGGAAAAAAACTAAAAAAAAAACTTTTTTTCCCCAACTTTTCCGGGTTTTTTCCGAGCATTCCCATCTGTACACACCTATATTTCGTGGGAATATTAAAAAGGGGAATTTCGTTTTAGTTGAATTTAAACGTGGAATTTGAAAATCTACTCTCTATAAATACATTTATCTCATATACAAAGTAGATGAAAAGAAAAGGGAAGTAATAGTCCAAGGTTTTATGTGTTCTAACGATAGATCTAAGGGATTATTTCGCATATAGAAAAAATGAAATCTCTCAGGTGAAAATTATGATACTGCTGCAGTTTTGCCTTTCCATGAAACTACATTAAAAATCATAAAAACTATTATTAACTGCTGGTTATGTAAATATTAGGTTGGGCAAAAAGTTCTGGGAAATTTTTAATGTAATAGTTACCAGAATTTGTATCGTATATGATGGTCATGCCATCAGTGTCGAGCTCTAGTGCCAGCAGTTGGATCGCGTCTACGACAAATTGGTGCAGAAGTATCCAAGATTATTTCGCCGAAAGCGCGCTTTGTTTCAGCAGGAAAATGCCAAACCGCACGTGGCCCAGAGGACCAAAGACAAGTTTTCACAGTTGGACGGCGTCGAAATTCTTCCACATCCCGCCTACAGTCCAGACGGTGCTCCATCCGATTATAGCCTCTTTCGATCAATACAATACTTATTCAAGGGCTGCCGATTTGAATTCTTTAATGAAGTTGAAGAAGCATGTCAAGAGTTTTTCGATTCCAAGGAGCCGCCATGATCCTACCAGTAGATCCGGAATCTGGCAGAACGATGGCAGAAAGTCGTGGACTATGATGGTCTCTACTTTGAAGAATAGTCCCTGTTGCTCTTGTTGTTAATTTGCGCATAACAACGCAACTTTCACAAATTTCCCAGAACTTTTTGCTCAACCTAGTATTAACGAACAATGAATAAACTGAATCATTCAAGATCGTATACTAAATTTTTTATTATTTTATTTTTCAATAATGGGTGTTATAGCATTCCAAATTTACTCCTAAAAACCCATAAAAACATAGTTTAAGAGTTGTATTTATTTACTTTCAAATGAAACTGTTCTTAAATTATGGGGATTTTTCAACATTATAGCAACAGAATCACTTGCCCATGAAATAGTTGATATATACTTTAGTCTACTCTAGTATTGCATACCCTGTTAAACTTAAATGGAAATGAAGAAATAATTTTTTATTATAAGTATCAATTTTTTTTTCATTAATCTGATAGTTTTATTAAGTTGAAAGGTGGAAGAGATATACTTGTATAAATGTAATTATGATTCCTGAAATTTTATTTAGAATATTTTTTTTCTTAAATGAAATTTAAAGCACCGTATGACACAAAAAAAGTATGGTCCATGAAACTATCGTCTATGGAATTAAACTAAAGTATAGAAAAATCTATTACTTATATTTTTAAATTATGATATTTGCAAACTTTCCATAACGTTTGAATTATATTTAACACTACGAAAAAATTACTACGATGAAAATTTTACATACAGGTACATAAAAACAACTGTATCTTCAAAATTGTATAAGCTCACACTATTTATATGAATGTGACATTTCGTATCAACATTTATTGCTGTCTATCTTTGTGGTTTCTGTTTAGTAAAACTATTAAATAAAAGTATTAAATAAAAAAAAAGAAAATTGCCCAGTTAAACTGAGGCATTGAGCTCACAGGCCATTCACACTAAATATATATTGTACTCTTATTTCAAAGAATAAAGTGAAAAATAAACCTCGAAAAATAAAGAAATCGACAAAAAAACCCATTTAGCTAATTTAAAGGGGGGGGTGTCCCCCATTTCTCCCTTTATATTTAACCAATGAACCTCCAAATCTAATCAGGGAAGAGCCTTATCAGATTAAACCGGTATACCAAATTTGAAGCAAATCGGATAATTCTGCATGAAAGACACATTTTTCTAAATTAAGAGGGATTATCCCCAGTTCCCCCCTTTATACGTGACCAATGAACCCTCAAACTTAATAAGAGAAACGCCTTATCAGAATGAACCTATATATCAAGTTTGAAGTAAATCGGATATTTCTAACAAGAATTATCGCGTTACGTACATACGAAAAGAGGTAGCATAAAGAAATAGCAAGTATGTCTAAATTATTTATATAACATCCTTACAAATAAACTTATTAGGAAAAAAACACTAGAAAAGTAAACTATAAGCTTTTATCTAGTACACTTACTACAAGTTAACTGATATCTGAGTAAATAAAAGTTTCAGAGATGGTCGAAGAGTCGATTATAAGATTTTCAACAGTTTTACCACGTTTTTGTTCAAATAACAGGCCGTAATGTTCAAAATATTCATGCAATTAAAATTCTTTTAGTAGATTCACTAAACAACACTGTATAGACAAAGCTCATAAAGTTTTATGGAAGGATAATACTATTTTTAGTTATCATTTTTGAAATGAGTTCATTTTTTTTTGTAAAAAATAATTTTGAGAAAAATGCATTTAAACGTTAAATCAGTATGTTTGTATTAAAAACTTGTTATAATTTCTGTTCTAAAACATGGTAGGAAAAAAACAAAGCAGTTTTATAATCGTAAAAAGTTGCACTTTTAAATTAAATAATAAAAACAAAATTAACAATTTTCGCGAAAGTGCTTTCCAGCGTAGATAAATAATTACCTTAACCCCTTGTCTGTGAAATATATTTGAGGAAAATGTACCAAAAACGAAAAAAATTTTCTTTTTAATTTTGTTTGTAACTGCAAAATTACAAAAATCCGGCAAATGGCGCGAAACTGCCGAACTTTTCGCGTGAAAGTATCGCAATCTATCGGGAAAATGGTATATAATATATTATGCTTTGGAAGAACTGAGTTCGAGCTTCACGGAATTGAAACACCGATTTTTCTCTTCCCTGAACTCAATTGCAAAATTGGCGCGTTTGAGTTTCCCGAACTGAGTTCGTGCAGCACAAGCAAGGGGTTAAAATCAAATATCAGTGAAATTCTTCATGATATATTGCCCCTCGTCTTTGCTATTTTCCTAGGAGAATGTTTACAGAGAACAGAAAAGTTTGAAATAACGAAAAAAATATTTTTTCAATTTTGTTCTTTTTATAATGTTGAACTTTTAAGAATGTCCTACAGTAGATACGATAGGAAAATAACTAAAGTTACGGTCATAAAATTCGTAAAAGATGAGCCTTGCAAACCGGCGGCACCTGCGAATGCAAAATTTTAAACTCAATTATATCGAAGCACTGTTTTTCAATGGCTTTGCATCGATAACTTTTGAACAAGTTAAAAGGCAGAAGTAAAAACAGCACTATACACATTGAATGACAAGAAGGCCCCAGGGACGGATTCAATTGACTTTCGGATACTAAAACTCACTCACAAACAACTTCCACACATATTCACGCGCTGGGCTAACCTCTGCCTCACCATGAGATACTTTCCTTTAGTACTCAGGCAGGGAGAGGTAGTTTACTTTCTGAAGCAAGGCAAGTCTCCTTCCGAACCCAAGTCATACAGACCCATCTGCCTTCTTCCCACTCTGGGAAAGCTTCTGGAAAAACTTCTGGTTATGCGGTTGACACACTTCTTGGAGTCAAACAACCTTCTCCACCCCAGACAATTCAGGTTCCGCGAGGGCCACTCATGCGAGCTCGCACTTCATGCCATAATGACTGCCTGTACTGAAAGCATAGCCCAGGGCAACGCAACATCACTCGTTTCACTAGACATACAAGGCGCATTCGACAACGTAGAATGGCGAGACATTCTCTTACAACTACAAGCACTCAACTGTCCGGGGAACATAGCTGGTCTCATCGGCTCCTACCTCTCACAGAGGAGCGTCCTGATTAACTGGGGTGCTGGCACATCTACCCACCGATTACAGAAGGGTTGCCCCCAGGGCTCGTGCCTTGTCCCAATCCTCTGGTTGCTTGTAGCAAATGTGCTACTAACAGAACTAAATCGGCTGGGATTTAAACTATTTGCCTTCGCCGATGATTTCAGCTTCATTTTCTCCGGTCGTTACAGACGTCATCTGGAAGAACAGTTTGCCGTAGCTCTTCCTATTTTCTGCCGGCTCCTGGATTTACTGCACCTCACACTCTCACCACAAAAGTCTCAAGCACTAGTATTCACCAAACCACACAGATATGATCCAAAACGCCCTCCAGTGATGAGGATCAATAATGTCTCCATTCGACACGTACAATTCATAAAACTCCTAGGTATAACCATTGACGCAAATCTTAACTGGATCCCACACATTAACGACCTAAAACTTAAATTGACAGCATATCATAATAATTCATTAAGACTAACTTCTAAATTGGGAGGGGTAGACAACAAAACACTGAAGATCTGGTACCTAACAATAATCGAAAGAATAATACTTTACGGGGCCTGTATCTGGGGGGGGGGGTAATTTATCATCCATAGCACAACCTAAACTAAAATCAATACAACGCACTTTTCTCCTACAAATTTCAAGAGGCTACCGCACAATCTCCACAGATGCACTACATATACTTACAGGTATTCCACCCATCACACTTCAACTAGAATACGAACACGCCAAATCCTCAATCCTACAGCTAAAACGTGACACAGTAATAGATTCTCTTTTTCCAAACACAACATTGAAATACAAAGTCAGGAGCTGGCAGCTCCACCCCGCTGAGGAGACTTCACATTTTCAAGTAAACACAACACGCAACAACTACACACCTGCCCTTAGCACCACACTCTTCACTGATGGTTCAGGCACAGAGACTGGCGTGGGCGCAGCCTTCTGCGCCACGGAGGGCACGGTGGTGGTCCATCAGTGGTCTGCAAGGCTAGATGATAATAACTCCGTATTCCAAGCGGAGCTGTTCGCAATACTAAACGCATTAGAGTGGGTGGAATCCCACTCTAGCAATAGTATTATCATCTACAGTGACTGCCTCTCTGGCCTGCAGGCAATACAGGCACACAGGACAAAACATCCTCTAGTACTGCAAATCAAACTAAAACTTAAGAATCTCCTACATCGTATCTCACTAGGTCACGTCTCGGCTCACAAAGGTATCTTTGGCAATGAACTAGCAGACAACCTAGCGAAGAAGGCCACACAGAAAGAAACAATAGACACACACCTCCCAGTGCCCCAGTCATACGTCAAAAAGGTCCTTAGAGCAAGGATACTGACGCGATGGCAGGAGCACTGGGATACTTCAAAAAAGGGCAGGCACACATATAAGCTAATTCCTAAAGTTTCTCTCACACTATATAACTTAACACCCTACACCACTAGCTTCTTAACAGGACATGGCCCTTTCATGGCATATCTGGACCGCTTCAAAATAAGATCCACTGCCACTTGCGTCTGCGGTGAAGATGGCACTATAAGTCACCCGTACTACAGTTGTACTCTCACTCAACGCTGGCACTTGAGGCGTCCAGACATACTGCCAGTCAACTGGCTCCAAAACGTCCTTTCCCGCACCCTCCTACTCAACAAATTAAAACACATTCACAATTTCCTTACATACTTAACAAACTTAACTTAAGCCCTGGTTCTGCTTATCCAGTCTCACTGCCACCATATCAATCTTCAAACAGCACCAGAATCCAGTCCTCTTTGTAGGCTCCAGCAAATTCTTCTACTCATCAATGTGTGGTTTCCTACGATCGCAAGAGCCTCTGCTCGTGCTTCTGACCATTCTATCAAGAGATACATCTCCAATGGACGCTTGAGTATCTGCTCGTGCCATCTTATTTGTGCCACGCAAATCATTACATCTCCAATGGACGCTTGAGTATTTGCTCGTGCCATTTTACTTGTGCCACGCATTCCATTCTTTTCCCTTCCTGCCGCCCCTTGTCGCGAGAGGGGTTCCTACCCCGGCGGCCAGATCAGTGATGTTTATTATTATTATTATTATTATTTATTTTATTTTATTTTTACTTTAAATGTTCTCATACTCCCGCCCTCTGTCGCGAGTAGGCGTTTTCCTGGCGGGAAGGCATTCGTCTAATTTTTGTAATCCCACTTTGTTCTTTTTAAAATAAATTCTGGGTTCCGTGGTCGGTGGTGCATAGACGCCCTTAGCGGGTGAGCGTCGCCCCTTGAGCATTTTGTGTTTCTCCGTCTGCATACGGCCGGACAGGGCTGTACTCACTAACGAGCCCCAACGTGTCGGGGAACATACCGGGAGAGACGTTAAGCTCTAAGGGGCAGGCCTAGCCGGCCCTGAGCAGTCTCTCTTAGGCTGCCTAACTAACGGATTTACATGTTTCTTTTATTATTTTTTTAATGAAGGAAATTAAGTTATCTGTAAATCTGAAAAACAATTCAATATATTTTTTTTCAACTACTCCAACTGCAACCGGCTGTTGAGTTAGCACACTTCATAGAACTACGCTGACATGTTCGATTATTTTATTGTTAAAACTTAAATTTCAGAATTATGGTGTTTAAATAATAACTGATTGGTAATTTTTATATATTAATGTGCTTTGTTTTCTTCCCTTTTCCTTAAAAAGAAATGGAAAAAGAAAATGATAGCTCATTAATTTTAATATTTCATGGGTGTTTCTACATGCAAAACTGAGATCATATTCAGCATAGGACGTTCATTTATAAAACACGAATTTTAAAGTTGCTATAGTTTTAATTTTTAAATAAAATTAGAGTAAAACAAGTTAGAAATTGCACGTCAAACGTGGCAAATGAGGTACGTTCCTACTATAACTAGTTTCATAAATATTTTTTTCACCGTATATTGTACTAAATGTATATTTTAGTGCACTTCATAAGTGCAAATGAATTTCATTCTGTTCGAAAGGCTGTAACATCACTAAAATGCGCTTGAAATAATTTTCCCCATTTGCCGTAATGTAACGGAAAACTTTTGACTGTCCCTGTAATTAAACTATACATCCTATTTTCATTAAAATTGAAATGACTCCACAAAATTTTGCAACAATTATATATTTAAAATTTCAAACCATTCGGTCGGGTTCCCACTGACGGACCGAACGACTAGGTGTTACGTATTTATAAAATTACGAACGCACCTAAAAAAAGAGTAAAGTTGTCATTTGGTTATTGCACCATTGTGTTAAATTTTGATTTATAAAGATTTAAATGTAACTGAATTATGTCAGTAAAAATCATTTATTATTATTAAAATAAAAATATATATGCTAAAAGTGCTCATAGTACCATAAAGACTGACAAAAAACTGTTTAGAAACAGATCTACTAATTTTGTATACACATCCCGCGACATTTTCAAGATCATTAATAATAAAATAAACTATTTTCGCAAAAAATAAATTAATATATGAACGAGGATATACGCTTATCAAGTTGATATTTTATATAATATATATATATATATATATTTCTGAAAAAAGTTTTTTAATCAATACTGAACTTGAGATAGTCACCAACTGTGTGTACGAAACTAGTAGGTTTGTTTATTAAATGGTTATGTTTACTGTAATCACTTTTAGCATATTTATTTTAAATTTAAATGTAACTGTTTATTAATCTGTTTTAATTTTTTTCCATAAGAGTTGTTATTTTAAAAACTTTCTAAATGCATTCTTTTCTCAAGCATTTGTCTAACGTTAAAAAATTATGCATAATTTTGGGGGATATATATACCACTTGTACGAAAAATGACTAATAGAAAACCGGAATTTCTTGTTTCGATAATATGCTGTCATTTTCATTTCATCTCGACATATACATTATTTTCCTTCGAAAAAACTAATTTGAAAACACCAAGGAAAAATATGAAATATATTTTATTAAATATCGATTGTATCTCTACCGATTAATTACTAAGATGATAATTTTAATTTCATAATGGAATGTAAACGCAGATTAAACAAATTAAAATATAACAGTAGGGACCAAATCCATAAAATTGCATTTTCAAATAATGTTCGTCATAAGAGGTTTGCTGTTAATTCAGAAATCACTTTGAGATTTGAAATATTAAAAAAGCAAGGTTTACTAATAGTTGGTGTTACTGAAGACTAGTTTTGAACAAAATGAAATCGAATTCACAGAATATGACGATTTTTCGAAGACGTTTTGCCATATTGTGTTTAGGGTATAGACAGCAAGCAATGTTGGGAATATTCAAGTGAAGTCAACACGGTACTTAAGGAGTGGCGACGTGGAAAGTAAAAAACCGCCGCGTGAAACCTCCATTGAAACTGAAAATGAACATAAAATTTAAATTTAGAATCAACCAAACTGTCAAAAAATGTTATTTTGAAAACGCTGCTGGAGAACCACGCATTTGCAGAGCCATTCCAGAGTTTGGAAGTATCAGAGGCTAATTATAACTTCGGAAAATGGGCACATTGAAAAGGTTTGGGTGCTTACATGAAGGGTCAAAGACGCTTCAAATTCCAGGCGTCTCTATGTTATTCCTGTGGCTCCAGGGGAGTCGCTTGGAGAGCGAGCGACTTTCTTGTGTGGGAGCGTCTTTGACGCCTGAGAGCGAAGCGACTCGCCAGTAACAGCCAATCAAATGCTTGGAAATCTTATAATAGAAAAGCCTTTTCCGAAACAGCCAATGAAATGCTTGGAAAGTACGTATGCTTCAGGAAATCTGACAGGCCGTAGGGCGGCTGTTGTCACTAGACGCCTGGAATTTCAAGCGACTTTGACTCCTCGTGTAATAACACCTTTGACAAGGCGAGACTGGACTCGGTAAAGAAGAAAAATGTACAGGGAGTTTAGCGCTAAGAGACACAACAAACTTATTGTATTAGATACACCAGAGGCCCAACTAGTGTTGCTAGTGCATTCCATTTTTCGATAAACAGTAAGTACAGTTATAATTAAAAATTTTGAAATACGTTTCTGAATTATAAATTAAATTCAGATTTGATATATATGTAAATATATATTATGGCAGTTTTTTACAATATTCTTAAAAAAAATATGTCAGCAAGAAATTTTCTTTGTAGCACAGATTAGTAAACAAAATTATTATATAATTATACAAGAATGATTTTGAATGAAAACTGCGAAAAGTCCAAGAAATCTAAAGTAATTGGTTTAATATTACTTTACAATAATGGAATTTTTTTTAAAACCACTGTTCTATTGCAAATAATGATACGACCCTGTTTAAGTTTGCATTGAATGTAAAGTGAAGAACAATTTCATATATTGCATGTTTGAAAAAACAACTTATGCAATTTCAAAGTTATAGAAAAATATTTTAGCTTTGAATAATCCATACAAAATTAAATAACAACATTGTTATGAATGCGAGTATAACTACATTTAAATTTTGAATGTATATCACGTTATAGAAAAGTTTCAGTAAAAAATAATAAGTCGATAAGTTACTATCAATAGTTGTACAAATGTGTAATAGTTTTGCATAAACATTAAATAAGAAGAAAATGGATATGTTACAAATTAATGTAATTAAAAATGAATAACTTTGCAAAGTATGTAGCTATTTTCAACATTTTGAATGTTTTCTATAGTTTCTTATAACTAAAAACCAAAATGAACAAGGCGATTCTATGAGCAAAAAAATATATTATAGACATTTTTAAGCGAGTATTTTAATTTAGATAAAAATGATTTATTTCTGCATGTTGATACAATATATTAAATGTAAGAAAATTTAAATTCCAATCCTATTTTTAAAATATAAAAAAATATAAATAAATATTTATCTGTACTAAACACTACTTCCAAATGGATTAAAAATCAAACGCAATGTCCAAGTACACACAATAGTTTATAATTAGTAAAACAATTTTTTCAATATTTCTTTATAGGTTATCAATTATTTCATGTTCTTTGCTCATGAGTATAAAAAGAATATTAAGCAGTTTTTCTAAATATAATTTTACACATATTTGTCAGATTAACCGATAAAACAATCGTGAAAAGAATTAAAGTGGAATCTCTTGAATCAGGAATGAACACATCAAATCTTTCGCTTAAAATTACCTCTTTATTAAATATTTACTTGAATCTTCATTGTCTTGCGTATTCCGTAAAATTTAAATGGAAATGTAAAAATTTCATTTACTGTGCTTTTTCAACACTTTTTATTCTTGCCAATGACATTAATAGGCTGTATTTGATAATATACATCTACGTTAATATGGAAAATAAAAGAAGCAACTATATTAAAGTAATAATATTGATTTTAGAATATTTGCTTAGAATATTATTTCTCTTGAAAAGGAGGAAGTTAAAATATTTAAATTCGCAAATGGAAAAAATTTATTCTTCATTAGTCCCACAAACTAAAATTAAGTACAGAAATGCATTAATACTTGCATTAGTAATTAATGACATTTGCATATTTGTCAAAATGTTTTTGTGGCTTTTCTCGGTGGATTATTTTCACATAATTGAAGATCATGCTAATAATGTCGCTTATAGATACATTTGGAAATTATTATCCAGAAACCTATTTGGCATTATGTGTACTTTATTGGAAAATTGGGGATTCATAACACCCTTTGTTCCTATTTATTTTTGTTGCCTCTGTTTAGCATTGACGGATATAATAAATAGACTCAATAAAAGACTTGAGAAACAGAAAAATGTGGATTTCTATTCTGTGGATCAAATCTGCACTGAAATTTCCAATTTCACGTCCAATATCAACGAAATTCTACATGACATTTTTCTTCTTGCATTTTTCATTCTTCTTGTAAGAGTTTTTTATCACACATATTATATCCTCGTCGACAAATCATTGATAGAATTCTTCTTATTATATCAAATTTTCAATGTAATAATTTATTTCATACGCTTTGTTGCAATTTGTATGTTTGCCTCATCTACATCGAGAGCAGGTTCGGCACTAAAGAGAAGTATTTACAATCTTAACGTTAAAAATGACCATAAATGGAAATATTTCCAACTTTTATTTAAAATAAATTATCAGTTTGTTGAGTTTAAGCTTTTAGATAGTCTAGTATTGGATAAAAACCTGATTCTTGCAGCGTTTGGTAGTCTGGTTACATATGGAATAATTATAAGTACTTTCAATATAAATTAAAATATGTGATTTATTTTTTAATTTATATATTATATATGTAAAGGCATTTATAAATAATCAAAATAAGCAGACCTTTATTCCAGTTTTACTTCATGTATATTTTTGGCATTTAAAATAAATCAGACTGATTTTCAGAAAAAAGCAGAAACAGACGGAAACGGTCACTTAAAAGTATGGTTCAAATTAAGAGGAAATATTTACAACAACTTTATATTAAACAGTAGAAATGGCTGCTGCATGGTACGTATTTCAAAAAATAAAGACTTCATTAGGAAAAAGATAATAAATATGAGAGAATATCAGTTAAGTATAAGACAAGCATGGACTGTTTTAACACCACAATGATGCAATTTAGCTGTAAGCAATAATTCATAGCAGTTGTAGTACTTTTCCTCGTTTCATGATACTGCTGAAGATTTTTCCCCCGTTCTTCTGTGATCCCATCAATGCACATGTGTAAGTTTACACATACTTTTTCAAATCCATACGTTGCATTGTGTTGTTTTGACTAAAAATTCGTAAGAAAAAATAAATTTTATCAAAAAGTGCATCTCTGCTACGGGTGACACACAAATCACTTTACAGAAACGAATATTAATCAAACATTCGAAATCCTGCTATTATTAATTCAACATATAGTTATCGTTTAATACCCAGTCATAAAAAAGTATGAGATTTGCTGCTTTTTTGACATTTTTATCCCCAAAAAGAAAACCAACTCAAGTCCTTTGCTCTTTGGAGGCGTTATAAACTTTTGGAACGTTATTGCATCCGCGAGGGATAGGAAATCCGCGAATACTACTTTTTTCTATGAATGACTACATTTTACTAGATTACAATAAAGGCGTCAAGGTACATGTTCACTTAAAAATCTAAGCCTATTGGTCCTTTCAAAGACATATCATCTGGAGGCGACAATAGGCATTGGTGATTTAAAGTCGTTCTCAAATTCAAACGGGCTTTTCGAATGCATTCTTGAATTCCTTTCTGTCCATAAACATATAAAATTTGGAGATATCTTTCTTAAGAAAGTCTGAAATCAAATACCGTTTTCCATTTTTCGAAAAAGCAAAAGCTCTTTCAGAAATGTTGTTAAAGATGGCGTTTTGAACCTAATTTCTAGACGCAATTGCCTAAGAAAGATAGCCATGAGACAGTAATCATCTATAACCCAAGATAAAAAAAAATGACGTAAAATAATAAACATGTTATTTCTTTCAAAGTATTTTAATAATCATGGCATTCAATTGAATCCTTTTACGTCTAAAACTCAACCAGTCAGCAGGGTTCACGTTAGAAAGAAACAAGTTGGCATTTTCCTAGCCTAACCAAAATTTTAAGTGTGATATTTGAAACTTAAGTGAAAATTACAATTTTTCACTTTGCAGGTAGAAAGAACCTTATTGTTTTAAAACTTTTTACAACTATGCTATTTTGCTGTTTTTTGAAAATAAATTTTGAAAAAAAATTCTCAATTCTCATCTGAAATATAAATGAAGTTACATAACCCCTTGACTGCCATGCTTAATTTTGCCGGGGAAGTGTACCCCGCTATGCGGTGTAAACTATTACTCACCAGTGTTGAATTCAGGGGGTGGACAGGGGGGATCCCCCCCCCGGTGCAATGAGATGTCCCTCCCCCCCGGAAGATTTGAGATTTTGTGTTTTCAATGGTCAAAAAGTGCAGCCCCCCTCCCCCCCCCCGAAGCCACAGGAGTCCCTCCCGGAGAAAAGTCTGAATTCAACACATACTCACCTTCGAATAGTACCCTGTTATATCAATTGCATATCACAGACATTCTGGCTCAAATATGCAACCATTACTGTGTTGTGTAGTGAACGACGTATGGATTGTACATAATGGTCGTTGATTACTGAAATGAAAGGACGTACGCAGCGTGATATCAAGAACTTAACTGCTTAGTACTAATTAGCTTTTTGATTTATTTGCATTTATTCATCAGGTGACTAGCCCCTGAATTTATCACTATTAGCTATCACCACCAATATTTTTGGAAAATCTAACAGTAGCATTGATACTATCACCGCACATTTTATGAAGTATGTATTGTGTTTCTTTGATTTACATATTTTTTTAATTAAAAAAAATAAAATCAAGCTGTATAAGACCTTTGACTAAGAAAAATAAATGAAATTTGAATCTGGTTAATACATTCTACTGGGTATCCCAAAAATGACTGAAGGATTTTAAAATTCAATAAATTCCAAATGGTGACATATATTTAAAAAAATCTTGCAGGAGGGTTACGTATGATGTCAGGAATATTTTTACTGTGATTATTCATTTTAGTTCGAATTTTAAACAATAGATGGCGCTGATAGCAATAGGCGCTCAGTCCAGACCCCATTTTTGGTACTTCGGGATCCATTCAATACATTTTCATCTCTTTTTTTCGCATCGAAGAAGAGAGACGCTGAAAAATCGAGCCTGGATTTGGCGGTTATTGCTGACAGCGCCATCTATCGTTGCTATTTGTAACTAAAACTGAGAATCGCAGCATAAAAACTCTTACATAACACTCCTGCAAGAATTTTTTTAATATCTGTCATCGTTTGCAAGTTATTGAATTTTAAAATGCATCAGTCATTTTTGGGACATCCGGTATATACGCATATCTGTGTATAAATTTTCACATAAAATTGTTAAATTGCAAATCAACTTAAATTACTTAAATTAAGAAATGAAATGTGGTATCTCACACAGTTGTCGAAATTTGAGACTTTCGTGAACGACTGATAAAAATCACAGCGTTTTCGTGATTTTAGTGATCAATCGAATAAATTAGTAACTTTTTTTTGCTTTATTATTTTCCTAACCCTTTGAGGGAAAAGCTTCGCAAAAGCATTATTTTTGAGTAAAATTTTTAGAACTATTGCAGGAATCGTACGATCCCGCTTTTTAGCCCCACCACTATACTAAACATTCTGATTTAATCGGGAGATTCGATGTTGTCTGAGGGATCTGCTAATAAACTGATAAATAACAATGCTAACTGAGAAAAGCTACCTGATAAATAAAAGGAGAATTTAGAAGGAATTAAAAAAAAATCTTATAATCCAGTTCAAATAAATTTAGCATCAAAATAATCCTCTCGCACTTATTTAAGAGATGGACTAAAACATTTGGGCTGCTTCTCTGTCTAAACATTTTATAGCTGGTAGCACAATAAATACTATATATTTCTATTTTACATCACTGTTACATTCTTATTGTGAACATTATTTTAGTTCATACACTATGGTTATGTAAGTATCGTCTGCTGCATATTCCTTGGTTTCGTGTGCTCCGAATACATGTAAGTTTCTTGTTCTTTTTTTCCGATGTGGCAACACTCTATGTTTATTCTGCTTTGCTTCTTGTTGTTGTGGAATGTGAAAAATGATAGAATGTAGTAAGCCGTGTGATGTCTCGCATATATTTAGTGTTAAAATAAATTCGCATATACAGTCCAATTTGTTGTGTGTAAGTATACGAACCAGTTGTTGTGAATTATTAGTTAAAAACGCAAATCAGTTGTTGGTACAAGTCTAACCGCAACGCTAGTGAAAAATAAAAGATTACAATCGAACATTTTGTGAACTGCCGCGTGATATCGTCCGTGATGAAAAATTACCTCAGGTTGTGAAGTAAATTAACTTTGAACATTCTATTTCATGTCTAAAAGGAATTTGTGTTTAAAACTGTAGAATTATTGTGAAAGTATGCAGTTTAGATTTAAACTAAATTTCGTATTATGTATTTTAGAACTAGTTTTGGAATAGATTTAAGTAAAAATGAGTAAACTGGTAACTTTTAAAATAAAAAGAACTGCTCTACGGAGAAGTGTTACAAATTACATTAAGAAAATCGAAAACATAATCGCAAGTGATGAGATTAATGTAATAGAATTAGACCAATGTCAGACGGGCGTCTTTTTTGCTTAAGTATTATACATTAACAATGCTCTGAGCATTGTGAATGGATAATACTTAAGCAAAAAAGCAGCAAAAAAGACGGCCGTCTGACATTGGTCTTAGAAGAAAATTGTTGAATTGTTAAAACAGAAAGAAACAGATCTAAAAAAACTTGAGAGGGAAATTGAAGTTTTAATTACTGAACCTAAACAATTAGAAAGTGAGATAGATAGCGCACAGGAAATCTCAGCTAAAATTGATTTGTGGAAATTTAAGGGTGAAAAAATATTGAAAATACAAAATGCTGAGTTAAATAAAAGTGAAATTAAATCTGATAGTATAATTTCAGAAAACGTGTTTGAGAATATTAAACTAGGACTTCCCTCAGAGGGACTAGTCTGAGCGATATTACTGAGAACATAGATTTAATAATAACATGTGGAAGCAAAGAAAATGAGATGTTATCTTTAATTGTCCATATACTGCGAAAAATTGAAATGATGAAAATAAACGAATTGTAGAATTACAAAATCTTAGATATAAATTCGTATACACTGTTTAAAAAAATGGGAAATCAAACCATTCAAGACAGCCATGCATGGATATAAAATTGAAAGTACTCAATATATTAAAAGTAAAATAGAAAATGAAACACTAATTTACTTATATCGGAATTTTAACTGTATAAAATTGGGTCAAGAGCATAATCAGACGCTCCGCACCAATTTGAGTAACTTTAAATGACAAATATATGATGTTTAAAAAGAATGGACTATACTTTATATGGTGTGTGCTCCCTCGGAATAGTTAATATTGTACAATATCTGTTTTCCACGGATGCAATGAGGTTGTCGGTAACATTTAAGGAATTCTCTTCACAAAATCTAATATAGTATCAAAGTATCGAATACATCAAAAGTGGCATCCAATGCTTCGTTAGAGTGTGTTTTAGATATGCTCGATCGGATTTAAATGATGAGTGTATGCTGGCCGCTACATACGCTGTATTGTTTTGTTTTCAAACATATTCTGCACAAGTTGAGCTGTATTTAGCATGTATTAAATAAAAGAAATCGGCAATGATTACAACATAAAGTATGACACAATATCTGAATATATCGTCTGCATAACTTTTGAGCTGTCAAAGTGTCATTTGAAGTAATTTACAAATCCATAC